>OY992540.1:69741019-72641019 GCA_963921195.1 Pegoplata infirma | reverse complement strand
TAGTACCAATATTTCGGGTAGTTACAAACATCAGCACAAACTCATTATACCCTGTACCAAAGAGTGGTGTAGGGTATAATCATTGGTAAGCCAATGTTTTAAAAACATTGGTAAGTCACAATATTTCACAACGTATTTTTGTCACTCAAAAGTATTTTTACACTAAAAAAAAAAATAAACTCGAAAAAAATTTTAATTTTCGAATTACAAATCTTTAAGCTCATCGTTTGAACACGCCAATATTACATTTTCTATGTACCGGTCTTTTTTAATGGAAAACCAGTTTTAATTGTAAACTTTAAAATCGTTTCCTGCAATTTTTTGGTTTATATTGAAATTTTGATAAAATGTATTTATATTTTTAATGTTTTCTTCTCAATAAGTAGTTTGTTTACGAAAAAACGTCAAATAAAAGAAAGGCACCATGAAAAATGGCCCCAACGCCAAAAATGAAAAATGGCCCCAGTTTTGGGGTCTTTTTGAAAATGAAATTTCACCCCACTTTGAAATATGAAATATGGCCCCAATTCTGTGTGAAAAAATGCCCCAAAAAATTAGAACCATTTTTCTGAAAATGAAAAAAGGCCCCAAATTGCAATATGAAAAATGACCCCACAAAAAATATGTATTTTTCCCAAACCATTATAAATAAAATTTTCATTCAGTCAATTTCATTTCAGTCAATAATTATAAATTTAAAATAACTCCCAATGAAATTATTTTTTTTTATTTAAAACTTTTGAGTTGTATTAACGACCTGAAAGATATTATTAACGCTTTCGGGCTGCTGCTTATGCTGGGTATACATCATTGGATTTTCGGTATGATTTTAATTTGGCACCCATTATAGTTCTCATGAATATTAATATCTTAAAAGCACCCGTGTAAGAACTTCCATATAATTAAGTGAACTTAAACAAAGGTAAAAAATATATTCTATTTTATCAACCCACTCGAAGAAGTAGGAATCAATTATATTATTTGATGACTTATCGTTTCTAGGATTCTGTATAATGGCAGTAGCAATAATACATATTTCTTTTGTTAAACTTTAAAAGCATAAAGGTGTGATGAAAGCGCCGCAGGCGAAAAATTTTTACAAGAGATTTTTCGCCTGCGGCGCTTTCATCACACCTTTATGCTTTTAAAGTTTAACAAAAATAAAATAATTTACTTAAATAATGCGGAAATAAAATTTAAGTAGGTTTTTATAATACCGAAATACCAACGGACCTCAGAGTCCATGTGTGCTGACGTAAATCGTAAGCAACTACTTAAAACCTATACCAAAATGAAATTTACATTTCTAACTACTTTTTGTTTTGTCACTTCAGATTTTTGTTTTTTTGTTTGAGAAATCACATAAAAAAATATTAAAACATAAAGTACTGCTGCCCAAAAAAAAACTTTATTTTGCGATGAGGGTGGGTTTAATGTTTGTTAACCCTAAGTCCGACCTAAGGCAAGCTGCGCAGAAAAACTTTAAAGCAAAAAAAAAAAAATTTCACAGAGATTTTGTACACATATTAATAAATACATTCCAATTGTTAAAAGTCTTAATTTAAATACGACGGGGATTATGTGGAAATAATTTTACTATTTTTATTAAATTTGGGGCCATTATTCATTCTGCAAAATAACCCCAAATCAAGAAATGAAAAATGGCCCTAGAAATTTTGGGGTCTTATTAAAATGAAAAATGACCCCAAAATTAATATGAAAAATTACCCCAAATAACTAGGAAAAATGACCCCAAATTTTCGTGTTGTTGTACTCCATATAAAAATTTGGGGCCATTTTTCATTTTCGTTTTGGGGCCATTTTGCATTGGGGTATGGTGCCTAAAAGAAAATTGGATCTATTGCTTTGGAAATAAAACTAGGTTGATAAAAAGTATACCCCGCTAATAACGAACTTAGCTTATAACGAACTATTTTTGCTGGTCCCTCGGAGTTCGTTATAACCGGGTTCGACTGTATAATAGTTTGATTAGTTTTGGGGCTTAAGCCGCAAAAACGCATATATCTTGAGACGACGATTTTAAATTTTCTGTCAGTGTATTTGTGTTCAAGCTCTATAAAGGATTAAAGGAAAACATTTTTTTTTTTAATTTCTTTAACAGAAAAAATGCTGGTCTGACTACATAGTTTTATTTATACCAAAAGAGGCGGATGAGCAATATTAAATTAGTTTTAGAAAAATATGAATCATACGCAATGTATTCCCTACTTATGCAATTCAACACAGTTTTATTTATACCAATAGGGGCGTATGACTAATAATTAATTAATTTTACAAAAATATGAATCATACGCAATGTATTCCAAAAAAACGCATAAAAAAGACTTCAATTTCACACAAAATTTTTTGAAAAAATATAGATAAAACTATATCTTGCGTCACATCATACTTACTAATTTTAATTCGCTGAACCCAAATATCAAAGAATTTTTAAAACCGGTCAAACGGTTTTCATGACATTGTCATTTAAAATTTGCGAAAAATGGCGGTGTTTTCCTACGTTTTAGAAATTTCTAACCCTTTTCCCTTTCAAAGACCTTGACACAATCTTTCATTCAAAATTAATTTGAGCCAAATCCGATCATTTTTATCCGTGGCGCCCTTCGATCAAAGTTTTGCTTTTTTAGAAAATTTTTTCACCAAAAACTCTAAACTTTGATCATAGGGCGCCATAGGTTAAAATGGTCTGATTTGGCTTAAATTAAGTTTAAATGAAAGCTTGTATCCAGCTCTATAAAACAGTTAACGGAAACAAAATTTTAAGATTTTTTTTTTTTTAATTTCTTGAACGAAGGAAAAAACAGCCATTTTGGAAATTTTTTGGCAAATTTTAAATGGCGATAACTGAAAAACCCTTCCACCAATTTAAGATATTTTTTGATATTTGTGTTCAGCATGCCAAAATTAATTAAAAATAATGTATCGCGAGATATATTATTATTTTTTTTTTTTCAAAAATCTAAAATTTTGGTGGAAATTTTCCAAAAATGTAAATTTTTGATTGAAGGGTGCCACTGGTTAAAATGATCGGATATTGCTCAAATTAGTTTTGAATGAAAAACTGTATCAAGCTCTTTGAAAGAGTCAAAGGTAGGAAATTTTTAGATTTTTTTTAAAAAATTTCTAGAACGTAAGAAAAAACCACCATTTCCTGCAAATATCAAATAGCGATATCTCAAAAACTGTTTGACCGATTTTAAAAATTCTTTGATATTCGTATTCAGCGCATCAAAATGAATTAGCATGATGTGTCGAAAGACATATTTTTTTTAAATTTTTTTTTTCTAAAAATTTTCAAAAATCCAAAATTTTGATCGCCTAGCGCAACGGGGTAATTTCAACCGTTTGACCTTAAATTTGTACCACATAAGTTTTAAGCCTAAAAGAATAAAAATTTTCCCTGACGTTCAAAATCGGAAAAAAACTTTTTTGCCATACAAAAAATGCCAGTCTAATGCTGCATAGATGCCAACATACATAATTCTTTTGAGAATTCTGTAAAAATAATGTAAAAATAGTCAAAAATATCGAATTTAAATCCGCATAACTTCAAATCCACATAAAAATATACCGCATTTTATATAATTTTTTATAAAAATATATTTTTTCTTTTTGATAAAGATTATTCTAGCTCAAGGTCATATTTCTTTTACTAATCATTACGATGATATTGTCAAAGTAACAATTTTCAAGAAACTTTTTATAAAGTTGTTTATTTTAAATTTTATATAAAAAGTTTCTTGAAAATTGTTACTTTGACAATATCATCGTAATGATTAGTAAAAGAAATATGACCTTGAGCTAGAAAAATCTTTTTCAAAAATAGAATTTTAAAGGTCGAATAATAAATAATTTTTATTAATTTAAAAATTAAAACAGAATTATATTTTTTCTAAAAAAAAGCTCCCTTAATCCTCAAAAAAGAAAAATCCCCATTTAATTTAAATAAAATAATTAATTTAGTTGCACTTTACAATTTTAATTAAGATGTTAAGCAATCGCTTTCTTATACTTACAATTTTCCAAAATCCTATTGAACACAGCTGTTGGAAACAATATTTTTTAACAAATATACATATTTCTTATTTTCTTAAATAAGAAAATAAATTAATCAAAGACAAAACTGCGGCAAAAACATGTAAATTGTAAATAGACATAGAAAAAAAACATTAAATAGGATTTTTGCAAACAACTGGTTCACACAAAAAAAAAAATAACAAAAATCTTTTGAGGAAATTTTTCAATTAGATTTTTCAATGTAAGAATTCTACAAATAAACGGATTTTATTTTTAAATACAACTTACAGCAGTTTAAAAAAAAAACAAATACAATGATAAAGCTAAAATTTATCAAACAACACTATGGGATAATAATTATTATTCAACAATTTAAAATAATTAAAAATTCAATTTGCGAAGCAAATTCGACAGACTTTCCTAAACTTAATTCCGTCCCTAGGTCGATAACGAACTAATTAAAATTTTAATTTCACATTTATGAAACAGAGAAACAAAAAATGTGTTCGCTTTTCAAAATAAAAAATACATTTTTTTTTTTAATTTTTTTTAAACGAAAATTTAGAATGTGCGAAAAGCTTCTTATAATTTTTCAACACTTTCTTTGTTAACAAAATTACTAAAAAAAAATTGTAATTTCAAGTGTAAAGAGCAAAAAAAGTATTAAAAATTTCAGGAAGCCGGTGGTTATTTACAATTAAAAATTTCAAAGTCAAGAAAATAATTCGTATTTGGATATTATTTATATATAAAAAAAAATTTACCAAGTAAAAAAAATAATGACATTTTCAATGAAAGACTAATATTTGAGTATTTCGCAAAGCTACATTTTTTAATTATTTTTTTCTTTTAGTTTAAAAACAAAATTCCAAAACTCCTTTTATTCAAAAAATAAATTCTAATCTTAAAAATCACAAGGAAAACCTTGTATTTCATGTTTTATAAAGATATTTTTTTTATTTTCTTTGAGTGTATAATAAAATATATTTCATGTTTTTTTTCCAGTTTTAACATTTTAACCCCATTGTGCACTAGTATATTTAAAAACACTTGTAATATGCGTGTTATTTGTATGGTTGTCAGTGAGTATTAATAAAAGTGCAAAAAGGTTTTTTTATTTTTATTTTTAGACAAATTGAAGTTTTAATTAAAATTCTAGTGTATTACAACACAACCGCAGATGTTTTGTATTAAAATAACTACAACCTATTAAGGCTGCACAGAAAAAGTATCATCCACCCATACCACCGACCTCATTTTTGTTTTTAAGAGAAACATTTCTGATAAACGCAAAAATAGATAGAGATGGAGAAAGCGCATGTAAAATAGAAATTAAACCAATAGTTGTAAAGTTTTAGACAACCGTGTTAGATTGCGTTTGAAAGTTAAAATTAAATTAAAGTTTTTTTTATTTTTAGAAAAACAGGGACATTTGAACGGATGTTCAGGGACGTTTGGAAGGATGTAAATTAGGCGTCCCATCAAATATAAACCTTCGAATTTTGTGTCGTAATTCCTGCCAAACGATGGTCACGGTATAGCTGATTGTGGAAAATTTTTATGAAAAAATTTTGCAAGGGTATCTTAAGTCGGCAACCAGAGGTCAAAGTTTTAAGCAAGTGGAAAAGTAAAATTTGACTTGGCCGGATTCATGAATACCCTCCACAATGTCCTTTTAAATTGATAGTAAATTTTGATAATAAATATGAAGGGCTTATTGTAAAAACTCGATAAGCAACACTTCATTTTATGGTGGTTTTTGCCTAAAAACCTTGGAAATTATGTAGAAAAAATATCTTTTGAAGAACTTTCATACTCAAGATATTTGTACGAAGGGTTTAAGCAAAAATTTTGCCAAAAATCTGTCAATGGAACATCAGTAGAAGGCAAAAAATACCAAAAAATAAAATGTTGCTTATCTAGTTTTTGTAGTATGCCCTTCATATCTAATTATGAACACAAAAAACATAAATATCAATTTTGATAAAAAATATCTTATTTTGAATAAAAAAAAATACTAATTTTGTTTTGAGTGAATAATTTTTTTCGTGTGTAAATTTTTTAGTGTAAAAATATTTTTCAGTGACTAAAATTGTAAAATATTTTTAAAAATGATTGTAAAAACAAAAAATTAAACTTTTTTTGTGTGTAAAATTTTTTCGAGTGATTTTTTTTAGTTTAAAAATATTTTTTCTTGACAAAAAAATCTAAAATAAAACTTGTTTAAGGGATTTTTTAAAACGTGAATTTAAGGTGAAACCAATCTGAAATTCACGGTTTTGGTAATAACTTTTGAACCGATTTTTATTTTAAACTCAACACGAGCCAGACCAGGGCAACGAAAAATATATATGTCAAGTTTCAGCAGCCTCAAAATTGTCTTTCGAAAGTTAGCGTTTTATTTATCTAGTAAATTCGCTAATTCGCGAAACTGCCGAAATTCACTCTATTTCTTATAACTTTGGAACTACTGTACAGATTTTGCTGAATTTCAATACCAATCTGAACAGATAAATTGCCAACATATATGCCAAACTTCAGCAGCCTCAGTAAAGACTTTCAAAAGTTACCGTGTTTTAGACAGACAGACTGACAGACGGACGTACATCGCTAGATCGTCTTAAAACCGATCGACGATCAATACTTCTAGGTGGTATAAACGGAATGACCCTCTATCACTAGAGTGGAGGGAATACAAAAACCGTTCAGTGACTGAAAAGTTTTCTCTGGAAAAAATATTTTTAAGGAGAAATCTAAAATTTTTATATGGAAAATCTGAAAATATAGAAGAAAAAATGTGACTTAATCTACATTTTTTTTTTGTAAAATTTTTTCAGAATGTCTTACAAAAATCCGAAATAGAATATGTTTGAGTATTGAAAAATTTGTCTCAGAATTCGAAACTTATTCTATAGGGAAAGGTTTTCAGTATCTGATACTTTTTTTTCAGGAAAGGGTCTGAGAATCTGAGACTTTTTCTAGAGGAAAAATTTTTTAGAATCTGAGACTTTTTTTGTAGGAAAAATGTCTTAAAATCTGAGACTTTTTTATAGAATTTTTTTTCTCAGAATAGTAGACTCATTATAAAGGCAAAAGGTCTCAGAACCTGAGTCATTTTCTACGGGGAAAATATCTAAAAATTTGAGAATTTTTCTATATGAATAATGTATCAGAATCCGAGACTATTCTATAGGAAAAAGGTCTCAGAATCTGAGATTTTTTCTACAGGAAAAATGTCTTGGAATCTGAGACTTTTTCTTTATGAAAAATGTCTCAGAATCTGAGACCTATTTTACAGGAAAATAATCTCAGAATCTGAAACTTTGTCTATAAAAAAATGTCTCAGAATCTGTAATTTTTCTATAGGAAAATTTTTTCAGAATCTGAGATTTTCTACAGAAAAAATGTCTCAGAATATGAGACTTTTGCTAGAGAAAAAATGGCTCAGAATATGAGGCTTTTGCTACATGATAAATGTCTCAGAATCTGAGAGTTTTTCTTTAGGAAAAGTCTCAGTTTCTGAGAGTTTATCTACAGCAAAATCGACTCAGAATCTGATACTTTTTCTATAGGAAACATTTTTCAGAATTTGAGACATTTTCTATAGGACAGATGCCTCAGAGTCTGAGATTTTTCTATAGGAAAACTGTCTTAGAATCTGAGACTTTGTCTATAGGAAAGATGCCTCAGAATCAGAGACTATTCTATAGGAAAAATGTCTCAGTATCTGGACTTTTTTTTATAGGAAAAGTGTCTCATAAACTATGACTTTCTTTATAGGAAAAAAACCTGAGATTTTTTACAGGACAAATGTTTCAGAATCTGTTACTTTTTATATAGGAAAAATGTCTCAGAATCTGAGACTTTTTATATAGGAAAAATATATCAGAATCTGAAATTTTTTCTACAGGAAAAATGTCTCAGAATCAGAGACTTTTTCTAAATTCTCTGAAAAATGTCATAGAATTTGAAACTTTTTCTATAGGAAAAATGGATATGAATCTGAAACTTTTTCTAAAGGAAAAATGTCTTAGAGTCTGAGACTTTTTCTATAGCAAAAATTCCATAGGAAATATTTCTCAAAATCTGGGATTTTTTCTAAAGAAAAAGATATCAGTCTCTGATTCTCAGACTCAGGATATCAGACTCTTTAAAAAGATAAAAGGGCTCAGAGGCTGAGGCTATAAAAAAGTTATCAGAATCTGGGAAATTTTCCAGGTGTTAAGAATCTGTGATTAAAAACGTGAATTTCAAATGGGTTTCATCCCAAATTAAAAAAAAAAAACTTTACCCGCTTTGAAAGACATTCTTAGGCCACAAAAATGTTTTAAAAAGGTTTTTTTTTTAACAAAACAAAATATTACGCTAAAAAATATTTACCCTTAAAAAATTTCTCAACGTAGGGTGCCCAAGTCAGATATACAGTGGGCGACAATACATTGGAAACTTTTTTATAGTAGATGAAATTTGTTAAAGACAAAGTTAACAAAACTAAACGTTATAATTATCAAACAAGTATTCTAAAAAAATGTGATGTAGGTAATTTATCAAGCTTTAATTTAAGCTTAATAGCGTCCAGATTGGGAAAATAATGAATGTGTAACGAGGGTCAATGTGGAAAATGAAAAAATTTATAGACATTTTTCAGAACATTTTTAAAAAATATTTCCGAGTAGATTTTTTCCAAGTTAAAACATTAGAAATTTAAAAAAATGTCCAGTAGTTTTTATTCATTGATCAAATAATTTTTCCAACAACCCAAACAAACAGTGGAATTTTTTAAGTACAGTAGCAAAAATCCACATTTTTTGACCTCCAATTCTTTTGACCACCAATTTTTTGTGGTTATAAAATGGTTTTTTAATGATGTTGAAATAAATTTTATAAAAAAGTAAGACAGTGCAGTTAAGGGTTAATTTTTGACTGAAATCTCAAGCGGTGGTCAACACCTTTCTAACGATGTATTAGAAGTGAAAATCAGACAAAAAATACCAAAGTTATTTAAGTTTTCAGTAAATTCGAATTGAAAAGCATCAAAAAACTGACATAAACATCTCGTTATCTCGAGTCTGTGGTTAGATTTTTAAAATGTTTTAATGCAGAATCAAAGAATTCCTAAATATCTATTATATTTGGTCATTCATTGGACAAAAAAAAATTTACTAAATTTTTTATTCATGAAAAATACCATTTTTGGACCATTTTTTGATGCGGTTTAGCTCACGGGAGATTATCGCTAGAGACCAAATATTTTGGGAATCTTCATAAAACATGTCAAAGTTAATTTTGAGGGGGGTACATCATGAACTTTTTTTTTTGAGTCACTCTAATGTACATATGTAAATATATATTCCAAATAACAGAAATAAAAAACTTTTATTTTTTATAACTGATATCAAAAACTCTTTGAGCCTTAAAAAACTTGAGTTATTAAAATAAAACTAAAATAAACGCATGCAAAAGAAACCTATTGACAGCAAATTCGTTTAACAATTTGTTTAAAACAAAAAACACATTTAACTGTTATTGTAAAAAAACAATAAAATTTAAGAAAATTAGGACAAAAAATAGAAGTGTATGGAAAATATTGAAATATTTGAATAGATTCAGTTATCACCATAATCCCTAAGATGATCAATAAACCGACCCGCAACCTTCTAATTATTTCTTTTATGTTTGTTTAAATTTTGATTGAATCAGGAAATAAAAGTCGGAATTAAACTGCCTTTTGAACAAAGTACCGACCCAGAATCTGATATTTTATAAATAAATTAATATAAATTGGCAAATTTTTTACAAATGGCATATTTTGCAGCATTTTCGTTTATTCCCTTAATACACCCCTGTATAAACCAACATTATTTTTTTATAGGCAAATAAAAAAAGTAATTTAAATATTAATGTATACCACCACAATAGTGTTAAACTAAACAAAAAAAAATAAGCTAATTTACCAAAATATGTTGATAATTTAAAATTAAAATATGCATCAATAAAATCAGTTGAACACTCAGCATACGAGAAAAAAAAATTAATTAAAAAAAATTCTTTAGCAACAGATGACAGACAGGCAAAGAGTCCAACAAACAGCCAATTCTAAATTCCAGCAAAAAAAAAATAGATGTCAATAAAATGTGTCACAGTAAACAACAAATCGACACTAAACAACAATAATGGCAAAAAAAATAAAAGTTTGTTAGCCACAAACAACCGAGTAAACAAAAAAACACAAAAAGTTAAAATTAGTTTAAAAAACATTCGCCTTTCACCTCTTACCAACAACCACAATGTTGTCAAAACAACAGCAGTAATAGCAATTGTTAAATATTTTTTTTTTTAGAATTTACCGTGATGATGAAACCAAAAAAAAAAAAAATACCAGGATTTTAACCACACAAATGTCCACTGATTAGCATAATTATCATAAATTTTTAGTTGGAATAATAATGACATGTATATTTATGTAATATGAGGCATTATTTGAGAACAACACCAAACAGAAAATATTTTTTTTTATTGTTAAAAAAAAATTAACAAAAATCCCTGAGAAAGTATAGGTCTAAAATCAAAACCTAGCTCCTGCCAAAAGACATTTTGGGATCTTGGAAATTGGGGAAAATCGATGAAATTTGACAACAGTGTTTTGACATATTTATGTGCTGTTATCTCAACAATTACTCAAGATACGAATCTCATTGCAGTTTCATACAGCCTTCAACATAACTTTCTACAAAAAACTTAAGGCGACAGGTAAAAACGATGTATTTTCTTCGGTTGCTTCTACTATAAATGTGTTTGGCCTTCCGAGTTCTTTGATATATGTTGGAAAATTTCAAAAATCGAATAACTGATGTTTTTATATTTATGTGCAAATATCTAAAATACAACTAAAATACAAGGTCAAAGGTCATATTCAAACTCAGCAGGCAAAAAACATTTAGAATCACGCCAAAAACATTAAGAAAGTGTATTTTGGTACCAGTGCACAGTGCCACATTTGGTCAATCTAGGACGTCAAAAATCCAATTTATATTGACTAGAAATTCGGTATAAATGTTCGTTTTGACTTCAAAAACAACATTAAGAAAAATATGGGAGGCCACGCCCACTTGTTAAAAAATTTCTAATTTTGGTTGTTATTTCTTTAAACTTGGTATATCAAGGACTGTAGAAATATTATCACAAAAAAGTGGGCGGTCAGACAACTGCCACGCCCACTTTTTAAAAATATGTTTAAAAAATATGTAAAAACAAGGTTTACATATCGCCCCACTGTAGTCGGCGTAGCACACGGTCGCAAAAGTTAGCCTTTGAAATAAGTACTATGGATATTGGTCAATATGTCTGAAAAAGTCCGGCGACCAATAGAGACCAAACACAAAAGTTCTATTCCATCAAAAAAAAAATATATATATAATTTTCTTTTCAAAAATTTTTATTGTGTTAAAAATTTAATAAAAAATTGAAAAAATGTTTAAAAAAAGAAGAAAAGATATGACTTTAATCCTTTAAATATCCTTTAAAATTAACAAAAAAGAGTGTATAAATATATTTTTTTGTTAAAAAGTTACAACAGTTTAAAATTGACTTAATTAATGCGAAATAATGAACACTACTTTCAGGATTTTACAAGATGCAACTTTATGCACCCACATCTTAATAACGAATAGAATTATAGTTCTTATATGAGTATTTCCGTGTTATTAGGAATGTTTTGTAATACATACAAACAAATCATAAAAATCGGGGAACTTTTTTTTTTTATTTTTGTCGTGCTAGATTGGCCAAATGTGGCACTGTGCAGTGTCTAAAAGGAAAAAAATGGAAAAAATTTATTTTTCTATTAATGTAATCAACACGGCATTCTGATCCATTTCACTTATGTCGAATTAAATGTTAATATTAAAATATGTTTTTCCAAAATTTTATAAACAGCTCTTTTTGAGATATTTTTTTTTTATTGGCAAAAACAAATGAAAAATATATTTAAAACAAGTGATAAAACATCTGAAAACCATCCCATTTGTTTTAGCAAACATCAAAATTTATTTTTTTGCTGTTAATAAAATTTTCTAATATAATATTAAACATTAAAAAATAACGTCACTTTAATTTTTTTTTTTACCAACAAATTCGGAAAAAATAACCTACGAAAACATTAAAAATTAATGATTGTTGTGTTATTTTTACCAACAAATTCGAAAAAAATATCCTACGCAAACATTAAAAATTATTTGATTTCGTAGGTTATTTTTAGAATTTTTATATTAAATTATATTTTAAAAAATGTTTAATAAAATTTTGGGGAATCCATCCAGCAATCAACTACATTCTGGACAAACACTCTACCCATCGTGTCAAATTCACTTGATACAGACATGTTTTTATATTTCTATAAATAATTTTTTGATTTTTTTTTTACAAAAAAATAACCCACACAAGTACGAAAAAACTAATGATTTATCTTTTAAAAATGTCAACAATTCAAAAAAAAATAACGTACACAAATCGTTAAAAATTAAAGAATAGTCACTTATTTTTACTTACAGAACAAAAATAAATGACTTTAAAAATTGAATGCTAATGAAAGTCTTTATTTTTTATGTTGTTATTTTTGAAACAAAGAACACAAATAGTCATTTAAAAAACTGAACATTGAACAAATGTTTTTCTTTTAATTTGATTAACATTTGATTAAAAAAAAAATTATGAAAAAAAAATATTGATGAATAAAAAAATATTGATGAAAAAAAATATATGACAAAAAAAATATTGGAAAAAAAATATTGATGAAAAAAATATTTATGAAAACAAATATTGATGAAAAAAAATATTGATTAATAAAAGTTTTGAATAAAAAAAAAATATTGTTGAAAAACAAAAAAAAAAAAATATTGATGAATAAAAAATTGATGAAAAAATATGTAACGTTTTATACCAGCTGGTGAATAATTTGTATTCATCATGAGGTGAATTATTACCAAGTTACAAACCCAAGTTACTAAAATTTTTGGTTTAAAGAAAATGAAAACTGTAATTCTCATTTTCTTTTTTGTTAATCGTTAGATTACATTGGTTAACATTGTGGAGGGTATTTAAAGATTCGGTACAGCCGAATATAGCTTTCCTACTTGTTTGTATACATAAGGGGCTTCTGGTGTGGCCACTTTTAACATGTACACTAAAAAAAAAAAAATGGTAAAACGCCTGGTAAAATGCCTTGTAATCCCGTCCTACCAATATTTAACAATTTTCCTTGTTTTTTAACAAAAAATCTTGTACTTTGCTCAAACGAGAACTTCAGTTTTATTGGTAATTTTACAAATTTATTTTCGTAATTGTATTCTACCATTTTGAAAGGTTATTTAACAAAAAAAAAACTGTAATTTTACAACAAAGATTTTATTTTGAGCATTCTAGTTGATTTACAAAAAAACTGTTATTTTGCAAAAATTATGTTGTACGAGGATTTATGTTTAACAAAAAAAAAAACAATTTTTTTTTTTTTTGTATTTTTTTTTTTTTTAATTTTTTAAAAAGTCCCGGACAAATTTTTTTTTTTTATTGAAAAATATTTAAAAAAAAGTTATCAAAATGTTGAAAATTTTATTACGATGATTCTAGTTAATTTACAAAAAAAAACAGTTATTTTACAAAAATGAGTTTATAACAAGGATTTATTTTGTTTAACAAAAAATGTTTTCTTTTTTTGTAAATTTACCATTTTGGTTTGCAAATTTACTATTTTTTTAAACATATTTACCATTTTTTCTTGTAAGTTTACCTTTTTTTATTTTTCCGGTTTTTAAACAATATTTTTACCAATAAAATTGGTTATTTTACCTATTTTGGCGCATTCAAATTACGAGGAAATCCTCGTAATTTTCGAGAACTTTACCTACACAGAAAAAAATAAAAATGAATTTCAATTACGAAATTCGTTGATTCAATTAAAAAATTAATTGATTTCGGACGTATCACGAAAATGCGCATATTAATTACTCATTTTGTTTGAAAATAGTTTTAAAACTTAATTAAATTGTTAATTGAATCAATTAAAGTTTTAATTGAAAATAAAATGGAAAACCAATTAAAATTGTAGTTAAATAAACTTTAAAAAAAATTAATATAAAATTGAAAATCAATAATATAGATTTATTGATTCACATAAAATTTTTAATTGAAAAAAGACCAAAGCTCAATTTAATTTTAAAAGTTGAACTTCAAAAAATGCCCTAAAATAAATAAACATAGAATGTTTTTGTTTTATATTATTAAGAAATTTATTTTCTTTATTAAATATAAACACTTGGTATAGTTTTGCATAGAAACATTATAGTAGTATTTTAAAATATCAATAACTATTTAAAATTACATTTTTATTTTTAAATCTTGTTATTGCATGCATTTTTGTCGCCTTAGTAAAGTTGAAACAAAAAAAATTGTATTATATTTCAATGTGCAAAACACAAGGCAAATGCCTCTATATTATTTTTTGTTTCAACTGTACATATTTTATTAGCAAAACATTTTATCCGCAACGACCGCTCGCCTTAAAGAAAACAATAAAACTAAATTTTTTTGTTGCTTTTATGTATTCATTGGCTGCTACCACCAAAATATACAAAACAATAGTTCAAAAGTTTTTTTTTGTTGTTTTTTGCATTTTATTTTTTCATTGGCTACTAACACTAATGCATACAAAACCGGTTTCGTTTGTTTATTTTATTTTTATTTTCAGTAAAGTTAAGAATTCAATTAAAACATTAATTGAATCAATTAAAATGTTTAATTGAAGTTAAATATAATATCAAATCCATTTTTAATTAAAAAAAAAATCACGATATTATTTTCTGTGTACCTCCTATTTTACGAGAATAGCCTCGTAAAATCACGAGATTTTTTGGTAACTTTACAAGTTTTTATATTTTTTTTGAGTGTAGGATTTAACGAAGTTCACTATAATCGGTTCAATACTAACTGAATGGCCGTAGTATTTCCAAAAAAAAATTAAAAATAAACCCCAGTTCAATGGCACCCAGCGAATGTTCTGAAACTTACTTATGGGAAATAGGGGAGTAAAATAAGAATTACCTGAAAGTGAAGGGCATAAAAATTTTGGCAACTTACACCACTTTATTAAAATCCCCTAACAAAAATTTCAACATGTTTTTTGAGGAAAAGTTTTATTTTTAAATCATATTCATTTGTTTATTTATAAAATGATGTTAATTTTTTTTTTTTATTATGTAGATTAAACCTTTTTTTGCACCTGTTCAATTGTTTATAACTATTTGCATATAAAAAAAAAAACAACAAAATAATCATAGCTGTATGCTATGATTGAAATAACGAAATGAATAAATAACAATATTTTTTCAAAAATAATCAAATAACAGATTATTTAAATATTTGAAAATGAATAATATTTATTTTGATTTTATTTGAATAACGAAAAATCGAATAATTTTTTCTGATTTTTTTTATTCAAACAAACAAAATAGAATTTTTCAAAATAATCAACAAAAATTTGTGATTTTTTTTGGTTATTCACAAAAATTCAAATAAATAACGTATTATTCAAACAACAAAAAATAAATATTCTTGAAAATTTTGTGTTTGAAAAAAAACTATTTTATTTATTTTGTACAGTTTAACAAAAAATTATTCTTACAAAACAGTTTTGTTTTAATATCAGGTTCTTATAAATTGTAATTTATAAAAAGTCCATTTGAATTCAGAAAAGTTAAGTTATGATTTAGGAAATTCCAAGTGCAGAGCTATAAACTTATGCAAATATTTACTTAACAAAACTTTTTTTTTAAAGAAAAGTATAAAAATCTGTAAAAATTGGCGACTTTCATAGGTTGGTTTAAGGAGTATAATCACTTTGTCATTCCGTGTATAAGCATCGAAATATCTATCTAACAAACCATAAAATATATATTATTTATTAGTGATCGATTGTTACACATTCTGCAGATGTCCGTCCGTTCGTCTGTGGAAGACATGATACAATCCAAAATAAAAGAGCTAGACTGCGAAAATTTGGCAGAAATATATCTTATGGTCTGAGGCTGGTTAAGTACGGAAATGGGCCAAATCGGATCATATTTAAAAATTTGAAAAAAGGCAGAAGCAAATGAAATATTTCTATGGCAGAAGAACTTCAACGTCCTGCAGTTGAATCCAGGGGACTAGAAAATGAAATTTTATGATAAAATTTAGCGGTCATATAACATTATTGCGTTAATGTCAAAAACTAAGAGTGGATTTTATATAATATGGACCTGTAGAATCCAAATCTGTCATCTAAAATGCTGTAGCTTGTTTCGTTTTTGTGTTTTTCGCGCTTAAAAATGTGCCCAATTCCATACCATATAAAATACATTCAAAATAATTATGTTTACTTTTTGACCATTTGAATACTGCAATGTAAATTTTTTTGAATACTTTATATAAATGCATAATTCCAAATAATATTTGTTTTTTTTGATATCTCTAGTTTTCGAGAAAATTCGAATATAATAATCTTTTGCAATTCAACCGCGATTTTTGAAAAAAGTGCTCGATCGATGTTTTGGTTTTTGTTCCTATATTATTCTTAGACATTCCAAATACGTATTCAAAAAAGAAAATATAGTATTCGCACTTTTAGGCAAAAACTGTTTCCAATCACCCGTGTTTTACTTGGTTGGTCAAAGTCACAAATTTTACCTGGCCTATGTGATATAGTTATAAAGTAAATTTGAAACATTTTTGATATATTATAACTTATTATTTTAATTATTTTCAATATGATACTTCCCCAGAGAAATTTCATGCACTAATTCGTAGAATATTTTTTCCCTTTTGGTAGACTTCAATGTATCTCGCTTAAAAAATATAACAGTTAATCCGTAAAATGAGGGATAGACGGATAGATCGTTATGTGCTAGAGAATCACAATAAATTACATCATCAGTACAACATCAGTTTTACCTCAAAAGTAGTCAAAAATAAAAAAATATTATAAGCAAATATGCATTTAAATTTTAAAAATAGAATAATGCATTTTCTATTGCAAAAATGTTCAATTGTATAAAGAATGAAATTTTTTTCGATTAAAATAATTTTTGTGCAGTAGAAACATTTCACAGTTAATACTAAAGAATATTTTCTTAAAAATGTCACCAAAGCAAAAACCCCTAAAAATCTCAATGTTTTTCAAAATAAACCTTTACAATTAAGGGTATTTAAGTAATTATACATCCTTTCACGACTTTTTATTGTTTAAGAAAAATATTGAAAAGTCTAATCAATTTCCATAAGAAAATGTTTTAAGAACATTTTTTAATCAGTAAAAGTCAATTTGGGAAAAAATTAAAAATAATCTAATTAATGTTTTAGTAAAGAAAACCTTAAATAAGTAAAACAATAGTGGTTTGTAAGAATAATTGTGTGTTTTACTGTATAATAAAATTCAAAAGAAATAAAAAAAAAAATATTTTTCAAACACAAAATTTTCAAGAATATTTCTTTTTTTTGTTTAAATAATACGTTATTCATTTGAATTTTTGTGAATAACCAAAAAAAATCACAAATTTTTGTTGATTATTTTGAAAAATTCTATTTTGTTTGTTTGAATAAGCAATCAGAAAAAATTATTTGATTTTTTTGGAAAGAAATATTATTTCATTTTTATGAATTTGAATAAAATAAAATTTTATTTTATTCAAACCAAAATAAATAAAATAACAAAACATTTTATTTTTTGATAGCCAACTAAAATATCAAAGTATTTTATTTTTTTCCAAAAAATCCAAATAAAAAAAATCAATAATACAGCTATGAAAATAATATAGCAATAAAAACTATATTGAATTTCACAGTTTATAAAAGATTACCTGTCACATGTAGACAACATATGTATATTTTTCTTTTGCATTTTTTGTTTTGTAGGCGAAAAGATGCACACTTGATCCCCAAAAAGGTAAATGCTTATAAATTAAAAACCATTGAAGATCCATGTGAAAAAAATTATTTGACCACGGGATCAAGTGATAAGAAAAAGAAAATTTAAGCTCTAAACTTTAAATTTTCTGCGGGGGTCATTTTTGACCATCAGCCAATGTTTGTTAAAACGTCCTAGATCGGTAAGATTTCATGAAAGACTTGCAGTTATTTAATAGAATGGCATGACACCAAAAAACAGTTAATTTGGCCAAACATTTTATTTATAAGATTTTATTAAGCCAAGTTATTGATAAAACCAACATTTCCTTGAAATCCGCTAACTTCCCTCGCAATTCCCGAAAAGTGGACTGATGAATATCCGTCATAATTTACATTTGTCTTCTCCAAGGTGTTAATGAATTCCGAAAGAAAAAAATTATATATTTTATTTTTTTTTTTTTAATTTTTAAATTTGGAAAAAAGGTGTTTTAAAAACGCACCCAAAATCATGTCATTTTTTGGTATCAAGTTTGAACATGTTAATGATACCGTAAAATCTTTGAATTTCATATTTAAGTATTTACAATTAAATATTATACAAAAATATTTTCTATGTAATTTTTTTGCATGTGAGTTCCCTAGGGGACAGAAACTTTTGGCGGGTATTAGAACTTTATTATAGAAAAGCTCAAACACGAGCCACCCTAGTATTCAACATGGCTTATAGGCAATGCAGCAAACTGACCCATATTAAAGCGACATATGTTGCTTTAATATGTGTCAGTAAACAAATTACAGTATTAATCCATAATATGGGCTGCCTGGATAATTTTTTTGAATCATTATACACTTGAACCCCGGGATCAAATCTGAGATTTAAGTGGGGATCAGGTGTTATAAGGGATCAAATGTGCTAAGGTTCCCCTATTGTATATGTATTTGTTTGTTTATTGTATTATTTTTATACAATAGGTATTCAATTCATATATTGACAGTCATTTATTTACTTTTGTTTGGATATTAGGCCGTATCAATTTTTTTTATTATTTTTAAGCTGTCAAGGGGTTCAGAAAGTTTCAAGAAAGAAAAAGTCAAAATCACTCCACAATATTTTTGTTGTAATTTTTTAAAAACTTATTATATTTTTCATTGCGGATGAAGTAAAAATCTCATAAAGGGACACTTTTTTATGCTATTTATTTGGAATATTAATTCTAAGCAGTATTGTGTCTAATAAGCCCATTTTCATTAAGTAAACCCATTTGAAAAATTCTACGTAAATGAAAACATAGTTTTAATTCTATTTTAATCATTCACATTTTGTGCAGCATTTTTGAGTTTAAACTAGTGCCTACGGTCAGTACCGTAGAACCGGGAATACTGGTATTCCTAGTTCTCGGTATTCCTGGGAAATGGTACCGGTTTCCCGGTTCTTATATTATTCCCGGTATTCCCGGGAATACCGGTATTCCCGGTTCCGGTTCTGACGGTATTCCCGGGACTAGCGGTTTGTATATTTTGTAAAATTTTGTTCAACTAACATTTTTTCTTCGCTTTTACAAAAAAAAAATACAAAACATGTGAAAAACACCATTTTAATTATTTTTTATGAATTTAAGAAAAAAATAGTTTCATGATATTTAAATAATTTTACACACAACTAAATGTTTCTGAAATACTGATTAAGGGGCCTATTCACAAAAAAAAGTCATAACTCAATCATAACTCAATTTTTTCCATGTGGTTGTTGTAAACAATCATAAAAAAATTCAAATTTTGTTTGAAAATTTCAAAAAAATAAAGACCTGCTACCCACATCGTCTCAAAATTGACAAATAATTTTAAATTTTGAGACTTTTTATGATTGTGTTTACAACAAACAAAGGGAATACGAAGTTTGAAAATAATAAAATTAGTCATAACCAGTCATAACTGTGAATAGGCCTGTAAATGATGTTATTTAAATATTCTATGGTATAGTATTTTTTTGTTTCTTGAGAACCGGTACCGGGTATATCTAGAACCGGGAAACCGGTACCAGAACCGGGAGTACCGGTATTCCCGGGAATACCGAGAACCGGAAAATGGGGGGCACTAGTTTAAACATAAATTTTTTATAAATTTAAACATTAAAAATCGATCTCTCCTAATGCACATGTATTTTATTTATGTGCACATGAAGTGTGTCAGTCTATTTTTTTTTTTTTTGCATTAATAATTTTTTTTCTTAAATTAAATAAACACTTGTCTATTTAGATAAACAAAATGTTTTTCACTTAAACTCCAATCAGGGAATAATGATCAAATAAATTAAATGTTGTTTTATTTTAAATTGAATTTAAAATATGTTTTGGTGTTTTTGGAAGAAATTCAATGTAAAATTTGACACTACAGAAACATAGGATGTTATAAATTTTTAAGAATTGCTGAAATGTTCCGGTTTGTCTGAAATTAAGTATAAATGCAAATTTGTCTCAAGCTCTATTAAAAATTCAGAGAAAATAGTTTTGAAATTTTTTTAATTTCTTGAACGTAGGTAAAACAGCCACTTTTTAACAAATTTCAAATGGCGATATCTCGAAATCCTCTTGACCGATTTTAGAATTTTTTTTATATTCGTATTCAGGATGCCAAAATTAATAAAAATGATATTTGCATATTTTTTTTATTTTTTTTTTTTTTCATTTTTCAAAAATCCTAAATTTTGGTGGAAATTTGAATATCTAAAACTTTGATCGAAGGGCGCGGCGCAATGGATTAAAATAAAAAGATTTGGTTCAAATTCTGCTTAACTGAAAACTGTCTCAAGCTCTATGAATCGGTCGAGGGAAAACAAATTTCAGATTTTTGTAAAATTCCAAATAGCGATATCTCAAAAACCATTCGATCGATTTTTTTTTTTAATTTTCAAAAATCTAAAACTTTGATCACTGGGCGCCACGGGATAATTTAATAGATTGGCCTCAATAATTTGCAAGGACATTCAAACATTCAGTATTGGAAGAAAAACTCTTTTGCATTATAAAAAAATGCCAGTTTAATCATACTGATTCCCATAAAAAAAAAATTAAAAAAACAAAGAAGTGAAAATGTTAAATTTGGCTGTGCCGAAAATTTTATACCCTCCAAAATTGAGAATTTTTTTTTTGAGTGTAAAAATTTTTTCGTGTGTTTAGAAAAGTTTTATTTGAGTAAAAAACGTTTCTAATAATTTTTGTAAAAAATATTGACATAATTATTTTTTGAGTGTAATTTTTTTTAGAGTAAAATATTTTTGGGTGACAAATATATTTGGTAACATACTATTTTGGTGTCTTACTAATGGTTTAACCTTGTCGAACGGGTTTTCAACACGTAAATTTAAGATGAAACTAATCTGAAATTCACGGTTTCTTTTGAACAACTGGAAAAATTTAATGCACTTGACAAATTTTGCTGAAATTGAATACGAAATAGACCTTTCGAAAATTAGCGTGTTTTTATATCGTCCAACTACAGTATGGGGGTATACTCACTGTGTCATTCCGTGTGCAACGCATCGAAATATCGGTCGGGACCCCATAAAGTATATATATTATTATTCAGTGATCGATTCTAAGACATGTCCGTCCGTCCGTCTGTCCGTCTGTCAGTCCGTCTGTAGATAACACGATGCAGTCCAAAATAAAAGAGCTAGACTCCCGACATATGGCACGAATATGTTTTATATTCATAGGCAGGTAGAGTTCGTAAATGAGCAAAATCGGGCCAGGGGGAAAAAGTTCCCCCTTGAAGAACTAAACCAACCTCTGAAAAATACCACTTTTTTACATGATTTTTTGTGTTTTTGTTTAACAAATACCAGATTTTTATGCTACAAGATCGAAGTCCTGCATTTGGACCCAGAGAATTAGAAAATGTTGTTTTTTCGGTCCGCCCCCTTTTATGGGCGTAGAATAAATTTGTTTTTTTAAATAATGATAAACTTGTATTTCTTTAGTGCAAAAAGCATTAGAATGAAATTTTAAACACATAGTCGAGAGAAAATTTTACACCCCCAATTACCAATACCGACCCCCCCACCAAAAAAAAAAGAAAACGCCCCTGCAACTTTTTTTTTTATTTTTTTCAAGTTGGAGGGTATAAAAGATTCGGCACAGCCGAATTTAACACTCTTATTTGTTAACTCCTAAATTCGCAAAAACCCCTGACCGAAATTCACTCTTTTGCTTATAACTTTTGAACCACTAGACCGATTTTGCTGAAGTGCAATACAAACTGACCAGGCAAATAACAAATATATATGTCAAACTTCAGTACTCTCAGTAAAGTCTTTCAAAAGTTAGCGTGCTTTCACAATATAGACGGACATCGCTAGATCGACCTAAAATCGATCGAGGATCATAAAAATATACACATTATGGGGTCCTAGACCAATATTTCGAGGTGTTACAAATGAAATGACAAAATTATATACACCCTCTACAGGCGCGGATCCATCTTTTTTTGCAAGGTATCTGAAAGCGGATTTGACTTATTAGTTAAGGTTTTTTAGTATTTATTAATGTCCAGTTTCTCTATTACGAATTTTCATTTTCGTTCGTCCAAATGACATACGAAAATCAATTTGAGGTTCTGTATTGCGGATGTCATTTTAGTCGAACGAAAACGTAAAAGTTGTCATTTTTCTTCATATTTTTCCGTTTCTACAACACGAATTGAAATGTCAAAAACGCCAAAACCACACGAATGAAAAATACCATTCGTTAAGGAGTTTTTTGTGTAATATTTCACAAAATAAGTGAAAAATGTGAATTTATAACAAAACTAAGTAATATTAATTTATAAAATTAAAAAATGTGAATGTTTTATGACTAAATGCTTTGAAAAAAATGTATATTAAAACAAATCAGTGAAAAAAGACGGATTTGACCAATTTATATTAACAATTTAAAAGCCACGGGTCATCATACAAATTATTGTTTTCATTTGTTTTTTATTAAAATTGTATTAACTTTTTAGCTATAATAAATAAAAAAACTCTGATTTGATTTTAATTGTATGTTTTTTTTTTATAAACATGAAATTTGATCAGTTGTTTTCTTTAGCTGATGTGTTAATGTTGCCACTTCCTTTAGTTTAGATAATTTTTGTATGAAAAAAATAAACAAAAACTAAAAAAAAACTTTGTGGCAATACTGTAATTTGACAAATGCTCAAGACAAACGTAACTAACGAAAAAAAATAACGTAATCAAACGAAAATGTTATGGAAACTGATATCATTACGAATTCGTACGGGTAGCGTTCGTTCGTGTATTGTTTCGTCCGTTTAACAAAAACACCATATAAGACTTTTTTTTGTAAAAAACATTTCCAAACTTTTAAAATGTATTCCTATAGAAAAGGTTTAAGAACTAAAGAAAATATTTGATATTTAGAAAAATGTCTCCTCAAGAAATTCTAAGGTTGTATATAATTTTTAAAATGGAAAATATATGCCTGTTCGTTTACTTTACTACAATCTTCTCATTTTTACTACTTTTACTACAGCTGGAAATTTTCAGTACAAAAAGTAAACAAAAATTTCCAGTTGTAGTAAAAATAGTAAGAAATTTAAGTAAACAAACAGATCTTATATCAGATTTGAGACTTGTTTATTTAAAAAAGTTTCCTGATTTTATAATTTTTCTGAGTTATTTTCTTAATGATAGATTTTATGATTCAGAGGCATCATTCCGATGGAAAAATTTTGAGGTTCTGAGGCATTTTGTTACAGAAAAGCTTTTAGAATTTATAAAATTCTTGCTATAGAAAAATTTTCAGATTCTAATACACTGTCATTAAAAAAATTATTAGCTTATATATAAATTTTATGATTCTGAGGTTCTGAGGCATTTTGCTACAAAAAAGTTTTTAGAATTTATAAAATTCTTGCTATAGTAAAATTTTCAGATTCTTATACACTTTCATTAGAAAATTTCTAGATAATAAGACAATTTTCCGACCAAAAATTTTCTATATAAATTTTCTTCAAAAAAAATTTACTTATTTTTTCTAAAGAAAAAATTGAAGGGCTTACTGCAAGAACTTGATAAGCAACATTTTATTTTTTCGTGTTTTTCGCCTTCTGCTTATGTTCCATTGAGAGATTTTTGGCAGAAGTCTTGCTTTAACCATTCGTACAAGTATATTGAGAATAAAAGTTCATTAAAAGTTATATTTTCTACATTATTTCAAAAGTTTTAAAGCAAAATCCCCCATAAAATGAAATGTTGCTTATCGAGTTCTTACAATAAGACCTTCAATTTATTTATTTTCCTAAAGAAAAATTGTCAGATTTTTCTTATAGAAAAATTCGCATTTTTCCTTAATAGAAAAGTACCGAAATTTTTCCTATAAAATTTCCTAAAGTTTTTAGTCCAGAAAAATGTCCGGTAGTTTGTTCTAAGGAAAAATTTAAATAATTTTTGAGATTTTTTCATGTAGAAAAATTCTAACATTCCTTTAGAAAAATTTTAATATCCTAAGACAGTTTTCATAGAAGAATTTCTCTAAAAATTCTCAGATTCCCACAGAAAAATTCTAAGGTTTTTCCTATACAAAAATTGCAAATTGTTCCTATGTTAGGTTAAGAGATCGACATAATGTCCACGAGACCAGTTTCTAATCCGAAGTGATACCCTGATAGAAGGGTCTTTGAGGGGGGGGGGGGGGGCTTGTGTTGGGCTGCTTTACAAATTAATTCGGATTCTTCTTTCTTCATACAGAAAAATTCTCAACATTATCAGTTTTTACCTATAGAAATATCTCATATTTTTCCTATAGAATTTTTTTTTAGATTTTCCTATAAAAAATTGTATAATTTTTCCTATAGAAGAATTCGCAAATTATTCGTATAGAAAAATTTAAAATTTTTTCGTCTAGAAAAATTCCCAAACTTTTCGCTACGAAAAATTCTTCCATATTTCCTAAAGAAAAATTTTAGTTTTTTTTTAGTTTTAGTTTTAAGGTTCCAAGATATTTTTCATTAAAGAATTTCTACAAATAATTTCACCTATAGAAAAATTCTTGGTTTTTTCCCATAGAAAAATTCCAACGATTTTCCTATAGAAAAATTCTCAATTTTTTTCTAAAGAAAAATTCTCAAATTTTTCTTAGATTTCACACATATGTTTAAGGGGGTCCGTTAACAATATGTTTGTGCATTAAAAATGTCAATTTGTTATGACTTATTGGTGGGTAAAATACAGCATTTTAAAAAATGTCTTTAAAACTACAAAATATTTAAATTGCTTAACTTTTACCTTCTCTCAAAAATTAATTGTTAAAAAAAATTTTGTTTAATTTAATCACGTATTCTAGATACAAAACAGAGAACAAAAAAAACAACATACCCCAAAAAAATCTGCACAACAACTTAATATTACAAAATAACAACCATTTTTATGGTCAATTCAAGTAGTGATACCATAGAGAAATATGCGTTTGCCAAAAAAAAATAAAAATAAATGTAAAAAAACTTCCACCACGATTATAAAGTTTTATTATCCCAGCTTAGAACGACCAACAAAATGAGGCTCGTTATTAATTTAGTTAAAATAATTTTATTTTATTTTTTTTAAAAAGCACCACCACGATAGAGTAACAACTTTATTTTCATATATATACGTTTTTTTAATGTTCCTTTTTTACAACTAATTACAAAGTTAGTCGGAAACATTTACAAAACATTTAAGCGAAAAATTCACATTTTCCGAAAACGTGTTGAGATTTGCTAATAAGACCCAATTGTATTTGTGGCGCACACACAAACACATACCCAAAAACATGCAACACGAAAAGTGTAGTGAATGCCTCAAAGATACTGTAGTATATGAAATTTAAAAATCATACAAAGTAACTTTATTAACACAAAAGTAAAAACCCAGCACAAAAAAATGTTGGAACTAAGAGGAATGAATGTTAGGTAGCTCTTGTTCGGAAAATTAATTCACCGATCACCAAAAATATCTTAAAACCGTTGTCGATTACAACTTTTTTTTTTTTTTTGCTGTCTTAAATCTGACTCCAAATTTTCGATTTTGTAGCTGGGATGTGTGTAGTTATAAGTGGTAGTTCAGAATGCTCTTTTAGTATTATTTCTTCTTTAAAAAATTAAAATGAATGTACGCTTATTTTAGAAATAGGTACATGTGCATACAAACAGAGTTCATAAATGTTTCAAAAAAATCAGGAGTTGATATGCATCTCAGCCAACAAAAATATAAAAAGCTTTTTAACGAGCAACCACAGCTGTAAAATCCACTATTTGAATTATGTCTCTGAATTTAATACTCTTTCTTTAGGAATCATTTCATAGAAAATGGACTTTTTTAATTCGGAGACATGTCTCAGAATTTGAGACTTTTTCTATAGGAAAAATGTTTCAGAATCTGAGAATTTTTCTAAAGGAAAAATGTGTCAGAATCTGAGAGAAAAATGTTTTAGAACCTGAGAGAAAAATGCTTCTGAATTTGAGAGAAAAATGCTTCAGAATCTTAGAGAAAAATGTCTCAGAATCTGAGAATTTTTCTAAAGGAAAAATGCTTAAGAATCTGCGACTTTTTCTATAGGAAAAATGTCTCAGAATCTGAGATTTTTTCTATCGAAAAAATGTCTTCAGAATCTGAGACTTTTTCTATGGGAAAAATGTTTCAGAATATGAGACTTTTTCTACTGGAAACATTTTACAGAATCTAACAAGGAAGGGGTTCCATAGGGCACCCACCGATTGTCCTGAAACTTGCATATGAGAAAGAGGGGAAGAAAATAAGAGCTACCTGTTTTTTCTTAGCTGCCCAATCTCAAATTTAGAGGGTCAAAGGGGAGGGGAAAATTTTTTTTTTTTTTTCATTTTTTTTAGGATTTTTCACATTTCGTAAGAAGAAACTATATGAACATTTTATACAGATCGAAATGTTTTTTGAAGGCCTATCCAATGGCGATGAGTTACTAGTAGCTCCACTATGGATTAGTATTTTAATTTTCATATTTTAATAAATATATTAAAATAGTACCTACGGTCAGGTCAGTACCGTAGTACCGGGAATACCGGTATTCCCGGTTCTCGGTATTACCGGGAAATGGTACCGGTTTCCCGGTTCTTAATTCATTCCCGGTATTCCCGGGAATACCGGGATTCCCGGTTCCGGTTCTGACGGTATTCCCGGGACTACGGTATGTATATTTTTTAAAATTTTGTACCATTAAAATTTTTTCTTCGCTTTTACCAAAAACAATACAAAACATGTGAAAAACACCATTTCCATTTAATTTTTTTAATTTAAGAAAAAATAGTTACATGATTTTTAAATAATTTTACAAACACAACTAAATATTACTGAAATACTGATTATATAGTGTAATTTAAATATTTTATGGTATAGTATTTTTTGGTTTTTGAGAACCGGTACCAGGATCAGAACCGGGAATACCGGTATTCCCGGGAATATATCTAGAACCGGGAAACCGGTTCCAAAACCGGGAATACCGGTATTCCCGGGAATACCGAGAACCGGGAAATGGGGGGCACTATATTAAAATATTAACTAATAAAAAAAAAATCCAATTTTGTATCGGTCGTTTCCAAATTCGGTTTCATTAAGCTCCTATTTTCGAAAACGTGAAATCGTAGGGGTAGTTTATATGTAGAGGTACATACGTAGGACCGCCAAAATCACATATAATAATCTGTATTAAAATTAAGCTGGCCCGTATTTTTGGGTCTGACGAAATTCCTGCTAGTTCGGATTTTATTTGGATTTTCCCGAAAGACCTAATTTTTTCATAAGGTGGCAACCCTTTTTTAAATTTGAGATTGGACAGCTACAAAATACAGGTATCCCTTTTTTTTCTCCCCTTATTCCCATATGGTTGTCCCCTCTAAAAGACCTTCCTTGTAAGACTTTTTCTTAAGGAAAAAATAGTACTTTTTTAGAAAAACAAATACGTTTTTAGAAGAAATAGTACTTTTTTAGAAAAAATAGTACTTTCTTAAAAAAATAATTCTTTTTTGAAAACAATAGTACTTTTTAAGGAAAAATTCAAAAAAATGTACTTTTTTAGAAAAAAAAAATACTTTTTTAGAAAAAGTAGCACTTTTTTTAAAAAAGCGTATTTTTTCAGACAAAATGTAATTATTTAAAAAAAATTTTACTTTTTTCCTAAAAAGTATTATTTAAGAAAATATAGTCCTTTTTTAGAAAAAAATGTTTTTTGGAAAAAAGTACTTTTTAGAATAAAATTTACTTTTACACAAATAAAGTACTTTTTAGAATAAAAGAGTTTGTTATAAAAAAAATTAATTTTTTACAACTTTTATTTTAAAGAAGTACTTTTGTACTACTTTTTTTAGAAAATAAGTACTTTTTTCTAAAACTTTTTCTATACAAAAAATTTGCCAGAATCTGTGACTCTCTCAGAATCTAAGAATTTTTCTATAGAAAAAATGTCTCACAATCTGTGGCTTTTTCTATAGAAAAAATGTCTCAGAATCTTAAACTTTTTCTATGGGAAAAATGTTTCAGAATTTGAGACTTTTTCTAATGGAAAAATTATTCCGAATTTTAGGCTTTTTCTTAGAATCTGAGACTATTACTATAGAAGAAATTTCTCAGAATTTGAGACTTTTTCTATAGGAAAAATGTCTCAAAAGCTGGGATTTTTTCTATAGGAAAAATGTCTAAAAAGCTGAGAATTTTTTATAGGAAAATGTCTCAGCGTCTGAGGTTTGTTTTAGGAAAATTGTCTCAGAGTCTGAGACTTTTTTATCTGAAAAATTTCTTAGAATCTAAAACTTTTTCTTTAAAAAAATGTCTGGGAACCTGGAACTTTTTCTATAGGAAAAATATATGTCAGGGTAAGGAATGCCACACACATGTGCTGCACATCACATTTAGCAAAGTATTTTGTGCATGGCACACGGCACATTTCAGATGTGTCATGTGCCATGCTACCGGCACATGGCGCATCTGAAATGTGCAATGTGCACTAGTTTTACACATGTCACATCTGAAATGTGTGGTGTGTCACACAGGGGCACATGTGCCGCGTGCCAGTAATGGGCTCATGGCACATTTCATTTTTTTTTTTTTTTTTCAATAATTGTTTTAAGAAATAAAATACTTGTTTTAAGAAAAAATAGTACTTTTTAGAAAAATTAGTACTATTTTTAGTAAAAATTTTACTTTTTTAAAATATAGTTCTTTTTGGGAAAAACAGTACTTTTTAAGGAAAAATACAAAAAAGTACTTTTTTAGAAAAAAGTAGCACTTTTTTGGTAAAAATTGTACTTTTTTAGAAAATTACTATAGCACCTTTAGAAAAAAACCGTACTTTTTCAGAAAAAATTAATTACCCAGTCAAAACATAAATATATATGATCATTAGGGATGAGATTTCCATGCAAATGCATGTTTTTTGTCGATAGTCTAAAAACGATTTTGACCAATTATCTTTCCGAGAAATTTGCTTTAAAATGGCATCTATTTGTTTTTGCATATTTTGGTTAAAATGCATATTTTTGCATATTTTGATTTTAAGTGCATATATTGTGCATATTTCCAACATTTAAGTGCATATTTTTGCATATTTTGATATAAATTAGCAAAAACACAAATTGAAATTTATTTGTTTCAAAAACTATTTTAAATTTTAAAAATTTATTTTGAAAACAAGAAAAATTATTTTTTTCTTTTTAATTTTTTTATAGATTGTCCTAATTTATAAAAAAAATCCTGCTTATATAAAGTTTTGAATGTCACTTTTTAAGCCCGGTTTTATTTTTTGCTTTTTTAAGAAGTTTTTCGAATGAAAACATGACTTTTATTGCATACATTTTATTTTTTAGTGCATATTTTTAGGTTTTTTAGTGCATATTTTGAATTTTTTAGTGCATATTTTAAGCGCATATTTTCGATTTTTTAGTGCATGAAAATCTCATCCCTAATGATCATATATGAAGATATATGGACCATATATGGATTTATATAACCCTATATTATAATATATGCCTCCATATATGTTTATATATGATCTGATCCGTAAATTGGTCCGATATGAGATCAGATCATATATAAACATATCGTCGCTGCGCCTAAAAATGGAGTCATGTGTTTTAGGGCAAGTGTTCAGGAGAGCAAAAAAACGATTTATTTTCGTCCCTTCGCGATTTTTTTTAAAAGTTTGTTCTACAAAAAATTCTTGTGCCGATATGCTATCCATATACTACAAAAAAAGTATAACACATTTAACGGTTTTCCAGTGGTGCAGAAATTTTCAAAAAACATACACATAACTCCTTTTTTAAGTACTTTTTGGAACAAAATTTAAATAAAATGGAAATATTTTTTACACATAACTCCCTTTGTTTATGAAACCATTCTTATTATTAATTTTTTTTCGAGAGGGACAAAGACTAAATAAAGTTTGTTGGTGGTTTAAAGCGACATAAGTTAGACAAGGTCTTTGAAATTTTGATATTATAAAGTTCTTCATTAAACAGCGAACAACAGATTTTTCGCAAAACTGGTGATATTTTTTGTTTTTTCTTGTAATTGTTCAAAAGCTTCGACATAAATTGACATCTGTGAAAGATTCTGTACTTTAGATACTAAAATTTTCCGCCGTCAAATGATTTAATTGCTTTCACAAGGCTTGAAAATATGCAAATATTTTCCAAAAATCTTGACAAATTCATTCAAAATACTTAGAACCTCATATTACTAAAATAGTGGTCCATTTTGTCACGTTCTCTTACTTTTTTATCAAAAAAAGTTATGTGTAGCTTAAAACATAACTCCTTTTCAGACCTTTTTTTAGTATGATTAACACATAGCTCCTTTTTCTAACTTTTGAACCAATCAAGATATCAAAAAACGGTTTAGCGAGTAAACGTATGACCAATATGGGATCATATAAAGATGGAATAAAAAAAAATTAAAAAACTACACATGACTCCATTTTTAGGCGCAGCGACGATATATGGAAGCATATATGATAATATATAGTTATATAAATCCATATATGATCATATATATATAATTTTTACCTGGGTATTTAGACAAAATTTTACTTTTTCCCTAAAAGTATTATTTAAGAAAATATAGTTCTTTTTTGGAAAAAAGTACTTTTAAGAAAAAAAAATACTTTTTACACAAAAAAGTACATTTTAAAAAAGTATTTTTTAGAAAAAAGTTAATTTTTTAAAACTTTTTTCTAAAAAAAGTACTTTTGAACTGCTTTTTAGAAAAAATTACTGTTTTTTAAAACGTTTTCTATTCAAAACTTTATCAGAATCTGAGACTTTTTCTATAGAAAAAAAAAATATCATAATATGAGATCATTTCTACAAGAAAAATATCTCAGAATCTGAGATTTTTTCTCAGAATATGAGACTTTTTCTATAAGAAAAATATCTGGGAATCTGAGAATTTTTCTATAGAAGAAATGTTTTAGATTCTGAGACTTTATCTATAAGGAAAATATCTGGTAATCTGAGAATTTTTCTATTGAAAAATGTCCCAGAATCTGCGACTTTTTCTATAGAAAAAAGGTCCCAGAATCTGCGACTTTTTCTATAGGAAAAATGTCCCAGAATCTGAGACTTTTTCTAAAGGATAAATGTCTCAGAATTATAGATTTTTTCTATGGGAAAAATGTCCCAGAATCTGAGACTTTTTCTAAAGGATAAATGTCTCAGAATTATAGATTTTTTCTATGGGAAAAACTTATCAGAATCTGAGACTTTTTCTATAGGAAAAATGCCTCAGAACCTGAGAATTTTCTATATAAAATTTCTCAGAATCTATAGAAAATTTCTCAGAATCTGAAACTTTTTCTATTGGCAAAATGTTTAAGAAACTGTGGTTTTTCTATAGGAGAAATGTCTGAGAATCTGAGACCTTTTCTATAGTAAAAATATCTCAAAATTTAGAAAAATGACTCAGAATCTTAAACCTTTTCTATATGAAAAATTTTTCAGGATCTTAGACTTTTCTACAGAAAAAATGTTTTAGAATCTGATCAGTTTTGTATAGGAAAAACGAAAAAATGTCACTTAATCGTAAACTTTACCTATAGGAAAAAAGACTCAGAATCTGAGACTTTTTCTATGGGAAAAATGTCACAGAATCTGAGATTTTAGAAAAAAATCAGTTTGTGAAACATTTTGCCTATAGAAAAGACATTTTTCCAATAGGGTTTCATATTCTTAGAATCTGAACCTGAGACTTTTTCTATAGGAAAAATGTCTCAGAATCTGAGACTTTTTGTATAGGAAAAATGTTTCAGAATCTGATACTTTTTCTGTAGAAAAATGTCTCAGAATATGAGACCTTTTATAGGAAAAATGTCTCAAAATCTGACACTGTCTCAGAATCTGAGACTATTTGTATAGGAAAAATGTCTCAGAATCTGTTATTTTTTCAATAGAAAAAATGTCTCAGAATCTGAAACTTTTTATAAGAAAAATGTCTTAAAATCTGATACTGTCTCAGAACCTGACTCTTTTTCGATAGGCAAAATGTCTCAGAATCTGAGATTTTAGAAAAAATCAGTTTGTGAAACATTTTGCCTATAGAAAAGACATTTTTCCAATAGGGTTTTATATTCTTAGAATCATTGCCGAAATTTTGTTAATTTTTTGGCAAATTCACCTGCTTATTTCACTAACTGTAGAGTGTTTTAAAAAAATAAATTTAGAACTTTATTTGTAGTTGGACGAACTACAGTGAAAAAAAAACACAGATAATAAATGTCAGTTTATTGTACGTGATTTCATAGCTGGCACTTATGAATTTTTATAAATCTCTATGAATGTAAATAAGTTTTGAATATGTATAAATTTTGTATACGTATACTTAAACCACTTATACATACACAAACAAACCTATACACTTATGCACTTAAACGGAAATATTTGCTTTTTTAATAATTTTATCATTTAAGGAACATGAAAAATAAAAATATTTTTTTTTTATGAAAATGTATAATTTTTCTTTGTGGTTTAGTTTTTTTTATAACCACAAAAAAAAACAAAATTTTAGTTAAAAAAAACTAAAGTTTAGCATATTTTGACTTGAAAATGCAACGCATTTGTCATTTTATGACAGCAACTTTATTTTGATTGTGGTACTCACGTAGGCTTAAGTGAGATCTACGTGTTTTGAATAAACTATGGGTCAGTGCTTTTGCTGAATTTTTGTACGTTGCTCATGTTATAAACACGAGCATGTGGTTGTAGCTGTATTAAGTTGTAGTAGTGGTAGTTACTAAATAGAATAATTTTTTTTTTTATAGAGTTCAAACCATAAGTTTATATCACTTTGTTAAATTGACTTAATAATAAGTTAATTTGAATTTTTATTTGTTTGAAATTAATCTTTGTTATATTAATGTAGCTACACGTAGTAGGGATGTGGTGCTTTAAACGAATTTAATGGATATAAAGGATGTCGGGATATGTTAAGATAGTAAACTTTATTATAAGGATGTCACCCGGTCCATTGGCAAATGATATTTGAACTATACACAATTTTCAACAATTTAGACCAAACATTTTAACTTAACATTCTTTCCTAATTCAAAGGTCTACAATGAACTTCAACTTGAGCCCACATTGATTTTTTAACAAATATTAGATCAAAACATTAACTTTTTGTTGATATATTTGATAAACTTTATTAAATATTTATTCAATTATAATTATACTAGTTTACAAATTAAATAAAAAATGCTATCCACGACATTTTGCGTTAATTTTCCATGTAAAAATGAAGTCAAAAAATTTAAAGTAGAACTGATTTCGAGATATTGGTAACTATTAAAATTTTTAACTTTTTAAAAAGTTGTTTTGTGAAAATATTTCCAGAACAAAACGGTGGATTTAATTTTTTTTTTTAATTAAATATATCGACAAATTTGCCATAACTTAACCAAAATTCGGAGAAAAAAGAAAATTCTATTTTAGAAACAAAAAGAAAATTTAAATTCATTTGTTTCCCTTTTTAGATCAAGTCTGATATATTACGAACAAAATAAGAGGTTCTTGAAAGTATCCGTTGAAAAAAATAAAAATTGCGTACATTTAAGTAAAAATGCAGAAATTAAATTTTTTACACAATGAGTCCTTAGGACACCAAGGTTTTATTTGCTTAAGGAAATAGGCACAAATAGAACCTTGTTGTCCTAAGGTTACATTGTGTAAAAAAACTGAATTTCTGCATTTTTACTCAAATGCACGCAATTTTTATTTTTTTCAACGGATACTTTCAAAGAACCTCTTATTTTGTTCGTAATATATCAGATCGGTTCAGTGGTTCAAAAATTATTAGCAAAACCGTGAATTTCAGATTAGTTTCACCTTAAATTCATGTTTTAAGATCCCGTTAAACATGTTTTAAAAACATTGATGAGTCACAAAAATATTTTACAACGTATTTTTGTCACTCAAAAATATTTTTACACTAAAAAAAAATACATTTAAAAAAATTTTACACTCAAAAAATAAATTTAGTAAATTATTTTTTTTTTTTTTTAAACTACTAAAAAAAAGTTGTTTTACACAAAATAAAATATTTCTAATCAACAATTTTATTTTTTTCACATCCAGTATAAACAAGTACACTCAAAAAAATAACTTAGTCAAAATATTAGTAAAAGGTGTTGTAATTTACTTCAACCAAACTTTAGCAAAAAAAATTGTAAAAATTTAACTTTTACAGTTTTTTTTGGCAATTTACTATTGGTAAAATACAATAATTTTTTGGTATTTTTACTATATTTTCTTGCTAGTTTTTTTTTTATTTTACTATAATTTTAGCAAAAATATTAGTATTTTCCTTAAAGAAATGGTAATACTTTTTATTTTTTTTTTGCTTAGTTTAAAAAAAAATTGTTTCAAGTGTTCTAGTGTGAAAAAAAAATCATTGCAGATTGATGATGCTGCCAACACCATAGCAAAGTAGCCATCCATCAACTGAGTGTGCGCTGAAAAATAGGCTACACAATTTTTAGTATTTTTTACCATATTTTTTGCTAATTTTACCATATTTTTTGCTAATTTTATATGAAAATTTTTTAAAATTTGCCACCTAAATTGTTAATAAAAAGTTAATAATTTTGAAAAATTATTTTTTTAAAATTTTAACACATAGTTAGATATCTAATCTTCAATATCCAAAAGTTTTTTTTTTATTTTTTTTTTAAATACATGTGAAAAAAATTAAAAATTCGAAAAAAAATTGTTAATTTTTTACAAATTTTACTTGAAAATGTAAGAAATTTCTTGTGTAGACTACTACGCAAATCTCATTTGTTCTACTTAAGCTAAAAAAATGACGCAAAAAAAATTAAAAAGTGAAGTGTTGTTCTTTAAATTTTTTGTTTAAAGTGTTTAAGTGAAAAAAAAATCATTTTGGATTTTGATGTTGTTGGAAGTCCAGTTACTGCAACTACAGCTGCTGAGAAGAAGGCAAAAGAAGATGCTGCCACCATCAAGCCGAAGAAACCATCCAACAACTGAAGTAATATGCTGCTATTACTACATTTAAAGAATGTGGTGCTCAGGCAAAAAATTTTTTAGTATATTCACCAAATTTTAAATCAACTACTAATCAGAGAAAAAAAATTACTAAATAAAACAGTTTTTTTTACCAAATTACAAATTTTTTTATCTATTTCAATTTTACCATTTTTTTTTTGGTAATTTTACCATATTTTTTGATAATTTTACAAGGTTGATTTTTTACAAAAATAAAATGGTATTCTTGTAATTTTACCATTTTTTTTCCTAATTTTTTGATTAGCAAAATGGTTTTGCTAATATTACCAAAATTTTTGCAACGTCCAAAACTACAGTTTTTTTTGCTAATTTTAACCATTTTTTTTGCTAGTTTTACAATATTTTTTTTTTGAGTGTATGAACAATAGGATGGGTCGATGATAGCAAAATGTCGCTGCGCATTTTCGAGGAAAAATTAAAAAAAATGTAGGATGGTACTTTTTGTCTTCTTAAAATATTTGAAAAAAATATATATTATATGAGCAATTGTCATTAACTTTTAATATTTAAGAAAAAAAAAATTGCGATTTTTTTTTCGTGGCACATTGATAAGACTTTGTAGGTAAATAACATTATAAATAAGTAATTCAAATCCGTTCGCGTGCATTTATTTGAGCGATCGCACCCAAAACTATGGCGGTTTAAAGTTAAAATTTTTAAAAAAATTGTCAAATTTACATTTTTTATCCGAAGTTAACCAAACGTACCATTTTGTATTATGCTTACCCAGAGCTAAAATACATATTCAAACATGCATAAAATCTTTGCTAAATATCGAGATATTTGCATTTAACCAATTTTTTTTTGGCACATTTTCCAATATTTTGGAAATAAAAATGTTTCCAGCGGATTTATTTTTTTTTAGAAAAATATTACCAAATGCATTAACAAAATCTCAACAAATTCTTAGTTAACACCATTATTCTATCTCTAATAGGTAAGAAACAGCAGTGGTTTAAAGGGAACATTTTTGAAAAAAAAAATTTAATAATTTTGAATTTATTTTTTTTTTTAATGTTAAATGTCTGATTTTACAGTGTTGTCCTTCACTGAATATTGAAACTATTCAAAGTATGATTAATAATGACAATATTAAGGTTATTACGAAATATTTAAACGTTATTACTAATTTTATTAAGGTTATAAAAAATTTTAGCGATTTTTCGCGATTTTCGCGACTACAAAAATCAATGGACTAATTTTAAAATATTATTCGAATAAGACATGTCAAAATCTATCAAAATACATTTCTGTTCTACTTTATTTTAAGTAATGTAAGATTTAATATAACCATTAAATTTAAAAGTATCAAAAATTTAAAACCACCAAAAACCACTAAAACGTCAATTGTTTTTGGGTGCGAATGGATTGAAGATAAAGCATTAAAAATACTACCAAACGCGCTTTTCACTGACCAATTTCGATAAGCGGCCTGGATGTGCCTTACAAAAAACGAAAAACAGAAAAACGCCGCGGAATTCGCCAATATTAACTTTTGATCAATGTTGCTTTCCATGATTTATTATATTTGCACATACCATTGTTTCTACATGTTCAACTTTCAGTCATGCACATTTGGCTGCCAAATAATGCAAAACTAAAATATCGAAATTTTGCAAAAAATTTAAAAAGTTCATAAAATTTTTGCAATTGAATATTTTTTGGGTGCGTTTGTAAATCAAGTGGGAAATGGTAAATTATAAAGTTCACAAAGCATTCGGAACCATTCGGAATAAAACTGGGAGTGTGCCTCGCAAAAAACAGACTTTTTAAAAAATTCACGTTTTTTCTTCCTATCTTTGGAGAACTGCAGCTTCGTAACCATTGCGAGCACATCACTCGAATCAGTCTCAGATTGTGCATATTTACAAGGGCTTTTACCATGTGTATTTTAATTTTAAAATTACAGTTTGCACCAAAAGCTACAATCAAAAAACCTCGAAAAATTGAAATTTGAAAAAAGTTGGTATCAAAGATTTAGGTCCATGTAACTTTTTTCTTATTGATGGCACATCCACTGAACCTACACCAAATAATTGCCCAAGTCTACTGATTAAACGGTATTAAATTTGGAGCAATAGCTTTAACGCACCCAACAATATGGAACTTTGAACGAAAAATTTCATGAGAGTATCAAGCGATTTTTTTACATTTTTCAACTTTGCACGTTCCATACCATGAGATAATGAGACTATTTGCGCTGTGCCTTTGCAGAATTACTCATTATGGTTCCCTTAACATATCTACATTCACAAGTACCACCTAGTTTACAAATAAAAATGTTATTGCGAAATTAGTAAAATATCACAAGCGTTAAAAGTTAATGACAAAAGTCCATATATATGTATTTGGAAATTAAAATATTTGAAAAAAATATACTACTATATTTTTTTAATATTTTAAAAATTTTGTAAAATAAAGCTGATTACGAAAAAAATTCCAAAAAAAATTCAGCTGATCAATTTTGGTCCATGGACGCATTTTAAAAGCCAGAAAAGTTAGATTTTTTATATAAGACAAATAAGAGTGTTAAACTCGGAAGGTCCACATCTTTTATACCCTCCAACACGGTAAGAAATTAAAAAAAAATAACATTGGGTACGTTCAGCAGAGAAAGCTGCTACTCAGCTGCTCCTCAACATTCTGCTGAACGGTTTGATTTTTGACATTTCAGTCAACATGTTGAGTGAGCGCTTCTCATCACTAGTAGCGTACACAATTTATGCTACATTTGATCACAAACTGATACAAAAGCTGTTTTATTGAAAATATTAATTTTTTGGACGTTATTCAAAGAAGTAAACACAACAAATCATAAAAAAGTATTTTTTACAGCAAAAAATAAATGAAAGCGTCAAAAAAAAATATATTCCAATATTTTAAAACATTTACAAAAAAAATGCGTTCAGCAGATTCAACTAATCAAAACATGCTACATCTCAACTGTTGAGTAGCAGGTTTCTCTGCTGAACACGCTCATTGGCGTCTTTTTTTTTTGAGTAGGGTTTGGCGTAGTCGGTGGGGGCACATTTTCCTCCGCTATAAATATTAACACATTATTTGTTTATGATATTTACGCTTAAATAATACATTATTATCGTTATTTATTATTATAGTTATTTGCTATAACTACTGCGGCCTGAAAAAAATCAAGTTTCCTAATCCCCTTGGTCCAAGTGCAAGTCTATGAATATAATATTGCATAAAAATGTTACATTTGTTGAGCAAAAATTAAAAAAAAACTCGTAAAGAAATTGTGTTTTTTAGAGGTTGTGTTAATTCTTTAAGGCGGAACTTCCCCCTGGTCCGATTTTACCCATCTTCGAACCTAACCTTACCAGTAACATAAGAGATATTATTGCCAAATTTCAGGGGTACAGCCCTTTTGGTTTGGACTGCATCGTGTTTTCTACAGACGGACGGACGGACATCGCTAGAATGTCTTAGATTCTATCATGGATCAATAATATATATACTTTGTGGGGTCCCCGACCGATATTTCGACGTGTTACTGTGGTTGTAGGGTATAAAAATAAATTTAATTTTTTTAAAAAAGGCACTCAAATGGTGCATAAGGCCAATTTAATTACAGGAAAAATAAAAAAAATAAATATGGGTATCAAAACTTTGGTAAAATGAAGCGTATTAAGAAAATAAAATCAAAAACAAGTAAGAAAGTTATAGTCGATCAAGACTGACCATATGATACCCTACACCAGTGGTTTCCAGAAAATGGGTCCCAAGTCCAAACATGGACCGATTGTATCTGACTTTTGTTAGATCTTTATTTAGTGCAGAAAACACACACAGATCAAATTTTAGTGGAATTGGTTTATTTTTTTGTCAATAAACCAATTTAATTGAATATCGGTCGAAATTTGTATATGGGGGACTAAGTCAAAAAATGGTCCAATCATATTCCGATTTGATTTGGTTACTGAAGTACACGTTTAACACCTAAAAATATAATTTTTATCAAATATTTCCATTTTTATGAATTTTGAGGGAATTATGTGAATATCGGGAAGGACTGACCCGATAATTACGTAAGCGGATTGGTATGGTCCATGGATCCATTTTAAAAATCAGTCAAGTATAAAATGTATTTATGGACCATACCGATCAGATAACTCTTTCCGATTTTATTTTCTTAATACCCTTTATTTTACCAAATTTTTGATACCCATTTTAATTTTTTTTTTGCAAATTGCAAATTTTTTTAACTTCGCAGATAGCGCTTAATACACACCATTTTTTATTTTTGCTGCACTTTATGCGGCCTTATGTAACATTTGAATTCTATTTTAAAACAAAATATTTATTTCTTTCTTTTTTGGATTTTGAAATGCATCCATAGTCCAAAACTGATCAACAAAATTTTTTGAGTTGTTTTTAATAAGCTTTATTTTACAAAATTTAAAAAAAAAACAATCAAAAAAATATTTATTTTCTCCAAGAACCGCTTACTAAAACCGCTTGTAGAGGACTAAAAGTAACCTCCTAAATTTTTTTTATAATTGTTCCGTTATCAGCTTCACAAAATTTAAAATAAAAAATCCATCCTCCGATTTTGTCCGGAGATATTTTTATTTATGTCAATATAAAGGGGGCCTCCGTAGGCTAGTTGGTAGCGTGCTAGTTTCAACGTGGGCGTCGTGGGTTCGATTCCCACCAAAACCCTTGTTTCTTTTTGCTACAACGGGACGACGATCATTGATACCAGTTCTCGGTTAGATTGAATTTATTAAAAATGGGTTGTAAATAAATAAAAATAACACCGCTCTACAAATCTGATGTTTGTCGCTGCGTTATGAACAAAACCAAAAAAAGTTTATAGGTTTTGGTTTCCCGATTCCAAAATGGTCACTCAAATTTTTCTACCACGTCACAATTTTGAATAAATCGCGGTTAAAGTGTCATAAAAGGCCCATTTTGCACATTTTTGAGCGCCTATAAGATAAGATCCTGACATGCGAATGACTTGATATCAAGCTCATTCGAAAGTGCGTAATTTTCTCTTTAAGACAGAATCAAATCTTCTTGGAATTTAATTTTTTATAATGGTGAAAAAATCATTAGACACAAGTGCTTTAAATTTAATATTTACGTGCGTATTTGTATAGAAAAACACTGTAAATAAACTGAATATTTAAAAAATGGAAAGTTTTTTGTTAATGATGTTTTTACCATTTTAGAAAATTAAATTCCAAGAACATGTTATGTTATCTTGTCTTATAGAGAAAATCACATACTTTTGAATGAGCTTGATACCAAGTCAATCGCATGTCAGGATCTTATATTATAAGCTTTCAAAAAGGGTCAAAAATGGCCTTTTTCGGCACTTTAACCGCGAATAACTCAAAATCCTGACGTGATAGACATATTTAGGTTGCAGATTCGGAATCAGAATCCTTACCTTAATCACTTACCAGAATCCAATACGCATTTTCATGTTGAGCTGTGTAATTAATCATGTGTGTGTGTAATTAAAAGAAAAGTGTGTATGTTTCATTCCTTCTAAAAAAAATATATATAAATATTGATTATCAAAACCTATGTAAACTAGTGTTATCTATGTTTTCATTTCTCTATTGCATAATTGTTTATTATTTTTTATCTCTGAAATATTTTACAATTTATTAGCATTTCTAATTTAATTTAAAATAATAAAATACACTTTTAATTAAACAATTATTTAAATTAACTATTGACCATTATTTCACGTTTACAAATCGATATTGGCAATTTTAAACTAAATAAATAAATTAAAGCAAATTCCGAGTAAAAATTTAATGTGAGGCAATACATACATACAAGGAGCTTTTTATTTTACACGTACCACAAAAAAAATATTGTTGGATCAAAGTCAAACTTTTTGCGCTTATTTCCCTGTATGGAACTAACAAATTGTGGAACAAAAGTTTTCGGTTTTCCTACACTCAAAATAATAACTCTGTTAAATTACAGAAAAACTCTGCTAATTTAACAGAGTACACCATACTTTTCCAGCTAACAACATTTCTTGGTAATTTTACTAAAAAACTCTGTAAAATGATTTTGCCAAAAAAAAAAACTGTTAATTTACAGAGTTTATAGTAAAATATTTGTTAAATAAACTACCATTTAGCAAAGAAAACTATGTAAATTTACAAATATATTTGTAAAATGCATTTGATGCAAAAAAAAATTACAGAAAAAAATCTGTAAATTTACAGAGTTTAGTTAAATGCATGTTATTTTGTAAAATTTTTATAAGATTTCTGACAAGAAACAGATAAAATTTTGATGTTTCGTAACAAAAACAAAAACTACTCAACACAGAAAACTTTTTTGGTTATAAAAAATACGAAGTATTTTGCTTAAATCTGTATTTTAGCAGAAAACTCTGTTAATTATCTGTTAAATTATGATTACAAAGTAAAAAGTAATATAACAGAGGAAACTTTGTTTTTTTGTCACAACAAAATACAAAGTATTTTCTTTAAATCTGTATTTTGACAGAAAACTCTGTCAAATTTCTGTTGAATTGAGATTACAGTCATTTTACAGAGTATTTTACAGAGTTATTATTTTGAGTGTAAAAATGGTCGAAACGATAAAATTAAGCAATTTTTGCATTACTTCGCATTTTGTCTAATTTTTTCTACTGTTACTCTACAACTGTGAAGTTTCCGAAACACATCTGTTTAACAGTGTTTTGTATGGGCTATTGATTGAGATTCTCTATTTTTGGAAACGATTTAGAGCTAGTTCTAAATTTTTCAAATTTCGGATAAAAATTTAATTTTTTAAACACGCCCGCTTTATTTTTATACCCTCCCCTCTAGTGATAAAGGTTATATATAAGTTTGTCATTCCGTGTGTAACACCTCGAAATATTGGTCTAAGACCGCATAAAGTATATATGATCCTCGTTCGATTCTAAGACGATCTAGCGATGTTTGTCCGTCTGTTCGTCTGTCTGTCTGTTGAAAACACGCTAACTTTTGAAAGACTTCAAGGAGGTTTGCCCGAAGTTTGGCATATATGTTATATATATGCATTTACCTGGTCAGGTTGGTATTGCAATCCAGCGAAATCGGTGTATTGGTTCAAAAGTTATGAGCAAAAGAGTGAATTTCGGCAAGGGTTTTTCGCCAATTTACGAGATAAAAAACACGATAACTTTCTAAAGGCAATTCTGAGGATGCTGAAGCTTGGCATATATATTTCGTTCTCCTGAGCTGGTTCGTAATGAATTTCAGCCAAATCGGTCCAGTGCACTATAGGAAATTTTACCCATTTTTTGGTCAAAAGTCAAAATTAAAATTTTTGCAAACATTATTTTTTTTCACATTAATATAAAAAAAACTTAACAAAGTAAACAATTCTTTCTCAATTTTTCGACAGAATTGACGTACTGTCACTTTATCAGTAGTTTTTCTTGCAATTTCTTACTTAGTTATAAAATAACGATTGAGAGCAGCGAATTTTGTGATAGCTTCTAACAAAAGTTTTTATATTAAGAATTTATAGTTTTTAAAAACTAAAAAATGGAAAATAATGTCAAAGGTGAGTACTTTAATGATAAATAGTGAAATGTTGGTGAACTCATCTATTAGATCGATTTTATTGGAAAAATTTAAGTGACCTTAAGATGAACTTATTGAAGTATGAATTGGAATTTTATTTTGACTTTAAAAAAAATGATAGCATATGTTAGCTATAAAACCATAAAAGTTCTCTAGGACAATCAATTACCTTCCGAATTTAAAAAATTTCAAGGTCGGATGTGTGCAAACTTTTTTTTTATACCCATTTTTCCAGGTGACTACTGAGTGCCAAATATATAAAGAAAATAAAGCAGAGGTGGATAAGGAGCCGCTATTTCTGACCATTTCTTTTCATACATTGCTGAGAGTGAATGTTTCGAAAACTTTAAACAATATATAAAGGAGGAATTAAGAATATTTTGTTCAAATATTAATATGAAAAGGATTAAAAGTTGTAGGAGTTTGAAAATTTTTGAAAGACAGCATGCTGTTTGGCTTAAAGGCAATACTTGGCTAAAAAAAACTTGAAACGCAGCCTGCATCCACTAAATCGAAACCTGGGCGACCGCAATTAACTTTTTTGTCAAAATCTGCGAGAACAAAAATACGAGTTACAGCAGAAATCTCTAAAGATCTAAATAGGGAAGTTGAGCCCCTAGCTCTTGCATCATCTACGGCTGCCCGTAGTGGCATTTTGAAATGTAGTTGACGACTTGGAACTCAAAAATAAAATTTTTGAATAAAATCCTTATTAAAAAGTAGATTTGTTTGACACTTCTTAACATTGTTAAAATAAATTTCTACTGTTATCTTCGAAAGTTAGTGTACACTCAAAAAAAAAAAATATTGTAAAAACAGTTTAGAAAACCATATAATCTATCAAGGATCTAAAAAATTTTAGATGCGGCAACTTATAACCCGGGAACCCTGTTTGGAACTAATTATTAGGTAATTTTTTAGGTAACTTTACTAATTTTTTTTTTTTAGTGTATGAAAACCTTTAAGAGTCACTCCCTCCCTCTAAAGAGTCTTCCAAAAGTCAAATAAAAAAAAATCAGTCAAATCGGTCCAGCCGTTTGGCTGTAAATAATTTTGGCCAAAAAAAGGGTAACATTTCCTATAGTGCAGTGGTTCAAAAGTTATAAGCAAAACCGTAAATTTCAGATTCGCTTCACCTTAAATCCACGTGTTGAAAACCCGTTAAACATATTTTACCAACATTGGTAAGTCACAAAAATATTTTACAACGTATTTTGGTCACTCAAAAATATTTTTACACTAAAAAAAAAATACACTCAAAAAAAATTTTACACTCAAAAAAATTTTACACTCCAAAAAAAATTTAGTAAATTATTTTTTTTTTATTTTTTTTAACAATTAGGAAAAAAAGGTTTTTTACACAAAATAAAATATTTCTAATCAAAAATTTTATTTTTTTCACGTTAGAAAATTTACTATAACTTAAAAAGTTCATTGTGGAGGGTATTCATAGATTCGGCCAAGTCGAATTTAACTTTTCTACGTGTTTTTATATAATTTTATGAAAGTTAGTTTTCTACAAAATGTTAAATTTTTGAAAGGTAGTTTTTTTTTTTTGTTTTCGAGAAAAATGACTTCGAAGTTGGAAGCTTAAAATAATTTTCTCGAAAACGAAGAATAACTGCTCTCTGACAAATTTGAAATTTTAAGTAAACGTGTTATCAAAATAATAAATTTTTATCCGAAATTTAAAAAAAAAAAAGAACCAGTTCAGAGAAAACAAATAATGCAAATCGATAGCTAAATCGGCAGCTTGAGAGTTGTTGAGTTGCAGTATAAAAAATTAGACTTAACGCGATTCCATGAAAAATTGCTCAATGCTACCAAATTTTATGATACTTTGAAGTTCAAAGTCATTTTTCTCGAAAATCAAAAATAACTTTTTCAGTAATTTTTGAACAGAATTTAAAAATTATTTTACTTTTTTTCTCGTCAATAACACATTTACTACAACCAAAATTTAATTTTTTTTGATTATTTCACAAATTCTATTGTTAAAAAAGAAATTTACTTTGTTTTCTATTGCTCATATCTATTTTATAAAACTTTTGTCTTACAATTAGTACAAATGTATTTGAAGTTTACTTAAGATTTACTTGATTGCCCATATTTACTTAAAAGAAATTTTCACAATAATTTCAACACTCCTTAACTAACTATCTTATTTCTGAAATACACCCAAACAAAATTGTGAACACAAATTCAACACACTGAAAAAGTTTGGTTTATAAAAGTTATGAACATGTTCGTACAATCTATGAAAAATTCATTACAAGTGAGCAAATGCTTTGTTATACCCTATACAACTGTGTGGTAACTATGTACCCGAAATATTGGTTCACTATACCGATCAACACAGAATCACTTTTTTTTAATCGTTTTAGTGATGTCCGTTCGTCTGTCTATGTAAACACTTTTTTTTATAAAATTTATGAAAAATTTAATTGCAATAATGAAAATATTCATATATTTAATGAAAAAGTATCATAAGAAGACCAAATCATAAAATTTGATGAATATTATCATATATATAATGAAATTTTTCATAAATGTTATGAAAAATAATTATAACTATTATAAAAAAAATCATTGATTTAATAAAAAAATGTATTTGCTCATTACGATTTTTTTCACAAAATTTATGAAAAATTTCATTGTAATAATGAAAATATTTATACATTTAATGAAAAAGAATCATAAGAAGAACAATTCATAAAATTAATAACTATTTTCATAAATGTAATGAAATTTTTCATTGATTTTATGATATAAATCATAGCCATTATGAAAAATAAGCATTAGTCTAAAGAAAAAGTTAATGTTTTCATTATGAACAATAATTCTGTGCACCGCTATAGTTTTTAACCCCATGGGAAAGAAATACGGACTATTACATTAAAATCGGAATCAAATCCCGATCGGAATCAAATCATTAGTCTTTGACATTTTTTTACCCTACGGGCGTTAAGATGCCTTTCATTCCAATAAATATATTCAAAGTTCTGTGTCTTAATTTATAAAATTCACTTTCATTGAATTTATTTCAATACTTTTTTCTAACGAACTTTTTTTACTGAGTGTAAAAGCTATCATATAACATTAACCACAAACGTAAGCCGTTCAACATCTTCAATAAATACAATTGATTTTTACATGATTTGTCAGGCATTTACCAATGGTTGAGCAACGTATAAACTATAGAATAAATTTCAATAATATTAAGTAAACAATATTTAAACATTTTGTAAAATTAGATTCTTAGAACTTTATCCAACCATTTGATATGCCAACAAACATACAATCAGACACACATACACATAAATATATATACTATACATGAATATTTACATATATTAACGAAGGAATGCATAAACATATTTACATAGCTTACATAGTAATTGTAAGAACAAAAAGTTTATAAAACTTGTTCATTGATATCAACGAATAATTGTAACAAATTTCTATTCAATATAAACAGAGTAGAAATTATACGAACATAACAATTTCCACACACATTGTGAAGCATTAATTTGTAAGTATCAATGGACAATAGGGTGAATGCAAATTAGTCCTTTGTAGTTTTTTGAAATTATATTCTGTCAAAAAAAAATAATTTCCTTACACGAAACTTTTTATCACAGAGAGAGATTTCTTTTTGATTCTTTTTTTTATCGACGATATTTCCAAGGTATCAAACTTAATGCTACCCTAACTAACATAGTCACTATTCAATAGCAGTACTGGGTATTTACTTATTTCAATCTCAACTAGGAAGATCTCCTACAGAGTATCCTACGACTTTTTTTAAAAATGCCTGCGAATTTTGTTCGATTGATGAAACGGTTTCATCACTTGCTGTCATCAATTTTGATGACAAATTTGGTCATATTGATGAAATTTGTCATCATTTCATCATAGATAAGAATTTTAATAATTAAAATAAAGTCAAAATAATTAAAACAGTTCAATAAATTTATTTAAAAAAAAAAATAAACAAAATTTCTGTCCTGTCTGTTACTTGAACCCACGACCTCCCAGTTGTAGTGGTAATTGTCGACGCCTTAGATAGTTTAACCACCAATAGAGAAAAATCTCGTCACCAAACACTTACAATTAATTTTATAACATTTGCTTTAACATATGTATTTGTAAAGACACAAACATTTTATTTTTATACAAAATAACTTACTTTGATAACTTTATATATGGTTTTGAATTGAGAAAAGTGTGAAAGAAAAATTTTAATTTTTCTAAAAATTTTTGTTTCTTACTAGTTTCATATTATCCAGTTATAATAATCTTCAGAAAAACTTTTAATTAATTGTGTTTATATATTGTTGGACTGTATATTTTATAAGTGAACTTTTAGTGTCAAATTTATTTAGTTAATAGTCAATAGAACTCTATATGTGAAAATTACACTGTGCAACAAATTTTGGGTCATCGCATTGAGCCTCAATGCCTTCAACTCTGTATGAAAGTAGACTATCAAGTGGACAAAATCACCAAAGGGTTTTGCAAAGTCAGTTCGGATTTCTTTTTTATAGCCCACTGAAGTTTTCATATTTTTAACAAAGGCGTTTGGAAAACGTCAAAAATACTATAATAAAAACACATCTGAGCTTCAAAATATGATTTGATGTCTTCAGTGAAATTTTATGGCGATTCTTTTCTTAGAACATTTTAACCCTCTAACTGCCATTTTAAGGGGTCATTTTAGTCCTTATTCAAAAACTAAACACAGAAGTCTAATAAAACGTCCATTTAGAGGGTTAAAATGTTTTACAAATATTTTCCTCATAAAATTTCACTAGGGGTTGTCAAATGCTTAAAGTTTGTGCGACATGCGCAAAGTGCTTAAAAAGGGTCAAGTATAAATAATCAATGTTTGTTATTTTTTTTTACCAAAGCAGTGTTAAAAAATATCGACAAAGAACAGTGCAAATATACTTTTGAGCTTAAAATGATGTTCTGATGTGTTTTATAAAATTTTATGATGATTCTTTTCTTCGACCAAATTAACCCTCTAGCTCCCGTTTTAAGGGGTAATTTTTGTCCTTTTTTAAACGAAATACAAAAAAGTCTATAAAAAAAAGCAGTTAGAGGGTTAAAATGTGTAACAAATATTTTCTGCACCAAATTTTACTAGGGCACATCTAAGACAGAAAGTTCGTCCAGCATATAGAAAATGCTTAAAAATTTTAAAGTATTAAAAAAAAATTTTATATTTTTTTTTTTGGCCCGAAATATAAAAAAAACAAGTAACAAAGTTAAATTCGACTTTGTCGAATGTATTATTACCCTCCACGATGTAAAAAAGTTTATTTGCAAAAAAAACAAAACAAAAATTAAAAAAAAAAAATCCGCGAAAAAAATTTGTTGGTAAAAAAAAAATTGACGAAAATGTTTTTTTTTGTAAAAAATATGTTTGTACTTGTTTAAATACCATTCGGTGATCAATTCTGTTCACATGTGTCAACCAGCAGCCGAATTAAAGCATTTTCTGTTTTTAGGTTATGTTGAATGTACCACAATTTTCGAGGTGTTCTTACATTTTCGTTCATAACTTTTGAACCGCTTTCGCTCAAATGCAATACCAAACTGCTTATGGCAACAACAAGTAAATATGCTAAGTCCTAGTTATATCTTTTAATACTTTGGCCGTGATCACCAAAGTCGAATTTAACTTTGTTGCTTGTTTTTTTTATATTTCGGCCCAAAAAAATTATAAAAAAAAAATTTGAATACTTTAAAATTTTTAAGCATTTTCTATAAGCCGGACGAACTTTCTGTCTTAGACGTGCCCTAGTAAAATGTGATGCAGAAAATATTTGTAAAACATTTTAACCCTCTAACTGCCTTTTTTTATAGACTTTTTTGTGTTTCTTTTAAAAAAGAACAAAAATGACCCCTTAAAACGGGTGCTAGAGGGTTAATTTGGTCAAAGAAAATTTTAGAAAACACATCAGAACATCATTTTAAGCTCAAAAGTACATTTGCACTGTTTTTTGTCGGTATTTTTTAACACTGCTTTGGTAAAAAATATAACAAACATTGATTATTTATACTTGACCCTTTTTAAGCACTTTTCGCATGTCGCACAAACTTTGAGTATTTGACAACCCCAAGTGAAATTTTATGAGGAAAATATTAGTAGAACATTTTAACCCTCTAAATGGACGTTTTATTAGACTTCTGTGTTTAGTTTTTGAAAAAGGACTAAAATGACCCCTTAAAATGGCAGTTAGAGGGTTAAAATGTTCTAAGAAAAGAACCGCCATAAAATTTCACTGTAGACATCAAATCATATTTTGAAGCTCAGATGTGTTCTTATTATAGTACTTTTGACGTTTTCCAAACGCTTTTGATAAAAAAAAATAAAAACTTCAGTGGGCTATAAAAAAGAAATCCGAACTGACTTTGCAAAACCCTTTGGTGAATTTGTCCATTTGATGGTCTACTTTCATATGGCGTTGAAGCCATTGAGGCTCATTTTTCTTGTTGCACAGTGTTATTTACAGATCGCAGCCGACAAGGATTGAACCCATCATCTGTAATACTTTGCTATTAACGTTTTTAAATGTTGTTTTGTAAAGACTCAAAAATTATAGTTTTATATCCCGCTTTTTCTCTCACACAGCTTTTGGTAGAGCATAGCGACATACAAACTTTAACTATTATAGCACACAACACACACAATTAATTTTAAGCGTAATTATTTGTTGATATGCTTAGGGTAAGTGGCTAGAGGATAAGACCAACAAACAAGAGGTCCGGGGTTCAGACCTTGGTGGTGATAAGATAAAAAAGATGTTAATTTTTTAAAATAGAAAATAGCAAGTAACTTTAAGTAAATAAAAATTAATTAAATAAAACACCAATACAAAAGTTAAATTCGACTTGGCCGAATCTATTCCCTCCATAATGCCCTTTTTAAAGGAAACAAATTAGCAATTTTGTTTAGAAATACTGCATTTTGAGTAAAAAACTTTTGTTTTGTAATTTCTGGAAAAAAGAACAAACATTGCTAGTTTTTTTTGAGTGTAATCTTCTTTCGATCGTAAATTTTTTTATAAAAATATTTTTGAGTGAAATATTTTTAAGTGAAAAAAATACTTTGTAAAGCAATTTTGTGACTAATAATACTTTTGGATTGACCTTGACACCCCGTTTATCGAGGTTTCGTGCCAAACCTCATTTGAAAATACTTATTTGCACTCACAAATTGAAACCTTTTTGAATTGAGGTTTCAACGAAAGTATGATCAAAGCCTTTTAAATTTCAAAATTCTACATACTTTTACCACTGTGCGACAATGAGAAATAGAGAAAATGGGAAAATGTCAAAAATAAAATATAAATAATTCAATTTATTTATTAAATTTCCAAATTATTATTTATTTATCGTATGGCACTGATACAAACAATTATAATTTTAGAGATATAGCATTACGAATTTAACAGATTATACAACAAAGTTTAGCATATTTTGATGAAAAAATAGTATAGATAATAATTAGATATTGATGTCAATATTCTTTAGCCACCGGACGGCATCTGGGCCAGCATTGTTTAGTTCGTGTAGTTCGCCATGAAATTTACGATGGGGGCAGTCTTTTATAATGTGGTGAATGGTTTGATTAACATCACTGCAATCACATAATGGCGAAACAGCAGAGCCCCATTTAAAAAGAGTAGCTGCGCACCTTCCATTGTTTGTCCGTATACGGTTAAGCCTAACCCATATATGCCTAGGCAATTCTGATCCCGGAGGCATACAAGTCAAGTCCTGAATTTTCATTAAGTCATCACATGAAGCTTGGTTCCAATTATTAAACCAGATGTTATATGGGTCATAATTATTGTTTGCGAGACTTTCAGCTAGTTTTAATGGAGGTTTTCGAGATATGAGACGGTCGTCATTAGCAGCTTCAATATATTGGTGTATGTTAAGGCTAGGATTGGCGATTATTTTTCGATGTTCGCGGAGTAGTGCATTCTGACGTCTCAGATTTGGTGGTAGGATATTACTTAGAACAGGTAAAAATCTTAATGGAATTGAAGACATTGTACCTGTTATTAGTCGCATACATGCATTTAGTTGAGTATCTAATTTGTTTACGTGGGGGCTATTAAGCCAGACTTAGTAAAAAGGCCCTAATCTATTGTGTAAAATTCACAACAAAAATATTTTTTTTTCGATTTTGTTTGCATTTTTGGTTTTCTCTAGCTCTTACACAATAAATTTGTCTGAATGCAAAACGCTCTATCTTTTCAAATAATTAATTTATACATATTTTTTTTAATAACTTCATCATGCATTACATGTTTTTATTTTTGCATGCTGGACATAAATTTGTCAACACAATTCCAGAACCACGATTTTGGTCCACTGATGAAAATTCTTGTTTGACTTTTTTGAAAAATATGGCTAAAAATTTGGATGTCTTGTGTACATTATGAAACAAAATTTTTAATCTTAAAAATCGCGATGCTGATCAGCATCTGTGGACCGAAAGAGCGTTTTTTTGTTTGCTATTTTTTACATATCATAATCAGCAGTTTGTCAACTTTTGAGATTGAATTCGGTAAAAAAATAATTTTTGTCTTAAACATCAGCACCTATGGACCAACACCGCGATTTCGGAATTTTTATAAGCCGTTATCAATCATAAATCACGTTAAAAATTTACCGATGTCGTAAATGAAACTTAAAAATTAATTTTTATTAAAATGCAAAACCCTCTATCTGATCATTATCATTCATGTACTTGATATTTTTGAGAAACAAAACCCTCTATCTATCATAAAATCCCCAATAGTGCAAAATTTATATATGTGAGATTTAGTAGTTTATTTTATTATAGAATATCGAATTTTAGTTACTCTTACAATACGCGAAATAAACAGTTTTTTGGCTCTACTGAAAAGTTGTATTTTTTTAGATAGAGGGTTTTGAATATAGGCCCTCGATATTTTTATTTATCTTCTATATAAATAAAAATCAATTGTCGTTCGTTGGTAACAGCATCAGTTGAGAACGGCTGGACCGATTTGGACAATTTTTTTTTTTTTGAAATGTTCGTCATAGTCCAACTTAGGTTTATACGTAATGAAAAATTTTTCGATTTATCTAAAATCGGAAAATGGCTGCACCGATTTGAGTATTTTTTTATTTAAATGTTCGTAGTAATCCAATTTAAATTTTTACTGAAAGAAAAATCGACCACGCCCACTTTTACGCCCACTTTTTCAATTTATCTAAAATCTGATAATGTCTGAACCGATTTGACTAAATTTTTTTTAAATGAATTTTTATTATATTCTAACATAAGTTTTAACGAAAAAGAAATTTACTACGCCCAATTTGGATAATTTTTGTTAAAAATTTTCGTCATAATTCAACTATTTTTACGGATAGTAAAATTTCCCCGCCCACTTTTTTCTATGTATCGAAAGAACTACAACGGCTAGACCGATTTGGTTATAGTCCGCAGAAGATTTTTAGGGAAAGACAAATTGTCCACGCCTACTTTTACGCTCACTTTTCCCGATATATAATATTTTAAATCATGGAATGTCTGGATCAATTGGTCTAATTTTGTTTTTAATGTTCGTCATAGTCCAACTAAGGTTTTTCTGAAAGAACCATTTTCCATTTCTAAGCCCACTTTTGAATGGATGGAGTTGGTTAAATTCAAATAAGGTTTTTACGGTAAGAAAAGCTGACACCCACTCTTTTTTTCGATATACATAAAATTTGCTATATAGACAAATAAAATATCGAACAATAAAATATTAATAAAAATCAAATGTAGTTCGTTGGTAATCGCATCACTTGAGAACTGACCGATTTGGATAATATTTTAAATGTTCGTTTTATTTTTTTTTAAATGTTCGTCTTAGGTTTTTTTCGGAAAACAAATTAATTACGCCCACTTTTGCGAAATTAATTATCCGAAAAGAAAAATTGTCCTCGCCCACTTTTTTTCGATATATCTATCGAAATTCATTTTAACTCTAATTCGATCTATTAAAAAAATATTTCCTAATAGATTCCACTTAAACTTGGTACAAATTATTTTAAATCCTTGGGTATTGTGAACACATGTACAATAGGGATATTACTTTTTTTTGAGTGCAAAATACCACTACAGTACCATCTGGGGAATGTTGTTCTAATAATAAAAAACTGTTTTTTAGGTTGATTCGGTGAAAAAAGTTTCCGCACCGAAAGAGATTTCTAAAGTGCTTTAAATTTTTATTTATATTTTTTTAAAAATTATGATTTTTTAAATATCGCGATTTGATCAAAATTTTGCATTGGACTTATGAAAAATAGTTCGGTATTGAAGATTCTATAAGAATTTTAACAAAAAATAACTTATTTAAGACAAGAATAACTGTTTTGAGAAAAAAAAATATATAAATGAATATAGACAAAACTTCAACGCTTTCGGTGCGGAAACTTTTTTCACGATAGAGGAAAAGTGGCACCATATTTTTTTATATTTTTACATGCTCTACACGGCTATGGGGTGGTATTTTTGATATTTGCAAAAATTGCAAAAAGTTATATCCCTAATTCACAAGTTTAACTTACCACACAAACTTTAACGCCAACTACTAATGAACGGGCCATTTTTTTTTTTTTTTTTAAACTTCTAATTAGGGTTTTAAGGAAATATAAATGAGAAAAGTGTCCTGGAAAAATTAAAAATCCGGGTAAAATGCGAATAAAGGTTTGGTTGAACTTAAGACAATAGCTTACGATAAGAACGAAGGATATGCGTAATTTATTTTTGTGTTGTTTGTAATGATGCTAAAGAATTTTAAATTTGTACAGTTCGCAAAGTCGATGACATGGGATTTTTTTTTCAAGTTCTTAAAATATAATTTGAAGATGATTATCTGCCTAATCGGGTCTTTAATACCAAGGCCACAAATTTTTCTAAGCCAAGAAATTAATTACATTTTTTGCAGGGCTATATATTTGAAGCGAAACGAAATATAACACTGATCTTATATTTGGGCCAGCAACGCGGACCGGGCCAGCTAGTTTGGAATAAAAATAAATTAAATCGCCTAGAAAATAATTTCTGCATCATTTTAATTAATTTATAAAGATATTTTTTTAACATGATAATGTTTTTAGGGTGGTGTCTAATCTTAAAAAAACTTGCAGGACGTCACCTCAGTTTGACTATATAAGCTAACAATTAACGAAAAAGAAAACAAGAATTACTATTTCCATTTTCTGAAAACCATTTTTTTTTCATCAGAAATTTTTTTTCATCAATTTTTTGGTTTTTTCATAAATTTTTTTTTCATCATTTTTTTTTTTATCAAAATTTTTTCTTCATCAATTTTTTTTTTCATCAAATTTTTTTTTTTATCATATTTTTTTATTAATTTTTTTCTCACCAAAAAATTTTTTTTTTCATATTTGTTTTTCATCAATTTTTTTTTATATCAAAAAATTTTTCTTTTCGTCAAAAAAAATTCATCAACTTTTTTCATCAAATTTTTTTTTCACCAAAAATTTTGGGTGCATTAAATTTTTTTTAACATAATTTTGTTTTTCGTGAAAAAATAATAATTTTTTTTACCAAAAATACTTTTTCACCAAGTCTAAGTTTTTCGCATAAAAATTTTCCATTTGTTTATCAAATGTACATAAAACAAGTGAGAGTGTTATATTCTTTGGTGCCGAATCTTTTATACTCTCCAAAATGTAAAAACACTTTTTTGCACTTATTTTTGCACTCACTTACGAAATGTACAGCACTTTTGGTTTTTTAATGGGGTCCTCGACTGATATTTCAATTCGTGTTGCATGGAATAGCAAAGTAATATAACATTATTTTTTCTAAAAAAAACTTTGCTTTGGCAAGTACACCCAAATCTTCCGCAAAACATTATCATGATTTAATGTTTTGGACAAGAGTACAAAATTCGCAGGCATTTTGGTTCTAGTTTCCGAAAACTAGATAATTGTAAAAGTTTTAAAACCGTCAAGTTTTAGAATTGAAAATACGAGTTTTCAACGGGGTTTCGAGGTAAGTGTGAATGTACTATTACCAATGTTTTAAAGCTTATTTTTTGAAGTTCGTTTTTTTTAAACGCTAATTTATGGTGAAACCAATCTGAAATTCGTGGTTTTGCTAATAACTTTTGAACCACTAGACCGATTTGAAATAATTAAAGTCGATTTTGAATTAAAATCGGCAATCTCTAGATTGACTTTAAATCGAGCGAGTATCGCGGATACATATTCTTTATTAAGTCCCAGATTGTTATATTGATATTGTTGGTAACCCCAGAAAATCCCTTCCTTGTTTAAAATATTAAGTGAAAATAAAATGGGTTATCCTACTGCCTGCTGCTTATGAATTCAGTTTTATGCCACATCATTAGATAATTGTTTCTCTTGCATTTACTTCAATACTTGGGCAAACGTACATTGTACATACACTGTTCTAGGCATTGCGTTGGTGTATGACTGACTATAATGGCTATCATGTCATTTAAAACAATTTCAAAATCAATAATTTTCCAAAGTACATTCACAAATGATACTAATCATTGTTTAATATTAGTTAAGTTGTACTTGTAGAATGAACAAAATGGCATCGTAGGATATCGAAGGAGTTTTTATAACTCAATATTGGCATAGTCAGGCATATGGATTTTAAAAGATGAAAGCATTGAATATGTTCATAATCCAATGTAAACTAACTAATTTAATTGTATCCATTACGAATCAATGTTGAGACAGAGACACTTTGAAAATTAGTATTGATTATGGGAGAGATAGAATGTTTGATAGAATGTTTTATAAATAGAAAAATTATTATAAATTTTTAAATTATGTTTACTATAGTATAACTCAAGACACAGCGTTCTGTTTCGTACTTATTGTTGCACAGTGTTATTTATCAAAATTAGTTTATGTTTAACCGTATAAATATTTCGTCAATAATTTTTTTATTTTTTTTATTATTAAAAAAACTTGAACAAATTTTTCTTATTACAATTTTTTTTGAGTACCTTAAAGTTACCCGTCAATAGTGAAAAACAAAATTATGTAAGACTAAATATTCAGGTTTTTATTCATAATCGATATTCAATTTAACGCTTGCTTAATCAAGTTGATTGCATTTTGTTTTTCGTATTTTTTTTTTTTACTGCCCTATTTAATCATCGTCATGTGGAAATCAGTGCCAAAAAAAAAGTTTGACTGTCCTATTTGTGGATCATCATCATCAGCATCAGCACCAACACCAATATAAATAAGATAAGAAAAGAAAACTTTATTTTTAATATTTACGAGTTTTGTATGAAAGCCTACAGATAATTTATAATAATGAAAATTGTGCAAAAAAAATGTTATTGGTTGCAAAGCAATTAAAATGATATGACCTTCAAAAGCAAAAATAAAGCACTTATCATTTCGTTTTATATTGAAGCATTAAAAAAATAACATACCAAAATTAATCTTGAAAAACAATTATATACAGTGGGGGGGCAAACGTTTTATTTAATAATTTTTAAATCTACTAGTAATTATTTTTAAATAAACTATAGTGTCATATAAATTAAGCCGACTTGAAAGCACCATGATATTATAACCAAGTGAGAGTGTTTAATTCGACTGTGCTGAATCGTTTATACCCTCCAAATGTAAAAAGTATAAAAGTTAAATTCGACTTGGCCGAATCAATGAATACCCTCCACAATGCCCTGTAAAGTAATTTTGTGGCTTATAATTGTTTCTAAAGCTTTTTTTTTAAAAACTCGTGTTTTTGAGTTTTAGGTGAGATTTAAACAAAACGGGGCAGAGGAACGACAAAAATATATGACACACTTCAGCACTCTCAGAATTGTCGCTCTAAAGTTACCGTGTGTTTCATCTCGCAAATTCATGAAAAACCCTTGACGAGATTCAGTATTTTGCTCATAACTTTTGAACCACTGCACCGATTTCGCTGGATTTCAATACCAACCTGACCGGGTAAATGCCCAACAAATATGCCAAACTTCAGTTGCCTCCGTAAAGTCTTTCAAAAGTTAGCGTGTTTTCAACAGACAGACGGACGGACGGACATCGCTAGATCGTCTTAAAACGATCGAGGATCATGAATATATGAGGCATTCCACACCAAATGTCCAGCGAAAAAAAACATGTGTACCGTAAACTTCTGAATAGGTGGTATGGATAGCCCTATATGGAACTTAGAAAATTGCGTTTTTGGTTTTTCAATTTTTCAAAAACTGGGCTTAGGAGGCGTGGTCAAATATTGGAAAAATGGTCAAAATTGTGGCGAGTTGCCTTGATTAAATATCTATCACATTAAAACGGAATGCACCACAATCTCAAAAATTTACAGTCTTATATAGTTTTGTATGGGCTATCGATTAAAAATTTTTTTTTGGAAAATTTTCAGAACCCGTTCTGAAATTTTCCATTTTTTAAAAAAGTCAATTTATCAAAAATCCGGCCAATTTTTTTTTTCTTTTTTATTTATTTTTTTAAAAGTTTAGATGTTTGTCCATCCACACAAAAAAAATCAGAAACACGTTCATCTTTTTTTTCGAGAAAATCGCATTTGAACTTTAAATTTCATAACAATTAATAATTTGCTTGTATTTTCTTGTGTCAACAGAGCGTATGACGAATATTTATGTAGTTAATATTACTCATTCGCAACTTTAAAACAAAGAAATACAAGCAAATAACAAAATTGTTATGAAATTTAAAGTTCAAATGCGATTTTCTCGAAAAAAAAGATGAACGTGTTTCTGATTTTTTTTGTGTGGATGGACAAACATCTAAACTTTTAAAAAAATAAATAAAAAAGAAAAAAACAAGTAGAAAAATTAAATTCGACTTGGTCGAATCTATGAATACCCTCCACAATGTTATCTGTTAGTAATTTTCTAAAAAAAATTTCAAAAATTGCATTACAAATTTTTTATTAGAAATATATCAGGGACATAACGGTTATAATTTTTATCCAAAAAAGTTTCCAAGTTATTGTATTTTAAAAAATTTATAAATTTAAACAACTTCCAAACTGTTTGGTAATGAGTTTTATTTTAAAATTTAAAATAATCAATCAGAAAGTTGATTTTTATTTTTTGAAAAATAAAAACGGTTATTTTGAGTTAAATAATAAACAATCAAAAACTTGAATTCATTTGAAATAAACAAAACCAAAAAAAAGAAAATAAATAATAAATATACGAAAATAAAAATTTTTCTTGCATACAAAATTTGAATGTTTTTAAATAATTTCTAGGATATCTTCCTCTTAGAAGATATCCTAGAAATTATGAAATTTCAAACCCACTATGTATTTGAATATACATATTTACATATCAACGAAGTCTTTCAAGCTTTTGGTTAAAAATTGGTGTAAAATTTTTGAGAAAAAACCAATTTGTTATTTAAATTTATTGAAAATGCACATGCAATATTAAGATTTTGAGCCACCTTTCAAAGTAAAACATAAAATCCTATAGTTTTATTGCGGCACGTAAACTTTTGCCATACTAGCAATTAACAGATTTAAAGTTCAAGTATCAATTTAGTGCCCTTTAGTCCGCCCTCAAATGCAAAGCCCTCGGAAATAGATAATATAAATAGTGATTACTCATCTAATTCACATGAATGTTGGACACAATTGAAAAGAAATATGTGTTGATTGTTTGCGATGCTCTGACCGATTTGAACTATTTTAATCTGAGAATGTGGCTAGCAAAAAAGCGATTTCCGCTGTTTGAAATTGCGCAGCAGATTTGTTCGTCAGATTTTAAACATTTTGTTTTAGATTTTTCAAGCACTAGTTTCTTAATTATTTATAAACATACAAATTTGTTTGTAAAATATTTTTATAAAATTGATTGAATAAAATAAAAATTTAAATAAAAGTTATTTTTCGATCAAATATCGTCCATTCCACCAGACATTTGGTGATTTTAGGCATTTTTTGACCGAGGGTCTTCGGATTTTTGTTATTATTTTCATACAGATACTCTATGGAGCCAATTTCAAATTTCATCCATCAGATCGAAAATATTCGAAAAACTCGCGATTTTATTCACGATTTTCGTTTTTAAAAAAGTCAAAAAAATACAAAATCTGTATAACTTTGAGCAGCTGTATTTTCTAAACTACTTATCGCATTTTAACAATCTACAGCGCATACGAATGGTATGTAAGTCTATTTTAATATCTAATAAACTGAAAAAACATCGGTGGTTTAAAAGTGCATTTTATATGCAAATGCACTTTTGAAGTGCATTTTGCGAAACTTTTACCCCTTTTAATTTTTTTTTAATTAGCATATTTGGAAAATTTAGAATTTTTGCTACAAAAAAATGTTTTCATTACAATGGACCGAGAATGTATGCTATTTTTAATATTTTTTTTTAAAAAATACTTCCTTAAGTTTCCCCTATAAAAAATTTTATTTTTTAAATTATACCAAAATCATGTAAAAAGACATGTTTTTAAAACGTCATATTTTCGAAAGTACTAATCGTATCTTATTGTTTTTATGCACATTAGAAAGGTATTTATGTCCATTTTTTGCATTTAATGACCGAAAAAATGTTGGTGTTTCAAAAATGCATTTTAAATGCAAATGCAGTTTTGAAGTGCATTTTTCAAAACTTTTACCCCTTTGAATTTTTTTTTAATTATCATATTCGAAATTTTTACAATTTTTACTTCAAAATAATGTCCTGCTAATAATGGACCCACTGTGTGTGCTATTTTTAAAGAAATTTTAAAAATTTCCTTGAAAAAAATTTTAATATTTTAAATTAAATCAAAAATATCTGAAATTACATGATTTTTTAAAAAATTCTTAAAAATAGCACATACTGTGGGTCCATTCTAAGGAGGACATTATTTTGTAGTAAAAATTATAAACTTTTCAAATATGATAATTAAAAAAAAATTCAAAGGGGTAAAAGTTTTGAAAAATGCACTTCAAAACTGCATTTGCATTTTAAATGCATTTTCGAAACACCAAAATTTTTGAGGGTATTATATGCAAAAAGTAGACAAAAATACCTTTCTAATGTGCATAAAAACAATAAGATACGATTACTACTTTTGAAAATATAACGGTTTATAAACATGTCTTTTTACATGATTTTGGTATAATTTAAGAAATTAAAATTTTTATAAGGGAAACTTAAGGAAGTATTTTTTAAAAAAAAATATTAAAAATAGAATACATTCTCGGTCCATTGTAATGAAAACATTTTTTTGTAGCGAAAATTCAAAATTTTCCAAATATGCTAATTAAAAAAAAATTAAAAGGGGTAAAAGTTTCGCAAAATGCACTTCAAAACTGCATTTGCATATAAAATGCACTTTTAAACCACAAATATTTTTTCAGTTTATTAGGAATTAAAATTGACTTACATACCATTCGTATGCGCTATAGATTATTAAAATGCGATAAGTAGTTTAGAAAATACAGCTGCTCAAAGTTACACAGATTTTGCATTTTTTTGACTTTTTTAAAAACGAAAATCGTGAATAAAATCGCGAGTTTTTCAAATATTTTCGATCTGATGGATGAAATTTGAAATTGGCTCCATAGAGTATATGTATGAAAAATATTACAAAAATCGGAAGACCCTCGGTCAGATTTTTTAAAATGTATCATGGAATGGACGATATATAAATCAACAAATAACTTTTATTTTTAGGTCGGAAATAAAAATCCAAAAATTAATCGAAAATTTTGAATAAAAAAATAAAAATTAATTTTAAGACATCTTTGCAAATTTTTGTTAATTTTAAACTAAAAAGTGTTTTTATATATTTGTTGTTAAATAATTAAACAACTTTTTTGATTTTTTTTTTTGTGATTTTTATGAAATCATAACGGTTATTTTTCGTCCCTGAAATATATATATTATTTTGAGTCAAACTTTCTTTTAATCAATCAAATTTTTTTGAGTGTAAAATTTTTTTGACTGTCAACATTTTTTTGAGTCTGCCATTTCATAAAAAAAAAAAAAATAATAATGTGTACATTTTATTTTTTGAGTGTAACATTTTTTTTTTTGAGTGTAAATATTTTTTTAGTGTACAATTTCTTTGAGTAACAAATTACTTTGTAAAATATTTTTGTTGATTTTATACCTATATGTAATACAAAAAAAAAAAAACTATTTCACATATTTTCCTCTTTTTATATCACCACCCTCTTCTTAAAAAACCAAAAACAAATTAACATTCAATCATACACATACTTTATTTGATTTTTTTCCCGTTACATACAGTTACACTAACAATAACAAAACAATAACAAATATTTACTTGTCTAACAACTAAACTGCACCCCACGACAAGAAAACAAACAATAACAAGTTTTACAAAACTGGTATTTCACCATGCTTTTAAAACTTGTTTAACGAGTTTTCAACAGTTTAAGGTGAAACAAATCTGAAATTCAGTGCTTTGCTTATAACTTTTGAACCACTGAACCGATTTTGCTGAAATTCAAAACCAAACAGCCTTGGGGAACGATAAATATATATGTTAAGCTTCAGCCCCCTCAGAATTGTCTTTCGAAAGTTATAGTGGTTTTAATCTTGTAAATTCGAAAAATACCATTGCCGAAATTTACTCTTTTGCTCATAACTTTTGAACCACTGGACCGATTTCGCTGGAATGCAATACCAACCTGACCCGGTAAATGGAGAACATATATGTCAAACTTCAGGAGCCTCCGTAAAGTCTTTCAAAAGTTAGCGTGTTTTCAACGGACAGACAGACAGACGGACGGACGGACGGACGGACGGACGGACATCGCTAGATCGACTTAAAATCGATCAAGGATCATGAATATATATATACTTTATGGGGTCCTAGACCAATATTTCGATGTGTTACAAACGGAATGACAAACTTATATATACCCTCTATCACTAGAGTGGAGGGTATAAAAAAATTGTGCAAAAAAAATGTTATTGGTTGCAAAGCAATTAAAATGATATGACCTTCAAAAGCAAAAATAAAGCACTTATCATTTCGTTTTATATTGAAGCATTAAAAAAATAACATACCAAAATTAATCTTGAAAAACAATTATATACAATGGGGGGCAAACGTTTTATTTAATAATTTTTAAATCTACTAGTAATTATTTTTAAATAAACTATAGTGTCATATAAATTAAGCCGACTTGAAAGCACCATGATATTATAACCAAGTGAGAGTGTTTAATTCGACTGTGCTGAATCGTTTATACCCTCCAAATGTAAAAAGTATAAAAGTTAAAAAAAAAAAAAACAAGAAAACAAGGTAAAATTCTACTTGGCCGAATCTATGAATACCCTCCACAATGCCCTTTTTTAGTTATAGTAAATTTTCTAACGTGAAAAAATAACATTTTTGATTAGAAATATTTTCTTTTGTGTAAAAAAACTTTTTTTTTTTGTAATTTTTGAAAAAATAATTTACTATTTTTTTTTTTTTTTTTAGTGTAAAATTTTTTTTAGTGCATTTTTTTTTTGTTTTAGTTTAAAAATATTTTTGTGTGACAAAAATACCTTGTAAAATAATTTTGTGACTTACAAATGTTTTTAAAACATGTTTAACGGGTTTTCAATACGTGAATTAAAGGTGAAACTAATATAACTTTTTAACCACTGGACCGATTTAGCTGAAATTTAAAACAAACTGGACCAGAGGAACGGCAAATATATACACCACACTTAAGCATCCTCAGAATTGCCATTCGAAAGTTACCTTGTGTTTTATCTTGTAAATTCCAGAAAAACCTTTGCCGAAATTCACTCATTTGTTTTTAACTTTTGAACCACTGGACCGATTTTGCTGGATTGCAATACTAACCTGACCAGGTAAATGCCCAACATATACGCCAAACTTCAGGAGCCTCCGTAAAGTCTTTCAAAAGTTAGCGTGTTTTCAACAGACCGACAGACAGACGGACGGACGCACATCGCTAGATCGTCTTAAAATCGATCGAGGATCATGAATATATATACTTTATGGGATCCTAGACCAATATTTCGAGGTGTTACAAACGGAATGAAAAACTTATATATACCCTCTAGTGGAGGGTATAAAAAAAATAATTTACTAATTTTTTTTTTTTTGAGTGTAAAATTTTTTCGAGTGTATTTTTTTTTTTTTTTTTTGTGTAAAAATATTTTTGAGTGACAAAAATACTCTGTAAAGTAATTTTGTGGCTTATAATTGTTTCTAAAGCTTTTTTTTAAAAAACTCGGGTTTTTCAACACGTGAATTTTAGGTGAAACCAATCTGAAATTCAGGGTTTTGCTTATAACTTTTGAACCACTAAACCGATTTGGCCGAGATTTAAACAAACCGGGGCAGAGGAACGACAAAAATATATGCCACACTTCAGCACTCTCAGAATTGTCGCTCTAAAGTTACCGTGCGTTTCATCTCGCAAATTCATGAAAAACCCTTGACGAGATTCAATATTTTGCTCATAACTTTTGAACCACTGCACCGATTTCGCTGGATTGCAATACCAACCTGACCGGGTAAATGCCCAACATATATGCCAAACTTCAGGAGCCTCCGTAAAGTCTTTCAAAAGTTAACGTGTTTTCAACAGACAGACGGACGGACGGACATCGCTAGATCGTCTTAAAACGATCGAGGATCATGAATATATACACTTTATGGGGTCTTAGACCAATATTCCGAGGTGTTACAAACGGAATGACAAACTTATACCCTCATCACTAGAGTGGAGGGTATAATAAAAAATTTTCAGGGGCGTTTTTTTTTGGGGGGGGAGCGTCGGGAGGAGGCATTGGGGGCAATTTTTAACTAACTCTGACACAAAAATAGTTAAACTGTTTAACAAATATACAAAAAAACAAGCACAAAAGTTAAATTCGGCTTTGCCCTCCACAATGCACTATAGGGAATTAATAAGGAATTCTTGGCCAAAAGTCCATTTTTGATGTGTTCAAAACAATTTTTTTCTGATGCCATTATAAAGTATACTATATAAAAGTAGGCTAGCGCACATATTTTTGTTCACCAAGCTCTTTTACCGCTAGTACGGAAGCGTCAAAAACAAAATTTAATTTTTTATATTTTTTTTACATTTTGGGGAACAAAACTTATTACAACAGCAACGTACTTAAAATCCTGTATTAAAATCTATTAAAATGAATTTCAATTAGCAATAGAGCAAACAAATATATTTTGTACAAAGTACAGATTTAAAATGCAGATTTATATATTTTTTTAATTTTTCTATTTAATTATTTTTTATTATTTTTTAACCAAAAATATTTTTGGACTGCTACTTTTTTTGCTTATATTTGCATACTCCCATATCTCTTTGAGGTATTAAGAAACTCTTTCCGAGTATGATGTATTCATCCGCTAAGCCATGCGGCTCCATGGGCAAAATATATTTAGGGATGTCCGTCCGACCGTCTGTTAGTCTAATAGTCTGGGGAATGCACGATGCTGTCTAAACCAAAAGAGCTAGCTACCTGATGTTTGGCACGAATATGTCTTATGGTCTTGTACTGATCAGGTTCGTAAATGGGCAAAATTGGAAAATGTAAAAAAAGGCCCCCTTAAAGAACTAAGCATACTTATGCAAAACCCATCTTTTACAATTTTTTTTGTACATTTACTTAAAAAGTTTAAAGTCCTGCAATTGGACCGAAGGGACCGGCAAAATTTTTTTTTGTCCGCCCCCTTTTGTGGGCGTGGGTGTAAAAAAAATTTTCAAAATTTTATTACAAAATTGCATTAAAATCGCGAATTGTCAGGTCCGATCATGCCAATTTTTTATGCAGAGCTTTAAAACATACCACCAAATAAACTTGCCAAATTTCGAGTCAATATCCCAGCTTTTAGGGTTTTGGCCAGAAAATACCAAAAAATTCCCTATAGTGCAATGTAATAAAAAATTATTTAAAAAAAAAAAAAAAAATTGAAAAAAAAAAAAAATTTGGAAAAAAAAAATTAGACAAAAAAAAATTTTTGGTAAAAAAATTCCTCGATTTTTGGTTTGTACTTGTAAAAATTCCATTCTGTGTCCAATTCTGTTCCCATATGCCAACCAGAAGCCAATTTTAAGCATTTTTAGGTTATGTAGAATACACAAAAATTTTCGAGGTGTTCTTACATTTTAGTTCATAACTTTTGAACCGCTGAACCGATTTCGCTCAAATGCAATACCAAACTACTTAGGACAACAACAATTAAACTTGCTAAGTCTCAGTCATATGTGTTTAATACTTTGGCCGTGATCACCATTTCCACCATTTCTTAGAATCGATCACTGATCAATACTTTATGGGGTCCCAGACCGATATTTCGATGAGTTACAAATGGAATGACAAACTTATATATACCCTCTATCACTAAGTGTAGGGTATAAAAATAGTAAAAAAAAATATATTTTTAGTGGTATGATAAGTTGTTCAAGCCTATGATCATACCCCATTTTATACTAAGATGGCGTAGAGTAACCAAAAAAATTAAGAGAAAAATATGAAAAAATTATTCGAAGTCACTACACAAAAAAACCTTGTCAAATTACAAGAAAAAGTCTCGTAATCCATTTTACCAATATTTGACAGTTTTCCTTCTTTTTAACAAAAAATTTTACAAATTTTAAACATTTTTACAAAAAATTCTAGTAAATTCGTCAAAAAATTTGTTAATTTACAATTTTATTGGAAAAAAGCTTGTAAAATTACAAAATTATTGGTAAAAAGGTTGTAAAATTACAAGGAATTGTTGTCAAATAGGAGGTAGTAAAAAAAAAGTTTTACAAAGATTTTTTAGTGTATCACTTAATTTTTAAAGTTTTAATATTAAAATTAACGTTTTGAAAAAGTTCGATTCCTTGGATTTTTTATTAACTCAAAAATTGTTGTCTAAATCACAATTCGTTCTATATTTTGTAAAATTTTTAAAATTGCACCTTTTTTGTTTCAGATTATTCTAATAAAAAAAGTACATTCATATTATTGTGTTAAAATGGCTTCCTGTTGCTTTATGGATGCTCCATCGTTGAGCCATCTTCATCAATACAACACCCATCACAGTTTGTTTTCGATATCCGCTTTTTCATACGCCTGATTGGCTTCTTTTATTTTTAAATGTATGTGTGAAGTTTTATTTTATATACAAAAAACAAGGATATTGTGTTCTTGTAAAATTTATGTTTTTGGCACATATATTGGCTTTTAACGGAATTGTTTGTGTAGCCTCCACAAACATTTTGTGTATATGAATGTACTTTTGTTTACCTGAATTTTGTATAACAATAAAATGTAAATAAATACCTGTCGATAAGTGCTTAAAATCGTATTCATATTTTTTTAAAAACCTCTTAAGTGCCACACACAAATGGCCAACAATATGCATAATATGTTATCACAGCAAAATTTAACGAATACGCTTTGAGACATATTTAATTGTAAGCTGAAATTAAAATATTACCTCACACACTAAAAAAATCTTATATTGAAACTGAAAAATTAACTTACCCAGCAAAAACTGTATTACCTTTCTGATTACATTTCCCATTACATTTATTCAGGAAAGTTACAAATGTAAGTACTTTTAGTTAACTGTGATTACTTCGACAGATGTGTAGAGCTGGGCTATATTTTTCATATTTATACCCTACACCACTCTGTAGTACAGGGTATGATGATTTTGTGCTAATGTTTGTAACTACATGAAATTTTAGTCCTAAATTTTTTTTTGTACCCAAAAATCTAAGTTTTATATGTATTTTTACTTATTTCTCCGTTATCTTAATTTCATAGTCAAAAACAGAGTTTTCTGTAATTTTTTTTTTTTTTGTTACCAATCACCAAAATTTTATCTGTATTTTTCTTTGAGAAAAAATAGTTTATAAAGTACCAAAAAAGTCATAAAAAAATCTTTTCAGAAATTTTATAAAATTTTACAAAATAACACGAATTTAACTAAACTCTGTAAAGTTATAGAGTTTTTTCCGTAAAATTTTGATTGCATCAAATGGATTTTACAAATATATGTAAATTCATAGAGTTTTTCTTTGCTAAATGGTAGTTTATTTAACCAATATTTTACTAGAATCTCTATAAATTAAAAGTTTTTTTTTTGGCCAAATCATTTTACAGAGTTTTAAAGTAAAATATTTAACCAGTGTTTTACTACAAACTCTGTAAATTAACAGTTTTTTGTTAATATCATTTTATAGAGTTTTTTAGTAAAATTACCAAGAAATGTTGCTAGCTGGAAAAGTATGGTGTACTCTGTCAAATTAGCTGAGTTTTCCTGTAGTTTAGCAGAGTTATTTTTTTGAGCGTATAGAAGTTATATGTACGGCTGACCCAAAGTATTTTTTCAATCCACAGATTTTCTTAAAACATCCATCTCTATCTTCTACCCTTACGGTGCACATTGGGTTGAAATGGATCAGAAGTGGCGCTATATTCAAAACTGAAAAATTTTTTTTTTACAAAAATTATTAATTTAGGGTTAAAGTATATAAAATTACACTAAAAAATCTGTCACAACTATTATTCTGAGTTGTTTACTTTTCTTGCAATCCGCCGTCAAAATCAAATAAATTTTTGTGTTTTTGAATATGGTGCTAAAAATTGAAAATCAACTTATTTCTAGAATTTTTTTTTGGTATTTATTCATTCAAAGGTAATTTTTTATTATGGAACCATCCACTTCAGGCATTTTCAAATACATTTCTGTTTTTTTGTTTTTTGAAAATTGTTGTAAAAATATTTTTGAAATTTTTTTGTAAAATGTTCCAAAATTGGAGTATTTTTAATACTTGATGGAATATAAAAAAAAATGTAAGACGATGTTATTGCTTATACATTGTGATAATAAAGCATATAGTATAAGCTTTAATTTAAAAGAAAAAAAACGTCCCCGTTTAATGCCGTTATTTTTTTATTTAAGATTTTATGAAAAAAAATATGGTGGCTTCAATAACACTTCATCACAAAAAAACAAAAAAGTTTCTGACCCAGAAACTAGACCCACTTATCCTTATGTATTTTGACCTTCTGAAATCGATTCTGCCATCAGAATTGAATTCTATAGTTGGGGTTCCCTTTGATTTACAAGGAAAGTCCGCAAAGTGAACCCACCTAATTTCATTGTGAATTTGACAAAGTTACAAAATTTTTTAATTTTATTTCTGTATGTAAGGTTCAAGTCTGATTTATTACGTAGAAAATAAGAGTATTTTAAATAAAATCCGTAAAAAATTGCAGAAGTTACATGCATTTGAAAAAAACGCGTTATTTCAGTTTTATACAAAAACAGTTGTATTTATGTTGTGAATTAATGCGTTTTTGTTCAAATGCAAGTAACTTCTGCAATTTTTGATGAATTTTATGAAAAAAACCTCTTATTTTCTTCGTAATAAATCAGACTTGAACATTACATACCGAGATAAAATTTTAAAAAACAGATGTCTCTGGGTGGTGTAATATAATATCTGACAAAAAACATGCATGATGTTAATTTTATTTATTATGAATAACGCAGCTGATATAAATGTTTTTTTTTTAATTTCCAAGGCTTAAGTTGAAAAAGGTAAACTTAAACATTCAAGAATTTTTATGAAAAAATTAGGTTTCTTAATAAATTTAGTACTTATATGAGAGCATATAATTTTTGTTAAACGTTTATAATAGCACTTTACATAAATTTTAATTTGCTATTTGTTTAAAAATATTGTGTTTTTTTATTTCACAGATACAGTAAAAATTGTGAATTTAGTTTTTTTCCCGAAATAAAGCATAACCACGCGCCTAATATGTTATTTTTTTTTTTAAATGGTGGTATTTTAGTTATTAATGATTAGACGCCAATAAAAAAAATTAATAGTTCCAAATTACAACTTTCCTGACTTTTTTTATGGAAAATTTAAAAAAAAAATTAAATTTGGTGAAACACAAAAATCCGACTTTAAACAAATTTTATGCAAGTATTAACCCATTACTGCCTGCCCATAGATCGGCTCGTACGATTTTGATGAAATTTTGATATGTTTGCCTGGAAGACCACAGAAGTTGATAGAAAAAATAAAAAACAAATAACCTCAGGTCCGACCTGAGATATGACATGGGTATTAGGTCGTGTAATTTTTTAATTTTAATTTTTGTTTGAGCTGAAAGGGGTCCAAAAAGTTTCTATAGGGTGTCAAAATAACTCCAATAAATTTTCGTGAAAACCAAAATTGTCCTTACCCCCCTGCATCGCGATTTAGGTGCACTTTTCCTGAGTATTTTCGAATAAGAAAAATTTAAGACTTTTGTCAGTGAAAAACAAAAGTTGAACAAAACAAAAAAAAATCTTGTTAAATGTTTACATTTAGCCCAATCTCTTCTCTTTTTTATGAAAAAAGAATTAGCCCGATAGCTTCCATCTGGCTCGCGCTAAATTTTTTTAAGTTTTAACACTTTTTTGGGTATTTAAATACCCATTAGGCAGGAATGGGTTAACACATATTTATTTTTTATTGTTTTAAATTTTTATTATCGCATTAAAAATACTTTAATTTGCAACTGTATTCATTAAATTATCGCTTTTGGTTTAAAAGTTACAGCTTAAATTGTGAATCAAGTTCAATTTTCAAAAAACACTTCTGACAGGTTAAAAATAAATAAAAAAACACATGTTTTCTCTTTAAAAGGGTGCTCTCTAATATATTATTCATCATTCATCAATTAAAAAATATTATATGTTAAAATTACTGCTTGCCTGAATAAAGCGCCACTTTGCCTCTCATTCAACCCAATGTGCGGTGGTCATCTGCTGATTTTAGCAGACGCGGTATGCTGAATATCTGTGATGGTTATCTCGGTGATATCAGCAGAAAAATCTGCCGAAATAGCAGAGAAATCTGCTGATTTCAGCAGAAAAATCTGCTGATTTAAACAGTACAATTTGCTGAGTTTAGCAGATAAATCTGCTGATTTAAGCAGAAAAATCTGCTGAAATTACATCGAGTTTGAGTCATATGATAAATCAGCTGATTTTAGCAGACTCACCAACAAAAAAATTAGAATTGTGAGAAAAAACGACATTTTCTAAGCCCCTGAATCCAAACACATGACTTTGAACTAGCGATGGGCGCATGAGGGGCTTTTGACTCACTTTCACTCACGCTCACGCAAACAAAAATCGAGTAACTCACTATTCACTTACGCAAATTTTTAGTTTCATCATAATTTTACCAATAAGCTATTCGAAAAAAAACTCCAAATAATCTGCTAAAAATATGTTCAAAAAAATGTTCAGAAATATCTTTTCAATTGTATAAAAAACGAAAAAAATTAACAGCCCGGCTAAAAATAAATGTGTATGTTCATATATGCTTATGTATCGATCTTTATATGATCATATATGACATATATGGAAACATATATGTAACCATATATGCAAGAAACGATCCCATATATGTGGTCGTATATAAAATATGTGCCATATATGATATCATATATGGAACCATATATGATATCATATATGGAACCATATATGATAACATATATGGAACCATGTATTTTATCATAAAATGTTAAATCATAGTACATGTGTATGCAAATTTGAACCAGAATTACAAAATAAAAGTTTTTTACGAAAAAAATTTTGGAAAAGGTAATTTTTCATTAATATGTACTTTGAATTTTAAAATCATTTGTGTTAATTTTTTCCAGTTCATCGTCATAACAAGTATAAGCGTGGACTTTTTTATCCTAAACAAGATCATGTTTAAAATGAGTAAATGTATGTCGCAAATACAATTTTTGGAATCCCTTAATGTCGCCATAGCAAATTGGAAATGAAAAGACCGTATAAGCAGTTTTGAGGCCGAGTTACGATAATCTTTCTCAACTTTGAGAAGAGGACATTTGCACCACCAGAACGGAGAGGGCATATGCACCACCCTAACGTTATCACTACGGTTCCAACACTACAAACTATTTTGAAAACGCTTACTTTCGTCATAGCAAATCGAAATGAAATTACCTTCTTTTCAGTCAGATCAGTTTTAAGGTTGAGTAACGATTTGGGAAGGACAACGTTTTTACTTACAATTACAAGAAATCTTTCAATAAGCGAAAGTGGCAACCTGGCACATTCTCGCCATGATGTAAATTTACATAAAAAAAAATTGGAAAAGGTAAGCTTTCATTAATATGTATTTGAATTTTAAAATCATGTTTTAATTTTTTCCAGTTCATCGTCATAACAAGTATAAGCGTGGACATTTAATCCCAAAACAAGATCATATTCAAAATGAGTAAATGTAAATAAATCGCAAATACAATATTATTAAGTAATTTGATGTTGAAGAAAATTAAACTACACAGCTTCGTTAATCTCGTGCAACTTGGTGGAGAGGTCATATGCACCACCATAATGTTATCACTACGATTGCAATACTGCAAACTATTTTAAAAACCATTCATGTCGCCATAGCAAATTAGAAAGATCGTGTAAGCAGTTTTAAGGCCGAGTTAAGTTAAGCTCACTCAACTTGGAGAAGAGGACATATGCACCACCAGAATGTTATCACTACGATTCCAACACTATAAATTATTTTGAAATCCCATACTGTCGCAATAGTAAATTGGAAATGGAAAGAACGTATAAGTTTGGAGGCCGAGTTACTATTTAAAGAAAATTCAACCATAAGGAGCTACGTTAAGCCCGCTCAAGAAGGAGGAGAGTGCATATGCACCACCATAACGTTATCACTACGGTTCCAACACTACAAACTATTTAAAAATCGCTTACTGTCGCCATAGAAAATCGAAATGAAAAAACGTATGATATTTTAAGGTTGAGCAACGATTTCGGAAGGACAACGTTTTTACTTACAATCACAAGAAAGCTGTCAATTAGCGAAAGTGACAACCTGGCACATTGTTGCCCTGATGTAAGTAAAAATAGTTTCTTATCCCTATCCTTCAAATATCGTTACACACATAACCCAGAAAGATAAAATACATACTTCTAAATATATTGCTTTTAATCGAAGTCTTAAGTAATTATGGGCCTACTAAAAATTTTGAGTAAAAAACATGCATTTAGTAGTAGCAAGTTCTTTTTCCTGGAATAAAAAAGGAATATGAAATAATTTTTAATATTTTATCAGATGGAGTTCTGAAAGGCAATATATCTTTCCGTAAAAAGCATTCATGGCCTTAAGCATCCCATGGTCCTTACAAAATACACTCTATTAACATGTATGTATCTAGCAGTATTAAGACAATCTTTAAAGGTACATGGTTGTTTCGTTAAATGATATTCGTGTTATCATTAACCCATTAGCACCAAATGCTATTGTTGGTAATAATTCAATACAATAAAAATTCTAGAAATATCTTATATACAGTGACTCAAAGTAATAATGGAACAGCATATATTTGTTAGCTGTTCTTTAAAGGCAAAGTTATCAATACTACCCCTGATTATTATAAATCGACTATTTTTGAAAAAAGTGCTATATAGGAAATTTTCCAAGCTTGAATTTAAGCTTAATAGCGTCCAGATTGAGCAAATATTAAATGAGATATGAGGGTCGCAATGGAAAATGAAATTATTTGTAGATACTTTTTTGAAATATTTTTAAAAATATTTCTAAGTCGATTTTTTCCAAGCTAAAACATTAAAAATTTAAAAAATTATCTAATAATTTTTATTTAGTCCTCAGCTTGTTTTTCCAACAATCCAAACAAAAAATGAAATTTTTTAAATACAATAGAAGAAATCCGCATTTTTTGACCTCCAACTCTTTCGACCACCAATTTGTTGTAAACAAAGAAAATATTTTATTGCTTATTAATTTGAGTACATCTAAGTGTATAGTAATGAGATATAAGAATAATTAAAATTTTTCTTTGTTTACAAAAAATTGTTGGTCAAACGAGTTGGAGGTCAAAAAATGCGGATTTCTTCCACTGTATTTAAAAAATTTCATTTTTTGTTTGGGTTGTTGGAAAAACTAGCTGATAACTAAAAAAAAAAATTATTAGATAATTTTTTAAATTTCTACTGTTTGAAGTTGGAAAAAATCGACTTAGAAATATTTTTAAAAAAAATTCAAAAAAACATCTACAAATAATTTAATTCTCCAGTGCGACCCTCGTATCTTATTTAATATTTGCTCAATCTGGACGCTATTAAGCTTAAATTAATGCTTGGAAAATTTTCTATATAGCACTTTTTTCAAAAATAGTAGATTGATAATAATCAGGTTTAGTATTGATAACTTTTCCTTAAAAGAACTGCTAAGAAATATATGCTGTTCCATTATTACTTTGAGTCACTGTACATACTAATATTATTTTATATCTATTTTTTTAGATTTTGACTTTTTTAACAAAAACGCTAAGTCTGAAGATAATCGAAATTAACACTAAAACAAGAAAACACAAAGGAAATTATCGTTCCTGTAATAAGCCCTTTATTCCCATCTTTCGTAATTGATATCAATCGAAAGACTTGATATATTAGATCTTTTATGTTCAATTTATTTTTTTTTAATATCAAAATGTATTCTCCTTTTATAACTTTAATTATATATTTTTATATGGTCACCAAAAATGCAAACGATAGTAACTAAATAATCAAAATCATCAAACTAAAGGTGTCCATTAAAATATATGAAAAACACCAGTAATGAATAAAAAATATTTTTTATTTTTAATTATACTTACGTACATCGTTTGCAATTCTGGTGAATATATACATAATAATCTATTACATACAGTTTAAGATGAAAAAATAAATAAAAAATATTAAAAATAATGTAAAAGAAATTAAAAACAACAACATATATGATCCAATATATGATTCAATATATGATCCAATATATGATTCAATATATGATCTAATATATGACCACATATATTGGATCATATATGATCGTGTCTTATATAAGCGCCAATTTTGGAATATGTTCATTAGAGTGTCCCTTATTTTGGAAATGTTAGAAATCTTGAGACGGTACCCGCTCATTTTTTTCCTTTTGACTTAAAAATAACTCAGGAAAAATTTTACGCCCCTAGGACCACGCCTTCCCTACGCGACGGGGCCTTAAAAAGCGGGGCCTAAAAAATCATTTTTCCATACAAACCAAAAAATTTTTTTTTGATTTTTAATTTTTTTGTTGTTAATTATTATATTACTTGCTTAGCTTATTTACGACAAAAAATTTGATTTTGGTGGGATAAGTCTTTCAGCGCTAAAAAAATTTTCGCAAAAAAAAATTTTGAGCCGCCGGGGTCCTACAGTAAAAAATTTTTAAAAAATATTTTTTTTTAGTTTTGACCAGCAACGGTTTTAGCTGCTATGTTGCTTTAAATGATATATATTCATAAAAAAATATTTTTTGTATCTGTGACATCTTTATCGTGTTCTAAAAAAGGGTACAAAATGCATTGTTGATTTTTTTCGATACACGATAAAGATGTCACAAATATGAATAATATTTTTTTTGGAATATATATCATTAAAAACAACATAACAACTAAAACCGTTGCTTTTCAAAACTAAAAAAAAATATTTTTTAAAAATTTTTTACCGTAGGATCCCTACGGCTAAAATTTTTTTTTTCGAAAAAGATAAAGATGTCACAGGTATGAATAATTTTTTTTTTGGAATATATATCATTAAAAGCAACATAACAACTAAAACCGTTGCTGGTCAAAACTAAAAAAAAATATTTTTTAAAAATTTTTTACTGCAGGACCCCGGCGGCTCAAATTTTTTTTTTGCGAAAAATTTTTTAGCGCTGAAAGACTTATCCCACCAAAATCAAATTTTTTGTCGTGAATAAGCAAACCAAGTAATAAAATAAATAATAACAAAAAAATTAAAAATCAAAAAAAAAAATTTTTGGTTTGTATGGAAAAATGATTTTTTAGGCCCCGCTCTTTAAGGCCCCGTCGCGTAGGGAAGGCGTGGTCCTAGGGGCGTAAAATTTTTCCTGAGTTATTTTTAAGTCAAAAGGAAAAAAATGAGCGGGTACCGTCTCAAGATTTCCAACATTTCCAAAATAAGGGACACTCTAATGTTCATATATGAGACCATATTTGATATTATATATGATACTGTATATGGTCTCATATATGATATCATATATGATGATATACAACATTTTTAGCCGGGAGTTTAAAAAAAACTTAGAAAATTTTCTTGAAAAAAAAAAAAATGACAGCAAAATATTTCTCTAAAATCTTAAAATAACCTGCTAAAAAAATGTTCAAAAATATTTTGAAATTCAGCAAACAGAATCAGTAAAAACGCAGTAAAATGTATGTTATTTTATAAAACTGAATGACAAAAATTTTACTGAAAATATCCTTTTCAGAAGAATGATCTGCTAAAAGATTGCTTATTCGAATTGAAAGTCGTTTTACAGATTTTTTGACAGAGTTTTTAACATGATAATGTTTTTAGGCTGGTGTCTAGTTTTAAAAAAGTTGCAGGATGCCACCTCAGTTTGACTATATAAGCTAGGTTAGGTTAGGTTAGGGTGGCGGTGTCTAATTGACACCTCGCATAGACCTCTTGGTCCATAGCGGTACCACAAAACTTTTTTCCGCTAGCGGTGCAAGTTAAACACGTTCAAAGTCATTGCGAATCTTTTCAATATCCTAACATCCATTTGCGTTATATCCTCCAAAGTACCGAAACTTATCTGACCGGTAATGGTTCGGCGACTCCTTGCCACAGCTGTGCAGTGACAAAGTATGTGTTCCATCGTTTCATCTACTCCTGGTGAAGCGCATCTTTTACAACTAGCGTCTGAAGTAAGTCCAATATTCTTGGCATGGATGCCGATAAGACAATGACCAGTTATTATCCCAGTCAGAGCTCGGCATTCCCTTCTCGTAAGTGATAGTAGATATTGGGTTTTCCCTTGATCATAAGTTGGCCACAAAGTTCTGCTGATTTTGCATGTTGTCAGTTCTCTCCACCTCCTGTTTGCCTTTGCAACATTGATGGAATTCCGTTTAAGTTTTTAGTGTTGAAGTGGTGGTAAAACTGGCACCATGGTACCTAAACCATCAGCTCCAAGTTTTGCGAGTTCATCTGCCTTTTTATTTCCCTGTATTCCATTGTGTCCTGGTACCCATAATAAATTAACCTGGTTGTGTAGAATAAGCTAATAATTAACGAAAAAGAAAACAAGAATTACTATTTTCATTTTCTTAAAACCAAAAATTTTAATAACTTGGGTTTGTAACTTGGCTAATAATTTACCTCGTGATGAATAAAACCGTTTTTCGCCAGCTGGTGAATAAAAAGTAACATAATTATTTTTCAACAAAAATTGTTTTGTTTTTTTCATCAAATTTTTTTTTCATAAAAATTTTTTTTTTCATAAATTTTTTTCATCATTTTTTTTATCAAATTTTTTTTTTCATCAAATGTTTTTTTCATCAATTTTTTTTTTCATTAATTTTTTTTCATCAAATTTTTTATTATGAATTTTTTTCTCACCAAAAAAATTTTTTTTGTTCATCAATTTTTTTTACATCAAAAATTTTTTTTTTATCAAAAAAATTCATCAAAAACTTTTTTTCATCAAAAACTTTTTTTCATCAAAATTTTTTTTCAGCAAAAATTTTGGGTTCATTAAATTTTTTTTTAACATAATTTTGTTTTCGTGAAAAAAAAAATATTTTTTTTTACCAAAACTTCTTTTTCACCAGCTTTTCGCATAAAAATTTTCCATTTGTTTATCAAATGTACATAAAACAAGTGAGAGTGTGATATTCTTTGGTGCCGAATCTTTTTACTCTCCAAAATGTAAAAACACTTTTTTGCACATATTTTTGCACTCACTTACGAAATGAACAGCTCTTTTGGTTTTTTATTGGGGTCTTCGAATGATATTTCAATTCATTTTGCATGGAATAGCAAAGTAATATAACATTATTTTTTCTAAAAAAAACTTTGCTTTGGTAAGTACACCCAAATCTTCCGCAAAACATTATCATGATTTAATGTTTTGGGAAAGAGTACAAAATTCGCAGGCATTTTCTTTAGAGTATACCCTCTATCTTTTGGATGTTTTCTCGCAGCAAAAAAAATGTTAGTGAACGGGTTAATAACAATAATACACTTTCAATGACATCTGAATTAGTTAAAATTCTAACCACATTTATTACAAACACTACCTCTAATATCACTAATTTAATAAGGCAATTGCTAAAACGACACAATTAAGTTTGTAAATTCAAAACATTTCTCCAACTGGCTTAATAGTCATTTCATGTATCTGAACATGCGGTGGTGTAGACAGACAATACATAACACCAGATGAAATATCCTCGGCATGTAGCATTGTCATTTTCTTATAACTTTCGGGAACTATCTCTGTATCCACTAAACCGGGACTGATGCTCTTTAATGAGAAAAAAAAGTACAAAAACCACGTTTACAACTTAACAAGTCACGCATAAATAAATTTTCAAAATTAAATTACCGTTATTTTAATTTTCGTTTTTAAATCACGAAATTCTTGACGTAAGATTTCGGTTAATCCTGTTACAGCATATTTCGATGGCGGATACATATTGAATGTTGTTATAGCACCAGGCGGTGGATTGAAAATATTATGACCCACAACACTATTAATCAGCACAACATGACCGTCGTTGACATTACGTTTTTGCATTGATTGAAATGCACGCTTTGTACAATACACAATACCCATGATATTCGTTTGCAAGGTTTGCTCCAAGATCCCCACCTCCATTGTTAGCAGTTGGCCAGAAGTATAGGTACCAGCATTATTTATCAACACATCGATGCCACCCAATGTCTTTTCAATCCAATCGAAGGCTGCATTGACAGATTGCAAATCGGAGACATCACATTTTACAACATGCAAACGTTTTTGTAAATTTGCCGGCAAACTGGTACGTATTTCATCAACACGTTCTTTGCGACGCGCCAAACCGACCACAATCAGGCCAGCCTTAACCAAATCTTTTGTGATGGCAGCACCAATGCCTGAACTAGCACCGGTAACAACAGCGACACGATTTTGCCAACGTTCCATTTCAAAAAGAGTGTACAAAATTAGTATAGTTTTAGTTTTGTAAATTTGTAAAAGACAATTGACAATGATGATATTCGTAGTTTGAAATCACTTTTGCAACTGATGCATTAAAAAGCAATGTTTGTTGATAAAAGTAAAGCGAAAATTAACACAGTTTTTGTAAACTTACACATGTATTATTGTTTAAAGAGAGAATAGCGGAATTAACCCATTAAAATCGGAATATAAAAACGAAAGAATTCTTAAAATAAAAATTATCCACAAATTTTTATTGTTGAAACTTAGCCTTTTAGCTAAATATTTCGTTATCATTTTTAAGCAATTAATTTATAGCAAAAAAGTTTTCAGAATTTGGAATTTTGTTGCTAATTTTTCAAACAAGAATATCTGGGAATCGGTAAGTGCTTGAATTGCAGATTTGGAAGAAATAAGAAAATTTGGCTAATTTAAAATCACAAGGTGCAGTACCAAAAATTTTTTAAAATTGGACACAAAAAGTAATATCACAAGAAACGACTTTTGTCAAAGCATATTATATTAATGTGGTGGTTGTATCGTCTAAGGCTTGTGTTGGTAATTGTACGAATATGAGAAAATATTTGTGGTTCGATTCTCGGATCGGGTAGTTGTTAATAAAAAATTCACATATATGAAAAAAATACAAATTTCCACAATAAACCGACATTTAAAATCATACTGATGATTACACTATAACTCGAGTGTTTGAAATGGGTATGGGAATATCAGAAATGTCTACAATTTTCAGAATTTCTTTCTGTATTTTTTCTTTTGCATTTTACATTTTAAACACTTAAAAAACTTAAAGCTTTTATGATCGTATTATGTTTTTTTTTTGCCTTTAATGCAATTTGAAATTAATTTACAAAAAATTCGACTTGGCAAATCTATGAATTCCCTCCACAATGCTCTTTTTAGGGAAATTTTTTTTCTAAAGTGAAATATTTTATTTTGAGTAAAAAACTATTTTTTTGTAAAAAAAAGAAAAATTACAATTGTTTTTGAGTATAAAATCTTTTTCGAGTGTAAATTTTTTTAGTGTAAAAATATTTTTGAGTGACAAATTTTAGATTTTAGTCCTGTATAACATGCATTAATTGCAAAACAATCGGAGTGTAAGTCATGTGATAGCTTTCTTTGTAAGTGGAGGGTATGACAAATTGATAACAATTACAATTAAAGATCCGCCTAACATGGGTTAAAATTTTAATTTTGAACTTGAATTGTTCAAACAAAAAAACATCATTCAATTGCAATTTTAATTGAACTTTGTAATAAACCCATTTAAATGTTTAATAAAACATATGGAGGGAGAATATTCAAAATTTGCTATCTGCATAATGAACATTTTTTAGGAGATCAATAAGATCTGTTATTTTTAGGTAATTATATAACTATATAAATATAATAAAAAATGTCTGCGAGGCTTGTACTCTTGCCCAAACTATTAAATCATTTTGTTTTGCTGTATAAATTGGTGTTCTTTCCAAAGCAAAATTTTTCTAAAAAACATAATTAATGTCTCATGTATTAATTTCTCATGCCATGCAAAATGCATTGAAATATTAGTCCAGGACCCTATTATGTTTATATATTATTGATCCTTAAAGATTTGTCTGTATTTGTCGATAAAAAAAGTTTTTGATGACAAAAGTTTTTAATGAAAAAATATTATTAAAAAAAATATTTGATTGAACAAAATGTGTATGAAAAAAAAAATATTGATGAAAAAAAATATTGATGAAAAAAAATATTGATGAAAAACAAGTAGAAAAATTAAATTCGACTTGGCCGAATCTATGAATACCCTCCACAATGCCCTTTTTAAGTTATAGTAAATTTTCTAGAGTGCAAAATAACATTTTTGATTAGAAATATTTTATTTTGTGTAAAAAAACTCTTTATTTCAACTAATTTTTGAAAAAAAAAAATAATTTACTAAATTTTTTTTGAGTGTAAATTTTTTTTTTGAGTGTAAAATTTTTTTCGAGTGTATTTTTTTTGGTGAGGCGAATCTGAAATTGACGGTTTTGCTAATAACTTTTGAACCACTGGACCGATTTGGCTGAAATTTAAAACGAACCGGACCTGAAGAACGACAAATGTATACGCCACATTTCAGCACCCTCAGAATTGCTGTTCGAAAGCTACCGTGTGTTTTATCTCGTAAACTCCAAAAAAAACCCTTGCCGAAATTCACTCATTTGCTTATAACTTTTGAACCACTGGACCGATTTCGCTGGATTGCAATACCAACCTGACCAGGTAAATGCCCAACATATATGCCAAACTTCAGGAGCCTCCGTAAAGTCTTTCAAAAGTTAGCGTGTTTTCAACAGACAGACAGACAGACAGACAGACGGACAGACGGACGGACGGACGGACGGACGGACGGACATCGCTAGATCGTCTTAAAATCGATCGAGGATCATAAATATATATACTTTATGGGGTCCTAGACCAATATTTCGAGGTGTTACAAACGGAATGACAAACTTATATATACCCTCTATCACTAGAGTGGAGGGTATAAAAATGTTGATGAAAAAAATATTGATGAAAATAAAATATTGATGAAAATAAAATATTTATAAAAAAAAATATTGATGAAAAAACAACATTGACGAAAAAAAATATTGGTGAAAAAAAATATTGATGAATAAAAAATACTAATGAAAAAAATATTGATGAAAAAAAAAATTGACGAAAAAAAAAATATTGATGAACAAAAATATTTATGTGAAAAAAAATTGATAAAAAAAATATTGATGAAAAAAAAATATTGGTTAAAAAAAATATTGATTAAAAACAATATTGATAAAAAAAAATATTGATGAAAAAAAAATTTGATGAAAAAAAAAATATTAATGAAAAAAATACTGATGAAAAAAAAATATTGATAAAAAAATTGATGAAAAACAACATTGATGAAAAAAAAATATTGTTAAAAAACAATATTGATGAAAAAATATCGATAAAAAAATATTGATGAAAAAAAAATGAAAAAGTATTGATAAAAAAATTTTTCAACATATTGTTATTTCGGTGTATTTTAAAAATTAGTTTGAAATTAAATATTTCTCCAATTTGCAGTTAATTATAAATAAAAACCATATGAGTGTAATATAAATACTACTAATATCATTTAGTATTGGCTAGTTTAGTTTTAACATACTCATTGTTGTGTGCATCTATTACGCAATTTAATATATAATACTTCAAGTACAATTACGCCTATTGCATGTATTTAATTGCAGTTTATTAAAAAGAGAGCAACAATTGTTTTTGCTCATTCTAATAATTACATACAGTAGTTTACAACAAATTAGAAACTTTTCTATAGTATATGCAATTTGCTAAAGACAAAGTTAACAATTCTAAACATTATTATTATTATCAACAATTATAATTATAATTTAAGAAAAATTTTATGTAGATTACTTATTTATAAAGCTTTAATTTAAGAATAAAAGCGTCCAGATTTAGTAAATAATAAATGGGCTACGAGGGTCGATCTGAAAAATGAAGTTATTTATAGTCATTTTTTAAAAATATTTCTACGTCGATGTTTTCTAAGTTCAAACATTAAAAATTTAAAAATGATCAAATAGTATATTTTTATTCCGTAATCTACTAATTTTCCCAACAACCCGAACAAAAAATGAAGTTGTTGAAATACAGTAGAAAAAACCCGAATTTTTTTAACATAAAGCTTTATAAACTACCCAGCAAAAACATGGTAATGAGTTGTGAAAAGTAATCATTACCAAGTACATTATTTATAATGAGTACCCATTACCATTAACATTATTTTAAGCCCAAAAGTAACTACTTTTCAGTAATATATTATAAAAGTACTTCTAACAAGGGAAGTATCTCAACCCTTATGAACCGATTTGCCTGAAACTTAAAATATATACAAATGAGACGATTTTAAGGTTGGGGTGTCTCGGCTTTTTGGCCATATCAGTGTTTCAAAATTTCGTTGTCCCCTTATGAAACCATATGGACCTCGGGGAAAATTTCGATAACTCACGAACTAACAGGAATATCATCTAGAGCAAAAATACGTGTCGACTTAAATTTAATAAATATTATTTCGTATTCATATGGACATCGTAGCTCTATGTCTTCATATAAATACCCCCCAAAATTTTCACATTTTGATGAAAAAAGTATTTAACGAAGCCAAACTTTTACAAGGTTATGCCACCGTTGGATAGGCATTAAAAAAACCTTTCTTCTCATATGTAAACATCATATAGTTTCTCAGAAAGAAATGGCTGAAAAATCCAAAAAACGATTTTTTCGCCATTTTTTGACCCATGTTTTGAACCCCTACATCCCCGATATGGCCGATAAGCCGAGACACCCCAACCTTAGAATTGTCTCTTTTATATATATTTTACGTTTCATGCAAATCGGTTCATAAGGGTTGAGATACTTCCCTTGTAAGTAATAATATCTCCTTGCACTTGCAGTTTTTAACCTTTACAATTCAATTAACTTAAAAAGTACTTAAAAACTTAATAAAAATTTCGCAATTTTTAAGTTTTAGTAAAAACAAGTTAAATTTTAAAAGTTTTAATTAACTAATTATTTTACTTCTTATTGGTAATGGGTTTTTACTCCTTATTTGTAATCCGAGGCAGTAACTACTTATTTATCTCCATACTCTTCACTAGTTATTTTTGTCTCACGCCCTTGTTAAAATAATTAGTGTTTCATTCAATAAGTAACTACTTATTAACATCTGTTTCGGATTACAAAACCCATTACTAGTAATGCCAATTTTTGCTGGGTACCTACATAACATTTTTAAAATTATACTCGTTTGATAATAATAATACAGTCAAACTCGGTTATAACGAACGCTGTTATAACGTATTCTCGGTTATAACGAACTAATTCTAAAGTCCCGATGTCTTAACATTAATTTTTACACAAAATACTTCTTTTATAACGAACTCGGTTATAACGAATCCTCGGTTAAAACGAACTGCTTATTATGGTCCCACGAACACAATTTCATGTATATTTACCTTTTTACAACGAACTCCCATAAATATTTTTTAATGTGTGGCAATCATGTTTATCAAACTAACAAAAGGTTGCAATTTTTTGGTTTATATTATTATTTTAATAAAATTTTTTAATATTTTTAATAATTTTTTCTAAATAAGTAGTTTATTGACGAAAAAAGATCAAATTAAATAAAATTTGATCGATTTTTTTGAAAATAAAACTAGGTTAATAAAAAATAGACCCCGCTTATAGCGAACTTCGCTTATAACGAACTATTTTTACTGGTCCCTCGGAGTTCGTTATAACCGGGTTCGACTGTAATAATATCGTTGAGTATTGTTAACTTTGTCTTTAACAAATTGCATATAGAAAAGTTTCTAATTTGTTGTCAACCACTGTGTAATACACAGTGTGTATGCATAATATAATATTTACAAACTAACAATAAACTCTTATTATTTAAAATATATAATGTGGTGAGAATTTTTTAAATAATTATTTGTAAGTCAATTTAAAATTAACCCATTAGCGGCATTTGATGGGCGTTAAATTTTATTTTTCGTATTTATGGTACGATTTGGCTCAAATTCTAATAATAAACTTCTTAAACAAAAATAAGTTTGCAAATAAAATCTGGATCTGAATGATGGAGCTATCTTTGGTGTAACACATAATTAATACTAGATATTAATCGGTTAAAAGCTCTTATTGCTTCAAGTATTTTATAAATGTATTTTTATTATTTAATTATGTGTTTTAGAATATAAATACTACTTAATACTTACACTGCATAGCAAACAAATAGTTTAGATTACGAGGATAAAGAAAGTAATGAGAATACCACAAATATAACCGATAGGTTTACTTTGGCGGCTATTAGGGTAGCACGAATCATGACTTTTTTCGAGTCCGTAGATCGACTGCAAATTATGGTTCGTTTTAGTCTAAGAACTAAATTAACTTGTGCATTTGGGGGGATAAAGTTTTGCCATAAATTTTTTTTTATTTCATACAAACCAAAATTTTTATTTCCAATTTTTAGTTTTTTATGTATTATTTTATTTGATAAGCTTACTTACAACTGAAAATTTCTTTTTGGTGAAAAAACCCCTTACGCTTTAAAATTGACTTTGAAAAAAAAAATTATGGCCATTGGGTCCTACTCGAAAAAATTTTTTAATTTTTATACCCTCCAACCACAGTATGGGGGTATACTCACATTGTCATTCCGTGTGTAACGCATCAAAATATTGGTCTAGGACCCCATAAAGTATATATATTATTGATCAGTGATCGAATCTAAGATGTTCTAGCGACGTCCGTCCGTTTGTCCGTCTGTTAAGGACACGATACAGTCCAAAATAAAAGAGCTAGGCTTTCGAAGTTTGTCACGAATATGTCTTAAATTTCAAGGCAGGTTAAGTTCGGAAATGGGCAAAATCGGACCAAGGAGAAAAAAGTTCCCCCTTGGAGAACTAAACCAACCACTGAAAACGGTAAATTTTGGCAGGGTTTTTTGTACTATTTTTAAGCCAATGCAACATTTTTATGTCAGAGGAAGCTCAAAACCCTGCATGTGGACCCAGCAGATAAAAAAAATATAAAAAAAAGTTTGACCCGCCCCTTTTGTGGGCGTGGATATAAAAAAATGTATTTTAATAGTGATTAATTGGATTAAATAATTGGAAGAATCATAATAAATCCATTTGCTAACATCTATCGCAAGGGGAAGGTGTCCCCCAATGTCTCCCGCCAAACCCCCAAATTAATTTTTTTTTTTATCAAACTTTTTTTTCATCAATTTTTTTTCCATAATTTTTTTTTTTCCATCAATTTTGTTTTTTTTTTATCAAACTTTTTTTTTCATCAATTTTATTTTTTTTATAATTTTTTTTTCTTAAATTTTTTTTTCACAAAATTTTTTTGCATCATTTTTTTTCATAATTTTTTTTTTTTTTCATCAAAAATTTTTTTTTTTTATCAAAATATTTTTTTCATCAATTTTTTTTGTTTTTTCATCAAATTTTTTTTATCAATTTTTTTTTCATAATTTTTTTTTTCCATCAAATATTTTTTTTTATAATTTTATTTTTTCATCAATCTTTTTTTTTTATCAATTTTTTCATCAGTTTTTTTTCATCAAATTTTTTTATCAAATTTTTTATTATCAATTTTTTCCTCTCCAAAATTTTTTTTTTTTCATATTTTTTTTCATCAATTCATTTTTCTTTTCATCAAAAAAATTCATCAAAAACTTTTTTTCATCAAATTTTTTTTTCACCAAAAATTTTGGGTTCATAAAATTTTTTTTAACATAATTTTATTTTTCGTGAAAAAAAAAATAATTTTTTTTTACCAAATCTACTTTTTCACCAAGTCTAAGTTTTTCGCATAAAAATTTTCCATTTGTTTATCAAATGTACATAAAACAAGTGAGAGTGTTATATTCTTTGGTGCCGAATATTTTATACTCTCCAAAATGTAAAAACACTTGTTTGCACTAATTTTTGCACTCACTTACGAAATGTACAGCACTTTTGGTTTTTTAATGGGGTCCTCGACTGATATTTCAATTCGTTTTGCATGGAATAGCAAAGTAATATAACATTATTTTTTCTAAAAAAAACGTTGCTTTGGCAAGTACACCTAAATCATTTTTGTTTTTTGTTTTGGGCAAGAGTACAAAATTCGTGGGCATTTTTATTACTTGTTTGTAGCAAGCATAACATTTTTGCATTTAAAAAAAAATAAAATATAGAACCATAATATAATTCACGAAAAATTTTATGATTGCTATAAAAATTAGGGCGTCCCGTCAAATTTAAATTTTAGAATTTCATGTCGTTATACCTTCCAAACTATGGCCACGTTAGAGCTCATTGTGCGAAAATTTATGAAAAAGATTCGCAAGGTCGTCTTCAGTCAGCAATCAGCGGTCAAAGTTGGAAAAACTACGTATTTCAATTAAAATACACATCCTAAATCCGGCTGAAAAATTCGTTGGAAAATGTTAAGTGTGTTATCTAAAAAGTATTAAAAAAATATAAAAACACGATTTTGGTTCAAAAATGCTTATCTGCGATTTTGGTCCACAGATTCTGATCAGTATTTTCGGACCAAAATCGTGTTTGTATACTTTTTAAATATTTTTTTAGTTAACAAAAGCTGGAAAATGTTAAATGTGATATTTAAAAAATATTAAAAAAATATAAAAACGCGATTTTGGTTCAAAAATGCTGATATGCGATTGTGGTCCACAGACGCTGATCAGCATTTTCGAACCAAAATCTTGTTTTTATATTTTTTTAATATTTTTTAGATAACACACTTAACATTTTCCAACTTTTTAGACCAATTGGGATAAAAAAAAAATTGTACGATTAAAAATCAGCATCTGTGGACGAAAATTGCGGTTAGGAAATTTTTAAATATTTTTCCAATGAAGTGCAAAATTTCCGAATTTTTGAGCCGGATTTAGTAAAAAATTCGGACATGAATTTTGTTCGAAATGCTTAATTTTTTTTTATAACTTTGACCGCTGGTTGCCGACTGAAGATGACCTTGCAATTTTTTTTATAAATTTTACCACAATCAGCTCTAACGTGGGCATCGTTTGGCAGATATTACGAAATGTTTCCTATTCGCATATATTTTTGTAAATTAACAGATTATTGCGTTCAAATTGTGGTCACTGATTTTGACAAATAAAGTTACTTCAAATAAAAAATTAGATTCTTAACGAAATTTTACGAGCTTTTAACAGACTTTTTTTTAATTTAGTTGTACTATTTTACAATCAAAATGACAAACTTTTATCCACCATCATTATTACAATGAAGTTTTTGCAAAATAAAGAAAAAAATTAATGTTCCTCTAATTTTGTTCAACATAAAATTTGTTTTATTTAAGTTTCCCTTAAATCTTTTTCTTTTTGTGCAGATTATGAATGAGTAAGTATTTTTATTTGTTCAAATGCTTTCTTTTTAAGCCTAATAAACTGTTTACTTCCTTCATCTATTTGACTAACTATAAACGTTACTACATACATTCATACTTTTTAATATGTATGAACAAATCACTTATGTATGTAGAAAATGTAAAGGCAAATAAAATGTAACATACTCCCATTTTAAGTATAGAAAAACATAGTAAAGTAAGTAAATATGCAATCAGTGAATATTTTTCAAAAAAAGAAAAAAAAAGTTTTATGAAAATAAGACAAGTATAATCGTAAATCTACTTAATTTTATAAGAGAACGTGTGTAAATAACATGTAGTTATTTTATTGAAGGAGAAAAAAATGTATGTAGGGTGACACTTTATAGAGCATCTGGGAAGATGCTCCATTAACAACTTGGATTTTCTTGAGATCGCTATAAATGGGAATTCAGTATGTCAAATTCTCTTTTCTAGGCTTATACACGTTTTTCTGAATATTTCCAAAGAAAATTTCAAATATCTGAACTATACTAAATAATTTTTTTTTCTTCTTCAAAAACTTTTTTCACCAATTTTTATTTGTTATCAAAATTTTGTTTTTTATCGAAAAAATTTTTTTATCAACATTTTTAATTTTTTTTTTTTTTATTTTTTTTTATATTTTTTTTTTATCATCGAAATTTTTTTTTTCGGAATTTTTCTTATCAAAATTCTTCCTTATCAAAAATTCTTTTTTCATCAATTTTTTTTATCAAAAATTGTTTTTCTTATTTTTCTCAATTTTTCTAAATTTTGTCTGAATATATTAGAAATGTTTTCAGAATTTTATTGATTTAAGTTTGAATTTTTTATAGTAAATTTTATGAATATAGAGGAATATCTAAGTATAAGCCGGCAGAGTGACAAAATCTCTTTTTCTTATACTATTCTATAACATTTTGAAGCTGTTTATTAAACCGAAAAAAAAATCCAAAATAAATGTCAGGTTTTCTTTTTTAAAGATGATTTTCAATGATGTTTATGTATAGATTGGGGTTTTTTTTTCATACCTTTACAATTATTTATCAAACGATTGATGTTGGAAATTTTATTTGTTTTTGGGGAAAATAGAAAATAATTTAAATAACATTTTATAAAGGCTTATTTTAAATATGCAATAAACTTTTTTATCTTTAGAAAATTGTTCTTTCTGTTTTTGCGAAATTTGTGCGTTGAATAATCACATTTTGATTTTATTTGAGTTATTGAGAAAAAAGGAATAAACATACATGTAAGTAAGTGAGTGTTTGATTAACTGATTGTGAATAAATTTATTTGTTATTTATTTACAAAATAATGATTTATTTGTTAAAATAATAAGAGAAAAAAAAATAATTTATTTAAATAAAATCAAAGAAGGGTTTGAAACATGTATTTACAAAGTATTTATGAAATGATTAGAAAAATATTTAAACTATATTCTTTAACAAATTTTACCTTAGCACTTAAGCCTTTTTGCAAAAAAATATAATTTGCTGAAAAATCTGTTGAAAATACACCGAGTTTGGGTCTTTTAAGATGTATGCTGACAGGTATATGCCAATAGTTTTACCTAGGGAATATCTCTTGTTGAGAGTTAACCATTTTCCAAGCTAAAAATCGACCCACTTACACATGAGATTGGGACGCTAACAAAACGCTTCAACTCCTGAAAAAGATATTTAAATTTCATAAAAATCGCTGAGTTCCCATTGCAAGATCAGACCACCCGTTTAAGTTTTTTTTTTCATAGATTGTATCATCCCAAAATATGTTGAAGCAAATGCTGTATAGGTACAATATAATTTATATAGATCATAGTTTTTTTTGCATTATGTTTGCTATACTTGGTCAACATATGTTTTTTATTATTACAAAATTTAAATAGGTTGACTTAATTTGGTTATACCGTGTGTACCAAATCCTTCAAATCCACACAAATGCTTGCGAATTTTGTACTCTTGCCCAAAACATTAACTCATGATAATGTTTTCAACAAATTGAAATATCGGTCGAGGACCCCATTAAGTTTATATAATATTGATCCATTTCTAAGACACACTAGCTATGTATATACATTGTCTTTCCCGAAAATGGCATCTTTCTGGAATTTTGCTTGGTAATACCAAAATATTGATGCGTATTACAGTGCTGTTAATGGGAAAAATAATCCAAAAATATTTGGAGTCTGTCTTGATCTCACTACAACCGGTTAAAAATCGCAATCGTTGTGTATTTTATCAAAAAAAATATTATTGGTGTCAAAATTATATATTAAGTAGCATTTTAAAAAAATAATAATCGTTGTTTTTGGCAATATTGAACTTAAGTTTTTCATATTGACGCGGATGTTAATCAATCAGGTTGCAAAGTGGACTTTAAAACATCTATCATTTTAAGGCACTTAAAAAAATCGAAAAAAGAAAAAAAAAAACAAGTAGAAAAGTTAAATTCCACTTGGCCGAATCTATGAATACCATCCACAAAGCCCTTTTTAAGTGATAGTAAATTTTCTAACGTGAAAAAATAAAATTTTTGATTAGAAATATTTTATTTTGTGTATAAACACTTTTTTTAAACTAATTTTTGAAAAAAAAAAATATTTACAAAATTTTTTTTTGAGTGTAAAATTTTTTTCGAGTGTAATTTTTTTTTTTTTAGTGTAAAAATATTTTTGAGTGACAAAAATACGTTGTAAAATATTTGTGTGACTACAATGCTTTTAAAACATGTTTAACGGGTTTTCAACACGTGTATTTAAGGTGAAGCTAATCTGAAATTCACGGTTTTGCTAATAACTTTTGAACCACTGGACCAATTTGGCTGAAATTCGAAATGAACCAGGCCAAGGGAACGAAAAACTGTATGACGTGCTTCAGCATCCTCAGAACTGCCTTTTGAAAGTTAGCCTGATTTTTATCTCGTAAATTCACGAAAAACCCTTGCCGAAATTCAGTCATTTGCTCATAACTTTTGAACCACTGAACCGATTTCACTGGATTGCAATACCAACCTGACCAGGTAAATGCCCAACATATGTGCCAAACTTCAGGAGCCTCCGTAAAGTCTTTCAAAAGTTAGCGTGTTTTCAACAGACAGACAGACGGACTGACGGACGGACGGACGGACATCGCTAGATCGTTTTAAAATCGAACGAGGATCATGATACTTTATGAGATCTTAGACCAATATTTCGAGATGTAACACACGGAATGATTAACTTATATATACCCTCTATCACTAGAGTGAAGGGTATAAAAATCCTTATTTTTAAGACATATTCCTTTTCTTTAGTTTTAGGACGTAATTTTCTACCAATTAGTTCATATTCTTAGATTTGAGGAAGTTTTTCCTCAATTTTAGTAAAATTTTTATAACTTGGAAAATTTTTTTTTTTCAAAAAATTTAAAATGGCGATATTTTGAAAACTTAGCCAGAAAGAGCAAAATGGAGGCAATTTTTAGTTCTTTGAATTACCATAGTATCGCTGGACCTCATCACATGTGTGGATCCCATTTGGTCCTAACTTTGGTTTTAAAAAATTGCCATTCCCGATAATTTTAAAATACTCATATCTCGGTAATTATTGCCAACACAACACAAAGTTCAAAAGCATTTTTTTAGCTCTTGACACGTTGAACAAGACCGCCAAAAGCTCTCTCCGAGTAATAGTTTTAAAGTCATCGAGTTTTTTTAATTCTAAAAACCCCAATGGTCCCCTAAATTCACGCATCTCAAAAACTAAGATAGGTAGAGCACAACGAATAAAAAATCTATATCAAAATCTATGACGATTCTTAAGTAATCAAACTGGAAGTGGGCCCATCGGGGTCTGAACATATCGATCCGAACACAATGGGGTATTCAACTAATCGGGTCCTCAAATGTGCATGAACTAAATTGAAATACATTTTTTTCCATTTTTTAGTTTAAATTGGCAAAATATTAAAAAAATTTTTCGTTCCTTATTTTTAAGAAAAATATGAACTTAAAAGAAAGAAAACATGGCAATGCAGATAAATCATTATCTGTTTTCCTGGAATTTAGTTAATTTTCCATTTTTTTTTTAATTTGTTTTTAGTGTATCAAAAAATTGTTTTTATCCTAATTTTGTTTTTTCATTAAAAGCTTTTTTTCATCAATAATTTTTTTTAATCTAATTTTTATACCCTACACCAGCGGTTGCCAACCTTTTTGACTCGCGTACCCGTAATTTTAAATTTTATCAGCGGCGTACCCCCTAACGAGTTTTTGTGTTCGTTAACATATAAATATTAGAGTTAATTTTGAAATTTTTGATATGCGGGTATTATAATTTTTTTTTAAGGATTTAGGGGAGATCAAAACAATGTTGGTATTTTTTTGGAAAAATGTTCGCTCCTTGGGATGGTTGGTTCAATGCATCTGAAAATGCGGATTTTGAGCTGATTTTTCTGCAGAGCAAAAACTGCTGAAAATATTGCAAATCTGATTTCACCAGTCAACTCTACACCAAAAATTAAAACAACGAAAGTTTTTGAACTCTTAAAAAAAGTTCCAAAAACCCATCACAGGGGGCGGAAATATAATATTTTAATTTTTTTAAATGTGTTTTTAATACGAGGACAGATCAATAATTCCGTGACTTTTCGAATGAAACACCCTCGTATATTCAATGAAAGGGCATTTTGAGCTTAACAAAATGGTACCAAAATTTCTACTCTATTACAACCTGTCTCAAAAATGCCCAAAAACACGTTTTTTGAGAACTTTGACATAAATTTGCTCAAAAACCTGGAATCATAGAAAAATTTGGGAATCATATTTGGAATCAGCATCGAACGTTTAATCGAAAATAAGTGGTCAGATCACAAAAAATCATCCATAAATTTCGCAAAAATGCTCGCTTAATTGCATTTTTTTGTGAACTTTGACCTCAACTTTCTTAAAAAACTGAAGTTGTGGAAAACTTTGGAAGCCAAATAAGGAACCAGGATTGATAGGTTAATCTAAAACGAATGTCCAAATTACTAAAATTTGGCGTACCCCCGCGGGCACTTTCGCGTACCCCCTAGTGGTACGCGTACCATAGGTTGGTAACCGCTGCCCTACACCACTCTGTGGTACAGGGTATAATGAGTTTGTGCTTATGTTTGTAACTACACGAAATATTGGTCCTAGACCTACCTTCAAGTATACCGATCGACTCAGAATGACATTTTGAGTCGATTTAGCGATGTCCGTCAGTCCGTCTGTCTGTCCGTCCGTCTGTCCATCTATCGGTTTAAGCACGATACAGGTCGCAATTTTCAATCAATTGACTTGAAAATTGAAACTTATGCATCTTTTGGCCCAAGGACGAAGCCTATTGAAATTGGAGAAATCGGTCCATGTTAAGACCTAGCCACCATACAAACGCCCCTTTGAATTCGGTTTAAATGACTCTAATAACCGTATTATAATAGTTATCACTTTGAAATTTAGCAGGTAATCAAATTTTGTATGCACGAATCTTCATTCCAAGTTTCAAACGAATCGGATCAGTCCATCTGGTAGTCCTCATACCACCCTCCGATATTCACATAAATCCCTCAAAATTCATAAAAATCAAAATATTTGATAAAAATTTTATTTTTAGGTGTTCAACGTGTACTTTAGTAACCTAATCTAATCGGAATATATTTGTACCATTTTTGGATTTTTTAGTCCCACATATAAAAATTTCGACCGATATTCAGTTAAATCGGTCTATTGACACAAAAAAATAAACCAATTCCACTAAAATTTGATCTGTGTGTGTTTCTACACTTAATAATGATCTAACAAAAGACAGATCCAATCGGTCCATGTTTGGCCTTGGGACCCATTTTCCGGAAAACACTGGTGTAGGGTATCATATGGTCGGTCTTGCCTATAACTTTCTTACTTGTTTTTTATTAAATTTTTTTTCACCAAATTTTTTTGTTTTTTGTTTGTTTAATTTTGAGAAAAAAATGGTTGAAAAATTAAAATTTATAAAAAGCAAATTTTGAAGAAAAAAAAACCGTGAAAAGAATTTTTGTGGTAAAAAAATATGTTTGCAATTGTTGGAGTACCCTTCGGTATCAATTTCTGTTCGTATCGCATTTTCTCCAAATAAATTGTAAAGCGCCGCCATATTTTATCCGCCATGAGCTTAATATTCTTAGCCAATTGGTGTTGATTCAGCAACGAAAATAAAGCCTAGTTAAAAATGTTTATTCTAATCTTACTTGTATTATGAAAAGTTTCCGCCGCCATATTGGATTCGCCATTTTGAATTTTGTGTTTTTTAACTTTGAGTTCGAAATCAGTGGCTTTAAAACCTTCTAGATAGAAATTTTCACAACCTACTGAATATAAATTTTCACAAGAAGCAAATCGGAAAAACTATTTTAGACAGTATACCTTTTTTGGACAGACGTTATGGCTACTTAAGATCATGTGTATAAGATAAAGTTTAACTAAAATTATACAGTTTTTAAGGATATATGGCAAATAGTTTTAAAAATTAGTGTAACATGTGCTAAACACAAACAAACAAAAAAAAAATGCATATAAATTGTTTTGTGTTTGTAGTTTTTTCTACCACCTTCTATTCGTAAAGGATTTCTGCAATGTGTTGATGATTTAGGAGGTAAAAATATGTACATATATTATAATTGTTTTATATTTTGCATACATTTTGAAAACTGTCAACTCCGTATAAGTGGAAATTCATATAAAACAAAAGTCCATGAAGCGAAATGAATTATTTTAAATACACAAAAGGAATGATTTTAATTTGATTTTTCTCTAAGTACAGATCGAGCACGGGCTCTAATTATATTTTTTTATAAGGCTCAAGTTGAAAAAATGCAGAAGAAAAATTGAATTTCTATTATAGACATTTCTGGTATTTCCTATACCGGTTTCAAACACCCCAGTTAGTGTCATCATCAGTAGGATTTTAAATGTCGGTTTGTCTTGTTAATGAAAACTGTTTTTTATATATGTGAATATTTATAGTTTCTACAGAAAAAATTTTGACAGTTTCCAACACTACAATTCTATTTCTAGCAATCTCAACCTCACTTCGTACTTTCTTTCAACTTTTTTGTCTCTTACATTATTTCGCAAGGGTTACCAAACATGATCTGGAATTGCACACACAAATGAAGGAATTTGCATTTTCTGTTTCGGAGACGTGCCTAATGGCGACATATTTTGTCAGTAATTATACCCTCCACTTAGTGATAGAGGGTATATATAAGTTTGTCATTCCGTTTGTAACTCATCGAAATATCGGTCTGGGACCCCATAAAGTATATATATTCATGATGCCCGATCGATTTTAAGACATTCTAGCGATGTCCGTCTGTCCGTCTGTCCGTCTGTCCGTCTGTCCGTCTGTCCGTCTGTCTCTCTGTCTGTCTGTCTGTAGAAAATGCTCCCGCGGACAAAATATTGCACAGAGATGACTGAAACTTAACATATATATTAGAAGTTCTCCCGAGAAGTTTGGTATTGCATTTGAGTGATATCGGTTCAGCGGTTCAAAAGTTATGAACGAAAATGTAAGCACACCTCAAAAATTTCAGTACATTCAACATAACCTAAAAATACAAAATGCTTTAATTCGGCTTCTGGTTGACATATGTGAACATAATTGAACACAAAAAGGTATTTAAACAAGTACGAATATATTTTTTGACAAAAAAAGAAAAAAATCGCTGATTTTTTTTTTACCAAAATTTTTTTTCGCGGAATTTTTTTTTAAAGTAATTTCCTTTTAAATAAAGTTGTTTGCAATAATCTTTTTGAAATTGTGGAGGGTATCACTACATTCGGCAAGGCCGAATTTAACTTTTTTACTTGTTTTATTTGATTTTTTCTGTAAGTACAGATCGAGCACGGGCTCTAATTATATTTGTTATAAGGTTCAAGTTGAAAATTGAATTTCTAAAAATTATATTTTAAGTTTTGAGTTTTTATAAAAATCTGTAATAGTGGAAACACGCAGAGAAGAAACAACCATAATGGAGGGGAAACATAACATAATTATTACCTTTATCATAACATGATTGTAGTGATCATATTATGATCTTCCATGATCATAATAAAAATTGTAATTTTACAATTGATGATGATCATCATCAGAATCATGAGCAAATAGATCAACCACACTATGCTACCCCTCCATTATGGGTGATTGGTGTGCTGCAATCATGTTCCAAACATGTTTTTTCTCTGTGTGTATATTAAAGTTTTTTATTTCGTTTGTGAAACATCAAACTATAGGTCTGGCTTTCCCATATAATTTATATATCGATAGCTAAAACGCAAAATACCATACAATTTTGACATGCAGCTCTACACAAAGTTTTCATAAAAGTCGTTTCATATTGAGGAAACATTTCTACTTTTTTTGCCCTCCAACAACACAATGGGGTATACTCACTTCGTCATTCCATGTGTTACGCATCGAAATATCGGTCTAGGACCCCAAAAAGTATATTATTGTTCAGTGATCGATTTTAAGACATTCTAGCGATGTCCGTCAGTCTGTCTGTTTGTCTGTAGAGGACACGATACAGTCCAAAATAAAAGAGCTAGACTTCCAAGGGGAAAAAAGTTCCCACTTAGAGAACTAAACCAACCTCTGAAAAACGGTATTTTTTTGCAAGGTTTTTTTGTAGTTTTGGAAGCTCAAAACCCTGCATGTGGATCCAGCAGATAAAAAAATGTTGGCTAGCCCACTTTTGTGGGCGTGGATATAAAAAATGTATTTTAATAATGATTAATTGGATTAAATAATTGTAAGAATCATAATAAATCCATTTGATAACATCTTTTACAACGTCTGCCACCAAAAACCCAACCACCAAACACACCCCTCCCCCCCAAAAAAAAAACACCCCTGATTTTTTATTGTTTTAAATTTTGGAGGGTATAAAAGATTTGGCACTGTCAAATTTAACACTCTCACTTATTTTTATTTAGTTTGCAATTATTTTGATTTTACTGTTCCTTGTAAATATATGCTGAGTAGGGATACAATTTAAGGGTACAGCTGTTTTTTATATATTTTTTATTTATATTTTTTTGGCTATAAGTCAAACTTGCAATTTCCTATGCAAATTTGTTGCAAATTTCCTGTAACATTATATGATTCAACATTTGTACGCATACAATTACTTACATAAGTATGTAGTAAAAGAAATAGAAACCATATGTTTTGTCGAAATAAGAATAGTAATAGCTGAAATAATGCAAATTTGTTAAATGGTTAAAATTGAATTATGCTTTCATTGTTATATAAAAGAACATTTGAAATCCAAGAAAAAAAAAAATATTCAACAATGTAATGTAATATACTTTAAGACTTGCAGATGTGCCTAAATTTCTGGCTTCCGGGTCAGAACCTTTTTATATTTTTGTGGGGCTGGGTAATTAGAATATTTAAAAATTAAAAAAATATATAATAATAATAATAATAAATAAAAACAAGTGAGAGTGTTAAATTCGGCTGTGCTGAATATTTTGTATCTTCCAATATGCTAAAAAAATTTAGCAGGGATGTTTTTTTTTTTTTAAGTTGAGGGGTTTGGCGAGGTTGGGGAGTGACATCTTCGCCCTTGCGAATTAATGTTATCTAATTTAATTTTTAAGTTTTTTTTGGCTTTTTGGAGCCAACAAAACAAATTCATTTTCAGTTTTTTTAAATTTAAAAAAATCGTTTTTTTTGCGAATTTAATTTTCTTAAAAATTTAAAAAAATCTAAAAAATATCATACTTTGAAAAGATCAGTAGCATTTATCTAATTTCTACGATTAAAAAACATACAATATAACAATCATCGGTTTTATACTAATGCACTCTAAAAAAAAATGCTGCGAATTTTGTACTCTAGCCCAAAACATTATATCATGATAATGTTTTGTGGAATATCTGGGTGTACTTAAGAAAGAAAGCTTTTTAAGGAATAATAATGTTATTTGCCATTCAATGCAAAACGAATTGAAATTTAGGTCGAGGACCCCATTAAGTTTTTATACAATTGATCCATTTCTAAGACAATCTAGCTATATACATCTGTCCATCTGTCTCTGGATCTAGAAAGCAAAATGCAGTCTAAACCAAAAGAGCTGTAAATTTGGTAAATAAGTGCAAAAAAGTTTTTTTACATTTTGAAGAGAGTATAAATGATTCGGCACAGAAGAATTTAACACCCTCATTGGTTTTTTGTACATCTGTTAAACAAATGGAACATTTTTATGACAGAATTTTAGACTTGGTGAAAAAGTAATTTTGGCGAAAAAAAAAATAAGTAAAATATGACACGAAAATTTTTTTGATGAATAACAAAATTTTGATAAATAAAAGGTTTTGATGAAGAAAGAACTGTGGCGAAACAAAAAATTTTTTTGATGAAAAAAGGTTTTTGATGAAGAAAAAAAATTTTGATAAACAAAAAAGTTTTTGAAGAAAAAAAAATTCATGAAAAAAAAGCAGTACGAAAAAAAGTTTTTGATGAAAAAAAAATAAAAAAAACTTTTGATAAAAAAAAAAAAATTTAAGAAAAACAATAGTAACGAAAAAAAATTAAGGGAAAAAATAAAATTTGATTTTTAATAAAAAAAAATAAAATAATTTGACAAAAAAAATATTGATAAGAAAAAATTTTTGATGAAAAAAAAAAATTTTCATAAAAAAAAAAAAATTTTGGTGAAAAAAAAATTATAATAAGAATTTGATGAACAAATTTTTTTTTTGTTAAAAAATAATTAAATTACGTTTTATTTACCATCTTATGAAAAATGCTTTTATTCACCAGCAGGTGAGTTATTATCCAAGTTACAAATCGAAGTTGCAAACCTTTTTGGTTTTAAGAAAATGTAAACAGTAATTCTTATTTTCTTTTTTGTTAGCCGTGAGCTAAGTATATAGTCAAACAGAGGTGGCGTTCTGCATCATTTTAAAATTAGACACCTTAAAACAAAAATCGTTTTTGATGTAAATGCAATTTTCAGATGCATTTTTCGATTTTCTTGGAATCTGCATAAATGGACAGTTTATCGTTTATACATAAATTTACATAAAAAATACATTTTTATATGAAAAGCAACAATTGTTGAAGTTGAATGTTTTTTTAATCGTAAAAAGCAAATACTTTCCAAGATATGGTTCTTTAAAGTAATAAATTTTTTTAATAAAATTACAAATTGTGCATCAAATTATTTTTTTGTATGCAAACTTTAAAAAAGGCTGTCAAAAAAAAAAACGAAGCTTAATTTTATGTAAAAAATATTACATTTTGATTTATGCAGCTTTCAAAAAAAATGAAGGGAAATAAATCTTTAAGAAATTCATCAAAAAATTGCATTTGCATCAAAAACCAATTTTTTTTTAAAAATAGAATAAAAATATAATAAACAAGTAGAAAAGTTAAATTCGACTTGGCCGAATCCATGAATACCCTTCACAATGCCCTTTTTAAGTGATAGTAAATTTTCTGACGTGAAAAAAACAGAAATATTTTATTTTTTTAGTAATTTTTGAAAAAAAAAATATTTACTAATTTTTTTTTTATTTAGTGTAATATTTTTTTTTTGAGTGTATTTATTTTTTTGTTTAGTGTAAAAATATTTTTGAGTGACAAAAATACATTGTTAAATATTTTTGTGACTCACCAATGTTTTTAAAACATGTTTACCGGGTTTTCAACACGTGAATTTAAGGTGAAACTAATCTGAAATTCACGGTTTTGCTAATAACTTTTGAACGGATGGACCGATTTGGGTGAAATTTGAAACGAACCACACCAGAGGAACGGCAAATAAATATGCCATACTTCAGCACCCTCAGAATTGCCGTTCGAAAGTTACCGTGTATTTTATCTCGTAAATTCCAGAAAAACCCTTGCCGAAATTCACTCAATTCACCCAACCTGACCAGGTAAATGCCCAACATATATGCCAAACTTCAGAAGCCTCCGTAAAGTCTTTCAAAAGTTAGCGTGTTTTCAAAAGACAGACAGACGGACAGACGGACAGACGGAGAGACGGACAGACGGACGGACATCGCTAGATCGTCTTAAAATCGATCGAGGATCATGAATATATAGGGTAGGGGTAATTGGGGGGACTAATTTCCTTTCGAAATATATGTTTAAAAATTCATTCTTATGATTTTTGCACTAAAGAAATACAAGTTTATCATTATTTAAACAATTTAATCCACGCCCACAAAAAGGGGCCGGACCAAAAAAAAAGTACATTTTCCAATCCTCTGGGTCTAAATGCTGGACATAAAACTTCTTGCAGCATAAAAATATTGCATTTATTAAACAAAAACACAAAAAATCATGTAAAAAATGGTATTTTTCAGAGGTTGGTTTAGTTCATCAAGGGGATTTTGCTTATTAACGAACTCAACCTGCTGCCTAGGAACATAAGACATATTCGTCTATCTCTTTTATTTTGGATTGCATCGTGTAAACTACAGAAGGGCAGACTTACGGACGGACAGACGGACATTTCTAGAATGTCTTAGAATCGATCACTGATCATAAACATATATACTTTATGGGGTCCTAGACTGATATTTTGATGCGTTACACACGGTATGACAAAATGACTATACCCCCATACTGTAGTTGGAGGGTTTAAAAAACTAAAAGTTTTGATGAAAAAAAAAATTGGTAAAGAAAAAAATTTTTGATGAAAAAAAAAATTTTTTCGATGAAAAAAAATTTTGATAAAAACAAAAATTTTGTTGATGAAAAACAAATGTATTGAAGAAAAATTCCATGAAAAAAAAAAATCATAAAAAAAATGTTGATGAAAAAAAAAAAATTCATAAAAAATCATTTTGATGAAAAAAAAAATAATTAAAAAAAAATTGATAAAAAATTTTTTTTTGTTGAAAAATAATTATGTAACGTTTTATTTCCCCATCAGATGAAAAATGCTTTTATTCACCAGCAGGTAAGTTATTACACCGTCCGACACCCAATATTAAACATGAACCGGGTGATATACGTCTGAAAGAAGATATAAAATGGAGTAAAACTGCATTTACAGTTTTTCATTTCGTGATCCTGTTTCCTTTTAAAAGGAATTCAGAGTTTAAATTTTGTAAAATATTTGATATTGTCCTAGGATAACATTGGCGATGGCAGATGAAAGAGGAGAATCACCCCTAATTTTTCCATTTTTTTATTAGGACAAAAGGATATGAATAAAGTCATTTGAAAACTCCATCAGAATATTTTGTTGAAAATTTTGAATGATATTGAAGGACACATTTTTGAACGACCGTAACTTAACTCCTTTTCCCTGATATGTAAAGATAATAAAATAGAAAAATTCGGGGAGATCCTCCTCTTTCATTTGCTATCAATAGTGGCATCCTAGGACAAGTACAAATATTAAAAAAAAATATTTTATAAAATTTAATCCTCTAAAACTTTAAAGTCATTTTAAAAGAAAAAAGGATCACGAAAAGAAAAACTGTAAATGCAGTTTTAGAACATTTAGTCTCTAACTAAATGTTTTTTTAATTTTAGTCGGACAGTAATATACTAGCAACAACCGAATTCTGAGTTGATACAACTAAAAAAATCAGGTGGAAATTTATTTTTCTGAGTGTTGTATTTCAGTAATTTTGGTTTTTCATAAGTCTAATTACAATGTGTTTGTATTATTTTAAGTACTATGGCATATTTCACTTCCCATCGGTTATTTATAGTATTAACAAATAATACAATGTTGTTACTGTATTTTTTTTTTTTTAAATTGTTATTATTATGGTTAAAGTTGTTTTTGGCATGTAACAATTTACAAACTATTAAATTGTAAAGTCATCGAAATTATATTTACTACTACAACTTCTATGTAGTAGAACTACTAGCATATGAAACATGGAAGTTTTTGTAAAATTTTATAGCCGTAAGGTTTACCACATAACAATGCAATTCGAGTGCAATAACTACACAGAAAAAAAATATTGCAGAAAAAATTGGGTAATCACTTAATTGAATTTTAACAAAATTCTCATTTAGTTTAAAGTTCTATGAATACTAATGTCTTTGAACCCAGCAAAACTTTGGTAATGGGTAGTGATTATATAACACATTACCAGGTAATGTATATACCTTATTTTTAGCATTATTTTAGGATGTCTTACCAAACATTTGTTCCACAACGTATTATTTTAAATTGAAAAATAATGCATTACTAATAATTTGCTACGTAATGCATGATTATTGAAAAAAATTTATTTCATATTTATTATTTCTAAACATTAAATCATGGATGACTTATATTTGGTTTCATTTTGTATTACTTCAAAGTTTGAAATAATGCATTATTTATAATTGGATGCATAATGCATTAAAATAACATAAAAAATAATTATTTTATAAAAAATGCATAAGTTTAAACTAGAGATGGGCTCACGACAGGAAATTCTAACGACACACACTCACGAGCATATTTTATCTACTTACACTCACTTACAATCACGTGAGTAAATTTAATACAAAATTACTTTTTCACTACTCGTAACACCTTATATCTTATCTTCTGGTAGGCCATATTATTTCATTTCTCGTAACCTATAAAATATCATATATTTTACACCTTACTCGTATTCTTCGTTATAAATTTATGACTTATTTTATACCTTACTGGTATTCTTTGTGATAATGTAGATGCATTACTTTGAGTCTCATCGCCTGTTAAAATCATCAATGCTGCAATGTATAAAATAAGAGATCCTATACCTTATTTTATACCTTATTTGGTAATCTAAGTTTTGCTGGGAAAGAACTGTAATCATTTTTTTTTTTAAATTTTCATAATTTATTTTTAAAGATTTTTTTTTGTAAAAAAAAAAACATAAAACCTTTTTAAACTAAAAAAATTATAAATTTCTCATAAATTTTTACTTGAAACTTATTTAAAAAATCGAAAAATTTTAAATGTAACATAATAAATTTTTACTAAAAGTTTAATTAATACAAATAATTTATTAAAAATGTACTTAATTTTTTTATTATTATTATTTTTTGTGTAGGTACTTCATACACACATTACTAGTAAAAAACCATATAACACATAACATTGACATTATAACAATTAAACAAAAAAAAACATACCAATAACATTGGAGTTCAAAAAAATGTAATATACACCAATTGTAAAGCAGAGTAATTGTTAAGTTAACATTGTTACATATTTATTAGTAAAATACCCAGCAAAACTTTTACTACTAAATAATGTATAAAACAGCACAGTGCTACAAAAGTGAATAAAAAAATATGCAGAGTCTCTCATACACTGAAAAAAAAAAGACATAACTAAATTTAAGGAAAATATGTCTTTGAAAATTTGTCATGAATTTTCCTAAAATTTAGTTAAATTTAACTTAAAATTGAGAAATTTTCTTAACTATGAGGAAAAAATTTTAGTTCATTTACTTATAATTAGTTCATAGTTTTCCTTAAATGGATTTTTTAAATATTAGGAAAAAAATTCTTACTGCCAAAGAAATTTTCCACAAATCTAAGAATCGTATCTTTATTTTTAAGATATATTTCTTAAAAAACAATTTAGTTCAAGTTTAGTTAAAATTTACTAAAAAAACATCATCGTATTTCTCTTCTTTGAATTGAGGAAGTATACTTCTTAGAATTTAGTTAATGACTTCTGAGAATTATTAAATAACTTCTTAGAATTTAGTTAAAAATTCAAAATGGCGATATCTCGAAAACTAAGCGAGATAGAGCGAAACGGATGAAATTTTCAAAAGAAAGACTACAGAGAAAAATATAGCCTAGCTCTGCATATCTGTCGGGGTCTCAAGACCCTAATTTTAGATCTAAAATTTGAAATTCCCGAGATTTTATATATACACATATCTCGGTAAATACTGCCAACACGAGAAAACGTTCAATGGCATTTTTGTAACTCTTGACTCGTAGAACACTTCCGCAAAATACCCGAAAGCCTTCCGATTAATAGTTTTTGAGTTATCCGGTTTTTAAGATTCTCAAGACCCTATCAGGCCCCTTATTACCGTATCTCAAAAACTAAGCAAGTTAGATCGAAACGGACACAAATTTTGGGTCAAAATCTGTGGGGACCCTTAAAAGACCCAACGGGGTCTCGAGTTAAATGGGGTCCGAACCCATGGGTCCAGGGTCTAGACCTAATCTATTCCTAAAATATGAAGTATAATTTTTCCCATTTTCTAGTTAAAATTGGCTTAAAATTAAATAACTTTGTTTTCCTTATTTTTGGGAAAATTATGAACTAAAACCAAGAAAAAAAATCTTTGGAGCCAAATCATTCCCTCTTTTTCTCAAAATTGAGTTAATTTTCCCAGATTTTAGTTCACTTTTTTTTTGAGTGTATAAAAAATCGGTTTGATTCACTCAAAAAAAACCTTGTAAAATTACAAGAAAAACTTGTAACTTTTTTTTTTGCTACCTCCAATTTGACAAAAATTCCTAATAATATTACAAGCTTTTTACAAATAATTTTGTAATTTTACAAGGCTTTTACCAATTAAATTGTAAATTTACAAATATTTGACACGATAAAATTTACAAGGAGGTTTCGTAACTTTACTAGATTTTTTGCTACCTCCTATTTTACGAGAATTCCTAGTAATTTTACAAGCTTTTTAACAATAATTTTGTAATTTTACAATAAAATTGTAAAGTTTACCAATAAAATTGTAAAGTTTCAGTTTTTTGGCTCAATAAAAATTACAAGAAATTCTCGTGAATTTACTAGATTTTTTTTTATAAAATTATCTTGGAAATTTGTAAAATTACAAAAAAAAAATTGTAAAATAAAAAAAAAAAAAAAAATTTCGATCCAAATTTGTTTGTTAAAAAACAAGGAAAACTTTCAAATTTTGGTAAAATATGATTACGAGACTTTTCCTAGTAATTTGACAATAAACAATATGCTGAAAATCGGCATTTGACTGCAAAGTTCAAAGGTCGATTAAAAAAAAATTCGAACCAACATAAACAAACGCCGCGATACGGGACTTCTAATTTAGCCTTTATTTTGCTTACGAAAAAAAGTTTATTTTTGCAAAAGTTTTCTTAACAAAAACTGGTTTTAAAGTACAATCTTCTGTTAAAATCCCTAAAATTATGTTATATTTTTTTGTTTTGTTAGCCATTAATGTAAAAATTTAGTTAAATAAGGTTTTTTAACCAGTTTTTGTTAAAAAGAACTTTTGCAAATATAAACTTTTTCGCTTGAAATTTCAAACATAAGCTTTTTACACATGCTTACATATTATACTAAAAGATTAAGCGATACATCACATTTTAAAGGAATGCCGCCATTATAAAAAAAATATATTTTTCGCGATATAGATGTACCTAATTTTTTTTTTCCATAAATTAAAAATTCATATTAGTATTTTTAAATACTTTAGATCAGGTCTGGAAATTATTAATGGAGTTGCAAAAAACAATGCAAAATTAATAAATTATGAGAAAAATCGCGATTTTTTGCAACTAAAATTTGTGTCTACAAAAATATAGACCATGTTCTGGCAAGGTTGCAAAATAAGTACTTAGATCAGAGTTGATGAAGGAGAGGAGTAGGAATGATGATTACTAAAAAGTTGAATTTATTCACCATAATGCAATTACACCTTCTTGTGTACGAAAAACAACAGCAACAACCACACAAGAATTGAAAAACCACGATTTAGTTGATACTTGCTTAACAGCCAACTTAGCGTATCGGTCTAGAGTGATCGTATCTAAGAGGCAGTTAATAGCAAAAACATTACAGATCATGGGTTCAATCATTGGCGGCTGCGATCTGTAAATAATTTCCACATATAGAATATAATTGACTATTAACTGAATAAATTTGACATTAAAAGTTTTTCTGATGATTATAATAACTGGATTATATGAAACTAGTAAAAAACGAACCAGGATGTCTTAAATTTTTAGAAAAATAAATTTTTCTTTCACAACTTTCTCAATTTAAACCATATATAAAATGCAAACAATTTTATCCAATTTCGTACTTATAAGGGAAGTATCTCAACCCTTACTCTCAAAAAAATACGTTAGTAGATTTACTAATTTTTTTTGCTAATGCTAGTTAGCTAACTTTTAGCAAATTTTTAGTTGAGATTAGCTTGTTAGCAAAAAATTCTTGTAAACTTCATTTAGCACATTGGCAATTTTTAACAAACGTTGAACTAATTTCTTTTGCTAAGATTTGAAATTGAGTTGACAACATTTTTACAAGATTTTTTGCTAATATTAGCAAAAATAATGGTAAATTTTTTTTAATTTTCAAAAAACTTAAAATGGCGCTATCTCGGAAACTTAGCTAGATAGAGCAAAATGGAGGCCATTTTTGGTTCTCGGGCTCTCTATAGTATCGCCGGTCCTCTTCACTTGTGTTAGCATTCCCGAAAATTTTAAAATGCTCATATCTCGGTAAATATTGCCGACACAACAAAAAGTCCAAAAGCATTTTTGTAGCTCTCAGCACGTAGAACAAGACCGCAAAATATGCAAAAGTTCTTCGAGCAATATTTTTTTAAGTTATCGAGTTTTGTAATTCTCAAAACCCCGGTGGTACCCTAAAATCACGTATCTCAAAAACTAAGCAAGGTAGAGCGAAACGGACACAAATTTTGGATCAAAAACTATGACGATTTTTAAGGAACCTAACTAGGTCTAGGCCCATCGGGGTCTGGACCTATCGGGTTCGAACCCAATGGGGTCCTCAAATGTGTCTGAACTAAGTTGAAAAAAAAAATTTCTGTTAACTAATTTTTGGCAAATCGTTTTTGCTAACTTTACCAAAAAAATTGTGGGTTCAAAATCAGCAAATTTTCTTGCAGGTTTACAAGCTTTTTTTGCTAATATTACAGTTTTTTTTTTTTGAGTGTATGAACCGTATGAACCCTTATGAATATACACTCAAAAAAAAAAAACAAACTGTAATGTTAGCAAAAAAAGATTGTAAACCTACAAGAAAATTTGCTGATTTTGAACCCACAATTTTTTTGGTAAAGTTAGCAAAACTGTTATGCCAAAAATTAGTTAACTTAAATTTTTTTTTATTTAGGACCCATTAGGGTCCACACATGTTAAGAGGACCGGCGATACACGAGAACCAAAAATGGCCTCCGTTTTGCTCTATCTGGCTTAGTTTCCGAGATAGCGCCATTTTAAGTTTTCTGAAAATAAAAAAAAATTTACCATTTATTTTTGCTAATGTTAGCAAAAAATCTTGTAAAAATGTTGTCAACTTAATTTCAAATTTAGCAAAAGAAATTAGTTCAAAGTTTGTTTAAAATTGCTAATGTGCTAAATGAAGTTTACAAGAATTTTTTGCTAACATTATAATCTCAACTTAAAATTTGCTAAAAGTTAGCTAGGTAGCGTTAGCAAAAAAAAAATAGTAAATCTACTAACGTATTTTTTGAGTGTATAAATGAGACGATTTTAAGGTTGGGGTGTCTCGTCTTATCGGCCATATCGGTGTTTAAAAATTTCGTTGCCCCTTATGAAACAACGTAGACCTATCAGGAATATTGTCTACACTCAAAATAATACATTAGTAGATTTACTAATTTTTTTTTGCTAATGCTGGTTAGCTAACTTTTAGCAAATTTTTTGTTCTCGGGCTCTCCATAGTATCGCCGGTCATTTTCACATGTGTGGACCCTAATGGGCCCTAACTTTGGATCCAAAAAAGTTATAATTCCCGAAAATTTTAAAATGCTCATATCTCGGTAAATACGGACACAACAAAAAGTCCAAAAGCATTTTTGTAGCTCTCAACACGTAGAACAAGACCGCAAAATAGTCAAAAGCTCTCCGAGTAATATTTTTGAAGTTATCGAGTTTTTTAATTCTCAAGACCCCAGTGGTCCCCTATAATCACTTATCTCAAAAACTAAGCAAAGTAGAGCGAAACGGACACAAATTTTGGATCAAAAACTATGACGATTTTTAAGGAACCCAACTAGGTCTAGGCCCATCGGGGTCTGGACCTATCGGGTCCGAACCCAATGGGGTCCTCAGATGTGTATGAACTAAGTTCAAAAAAAAAAAAATTAGTTAACTTATTATTGGCAAAACATTTTAGCTAACTTTAGCAAAAAAATTGTGGGTTCAAAATCAGCAAATTTTCTTGTAGGTTTACAAGCTTTTTTCGCTAACATTACAGTTTTTTTTTTAGTGTAGAGCAAAAATATTGTCGACTTAAAATTAATAAAGATTATTTCGTATTCATATGGATATCACATAAATACCCCCCAAAATTAACACATTTTCATGACAAAAATATTTTACGAAGCCAAATTTTAACAAGCTTATGTCATCGTTAGATAGGCATTACAAAAATATTTCTTCTTATATGGAAACATCATATAGTTTCTTAGAAAAAATGGCTGAAAAATCCAAAAAAAAATTTTTCGACATTTTTTATCCATTTTTTGAACCCCTAAATCCTCAATATGGCCGATAAGCCGAGACACCCCAACCTAAAAATCGTCTCATTTATATATATTTTAAGTTTCAGACAAATTGGTTCATAAGGATTGAGATACTTCCCTTGTTAGTATATTTCTACATTTCCCACACAAATTTAAATTTGTGAAAACAGATTTTTTTTAATAAAAAACCGCCAAAAACGGGCAAAACTTTGATGAAGATTTGCAAGAAAACTGTTCCAAAACGGACTTCACCATTGAAACCAGCATGCCTTAATTATATAGAAATGATTGTCAGACCTCGTGTCACAAACTTTATGTTACGCAGTGTTTTTGATCAAATATTTGTTAATACATTCAAAAATATTGCTATTATTAATGGATATAAATTACCTAGTAATGTGTTATATAATCACTACCATTTACTAAGGCTTTGCTGGGTAACTTTATATAAAATTAACAAATGGTACACTCAAAATAATCACTCTGTTAAATTACAGAGATACTCTGCTGAGCCAGCAGAAAATACCATAGATTTCCAACCAGCAAGATTTTTTGTTATTTTACGAAGAAAACTCTGTAAAATGATTTCGATAAAAAAAACTGTAAATTTACAGAATTATCTGTAAAATACAGATAAAACCAAGAAGAATTTTACCAAAAAACTCTGTAAATTAACAAAGTTTTAGTTAAATGCATTTATGAGTTCAAAATTTTACAAAAAAAAAACTGTAAATTTACAAAGTTTTAGTTAAATCCATTTTATGAGTAAAACTTCTCTGCTTCAAAAACATTAATTAAAATTAAATTAATTAAAATTAAAATTTTGTTAAATTTTCCCGCTTTAATGCTTCCAAATTGTAAATTTACTTTTTTATTTTTGTGAAAATTACAAGTTTTCAGCGAGTAACTCCAATTTTACAAAATTTTGTTTTTCGGTCACAAGAAAATACGAAGTATTTTGTTTAAAATCTGTATTTCGACAGATAACTTTGTCAAATATCTGTCGAATTGAGATTACAGTCATTTTACAGAGTATTTAACAGAGTAATTATTTTGAGTGTATACGCACTACTTCTGTTACCAAAATATACACTCAAACATTTTTTTAAAATTTTGTAAAAATAAATACGTTAAATCTAGTTAAAATTGACAAAAAATTGTCAGAGTGCTAAATTCGGAAGAGCCGAAATTAAAAAAAAGGAACAGCTCAAAAAGAAATTGACTTTCCTGATCATCTTGGTCCAAGTGAAAGTTGATGAACTTCATATGACATTTTTTCTGAAATTAGGTCATTCAGTTTTCTTTATAATAACTGCATACATTCTCTTTAACGACAGTAAAATATATTCTTATAAAGCTCCTAAAATTTTTAAAAGTTGCGATTTTTTCAAATTTTATTGTCTTCAAAATTTTAAAAAAAATCAAAAAAGTGTGTCACTTTTAAGAGTAATATCATTAAAAGTATCTATCTGGTATCTACGATTCCAAAAGCATTCGTCTATAACAATTGTCCTTCTTCATACCTTTTTGAAAATGCATTTTCGATGAAAATGGAAATGTTGGATGCATTTTTTAAAACTTTGTTGCCCTTTCGCCAAAATTTATAAAAATCACAGTCCCATAGGAACGGTGCTAGGATGCACCACTGAACAGGTAGAAGCTGATTAAGTAAATAAATTTACAAAAAATTAAATTACATAAGGACCGAATTCATGTTTAAAGGTAGAGGTAGGTTGTTCTGAAAAAGTGTTTAGATTAAATAAATGTTGTAGGTCAGTCATACATTTGATGCACTAGGGGCACTCTTAGGGCAGTAAGAGCGGTTGGAGCAAAATTAAAAACGTCATTGTGTATGGGAGTCCTCTTAGGAATTGGAGATATAATGTTTTACAGAACAATTGCGGTTATATTCTTAAACGGTTGACAAAAACTTTAGGTAAAATATCAATTTTAACAAAAAAAAATTGTACGACATATTTTTTGACAGAGTATTTCTTCTGAGTGTATAGAAAACAACATTTAAAAAATAGTAGTATAATTATTTAAAAAAAAAAAAAAGTTACAATTTTTATGAACATGTACACAGGTAATAAAATAACGCCATTAATTGACAGTTGCCATAAGGTTGAAAGTGCTCACAAAATATTTAAAATAAATAAAATAAAACAGATGTATTTAAAAATTTAAACATATTAAGGCCTTTGCCCAAAATAGTTTATTCGCTTTAGTTAAATTTTATTTCATTTCTCTGAAAATTTATTTAGCATTTTATAGAACACTTGATTTTACATTTAAATTTTTAAAATTGTTTCTTAAACTAAACTATTGAAATCGAAAATACTTACCTCCGTATACATAATATTAATATAATATTTAAATATTACTCATACGCTACTGAGTCCATTTATTTACAACAGCTTCAAAAACTATTTTTTGACTTAAAAATAATAAAAAAAGAAAAAAACACGTACTTACGAACTTTTTAACATCACTATAATTTACTCGTGAAACAAATAAATAAGGGGAACATATTTATAAAACATCATTTTAATGGCATTATAACCAAAAAAAAATATTAATAAAGTAGTGCATGTGAATAAGGGCGGCAGCAATTTTGCAAAACGTGAATTGCAGCCTTTCTAAAAAATTTTGCAGAAGATACTGAGAAAACCGTACGTTTTTTGTTTTTAATTTTTCTGAATTTTCCTTTATTTTCTTGTGTTTTTTTATTCCCCACCAGGAGGTATACTCACTTTGTCATTCCGTGTGTAACACATCGAAATATCGGTCGGAGGGCTCATAAAGTATATATATTATTGTTCCTTGATATGCTCGTATGCCTGTCAAGATCGTATCTGGGCAAAATCGGACCGGAAAAAAAAGTTTCCCCTTTAAGAACTAAAACTATACCAGAAAAAGTATTTTTTTTACAACTTTTTTTATAAATTTGTTCTGTAAATGAAACATTTTGATGCCATATGAAGTTCAAAGACCTAAACTTGAAACTAGCGGATCAGAAAAGTCAAGTTATTTTCGTCCCGCACCTTTTAAGTGCGTAGTTATAAACAAATAATTTAAATAATAATAAAATTGTGTTAATTTTTCAACATTCACACGAGGGGGAAGATGTCCCCCAACGTTTCCCATCAAGCCCTCCCCATCAACTTACAAAAAAACGACACTGAAATGATATTTTTACCTTTTTACATGTTAGAGGGTAACACTCTAACTTGTTTTCTTTAATTTTTGAGAAATTTCTCAGATTTGGCACATCAGAATTTTTATTTGATTTTTTGTTTATTTCTTTTAATTTTTCAGACTTTTTAGTCCCCACGCAGATAATGAGGGTGTAAATACTTTGACATTCCGTGTGTATCGCTACGAAATATCGGTTAAGAACTCAATTGAGAAATAATTATAATTATTGATTCTTGATTCTTGGCATTTTTGTGATTCTCGTTAATCCTTTTACATTAACATTAACATTAACATTAACATTAACATTAACATTAACATTAACATTAACATTAACATTAACATTAACATTAACATTAACATTAACATTAACATTAACATTAACATTAACATTAACATTAACATTAACATTAACATTAACATTAACATTAACATTAACATTAACATTAACATTAACATTAACATTAACATTAACATTAACATTAACATTAACATTAACATTAACATTAACATTAACATTAACATTAACATTAACATTAACATTAACATTAACATTAACATTAACATTAACATTAACATTAACATTAACATTAACATTAACATTAACATTAACATTAACATTAACATTAACATTAACATTAACATTAACATTAACATTAACATTAACATTAACATTAACATTAACATTAACATTAACATTAACATTAACATTAACATTAACATTAACATTAACATTAACATTAACATTAACATTAACATTAACATTAACATTAACATTAACATTAACATTAACATTAACATTAACATTAACATTAACATTAACATTAACATTAACATTAACATTAACATTAACATTAACATTAACATTAACATTAACATTAACATTAACATTAACATTAACATTAACATTAACATTAACATTAACATTAACATTAACATTAACATTAACATTAACATTAACATTAACATTAACATTAACATTAACATTAACATTAACATTAACATTAACATTAACATTAACATTAACATTAACATTAACATTAACATTAACATTAACATTAACATTAACATTAACATTAACATTAACATTAACATTAACATTAACATTAACATTAACATTAACATTAACATTAACATTAACATTAACATTAACATTAACATTAACATTAACATTAACATTAACATTAACATTAACATTAACATTAACATTAACATTAACCAAATTTCAGCAAATATATGTTCCCCTAATGAACATTAATCCTTCATTTTAAGTTCATCAAAAAAAAAATATATAAAAACTACTTAAGAGAGGGTGCATGAACACTTTTGCTACGTTAACGGAAGTTGTTTTCAAAAGTACAATAACCGGTGCTCACAATAATTTCTCTTGTTTCCTGTATGCAATAACAGTAAGTGTGTGTTGTAGCACTGCTATAGTACAAGTGGTAAAACGGTATAACTGCAAGTGCATGCATGCAAGAATAAGAATTGTTAAAGAAAACTTTTTGATAGAGATAATGGTTAATGAAAGGAATATTAAATGAAAGAAATTATGTGGATGATGAGTTTTAACATTACAAGTTGGAGTGGATTTATTTTTTTTTTTTTAAGCAAACATAAGTAGTTGACCCATATTTAAGGTTAAACCAGGAAATGTTTCTTATTGTTTTAATTTCTCAAGTGTAGACGCATGTTTTATCAATTTTGTCCAAATAATTTTTAGCCCATAGAGAGAAAATATTCATTTGCAACTGCAGCCACACACTTATAAATTCTTGGTATTTAATATTTTCAGGGCGAAACATGCAACAAAATAAAAGGTGTGTTCCACATAAAATTAAGAGAAAATCAAAAAAACTATCGATTTTATGAAAAAAAAAATTTTGATGAAAAAAACATTTTTTTTGGTGAAAAAAAATTTTGATGAGAAAACAATTTATGATGAACAAAAAAAATGTTTATGAAAAATAAAAATTATTAAGAATAAAAATTGTTGAAGAAAAAAAAAATTAAAAAAAATAAAATTGTAAAAAAATTCTGAAAAAGCAAATAAATTGATGGAAAAACGAGTTAAAAACTTAAATTCGGCTTTGCCGAATGTAGTAATACCCCCCACAATTTCTAAAAGAGTATTGCATAAACTTTATTTAAAAGGATATTACTTTTGAAAAAAAAATTTCCGCAAAAAAAAAATTTGGTAAAAAAAAATCCGCGATTTTTTTCTTTTTTTGTCAAAAAATATGTTTGCATTTGTTTAAATATCATTTGGGGTTTAATTATGTTTACGTAAGTCAACCAGAAGCCGAATTAAAGCATTTTGTATTTTTAGGTTATGTTGAATGTGCAAAAATTTTTGAGGTGTCCTTACATTTTCGTTCATAACTTTTGAACCGCTGAACCGATATCGCTCAAATGCAATACCAAACTTCTCGGGAGAACCTCCAATAAACATATTAAGTTTCAGTCATCTCCGTGTAATATTTTGGCCGTGATCACAATTTCCACAGACAGACGGACAGACAAACTTATATATACCCTCTATCACTAGAGTGGAGGGTATAAAAATATTAATGGACAAAAATATTGATGAAAAAACAAAATTTTATGAAAAAAAAATTAAACAATGTTAATGAAAAATAAAAATTTTGGTTCAAAAAAAAATTTAATGAAAAAAAATTGATGAAAAAAAATTGTGAAATAAATATTGATAAAAAAAAATGATAAAAAAAAAGAATATTTAAAATTTTTGATGAAAAAAAAAATTAAATTTGATAAAAAAAGTTTTTTTTTATATTTTTATACCCTCCACTCTAGTGATAGAGGGTATATATAAGTTTGTCTGTCCGTCTGTCTGTGGAAATTGTGATCACGGCCAAAATATTACACGGAGATGACTGAAACTTAATATGTTTATTGGAGGTTCTCCCGAGAAGTTTGGTATTGCATTTGAGCGATATCGGTTCAGCGGTTCAAAAGTTATGAACGAAAATGTAAGGACACCTCAAAAATTTTTGCACATTCAACATAACCTAAAAATACAAAATGCTTTAATTCGGCTGCTGGTTGACTTACGTAAACATAATTAAACACCAAATGATATTTAAAGAAGTGCAAACATATTTTTTGACAAAAAAAGAAAAAAATCGCGGATTTTTTTTTACCAAATTTTTTTTTTGCGGAAATTTTTTTTCAAAAGTAATATCCTTTTAAATAAAGTTTATGCAATACTCTTTTAGAAATTGTGGGGGGTATTACTACATTTATCAAAAAAAAACATATTTCAAATTAACCCCATTAAATTAGAGGGCCCGTCATAAAGGGTCGGTCACCATTGATTTGTATCCAAAAGTTTTGGTCCGTTTTGTTCTACCTTGCTTAATTATAGGAAGAATCATAAAAATTGGTACGAAAAAATGTATGAAAAAATGCATATTTGGTTTAAAACTTTGATTTTTTTTTGCAAATATTTCTGGATATACTTAATGGATTTTGGATTTTAATCACAGGTTCTTTTTATTGAAGTGTCTTCTTTACAAATCTTGCAAAATTCGGATACTCATAAGTAGGAATGAGATTTTCATGAACTAAAAATTCGGAAAAATTCGCCTAAAAAAACCTTAAAATTTGCAGTAAAAACTAAAATGTGTACAATAAAAAACTTGTTTTCATATTTTTTTTTAGAAATTTAGACAATCTAAAAAAAAAAAAATTAAAAAGAAAAAACGTTTTTTTTTCTTATTTACCAAATAAATACATATTTATAACCCGAGTAAAAATTTTTATATGATGCAATATATAATGATATTTAACACAATATATATTTATACGCAATTTGATCCGAATAATGGTGGATGTTTTTGCATTAAAAAAGATCAACTTGTATAAAATATGATTTGATTTCATCCGAGTTTTGACCAGACATTGCCATATATTAGTGGATCTAATTAGATCTAATTGCATAAAAACATGTAAAAACCTGGTGTTTTTGGTTTGGGTTACACCACAGGTCAACGACACATTCACCAAACATATAATTTTCTTAAACAAAAAAATGTTCGGGTACGCTTCGAACCAGATAGGTGATATACATAACCCTAACAAGAAAATGTTTAGGAACATTTTAAAAACTTTCTTATACTTTGCCTTAAAAACTTAGAAAATTGTTGATTAAATGGAAACATATACACTAAGAAAATTATGTCGTTAACTGTTTGTAGGTTATTTTAAAAAGTAATCAGTAAAGTCATTTTAAAAGAAAAATCACTTATTTTATAAAGGATTTAATTTTTTTACTGTTTCTGTAGTTTAAAAAAAATATTTTTTTTTTTTTTTTTTTTTGTTTTTTTTATTTATTTATTCAAAAAAATATTTCATAACAAATTCAAAGCCTCAGCGCCATAAAGGCATTAATGAGGCGAGTTGGCAAACATTATTATTTACAAATACTAAAAAATAAATAACAAAAAAAAAATAATAATTTTAATATTTAAGTACATTGCATCAAAAAAAAAATATATTAAGTAAGAAGCTCTTCCAATTTTCCAAATAAATGACTCTTTACTGACTTCTTAAAAGAAGAAATTCTCAATATACATTTCAAACCTGGTGGTAAATTGTTGAATTCACGACTACCCACATGCTCTACTCGTTGTCTGGTTGTTTCTAACCTGCATCTAGCTACCGCTAAGTTGCTATTATTTCTGGTGTTGAAAACTTGTTGGTTTCTTGAAAACTGCACTGTATGGTATCCAATATTGTGCAAACATTTAAACACATACAAAAGAAGCTGTAACTTGTAAAGTCCATGAATTGGTAAAACGGATGGAAAGATATTACGATATAACGAAAAAGTAGAATGTAGAATAGGAAGATTTGCTACTATTTTAAGAGCTTTATTTTGCGATCGTTGAAGCGATTTCAGCTCATTTGAATTTTTATAACCGTACAATATAGCTAAATAATTTAAATGACTTTGTATTAATGCGTTATATATAAGAAATTTAGTATCTTTGCTAAATTTATTTTTAAATTTATATAAAAATCCAATAGCTTGTGATATTTTTCCTTTAGTATGCTGAATATGTAGACTCCAATTAAGGTTACTCTGTAAAATGACTCCTAAATAAGTTATTGAATTTTGTTCCGTAACAACATTTCCATCCACAAATACACTAAAGCCTTGATTTTGCTGACTGAAAGGTCTAAATCTTAATAATTTTGTTTTTTTAGCATTTAACACAAGCTTATTTATTCTGGCGAACTCACATATTAGAGATGCATCCCGTTCCATATACGCTTTTACAGCTGTTTCATGCCTATATGGATAAAACAAACAGATGTCATCAGCATACATAAAAAGTTTACCAGAAAGACACAGATTTTTTAAATCGTTGAGATAAATCGTAAATAATAAAGGGCCAAGCACGCTACCCTGTGGCACTCCATATTCAACGTCACGAAAAGCACTTTTATGTGAGTTTATTTGTACAAATTGTTTACGATTTGTCAAATAGCTTCTTATCAGGGACAGCTCTCTGCCACAAATACCGTAATATTTAAGCTTTTGCATAAGAATTTTATGATCTAAGATCAAAAGCTTTCGTAAAATCATAAAAAATGCCTGCCACGCCTTTGTACCCCTCATCCAAGCTTTTGCAAATAAAGTTTACAACATTAACAGTTGCCTCTTCGGTTCCACATCCTTTTCTAAAACCATACTGGAACTCATTTAGTAAATTTTGACTTTGCATATAGTTAGAAATTTGAGTATGTAAAATTCTCTCGAAGACATTATCAATAATGGACAATATAGCTATAGGTCTAAATATATTTACAACAGTGACATTTTTTTCTTTAGGGATTGGTACAACTTTGTGTATTTTTAAAATATCAGGATAAGTGCCTCGTACCAACATGCTGTTGAAAATATCTACCAAAAACGGCGTTATTACACTATTACAATTCAATAATACTTTTGGCGACACATTATCATGGCCAGGACTCTTTCCTGGTTTTAAATTCAAAATAACATTGTTTATTTCCTCCGAAGTAACGAAATCAAACTGAAAACTGTCATTGTGCTGAATCAACGTTCGTAATAAGTTACACGTATCCGCAGGGTAATGTTCAATCTTAGATTTTAAATCTTGCACAGATTCAATAAAATATTTATTTAAAGCTTCTGCTTTCTCAGAATCTTCCACAATGGCATCGCCATTTTCATTGTTAAGCTTTATAGAGTTTTTTAAAGTTCTTCCAAGACTTTCATTCAGAAACTTCCAACTTTTTTTCGGATTGTGTTGTATTTCTCTTAAATTGTCTTCATAATAATTATTCATTGATACCCTATACGCTATTTTTATCACTCTGATAATTGCTTGAAGTCTTTTCTGTAAATCGAAGTCGTTTGGTTTTTTCCTTCTCATATTTAAGAGTTTTTTCTTATACAAAAACAATTTCTCTAAATTTCCACTTACCCACGGCGTAATTTCATTTTTGAGATTTTTTTTCACCTTTTTTCCCACAGTGGAGTGTTCTATAGCCTTTTCAACACACAAGACTAATGAAGACGTATCAGTTGATGGATCACCAGTTAGATCTATTCTTTGTAAATGTTCATAAACATAATTTTTAACACCGTCATAGTTACAATGCCAATGAATCTCTTCTTCATAAACTTGGGTTCGAGTCTCAATTCCAATTCTCACTGATACAAAATTATGATCCGATAACTTACATACGACACTGTCAATAAATAAATCACTATTGAAATTGCAATAGACATGATCAATTGAAGTTCCACTAACCGGACGTGTTATTAAGGTATGATTACTTTTAAAATCATAATTAGCTAGCAAATTCGTGAGCTCCTCCGAGGCATGCATATCTAAGCTATCAATATTGGTGTCACCAACTAAAATACAAGGACTACGGCCATAACAACGAAGTACATTATCCAAAATTGATAAAAAATTGTTTGAAACACACTTTTGTGATCTGTAAAATGAACCAAAAACCATGGATTTACCATTCAATTTAGTATTTTCTAATGTTAAAATTATCATTTCAACGAAATCATTGCTTGAACATAACTTTATATTATACTCCATATCTTTTCTAATAAAAACGGAGGTACCACCATAACCATCGGCTCGACAACAATGCACGGTATTAAAACCTTCTATGTTATACAATTGAATTAACTTGCTTTCAAACCATGTCTCTTGTACGGCAATAATGTTGGGTAGACGTGGTAACATATTTACAAAAGTTTTAAATCTATTAAATTTGTTAATTGATGAAATGCTTCTGACGTTTAAAGAAATTATATTAAATAATGGATTTGAGTTATTTACATAGTTTTCAAAAGAATTAAAATCAACAAAATATTTATTATTATTCATAAGGGGGGAAAAAATAAGTATATATAACTAAATGATTTAATAAAAAATACATTACTTTAATTACGGTGATAAATACAAATCATCATCATCAGCTGCTGCATTTTGAGATCTCCGCATTGTTGACTTTCTTGTGGTTGCTTCCAATAATAATTCATCGACTTCTGCTTCGCATCTAATTACTCTAGGCTTTGACATCTCGCTTCTCTTCACGAAAACTCTACCATGAACTGGATAAACGGCACGGTAACCAACATCCTTCAATGGCTTTGCATATTTTAGCAAGTTTAACGTCTCCTTACTCAGGTAGTCATTTACAAAAACTTCCTTTGTGGCTTCATTTTCCATTAGTTTCGGTTTAACAGACATCATTTTATCTTTTGACTGCTTTGAGTTAAATTTCACTACTAACATTTGCTTTTTATTTTCAGTAGACTGATTTTTATTTTTAATGAAATACGCATCATCAATGCTTTCCGGCTGCAATTCAACACCAACATCACTTGTTATTTTTAAAACTGTATCTACAGCAGATGAACCACTTGCTGGCACTACACCTCTTATCAAACAATCATTTTTAACTCTAAATTCATTTAAATTTTTAACAGAATTCTTTAGAGTTTCTACTTCAGCCTTTAATAGTTTGTTTTCCTTTTGTACACTTTCGATTTTTTTCTTGTTTTCTGTAACACCTTTCAGTATGTCATCATACTGCTTTGACATAAACATCATTGTTTCTTTCAGTTCAGACAGCTGATCGAGTTTCTTCAATTCCACTTTGATGTCATTTAACTCAGATTTAAAATTACCACTACCATCACAACGATGACACACGTACTCTTCGGTTTTATGCTTAAGTAGATGCTGATATTTACGTTTGCCTAATGTTGTGCACATTACATGGTAATTGTTGTCACACTTGTCGCAAACAATAAAATCTTCTTCTTCCTCTACCACTAATTTGCATTCGTCGCAATTTACAATATTGTTTTTCACACTTCGACGGCCTTTACTCATTGTTCTTTATAAAATTCGAGTTCCTTTTATAATGAATTATTAGAACAAATTACTTTTTGTATTAAAACAACCATAAAACTATTATTTTTTATATTTTTAAAAAAATATTGTTAGAGACCACCAAAAATATTGACGTTTAACCAACGGGGTTGCCAACTAACTGTATTAAAAACGAATTTTCTGTTACATTTAATTTCGGCAGTAAAAAATTTCTTCTATGGTTTTACTGTTTTTCAATACAAAATAACTGAATATTCACTAGTTTTTTAATGTTTTGGTTAGTCATTAAATTAACATTTAAAGTTAACTGTAATGTGTTTTTATTTTAAATGAAAAAACAGTGGAATGGTTTTTAAATAAAATTTCATTTGTTTTAGGGTCAGTCTTAGTGAAATCAATCAAAAATAGCTAAAAAGTTCCGTGACCCCCTCCGATTTTGATGAAATTTGGTTTAGTTGTAACCCTAAGTGATAAACTGACACACACTTATTTTCCGCCCTCTAAGTAAACAGTGGGCGAAAATACGGAGGGTCGAAATTTCCCCCAAAATCTCCCAGTCGCGACACTTTGCACCGTAAAAACTTAATATCGTTGGTTCTATTATAGCTAGAAAGTCCATTTTTGGTTTGTTTTGAAGCTCATAATATGCTCTACAAGACCTACCATAACCAAAAAATTTTCGAAAAAAATAAGGGTTACATCTCTTATTTTAAGATCGTGATATACGGAGGAGAAAATGGGGAGGATGGTATCCCCCGATTTTTTTTTTTACTTGATAGTCTTATAGAGAAAGTCCTAAAGAATATATTCTAAAATTTTTATGTTGGGACAACAATGGGATCGCTCAAAATCAAAATTTTTCATAATTTTCCCCAAAATCTCCTAATCGCAACACTCTTTAACCTTAAAAATTTAATATCATAAGTGCTTTTGTAGCTACAGAGCCCATTTTTTTTGTTTTAAAGCTTATAATACGTTCTACAAGACATACCAAAACCAAAAAATTTTCCAAAAAAAGCAATTGGTGCCCCCCTTATTTGAAGGTCGTGGCAAAGGGTGGAGGAAATGGAGGGAAGTATTCCCCGATTTTTTTTTACTTGGTATTCTCATAGTGAAATTCCTAATGAACATAGTCTACAATTTTTATATTGAGACAACAATGGGATCGACCAAAATCAAAATTTTTCAAAATTTTCCCCCAAAATCAACAAATCGCGACATTCTTCCGCCTCCCATTGGAGTCTCAAGATAAAAATTTCAGGATATGCTCTCTAGAACTTACTCTAAAAAAAATTGGGCGATACTATCCCCCGATTTCCCCCACCCCTTGCCACGATTTTTTAAACAAGCCAAAAATGGACTCTGTAGCTACAATACAGTTCACGATATTAAATTTGTAATGTGCAAGAGTGTCGCAATTTAGAGATTTTGGGGGAAATTGTGAAAAATTTTGATTTTGGTCGATCTGATTGTTGTCCCAACATAAAAATTTTAGGATATGTTCACTAGGACTTGCACTTTGAGAATACCAAGTAAAAAAAAAAATCGGGGGATGCTTTCCCCCCATTTCCTCCACCCTTTGCCACGACCTTTAAATAAGGGGGGCACCCATCCATTTTTTCTAAAATTTTTTGGTTAAGGCAGGTATTGTAGAGCGTACTATAAGCTACAATAGCACTTATTATATTAAATTTTTAATGTTCAAGAGTGTTGCGATTTGGAGATTTTAGGGGAAATTGTGAAAAATTTTGATTTTGAGCGATCCCATTGTTGTCCCAACATAAAAATTTTAGAATATTTTCTTTGGAACTTTCTCTGTAAGATTATCAAGTAAAAAAAAAAATCGGGGGATACCATCCTTCCCATTTTCTCCTCCCTTTATCACGACATTAAAATAAGGGAGGTAACCCTTATTTTTTGTCGAAAATTTTTTGGTTATGGTAGGTCTTGTAGAGCATATTATGAGCTTCAAAACAAACCAAAAATGGGCTTTCTAGCTATAATAGAACCAACGATACTAAGTTTTTACGGTGTTAAGTGTGGCGACTAGGAGTTTTTGAGGGAAATTTTGACCCTCCGTATTTTCGGTCCCTGTTGACTTAGAGGGCTGAAAATTTGCATTTGTTAGTTTTTTACTTAGTGTAAGAACTAAACCAAATTTCATCAATATCGGAGGGGGTCAAAAATATTCATGATTGATTTCACTAATAATGACCCTTTAAGTGAATATTTACTGGAATTCACCTACATAATTCTTTGAGTGTAGTGTTATATATGGAACAGAATAGGATACATATAATTTTATATTAAATTATACAGAAAAACAAATTTTGTATTGACCCTCATATAATTTTATATAATTATATCAACCGTACACCTTTTAATCCGAATCATGATTCAATTATTTAAAACTACATATGACTGCATTTAAAAAATTTAGAAAATATCTCACGCGATGTATAATTATATATGATTTATTATGTTTGCATTAAGTAATATATTGTTATATATGTTTATTTTTACTCGGGAAATTAAAATAGTTTTTGAAAAAATGAATTTCAATTTGTGTTTTTGCTTATTTATACCAAAATATGCACTTAAAGGTTGGAAATATGCACAAAATATGCATTTAAAACCAAAATATACAAAAATATGAATTTTCACCAACATATGCAAAAACAAATCGATGACATTTTAACGTAAATTTCTTGATTCGTAAAGATAATTTGTCGCTATCGTTTTTAGATTATCGATTAAAAACATACATTTGCATGAAAATCACATACCTACTCTTAAGTATATAACAAGAAAAGGACATTTTAAATTTCCTTATAATGTCCTGATGGTATCGTTGATCGTATTGAGTTCTTGAAAAAGTAAAGTCATTTTATTGGAAATTCGAATAAAAAAATATATGAATAACTTTTACATACACTATTCCGATATTAAAATATTTGTCGGTTTTGAGGGCTTGGTCCTCAAAAAATTAAAATGCCTATATCTTGAGATCACGATTTGATACAAATTCGTGTTTAGGAGGCCGAAATTCTTTAGAAAATGTACCCAAAAAGTCTGTGCAAAAAAGTTGATTTTTGTAGAGTAATGCTACTTTTTATTCACCAGCTGGCGAACAACGTTTTTATTCACCAGCAGGTGAATTATTATCCAAGTTACAAATCGAAGTAACAAACTTAATTTTAAGAAAATGAAAACAGTTATTCTTATTCTCCCTTATTTTAGTTGTTGGCTTATATATCCAAACTGAGATAATTTTAACTTGATAATGTTTTTAGGCTGGTGTCTAATTTTAAAAAAGTTGCAAGACGCCACCTCAGTTTGACTATATAAGCTAACAAATAACGAAAAATAAAATTAGAATTACTAATTTCATTTTCTCAAAACCAAAATTTTTAGAAACTTGGGTTTGTAACTTGGATAATAATTCACCTCGTGGTGAATAAAACCGTTTTTCACCAGCTGGTGAATAAAAAGTAACATAATTATTTTTTAACAAAAAAGTTTTTTTCATTAAATCTTTTTTTTCATAATTTTTTAAATTTTTGGTTTTTTCGTATTTTGTCATCAAATTTTTTCTTTCATTAAATTTATTTTTATTAATTTTTTTTTTTTCAATCAAATTTTTTTTTTCATCAAAATTTTTTTTTTCATCAATTTTTTTTAATATTTTTTTTCATAAATTTTTTTTTTTAATTTTTTTTTTTCATAATTTAATTTTTTCGTGAGTTTTTATTTTATCAATTTTTTTTTATTAAATTTTTTATTACATCGAATTTTTTTATCAATTTTTTTCTAATGAAGTTATAAAGTTGCAATATAATTAAACGAACTGTGATATTAATTTTTAAGCTGTGTTTTTAATTATTTTTTTGTGTTTAAAATTTAATGTGAAAATAAGTTGAAAATTTACAAAACCCCTCAGGATGTCAAAAAATAATTGACGAAACGTTGGGAGAAATATGTAAAGAAAGTCTTTTATTTACATTAACAAATATAGGCCCAATTAGCTGATTGAATAAACTTCAAACTTTTAACAAAATTTTTTATAATTTTTTTTACATCAAAAATTTTTTTCTTCACATAATTTTTTTCTTTTTATCAAAAAATTTATTAGCTTAAAAACAACACAATTTGAAAAATTTTTCTTTTCATCAAAAAAAATTTTGTTTTCATCAACATTTTTGTTTCAAATTTTTTTTTTACCAAAACTACATTTTCTATAAATCACAACTCTTCACATAAAAATGTTTCATTTGTTTATCAAATGTACAAAAAACAAGTCATTCAGGGCTGCCAGACTTGGGGATTTATCCCCAAAGTTGGGGATTTCATGGTATCAAAAAGGACAAGAAATCTCATTTGGGGATTGGGGATTTTTATGGGGATTTTAAAAATTATTTTGGGGATTTTTTGGGGATATTCGAAAATAAATCTATTAATTACCACAAGCTAAATTTAAGTAGTTAACTATTTATAAAAATAGTTTTAGTGACATCCACAAGATTACGAAGCGCAATTAGTAAAACTTGCGTTTTTTGGATGTAAAATGTATTTTAACATTGACAAAAATCATTTATTTATGAGTTTGGGGATTTTTGGGGATTTTTTAATTGCTAAATCTACGAAATAAAATTAAAAATTACAATCCATAATTTTTTTTTTAAAAATTGAAGAAAAAATGTTTTGTGTAATTAAAAAAAAGTATATTTTATGGTTTGGGGATTTTTGGGGATATTTTGTTATATTTTTGGGGACAACGAAAAAAAGTACCTGGCAACGCTGAAGTCATTAAACAACTCTCCAAAATGTAAAAACACTTTTTTCCACTTTTTTTTGCACTCATTTACCAGGGGTACCAGATAATTTTGATGAAATATCATTTACCAGGGGTACCAGATGATTTTGATGAAATATCAGCACATTTTCAAAAAAAAGTCGGCATTATCGGCACTTCAGTTTTAAAAAATCTTCAAAATATCGGCAAATGAAAAATAACCATTTCATGTTTTTATTAACAAAAAAAAACAAATGTGATACTCTTGACCTTTTTCTCACTTCGCATCCTGACAAATACGAAGTTGAGCTACTTGCACCTCTCGGAAACTCGGATCATAACATCATTTCTGCATCCTTTTCATTTTCGAAACTTCGTAGTACTTCGAAACCAGCAACGAAGCGCTCTATTTTTGTATATGAAAAGCCCAGTTGGAAAATGTGTCACTGAGGAAATTTCCACAGTGATTCCTTGAGGAAATGTCTTCAGGTTCTGACAAATCATAGGCAATCCTCTATGACATGTCCTAACATTGTCAGCACTGAATGTTTGCTTTAAGAGTGTGGACAATTCCTCTAAGACGTCTAAAAGGAAATGTCTTCAGAATAGCAGTATATTAAATTAGAATTTTAAATCTGGGCAACTCTTCAATTTCCAAGAAAAAGATGGTAATATTATCGACTTAATTAAAATTAAATCAAAATCTAAAAAGTAGAATAAAAGTAATAAATAGACAAACAATTTTAAAAATAAAGTTTGGAACAAGTGGTTAGGTGTGGGACTAATAAACTGGAGGTTCCAGGTTCAAATCCAGTTGGGACTAAAAAAGCCGAAAAGTTTTTTCTAAATATGAGAAAGATAATTTATAAAGGAAAATGGATAAAAGTAAAAACTAAAGGAAATACGAAAATTTTTTGTATTTTCGCATGACCTATGTCAGACATTTCCCCAAAGAAGTCTTAGGTGACATGTCCCCAGAAGGTCAGCCCTGACCACTGCTGACTTTGAGTGAGGACATTTTGAAAATTTGTATGAAACTGTCCTCAACCCAGTACATAGAGATGTCTTGTGGATGTCAGGTGTGACTCTGACATGTCATCGCTCCGTCACTGAGGATGGCTCGAGGACGTTGCCAACTGGGAGGCTCGTTGGGCTGAGCTTAACGATTTCTTTCAGCATTTCAACTGGAAACTTTGCTTTCTGCTTTGGAGCAAATTTAAAAAAAAAAATAATTTTGTAAGTGAGATCACTTAGGAATTGGAGATATACTGTCTATGATGCACCATTGGAGCAGTAGACCTGATTTAAAGATTGAAAAGATGTAATAAAAAAATTTCAAAAAATTTTAAAAAATAGTTATATCGTAATCCCACGATCTTAAATCGCAAACTAGAACACTTTAAAGAATTTTTTAGATTTTTTTTAGAGTGCATAAAAAAAAATTATTTAAAAAATATGTTGGATATTAGACCATTTTTTAGAAAGTTATGATTAAATGAATTTTGAGCAAAGGAACAAGTCCCAAATATTTGAAAATGTTGTATCTTTTAAACGGGTCATCACAAAATCTGAAAATTCTCCACAAGGGTGTTTCTGAGGTTTAATAAAACAAAAATATTCAGTCCGATTTGGCATGGAATGCCCTATATACTTTATGGGGTCCTACACCGATATTTCGAGGTTTTAGAAACGGAATGACCAATTTATGTAAATATACCTTCTATCACTATCATCCCACTGAGTCTTTTGATTTTAAGAAAGTAATATATTACCAAAGTCTTAATACTGCCAAAAAATAATAAACAAAATCAAACGGACATTTTTAAAATCAGCTGTTTGTATGCAAATCTAATAAAACACAGCCATTTTTTGAAATATTTCAAAAAATCAAAAGTCTAATTGGACTGTCAACAAAATCATATTACACACGATTTTTTGACAAGTCTTAATACTCAGTGGTTTAATATAAACACAGTTTAAGAGGAGGGTATTAAAAGTTATCGTGATTTTGGAGATGATCATAAATCGGCACTTTTGGAGCAAAATCAGTATTTTGATAATTTTGAGGCAAAAAATCGGCAAAATATGGCAACCCTGTGTACAGCTCTTTTGGTTTGGACTGAATCTTGCTTTCCGCAGACAGATGGACGACTGATATTTCAATTCGTTTTGCATGGAATAGCAAAGTAATTCAATATTATTTAATATCAAGTACACCCAAATCTTCCGCAAAAAATTATCATGATTTAATGTTTTGGGCAAGAGTACAAAATTTGCAGGCATTTTTAAAATAAGACACAAGCCTAAAATCATTAGCATGTTAAAAAGTTCTAAAAGTATGTGTAAAAAAAAATGACTTTTGTAGAGTAGTGTTATTATCTGTTCATTACTTTATGTGGTACATAAAATATTACTTAGACATACCATGATATCTATTTATGATGACTAGGTACATACAATAGCATCTTTCATTTATAGTTCTAAAAAGATAAAATTTTACTAAATACCATAATTATAAACCATTCCCCCCTGTCCTTTATAAAACAAATTAATGTTTGCTATCAATTAATATAAAAACCATAAAAATGTTTTAGCAAATTGTCCTTTAAAAACTAAATTTTATTATAAGAACACAACTTAATATATAAAACCATAATTACCCACACTCAGACAGACAGACATGCATGCAAAAAACGAAAAAGGAAAAACCAACACACATGTTCAATGGAAATATTTTCTTGTACATGAAATCTGCAGAAGCCTATATGGTCATAAAGTGAAAGTTTGTACTATATTACTATTAAATGGAAAACCTTACCGAAAATGAACATTAGAATTATTATTATTATTACTATTACCATCTGAATGTAGTTAAATGCTGGCCATAAAACACAACATTAAATACATACAACATAATAAGGATTCCAAGGATACCTTAACGACCAGTTGTATGAAACAACTACATTAAGATGGTAGTGAAAATGAACAGAGAGAAAGCAATAATTTATGACCATAACTATGACGTCATAATCTAATTATAACAACAATTAAAATTTTCACCAGTCCCAGCTCTGTCCCAACCAGCGTTGCCAGAATTTGAAAACAAAAAAAGCTAGATTTTTTCAAAAAACCCGCTAAAAAAAGCTAAAAAATTTGAAAAAAAGCTAAAAAATAAAGCTAAACTTTTTTTAATTAATTTAAATTAGCTTTTTCTTCAATTTTACAATTGAATTGCAAAAAAAAAGATATGTTTCCTTCTATAGCATATTTGGGACTAAAATTATGCTTATTAATAAACAAAATATTAAAATTTAACAAATATAAATTTGAAAAAAATTATGTTTCCGAAAATTTCGAATGTAGGTACATATTAATAAAGATTAAAAATAATACAATCAAGAAAATCTTTAACGTTAACAAATTCAAAGTGCATTTCAGAAATTTCAAAACATTGTCTACAAAATTTCCAAATAAATCAAAGGAATTTTTGAATTCAATTTAGATTTTTTTTGGGATTTTTCAATTGCATTTCAGAATGTATTTCAAATTGTTTGAATTACATTTTCAAATAAAGTTTAGAAATTTGGGAAAAATTGGAAGTGGAAATTTCTTTAATAATTTCTGAATATTTAAAAAAAAAAAAAAAAAAAAAAAAAAAAAAAAAAAAAAAAAAATAACGACTATAAGTCGCCCTAAGTGGCAATATCAGTATCTTTGGAAAATTAGCAACACCTAACATTTGTGTCTAAAATATAGACCATGTCTGGCAACGTTTGCAAAAATAAGTACTTAGATCAGAATTGATGAAGGTGAGGAAGAAGAATAATGATTACTAAAAATAAAAATCTATTTACATTAAATAGCAATAACAACACTTCTGTAAGAAAAAAACTACAGCAACAACACCACTCGAATTGAAAAAATCAGATTTAGTTGATACTTGCTTAACAGCCTTCGTGGCGTATCGGTCTAGAGTGATTGTACGTTACAAGCAGTTAATAGCAAAGTATTACAGATGATGATGAGTTCAATCCTCGGCGGCTGCGATCTGTAAATAATTTTCACATATAGAGTTCTATTGACTATTAACTAAATAAATTTGACATTAAAAGTTTTTCTGAAGATTATTATAACTGGATAATATGAAACTAGTAAGAAACAAACCAGGATGTCTTAAATTTTTAGAAAAATTAAATTTTTCTTTCACACTTTTCTCAATTCAAAAACCATATATAACGAATCGAAAAATTATAATACATAATTATAATTAGAGCCTGAGCTCGACTGTCTTTACAGAAACAATAATTTAAAAATAACGACTATAAGTCGCCCTAAGTGGCAATATCAGTATCTTTGGAAAATTAGCAACACCTAACATTTGTGTCTAAAATATAGACCATGTCTGGCAACGTTTGCAAAAATAAGTACTTAGATCAGAATTGATGAAGGTGAGGAAGAAGAATAATGATTACTAAAAATAAAAATCTATTTACATTAAATAGCAATAACAACACTTCTGTAAGAAAAAAACTACAGCAACAACACCACTCGAATTGAAAAAATCAGATTTAGTTGATACTTGCTTAACAGCCTTCGTGGCGTATCGGTCTAGAGTGATTGTACGTTACAAGCAGTTAATAGCAAAGTATTACAGATGATGATGAGTTCAATCCTCGGCGGCTGCGATCTGTAAATAATTTTCACATATAGAGTTCTATTGACTATTAACTAAATAAATTTGACATTAAAAGTTTTTCTGAAGATTATTATAACTGGATAATATGAAACTAGTAAGAAACAAACCAGGATGTCTTAAATTTTTAGAAAAATTAAATTTTTCTTTCACACTTTTCTCAATTCAAAAACCATATATAACGAATCGAAAAATTATAATACATAATTATAATTAGAGCCTGAGCTCGACTGTCTTTACAGAAACAATAATTTAAAAATAACGACTATAAGTCGCCCTAAGTGGCAATATCAGTATCTTTGGAAAATTAGCAACACCTAACATTTGTGTCTAAAATATAGACCATGTCTGGCAACGTTTGCAAAAATAAGTACTTAGATCAGAATTGATGAAGGTGAGGAAGAAGAATAATGATTACTAAAAATAAAAATCTATTTACATTAAATAGCAATAACAACACTTCTGTAAGAAAAAAACTACAGCAACAACACCACTCGAATTGAAAAAATCAGATTTAGTTGATACTTGCTTAACAGCCTTCGTGGCGTATCGGTCTAGAGTGATTGTACGTTACAAGCAGTTAATAGCAAAGTATTACAGATGATGATGAGTTCAATCCTCGGCGGCTGCGATCTGTAAATAATTTTCACATATAGAGTTCTATTGACTATTAACTAAATAAATTTGACATTAAAAGTTTTTCTGAAGATTATTATAACTGGATAATATGAAACTAGTAAGAAACAAACCAGGATGTCTTAAATTTTTAGAAAAATTAAATTTTTCTTTCACACTTTTCTCAATTCAAAAACCATATATAACGAATCGAAAAATTATAATACATAATTATAATTAGAGCCTGAGCTCGACTGTCTTTACAGAAACAATAATTTAAAAATAACGACTATAAGTCGCCCTAAGTGGCAATATCAGTATCTTTGGAAAATTAGCAACACCTAACATTTGTGTCTAAAATATAGACCATGTCTGGCAACGTTTGCAAAAATAAGTACTTAGATCAGAATTGATGAAGGTGAGGAAGAAGAATAATGATTACTAAAAATAAAAATCTATTTACATTAAATAGCAATAACAACACTTCTGTAAGAAAAAAACTACAGCAACAACACCACTCGAATTGAAAAAATCAGATTTAGTTGATACTTGCTTAACAGCCTTCGTGGCGTATCGGTCTAGAGTGATTGTACGTTACAAGCAGTTAATAGCAAAGTATTACAGATGATGATGAGTTCAATCCTCGGCGGCTGCGATCTGTAAATAATTTTCACATATAGAGTTCTATTGACTATTAACTAAATAAATTTGACATTAAAAGTTTTTCTGAAGATTATTATAACTGGATAATATGAAACTAGTAAGAAACAAACCAGGATGTCTTAAATTTTTAGAAAAATTAAATTTTTCTTTCACACTTTTCTCAATTCAAAAACCATATATTTAGAAAAACAGTTTGTAAATACGTCGACACTTTCCCAACAATTTTTCAGAAAATACAAATTTGTATTTTCTAAAAAAGACATTTTCAGATATGTGCATATATGTAAAATTGTCAGATAGACTCAATTTACGGATCAAAAAATATCTGAAGCAGATATGAATATATATGATGTAGATCTGATTACATCCATTTAAATATGATCCATATATGTTTTTATCAAAGGAGATATGTTTTGATATAATTATTTTTTTACACGGGAACAATATTAAAAAACATTACAAATACATTTCAGAAATCTTCATTTATATTTTAAAAATTTTTAATTTTATTTCACAAAATACTAAATAAGTTTTAGAATCTTCTTTATATGTTCCAAAAATTTTCATTTTCTCAAATTTATATTTAAGAAATTTCCAAATACATTTTAAAAATTTTTATTAAATTACTTATTAGAATTCTGAAAAAAAAAAATAAATTAAAAAAAAACTTCCTAAAACTCATTTAGACAATCTTTAAAATATAAATAGTTAGATGTTTCTGAAATATAGTTGTGTTTTTGAACACAACTAGAAATTTTTCAAGTAAAAATTTATGTTTCTTCTCTTTTTACATTGATATTTAATGAAAAAAAGTTTAAAAAAAGTCTAAAGAAAGTCTAAAAAAAGCTAAAAAAAAGCCAAAAAATTTTCAAAAAAAGCTAAAAAATCCGCTTAAAGCTAAATGCAAAATTTTCCCGCGAAAAATTTAAAAAAAAGCTAAATCTAGCGGGAAAAAAGCTAAATTGGCAACGCTGGTCCCAACTCATACCTACCAGTAGCAATTTAATAAATGTCATCAAATATAAAAACAAGAAGAACAATTTATTAGAAACGGAAATAAGCAGGGCAAATAGAAATAATAACAAGAGAGACATTTTGTGCAAAAATTCAAATAAAAAGATGTTGTTTGCCAAAAAATATAAAAAAAAACAAATTGATGACGGAAATTAAAATTTTTCAGTAATAATTAAAATAAACAAAAATTTACTTTAATAGATTTTTTTTTTGTAAACTTGGAATTTACTGAGTTTAACTTCAACAAAAAAGAGATTGTGCCAATTTTTCAGGGTTCTGGTCATTCTATTATTTGAAATATGGGGTCTTGAAAACTAGGAAAATCGAACATATTTGACAAAAATATTCTGACATAAATGCCGTTGTTTTAAAAATACTCAAGGAACAGGTGTCATTCAAGTTTCAGATAATAGGCATTGAGACGGCCTTAAAAATGGCATGCACCATGATTTTTTTTTAATATCAAAGGTCATTGTTTTGACCCTAATTTTTAGAAGGCTATATCTCAAAAAACAATATTTTTTAAATTTTGGAAAAAAAACATATATTGTTAAGGATCGCCTATTCTACTTTAGTTTAAATTTTCAGGATGGAGACTTCATTGGAGAATTAATTACACTGTAAGTAAAATTTAAACTTTTGAAATGACACACAAAAATGTCGAGACACCCCAACTTATTTTTGGGTCATAGACTCCAGTGGTGTACTCCGTTTTAAAAAGTTAGCTCAAAATAACGAGATATTTCGATTTTAAATTTGCAAATGTAGAGAAAAAATCTAATAAATCCAAAAAAAAATAATAAAATTCATCAAAATAAGAGCAAGTAGTGTTCCATGTCCGCTTGAAAATGGACGTCCATTATTTCTAGATATAAATTTTGACAATTAACAAGTTTTTAACAATTTTTTTTAGTTTTTTCATTCAAATAAAATGAAAAATCGCCTTTAATCTACTACAAATTTAAAATCGAAATATCTCGGGACTTTGAGCTAACTTTTCAAAACGGCGTACACCACTGGATTCTACGACCCAAAATTAGGTTGACGTGTCTCGGCGTTTTGGTGTGTCATTTTCACCTACTTACACTGTTATTAATAGAAACACAGTGACAGGTTAGAAAAAACTATGTTTTTTTCCTTAGAAAAAAAAAAAATTTTATATTTTGAAACCCTGCATTTTACTAAATGTTCTTGAAGTGCCAAGTCCAAATATGATCTTTTAACTTGCCTATCGCTATTACTTTTTGAGATATCAGCACATAAATGTGTGAAGATTGCTTAAATGGAAATGCTGTCTTTATCGAACATTTAGGTGCAGATATCTCGAATACTAATATCGATAGGGCAGTTCAAAGGTCATATTTGGACTCATAGCATCAAAACATTTGCTAAATGTTTTGATTTACAGCCTCTGCGGACTGTTCTAAGTTTACAGCCTTCGCGGTCTGTTCTAATTTACAGCCTTCGCGGTCTGTTCTAATGAAACCATTTACAGCCTTCGCGGTCTGTTCGGATTTACAGCCTCTGCGGACTGTTCTAAGTTTACAGCCTTCGCGGTCTGTTCTAATTTACAGCCTTCGCGGTCTGTTCTAACGAAACACAATTTTACAGCCTTCGTTGTCTGTTCGGATTTACAGCCTTCGCGGTCTGTTCGATAGTAGGATTTGCACCCCCGCCGCCGAGGAGGTTGCCAACCCGAGGACGAAAGAGCCGAAGTTCTAGATCCCGAGGATTGCCGAAGGTACCCGAGTTATCTACCGAAGTGACCACAATTATACCTGAACGACTAAGCCAGTGTCGTTACCCGAGAAGATATAACCGACGAGTCGATCGTACCCGAGATACGCCGAAGTTACCCGAATCATACCAGAACGACTAAGCCAGTGTCGTTACCCGAGAAGATATAACCGACGAGTCGATCGTACCCGAGTGAAGCCAGTAGAGTAGTTGCTATTTATTTGTATTGAAGTTATTAAAATTAATAAAGAAAATATATTATATAACCCCAAAAAGGGTAAATATATTGTGTTATTACTTAAGGTTTGGTGGTCCTCAAGTTGAACCTGGACACGACTGATCTACCTCAGCCGAAGAATAAAACCACGTCACAAATTTTGGTACCAGGATTTCAAAAAATAAAAAAATGTTTTTTTTTTCTAGGGGAAAATCATTGTTTTTTCTTACCTGTCACTGTGTTTCTATTAATATCTAATTCTCCGATGAAGTCTCCACCCTTAAAATTTAAACTAAAGTAGTATTGGGGATCCTTAACAAAATTTATTTTTTCCAGAATATTGAAAACAATTTTTTTTTTTTGAAATATGGCCTCCCAAAAATAAGGGACAAAACAATGACCTTTGACCTTTTACAAAAAAAATTTGTGCATGCCATTTTAAAGGCTATTTATTGAAGTCTGAATGAGACCTGTACCTTGATTACTATTTGCGATAACGTCGTTTATGCCAGAACACTTTTGTCAAATATATACGATATTCCTGATTTTCAAGACCCTATATCTCGCAAAGAAACACAACCAGAAGTCCAAAGTTTTTGCCCTATCGTTTTTTTGTAATGGCTAAACTATATTCCAAGTTTCATCAAATTCGAAAGACGTAATGTCGTGTTAAAATGGGGACAAAACCGGTTAATGGCACTTGACTCCTCTTTTTTTTAAACTTTAAAAATCGTTAACACGAAAATCCTAGCTGATCCTGTTTTCGAGTTATTGCTAAATAATTACACTGTTTGACAACAAAAACCTCCCAGTGAAATATCCAACGATTTTTATAGATTCCAATCCAATCCAATTTTTTTTTTAGCATGTTCCGTTTTCTAAATATTCGTGTTCGAGATTTTTGCGTTGGAAAATTGTTAAACACGAATATCTCAAAAACGAACATGTTAAAAAATTTCCAGTTTTGGAATCAGGAGGTCCATTTTATATGAAATCAAGTTCTATTTTTTGAAGAATCTGTGCGCCACATAAAGTGCGATTGATTATTGTTTTTTTACTTTTTAAAAGTGAATATCTCAAAAACGGTACGTGCTAGAAATAATTGGACTGAAGATTTGGATTCAGGGGAGCAAAATCTATTAAAATCAGTTGGATATTTTACTGTGAAGTTTTTGTTGTCGAACAGTGTAAATATTTAGCAATAACTCAAACAAGAATCAGGATTAAAGCTCAGAATAAAGAGGAGTGAAACGCCATTACCCGATTTTGTCACCATTTTAACGCCACCTAAACTTGCTTGAAGAGGGGTGTGAGGGACAACATTTGACAAATTTTATTTTGTTTCTAAATTTTTTATTCTAAACATCCCACGCCTCGGCCAAATTAATTTTAACCTCAAGTTTCGAGCACTGTAAATGTCTTTCTTGACATTTACAGTGCGATTCTTGAGGGTTCTCAAAAATCGCAGTAAAATGACAAAAAATTTACATTTTAAGTTTATCTCATAAACGATGAGAGATATGAAAAAATTACTAAGACAAAAACTATTCCTCGGGAAAATACAATAAAACTGCAAATTGCAATGTTTTTGTTGCCAAAAATTGCAATTTTAAACTTTTCAATATAATTTTTTTTTATTTTGCAACAAAAATTAAAATTTTATTTAAAATTTTAAAATCAAAACTGTGTGGAATTTTTTTTTTTTTTTCAAGTATGCAAAATATAAAAATCCTATTACTGTAAAAAACTACTTGACCTTACATCTACTTTCATAACAAGTTTGCAAACAAATGTGAACTAAGTATAATTGCACTGTATGTACACCAGAGTGGACTGAATATATTGATTTAAAACAGTAAAATCTTTACCAAAAGAATATATGTAGTACAGAAAACTGTATAAACTATGTACACCAGAGTGGACTGAATATATTGATTTAAAACAGTAAAATCTTTACCAAAAGAATATATGTAGTACAGAAAACTGTATAAAGTTGAAGAAAAATTATAGATAACTATAAATCCGTTCGGAATATCTAAAAATTCCTTAAGAAGTTTAGTGTTTAATGTTAATGTTAATGTTAATGTTAATGTTAATGTTAATGTTAATGTTAATGTTAATGTTAATGTTAATGTTAATGTTAATGTTAATGTTAATGTTAATGTTAATGTTAATGTTAATGTTAATGTTAATGTTAATGTTAATGTTAATGTTAATGTTAATGTTAATGTTAATGTTAATGTTAATGTTAATGTTAATGTTAATGTTAATGTTAATGTTAATGTTAATGTTAATGTTAATGTTAATGTTAATGTTAATGTTAATGTTAATGTTAATGTTAATGTTAATGTTAATGTTAATGTTAATGTTAATGTTAATGTTAATGTTAATGTTAATGTTAATGTTAATGTTAATGTTAATGTTAATGTTAATGTTAATGTTAATGTTAATGTTAATGTTAATGTTAATGTTAATGTTAATGTTAATGTTAATGTTAATGTTAATGTTAATGTTAATGTTAATGTTAATGTTAATGTTAATGTTAATGTTAATGTTAATGTTAATGTTAATGTTAATGTTAATGTTAATGTTAATGTTAATGTTAATGTTAATGTTAATGTTAATGTTAATGTTAATGTTAATGTTAATGTTAATGTTAATGTTAATGTTAATGTTAATGTTAATGTTAATGTTAATGTTAATGTTAATGTTAATGTTAATGTTAATGTTAATGTTAATGTTAATGTTAATGTTAATGTTAATGTTAATGTTAATGTTAATGTTAATGTTAATGTTAATGTTAATGTTAATGTTAATGTTAATGTTAATGTTAATGTTAATGTTAATGTTAATGTTAATGTTAATGTTAATGTTAATGTTAATGTTAATGTTAATGTTAATGTTAATGTTAATGTTAATGTTAATGTTAATGTTAATGTTAATGTTAATGTTAATGTTAATGTTAATGTTAATGTTAATGTTAATGTTAATGTTAATGTTAATGTTAATGTTAATGTTAATGTTAATGTTAATGTTAATGTTAATGTTAATGTTAATGTTAATGTTAATGTTAATGTTAATGTTAATGAATATTCATGTATTCAGCCCAGTCAGATTTAGCTTTTTAAATCCGTCAACATTTTATTATCTCTATGGCCAAATCATCATTTCAAAAATAGAATTTTTTAGTTCACTCTAATAAACACGTATGGTGTGAAAGGACTTTAAGCATCTCATACAATGACCTTTATAGTCATGAATCGGAAAACATTGAAAAGTTTAAGTATTTTTTATAAATACTAGGAAAACATTCAACATCATATTAAAACAGGGTTGGCAACCGATACCCACCTGGAATAACGGTATTTGGCTATTGTATCGCAACCAATAAAGATATGGACATTTTCAAAAGCGATTATGAAAGCTGATGAAATTTCTAGTATTTTAAATGTGTCACTTTGAGTTTCTACCGCTTCGTTTCAGTTATATAGGCCAATACCGTTATAATACCGTTTCAAACGGTTTTATAAAGGTATTGACCTATATTTCGAAAACGAACCGGTAGAAACACGAAGTCACGCATTTAAAATATTAGAAATTTCATCAGCTTTCATAATCGCTTTTGAAAATGTCCATATCTTTATTGGTTGCGGTACAATAGCCAAATACCGTTATTCTAGGTGGGTATCGGTTGCCAACCCTGTATTAAAATAAAGAACACTTAGAGATTTAGATTCAGTTTGAATGATATTAAAATACCCTACAGAAAATTTTATTTTTCATGCATTGAGAAATAGAAATCGTAACAAATATTTTTTTTTTTGTTTCTCTTTCAAGCCTGAACCTTAACAAAGATAACAAAGCCTGTTTGATGAAAATCTATGGGTTATCACCGAAGTTATAACTAATTATACGAAAAAACACATAAACAACACTAAGGCATTTTAACAATTTTTATTTTTGAGTATTTAAAATAAAAAAAAATAAAATTTAAATACAAGGGAAATTTTATGCGCAGTTTCGTAAAATTCTTAATAACTTTGGTGTTTGCCCATCGATTTTTATGGAACCCACGTTGCTATTTTTGTAAAGGTCCAGGCTTTCAAGATAATACAAAGACTTGTTAATTTATAAAGATTTATATTTAAAAAAAATCAAAACGAGTTTTTTAATAAAAAAACGCTTTTTTAAAATATGTTTGTCTATCGCGCGTAAACTTATGATCAGATGGGAAAATAATGTGTGTAGGATGTGTTGCAAATTTAATTAGCTTTCATTGGTTTTTATCGCGAGTTGATCGGAGGTACATAACTCAAGATATAAAACGCCAAAAACGATAAAAAAAAATGATTTAAAAAAAAAAAACTTATTTAGAGTTTAGCGGTCCATATTACATACAAAAAAAGTAATCGCGGTAAGTGCGCAGTTTGGTTGTAAACTAGTATTATTATACGTGCCGTTACAAACGAGTTGACAAATTTAAATTTATTTTTTTTTAAACAAAAGTATTTAAACTATAATCTGCTTTCTCAAGTATTATAACAAAAGGAAATGAAATACATTTTAAAAACTTTTCATATAAATAACATGGAAAGTATAAGTATTGTTAGAACAAGTTCAAGGATAAAATGCAATGGACTTTAAAAAAATTCATCAAAATAATAGGATTTAAGTTTTTTGTTTTTTATTTCAAATGATTTGAAATGATAATATTTGAATAATAATCTCTACAGATATTTTCATATAGTTTTCAATTGAATCAAATATTATTTTTTTTATCATAAATAAATCTTAGTTTATTTTTGCTTTATGCTCACGTGTTACAAGTAACTATATCAATGTGGAATTTCAAATATTTTTTTAAAAACTGGAGTTTTTTGTGGATTTCAACATACTGACAGCATATTTTCAACACGTGCCTGAGGAGAATTGATAGTTTTTTTCTTATCATACGAGTACAAATATGTTGAAAATATTTGTTTGATTCTTTTTTCCTGTTAAATATATGAGTTATTTGACATGGGAGATGAGTGTGTCTTTTAAACGATCCGGGTAAAAACTTTTTAATAAAATTAAATTGTGCTACTAAATTTCAAATTTGAACATGCTTTTCAAATGACTTAGCATAGGTCTTGTTGAGTACATTACGAAAATGTTCATCTAAATTCTCAGACACCTTTAAATAACAGTTTTAGTAACAAAACTGTATTTGGGGGTTGTAACGTACAGGGTTTACTACAACATAATTAAGCTGCAAGCAGTATTAGGCTTCAGCAAACGTAAACACAGATAACAAAATTTATATATATGCTTAATTTTTTTGATAATATGAACTGTTCGAGTAGAACCAGGAAGGACGTGCAGGAGCCATTGAAGCCACTAGCAAGCAGTCGTGTGGGGGGTTCGTGTCCACCTGATTTTCCTTATTTTACATATATAACCTGTTACATAGAGATATTATAGACTCCTTTTTTAGTATTTGAAATGTCTAAACGAAACAAGTCATAGTTTAAAAAAATGTACCCCTACTATGACCAAAGCTGTAAGAATATTATTGGGTTTAATCGATTCAGTATATTTTGTTAAAAGGGACTTCCTGATGGAGTGAAGCCCTATACGTCTATACCCTCCCTACCTATGATCTCAGAAATGTGATTTTGTCTGAAATCCCACAACGGAAATTTACCCTATATAATAGCAAAATATGCCTAAACGGCTAACTGTAAAAACGTTTTAGGTTTTGATTGTGGTTAAAATTAATATCCATGATATCTATCCTTAAGTTAACTTTATTCATGAATTTCTCGTTAAGGCTAGTTATTAAATTCTTAGAACTAAGATTTTTTGCTAATGAGTATCAATACGTTTTGAATGAATAAATATTATAATATGGATTTGTAAATTAAAAATACTGTTTTCTTACGTGATGATATAAAAGATTAGGGTAAATTTCCGTTGTGGGATTTCAGACAAAATCACATTTCTGAGATCATAGGTAGGGAGGGTATAGACGTATAGGGCTTCACTCCATCAGGAAGTCCCTTTTAACAAAATATACTGAATCGATTAAACCCAATAATATTCTTACAGCTTTGGTCATAGTAGGGGTACATTTTTTTAAACTATGACTTGTTTCGTTTAGACATTTCAAATACTAAAAAAGGAGTCTATAATATCTCTATGTAACAGGTTATATATGTAAAATAAGGAAAATCAGGTGGACACGAACCCCCCACACGACTGCTTGCTAGTGGCTTCAATGGCTCCTGCACGTCCTTCCTGGTTCTACTCAAACAGTTCATATTATCAAAAAAATTAAGCATATATATAAATTTTGTTATCTGTGTTTACGTTTGCTGAAGCCTAATACTGCTTGCAGCTTAATTATGTTGTAGTAAACCCTGTACATTACAGGGTTTAGCGCTTTTAACCACTTGTAATTTTGTAATTTTTATACCCTCCACTTAGTGATAGAGGGTATATATAAGTTTGTCATTCTGTTTGTAACTCATCGAAATATCGGTCTGGGACCCCATAAAGTATATATATTCATGATGCCCGATCGATTTTAAGACATTCTAGCGATGTCCGTCTGTCCGTCTGTCCGTCTGTCCGTCTGTCCGTCTGTCCGTCTGTCCGTCTGTCCGTCTGTCTGTCTGTTGAAAATGCTCTCGCGGACAAAATATTGCACAGAGATGACTGAAACTTAACATATATATTGGAAGTTCTCCCGAGAAGTTTGGTATTGCATTTGAGCGATATCGGTTCAGCGGTTCAAAAGTTATGAACGCAAATGTAAGCACACCTCAAAAATTTCAGTACATTCAACATAACCTAAAAATACAAAATGCTTTAATTCTGCTTCTGGTTGACATATGTGAACATAATTGAACAAAAAATGGTATTTAAACAAGTACGAACATATTTTTTGACAAAAAAAGAAAAAAATCGCGGATTTTTTTTTTTAACAAATTTTTTTTTTCGCGGAATTTTTTTTTTTAATTTTTTTTTTTTTTTCAAAAGTAATTTCCTTTTAAATAAAGATGTTTGCAATAATCTTTTTGAAATTGTGGAGGGTATTACTACATTCGGCAAGGCCGAATTTAACTTTTTTACTTGTTTTATCTGATATCTTCAAAAAAATTTTTAAAATTAGTCAAATTTTAACATATAATGAGATTTTTCTTCGAAAAAAGAATTTGGTTTAAATTTACTATATTCTGTTAGTTGTTTTCAACTAACAGTTATACAATTGTCAGTTAAGACAACTACATTTGTAAGTTGTTTCGACAGAAAATTTAGTTGAACCCAAAACAACTTACAAAGTAGCTGTTTCGACTGTCCTATTCAGTTGATTTGTTTACTATTTTTTGAGTGTACATAAGAGTGGTTCAAAAAAATGTTTTGTTTTGCGTTCTCAGCAGTTCTCCACCAGTAACAGTTCAAATTTTTTTTTTAATAATATGAAAAAAATCAGGCAACGCTTTTTGCACAAAATAACATAAAATGGGAGGGCAGTTCGACCGCCAATAAAAAAATGCCTGACAAAATCTTTGCATAGAGCTTGTAATAACAATTTTTATCCGGAATATAAAAATCATGTATTTTGTTTTTAATACACTATCTTTGAAATACTTCACTAATTTATCAGGTTTTAAAAAAGGCTAGGATCTGTTTTGCACGTATTAGTTGGAAAAATACATAACTTATACGAATATAAATAAAAGTCCAAAAAAAATTACGATTTAAAACATTTCCTCTCAAATAAAACTATTAAGGGTATTCATTTCAGCTTTTTTTCGGTTGTAAAAATGAAAAATTGTAAAAATGTAACTTTTTATTACAACAAACACATGAAAAAATTTTCCACTTAAAAGTTGCAATTTAAACAACCTATATCCAAGTGTAAAATTATCAGAGTAAAAAGTTACATTTTTCCAATTATTTAAAGCGTTGCCATTCATTACTAGCCAAAGAAAAAGTACCAAGATTTGCAACTGGCATGTCAGTTTTTTCTACCTCGGCAGCCCTTATAAAACATGTGTTTGAAATTTTTCTTAAAAAAAAATATGTATACAAATAATTTTGGTTATAATAATAGAAATTAAGAATTAAACAACAAGAAAAAACTAACAAAATGAGTAAAAAGTGTAATTTATAAGTTAATTGGTACATTCATCGAATAATTTAATTATTTTTGGAAACTTTCTATCATATTTTTTTTATGTACCCGTTCACATCAATGAGAGTGGAATCTTGCATTTTTCATTTTTCCACTTTTACATTTTCTGAAATGAATACCCTTATTGTATAGTTTCTTTAAAAGAAATAACTGGGAGCTAAAAAATCTAAATTTTTTACCAATTTTCTGAACCACGACATATAAAAAAAATAAAATATATAAATTACAGGGGTGTTCTTTTTTGGGGGGGCTATGGGGGACACCACCCCTTGCGAAAAATGTTTACCAATTCATTTATTATGTTTTTTGCACTTAAGTTATATAATTTTATCATTATTTCAATTTTTTTGTATCACCGACATTAGGGGGTGGGCAGAAAAAAACGACATTTTCTAATCACTCGGGTCCTTCAAGCATTAAAATGTTTTACACTTATTATTCGCTGTACCTCACAGGGGTATATGACTTTTGTTTTCTACTTTTTTGAAATTCACTGATTTTTAGTATTTTCATAATATGACTTTAAGGGTCGTGTGTTCGATTCCCACGTAATTGGTCTGTTTCCCAACAAGACAATAATCATTGTTACCCGCTCTCGGTTAGATTAAATTAGTATATAATTTGCAGGCGCAGATCCACGGGTAGGAAAAATATGAAATTTCGACCACCCCCCCCCCCCACGGAATTCGAAAAAAAACAGGAAAAAGAAAAAAATTACAATAGTGGAGCGGGGGAGAAAGATATGGGAAATAAAAGGAATTTAAGAGGAAAAATTAATCGGAATCTTAGAATTTTTCTGAGAAAATCTATAGACAAATTGAAGAAATTTTCTACTGGCAAATCGAAGAATTTTTTTAAAGAAAAGTCTAACAATTTTTCGATAGGAAAATCTAAGATCTTTTCTAAGAGTTCTTTTAGAACTTTTCTAAAAGTTCTTAAAAAGGAGGGTGAACGGGGGTAAGAGAAACAGAAAAGAAAACAATTTAAAAATGTTTTTCGAAAGAAATTTTTTAAAAAAAAAATCTTGAAAAAGGGAAAAAGTCTATAGCGAAAAAATCTCAAAATTTTTGAATCTTTTATAGGAAAATTGTGAGAACTTTTCTATAGGAAGAATAAACACAAAAAAAAACTTGTCAAATTACTAGAAAAAATCTCGTCATCCCATTTTACCAATATTAGACAGTCTTCCTTGTTTTTTAAAAACAAATTTTGATCCAAATTTACATTATTTTTTGTAATTTTAAATTTTTTTTGTAATTTTACAAATTTTCAAGATAATTTTACATCAAAAAATTTAGTTAAGTCATGAGAATTCCTTGTAAGTTTAACTCAAAAAAGTTTTAAATTTACAATTTTATTGGTAAAAAACTTCTAAAAATGCAAAAAATCTCATAATTTTTACTAGGAATTCTCGTAAAATAGGAGGTGGAAAAAATAATAGTAAAGTTACGAGAATTCCTTGAAAATTTTATTGTGTCAAAAAATCAGAAAATTTACAATTTTATTGGCAAAATAGTTCTAAAATTACAAAATTATTAGTAACAAGTAAAAAAGTTAAATTCGGCCTTGCCGAATGTAATGATACCCTACACAATTTCAAAAAGATTATTGCAAAAAACTTTATTTAAAAGGAAATTACTTTTGAAAATTTTTTTTTAAATTTCCGCGAAAAAAATTTTTGTTAAAAAAAAAATCCGCGATTTTTTTCTTTTTTTTAAAAAAATATGTTCGTACTTGTTCAAATACCATTTTGTGTTCAATTATGTTCACATATGTCAACCAGAAGCCGAATTAAAGCATTTTGTATTTTTAGGTTATGTTGAATATACAGAAATTTTTGAGGTGTGCTTACATTTTCCTTCATAACTTTTGAACCGCTGAACCGATATCGCTCAAATGCAATACCAAACTTCTCGGGAGAACTTCCAATAAATATGTTAAGTTTCAGTCATCTTTGTGCAATATTTTGTCCGCTACAGCATTTTCCACAGACAGACAGACAGACGGAATGTCTTAAAATCGATCGGGCATCATGAATATATATACTTTATGGGGTCCCAGACCGATATTTCGATGAGTTACAAACGGAATGACAAACTTATATATACCCTCTTTCATTAAGTGGAGGGTATAAAAAGCTTGTAAAATTACAAGAAATGCTCGTCGAATAGGAATTGGCAAAAACTGAAAAAACAAGAATTTCTTGTCATTTTCCAAGTTTTTTTTTTTTTTGAGTGTATAAGAATCTTTCTATACACAAAGTCTTAGAATTTTTCTATAGGGAAAATCTGAAAATTTTCCTATTGAAAAAATCTTCTAATTTTTTGCAGGAAAAATTCCCTAAAAACAATCGGTTGCTTCTTCTTTAAGGCCCGTAAGTTGTTCACAGGTGAAAAAACATTTTTCGAAACATCAATTAATTTGTAGCATCAATTAATTTAATTATGTTTTACGCATCGTCATACACAAAATAACTTTATTTTACAATTTTTTTTGTAATTTTTACCTATTTATCTAAATTAATTAATGTTTACAGTGCAAACAACTTATAAATGCTTCATTTATTTATAAATATCAAATTTTATCGCTTTTAAAATGGTCCGTATACCGGGTTATTTTACAGGTTTTTACCAGTGACTTTACGATTTTGTAAAACCAGTATGAAATTTATGTTTTTTTTATATGGAGTTTGACAGATTTTCACGTGAAAACCGAGCAACTTACTTACCTTTAGAAAAAAAAATACTTATAGTATGAAAAATGTCTCTGAAAAAAATATTTTTTCCATAGGAAAAGTCTGTGAATTTTTCTATAGGAAAAATTTTAAAATTTCTCTATATGAAAAATCTAAAAATTTTCTCAGGAAAACTTTGTGAATTTTTCTATAGAAAAAAATTGAATCCGAAAATTCCTATAAGAAATTTTTTTTTTAAGCCTCAGAAAACTTCTTGGATGAAACATGTCTCAAGTCAAATATTTTTTTCAATTGAAAAATTATTTAATACGTTAGAACATGCGACTTTTTTGTAGTAGACATTTATTCAAAATTAAAGTTCAATAAATGAATTAGATAATATGACTTTATTTATTTATTTATTGCTATTTAATTATTTAAATTATATCACCCATTGGTTTAATTATTAATTCATAAATATGCACATGCGGTGGAGAAGTTAAAGCAAACATCACAGCTCTGGAAACATCCTCAGGTTGCAAAATAATACCACGAGATATTTTCTTCTGATCTTCGGTAATCAATTCAGTATCAACCAGACCAGGACTAATGCTCTTCAAAATAAAAAAAATAAAAATACAATACAAAAAATATTTCAAAAACATCTACCCAGTCGGCAAAAAAAAAAAAATACCCCTGACATACTGCAGAAAATCTTTTTATAAAATTGTTAACATTTTTACACAATTTTTCAAAATGTTCCCAAGGACAAGTCAGCAGTTGGTCAGCAGTTTTCTAAAATAATTGTTGGTGCACACAGAGAAAAAACATTTTTGAAACATGATTGCAGCACTCTAAATCACCCATTATGGAGGAGCACCATAGTATGGTAGAACCGTTTGGTCATATATATGATTGTGACAATCATACTATGATGATCAAGAGTTATAGAATAACAATTTTTTATTTTACTATGATCAGCGAATATTATGATTGATACAATCATGTTATGATAAAGTTATCATTCACACTATTTTGCGCCTCCCATTACTGCTGACTTAGCCTTGGAGACATTTGAAAAATTTTTATGAAGATGTTAGCAATTTTATAAAGGAAGCGTCAGCTGTATGTCAGTGGAGATTTTTTTTTTTACCAACAGGATAATAACTTAAAGTATTTATATTACCGTTACTTTAACCTTTGTACCCAATTCACGAAATTCTTGACGATATATCTCATTTATGGCAGTCAAAGCATACTTTGTTGCTGGATAAATATTTAAAGATGGTACATGACCCGGTATTACGGGCACTTGATGTCCCAGTATACTATTTATTAAAACAATATGACCACATTTTTCGCCATTACCCTGCTGCATAGAAGCAAATGCATAACGTGTACAATTAACAACTCCCATAATGTTGGTTTGCAACATTCGCTGTATTTGTTCCGAGGGCATTTGACACAATTGTCCCAAACGTAAGCAACCGGCATTATTTATCAACACATATATCGGTCCATATTTAAGGGTGATTTCCTTAAAAACATTTTCCACTTCATGTTCATTTGCCACATCGCATTTTATGCAGTGCAAACGCAGTTGCAGACCAATGGACAATTGTAGCCTCAGCTCCATAATACGTTCAACACGACGAGCCAAACCGATAACAATCATTTCAGCTTTTAATAAATCCTTAACTATGCATGCACCAATACCCGAACTAGCACCAGTGACCACAGCTATTTTGTGTTTCAATTGTTGTTCCATACTATTGTTGTTGCATATGAGTTCTATGTGCTGCTGCTGCTGCTGCTTGAGTGTAACACACAAAATATAAACTGTCTACACTGAGAAAAATCCATGCAAAATTTTAAGAAATAAACTTTGGAAGAAAATTTATTTCTTATAGCACATTTTTAAAATTAACTAATTTCTTCGTAGAATTTAGCTTTCAAATTTATAAAATTACGAAAAACGCATTAAATTACGAAATAAACTTTCGTAGACTACACGAAAGTTTCGTTTATTTTACGAAATTTAGTTTAAAATACAGTATTCTTAGTAGTTTTTAATGTTGTTTGTTTTATAGAAAATTAAATATAAATTAAAACTAATTTTTTTAAGAACAAACTTTTACTAAACAGATTTTAAAATTCGAATTAACTTTGCGATATCACTTATAAAAATTCGTAAATGTGCAAAATATTTAATTAATTTTACAAAATACATATTTCGTAAATTGTACAAAATGCTTTCTAAAAATTTCATTTATTTTACAAAATTCTTTCGTTGTCCGAAATAACGAATATTTTCGTATATTGTACGAAAGGATTCGTTTATATTACGCATGGATTTTTTTCTCAGTGTAGAATATACGTTGTTTTGTGTCTTTCCAGTACGAATATTTGTTGAAAACTGTGATCTCTGCTAACAATGTTAAGCTTTTTTGAATAAAAATTTCATCTTCATGTGGTGCTTTTTTGAGTACTTGTTGAAAAATAAAGCTTTTGTTTGTTAAAAACTTTTGTAACCACATTTAAAAACCACATTTGAAATATATCAATTTCCAATATAACATCGAAGTGTATTGATTTACATGTTTTAGTAAGGTTATAGGTACACATGGTATGTACTTTAAACATTTTTACATAATTGTTATGTGGGCTTTGCACCATGGTTTTGAATTTTATTTGTGGATAGAAATTTTTGTTAACCCTTTAAAAATTGTTGATAGGAGGAACTTTGGTGAAATTAATTATATTTGCTGCGTTTTTTAATAAGTGGATTTATTTTCGGATTAATCATATTTAGTTTAAAATAAATATTTTAACATGCTTAAACAAATTTGGAATAAGAAACTCTATGAGTATTTAATGGGAGAATATCCTAATAAAGAAAGTAGAGTTATCATAAGTACTTGTTATGTTAATTCCTAATGGGGAACATGAAAAGGCCTCGAATCAGAATAAACTCTTTTTCATTGCAAATTTGGAATATTTTTTTCCGTAATCTACCATAAATTAGCAATTTTAATACGAAAAAATAATAAAAAAAATTTTAAAATGAAGAAAGTTATAAATAAATCAAAATTAATCCAAGGAATTTTAGGATTTAATAAAATAAGTCCACTTTGGATTAATTTTCATTTATTTATAACTTTTTTCATTTTCCAATTTTTTTTATTATTTTTTCGGATTATAATTGCTAATTTATTGTAGATTACGGAAAAAAATATTCCAAATTTGTTTTGGTATGTTAAAATATTTTTTTTTAAACAAAATAAGATTAATCTAAAAATAAATCCACATTTTGAAAAACACAGCAATTGTTTTAATCGACCTTTTTATTTTAAATTTAGAAAATAAACTATTTTGAGCTTGAGGCCTCAATGTTTAAGAATATTTCTCATATTCTGAGACATTTCTTCTACAGTCTCAGATTCCGAAACATTTTTTCTATAGCAAAAGTCTCAGATTCTGAGACATTATTTCTGTAGAAAAAGTCTCAGATTCTGAGACATTTTTTTTTATAGAAAAAGTCTCAGATTATGAGACGTTTTTTCTATAGAAAAAGTCTGAAATTCTGATCCATTATATCTGTAAAAAAATGCCTGCGAATTTTGTACTCTTGCCCAAAACATTAAATCATGATAATGTTTTGCGGAAGATTTGGGTGTACTTGCCAAAGCAAAGTTTTTTTAGAAAAAATAATGTTATATTACTTTGCTATTCCATGCAAAACAAATTGAAATATCAGTCGAGGACCCCATTAAAAAACCAAAAGAGCTGTGCATTTCGTAAGTGAGCGCAAAAAAATGTTTTTACATTTTGGAGAGTATAAAAGATTCGGCACCAAAGAAAATACCACTCTCACTAGTTTTATGTACATTTGATAAACAAATGGAAAATTTTTATGCAAAAGGCTTAGAGTTGGTGAAAAAGTTGTTTTGATAAAAAAAATATTCTTTTTTCACGAAAAACAAAATTATGTTAAAAAAAATTAATGAGCACAAAATTATTGGTAAAAAAAAAAATTTGGTGAAAAAAGTTTTTGATTAAATTTTTTAATGAAAAGAAAAATTTTTTGATGTAAAAAAAAATTGATGAAAAAATATGAAAAAAAATTGATAATAAAAAATTTGATGAAAAAAATGTGAAAAAAAAAAAATTATGAAAAAAAAAAATTTTGATAACAAAAAAAATTTGATGCAAAAAAAAATTAATGAAAAAAAAAATTGATGGAAAAAACAATTTGATGAAAAAACAAAAAAATTATGAAAAAAAAAAAATTGATGAAAAAAAAAATTTTGATAAAAAAAAATTTGATGAAAAAACAAAAAAATTTGATGAAAAAAAAATTTGATGAAAAAAAATTGATAAAAAAAAAATTGATAAAAAAAAAAATTGATCAAAAAAAAAACTGATAAAAACAAAATTTGAGAAAAAAAAAATTTATGAAAAAAAAAAAATTTGATAAAAAAAAAATTTGATGGAAAAAAATTGGTGAAAAAAAAAATTGGTGAAAAAAAAAAAATGGTGAAAAAAAAAATGATGAAAAAAATTTTATGAAAAAAAAAAAAAAAATTTATGAAAAATAAAAATTGATGAAAAAAAAAATTATGAAAAAAAAAATTGTGTTCATATATTGTTGGACTGTATATTTTATAACTGAATTTTCATTTCGTTCGGTTTGAGTCCATATTAACTATTTCTGAGAAATAATAATTGTTGTACATTTGTTAATTTGTTCAAAAGTTTCATTTAAATTGCTAATTTTAATCTGACTCACATTAAGTGTGTGGCAATCGAAGGAGTGCTGATGATGGAAGGGTGGCATCTTCCGAAAGATGTCGACATCTCCACCTAGCCTGTGTGGTCACTTGATTTTTTTCAAATTTTCTCATTGTACAACAATTATTATTTCTCAGAAATAATTAATATGGACTCAAACCGAACTAAATGAAAATTCAGTTATAAAATATACACTCCAACAATATATGAACACAATTACTACACAACTCATAAGGTACATTGCAATTTAGTAATATTTCTAAGAATTAAAAATATGAAACAAAAATTCAAACCTAACGGACATTTTTCAAGGCTTGAAAAGTCCTACTAAGGGTTAACAATGGGAAAAATACAACTCTGTTAAAAAAGTCAAGATGGATTAAGTTTCTGCCAAATGAATACAACACGAATGACGGTGAATACGGGTTATTCAACACAAACAGGAGTAATTCCAATTTTTAATTTGTTCAAAAGTTTCATTTAAATGGCTAATTTTAATCTGACACACATTAAGTGTGTGGCAATCGAAGGAGTGCTGATGATGGAAGGGTGGCATTTTCCGAAAGCTGTCGACATCTCCACTTAGCCTGTGTTGTCACTTAATTTTTTTCAGATTTTCTCATTGTACAAAAATTATTTTTTCTCAGAAATAATTAATATGGACTCAAACCGAACTAAATGAAAATTCAGTTAGAAAAAAAAAATTTCATTAAAAAAAAAAAAATGGATGAAAAAATTTTTTTTTTGTTGAAAAATAATTATGTTACTTTTTATTCACCAGCTGGTGAAAAACGGTTTTATTCACCACGAGGTGAATTATTATCCAAGTTACAAACCCCACTTATTAAAATTTTTGTTTTTAAGAAAATGAAAATAGTAATTTTTGTTTTCTTTTTCGTTAATTGTTAGCTTATATAGTCAAACTGAGGTGGCGTCCTGCAACTTTTTCAAAATTAGACACCAGCCTAAAAACATTATCATGTTAAAACTGTTTGGGCTATAATTATCCTTTTTATCCGCACTTTCAAAAAAAGTTGTCCGCTTGTGCCCGTTTTTATAAATGGAATTGAAATATCAAAAATTTTATAAAAAAAGAAATTGAGAAAATTTTGCCTTTTCCGCCTTTTTAAAACTCATCGTTATCAAAAGTTCCACACCCTTTAAAAAAACTGTCTGGCCCTGAATTATCCTTTTTACACTCAGAAAATTATTGCAGTTACTACATGACGGTCGTTTGTGTGTAAGTAGTAGCTGTTGTTTTTAACTACAATTTCGGTCGTTTTTGTATGAAAAAATCTCAAAAAACTTTTTTTTTGTAGTAGTTTCAAAAAATAAATACAAAAATATACTACACTGTAGCAATAGTTGATTTATGTAGTTGTTTTTAGTTTTTTTTTTTTTTGTTCTAAAAACTCGTTTTTTTTTTAGAAATTTTTATTGCAAACGAATGTGTCGAACGAGTTGGTCGTGCGGGATGCGGAAGGAATTATTTTTATACCAAATAAATAATATCTAAATAAATTAAATTACAATTAATTAAATTTAATTATAACAAAAAATATGTTTTTGGAAAAATATTCTTGAGCGAAAGAAAATAAGTGGATAAATGAGATAGCAAGTGTGTATAATATAGCGCTCACATAAGCGTGCGTACAAACCAATCGGAAAAAACCAAAATAAAATGTGTGCAGTGTTTTGTTTTCTTATGAGCGTGCCATCTTTCTTTTCTTTGTATACACAACAGAACAGGTACTTTTTTGAAACATTGCAAATTAATTATTTTTTTATACCCTCCACTTAGTGATAGAGGGTATATATAAGTTTGTCATTCTGTTTGTAACTCATCGAAATATCGATGATGCCCAATCGATTTTAAGACATTCTAGCGATGTCCGTCTGTCCGTCTGTCCGTCTGTCCGTCTGTCTGTCTGTCTGTCTGTCTGTCTGTCTGTCTGTCTGTCTGTCTGTCTGTCTGTCTGTCTGTCTGTCTGTCTGTCTGTCTGTCTGTCTGTCTGTCTGTCTGTCTGTCTGTCTGTCTGTCTGTCTGTCTGTCTGTCTGTCTGTCTGTCTGTCTGTCTGTCTGTCTGTCTGTCTGTCTGTCTGTCTGTCTGTCTGTCTGTCTGTCTGTCTGTCTGTCTGTCTGTCTGTCTGTCTGTCTGTCTGTCTGTCTGTCTGTCTGTCTGTCTGTCTGTCTGTCTGTCTGTCTGTCTGTCTGTCTGTCTGTCTGTCTGTCTGTCTGTCTGTCTGTCTGTCTGTCTGTCTGTCTGTCTGTCTGTCTGTCTGTCTGTCTGTCTGTCTGTCTGTCTGTCTGTCTGTCTGTCTGTCTGTCTGTCTGTCTGTCTGTCTGTCTGTCTGTCTGTCTGTCTGTCTGTCTGTCTGTCTGTCTGTCTGTCTGTCTGTCTGTCTGTCTGTCTGTCTGTCTGTCTGTCTGTCTGTCTGTCTGTCTGTCTGTCTGTCTGTCTGTCTGTCTGTCTGTCTGTCTGTCTGTCTGTCTGTCTGTCTGTCTGTCTGTCTGTCTGTCTGTCTGTCTGTCTGTCTGTCTGTCTGTCTGTCTGTCTGTCTGTCTGTCTGTCTGTCTGTCTGTCTGTCTGTCTGTCTGTCTGTCTGTCTGTCTGTCTGTCTGTCTGTCTGTCTGTCTGTCTGTCTGTCTGTCTGTCTGTCTGTCTGTCTGTCTGTCTGTCTGTCTGTCTGTCTGTCTGTCTGTCTGTCTGTCTGTCTGTCTGTCTGTCTGTCTGTCTGTCTGTCTGTCTGTCTGTCTGTCTGTCTGTCTGTCTGTCTGTCTGTCTGTCTGTCTGTCTGTCTGTCTGTCTGTCTGTCTGTCTGTCTGTCTGTCTGTCTGTCTGTCTGTCTGTCTGTCTGTCTGTCTGTCTGTCTGTCTGTCTGTCTGTCTGTCTGTCTGTCTGTCTGTCTGTCTGTCTGTCTGTCTGTCTGTCTGTCTGTCTGTCTGTCTGTCTGTCTGTCTGTCTGTCTGTCTGTCTGTCTGTCTGTCTGTCTGTCTGTCTGTCTGTCTGTCTGTCTGTCTGTCTGTCTGTCTGTCTGTCTGTCTGTCTGTCTGTCTGTCTGTCTGTCTGTCTGTCTGTCTGTCTGTCTGTCTGTCTGTCTGTCTGTCTGTCTGTCTGTCTGTCTGTCTGTCTGTCTGTCTGTCTGTCTGTCTGTCTGTCTGTCTGTCTGTCTGTCTGTCTGTCTGTCTGTCTGTCTGTCTGTCTGTCTGTCTGTCTGTCTGTCTGTCTGTCTGTCTGTCTGTCTGTCTGTCTGTCTGTCTGTCTGTCTGTCTGTCTGTCTGTCTGTCTGTCTGTCTGTCTGTCTGTCTGTCTGTCTGTCTGTCTGTCTGTCTGTCTGTCTGTCTGTCTGTCTGTCTGTCTGTCTGTCTGTCTGTCTGTCTGTCTGTCTGTCTGTCTGTCTGTCTGTCTGTCTGTCTGTCTGTCTGTCTGTCTGTCTGTCTGTCTGTCTGTCTGTCTGTCTGTCTGTCTGTCTGTCTGTCTGTCTGTCTGTCTGTCTGTCTGTCTGTCTGTCTGTCTGTCTGTCTGTCTGTCTGTCTGTCTGTCTGTCTGTCTGTCTGTCTGTCTGTCTGTCTGTCTGTCTGTCTGTCTGTCTGTCTGTCTGTCTGTCTGTCTGTCTGTCTGTCTGTCTGTCTGTCTGTCTGTCTGTCTGTCTGTCTGTCTGTCTGTCTGTCTGTCTGTCTGTCTGTCTGTCTGTCTGTCTGTCTGTCTGTCTGTCTGTCTGTCTGTCTGTCTGTCTGTCTGTCTGTCTGTCTGTCTGTCTGTCTGTCTGTCTGTCTGTCTGTCTGTCTGTCTGTCTGTCTGTCTGTCTGTCTGTCTGTCTGTCTGTCTGTCTGTCTGTCTGTCTGTCTGTCTGTCTGTCTGTCTGTCTGTCTGTCTGTCTGTCTGTCTGTCTGTCTGTCTGTCTGTCTGTCTGTCTGTCTGTCTGTCTGTCTGTCTGTCTGTCTGTCTGTCTGTCTGTCTGTCTGTCTGTCTGTCTGTCTGTCTGTCTGTCTGTCTGTCTGTCTGTCTGTCTGTCTGTCTGTCTGTCTGTCTGTCTGTCTGTCTGTCTGTCTGTCTGTCTGTCTGTCTGTCTGTCTGTCTGTCTGTCTGTCTGTCTGTCTGTCTGTCTGTCTGTCTGTCTGTCTGTCTGTCTGTCTGTCTGTCTGTCTGTCTGTCTGTCTGTCTGTCTGTCTGTCTGTCTGTCTGTCTGTCTGTCTGTCTGTCTGTCTGTCTGTCTGTCTGTCTGTCTGTCTGTCTGTCTGTCTGTCTGTCTGTCTGTCTGTCTGTCTGTCTGTCTGTCTGTCTGTCTGTCTGTCTGTCTGTCTGTCTGTCTGTCTGTCTGTCTGTCTGTCTGTCTGTCTGTCTGTCTGTCTGTCTGTCTGTCTGTCTGTCTGTCTGTCTGTCTGTCTGTCTGTCTGTCTGTCTGTCTGTCTGTCTGTCTGTCTGTCTGTCTGTCTGTCTGTCTGTCTGTCTGTCTGTCTGTCTGTCTGTCTGTCTGTCTGTCTGTCTGTCTGTCTGTCTGTCTGTCTGTCTGTCTGTCTGTCTGTCTGTCTGTCTGTCTGTCTGTCTGTCTGTCTGTCTGTCTGTCTGTCTGTCTGTCTGTCTGTCTGTCTGTCTGTCTGTCTGTCTGTCTGTCTGTCTGTCTGTCTGTCTGTCTGTCTGTCTGTCTGTCTGTCTGTCTGTCTGTCTGTCTGTCTGTCTGTCTGTCTGTCTGTCTGTCTGTCTGTCTGTCTGTCTGTCTGTCTGTCTGTCTGTCTGTCTGTCTGTCTGTCTGTCTGTCTGTCTGTCTGTCTGTCTGTCTGTCTGTCTGTCTGTCTGTCTGTCTGTCTGTCTGTCTGTCTGTCTGTCTGTCTGTCTGTCTGTCTGTCTGTCTGTCTGTCTGTCTGTCTGTCTGTCTGTCTGTCTGTCTGTCTGTCTGTCTGTCTGTCTGTCTGTCTGTCTGTCTGTCTGTCTGTCTGTCTGTCTGTCTGTCTGTCTGTCTGTCTGTCTGTCTGTCTGTCTGTCTGTCTGTCTGTCTGTCTGTCTGTCTGTCTGTCTGTCTGTCTGTCTGTCTGTCTGTCTGTCTGTCTGTCTGTCTGTCTGTCTGTCTGTCTGTCTGTCTGTCTGTCTGTCTGTCTGTCTGTCTGTCTGTCTGTCTGTCTGTCTGTCTGTCTGTCTGTCTGTCTGTCTGTCTGTCTGTCTGTCTGTCTGTCTGTCTGTCTGTCTGTCTGTCTGTCTGTCTGTCTGTCTGTCTGTCTGTCTGTCTGTCTGTCTGTCTGTCTGTCTGTCTGTCTGTCTGTCTGTCTGTCTGTCTGTCTGTCTGTCTGTCTGTCTGTCTGTCTGTCTGTCTGTCTGTCTGTCTGTCTGTCTGTCTGTCTGTCTGTCTGTCTGTCTGTCTGTCTGTCTGTCTGTCTGTCTGTCTGTCTGTCTGTCTGTCTGTCTGTCTGTCTGTCTGTCTGTCTGTCTGTCTGTCTGTCTGTCTGTCTGTCTGTCTGTCTGTCTGTCTGTCTGTCTGTCTGTCTGTCTGTCTGTCTGTCTGTCTGTCTGTCTGTCTGTCTGTCTGTCTGTCTGTCTGTCTGTCTGTCTGTCTGTCTGTCTGTCTGTCTGTCTGTCTGTCTGTCTGTCTGTCTGTCTGTCTGTCTGTCTGTCTGTCTGTCTGTCTGTCTGTCTGTCTGTCTGTCTGTCTGTCTGTCTGTCTGTCTGTCTGTCTGTCTGTCTGTCTGTCTGTCTGTCTGTCTGTCTGTCTGTCTGTCTGTCTGTCTGTCTGTCTGTCTGTCTGTCTGTCTGTCTGTCTGTCTGTCTGTCTGTCTGTCTGTCTGTCTGTCTGTCTGTCTGTCTGTCTGTCTGTCTGTCTGTCTGTCTGTCTGTCTGTCTGTCTGTCTGTCTGTCTGTCTGTCTGTCTGTCTGTCTGTCTGTCTGTCTGTCTGTCTGTCTGTCTGTCTGTCTGTCTGTCTGTCTGTCTGTCTGTCTGTCTGTCTGTCTGTCTGTCTGTCTGTCTGTCTGTCTGTCTGTCTGTCTGTCTGTCTGTCTGTCTGTCTGTCTGTCTGTCTGTCTGTCTGTCTGTCTGTCTGTCTGTCTGTCTGTCTGTCTGTCTGTCTGTCTGTCTGTCTGTCTGTCTGTCTGTCTGTCTGTCTGTCTGTCTGTCTGTCTGTCTGTCTGTCTGTCTGTCTGTCTGTCTGTCTGTCTGTCTGTCTGTCTGTCTGTCTGTCTGTCTGTCTGTCTGTCTGTCTGTCTGTCTGTCTGTCTGTCTGTCTGTCTGTCTGTCTGTCTGTCTGTCTGTCTGTCTGTCTGTCTGTCTGTCTGTCTGTCTGTCTGTCTGTCTGTCTGTCTGTCTGTCTGTCTGTCTGTCTGTCTGTCTGTCTGTCTGTCTGTCTGTCTGTCTGTCTGTCTGTCTGTCTGTCTGTCTGTCTGTCTGTCTGTCTGTCTGTCTGTCTGTCTGTCTGTCTGTCTGTCTGTCTGTCTGTCTGTCTGTCTGTCTGTCTGTCTGTCTGTCTGTCTGTCTGTCTGTCTGTCTGTCTGTCTGTCTGTCTGTCTGTCTGTCTGTCTGTCTGTCTGTCTGTCTGTCTGTCTGTCTGTCTGTCTGTCTGTCTGTCTGTCTGTCTGTCTGTCTGTCTGTCTGTCTGTCTGTCTGTCTGTCTGTCTGTCTGTCTGTCTGTCTGTCTGTCTGTCTGTCTGTCTGTCTGTCTGTCTGTCTGTCTGTCTGTCTGTCTGTCTGTCTGTCTGTCTGTCTGTCTGTCTGTCTGTCTGTCTGTCTGTCTGTCTGTCTGTCTGTCTGTCTGTCTGTCTGTCTGTCTGTCTGTCTGTCTGTCTGTCTGTCTGTCTGTCTGTCTGTCTGTCTGTCTGTCTGTCTGTCTGTCTGTCTGTCTGTCTGTCTGTCTGTCTGTCTGTCTGTCTGTCTGTCTGTCTGTCTGTCTGTCTGTCTGTCTGTCTGTCTGTCTGTCTGTCTGTCTGTCTGTCTGTCTGTCTGTCTGTCTGTCTGTCTGTCTGTCTGTCTGTCTGTCTGTCTGTCTGTCTGTCTGTCTGTCTGTCTGTCTGTCTGTCTGTCTGTCTGTCTGTCTGTCTGTCTGTCTGTCTGTCTGTCTGTCTGTCTGTCTGTCTGTCTGTCTGTCTGTCTGTCTGTCTGTCTGTCTGTCTGTCTGTCTGTCTGTCTGTCTGTCTGTCTGTCTGTCTGTCTGTCTGTCTGTCTGTCTGTCTGTCTGTCTGTCTGTCTGTCTGTCTGTCTGTCTGTCTGTCTGTCTGTCTGTCTGTCTGTCTGTCTGTCTGTCTGTCTGTCTGTCTGTCTGTCTGTCTGTCTGTCTGTCTGTCTGTCTGTCTGTCTGTCTGTCTGTCTGTCTGTCTGTCTGTCTGTCTGTCTGTCTGTCTGTCTGTCTGTCTGTCTGTCTGTCTGTCTGTCTGTCTGTCTGTCTGTCTGTCTGTCTGTCTGTCTGTCTGTCTGTCTGTCTGTCTGTCTGTCTGTCTGTCTGTCTGTCTGTCTGTCTGTCTGTCTGTCTGTCTGTCTGTCTGTCTGTCTGTCTGTCTGTCTGTCTGTCTGTCTGTCTGTCTGTCTGTCTGTCTGTCTGTCTGTCTGTCTGTCTGTCTGTCTGTCTGTCTGTCTGTCTGTCTGTCTGTCTGTCTGTCTGTCTGTCTGTCTGTCTGTCTGTCTGTCTGTCTGTCTGTCTGTCTGTCTGTCTGTCTGTCTGTCTGTCTGTCTGTCTGTCTGTCTGTCTGTCTGTCTGTCTGTCTGTCTGTCTGTCTGTCTGTCTGTCTGTCTGTCTGTCTGTCTGTCTGTCTGTCTGTCTGTCTGTCTGTCTGTCTGTCTGTCTGTCTGTCTGTCTGTCTGTCTGTCTGTCTGTCTGTCTGTCTGTCTGTCTGTCTGTCTGTCTGTCTGTCTGTCTGTCTGTCTGTCTGTCTGTCTGTCTGTCTGTCTGTCTGTCTGTCTGTCTGTCTGTCTGTCTGTCTGTCTGTCTGTCTGTCTGTCTGTCTGTCTGTCTGTCTGTCTGTCTGTCTGTCTGTCTGTCTGTCTGTCTGTCTGTCTGTCTGTCTGTCTGTCTGTCTGTCTGTCTGTCTGTCTGTCTGTCTGTCTGTCTGTCTGTCTGTCTGTCTGTCTGTCTGTCTGTCTGTCTGTCTGTCTGTCTGTCTGTCTGTCTGTCTGTCTGTCTGTCTGTCTGTCTGTCTGTCTGTCTGTCTGTCTGTCTGTCTGTCTGTCTGTCTGTCTGTCTGTCTGTCTGTCTGTCTGTCTGTCTGTCTGTCTGTCTGTCTGTCTGTCTGTCTGTCTGTCTGTCTGTCTGTCTGTCTGTCTGTCTGTCTGTCTGTCTGTCTGTCTGTCTGTCTGTCTGTCTGTCTGTCTGTCTGTCTGTCTGTCTGTCTGTCTGTCTGTCTGTCTGTCTGTCTGTCTGTCTGTCTGTCTGTCTGTCTGTCTGTCTGTCTGTCTGTCTGTCTGTCTGTCTGTCTGTCTGTCTGTCTGTCTGTCTGTCTGTCTGTCTGTCTGTCTGTCTGTCTGTCTGTCTGTCTGTCTGTCTGTCTGTCTGTCTGTCTGTCTGTCTGTCTGTCTGTCTGTCTGTCTGTCTGTCTGTCTGTCTGTCTGTCTGTCTGTCTGTCTGTCTGTCTGTCTGTCTGTCTGTCTGTCTGTCTGTCTGTCTGTCTGTCTGTCTGTCTGTCTGTCTGTCTGTCTGTCTGTCTGTCTGTCTGTCTGTCTGTCTGTCTGTCTGTCTGTCTGTCTGTCTGTCTGTCTGTCTGTCTGTCTGTCTGTCTGTCTGTCTGTCTGTCTGTCTGTCTGTCTGTCTGTCTGTCTGTCTGTCTGTCTGTCTGTCTGTCTGTCTGTCTGTCTGTCTGTCTGTCTGTCTGTCTGTCTGTCTGTCTGTCTGTCTGTCTGTCTGTCTGTCTGTCTGTCTGTCTGTCTGTCTGTCTGTCTGTCTGTCTGTCTGTCTGTCTGTCTGTCTGTCTGTCTGTCTGTCTGTCTGTCTGTCTGTCTGTCTGTCTGTCTGTCTGTCTGTCTGTCTGTCTGTCTGTCTGTCTGTCTGTCTGTCTGTCTGTCTGTCTGTCTGTCTGTCTGTCTGTCTGTCTGTCTGTCTGTCTGTCTGTCTGTCTGTCTGTCTGTCTGTCTGTCTGTCTGTCTGTCTGTCTGTCTGTCTGTCTGTCTGTCTGTCTGTCTGTCTGTCTGTCTGTCTGTCTGTCTGTCTGTCTGTCTGTCTGTCTGTCTGTCTGTCTGTCTGTCTGTCTGTCTGTCTGTCTGTCTGTCTGTCTGTCTGTCTGTCTGTCTGTCTGTCTGTCTGTCTGTCTGTCTGTCTGTCTGTCTGTCTGTCTGTCTGTCTGTCTGTCTGTCTGTCTGTCTGTCTGTCTGTCTGTCTGTCTGTCTGTCTGTCTGTCTGTCTGTCTGTCTGTCTGTCTGTCTGTCTGTCTGTCTGTCTGTCTGTCTGTCTGTCTGTCTGTCTGTCTGTCTGTCTGTCTGTCTGTCTGTCTGTCTGTCTGTCTGTCTGTCTGTCTGTCTGTCTGTCTGTCTGTCTGTCTGTCTGTCTGTCTGTCTGTCTGTCTGTCTGTCTGTCTGTCTGTCTGTCTGTCTGTCTGTCTGTCTGTCTGTCTGTCTGTCTGTCTGTCTGTCTGTCTGTCTGTCTGTCTGTCTGTCTGTCTGTCTGTCTGTCTGTCTGTCTGTCTGTCTGTCTGTCTGTCTGTCTGTCTGTCTGTCTGTCTGTCTGTCTGTCTGTCTGTCTGTCTGTCTGTCTGTCTGTCTGTCTGTCTGTCTGTCTGTCTGTCTGTCTGTCTGTCTGTCTGTCTGTCTGTCTGTCTGTCTGTCTGTCTGTCTGTCTGTCTGTCTGTCTGTCTGTCTGTCTGTCTGTCTGTCTGTCTGTCTGTCTGTCTGTCTGTCTGTCTGTCTGTCTGTCTGTCTGTCTGTCTGTCTGTCTGTCTGTCTGTCTGTCTGTCTGTCTGTCTGTCTGTCTGTCTGTCTGTCTGTCTGTCTGTCTGTCTGTCTGTCTGTCTGTCTGTCTGTCTGTCTGTCTGTCTGTCTGTCTGTCTGTCTGTCTGTCTGTCTGTCTGTCTGTCTGTCTGTCTGTCTGTCTGTCTGTCTGTCTGTCTGTCTGTCTGTCTGTCTGTCTGTCTGTCTGTCTGTCTGTCTGTCTGTCTGTCTGTCTGTCTGTCTGTCTGTCTGTCTGTCTGTCTGTCTGTCTGTCTGTCTGTCTGTCTGTCTGTCTGTCTGTCTGTCTGTCTGTCTGTCTGTCTGTCTGTCTGTCTGTCTGTCTGTCTGTCTGTCTGTCTGTCTGTCTGTCTGTCTGTCTGTCTGTCTGTCTGTCTGTCTGTCTGTCTGTCTGTCTGTCTGTCTGTCTGTCTGTCTGTCTGTCTGTCTGTCTGTCTGTCTGTCTGTCTGTCTGTCTGTCTGTCTGTCTGTCTGTCTGTCTGTCTGTCTGTCTGTCTGTCTGTCTGTCTGTCTGTCTGTCTGTCTGTCTGTCTGTCTGTCTGTCTGTCTGTCTGTCTGTCTGTCTGTCTGTCTGTCTGTCTGTCTGTCTGTCTGTCTGTCTGTCTGTCTGTCTGTCTGTCTGTCTGTCTGTCTGTCTGTCTGTCTGTCTGTCTGTCTGTCTGTCTGTCTGTCTGTCTGTCTGTCTGTCTGTCTGTCTGTCTGTCTGTCTGTCTGTCTGTCTGTCTGTCTGTCTGTCTGTCTGTCTGTCTGTCTGTCTGTCTGTCTGTCTGTCTGTCTGTCTGTCTGTCTGTCTGTCTGTCTGTCTGTCTGTCTGTCTGTCTGTCTGTCTGTCTGTCTGTCTGTCTGTCTGTCTGTCTGTCTGTCTGTCTGTCTGTCTGTCTGTCTGTCTGTCTGTCTGTCTGTCTGTCTGTCTGTCTGTCTGTCTGTCTGTCTGTCTGTCTGTCTGTCTGTCTGTCTGTCTGTCTGTCTGTCTGTCTGTCTGTCTGTCTGTCTGTCTGTCTGTCTGTCTGTCTGTCTGTCTGTCTGTCTGTCTGTCTGTCTGTCTGTCTGTCTGTCTGTCTGTCTGTCTGTCTGTCTGTCTGTCTGTCTGTCTGTCTGTCTGTCTGTCTGTCTGTCTGTCTGTCTGTCTGTCTGTCTGTCTGTCTGTCTGTCTGTCTGTCTGTCTGTCTGTCTGTCTGTCTGTCTGTCTGTCTGTCTGTCTGTCTGTCTGTCTGTCTGTCTGTCTGTCTGTCTGTCTGTATGTCTGTCTGTCTGTCTGTCTGTCTGTCTGTCTGTCTGTCTGTCTGTCTGTCTGTCTGTCTGTCTGTCTGTCTGTCTGTCTGTCTGTCTGTCTGTCTGTCTGTCTGTCTGTCTGTCTGTCTGTCTGTCTGTCTGTCTGTCTGTCTGTCTGTATGTCTGTCTGTCTGTCTGTGGAAAATGCTGTCGCGGACAAAATATTGCACAGAGATGACTGAAACTTAACATATTTATTGGAAGTTCTCCCGAGAAGTTTGGTATTGCATTTGAGCGATATCGGTTCAGCGGTTCAAAAGTTATAAACGAAAATGTAAGCACACCTCAAAAATTTCAGTACATTCAACATAACCTAAAAATACAAAATGCTTTAATTCGGATTCTGGTTGGCATATGTGAACATAATTGAACACCAAATGGTATTTTAACAAGTACGAACATATTTTTTGACAAAAAAAGAAAAAAATCGCGGATTTTTTTTACCAAAATTTTTTTTCGCGGAAATTTTTTTTCAAAATTTTTTTTTTTTTTCAAAAGTAATTTCGTTTTAAATAAAGTTTTTTGCAATAACCTTTTTGAAATTGTGGAGGGTATCACTACATTCGGCAAGGCCGAATTTAACTTCTTTACTTGTTTTATAAATCAATTTTGCCAAAGCATTTCGTTTTTTTTTTATTCCAGACAAATTTTGATCAGTAGCGGTGAAAATTTGAAATGAACTATTAAAAAACAAAGGTAAATACAATTTATTTTGTTTAACATTTTATTAATATAATTTTTTTCTTTTATAATTCCAGATAAATACACCAACAAATTTTAATTTCATGTCGAAATTCTATACAACCAACTGAAATGTATTGCTTTTTAAATAAATAAAAATCAATTACTTAAACGTTTAAGAAATTTTTTAAATAAAATTTCAGGCAAGTGTAGTAAAAACAACTGTATACCGTCTTTTGTAGTAGTTTTTACTACATTTTGTAGTTGAAAATCAATAGTTAAAAACAACAACATGTTCAGTTGTTTTTACTGCAATATGTAGTGGACGCCTTTTCAACAACAAAATGTAGTCAAAACAACTGTCTTTTGTAGTAGATTTTACCGACATACTTTTTTGAGTGTATACTCACTTTTCAATTTCCTTTGAATGTATGAAAAACCTAATTGAATTAATTAACAGAATCATTATTTATATTAAAATAAAAAATAAATAATATGACAGCAAAAGAACTTAATTCATTGACTGAAAGAAATGTTAAATATAATTTAATTTAACATGTTTTGGAAACTGCAATTTATAAAAAAAAAACAAAAAGCACATCATCATCATTCATTTAAGGGAGTTTGAAACGGACGCATTAGGATTTCATGTTTATTATTTTCACACACAATATAAAATATTACAAAATATACTCGTTTTGTATGTATTTACATATTATATGTCATTTTACAAATTATATGTACTTAATTTAATTAAATTTCTCCACAAAACAAATGGAAAAACATAAAAAGACTTACTACATAGTTAGATATACTTTTTTCTCTATTGTAATAAATACATTAAGGCGGGTAGAGTTAAGCTATTTCGGTTTTTAAAAACGGTTAGCGCTGTAAAGAATGGATGTAAAAATTATTTGCGTTAAGGTTCCAACATAATCAGATTTAAATTTAGCAAACTTTTTTTAATATGAAAATCTGTAATTTAATTTTCCCGGATTTTGATTTCCAAATTGACTTCAAAAAAAATTTTGCGCTTGGTTGGTCCACAAATTACCAGTGTCCCAGAAAGAAAAAAAATTAAAGATCTTTTACGTAAAGTTGTTTAAACAAAAAAAAAATTAGGTAAGACCCTCTAACCACCCTTAAAACAGTTGTTCGTGATTAATTTTGGAACCAAAATAAAAAATATTTCCGACTAAAGTAAAATTATTTTAAAACATTTTGTTTTGAATCGATAGCATTTTCAAATCGAAGGTGATTGCTAAATTTAAGTCCGAAAATTTTACAAAACTTATTTTTTTAAGTTTTTGAAAATTGAAAAAAAAATATAAAACCAAGCCAGCCTAATATACAAACTTACTAAACCACTGCTATTTTTTCTTTTTTTTATTCTTCAGGATCATCCCACTCCAACATTATTATAAATCGTAGAGACAAAAAACCTCATTTAATGTTGAAACATACATGTACATTTATTTTAAAGTCGAAACATACACAAATCCAATGGTAAATCCCTATTCAAATCCCTACTCTACATATGTATGTACGCATAATATATATTCCTTTAACATTCCTATTAAGTTTATAAAATTATTTAAATATGCAACGAAACTTGAAAGGGGAAACTATTCAATTTTCTATAGCAAAAACGTCTTAGATTGAAAATTTATATTATGGGATCTAAGAAAAATGTCTCAAAGGTCTAATAGAAAAATTCTGATACGCACAAATTTTGTCATATTGAAAAATTTTTAGAATCTAAAAATTTAAAGGTCTAATAGAAAAATTCTGATACGCACAAATTTTGTCATATTGAAAAATTTTTAGAATCTAAAAATTTACAAAATCATATTTTGAGGATGTTTATTCTGGTTCGAGGTCATTATTCTCTTTACTTATTAAAACCATGATATTCTCATTGCATAATTTTCAAGAAAATATTTTGTTTTGTTTTAAATTTATTTATGTTGGTCGTTTTTGCAAGACTTACTGTACGATTCGCTATCTCGGTCGAAGTGAGTGACTACAAAATTTGTAAGTAAAACAAAAACAAAACATTCAAATTTGTTTTTGTTTTATGTACAAAATTTCTAGTCACTCACTTTGTACGAAATACTGAATTAGGACATTAATCGACACGTGTTTCGAAATTTGTCTGATTCCATTGTCAAGACTATTTAGCAATCTTGCTAAAGATTTATTTACTACAAAGTAGAAAACGAGTCTAATGACATATCGTTTGTGCACAAAATAAAATAATAATACATATTCGACTCTATCCACAATGGGAATTAGAAACACGAAGAAATTGTACTATACTAGTAAGGCAACGATTGTAAATAACCAAAAAAAATATTTAAAACATTTTTACATATGATAGTCCATTGGACTACAACAATATGTTATTTGTTGTTGCGAGTACAATAATACCACATTAGGGTTATTCATCACTATGGCGCGCCATGTTGGTATGCTGCTTTTAATGATATATATTACAAAAAAAAATATTATTCATATCTGTGACATCTTTATCTTTATCGAAAATAAAAAATTAGAGCCGTTTGGGTCCTACGGTAAAAAATTTTTAAAAAATATTTTTTTTTTGTTTTAACAAGCAACGGTTTTAGTTGGTATGCTGCTTTTAATGATATATACTAAAAAAATATTATTCATATCTGTGACATCTTTATCGTATATCGAAAAACATCAAAAATTCATTTTTTTACCCTTTTTTAGAACACGATACAGATGTCACAAATACAAATAATATTTTTTTATGAATATATATCAGTTAAAGCAACATAGCAACTAAAACCGTTGTTTGTCAAAACTAAAAAAAATATTTTTTAAAATTTTTTTACCTAGAACCCTTGCGGCTCTAAAAATTTTCGAAAAATTTTTTAGAGCTGAAAGCCTTATCCCACCAAAATCAAATTTTTGTCGTGAATAAGCTAACCAAGTAATATAAAAATTAATAACAAAAAAAATTAAAAATCAAAAACAAAATTTTTTGGTTTGTATGGAAAAATTATTTTTTAGGCCCCGCTCTTTAAAGCCCCGTCGTCGTAGGGGAGTAAAATTTTTCCTCAGTTATTTTTAAGTCAAAAGGAAAAAAATTATCGGGTACCGTCTTAACATTTCCAAAATAATAGACACTCTATTTAAAAAATTTGGGACACTCTACTCCAAAATTTACACATTTTGTACTCTTGTCCAAAACATTAAATCATGATAATGTTTTGCGGAAGATTTGGGTATACTTGCCAAAGCAAAGTTTTTTTTTAGAAAAAATAATGTTATATTACTTTGCTATTTCATGCAAAACGAATTGAAATATCAGTCGAGGACCCCATTAAAAAACCAAAAGAGCTGTACATTTCGTAAGTGAGTGCAAAAATAAGTGCAAAAAAGTGTTTTTACATTTTGGAGAGTATAAAAGACTCGGCACCAAAGAATATACCACTCTCACTTGTTTTATGTACATTTGATAAACAAATAAAAAAATTTTATGCGAAAAGCTTAGACTTGGTGAAAAAGTAGTTTTGGTAAAAAAAATGATTTTTTTCACGAAAAACAAAAATTGATGAAAAAAAATATGAAAAAAAAATTTTGGTGAGAAAAAAATTGATAATAAAAAAATTGATAAAAAAATATGATAAAAAAAATTTATGAAAAAAAAATTTTGATGAAAAAAAAAAATTAATGAAAAAAAAAAATTAATGAAAAAAAAAATTGATGAAAAAACAAAAAAAATTACGAAAAAAATTTTGATGAAAACAAAAAATTTTGATGAAAAAAATGAATTTGATGAAAAAAAAAATTAATGAAAAAAATTTTGATGAAAACAAAAAATTTTGATGAAAAAAATGAATTTGATGAAAAAAAAAATTAATGAAAAAAAAAAAATTTGATGAAAAAAAAATTTGATAAAAAAAAAGAAATTTTGTGACAAAAAAATTTGATGAAAAAAAAAAGTTTGATGAAAAAAAAAAATTATGAAAAAAAAAACATTTGATGAAAAAAAAATTGATGAAAATAGTGAAAATATTGAGACATTTTTCTTATAGAAAATTTCAGAATCTGAGACTTCTTTTATAGAAAAATGTCTCAGAATCTGAGACTCTGATAACTCTGAGCAACTGAGATTTTGAGAAATTCTTCAATAGAAAAATTTCACAGGCTCAAAGATTTTTCTATAGAAAATGTCTTAGAATCTGAGACTTTTTCTATAGAAAAAATGTCTTAAAACCATACATTTTTTCGACAGAAAAAATATCATAATCTGAGAATTTTTTTATGAAAAAAAAAACTCTAATAGAAGCATATCTCACAGTTTGAGAATTTAACCATATTAAAAATGCTTTGGAAGGCAAGACCATGTTATAAGATAAATGTTTCAAAATCCAAAAATTTTTGTAACTGAAAATTATTTTAGAATTCGATAGACAAAAAAACATTAATAACTAAGAATATTCTTTTAGAAACATTTTGGAAATTTCTTTTACAAAAATGTTGAAAATGCTTGTTTTCAAAAAATGTGGAGTGTAATGTAAGTACAAATACGGATGTTGTGTATGTAGGGTAAGTATCGCATTGTATTGTATTCGTATGTTTGGGTAACCTTTTACATTGGAGTTTTTTTATTTTTTGCTAAAAAACATGCGGTTGCATTAAAAAAATCTAAACGTAGACCATCTACATGGAAAATAAATTTGTTGAATTTACTGGGTGATGTTCACACACACAAAAAAATATTGGCTAAAAATATCAATTTATTTTATTGATCAACAAAATTAAAACGAATCAATCATTGTTTTGATAAAATTTTTTTTATTTTCTTTAACTGTCGAATTACCATTTTTCAACATACCAGATTGAAAAAATATAAAAAATAATCGGGTTTTACTTTTTTATTATTGACAACATAATGAAAAGCAAATTCATTAGTTAAATCAATCATTATTTTGATTGAGTTCATTAAAAAAAATTTATTAAATTTGTAATCAAAATCGAAAATTTTTTACTTAAAAATATTTTTAATTAATTCCCAATTAAAATGGTGATTGATATAACAATTTTCTTGATCAGGGGAGTTTCAATTAAAAAAATTTTTGAAACCACTTATTTCGTTATAAAATTTCGTTCTTAATTTTTTCTGTGCATATATGGTATTACAGCTGAACAGTTTAAAAAAAAATAAAACAATAGCTGAGTGGTTTTTATTTTATTTAACCAGAAAAGAATCTTATCATATTTCGTGCAAAAATAAAAGAAATGGTTAAATAAATTCAAAATACTAAAACTTTAGCTAAACTCAAATTTTTCATTTCAATGGACACCAGTTTATTTTTTTTTTTTGATTTTCCTCAGTAAGAGTCAGACACAGTGGCAAGGTATGCAGTGGAAATGTGTTGGAGCATGTCTACGCCAAACTTTAAACAATTTATCATTAAAGTTTACGGATTGGAGAGCTTTTTTTATTAGTTGTTATTTTAAATGCGTGTATAAAAATTTCAATTTTTTATAAATGGTATTTAGCTTTTTCAGCAGAAATTTATTATTTTTTGTTGATCTGTTGCCAGAGTAATCTGGTAACTGGGGTGGCTTTTACTTTTACTAAATTTAAAAAGCTGTAGAGCAGTAAAATTTATAATATTTTTTTTTTTTTTTGTTATTATACAAATAGTTAATCATTATTAGGGAAATATAAAAAAATCAAGAAATTTAAAAAATTACAGAAAAATTAAAAAAAAAAATCCATAAAAATTTTAAAAATCAGAAAAAAAATGCCACATTTTTTTTTCTTTTTAAATTTTTTTTTTAAGTTTAGATGTTTGTCCATCCACACAAAAAAATTCAGAAACACGTTCTTCGTTTTTTTCGAGAAAATCGCATTTGAACTTTAAATTTCATAACAATTTTGTAATTTGCTTGTATTTCTTTGTTTTAACGTTGCGAATGAGTAATATTCATGCAATTAATAATACTCATTCGCAACGTTAAATCAAGAAAATACAAGCAAATTACAAAATTGTTATGAAATTTAAAGTTCAAATGTGATTTTCTCGAAAAAAACGAAGAACGTGTTTCTGATTTTTTTTGTGTGGATGGACAAACATCTAAACTTTAAAAAAAAATTGAAAAAGAAAAAAAAGTGGCATGTTTTTTAATAAATTGACATTTTTAAAAAATGGACAATTTTAGAAAGGGTTCTGAAAATTAAAAAAAAAAAAATAATTTTAATCGATAGCCCATACAAAACTATATAAAAATGTAAATTTTTGAGATTGTGGTGCATTCCGTTTTAATGTGATAAATATTTAATCAAGGCAACTCGTCACAAATTTGACCATTTTTCCAATATTTGACCACGCTTTTTAAGCCCAGTTTTTGAAAATTAGAAAAACCAAAAACGCAATTTTCTTAGTTCCATATAGGGCTATCCAAACAACCTATTCAGAAATTTACGGGACACATGTTTTTCTGTAGCGGGACATTTGGTGTGGAATGTCTCATATGCGCTTCATTAAATGAGTTTATAAAGTGTCTGTGTTATCAATGAGCATTTTGTACGTTTTTTAACAATGATTTGAATTGATGCGTTTATTTTGAAATTAAATTGGATTTTTGTCACATTAACAATATACATTGTTGATACAATTAAAAACGATGTTGAACTAGAAATTAATTACTAACAATTTGTTTAGTCACTTTTGATTTCACAATATTTTTTTCTGTGTATGAACAGTTATTCTTTCCAAAGCAAAATTTTTCTAGAAAAAATGACGCTGAAATATCGGTCGAGGCCCAATTATGTTTATATATTATTGATCCCTAAAGGTTTCTAAGACATAGTGATATCCATCTATCTGTTCGACTATGTTTGTACACTAAGAAAATTATTTCATTAACAGTTTATTTGAAAAAGTAATCAGTAAAGTTGTTTTAAAAGAAAAAATCACTTATTTTATTAAGGATTTCTTGTTTTCTACTGTTTCTGTGGTTAAAAAAATAAATTACTGTCTTGAAAATGAAATTTTGGCAGTAAAAAATTGTTTCCAAAGTTTTAATGTTTTTCAATACAAAATAAGAGAATATTTATTAGTTTTTTATTGTTTTTGTTAGTCATTAAATTAACATTAAAAATTGACTGTAATATGATTTTATTTTAAATGAAAAATGAGTGAAATGGTTTTTAAATAAAATTTCATTTCTTTTAAGTGAATATTCAGTGGAATTTACCTTCATAATTTTTTGAGATAAAAAAAGTTTTTGATGAAAAAAAATTTTAATGAAAAAAGATTATTGATAAAAAAAAAATTTTGATAAAAAAAATATTATGAAAAAAAATATTGATGAAAAAAATGTTCACTAAGAAAGTTATGTCATTAAGTGTTTAGTTAAAAAAGTAATCAGTAGTGTTATTTTAAAAGAAAAATAACTTATCTTATTGGGGATTCCTTGTTTTCTACTTTTTCTGTAATTAATAAAAAAAAATACGGTATTAAAAATTTTTTAATGTTTTTGTAAGTCATTTAATTAACATTAAAAATCGATTGTAATATGATTATAATTTAAATGAAAAATCAGTGGGATGGTTTTTAAATAAAATGTCATTTGTTTTAAATGAATATTCACTGGAATTAACCTACATAATTTTTTGAGTGTTGATGAAAAAAAAATGTGTGACCAAAAAATATTGATGACAAAAAATTATTGATGAAAAAAAAAATACACTCAAAAAATAATGCCATTAACTGTTTGTAGTTTATTTAATATGATTTACGTTTAGTTGTTTTTTAAAGAAAAATAATTTGTTAAATTTTCAGTTTTTTTAAATGACTATTTTTGTTCTTTGTTTTAAAAATAATATATATTATATCAAAAAGTATATATATTATTGATCCATGATCGATTCTAAGACATTCTATGAATGTCCGTCTGTCCGCCGTCTGTCTGTAGATAACACAATGCAGTCCAAAATAAAACAGCTAGACTCCTGAAGTATGGCAGAAATATGTCTGATGTTCATAGGCAGGTTAAGTTCGTGAATGGGCAAAAAAAAAAAATTTTTCTTTATTTTTTTTTTACATTTTGGAGGGTATAAAAAAAGAATTAACACTCTCACTTGTTGTAGATAAAAAAAATTCAAAAAACTATTTATAGAAATATAAAAACATGTTTGTATCAAGTGACTTTGGCACAATGGGTAGAGTGTCTGGTCAGATTGTAGTTGATTGCGGGATCGATTCCCCAAAATTTTATTAAACATTTTTAAAATATAATTCAATAGAAAAATTCAATAGAAAAAAAACCTACAAAATTATTACTACCTCCGTCCCGAAATAAACTTTACATTTCTATCGATTTTTTTGTCCCAAAATAAACTTTACATTTTATTAATCAGCGTTTGAATTGAAATAATACAAGACAACGTTAAATAACACTCTTATATCAATCTCGTGTACTAAAATTGTAAAAAAAAAATAATTAATAATGTTTCCGTGATGCCCATAATGCATAATGCATTTATTAACAAGTAAAAAAGTTAATTTTAAATACCCTCCACCTGTATCCCAGTATTTATAAATTACTTTAAATAACTGTTATTACATTACAGTAATTTTTTGTTAGTTGTTAAAAAACGACTCAAATAACTAACAGAAATAGTTGTTTGATATTTTTTATACAAAAACAACTGACTTTGCAGTTGAAAACAACTTACTACTGTAAAATATACAAACAACTAACATGTAGTTACTTACATAATTTTCTGAGTGAACTTAATTCAATTTCATTTTATGAGGACAATTGCGAAAAAACGCTTTCCGCTCCAATTTGTTAACATTCATCAAAACAAAAAAAAAACGAAACGTTAACTTCCATAAATTTCTCAATTTAATTTAGCATCGTTTGGAATAGTTTTGTAAAATATTACACATTTTCGATGAAATATTGATAAAATTAGCTTATTAAGGTACCTACAGACGACGCAATATTATGCACAATATTTTTGACGTTTCCAACAATTGGCATACATAAAAATACTGAAATCGATTTGATTTGTAAAAATAATATTTATAAAATTTATTCTTAATGAATAAAACTTAATTAAAACAAGTAGAAAAGTTAAATTCGACTTTGCCGAATCTATAAATACCCTCCACAATGCATTTTTTTTTAAAGGATAGTACATTTTTTAACTTGAAAAACTTAACAATTTTGATTAGAAATATTTTATTTTGAGTAAAAAACTCTTTTTTTGTAGTTTTTTTAAAAAAAAAAGAAAAATTACTAATTTTTTTCTTTGAGTGTAAAATTTTTTTCGAGTGTAATGTTTTTTTTACTGTAAAAATATTTCTTACACAAAATATTGTCATTTTTGTAAAAAAAAAAAAAATTTTTTTGTGTAAATTTTTTTTGAGTGTAAAATTTTTTTGAGTGTAAAATTTTTTTTGAGTGTAAAATTTTTTTCGAGTGTAATTTTTAAGTTACCAATGCTTTTAAAACTAAACAAGTTTAAAAAGCATTGCTTTAAAATTAAACAAGTTTGAAAAGCATTGTTAAGTTACCACCAATGCTTTTAAAACTTGTTAAAACACGTGGCATTTTAGATGAAACTAATCTGTAATTCAAGGTTTTGCTTATAACTTTTGAACTACTGGACCGATTGAGCTGAAATTTAAAACCAAATAGACCCGGGGAACGGCAAAGATACGTGCCAAGCTTCAGTAGACTCATTATTGTCTTTCGAAAGTTATCGTGTTTTTTATCTCGTAAATTCGCGAAATACCCTTGCCGAAATTTACACTTTTGCTCATAACTTTTGAACCACTGGACCGATTTGGCTGGATTGCAATACCAACCTGACCAGGTAAATGACAAACATATACGCCAAACTTCAGTAGCCTCTGTAAAGTCTTTCAAAAGTTAGCGTGTTTTCTACGGACGGACAGACAGACAGACAGACAGACAGACAGACAGACAGACAGACAGACAGACAGACAGACAGACAGACAGACAGACAGACAGACAGACAGACAGACAGCCAGACAGACAGACAGACAGACAGACAGACAGACAGACAGACAGACAGACAGACAGACAGACAGACAGACAGACAGACAGACAGACAGACAGACAGACAGACAGACAGACAGACAGACAGACAGACAGACAGACAGACAGACAGACAGACAGACAGACAGACAGACAGACAGACAGACAGACAGACAGACAGACAGACAGACAGACAGACAGACAGACAGACAGACAGACAGACAGACAGACAGACAGACAGACAGACAGACAGACAGACAGACAGACAGACAGACAGACAGACAGACAGACAGACAGACAGACAGACAGACAGACAGACAGACAGACAGACAGACAGACAGACAGACAGACAGACAGACAGACAGACAGACAGACAGACAGACAGACAGACAGACAGACAGACAGACAGACAGACAGACAGACAGACAGACAGACAGACAGACAGACAGACAGACAGACAGACAGACAGACAGACAGACAGACAGACAGACAGACAGACAGACAGACAGACAGACAGACAGACAGACAGACAGACAGACAGACAGACAGACAGACAGACAGACAGACAGACAGACAGACAGACAGACAGACAGACAGACAGACAGACAGACAGACAGACAGACAGACAGACAGACAGACAGACAGACAGACAGACAGACAGACAGACAGACAGACAGACAGACAGACAGACAGACAGACAGACAGACAGACAGACAGACAGACAGACAGACAGACAGACAGACAGACAGACAGACAGACAGACAGACAGACAGACAGACAGACAGACAGACAGACAGACAGACAGACAGACAGACAGACAGACAGACAGACAGACAGACAGACAGACAGACAGACAGACAGACAGACAGACAGACAGACAGACAGACAGACAGACAGACAGACAGACAGACAGACAGACAGACAGACAGACAGACAGACAGACAGACAGACAGACAGACAGACAGACAGACAGACAGACAGACAGACAGACAGACAGACAGACAGACAGACAGACAGACAGACAGACAGACAGACAGACAGACAGACAGACAGACAGACAGACAGACAGACAGACAGACAGACAGACAGACAGACAGACAGACAGACAGACAGACAGACAGACAGACAGACAGACAGACAGACAGACAGACAGACAGACAGACAGACAGACAGACAGACAGACAGACAGACAGACAGACAGACAGACAGACAGACAGACAGACAGACAGACAGACAGACAGACAGACAGACAGACAGACAGACAGACAGACAGACAGACAGACAGACAGACAGACAGACAGACAGACAGACAGACAGACAGACAGACAGACAGACAGACAGACAGACAGACAGACAGACAGACAGACAGACAGACAGACAGACAGACAGACAGACAGACAGACAGACAGACAGACAGACAGACAGACAGACAGACAGACAGACAGACAGACAGACAGACAGACAGACAGACAGACAGACAGACAGACAGACAGACAGACAGACAGACAGACAGACAGACAGACAGACAGACAGACAGACAGACAGACAGACAGACAGACAGACAGACAGACAGACAGACAGACAGACAGACAGACAGACAGACAGACAGACAGACAGACAGACAGACAGACAGACAGACAGACAGACAGACAGACAGACAGACAGACAGACAGACAGACAGACAGACAGACAGACAGACAGACAGACAGACAGACAGACAGACAGACAGACAGACAGACAGACAGACAGACAGACAGACAGACAGACAGACAGACAGACAGACAGACAGACAGACAGACAGACAGACAGACAGACAGACGGACGGACGGACGGACGGACATCGCTAGATCGACTTAAAATCGATCGAGGATCATAAATATATATACTTTATGGGGTCCTAGACTAATATTTCGAGGTGTTACAAACGGAATGACAAACTTATATATACCCTCTATCACTAGAGTGGAGGGTATAAAAAAATTAATTAACTTATTTTATTTAAAATTTTAAAATTAAAAAAATTAATGGTGTTTTCTTTTCTGAACAAAAAAATGTCCATTGTTTAGATGTGTACTTTAAATGTTGACATGGCCCTGAAACGATGTAGCATTTTTTAAACTCAGAAAAGAACACAAAAAATGCAGTTTTGTACACAAATTGCCTTGATTTGCTGGTTCAATTGATGTGTTTTTCGCTTATATTGCTGGCAGCTCAGGTTCGAATCCTGGCGATGGCCATCACCTATTTTTTTTATTTTTTTTTTTTTGCTTTTAAATTATTTTTTTTAATTATTTAAACTTAAACAAAAAAAAAACAAATTTAGTCGATTTTATGTGAAAATTTATTTATTTTTTTTTTTTTAAATTATTAAATTATTTAAAAAAAATCATTATTAAATAAAAAATAATACGTAATTGAATGAAAAACACACGAGAATAAAAAAAAAAAAATGTTGGCCACACCGGGATTTGAACCCAGGACCTTCAGTGTCACATGCAACGACACATCCTCTGCACCACAACAGCACCAGTTGATTATAACACAGCAATGCTTAAAATAGCTGATATACCCAGTGGTAGGTTTAAAAAAATATTCCTAGTTTTTTATAGGGATCATACTATAAGCTAACAAAATTAACCGTTACTAACAGGGTTGCCAGACATCGTCAATAGGCAGAAATCGTCTGTCCGTTTGTAAGAATTGGACGCAAAATATAAATATATTGAATGTGTTTGATATTGATCTTATCCAAGAAATTATCAAAAAAAAAAAAAAAAAACAATCAAAACACAAATAAAGAGTGGATGGTATAAAAAAAAATGTAGAAAATAAAATTTTTTTCCAAAAATTATTTCATTTACCCAATGACAAAGAATACAAAACATTGTTAAACCGAATATAAATTATTAAGGTGATTTTGATGAATTGTAATTTTTTAAACAATATTAAGCTAAATAAAAAATAAAAAAAAAAAAAATAAAAAAAAAAAAACTTCATCCTGACCATGACTCAAACCTGCGACCATATGAATGATAAGCCAATAGTGCTTCCATCATACCACAGACTGTTTCTGAATGTGTTAGAAATTTAACGACTATCTTAAAAGAGATAAACAAAACCGAGCAAATTACAACAAACCCCTTTACTGCTGTGTGTAAAAGAAGTTTTCTTGAATATACCATATTTTTTCCACCAAAATTCAATTTCGCTTTAAAAGAACAACTAAACGACATTTAATTAATAATTAACAGCACATTTATATATTTGCAAAAACTGAGAAAAATCAATGACTCGATAAATATAATGAAGGGTATAGATTTAGGTGATTTAAATAAAATTATAATGATAAACAATATTAAAAAAAAAAAAAAATCTTGAGTCCTAACATGGCTCGAACCCGGGACTCCATGTATGAAAAACTAACACTCTAGCCATCATACCACAGACTGATTTAATGTTTTACAATTTAGCGGGTATGCTAAAAGAACGAGAATCAAAACAGGTAAATAAAAAAAAAGCATTTAAGTAAACTGGAGTAATAACTCTTAAAACATAAAATATTAACAACATTTTTCAAATGTATTTAAATATGTTTATTAAAGGCCAAGATAAATCATCTTCTAAATGTGCCAATTTTGCTCCAAATTTGCTCATATTTTCTACATAGGCCACAAAGACCATATTTACACTCCATGTTAAAATTTGTTAACATACGTTAATCAGAAGCCGAGTTATAGTATTTTACATGCTAGGTTTGTATGGGGGGTGTCACACCCCTTTTTTCTATTCCGCCCAAATTTTACATAGAGATCAGACATCCTAAAATATAATTTTATACCAAATTTCATATGAATCTGTCTAACAGAAGCCGAGTTATAGCATTTTGCATGCTAGGCTAATGTGGGAGGTGCCACACCCCTTTGTCCAATTCTTCCAAAATTTTACACAGACATTGAACATGGTATAATATTATTCTGTACCAAATTTCATTTGAATCTGTAAAGCAGAAGCTGTGTAAACGCATTTTGTATTTTCAAAGTTTTAGAGGTGTCGTTAAACTTTCACTCATAACTTTTGATCGGCTGGGCCGATTTCACTCAAATGCAATACCAAACTTCTCGGGAAAACTTCCAATAAATATGTTAAGTTTCAGTCATCTCTGTGCAATATTTTGTCCGCTACAGCATTTTCCACAGACAGACAGACAGACAGACGGACAGACGGACATCGCTAGAATGTCTTAAAATCGATCGGGCATCATGAAGATATATACTTTATTGGGTCCAAGACCGATATTTCGATGAGTTACAAGCGGAATGACAAACTTATATATACCCTCTATCACTAAGTGGAGGGTATAAAAACAGCTAAAAGGGCCTCTCAGTTTGGAATTTCTCATTTCATATGCTGCATTTTGTAATTATTTCCACCTTTTCCACCATAATGGACGCCATTGCCTGTTTGTAACGTTAAAAACACGTTGTCTCATTTATCTGGATGCAGTTTATTGAATGCATTTTTCACGAAAATTAAAAAATTGCTAATCTATAGAGAATTTCTAAATTACTGATGTGTCTTAATATGTATTAACAAAAAAAAACTTTTTCGCAAAACCCTCCATAATCTCAGCCAAAGTTTAGAAATGTAAAGAATATTTCGGGACAGAGGTAGTAATTTTTAATGTTTTCGTGATAAGTTGTTTGAATTTATTGGTAAAAATAACACAACAGTCGTTAATTTTTAATGTTTAAATAGATTATTTTTTTCGAATTTGTTGGTAAGAAAAATGTTAAAGTGACGTTATTTTTTAATGTTCAATGTTATTTATATTAGAAAATTTTATGAACAGTAAAAAATAAAGGTTGATGTTTGTTAAAACAAATAGATGGTTTTCAATTGTTTTATCACTTTTTTAAATGTGTTTTTCATTCGTTTTTGTCTACAAAATATTTTGAGTGTATTGATGAAAAAAAAAATATTGATGAAAAAAACATTGATGAAAAGAAATATTAATGCAAAATATTGATGAAAAAAAATATTGATGAAAAAAAATATTGATGAAAAAAAATATTGATGAAAAAAAAAATATTGATGAAAAAAAATATACGAAAAAATATATTTAAAAAAAAAATATTGATGAAAAATAATTATATTATTCATTGTATTGTTTTATTCACCAGCTAGTCAATATTTTTTTTCTCACCACGAGGTGAGTTATTATCCAAGCTACAAAGATTATTTTCACCTTAAATTCACGTGTTGAAAACCCGTTAAAAATGTTTTAAAAACATTGCCAAGGGCCTATTCACACTTGAGGTGAAATCTCGTTCGAACGAGATTTCGATCATATGGTCTGTGTCATTTCACACACAACCATATGATCGAAATCTTGTTCGAACGAGATTTCAACTCAGGTTTGAATTGGGTAATAAGTCACAAAAATATTTTTAACGTATTTTTGTCACTCAAAAATATGTTTACACAAAATAAAAAAAAAATGCACAAAAAAAAATGTTCAATAAAAACAATGTTAACACTCAAAAAAAAAAAATGTTTACACTCAAAAAAAAATTTTTTTTTTTTTAAATTTTTTTTTTTTTTTTAAATTACTAAAAAAAGTTTTTTATACAAAATAAAATATTTCTAATCAAAATTGTTATTTTTTTACGATCGAAAATTTACTTTCACATAAAAAGGGCATTGTGTAGGGTATTCATAGATTCGGCCAATTCGAATTTAAAGTTTTAACTTGTTGTGACATACCAATGATTTCCTCAATGTCTCCGAATTTGATGAAACTTTGTGTATATGTTGGGAATTAGAAGACTTATACTTATACACAATTAAAGACCTTTAACTTTCGTGGTTTCGGACATATGACGTCTCAAAAGTCGAGAAAATCTTTTAAAGGGTAAAATATAAACATTTATATATTCAAAAGTATGTGAGATATATTACTCCGTGATAGCTTATTTTAAAGGAAGAACCATCACCTTTAAAGCAATATTTTCGAAAAAAAATTATTTTTGGATTTTTATTTATTTCTGCAAAATACGCGATACGCGAAAATATACCTGAAAAAGCAACATTTTTAAAAATCTGAAAAAAAATGGGTTGGTATTTTAGCTACAAGCTGTAAAAATTTCTCGTTGGTGAACGTATTAGGTCTAGATATATTAATAAAAATGTTTTGCCAAGTTTTACATTTTTATCAAATCTGATGAATATTTAACATTTATTTTTGAATATTTTTGGAAATAGATTTAATAAAACGGTGAAAAAAGTAAAGAAGTGCAGACGTTTGAGTTGTCTAAAGTTGTCTTCTTAGAAGTTTTTTCTGTTAGAGGATCCTACATTATTTTCAATAAACAACCCAATTGGAAAATGTGTCACTGAGGAAATTTCCATATTGATTCCTTGAGGAAATGTCTTCGGGTTCTGACAAATCATAGGTAATCCTTGATGACATGTCCTAACATTGTCAGCACTGAATGTTTGCTTTAAGAGTGTGGACAATTCCTCTAAGACTTCTAAAAGGAAATGTCTTCAGAATAGCAGTATATTGAAGTAGAATTTTAAATCTGGGCAACTCTACAATTTCCAAAAAAAAGATGGCAATATTATCGATTTATTTAAAATAAAATCAAAATCTAACAAGTAGAATAAAAGTAATAAGTAGACAAACAATTTTCAAAATAAAGTTTGGAACAAGTAGTAAGGTGTGGGACTAATAAACTGGAGGTTCCAGGTTCAAATCCAGTTGGGAATAAAAAAAGCGAAATGTTTTTTCTAAATATGAGAAAGATAATTTATAAAGGAAAATGGATAAAAGTAAAAACTAAAGGAAATACGAAAATTTTTTGTATTTTCGCATGACCTACATCAGACATTTCCCCAAAGAAGTCTTTGGTGACATGTCCCCAGAAGGTCAGCCCTGACCACTGCTGACTTTGAGTGAGGACATTTTAAAAATTTGTATGAAACTGTCCTCAACCCAGTACATAGAGATGTCTTGTGGATGTCAGCAGTGACTCTGACATGTCACCGCTCCGTCACTGAGGATGGCTCGAGGACGTTGCCAACTGGGAAATTTTCCTAAATTCCAAAATAAAAAAACATTTGTTTTATAATTTTTATGTTCATGTAATATTTATTTCATCAATTAACTATTTTTCATAATATTTATTATTTTATTTATGATTTATATAATATGTATATTACTTTTTTTATATATATTTTATTATTTTTTATTTAAATTTTTAATTTCATAAATTCTATGTATAACATATGCCTCATATTATTTAAGATTTTTTTTTTATTTTTTAATATTCCAATACATAAACTCAACACATGCTGAAAATAATATTTATTTATATTTTTAGTTTTAATATGTTTATTTTACAATAATATTCCAATTTAATTTTTTTATTAATATTTTTGTAAGTCTAGTTTAGATGATTTTTTATATATCTTTGCTAATGAGAAAATTTTGAAAATGTTTTTTTATGATTTATGTATGTATGGATTTTGTTTTTAATGAAATCATTAACGATTTACTTAAATTCGTTTTACAGTAAATAACACTTTAAATAATATTAATTTATATTTTTTTTTAATTTTTAAATTATAACAAATATTTTTTTTTTTGGTTTTAAACAATACATTTACATATAATTTTTTACTTACATTCAATTTTCCAAGAATGAAGATTATGAAATTATTTATGAAATTATGAAAGGTTTTTTAAAATCAGAAAAGTTAGAAATTATGATTTTTTTTTGTTTTGTTGATGATGATTTTTTTATTATTAAGGTTTCTTTGGTTAATATCATTGTTTACTTTTACTTTTAATAATGTTTAAATTAAAAATTTATTTATTTCTTTAATTAATTTAATGATGTTTTTATATATTTTTTTAATGGAAAATGTAAATTTTAAATTATTTTCAAAGTTGAGATCAGCCAGTTGCAATATGTTAAAGTTCAGAAAATTTATGAAAAATTTTGAACATTGTTTTACCTGAAAAATTTTAGATTCCAAGATTTTTTTTTTCAGAAATGTTCTCTGAATCAGGTTAATTCTTCCATTCGGAAAAGTATTAAAAAAAAAATTTATAAAATTTGATAAATTTCAGATTTTGGGAAAATATGTTACGGAAAATTGTTTTTAATATTTATTTTAAGTCACTGCGATAAACTCGAAATTAAAAAAAAAAAAAAAATCGAAAAAAATCGTAAAAAACAGTGTTCTGAAAATTTCAAGAAAATTTCGGAAATTTCAAAAATTAGAGAAACAATTTTCTATATAGAAGTATCATATATATATGACACTCGCTTGTTTTTGAACTTTTCAAGCAACTTTATCAGTGTTTTTCTACGAGAATTTCGATAAATTTACAATTTTCATGTGAAGTAATCATAGAAAACACGCAATAAAGCTGCTTGAAAAGTTGAATAACAAGCAGATGTCATACACAGTTAAGACTGAATAAAATGATATTCCATGTTTTGTGTAAAAAAGGAGTGCATACTTTTAGGATTAAAGAAAATTGCATATGATTTTACATTACATATGATTTTCGACATTTGAAGGGCTTACTGCAAAAACTTGATAACCCACATTTTATTTTTTGTTGTTTTTCGCCTTATACTGATCTTCCATTGCTAATTTTCGGCAGAAGTCTTGCTTAAACCCTTCTTACAAGTATCTTGAGAATGAAAGTTTTGCAAAAGTTCCATTTTCTACATTATTTCGAAAGCTTTAAGTCAAAAACCGGCGTACGGACATAGCGCCCAAGGTCTTATCGCCCAAAACCGTAAATGACATATCGCCCACGCTGCGACATATAGCCCAAAATGATAGGTCTAAAAATGTTATTTCTCCCAAAACAAAACTGTCAAAAAATCCAAAATATTTTTTTTGGGCGAAATGTCGAAATTACGACTTCAATGATTTGCTTTATTGTAATAAAGGTTTTCTGCGTAGCCGGCCTTCGGCCGGGCTTAGGGATAACAAACTCCATGCAATAAACCCACCCTCTCTGCAAACCAAAGCTATTTTGGTTATCAGGCCTTTTTGAGGCATAACAAATTTGGTAGCGTAAAGGACTGCTACCCTAGAAAACTTTAAAATATTGTGTTAAAAAAAACAATTTTGGTGAGTTTTATGATTATTTTTTTGGGTGCTATGACATTTTATAAATATAACATTTTGATATTTGGGTAATATGACATTTTTGATAATTTATATAAATTTAAAGAAAATTGTTAAAATACCCAAAAATAATGGCCATATCGTCCAAAAAATTTTGCAACAACAACTAACACACATTTTTTTTGGGTGGAATGACTTTTTTAAATTGGGCGATATGCACTTAGGCGCTATGTCCGTACGCCCAAAAACCACAATAAAACTAAATGTTGCTTATCGAGTTTTTACAATAAGGCCTTCATTTCAAGAAATTTTTTAACATTAACATTAACATTAACATTAACATTAACATTAACATTAACATTAACATTAACATTAACATTAACATTAACATTAACATTAACATTAACATTAACATTAACATTAACATTAACATTAACATTAACATTAACATTAACATTAACATTAACATTAACATTAACATTAACATTAACATTAACATTAACATTAACATTAACATTAACATTAACATTAACATTAACATTAACATTAACATTAACATTAACATTAACATTAACATTAACATTAACATTAACATTAACATTAACATTAACATTAACATTAACATTAACATTAACATTAACATTAACATTAACATTAACATTAACATTAACATTAACATTAACATTAACATTAACATTAACATTAACATTAACATTAACATTAACATTAACATTAACATTAACATTAACATTAACATTAACATTAACATTAACATTAACATTAACATTAACATTAACATTAACATTAACATTAACATTAACATTAACATTAACATTAACATTAACATTAACATTAACATTAACATTAACATTAACATTAACATTAACATTAACATTAACATTAACATTAACATTAACATTAACATTAACATTAACATTAACATTAACATTAACATTAACATTAACATTAACATTAACATTAACATTAACATTAACATTAACATTAACATTAACATTAACATTAACATTAACATTAACATTAACATTAACATTAACATTAACATTAACATTAACATTAACATTAACATTAACATTAACATTAACATTAACATTAACATTAACATTAACATTAACATTAACATTAACATTAACATTAACATTAACATTAACATTAACATTAACATTAACATTAACATTAACATTAACATTAACATTAACATTAACATTAACATTAACATTAACATTAACATTAACATTAACATTAACATTAACATTAACATTAACATTAACATTAACATTAACATTAACATTAACATTAACATTAACATTAACATTAACATTAACATTAACATTAACATTAACATTAACATTAACATTAACATTAACATTAACATTAACATTAACATTAACATTAACATTAACATTAACATTAACATTAACATTAACATTAACATTAACATTAACATTAACATTAACATTAACATTAACATTAACATTAACATTAACATTAACATTAACATTAACATTAACATTAACATTAACATTAACATTAACATAACTTTTAATCGAAGCTTAAAACTAACGCCGATAATTATACACGCTAAAAAAAAGCGTGGATAATTTAAAATTCGTTTGACTATACTTGTTAGTTCTATATGAAAATCATTTTTTTTTTTTATTGCAGAGAAAATGGAAAACTTCAAGTTTTTTAAAGTAAAATATATGACTTTTTATTTCTGCCTTAATATGTATATTAATAAAAGCTTCGTTTTTAATAATATAGAAAACTTATCGTGACAATTGGTCTTAATTAAGGTAAATTGCACGATAAGAATGTATAAAATGATTTTCGGGGTTTTGTGTAAGAAAGTGGTGCATAATCTTAGGATTAAAATAAAAATTTTTATAAAGTATGATTTTTGACAGTTTTAAAACTGTCGAGAATCATTCAAATCAGTTGAATTAGAAGATATTTTTCTTTACATTACAAAAAAACGGAAAAAGCTTAAAGCTTTTTAAAGTAAAATAAAGTAGTATTATTTTTTGCCATTACCTCTTTTATTTTTTTTTGTTTTTGATGAGCCTGGATTCAAAATTTTCTTTTTAAAATAACTTTTTAATTTCTTAGAATCAGAAATCTCCAATTGTACCATTTTATCCGGTTTGCGCCTTTTGGTTGCCTAAGAATCGAAAAAACATTTTTTTCAGCAAATCGAAAAAGTACGATATTTTACTCTCTAGCATCGAAACTTTGAATAAAATTCTTTTCTTAGAATCATTTTTTCCTAGGGATGATTCTACATTCCACATTGAAAGTTCTAAAACCTTTACATAAAGATATAGGAAAAGTTCTAAAGTATAATTTTTTACCCCATTAAAATCAGAATTTTCAACCGGTACTTTTTTCAGATTTTTTTTTTTTGCTCGACTATCCCCCATTATAAGATTCAAGTACACTGAAAAAAATAACCTTCCTGATATTAATGAAACGGATTCATTATTTTGTTTTCATTACTTAAATGAAGGAATTCATAAGCTGATTGAAATTTCATGCATGTTATGAACAAATTTTATGAAACTTGTTTCATTAGATTTCATAATTTCATTAAAAAATATCATAAGATTTTTTAGAACTAAATACAACTCTGCGTTGCGAATAAGAGAAAGAAAACAGAACAAAAACATACGACGTTTTATTACACCACGCGTGTTTAGTCTAATTGCAATTTTTACATGTGTGTTAACTTTTTTCTAATAAAATAAAATAATTTTATATTTTTTTGCTTTGTTATTGAAACTTGTGTGTGTGTTATGCTGGTTATATCTAATTGAAATTACAAGTGAAAAGTTCCGTATAAGTGTTTCTTTTGACTGTTTTTTATAAAATATAATATAATTTGCAACAGAAAAATAGTTTTTTAAGTCATTAAAATTTTGTGATGAAATGTAGGGTAATGTGTGTTGTTCCATTGCTACGTTGTTGCTACGTTTTGGCAGCACGTGTTTTTAAAGTCATCGCGTTTTTGTCTTTTATATGGCAATTCAGACCAATTTAGGTTTGGAGTAAAATTTTGTTGTGTGTAAAAACTAGGTGAAAACCATAAAAAGTGTGCAATTAAGGGTCATGTCACAGACTCAATTCCGTTCGGAAGTGGAATTAGTGGTTCACTCGTAAAACGCAAAGCAAATACTTTTTTTCAGAATGAAACCACTTTTAGAAATTCAATTCCACTTTGATTTTTGAAAGTGATTTCATTCCGAAAAAAAAAATAGTTTTGCGTTTTACGAGTAACAACTTTTTTTCAAATCCGATCGGAATTGAGTCTGTGACATACCCCTAAATAAAATTTCAGTGACGGTTACAGTGATGGTTACATGTAACTTACCAAAATTGTTAAATAATGCAAATTTTCACTTATTGGTGTATGATACGTGCTGTTTTTATGTAACTAGTTTCTAACTTGATTAGGGGCTTTCTATGGAAATTTTGATAACTTTAACCAACATGAATTTATCGTAATTCCCATATCAAAACCTTAATAAAGTTAGCAACTAGTTACTTGTAAAAAGCAATTATCATACGCTCATTACCAACTACTATTCCACATTTAATCAATGGATATTTTCATACATTTTATGAAAACTTCATAAAACGTTTCAAACAAGTTCTACGAATATTTTCATTATTTATATGCAAGTTTTCATTGAAAGGAACTTTAATGACACCAGTTTCATTAATCAAATGAAACCTGTCTTCGGTTGAAAACGTGAGTCATTTTTCATTAAGGTTAAGTCAATTTTCATTAATTTCACGAAGCTATTTTTTTCAGTGTATGTGACTAATATTTTTGAAAATTTAACAATATTCCAAAGCACATAGATATATCCTTATTTACACGCTTAGATTCAGAATTTCGTGGATCTATTTTCTTATTTATTTTCACTTTTTCTAAGTGTTTTTGTCACTGCAGGATCCTACATTAAAAAATTTCAAGGTTTAAGGGACATCCAAATAAATAAAAAAATAACACAATAATATATTGCGTTTGTTACTGCTCGCACCTTAATGTATGCTTTAAGAATTTTGCAAAAATACCACAACAACCAAGAGAGACTTATAAAACCTGAATTTGATTAAGATTTAAAAAATTTCATATTTTGTATGGTAAATCCTAATTCAAGTGATTGAAAAATAAAACCTGGGGCTAATTCTTGGAGTCGAAAGCGGCCGAAATTCTTCTTGAAAATGCGATTTTTCTATTCTTCTTGATGCCTTATATTATGCTTTGATAATTACAAGCATTTTATGTGTTTCTTTTGCAAAACTGATATATAGAGAAATGAAAAAAAATATAGATAGCTTTTACTTTTTAAAGTATAGTTTTAGGCACACAGAAAATTTAAAAATTGCACGCTCGAGTAGAATTTCGATTACTATCGACTACGAAAATTAGCCCCCTGATTTCTGAATTAGGTATTTTTTATAATTGTAACGTAATTATGACTTTTTTGCCTATGGAATTCAACTTCGTCTTATTAAAAGCTACACTTTCCATTAAAACTTTACTAATTTTTTTTAACGAATATTTTTGTTTAAATTTTGCTTTCTTGTTTTTAATGTTTAACTAGTATTTAGTTTGTGTTTTTTTTTTTTTATAAAATTTATGTAGTAGTTTTTATTTTTATATTGCATTTTATCAATTGCTTTTTTGAATATATTTTTTTTTTTTGGTTTGACATATTTATTATATTTCTCATTTAGTTAGTAAAAACTAATAGTAAAGTACAGTATTGATATTTTATAAATTTAGATGTTTTTGAATATGTATTTTTGAATGTGTTTAGATGTATAATTTTATAAAAATGGAATTTTTTTTTTGTTGTTGTAACTTAATTATTTTAAAGATGACTAGATTGAACTCATTAGTTAGTAGTGTGGTTGTATGTATTTTGAATAAAATTCACCAACTACATTTTATAAATTACACATTTTTTTATCTATGTGCTTTAAATTTTAACATATGTTTTGTTTTTGTCTACAGTGTTTTATGCTTGTCATTTATGTAAAGTATGTATAGAATATATGTAAATTTTTTTTATTTTTTTTTCAGACATACATAAATATATAATGTTATTGTCAACTAATATTTATTTATAGATTTAACAGTTTTTAATTTGTTGAAATAAAAAATTGTTTGCCAAAAAGGAAAATAATAATAAATGGAAAACAAAATTTAATTTGAAAACAACATAGTGTAATAAAATTTTTTGGATGATTTTCTTCGTGCTGTTAACATTTTAAAATTCACACTTGAATGTAAATTTTTGGGTTATTGTTAGTTAAAAACCAGTTTGTCCTAAATTTTCCTGCACGCCTGAAAACATGCTTTAATTTGTTTTATAGTTATAAAATAATGTTAACTTAACATACGTTAACAGCACAACCAAAATATACGAATCAGGGGGCTAATTGTCGGAGTCAATAGCGACCGAAATTCTACTTGAGTTAGAGATTTTTCGATTTTTCTTATTGCCTTAAATTATGCTTTAAAAAATACAAGCTATTTTTATATCTTGTTCATATTTTATATCTTGCTCAGTTTTATAACAGAAACATGTTAATGCTTATCACTGCATAATTTTAGGCATATAGAAATATTGTAAAATCGCACGTTTGAGCAGAATTTCAATCGCTATCGATTTCGAGAATTAGAACCCAGGGGAGCTAATTCCCGGAGTCAACAGCGATAGAAATTCTGCTCGAACGCACGACTTTTCATTTTTTTTTTGTATGCACAAAAGTGTGCTTTGATAAGTTCAAGCTTTTTATATTTGTTTTCATGTTTATATGTTTCAGTGTTGTAAAAGAAACACATAAAAGGCTTGTATTTATCAAGGCATAATTTTAGGCATCAAGAAAAAATTTTAAATCGCACGTTCGATTAGAATTTCGACCGCAATTGATCTTAGAATAAGCCCCCAGGTCTTTAGAAATAACACAACGTAAGGTTTGGTTATTCACACTTCACTACAATTCAGCTAATATTTCCAGTTTGTAGTGAAAGAAATAATCTTTAGGATATCCAAAAATAATCATTTTGAATTTATGTAGAACCCTTAAAATATACAATGCTACACTATTAAAATATTAATTGTTTTCTAAAACTTTTCTCTTAAAAATATAAATTTTAGAAGTAGAAAATCTCCATTTTAATAAAGGCCAATTGTCACGATAAAATATTTTTTATTATTTTTGAAATTAATTGTAATAAACTAAGTTTTTTTAATGCATATATTGAGGCAGAGATAAAAATTATAAATTTTACTTTTAAAAGCTTTAAACCTTTTCCATTTATATGCACTACAATGAAAATTGTCTTCTTTTACTATTGAGACGAAAGTGTTTCGCAATGTTAGAAACATTTTTAAATATTTCGAAACTCGTGCGTAACATAATATTTCCCCTTAATCCTAAAAGTATGCACTTTTTTCACAAAAAATCGGAAAATCGTTTTTTTTAGTATTATCGTGACAACTGGCTTTTTCCACTGACAGTGAGCCAAATGTTTTGCGACATTTTTAAGGAAAATTGTTACGACAAGATTTTTCGTATGGTGTTTGATTTTATTTCTAAAAGAATACGTTTAAAATCTTTTCGCTACATTTGGCTTTAATGGCCAATTGTGACGATACCACTGAAAAGGAAGGTCTTTTAGAAGTCACCCACCGATTATCCTGAAGCTTGCATATGGGAATGAGTGGAGAAAAATAAGAGTTACCTGTTTTTTTAGCAGCCCAATCTCAAAAAATAGGGTTGCCACCTTATGAAAAAATTAGGTTTTTCGGGAAAATCAAAATAAAATCCGAACTAGCAGGATTTGCGGGTCAGCTTAATTTAAATAGAGATTATTATATATGATTTTGGCGGTCGTACGTATATACAACTCCATATAAACTACCCCAACGTTTTTACATTTTTTGAGATAGTCGTTCAACATTGGATAGGCTTTTAAAAAACCTTTCGATCTTTATAAAATTCATATAGCTTTTTTTGAAGAAATGTGAAAAATCCCCAAAAAATGAAAAAAAAAATCCCGTTTTTCCTCTCCCCTTTGATCCGCTAATTGTAAGATTGGGCAGCTAAGATAAAACAGGTATCTCTTTTGCTCCTCTCTTTCCCATATTCAAGTTTCAGGAGAATCTGTGTGTGCCCTGGGAAATACCTTCCTTGTGAGTCAAACAGTTTTCGATGTTATTTGTAGAAAAAAGAGTGCATACTTTTGGGCTCAAAAAAATTTAAACGTACGATTTTTTACATTTTTAGAAATGTTTCTAAAAATGTCGAAAATCATTCGACAGAGAGTTATTTTACATCAGTCGAAGGATTTTTTGAGCCTAAAAGTATGCATTTTTTTTTACAAAAAAATATCGAAAACCGTCTGACTCACTAGGGAAGTATCGTTTTGTTGTATAAAACAAAAATTAATTAGACACGTATTTTTTTACTGACCCAAAACTCATTTTTAGGGGGGGGCGGATTTGGGGAATTGGACTTTTTTCAGTTCTTACGATTTACCCCTAATTAATCTTGTGATGCTAACAACAACAATATTTTTGGACCTATTAACAAAATGCCCTAACATTTTTGTATTTTAATCAATATGATGAAAAGTTGTTCATTAGCATGTCCCGAAACCAGGAAATTTCGGAATTTCTTTAGGGAATACCCATAGAGCAATGCTTATTAAAGATCTGATTACGGGGAAAAAAAGCCTGAACATAAACTCCGTTTTATACAAAATGTTAAAAGAATTCAAACTCAGGTTTATACAAAAACTTAAAGAAGTATTTAATAAATTACACCTTTTCAAAATTTCAAAACCTTGTGCTGGACCAAAATTGCTCCATGAAAACTTTATAAATATTTTTTTCTCAATGTAGTCTTCATAACGAAACTTTTGTCACTCATTTTAAAACTTCTTCAATTTTTTTTGCAATTAAAAAGAAAATTCTTTTCTTTTACCACTGAGTCGAATAATTTTGGACCATTTTAAAAACATTTCTAAGAATTTCAAAAATCACACATAATAACAATTTTCCTTTGAGCCTGAAAGTATGCACTCCTTTTTAATGCAAAATATCGAAAATATCTAACTATTTCTGATGTTTTTCAGTAAAAAAGCAAAAATTTTTAAAACTTAATTTTAGGCATTAAGAAGACTAAATTAAAATTAAGCAATTTTTAGGCATATTCGACATTTTTAGAAATGTTTTATAAAATTTTGAAATTTATTTGACTTAAGACGTAAAAAGTCTGAAAGCTTTTGAAAATAAAAATTATGTTTTTTTCCTTCTGCCATATCTTCTGCTTTAAAAAATATTTATTTCATCGTGTCAATTGACTTCAATAAATATTTAAAAATTGCATATTTTTAGGGTTCCATTTTATTAAATAAAGCATATTTTTTGGTTTCCTTAACTTTTAAATCCTATTAATGCTTCAATGACGAGGGTATGGTTATGGGGGAAGAAAAAACGACTGGGATTTGTTTTTAACATTTAACAATTATTTAATTTTTTTTTTATTTTGGTTTCTTGGAACTTTAGTTTTAATAATATTAAGCTTAATTTATTTATAGATTGTTTAGCTTTATTTAATGATTTTTTTGAGTTTTCGAAATAATTTTTTGTTGTAATTTTCTTTTTGGTATAATGAACGAGTATATGTTTTTAAATTATTTTATTTTTTTTGTTTTTCTTGTAAGCAACAAAATACTGTAATGTATGGGTTTTTTTTCATTTGTGTATAATAATTTATAATTTTTATTTTAATTTTCTTAAAATTAATTTACTTAGTTGGAATCAGAGTCTGAGTCACTAGGTGGCGGTACAGGTGAAGCAGCTGGTTTCGTTGCAGCAGGTTCTTCGCGTATAGGTCTGGTTGCTGCCAAATAAGCGTTTGTGGATTCTCCATGTGTTGTTTCAATGCCAACCCTAAAAGTATGCACAAAAAATATTGATGTAGTAAAAAACTTAAACAAGGACAGAAGGTTCATCCCAACAGTTAAAGGATTTTATGCAAACCAAAAGGATACACAATTAATTGGAGACGATGGAATTTCTTAGGGGATTCACAACAAAATGTTAAAGGAATTTTAGGATTTATTTATTATGGTATCTACCCAATAATACAACAATATTAGCCTGACACCCTGATACATAGAAATTTTAAGACAGTCTCAAAATAGTATATAGTATTACACCGTCCGACAAAAACAAAAAAGTCATTAAAAACGAACCTGATAATATACGTTTGAAACTAGATACTAAATAGAGTAAAACTGCATTTACAGTTTTCATTTCGTGATCCTGTTTCCATTTTAAAGGACTTCAAAGTTTTAGGGGATTACATTTTTCTAATATATTTTTTACATTTTATTATTTTGATTTACATCAGGAAAAAAGGAGTTAAGAAATGTCCTTTCAAAAATGTTTCCTTCATTATCATTTCAAGTTTTAAACAAAATGTTTTGATAATGTATTAATTCTGTTTTGTTTATTGTTGGACTTTATATTTTATAACTGAAGTTTTATTTATTTCGGTTTGAGTCCATATTAATTATTTCTGAGAAATAATTATTTTTGTTGTACAATGAGAATATCTGAAAAAATAAATTGACAACACAGGCTAAGTGGAGATGTCGACAGCTTTCGGAAGAAGCCACCCTTCCTTCGTCAGCACTCTTCGATTGTCACTGTAGGTGTGTAAGATTAAAATCAGCTATTTAAACGTACATTAAGGTGAAATAATTAACATGGACTCAAACCGAAATAAATAAAACTTCAGTTATAAAATATAAAGTCCAACAATAAATTAAACAGAATTAATACTCAACTCATAAGTTACCATGCAAATTTAGTAATATTTCTCAGAATTAGAAATATGAAATAAAATTCAATCCTAGCGGACATTTTTCAAGACTTGAAAAGTCCTACTAAGGGTTGCAACTCTGAGAAAATCTACTACAGTGTAAGAAATTACAGCTGTGTTAGAAAAACTTAAAAATAGATTGATTAAGTTCGTGCTAAACGTAAAATATGGGTGATGAAATGTGATATAATTCCCGTCCGCTTTTTCACCTTAATGTACGTTTTAATAGCTGATTTTAATCTTACACATCTACAGTGACAATCGAAGAGTGCTGACGAAGGAAGGGTGGCTTCTTCCGAAAGCTGTCGACATCTCCACTTAGCCTGTGTTGTCAATTAATTTTTTCAGATTTTCTCATTGTACAACAAAAATAATTATTTCTCAAAAATAATTAATATGGACTCAAACCGAAATAAATAAAACTTCAGTTGTTTTGATAATGTTTTAAAAGGACATTACTCACATCCTTTTGCCTGATATAGCGAAATGAATAAAAAAAAACGGGAAAAATTATAGACGATTCTGCTCTTTCATAACACAAGTTCAAGTATTTAAACAAATATTTTACAAAATAAAATCCTTCAAAACTTCCTTTAAAAGGAAAAAAAGACCACGAAATGAAAAACTATAAATGCAGTTATCATCCGGTTCATGTTTAATATTGGCTGCCGGAAATTGTTATATTACTTATAGTTTTTTCTGTTGGTACAGATCGAGCACTTGCTCTAAAATTATATTTTTTGTATTGAAAAAATATAATAGTGCAATATTTTTTATTTTATTTTGTGACTCTCTCAAAATTTTGATGAAATCGGATGTTAATCTACGAGTTTTTAATGTTTTTTTCCATAATTTTTTAACATTTATTAAGTAAATTTTAAAATATTACCCTGAAAGTATGCTGAAAAATTTAAGAAAATAAATCCTCAAGTAAAATACAAAAGGTGGTAAGCCCTGTTTTATGTAAAAGGGTTGTTTAAAATTTACCAGTATGAGCGCTCGGTGCTTCGTTTCCGATTATATTAAATACCGAATATGAAAGGATCATAATTTGAGTTCCCATTTCTTAAATTCGTGCCTACGGAATCTTTAATTTTTTTTTAATAAAAAAGTTTGATTGCAATAAACCACATTTATAATTTTAATGCGCTGAACACGAATGTCAAAAAAAATTAAAATCAGAAAAACGGTTTTCGAGATATCACCAATTGAAATTTCCAAAAAGTGGTGGTTTTTCCTGCGTTCAGAAATTAAAAAAAAAAAACTAAAAATATCTTTTTTGGCCCTTCATAGAGCTCGAGGCGAACTTTCATTTTAACCTAATATTAGCCAAATCCGCTCATTTTAACCTAAGGCATCCTTCGTTTAAAGTTTAGGATTTTTCAAAAGTTTCCCCCAAAAGCTTGAATTTTTTAAAAATAAAAAAAATATTGAACGCGAATATCAAAATTTTTTTTAATCGGTCACGGTTTATAAGATATCGCCATTTGGAATTTTCCACAAAATTTTGAATATCGATCAAAACTTTAAATGTTCCAAAAGTTTTGAAAAAAAATAAAAAATTTTAAATGAAAGGCTACGCAGGTTAAAATAATCTGAGCTGGCTCATATTTAGGTAAAATAAAAGCTCGCCACAAGCTCTATAAAAGGGTTAAGCAAAAATTTTAATATTTTTTTTTTCAAAAAACCGCCATTTTTTGCAAATTTTCAAATAGCAATATTTCGAAAACCGTTCGACCGATTTTAATTTTTTTAGTTTGTACTCAGTGTATCAAAATTATTAAATGCGATGTACCGCAAGACATATTTTTTAAATGATTTTTTTAAATGTTCAAAAATTTGTACCATATAGAATCTAAATTTGTAAAAATATTTTTTATTAAGACCATTTTTTCTGTTGATTCTTTCGAAAAAGTACTAGAGTGCAATTAGTAGTAGTATCAAGCCTTTTTTTTAGAATGTTTTGCTTCGATGCAGTATCCTACATTCCAAAAATATATTTTTACCATTTTTCGTCTTTTTTTAGAATGTTTTGTTTCTATGCAGGACCCTACATTCCGAAAATCTATTTTTACCATTTTTCGAAAGATTGAAAAATAGTTTCAAAGTGCACTTTTTACCGCTCTAAAATTTTAATTTTCTAAAAAAAAGTATTTTTGTCACAATTCTTTTTTCCGCTGGATGCTCCAACATATAAATATCAAGTTTCTAGAACCATTATTTCAGGAGATGGAAAAAGTGCCAAAGAACAAATCGGATGCATTAAAATCGGATTTCCAAAAAACATTTCTTTTTAGAATGCTTTTTTTCTCAAAAGCTTTAGAATTAAAATTTAATGTTTCTCCTTACAATCGCAATTTTCCAAAGTACTTTACCTGATTTCTTTTTTTACATGCTGGAAAGTACCAAAAGTACACCTTTTTTATCCCTTTAGAATCGGATCTTTATCCCTAGTGGATATATTTTCAGGGGCTGAATTTGCATTCCAAATGGCAGGGTCTACCCTCAAAAAAAAGACATAACAAGATTTTGGGAGAAAATTTCTTTAAAAATAGGTGACGAATTTTTCTAAAAATTTTGTTAAATTTAACTTAAAAATGAGACATTTTCTTAAATGTAAGAAAAATCTATAGTTCATATACTTAAATATAATTCTGAAAAAATCTGAAAAAAATCAGTCAAAGATTTTTGCACTAATAACATTAAATGGGGGAAAGGTTGGGGTGAGGCCGCAAAGAAAAAAGAAAAAGATGTTTAGGGCGACCACAAAGAAAATAAAAATTTATCGAAACAGTTCTAAAATTTTTTTTTATACCCTCCACTTAGTGATAGAGGGTGTATATAAGTTTGTCATTCCGTTTGTAACTCATCGAAATATCGGTCTGCGAACCCATAAAGTATATATATTCATGATCCCCGATCGATTTTAAGACATTCTAGCGATGTCCGTCTGTCCGTCTGTCTGTGAAAATGGTGATCACGGCCAAAGTATTACACGGACATGACTGAAACTGAACATATATATTGGAAGTTCTCCCGAGAAGTTTGGTATTGTATTTTAGCGATATCGGTTTAGCGGTTCAAAAGTTAGGAACGAAAATGTAAGGACGCCTCAAAAATTTTAGTACATTCAACATAACCTAAAAATACAAAATGCTTTAATTCGGCAGCTGGTAGACATATGTAAACATAATTGAACACCAAATGGTATTTAAACAAGTACGAACATATTTTTTGACAAAAAAATAAAAAAAATCGCGGATTTTTTTTTCGCGGAAATTTTTTTTGCCAAAAAAGTTTTTTTTTTCAAAAGTATTTTCCTTTTAAAAAAAGATTTTCGCAATAATTTTTTTAAAATTGTGGAGGGTATCACTACATTTGGCAAGGCCGAATTCAACTTTTTTACTTGTTAAATCTGGCAAAGACTATTCCACCAAATTACAATAAATGGGGGATGAGCATGCCAAAAACATTTTTTTCTCAGCCCCTAATTTTGAACCTAAAAGTTTATATTCCCAAGATTTCATATATAAATATATCTCGGTAAATACTGCCGCCAAAACAAAAAGCATTTTTGTAGCTTTGACTCATAGAAAACTACCGTACATAAGGTGGATCTAATTTTTTTATTTTCGATTTTCCAAAATCGGAGCCCAGTTTTGTCCGAGGTTAGGATAAAAAGAAATTTTACAAAGCTATGAGCTCGATCGGTTAAAAATTGCCTCACTCACACTAAAGTTTGAGAGATCAAAATTGGTGCGAAATGAAAAAAAAAAATATTCGTTTTGCTTCACATCATATTTATTAATTTTGGTGCGCTGAACACAAATATCAAAAAAAACTTAAAATAGGTCAAACGGTTTTCGAGATATCGTTAAAATTAGCAAAAAGGGCGGTTTTTCCTACAATCAAGAATTTAAAAAAAAAACAAATCTCAAAATTTCAAATAGATATATGTATTTCGAAAACCGTTTGACCGATTTGAACAATTTTTGGATATTTGTGTTCAGCTCATCAAAATCTAATAAATGTTATCTGTTGCGAGACTTTTTTTTTAATTCGCCCCAATTTCGTTCTCACAAACAAACTTAAACGACAATTTTCAACAGATCGATCTCATATTTTTGTTCTTTCATCTTAACCTAACACAAAATCGGACTCCGATTTTGAAACAGATGTGTTTTCAATTTCCACATACATTGGAGGTTCACCTTATCCGTAAAATACCCGAAAGCACACCGAGTTATATTTTTTTAGCTATCCAGTTTTTGTGATTCTCAAGACCCTATCAGGTCATTAAATTCCGGTATCTCAAAAACCAAGCAAGGTATAAATAAACGGACAAAAGTTTTGGATCGAATTCTGTAGCGAGGCTTAAGGTCCCAATGAGGCAAATAATGACAACTTTCATTTCATTGTTTAACATCATTCTGAATCGAATGATTTGGTGTAAGCGAAGAAAGCAATATGTATATTCGTGCTCTGTCAAAAAATCTATAAAATGACTTTCAATTTGAATTAGCAAACTTTTAGTAGATTTCTCTGCTGAAATAGATACTTTAAGTAAATTCTCTGTCATTTAGTTTTAGAAAATAACAAAAAATTTTCTCCAATTTTACTGATTCTGTTTGTAAAATTGGAGAAAATTTGTTTGGGAATATGTTTGGGAAGCTTTTTAGCAGATTATTTTGTTATTTTACAGAAAAAGTCTGTTGATTTTTTTTAAATGTGTTTTTAAGATGTATTTTTTTTTTTTTAATTTTTGTGAAATTTAAAATCGTAAAATTAAAATTAAAAATAAAAATCAGCAGATTGTTTTGTTAATTTTACAGAAATATTTAATTTTGAAAAAAAAAGTTTTTTAAGTTTTGATCTTAAAAAAATTTTGGAAATTTTATTCTTAGAAAACAGTTTAACTTAAACAAATTAAAACTTGAAAAAAAAACAAGGAAAGTGTTAAATTCGGCTGTGCTGATATACCCTCCAACACGTTAAAAAAAAAAATGGGGCGTATTTTTTTTTTCGCGGGGGTTACTTTGAACTTTTTCTGACATAAAAATGTTTCGTTTGCTAAGAAAAAGTACAAAAAAATATATAACAAGTAAAAAAGTTAAATTCGGCCTTGTCGAATGTAGTGATACCCTCCACAATTTCAAAAAGATTATTGCAAACAACTTTATTTAAAAGAAAATTACTTTTGAAAAAAAAAAAAAAATTGAAAAAAAATTTCCGCGAAAAAAAATTTTGGTAAAAAAAATCCGCGATTTTTTTTTTTTTTTGTCAACCAGAAGCCGAATTAAAGCATTTTGTATTTTTAGGTTATATTGAATGTACTGAAATTTTTGAGGTGTGCTTACATTTTCGTTCATAACTTTTAAACCGCTGAACCGATATCGCTCAAATGCAATACCAAACTTCTCGGGAGCACTTCCAATATATATGTTAAGTTTTAGTCATCTCTGTGCAATATTTTGTCCACGAGAGCATTTTCCACAGACAGACAGACGGACAGACGGACATCGCTAGAATGTCTTAAAATCGATCGGGCATCATGAATATATATACTTTATGGGGTCCCAGACCGATATTTCGATGAGTTACAAACGGAATTAAAAACTTATATATACCCTCTATCACTAAGTGGAGGGTATAAAAAGGACGTTTTTTAAGAGGTTGGTTTAGTTATTAAGAGGGGAACTTTTCCCCCTGATCCGATTTTGCTAATGTTCGAACTTATCCAGCCCAAGACCATTAAAAATATTCGTAGCAAACTTCAGGAGTCTAGCTCTTTAATTTTGGACTGTATCGTGTCTTCCACAGACGAACAGGCGGAAAGACGGACGGACATCGCTAGAATGTCTTAGAATCGATAACTGATAAATAATATATATCGTCGAACTATATTCAATAAATGCCAACTCGAAAAAGCTTACTGTTCAGGAGAGCTAAAAAACTGGTTATTTCGCATATTATTGCAAAAATAAACAATGTACCTTCCACAAGATGGTTTAAATATTCTAAACAATTTTTACCTATGCAAAAATTTTCATATTTTGCACTTGTTTGCGTATTTTTCAGAGATGGCATTTATTACTATATCAAAAAACAAATATTTTTTTAGAGTTGGCATATTTTGTCGGAAAATAAAAATACATTTTTTTTGGAAAAAATTTTAATTTTTTTTTTTTTTTTTGTTTTTGTTATCCTTAGTACGGTAATTGCAAAAACTGAACAAAAAATTAAAAATCTTTGCATATTTTTAAAAGTTACTATCTCCGAAAGCCTTTTAATCTCAGGGTGGTCAACTTTGGCACTCTGTAACTCACGCTGTATTGCAATAGGGTCACTCCAAACCAGCTATTTTGAAAGCTTAAATCATTGACTTTATTTGCCCTATTCATAATGTTTAAATCTGATAAATAGTTCGAAAGTTACATAAATATAAGCAATTTTTTTTTTTTGCAAACACTATTTACCGATATTTTTAAAATGGCAATATCTCGAGAACCAGTCATTAGATTTCAAAATCTTTACAAGACTCGTGTTCAGCATGGCAAATGCAATAAGATATGTGGTCTAATTTTTTTTAAAAAATTTTTTGAAAAATTTTTGGAAATTTACAATGGGTGTTGGCATTTATTTCAACCAAAAAAATATGTACTTTGAGTTAGCAGAATAACAAAAATGGATGTAAAACGACAACAAATTAGTTTTTTGCTCTGAAATTTTTATGGCAGATAGGTATTACATAGGGGAGCTATTTGCCATCGGAAACTCATTTCCGTCAAATTTGAGTTGGCATATTTTGAATATAGGTTCACGATATACTTTGTTGGCCGAGACCGATATTTCGATGCGTTTCACACGGACTGACAAAGTGAGTATACCCCCATACTGTGGTTGGAGGGTATAATAACTTAGAACATTTTCTTGTATTTATTTTTGATCAGCATATTTTTCTGCAGTCTCCACAGATTTCTCTGCTGATTTCACTTAGATAATCAAGACATATTTTTAGCAAAAAATCTAAAATCTAAAGATTTCTCATATGGCTCAAAATGGGTGTATTTTTAGCTGATTTTTCTGCTGATTAGACAGAGAATTTGTTTTGAGTGTATTTACCGGGAATGCCAAATTTTATATTTAAAATTAGCTTCCAATAGGGTCCTCAGATGTGTAGAGCTAAGCCTTTCAATATTTTTGTAATGTTTTCTTTTCAATATTTTATCCGTTTTGTTCTATCTCGCTTTTTTTTGAGATATAGCAATTTGTGTGAATTGCCCTCAACTCTAAGAAAATAAATATACCCAGCAAAAACTAGGTAATGAGTCCCAATTGGATTACCTGGTAATGAGTACTTATTACTCGCTGCGTTACTTTATACCCCAAAAAATGGCCTTACTTTTAACTTACGAAGTAAATGATTTGCAATCTGAATTTTACAAAAAAACAATTTTACTCTTAATTTATTTTCTCTCATTTAAAAAGAGCAACTTAACAAACAATGCAGTTACTTCTTCAACTTTTCGTAAGCGAGCTAGGAATGGGCTATTATTTGTTAGCTTTTTCGTAAGCGAACAAAGAAGGCCTTGCCTCCAATGACATCGCCTTGCTAAAGTAATTAAGAATGAAATTGGGACGTAACTAGTTACTTATTTTCGTTATAAATCCCAAAGTTAATTACTTGGTAATGGAAGTTTTTGCTGGGTAATTAACTATCTGATAGTCAATTAGGTCATAAAACTTATTTTTTTGCATTAAGTTTTCTGTGAACATCATTTTAAGATATGTTTCTTAAAAACAAAGTAAATTAACTATTTTGGAGGAAATTTTTTCCTCAAAGTAAGGAAAATTTCCCATTTTTTAGTTAAGTTTTAGGAAAAATTTGAAAAGTAAGATTATTGGAGGAAACTTTTTCCCAAATTTATGTTATGTCTTTTCTTTTTCGGTGTAGCCTTAATACTTAAAACTATTAAATTTATTTTACTTACTTATATTCATGTCTTGCCAAATATCTAACATATTTCTCAGGAGGTTCATCGGCATCGGATTCTTGAACACTAACCGAACGTACTGTGGTATGTGAGACCTGTGTAGCTGGCATTGTAAATTCGACCAAAGCAAAGGGTGCTAATTCGCTAGGTATTTGATCATATGATGTTAAAGCCATGCGGCAAACCAGTTGATGTGTTGTATAGGCACCTAAAATTCATCACCAAATTAGATATACATAAATATATTTGAAATCAAGTTAAATTTGAAATTATTTACCTTGGCCTTCTTTTGGCAAACGTGGACATCGCCAAACAATGGCACGATGATGATGTTCATATTTAGCTTGACCAGATGTTACCTCAATCAGCGATTCTTGTAGTGTATCGACGGCTCCTAAAATACGTTCAATACCCTTAATTTTACCAGTACGTCTATGCGCTGATTTAACGGAGCCATATCTGAAGTTTAAAGAACTTGTACTTTACAGTTATGCACAGAGTAAATATAAGCATTTGGCAACTTAATTATGCTAAAATGGAGGTAAGTCTACAAATTTTTGGTTGTGTTTACACTTTTTATACGAAAGATTTTAGTAGTAATATTGTTTAAAAATGTGGATTTAGACCAAGGTTGTTAAGGAGATATTATATCACTAGCGCTAACCCGTAAAAGATCAATTTTCATTCATACAGAATCAATTGTAATTTGAAAAAGAACAATTAAAATTCTAAAAAAAACAATTGAACTTCATGACTCCCATTCTAAGTAATTTGTAAAACCTTAATTGTAATTCGAAAAAGATCATTTGAAATTTGTTAAATATCAACTGTAATTCCAAAATGATAAATTTTAGTTCGCCAAATATCAATTGTAATTATTAAAAGATCTTTACGAAATCTTTTACGAATAACAATTGATCTTTACCGTATAATATTTGATTTTTTACGAATTACAATAGGAATCTTCTTATTACAATTGGAGTCTTCGAATTGAAAATGCAAACTTCGAATTACCAGTAGAATATTTGAATTTCAATTGATATTTTTCGAATTACATCTGTAAAAGCTGTATTATACTTAAAGCACGATAAAGCTTTTCCTATTTACCAAAATTTCTAAAAATTTGGAAAAAAAAGAGATGGGGTTACTCTTTTATGAAACTTATTACACAACGAATTTGAGGTCACCAAGTGTATCTTGAAATTAAAGTGTACCAATAGTAGACCGAAAACCCTCAAGGGTTTTGAAAACTTAGCTTGAGCTCTTTTTTCATAGCCCACTGAAGTTTTTAACTTGTTTTTTAAAGCGTTTGGAATAAGTACATATTAACCCTCTATCTGTTATTTTTAGGGATTATTTTGGTTCTTTTTCAAATATTTCCATAGAAAACCACTAGAACGGGCGTTTGAACTGTAGAGTTCGAATGAATACCTGTGAGGCAAAAAAACTTGACGCAGAAAGTGTTTTGCGAACATTTTAACCCTTTAAACGCACTTTTTAGTGTTTTTCCATCAGAACATGATTGATTTAAGTCGCCCTTCTATTATCGTGGAACAACCAAAAATTTAGCTACCAACAACAGCATAATTTTGTTTGTGTTTTTATTTGTGCACTGAGAGAAAAATACTTTATTTTTACTATATCATGGAATTATAAATAATACTTAAATTTTTATAAAATATTTTATTTATAACTAATAAAAAAATTTCCATTAATTAATGCTTTAGAGGATTTATACTTCTCATAAAACCTAGTGTCGGTTGTTGGTTTTGTCGAGTAGATCACAAACAAAAACTTTTTTAGACCATAAGTTTAACATTTTAGAATGCCTTTAAGTGAAATTGACTGGATGGAATCACGCTGGAACTATCTAATGAGGGGAAATACCCAGGTGTGATCCTGTACTCAAAACTTTCTTGGAAAAGGAATGCTGACCAAAGGATGAAAAAGTTGTATGTGCTTTGTACACCTGCCGTATATTATCCACTGACAGTTAGACAAATACAGCTTATAGTGCCCTCGTGTGATGGAGAGCACTGAATAAGAAATCGTATCTTTGCAACCAACATAAGGCCGTGGATTAGACTTGTGTTTAATTGTTCAATTGAGTGATAAAAGATCTAGTTCGTTCTTCTAGTTCAATCAGTCACTTATTGTTTTCGTCAACAGTTCGTGAACGAATGATTTTGATCACGTCTGTTGTTCGTTCATCTAGTTAAAATCAGTCAATTTTTTTTCGTTCAACAATTCGTGAACAAATCATTTTGATCATGTCTGTAGTTTTGGCTCTTGTTCAAATAAAAACGCTAGGATCAATAAATGAAAAATAGATGATGGTTTTAAAAAATAAAGAATTATTATTAAAAAAATATATTAAATTTTTGTAAAAAACATAAATGCTGACAAAGCGTGCCAAAAGATGAAAGAAAACTATTGCTTACACACAAAAAAAATCCAATGAACGACTTTCATGGTAGTTATGACCAACTTCATACAATTTAATAACTTTTTCATTTTACTTATAAACTTTTTCATAGTATTTATGAATAAATATGTGAAATTTAAGAAATATTTAACATTTTTCATACATATTATGAAAAAGTTCAAACATTTAACGAAAAAGTTCTTTATTTTTATGTATTTGTTCATAAATACTATGAATTTCGTTCATTAGCAAATATTTTTTTTTCTGTGTAGTGACAAAATTAACAAAAAAAGGTTTAACGACCGAACTGAAAGACCTAAAAGAGCTGAAATGAACAAACCAGATAAACCGCTCAGTTAATTGAATAGTTCAATTGAACTAGTTCGTTCGTGAACGACTCTACCGCACATTGGATCCTAGACGCGCATTTGAGAGCCAATAAAATGTTTAGTTATTTACAATAAATGCTCGTATTTACTAAGTAGACACCCTAGGAGAAAGAAAACCGTTCATAGAAAGAAAATCCATCGCTTAGTTTAGTCAGGACATAAATTCAAAGTAAGGACTTTTTGCATAAATTTAAAAAAAATATTTTTTTTTGAAGACTTTTTTTATTTTATTTTTTAAAACTACTTCTAATAATGCGATTTTCCCGAAATTAAGTGGAGATTGTAGCTATAACTATTACCTTTGTTACCCATTTTATGGTTTTTAATGTTACTCTTTGTAAGTAGGAAATACAGGCCATCAAAAAGTGTAAATTTTTGAAAAATCAGACAAAAACAGTTTATATTTTGGATTGCAACTTTTGTGGGGAACGGAAGGGAATGGCGATTCTTTTTGTACAATAAACTAGAAGTATTACTTAATACTCCTGGGCTAGAAACTTTTGCAGCCAGTTGCAGCTGCGCCCTAAAATGAAGTTTAAAGTGGGGCCTATTGACGAAAAAATAAATATTTTTAAAGAAATTATTTTCTTAAATAATTTACTGTTAATCGTTTTATTACAAAATTTTACTTAAATGACCTATATTGTTAACAGATAACCGCGGTTTTTAATAATTAGTGATTTTGATACCCTACCTTACTTTATAAATGCATAAAGAGTTTCACCTAATGCTTGTAACTAAAAGGCTTTCTTGACCGCGGTTACGGCCAAAATAACTGGAATAGAAGAAGATATTATAAAACGGGTTGTTATAATACTTCTGTGTATCAACGCAAATAAAAATAATAATTCAGTTAAGTTTAGAAAACACATACACGGAACTGCAAAATTATAAGTTGAAAGCATGGTTGGTGAACCATGAGTCCGACTATGCATACAATTCTAGCTCATGACATTATTTATACAAGACTTGTGATTGCCCGTTGGTATTAAAATAACATTTAAAAAATATTTGCCTTCTTTCATGACAATTATCGGCGCAGGCTCTGTAAAGATTACATGGACATTTTAAAAACAATAAAAGAAACTTTAACAGAGAAAACTCAAAAACCAACAACCTGCAAGACGTTTTTTTTTTTGTTTATGATTGAGTCCAATGCAAATATAGTATCTCTAATAAGACAGACAGAAAAGTTGGAAGTACTGATTATAGAGTATTGTTTTTAAAATATTTTTTTTTTTACAAAATAACTTAACAATTATTGCAAATAATGCGCATTTACCGTGTGTTGCTTCTTTGTTTGATATCTTTGCCCATTATTTTTGTTTAAAAAATTGAAAATGATAATAGATAGAAAAGAGTTAATTTTGCTGGTTATTTTTGTGTAGGGTGTCAACTTTACCAAAATATGAAAGAAACACTTTGAATTGAATGGTAAGCTGTTATATTGTCACTTAAAATCCGTAACTATTTTAAATAATTGGCCTCCATTTTATTTTTTTATATGAACAAATCAACCAACTTTGCCTTAAATTTACAAGTAGGGTACTAATGCGAAAAATGTCCAATCTACATGTGTGAGTTCCTTAAGGTCTCCAGTTTTTATAATGGTAAAGAATGTCGTGAAATTCCTATCCGTTCAAGAGTTATAACAAAAAAACGTCGATGCGCGCCTTTTCCATACAAAGTTCCCAATGTGTACCGTGGATATCTACATCAAGGCACATCAGAAAAATGGGCTCTCTGGCTAAGAGAGTAAGAAATGCTTAAGCAACGCTCTTGGGACACACGACCATATAAATTACGGTGGGAGTTACGAAACTGGAACAGAAAACCGACTATATCTCACCGCAGGCGCACTTGAATAGAACCTTCAATGTCGTTGTACCAACTAAGGTAGGTTAGACGCAAAACTCTGTTACGACAGAGAATGCGATATAAATTTTTACAGACGGACGGCAGATAGGGATCCCCATTATACGGAATTATATATTTTTTCTGAATGCCTCATAATCAGGGCCTTATTGAGACTTCCGGACAAGTGTAGCGTTTTCCAGGCTGAGGTACCTTAACATTTTCGTGGGCAGTCTTGCAGATTTGAAGGCCTTAAAACCAAACATTGTGTAACCGTGAATTATTAGGTCAGCACAAAGTCAAGCTAATCTGGGTCCTTGATCATAGTCGGGTCGCTGGGAATGAATTGGCTGATGATTGTGCGAGAAATGGCTCTGAGTCGGTGATGAAACATGTTGACTTAGACATTTCGGTTCCCATAGTGGAATTTATATCACTGGATATCACTGACTACGTGCAGGATATCGCAAACCTTGTGGCCAATGTCAAATCCTAAGAGGACAGAAAGTTTCTTACTTTTGGTAAACGGACGGTTAGCACATTGGTGGGAGTACTAACAGGACATAGTATACTGGGCCAAATGGCCGTTCATATGGGAATCTCCGACTGGGACTATTTAAGGAGTTGTGGGGAACGAAAGGGAGGAGAAGTCATTGAAGCACTTGTTATGTGAATGTTCGGGTCTGATGCAGCGCAGTCTTAGGCACTTGGGGCAAACATTTTTTGATAACCTGGAATACCTTAACGATGTCTTATTGACTTCTCTAGCAGAATATCTTAGAAAATTGGGTGGTTCAAGAAGTAGAAATTTGTAACAAAGGTGGAGTAGGGAAAAAATAAATAAGGGAATCACAATGGGCCTTATGCCATCTGAGTGAATTTGTTTAATGTCGGACACCTAACCTAACAACTTTTAAAGAAAAATGTCGTAATATACTCGACATTGCATTCAGTTTTGCTTTTTGTAGCACAGTATATTTACAACGGTTTATAATAATGATGAAAAATTTTTCTAATTTTAATCATAAATGGTAAAGCATTTTCTTTCAGTGTCTGTTGGAATAAGTGTTTGTTCTAATTTAATAATACACAGTGCAACAACCCACATTGGAATGGGATGAAACCAAAAGCAAATGAAAGTTGACATATTCCATAACAAAATCCTTTAAGGCTTTACTTGGTTCAGCGCTAGATTTTTTTTACACGCATTTGAAGTTGGCAAACTTTTATTATAATTATGAGAATAATTGCTTGATAACTGTATAATACGCTTAATAACTGTTTAAACGCTGGACCACACGTGTCCAATAAGGGCACAATCAGGAGCCTATAAAGTAGGACATGTTGAGTACACAAAAACTTTAAATGCTTTTAAATCACCAATTTTAAATGAGTGTAAAAAAAATCTAGCGCTGATCTAAAAAAACGCCTTAAGGGTTTTGTAATGTAAAATGTCAACTTTCATTTGCTTTTTATTTCATCTTATTCCGATTCGGAAAGTTCGATTTTGTATCACTGTGATATTAGACTCTTTAGACTTACCTAAAATGTTTTTCAACACGGAATAAATAAATCCAACATTCTGGTATAGGGAAACGAACAGAAACATCTTCACACGGAATCTGTCCCAATTTGCGTGAGGTGAAACCTGGAACTAAAATATCCGCCCGCAGTTCAACTTTATTGCCGGTTACTATCCACTGAGCTTTGAGTTGTAAAGGAAGTTCACGATTTTTAGGCGGTCGAACACGGAAGCGCAGTAATTCTATATAATTGGCATCAGGCGGTTGGAATCTATGGAAAAATTAAAAATATTTAAATTACATATCTTTTTAACTACTGCTTTAACTTTTAAAAGTACCTAATCATTCTGGTCTTTTCATAATCATCCGTATTAACTACACTATGAAATTCTACAGCTTCCAAACGGATCCATTCTTCAGTTGCTACTGGTATGATATCATGACGTCCAACAACTTCTTTACCTTGACGCCACATATCATTTACACCCAGTTCAATCATGGGCATACCTGTAATTATAAAAATTTAGAATTGATTTTCGATATTTAGTTTACTCATCGACACAGAAAAAAAGTTCACCAACCGAATGGGAATTCATAACTAACGCAACAAAAAATGCGATTATTTAACTTCATTCATAGAGTAATTAATTTATAGAGTTCTCATGCAATCTCCGGAAGATTTTTTAAAAAGCTTTATCGAATTTTTTCTCTGTGCTTTTGTTAATTACTTACCTGTTAGAAAAGCCAAAAAGAATACTCTCACTCTGGCAATTTGTTTAAGGATTTTTCCTTCAAAATCTTGTTCCACATATATTTCATCTACAGCTGTTACTTGCACTTCTTCCATTTTATAGGTTAAAGCTCTTTCGCGCAAAGCCGTCAATTTAAATAAGGCCTCCTCAATGCATATCGAAAATTGTTTCATATCTTCGTAGTTCATTGAACCGACTTTAAATAGTTGTGATGACTGCGGTGCATGCTCTACGGGTAGACCTAATTTCTTAAGATCACTACCGAACTCTTTGACACCCTCGTAATCTCCAGCTATGGCGTATTGTGCAAATTTTGTGAGTTTATTGGTAATACGTTCAGCTTTGGTAACCTGTCCTGGTCTAACTCCTGGCCGTTCTTTATAGAAGATATATTGCAACTTCATTGTGAAGATTTTTCCAAATTGATCGTACTGTTGTGCCCCTATCTCGGATACAGAATATGAAGGCTGTAAAGGAAGTTCCTGGAAAGCCTGCTTGTCGGAAGCTTGATTGAAAAGTTGTACGACGGGTACATCATTTTGTACGGCTAAACGTACAAAAATCTTTTTCCAAAATCTTTGTCCTGTTATCTTTTTCTTATTTGGTTGTCTCAATTGCATTTCCCATCCGGAACCTACATAATTGAGACGTGGAAATTCTTCCAGAGGTTGCGAAACATCTTCGTCGAAGAGGGGCGTTTGCGGAGTATCTTGCGAATCTGTGCGTGTCAGGGTAGGTTCAACTTGTTGTGGAGCTGGAAAACCAGTATCTTCAAATGGATTTACAGCTGGGCTTACATCGCCAGAATATTGGCCTGCCGGAGCAGTACGAGTCGGAGGCGGTGGAGCTAACTGTGGAGCAATTCCAGTTGCCCCTTCCGTTTTTGGCCGTATAACAACATTGAAATCTTTTTCTACTGATTCTACGGAATCGGATCGTACTGGAGCCTGCAAAGCGTAGAACTCATCGTCATCATTTCCAAAACCATCGTCTGGATCACCAAAAGCATCAGCTGTAGAATTGGGTGTACCGAAAGCACTATCACCCCAAGCTAAAATTTCAAGTTTAATAACAGTTAACAAATATTTAAGCGTTAAACAAAATCTGTGCTAAGTCTTGGTGAATTTCAAATACTTTTTACTAATTTTTCTGATCATAACTTACCATCTCCTGTTGTAGGTGTTACTGCACCTGAACCAGCACCTCCTCCTCCTCCAAAACCATCTAAAATACTGATATTATCCTTTTTAACCGAATCAAATTTAGCTGAGAATGCATCAAATTCATCTGGTTCAGCAAAAATATTCGTAACATACGATTGTACTGGTTCAACAATAGGCTCTGGATCTGCTGCAAATATATTTATAGTGGCAGCTGCTACAGGCGTTGTATCTGCCATGCTGGTAAAAATATTTTCTGCCACTTCAGTCGGCTCCGTATCATCAGCAGCAAAAATGTTTGTAACGACATCGGCTGGAGGAAAAGTTTCTTCTTCCTCATCTGGGCTAGCAAATGGATTAGCCGATCCAGCGCCGCTGGGTGGTGCAAAATCTAAGCCAGTATCCATTTCTTCGACTATGGGTTCGTGTATGTCAATTTCTGGATCTGGGTCACTGGTAACATTGTCTGACAAACCTTCCAGGGGTGATTCTGGTATAGCTTGTGTTGTTCCGGCAGATTCTGTGAGAGGACTGTGATCAGATTCTACTATTGATCCCGCTTGGGGAATTATTGAGACATCAGCATCTTCATCATCTGCTGGAGGACTAGGTTCAGAATCAATTACAACCGATGGTATGTCCTTCATTGGTTCTATTTTTGGTTCCGGTTCAGGTTCATCTTCATCGTCAGACCTTGGTAAATCTTCCACAGTAGTTATTTCGATATCTGGTGTTGGTGCTCGTTGTTTAGTTGTTGGTTCTTCCACAGCAATTCTATTCAATTGAGTGCTATTGTGTGTAGCTGATTGAGGTTCTGAGGTAATATTGTGAGTGCTTTCATCTGGTCGTGTTAACACCGAATTGAATATTACAGAATCTTCCGTTTCTTCTTCATCATTAGCCTTAGTTTCTGGTTCGGCTGCACTAGGATCAAATACAAGGTCATCATTAAGTAAGTCAGGTTTGGCCTCGGCTTGAGCAGGTTTATCAAATAGACTGAGTATATCTTGGTTACTCTTTGGAGGCGGAGGCTGTGCTGGTTTAACTGTGCCAAACATATCAAACAGATCCTCTGAATCAGCAGCAGCAGCAGTATCTTGTTGTGGCTTTTGTGGTACTGGTGGTGGTGGATGTGGCGGAGTAGGTCTTGGAGGAGGCTGCTGACCAGTTGCCATTGGGGGTGCTGGTCTAGGTGGAGCAGGTGGTCGTGGGGGTGGAGGTCGAGGAGGTTGTTGCTGTTGTTTAGCCGGTGAAGGCATGGGTGTAGCCGCCTGAATAGTAGGAACACCAGTTGGTATTCCAAATGGATTATCAATTGGTGCAGTATTCATTGAACCTGAACCTATTAAATCTACATCAAAACCTTGTGTATTGCCTGAAGAACCGCTGTCCGAAACATCTAGTAAATCAGCTAAACCACTGTCCGGTGTAGGACTGGGAGAGTGAAGATCTCTCATTGATACTGGACTAGGAGAACGTGTAGCTGGTATGCGACCCAATAACTCCGAACTAGTTTCATCCAATTGACTGGAGACAGTATTAATAAGTTCTTGTGTTTTTGGCGGTACTGGTCTGGGTGGTGGACCCTTTGTGTTGTTATCATCTTCGTCATCTTGAGTTGATTTAATACTTAAGGCATCGTCTTCAGCTTCTATAGTGGTACCAAAGAAACTCATAGCCTGATCGATATCATTTTCCTGATTCTCAGGATCATCTTCTCCATCATCACCAAATGCAAAAGGATTAGCAGCTGGTTCTGAGGCCCCGAAAGGATTTTCTTCACTGCTGGCTTCACCGCCCGCATCAGCTTGCACGAGGAATGGATTGACGGTAGCATCATCCAAACCATCCATATCATCATCCATTAAAAAGGGATTCGCCATTTTGTTATTATTTGAGTAAGTTTTAGATTTTTATAAACTTTAATGATCTATAAGTTCACTTTCCAGGAGTTTTATTTCAGTTTCTCCTGGTTGAAGGTTTTCTGCAATCGAAGTATCAAATGGATCAACGTCCACGGGTACAACTATTTGTTTGTGTGGCAATTGGGGGGTTAAAACTTTATCACCCAAACCCAATTCTTGAGCGTCGCTTTGTATATCTAATACGTCTGTTGGACCGTCTGGTATTCTTTCTGGTAATAATTCACTTTCCAGAAGTTTAAGTTCTGCCTGACCTGGCTGTAAGTTAGTAGCTATTGACGTATCAAAGGGATCGACGTCAATGGAATCGTCTGGTAAATCTTTACTTTCTTGTGCCGGTGTTAAAACCTTAATATTAATGTTATCCTTAACCGCGAGTAAATCTTCGGCTGGTACAGGTGTTGGTGGTGCTCTAGGATCAAAATCGGGATCAGATTCTAAAGCTGGCTTGGCTAAAAGATCGTTTTCTAAATGTTTTAATTCAACTTCCGTAGGTTTATTTGCTGGTACGTATGAAGTATCAAAAGGATCTTCAGAGTCTTTTTCCGCAATCGATGATCCAGAAGGAGCGTAATAAGGTGTCAGTGGTTTTTTATTACTGCCACCCTCTGCAGCTCCTAATAAATCTTGATTGGGTACTATAAATCCTACCGATTTGTTTTGTAAACTTAAACTTAAAGAAGATTTACGTCTGGCAGGATCAAAATCTTCTTCAATTGTTACAGCTGGTTTTGGAGGAGAACTCTTTGGTTCGGGTTCAGGTTCTGGTATTGATTCCTCAGCCCTGGGGTCAAAATCGGGATCACTTAATGACTGCTTGAGAGTAGTTTTTGAAAGCACAATTACTGCACCGGCTACTGTAGTATCAAATGGATCAAAGTCCTCAGCTTCCAAGTCAATGTCTAAATGTTTAGCCAGTAGTTTGACAGCTGCTGGTGGTGGTGGTCTACCTGGTGGTGCGGCCTTTGTCTCTTCAGCTCTTGGATCAAAGTCGTCGTCTTCTTCGAGTACAGTAGTTTTCTTGATTACCACTTCAGCGTAGGACGTATTGAAGGGATCGTCGTCTTGTTGATCGTCTTCGTCGTCACTAACGTAGATGGCTCCGGGAATTAAGTGAGGACCACTTTCGGGTCTAGGTGGTGGTCCTTTGGGTTTATCTAAAAATTGTAATTTAAAGTTTAAAGAAATTTGAGTTTTTATATTTTAATAAAAAATTATTTAACAAACCTTCTTCTCCTGGTAATTTTTCAAATTCTGCCCAGTCTGCTTCGGTAAAGTCTGTTAAAAGTTCCGCTTTTGGTAGCGGTATTTCAGTTATAACTTTTACTTCGTCTTTTTTATTTAATGATTCTGCAGCTAGTTCAGCAAATTCATCATCGTCTGGAGTTTTAAGTGTATCAAACTCCGATAAGTCGGGAAACCCTGACTGGTCTTCGGTTCCTTTGTCTTCTCCCTCCTCGTCGTCTGAAGCTGGTTTCTTGTTTTGTATAAAACTCAAATGTAGTGAAACAGTTAAATCGATAGGACCGTCTGGTACATCAGATATATTATCAAACAGATCATCCAATAAGTTCTGTTGTGGTTCTGGAGCTAAAAGATCTTCGTCATCAGCTTGATCAACACTTTCACTGAGTAAGAGATTTTTAATGCCCTTTCGTAGCTTGCGTTTTGTGGGCTTTGTAAATTCTAGAGCTTTTTCGCGCTCTACGCGGCCCGAAAGAACTTCTACGGCGGCACCTAAACTTACAAGTTTCTTATTGCCTTTGGCTTTATCGGCTCCAACTATAACTTTATCCGCGTAAGCGGTGTCGAATGGATCGGGACCTTCGTCAAATACAGGAGAATCTGGTACAACTAATTGTAATTCACCACTGGTAATAGCATCAACATACTCTGTGACGAAAAGATCGTCAAAGTCAGCTTCAGCGTCTTCACCCTCCGATTCGGAAAGTTCGACTACAGCTTCTGCTAATTTATCACGATTAGCCTCTTTTTCAGCAGCTAAACGTTTTTCTTCCTCTAAACGTTCAGCTTCAAGGCGAGCTGCCTCCTCTTCTTCTTGTTGTTTCTTTTCAGCTGCTGTGGGTAAACGCTGATAAAATGATTCCTTCTTAATACGGTCTAACTCGTTATGAGTCTTGTGTAGTATAGTATCGACACCAGAGGTAAGAGCTTTAAATTTGGCCCACTCGTCGTCGTTTTCGTTAGATTTGTTTGAGTCGTTTGCTGCGGCTTCAGTGGCCGCCGAAGTTTCGTTAGTTGCGGCCCCAGTTGAAGAGGACGAGGTGGCTTGCGCTAACTCAGAGGTCGAAGCAGTATTTGATGTTGTAGCTGTTGGTGCTAAACCTTCAACATCTGATGCTGCATCGGATTCACCGGCATCTGATTTAGCAGCAGCAGCTTCCTGCTTGGCCTTTAGTTGGCGTTTATACTCTTCGAGCTCTTGTTCGGTAAATAGTTCTTGATCTTTTTTGGACTTCTTCTTTTTCTTCTTTAAGCCTTTTGGTAACTTAAGCATTCTCTAATAGACGAGACATCGAAAAACGGTCTGAAAAAGAAAAAGTGAAAGTTTTTGTTTTAAAAATTAACTTTTCTATTAAGCTTTTTTATAAAGTAACCACAACTATTTTTTTCACATTTGTTGAAATGTATTGCAAAATTGTCGAAACGAAATTGAAAATTATTTATTTTTGTTTAAAATCTGTAACTTTATTTGCTTTAAGAAAATTGCATTTTGGAGGTCCACAAATTAAATTTTACGCACTTTTTATCGAATTTTTACCATCAAAAATTGGCATCACATAACACGTAACTGATATTTTTTGCCGTCGACGTTCACTGTCATTTTTTCATTCATATTTGTTCAGCTCAGACTATATATTGCCCTTGAATTATATTTAAACGGTTTTTGAGATGAATTTGTGAAAAAGAGGCATGCATCTGTTCTTTAGGTCTTGTTAGTGGGATCGTATAAAAGAAAGTCAAAAGAGACAACAGAAATAATTGCAAAAAAATATGGGTCTGGGACCCCATAAAGTATATACAGTCAAACCCGGTTATAACGAACTCTAAGGGACCAGTAAAAAAAGTTTGTTATAAGCGAAGTTCACTATAAGCGGGGTATATTCAACCTAGCTTTATTCCCAAAAAATAGATCCAACTTTTTTTATTTGATGTTTTTGTCGCAAATTAAAAAATATGTATGGAAGTTCGTTATAAAAATGTAAATCCAAATTTATTTGTGGACCATAATAAGCAGTTCGTTATAACCGAGTTCCTTATCAAAGAAGTATTTTGTGTGAAAATAGTTGCCAAAACGTCGGGACTTAAGAATTAGTTCGTTATAACCAAGTTCGTTATAACCGCGTTTGACTGTATATTATTAATCTTTGATTGAATCTAAGACATTCTTGCAATATCCGTATGTCGGTGCGGTCATCCGTCCGTTTGTATACGATGCAGTCCACAATAAAAGAGCAAAACCCCTGAAGTTTGGCTTCAGTTTAGCTAATATATCTTCAGTTTGGCTAATATGTCTCATCGTCATGAGCGGTTTAGCTTCGTTAATGGAAAAATCGGACGCGGGAGAAAAAGTTCTTCCTTCGAGAAATAAACCAACCTCTAAAATAAACCTAGTTTTTTTGCAGGTTTTTTACGTATATGCTTAAGAAAGATCAATGTGCTGCACTTGGACCCAGGGGTTGGAAATGTGTTTTTTTTTTTGATCCGCCCCCTTTTTGTGGATGTGATATTAGAAAATAATTTAAAGAATAATTTCATTGCATTACTTTAGTGCAAAGAGCATAATAAATGATTTTCTAAAAATTTTTTCACGGGAGAGAGGTTAGACGCCCCTTGATTTTTTTTTCCTTTATTTTAGACACTAAAGAAAAAATAAATTAATTAATATAAAAGCTTGAACAGTAATTTTGCAATTTCTCGGGAAATTTATCATCTATAATTTTTATGCTTGCAGTGTTGTCACCTTTAATAACCCCGAACTCAAACTGCATACCACTTTTTTGTCGTTAATTGAAGTAAATGTTTTTACAGACCAAAAATAACACAAAGTAATGAATAACTAGTAGTTTATTTCATTTCATTTATTTATTAAGTCAATGGAAATACAAATTCCTTACAGATTACGATTAAGTATAAGTATAAACAATGTTTTTGAAAATGTTTAGCGAGTTTTTTAGCGATATCTCGAAGAATTGAGCAGTTAGAATTTAATGTTAAAACCTTATGACCTTCGATCAGTATCGAGTCACACTGCATTTCGTGTTTTTCAACAATTTTAAAGAAACTTCTTTTATTAATCAAAACAAGAAAAACCCCAAAAAATATGTTTTTCGCTTTTTCTCGCGAAAGTGAGCAGCTATAAATTTTTTGTGCATAGTTTTAATTTCTTCCAACGTGGTCAAATCAAACTGCATACCACTTTTTCTTATCATTTCTAAAGAACGGTTATAAAATATAAATAAATAATAAAAAAAATATATAATTACGCGATATCTTGCGAAATTCAACACCTACAATTTCGATGTCAACAGCTGTGTGACCTTTGATCAAACACAAGAAAAACTGCTTAACATGTTTTTACGAAATTTTAAAGAAACCTTTCGAAAGGTAAAAAACGAAACCAAAAACGGCAAAAAATTAATTTCGCGATTTCTCGCGAACTAAAGAAGATAGGATTTTGATGTTTACTGTTTTGTGACCTAAATAAGTACAATTAAAACTGTATACTCAGTTTTTGGAAATATTAAAAAAACTTCATTATCAAAATTTTAGAAAATACAAAAACACAAATTTCGCGTTATCTCGCGAATGCGAGCAGCTGTGATTTCGCTGTTAACAGTTTTGTGACACTTAATCTTGTAGAAATCGAACTGCGTTTACACTTTTCATCGACACTAAAGTTCAACCTAAACATCGCCGAATCTCACTGTGTACAGTGTCTTAGCACACACCCCTCTTCAAGCAAGTTTAGGTTGCGTTGAAATGTTATGTAAGCTATGGGACACCTTCCTTGTTAGTGATAGAGGGTATATATAAGTTTGTCATTCCGTTTGTAACTCATCGAAATATCAGTTTGAGACCCCAAAAAGTATATACGTATATTATTGATCAGTGATCGATTCTAAGACATTATAGCGATGTCCGTTTGTCTGTCCGTCTGTGGAAATGGTGATCACCGCCAAAGTAGTAAACATATATGACTGAGACTTAGCGCATTCACTTGTCGTTCTCCTGAGTTGTTTGGTATTGCATTTGAGCGAAATCGGTTTGGCGGTTCAGAAGTTATGAACGAAAATGTAAGAACACCTCGAACATTTTTGTACGTTCTACATAACCTAAAAATAACAAGTGCTTTAAATTGGCTGCTGGTTGGCATATGTGAACAGAATTGGGCACAGAGTGGTATTTTTACAAGTACGACCCAATTTTTTATAAAAAAAATTCACAGAATTTTTTTTTCACCAAAAAAAAATTTTTTTTTTTTCAAAATAATTTTTTTCGCAAAAAATCTTTTTTTTAGATTGTAGAGGGTATCTATACATTCGGCAAGGCAGAATTTAACTTTTTTACTTGTTTTTTTTTTTTTTTGATAATCGTTTAATACTCTGTACTTTTTTCAGCACTGGCTCAGCGTCTTTTTAATGTTTACTCTGCGCATAAGCTCCGGAACCGTTTAACCCTTTAACGGCCATACATTTTCTGCCGAAGCGATTTTCAGTTTCTATTCATTGTCTTGATCTGTGACCTAATAAAAGTTGCGAAACAAAATATTGGATCCAGAACCCCCTTCTTCCCCCTCATTTTTCTTGGTGAAAAAATGTCCCCTTTGACGATTGCGCAAATATATTTGCTATTCGCTAGGATTTTTAAGATCTACAACTAAAAAATAGTTACTCTACAAGAATTTGGACCCCTAAAGCCCCTTCTTGTCCCTGATTTTGAACGACATATAAACATCTTTTTGTGAGATTATTATTTTACAAATTATTATTATTATTATTTTACAAATTTGGAGGGCATACCGAAGGGTGTCCAGTCGTTCCAGGACTCAAATTTGCCCATTCACTAAAATACAAGGTAACTTTGTGGAATATTTGTCAATTATATTTGTTTCTACGCAATTCTAAATACGAAAAACGTGTAAGTATTGGTGATTTTGGTGGAAATACGAGTGTGTATTAGTGAAATTTTGGAAAGCGAATGAATTTATCAAAGGAAATGACGGCAAATATTCTACCGTGTGAGCCTTTCCAGAGGGTTCACCAACTTTCCAGCGTAGTACGTCTTCTTTAATATGTCTTTGGGGCATACAGTGAGTAAGTGGATTGAATTAGAGACTTACTGTAAACTAGACTTTTGTTTCCCAAACACTACTCTACAATTCATCTTTTAGCACATTTACCCTGTCTGTTACTTGAACACAAATAATCACCAAAAACCCTTTGGCAAGTATACTTGCATGTGGTCGTTAAAGGGTTAAAGAAGTCGTGAAGTTCCTTTCAATGATTCCACAATTTTCAATACTTTTTAACAATTCTGAAATATATTTCAACAACTATGATAAACAATTAAATAAAAGTGTAACATAAAACAAAGGATATTTGGATAAAGGATGTTTTTTTTTTACAAAGACTAGACAAAAACCTTGATTTTTTTTTTATGACGCATACATACTTGATGTATATCAAAATCTAAGTGAACATCAACAATGAAGGTTTTAGCAATATTTAAAGGATATCAAAGGATATATGTGGGGGTTATATTTTAAGACAACTCACCAAATTTCGTAAGTACCCTTATGAAAAATCATAACTTACAAAAAAATATTTCGTTCAATATTTGCATTTACAGCCAATTAATTGATGCGTGTGTGTGTGTGTTACCAACTTTATATAAATTCGAAAATCATAAAGATGAAGAAAAAAAAACTCACCATAATGTGGTGAATTTATACCGTAAACATGTGCTGTTATTATTATTTGAGTTGTTATCACTTGAACGAATAACCACCACCACCGTTACTTACAATAAATAACACAATATGTACTAACTGTTAAATTACCGCTATGTAGTAGTATACCGTTAGAAAAGGCAGAGCACAAAACAAAAATAACAGAATATAGAATATGTAGATAAAAAGTACGCAGATACACAAAAGTACAAAAAAAAGCACACTCACACACTTTTTTTCGTACGCGAAAGCAGATACAGGAAAATCTATATTCTTTCTTATACAAAATGGGAAAAATCGATTTTTTGCACTTTTAGTTTTAAAAAAAGAAAAATTAAACTAAATTTAATTTAAACATTTATTAATTTTCAATGCCAAATTCAATATAAAATTATTAAAAACTAAAAAATTACTTTAAAAACTATAAACATTTATAATTTTATTATTTAAAACAATTAAATAAACATCAAAATCTTAAGAGAAAAAAATCTTTCCCAAAGAAAAAAATTTTGTAAAATTTCATTTTATTCAAAGTATCACCAAAGAAATTGTATTTCTTTTTGCAGTTAAACTTACGTCTCTCTTTATTTTAATTTTACAGTTTATATTAAATAAATCTTTTATAATTTTTATAAAAATTTATATTTTAATTTTCACAATTTTTTAAATTTCAATCGCACTTGATTACGTATCACGTATGAATTATCGGAAAATTCTTAACTGAATGATGAAAATTTCTTTGCAAAAGTTTCCTTTTTGAAAGGGAAGAAAAAGCTCTTTACTTTTCTATGTTCGAAAAAGCTTTGTTATATTTTTTGGCTGACCTTAACGGTGTTTTTTGTAATAAATGACAGTTACAAGTTGTTGTTTTCTTCATTTTGACATTTATCCTTCAGGAGTAGTAAGAGATAATAAAAAAAAAAATATTTATAAATGACTTTTGACATTTTTGATATATGTTATGCGCATGTTTCAGATGAAGGTGGAAATAAATGTATAAAGATAGATTCGTTAATAACACAAAAGAACTGTCAGTTTTTTGTTACAATGATAGAGATGTGTCATATTTGACAGCTTTGTTATGTTGTTATATTAAATTGTTACATAAATCCGTTATATTCAAAAATAATAGCTACGTTTTTTGGACACTTAAAAAATTATGTCATTAAGGGCTGGTAACTCATCACAATATAATCAATGATTAAGGCTAATCATGTTTGCAAACGTCAAATTTATATGAAAATAATCGTTGATTAGTATTAATCATTGATTAGCTATTGATAAGTTACCAGCCCTTACTGTTTGTAGTTTATTTAAAATGTTTTCGTTATGTCGTTTTTAAAAGAAAAATCATTTGTTTAATGTTCAGTTTTTTCAAATAACTATTTCTGTTCTTTGTTTCAAAAATAACAACATAAAAAATAAAGACTTTCGTTGCCAATTCAATTTTTAAAGTCATTTATTTTTGTTCTGTAAGTAAAAATAAGTGATTCTTTTTTAATTTTTAATGATTTGTGTACGTTATTTTTTTTTAATTGTTGGCATTTTTTAAAGAAAAGTCATTAGTAGGGATGAGATTTTCATGCACTAAAAAATCGAAAATATGCTCTTAAAATATGCGCTAAGAAATTCAAAATATGCACTAAAAAACCTAAAAATATGCACTATAAAATAAAATGTGTGCAATAAAAATTTTGTTTTCATAGGAAAAACTTTTTAAAAATCAAAAAAGTAACGCCGGGTTTAAATACTAACATTTAAAACTTTATATAAGCAAGATTTTTTAGAAATTAATACAATCTATAAAAAAAAATTTTAAAAAAATATATTTTTTCTTATTTTCAAAATTATTTTTTAAAATAGTTTTTGAAACAAGTAAATATCAATTTGTGTTTCTGCTAATTTATGCCAAATATGCAAAAATATTCACTTAAAAGTTTGAAATATGCACAAAATATGCACTTAAAACCAAAATATGCAAAAATATGCATTTTCATCAAAATATGCAAAAATATGCAAAAACAAATCGATGCCATTTTAACTCAAATTTCTTGATTCGGAAAGATAATTGGTCGATATCGTTTTTAGACTATCGACAAAAAACATTCATTTCCATGGAAATCTCATCCCTAGTCATTAGTTTTTACCTAAAATAAAAACTTTAAAAAATTATTTATAGAAATATAAAAACATGTTTGTATCAAGTGACTTTGGCACGATGGGTAGAGTGTCCGGCCAGAATGTAGTTGATTGCGGGATCGATTCCCCAAAAATTTTATTAAAAATTTTTAAAAAAATATTTCAATAAAAAATTGTAAAAAATTTCCTACGAAATCATTAATTTTTATTGTTTTCGTAGTTTATTTTTTTGAAATTTGTTGGTAAAAATAACAGAACTATCATTAATTTTTAATGTTTTCGTTGGTTATTTTTTTCGAATTTGTTGGTAAAAAAGAGTGAAAAAACGTAATTTTTTAATGTTTAATGTTATTTATTTTAGAAAATTTTGTTTACAGTAAAAAATAAATGTTGATGTTTGTTAAAACAAATGAATAATTACTGGAATGGTTTTCAATTTTTTATTCACTTGTTTTAAGTGTGTTTTTCATTTGTTTTTGCCTACAAAATATTTTGAGTGTAGAGTGTCTGGACAGAATTTAGTTGATTGCGGGATCGATTCACCAAAAATTTTATATAAAATTTCTATATAAATAAAAATCAATTGTCGTTCGTTGGTAACCGCATCAGTTGAGAACGGCTGGACCGATTTGCACAATTCTTTTTTTGAAATGTTCGTCATAGTCCAGCTTAGGTTTTTACGTAAAGAAAAATGAAAAATGACCACGCCCACTTTTACGCCCACTTTTTTCAATTTATCTAAAATCGGAAAACGGCTGCACCGATTTTTGTATTTTTCTATTAAAATGTTCGTAGCAATCCAATATAAGTTTTTAGTGAAAGAAAAATCAACCACGCCCACTTTTACGCCCACTTTTTCAATTTATCTAAAATCTGAAAACAGCTGGACCGATTTGCCTCACCCACTTTGGCTAATTTTTGTTGAAAATTTTCATCATAATTCAACTAGGGTTTTAACGGATAGTTAAATTTCCCACGCCCACTTTTTTATGTATCGAAAAAACTATAACGGTTATAGTCCGCCAAAGATTCGTAAGGAAAGAAAAATTGTCCACGCCTACTTTTACGCTCACTTTTCCCAATATATATATTTTAAATCATGGAATGGCTGAATCAATTTTTCTATTTTTGTTTTTAATGTGCGTCATATTCCAACTAAGTTTTTTGAAAATAACAATTTTCCATTTCTACGCCTACTTTTGAATGGAGGGACCGAGTTGGTTTAATTCAAATAAGGTTTTTACTTTAAGGAATGATGTTTTCGATGTATATAAAAACTGCTCTATAGAAAAATAAAATATAGAATAATAAAATATAAATAAAAATCAAATGTAGTTCGTTGGTAATCGGATCACTTGAGAACTGACCGATTTGGATAATATTTTTTTTTTTTAAATGTTCATCTATTTTTTTTAATGTTCGTCTTAGATTTTTTCGGAAAACAAATTAATCACTTCCACTTTTACATCTCCTTTTTTTCGATATATCTAAAATCGGGTCGCCATAGTCCAACTTATGTAGGTTTAAACGGAAATAAAAATTGCTCACGCCAATTTATATTTCGATACATCTAAAACGGAAGAACGACAGGGCCGATTTGGCTATTTGTTGACATTCGTGATAGCACAACAAAGGTTTTTACGGAAAGAAAAATTGCCCACTCCCACTTTTTTCAATAAATCTAAGATCGGAGAGCGAATGATCTGATTTGATAATTTTTTTCTTTAATGATCATTATAGCCCAAGTAAGGATTTTACGGAAATAATTATTGTACTACCCCACTTTAAAGCCCACATTTTTCAATAACCTTAAAATTTGCAACACTTGAGTTGAGAACGCCTGGACCGATTTGGCTTTTTTTTGTTTTAAATGTTCGTTGTAGTCCATATAATTGGTCGGAAAGAAAAATTCTCCTCGCCAACTTTTTTTTGATATATCTAAAATTAATTTTTACTCCAACTCGATCTATATAAAAAAAATATTTCTTAATAGATTCCGCATAAACTTGGTCCAAATCAAGTTTAACTTACCACACAAATTTTAACGCCAACTTTTGTCTAAATAAGTCGACTACTAATGACCGGACCGATTTTTTTATGTTAATAATAGTTCTAATTAGGTTTTTAAGGAAATGTAAATGAGAAAAGTGTCCCGAAAAAATGGAGAATTCGGGAAAACTGTAAAGGGTTGTTTGAACTCAAGACGATAGCTCACAGTAAGAACGAAGGACATTCGTAATTCATTGTTGTGTTGTTCATAATGATACTAAAGAAGTTTTAAATTTGTAGACATGGTTATTTCGAAGACATGGTTATTTTTTTTGTTCTTAAAATATAATTTGAAGAATTATCTGCCTAATCGGGTCCTTAAAAACTATTCCCACAAATCTTTGTAAGCCAAGAAATTCATTACATTTTTTGCAGGGCTATATATTGGAAGCGAGATGAATTATAACACTGATCTTATATTTGGGCCAGCAACGCGGACCGGGCCCTCTAGTTTTTAAATAAAATTCAATTGAAAAATTGTAAAAATAACCTACGAAATCAGTTATTTTTAATGTTTTCGTAGGTAATTTTTTTTTTAATTTGTTGGTAAAAATAAACAACAATCATTAAATTTTTAATGTTTTCGGTAGTTATTTTTTTTCGAATTTGTTGGTAAAAAAAATGTAAGTGACGTTATTTTTTAATGTTCAATGTTATTTATTTTAGAAAATTTTATTAACAGTAAAAAATTAATGTTGATGTTTGTTAAAACAAATGAATAATTACTGGGATGGTTTTCAAATGTTAATATGTTTTTCATTTTTTTGCCTACCAAATATTTTGAGTGTATATAACTCTCTGTCTGCCCTGTTTTTGGGTTATTTTAGTCCATTTTTTTAGAAATGACTCAAAAGTCCAGTAAGATATGCGTTTAAAGGGTTAAAATGTTCTAGAAATATTTTTGGAATAAAATTTCAGTAGGGGTCTTCACTGGTGAAAAGTTCGACGTGACTACCAAAAATGCCTAAGAATTTAAAATTGCAAAGTCTCATTAATTTGTCATATTTATGGCAGAAACTGTTTATAACTGTGTGCAACAAATATAGGATATTGGTCAGGGGGGTGGACCCTTCCAGCACTGGATGATAGTATTTGGTTAGTATAGTAAAACCCCAAAGGTTTTGGAGCTGTGTGAGTACAGTCGATTTGTATGGCCCATTGAAATTTTTATTTTTTCCAAAGGGGCTTACGAAAAGTCGAGAAAAATAAAGTTTATAATAATCTGAGCCTGAAATTGAGCTCAGATGTCTTCAGTAAAATTTGATGGGGATTATTTTTCTAGAATATGTTTTAATCCTTTTTTTTTAAGGAATGACTTAAAATTCTACTAAAATATGCGTTTACAGGGTTAATATGTTCTAAGAAGTAGTCAAATGTAGGACCGACCCCCAATAGTTTTTCAACCCCAATTTTTTTTTTAGAACATACTTTTCCTCTATCTTCAAACATTAAGGTGGTACCCACACAATAATTTTTATTTTTTACCACTTTTTTATTAAATTCGCTCCTACCGCTCCAAGGGGGCCTAGAGAGTTAAAAGGTGAGACCGACCCTCATTAATTTATACCCCCCTTACATTTTTTCTGAATATACCAATGACTTATCTCCATTTCATAAGGGGGTTTTCATGCTATATTTCATGATAGTATGGGATATATCTAAAGGAATGGGCTTTATCTCATTAAATGGGCAATTTCATATGGAACGAACGATACATATTTTTAGCGTAATTCTGGTTTTTGATGATTTTTTTTTTATTTGACCATTTTAACATTTTAAATAATTTAAAAATCTCAAACTCGTATATTTTCGTAAAAAAAGGCACGAGCGCGACCTCTAAGGGGGTAAGACCTTAAAAAAATATACGGACTGACATAATTTAGAATCGACCGCTGTTCTATAATATACATAGTTCATAGGATGCCAGACCGATATTTCGATGCGTTACACATGGAATAACATATTTTGCACAGAAAAAATAAAAAAAATATTTAAGAACATTTTTAATACTATTGAGTAAAAAATTTCGCACCAGTAAACGAGTTAATAGTATTGAGTAAATTTTTAATAAAAATTTTTTAAATGTTTGAAAAAAAATTTGAGTAAATTTTTAATTAACACAATTAAAAATTTACTCGAAATTTGTCAATTTATTTTTTTTAAAAGTTTTAAATTTTTTCCAAAAAAAAAAAAAATTGTTTTTCAAACTTTACCAAACAGATTTATGTCTCAAAAACATAGGAACATTTTATAAAGACGACTACAAATTTTCATAAACATATACAAAAAACTTTAAACCGAGAATTCAAAAAATATGAAAGTTAAAAAAAAAATTAAAAAAAAAAATATTAAATTTTTATTAAATTATTAACTTAAATTGATTTTAAAATTTTTAAGTAAATTTTTAATTGCGTCAATTAAAAAATTACTCAATTTTTGTTTTTAAATTTAAACAAGTGATTACTCAAATTTGTTTCCTCCACATTTTTTTTTTTTTTCTGTGTGGTTGGAGGTTATAAAAACAAGTTATTGTGGAGGCTGTAGGCAAAATCGCCCAAAGAAAAATCGCCCAAAAAATTTTATGAAAAATCGCCCAAATGCAAAATCGCCCAAAAAATATGAAAAATGACCCAAAAAGAAAAATACGAAACTTCGCCCAAAATTAACGAAAAAAAGCCCAAAAAGGAAATGAAAAATGGCCCAAAATAAAATAAAAAAAGATTTTTTCTAACACATTTTTCCAAAACACATACGACACAGAAAAGCTTTCTTTTGCGGAGAGGGTGGGTCTACGGCATGGAGTTTGTAATCCCTAAGCCCGGCTGAAGGCCGGCTACGCAGAAGAACTTTACGACAAAGACAAAAACTCTTAAGATAAGGCCATAGGTTACGTGGTTATTATTTATTTTTATAGATCGTTGTTTTGAGAATACAGCACGTAAAATGCATAAGTAATTAATGTAAAAGTTTTAAGTGTGAAACTTCAATTTTAACGAATTAAAAAAAAATGGAATTAGGTCCGATCAAAGCTCCACAGGCGAAAAATTTTACCAACAAATTTTAACAAAAAATCGCGCGATTTTTTGTTAAAATTTGTTGGTAAAATTTTTCGCCTGCGGAGCTTTCATCGGAGCTGCATGCTGTTTTTAAATTCATTACTTTTGATTTTCTACTGCTCTGCGATAGATTAATATATAGCGTGGTAATCTGCATGTAAGAGCAGGGGTTTTGGGTTCGATTACCACCAGAACCTTTGTATGTTAGCAACAACGGAACGGTTTTGCTTCAGCTTATTCTTGGTTAGTTAAATATATAATTTATAAAAAATAACACGATATGCGTTAACTGTTTCTAAAAATAATAATATACTGATTTATTGTGAAATGACATACATATTTCAGTTTTGCCTTTAAAAGATTTTAACAAAAAATAAAACCAAAATAAAATTGGGCAATTTTTCATATATAATTTTTGGGTAATTTTTCGTAATGAAAAATTTTTAATTTCGAAATTTTGCCCAAAAACTATGAAAATTTGCCCAAAAATGTTGGGTAACTTTTCATATGAAATATGACCCAAATTTGAATGAAAAATTTTTGGGCGAATTTTCGTTTTCTTTTTTGGGCCATTTTTCTTTGGGCGATTTTGCCTACAGCCGACCCGATAACTCAAATTTGTTTCCTCCATATTTTTTTCTGTGTGGTTGGAGGGTATAAAAACAAGTTATTGTGTATTATTTTGATTCGGCATAACCGAATAAAATTCTTTTTTCTTATTTAAAAAAATAAAATTTAAAAACTTTTTAGTTTTATTTTATTAAAAATATGTTAGTAAGTACACATGAGAACAATGAACATTAGAAAATCGTAAAAACTTTGCTTATAAAAATATATTAAGTTAGAAAGGAACTCTCCGTCGTGGCACACGGCGATCTACGTGAAATTTAAAACGATTACGTGTTGTTAAAGGCACAAATTAGTTTTTAGAGGTTTAAAAAAAGGGGGAATTTTTCCCTCCATTTTAATGTTAAGGATATGCATATATTATCGAATAAGTGTCATGTAAATCGTCCTGTTCCACAAGAAAGAATTCCTTCGTTAGTTTTTTCTTAAATAAAAATAATTTACTTATAGCTAAAATATGTATTGTATCTAAAATTTAGTACGTGACTTAAAGCGGCAACTACCATCTAGCCACCATTTTTCAATATTTTGATAACTTTGTGTTTTCAAATAGTATTGCGGTTGATGCAACCACTTACATAAATCACAGAATGGTGAATAAAATCCTAATTCATAATATTGACGCCACCAAAAATAACGCATATATTCTTCGGGATTCTCCGACAGGTACTTTAGATAATTGGCTAAATCTTGTGGGCTCTGATAATCTTCGGCGTTGATGTACGAATGTGGCGGCATAAATTTTTCATAATTGGCACCACCGTAAACCACTGGTATTATGTTACGTTGCAGAATATTATATAATTTTTCCGTAATATAATCAATACACAGGGAATTTTCGAAGGAGAAATAAAATTTGTATTTTTCATCCAGCATTGTGTCGCATGCCGATGAGCCTCTTTCGCAACTGGAAGTAAAAAAGAAATATGAAAATGTTTTAGTTAACTTCCCGGCTAAAAATGTTGTATATCATCATATATGACATCATATATGAGACCATATACAGTATCATATATAGTATCAAATATGGTCTCATATATGAACATATTCCAAAATTGGCGCTTATATAAGACACGATCATATATGATGCAATATATGTGATCATATATTAGATCATATATTGAATCATATATTGGATCATATATTGAATCATATATTGGATCATACACCCAGAAAAGTTTTACAGTAACTTTTTTACGGTTATTCAAAAAGTTTTTAGTTAAAGTTGTTTTAAACGTTTTATCGTTTGTTTTTTAAAGAAAATAAAATATTGAATGATTTATACAGTTGTTAAAACAATAAACTACAAAAGTTACGGAAAAATATTTTTATCAGTTGAATTATTTGTGACTGATTATACCGTATAATTTTACAGAAGAACGGTTTTTGTAGTTTGTTATTCAAAAAATTTAATTTTTACTCCACAAAATGAAAAATTGTAAACAGTTAAAATAACTGAAATATCGTTTGTTTTTACGGAATATCTAGTCATTTATTAACGTTTAAAAACAACTGAAAAAGTCTGTTGTTTCAAATGAAATATAAGTAGTCCGTTTTTTAAAAGGAAAAACGATTGTTTTAAACGTTTATTCAGTTGAATTTACTTACAAAATATTTTTAGTGTATATGATGTTTTTTATTTCTTTTACATTATTTTTAATGTTTTTTCATCTTAAACTATATGTAATAGATTATTATGTATATATTCACCAGAATTGGAAACGATGTACGTTATTCATTACTGGTGTTTTTCATATATATTAATGGACACCTTTAGTTTGATGATTTTGATTATTTAGTTACTATCGTTTGCATTTTTGGTGACCATATAAAAATATATAATTAAACTTATAGATACGAGAATACATTTTGATATTCAAAAAAATAAATTGAACATAAAAGATCTACGTCCAAATTCATAAAAAACAAAAGCGTTTAACAACAGGTTTATTAGTCGAATTTCCATACAAAATTTTCTTTATAAACCTTTTATAAACCTCTTTTAACTTTTATGAATTTGAAGGCTAATATATAAGTCTTTCGATTGATATCAATTACGAAAGATGGGAACAAATGGCTTATTACAGGAACGATGATTTCCTTTGTGTTGTCTTGTATTAGTGTTAATTTTGATTATCTTCAGACTTAGCGTTTTTGTTAAAAAAGTCAAAATCTAAAAAAATAGATATAAAAAAATATTAGTATGTATATAAGATATTTCTAGAATTTTTATTGTATTGAATTATTACCAACAACATCATTTGGTGCTAATGGGCTAATGATAACACGAATATCATTTAACGAAACAACCATGTACCTTTAAAGATTGTCTTAATACTGCTAGATACATACATGTTAATGGAGTGTATTTTGTAAGGACCATGGGATGCTTAAGGTCATGAATGTTTTTTACGGAAAGATATATGTATTGCCTTTCAGAACTCCATCTGATAAAATAATAAAAAATATTCCATATTCCTTTTTTATTCCAGAAAAAAGAACTTGCTACTACTAAATAAATGCATGTTTTTTACTCAAAATTTTTAGTAGGCCCATAATTACTTAAGACTTCAATTAAAAGCAATATATTTAGAAGTATGTATTTTATCTTTCTGGGTTATGTGTGTAACGATATTTGAAGGATAGGGATAAGAAACTATTTTTACTTACATCAGGGCAACAATGTGCCAGGTTGTCACTTTCGCTAATTGACAGCTTTCTTGTGATTGTAAGTAAAAACGTTGTCCTTCCGAAATCGTTGCTCAACCTTAAAACTGATCATACGTTTTTTCATTTCGATTTTCAATGGCGACAGTAAGCGATTTTTAAATAGTTTGTAGTGTTGGAACCGTAGTGATAACGTTATGGTGGTGCATATGCCCTCTCCTCCTTCTTAAGCGAGCTTAACGTAGCTCCTCATGGTTGAATTTTCTTTAAATAGTAACTCGGTCTCTAAACTTATACGTTCTTTCCATTTCCAATTTGCTATTACGACAGTATGGGATTTCAAAATAATTTATAGTGTTGGAATCGTAGTGATAACATTCTGGTGGTGCATATGTCCTCTTCTCCAAGTTGAGTGAGCTTAACTTAACTCGGCCTTAAAACTGCTTACAAGATCTTTCTAATTTGCTATGGCGACATTAATGGTTTTTAAAATAGTTTGCAGTATTGCAATCGTAGTGATAACATTATGGTGGTGCATATGACCTCTCCACCACAAGATTAACGAAGCTGTGTAGTTAAATTTTCTTCAACATCAAATTACTTAATAATATTGTATTTGCGACATATTTACATTTACTCATTTTGAATATGATCTTGTTTTGGAATAAAATGTCCACGCTTATACTTGTTATGACGATGAACTGGAAAAAATTAAAACATGATTTTAAAATTTAAATACATATTAATGAAAGCTTACCTTTTCCAATTTTTTTTTTTATGTAAATTTACATCATGGCGAGAATGTGTCAGGTTGTCACTTTCGCTTATTGACAGATTTCTTGTAATTGTAAGTAAAAACGTTGTCCTTCCCAAATCGTTACTCAACCTTAAAACTGATCTGACTGAAAAGAAGGTAATTTCATTTCGATTTGCTATGGCGAAAGTAAGCGTTTTCAAAATAGTTTGTAGTGTTGGAACCGTAGTGATAACGTTAGGGTGGTGCATATGCCCTCTCCGTTCTGGTGGTGAAAATTACCTCTTCCTCAAGTTGAGAAATATTAACGTAACTCGGCCTCAAATCTGCTTATACGGTCTTTTCATTTCTAATTTGCTATGGCGACATTAAGGGATTCACAAAAAAGTTTTCAGTATTTCAATCGTAGTGAAAACATAATGGTGGTTCATATGACCTCTCCACATAGTTGCACTAGATTAACGAAGCTGCGTAGTTTAATTTTATTCAACATCAAAGTACTCAATAATATTGTATTTGCGACATACATTTACTATTTAAAAAAGTCCACGCTTATACTTGTTATGACGATGAACTGGAAAAAATTAATACATATGATTTTAAAATTCTAAGTACATGTTAATGAAAACTTACCTTTATTTTGTAATTCTGGTTCAAACTTGCATACACATGTACTATGATTTAACATTTTATGATAACATATATGGTTCCATATATGATATCATATATGGCACATATTTTATATACGACCACATATATGGGATCGTTTCTTGCATATATGGTTACATATATGTTTCCATATATGTCATATATGATCATATAAAGATCGATACATAAGCATATATGAACAGACACATTTCTTTTTAGCCGGGTTGTAAATTAAAAATTATTAACACTGTGCTCGAATTTGACACTTTTTTCTAACAAACTGGGCACCCTACTGGTAAAGTTAATTCGAGTACGCAGAATTCAGTGGGGCTAGCCGTTTTTTTTTTTTGAAGTTAGCGCTCGGATTCGCGATTTAAATTTTTGATGCTCAAGTACAGCAAAAACGATTTTTTTAAACACATGCGATAAATTTTAAATTTAAAATCATTCAACTCTGTTAAATTAACACAACAAACCATCATACTATAAATTTTTTAGCGAAAAATATTTTTTGTTCGCGAAAAATCTTGTGTTTTCGAGGAAAAATTGTTTCAATTCAACTTATTTTAGTTTGATTTGAATTTACGACACCTATCTGTTGAAGCTAGTTCGTGTACACTAAAACGCATTGTAAAATCATTTTTTTTTTCAACTATCTAAAAAAAGCATGTAAACTTACTATTATAAGTTGGGTAAATTTTTGTTGAATAGCACGCATTTTGTGTTAATTTAAGCACAAAAGGCTTAAAATACTTTTAAACCAATTAAACACAGCAATTATAAATATTATCCGTTAATTTAAATATTTTACACACAAATGTGGAAATAAAATTGTCAACCAACATACATACACACATGTTAAATAACTAAAACGCCAGACAAAAGTATAAGCTTCCGTAGCGTTGTGGTTAAGAAGTGTACTTTCAAATCAGAAGGTGGCGAGTTTGATGCTCGCTGGCGCCGAATGTTTTTTTTTTTTTTTTGTTTTTTTATAATATGTATTCCTCTATTCTATTTAAATTGACCACTAGTGGTCATAATTCAATTTACACATTCAGAGTAAAATTACCCAATTTATAGCAGGAGTCCAGTTTCCTACTATAAATTGGGTAAATTTCAACAAGTTTTGATTAGAGTGAAAGTTAGCGTATGTATTAGCGATATTCGCCATTAATTTTTTATTTTTAAGTAAAAACACAATTTTTTTTATATTATTTAGCCAAATGATGAATTTCCATCATCTTTTGAATATACAAAAAAAAAATTAGTACTGTAAATTTTATACGCAAATTTTTTTTTAAATTGTTTTTTTATTTTGATATTAATTTATGAAAAATTATAGAATTCGATACATTACAGGCACACATTTTTTTACCATTTTTTTCGCGGATTTTTTTTTTTTTTTTTTTGCGGAAAAATTTTTTTTCGCGAAAACGTATTAATGCATTTTCTAAATTTATATTTCAAAACTATCCCAAAAGCATAAAAACTTAATTTTTGTTGTACTTTAGCTTTACAATTATTAAATCTCGAATTTCGCGAATATCGCGAATACGAGCGCTAACTTCAATAAACGGATAAAATTAACAAGCCGGTGCCCAGCTTGTTAATTTTGTTTTTTTTGGAAGGGGGGGGGGGATTTGGGGAATCCCCCCCCCACATATTCTCGAATATGTGTTTAAAAATTCATTCTTATGCTTTTTGTACTAAGGAAATACAAGTTTATCATTATTTAAAAAAATATATATTCCACGCCCTCAAGGGGTTCCCTTGGGTTCAAATGCAGGACTTTGAACTTGTTTAAACATAAAAATGTTGCATTTGTTATACAAAAACACAAAAAAATCATGTAAATAAATGTTTTTTTTCCGAGGTTGGTTTAGTTGTGTAAGGGGGAACTTTTTTCCTCTGGTCCGATTTTAGTCATTTAGGAACTTATCCTGCCTAGGAACATTAGACATATTCCTGCTAGTCTGACTCTTTTATTTTGGACTGCATCGTGTTAACTACAGACGGACAGACAGACGGACGGACATCGCTAGAATGTCTTATATATCACTTATATGTTACTGATCATAACTATATATACTTTATGAGGTCCTATGCCGATATTTTGATGCATTACACACGGAATGACAAAGTGAGTACACCCCCATACTGTAGTTGAAGGGTATAACAAGTAAAAAAGTTAAATTCGGCCTTGCCGAATGTAGTGATACCCTCCACAATTTCAAAAAGATTATTGCCAAAAACTTTTTTTAAAAGGAAATTACTTTTGAAAAAAAAATTTTTTTGAAAAAAAAATTTCCGCGAAAAAAAATTTTGGTAAAAAAAATCCGCGATTTTTTTCTTTTTTTGTCAAAAAATATGTTTGTACTTGTTTAAATACCATTTGGTGTTCAATTATGTTTACATATGTCAACCAGAAGCCAAATTAAAGCATTTTGTATTTTTAGGTTATGTTGAATGTACTGAAATTTTTGAGGTGTGCTTACATTTTCGCTCATAACTTTTGAACCGCTGAACCGATATCGCTCAAATGCAATACCAAACTTCTCGGGAGAATTTCCAATAAATATGTTAAGTTTCAGTCACCTCTGTGCAATATTTTGTCCGTGACAGCATTTTCCACAGACAGACAGACAGACAGACGGACAGCGCTAGAATGTCTTAAAATCGATCAGGCATCATGAATATATATACTTTATGGGGTCCCAGACCGATATTTCGATGAGTTACAAACGGAATGACAAACTTATATATACCCTCTATCACTAAGTGGAGGGTATAAAAATGGATAATTTTAGGAGAAAAGTTGCGACAGCTGAAGTGTTTTTCATAAAAAGGTCCGTTAACTCAGTAAACAATGCAAACAATTTAAGCGAAGTGGCCCTGTATATATTTGGGGTCCTAGATCGATATTTTGATGCGAAACATACGGAATAACAAAGTGAGTATACCCCCATACTGTGTTTGGAGGATGTAAATATCATAAACAAAAGAATTTGGTAATGGTTATGGCGATAACAAAATGTCGCCTGACAACCCCCCCCCCCCCCCCCCCTCTTCAGACGAATTAAAGGTCTAACCTCCTCAGGTCTACCTTAAATATGTTGCGAATATGTTTTATTATCATATGCTGGTTAAATTTGGAAATGTCCAAAATTGGAACGGGGGGAAATATTCCCCCTTGAAAAACTAAACCAACTAAAAAAAATCTGTAAAAACATTACAGATTTTTTTGAATTTTTGGTAAACAAATGAAACATTTTTGTGTCAGAAGTAGTTCAGAGTCTTGCGCTTATACCCAGAGGATCAAAAAATTATGTTTTTTGGCCCGCCTCCTTTTGTGGGCAATGAAAATCAATTTGCCAACATGTACTTTTTTACATTTTGGAGGGTATAAAAGATTCGGCACAGCCAAATTTAACACTCATTTTTTGTTGTTGTTAAGGAAAGTTGTACTAGGCAACATTTCCGCACCCTGATTTCCTTATCATTAGCATTTGGGAGTGTATAAAAGATTCGACACAGCCAAATTAAACAAAACACTCCCACTTGTCCGAATTTTTATTCATCTATACTAGTGCCCGGTTCTCGGTATTCCCGGGAATACCGGTATTCCCGGTTCTGGTACCGGTTTCCCGGTTCTACATTTATTCTAGGGAATACCGGTATTCCCGGTTCTGGTACCGGTTTCCATGTTCTACATATATTCTCGGGAATACCGGTATTCCCGGTTCTGATTCTGGTACCGGTTCTCAAAAAGCAAAAAAAATCTATACCATTACATATTTAAATTACACCATTTAATCGGTATTTCCGAAATATTTAGTTGTGTTTGTTAAATTATTTAAAAATCATGTAACTATTTTTTTCTTAAAATCTTAAAAAAATGGAAATGGTGTTTTTTAAATGTTTTGATTTTTTGATTTTTTTTTTTTTTTTTGTAAAAAAAAAAATTGTAATTGTACAAAATTTTACAAAACATGCATACCGGTAGTCCCGGGAATACCGGTAATACCGTCAGAACCGGAACCGGGAATACCCGGAATAATTCAAGAACCGGGAAACCGGTACCATTTCCCGGTAATACCGAGAACCGGCAATACCGGTATTCCCGGTACTACGGTACTGACGGTAGGCACTAATCTACGGTAGGCACTAATCTATACCAAATTTTGAATTTCCATTGAAGTTTTTAAATTTTAAGTAGAGTTTTCGAATTTCAAAAACAATTTATAAAATTCAAATGGAATCATAGAATTTGCAATGAAATCTTTAAAAAATCTAATGGAAGCTTTAAATTTCAATTTACCTTTTACGAATTACATCCAAAAATTTAGTGGAATTCAATCCGCCCGAAAAAAAATTACAAAACGACCAACTCGTAATAATACCCGCACACAATATTTACCTATTTGGTCCACATTTTCCAAAAATATCCACTTCCATATGTTTTTGCAATGCAGCCGCTAATTTCTCCCTTTTCGATAACGTTTCACAATGCGACACAAACCAAGCAGCCATTTTTGTTTTGGTTGGCAATAATTCCCATATAACCGTATCATTATAAGTATTCGGTACCGTACGCCAACGCGGATAATCACTAGGTAACATACGCATACCAGTTTCTCTATCTATAAACCACATATAAGTCCATAAAATATCAGAATCCATACGATATGTCATAGTTAAATTATAGAAATTTTGTTCATCCTTTAGAATATGTTTCGTTTCACCGGGTGGTTCCATTAAAGAAAATACATACAATTGCTTCCATGATCGTGCAGCGGGTATAGAATTGATAAGCGGAAATGGTTGAGCTGTATGAAATACGATTGCATCATACATTTCAATTTGTGGTAGCAAATCTTTTTGATTTGTTAAAACACAATTGATAACTGGACATTTAATTTCACGAAAATACGATGGATCCATTATATCGTCGGGTAGAGACCAACGCTTATCACCAAAAAATGTATTCCATAGTAAAATGAAACGTAATTTATTTGTTGCATTTTCCGTATCGGATTGTTCATAACTTTTTACTAAACGATATTGATTAAATTCCGGTACCGTATGATCAATATACAGCCATGCCACACAACTTATAACGATGATAACACCCAAGACGACTAGTAATCTTTTCGTTTTACATTGTTTCAATTTCATTTGATTGAGATTATCAATTTGATGATATTCTGGTTGTAGAATTGTACTTGCGACTGCTTGTGTACTATTTGAATGATTGTGAACTAACGGTTCTTGCTGGTGCGTTCCAAACATTACCGTTGATATTGAGTGACTAAGTATATATTTCAAAAAGTATTTCAATGGTTGTAGTAAATTCTAATTCCTTCAAAACTGATTACACACTCTAGTGTTTTTATCAAAACCTTTTTGTTGTGGTGTGTAAACACCAGTCAGCGGTTAGCTGCTAGGTAGCAAGGTGAGTGACTGGTCCTCATTAACTAATCTCCTTTCCCGTATTTTTTTTTATCGCACTCTTTTCTCTTCAAACTCACTCTCCCTCTCTCACTCTGTCCCTCTTTAGCTTTAATTGAATAGTATTTTCGTTGACCACTCACTCAGTGATTTGTTTGGTTTTTGGTTAAGACCACATAGAATTATTGCCGTAATTTTCTTATCATTATTTGTAATTAGTGTTAGTGAAAATAAATATTAAATCGTATTTGTCGTCATTTTAGTTATTGTTATTTTGTTATATTTTTTCTAGATTTCTATGCATGATTAATCATCCTGGCGAGGTGTTGCTATTCTCCAACATACGAACCTAAAAAAAAAACAAATAATTTTATTATTGTTTTATTTGAATACGATATCAGGTGTTAGATAGGGTCTGTTTACATTATTCTACTTTGGGATTTAAGCGAGTCATTATGAAGTATTATGAAAGTTGTAACACTGTCAAAAAAATTAGTTGTGTTGGGAACGTGCTTAAACTGTCTAATCGCATAAAAAGAGCCGTTTTTACTTAAGGCTTGTTTACGTCATAGGAATTTCAGTAATATTTTTCTTTCATACACATGCAAAACATACATGCTAGTTCGTATAATCATACTGAAATTTTTATGATGTAAACAAGCTTCGTTATCGGTAATATTAAATACCGGATAATAAAAGGATAACGATTAGAGTCCCGATTTCTAAAAGCTTCCCCTATCATTAGATTAAAAATCAGAAAGATCTATTGTGCAGCCTAAAAAGAGTGCCCTACATATATTGAGGCTTTTAATAAAGCCGAGAATCCTATTTGGTAGAGAGTTCCACACGTCAGATATTAAGATATTAAGTGTCCCCCCAGATGTTGAAGTCTTCTACCAGTCAGTTTTAGGCATGTACAAAGTATATGTTCGCTGTCTCCTCCTCTATCTCGCAGCATCTGCACGTGTCCGTGTCAGACAGATTTTTCTTCTTAAGTTGGTAACTTAGGTTAGAATGTCCAGTTAGGTAGGACGTAAGGATTCAAAGATCCTTTTTGTCCAAAGACAGTTATCGTTGAGACATGGTGTTGGATGGAGTTATGAATATTTTTGCCTTCCGCTGTAAAGCGCAAAAGTTCCAATGTTCTATGAACTTAGATTCACTCCATATTCTGAGTCTTTCTCTAAAATGTCCCAATGACAGACCAAAAAATGGTTCAGGGCCAATAAAGGGTCGCCTGGCACCACGATTTGCCAAACAGTCGGCGCGTTCGTTCCCTGTGTGACCTTCATGTCCCGTTCGTTAAGTGGCTCAATACAGTTCATGACCAGTCCGGATGTCACTTCATAAGCTATGAGAGCCTTTAGTACAGCCTGACTGTCAGACATTATGTATACATGGGAACCGTTTGTTTTCCTTCGAAGACAATTGGTTTCACATACATGAATGAATTATAGTTCTGCCTGAAATATTGATGGGGATTTCCCCATGGGTAGAGCGCGTTGGAAATTTGGTCCGAACATACCCGCCCCTGTATCCTTATCAGGCGCGGATCCACGGGGGGGGGAAAAAGGAAATTCCCCCCCCCAAACCGAATTCGGAAGAAAAAAAAAGAAAAAAGGAAAAAAGGAAAAAAAGAAAAAAAAAAAAAAAAAAAGAAAAAAAAAAAGAAAAAAGAAAGGAAGGGAAGGGAAAGAAAAGAAGAACTTTAACTTTTTCTAAAGGAAAAATTATACAGAATCTGTCTCGGAATCTAAGTATTTTTCCTTAGGAAAAATGTCTCAGAATCTGAGACTATTTTCCTTATGTAAAATCTATCAGAATCTGAGATTATTTTTATTAAAAAGATGTCTCAGAATCTTAGTCTTTTTAATAGGAAAAAAGTCCTAGAAAAAAAATTTCAGATTTCATAAGGAAACATATCTCAGAACTTTTGAGTTGCAATATTAAAAAAATATTCTAAAATCTATGACTTTTTCGATAGGAAAAATAACTCAGAATCCAAGTATTTTTTCTATAAAAAATTTCTTAGATTCTGAAAGTTTTTGAAAAAATATTCTGAGAATTTTAGAAAAATATCACAGAATCTAAAAAAGGTCTTAGATTCCGAATTTGTTTTTAATTTGAAAAATGTCTCAGAATCCAAGACATTTTTTGTAGGTGAAATTTCAGAGACTCAGACTCTGAGACTTTTTCTATGGGAAAAATGACTCAGAAACTAAAACATTTCTCAGACTCTCTTATGAAAATATGTCTCAGAAAATGCTTTACTGTCTTAGACTTTTTCTAGGGAAAAGTTTCTCAGAAAACAAAACTTTTTTAATAGAAAAATATTACAGAATCTATAAAATTGTCTCCAAAAATTTTAAAAAGCATTAAAGTCTTAAATTTTTCTAATCTCAGGTACTTTTTATGGAATATTTTTTCAAACCCTAAAAATGTAGGTGTAGCAAGATCGTTTCGGTATCTTAAACCTTTTTTGTAGAAAAATAGAACAGAAAAAAATATTTCAGAACCTAAGAAGTTTTTAATGGGAAAATAATCACCAAATCTGAGAACATTTCTTTACGAAAATTTTTTCTAAATATAGAAATTTTTTGGTGTGAGAATTGCATAAATATCTGAGAATTTTCTATATGAAGGTGTATCAGAATTTAAAAATTTTTCTATAAATTCTGATTAATTTTTATTAAAAAAATCGTTACATTTGACCTTTAAAATATTATATACTTTTAGTAGGTTTATTCTAGCTCGAGGTCATTATTTCATTTACTTATTTAGACTATGCTATTCTCATAGAATAATTTTTTGAAAATTATTCTATAAGAATATGACAGTTTTAATAAGTAATGGAAATAATGACCTCGAGCTAGAATAAACCTACGCAAAATATTTTTAATTGCTTTTCTGTATCAAATGCCTCAGAACCGCAGAATTTTTCTATTGGGATAACGTCTCGGAGTCATAAACTTTCTCTTTAAGAAAATAACTCGGAAAAATTTCCAAATCAGAAAACTTTTTGTGAATAAACATATCTCCAAGCTGACTTATTTTCTATTAGAAAATTATGTCAAAATCTGGGTCTTTTGCTACACTCAAAAAAATAAAACTGTAAAGTTAACAAATTTTTTTTTGTTAACTCAAGTTTACTGGCTTTTTAGCAAATTTTTAGTTAAAATCAGCGTTTTAACTACTTTTTTTAGTTAAGTTCAATTTACGATTTTTTTTGTTGACTTTAAAACTGAGTTTACGAATTTTTACTAATTAATTTGCTGATTTTTCGTAACAAATTTGTTAAGTGAAATTTCTTGTGTAGCCTCCTATGCAAATCTCATAAGTTCTACTTAAGCTGATGAAAAAACAGAAAAAATAAACTTATAATTTTTTATAAGATATTTTGTTTACGAAAAGTAACAAAAAGTTTAGCTGAATTCAACTAATTTTTTTGTTAATATATGTACATAAAAACGTTACGAAATTTCAGCTAAATTTTTAGTTAAAGCTACGTTTTTTTTTTGCTAAATTCATTCTACGAAAGTTAGCTAAATATTTTTAGTTAAATTAACTAAAAATTTAGTAGGCCCAAAATCAGGTGCTTTTTTAGTTAAATTTAACTAAATTTTTTGCTAACTTTACAGTTTTTTTTTTTTTTGAGTGTACCAGAAAAACGCTTTAGAACCCGAAAATTTCTTGAAGAGACATTTTTCAAAATATCAAACATTTAAGTTTTTTTATAAAGTTTAGGAATAAATTTTTAAAATTTTAAAATGTTTCTATAGAAAAAATCATAACTAACATGAACACTAAAAAACCTTAACCAGTGATTCAAATACGACCTGAAATTCCCTGCTAAAAAATTTTTTGAGCAAAAAAAAATTTTCCCCCCCCCAAACCCAAGAGCTGGATCCGCGCCTGATCCTTATTGATTTGCTTGGACCCGTCCGTATACCATATTATGGAATTTGGCCCTGTGTCCCAGGTCATGTTTGACCACACGATCCTTTCAAGGATTTTTGTATCAAAGTTCCTAATAAATACTTGTGTCGGTAATATTCTATCTTTGACCTTTAAAATAGGATCATCAATTAAAAATTCTGCAATATTCAAATGTCCCCGTAAGTCACCTCCCTTCATATTAGGGTCAGTCTGAGTGAAATCAATCAAAAATAGCTAAAAATTTTCATGACCCCCTCCGATTTTGATGAAATTTGGTTTAGTTGTAACACTAAGTGATAAACTGTCGCACACTTATTTTCAGCCCTCTAAGTAAACAGTGGGCGAAAACACGGAGGGTCAAAATTTCCCCCAAAATCTCCCAGTCGCACAGTGATTCGTTCCCATATATCGAGTGGGCAAAAATAGAATATTGGTCGTAGATTTCTGAAATTTGGAACACAAGCATTTAATTATCTAGTCAAGAAAAAAATGAGTTTGTGGAAAAATCGGAGCAAGGACACGCCTACCCCCCATATATCCTGAAACTTAAATATGTGATTAAAACTACAAAAATGGCCACAAAATTCCCAAATTTTGTCAATGTTACCAATTTTGATACAGGACATTTGTACCTGTCGTATATCCTGAAATTTAAAAGTGGAGTTTTAGCCACAAAACTTGATATAAAATTACTTAACTTAGTTATTGTCTTAGAAATTTAAATAACCATCGACGTACAACATTTGTATTTTAATCTGAGCAAGGACTCGCGTAGCTGCCATATATCCTTTTTCTTGAAATCGCTGTAACTATTTTAAAAATCTTTCAATTGCTATCAAATTTTTAATATAGATTAGATCAAATAATGTTAATAAGTGTGCCAAATTTCGTTGAGTTACTTGCTGTAACAAAAAAGCTGTTAATATATCCTTTTTTTAAATATAGTCAAAAATATAAAAATGCCTAATAACTGCAAAAACAAAACATTTACAACACTTATTTCCTGTTGCATTACGAAAATAAATTTATTCAAAATAAGTTTTAAGTAAACTCGTTTAATACTTGCTTTATTTCTAAGTATATAACCCGTTAATAACAAAAAACTAAAAAAAAAATTTTTTTTTTGGTACTAAATTTTTTTTTTTTTTCGTTTTTTTCAAAAACTTAGTTATTTTTATTATTTGATTGTATAGAAAACAGTACAGGATGTTAAAAAAATCAATAAAAAATAATTTTTGAGTACGAACTTTTTTAATGTATCTCAAAAAAAAATTTGGTTTTGATTTGGAATACCAACGAAAATCAAATACTGGTTTTAAAGCAAAATGGCCCACTGTATACTTACTTCATCGAATTTTTTACTATAAATTTATGGTATACAATACAATAAATCCCTTTATATAAAAAAACACGAAAATGTTGATGTATTTTTTTAATTTTATTTACAGTACATAAAATAAATAAAAAAAAAAAATAATCCAATTTTCGATTTTTTAAAAATTTTTTTTTCCAACTTAAAAAAAAAAACTTAGTTATTTTTATTTTTTGATCTTATAAAACATAGTTAAAGCTACAAAAAAAATGAAAAACAAAAAAATTTTATTCACGAACTTTTTTTATGAAGGCCATTAAAATTTGGTGATTTTGGGGATTTTAGTAAAAGTCATAGATAACTTTTAAAGCAAAACGGCCCATGTACTGCATATTTTTTTTCTGATTTTTTATTATATTTTTACAGAATACTATATAATATATCAATGTGTAAAGAAAAAATACTTAATATTAAATTTTTTTTTTAATATTTTTTCCATTAATAATATAGCTTTTGAAAAAAATTAAATAAAGACACAAAAAAAACCTAACTTTTTTCCAACTTCAGACAAAAACTTAGTTATTTTTATTGTTTTGCCTTATAAACCATAGTCCGAGCTATCGAAAAAGCGAAAAAAATAATTTTTTGACTCACGAACTTTTTTTATGCATTCCATCAAAATTTGTCAATTTTTGGGAATTCGGTAGAAAAAATATAGATTTCAGAGCAATACAAAAATGTATTTTAAGATTAATTCTAAAAAAATGCAAATACAACATTTAGCTAATATATTAAAGTAACTTTTGCAAAAAAAAGTTCGTTGATTTCTTCAAAATTCGATTTTTCATAATTATTTTAGTAAACCTATAAAAATCAATTTTTAGGTTTTAACACAATAGCGTTGAATTTCCATACTTTAGCGCCCTCTTGTGGCAACATATGACTTCTTAAAAATCAGAAAAGTACATATTTCTTTTAGTTTACTATTAAACTGTAAAAATACAAAAAATCATCAACATTGAAGACATACTTTTTTTTTGGATTTTTGCCAATGAAACGAATCACTGTGAGTCGCGACCATTTGCACCGTAAAAACTTAATATCGTTGGTTCTATTATAGCTAGAAAGCCCATTTTTGGTTTGTTTTGAAGCTCATAATATGCTCTACAAGACCTACCATAACCAAAAAATTTAAAAAAAAAAATAAGGGATAACTCCCTTATTTAAGGTCGTGATATACGGAGGAGAAAATGGGGAGGATGGTATCCCCCGATTTTTTTTTTACTTGATAATCTTATAGAGAAAGTCCTAAAGAATATATTCTAAAATTTTTAAGTTGGGACAACAATGGGATCGCTCAAAATCAATTTTTCACAATTTTCCACTCTTTAACCACTCTTTTTCTACACTGAAAAAAAATTTTACCATTTTTAAAGCATGTTGAACTTAATTTAAAAAAAGAAGGGTATGCGAGGGCTCCAAAGATATTAATTCTTCTTCCAAGTATATTTTTTCCTAAAACATAGTAATGCATTTACTTAAATATATCTTAAAAGTAAGTAAAATAGTACTTAATATAAGTTTAATTGTTTTTATCCAGAGGAAAAATATTTTTTTAAAATAAGTAAAAATTTCCTTAAACTTACGGATTCTGTGGACGGGCCCCCATGGGGTCCGGGCCCCCATGGGGTCCGCCCATGAGTATGTGCGTACACTATTATAGGGTCACTATTGATTTTGATCCAAAATTTTGGTCGGAATCGCTCTATCTGGCTTAGTTTTCGAGATCTGGGCATGGGGTCTTGAGAAATTTGATCATGAAATAACTCGAAAACTATAACTCGGAGAGCTTTCGGGTCTTGGGCGGTCATATTCTACAAGTTAAGGACTACAAAAATGCCTTTAGAATTTTTTTCGTATCTGCAGTATTTGCAGAGTTATAGGCATTTGAAAATTCCGCGAAAATCGAAATTTGGATTTAAAGTTAGGGTCTCATGGGGTCTTTAGATGGGCCCCCCAGATGGGGTCCCCAAAATACCTCAAGTATTTTTTTCTTAAGTTAAGTCAATTCTTTCTTAAACTGATGAAGATATGGATTCAAATAAAGTCAATGAAATCAATAAAATAAAGGTTATTTTTTTCTTAACTTAAAACATAAATTGATTAAATTAAAGAAAATGCGTTTTGGAATTAAAGATTAGTACTTATTTGATTCAATTTCTTGAAAATGTCTATACTATTTTTAAGTAAGTTACGTACTTATTTATTTTTTTTGCACACAATTTAAATTTTTTTCTTTTAAGTAAAACAAAATTTTTTAATAAACCCTTTTTTTCTTAAATGCAATCAATTCGCCATTAATGTAAAGAATATTTAACTTAATTTAAAAAAACAAATTAAGGAAAACTTTTGTGCTTTTTTAAGTATTTGCATGTACTATCATCAAGTTTATTTTCTTTGTTTTAAGTAAAACCACCTTATATTAAGATAAGTTGAAGTAAATTCAAAAAAATTTGCTTACTTAAATTAATAACAGTGTTTATTTAATTTTAGTATAGTTATTTTTTTCAGTGTACACTCTTTAACCTTAAAAATTTAATATCATAAGTGGTTTTGTAGCTACAGAGCCCATTTTTTTGTTTTAAAGCTTATAATAAGCTCTTCAAGACATACCAAAACCAAAAAAATTTCCAAAAAAAAGGAATTGGTGCCCCCCTTGTATGAAGGTCGAGGCAAAGGGTGCAGGAAATGGGGGGAAAGTATCCCCCTATTTTTTTTTTACTTGGTATTCTCAAAGGGCAAGTCCTAATGAACATAGTCTACAATTTTTATATTGGGACAACAATGGGATCGACCAAAATCAATTTTTCAAAATTTTCCCCCAAAATCAACCCATTGGAGTCCCAAGATAAAAATATCAGGATATGCTCTCTAGAACTTACTCTTAAAAAAAAAAAACAAGGTAAAAAAAATTGGGGGACACTATCCCCCGATTTCCCCCACCATTTGCCACGATCTTTTAATACAAGAGGCACCCCTAATTTTTTTATTTTTTTTTTTGTGATAGTAATATTGTAATATTAAGAGCTTTAAAACAAACCAAAAATGGACTCTGTAGCTACAATACAGTCCACGATATTAAATTTGTAATGTGCAAGAGTGTCGCGATTTGGAGATTTTGGGGGAAATTGTAAAAAAATTTGATTTTGGTCGATCTGATTGTTGTCCCAACATAAAAAATTAAGGATATGTTCATTAGGACTAGCACTTTGAGAATACCAAGTAAAAAAAAAAATCGGGGGATATTTTCCCCCCATTTCCTCCACCCTTTGCCATGACCTTCAAATAAGGGGGGCACCAGGTCCTTTTTTTCTAAAATTTTTTGGTTAAGGTAGGTATTGTAGAGCGTACTATAAACTTTAAAACAGTCAAAAATGGACTCTGTAGCTACAATAGCACTTATGATATTAAATTTTTAAGGTTCAAGAGTGTTGCGATTTGGAGATTTTAGAGGAAATTATGAAAAATTTTGATTTTGAGTGATCCCATTGTTGTCCCAACTTACAAGTTTTAGAATATATTCTTTAGGAATTTCTCTATAAGATTATCAAGTAAAAAAAAAATCGGGGGATACCATCCTCCCCATTTTCTCCTCCCTTTATCACGACCTTAAAATAAGGGAGGTAACCCTTATTATTTTTTTTAATTTTTTTTGTTATGGTAGGTCTTGTAGAGCATCGCTTCAAAACAAACCAAAAATGGGCTTTCTAGCTATAATAGAACAAACGATATTAAGTTTTTACGGTGTAAAGTGTCGCGACTGGGAGATTTTGGGGGAAATTTTGACCCTCCGTATTTTCGGCCCATGTTGACTTAGAGGGCTGAAAATTTGCATTTGTTGTTTTGTTTTTTACGTAGTGTAAGAACTTAACCAAATTTCACTAATATCGGAGGGGGTCAAAAATATTCATGATTGATTTCACTAATAATGACCCATTACCAAGTTCCGTCAGCCTTAGGGCGCTGTTTAAAGCATTCTCAATTACAAAAATATGAAATGGTGGAATGTTAAGTATGGCCCCAATGGCATAAGTTGGGCATGTTTTACCAGCACCGGTAATGCCAATGATGACGAGTCTACAGACTTTGTCTTATATAGTTTTGGCCATACTTTGTTCCACCTCGGGCCAACATAGTGGAGCAGCGCCACAATAGTGTTGAAAGAGCAGAAAATCATATGCGGTTTCAGTCCCCATGTTTTCCCAAAAAGTCTCTGACAGGCATATGTAGCTCTTGTGGCCTTTATGTTAAATTATTAAGATACTGCACGCAGAAAAAAAAACATGGTTGCGGTGATCATGATTTAAGAGCGTCATATTATGATTGGAAATATGATTGTAGCAATAATGTTAATATGATTGAAGGCAACAAGGAATGTTAATCATTATATGATTGCGGCAATAACTGCTTAAATGTTATATAATTATCATAATATGATTGCAGTTTAATATACATACATATTATTTTTAAAATTGAGAAAATATATTATGCTTTAATACCACACGTTTATAGAAATTCTTCATTACTTTTTTTTTGATAAAGTTCACACCAATAATTTATTTTTTGTTTTTAAATGTTGTTTTTATAAATATGAAACCATTTTTATTAATTTTGGTTCAATTTAGTGGAAACCTGCGTTTTACATCAATGATGTGCAATAAATTTATGTAATTTTTCTAAAAAATTTCATCAACTATAACATTTTTTACAGCTAACATTGAATGATTGTATAAACCATTAAGTTATTGACAAAATCATAACATATTTGCTGCAATCATAACGTATTTGTTACAAAATTAAAATTATTGTCAGCAATTATAACATATACAGTAGAGTGTCCCTTATTTTGGAAATGTTAGAAATCTTGAGACGGTACCCGCTCATTTTTTTCCTTTTGACTTAAAAATAACTCAGGAAAAATTTTACGCCCCTAGGACCACGCCTTCCCTACGCGACGGGGCCTTAAAAAGCGGGGCCTAAAAAATCATTTTTCCATACAAACCAAAAAATTTTTTTTTGATTTTTAATTTTTTTGTTGTTAATTATTATATTACTTGCTTAGCTTATTTACGACAAAAAATTTGATTTTGGTGGGATAAGTCTTTCAGCGCTAAAAAAATTTTCGCAAAAAAAAATTTTGAGCCGCCGGGGTCCTACAGTAAAAAATTTTTAAAAAATATTTTTTTTTAGTTTTGACCAGCAACGGTTTTAGCTGCTATGTTGCTTTAAATGATATATATTCATAAAAAAATATTTTTTGTATCTGTGACATCTTTATCGTGTTCTAAAAAAGGGTACAAAATGCATTGTTGATTTTTTTTCGATACACGATAAAGATGTCACAAATATGAATAATATTTTTTTTGGAATATATATCATTAAAAACAACATAACAACTAAAACCGTTGCTTTTCAAAACTAAAAAAAAATATTTTTTAAAAATTTTTTACCGTAGGATCCCTACGGCTAAAAATTTTTTTTTCGAAAAAGATAAAGATGTCACAGGTATGAATATTTTTTTTTTTGGAATATATATCATTAAAAGCAACATAACAACTAAAACCGTTGCTGGTCAAAACTAAAAAAAAATATTTTTTAAAAATTTTTTACTGCAGGACCCCGGCGGATCAAATTTTTTTTTTGCGAAAAATTTTTTAGCGCTGAAAGACTTATCCCACCAAAATCAAATTTTTTGTCGTGAATAAGCAAACCAAGTAATAAAATAAATAATAACAAAAAAATTAAAAATCAAAAAAAAAAATTTTTGGTTTGTATGGAAAAATGATTTTTTAGGCCCCGCTCTTTAAGGCCCCGTCGCGTAGGGAAGGCGTGGTCCTAGGGGCGTAAAATTTTTCCTGAGTTATTTTTAAGTCAAAAGGAAAAAAATGAGCGGGTACCGTCTCAAGATTTCCAACATTTCCAAAATAAGGGACACTCTAATATACAGTAAACAAAAAATGCACAAAAAACATTTTAATATTTTGGATTTGAAGTTTTTATTTAAAATGGAAAGTTATTTTTAAACCGCACAATAAATAAATTATATAAAGTAGCTTTTTGTATTTCATTCCCTTCTGCGATGATCCAATTTTTCAACTCAAATTGCCTTAAATTTTTTAAAGTTCTAATTGTAAGTGGCGTCTTTGCGACTAACTGCTTGCTGGCAAAACACTAAACTGATAAATAAACCTGACAATGCTTTTTTCATTAAGTTGTGATTATCTAATGATTGTTATAGTCATGTTATGTTCAAATTTTTGGTGTGTCGAGAATATAATTAACTATAACATTGTTACAACAACCATATTGTACTTTTGGATGTTGCAATTATTTTATTATGATTGAAGCAACTATTAAATGTCTAAAACAACCATATAAATGATTAAATACAATTTTAAAAACAACAACTTGATTGCTGCAATCATAACTGGGTTTAGAGATCATAGTATAGTTGCTGCGATCATGTCGCAACCATATTTTTTCTCTGCGTGTGGTTCCATAACAAAGATTTATCCAATGTAATCCCAAGGTATTTAACCTCATCTGAAAATCCTATAGTTATCTTCCTAGTGAACGGTATTAGAATAGTTTTGGATGGGTTAATTGATAACCCCTTTGACTGACACCAGTTTTGGGTCATACAGAGCTTTTTGCATGCGGTCCGAGATAGTCGTCTCATGCCAGCCAGAGACGGCAGTCAGCTTCCCCTAAAGAGTGTTTGTTTTATTTAATTGTGGACGATGAAGTTTTTCATATAATATTTCACACAATAATTTAAACAATAAAATTTAAATAACTTCGCTGGCACGTTATCGTGTTCGTTCCGGTGAAAAAATTATATTTAGAATTTTTGAGACCTTATAACTGTATTACTCTATTTTAATAGTTATAAAAATAACTGTTTTCCCCTTTTTTAACCTCTTAGAACTGTATTTTCCAAAAGCTATATTTTTTGCTGGATGATCATAGATTCAAAATATAAAGTTGCTAACACCATTATTTCAGGAAATAAAAAAAGTACCAAATGTATAGTTTTCCGTTTCTAAGGGTCGAACACTTAGAAACGGAAATTCCAAAAACTCCTTTTTCCTGAATGTTTTTTCATTGAAGGATCCTACATTCAGAATTTTAAGTTCCTAGGATGACTATTTCAGGAACTATAAAAAGTACCAAAAGTACACTTTATTACCCCCGCTAGAAACTAAATATTCAAAAAGTATTTTTTCCAGAATGTTTTTTCCACTGAAGGATCCTACATTCAAAATTTAAAATTTCTGTTACCATTTTTTTCAGGATATATAAATGGTACCAAAAGTACAATTTTTTACTCCTCTAAAAACGTAATTTTAAAAAGTACTTTTCCAAAATATTTTGTTTTACCGAAGGATCCTACATTTCAAATTTCAAGTGTCATGGATCATTATTCCAGTAAATATAAAAAGTCCGTAAAAAATTCGATTAGATCTGATATAATCTTTTTGGATCTAGCTATAAAAATTGCCCGACTAAAAAAAAGTAATACGGTAAAATGGAGGATCCAAAAATATATGAGTATTCCATTTAACTTCTGATGGATACCCATTTTCCGGGTTGCAGAGACGAGGTGAAAATAGATATTCCATTGGGTACACTTTCACCAACTACAATTCCGGTAAACGAATTCATCAAAACGATGGTGGACGAACGCAAGATAACGTGGGCGGTTCGCTCCTTCAAGCCCTACAAATCAGCAGGGACTGATGGTATATCGTCTATCTTAAAGGTGGGTCTGTTGAGACGGCTTTAAGCAACGTTGTCGGGATGATTGTGGATACTCTTCACAAAAAAGAGTATGTTTGGGCATCATTTCTAGGCGTGAAAGGTGCGTTCAACAATGTCAAAAATATCATCATTTTTTAATGCCCTGCAGAATACAGGCACGGACAAACAGATTACTCTATGGACAGGCAACATGCTAAAAAGCAGGGCGATAAACTCGAAAATAGTTTACGGTGATGCCGGGCAAGTAGTAACAAGGGGCACTCCATAGGGGGATTGATCTCTTCTATTCTGTGGAATCTTGTAATAAATGAGATCCTCGAGTCACTTAACGGAATGGGTATCAAGGTGGTTGCCTACTCTGATAACGCTGCACATAGGGGCAGCTATATGGGGCTTCTTGGCAACAATTCATTTTTTAAAAAAGCGATTTTGCTAACATTGTTATTTTATATCGAAAGCCTATACTTTTCTACGCTTGACTGCATTTTTACTTTTTTGATTTATCCATTTTCCTTTTCTTGGCACTGTGTTAAATTTGGTAAAAGTTCAAAAAAACAAAAAAAAATATTTTAAATAGTCTTAAGTTGAAAACTCAAAATGAAAGGTAAACAAATAAAAAATGTTGGAACTATACACATAAATTAAAAGGTAATTTTAGCACAAATTATTTTTATTCATTCTGACCAAATTGCATTGAATATTAGAGAAGTTATAGCCGTTCTAAGAACATCCTTTTTATGACGATTTTTAAAACATAAGTTTAAAGGTCAAAAAGTCAAGACTTATCCTATATTATCCAAAGATATTTTTATACAGTGGTAAGTGGTATAATTCTTTACTAGAATCAGTAATAGAAACTTGTACGAAACGCGCCCGCTTTGTGAAACTGCACTTTAAAAATATGACTTTTTTTTACTAATAAACCACATGCAGTCCAAACCAAAAATGCTAGACCCCTTAAACTTGGCACGAATATATCTATTGGTCATAGGCTGATTAAGTTCCAAAATGGGCAAAATCGGACCAGGTGAAAAAAGCTTCCCCTTAAAGAATTAAAAAAAAATCTTAGGAAACACGATTTTTAGAGGGTTTTCTTACATTTGTTCAACACATCAAAAATTTTTATGCCAAGAAGTTCCTTGACCTACCAAATAAATAAGTGGAGTAGCATATGCCATTTATATTATCCAGCCCACTTTTAAGGGCGTGGCTATAAAAATAATATATAAATTTGATAAAATTGTACTATTTTAGCATAGATATCATACTTAATCAATTTGTAAATACCTATTGCGAGGAAGAAGGTATCCCCAGACACCTCCATCAACGTCCCCATGACCGATTTTCATCCCAACTTCCAAAAATAAGTTGATAATAGTTTTTTTCAAGTTTTAAATTTATACGATATAACTTTTTTTAGTGGAACATTTGGTGTGGAATACTTCATATGTATGTAATTCTAATACTTACTGATTTTAGCGATAGCTATGTCTATATATTAACATACAAATTTACAAAATTTTATACTTCAAACAAACTCGCAATTTTGCAAAGAAAGTCTTACATGTTTTTACATAAATTTAATCGAAAAGCTACGCTCTTTAAAACGGTGGGCATATCGACTACAAAAATCCAGCGGTTTAATTGATGCCATAAAACATACCATTTTGCCCCTATGTGCGCTGTGATCCTAATAAAAGGTAAGTTTTTACCAACGATTAGCGAACTCGTGGAATCAGCGCTCAAGATATTCTCAACTTGGGCAAAGGACAACGGTCTAGGAGTTAATCCCGTCGAACCCGAAGTTGTCTTGTTCACAAAAAGGACTAAGATAGACAGGTTTGGTTTTCTCGGGGTAACAAAAGTATACTTTTTACCCCTTTTAACGGAATTTTAAAAAAGTATTATTTCAGAATGTTTTTTCAACTAAGAATCCTACACTAAGGGCGTGTGTGAAACGGTAGCAAAGTATTCTTCATAGTAAATTTTTGACACTGTTGAGGTGAATATAATTTCACTAGCCCATTGGGCTAGTAGAAATTTTGACAATAGATTAGAAATTTTGAATTTTATAAAAAAAATATAAAAACGAAAAATAAACAATTCAAAGAAAAAACAAAAAAATAAAAATATTGAAAATAAAAAATAAAAAATAAAAATATTGAAATTATCAATTTCTAAAAATGTTGTTGATAAAAAAAGAGGCAATGGAAGAGTCATTGGAAAAGAGGCGATTTAGAAGATCTAATGGCAAATAAACGAAAAAGAACATTTATTCATATGCTGCCACAAAGAAAATTAACCTCTAAATTCATAATAAACTGCCGCGCTGGGATATTATTCGTCATGTGGTGTAGCTAGATTAAATAATTAAAATTTTCTAGTTAAGATATGCATTCAAATATTATTTCTATGTTTCATTTTTATCTGTCCAGAATAAAAGTCTTATTTAAAATTTTATAATTTTTTTTTTTTTTTATAAAAACAAAATTATTCGATGGAGACTGGAGACTTTTTTAATTGAAAAATGTATCAGAACCTGTTAGAATCGGTGTTTTCTTAGAATTAAAGTCTAAGATTCGAAAGCACTTTTGTTATAGAAAAATTTCAGGTTCTGACATACATTTTTCCACGGAAAGTTTCTCATCCCATGACATTTTTACTGCAGAAAAGAATTTTGATCCTGAGAAATTTCTTCTATAGAATAATGGGTCAGAATCTGAGACTTTAGAATTTATTGAAATGCAAAAACATTTTTTTATTTCAACGGTTTCAGTTGTAAGTAAATTGCATTTATCAAAGAAAAATTTTTGTCAAATATTTACTATTGTCAAAAAAGTTATCATTTCACACAGCTGAAATATGAAATTTTCTCACCATAGGAAAAATATTTTTTACCACAGCACTTTGCTACCGTTTCACACACACCCTAAGAGACGAAAACGTCTCGTTACCCCATTTTACTAATATTTTACAGTTTTCTTTGTTTTTTAACAAAAAATTTTCGATTGAAACAAATTTTTTTTTTGTAAGTTTAGATTTTTTTTTTTTTCAATTTTACAAATTTCCAAGGTAATTTTACAAGAAATCTAGTAAATTCACGAGAATTTCTTTTAAGTTTTATTGGGCCAAAAAACTTGTAAATTTACAATTTTATTAGTAAAAATCTTGTAAAATTACAAAAAAGTTCGTAATTTTTACTAAGAATTCTCGTAAAAAAAGTAGGAAAAAGTCTAGTGAAATCACTAGACAAAATTTTGTAAATTTTAAAAATTAAATTTTATCGTGTCAAAAAATTGTAAATTTACAATTTCTTGTTTTTTTCATTTTATTTTTTTTTTTTAATTGTATACTTATTAGAGATGGGCGCGTGAGTGAATTTTGACTAACTCACGCTCACGCTCACGAAATAAAAATATTAATCACGCACGCTCACGCACGAAATTCTTTTCTCTGCTCACGTTCACGCACGCTCACGTGAGTAACTAAAATTTTTCTCACGCTCACGAAAAAATCACGCTCACGAAGACTCACGAAATTAAAATTAGCAAATTTTTATTTTACTTCTTTCGATTTCTTGCACAAAAAGTATTGAATTTCCTTAAAACAATAATAAAAATCACAATTTTGGATTAATTTCCCTCTAAATTCAATATAATGACGATTTTTTTACTCGTTTTCTGTTTCAAACTGCACAAAACAATCACGCAAACTCACGACAAAAAAATTACTCACGCACGCTCACGCACGAAACTATTTTTTATAATCACGTGCACTCACGATCACGTGAGTAAAAATAAATTTCACTCACGATCACGCGTGATTCACGCGTGAGTCACGTGAATCACGAAAAATTCGTTTCACGCGCGCATCTCTAATACTTATAGATATTCATGGCATAAAAACAGTTTCGGAATTATTATTAAATTTAATTTCAATGAAGTTTAATTCAATTCCAAACTGGGTATAAAGTTAAAAAAGTAAACCAACACTTTTAACTGTGCATGTAAACGGTCCTTTAATCTTATCAGTTCGATTTGTATTAGTAACGTAGTTTTATTTATTTTTTATGTTTTGAAATTAGATAAATAAAATAATATTTATGATAAAGCATAATAAATTTTACGATAAATAAGTCTAGAGCAAAAGTTACAGGCCGACGCACACAAAGAACCCGTAGAATAGTCGGAATTTAGTAAAATCCCAATTAAAATGCGTAAAAACCCCCAATTTCAATTCAGAAATTTGAATTTAATATTACACAAACCCAAGAAAAGAACGGGTACCACCAATTGAAACTCAGAAAAGACCCATTGATGTATAAATTTTTTTAGCAGACCCTGTCATAGAACTTGCGACAAACTTAATTTGAGCCAAATCAGATTATTTCAAAGTAAAGTATGTATTACATATGGCAAATTTTTTTGAAAAATTTCAAATAGCGATATCTCGAAAACCGTAAGAACGATTCAAAAAAATTCTTGATATTTCAGTTCAGCATTTTAAATATAATATATCTCAAGACATATGAGTCATTCCACACCAAATGTCCAACGAAAAAAATGTGTACCTTAAATTTCTGAATAGGTTGTATGGATAGCCCTATGTCTGAATTTTTTTATGTGAATAGACAAACATCTAAACTTAAAAAAAAAATTTAAAAAGTGGCCGAATTTTTGATAAATTGACCTTTTTAAAACATGGAAAATTTCAGAACCGGTTCTGAAAATTTTCCAAAAAAAAAATGTTAGTCGATTGCCCATACAAAACTATATAAGAATGAAAATTGTTGAGATTGTGGTACATTCCGTTTTAATTTGATAAATATTTAATCAAGGCAACTCGACACAAATTTGACAATTTTTCCAATATTTGACCACGCATCCGAAGCCCAGTTTTTTAAAAATTGAAAAACCAAAAACACAATTTTCTAAGTTCCATAAAGGGCTATCCATACAACTTATTTAGAAATTCATGGGACACATGTTTTTCTGTAGCAGGACATTTGGTGTGGAATGTCTCATATATATATTTTTTTAAATATATTTTTTGCAAATTCTCAAAAATTCATTCATTTCTTTTTGATTACTGATTTGGAGGTCATAACACTTTAAAAAATGTGTTCTAGAATTATGTGCAAAAAAGTTAGTTTTTGTAGAGTATTGTTATTGTTGCCAAATAACTGCGATTGTTTTAAATTTGAGTTTATTAAATTATATGGAGTTCACACTAGCGACTTTAAACATCTCATGAGTGTTTAAGCGCTAAACGAGCAAAATTTGACTTGTTTCCCCATACATTTGGTTGTTCAGCTAAACAATCAAATTCGACTTGTTTCCCTGTTGAACATTTCGCTAAACATTTCAAAGGCAGGGTTCGGTATATTTCCTTTTAATTTTTCTTTATTCTATGCCAAAAAAAAGATTGCATAGCAACCAGCTTCTGTATCTGTCTGCCATTTTCTTAGCAAAACATTGGAAAATTGAGAAATTATAAATATTTAAAAAACTAATAAAAAATACTGAAAAATCAGAAAAAAGTGTGTGTTTTATTTATAATTATATTGGAAAAGCTGCACTAATAGTGAATTTTGCCTTCCATCGAAGTATAAATATGCAAACAGCTTCGGACAGGTCCGGAACAAAAAACAGAAAAATCTTCCTATTTACTTGGAATGATTCAATAAAAAGGTGTTCCGTGTAGTGGTGTTATGTAAATGTTATAAAAAAAATTAAATATCTTGTCTTCCGCCAAAGTTTAAAAGGTTTTTAGAAATATTTTTGCAATTTTTTCAGAATTAGGTTATGTGCGTTTGTTTACAAACGTTAAACACTCAAAGTTAAACGCGCAAAATGTAGTGTGAACGATTTTGTTTACTTTTTTAAACAAGTGGCTTAAACGAGTACAAATTCTCTAGTGTGAACTCCGTATTAATTAATGTATTTATTTTTTTCTTCACAGCTAGTATAAATCAATTGTAGAATCTTGATGATATTGTTGTTGGTTTTACACCCGAAAATTAGTTCTTTATTTGCGTTTCAATTATTTTATTATAAATATTTAATTGCAATATACATTAAGGGGATTCACATTTTTTTTTTTTTGTGAACCAAAAAAAAAACAAATTTAAGAAGTACCAAAAACTTACAAAACAAGTAAAAAAGTTAAATTCGGCCTTGCCGAATGTAGTGATACCCTCCACAATTTCAAAAAGATTATTGCAAAAAACTTTTTTTAAAAGGAAATTACTTTTGGAAAAAAAAATTTTTTTGAAAAAAAAAAATTCCGCGAAAAAAAATTTTGGTAAAAAAAAAATCCGCGATTTTTTTCTTTTTTGTCAAAAAATATGTTCGTAGTTGTTTAAATACCATTTGGTGTTCATTTATGTTCATATATGACAACCAGAAGCCGAATTAAAGCATTTTGTATTTTTAGGTTATGTTGAATGTACTGAAATTTTTGAGGTGTGCTTACATTTTCGTTCATAACTTTTGAACCGCTGAACCGATATCGCTCAAATGCAATACCAAACTTCTCGGGAGAACTTCCAATAAATATGTTAAGTTTCAGTCATCTCTGTGTAATATTTTGTCCGCGACAGCATTTTCAACAGACAGACAGACGGACAGACGGACAGACGGACAGACGGACAGACGGACAGACGGACATCGCTAGAATGTCTTAAAATCGATCGGGCATCATGAATATATATACTTTATGGGGTCCCAGATCGATATTTCGATGAGTTACAAACAGAATGACAAACTTATATATACCCTCTATCACTAAGTGGAGGGTATAAAAACATTTTTTCTGGGTACTTCAGATAACATAGTCTGTAAAATCATCGGCGACAAAAAAATTTTAATTGTAAGTCAAAATTTCTTCAGATACTGTATGTTCAAAGTAGAGGTGCGACTCACTCACGTCAGGAATTTTTCAATCACACCCATTCACGAGCACATTTTTTGTTTCTACTCACACTTACTCACATAATCACTTGAGTTAATTAAAGACAACTTATTTATACTCGAGTGCAATCACACACGCTTCACTCACGCTCACGTAACTCTTATTTATGCAAAAAAAATAAGGCTATTATTCATAGTACTTATAGTAGACTTATTGTAGGTTTATTTGACAAATATGCCTGCAATATCTGTCAAATAAACCTACTTTAGTTATATTCCAGTTTTTATGAATAACCACCTAACAATCTAACACAATTTTAAGCAAAATGATTCCAAATTTTTTTTTTTGCTTTTTTCGGGACGAAAGGAAATATGAAGAGAAAATAAATCACTCAAATTGCACGAAAAATCGTCTCATGCCCACTAACCCAAAAACCAACTCACACAATTTTTTTTCCACTTGTACTCACTTATTATCATGTAAGTAATACAGAAAAAATTTGAAACAAATTTTAATCAACAAAAACGTTTCAATAAATTTTTTGATTGAAATTCCTCCAATTAAAAAAATTGTTATACCAATCATCAAATTGTAGGTGATTGATTGAAATTTTTTTCAATAAAATCATTTTTCGATTTTGATCAAAAAATAGATTAATTTTTTATTTATAGTCAATCAAAATAATGATTGATTTAACAAACGAATTGTAGGCTTATAACAAAATCATCAAATAATGCACTTTTACTGCGTGATCACTTGTGCCCACGCGTAAACATTGGCGTAGATAGCCCTGTCTGGGGGGGGCTTAGCCCCCCCCCCAGAATAATTTTAGCCCCCCCCAGAATTTTAATCATTCACAATTTTTTTTTAATAATTTAATGATTTCATTAATTTTTGCAACAATAAATAATAATAATGAGTCTTTAGGACTCGTTATGATTATTCTACGAGTCTTAATGACTCGTAATGATTATTATACTAGATCTAATAGTTTTTCCCATTGAAAAATAGTTTGAATTATTGCAAAAAGTTTTTATATGAATCTGATGTTTTTGTCAGTAATAAAAACTTCACCGAATCTTAGGATTTTAACTTCAGGAAAGCGTTTTAAGTTCTTTAATTTAAAAAAGTTTATAAATTCTAAGTGGTTTTTTATAGACAAAAGTTATTGGTGGAAAGAATCTGAGAATTTTGACTTATAATCATCAACTTTTGCAATCTTTAGAACTTTTTCTTGAAAAAAATCATAGTAATCTAATAATTTTACCACAGACTAAATACAGACTCAACAGTAGAGTTTTACAGGAAAAAATGGGGAAAAACTAAGCGATTTTAGGAGAAAACACAGCGGTTTTTAGTCCGTTTTACACTATCATGGCAACACTTTCTACGACTTAGGAGTGAGTGAAACAACAAAATCCGATCTGGCATCCATTTTTCTTATGGAGCGTTATATCAGTTTTCTCTTTCTAACCTAATTCGTACAATAATTTGAAAATATTAACCATATGGTTAAAGAATACTTTTTTGACACCTGTCACTTATGTCGAGTCTGTATTAGTCTGTGATTTTACTATAGGAAAAACATTAAAAATCTTTCATTTTTATAACATATCTGGGAGTTCTAAATTTCCGAAAAATTTTCAGAATCAAAATTTGTTAAAAAAAAATATGAATTTTTAACCGCTTTCGGAGGGCATTCGTTTTTAGGACACCTAGACACATTATGAAGGGAACGCTTCAGGTCTGGGGTTTTCTATTAAAAAAAAAAAAAAAAAATTCAAAAAAATCTGGGGGGGGCTTTAGCCCCCCCCCAGAAATGTTGGCTTCCTACGCCAATGCGCGTAAATCACGCAATAAACTGCTCAATTGCCAACCTCTAGTTCAAAGTACTTCAAAATATTTATATGTAAGTTGTGATAAGCAACTATTGTTTATTGTTTTGTTTTAAATAATTTAGAAATAAATAACTACGCATTATTGAAAAACTGTTTTAAAGACGTTCTGTTGTAAAATTATTTTCTTGTTTTTTGCATTGCGGTTAAGATATAATGTGGTCACTAAAGAAGGAAAACTTAACAATATATTTATTTATGTTAGTTTTTATTTTAATTATAAAAACGTGTTTTTATCCGACATAACATTGCCCTATAATGGACACTGGGATTATGAAAGAATGCATCACGGCCATAATTCTCTTATTAGTTCTGGGGGCTATGATGATTTACAAAACGAAAATTGGGATAATGTATTAGGAGATTTTGTCATGTCTCCAATGGTATTCCAAAAGAAATTTTTTCCGAAAAATATTTCGGCTTGCGAAAACTATTTGCACTACCTAAATGTTTATACCCTACACCACTGTGGTACAGGGTATAATGGGTTTGTGCTGATGTGTGTAACTACCCGAAATATTGGTCCTAGACCCACTTTTAAGTACACCGATCGACTTAGAATCACTTTTTGAGTCAATTTAGCTATGTCCGTCCGTCTGTCCATGTAAACGGTGTAAACACGATACAGGTCGCAATTTTTAAAACTCAAGCCTCTTTTTTAAAACCCAAGGACGAAGCTTATTGAAATTGAAAAAAATCGGTCCATATTCAGACCTATCCCCCATACAAAGGTCCTCTTTAGTTTTGGCGCAAATGACTATAATAACCGCATTTTAATAGGTATCTTTTCGAAATTTGGCAGGTAATCATGTTTCATCTACACAAATCACCATTCCGAATTTTAAAGAAATCGGACCAGTTCTTCTTGTAGCCCCCATACAAACCACCTTCCCGATTTTCACATAGATCTCTCAAATTTCATGAAAATAGAAAATATTTAATTAAAATTTTGTTTGTGTATGTTAATCGCGTACTTTAATAACCTTATCAAATCTGATTATCATCGGACCATTTTAGGTCAAACTTATGAATCATAAGTTATTAGCAAAATTGGCAATTTCAGATGGGTTTAACCCGAACTCCCGTGTTAAAAAAAAAAAGCTAAACATGCTTTGAAAAGGAATGGCAAGCCAAAAAAAATATTTTAGAAACTATTTTTGTCACTCACTAGCCGATCATATATCGCTGGTCACCTTTTAAAAGACAATAATGGCCTACCGGTTACGTCTAAGGAAGAGCAACTGAAAATTTGGACTGATTATTATAACAATATGCTCTCAACAACACCTACAGCCTCTGAATGGAACTGCCAATGCGAAAATCATGAAGAAGCACTGATATAGATGTGAGTTGTCCCAACATTACAGAAGTTGAAAATGCAATAAAGTCCCTCAAGAACAATAAAGCAGCTGGTATTGACTCTATACCTCCAGAACTTCTAAAAGTCGACCCTTCCACTAGTGCACTTATCATTAAACCGATCGTTGATGACTTTTGGAATCTAAGGTGTTTGCCATCCGAGCTTAAAGAAGGTGTTATTATCAAACTTCCCAAAAAGGGGACCTTTCAAAATGCAAAAACTGGAGAGGAATAACGCTTCTAAGTCTGATCAACAAAACCATAACACGCATCATCTACACGAGGTTGTCACCTACATTTATGAACGACCTAAGATGTGAACAAGCTGGCTTTAGACCTGGCCGCTCCTGTGTGGACCAACTAAATAGTGTCCGGGTAATCGTAGAGCAATCTGTTGAATGGCGCTCACCACTATACTTAGCCTTCATAGATTTTGAAAAAGCCTTTGACACCCTTAACCATCATGCTATATGGAAAATACTTAAGTGTAGAGGTGTGCCGGAAAAGATAATTGAACTCATCAAAGAGCTTTATGATTTTGCCTGTTGTCGAGTCTTGCACGAAGGTCAACTGGGTGAAAATCTTCCCATAAACGTTGGTGTACGACAAGGCTGCATTTTATCACCACTCCTATTTAATATCGTTCTAGACACAGTGATGCGACAGGCAACGACTATGAGAAGAGGTATTACGTGGGGCTTACAGGGTAGATTAGAGGATTTGAACTTTGCAGACGACATATGCTTACTTTCACATAACTTTGAAGATATGTCGACCAAACTCAACATGATTCATGAACTGGGAATGAAAGTCGGTTTAAAGATCAACTTTGCAAAAACAAAAGTAATGCGAATTAACACCATCAATACAACAAAGCTCAAAATAAATGAAAATGAATTAGAAGATGTAAGCAGCTTTTGTTACTTAGGAAGCATAATTTCGACCTCTGGAGGATCTGATGACGATATCAAAAGTCGTATAAATAAGGCTAAGCAGGCATTTGGAGCTCTACAACCCGTATGGAGATCCTCTCAGTACTCAATAAAAACAAAATTACGGTCTTTTTCCTCAAATGTAACATCCACCCTTCTATATGGTTGTGAATCCTGGAACACTTCTCAACGCCAGATTAACAGCCTGCAGGTTTTTGTCAATAAATCCCTAAGAAGAATCCTTCACATTTTTTGACCAGCAACAATATCAAACACTGAGCTGTGGAGAAGGACAAACCAGATACCTGTTCAAAGTGAAATCCTCAAGAGAAAATGGAATTGGTTGGGTCATATCTTAAGAAGACCACAAGAAGATATTGCACGAATGACAATTGACTGGAATCCACAAGGCAGTAGGCGACCAGGAAGGCCATCTCATACTTGGAGAAGGATGCTTGAAAGTGAAATACAATCAACTCGCAAAAGCTGGCGTGAAATAAAAAATTTGGCAGAAGACAGATCAGAATGGAAGAAGTTTGTTGTGGCCCTATGTTCCTCCATGGAACCCTGGGATAAAATATATATATATTTGTCACTCAAAAAAACTAAAAAAAAAAATATTACACTCAAAAAAATTTACACTCGATTTTTTTTTTTTTACAAAAATTAAAAAAAAAACAAATTGTACTCAAAATAAATCAAATACTTATGTAAAAAAATATTCAGTTATCAAAAATTTTTATCGAATACAGCTTTTTATACCCTCCACCCACAGTATAGTGGTATACTAACTTTGTCATTCCGTGTGTAACGCATCGAAATATCAGTCTAGGACCCCATAAAGTATATATTTTATCTATCAGCGACCGATTCTAAGACATTCTAGCGATGTCCGTCCGTCCGTCTATCCGTCTGTAGAGGACACGATACATTCCAAAATAAAAGAGGTAGACTTCCGAAGTTTAGCACGAATGTGTCTTATATTCCAAGGCAGGTTAAGTTCGGAAATGGGCAAAATCGGACTAAGGAGAAAAAAGTACCCCCTTGGAGAACTAAACCAATCTAAGAAAAACGGGTTTTCAAAAACCGCATTTTTTGCAGTGTTTTTGTACTTTAGCTAAGCAAATGCAACATTCTTATCTCAGAAGAAGTTCAAAATCGCAAGGAGAAGGTGTCCCTAACGTCTCACACCAACAATATCAAGAAAATAGGTTGTGAGGAGGAGGAAAGAGGGAGTAGTGTTTGTGGATATTTGACTTGAATTTATCTACATTGAAAGAAGCTGGGAAGACCTTCGCTGGAAGATTATTCCACATACGGCTAGTACGACTGATAAACGAACCTTCTCTGTAATGCGATATGCGATCAACTGGACAATCGACAACAAATGGATGTGATCTACTAGACAACCGAGTGTTGCGAACAAAAACTCGGGCTCTAGGGATAAGCTCACTTATCTCAGCGGAACACTTTCCATGGTAATATCGATAGAACAGAGTCACACAACCCACATAAAAATGTTGATCAAAACAATAATTGACTCATTTAAATTTTGTTGAACAATAGATGACTGGTTCCATTTTAAATAGCATAGGCAATCAGCCGATGGTGGTTCAATTTATCCAAAAATTAATATATCCATTCTTCTGATTTTTATTGAATTTCGGTTTTTGTTATTTAGTCGAAATTGTGAATGGTTCGCGTTTTATCGCTGTTCAAAGTTGGTATTTTGCAACAATTTTATGAAAAATACATAATGTTTAAATGATCGTATCTTTGGAACGCATCATCCGATTGTCACGAAATAAAGCGCAAAATAATGGTTATGTCCTGGTCTTAAAATAGAATTTTGAAAAAGGATAGGATGCTTTGCAAAAAGGATATTGAAATTAAAAAAATGTCCTTAATTTGCAAATATCTCAAAATGCGTATCTTTAATTTTCCTATATTTTTTTGCACATATAGCCCTAAATATACTTAACAACATATGCAAATCCCAAATTGGGATGGTAAGCGGTTTAATTATAAACGTGGTTTCCTTAAACGACTTATTGATTTTTGTTAAATAACTCTTGTTTACAAATGAAAAACAATTTCAGAGCAGTAACCGCGACTTTTTTTTTATATGCATTTTAGCCCGCTAAACTCAAAAATTTCATCAAAAGAACATTTCGCGAATAACTTTTTGTTTAATGAATTTTTTAGCGTTTTTTGGAGGTATTTTGACTATTTTTCTTATATCTTAAGTTCTGTTTATCTGATTCTCTCGCAATAAAAACCAAATTAAAGACAATCAAATTTCCAACAAATCCTACATTCATCGTTTTTCCATCAGTTCATAGGTTTACACGCAAATAAATTTTTTAGCGTTATTTGGAGGTATTTTGACTGTTTTTCTTATATCTTGAGTTCCGTTCACCTGATTTTTTCGCAATAACAACCAAATTAAAGACAATCAAATTTGCAACAACATATGTTAATCCTAAATTGGAGTGATGAGAAGTTTAAGAAAAATCGTGTTTTTTTTTAGGTGCATAATTCATTTTATTAATTTTTTAAATTTAATTTTTTTTTTTTAATTTATCAAAAAAAAATTATTTTTTTAAACTAAGATAAAATGTATTGCTTAACAACAGTCATCTGATTTAATCCGTGTGTTTTATATTTTAAATAATAATTGTAAAAAAAATAATGAATTTTGTGTGGAAGCAGATTTTTCTGAAAGTTATACTTTTACCAGTGTTCAAGAAAATAAATCTTACAACTAGACAAACAACCAAGCGCCAATACATGCATTTAAAGTGTATTTTAATTGGAAGAATGCAAAACAAAACCTACAACTTTAATAACATTATTATTTCACAAGATTTGAGGACTTGCAGTGAGTAAGTGGTTGTTTGTCTAGTTGTAAGATTTATTTTCTTGAACACTGGTAAAAGTATAACTTTCAGAAAAATCTGCTTCCACACAAAATTCATTATTTTTTTTACAATTATTATTTAAAATACAAAACACACGGATTAAATCAGATGACTGTTGTTAAGCAATACATTTTATCTTAGTTTAAAAAAATAATTTTTTTTTGAAAAATTAAAAAAAAAAATTGAAAAATTAAAAAAAAAAAATTAAATTTAAAAAATTAATAAAATGAATTATGCACCTAAAAAAAACACGATTTTTCTTAAACTTCTCATCACTCCAATTTAGGATTAACATATGTTGTTGCAAATTTGATTGTCTTTAATTTGGTTGTTATTGCGAAAAAATCAGGTGAACGGAACTCAAGATATAAGAAAAACAGTCAAAATACCTCCAAATAACGCTAAAAAATTTATTTGCGTGTAAACCTATGAACTGATGGAAAAACGATGAATGAATGATGAATTTGTTGGAAATTTGATTGTCTTTAATTTGGTTTTTATTGCGAGAGAATCAGATAAACAGAACTTAAGATATAAGAAAAATAGTCAAAATACCTCCAAAAAACGCTAAAAAATTCATTAAACAAAAAGTTATTCGCGAAATGTTCTTTTGATGAAATTTTTGAGTTTAGCGGTCCAAAATGCATATAAAAAAAAAGTCGCGGTTACTGCTCTGAAATTGTTTTTCATTTGTAAACAAGAGTTATTTAACAAAAATCAATAAGTCGTTTAAGGAAACCACGTTTATAATTAAACCGCTTACCATCCCAATTTGGGATTTGCATATGTTGTTAAGTATATTTAGGGCTATATGTGCAAAAAAATATAGGAAAATTAAAGATACGCATTTTGAGATATTTGCAAATTAAGGACATTTTTTTAATTTCAATATCCTTTTTGCAAAGCATCCTATCCTTTTTCAAAATTCTATTTTAAGACCAGGACATAACCATTATTTTGCGCTTTATTTCGTGACAATCGGATGATGCGTTCCAAAGATACGATCATTTAAACATCATGTATTTTTCATTAAATTGTTGCAAAATACCAACTTTGAACAGCGATAAAACGCGAACCATTCACAATTTTGACTAAATAACAAAAACCGAAATTCGACACAGATCTCGAGAATTGATATGCCAATTTTTATGCAAATTAAAATAGGTAAGGTCGAAAAAGTGTTTTTTTTGTTTTCAAAAATTTTGGAATCCTTCAGATTTAATTGAAATTTTTTAGCCAATAATTTTTTGTGTGAACCGACAAACCGACATTGAATACCAGAAATGTCTATAATTTTTAGAAATTTAATTTTTCTTCTGCATTTTTTCAACTTAAACCCTTATAACAAAATATTTTTTGTTTAACATTTTCCCAAATGTAGTCAGATAATAAAAATAAAATTTTTATATCGGTAATCCGTATAAATTTAACTACTTTTTTTTTTGAAAGTGTATGTAACTGATTATTAGGGATGAGATTTCCATGCAAATGCATGTTTTTTGTCGGTAGTCTTAAAACAATTTTGACCAATTATCTTTCCGAATCAAGTAATTTGCTTTAAAATGGCATCGATTTGTTTTTGCATATTTTTGCATATTTTGGTTTAAATGCATATTTTTGCATATTTTGGTTTTAAGTGCATATATTGTGCATATTTCCAATTTTTAAGTGCATATTTTTGCATATTTTGATATAAATTAGCAAAAACACAAATTGAAATTTATTTGTTTCAAAAACTATTTTAAATTTTAAAAATTTATTTTGAAAATGAGTAAAATTATTTTTTTCTTTTTAATTTTTTTTAAAGATTGCCCTAATTTCAAAAAAAAAAATCCTGTTATTTTAAGTTTTAGATGTTACAATTTAAGCCCGGTGTATTTTTTGCATTTTTAATAAGTTTTTCGAATGAAAACAAGACTTTTATTGCACACATTTTATTTTTTAATGCATATTTTTAGGTTTTTTAGTGCATATTTTAAAGTTTTTAGTGCATATTTTAAGCGCATATTTTCGATTTTTTAGTGCATGAAAATCTCATCCCTACTGATTATGAATGCCCCTTACAATAAATATTTGTTTATAATATTAAAAAAAAAATTACCTTCCACTTCATTCTCTTAATACTTTTTGAAAACATTGTTGCTTCTTTTATTACTTTGGAATATATTTCTTTTCTGTTCTGTTCAAATATCAATTGAATGCACTTGATAAACAATTGTTTTAAAAATTTTTGTCAATATTGTAAAAACTATAACAAAACCATAAACTAATAATGGTTTTAACATTTCGAATACAAATATCATGGTGAATATTTTATGTAGTATGTATGTAGTTCACTCTTTATTTAAATATTTTTTTCTTTTTTTTTTCAAAACAAAAAATACAATAAAATTCTATTTATATGAAGTCATACACTCAAATGATTCATTACATTTTCTTCTACAATGGTGTAATTGTGTAATTTATATTAATTTATAAAAAATATGAAATTTATTTTTAACAAAAAAATAGGTATTTTATTAAACAAAAACACACAAGTTTAATGACTTTTTTTTCTATTTTATGAATGTTTGCATATATAATTTTTTATAAATTATTTAAGTAATGCAAGTCCAAAACAAATAATAAACAGAAATTGTTTATGTTAATATAAGACCGTGTGAAAATTAAATAAAACTCATAAATGAAAATGAAAAACTAAAATAAATTTTATAATTGTGCCCGTTAACTCGTCAACGTTAAAACGTTTACTAATCGTTTGCCACTACACAACTTATGAGGTCCAAAACAGCAAAAGCCTTTAAAAGAAAGTGAATGAATGAATTGTTTTTTTTTTTTTTTTTTGTTATAAATAAATGAATGAGTGGATGGATGTGTGTCAAAAAGCAACGAGGCTTTTGTGTAAGAATAACAAATAAATACAAACAAAGCAAGTTAAAAGTTAAATACGGCCTTGCCGAATTCATGAATACCCTACACAATGAGCTTTTCCAGAGATAATAAATTTTCTAACCCGTAAAAAACATTTTTTCGTCATTTTTGAAAAAAAAAATATTATTATTTTTTTTTTGTGAGTGTCAAATTTTTTCGAGTTTAAATATTTTTTAGCGTAAAAATATTTTTGAGGGACAAAAAACTTTGTAAAGTAATTTTGTGGCTTACCAAAGTTTTTAAAGCTTTGTTTTTTTAACATGACAAAAATGGAAAATTTTTAGAAGAAATTTTTGAAATTTAAACTTAAACTTTATTTATCAAAAAACATGTCTCAATTTAATTTTTTTATATTAAAAAAAATAAGGTGTATTTCAATATGTTCTGAAACTTTCAGAGATATTTTTTGCCTTGTTTTCGAGAAAAAAAATTTAAAGGATTAATAGGGTTGCTCGTTTTTGGGCTTTTCTCTCTGATCAAATTCTAATACCCGCCAAAAGTGTCGGTTCCCTAAGGGTAACTCACGTGCAAAATATCACACCAATCGGAGTTTATCTTCTGTCCACTTTGAGCTCCACTTCTCCACTTTGAGCTTAAAAATTGGGGTTTTTGCAAAAAAGGACTTTTTAAAAAAAAAAATAAAGATTTTTTTACTAAAATAATTAAAAAAAAAATTTTGTATAATATTTGATCGTAAATACTTAAATATGAAATTTAAAGATTTTACGGTATCATTAACCCGTTCAAACTTGATACCAAAAAAATGACATGATTTTGGTGGCGTTCTAAAAACAGCTTTTTTCAAAATTTGAAAATTTTATTTAAAAAAATATTTAAATATACCTTTTTTTCTTTCTGAATTCATTAAGAACACCTTGGAGAAGTAAAATGTGAAATATGGCAAATATCCGTCGAGCCACTTTTTGGGAATCATGGGGGGAAGTTAACATATAAAATCCTGGTGTTTTTTGGTTTGGGTTGAGATATACCACAGGTCAACGATACATTCACCAAATATATAATTTTCAAAAACAAAAAAAAATTTTGGGTACGCTTCGAACCAGATAGGTGATATACATAACCCTAACAAGGAAATGTTTAGGAACATTTTAAAAATTTTTTTATAGTTTGCCTAAAAAACTTAGAAAATTTTTTGTTAATTGGAAACATATATAGTTTTATATGGAACAGAATAAGCTATATATAATGTTATGTTAAATTATACAGAAAAACAAATTTTGTATTGACCCTCATATAATTTTATATAATTATATCAACCGTACACCTTTTAATCATAATCGTGATTAAATTATATATTACTACATAAGACTGCATTAAAAAAATTTAGGAAATATATCAGGGATGTATAATCATATATAATTTATTATGTTTGTATCAAGTTATATATTGTAATATATGTTTATTTTTACTCGGGATATTAATACGAAATAATAGTGGAGGTACAAAACACAAAAGCCGTTTTATACTTGTTTATTGCATAAAATTTAAGCTCTAAACTTCAAATTTTCTGCGGGGATCATCTTTGACCCCCAGCCAATGTGGGTTAAAGACGTCCTAGATCTTTAAAATTTCATGACAGATTTAAAGTTAAAATAGAATGCCACGATAACAAAAAAAACGGTCATTTTACCAAAAATTAACTTTATAAGATTTTATTAATGCAAATTATTGATAAAACCAACATTTCCTTGAAATCCGCTAACTTCCCCCCGCGATTCCCGAAAAGGAGCCCGACGGGTATCTGCCATATTTCACATTTTTCTTCTCCAAGGTGTTCTTAATGAACTCAGAACGAAAAAATTATATATTTTAATTTTTTTTTTAAATAAAATTTTCAAATTTTGAAAAAAGGTGTTTTAAGAACGCCTCCAACATCATGCTATTTTTTTGGTATCAAGTTTGAACGGGTTAATGATATCGTAAGATCTTTAGATTTCATATTTAAGTATTTACGGTCGAATATTATACAAACATAATTTTTTAATTATTTTAATAAAAAAACTTTAAATTTTTTTTATTTTTTTAAAGTCCTTTTTTGCAAAAACCACAATTTTGAGGCTCAAAGTGGAGACAGAAGATAAACTCCGATCGGAGTGATATTTTGCATGTGAGTTACCCTTAGGGGACCGACACTTTTGGCGGGTATTAGAATTTGATCAGAGAGAAAACCCCAAAAACGAGCCACCCTAGTATATAACGTATGCGTATGAGTAATAAAAACTGCTTCTATTTAAAATAAAGTATTTATTACTCATACGTATACGCCATCTATATATATAATTTCCCTATTTGTGTGTTCCTCTTTTTTTGTCTATCCAGAGCTTTTTGAAGCCCACTGATGAGCTACAAAGCTGAAAATTGGCATGCATATAGTAAAACACTTGGGGCAGATCCTAACGTAGCCGGATTTTCGATTTTTTGCCTGTGGGCGGAGAAATAATCGAAAAAGTGGGCGTGGCAAAATTAAATTTTTTGACATTTTTGCTTAATTTAAAGCCCCCTAATGACTTAGAAAGCTGAAAATTTCCTAGAATATAGTCCTAACATGACGCATATCCTCAAGTTATCGGATTTAAAATGTTCGCAATGTGGGCGGAGAATTGGGGGGAAAAGTGGCGTGGCAAAATTGAGATTTTTTTTTAATTTTTACTCCTTTTGAAGCCCCCAAATGACTTAGGAAGCGGAAAATTGCATAACATTTAGTTCTAACAATGAAGCATATCCTGAAGTAATCGGACATACATTTTTTAGACTGTGGAAGGAGAATTAAGAGAAATTTTGGACTGTGGGCGGAGAATTGAAAGGAAAATGGGGAATGGACAAAATTGGGATTATTAACATTTTAACTTATTTTGAAGCCCCCAGAGGAAGCGGAAAATGGATAGCGTATAGTGCTAACGATGTTGTATATCCTGAATTAATAGGATTTTAAATTTCTCGACTGTGGACGGAGAATTTAAAGATGAAATAGTAGTCCAATTTAACATTTTTGGAATGTAGACGGAGAGTTGAGGGCAAAAAGGGACAAGGCAATATTGTGTTTTGTTTTTTTTTTAATTTAACTAACTTAAAAGCCCTAATGACCTACGCAGCCGAAAATTGGCCAGCATATTGTCCTGACACTGGACCATATCCTAAAGTAGTCAGACTTAAAATTGTTGGACTGTGGACGGAGAATTAAGAGGGAAACGGGCGTGGATACGAGTATAGTACTAACGATGGAGCTTATCCTAAAGTAGTCAGATTTAAAAATTTCGAAATATGGACGGAGAATTAAGAGAAGAAATGGGCGTGGAAAAATTATATTTTCACATCTTACCTAATTTTGAAGACACCTTTTGACCTTGAAAGATGAAAATTGGGATGCATATGGTACGAACTATGGCAAAGATCAACACTGATCTGGATATCCAGTGAAAGGGCGGAGATACAAAAAAAAACGTTGTGAATTTTGTTCAGTTTATATATATAATCTGTAACGTAGCCGGATTTTCGGCCTATAAGACAGGGGGAGTGGCGGAAGACGGCGAAATTTAGATTTTTAACATTAAGGTGGTTATTCATAAAAACTAAAATATAACTAAAGTAGGTTTATTTGACAGATATTGCAGGCATATTTGTCAAATAAACCTACAATAAGTCTACTATAAGTGTTATGAATAACAGCCTCAAACTATTTCTGAAACCCCTAATGACTAAGGATGCTGAAAATTGTAAAGCATAAAGTATTGACAATGGAACATATCTTTATGAATTCAGATTTAATAAAAATGTATGTGAAAAAATTGTGTTTTTTTTCGTTTTAGCTAATTTTAAAACCCTTCATGACTGAGAAATATACAAATTTCCATGTATATAGGAGTGACGATGGGACATATCCACACGATGGATTTTTGATATCCGGTTTAAGGACGGAGAGACGAAATGGGCGTGCTAAATTTAGTTCTAAAATTTTATCAATAAAACCTTTTATACTCATTAAATTTTTTTCCAGCTTAGGAAATATATTGATGAAACTCAATGTAGCAATATTAAATTTTTGAAGCACAAAACATAATTTTTTATAATGTTTAGTAAAAAGTTAGAATTATTAAGAAAAGTGATTTGGTGTTCCGCCTGGCAGGGACAGGCCATTCAACTAGTTATTGTATAAAATTACACTGTGGAATAAATTCAGGTTAGCAAAAGTTAGGTCGATTCTGAGAGTGAGGGTTGAAAATAGAGGCTAAATTAGAAGATCCGTATCGCGGCGTTTGTTTATGTTAGTTCGAATTTTTTTTTTTCGACCTTCGAACTTTGCAGTCAAATGCCGATTTTCAGCATATTGTTTATATGGTTTTTTGGTTATAACTCGTCGACTAATTGATATTTTTTCAATCTATTAATGCCAAATTATTGCTAGAGACCTGTCCAACAATTAAAACTTTTTAAAAAATTAATTTAGAAAATTTTTGTGGTGCTTATGAAGCAAAATGTTGGAAAATATTTTCAAAAAGAAAATAAATTTAAATTTACACACAAAAAAAAATTTCGCCCGATATTCTAATAAAGCGGCCTTTTGGCCACAAATACCTACCGATTTCATTCGAATTTAGTTTGCGTTTATTTTCTACACTAATAAAATACCTTACCACATACAATCGGTGTATGTTTAGACTTGGAACCCATTTTCCGGAAAACACTGGTGTATTGTATTATATGGTCGGTCTTGACTATATATTTACTTGTTAAATTTGTAACTATTTTTCAAAAACAAACTTTGATAGTGAACTTATCAGCGCAACGTAGGGTATATATGAAATATAAAATTCTAGAAAAACAAATACTTAAACAACGACAAAACTAACTCCAGCATTATATACGATACATTGTTTTGTATACGTACTTATGGTGTAGCGTAATGTAATTATCAGTTCAGTTTATTTTTTTATATCATATGAAATCAAATATTTACCACAATGATGTGCGACATATGGCACAAACAATGGGACTCATTTAAATCAGTGTAGATTTGTTTAAAACAAGGTTGGGCACCAACATGCATAACCATTGAAACCTATCAATGGTTATGCATGTTGACATGCAATTGACAACCTAGATCGTCAATTAATGCGAATTCCAATTTTACTCCATTATCAATTGTAGTTATCAATTGTATTTCAGAATTTATCAATTGTATTTCAGAAATTATCAATTGTATTTCAGAAGTTATCAATTGTATTTCAGAATTATCAATTGTATTTCAGAAATTTGTAATTTGTGTTTTAGGAAATATCAATTGTATTTCAGAATTTATCAATTATATTTCAGAAACTATCAATTGTGTTTCACAATTTATCAATTGTATTTCAGAAAATAACGTTTGTAAAATAATTAAAAATTTCTGAAATTCAATTGTTTACTTCTGAAATACAATTGATAATTTCTGAAATAAAATTGATTATTTCAAAAATACAATTGATAACTTCTGAAATACAATAGATATTTCCTAAAATACAAATAAAAAATTTCTGAAATACAATTAAAAATTTCTGAAATACATTTGATAACTTCTGAAATAAAATTGATAGTTTCTGACAATACAATTGAAAATATCTGAAATACAATTGAATATTTCTGAAATACATTTGATAAGTTCTGAAATACATTTGATAAGTTCTGAAATACAATTGTTCTGAAATACAATTGATAATATCTGAAATACTTTTGATAAGTTCTGAAATACATTTGATAAGTTCTGAAATACAATTGATAACTTCTGAAACACAATTGATAATTCTGAAATACAATTGATAATTCTGAAATACAGTTGAATATTTCTGAAATACATTTGATAAGTTCTGAAATACAATTGATAACTTCTGAAATACAATTGATAAATTCTGAAATACAAATGATAGCTTCTGAAATACAATTGGAAATAGTGTAGTTAAACGATATTATTCTGCTACCTCAATACCGATAAAAACCAAAATAGTTAGATTTTCTCTGTTATATTGTTTTTTTGGGGATAAAAACACAGTGCGACACATAAAATGCAAACCTCTTCTCGTGTGAAATTCTTAGAAAAATAAGTACTACACTCCAAAAAATAAGTTAGCCAAAATATTAGTAAACGGTGTTGTAATTAACTTCAACTAAACTGTAGCAAAACAAATTTTAAAAATTAAATTTTTTCAGAATTTTTTTAAATTTTAAACTTTCAAAAATTTTTTTAAATTTTTGTGCAAGTTTTTTTTTTATTTTTCGTTAAAGAAATGGATAAGCCAAGACACTCCATCCTAGGAATTCTCTCTTTTTATATATTTTAAATTTCATTCGAATCGGCTCATAAAGGTTGGAGTACCTTGTTAGTTATCTATTGGTTTCTCATACAATCAATAAAATTCATATTTATTTTACAAGGTTGGACATTTACAATTTACATATTGTTAAACCGACTATAGCCAGCAAAGTATTAAGTTACCTTAAGTTGGCGGTATGTATTTTTTGTATTATATACTAACGTGTAGTACGTTCTTATATTAAATATTATTGTCGAGCATTCAAAATGAAAATGGAAAATTAAAAGAAAAGTGTTAATGAAATATCACACTCAGAAAAGTTTTACAGGCATGTGTTAGTTGTTCGTAAATTAAACGGATAAATGTCAAATAGCTATTTTTGACAATTTGTTGGCAAACAAATACAGGTTTGTATTTAACAAGTAGAAAATTTAAATTCGCCTTAGCGGAATCAATGAATACCCTCTATAATGCACTTTTTAAGTGATAGTAATTTTTCTAACATAAATAAAAAAAATGTTTAAAAATGTTGGGAAAAAAAATTAAAAAAAATTATCTCCTCATTTAGAATAATTATTAATTTTTATGTGCTGATTACAAATATCCAAATATTTTCAAAATTGGTCAAACGGTTTTCAAGTTATCGGTATTTTAAATTTTCAAAAAAATTACGGTTTTTTCCTCCGTTTAAGAAATTTAAAATAAAAAAATCTCAAAATTTCTTTCCTTGATTCTTTTATAGATTTAAACTTAATTTGAGTCAAAAGCGTCCATTTTAATCCAATGCGACCATTTATCAAAATTTTGGATTTTTAAAAAGATTTTGGAAAATTAAAAGTTTTGATCGAAGGGGTCCACGAGTCAAAATTATCTGATTTGGCTAAGTTAAGTTAAGTTAAGTTATTATAAAAGTTTGCCTCAAGCTTTATGAAAGGATCAAGGAAAAAACATTTGAGATTTTTATTTTTGTAATTTCTTAAACGTAGGGAAAGAGTTTTTGGCAAATTTCAAACGTAGAGATCTTGAAAATCGTTCGACCGCTTCTATTTATTTTTTTTATAGAATATATGATTTATATAGTTACAAAAGTAAAAGTTATTTAAAATAATATAAATAAAAAAATTATATTCGGGATCCTTGATTTAATTTATGACAATCAAAGTAGTCTGACTGTTTGACTTTCCATCACTATGTCTGCTTGTTTAAATCACGATTGAGAACTGGAAACTTGTAAAAAATATCTGACATTTTTCTTCCCTCCTGTGGAATTCAGTGAATTTTACTATAAAAATTTTTTGAGTGAAATAACCATAAAGGTCGATACTATGTTTTGGTTTGTGTACAATAGTTAAAAAACCTTATGGAAAAAGAACTATGTAAATATGTATAATTATAATGATTTTAACTTATTTTGATTTATTAACATACCAAACAAACATGCCAATGAAATGCAAAATTAGAAGAAGGGTAAAATGGTCAAGAGGGCCTTTGATCAAGCTTTATGTTTCATTTATGACAAGTTTTTTAGATGCCGATTAAAATCATTACAGTTACTACTTCACAGTTGTTTTTCTAAAAAAATAGTAGTTGTTTTTAAATACAATTTCAGTTACTTTTGCATGAAAAATTTCAAAGAAATTTTTTACAGTTGTTTCAAAAGTTAGTTACCAAATGTACTAAATTTTAGTAATAGAGTTTGTGATTGAAGAAGAAAACATTGTATTTCTAAAGATTATTTTTAATGTGGATTTATTCCAGACCATGGTTTCTGTAGCCACCTCTACGTCATCACTCCACTGATGACGTAGAGGTGGCTACAGAAACCATGGTCTGGAATAAATCCAAATTAAAAATAATCTTTAGAAATACAATGTTTTCTTCTTCAATCACAAACCCTTAATAACAAACAGAAATTGCATACGCCGATAAAAACACTAAAATTTAGTAATAGTTGTTTTTTTTTTGGTTAGTCTATAAAAACAGTTAAAATTTATACAAAACATTCTACTCCTACAAAAAAAAAATCCTACATTAACTTATTATTATGGCCCGTATAATAAAGGCCCTAAAGATCATCTAATATTAACCTCACTAACACAAATAACAAAAATAACGAAATATAGCAAAGTGTCAGAAGGTCAAACACACGATTTGAAATAGTTTTATGTCACGTTCTAAGTCAAATATATGGGTCATTCCATGCCTAATCAGACACTTTTTTTTAGATTTTCCCAATTTTTTTTTCAGTTTATAGTACCCTTTGAAAACTTCTTCGTGATAAATTTTCAGAATTTTTTGATGACCCGTTTAAAGATATCAAATTTTCAAAAATTCGGAGCTTGATCCATAATTCAAACTTCTTTTACTCGTAACTTTTTCAAAAATGGTCCAAATTCCATTTTTTACCCTCCAAGTACAGTATGGGGGTATACTCACTTTGTCATTCCGTGTGTAACGCATCGAAATATCGGTCGGGAACCCCATAATGTATATATATTATTGATCAGTGATCGATTCTATGACATTCTAGCGATATCCGTCCGTCCGTCTGTCCGTCCGTCTGTAGTTAACACGATGCAGTCCAAAATAAAAGAGCTAGACCCCCAAGTTTAGCATAAATGTGTCTTATGGTCCTAGGCAGGTTAATTTTGGAAATAGGCACAATCGGACCAGGGAGAAAAAAGTTCGCCCTTGAAAAACTAAACCAACCTCTTAAAAATACCAATTTTTTAGAAGTTTTTTTGTATTTTTGTGAAACAAATGAAACATTTTTATGTTCGCAGAAGTTTTTAGTCCTGCGCTTGGACTCATGGGACTAAAATTTTTTGTTTTTTTTTTTTTTGCCCGCCCCTCATGCAAGGGCGTGGATAAAAAATAGTTTAAGTAATTATAAAACTATAATACTTTAGTGCACAAAGCAGACCAAAATGAACTTGTAAACATATACCGCGAGGGCCAAGAAGTCCCCCCAGCTCACCGACCCCTCCCCCACCTTGCCCCCCCCCTTTTAAAAACGCCCCTCTCAACATTATTTTTTTTTAATTTTTTTACATGTTGGAGGGTATAAAAGATTCGGCACAGCCGAATTTAACACTCTCACTTGTTTTTTTAATTTTGTTTTTTTACGTACTTTTCAATAGAAATTCCAAAAATATTCTTTAAAGTGTTCTAGGGTTTTTACGTTTTAAAATTTAACAGACCTATTCACAGTTATGACTGGTTATGACTAATTTTATTATTTTCAAACTTCGTATTCCCTGTGTTTGTTGTAAACACAATCATAAAAAGTCTCAAAATTTAAAATTATTTGTCAATTTTGAGACGATGTGGGTAGCAGGTCTTTATTATTTTGAAATTTTCAAACAAAATTTGAATTTTTTTATGATTGAATACAACAACCACATGGACAAAATTGAGTTATGATTGAGTTATGACTTTTTTTGTGAATAGGCCCCTAAATCTCATTTTTGAAAATGTTTGTACTATCTGATTTTTTAAATTTTTTATTCAAAGCTTCAATTGATTCAACAATTTTTTGCCCAATAAGATCGTGGGATTACACGATTACTACTACACCATTTCCAATTGTATTTCAGAAATTATCAATTGTATTTCAGAAATTATCAATTGTATATCATAAGTTATTATTGTATTTCAGAATTTATCAATTGTATTTCAGAAATTATCAACTATATTTCAGAAGTTATCAATTGCATTTCAGAACCTATCAAATGTATTTCAAAAAAAAAATCAATGGTATTTAACAATTATCAATTGTATATTAGAAATTATCAATTGTATTTCAGAATTTATTAATTGTATTTCCGATATTATCAATTGTATTTCAGAATTTATCAATTGTATTTCAGAAATTATCAATTGTATTTCAGAAATTTTTAGTTTGTATTTTAGGAAATATCAATTTTATTTCAGAAGTCATCAATTGTATTTCAGAAATAATCAAATGTATTTCAAAAATAATCAACTGTATTTCAGAAATTATCAATTGTATTTCAGAAACTAACCTTTGTAAAACAATTGAAAATTTCTGAAATACAATTAATTATTTCTGAAATACAATTGGTAACTTCTGAAATACAATTAATAATTTCTGAAATACAATTGATTATTCTGAAATACAATTGATAAATTCTGAAATACAATTGATATTTCCTAAAATACAAATTAAAAATGTCTGAAATACAATTGATAATTTCTGAAATACAATTGATAAATTCTAAAATACAATTGATAGTATATTTTTAGATTTTTTGAAAAATGTGTATTTCAGTTATCCAATTTTTTAATCAGCTCTACTGCTCCACTGGTGCGTACTATTAAGACCGACCCCCATTAATTGTTACCCCTAAACCTTTTTTTTAACAAACTAATAACACAGGATGACAAAAGTTGAACTTTTTTCAATTTGCCTGACTTTTGACAACTGATTTACAAGGATTTTAGTGTGCTGATTCCGAATCTGTTATCCATTTTTTCCATCAGCTCGCGTTCGCGGGCAAATCGCTGTTAAAGAGTCGAAAAAGTGCGTTTTTTACTAACTTTTTTGGCTATAATTTCCAAAACTAATTTAAGAGCCTCAGTTTTAAACACGAACTTAACTATATTGGATGCGAGGATTCCAAAACTGGTATTAGCTTTTTTCTGACAGCTTCAGTTTTCCAGTTATTAAAAAGGACATAAAGATTCAGACCAAATTAAAGAGGGCATACATTTAAAAATTTTATTTTATCTCCAAACTAAAGATGACTCAACAAAAGTAAGAGCATTTTTGGAATCAGCATATCCAACATACTCAGAATCGTCATTCACTTTTTGGATGTAAGATAAGTGTTGGTAAATATGGACTCACAAACATGCCAAAAACAGCCTATTTTCAAAGTTTCCTTAGGCTATATCTCGAAAACTAGAGCTAACCCAAAAAAACGGTAGCCAGATTTGAAATCAGCGTACCCCTAATACCCAAAATTAGCTATCAGAACCCGGGTAAAAAAAATCTATCTCTAATTCCTAAAAAATTCCCATACAAAATAAAATTTTTTAAAGCTTGCTCAAACCACTTTAACTGCCGTAATAGTGCCTCTAGAGCAGTCAAATGTATGACTGCCCCACTGGACTGGCATTTTTCTGCATGGCCAAAAAATTTTTTCTTCAATTTTCAAAGTCCAGGCATTTTTTTATTCTACTAGGACTAAAACGGTTGTTGTACAAATTTGAGGTCAATCGGATTAAATTAACCCGTGGCGCCCGGCGGTCAAAGTTTTGGATTTTTGAAAAATTTAAAAAAAAAAATTTAATTTAAATTTTTCGACACATCATATTTGTTAATTTTGATGCGGTGAGCACGAATATCAAAAAAAATTAAAATAGGTCGAACGGTTTTCGAGATATCGCCATTTGAAATTTGCAAAAAATGGCGGTTTTTTCCTACGTTCAAGAAATTTTTTAAAAAACATCACAATTTTTTTTCCTCGGCCATTTCATAGAGCTTAGGACAATCTTTCATTTAAAGCTAACTAGAGCCAAATCCGATCATTTTATCCCGTGGCGCCCTTCGGTCAAAGTTTTGGATTTTTGAAAAATTTCCACCAAAAATCCATAACTTTGACCGAAGGGCGCCACAGTATAAAATGATCGGATTTGGCTCAAATTAGATTTAAATGAAAGATTGTCTTAAACTCTATGAAATTGGACAAACCTATAACATTAATAGAAATTAATCAAATCCTATCAAAGACTAAGCCTAATAAAGCTCCTGGTCAGGATCGGATTCCGTATGAGTTTTTGAAAAATGCTCCTGAAGAATTACTTGAAGTGGTGGTGACTAGTTGCAACATTATGTATGATAGTGGAATAGTTGACGACTCGTTCTTTAAAAGCATAATATTTCCGATTCATAAAAAAGGTGACATTTCTAATCCTAGCAACTATCGTGGAATATCGTTCATGAATTGTCTACCAAAAGTAATGATGGGTTTGATATTGGAAAGACTTACAACATGGACAGAAAATAACAAAATTATAAATGAATATCAAGCAGGTTTTCGTAAAAATTACTCCACTGCTGATAATATTTATAATCTCACATCAATAGTTCATCTTAACTTTGGAGAAAACAAAAAAACCTATGCATTTTTTATAGATTTTAAAGCAGCTTTTGATAACGTTTCTCGTCATGCCTTAATTTATAAATTACACTCAATAGGAATTTCAACAAAGCTAGTAAGGTTTATTGAAAATGTATATAAAAACACCAAATCCTCGGTATGGACTGGTAGTGAGTTATCAGATAGCTTTTCAACAGAATCGGGAGTGAAGCAGGGCTGCCTGCTTTCACCACTTTTATTTGCAATGTATTCAAATGATCTGCATGAACATTTGGGAGGGGGAATTGAGTTGGATGAACTGAATATTCGCCTTCTTTTGTATGCGGACGATATAGTTATCTTGTCAAACAATGCTCAATGTCTACAACAGATGATAAACAATTTGAAAGAATATTGTAAAACATGGAATATGGCGATAAATCTTACAAAGTCAAAAATAATGGTTTTTCGAAAAGGTGGAAAGTTGGCCCGACATGAAAAATGGTTTCTTAATAACAACGAAATCGAGGTGGTTCCTGAATATACTTATTTAGGCGTACTATTAACCCCTAAGATGACTTTTAAAAAACATATAGAAAACAGATATCTGTCAGCCAAAAATAGTCTTAACATGACATGGAGTCACTTCCTAGGCAGACCAAATATATCGTTAAAGTCAAAGTGGAAACTTTTCCTAGCTGTAAGCAGAGCGATACAGTCTTACGCTGCGCAGGTATGGGGTTTCTCATCATTTCAAGAAGTAGATAAGCTTCAGATATATTTTATAAAAAAGGTACTTCGTCTTCCAACAAATACACCAACGTATGCTTTAATGCTTGAGACAGGAGTTGAAAACGGTCATATTTTTACACTCGATTTACACTTGCGGTATGTAGCGAAAACTCTATTTGAATATGCTGGTGATAGACTGCCAAACGTTTTTACAAGGAAGCTTTTAGAGAAAAAACTTTTATGGGTAGAGCACTTAAATGCCCTCGGTTTCGAGTATGATATTGAATGGTCAAATCAAAACCTTTCCAAAAGAAAGTGGCATGAGAACAGAACGAAACTCTTAAAATGTCTGAAAATTAAATATTATGTTGGTGCTTTAATACAAAAAAATCAAACTGCCAGAATTTATAAAAGGCTAGATCCAATGGCTGGTCAATACTACATGACAGAAAGAAATAGTCAGGAAGTTATCAGATGGATTTTTAAGATGCGGTGCGCTTTACTAAACTTGAACGCAAATAGATGGCAAAACAATGCATCAAAGCTGTGTGGAATATGCAGTATTGTTGAGGATGAAAACGTAATACATTTTTTGGGTCGATGCCCTGCATTTAGAGAATACAGAATTTTTTATTTCGGTAAAGTTTTGCTTAGTGAGGAAGAGGTTGCAAATATGCTAGATGGTAACTTGATTGGTTGGAAACCGTTAGTAGAGTTTGTTAAACATTGTATAACGTATAGAAATTTTTTAATTCAAGAATATAATTTTTAATTTTTTATTTTTTTTTTATTATTATATACAATTGTTATGTACACAAGTGCCGGCTAACGACCTTTGTCAATGTCGGCTATACACTTTTTTCTTATATTACTTTATTTTTTAATATTTTATATGTATTATTATAAACGTAAATATCAATTTATGAAAATAAAGAAATACTACTACTACTACTACTACTAACTCTATGAAATGGCCGAGGAAAAAAAAATTGTGATGTTTTTTAAAAAATTTCTTGAACGTTGGAAAAACTACCATTTTGGACATTTTTTGGGAAATTTCAAATGGGGATATCTCGAAAACCGTTAGACCGATTCAAGAAATTTTATGACATTCGTTTTCAGCATGCCAAAATTAATTAAAATAATGTATCAAAAACATTTTTTTTTTTTTTTTTTATTTTTAAAAAATCAAATTTTTTTGTTGGAAATTTTTCAAAAATCCATAACTTTGACCGAATGGCGCCACGGATAATATGATCGGATTTGGCTCAAATTAGATTATAATAAAAGATTAAAATTTGCCCGGACACTTGGGAAAATCGAAAGTTGAGAAAAAAATGCCAGTCTACTGCCCCACAATTTTTAAGAACATACCTACCCTCTATCTTCAACTCTTACTTTTTTTAAATTCGTTTTATTAAATCACCGGTATGGTGCGTCCTAGAGGGGCATTAGCCAGACCGATTCCAATTAATTTTTACCCTTTAACATTTTTACAGAACACCTTCCCCCCTATCTCCATTTCTTAAAAGGGCTCCCATACAAATTACAAAGGGAGCAAATTTAAAAAAACAATAGTGTTAAATTCGGCTTTGCCGAATCATTTATACCCACCAACACGTTTAAAAATGTAAAACCATCGAAGCAGAAGACCCGATTAAACGATGGGAAAACTGCAATACAAATGTTGCAAAAAATCTAAAAAAAATAGTATGATCGTTATTCCACGATCATACTGGGAAAAAATTTTTTGAATCGATAGAAGTATTCCACAAAAATATATCCAAAAAAATCAAAGGGTAAAAACATTTTCAAAAATGACATTTAAATTTTAAAAAGTAAAAATCGCACACTAGAACACTTTTAAGATTTTTTAGGAACTTTTATTTAAAAGTAGGTACATAAAAAAACAAAAACTTTAAAAAAATTGGAATTTGGACCATTTTTGAAGAAGTTATGAGTAAAGGAACAAGCTTCGAATTTTTAAAAATTCGGTATCTTTAAACGGGTCATCAAAAAGTCTGAAAATTTACCACGGAGAAGTTTTTAAAGAGTACTAAAACCGGTACAACAATTGGGAAAATCTAAAAAAAAAAACAAAGTGTCCGATTTTGCATGGAATGCCTATGTATTATAAATTTTGATTGCATATTTTCTTTAACACATTTTCTGTATAAAAGCACGCTTACTTCCTGTTTTCATAACACGATTTGTTTTATGCTCTTCTAGAATGAAACAAAAAATCTTTTCATGCCGAACATGTATTAGAAATAGGGGATTACACGTCATGTCCTTACTACTTAAATATTTCCTAGTACTTTTTTTTATAAAAAGAAAAACAAACATTTCTATTTTGTTTTACCCCACGTTATTATATTTAATTATAATATGGCTGTTGATTGTTTTTTACTTTAGGGGCAAACAATTTGAAGTAATTGTACTAATTCACGTTAAGGTGTTTATAGCCCCCCTTCTCATATGTTATTTTAACCTAGATCTGATTGATTAATACAAAGGTACGTTCAACAATTTTCAATTGCAATGTTTTTTAATTATGTGGATTTATTAAGTCCGTTTTTTAATAACACAGTGCAACAACCAAAATCGAAATGAAAACAAATGCAAATAAAAGTTGAAATTTTTTGTAACAAAACCCTCAAGGCTTTTTTTACACACATTTGAAGTAGGTGATCTCTTATTATAATAATAACTACATGAAAACTGTATAAGTGGCGTATACTTAATTTTGTAATTGCCTTTAAATAACAATCATACGCAACGGTGCACAGTGGTTTATTTTTAATAATTTGACTATTCAGTGCACACAAAAAAAACCTTGTCAAATTACTAGAAATAGTCTCGTAATCCCATTTTACCAATATATTACAGTTTTCCTTGTTTTTTAACAAAAAAATTTTGATAGAAATTTAATTTTTTTTTTTTTTTTGTAATTTTACAATTTTTTTGTAATTTTGCAAATTTCAATGGTTTTTTACAAAAAAAAAATCTAGTTAATTCACGATAGTTCCTTGTAAGTTTTACTGCGAAAAAAAATTGTAAATTTACAATTTTATTGGTAAAAAGCTTGTAAAATTACAAAAAAGCTCGTAATTTTTACTAGGAATTCTCGTAAAATAGGAGGTAGCAAAAAATTTAGTAAAAAAAATTGTAAATTTACAATTGGTGAAAATCTTGTAAAATTACAAAATTAATGGTAAAAAGCTTGTAAAATTACAAGGAATTCTTGTCAAAAAGGAGGTAGCAAGAAATAACAAATTTTTCTTGTTATTTTATAAGTTTTTTTCTTTGAGTGTTGTAGGTACTGGACTAGTACCTGTGTACACTCAAAAAAAAAAGTTTGTAAAATGACATAAAATCCCCGTGATTTTACGGGGCAGGTTTTGTAAAATATGTACTAGCAAAAATCCCCGTAAAGTTACGGGGATAATTTGTAAATTGATTTAACAAAAGAAAATGTAAATTTACAATTTTTTTTGTAAAATATTACCTTCGAGGTGAACATTTTTTTTGTAAATTTGCAAAAAATTTGGTAAATTTACAAAACAAAATTGTAAACTTACAGAAAAAGGTTGTTATTAAACAAAGAAAAATAGAAAATGAAAAAAAATAAATTGTAGATTAACAAATTATTTGGTTAAACTACTGTTTTTTATGCAAACAACTTGTATATTTACAATAAAAAGTGGTAAATTTACAATTTTTATTGTATATATACCATTTTTCCTTATTTTTTTGCCGTAAAAACAGTAAATTTACATAAAATTTGTAAATTTACAATATTATTTTTGTATTTTCTATTTCATTTTTGTAAAATTACAACTTTTTTCGTAAGTATACAATTTTGTTTTTTAAATTTTACAAAAAAATTGGTTTATTTACATATTGGTTTTGTAAATTTAAAGGTTTTTCCATTGGTTCATCTTATTTTTCCTTCTTCGGCAGCTGGAGTAGCACTTCAACAACCTGAAAAAAATGTTTTTTTCACTTGAGCCTTTTTAACAAACTTTTTAATGTATAACACTGCACTTTTTTATTTTTTTTTTCGACATTTCGTTTTTCTTAAGTAGAACATATGAGAATTGCAAAGGAGGCTACACAAGAAATTTCTTATATTTTCAGGAAAAATTATTCAAAAAATTAATTTTTTTTTTTGAATTTTGAATTATTTTCACAAGTATTTTTAAAAAATCAGGAAAAAAAAATTGGATATTGTAGATTGGATGTTAAAGTACCAGTTAAAATAAGAAAAAATTGATTTTTCATAATTGGCAGCTTTCTATTGACATTTTAGGTACCAAATTTAAAAAAAAATTACCAAAAAAATATGGTAAAATCACCAAAATCAAAAAAAATGGTAAAAATACCAAAAAAAAACTAGAACAATTATATAGTAGAAACACATAAAAATTGTGGTATTTTACTTAACGCAAATTACCAAAAAAATGGTGTAAAAATTATTTATAAAAAATTATTTTTAACTAAATTTTTTACTCCAAAACGCAAAAAAAAAATCTGAACTTAGAAAATTTTTGCGTGTCCTATTGTTGAATAATTAATTTTTTTTTTTTGTAAAACAACATTAATTCTAGTAATAAAATAAGTTTTGTAAAATTATATTGGAATTTTGTACTTTTCAATACATACATTTCAAACTGAAAACCTCGTTTAGATCTTAAAAAAAAATGTTTGTAATAAAACATTTTTTTGGTAAAAAGACTAAATAACATCAAGTAAAATTATGTTGTACAATTACAGTTTTCTTGTGTAAAAAAACTAAACACCTTGTAATATTTTTTTAATTTGTAAAATAATTCACTTTTTTGTAAATTTACCTAAAAAATTTGTAAAATAAATTTACCAACACATAATAGTAAAATTACAAAGCAAACTGAAGTTTTCGTTTTATTAAATATACAACAATTTTTGTAAAAAGACAAAAATATTAGTAAAATAGAATTACAAGACCTTTTACTTGTAAATTTACAAACTTTTTTTTTTTTTGAGTGTACGTGCCCAGGGCCCCCAATCTAAGGGGGCTCCATAATACCAAAAAATTTTTTTTAATATGTTTTTAAAGAAAATTTCACATTATCTTTCGGAAAAATTTCAGAATCGAAAAGATTTTTCGTATACATCTGAGACTTTTTCTATCGGAGAAATTTGTCCTATATCAAAAGACTTAAATTCATAGAAATTTTTCCTACATAAAAAGTTTCAGATTGTGAAATATTTTTCGTACAGAAAAAGTTTCAGATTCTAATATTTTAAAAGTCTAAAGTTAATAGAAGTTTTGCCAAAATAAAAAGTCTCAGATTTTGAAACACTTATCGTACACCCAAAAAAAAGTGGGTATTTAATACTGAAAATTTAACTAACGAACTAATATTTTAGTCCAACAGGACCTAGTGCAGAAATTGGTAACCAATACTAAAATGTTTTACTAATATTATTCAAAACCAGTAAAAATTATTTTAGTACTTTGAAGATACAAAAATTAGTAACTTATTAGTAGATTTGGGTTCAAAATCACATACTAAAACTTTTACTGTAAAATTATTTTGAGCATATGCAAATTCTCAGATTCTGAGACATTTTTCGTACAAAAAAATCTCACATTCTGAGACATTTTTCATTTAGAAAAGTCTCAGATACTGACCCATTTTTCGTATAGAAAATGTCTCAGATTCTGAGATTCGTATAGAAAAAGTCTCAGATCCTGGTACATTTTTCATATACAAAAAAAATTTCTCAAATACTGAAACATTTTTCGTACAAAAATATTCTCAGATTCTAAAGGCAGATTCTGATTGTGAGACCTTTTTTTTTAGAAAAAAATTTCAGAATCTAAAGCATTTTTCATTTCGAAAAAGTTTCCGATTCTGAGACATTTTTCGCATAGTAAAAGTTTCTGATTCTGAGAGAAAAATTTTCAGATTCTAATATATTTTTTGTATAGGAAAAGTCTCAGACACTGAGACATTTTTCGTATAGAAAAAGTTTCAGATTCTGAGACATTTTTTGTATAGAAAAAGTCAATGTAAAAACCGGTTGTGTCGTAAATTTATTAAACCTAATTGGTATTAATGTTTATTAAATTCTAACCCAGGTAAAACCCATCTAATGTAGTCAATAACCAATTATTGTTAATGCCATTAATGTGTTTACCACTAATCACATTGTTAATGCCATCTTATTCCCATTAAAATCAATTTAATATAACATTTTCTTTATTATGTAAATGAGGCATTGTTATATCCTCATATTACAAGGAAGGTATCACACAGCATACACTGCAAGGAAGGTATCACACAGCTTACACCAAATGTTCAGTAAAAAAGGTTAAGTCGTGTCAATATGAAATCACTTTGCAAAGTGTTCGCCCATTTAAAAAAATCCTTTGCATATTGATGAAAAGCTACATAAATATGATGAAATGTTTCATATATTTCTGTCCAACTTTTGTCCACGTGTCATCTACAGCTGCGGTCAAAAAAATAGCACCAGGATAAAACAAAATTTTCTTCGTTGGGTTTTTTTTAACAATTTATACTTATGTCACTGAAAACGTGTCATAAGTTACTTACAAGAGTGTGCAACAATATTACATAAGAAAAGGCTAATTTGGTTTTTTATATTATTTAAAATTTTCAGAGTTTTTAAAAAAACTTCAAAAAGACTCAGTCAAAAAAATAGCACCACAGTACTTTTTGTATTTAAATTAACTTCTTAAATTTGAAAAACGAATGGATTATGAATTCAGTATTGTTGTGATATCTTTAAATATTAAAAAAAAAATTTTGTCGGGTGCTCATTGTTGACAATTACCTATGTACAACGTTATTGTACCGAATTCAAGAGATTTTGGGATCTTTAATTCGAAATTGAGTTCCAGATTTGCCAAACAGCCACCCAAAGGGCTTCATTACAAGTTGGTTGTATTCAAGATACTCCCTTCTCTATATCTGTCCATTAACTTTCGATTTGATCTAGATCTGAGGACTGACCAGGCCATTCCATCACGTTTACATTATTGTCCAGAACCAATTTTTTGCCAATTTCCCGTCATGCTTTGGGTAAAGGACGTGGTAAAAGACCTAAATTAGTGGCATTTGCTCAGAAACTTATAGTAACATTACTTTCTGGATGATATAAACGTTAAGTGTTTAGCCACGTTTGTCCTAGTCCAATATGTGAGCCATGGTCCAATATATGAACCCCACTCCACAGTAGTAAAATATCCTCCACACCATAAGCACCATTTTAAGATATTTTTATTTCGAATTTTTGACTGAATTCCGCGTTATAGGGTCTTCTGACATAGGTTTGTGTTCCCATGTCTCCAAATAAAACAACAATGGATTCATTTGTCCATAGAACATTGATCCACTTTTAAGCTGGTAATTCTGAGTCACTGTTAGCAAACTTCAAACGACTTGCAGCATGCTTAAGTGAGAGTAGACGCAATTTTTCGAATCTACAAGCGTTAATTTTGTTGTTTTGTAATCTTCGACGAACATTTTCGGCATTTGCAGTCCTTTTTTAGCTCTGGAGCTGCCGTAAATGAGGCCTTCTTGCATTGTCTTTACAAACACCTAACCATTAATGGTAACTGACGTCGCTTGTGACTAAGTTTTTCAAGCTCTAAAGTTAATTTTGTTGAATTTTCAATCATTTTATCAGCGCATCCAACCAATTTTCCTGTTTCAGAATACGGTTTATGTTTAGAAATTATATTTTTTACAAAAGCACGTTTTTGAGGAGTGTAATGCTTTCCACGTCCTATTTTTATGAAAATAAACATCAAATTTTGTAATGAATTAATTTTTTTATAAATAAAAACTATCTTCCTTTAATATTTAACACTTTTATTTTAATAATTTAAACAATATTAATTTTTTTAATGAAATTTTGTCATTCGGTGCTATTTTATTGACTGCACTGATTCAGAGTTTTTTTAAAATATCGATCATTAAAAAAGAACCGTCCACAATTTTTGGAAAAAGTAAAAACATTTAAGGGGTATATACTTAGTATAAGAGTATTACATATTTACTTTAAACGAATACACACATAATATTTTGTTTTAATTGGATGAATAGAGAGTTTGTCATTGGTGCTATTTTTTTGACCGGCACTGTATATGATGAATAACAAGAAACAATTTTTATTTGAAAAATAAGAAAAAAAATATGCAATTTTTATACCTTCCAACCACAGTATGGGGGTATACTCACTTTGTCATTCCGTGTGTAACGCATCGAAATACCGGTCTAGGACCCCATAAAGTATATATTTTATTGATCAGTGATCGATTTTAAGACATTCTAGTGATGTCCGTCTATCCGTCCGTCCGTCTGTCCGTCTGTAGAGGACACGATATATTCCAAAATAAGAGACCTAAACTTCCGAAGTTTGGCACGAATATGTATTATATTCCTAGGCAGGTTAAGTTCGGAAATGGGCAAAATCGGACCAAGGGGAAAAAAGTTCCCCCTTGGAGAACTAAACCAAACCGAAAAACCGCATTTTTTGCAGGGTTTTTGTACTTTCGCTAAGCAAATGCAACAGTCTTATCTCAGAAGAAGTTCAAAATCGCAAGGGGAAGGTGTCCCCTAACGTATCCCACCAACCCTTCCAAAAAAAAGACGCCTCTGGATTTTTTTTTATATTGTTTTTTTTTACATTTTGGAGGGTATAAAAGATTCGGCACAGCCGAATATAACACTCTTACACTCAAAAAAAAAACTGTAAAGTTAGCAAAAAATTTAGTTAAATTTAACTAAAAAAGCACCTGATTTTGGGCCTAAGTAGTAAATTTTTAGTTAATTTAACTAAAAATATTTAGCTAACTTTTCGTAGAATGAATGTAGCAAAAAAAACCGTAACTTTAACTAAAAATTTAGCTGAAATTTCGTAACGTTTTTATGTACATATATTAACAAAAAAATTAGTTGAATTCAGCTAAACTTTTTGTTACTTTTCGTAAACTAAAATTTACTAAATATTTTGTAAAAAATTTTAAATTTATTTTTTCTGTTTTTTCATCAGCTTAAGTAGAACTTATGAGATTCGCATAGGAGGCTACACAAGAAATTTCACTTAACAAATTTGTTACGAAAAATCAGCAAATTAATTAGTAAAAATTCGTAAACTCAGTTTTGAAGTCAAAAATTAAATTAATTCAAAATTTGTTCAAAACTAGTATTTTCGTAAATTGAACTTAACTAATAAAAGTAGTTAAAACGCTGATTTTAACTAAAAATTTGCTAAAAAGCCAGGAAACTCGAGTTAACAAAAAAAAATTTGTTAACTTTACAGTTTTATTTTTTTGAGTGTAGAAAAAAAATCGCATTTTTGACATAAAATTCGTTTGAACACCAATTTATTGTAAACAAAGAAAAATTAAAATTATTTTAATATCTCATTACAATACACTTACACAGAATTTGAAATGAATTTCAATTAACAAAAACGGGGATTCAATCAATTTTTTATTGAAATTCCTCCAATCAACAAAATTTTTATACCAATCATCAAATTGTAGGTGATTAATTGAATATTTTTTCGAACAAACACTTTTTCGATGTTGATCACATATTTGATCAGTTTTTATTAATAGTCAATCAAAATAATGATTGATTTAACGAATAAATGGTAAGCTTGTGATAAAATTATGAAAAAAATACTTCTTTTTTGCTTTCCAATATGTTGCCAACAATAAAAAAAAAGTAAAATCCGATTATTTTTTATATTTTTGAATTTATGTGTTCAAAAAAATTAAAGCGAAAAAGACTGGTATGTTGAAAATTTGTAATTCAACACCGTGTTGGTATTTGAGAATTTTCAATTAGTGCCAAGTTGAAGGCTAAAAAGGGCCAAAATACGGCGAATACAAAAAGAACCTGTCAATAATTAACACCTTGTTATATGTTCCAGGACTTGTGTCGAACTGATCTTTCAGATCTCCGGACACATTTTTACTGGTCTTAGAACTAGTATTCCATGACCAGTTCGCATGGAATAAGTCATGGGATAGGTTTTTAGAATCAATTTTTCCTGTAGGACCAATCAATTTCCCTCAGGGATTAAACACTTCAAAATCTTAATTTAAAGGACACAGAATCTTACATTGTTGTAAGGGGGAACAACTGATAATTTTTTCGTGTTTGTAATACATAATTAAATTTTAGTACGAATATTTTTATTTTAAATAAATTTTGACAATATTTGGAGAGAATGAAAAAGGGCCAAAACTGTTATTTGTGGTGCCACTGACCATTCAATAGTGCTAAAAATGGCACTATGTGTATGCTGACCATTCGTACTGATTTGATCAGTACATGTACTGATTTTTCATTACGTGTACTGATAAAAAAACGTTGTACTGACTTTTTTAAGTATGTACTGATTGTACTGATTTTTGAACATTTCAACAAAAAAAATATTTTTTTTTCGAAAATTCCATACAAAAACATGAATTTCCATAAAATTAGTTCTCAGAGTAGTTTTTTTATAATTTAAGTCTGACAGTGGATACTTTATAATAAATTAATTCTAATGAGCGTGGAGTTTGTAAATCAAAAGGTTCCTTAACGTAAAAATGTTTGTACCTGAGTATGAAGTTATTTTGATCTTTTCGGCAACAAAAAGTTTACGGGATGATGGATTTTCTATATTTTTAGAAATATAATGTAATGGCATGAATCCAAATAATTCTGGGATGTTCAATGAGGTAATGTCATCCGAATTTATTGGAAAAAACTCTCAGCACATCAGGGCTGTTAAAAAAACAGTATCTGGGAAGTTTTTTAAAAGAAAGAGTTATCAAAACTTAAGGGTCGTCAGAATCTAAGAGATTTTGTTATTCTTAAAACCTGTGGGTTTTTGTTATATATTTACTGGACTAAAACGATCAAAACATTGAAATTAAGTTGTTTGAAGTCAACTGAATTTTCTGTAAAATAACGACAACAGTTTATGGCAGTTGTTTTTTTAACAGTTGTTTTTACTAAAATTCAAATTGACCCCAAGTTTGTTAGTTTAATTGAAATTTGTAAAGTGTTGAAAAAATCAACATAATAACTTGGGCGTACTGATTTGAGCTCAGGAAAAAATGATCACCCTAACTATGTGCCACATTTCCCAACCGTGATTCAGCAGTTAAAGAAACAAAAATTTTAATCAAAACATTAATTAAATCATTCAAATTAAATTGAATAATTTTTTGTGTGAATGATGCATATTCATAAAAAATATATTTCATATGAGGCATTCCACACCAAATGTCCCGCTTCAGAAAAACATGTGTCCCGTGAATTCCTGAATAGTTTGTATGGATAGCCCTATATGGAGCTAAGAAAATTGTGTTTTTGGTTTTTCAAAAACTGGGCTTAGGAGACGTCTTCAAATATTGGAAAATTGGTAAAATTGGTGTCGAGTTGCCTTGATTAAATATCTCTAAAACTTACATTCTTGTACAGTTTTTTTTTTGTGCTATCGATTAAAATTTTTTTTGGAAAATCTTCAGAACCCGTTCTGAAATTTCCCATTTTTTAATTAAAACAGTCAATTTATCAAAAATCCGACAATTTTTTTTTATCCACACAAAAAAAATCAGACATCTGGTTTTCGTTTTTTTTTGAGAAAATCGCATTTAAATTTTGAATTTCATAAGCTGATGTTCTGCGTTATTTGTCCAATAAATTCTGAAGACATTACCTCATCGAACATCTCAGAATCATTTGAATTGATGCAATTACATTATCTTTCTAAAAATATAAAAAATCCATCATCCCGTGAACGTTTAACTTAGAAAACCTTAAAGGTTATGTGCGTCTTTTCATATAAACCTCTTCACATTTGTGGGATCAAAATAACCTCATACTCAGATACATTTTTGCGTTAATTGACCTCTTGATTCACGAACTCTGAACTTTTTAGAATTGATTTTACTCAAATTATCTCTTTGTCATACTTAAGTTATAAAAAACTACTTCGATGACTTATTTCATGGAAATTCAAGTTTTTCTATAAAATTTTCGAACAAAATAATTTTTTATGTTGAAATGTTCTAAAATCAGTACATATTTCAAAAATACGTACAAATCAGTACAACGTCTTTTGATCAGTACACGTAATCAAAAATCAGTACATGTACTGATCAAATCAGTACGTATGGTCAGCCTAATCATAATATGTTTATAAAAATAATAAAATTTTTGGGGCAATTATATAATAATTTTTCGAATATTTGTGATCATAGCATGATTGCTGCAAAAATGTTGTGGTTGCTGCAAACAAGTTATGATAAAATGTTCAATTATAATATGACGTGTGATATCGTTGCTTGTCAAAACCAAAAAATCAAAAGTTTTGAGAGAGGGACCCCAATGGGACTCGAATTTTTTAGAAGTCAATTTTAAAGCTAAAAGCCTTATCGCACCAAAATGAAATTTGTTGTCGTTAATAAGCTTATCACGTAAAATAATGTGCTTGATTCGGAAGTACTTTTTCAATATTCACCTATTTTTTGAATTTGATATTCTTTTGACTTTTAAGATTTTTGATTTTTTTTCTTGTAATTGTTGAAGATATTAACTATATAGTTATACTAGCTGTTTTACGCCCGGCGTTGCCCGGGTTAAAAAAAATATACAATGAATTCGTTTTTTTATTAGCGAGTTTATCTACTGCTTCATGACTTTTCACTGGTATTTTTTATACCCTCCACTCTAGTGATAGAGGGTATATATAAGTTTGTCATTCCGTTTGTAACACATCGAAATATTGTTCTAGGACCCCATAAAGTATATATATTCATGATCCTTGATCAATTTTAAGTCGATCTAGCGATGTCCGTCCGTCCGTCCGTCCGTCCGTCCGTCCGTCCGTCTGTCTGTCTGTCTGTCCGTTGAAAACACGCTAACTTTTGAAAGACTTTACGGAGGCTCCTGAAGTTTACCATATATGTTCTCCATTTACCGGGTCAGGTTGGTATTGCAATCCAGCGAAATCGGTCCAGTGGTTCAAAAGTTATGAGCAAAATAGTAAATTTCGGCAAGGGTATTTTTCGAATTTACAAGATTAAAACCACTATAACTTTCGAAAGACAATTCTGAGGGGGCTGAAGCTTAGCGTATATATTTGTCGTTTCTCGAGGCTGTTTGGTTTTGAATTTCAGCAAAATCGGTTCAGTGGTTCAAAAGTTATAAGCAATGCAGTGAATTTCAGATTTGTTTCACCTTAAACTGTTGAAAACTCGTTTAACAAGTTTTATAAGCATGGTGAAATACCAGTTTTGTAAAACTTGTTGTTTGTTTTCTTGTCATGGGGTGCAGTTTAGTTGTTAGACAAGTAAATATTTGTTATTGTTTTGTTATTGTGAGTGTTACTGTATGTAACGGGAAAAAATCAAATAAAGTATGTGTATGATTGAATGTTAATTTGTTTTTGGTTTTTAAAGAAGAAGATGGTAATATAAAAAGAAGAAAATATGTGAAATAGTTTTTTTTTTGTATTACATTATAGGTATAAAACAACAAAAATATTTTACAAAGTAATTTGTTACTCAAAGAAATTGTACACTAAAAAAGTATTTACACTCAAAAAAAAATGTTACACTCAAAAAAAAATGTACACATTATTATTTTTTTTTTTGTTTAATGAAATGGCAGACTCAAAAAAATGTTGACAGTCAAAAAAATTTTACACTCAAAAAAATTTGATTGATTAAAAGAAAGTTTGACTCAAAATAATATATATATTTCTAATAAAAAATTTGTAATGCAATTTTTAAAATTTTTTTTAGAAAATTACTAACAGATAACATTGTGGAGGGTATTCATAGATTCGACCAAGTCGAATTTAATTTTTCTACTTGTTTTTATTTCGCTTAGAGCCGGGTTTGGAACAGTTGACTTTTAGGGTCAATATTAACACAACAAAATATTGGACTTTTGGGGAACTTTTTTTGGGTTCCTGTTTTGACTTGAAAATCGGGAAGCTCCGATCAAAGTTCAATTCAGCCGTTTATTTATGTTTTGTTTTTGTCTAACGCATTGTATTTTTTTCACGTTAAAACGTAGAGAAATTATGTTTCGAATAAAATTTAGTACTGGTGAAAATTTTAATACATCGGGTTCGCGTTTCAGTTCGATTACGGAACAGGCAGAAAAAACTTTAAGTACATTGCAAAAGGTGTGCAAATTTGCACCTCTTTGTACAATCGTCCGTTGATACAGACTAAAGTTCCCGCCTCGTTTAGTACTATATGTGGAGACAGTTTTGCTCAAATCGGTTTAGTCGTTGATCTGTAATTAAGAAACAGACAAAAAAAAACTTTCAGTTTAGTTAAAAGGCGCGAATCAATTTATGCCAGTTTGTCCAAACGCACTCTATTTTAATCTATAGTTCCCGCCTTTGTTTGTACTATATGTGGTAAAAGTATCATTTAAATCGGTTCTGCCATTTATGATAGATTGAAATAGCGTTCAATAAAAGAAAAAGGGTCGGGCTATTTTACGTCCTTTTGACGGAGTGGAATTTTTTGCCCTTTGCCCAAACGCGCTTTTTTATAATATACTAGCAGGCCCGCCCGGAACTTCGCCCCCGGTAATATTAAATACCTAATTAAAGAAAGATCAGAATTAGAGTCCCCATTTCTAAAATTCTCCCCTACAAAATTTTTATTTTATTTAATTTTTATCGTTGAAATCTTTCATAAAAACTATTTAAAATAAACAATAAAATAAAACAACCCCGTTTAGCTTGGAAACATGTTCGTTTCGGTAAATAATGTTCTTGAAAATTTTCGAGCCCTTATATCGTAATTATTGAAACCATTTCATTCCCAGTTTCACTCCATTTCGTTCCCCGTTCTATTCCATTTCCTTTCCTTTTCTATTCATTTGGTCCCCTTTTTATTCCATTTTGTTCTGAATTCCAATTCATTTCGTTCCATGTAGGCTTCATTCTTTAAAAAAAAAGTACCACTTTACAAAAATTTACCCTTATCCCCATTGAAATCTAAATTTCCAGAAGGTACTTTTTCAGAATGATTTTTTAGGCTGGTGAATCCAACATTTCAACTTTTTATGACCAACTTTTCAGGAGATAGAAAAAGTAACAAAGTTCACTACTTTGCACGTATTTGCCCCAATAAAATAGGAATTTCCAAAAAGGACATTATTCAGAATGTTTTGAAATTAAATGAGTAGTTTGGTAGATTTTAAAATTTTACGTCTTTTGACCTTAAGTGGTCTTTAAAATGGGTGTGGTCAATGAAACCTTTCCTCACTCACCCTGAAAGAAAATTCTAAATGTTGGTGAAAACATTTTTGAAATCTCATAATAAGTTTCGTATATTTTCAAATTTTACGTAGATGAACCAAAGCCAATGTCTAACCTGAAGGACCATTCTTAATATTGGAGAAAACATTTTTTAAATGAGTTTCGGATATTTCGAAACTTTACGTTTTTTGGCCAAAAGTTGGCGTAGAAGTGGGTGTGGTCGATGAGAGCTAACCCATGTCTACCCTGAAGGGCCATTCTTAATATATGTATATTGGTGATAACATTTTTTAAATCGGATGAGTAGTTTGATCATATTTAAATTTTACGTTTTTCTTGCCAAAGGTGGGCGTAATATTTTCACTCTGAAGGACCTAGTATATGTGAAAAAATTTTTGAAATCGGATGAACATTTTTGGAGATTTTTAAATTTTAGTATTTTTGTTGCCAAAAAGTAGGCGTATAAGTGGGCGCGGTCGATAAATCCTAGCCTATGTCCACCCTGGAGGAACACTCTAAATATTGGTGAAAACATTTTTAAAATCGGATGAGTTGTTAAATAGATATTTAAATTTTAAGTTTTTGGGCCAAAAGTGGGCATAGAAATGGGCGTGGTCTATGAAACCCAGCATATGTACACTATGAAAGACCATTCCAAGCATGAATTGGTGAAAACAATTTTTAAATCAGTTCAGTACTTGTGGAGATTTCTAAATTTTACGGTTTTTGGCTGAAAGTGGGCGTAAAAGTGGGCGTGGTCGATCACTCCTAGCCTATGTTAACCCAGGAGGAACACTCTAAATATTGCTGAAAACTTTTTTGAAATCGGATGAGTAGTTTCATAGATATTTAAATTTTAAGTTTTTTACCAAAAGTGGGCGTAGATGTGGGCGTGGTCGATGAAATCCAGTATATGTCCACCATGAAGGACCATTCCAAGTATGTATTGGTGAACAAATTTTTGAATTTGGTTCAGTAGTTTTGGAGATTTTTAAATTTTAAGTTTTTTGGCCAAAAGTGGGCGTAGAAGTGGGCGTGGTCGATGAAACCTGGCCTATGTCCATCCTGGAGGAACACTTTAAATATTGCTGAAAACATTTTTAAAATCGGATAAGTAGTTCCGGAGATTACCCTCTACAAACAAACAAACAAACAAACAAACATACAAACATTACCTCTTTATAATAGGTGTGTTCCAGAACTTTCCGGGTAAAGTTCGGTAAAATGAGAGCAAATCAAAAAACCTCTCACGATACCACAAAAATAAACAAAAGTACGGGAACGCAAAAAACCACATTTCAAGCCCAAAATAATAGAAAATGTAAACAAACCAATAACGCTGAAATATTTTTGTAAGAAAACTTACTTTAAACAAGAAAACAAATTGTAAAAGTTTATTTTAATAACAAAATATCTTTTTTTGTATTGAAATAACACATTTCCTTGGTTAAGTTCTTTATTTTATTTAAATTTCCAACTAAGCTTCACAAAAAAAAAAAACAGCTGTTTTTTTAAACATCTGACTGTTACCAATTTACCCGAAAAAAAAGTGCGGGTAAGTTGGGTAAAATGAGAAACTAATTTATTCTCTCAAAAACTCTCTCATTTACCCAATTTTTGCGTACGGGAACGCTTTTCGGGCTGGTTTGGGTACCCGCGGGCACCCGCGGTAACGTTCTGGAACAGACCTAATATTAAGTATAAGTATAGAAGTATAGATATAGATAGTTACCGCCATGTTTAGTAGTATCTGTAGTAAAAATTTTATTAAAATCGGTTTAGCCGTTTATGCGTGATTACGGAAATGGCAGAAATTACTGTCAATGTATCACAAAGGGGCGTGGCATTTTACGACCCTTTTTTCGATCGCCCTTTATTTTGGCGCATAGTTTTTGCCTCGATTAATACTATCTGAGGTAAAAAATTTCATTAAATTCCGTTCATCCGTTTAAGCGTGATTGCTGAAAAGGCAGAAATAACTTTCAATGTAATACAAAGGGCGTGACATTTTACGCCCCTTTTTTCGATCGTCCTCTATTTTAGTTCAAAGTTTCCGCCTCGGCTAGTACTATCTGTGGTAAAAATTTCATTAAAATCGGTTCAGCCGTTTATGCGTTATTACCGAAAAGGCAGAATAACGTTCCATAAAATAAAAAGGGGCGTGTCATTTTACGCCCCTTTGTCCGATCGCTCTTTTTGATAGCCTATAGTTCCCGCCTCGGTTAGTACTATCTGAGGTGAAAATTTCATGAAAATCGGTTCAGCCGTTCTCCCCTGATTGCGGAACAGACAGACGGACAGACAGACAGACAAACCAACACTCAGATTTATAATATTAATAAATAATAAAAGGGATATAAAATTTTTAAAAATTTTGTGAATAGTGAAAGAGAATCAGCACACCTAGCAAAAAAGTGCAGAGTACTTCTATTCGGAGTGCTTTAAAACTATAACAAATGTAATGAAACACAACAAAAATAACAAAAAACCCAAGAAAAAAATGAAAAAAAACACAAGAAAAAAATGCAAAGGCATTCTTTTCTACTCCATAAAAAGTTGTTATTTAGCACTTAACTCATTACCTTCCGCGACACTCCTATACAAAAGTAAGTAGATATTCAGTAGATACGAAGTACTCCGAGCTTTCAAACAACTTCCAACTACTTCCCTGGAGTAGTTCTTATCTACTGAATATCTACTTACATTTGTATGAAGGTGTCGCGATAGGTAATGAGTTAAGAGCTGAATATCTATGTATTCTGGAGTAGAAAAAACTGTTTGTGTGTTTTTGTCTTGTGTTTTTTGTTATTTTTGTTGTATTTCATTACATTTGTTATAGTTTTAAAGCACTCCACTGGGAAGTGGTAATGACTTTTTTTGCAGGGACAATAATACAAAATAAATGGTTTGGTTTGTTCAATTTTTTTTTTGTTTGGCCCAAACTTTAACTCCCAAGCGGCAAGAGCTAAAATTGTCCGATTTGTCTAAAAATTTAAACATCGGAGTTTTAGACCAAAAGGAACCATAATTTGCACGGCAATCGACGAAATTAAAAAAGGGATATTTGTGCCAACCTAGTTTTTTGGGGGTACTGGTAATTATTTTTTTCTGTTTGCCTCAATTAAAAGTTTTCAATTAAAATAAAATCGTTGATCTGAAATTTGTTGCACAATTTAATTTATCTAATAACACTGTATCGCTTGAATTATCGCACACACATACAATTTTTTCTTCTTTTGGGTCTAAAATTCATTAAAATGTATTAAAAAAAATTGATGCTGTTATCAAAATCCCTTTAATATGTCTGTCAAATCCGGCTTTTTAATTTACAACAGGTGGTCACGTTGCACTTGCATTAAGTTGCATGACTTACCTTGTTAGTGCTCAGATTTGTGTTTTTTTCTTTTTTGTTTATAACAAATATGAAATTAAAGATCACTCACTCACATCTATTATTTGATGATTTAACGAAATCGGAATTTTTCTTATAACTTTCAAATATATTTTCTATACAAATTGTCTCATTTTATTTAATTAATATGCAATTTTTTTTAATTAATCAATTTTTTTTAATTAAATTATTTTCAACTTGTTTTTTTTTTTAATTATTTTTTAAAATTTTCTAAGATGATGCACATGTATCTTAGCAAGATGCCGTTAGAACTAAAACTAAACTCTTAAAATTTTTAAATTAGATGGAACACATGAAATTGTTAGCTGAACTATGAGAAATGTTTGTCAGTAGAACAATGACTCAATGAACTCACTTGCTTAACTTAACAATATTTTGTAATAAAATTTAAATAATAATAACAAATGTACGCTATATAGGTGCATTAGGGCGGAGCAAATGTAAATGGGGAACATTTGTTTTTGTTTTTTAATTTCGGTTAGTTAGAGTCGAGAAGTTACAAACGAAGTAAAAAACAAGTAGAAAAATTAAATTCGACTTGGTCGAATCTATGAATACCCTCCACAATGTTATCTGATAGTAATTTTCTAAAACAAATTTCAAAAAATTGCATTCAAAATTTTTTATTAGAAATATATTAATTTGAGTAAAACTTTTTTTTAATCAATCAAATTTTTTTGAGTGTAACATTTTTTTGACTGTCAACATTCTTTTGAGTGTGACATTTCATTAAAAAAAAAATTATGTGGAAAACAAACAACAACAAGCTTTAAAAAACTGGTATTTCACCATGCTTCTAAAACTTGTTTAACGAGTTTTCAACAGTTTAAGGTGAAACCAATCTGAAATTCAGGGCTTTCCTTATAACTTTTGAACCACTGGACCGATGTTGCTGAAATTCAAAACCAAATAGACTTGGGGAACGACAAATATATATGCTAAGCTTCAGCACCCTCAGAATTGTCTTTCGAAAGTTAGAGTGGTTCTAATCTCGTAAATTCGCAAAATACCCTTGCCGAAATTTACTCTTTTGCTCATAACTTTTGAACCACTTGACCGATTTCGCTGGATTGCAATACCAACCTGACCCGGTAAATGGCCAACATATATGTCAAACTTCAGGAGCCTCCGTAAAGTCTTTCAAAAGTTAGCGTGTTTTCAACGGACAGACAGGCAGACGGACGGACGGACATCGCTAGATCGACTTAAAATCGATCAAGGATCACGAATATATATACTTTATGGGGTCCTAGACCAATATTTCGATGTGTTACAAACGGAATGACAAACTTATATATACCCTCTATCACTAGAGTGGAGGGTATAAAAATATTTATTATGTATTTTTAAAAAATCCGGCCACTTTTTTTAAATTTTTATACCCTACACCACACTGTGGTACAGGGTATAATGAGTTTGTGCTGATGTTTGTAACTACCCGAAATATTGGTCCTAGACCCACTTTTAAGTATACCGATCGACTTAGAATCACTTTTTGAGTCGATTTAGCGATGTCCGTCCGTCTGTCCGTCCGTCCGTCCGTCTGTCTGTCCATGTAAACGGTGTAAACACGATACAGGTCGCAATTCTCGATCAATTGACTTGAAATTTAAAACTTAAGCCTTTTTTGGCCCAAGGACGAAGCCTATTGAAATTGGAAAAAATCGGTCCATATTTAGACCTAGCCCCCATACAAAGGTCCTCTTTAGTTTTGGCTCAAATGACTCTAATAGTCGCATTTTAATAGGTATCTTTTCAAAATTTGGCAGGAATTAATGTTTTATACACACAAATCACCATTCCGAATTTTAAAGAAATCGAACCAGTTCTTCTAGTAGCCTCCATACAAACCACCTTCCCGATTTTCACATAAATCTCTCAATTTTCATGAAAATAGAAAATATTTAATTAAAATTCTGTTTGTGTATGTTAAACGCGTACTTTAATAACCTTATCAAATCTAATTATCATCGGACCATTTTGGACTTAGGTCCCATGTGGAAATTTCGCCCGATATTCAGTTGAAGCGATTTATTGTCAACAAAAAGAAGCCTATTCCACTCAAATTTGATTAGTGATTGCTTTTTACACTTATTAAAGATTTGACAAAATATAGATATAATCAGTCCATGTTTGAACTTGGGACCCATGGTCCGGGAAACTCTGGTGTAGGGTATTATATGGTCGGTCTTGACCGACTATAATTTTCTTACTTGTTTTTTTTTAAGTTTAGATGTTTTTCTATCCACACAAAAAAAAATCAGACAAGTGTTTTTCGTTTTTTGAGAAAATCGTATTTGAATATTAAATTTCATAACAATTTTGTAATTTACTTGAATTTTCTTGTTTCAACATAGCGTATGAGTAACATTTATGCAAATATTTAATACTCATTCGCTACGATGAAACAAGAAAATACAAGCAAATAACAAAATTTTTATGAAATTTAATATTCAAATACGATTTTCTCGAAAAAAAAAAACGAAAAACACATTTCTGAAAAAAAATAAAAAAAAACAAGTGAGAGTGTTACATTCGGCTGCGCCGAATCTTTTATACCCTCCAAAATGTAAAAAAAAACAATATAAAAAAAATCCAGGGGCGTCTTTTTTTTCGGGGGGTTGGTGGGAGACGTTAGAGGCACCTTCCCCGTGCGATTTTGAACTTCTTTTAAGATGAGAATGTTGCATTTGCTTAGCAAAAGTACAAAAACCCTTCAAAAAATGTGTTTTTTCTTAGGTTGGTTTAGTTCTCCAAGGGGGAACTTTTTTCCCCTTGGTCCGATTTTGCCCATTTCCGAACTTAACCTGCCTAGGAATATGACACATATTGATGCCAAACTTCGGAAGTCTAGCTCTTTTATTTTGGACTGTATCATGTCTTCTACAGACGTCAGACGGACGGACGGACGGACATCGCTAGAATGTCTTAGAATCGATCACTGATTAATAAAATATATACTTTATGGGGTCCTAGACCGATATTTCGATGCGTTACACACGGAATGACAAAGTGAGTATACCCCCATACTGTGGTTGGAGGGTATAAAAAAGTGGCCGGATTTTTGATAAATTGACTTTTTTTTAGAAATGGGAAGTTTCAGAAAAGGTTCTGATAATTTTCAAAAAAAAAATTTTATCAATAGCCCATACAAAATAATATTTGACCACGCCTCATAAGCCCAGTTATTGAAAATTTAAAAAACCAAAAACACAGTTTTCTTAGTTCCATATAGGACTATTTATACATCCTATTCTGAAATTCACGGTACACATGTTTTTCAGTAGCTGGACATTTGGTGTGAAATGCCTCATATACCATATATATCATTTAGTGAAGGGTATAAAAAAATAATTGCTCCGCCCTAATGTAAACATGTTTGTAAATAATTTTAACTTAACCTTTTAGCGCTTAACTTTGTCTCTTTTGTGATATAAATTAAAAATTAACAGCTAAACGATTTTTTTCGAGACCGTTTTTTCAATATGTTTCACACGGAATAAAAAGTTTTTATACAACAATTTGTTAATAGAAATAGTATTGAGTAAATTTTTAATAAAAATTTATTAAATGTTTAAAAAAAAATTTGAGTAAATTTTTAATTGACACAATTAAAAATTTACTCAAAATTTATCTATTTATTTTTTTAAAAAGTTTAAAAAAGTTTTAAATTTTTTTCAAAAAAAAAAAAATGTTTTTTCAAACTTTACCAAACATATTTATGTCTCAAAAACTAAACGAGAATTCAAAAAACTAACGATAAGTATAGAAAGTTTAATTTTTAAAATATTTTTACTATAGAAAATGTCTCAGATTCTTAGATTATAGAAAAAGTTTTATAGAACAAATTTTAGATTTTGAAAACTTTTTTCAATACAAAAAGTCTCAGATTGTGAGAACCTTTTTCAATATAAATGTCAACTTTTACAGTGTATTTCTATAACTATCATACTCAAAAAAAAAAAAAACTGTAATGTTAGCAAAAAAAGGCTTTTAAACCTACAAGAAAATTTTCTGATTTTGAACCCACAATTTTTTTGGTAAAGTTAGCAAAAATGTTTTGCCAAAAATTAGTTAACTGAATTTTTTTTTTTTGATTTTTTCTGTAAGTACAGATAGAGCACGGGCTCTAATTATATTTGTTATAAGGGTTCAAGTTGAAAAAATGCAGAAGAAAAATTGAATTTCTAAAAATTATAGACATTTCTGGTAGTTCATACACATTTGAGGACCCCATTGGGGTCGGACCCGATAGTTCCAGACCCCGATGGGCCTAGATCTAGTAGGGTTCCTTAAAAATCGTCATAGTTTTTGATCCAAAATTTGTGTCCGTTTCGCTCTACCTTGCTTAGTTTTTGAGATACGTGATTTTAGGGGACCACCGGGGTTTTGAGAATTACAAAACTCGCTAACTTCAAAAATATTACTCGGAGAGCTTTTGATTATTTTCGGTCTTGTTCTACGTGTTGAGAGCTACAAAAATGCTTTTGGACTTTTTGTTGTGTCGGTAATATTTACCGAGATATGAGTATTTTAAAATTTTCTTTTTTGGATCCAAAGTTAGGACCCATTAGGGTCCATACATGTGAAGAGGACCAGCCAGAGAACCAAAAATGGCCTCAATTTTGCTCTATCTGGCTTAGTTTCCGAGATAGCGCCACTTCAAGTTTTCTGAAAATAAAAAAAAAAATACCATTTATTTTTGCTAATATTAGCAAAAAAGCTTGTAAAAATTTGGTCAACTCAATTTAAAATTTACCAAAAAAAAAATTAGTTCAAATTTTGTTTAAAATTGCTGATGCGCTAAATGAAGTTTACAAGATATTTTTGCTAACATGCTAATCTCAACTAAAAATTTGCTAAAAGTTAGCTAACCAGCGTTAGCAAAAAAATTAGTAAATCTACTAATGTATTATTTTGAGTGCACTATATAAATATACTTGGTAATGACAGTCCTAGTAATGTTCCTTAGAGGGTTAATACATGTTAGTAATTTATGCAAAAGTAGTTTAGTTATTAATTGAAATATTTGTTTTTTTTTTTTGCATACTAACAAATGTTCTATTGACGTGTTAAAAATTAAATTTGATTTCTTATCTAAATTGTTACTTCCATTAGTTTTCTTCGGTAATATATAAATTATGGTTCTGTGATATTAAATTGTAATTAGGGACCTTTTTTTGGCTTATAACCAAACAACAGTTGACGTTTTATGCTAACGTCAAACATATATTGCATTTAATTCAGTTAATGCACTCAATTTTGTAGCACAAAATGAAAAAAAAAAAAATTAACATATGGTTCACGATTACTTTTTTGAGATCTGTTATAAGTGTCGCTTCTATTTAGTCTGTGCTTAGGTATTTTAAAAATCTATTGTGGATTGTTACAAAGTTGTAAATACCGGATCGATTTATGTGTATACAAGGGTCAGTCCACGCCAAATCAAACACTTTGAAAAACTTTTATTTTAAATTTTATTTAGTACTTTTTGTTTAGTGCCCTTCGAAAACTCCTTCATGGTAAATTTTTAAGTTTTTTTTTGATGACCCGTTCAAAAGATAAAGAATTTTTAAAAATTCAGAGCTAGTACCTTTACTCAAGTAAGATCGTGGGATTACGGTTATTACTATTTGTTTTGATATTTTTTAAAAATTTGTTTTCCAGCTTTCCAATCTTTAAATTTGGTCTACTGTTCCAATGGTGCGTCCTAGGGGTTAATAGCAAATTCGATCTTGATTAATTTTACCCCTAAACATGTTGTCCAAACAAACTTACACTATCTCAAGTCCTAAGGGGTCTCTCATACAAAATTAAATTTTTGGGTTCGATGGTACCCAAAATGGCGATTAATTCAGATAATATTATATTTTTTTATTGATGACCTAATATAAACACGTAAAAATATACATTTTGGGAAAAAAAATTGGAATTTTTTTTTTTTAACCTGTTAGGCGTTTTTTTTTTTGTTTTTCGGAAAAAAGGGTTATAGTTCAAAATTTTTGCTGTAACTTTGGAATGAAAAGCGATAAATTAATAAAAAAAAATGGAAATTAAAGTGTACATAATGTGCTATCAAAGTAATTAAAGAAAGAACGCATAAAATGTATTTATATTATTATATTTTTTTTTAAATTATTGTAAGTCATACATTTGATTGCTCTAGAGCAATGGTGCCCAAACACTTGTTAGAGATCAACGAAGACACACACACACAATATGAACGACAACGAAACTAACAACAGAGAGCGTAAAAAACAAAAAAAATTCTCTTTTTGGGCACCGCTGCTCTAGAGGCAAATTTATGACAGTTAGAATGGTAAGAGCAAATTTACAAATATGTTATTTTGTATGGGAGCATTCTTAGGAATTCGATGTATAGTCACGATTTGAATTTTTTAACATTCAACACTTTCGTATAATTAAATTTTAAATATTAACGGATTTTAAACTATTCGATCTGGCATTTCTAACTGAAATTATAATCTGGCATCTCTTTCTTAATAGTTGTAATTTTGACATATAGATGTCGCTACAAACACTAACTAATATGTCAAATTGTTTTTGTAATACTTTGCAAAAATTAATCATTTGTTGTTGACTTTATAGAACGAATAAAATAAATTTTTCCACAAAATACGCCATAAAAAAAACAATACTTAATATTGAAAGAAAAATATAAAAAGTACAAAGAAAGTTAAACAAATTTCTCAAACACAGCCATAAATGTATTGGCAAAAATGACTACACAACAACAACCAACGCAATATAATTTTAAAGTTGTTCTCCTTGGTGAAGGGTGTGTGGGTAAAACATCGATTGTTTTACGATATGTAGAAGATAAATTTAATCCACAACACATTAGCACTCTCCAGGCGTCATTTCTCACCAAAAAGGTTACATTGGAAAATGGTACAAAAGTGCAGCTTAACATATGGGACACTGCCGGTCAGGAACGTTTTCATGCTCTCGGACCGATCTACTATCGTGGTTCGCATGGTGCCATTTTAGTGTACGACATCACCGATCAAGACTCCTTTCAAAAGGTTAAAAATTGGGTAAAAGAACTCAAGCGAATGTTGGGTTCAGAGATTATTTTGTCTATAGCGGGTAATAAAATTGATTTGGAAGACCAACGTACGGTTATGGAAGACGATGCCATACAGTATGCCGAAAGTGTGGGTGCTCATTATTTTGAAACTTCAGCCAAAACTAATGATAATGTAGAGGAGGTATTTGTGGAATTAACAAGACTTATGGTGCAACATGCCCAGCAAACCAATCAAAAACAAAGAACAATGACACAGCAACAATTTGGCCAAAGACGTTTAATTGTAGAAGATTCCCTAGAGGGTGGTAGCAGCGGTGATGATAATCAACAAACACAAGTGCCTGATGGTACACGTTCCTGTTGTGGTTAAGGAAATTGAATCGGGAAAGACGAGGTATTAAGACCTTAGAACATGCTAACCCCATCAATACTTTACCACCCAAATAATCATTTCTTATATAAAACGAAATGTTAGACTAAAAAAAACAGAGTTTTAAAGATTTCATTCTTTAATGGGAAATCTAAATATGTACGAATAAGAGGTAAAGTTTTCACCAAAGATTTTTTATCAATTTAAAATTATTAAGATTTCAATAAAAGCGAGTTTCTTTTTTGGAAATATTACATTGGAAATTGGGATTTTAATTTCAAATTAATCCCACTATTTTATAAAACGATCTGAAATATCAAAATTTTTTAAAATTATAGTTTAAACAACCCTGCAGAAATACAGTGTCGGTTGATCCAAAATCATCTATTCCGTAATTGGTAAAACTGGGCATTTCACTAAAATGTAAAAATAAAAAGTTTTTGTTAAAAACTACACCATTTTTAATTGTATTTTAAAAATTTCCAAATATATTTAACAGTTGAAGGGTTTATTGTAAGAAAAACTGTTACCAAATATCTAACAATAGAAATTTAAAAGAAGCCAAAAAAAATTCAATGTGGCTTATCAAGTTTTTACAATAAGCTCTTCAATTTTCCAGATGAATTTTAAAATTGTCCAAATATATTTTGAAATTGTCTATATGAATTCTGAAGTTGTCCGAATGTATTTTAAAATTGTCCAAATATATTTAATAATTGTGCAAATGTATTTTCAAATTATCAAAATATGTATATTTTAAAATTGTTCAAATACATTTAAAAAGTGTCCAAATAAATGTATTTTAAAAGTGCCAATTGGAATGATAAGTAAAGAAATATGACCTCGAGCTAAAATAATCTTTCTCAAAATAGAATTAATAGGTCGAATAAATCAAAAAATAAATAAATTGAAATTGTCCAAATGTATTTTAAAAATGTCCGAATGTAATTTAAAAATTTAATATATTCCAAAAATATTTCAATCTTGTCCAAATGTATTCAAAATTATACAAAAAGTATTTTTCAAAATTTTTTATTAGTATTTAAAAATTATCCAAAAGCATTTCCATATTGTCCAAATGTATTTCAATATTGTCCACATCGAGGACGTATATTCAAAACTTGCTATCTGCAATATTTTCGAAAGTGAGTTTTCGGTAGAAATGCGTGTTCATAGAATTAATTGTCATCTATCAAATTAGTTTTTATCTGAAATATTATTTCAAAAACAATTGTTTTTAGTTATATTGTAGAAAAAATATTAATAATAACTCTTACAAGGGAAGTATCTTAATCCTTATGAACCGATTTACATAAAACGTAAAATATTTATAAAAGAGACAATTCTAAGGTTGGGGTGTCTCTGCTTATCGGCCATATCGGGGATTATGGGGTTTAAAACATGGGTCAAAAAATGGCGAAAAATCGTTTTTTTTATTTTTTAGCCATTTCTTTCGAAGAAACTATATGATGTTTACATATGAGAAGAAAGGTATTTTTAATGTCTATCCAACGGTGGCATAACCTTGTAAAAGTTTGGCTTCGTTAAATACTTTTTTCATGAAAATATGTAAATCTTGGGGGGTATTTATATGAACATTCATATTCATATGGACTACGAAGTCCATATGAATATGAAATAAACTCTATTAAATTTAAGTCAACACGTATTTTTGCTCTAGGCGATATTCCTGTTACTTCGGGAGTAATCGAAATTTTCCCGGAGGTCCACATTGTTTTATAAGGGGACAACGAAATTTTTTAAAACACTGATATGGCCGATAAGCCAAGACACCCCAACATTAAAATCGTCTCTTTTATATATATTTTAAGTTTAAGGCAAATCGGTTCATAAGGGTTGAGATACTTCCCTTGTTAGAATTACACTGTGGAACAAATTCAGGTTAGCAAAAGAGAGGTCGATTCTGAGAGTGAATATAAAAATAGAGGCTAAATTAGAAGACCCGTATCGCGGCGTTTGTTTATGTTAGTTCGAATTTTTTTTTAATCGACCTTCGAACTTTGAAGTCTAATGCTGATTTTCAACTAGTGCCCCCCATTTCCCGGTTTTTGGTATTCCCGGGAATACCGGTTCTGGTACCGGTTTCCCGGTTCTAGATATATTCCCGGGAATACCCGTATTCCCGGTTCTAATCCTGGTACCGGTTCTACAAAAAACAAAAAAATACCATACCATAAAATATTAAGATTACACCATTTAATCAATATTTGAGAAATATTTAGTTGTGTTTGTAAAATTATTTAAAAATCAAGTATTTTTTTTTTCTTTAAATTCATAAAAAAAATAGGAAATGGTATTTTTCACATGTTTTGTATTATTTTTTAGTAAAAGCGAAGAATAAATTTTAAATATAAAAAATTTTACAAAATATACATATCGGTAGTCCCGGGAATACCGTCAGAACCGGAACCGGGAATACCGGTATTCCCGGGAATACCGGTAATAATTCAAGAACCGGGAAACCGGTTCCATTTCCCGGTAATACCGAGAACCGGGAATACCGGTATTTCCGGTACTACGGTACTGACCGTAGACACTATTTTCAACATATTGTTTATAGGTTTTTTTTGCTATAAATCGTCGACTAATTGATATTTTTTCAATCTGTAAAAGCCAAATTCAGTTGTAATTGTATCTCACCCCGCATTTGCTTTGGTGGAGTTTCGATTATTAACAGCATTGTTGCTGTTATTTTGCGGTATTTCTACTAAATCAATGTGCTATCGTTTGGCGTTTATATGCTGGTGTCGGCCATTTTATAAGTAAATGGTGGACACAATTTGAAGAAGATAGGATAAATTGGATTTGATAATCAGCTTATTGGATGGATATACTGGTGGGAGAGCACCAATAATAAAACTCAGACGTTAATCACATAATTTTCATGCCTTCCATTACAAAGGTATTGGTTGTTTGATGAAATAAATTGGATTTGGTCACATCATTGGATTGATACACTGGTGGGAGAGCACCAATAATAAAACACAGACGTTATTCTCATTGTTTTCATGCCTTCCATTACAAAGGTAATGGAAGTTTGGTGCATGGAGCTATCAGAAGAAGACCCTGCCTTTATGTGTGCTTTTCATGAGTGCCGACATTTAAATTAAAATCCAAAAAAAAAAAAATGCCAAATTATTGCTAGAGACCTATCCAACAATTAAAATTTTTAAAAATTGATTTAAAAAATGTTTGTGGTGCTTATGAAAAAAATGTTGGAAAAATTATATTTTTTTTTATGCTTTTTGAAAATATTTTGCTTCATAAGCACCACAAAAATTTTCTAAATCAATTTTTTAAAAAATTTTCTAGCAATAACAATATGCTGAAAATCGGCATTTGACTGCAAAGTTCGAAAGTCTAACATAAATAAACACCGCCATACGGGTATTCTAATTTAGCCTCTATTTTCACCCCTCACTCTCAGAATGGACCTTACTTTTTCTAACCTAACATTGTTACCAAAAAATAACAAAATTTCATTATGCAGATAGTTTTGAACATTTGCCCGCGATATGTATTTCAAAATTATCTAAATGTTTTTTTTTAATTTTCTATTGTATTTTAAAATTGTTTAAATGTAAAAAATTTCGAAATATATTTTGAAATTTTCCAATTGTATTTCAAAATTGTCTAAATGTATTTTGAAATTTTCCTAATGTGTTTTACAATTTTAAAATACATTTAGGCTTCTGTTCTGTCTTTCACAACTTTTCAATCCACATACAATTTTGCGAATTACTTGAAATCGAATTCGGTGTTATCACATTTTCATTTGAAGTTTAAATCGAATAACTAAAATTTAAAAAATAATAACGAAAAACTGCATACATTTTACATTCACCAAACTTAATTTAATCAAAAAAAATTCGAAAGTGAAATGTGGAGCATCTAAAAATTTCGGAAATTTTCGTTTTCAAATTATTTTATGTGAATTACGTTATTTGGAACAGCGGCCTTAGACAATTTTAACATATATTTGGACATTTTTAAAATTCATTTTCCATCTTATTTTTCACAATTTTGTAAGTCTCAGAATCAAATTGCGTAGCGCAAGACGTAAAAAAACAAACACAATTTAAAATTTTTACGTCCGTTTGTTTTAGGTGCCTCACATATAAATTGTATAAACGAAAAATTTTTGGGCGTTACGCCTTACGCGACGTTCGACGCGTATTTTTATACCCTTTACATAGTGGTAGAAGGTATATATAAATTTGTCATTCCGTTTGTAACTCATTGAAATATCGGTCTGTTACCCCATAAAGTACATAATCCGAGATCGATTCTAAGACATTCTATCGATGTCCGTCAGTCCGGATATGATTGAAACTTAACATATTTACTTGTTGTTGCCCCGAGAAATTTTGTATTGCATTTGAATATCGGTTCAGCGGTTTAACAATTATGAACGAAAATGTAAGAACACCTCAAAAATTTTGGTACTTTCAACATAACCTAAAAATACAAAATGATTTAATTCGGCTGCTGGTTGCGTTTAGTATTGAAATTTTAATTTTATATCTATTTACAATTTTTTTGAATAAATAAATGCTAAAATTTGAGATTATTGGATTTCCTATAAAAAATGTTTATCTTTAAAACTCTGTTTAATAGATGTATTAGTTTAATTTTAAATAAATTAATGTGATAAAAATTATTAAATTATAAATAATATTACATACCCATGTACAAAGTTATTAGATCTGATCAATCTAAATCTATAAATATTGGTTGAATATTATGCGATATTCACTATTGGTAGCAAAATACTCTTGCAGAACTTGCAAAGCTTGCATATCTTCTGAAGATGCAAGAGTAAGCAAGACCACAGCAACAACATACAAGAAAATAAAATATGTAAGACTTTTATTTATGGGCAAGATTAAAACCTCTGGCCTTTTAAACTTACAATACTTAACATCTCTTAGTTTTTGCGGAAAACAAAGAAGAAAAAAAAAACACAGGAGAGATTAAAAAACATTCCCATAAATCTTGTGTAAAAAATTGCAATAGATTTTAAATAGGAGTTATAATAAAAAACAACTCAAAATAAAAGAAAAACACAAAATTTTCATCTTCTTGGAACGCAGCACTGATGCCGACTAGGAAAGCGTCTTTCGCTAGAAAATAACTATTTTTAAACAGAGGAATGTATTAACAACCGCTGTTTGTAAACTTACAATACAATCAAAACAATGACGCTTTCGCTTTGTAGCATAAAATCATAGTATTATTGCTACCCTTGCGAAAATGCTATCAATAGTTAATTCTGTTATTGTATCTGAGCAGATCTAATTAAATCTATTTTGATTGTATATAATTGTATCTGAACAAATCTAAAATATCACAAATGTGGTCCTTTTTTCGTGATCTGTTTCGATCTCGAAATTGGATTACATTTTTACATGGGTATTTCATAATGTTATGATAATTGTTAATATTTGTTAGTTTATACTATTTTTTGTTTCCTTTATTTTTTAAACATTATAAATGTCATGTAATATTTGTAACAGATTCAGTAAAAAAATGTTTCACTACACATAGAAATTTTTGATTATTTTTTTTTTATAATTACTGCATTTCGACTTACAATTTAAATAACAATTAAATAAGGCAAGTCACTGTGCTAATTTTCGTTAAGAAAATTTAAAAAACAATAAAATTAAAACCAAATCCCCTTAATAAGAAACATGTAACTATACTATTTATGGGTTTGCTCCTTAATGTGTGTAGATAATATACCCAAACCAAATTTGAATTAGATAGTTATAATAATTCAAAAATTTGCAAGTTTTTTAAAAATTTTGTATTGAAAATTTAAATCTTAGATTACATTTTTATATTAAGGCTTTTATGTACCAAGTTTCTTTGTGAATACTTTACTTTTAATATTATAGCTTATCTTTAAATATTTATCTTTTTTTAATATTATCTATTTCCCAATAAAAAACATCAAATAAAAATTTATTAAAATGTAATTAAATTGCAAACTGATAGTAAAAAAAAATTATAAATGTTCGTATTAAGAAAACAAAAGTGTTTAAAATTGTATGACTAATTTAATTAAAAAGATAGCAGTCAGTTTATAATCTTAAAAAAGTAAAAAAAAAAATCTTTCAAAATAATTATAAAAAATACTTTGTTTGTTATTTAATATTTTTTTACAAGGTCAAGCCGAATATACTACCCTGCAGACAGAAGGGTGTCGTCGATCAAATTCGCATTCATTTTTTTTAAACATGTTTAACCACTTAAACATGTTAAAATTTAAACTTTTTAAGGTACATAAACATGTTTAAAAAAAATAAAATTTGATTCTTTATTTTTTAACATTTTAAAGCATTTTGCTCATGTCGCACGAACTTTCAACCTTTGACAACCCCTAATGAAATTTTATGAGGACAATAGTTGTAGAACATTTTAACCCTTTAAATGGATGTTTTATTAAACTTCTGCGTATAGTTTTTGAAAAATGGCTAAAATGAACCCCCAAAATGGCATATAGAGGGTTAATATGTTCTAGGAAAAGAACCGACATACAATTTCACTTCAGACACCTGACCTTATTTTTAAGATCAGATGAGCATTTTTTATAGTTTTTTTTTATGTTTTCCGAACGCCTTTTATAAAACATTCAGTGGGCCATAAAAAATAAAGTCGAACTAACAAGGGAAGTCTCCACGGTGTCACCCTCCGATCTTCATGAAATTTGGATATGTTGTTAAGAACGAAACTTAATTCGACACGTATTTTTTTTAGCGGCCCAAACTCATTTTTAGGAGGTCGATTTGTACGGGGGGAAATTGACCTTTTTCAGTTTTTTACGATTATACAAAATTAATATAGGCATATGTGATATCAGATTAAAGGTATTAAAAATGCCTATATCGTGGTGCTAACAACGGGCCAAAAAAGTTAATATTTTTCGACTTATTAACAAAAATGTCCTAAAATTTTGGTATTTTACTCAATATGACGAAAAGTTGTGCATGTTTGGACACGTTCTTCACATTCGTAGATAGGTTTTCCAAAGACCTTTCATTTAATATGTAACATGACTAGGTTTCTTTGCATAATATAGGAGATAAACAAAAAAACTGAAAAATTTCATTTTCTTCCCTCCTCCTTTTCACACCCTAAATATGAATTTGAGCCGCTAAAAAAATATGTGTTCCTTTTCTGCTCTACAAAACAAAACCAATTCCATAAAGATCCGAGGGTGGCACTAGGGAGACTTCCCTTGTAAGTTTTGCAAAAGTTTCAGATTGTGAAATATTTTTCGTAAAGAAAAAGTTTCAGATTCTGAGATTTTAAAATTATAAAGTTTAAAGAAGTTTTCAAAATAAAAAGTTTCAGATGAAACACTTGTCGTATGCAATGTCCCAGATTCTGAGACATTTTTCGTATAGAAAAAATCTCACATTCTGAGACATTTTTCGTATAGAAAAACTTTCACGTTCTAAGACATTTTTTGTATAGAAAAAGTCACAGATTCTGAGACATTTTTCGTATGGAAAAAGTCTCAGATTCTGATACATTTTTCTTATAGAAAAATTCTCAGATTCTGAAAAGTCTCAGTTTCTGAAAAGTCTCAGATTCTGAAAAGTCTCAGATTCTGAGATAGAAATGTCTCGTTTAAACCAATTTGTTCTACATGAATATAATGATTTTAATTAGTAAAGAAAAACAACCTCGAGCTAGAATACCCCTACTCAAAATATTTTCTGTTAGTTTATTTTTATAGCCCCCACTTAAGGGTAATTTTCACTATCACACATTTCCATTATACAAGCGTAATTTCACCATGTTAGCGAAATATTTTTTTAAAAAAAATTACCAGAAATTGTTCACTAATTAGATACGACTAGGTTTCAATCAAAAAAGAATCCAAAAATCTTTAGGAAGTTGGTAAATTTTGATGTGTATATTGGAAAAGTGTGTAAGTGGAAAGTACCCTTTAGTGAGAGAGGATATATATAAGTTTGTCATTCCCTTTGTAACTCATCGAAATATCGGTCTGGGACCCCATAAAGTATATATATTCATTATGCCCGATCGATTTTAAGACATTCTAGCGATGTCCGTCTGTCTGTTTGTGGAAAATGTTATCACGGACAAAATATTGCACAGAGATGACTGAAACTTAACATATTTATTGGAAGTTCTCCCAAGAAGTTTGGAATTGCATTTGAGCGATATCGGTTCAGCGGTTCAAAAGTTGTAAACGAAAATGTAAGCACACCTCAAAAATTTCAGTACATTCAACATAACCTAAAAACACAAAATGCTTTATTTCGGCTTCAGGCTGACATATGTGAACATAATTGAACATCAAATGGTATTTAAACAAGTACGAACATATTTTTTGACAAAAAAAGAAAAAAATCGCGGATTTTTTTTTTACCAAAATTTTTTTCGCGGAAATTTTTTTTTTCAAAAGTAATTTTCTTTTAAATAAAGTTTTTTGCAATAATCTTTTTGAAATTGTGGAGGGTATCACTACATTCGGCAAGGCCGAATTTAACCTTTTTACTTGTTTTTCTTAAAACAGGTAATAACATGAATTCAATTTGTTCCAAAACAAGGATTTTTGTTTGTCATGCGACTTTTTACCTTCCAAGGGACCCAAAATTCTTGTGTGCCCAAGGGCCCCGCCATACCTTAAGACGGCTCTGTTGGTGGTCTACTTTTATTTGAAATTGGAGCCATTGAGGCTCATTTTTCTTGTTGCACAGTGTGATTTACTCAAATAAAAAGGTAATGCCTAATTGTATGCTATACTTTTTTTTACTAAACTTTTACTATTCGGTTAATTTTGAATTATAGCTTTCTATGATTTTGACTAATAAAAAATTAATAAATAAAATTCACAAAAATGTTTTTTTATGTTTTTAGCTGTTTTTTTTTATTCAAATAACTTAATTTTTATTGTACTTTAGTAATATATAAAGTGATGCAATAAAATTGCATTATAAAAATAATTCATATATATAAATGCTTTTAAATTTTATTTATTTTATACAAAATGATTTTTTTAAGACTCTTAAATTTAAAACACAAGCATTTCTAAAAAAAAATACAAAACGAACATTATTTTGATATTTTTTTTTTAAATAAAAAAAGACGAACTAATGTTTTTTCATTTGTTATTAAATATAAAAACTAAGGATTAGAGATTATTATTCTGTTTGTTTTATATTAAACGAGTTGTGATCATAACTAATTCGAGTTGGAAAATTAAAATAGAAATTTAGAGAGCTAGGAGAGGATTATAAATTGACAATTTAATTAAACTTATATTATAAAAAAAAATAATAAAAGAATATGATAATTAACTTAATCACAGAACTACTATTTATGAAAAAAAAGACAATTTTTATTATTATAAGAAATTATTTAGCAGCTGTCGTCGTTGTTTAATATTCTTAGAAAAGTAAGAAAGTAGAGAAGAGAAATCACTTGGCTCGATTATATCTAGCTGGATCAATTTCTTTAGAAAATTCAGTCATAACTTCTTTATAAATGACAGGATCTAAATTGCGACCCAACATATAAATCAGCCACCAATCACCAATATCCAATTTTTGTGATAATATACGACAAGTTTCCAAGCTAATCATACGATTACGAGCATGTAATAGACGAGGACGGAACTTGGGCAAAAATAACATAAAGGCACTAGAAAGAGGATGAAAAAAAGATTAATTACTAGATTAACAAAAAAATATTTAAAATTAATATTCATTAATAACACTGTGCAACAGTGAAAAAAAAACCACAAGAACTTGACTATATAGATTCGATTCTATTACAAAAAGGTAGTTAAATCCTGTACACAGATTTTCCAGTTTGGTTCTTTTATGTGCCTCTAAAGATTTAGAAAAGCAGTCGGAGCCTCAAAATATGGTGTCATCATTTTTTGCACAACGGCTTAATCAGAGTTGATGCTATCGCTTAAGTATATTTGACAAAAATGTGGCTAATAGTCCCTTGAACAAATTCTGTTACCATTTTATGCTAAAAAATAATTATTTTCCTGGGCTTTTTTTAAAAAATATAGGAAAAAATATCATTTTTTCCTCTTTTTTCAGCAGTACTTACAGGGACTGTATTTTTCCCTAACAATATTTGGCAAAATTGTAGCCACTATCAAGGTGAACAATAAAAATAAGGTCTCCTAATTAGCTAATAACGACCACTTCGTACCTTAAAATTGATAGATTTTGACTAAAAAATCCACAAAATCGCAACCGCCCCACAATCGCCCATAGAGGGATAAAATGCAAGACCAAACCCCATTAGTTTTCCCCCCTAACATTTTTTGCAAACATACCTAAAACACTAGGGAAATCCCGATCCCGGTGATCCCGAATCTCGGGATTTCTGATAATTCCGACATTTTCGGGATCCCGATTTTTTTAATATTTTATATTTTTTCAATAATTTGTATAAATATGAATTTTGTAACACAAAATAAATAAAAACGACTAAAGTTCCGTCTGGTATCGTTTTTTTGTGAAAGTGAAAGGTGAACCGTTTGCAAAATCTAAAGCTTGCAAAAATTCTAAATATTAATGGTGGTTCGACGAAAAGGGGTTTTGACACATCTTTAATCCTTAAGTTGTAAACTGTTTATTTTTGTTTTTTAAAACAATATTTTTTGACTCACACTTAGTCACGCTCACCCAAACAATAATATAATCACTCACTTATTACTTGCGCACATTTTTTTTACTTACACTTACTCACTATTCGCGTATGAGAAAGTTTAAAAAAGTAAAAAAAAAAAATGCTCATCCAAAGGCATGACTCATGCCGGATTGAATCACGATAATGCGTGAGTCACGCAAACTCTACTTACGCTATAAAATTATTTTACAAAAAAAAAACATTAATAAAATTTTTTTTTTGCAAGAATTCCCAAAAAAAGTCAAGTCACGCCAGCACCCGCAAAAAAAAATAATCACTTGCGCAAAAATTCACTCACGATGATTTTTTCAATTCCCGCTCACTCATAATTACGAGACTGAAATAAAATTTACGTGACACGCGTGATTTACGTGAATCACGCAAATCACGTAACTAGCGTCCATCTCGAGTTCATAATGAAAAGCAGCTAAACGTTGATAACGATGAGCCACGGCGAAAGGTAAGAGAGATAACCGAATACGGATATCCTGAACAGGAGGAATCTCTACCTCTTTTGAATTTCACAAATTCAACAGAACTTCGCAAATCTTTTCGAACGCATGAATTTGCCAAAGTGACAAAAAATACAGAACATTTATAAAAATCCCAAACATTTTCAAAAAATCCCGCGAATTCCGGGATTCAAAATATCCCGAAAATCCCGGGATCCCGAATTTCGGGATTCAGAAAAACCAATCCCGATTGGAAGCCCTACTAAGAAGCACTGTTCCCACTCCTTAAGGGGCTCCCATAAACAGATTACATTTTTATAAAACTGCTCCTACAGCTCTAACTGCCTCAAAAGTGCCCCTAGCGGAGTCAAATATATGAGAGACCCTTAATATGTTGTCCATCCCAACATCTTCTCATAATATACCCACGCTCTATATCTAACCCTTAAGGCGGTCCCCATACAATTTTTTTTTTAATTTTTTAATAATTTTTTTATGAAATCAGCTCCACCCGCTTTCATGGTGCCTTGTAGAGTGGTCAAAAGAGAGACCGACCCTATTATTTTTTACCCCTCAACATTTTTTCCGAACATACCTACACCCTATCTCTACTCCCTATGTTGGCTCCCATACAAAATGTCATTTCTATAAAATTTGCTCCCACCGCTCTTATTGTCCCAAGAGTGCCCCTGGAGGAGTCAAATGAATGACCGACCCCCAATAATTTTTGAACATATATAGTCAAGTTCTTGTGTTTTTTAAAAAGTCTTCATTTGTTGCTTAGTGTAATTTATAAAGCTAAAATTTAATCTTGATAGCGTCCAGATTAAGGAAATAATAAATGCACTCAGAAAATTATGTAAGTTACTATATGTTAGTTATTTGTATATTTTACAGTAGTTAGTTGTTTTCAACTACAAAGTCAGTTGTTTTTATATGAAAAATATCAAAAAACTATTTCTGATAGTTATTTTAAGTCGTTTTTTTGAACAACTAACAAAAAAGTACTGTGATGTAGTAACAGTTATTTAAAGTAGTTAATTTTATTTATTTTATCTCTGAAAAGTTTTAAAGTTTTTTTCCAAAAAAAAAAAATCGTTATTTTTATTTTTCACAACTTTTTTTTTTAAAAAAAACTTGGAAAAAATTTGGTCTTCAATTTTTTTTTTCTGCAAAATGTTTTGAAAAAAAAATTATATATTGATTTTTTTTTATTTTTACTACATTTTAGTTGTTTTGACTACAAATGTAAGTTGTTTTTACTACATAAGTCAGTTGTTTTTTGTCAGTTAAAATAACTAACATTGTTAGTTGATTTAACTGAAAAAGTAGTTGACCCCAAAACAACTTACAAAGTAGTTATTTTAACTGACATTTTCAGTTGATTTTACTAACATAATTTTTTAAGTGTGTGCTACGAGGTTCGATCTGGAAGATGAAATTATTTAAAGAATTTTTCAAAATTTTTTTAAAAATATTTCAAAATTGATTTTTTCTAAGTTCAGACATTAAAAATTAAAAAAAATGTTTCAATAGTTTATATTTAGTGGTAAAATTATTTTTCCAACAACCCAAACAAAAACTGAAATTTTTAATACAATAGAAGAAATACGCATTTTTTGACCTCCAATTCGTTTGACCACCAATTTGATGCAGAAAATGTTTGAAGAGCATTTTAACCCTTTATTGGTGTCCTTGGTGATAAAAAAAATAAAATTAACTAGTTTAAATAACTGTTACTACATTACAGTACTTTTTTGTTAGTTGTTAAAAAAACGACTTAAAATAACTATCAGAAATAGTTGTTCGATATTTTTCATACAAAAACAACTGACTTGTAGTTGAAAACAACTAAATACTGTGAAATATACAAACAACTAACATAATTTTCTGAGTGTAAAAACTGAAGTTTTATTTATTTCGGTTTGAGTCCATATTAATTGTTTCTGAAAATAATTATTTTTGTTGTAAAATGAGAAAATCTGAAAAAAATAATTGACAACACAGGCTAAGTGGAGATGTCGACAGCTTTCGGAAGAAGCCACCCTTTGTTCGTCAGCACTCTTTGATTGTCAGTGTAACTGTGTTAGATTAAAATCAGCTATTTAAACGTACATTATCCTTTCTCTCTAAATGAACGTTTAAATAGCTGATTTTAATCTGACACAGTTACAGTGACAATCGAAGAGTGCTGACGAAGGAAGGGAGCTTCTTCCGAAAACTGTCGACATCTTCACTTAGCCTGTGTTGTCAATTAATTTCTTCAGATTTTCTCATTGTACAACAAAAAATTTATAATTTTTCAGAAATAATTAATATGGACTCAAACCGAAATAAATAAAACTTCAGTTATAAAATATAAAGTCCAACAATATATAAAAAAACATAATTAAAAAAAATAATTAAAAACTTCAGTGGGCCATAAAAAATAACTTGAGCTAAGTTTTCAAAAACATTCGGGGTTTGGTCCATACTTTAATTTTTTTTCGTTCCATTCAAAATACGCTAGATTATCCCAAATTTGTTGCACAGTGTAATGTACGTTATACGTACACTTAGAAAATTATTGCAGTTTCTACATGACGCCCATTTGTGTAGTAAGTAGTAGTTGTTGTTTTCAACTACAATTTAAATTGTTTTTGTATGAAAAATCTCAAACAACAGTTGTTACAGTTACTGTTTTTTGTAGTCCTTTAAAAAAACATATACAAAAAATTACTACATTGTAGTAACAGTTGTTTTATGTAGTTGTTTATAGTGTATAAAAAAACTTATAATTTTTTAGAAATTTTTAGAAAAACGGATGTGCAGGAATTATTTCCAAATAATTTTAACCGTTTTTGACGTTTAGAAGTTTTATTTTGTTAATAAAAAAATTCACACAATTTGAGTTACAGTAAAAACAACTGTAATTTGAAGTAGTTTTTACAGTTTTCTGTAATTGTTAATCAATAGTTAAAAACAACAACAATTTTTGGTTGATTTTACAGTAAAATATAGTGTAAGCCTAAACAACAACGAATCTACCGTCATCATTTTTTGAGTGTAAACTTACCGGAATACCATAAGTCCCACTAGTAAAAACAACAGTATCCAATACCAAAACCATATAAATACATAGGTTTTCTCATTGACGATATTCAGCGGTAGTATACATAATGAATCGTGTTTCTGCAGTGATCCCGAAGCACCATATTTATGGAATATACATTTGGTAACACGTGGGAATATGAAAACCATTGGATCTACTCTTTGTTCTTGTGGCACATCGGATAAATCCATAATTTTGGTACCATACGACATAAATTCACCATCAAAGAAACGATTCATTAAATACATTTGTATGATGATGTTGACAACGCAGAGCGCCTCACACAACCAATATCGTATGGCATACATCTTATGGCGTTTAACATGTTTGGTTAAATAGTCGAGTAGGGCATCACGTTTAGCCTCTTTTTCCTCCCGCGTACAAATAGTGATGTTTAGGCCCATAACAATCATACGCATGAGGCCACCTTCAAATTTATCCCATAAAAATTTGGGTGTGTAGCATGCGATAGCCTGGAAGAGAAATTAATAATTTCAAATTAATATAAGTTAAAAAAAAAATATTTTAAACAAGTAAAAAAATTAAAGTCGGCCTTGTCGAATGTATTGATACCCTCTGTAATGTCAAAAAGATTATTTGCAAAAAAAAAAAATTAAAAAAAAAAATTCCGCGGAAAAAAATGTTGGAGAAAAAAAGTCCGCCAAAAAAATTTTGTAAAAAATATGTTTGTACTTGTTTAAGTACTATTCGGATTCTAATTTTGTTCACATTTGTTAACCAGGAGCCGAATTAAAGCATTTTGTATTTTTAGGTTATGTGGAATGTACCAAAATCTTCGAAGTGTTCCTACATTTTCGTTCATAACTTTTGAACCGCTGCACTTTGGCCGAATTTTCAATTTTGGCGGCAAAAAGTCAATTTTTCAAGTATAGATTTTCAAAATTTTTTGATTGTGTTCAATTCCCAATATATTGGTAAGAAAAAATTTAAAAAAGTTATGATAGTTGGCAACACTGTCGATGTGTAAACAGCTGCTAATGTATACAGTTTTTATAACCCGTGTTGCAAGTTGTAAAGCAACCAAATTTTAATAAATCTATATATTTTTTTTTTTAAATATATTTTGGTTAAAAAAAATGTTGTGAATATGAATTTTAATACTAGAGGTGAGTATTTTTACGAATTCTTAACATATTTGGGAAAAAAAATTTATTTCGTAGTTATTTTTGAGTTTTCTTAGGGGTAATTTTTTATGAATTTGTGAATAGTTTTATCGTCTTTCGCGGAGTATAACTTAAAATGTTAACAATTGTTAAAACAGTTTTATACATGTAAATCTTCGTAGAAAGCTCAGGTTTTATTGTATATTAATATGGTATGCGAACGAGTGCGAAAGAATGAGTTATTAGCAAAAACGTGAATTTTGGATGTTTTTTTTTCCGCAAATTCACGTGTTGAAAAACACACTAAAAACGCTTTAAAGCTTAGTGGAAAGCTACAAAAATATTTTATAGTGTTTTTTTATTCAAAAAACTTTTTATTCTCAAACAAAAAAAAAATACACTAAAAAAAAATTATACACTCAAAAAAATTGTACACTCAAAAAAATTTTTTTTTTTATGTTATTCAAAAACGTAATTTCCTCAAAATAATAATATTTTTAATAAATTACTATCACTAAAAAAGAGTTTTTCTACTTGAATATGTTTTTCAACAATTGACTACAATTTTTTTTACAATTATTCGGTATTCGGCCATATTCGTCCAAAAATGTGACCGAAGCCGAATAATGGCCGAATAGTACTTTTTTGCCTACCGAATATTCGGTCAGACACTTCAAATTATTAAGGAAGATTTTAATTAAATACAGTTTTGTGAGCATTATTATAAAATCCCCCTTATGGGCGGTCCACTAGAAAAAGGGGGCGTGGACCGCCCATTTTTTCTCAAATCAAATATTTTGACAGAAGAACCCTGCATACCAAATTTGGTGAGTCTAGCTTGTCGGGAAATAGTTTTTGCCGCGATTTGGGGTTTTTCGGCCACAGTGCGCTGAACCGATATCGCTCAAATGTAATACCAAACTGTTTGGGACAACTACAGGCAAATATGTTAAGTTTTAACTATATCTGTGCAATATTTTGACCATTATCGTAATTTAAACAGACAAACAGGCAGACAGAGGGACATCGCTGGAATGTCATAGAAAAAATAAGTGTAGGGTGTGTAAAAATTAGGTGTAATTACACATAATTTCAATGTTTGAACCAGATATGATTACTTCATTCAAACAACAATCATGATTTTCAATTTTGTTTAGCGGTCATTGATCTCATTTCAAATCACACGTGTTTTCTATATGATCCCAATTAAAATTAAATTTTCTTATTCGTGTTTTCAACATTTTAAGCGTGATTTGTTAAACAAACAAAAAAAAGTTTAATGAAGTTTTTATTTCAAGAGTTTATTTTTAATTTAATTTTATTTATTTGGTCATGTTTAAAGTTTTGTTTTTCATTTTATAATTCTACCAAGTCATCATAAATTTTAATCACGTCTTAAAAGTCAGCATTTCTTTTAACCAAAAATATCAGTCAAAATTGTTTGTTCGATGGTGGTTAGGGTGGCACGAATAATATCTTTTTTCAAGTTTCGTCGATTGCCGGACAAATTACATAGGTTGGCAAAAGTTGAACTTTTCAATTTGCCTGACCTTTGATTTATATGGATTTTATTGTGCTGATTCCGAATCTGTTATCCAATTTTTTCCATCAGCTCGCGTTCGCGAGCAAATCGCTGTTAAAGAGCCGAAAAAGTGTGTTTTTTACCAACTTTGGTTGGCTATAATTTCCAAAACTAATTTTAGACCCTCAGTTTTTTCTGACAGCTTCAGTTTTCGAGTTATTAAAAAGGGCATAAATATTCAGACAAAATTAAAGAGGGCATAAATTTAAAAATTTAGCGATATCTCGAAAACTAAAGATGACTCAACAAAAGTAAGAGCATTTTTGGAATCAGCATATCCAACATAACTAAAATCTCATTCACTTTTTGGATATAAGACAAGTGTTGGTAAATATGGATTCACAAACATGCCAAAAATAGCCTGTTTTCAAAGATTTCTTAGGCTTTATCTCAAAAACTAGAGCTGACCCAAAAAAAGATAGCCATATTTGAAATCAGTGTACCCCAATTACCTAAAATTACACTGAAAAAATAGACATAACTAAAATTAAGGAAAAAATGTCTTTAAAAATTTATCATGAATTTTCCTAAAATTTAGTAAAATTTAACTAAAAAATGAGAAATTTTCTTAACTATGAGGAAAAAAGTTTAGTTTATTTAATTATAATTAGTTCATAGTTTTCTTTAAATGGAATTTTTTAATTTTAGGAAAAAAATTATTACTGCCAAAGAAATTTTCCACAAATCTACGTAACGTATCTCTATTTTTAAGACATATTTCTTAAAAAACAATTTAGTTCAAATTTAGTTAAAATTTACTAAAAAAAACTTCATCATATTTCTCTTCTTTGAATTTAGGAAGTGTACTTCTTAGAATTTAGTAAATAACTTCTTAGAATTTAGTTAAAAATTCAAAATGGCGATATCTCGAAAACTAAGCGAGATAGAGCGAAACGGTGAAGTTTTCAAAAGAAAAATTACACAGAAAAATATGGAATAGCCTAGCTCTGCATATCTGTCGGGGTCTCAAGACCCTAATTTTAGATCTAAAATTTGAAATTCCCGAGATTTTATATATGCACATATCTCGGTAAATACTGCCAACACGAGAAAAAGTCCAACAGTATTTGTAGCTCATGACTCGTAGAACACTTCCGCAAAATACCCGAAAGCCCTCCGATAAATAGTTTTTGAGTTATCCAGTTTTTAAGATTCTCAAGACCCTATCAGACCCCTTATTACCGTATCTCAAAAACTAAGCAAGGTAGAGCGAAACGGACACAAGTTTTGGGTCAAAATCTATGAGGACCCTTAAAGGACCCAACGGGGTCAACAAATATTAAAGCTTAAAAAAAAATTTTTTACTTCGGAATTTTCCGATTTTAAAGTCAAAAAATATATTTTTATGTTAATATTGACACTAAAAGGCAAATTTTTCGACTCCGACAATTTTGAAATTAAAAAAAAAAAAATTCTCGAAAATGGGAAATATCACCCCAAAGAGGGAACATCGGACCAGGTGTAAAAACTATTACTTAACTGCAAAAATCAAATAAATTTTTTTTTTCAACTTTTATCGCGGGGAAAAAACGCTTAAAAAAAACACCACTGACAATTTTGTTTTAATTTGTTTACATTTAAGAGGGTATAAGAGATTCGGCACAGCCGAATTTAACACCCACACTTGGTTTTTTTTTTAGAATAGCATGCATTTTTAGCCCACTGTAATACGATTGGGTATATAAAATTGTCCTAAATCAAGCAAAGATCTACACGAATTATAATCATGCTTTAAAAATTAAATAAAAACGATACATACAAAATTACATTAAAAGTTTTAATTAAAGTCAATTGAAGTGGAATTGAGAAACTATTTAGTGTGCTCATCCTCAAGTTAACAACATAAATACTGAAGTAAACCACATTTAAACAAGTGAGAGTGTTATATGCGGCCTAGACGAATCATAAATGCCCTCCATCATGTTTAAAAAAAAAAAAATCGAGGATATTTTGATTGGAGCTCCTTTTCCCTCGCGAAAGGAGTTTCATTCACCCAAAAAAATAATGTAATCAATCGAATATGAACTTTATATTCAGTTAAAACAATTAACAAATTTATTTAAAAAGTTAAGCTTTTGGAGTAAATAAATCATTAAAAAAGTTAAAAAAAAAAAAAAATTAAAAAAGTTTCTAAGTTCCGAAAAAATTTTAAGTACGGGACACTTAATAAAAAAATTAATTTACGACGAAAAATTGAAAAATCCAAGAAACAAAATTTTTTGGTAATATATTTATTAGATTGGAGTATTATTCTAGCTCGAGGCCCAAAAATATTTCTATTTATGATATTCTCATAATAGAGTTTTTTTTTACTTTTACCGATTGTCCTGAAACTTGGATATAGGAAAGAGCAAAGATAGCAAAATAAGAGTTACATACTTTTTTATAGCTGCCCAATCTCACATTTAGTGGGTCAAAGCGGAGGGGGAAAACGACATTTTTGATTTTTTGGGGATTTTTCCCATTTCGTCAAAAGAAACTATATAAACATTTTATACATATCGATAGATTTTTTTAAGGCCTATTCAACGGTGTATCGGTCGTGTTCAAATTCGGCTTTGTTAAGTTCGTTATTGTCAAAAATGTGTAATCGTTGGGGTAGTTTATATAGAGATTTATGTATATACGCATGCGCGGGTACAAGGGGGGGGGGGAAAAAGGGGAAATTTCCCCCCCCAGACCAAATTTCGAAAAGAAAAAAAAGAGGAAAAAAAGAAGAAAAAAGAAAGAAAAGGAAAGAAAAAGAAAGAAAAAAAAAAAAAAGAAGGAAATTTTTTAAAAAATTTTCCGAAGGAAAAAAAATGTCGAAGTCAAAAAAATTTTCATAGAAAAAAATCTGAAAATTTTTAAATTTTGTTAGGAAATTAATGAATTAATCTGAAAATTTTCTGTCAATCTTATTATGAATTTTGGCTTAAACAAATTACTTAGGCCTCTGTTCTGTCTTTCACAACTTTTCAATTCACATGAAAATTTCCGAATCACATGAAATCAAGTTTAGTGTTTTATTGATCAGGTTTTCATTCGAAGTTGAAATCGAATAATTAAAATTTAAAAAATTGTAAGGAAAAAATTGCATTAGTTTTACTTTCACCAAATTTTATTTATGTGAAACAAAACGAAAAAGAAATTCGGATGTGAAATCTAGAATACGAAAAAATTCGGAAATTTTCATTTACACATTTTTTATGTGAATTACTTTTTTTGGAACAGCGGCCTTAGAATATGTTTTTTGTATAGAAAAATGTTACAGGATCTTAATTTCGTTTATATAAAAAATATTTGTCTTCTACATAGCAATAGGAAAATATCTTAAAATCTTAAAAATGTTGATAGTCGAACGTATGTACATGAGTAAAACTATTTAAAAAACTTTTTTTCGAACGAATAAACTTTTTCTAAAGAAAAAATTCTCAGAATCTGAGACTTTTTTTATGTGAAAAAGGTCTCCAAATTTATTTATAGGAAAATGGTCGCAGAAGAATTTTTCTATGGGAAAAAGTCTCAGAATTTCTGAATTTTAAGGAAAAAGGTCTCAGAATCTAAGTCTTTTTTAGAAAAAAAAGTCTCAAAGTCTGAGACTTTTTATTATTGAAAAATAGTCTCAGAAGTTGAAACTTACTGAATTGGTAGAAGGTCGCAGAATCTGGGACTTTTACTACGGGAAAAAGGTGTTAGAATCTAAGACTTTTTTTATAGGAATAAGGTCTCAGAAAATCAGACTTTTTCTATAGGAAACAGGTCTCAGAATCTATGACCTTTCTATAGGAAAAATGTCTGAGACGTTTTCTATAGAAAAAACATGTCCGAATCTGGGACTTTTTCTTAAGAAAAGGGTCACAGAATTTTAAACTTTTTCTGAGACTTTTTCTTTTGGAAAAAGGTCTGAGAATCTGAGCTTTTTTCTTTAGGAATAAGATCTCAGAATTTTAAACTTTTTCTTTAGGAAAAAGGTCTTATAATCTGAGACTTTTTCTATTGGAAAAAGGTCGAAGAATCTTAAGACTTTTTCTATAGAAAAATGATATCAGAATCTAATTTTTTTTCAGTACGAAACAAATATAATAATCAGAGATCTCTCTATAGAAAAAATGTCTCAATAATGCTTAAAAATATGAGAATTTTTCTATTGTAAAGTGTCTCAGAATCTAAGACTTTTGCTGTGGAAAAAATTCTTAGAATCTGAAAATTTTTCTATACGAAAAAAGTCTCAGATTCTGAGACATTTTTCGTAAAGAAGAAGTGTTATATTCTGAGACATATTCCCTATACAAAAAAAAAAATTGTTTACGAAAAATGTCACAAAATCTGATGTTTTCTATGTAGGAAGAATTTCTTCTATTAAAAAATTCTCAGATTTAGACTTATCTTACCTAGGTATACGATAAATATACAATTTTCTTTTAAATTTCTTTTAAAAATCTGAAAATTTTTCTACACGAAAAAATTCTCAGATTCTGAGACATTTTTCGTAAAGAAAAGTCTTATATTCTGAGACATTTTCCCTATAAAAAATATTTTTTTTTCACAAAAAATGCCTCAACATCTGATATTTTCTATGTAGGAAGAATTTCTTCTATTAAAAAAATCTCTTCTTATGTATACGAAAAATTTTTATACAATTTTCTTTTAAAACAAATTAAAAAAAATTATCGAAATATGATCATAAAAAACAAACCTCCTTCGGCAAAAACTAATAAATCTGATGATTTTATAGCTTTCCCATCACTTTTTTGCAAAAAACGTATCCCTTTTTTTTGCAAAAAAACGTGTATTCCTTTTTTCGATCGTCAACAAAGGTGAATTTATGATTTTTTTTTCGAACTAAAAAAAAAATTCCCCCCCCAAACCCAAAAGCTGTACCCGCCACTGATATACGTACGACCACCAAAATCATATATAATAATCTCTATCAAAATTAAGCAGACCAATATTTTTTTCTTTTGGCGAAATTCTTATTAGTTTGGATTTTATACGGATTTTCCCGAAAGCCTTTATTTTTTTATAAAGTGGCAACCTTTTTTTAAACTTGAGATTGGGCAGCTAAAAAAAACAGGTAACTCTTATTTTTGCCCCCTCATTCACATATTTAAGTTTCAGGACAATGCCCTGTGAAAGACCTTCCTTGTTAGTGCTTTAAAAAGTAACTCATCTCATAGCAAATTATAATACATTTATATATTGATGAATAAAATTATGAAAAGCTACATTAATATGAAAAAATGTTTCATTAATTTTCGTTCATTGTAATGCATTATCAATATAATGAAGGATTGTCATCATTTTCGAGCGGAACAACAAAGTTAATATATCTCAAATTTTGATATAGGGTATACAAAAATAAAACACAACATGATAATTTTGGAAATTTAAGTACTGGTGCAAAAGAAACAAGATCACTTATGAAAACTCGTGTGTAGACAAATAAATGATTTTAAATTGCCTTAAGAAGAAAACAAAAAAAATACTGACTTGAACCAGTTTTTAAAACTCAAAAAGAAATTTGAGATTTTGTTTCAAAATTCGAAAGTGTCAAAAAACGAATGCCATTAACCCTTAACTGCAAGAAGTCATTGTAAAAAACAAACATTGGTAGCAGTTAGCACCAAATGTACACTAGGGTGGCACGAAAAAATACTTTGGTTGAATTTCATCGATTTCCAAATTAAAAATTTTAGGCAAATTGAAGGAACAGAAAACAGAAAGAAACAGAAAAATAAAGTCTAAAATATGTATTGAAATTTGTTAAAATCAGTAACAAAACAAGTAAGAAAGTTATAGTCGGTCAAGACCATATGGTCGGTCTTGACCGACTATAACTTTCTACACCCTACACCAGTGTTTTCCGGAAAATGGGTCCCAAGCCTAAACATGGACCGATTGTATCTGTCTTTTTTTAGATATTTATTTAGTGTAAAAAACACATACAGATCAAATTTTAGAGGAATTGGTGTATTTTTTTGTCAATAGACCGATTTAACTGAATATATGTCGAAATTTTTATATTCCGATTTGATTAGGTTACTAAAGGACAAGTTTAGCCCCTAAAAATAAATTTTTTATCAAATATTTCCATTTTTATGAATTTTGAGTGAATTATGTGAATATCGGGAGGGTGGTTTGTATGGGGACTACCAGGACTGGCCCGATTCCTTTGAAATTTGGAATGGTGATTTGTGCATACAAAATTTGATTACCTGTTAAATTTCAAAGCGATATCTGTTACAATACGGTTATTAGAATCATTTAAGCAGAATTTAAAGGGGGCGTTTGTATGGGGCCCAGGTCTTAACATGGACCGATTTTTTCCAATTTCAATAGGCTTCGTCCTTGGGCCAAAAGATGCTTAAGTTTTAAATTTCAAGTCAATTGATTGAAAATTGCGACCTGTATCGTGCTTAAACCGATAGATGGACAGACGGAATGACGGACGGACGGACGGACGGACGGATGGACGGATGGACGGACGGACGGACATTGCTAAATCGACTCAAAAAGTAATTCTGAGACCAATATTTCGGGTAGTTACAAACATCAGCACAAACTCATTATACCCTGTACCACAGAGTGGTGTACACAGAAAAAATAAAAAAATATTGGAGTAAATTTTTAATACTATTGAGTAAAAAATTACTCAATTTTGCACCAGTAAACGATTTAATAGTATTGAGTAAATTTTTAATAAAAAAAATATTAAATGTTTGAAAATTTTGAGTAAATTTTTAATTGACACAATTAAAAATTTACTCAAAATTTATCTATTTATTTTTTTTAAAAGTTTAGAAAAGTTTTAAATTTTTTTACAAAAAAAAAAAACAAAAAGCTTGTTTTTTCAAACTTTACCAAACATATTTATGTCCAAAAAACATAGGAAAATTTTTTAAAGATTACAAACTTTCATATACATACACAAAAAACTATAAACTAAACGAGAATTCAAACAACTATGAGAGTTAAAAAAAAAATAAAAAACTATTAAATTTTTATTAAATTATTTACTTAAATTGTTTTTACAATTTTTAAGTAAATTTTTAATTGCGTCAATCAACGACGTATCCAGGAATTTGAAAGGGGGGGGGGGGCACAACCCAATTTTTTTTTGAATGACCGCCGATTAGTTTCAAACTTGAACTTCCCCTCCCCTCCTAGGCTGACGTAATAGGAAAAAAATGACTTAATCTGACATCAAATGCACTTATTATAAACCAGCCATCCAAATTTTAGAACATTTTGTTATTGAGATATTTGTATTTCAAAAATTATTTTATGGTTATTATGCACTTTCCGCAGCTCTATCGCTAGATTCCAAATATGTCACATAAAATTTTTCGGGTGTTTCTGTTTTTGAGAAACTTGTTTTGAAAATGTTCCATTTCTATTTACATCAAATTGATAAAAATATTCGAAATTCAAGTTTTCAAAAAATTTTTAATGACACTTTTAGACCCGATTTTTTTAAAAAGAGCTAAACCGAAAATTTTGTTCTTACATATCCCAAATACATTTTCATAAATAAACATTTCTGGTGGTCGCGCTTTTAGATTTAAGATTCTTTCCGGGTACCATGAGTTGATTTTTCTATAAAAAAGTCTAAGATTTTTTCATAGAAAATGTGTCAGAACCTTTAAAGTTTATTTTAGAAAAATTTTGTTTGAATCTGAACTATTTTTTTATAAAAAAATTTTAAGAATCTGAAAATTTTTGTATAGAAAACTTTTAACTTTTAAACTTTAAAACTTTAAATATCTCAGAATTTGAGATTTTTGTTTAAAGTTTTTCTTGGTATCCTGTTTCCAGATCTGCCATCCAAATTTTTGTAGCAAGAACCGGTTTCGAGATATTCGCGGTAAAAAGTAAAAAAAAAAACTATAAAATAGCACTTTAAGGACTCTACTATAACATATTCTTTTGTTTTTCCACATTTATTTTATTAAAAAAATTGACCTCCTGATTCCAAATTAGAAATCCGAAAAATTCGGCTAATTGATTTGGAATTACAAGGTACATTTTATATAATATCAAGTCCTGTTTTGTTTGAGCAACGTAAGAATACGATACGAATACCCAAAAAGTATTAAATTAGGATTTTTCAATATTTAGACTCGAATATCTTAAAAACGGTACGTGATAGAAAAATATTGGAAGCGGACTTTGAATTTCGAGGCCAAAATCGATCTTATTCATGTATTTTTATTCATGGTAGTTCAATATTATCTGAATTTGTTCAATAGTGACATTAAATATGTACAATACTTAAAAAACGCATGTTTTTTTGTATAATGCGTTGTAGCGTATTAAATTTTCAATATTTTGAAATCGAAAAGGGGGGGGGGGCACGCGCCCCTGTGCCCCCCCTGTATACGTCCAAGGCGTCAATTAAAAAATTACTCAATTTTTGTTTTTAAATTTAAACAAGTGATTCTCAAATTTGTTTCCTCCATATGTTTTTCTGTGTAGGGTATAAAAAATATGTTTAAAATCTATACCATCATACTGCTAAGGGTTAAAGAAAAAAAAGTGATCATTTTATGAAAACATGATCGATCATCATAAATGTTCAAAGATCATTAATTTCAATAACTTATTGTTAGATTCCTAAAAATAGTAGAATCATCGTGAAATTGCCTGGCTACATAAAACACGTTTAATTTTTTAAATTGAATAAAACTTTTTTTTTATGGAAATTTAATTAAAATATTGTTAAAACAATTGAAATGAAAAAAAAAATAATAATAAAACGTGTGAAAAATGTTTATGCATTAGTAATTGTTTTTTCTTCTGTTGTTTTTAAAAAAGTTTAATTTTTATTTGCCATAAAAAGAAATAATGCATTTAAAGAAATATTGCATCATATATGAAATCGCGTTTTTCAACATTTTTTTTGGCATAATGTTTAGTTTGTGTTAGTAAGTTTTGACCATAATTGTAGTAGTCTGAAAACCTGCAATTAAAGTTGCTTTTATTTTATGTTACCTTAATTTTTTTATATATTTTTTTTGTTTTTTTTGCTATATAATTTTGGTTTAATAATTTTAAAAATATTTGATATACATAAAAAAAACTTACCTGAAAAAAGAGTACAAAACAAACCCACTGATAGTAGGTGTAATATTTTTTAGCATCTTCATCATCAAAATCATTTGCTATGCCGGGATGTGCTACTTCACGACCAACCTTTAAAAAATAAAACAAAAAAATTATTAATTAAGGAAATATTTAGAGGCCAAAATAAAACAAATAAATATAGGTGTTTCCATAAACACGGCATTTAATTAAAATCATAATTTTTAGTGGGGGTTTTTAAACACTGGATTTGTATTAAACTAGCAACCATTTCTGAACATTTATAAAAAATCTTATTCGCATATATGAGGCATTCCTCATCAAATGTCCCGCTACAAAAAAACATGTGTCCCATGATTTTCTGAATAGGTTGTATGGCTGGAACTAAGAAAACTAAGGAACTAAGAAACTGGGCTTAGGAAGCGTGGGTAAATATTGGAAAAATGGTCATATTTGTGTCAGTTCAATTGAATAAATATTTATCAATTTAAAACGGAATGCTCCACAATCTAAAAAAATTGTATTTTATAATGACCTATCGATTAATAAATTTTTTATTTTGAAAAATTTTCAGAAACCGTTCTGAAATTTTTAAAAACCTTTTAATTTTAAATGCGGATAAATCAGGCACAAAAAAATAAACGAACATACTGGAAGGTCGCGTATCAATATTTTAAAGGTTTTTGACCTCCTGAATTCGAATTTGACCTTGAAATTGCGCTATCTTATTAAGTTTTTGATATAGAGATTTATGTTAAATATTTCAAAAACCTGACGAGATAGAGCAATTTAAAGGCCAGATTCGGATTTAGCGCGCCAAAAACCTTTAAAAATAATGTACATGACCATTTATGATAAATTTATTTTTTTTGCCTGGGTTATCTGAACGGCGATTTCCTGCAAAAACTTAATTTTCTTTTTTAGAAAAATTATCACAACTCTGTCAATTACACTACGTGACAGTTTTTTGACCAAATGTATCTGACACTTAATCTTTATGTACAATTGTCCGCTGAATCCGAATATGAAGTCAGAATGGTCAAAAGTAGAACAGTTTTCGAGATATTCGAAAATAATCGTTATTTGCGTTTTTAAAAAAGATGATGTCACTTAAATGCAAATATCTTCAAAACTACTTGTCGATTTATGTATTTCTTTTTTTTAATGAAAGATAATAAAATTACTAAAATAATTATGGGTCGCTTGTGAAGATTAGTCAAGAAATGGCAGAGTTACAGTGGACAAAAGTTCAAACTTCATGAAAAATTTGATGATTTTTTTGCAATTTTTCTCTTTTCAAGTTATTTTTTTTTAAACCAAACAATTAAAAATTATAATGTTTTATCACATAGAACATTACTTTATATCAATACGAACATTTTGCGCCCAACAAGACCCAGATTGGTGCAAAAATGACAAAGCTACGGAAGATTTAGTGAATTAACCCACTTTTCATTACTAACATTTAGCTTTGTATATTTACTTGTGTTTTTTTGATAAAAATCGAAAAGTGGGATAATTCAATTAATCTACTGTAACTTTGTCATTTTTGCACCGATCTGGATCCTATTGGGCACAAAATGTTCGTATTGAAATAAACTAACGTTCTAAGTGATAAAATTTAAAAAAATTTTATTGTTTGGTTTTAAAAAAATAAGTTGAAAAGAGCAAATAACGGCAATTTTCTCGATTTTCTCGTAAATATCTCGAAAACTGTTCTACTTTTGACCATTCTGACTTCATATTCGGATTCAGCGTTCGGATTTACATAAAGATTAGGTGTCAGATTAATTTGGTCACGACTTTTATGAAAATTTGTGACACAGTGTTATTATCCGATTTTTTCGGGATAAAGCTTATCGTATTTAGAATTAAATTATCTTTAAAAAAATGCTCATAAATATAAAGGTTATTAAACGAACTATAGCAGAAAAAAATCGATAAACTCTAAAAATTTTCAAAAAATAACAAAAAAAAAAATGATTTTATAGAAAAAATTAACACATATCTTTCTTTCACGTGTTGTCAATTCAAACACATGGAAAGCCCTTTCCTTTTTCTATCCAAAACAGTTTAAAAATTTTAAATCGGTTGAAAATTTTCTGAATTACACAAGGTTTAGTGAGAAAAGTCCCAAAAACGTTTTTTGACAATAACTCTTAAATTTGAGGTTGCCTGACAAGTTTAATGGGCATTTTTGTGATCTACTCGACAAGACCAACAACCTATACTATGTCACATCAGAGGTATAAAAATGGTCTCAGATTCTCAGACTTTTTCGTATAGAAAAGCTTTTAGATTTTGAGAACTTCTTTCAATAGAAAAATTCTCAGACTCTGAGAGCTTTCTCCTAAGCTTTTTTTCCTATAGAAAACGTCTGAGATACCGAGGCCCATTCCTTTAGAAAGTCTCAGATTCTGAGACATTTTTTCTATAGAAATACACTCAGAAAACTATGTAAGTTACTACATGTTAGTTTGTTTTTTTTACAGTAGTTAGTTGTTTTCAAGTCAGTGGTTTTTGTAAGAAAAATATCAAACAACTATTTCTGTTAGTTATTTTAAGTCGTTTTTTTGAACAAGTAACAAAAAAGTACTGTAATGTAGTACACTCAAAATAATTCTACAGTAAAAGGTTTAGTAAGTGATATTGTACCAAAATCTACTAATTAGTTACTAATTTTAGTATCTTCAAAGTACTAAAATTAGTAATTTTTACTGGTTTTGAATAATATTAGTAAAAAATTTTAGTATTGGTTACCAATTCCTGCACTAGGTCCTTTTGGACTAACATTTAGTTAAATTTTTAGTATTGAATACCCACGTTTTTTTTTGGGTGTAACAGTTGTTTAAAGTAGTTAATTTTATTTTTTATCTCTGAAAAATTTTTAAAGTTTTTTTCAAAAAAAAAAAAAAAAAATTTGTTTTTTTTATTTTTCACAAGTTTTTTAAACAAAAAAACTTGGAAAAAATTTGGTTTCAACTTTTTTTCTGAAAAATTGTTTGAAAAAAAAAATTATATATTGATTATTTTATTTTTACTACATGTTAGTTGTTTTGACTAAAAATGTTAGTAGTTTTTACTACATAAGTCAATTTTTTTTTGTCAGTTAAAATAACTAACATTGTCAGTTGATTTAACTGAAAAAGTAGTTGACCCCAAAACAACTTACAAAGTAGTTACTTTAACTGACATTTTCAGTTGATTTTACTAACATAATTTTTTGAGTGTAGATTTAAACTCTGAAGCTTTTTTCCTGTAGAACAAGTCTCAAATTTTGAGATTGTTAGATCTTATTTCTATAGAAAATGTCGAAGAGTCGACATTTTTCTACCGAAAAACTCTCAGATTCTGGAACCTTCTTCCAATAGAAAAAGTTTCAACTTCTGAGACATTTTTTCTATAAAAAACGTCTCAGATTCTGAGAAAAATTTTGAAATCCGAAATTTCATAGAAAAAAATCTGAACATTTTTAAAGGAAAAAATCTAAAAATTTGTAAATCTAGAAATTCTTATTATGGAGAGAAATTTTCTGTCTGAGTCTGAGACTTTTTCTGTAGGAAAAATTTCTCAGAATCTATGGCTTTTTCTATAGAAAGTCTCAGATTTTGAGATATTTTTCTTATAGAAAAAGTCTCAGATTCTAAGACATATTTCCTATTGAAAAAATCTTAGATTCTGAGAAATTTTTCCTACAGAAAAAATCTCAGACTTTGAGAAAAAGTAGAAAAAGTCTCTGATTCTGAGGATTTTTTTTATAAAATGACTCAGATTCTGATACATTTTTCCTATAGGAAAAGTCTAATTTTGTCCAAAGAAAATTTCTCTTCATAATAAGAATTTCTAGATTGACAGATTTTCGCTTTAACAATTTTTAGATTTTTCCTTTAAAAATGTTCAGATTTTTTTCTATGAAAAATTTTCGGATTTCAAAATTTTTTCCTTTGGAAAATTTTTTAGAAAGTTTTATACTTTCTTCTTTTCCTTTTTCTTTCGTTTTTCTTTCTTTTTTTCTTTCTTTTCCTTTTCTTCTTTTTTAAATGTGGTCTGAGGCGGGAAATTTCCCCTTTCCCCTCCCGGTACAACCCGCATGTTATGCAACCTATTCAGAAATTGGAGAAACCATAAAAAAAATGTTTTTTACGATTTCTATTTTTTCCATTTGGTTGCTGACGACTTAAAAATAGTTCCAGGGTGAAGCTCAAACGTTGCTCTTTAAGAAGCATTATTCATTTGACAGTCGCGTTATTCATGTGATTTAAAAGTTTGGAGACCGGATTTTTTACCAGCAAAACTATTGTATTCAAGTGCATATGGTCGCGTCCCAGTCGCATTTTCGATGTTTAGCAGTGTACTTTGATTGGACTCAAATTTATTGTTTTTTATTCGCTGGGTCCACATGCAAAGTTTTGAATTTCCTCTGACACAAAAATGTTGCATTTGCTTAACAAAAGTACAAAAAACCCTGCAAAAAATGCCGTTTTTATGTGGTTGGTTTAGTTCTCTAAGGGGGAACTTTTTTCCACTTGGTCCGATTTTGCCCATTTCCAAACTTAACAAACCTATGACCATAAGACATATTCGTGCCAAACTTCGGAAGTCTAGCTCTATATTTTGGACTGTATCGTGTCCTCTACAAACGAACCGACGAACGGACATCGCTAGAATGTCTTAGAATCGATCACTGATCAATAATATATACTGTGGTTGGAGGAGATAAAAAGCTAGACTAATGAAAATATATATATTTTTTTTTTTTAAATGTTCACTGAAAAAAAAGACATAACTAAATTAAGTAAAAAATGTCTTTGAAAATTTATCATGAATTTTCCTAAAATTTAGTTAAATTTAACTTAAAAATGAGAAATTTACTTAACTATGAGGACAAAATTTTAGTTCATTTACTTATAATTAGTTCATAGTTTTCTTTAAATGGATTTTTTTAATATTAGGAAAAAATTCTTACTGCCAAAGAAATTTTCCACAAATCTAAGAATCGTATCTTTATTTTTAAGACATATTTCTTAAAAAACAATTAAGTTTAAGTTTAGTTAAAATTTACTAAAAAAAACATCATCGTATTTCTCTTCTTTGAATTGAGGAAGTGTACTTCTTAGAATTTAGTTAATGACTTCTGAGAATTTAGTAAATAACTTCTTAGAATTTAGTTAAAAATTCAAAATGGCGATATCTCGAAAACTAAGCGAGATAGAGCGAAACGGATGAAATTTTCAAAAGAGAGACTACAAAGAAAAATATGGAATAGCCCAGCTCTGCATATCTGTCGGGGTCTCAAGACCCTAATTTTAGATCTAAAATTTGAAATTCCCGAGATTTTATATATGCATATATCTCGGTAAATACTGCCAACACGAGAAAAGGTCCAACGGCATTTTTGTAGCTCTTGACTCGTAAAACACTTCCACAAAATACCCGAAAGCCCTCCGATTAATAGGTTTTGAGTAATCCGGTTTTTAAGATTCTCAAGACCCTATCAGGCCCCTTATTACCGTATCTCAAAAACTAAGCAAGTTAGAGCGAAACGGACACAAATTTTGGGTCAAAATCTATGGAAACCTTTAAAGGACCCAACGGGGTCTCGAGATAAATGGGGTCCGAACCCATGGGTCCAGGGTCTAGACATAATCTATTTCTAAAATGTGAAGTATAATTTTTCCCATTTTCTAGTTAAAATTGGCTTAAAATTAAATAACTTTGTTTTCTTTATTTTTGGGAAAATTATGAACTAAAACCAAAAAAAAAAATCTTTGGAGCCAAATCATTCCCTCTTTTTCTCAAAATTGAGTTAATTTTCCCAGATTTTAGTTCACTTTTTTTTTGAGTGTTGGAGGGTGAAAACACTCTTACTTGTTTTTATATTTTTTTTTTTTAATTTCAAAAACTCAAAATTTTGAACGCCGGGCGCCATGAGTTTATTTAATCCGATTGTCCTAAAATTGCACCACATATAAGGCATTCCACACCAAATGTCCAGCGAAAAAAAAACACGTGTACCGTAAACTTCTGAATAGGTTGTATGGATATCCCTATATGGAACTTAGAAAATTGCGTTTTTGGTTTTTTAATTTTTCAAAAACTAGGCTTAGGCGTGGTCAAATATTGGAAAAATGGTCATTATTTTTTTTTTTTTTGGAAAATTTTCCGTTCTGATATATTCCATTTTTAAAAAAAATCAATTTATCAAAAATCCGGCCACTTTTTTTTAAAAGTTTAGATGTTTGTCCATCTACACAAAAAAATTCAGACACACGTTTTTCGTTTTTTTCGAGAAAATCGCATTTGAATTTTAAATTTCATAATAATTTAGTAATTTGCTTGTATTATTAGATTTTGTTGACAAGTCTTACTAACAATAAGATAGATGAATGATGTAAACAGACCTTTATTAAAATTATTACCAATCAAACAATGTCATGCCTCAAAATCATATTTCTGCTTATGAACCAACCTTTGTACATTTTATTACTTGAATCATAATGAACATAAACTTCAACAAAATGACAACACATGTCAGTTTTTAAACAGAAAAAAAAATATGTTTAAAGAATAAAATCCTTTCATAAATAAACCCGTATGATCAATGCAATTAAATTTTCCTTGAATTTCAATATAGTGGCACTGGTATGTACTCGTATACAACGAATATAATTATGTTTGTTGTATGTAGCGTGCAAATAACTCATAAGATATCGTCCATAGTAGTAGTGGCATTGGTACATTTTATGAATTATTAAACATCATAAAATAAAAACTGAAAACTTTGAAGACAGCCAGGAATAAAATCAAGGAATTCCTTTACAAAAACAAATTTAATTTATGCGCAGACAACTTTATAACGCCCCATGTTTAAGATTTTTGTTGTTTTTTTTTTTTTTAATTCTTCCTTCTGTGATATTTATAAATAAAATGAGGCGTTATCTGGTTTTAATTATATTTTAAATGATATACAAACACAAACAAACAATAGTTTGGGAATCACTGTTTAAGAAAAAGAATATAAAGTTTATGGGTCTTTTGTGGTATTTTTTAAAGTTTTATTTTTCGTATTGTAAAAGACTTTACCGTTTCCTTTTATTGCAATACTATCTGTCCAACCATTTTTCGTATGGAACAGTAGAGAAAAAAAAACTTGAAAACAACAACCTTTCAAAGAATTGGTAATTGGATATGGTACCGTGTGCTTCTCTTTGTTTATAAGTATTGAATAGGCAGCAATTTTTTTATTTAATTGACATTCAGGAACATTGTTTTTCAAAAATAAATAAAATTTTGACATTAGGGGTTTTCAGATTATTTTTAAACATACTCATACCTTTATGAGCAAAATTACCTAAAAATTAAAATAAATATAAAGGAGACAATTCTTAGGTAAGTGTCTTGGCTTATCGGCCTTATCGAGGATTTAGGAGTTCAAAAAATGGATAAAAATATGTCGAAAAAGTCGTTTTTGGACTTTTGAGCCATTATGATGTTTTCATATGGGGAAAATATATTTTTTTAGTACCTACACAAAAAAAAACCTTGTCAAATTACTAGAAAAAGTCTCTTTATTCCATTTTACCAATATTTGACAGTTTTCCTTGTTTTTTAACAAAAAATTTTCGATCGAAATTTAATTTTTTTTTGTAATTTTACAAATTTCCAAGGTTTTTTTACAAAAAAAATCTAGTAAATTCACGAGAACTCCTTTTAAGTTTTATTGCGCCAGAAAAGTTGTAAATTTACAATTTTATTGGTAAAAAGATTTTAAAATTACAAAAAAGCTCGTAACTTTTACTAGAAATTCTCGTAAAATAGGAGGTAGCAAAAAATCTAGTAAGGTCACAAACCTACTTGTAAGTTTTATGGCGTCAAAAAAAATTTAAATTTACAATTTTAATGGTAAAAAGCTTATAAAATTACAAAATTATTGGTAAAAAGCTTGTAAAATTACAAGGAATTCTTTTCAAATAGTAGCAAAAAAAAGTTACAAACTTTTCTTGTCATTTAACAAGGTTTTGAATGTATGTAACGGTGGCATAACCTTGTAAAAATCCCTTTAATATTTTTTTTCGTGAAAATGTATAAAGTTTGGTGGGTATTTATGTGAAGACATACCCCCACGATATCCATACGAATATGAAATAATTTTTATTAAACTTAAGTCGACACATATTTTTGCTCTAGACGATTTTCCTATTAGTTCGGGAGTTATCGGAATTTTCGCGAAGGTCCACTTTGTCTCATAAGTGGCAGCGAAATTTTTAAACACGGATATTGCCGATAAGCCGAGACACCAAAACTTTTACATCGCCTCTTTTATATATATTTTCAGTTTCAGGCAAATTTATATATCGTTCATTCCACCAGACATTTGGTGATTATAGACATTTTTTGAGCGAGGGTTTTCCGTCTTCCGACTTTGTTATATCTTTCACGCAGATTTTCTAAGGACCCATTTACAGATATCATTCATCAGATCAAAAATATTCGAAAAATTATTTTTTTATATTCACGGTTTTCGTTTTTAAAAGAATAAAAAAAATGCAAAATCTGTAAAAGTTTGAGCAGCTGTATTTTCTAAACTACTTATCGCATTTGAACATTCTAATACAAATAGTATGTAAATCTATTTTGATATCTGGCAAACTGCAGTTTGCATGCAAAAATATTGTGTGTTTCAAAAGTGTGTTTTGGAGTGCATTTTGCGAAGCTTTTATCCCATTTATTTTTTTTTTTAAATTAGCTTATTTGGAAAATTAAGGATTTTTGCTACAAAAAAATGCATTCCTTACAATGGACCGAGAATGTGTGCTATTTTTCATATATTTTTTTTTTAATTAAACCAAAATCATGAAAAAACATGTCGTTTTAAACGGTTATATCACTTTTGTCATTATTGTTATTGTTTAAAGATCCACGCCCACAAAAAGGGGCGGTCCGTAGGTCCAAGTGCAGGACTTTGAACTTCTTCTGACATAAAATGTTTTATTTTTTGTTAACAAAATACAAAAAAAAATAAATAAAAATGTGTTTTTTGGAGGTTGGTCTAGTTCTTCAAGGGGAAATTTTAACTTCTAGTCAGATTTTGCCCATCTACAAACTTATACTGCCGAGGATCATAAGATATACTCGTGCAAACCTTTAAGTTTGCACGAATTTAATTTTTTGACCGCATCGTGTTATTTACAGTCGAACGGACATATGAGGCATTCCACACCAAATGTCCAGCGAAAAAAAAACATGTGAATAGGTTGTATGGATAGCCCTATATGGAGCTTAGAAAATTGCGTTTTTGGTTTTTAAATTTTTCAAAAACTGGGCTTAGGAGGCGTGGTCAAATATTAGGTCTGTTCCAGAACGTTACCGCGGGTGCCCGCGGGTACCCAAACCAGCCCGAAAAGCGTTCCCGTACGCAAAAATTGGGTAAATGAGAGAGTTTTTGAGAGAATAAATTAGTTTCTCATTTTACCGAACTTACCCGTACTTTTTTTCGGGTAAATTGGTAACAGTCAGATGTTTAAAAAACAGCTGTTTTTTTTGTGAAGCTTAGTTGGAAATTTAAATAAAATAAAGAACTTAACCAAGGAAATGTGTTATTTCAATACAAAAAAAGATATTTTGTTATTAAAATAAACTTTTAGAATTTGTTTTCTTGTTTAAAGTACGTTTTCTTACAAAAATATTTCAGCGTTTTTGGTTTGTTTACATTTTCTATTATTTTGGGCTTGAAATGTGGTTTTTGGCGTTCCCGTACTTTTGTTTGTTTTTGTGGTATCGTGAGAGGTTTTTTGATTTGCTCTCATTTTACCGAACTTTACCCGGAAAGTTCTGGAACACACCTATTGAAAAACTGGTCAAATTTGTGATTAAATATTTATCGCATTAAAACGGAATGCACCACAATCTTAAAAAGTTACATTCTTATATAGTTTTGTATGGGCTATCGATTAAATTTTTTGGAAAATTTTCAGAACCCGTTCTGAAATTTTCCATTTTTTAAAAAAGTCAATTTATTAACAATCCGGCCACTTTTTTTTTAAGTTTAGATGTTTGTCCATCCACACAAAAAAATTCAGACACGCGTTTTTCGGTTTTTTCGAGAAAATCGCATTTAAATTTTAAATTTCATAACAATTTAGTAATTTGCTTGTATGTTCTTGTTTCAACAGAGCGTTTGAGTAATATTTATGCAATTAATAATACTCATTCGCAACGTTAAAACAAGAAAATACAAGCAAATTACAAAATTGTTATGAAATTTAAAATTCAAAGGCGATTTTCTCAAAAAAAAAAAAAACGAAAAAATGCGTGTCTGAATTTTTTTGTAAATGGACAAACATCTAAAATTAAAAAAAAAATTTTGTGAGGATGTTTATTCTGGCTCGAGGTCATTATTTTCTTTACTAATATTAATAAAAATTAATCAGAATTAAAAAAAAAATTTAAAAAAAGTGGCCAGATTTTTGATAAATTTACTTTTAAAAAAATGGAAAATTCCAGAACGGGTTCTGAAAACTATTTTTTTAGTTCCATATAGGGCTATCCAAATAACCTATTCGCAAATTTATGGGACACATGTTTTTCTATAGCGGGACATTTGGTGTGGAATGCCTCATTTATAGAAGTCTTAGAATAAAAAAATTGAGCTTGTTGTTTAGGTGTCCATTACATTTTTCGGTAAAATCAACCAAAAAATTTTGTTGTTTTTAACAACTGATTAACAACTACAAAAAACGGTAAAAAAACTTCAAATTACAGTTGTTTTTACTGTAACTCAAATTGTCGAAATTTTTTATTAACAAAAAAAATTCTAGACGTTAAAATGTTTAAAATTGTTTGGTAATAATTCCTAGTGCTTTTGACACTTCCAACTCGTTCAACACATTCGTTTTTCTAGTTTTTTTATGGACTAAAAACAACTATATAAAACAACTGTTACTACAATGTAGTAATTTTGTAGTTGAAAACAACAATTACTACAACTAAAAATATTATTTTTTTTGAATAACACACTACAAAATCTGTACTTCTGTAAAATTATACGGTATATTCAGTCAAAAATAATTTAACTGATAAAAAGATTTTTCCATAAATTTTTGTAGTTTATTGTTTTAACAATTGAAGGGCTTATTGTAAAAACTCGATAGCAAAATTTAATTTTTTTGGTGATTTTTGCCTTTAAACTTTTGAAATGATGTAGAAAATATAACTTTAGTTAACTTAGATACTTAAGATGCTTGTACGAAGGGCTTCAGCTAGACTTCTGCCGAAAATCTCTCTGTGGAACATCAGTAGAACGCGAAGAACACCAAAAAATTAAATGTTGCTTATCAAGTTTTTGCAGTAAGCCCTTCAATTGTATAAATCTCTCAATATTTTAGTTTTTTTGAAAAACAAACGATAATATAGCGTTTTACCAAAAATTTTGTAATTTTACAAGGGTTTTACCAATAATATTGTAAATTTACAGTTTTTTTTGACGCGATAAAATTTACAAGGCATTCTCGTAACTTTACTAGATTTTTTTCTACCTCCTATTTTACGAGAATTCCTAGTAAAAATTATTTTTGTTTGTAATTTTACAAACTTTTTACAAATAAAATTGTAAATTTACAACTTTTTGGCGCAATAAAATTTTCAAGGAATTTTCGTGAAGTTACTAAATTTTTTTTTGTAAAATTATCTTGGAAATTTCTGAAAATACAAAAAAAATTTAAATTTCGATCCAAATTTTTTTGTTAAAAAACAAGGAAAACTGTCAAATTGTGGTAAAATGGGATTACGAGATATTTTCTAGAAATTTAACAAGGTTTTGTTTTGTGTGCTCAAAATGTGTTTACATTTGCCAAATGCTTAAACCCGGTAGATGGCATTGGAGTTCGAACAGTAATTAATTGTAAAAAATTTAGATCAACCTGGAAAATTCGTTCACTTCAGCTATAAATAGTAAAAATTTATGTATATTAAAAAACAACTCACCTGTCTCCGAAAAGCATCAGGCATAGTAAATGTACTATGGATCCAACAAAATGTATTCACCACATGTGTTGGTAAGCCGCTAACTATACAACTAATAGGTTGGCCCACATATTGTGTGGCCGTTATAATCAAACTGCATGTCAATAGCAGGACTGTCGTAAATGAATTGTGCAAACGAAATATTGTATTATCCGTTTGTATATCCTGCCATTTTATATAACTCTTTAAGCCAACCAGTAACTTATACATCGTGGGAAATTTGTATTAGAAGGCAGTGTGAAAGATTTAAGGGAGAAAAACTCTCAAGATTCAAGAGGAAAAAAAAAATGGATATAGAAATCACTTGTAGTTTTGTAAAATAACTAAAAATGTGGTTAATTGTAGAAGATTCATATCAGCTGAAATGAAAAAAGAGAGAGAAATAATAAAAAATTAAATAATGTATTTTTTAATGGTTTATTTTTAAATTGTTTACATAAAATGTTAACATGTTTAACAAACTATAATTATTTTGTTGGGTGTATACACTAAAGCACAGTGGGAGAAATGAAACCAAATTATGTATTTCCAATTGAACATTTTATTAATACTTGAGTTTTTCAATCACTATTATTACGATTTTCCATACAAAATATATATGGGGCATTCGATGTCAAATCGGACACTTTGATTTTTTTTTTAGATTTTCCCAATTTGTTAACAGTTTTTTGTACCCTTCGAAAACTCCTTCGTTGTAAATTTTTTAGATTTTTTGATGACACGTTCAAAAGATATCGAATTTTTAAAAATTGGTAGTTTGTTCCTTTACTCAAACTTCTTTTACTCGTAACTTCTTCAATAATGGTCCAAATTTAGTTTTTTTACGTACTTTAAAAAAAAAAATCCCAAAAAATTCTTAAAAGCGCTCTAGTATGCGATTTTTAAGTTTTAAAATTTAAATCTCATTTTTGAAAAAAAATTTTTTGAAATTTTTTGTGTAAAACATCTATCGATTCTACAAATTTTTTGCCCAGGAGGAGCGTGGGATAACGATTATTACTATTTTTTAAAAATTTTTGAAAAATTTTTATTGTAATTTTCCAATCTTAAAATCATTTCTACTGCTCCAATGGTGCGTCATAGATGGGTCCTTTATAAGACCGAACCCCATTAATTTTTACGTCTTAACATTTCTTTGAAACAAACTAATACCCTATCTCCAATTTCTAAGGGGGCTCCCACACAAAACGACATTTTTAAAAATTTGCTCCAACCGCTCTAACTGTCCTAATAGTGTCCTTAGAGCAAAGGTTCGAAAGAATTAATTCTTTAATTCAATTTCCTAATTCGAATTAAAAAAATAGAATTTGGCATTCCCTAAAATCATTCAACTTTCATAATCATTGAATTAATTCTTCAAGAATTCATTCCTTAAGAATGATCATTCTGTAGGAATGAACTATTTTTTTATCCAAATCAATCTACTACAAATTGAATGGTGAAATTTTCTTATCATTCAATTTAAAACAGTGAAGCGCAACACACTCACACACACATTTATGCTTGTGTGGGAAGCAGCAGACGAGACGTCAACAAAACAACAACCGATCGTTTACACACGAAGATGCTTAAAATGCACACAAGCAACACATTTTTGAAAATACAAAGGGAATGAAATAAAAAAATCATCATTCAATTTGTAATAGATTTGAATGATGAAAAATGTTGATCATTCAATCGAATGATTGCTTGCAAGGAATTAATTCTCTTGGGAATTAATTCAATTTGATTTAAGCTTTGAGAATTAAGCCTTTGAATTAATTCGTGTTGAATGCTGGTAAGGAATGATAATTCAAAACTTATTAAAACAGAATTAAACTTTTGGTGAATTAATTCTCAATAGAATTAATTCGTTCGAAGCTCTGCCTTAGAGCAACAAAACGTATGACCGACCCACAATATTTTTTAGTCCAAGCATTTTCTCTGAACACACCTACCCTCTATCTTTAAATGTTAAGGCGGTCCCCATACAATTTTTTTATTTTTTGTAAATTTGTTTTATTTAATCAGCTTCTAATGGTCCAATGGTGCGTCCGAGAAGGGTCTTTAGTTTAGACCCCCATTTATTTTTACCCTACAACATTTTTTTAAAATATACCTACGCCCTATCTCCACTCCCTAAGTAGGCTCCCATACAAAATTACACCATTAGAAGCTGATTAAATAAAACAAATTTACAAAAAATAAAAAAAAATTGTATGGGGACCGCCTTAACATTTAAAGATAGAGGGTAGGTGTGTTCAGAGAAAATGTTTGGACTAAAAAATATTGTGGGTCAGTCATACGTTTTGTTGCTCTAAGGGCACTATTAGGGCAGTTAGAGCGGTTGGAGCAAATTTAAAAAAATGTCGTTTTATGTGGGAGCCCCCTTAGAAATTGGAGATAGGGTATTAGTTTGTTGCAAAGAAATGTTAAGAAGTAAAAATTAATGGGGGTCGGTCTAATAAATGACCCCTCTAAGACCACCACTGGAGCAGTAGAAATGATTTTAAGATTGGAAAATTACAATATTTTTTTTTTTTAAAATTTAAAAAAAATAGTAATTATCGTTATCCCACGATCCTCCTGGGCAAAAAGTTTGTAGAATCGATAGAAGTTTTACGCAAAAAAATTTCAAAAAAATCAAAAAGTACAAACATTTTCAAAAATGAGATTGAAATTTTAAAACTTAAAAATCGCATACTAGAGCGCTTTTAAGAATTTTTTGGGATTTTTTTTTTAAAAGTACGTAAAAAACAAAAATTTTGAAAAAAAAATTGAAATTTGGACCATTATTGAAGAAGTAATGAGTAAAAGAAGTTTGAGTAAAGGAACAAACTACTTATTTTTAAAAATTCGATATCTTTTGAACGGGTCATCAAAAAAACTGAAAATTTACCACGAAGGAGTTTTCGAAGGGTACTAAAAACTGTAAATAAATTGGGAAAATCTAAAAAAAAAAACTTCAAAGTGTCCGATTTGACATGGAATGCCCCATATACTTATTTAATCTTACACTAAAAAAAACCTTGTAAAATTACAAGAAAAGATTGTAACTTATTTTTTCTACCTCCTATTTGACAAAAATTTGTTGTTATTTAACAAGCTTTTTACCAATAATTTTGTAATTTCACAAGCTTTTTACAAAAAAAAAAAATTAAAATTTACATTTTATTTGTCGCGATAAAACTTACAAGGAGGTTTCGTCACTTTACTAGATTTTTTTGTTACCTACTATTTTACGAGAATTCCTAGTAAAAATTCTAGCTCTTTTGTAATTTTACCAGATTTTTACCAATAAAATTGTAAATTTACAACTTTTGTGGCGAAATAAAACTGAAGAGAAATTCTCGTAAATTTACTAGATTTTGTTTGTAAAAAACCTTGAAATTTGTAAAATTACAAGAAAAACTGTAAAATTACAAAAAAAAAAATTAAATTTCGATCGAAAATTATTTGTTAAAAAAACAAGGAAAACTGTCAAATATTGGTAAAATATTATTACGAGATTTTCTAGAGATGGGCACATGAGCAGATTAGAGCGTGATTCACGTGATTCACGCGTGAGTGTGACTGGTTTCAATTTTACTCACGTGATTGTGAGTGAGTGTGAGTGGAGAAAAAATTTGCGTGAATGAGTGTGCGTGAGTAAGATTTTTGCGTGAGTTTCGTGATTTTTTTTCTCTTCTTATTTCCTTTTGTACCAAAAAAAGCAACAAAATATTGTAAAATATGGCTTAATTTAATATTTCGTCCCAAAAAAAAGCAAAAAAAAAAATTTAAATTTCGCTGAACTTTAAATTTTGCTGAAAATTTTAGTTTTTGAATTTTTTTTTGTAAAAATAAGTGTTTCGTGAGTGTGAGTCAACGTGAGTGTGAGTGAAGCTTGCGTGAATGTGAGTATAATTAAATTTACTCACGTGATTGTGAGTGAGTGTGAGTAAAAAAAATATGCTCGTGAGTGAGTGTGCGTGATTCAAAAGTTCCTGTCGTGAGCGTGAGTGTGAGTCAAAAATCACTCACGCGCCCATCTCTAGTATTTTCACATGAACCTCTCAAAATTCATGACAAAATAAAATATTTGCTTAGAATTTTTTTCTAGGTGATTAAAAGGGCCATTCCAGAAAATTTAGCTCAAATTTTAGTCATTTTTGGAAATGGTGTCTCAGATTAATTTGAACCTTGACACATAGATAGCCCTCATAAATATGATATATGTACCATATATCGTTTTTTTACATTTGGTGTATTTAACGAATTATGGCGGGTCAAAGATTGACTTTTTAAGCAAAAGTAAGAAAAATACATCACGTTTAAAGAGCTGTAACTTCTTAACCAATGACCCGATTTTCACAAATTTAGGCTCATGTGAAAGCTGGGGTTCTTCTTTTAGAAATTATTTTTAAAATAACACAGTTTTTTTTACAGAAATGATGCAAAAATGCAAAAACATTTTTTCTTTTCGAATATTTTAAAAAACACATCTTCGATTTTTTTTAAAAAAATTCTGGTGAAAAATACCAATGTTTTGTATAACATATTCAAAATTCAGAGTGGGATCTCCATGGGATCAAAAAATATTCTGTTTTAAGTGCGAGGTTCTCATATTTTTCCATTAGAAAATTTAAATTTCTAATGTTTTGAATGTTTTTCAAAATTTTAATAGTATAATTTTCTTTGAAAATTTAAATTTTTATATTGAAGAAACATAAAATTTTAATTTTCTAAGGTAAAATTTAAGAACTTCGTACTAAAACCAGAATATTTTTTGATCCCATTGGGATCCCACTCTGAATTTTGGATATGTTGTACAAAACAGTATTGTTTATCACCAAACTTTTTTTTTAAAAAATCGAAGATGTGTTTTTTTAAATATTCGCAAAAAAAAATGTTTTTGAATTTTTGCAACACTTCTGAAAAAAACCGTATGCTTTTGAAAATATTTCCTAAAAGAAGAAGAATTATGCTTTCATATGAGCCATTACTTGTGATAATCGGATTACTAGTTAAAAAGTTAGAGCACGTTAAACGTCATGTATTTTTCTGACTTTTGCTAAAAAAGTCGAACTTTGACCCGCGATAATTTGAAAACTACAGCAAATTTTGAAAATCCAAAAATGCAACATATCTCATATAAACGTGGATATCTATGAGCCAAATTCTCAGTGGCGTCCAAAGGCATGTTTCCGAACAGTGGGGCGAAAATTTTTGGAATTACCCAAAAGGAACATTTTTGGACGTGGGCCTCATATAAAAATTGCTTCCGATATTCAGTTAAATCGGTCTATTGGCAACAAAATGAGGCATTTTTCATTTGAATTTGGTTTGTGTGTGTTTTCTACATTAACTAAAGAACTTTCGAACGATATATTCAATCGGTTCATGTTTAGACTTCCGGCCATCACTGGTGTAGGGTAATTATATGGACCGACAATCATTTTCTTACTTATTTTTTACAGGTTTTTTGTTAAATAAATAAAACGTTTTTATAACAGAAAAAGTCCTGCAATTGGACCCAGGGGATTTAAAAATTTAATTTTCGGTCAGGCCACTTTTTTGGGCGTGGATATAACATTTTTTTTAATAATGATAAAATTGTTTTAATAATGATAAAATTGTACTACTTAAGTGAAACAAGTAGAAAAATTAAATTCGACTTGGCCGAATCTATAATACCCTCCACAATGCCCTTTTTAAGTAATAAATAGTAAATTTTCCCTTTTTAAGTAATAAATAGTAAATTTTCTAAGTGAAAAAATAATATTTTTGATTAGAAATATTTTATTTTCTGTAAAAAAACTTTTTTTTAACTAATTTTGGAAAAAAAAAATAATTTTCAAAATTTTTTTTTTGAGTGTAAAATTTTTTTTTGAGTGTAAAATTTTTTTCGAGTGTATTTTTTTTTTCTTTTAGTGTAAAAATATTTTTGACTGACAAAAACGCGTTGTAAAATATTTTTGTGACTTACCAATGTTTTGAAAACATGTTTAACGGGTTTTCAACACGTGAATTTGAGGTGAGGCGAATCTGAAATTTACGGTTTTGCTAATAACTTTTGAACCACTTTGGCTGAAATTCAATACGAACTAGCCCTGGGGAACGACAAATATATATGCCAAGCTTCAGTATCCTCAGAATTGTTTTTAAAAAGTTATCGTGTTTTTTATCTCGTAAATTCGTGAAAAACCCTTGCCGAAATTCACTCTTTTGCTCATAACTTTTGAACCACTGGACCGATTTCGCTGGATTGCAATACCAACCTGACCAGGTAAATGCCCAACATATATGCCAAACTTCAGGAACCTCCGTTAAGTCTTTCAAAAGTTAGCGTGTTTTCAACAGACAGACAGACGGACGGACGGACGGACGGACGGACGGACATCGCTAGATCGTCTTAGAATCGAACGAGGATCATGAATATATATACTTTATGGGGTCTTAGACCAATATTTCGAGGTGTTACAAACGGAATATATTATATACCCTCTATCACTAGAGTGGAGGGTATAAAAATCATAACAAATAAATTTACAAACGTTTATCGCGAGGGGGACGTCAATTGCCAAAACCCACTGTGCAATAAAGTAGTATGGTGTTTGTGTTTATTATGGACTGCAATCTTTATATGGTTTTAAAAACATTTCCCAAATTTTTAAGCTGTTTTTGTTATTATTTTTGGGTGTTAATTAATGATTCAATTTTTTGGTTAAAAATTCTTTATTAACACATACAAAAATGTTAAATAATTCACTTTGATTTATTTGAATTGACAACAAACAAAAAATTTTTTGAAATAATTACTTAATATCATCATTAAAAAAGTGTCTCATCAGTAACATTTTTTAAATGCACACACATGTTTTTTTTTTACAAGGAAAATTTAAATACATAAATTTTCTTAAAATAAATTGTGACAAATTTTTAAATTTATTTCTCTACCCCAAAAAAAAATCCAGACAGAAAATTTTCAAGTTCATGGTACAAAAAAAGACAAAAAGTTATTTTTAAATTTTCTGGTGCGAAAGACGACAAAAAATAAACTCCTTAAATATCACTTTTATCTTCCGAACAAAAAAAAAACTGAACGTTTGTGATCTTTAATTGTCTACAATATTCCAAGAATTTTTTTCCATTTAAAATTAAAGAAATTGTTAAAGAAGACGAATAGTTCAGTATGTCTTTTTAAGTTTATTGCCCTCAATATTTTTTTTTTTTCTGTTTCGATTTCAATACGTTATCATTCTTTTTTCTATCAATTTATGATGATTTAGGATTGTATAAGAAATATGCATTTATTATGCATAAATTTTAATTAAATAAAAAAATTTCTCAGATTTTTTTTTAGCATTTTGAAAGTTTAACAAAAAAGAAAAAAAAAATCATCTTTATTGGCATTAATTGAGCTCATGCATATCATGTGGTTGGGTCGGTTTATTCACTCAAATGATTTAAATATTAACAGCCTTGCCGGGAGAGACGTAAAGTTGATACTAAATAGTAGAATAAGTTAAATTCGGAGTTGCCGAATTTTTTGATACCCTGCAAAATGTAGTAAAGATAATTGTAAAAAACTTGATTTTAAAAGGAAATTTGGTTAAAAAAATGTTGTATAAAAATTTTTGTTTTCAAAAAAAAAATTTTTTGAAAAAAAATTAGTGAAATAAAGTATTTTAACCTTAAAATCTTTAAAAATCTGTGCCTACTAAATTTCGTTTACATATGTGCAGCAGAAGCCAAGTTAATGCATTTTGTAGTTTAAGGTTATGTGGAATTTATCCAAAATATGGAATCTATCGCACTCAAAATTTTTTTAGTGTTTTTTGGTAAGACGGTGTCGCTTTTATGATACTTATTTTTTTGTTGAATGTCTGTTTTGAGCTCATTAAAATAAATGTATTATTATTTAAATCCCCAATTACATTTAAATATAGAGAGTACAAAGGTCACTGAATCTTGAAATTTTGTCTTTAAAAATATGTTAAAGGATGTTCAAAAGGAAATTAACATTTAAAATTTTTTCTATGGAAAGTTTCACAAAATCTGAAACTTTATCAAATATCAAAACTTTCAAACTTTCATTTAAACTTAATTTGAGTCAAATCTTTAATCCAAGGGCGCGTGGGCAAAAATGATCGGATTTGGCTAAAATTAAGTTTAAATCGAAGTTCTTCTCCAGCTCTATGAATATTTTTTTTTTAACTTCTTGAACGTAGAAAAAATGCAATTTTTTGCAAATTTTAAATTGCAAAGTCCCGAAAACCGTTCGACCGATTTAAAATTTTTTTTAATTTTTTTGCCCTAACCTACAAAACTGAGCTCCGATTTTGAAAACTCGAAAAAATAAGGATCACCTTAATCAGACTCTAAAAATGTTTCTCTCTGTCTGTGGATGACATGGTACAGTCAAAAAAAAAGTGCTAGACTACTGAATCAAATATGTCTTATGGATAAGTTCGGAGATGGGAAAAATCGAACCAGGAAGAAAGAAGTTCCCCCTTGAAAAACTAGAACTACCCCAGAAAACACAATTTGTTTGCATGCTATTTGTTTAATATTAGATTTGTTCAATAAATGAAACATTTTTATACAGTATGCAACGTCCTCTTTTTTGGCCCGCCCCTTTTTGGGGGCGTGGGTATTAAAGAAAATATTTAAATTAATGATAAAATTTTATTAATTAAGTGCTAAAACCATAATTAATCTATTTAGTAAGACTTATCGCTAGGGGGACGGTTTTTCCCAACGTCTACCTCCGACTCCCCCCCCCCCCCCACTCAAAAAATAACCCGCCTCTGATTTTTTGTATACCCTCCACTCTAGTGATAGAGGGTATATATAAGTTTGTCATTCCGTTTGTAATACCTCGAAATATTGGTCGATCAAGGATCCTTGATGATCCTTGATCGATTCTAAGACGATCTAGCGATGTCCGTCCGTCAGTCTGTTGAAAACAAGCTAACTTTCGAAAGACTTTACGGAGCCTCCTGAAGTTTAGCATATATATTGGGCATTTTTCTGGTCAGGTTGGTATTGAAATCCAGCGAAATCGGTCCAGTAGTTCAAAAGTTATCAGCAAAAGATTGAATTTCGGCAAGGGGTTTGCTAGAATTTACGAGATAAAAACACGTTAACTCTTGAACGACAAAACTGAGGGAGCTGAAGCTTAGCTTATATATTTATCGTTCCTCTGGTCTGGTTCGTATTAAATTTCAGCCGAATCGGTCCAGTGGTTCAAAAGTTATTAGCAAAACCAGATTTGTTTCACCTCAAATTCACATGTTGAAAAAACCGAGCTTTAAAAAAAAAAACTTTAAAAACATTGATAATACCCAATTCACACCTGAGATGAAATCTCCTTCGAACGAGATTTCGATCATATGGTTGTGTATAAAATGATACAGACCATATGATCGAAATCTCGTTCAAACTAGATTTCACCTCAGATGTGAATAGGCCTGTAGCCACAAAATTACTTTACAAAGTATTTTTGTTACTCAGAAATATTTTACACTAAAAAAAATTTTACAACCCAAAAAAATAGTAATTTTTCTTCTTTTTTTTACAAAAATGACAAAAAAAGTTTTTCAATTAAAATAAAATATTTCTAATCAAAATTGTTAATTTTTTCACGTTAAAAAATGTACTATCCTTAAAAAAGGCATTGTGGAGGGTATAAGTCGATTCAGCCAAGTCGAATTTAACTTTTCTACTTGCTTTATTTTTTATTTTGATTCTTTACATGTTGGAGGGTATAAAAAATTCAACTCTCTCACTTGTTTTTTGCTTTTTTTGGGACGAAAGGAAATATGAAGGGAAAATAAATCACGAATACTCACTCACGCAGAAATCTAATTCACGCACACTCAATCAGGCATTTTTTCCACTTACACTCACACTCACTCAGAGTCACGTTTGTAAAATTAGGTTTCAGTCACACTCACGCGTGAATTACGTGAATCACGCACTAGTCTGCTCATGTGCCCATCTCTATTTCAAACACTAAAATTGCCAAAAATAAATTTAAAAAAATCCGTAATTCCCCCTCCTATTTTCCACCTTTTAAAACACTCTTTCAGTGACATTAGCATCCCAAAACATATTTAACAAAGTGTTTTTGTCACTCAAACAAATTTTAAAAATTTAAAAAATTTTTACACTCAAAAATAAAATTAACACTCAAAAAACTTTTTACACTCCAAAAAAATTTTTGTTAAAAAAAGTTATTTTCTTAAAAAATTTTTATTTTTCAGAACTCTTCGACAAATTGTGATTATTTGTCCACTGTTTTACCAAATCGTTGTTAGTAAGTCAATTTCGATAAAAATTTAAACAAAAGATAGATCTAATCGGTCCATGTTTGGACTTGGTAATTTACATTAATGTAGGGTATTATATGGTCGGTCTTGATCGACTATAATTTTATTACTTTTTTTTTGGTCGAAAACCTGGAAAATGTCTTAGAAGCTGAAAATTTCTCTTCAAAAAGATCTTAGATTTTTAAAAAAGGTTGCTCTAGCTCGAGGTTATATTTCTTTGCTAATAATTACCATGATATTAAAAACTTTCAAGAAATTTTAAAAATTGTAAATTGTTACTTTAACAAAATCATCGTAATGATTAGCAAAGAAATACATCCTCGAGCTACAGAAATCTTTCTCAAAGTATAATTCAAAGGTCGAATACTAAATAATTTTTATTTATTTAGGAATCAAAACAGAATTTAATATGTCTTAGATTTTGAGAATAATTCTTAAATTCTTAATTTTCTTTTGGAGGCAAAGAAAAATGTTCCATATAATTTTATATATTTTTGCATATCATTGCAAATCATCTTTGCAGATTTAAAGCTCTCAAAACGTGTTATTTTTCCAAATGTATGTATATGGTCATTCATTTTCAAATATATATTAATTTTTGAAAAAAATTATAATGACACGTGATGAAAGAACCTTGCATACTTAAATGTCAGTTTACAAACAATATGATTCCTAAGGTGTGGGTATTTTTGTTTTTTTAATATGATAATCACACCAAACGAGGTAGTGTTGGTTGCATGAACAAATATCTAACCAGAGAAAAAATATATTTTTTTTTAAATTATAATAAAGCTGATTTTTTAATATGTATGGAAAAGATTATGCAATTTTGAAATGATTATTTCTGATACTGCAGTCAAAATCATTCACTGTGTACTACACATTTTCCAATTCAAATTCACACAGAGAACACAGTTTAAATGTGACAGCCATATTAAGAGCCAACTGCATGGTTTAATAAAAACAACCGAAATTTTCGGTTACGATTACCGAAATTTATTTGAGCCAACAGAAGTTAAGTTGTTATTAACAAATTTCGGTAGTCGCAAACGAAACTTTTGGTTGTTATTATTAAACCAGTTGGCTTTAAATTCGGCCGGCACAACTTAACTGTTTTCTCTGTGCAGAAAGGATCAATTGTAATTCCGGATCCCTATTGAAATTCAGAAAAGCCCAATTAAAATTCAGAAAGCACAATTAAAATAAGGAAAAGCCCAATTAAAATTTCGAAATCAGAATTGAAATTCAGAAAAACGCAATAAAAATTCCGAAATCGCAATTGAAATTCAGGGGGCTAATTCTCGCAGTCGTGATCGAAATTATTTTGTTTCGAGTTAAATATCGATAGTTCGAAATTTGCGGATGATGGGACTCGTTACTTTTCGATTCGATTTTATGTTTCAGTGTTTTTGTATTTTTTAAAGCATAGTTTTAGGCATGTAATAAACGTATGATTTGTTTTTGTTTTAAATGTAAAACATGTTTTTGTCGCTCAGCCTAAACATATGCAATCATAAATATTTAGTTTTTTTTTTAATAATTTCGAATTATAACAAGCCTTTTTTGTTGGCATACTTATCAATGTTCTGCCATACAAAGTTCACGGTTATGTGTTAACGTCGAAAATTCGGGTAGATAATATTAAATGCAATACATTGTAAATGAGTTTTTAATTGTAAAAAAATGTTTTGCCGTCAAGCTAAATTGTATTAAATAATAAAATTTTATCAATATATTTTCAAAAATGTGGAGTTATTTACACGCTTAGTTTAATTAAAAAAAATAAGTGAAGGGCTAAAATTGTCCGAGTTGACTTAAATTTTAATTTTATAATTTTTAGACTAACTCTTGATTATACATTTTGACAAACAAACTAATTTTATATCGTATTCTATCTTCCAAAATCATTTCGTTTGTATGGTGGCGCATGGGTGTATGATTAATTACCAGGTGTATGATAAACAACTGATAAATTACTTGAAAAAAGCAAGTATCATACAGAGAGATGGGCGTATCACTCACGTAAATTTTTTGTTTTAATCACGCTCACTTACTAATCACATGAGTAAAAAAAGTTGTTCACGCGTGACTAACGCCAGATTTTTTTTTCAACTCACGCTTACTCACAATCACGTGATTGAAATAAAAATCACTCACGCGTGATTCACGCAAATCACGTGACCAGCGCCCATCTTTAATACACACTTCAAAAGCATTAAATACAAAGTTCAACTTGTTGAACAAGATTTTCCGATTTTTTTTGTATTTGTCTCTTAAAAAATGTTATTTGTAATTTTATAAAAAAATTTAATATAGTAATATCATAAAATACAGAAATAAACGGAATATCGAAAGCTAATTTGCTATCGAATGAAATACCGCACGATAACGTATAAACACTCGCTCGATATCGAATGACATCATTAGAAATTTCGATACAAATAACTCGATCACGAGTGATATCATCCCAAAAGAAAAAAAATTGCACGGTTCAGGTTTTCTGATTTTCAATTGAGCTTTTCTGAATTTATAATTTTCTGAATTTTTATTGGTGTTTTCTGAATTTCAACTGCAATTTCTGAATTTCTATTGGGCTTTTCTGAATTTCAATTACACTCAAAAAAATACGTTAGTAGATTTACTATTTTTTTTTTTTGCTAACGCTAGTTAGCTAACTTTTAGCAAATTTTTAGTTGAGATTAGCATGTTAGCAAAAAATTCTTGTAAACTTCATTTAGCACATTAGCAATTTTAAAAAAACTTTGAACTAGTTTCTTTTGCTAAATTTGAAATTGAGTTGACAACATTTTTACAAGATTTTTTGCTAATATTAGCAAAATAAATGGTAAATTTTTTTTTACTTTCAGAAAACTTAAAATGGCGCTATCTCGGAAACTAAGCCAGATAGAGCAAAATGGAGGCCATTTTTGGTTCTCGGGATCTCCATAGTATCGCCGGTCCTCTTCACATGTGTGGACCCTAATGGGCCCTAACTTTGGATCCAAAAAAGTTAGCATTCCCGAAAATTTTAAAATGTTCATATCTCGGTAAATATTGCCGACACAACAAAAAGTCCAAAAGCATTTTTGTAGCTCTCAACACGTAGAACAAGACCGCTCTCCGAGTAATATTTGTGAAGTTATCGAGTTTTTTAATTCTCAAGACCCCAGTGGTCCCCTATAATCACGTATCTCAAAACTAAGCAAGGTAGAGCGAAACGGACACTAATTTGGGATCAAAAACTATGACGATTTCAAAGGAACTCAACTTGGTCTAGGCCCATCGGGGTCTGGACCTATCGGGTCCGAACCCAATGGGGTTCTCAGATGTGTATGAACTAAGTTAAAAAAAAAAATTTAGTTAACTAATTATTGGCAAAACATTTTTGCTAACTTTAGCAAAAAAATTGTGGGTTCAAAATCAGCAAATTTTCTTGTAGGTTTACAAGCTTTTTTTGCTAACATTACAGTTTTTTTTTTTGAGTGTATGATTTCTAACTTTAAATTGGGCTTTTCCGAATTAAAGTTGGAATCTATGAGTTTCAATGGTTACATCTGAATTACATTTGATCTTTTTGAAATTTCAATTGGAAAAGGTGTAGTATTTTATTTAACGAAGTGTTGAGGAAACTTGTGTTCTAATCATAATAATAGTTTTTGTTTTGAGGGGCTTAATCTCTTGTTTTTGAAAATAGCAACAGGTTTTTTTTTGTGTTTGCTTACGTTGTAATGCAAATTAAGTGCAAAAAGATTAGAAAAGCAACAGGTGAATGTCGGTAAAAGTGTTCAGTTCGAAACTGAAAAGAAAAACGCAAATATTGCAAACGAACATGTGTTTCTTTCACTTGAATAAAAATTTTCGATAATAAATTTGGTTTATTTAATCTTATTCAAATTAAAGTTTTAATATATTTACGAATCTTCCTATTTTTATGTAAATTGTAGTATATTTTTAAAATTTTATATAGCATACCTTAAGGTGCGAAAAATAACTAAACCCATCGCATCATACAGCAAGTAAAAGCGCCATCGTTTTCGTTTTATTTTAAACTTTAAACTTAATTTTTTTTTATATTTTATAATTTTTAAAGCACTCTTAAGGGATTAAATTTGAAAATATATCTTAAAAATTGGAAATTACAATGTGACTCAACGCTTGACTGGTTAAATAAAACTAAAATAATCAGTACGTAAGCCGCCCTTATACTGTCAGTTTTTATTTACAAGTAAATCTTTTTTTAATTAGACAATTTGTTTTCAATTTATTTCTATTATTTCTTTTAAGTTTTGATTTCACTTTTTAGTTTTTTTCTTATAAGTTACCGCTCATAAAAATGCATAAATTATTTTGTAACTGGGGGAAAAAAAGTTCAAAAAGCTCAATTTTTTTATAACAACTACAAATTGAAAATCACTTAAATGCATTTTTTCAAATTTGTATTTATTATATATTTTTTTTAACACACATAAAATATTATTGGATACAATCATACAAACTGACATGTGCGAAGCAAGCAATTAAAATACTGGGCCCATCATACGCACCCATGCATAATACAACCAAAAATATATGCTGTGTTTTTTGCAAATATTTGGTTTTCTTTTTGCAAAAAAAAAATGCACAAAAATATATATAACAAGTGAGAGCCTTAAATTCGGCTGTACCGGATCCAAAATGTAAACAAAATTTCAGGTGCGTTTTTGTTTTGGGGGGAGGGTTTGGTGGGAGACGTTGGGGGACAACTTTCCCTTGCGATAGATGTTATCAAATGGATTTATTATGATTCTTGCAATTATTTAAGCCAATTAATCATTATTAAAATACTTTTTTATATCCACGCCCACAAACGTGGGCGGGTCAACATTTTTTTTTATTTGCTGGGTCCACATGCAGGGTTTTGAGCTTCCTCTTACATAAAAATGTTGCATTTGCTTAACAAAAGTAAAAAAAAAAAACTGCAAAAAAATACTGTTTTTCAGAGGTTGGTTTAGTTCTGCAGGGGGGAACTTTTTTCGATTTTGCCCATTTCCGAACTTGATTAGGCTATGAACATATTTATGCCAAACTTCGGAAGTCTAGCTCTTTCATTTTGGACGGTATCGTGTCCTCTACAGACGGACGGACGTACATCGCTAGAATGTCGTAGAATAGATGACTGATCAATAATATATATACTTTATGGGGTCCTAGACCAATATTTCGATGCGTAACACACGAAATGACAAAGTGAGTATACCACCACACTGTGGTTGGAGGGCATAAAAACAGGATGAATTTTAGATTTATTAAACGTTAATGTGATTAAGATCTATCCACGTTTTGTATGGTATATCCTAATCCAAGTAATTGAAAAACACAGCTATAGTAATTTTGGTCACGGATGCGTTTGATGGACCCAATATATTAATTGCCGGCAACGTACGTGCTGTGTACTGTATAAAAATATATATATATATATTTAAATTCATAATGAGGGTTGGTTTAACAGTGTTAAATTTCAACATTCAGTTGATTTACTATCACACACCCCTCTTTAAGCAAATTTAGGTTGTGACAAAATTGGGTAATGACATTTCATTCCTCTTTATTTTGAACTCTAAATATTGCTAACACAAAAAACCTAGCTGCTACTTAATTACACTTTTCGACAACAAAAACCTCCTAGTGAAATATCCAATGGATTCTTATAGATTTTTCTCTCCTCCAAATTTGACATCCAATTTTTTCTAGCACTTAACGTTTTTGAGATATTCGCTGTTAAAAAGTAAAAAAAAACAAAAACTTCCACTGTCATGTTGCTTTCCTCAAATAGGACTTAATTTCGTATAAATTGGAACTCCTGATTCCAAAACTGCAATCCAAATTTTTATATTTTTAATACATTCGCGTTCGAGATTTTCGCGTGGAAAAATTTTCAAACGCGATTATCTTAAAAACGGAACATGCTAGAAAGATTTGGATTGCAGTTTTGGTATCAGGAGGTCTATTTAATATAAAAACAAGCCCTACTTTTAGAAGAAGAATCTGTAACAGTGTACCATCAAATGGCTAAGTTATTGCTTTTTTGAATTTTTAATAGCGAATATATCAAAAACGGTACGTACTAAAAAAATTAGATGGCAGATTTGGATTCAAGAGAGCAAAATCTATATGAATCAGTTGGATATTTCCCTGGGAGATTTTTGTTGTCGAACAGTGTAATTATTTAGCAATAACTGCAGGATCAGCTAGGATTTTCGTGTTAACGATTTTGAAAGTTTAAAATAAAGAGGAGTAAAATGCCATTACCCGATTTTTTCACCATTTTAAAAGAACCTAAATTTGCTTGAAGAGAGGTGTGATCAGCGATGTCTGTCCGTTCGTCTGCCCGCCTGTAGTAAACACAATGCAGTCCAACATAAAAGACATAGACTCCCTAAGTTTGGCACGAATAGGCCGATTAAGTTAACGCCCCTGCAATTTTTTGTTTTTCGACACAGCCGAATATAACACTTATTTTGTAACGAAAGGTATTTAGGATTCGAAACTGCCGAATACAATACCCTCACTTGTTAGTTATTCGCTCAAAAATATCTTAAACTAAAGTTTAAACTGCTCTTATTGTTAGTTTAAAATTCTAACACATTTCAACTCGATTGTAGGTTACTAAATCAATATTAACTTGTGTTGTACATATTTGTGCAGTTTGTCATTTTATTAAATTTAATTCAATGAATTCATTCATTAATAATTCAATTTGAATATTGTAAAAAGAACAAAAAAAAACAAGTAAGAAAATTATAGACGGTTAAGACCGACCATATTATGCCCAACAGCAGTGTTTTCCGGAAAATGGGTCCCAAGTCCAAACATGAACCGATTGGATCTGTCTTTTGTTAGATGTTTATTAAGTGTAGAAAACACACACAGATCAAATTTTAGTGGACTTGACTTATTTTTTTGTCAATAGACCGATTTAACGGAATATCGGTCGAAATTTTTTTATGGGGGGACTAAGTCCAAAAATGGTCCAATTATATTGCTATTTGAGGCTACTAAAGTTCACGTTTATCACATAAAAATAAAATTTTTATCAAATATTTCCATTTTTATGAATTTTGAGGGAATTGTGTGAATATCGGGAGGGTGGTTTGTATGGGGACTACCAGAAGGACTGACCCGAAATTTGGAATGTTGATTCATGCATACAAAATTTGATTGCCTGCTAAATTTCAAAGCGATATCTATTATAATACGGTTATTAGAGTCATTTAAGCCGAATCCAAAGGGGGCGTTTGTATTGGGGCTAGGGGTTAACATGGACCGTTTTTTTCTAATTTCAATAGGCTTCGTCCTTGGGCCAAAAGATGCTTAAGTTTCAAATTTCAAGTCAATTGATGAAAAAATCGTGCTTAAACCGATAGATGGACAGACGGACAGACGAACGGACATCGCTAAATCGACTCAAAAAGTAATTCTGAGTCGATCGGTATACTTGAAGGTAGGTCTAGGACCAATATTTCGGGTAGTTACAAACATCAGCACAAACTCATTATACCCTGTACCACAGAGTGCTGTAGGGTATAAAAACAAGTAAGAAAATTAAAGTCGGTCAAGACCGACCTTATTATACCCTACAACAGTGCTTGTCGATAAAGGGGTTAAAATTTTGTCCCAAAAAAAGCAGACAAATTTTATAAAAATTGATTAAACTTAAAATTTTGCTAAAAATTTAAATTTAAAATTTAATAAGTTTGTTGAAATTTTAATTTTTTTTTTTAATGTAAATAAAAGTTTCGTGGGTGTGAGTAGGCGTGAATGTTAGTGAAGCTTGTGTGAGGGCACATGATTGTGAGTTGTATTAAATTTACTCACGAGATTGTAAGTGAGTGAGTAAAGAATAATATGGTCGTGAGTGAGTGTGCGTTATTGAAAAAATTCTAACTGGAGCGAGTGAGCGTGAGTGAAACATAACTCACGCGCCCATCTCTACTTCATGGCTTCTTAGTAGTGTTGCCAGACGGCCTGGATTTTCCAGTTATTTTGTGACTGGTCCAGTTGCCAGCTAAGATATAATTAGTCCAGTTAACAAAGAATTTCTTTAATTTTAACAATTATTTTTTTTATTAAATATACTTTACAGTTTTTTTTGACTACTTTTTGAAATCGTAAACCTTAAATAAATCATACATGTCTCTTTTGGCCACGGCAAAATGTGCTCTTTCCTTTTGCTGCATTTTCACTCCTTTTTTCATTACTTTTTTTTACATCACGGGCATTTATATTTCGGCACGAATGTTTTCCTTAAGCTCATCGACGGTCAGAGGGTTGTTTCGTACATTTTACTTTTTAAATAAACCCAAAAAAATAAGTCTGGAGGGATCAAATCTGCAAATGAAGGTCAGTTATTATCGCCCTTTTTTCACATCGCACGTCCAGGGAATTTTAACTGCCCACCTAGATTTACAGGTTTGACCACTCCGGATTTATTTTTGTGGGGTTATTTGAAAAAAAATCTACGCCAACAATCCTTAGACCTTTTACGATATAAAGAAAGAAATTTCGAGATGATCGAAAAAGTAATGGAAATGCTTAAAAAAAGGCACATTTTGCCGTGGCCAATAGAGATCAATTGTAATTCGTAAAAGATCAATTGTAATTGTAAAAGATCAATTGTAATTCGTAAAAGATCAATTGTAATACGAAGATTCCATTTGTAATTCGAATAAGATCAATTGTAATTCGAAAAAGATCAATTGTAATTCGTAAAAGATCAATTGTAATTCGAAAAAGATCAATTGTAATTCGTAAAAGATCAATTGTAATTCAAAAAAGATCAATTGTAATTCGGAGATTCCAATTGTAATTCGTAAAACATCAACTGAATTTCCATTGATAACACAGGGTCACAAAAAATTACCTTTTTCAATTTGCCTGACATTTGACAACTGATTTATATATAGTTTAGTGTGCTGATTCCGAATCTGTTATCCGATTTTTTCCATCAGCTCGCGTTCGCGAGCAAATCGCTGTTAAAGAGTCAAAAAGGTGTGTATAGCAAGGCTATAATTTCCAACACTTATTTTAGAGCCTGAGTTTTAATCACGAAATCAAATAAATTGGATGCGAGGATTCCAAAACTGGTATTAACTTTTTTCTGACAGCTTTAGTTGTCGAGTTATGACGCAAGTAAATTTCGAAAAATTCTTTTCATCATTCTAGCCAAACCACTCTTGTGATTGACCTTATATTTACATCATATGCTAACTTGATTTTAGGAATTGTTCTAAGGAATGTGTGGTGTGGGTAGGTGACGTGGGCGTGGCACCTCCCATGTAACCCAAAACAACAAACTGCTTTTTTTTTGGCTCCTGAAAAATATTTTTCAACAAATTTGAGTACAGGATGCTAATTTTTGTTTGCTTAACTTTGTAGAAAATATAGGCAAGATTGGGTTAAGGGGCGTGGCACCTCTCTTATAACATGAAACTACAAAAATTTTTTTATCGAATTCTGGCATAAATGAGAATTTTAAAATTTTATTTTAGCAATATCTCAAAAACTAAAGATGACTCAAAAAAACGATGGGCATTTTTGGAATCAGCATATCCAACATACCTAAAATCGTCATTCACTTTTTTAATACAAGACCAGTGTTGGTAAATATGGACTCACCAATATTCAAAAAATAGCCTATTTTCAAAGTTTCCTGAGGCTATATCTCGAAAACTAGAGCTGATCCAAAAAAAACGGAAGCCAGATTTGTAATCAGCGTACCCCAATTACCCAAAATTAGCTATCAGAACCCGGGCAAAAAAAAAGTGTTGCCCTGTGTAATTTACATGTTACAATTGGAATCTTCGAATTACAATTGATCTTTTACGAATTACAATTGATCTTTTACGAATTACAATTGAGGGGATCAAAGCACAAGGGGTTCAAGTGACTTTTTTAAAAAAAATTGAGTTAACATATGGAATTAGTAGGTGAAGTTCACAGAAGTTCAGAGCACAAGAGGTGAATATGAAATTCTCATCCGTTAGCGAGATATGGCGACCATTTCTAGCTTTTGTTACTAAAATACCTGTTTTGCTTGGAGCACAAGGGGTATATGAGCACTTAAACCCCTTGTGCTCCAAGCAATTATTAAAATTTATTTTTTCACGTGGACAAAGTGGTTAAATTCCGAGAAGTTCTTGTAGTAATAGTAATTTATCCAAATTGGTCCCAAAAGTTGGAAAATGTAAAGCCAGTTATCTAAAAAATGTTAAAAAATATAAAAAACATGATTTTCGTTCAAAAATGCTGATCAAAGATTTTGGTCCACAGATGCTAATCAGCATTTTTGGATCAAAATTGTGTTTTTATTTTTAACATTTTTCATATAAAATACTCAACATTTTTCGACTTTTAAGACAAATTTGGTTAAAAATATTTTTTATGTTAAAAAATCAGCATCTGTGGACCAAAATCGCGATATTGAAATTTTTTAAATATTTTTCCCATAAAGTACGCAAAAGCTCCTTATTTTTGATTTAGATTTGGTTAAATATGTCAGATATGAATTTTGGTCCAAAAACGTAATTTTTTAAACTTTGACCGCTGGTTGCAGACTAAAGATGACCTTGCAAAAATTTTTCATAAATTTTCCCACAATTAGCATGTCCATCGTTCGGCAGGTGTCACGGCACGAAATTCGAAAGTTTAGATTTCACAGGACGCCCTAATGAAGATGAAGATGAGCCCGATGATGTCATGGAATCTGATTATGACGACTCAAAAATGAAACAAAGAAACCATTAACGACTTTCGTAATAAAATGTGGTTTTCCTTTTACAAATAACTCACATTAATAATAATGTATAAATTTATAAAAAAAATTAGAGCACAAGGGGTATAAGTGCCACTTACATACTTCAAAGGCAATTTTTGGGTGCTTGTATTTGTGAAATATGGTATTTTTTTAACTTGTTAGATTAAAATATATCTCAGGATCTCTATTAACTAAAAAATATAATTCTAGATAGCATCTAACATTTTTTATTGCAATTTAACTTTAACCTCTTTTTTCTCATTATAAAATTTAAGGCACTTGAACCCCTTGTGCTCTAACCCCTCAATTGATCTTTTTCGAGTTACAATTGATCTTTTACGAATTACAATTGATCTTTTACGAATTACATATGGAATCTTCGAATTACAATTGATCTTTTACGAATTACAATTGATCTTTAACGAATTACAATTGATCTTTTACGAATTACAATTGACCTTTTACGAATTACAATTATAATATTTGAATTACAAATGGAATCTTCAAATTACAAATAGAATCTTCGAATTACAAATGGAATCTTCAAATTACAAATGGAATCTTCGCATTACAAATCTTTGAATTATAATTGGTCTTTTACGAATTACATCTGTAAATGGTGTAGTATCTGGCAACCCTACTTCCAAGACCTATATTCGAAATTGTGTATACCCCCATTGTATGATTGGAGGGCAAAATAAGGCTTTAAACCCAAATTTTAATATTGTTAGGAAAAACATTGTTGCTGACAGGGTTTAAATATCTTTTTTAAACCCCCCCCCCCCCCCCCCCCCCCTATTGTGACAGCTTTAACTGTCACTTACATATCAATCATTTTAAATGATTTTTTTTTTTATTTTAATTTACCTAAAAAATTTTAATATTTGTTTTAATAATAACAATTAAATTTTAATGTAGTCAAACAAACACTTGTTGCATTTTTTGCTGTTTTATTACTTAATTTTAGTTCAGAACAGGTTATCGACTTATACAAATTACGTTTTTTAACTCTTAAAATGATGAAAAAACGAGGAATACTAACACGACGACAAACAAAAGTGTGTCAAGAATTCTTAATGAAATTTCAAACAAATGATGTATGATGACGATTTAACATTGAAATTAAATTGTAAAGGTGTTTATATTACAAATTTTTGTATTTTAAAAAAGAGAAATTATATCTTTAAATAAAATTTTATATAAAAAAATTTACACACAATAGAGGTATTCAGAGTCTTGCTGCCAGCCCTGGCAATGTAGCAAAAGAGTACCTCTTTCAAAAAATACATGTATTTTGAAAAGTAATTTCAAAAAGTGCTCTTTTAATACCTGGCTGGCAAGCAGGACTCTGAATTAGAGATGGGCGCGTGAGTGGATTTTGACTCACACTCACTTACGCTCACGCAAAAAATATTCGAATCACTCACTAATCACTCATGCAATTTTTTTTTACTGACGCTCACTCACATTCACGTGAGTACTAAAAAAATTACTCAAGCTCACGCGTGACTCACGCCAGATTCAATCACGCTCACGCGTGAGTCACGCAAAATCTACTCAGGCAATAAAATTTTCTTACCAAAAAAAAAAAAAAAGCCTCCAAAAAAATTTTTTTTACAAAAATGAAGAGAAAATTGGGCAAATCAAAAAATGTAATCACGCAAACCACGCAAAAAATAAATGACTCACTCACTAATCACTCACTCAGATTTTTTTTCAACTCACACTCACTCCCAATCACGTGATTGAAATGAATATTACTCACTTTCATGCGTGATTCACGCGTGATTCACGTGAATCACGCAAATCACGTGACCAGCGCCCATTTCTACTCTGAATACCTCTAATAATTTTATTAATTTTTTTCTGTGACTGTGTAAAAGTGTGGGAGAATCAAAATTAGACATTTTTAATTATAATTTAAATCTCAAAACTTTTTACATATTTAGATGTATTTAAACTCTTTTAATTATGTTTGACGGTTTATACTACTCTTAAGATGGCTTTACACTATGCAATATTTTGTACAATAAAAATAAGTAGCAAAAATGCTATAAAAAATTCAAATATTCACAATTTCTAATGACTTTCTTATTGAAAGTTGCTCAATTTTGTATAAAAAATTAACAATAATTACGTTTGTACAATAAAAATTAAGTCTTGTGTGATTGTGGTAAATATATTGCACAATAATTAATTTAAAAAACCACACACTATCAATTTAATTGCAAAACTTAAAAAAATGTTGAATTAAACGTGTGTGGTAAATATATTGCACAATTTTAAATTTGAAAACACACACTATCAATTTAATTGCACAACTCTAAAAATTGTGCAGTTATATTCATCGTGTGTTGGTTACCTCTATTAAAAAATGTATCCTCAATCAATTGCGTGTCTGATGAAATCATTTGGAATCTTTTGAAACACCTGGTTCTTTTTGGTTGACCAACAAATTTAACACCAAGTCATGCACAACAGTGAAATGAGTGGCAATGAAACGGAAATTTGTTGCACACAATATTATTAAAGTTCTTTGTTTTATATTAAGTAAAATTAACAAAAGCCACAATATTTTTTAAGCAGATGTTGGTTTAGTAGTGGTAACGAAATGAAAAAAAAGAGTCATTATAAAAAAATTGAGTCCAAACTATAAAAAGAGGAAATTATTACAAAACAATAGAATATAGGTAGATACAGACAATAAGGTAATTTAATCATAAATATTGTTAGTGTAGCAAAAAAATATTATAAAAATTAAATTGGTAACAAAGTACAAAAGTAGTTATTACATGAAGAGAATAATTGATATTTTAAAGAAGGTTCCCTAATGCTAAAGATCGAAATTTGCAAAAAAAAAAACTTATTAAACAATTAAATGGAAAATATTTGCTTTAAGCGAAAATTTTGAGTAGGTTTATTCTAGCTCGAGGTCATTATTTCCTTTATTATCATTATTTACTAATTAAAACTATGTTATTCTCATAGAATTATTTTCAAGAAAATGAATTTTCTGTTTTAAATTTATTTATGTTGGTAATTTTTGGACTTACAAGGATGGTCTTTCATAGAGCACCCACCGATTATCCTGAAAATTGCATATGCGAAAGAGGGAAGCAAAATAAGAGTTACCTATTTTTTTATAGCTGCCCAATCTCACATTCAACGGGTCAAAGGAGAGGGGGAAAATGGGATTTTTTTAATTTTTTGAGGAGTTTTCCCATTTCTTCAAAAGAAACTACATGAATATTTTATACAGGTCGAAAGGTTTTGTGAAGACCTATCCGATGGTTTATCGGTCGTGTCTAAATTCGGTTTCGTTAAGTTCGCTATTGTCAAAAATGTATAATCGTTGGCAAACTTCCTGCTAGTTCGGCTTTAATATGGATTTTCCCGAAAGCCCTTATTTTTTTCATAAGGTGGCAACCCTTTTTTGAATTTGAGATTGGGCAGCTACGAAAAAACAGGTAATTCTTATTTTTCCCCCTCTTTTTCAAGTTCAAGTTTTTGGACAATCGGTGGGTGCCCTGTGAAAGACCTTCCATGTAAGTGGAAAAAATTAAACTCAAAAGTAAATGTTAATATCAAAAAAAAAAAAATTGGATGCGGGCATTCCGGGTAGTGGAGATTCCATAGATTTTTACACAGACGGATCGAGGCTGCACGGACAAGTGGGCTTTGGAGTCTATTCGGAAGAGCTTGGATTGAGCCTGTCTCGAAGATTGCGGATCATTGCAGTGGGCCATTTGGGTCCCAGAGCACAGAAATATTCCAGGAAATTGCAAAGCCGATGAGCTTGCAAGACTGGGAACTATCTTACAGATTCCAACAGAATTGGAATGAAACTTGGTATGCCTCTACGGCTTTGTTCCGCGACGGAGTGGTTGCTGTTGATACCGGTTACTGTCTTATAGGGAAGCACGCAGAGCGGTAAAATGTGCCGTCGAATGACTTTTGCCGGAGTTACATGGATGAAGAGGAGTTGGAAAATATCGAACACTTCATCTGCCATTGCTCGGATATTTCTGGTTAGAGACTTGCTTCACTGGAATTTAGGGAGCTGCAAGATCTTACCGATTTGTCGGATGTCAAAATTCAATATCTAAGAAGTTTCAGAATAAGCTTAAACTGGTTTAACGGAAGGGACTAGCAGGGAAACCTATTATAGTCCAGTGGTATCAAAACTGACCTCAGAGCCTACGTGTCAGCAGCCACGTGTCAGCAGCTACGTCAACAGCCACTTACAACCTAACCTAACACTCCTTCAAAAAATGCCGCAGAGTTTTGTACTCTTGCCCAAAATATTAAATCATGATAATGTTTTATGTAATAAAAACTTTTTACGAATAACCCTCACATATTTGCAAAAAAATATGTAAGGGTTAAAAAAATATTCAGAAAGAAACCTCCAAGAAATTTCTCAAATTTATTCAATATTCACCAAAAATTTGGAAAACTAAGAACAAATCAAGAAAATGGAAAAAATAAGTCAGAAAAATGCAGATATATTCAGAAAAAATTACAAAATTCAGAAAGAAAAACAACTAAAAAAATTTTTAGATAAAAACTGAAAAAGTTTATAATTAAATAAAGAAGTATAAAGAATTAATGCAAACAAATTTTGCCCTAACAAAAAGAAATGTACAAAACTAAAAAAAAACCAAATTAAAAAATAAAAGTTGAAAGATCAGGGATTCGATCACCGGACCTTCTGTTTTCCAGTCTGGCTCACTTAAGCTAGGCCACCGTAGCTTATTTAAATAATGATTTACATTTTGTTATGTTTCTCGATTTTCAAATATACTGGTTAATGTTGCCATGTGGTAATATTTTATTGAAAAAAATTTGCGATGATGGTAACTAATCTAATTGGAAATGCGATATTTGGTATGGCAATACTGCGGTAATCGAGTGACACCTAGCGCCGATAGTTTGTGTCTATGCTCTGTCACAATGCTCTGCCAAAAGCTGTGTGTGTGTTTGTAGAAAACAAATATTTTGTTTATTTACAAAAATGACGCGTTATAAAACCAAGAGTTAGTTGGTGAGATTTTTCTTCTTTGGTGGCGCTGATATCTAAGGCGTCGACAATTACCGCTTCAGCCGGCAGGTCTTGGGTTCGAGCCCCGGTCAGGGCAGCAATGATATTTTTTTTTAATGTTTTTTTATTTTTTTTTATTTTTTTAATAAATTTATTCAACTATTTTAATTATTGTAACATTATTTTAATTATTAAAAAATTAAAAGGCATATTGATGGCATTTTCTTCTATGAATGACATTCATTAATTCTATGAATTTTTTCTATGAATTTAATAAAATTTATGAGTAAAATTCTATGAAATATTTCAGAATACTAATGAATATTCATTCAGCCAATGAATAGTTTCATAGATTCTATGAATTTGGTTTTATGAAATTTGTTCAAAGATATAATGAACAATAATTCTTTCAGCGTGAACAGATGGACTAAACCACTAAAAAAGTGATTCTGAGTTGATCGTCATACTTGAAGGTTAGACCAATAGAACCAATATTTCGGGTAGTTACAATCATCAGTTATGTAGGGTTTAATTTATAATAATTTTAAAATAATTAATTTAATTATTATAATTTAATTATTCACAAAATTAATTGTTTTTTATTTTTTAAATAAAGATTAAATTCAAAGAACCGATTTGGACACAAATTAATTCATTTTCTAAAATTTTTATAATAATGCGTTGAATTCAATTTTCGAAGGTCTGGTTAATGCTAAGTCATCTAAGTACGACACCCTTATATAGTCAAACTGAGGTGGCGTCCTGCAACTTTTTTAAAATTAGACCCCAGCCTAAAAACATTATCATGTTGAAAAAAAACCCTGAATCTGGGGGGAAAACCCCCTAAACTGGCAACACTGATAACAATTCACAATTCTATTTTTGGACGAATTCCTTATTAAGCATTTAAATTTTTATTTTATTGAAAAAACTAATTTAACTTTGCCGTTAAGTAAAAGAAAACATCATTGAATTCATTTTTTAATAATTGTTCTTTTAAATAAGTTCACAGAATTCATTCATTTTTATACTGACAAAAAAATTCAAATGCTAAAAAAATTAATAAAAAAAATGTAATGAACAACTTCAGAATTCGAACCTTACCTTAAGTGAACACCATATCTACATTCAAGCAGATTAGGGCAATTTTCACACAAAGCAGCAATTTATTATTTAATTTATTTTAAATAATTAAATTATTTAAAAAAAAGAATTGTTATATCAAATAATAATATGTAAGCTAAAAAAAAAAAGTTGACTGATCAGGGATTCGAATTCGATAGCCTTTGCGTTGTAGTCTGACACACTTCAGCTAGAATACCGTCGGCGTTTAAAATATTAATCTAAATTCTAATATGTTTATTTTGGCTATACGACCATTTTTTGTTTACATTTATATGTTGATATCAGTTGTTTTCAAATATACTGGCTAGTTTTGCGATGTGGTAATATTTTATTGGAAAAAATTTGCGATGATGGTAACTAATCTAATTGGAAATGCGATATTTGGTATGGCAATACTGCGTTAATAGAGTAACGGCGCTAGGTGTCGCTACAAGAACTATTTTTTTTATTTTATTTATTAATTTTAAATTATTGTCGAAGTTTAAGATTGTAATAAAATGAAAAATGTAATTCTCATTTTCTTTTTTGTTGAATCGTTAGCTTATATAGTCAAACTGAGGTGGCGTCCTGCAACTTTTTTAAAATTAGACCCCAGCCTAAAAACATTATCATGTTAAAAATGTCCCTGAGGCTACAAACGATTCGGCAAAGACGAATTTAACACTTCCACTTGTTTAAAGTTAAAAGTGGGACATCGTGCATAAAGCTTTGTTTTTAAGTTTTATGACTCTTGAAGGTTAAGAAGAAAAAAAGGGGTTACTACATTTTGCAATGTGGCAGTTATACCCTCGCAACATTTTTGTTTGTAAATATGATGGAGGGCTTTTGAAATTCGGCATAGGCGAATATAATTATCTCTCCCTTTTTTGAAGATTTTGTGATACAGATTTATTGTTTTTAGTTTAATTATGTTTTTTAAACTTATAAGTGAAGGTTTTCGAATGACGAAAATTTTTAGAAATTTATTTTATAATATTTGGTTGAAACACCCCGAGTAAAAAAGATTATATATGTTTATATTTAATTATATAAAGACATCATATATATTCATATAGAATTTGATGCGAAAAATGAGTCGATAAAACCATATAAAGTTGCATTAAATTTGATATAATTTGATGTGATTTTCATATAATTTTATATGATTTGATGCGAAAATTGGCCCCTTTTTTAGAAAAATTTATGCAATTATATATAATTAAATAAAAAAAAAATCCAAAAAAACCCAAAAAAAATTATATTAAATTATATATAAAGAACTTAGATTTTTTTTCATAAATTTTGCATTATATATAATAACATATAAAATTTTTAAAACAAATGTTTAAGGTTTAGGTTTGGAACTTAAAAAAAAAAAAATTATGGACTTAGAAAAATTTTCAAAAGTTATATCAAATTATATATAAAGGACTTAGATCAGCGGCGCCCAAAAAGAGAAATTTTTTTGTTTTTTACGCGCTCTGTTCTTAGTTTCGTTGTCGTTCATATTGTGTGTGTGTGTCTTCGTTGATCTTTAACAAGTGTTTGGGCACCATTGACTTAGATTTTTTTTTTAATTTTACTCATATAAGATTACATATGATTCAGAAAAAAGTTGCATAAAGTTTTATATAAAATGTCTTCAAATATTTTGTTATATTAAATTATATAAAAAACAGACAGAATTTTATATTTCATATGTAATTATATAAACTAACTTTAATCATATGTTATTATGTATAACTTAACATTTTCTTTTATATAATTTTATATAAGAAAAAAATACGAAGTGCAAATATATATAATCTTATATGATAGCAAAACAATTTACGTATAAATTTATCAAATAATATATGTTTATATAAAAATAAGTAAAATTATATATAATCTTTTTTACTCGGGTAGACATTTTTTAGAAAAATTTTAAAAAATATTTCTAAGTTGATTTTTTTCAAGTTCAAACATTAAAAATTTAAAAAATAGTACAATCCCAGCAAAAATTGGCATTACTAGTAATGGGTTTTGTAATCCGAAACAGATGTTAATAAGTACACAGTAAAAAGTTTTGGGTTATTTTGGGTTTTGGTTTGGAACGTTCCAAAACTAAACCTTCCCGAGTAAAAAAGATTATATATGTTTATATTTAATTATATAAAGACATCATATTTATTCATATAGAATTTGATGCGAAAAATGAGTCGATAAAACCATATAAAGTTGCATTAAATTTGATATAATTTTATGTGATTTTAATATAATTTTATATGATTTGATGCGAAAATTGGCCCCTTTTTTAGAAAAATTTATGCAATTATATATAATTAAATAAAAAAAAATCCAAAAAAAATCCAAAAAAAATCCCAAAAAAAAATTATATTAAATTATATATAAAGAACTTAGATTTTTTTTCATAAATTTTGCATTATATATAATAACATATAAAATTTTTAAAACAAATGTTTAAGGTTTAGGTTTGGAACTTAAAAAAAAAATTTTTTCTGGACTTAGAAAAATTTTCAAAAGTTATATCAAATTATATATAAAGGACTTAGATTTTTTTTTTTTAATTTTACTCATATAAGATTACGGGGCATGTCACAGACTCAATTCCGTTCGGATTTGAAAAAAGTGGTTTACTCGTAAAACGCAAAGCGAATATTTTTTTTCGGAATGAAACCACTTTTATGCATTTCAATTCCACTTTGATTTTTGAAAGTGATTTCATTCCGAAAAAAATAATATTCGTTTTGCGTTTTACGAGTAAACCACTTTTTTCAAATCCGAACGGAATTGAGTCTGTGACATGCCCCTACATATGATTCAGAAAAAAGTTGCATAAAGTTTTATATTAAATTTCTTCAAATATTTTGTTATATTAAATTATATAAAAAAACAGACAGAATTTTATATTTCATATGTAATTATATAAACTAACTTTAATCATATGTTATTATGTATAACTTCACATTTCCTTTTATATAATTTTATATAAGAAAAAAATACGATGTGTAAATATATATAATCTTATATGATAGCAAAACAATTTACGTATAAATTTATCAAATAATATATGTTTATATAAAAATAAGTAAAATTATATATAATCTTTTTTACTCGGGACTATACAAATTCATTACAATCTTTACTACAATGAATAGCATCATCATATTTTTAGATTTAAAAAAATAAGTTGTAATGAATACAACCACAATCAAACCGCATGCATAAGTATTATGTTAGAATACACAGGCCAACAAAATTTTAAAAAGGTCGAAAATCTGTTAATAAAGTATAAGTATTTGTGTAAAGGTTTGAGCGAAAAGCTGGGTTTTCAAACTTCAGGTTAAGATATCTCAGAGACCGAACAAGATATTTCAAAGTTTGTACATTTGTTTTAAAGGTAATTGGAAAGACTTTTAAATGACATAACGATTTTAATAAATAAAGGTTAATTCTCGCAGTTATAACATCTTGAAGTTGACAAACAATAGGGATGTTTATAACTTTAAGCTAAGATATTTTCAAAACTGAATGTGATAGACAAATTATGAAGTCAGATACACATTCAGCGCAACTCAAACCTTTACGAAAGTATACTCTGGTCTATGGATTAAACAATTTGTTGGCCTGTGTTATTATATAAGAAAACTTTAAACAAATATATTTTGTTTTCATGTATGACTGAGATAAGAATCATATAAAATTTATGAAGAATTCGATTGAAAGCAAATTTTCAAATAATCACTTGTAATTGTTGCTGTTTCCATACAATTGACAATGATCATTGCTGCTGAATGTTGTAATGAACACTTTCCGGTAATTCAAACTCATAGTATGTTACTAACAAATAATAAAATTAGTGACTAATAATCTGAAAAAAACTCAATGTGATCTCTACAACAAAAATATTAATTTAAAAAATTTTAAATTTAATTGTTTTTAAAACTAAAATGTTATTATAAAAAAATAATCATTGAAATACTTACAAAATCATTTGTTATGAATTTCTGTTTATATCAAAATCCAGCATACAGAATTTAAACAATGCTATGAAGTTTGGAAATTATAAAAAAATATTTGAAATTTCAAAATTTTACACACGTTGATAAGGATTGTTATTATTTGTTTTGTTTTATATTACAGCCGGAGAATAGAACAAAAAAAATAAAAAACACGAAACAAAATGCCGCTTTCAAATCAAAATATTGTATGACAATATTTGTAAACACTCTTTTGTAAAAAAAAAAACGTGGGAGTCGAAAAGATGTAAATTTCTTTTAATTTTTTTTTTTTTTAAACTTTCAATTGTTACAAAAACAAGTTTTCAAAATCAATTGTTATTTAAATTTTTTTGTGCATTTTTTTTTTTGGTAACCGAATTTATTTTCTAAATTTCGTTCGTTTGTAATAGAATATTTTAGAAGTTTTCTTATAAAATTTGTTTTTTTTATGTTAACGTTTTAGAAAAATCCCAAAAAAACGAAAAAAAAAATTATAATATTTGAAAAGAAAATCTACACGCGTCGTCTGATATTTTAAACTGAGTACTGTGAACACACAAATACTACACTAATATGCTCGTACAGTGGCTGATGTTTAAGAAGCTCGAAAAATAAAAAAATAAAATAACAATTCGAACACAAAACACACACAAACAACATCGAATAAATACAACAACAAATACCGAATACAACAATAAAAGAAGGCAAGCAATGGCAAGCAGCAGCAACAACAAAAAAAATGTTAAACAGTAAATACACAAAGTAACTGAAACTAGTGTATAAAACGTACTTACAGATTCAAATATACAATACACACATGCTGCTGCTGTTGTTGAGGGTATTCGAATCGTGTATCGAAAACAATATGGTATTGAAAACACTACTCTATACTCTTTTTTTGACAGCTTGCCATCTGTTGGTAAGGGAGAAATACCCAAACTGTCATTAAATACCCTGAAAAGAGAAGGAGAGTGAGAGCTGTCTCAAGCCTGAAGTTTTAAAATCTACTCAAAATCATTTACACAGATACTCAATACATTTACATTTCAATTTTTTGTGAATTTCATAAATATGAGTAAATTGATTGAATACTCTTATTTGAACACGGCAGCTGCAAAACTTTTATTTATGTTGCAAATATCCAAGATGTATTCTCAAAAAGATGCCACATATCTACTAAAATCTAATATATATAAATGAGATAAACTTTTTGAAGCAGTAGTTCTTAACCATTCCTTGCCAGAACACAGCAGATTAAGAATATCGCGTTATACAGTATTAGATATCCAGGCCCCAAGTTGGGCGCCATATATTTTAAAACAAGTCTTTGCAAAGACAAAGGAATCCCCAAAATTCTCAATTGGGTAGATTAACTCATCTCGTCATGTCTTTGTCTTACCAAAGGTTAGGTTAGGCCAGTGAGGATAACGCCAATCCCTTTTAAAAATTACATCCATAGAGGTCAGTTTTGTCCCATTATGATTCCTTCTGCTATTTTTCTTCCTTCTTTAAATGCTATTTTGTGTTAGCTAACCTGGCCCCAAGTTGGGCGCCAAATATTTTTGAACAAGTCTTTGCGAAGGTATACTTTTCCAGACATAAATATAAAAATACGTAACAAAGGATTCCCAAAAAAGACCAGCGAATTTGTTAAAAACTAAAATATCGAGGTTAAATTCCATCTACCCAAAATTCTCAATTGGGTAGATTCACTCATTTTATCATGTCCTTGTCTTACAAAAGGTTAGGTTAGTGGGGATGACGCCAATCCCTTTCAGGAATGAAACCCATGGAGGCCAGTGTTGACCCATTATGATTTCCGCTGTTATTTTCCTTCCTTCTTTCAATCCTATTTTGTGTTGTACCTTAAACGAATTGTTAGGTTTCCCACTTCGACAACACTTTTTTTTTACTTTGCACCAACACTCAGGGGATGCCCCCTACTAATGCAATGCATTGTGTTGGTATTAGGAAAATAGGTTAGAAGGAAAGAGGGAGTAGTGTTTGTGGAAATTTTATTATAATTTTTCTAAATTATAGCTAACTGGAAAGACTTCTGCCGGAAGTTTATTCCACATACGGCTAGTTCGACGAGAAACGAAATTTCTGGATCACAACACCCGGTTGCAATGCAATTCCACACCGAGCAATGTGAACATCACTCTCCCTGCGATTTAGGTCGAAACCACATCCACAACGTGCTCCCCGAAGGGATCATACCATTAAACCATAACAAAGATTGATCTTAGCGGGCTAATGGTTTCCCGTAGTACCTATTTTATAGCCTTTGGTTTGACTTAAGTAGCAGGCTACTACCAGTAGGACTTCCAAACAAATCCGGAACTGGTAGCCAACGCTTTCGGTGCACCCAGCATGTGTTAGCTTTACTTAGCGTCAATAGTAAACAACGTTTACAGCTTCGGACTTAACTATATTACTCTATTTGCATCTACATCACCATTACATCCTCCACACTCTCTTGCATCATGCTCTCACACACACTCTCCACTCACTCCATCAGATCGCCATCTACGGTCCTGGTGTCCTTCCGCTCCAGTCACCTAAGTAACTGGCATACGGCACACCCGCTTCGACAAATATACGTCTAACAATCAACAAACAAGCCCCTGTCCCTATAACAGACTTGTATGACGATCTTCAACTTATACGTCTAGGTATCGATTATGTGATACTCAGTGTCCATCGCGTTAGAGAGGCAGTAAGCAGTAAATGCTTGTAACTAACCTCCGGCACACTGCCACTTCGTAGCTTCATAAGCTTCAACACTTTCCATCAGTCCACAACAACATGATAAATGTAACTACTATCCGAGGAACAAGATCAAAAAAAATATTCAAGATAGACCTTGAAGCACCTGCCCAGATATGGAAGTTGTATTCCATTTTCGGTCGGATATAGGCTGTATAAATCTTGAGGAAATCAAACGAAGCGAAGTAATTCTTGCTCCGTTTTAAGAAACCAAGACACATTAATGCTTCTTTTGATACTGGTGAAACATGTTTCTTATAACGAACATCACTTTGGATTTTCATGCCTAGAACATCAAGAGTTTCTGATTCCCAATAGCTATACCACCCATGGATACAGATGACGCTGATTCCACAAGCCGTCTGTGGGTCAACATTGGGTCTAACGAGCATTAAAATCGACCTTATTCGCAAGATCCCACTCAGAGATCGCCGTGAGGTCATGATTAAGTGTGTCATTCGTGTTCCGCCTCAAGGCTTCAACCTCAGAAATGCTTGGTCTATGATTAAAGGAAAATGAATGACAAATGTTGCTGTCATCTGCGAAAGAAAATATAGGATTGGAAGTTAGACCCAGGAGGTCGTTAAGAAAAATGAGAACAAGTGTAGGAGAACGAACAGAGCCTTGCCTGAGAAAGCTTGTTAAAAATCGAGAGAAATCACTTCCGACATCAAATGCAATAAGTTTTGAAACAAGTGCACCGTGCCACACACGATCAAACACTTTGGGAATATCTAGATCAACTACTTTGCTTTCACCAAATTTGTGAATAGTTCCGAAAGAAACGCTAACAGGTCCCCCATAGAATGACTTCTACGAAAGCCATACTGTCGATCACACAAGAATGAGTTAGACTCCAGATAATTTAACAAGTGGTGATTGATCCATGACCTTTAAGAGCGTAGTGCAAATTGCTGTTCAGCGGTAGTTTGCACCATCATTGCCCTATCTGTAGGTGTCATTTGACATTACCCAGATTCTTACCAAGTTTTTGCCAAAGTTTGTTATGACCTGTGATAAGATTTATTACAGCCCTTAGCTGCCTTCAGTCAAAATCCAGAAGAATTTTGCTTCGTGCTATAACATCTTTGTCTGAATGCTAAATAGCATTTGAGGTCATCTATCTATTTAACCATTTGCTCCTAGTGTCAAGCTTAGTTCTCTGAAAAGTAAGACAGAGTGGTGGAAAAACATCCACAAAAGCAAACTCAAATGGAAGACTTGCCTCTGCCTTTTGCTAGCTCATTCTGAAAATGTAAAAAGATAATAAGCTTTCTGTTTGTCTGGGCACTTTGTCTACCATCTAAGCTAACCGGATCCCAAGATGGGAGCCAAATATTTTAGTTCAGATCTTCGCGAATGCCTATTCTTCCGGGGCAGCGCTACCTTTAATTACCAAGCGCACTCTATCTTGGTCGTGTTCTTGGCACTATCAATAAGAAATATACACAAAGTCCAAACCAGAGATATTATTTAGATCTATTATATCCAACTGCGCTCTGCCTTAGTTATGTTCTTGCCCGTTAGGAATAGAAACGATGTCAAAACCAGATATAATATTTAGAAAGTAGCATAAAATACACTGTAATTGTTGTCATCGATTATGTTTCAATAATTTTTAATCAGTATTCCATTTGTAATCTATCAGAGCCCCAAGGTGGGAGCCAAATTTTTTATTTGTTTTTGTACCACAAGAACAAATAAAAAACCAAATTTTTTATTTGTTTTTGTACCACAAGAACAAATAAAAGTGGATTCTTGATTTCAAATTTGTCTAGCTTGTTCCGATTTCGAGATTGGATTTCCTAGATTGAAAAATTTAAATTCCAAATTTACGTTGGTATTTGTGACACCAACGTAGAAATTAATAAGTTTTTAAGAGCGAATGTCTTAAAACGGAAAATGTAAGATTACAGATTCGTTGTCAGAAGACGAGTCTTTAGGAAGCAGTTAAGCAGAAAATATTTTAGTGTTGGAACAGTGCAGGCTTAAAATGTCATTAACTTAAAATAGAACTTTAAAAATGTTAAACACAAAAATACTAGCTGATCTTGTTTTCGATTTATTGCTAAATAATTACACTGTTCGACATCAAAAACTCAAAAATGGTTCTGAACCTTTAAGAAGATTATAAGCCCTATGTTCAGAATCCAGTCGAAAAGTGAGCTGTCGGCATGACCATCAGGTCCGAGTACCCTGTCCAGAGTTTTCAGTTAACTAATACCATTTCGTCCTACACCAGACTACACTACGTAAACTCCACCAGATCTCCATTTTATGTGGAGTTTTTGTCCATTAACAAGACAAGTTGCATGGAAGTGTGTTATCATTACCAAATGTTCAAGCTGTGCTACATATTTTAGATGTCCTAACATACATGATATCATTCTAGAAGTCCTTGTGCGCTGTTAAATGCTTCCTACTCTATAAGTAGGAGGAGTTTCAAGCTCCCAATGTAAAATAATCACTGCCCAGAAAAATTTTTTGGAACAAATTCCTGGTTCAATCGATTCTTGAATATATTCTACGGTAATCATAACAAAATTTTCTATGTGAAATTAGTTGTCAATAAAACCACTTGCTCTAAAAAACGATTGCTTTCGGGACAATTTTAAACAAAAATCATTGATTCTGGAATGTTAAGTAGAATCGGTTGCAGGGTAAAATGATGCATTCTGGAACAGATTATTTGCAACAGAAAATTTTGCTGGGTGTATGTTTATGGTATTGTCAGTTACCTGTTACCTGCCTTTTTTCTTCCCAAATTGTTTTGAAATCCTCAAAACTTGCTTTTCATTTTATTTAAAAGCAGACAACTGATATTTTTAGTAAATTGAGGTATTAAAGAACTTACCAGAATCTAGAACCATCTTAAAATGCCTTTTGTAAAACTATTTAAGAACCCCTGTTAAACATACATATTATAAAAATTCTCATTTTCTCTCACTACTATGATTTAACAACAAACCCTTTCGTTATTTGATAAAAAGCCGGTTTTTCAAAACAAACTTTCGTCGAATGGAATGTACTTTTATATTTTTTTTTTGCTCAAAATACCACAAAAACCTCAATATCTTAAAAAAAAATAAATAACAAACATGTCATATATACAAAAGCCCTTAAGGCACGTAGAGTTTTAAATTACTAGGTAATACATAATTTATTTTTTTCCATTTATAAAAACCTTCCTTTCATTTAGTTCAATTAAAGTTTTGAATACACATAAATCTTGTTTTGTTTGTGTTATTTCTTTCTACCTTTCACTTTGTGTAGGTGCCACGTAGCCCATAATGTATGAAATACCATGTGTGCTTCAAAAACCCGGGTTTTTGAATTTTAAACACACGCGTACTTTGACGCACGTACTTACTCTCTTTTATGCTGTCAGTTAGTTTGTCAGATATTATATTTTTTTTTATCTTTTTACATTTGGTATTTTTGGATTTTTTATTTTTTATTTTTGAATCTTATTTCTTTTTGTTTCGTTTTTGAGGTGTTATTTTTATTAACCCATGTTGAGCGTGGTGTTTTTTAATGGCCACGTAACGAGAATATTTTTTTATTTTTCAATTTCATCGCAGAGTGAAGGTTAAGGGTGGGCGGAACGGAACTGGAATAGAAACCAACTATATCTCACCGCAAAAGAAATTACACACAGAAAGAATTGAAAACGAATTTCAATCAACAAAAACGCGGATTCAATTAATTTTTTAATTAAAACTCCTCCGATGAAGAAAATTGTTATATCAATCATCAAATTGTAGGTGATTAATTGATTTTTTTTTTTTCAATCAATCACTTTTTCGATTTTGAACAAAAATGTGATCAATTTTTTATTTAAAGTCAATTAAAATAATGATTAATTTAACAAATGAATTTTAAGCTTATGGCAAAATTATAAAGAAATTCATATTTTTTGCTTTCCAATATGTTGCCGATGGTAAAAAAAAGTAAAACCCGAGTATAAAGTATATTTTTTAATTAATGTATTCAAATAATTTCAAGCGAAAAAATCTAGTATATTGAAAATTTGTAATTTGATAGTTAAAGAAAATAACAAAAATGTTGATCAAAACAATAATTGACCCATTTAAATTTTGTTGATCAATAGATTTAATTGAAATTTTTTCGCCAATAATTTTTTGTGTGTACCTTTGATGTATAAATAGCAGCTGGGAAAGACTGGTCGAAAAATTCTGTTATAACAGTGAATATGATCTCAATCTTTACGGACGGATCGAAGATGGAGAATAAGGATATGTAGATATTATTGACTATGAACCCTGTTGCCACTGTCAAATCCTAAGAGGATAGAAAGTCTTCTTACTTTTAGCAAAGGGACGGTTAGCCTATTAGTGGGAGTACTGAGAGGACACTGTATAATCGGCCAAATGGCCGTACGTATAGGAATCTCAGACAGGGACTATTGTAGGAGTTGTGGGGAAATATATGGGGAGGAGTCAGTGAAGCACTTGTTATGTGAATGTGCGGGTCTGATAAACCGGGGCAAAGATTTTTGATGACCTGAATTGCCTAAGCGGTGTCTTATAGAATTCTCTGCCTGAATATCTTAGGGAATCGGATTGGTTTTAGAAGTAGACCTTTGTATCCGAGAGGAGTAGGGAAATAACAGTTAAGGGAATCACAATGGGCTTTACGGTTTCGAGTGGATTTGGTCTAATGGGGGCCAGCCATCCAAGCTAACCTAACCTTTGAAGGAACTTAATTTGGCATACAAATTTTCAAGAGTAAAATTTTTGTCCACTTGCTCCGATTTTTGTGGCAAACTTCAAAGTTCAATCTCTTTGGTTTGGACTGCATCGTTCATTCCACAGACGGGTGGACAAACGGTTGAAGTTTATAAGAAGCAGATTTTTCCTAAATTACCTTAATCGTTGAATAAAGCTCCTTCACCAAGCTTACAAAAAAGTATCTGGGATTTGGAAAATTGTAAAAAAAAGTCGTAGACATAGCAAATTTTAAAATTTGCAAATCTATTTCGTTAGAAATAATTTGTTCTGATTAAAGGAATAATTTTTCACTAATCTAATGAAAATTTTTAATGAAATTATAAAATTTTATGAAAAAAAATTTACGAAAATCTTGCACAATATGTATGAAATTTTATTCGGCATATGAAATATTTCATTGCTGTAATGAAACAATGTTAATGAATTCCATTCATTAGTGATATGAAGCATTTTTCTATCAGTGTAGGACTTGACTAGTATGGACCTTGTAATTCAAAATCAAACTCAAAGTGTCGTTCTCTTAACCCTTTTATAGAGCTTGATATGAGCCTTCATTTAAACTTAATTTGATCCAAATCCGATAATTTTGACGTGTGGCATCCTTATACTCAATTCACCACTGAAGTGAAATCGTTTCAACGAGATTTTGATCATATGATTGTGTACGGAATGATACAGTAAGTACCATATGATCAAAATCTCGTTCGAACGAGATTTTCCCTCAGGTGTGAATACGCCCTCGGATTTTTGGAAAATTCAAAACTTTGATCGAACGGATCGTATCAACGGGTTCAAATTATTTGAAAGTTTCTCTCGAGCTCTATGAAAGTGTCAAGGAAAACTAGTTGGAGATTTTTCTTAAAAAATTATAGTGGACACTTTTGGAAAATTAAAAATTTTGATCAAACAGAAAATTACCTAATATAAAATGACCGGATTTGTCTCAAATTAAGTTTACATAAAAGTTTGTCTCATGCTTTACTTTCTTAAAAAAATTCTTGAATGTTGAAAAAATTGCCTTTTTTCGATTTGGTTTGTTTGGAAATATCTCGAAAACCGTTTTCAAGTAATTTTTTGATATTCAACATGCCCAAGTGAATAAAAAAAACGATCGCAAGATATACATATTTTTTACTTTTTTAATTTTCCAAAAACAAAATTTTTGGTTGAAATTTTCCCAAATTTCAAAATATTGATCGAAGGGCGCATCAGCTTAAAATGATCGGTTTTGGCTTAAATTAAGTTTAAATGAAAGTTCGTCTCAAGCTTTATGAAACGTACAATGGAAAGAGAATTTCTTTTTTTGAATCTTAAAAATGGAAAAACCCAACGTTTTTGGTAAATTTCAAATAGTGATATCTCGAATCGGTCGAACGATTTGAAAAATAGTTTGATTGATATTCCTGTTCAGCTCATCAAAATTAAAGAAATAATATAACAAGACATGGATTATTTTGGCCAATTGGAGTCAAATTTGTACCACATACGTTTAAGGCATAGAAGAATAATAATTTTCCAGAACGTTAAGAATCGAAGAAAAAATTTCTTTCCTAATATTTATTGTAAATTAAACAAAAAATTTTAAAAAGAGAATATCTAGAAAATGGAATATGAAAGATAAATTTGCATTGCTGATTTGGAGTCAGGAGGTCCTTTCCATAAAAAATCGATTTCTATTTTGTGGAAGCAACGTAAAGATATGAAACAGTGGATCGCCCAAAAAGTGACAGTTATTGATTTTTTTTTACTTTTGACAGCGAATATCTCGAAATGGTAGGTGCTAAAAAACTTGAATGACAAATTTGGAATTAGAATGCTAAAATCTATTAGGATCAGTTAGAAATTTTACTTGGAGGTTTTTGATGTCGAACAGTGTTATCATTTAAAAAAATACTTAAATTTAAATAAATTTGTTTCTTGTAATTAATTAAATAAAATTTCATAAAATGGGTTAAGCGACATTTTTTTTTTTTTTGTTTAAATCAAATTTATTGTAACCTTTTGAAGTCAGGTTTTTATTTTTATGCTTTGGATCATTGATCTTTTGTTCATTAGTAAATTTAGCGTACAATTATGAAATTCATATTATTGTTATTTTGGCATATCTTATACATTCATTGTTATACAGTCTCTTTATAATAGATAAATATGTATATAACGGCATTATAATAATATACATATTCATGATATTTGTAAAATTTTATAAAACATTTTGACTTTGAAATTGATTTGAAAAATTTAATTAAAACTTAGAAAGCGTTTGCTAATCTTTAAAAAAAAAACAAATTTGAATACGACTATTCATGTTTAACTTTTATTTGACTTTGATAAGATGGTGGTATTCTTTATATTGGACTTTATTTATACAAGGATTTCTTAAAATAATCCTGCCATCTGCGATTTCTTTACAAAATTGCATTTAAGAGTTTAAGATTCCAGTTGAAAACTGAAGATTCCATTTACTCAAATACCAAATCTATGAAGTTCAAATAATTTGATTTTATTGACTGGATCTTTTTTTCGCAATTCAAGTGCGATTTTTGCAAAAATTGGTCAATCGATAATTTTTAAATATACCTTACAGAATGCATATTCAAAAATAACATATCTGGGTGTAGTAGTTTTAGGTTTCATATTGTTTCCAGACCAATTTTTATAAAAAAATGTCTCAGAATATGAGAATTTATCAGACATTTTTTCATAAAAAAGTTTATAGATTTAATTTTTGCTACAGAAAAAATCTCAGATTTTGAGACATTTTTTGTATAGAATATTCTGAGAACATTTTCTACAGCAAAGTTCCTAGATTCTGATTATTTTTTTTCTATAGAAAAATTCTCAGATTCTCAGACATTTTTTTTATAAAAGGAAGGGGTAGTCCTAGAAATGAGTATTCTAAGGATATGACTCAAAATTTTTTTTGAGTTGGGCCCCCTCTTAAAATTCCTGGATACGTCGCAGCTTACTCTAATTGGCGAAATGCCCGTGAGTATGGGAATTTCTGATAGGGACTATTGTAGAACACATGGGAAGTGTAGAAGGAGGAGTCTGTGAAGCACTTGTTATGTGAATTGTGAATGTCAGGGTCTAATGAGAAGCCGCCTTAAGCATTTATCTAAACGTTGTCTCATTGATGTCTCTAGCAGAATACCTTAGAGAATCGGGGTGGTTTAAGAAATTGAACTTTGTATCAGCGGGGGAGTAAGGAATTATAATTAAGGGAATTACAATGGGCCTTGTGGCCTCCAACTGAATTCGCCAAATTGCGAACGGCCATCCAACCTAACCTAACCTTGTCGGATATCGATAACCCGCCCAAACGTGAAATCCAAAACAACTCAATATTTGGTTTGATGTTTGATTGACCAACAATGATTCTCTAAAATCTGCTGATGATTCCTTAGTGCATGAGGGGGTACAAGGAGGGGGCAGGGGAAATCACCCGCCCAGACCAAAGTTCAGAATGCAAAAAAAGAGGAAAAGAAAGAAGAAAAAGAAAGAAAAGAAGAAAAATTTTTTTTTTTCGAAAAATTTTCCTAAGGAAAAAAATTTTGAGATCGGAAAATTTTTTATACAAAAAAATCCGAAAATTTTTAAAGGACAAATCTGAAAATTTGTATAGGGAAAATCTGATAATTGTTAAAGGAAAAACGTGATTATATCTGAAATTTTTTTGTAAAAAAAATATCTGTCACTCTGAAAGTGAAGAACAATTTTCTTTGGGAAACATTGTTGGTATAATTTTGGTACACTCAAAAAAATAAGTTAGTAGATTTACTAATTTTTTTTTGCTAATGCTAGTTAGCTAACTTTTAGCAAATTTTTAGTTGAGATTAGCATGTAAGCAAAAAATTCTTGTAAACTTCATTTAGCACATTAGCAATTTTAAACAAACATTGAACTAATTTCTTTTGCTAAATTTGAAATTGAGTTGACAACATTTTTACAAGATTTTTTGCTAACATTAGCAAAAATAAATGGTAAATTTTTTTTATTTTCAGAAAACTTAAAATGGCGCTATCTCGGAAACTAAGCCAGATAAAGCAAAATGGAGGGCATTTTTGGTTCTTAGAATCTCCATACTTTCGCGGGTCCTCTTCACATGTGTGGAATCTAATGGGACCTAACTTTGGATCCAAAAAAGTTAGCATTCCCGAAAATTTTAAAATGCTCATATCTCGGTAAATATTGCCGACACAACAAAAAGTCCAAAAGAATTTTTGTAGCTCTCCACACGTAGAACAAGACCGCAAAATAACAAAAAGCTCTCCGAGTAATATTTTTGAAGTTATTGAGTTATTTTAATTCTCAAGACCCCAGTGATCCCCTAAAATCACGTATCTCAAAAACTAAGCAAGGTAGAGCGAAACGTACACAAATTTTGGATAAAAAACTATGACGATTTTTAAGGAACCCAACTAGGTCTAGGCCCATCGGGGTCTGGACCTATCGGGTCCGAACCCAATGGGGTCCTCAAATGTGTATGAACTAAGTTGAAATAAAAATTATTTCAGTTAACTAATTTTTAGCAAAACGTTTTTGCTAACTTTACCAAAAAAATTGTGGGTTCAAAATCAGCAATTTTTCTTGTAGGTTTACAAGCTATTTTTGCTAACTTTACAGTTTTTTTTTTTGAGTGTATAAAACAATTACTTCTGAGATTTTTTATAGCAAAAATGTCTTAGAATCTTTTTTCTAAAGGAAAAATGTCTCAGAACCTGAGACTTTTTCTATCGAAAAAATGTCTTAGAATCTGAGACTTTTCCAAAAAAAAAAAATACCTCAGAATTTGAGACTTTTTCAATAGAAAAAATGCCTCAGAGTCCGTGGCTTTTTCTATACAAAAATGTTTTAGAACCTGGGTCTTTTTCTGTAGAAAAAATCTCTCCGAATCTGAGACTTTTTCAAAAGGAAAAATGTCTCAGAATATGAGACTATTTCTATAAGAAGAAGAAATGTCACAGAATCTAACAATAAGAGACTTTTTTGTAGGAAAAATGCCTCAGATACTGACAAGGTAAGTATCTCAACCCTTATGAACCGATTTGCATGAAACTTAAAATATATATAAAAGAGACAATTCTAAGGTTGGGGTGTCTCGGCTTATCGGCCATATCGGGGATTTAGGGGTTCAAAACATGGGTAAAAAAAATTGCGAAAAAATATTTTTTTGGATTTTTAAGACATTTCTTTCTAAGAAACTATATGATGTTTACATATGAAAGGTTTTTTTAATTTCTACCCGATGGTGGCATAACCTTGTGAAAATTCGGTTTCGTTATATATTTTTTCATAAAAATGTGTAAATTTTGGAGTGTATTTATATGTAGACATAGAGGTACGATATCCATATGAATACCAAAAAATCTTTTTTACATTTAAGTCGACACGTATTTTTGCTCTAGACGATATTCCTGTTAGTTCAGGAGTTATCAAAGTTTTCCCGAAGGTCCACATTCTTTCATAAGGGGAAAACAAAATTTTAAAACACTGATATGGCCGATAAGCCGAGATACCCCAACCTTAATTTAGTATCTTAACTGTTATGATTGAAAGTCATAAGATAGTTATTAATGTTGGGGATGCCAACATTAACCTTTTTCTAAGGAAAAAATGGAAAAAGGCCTTAAAATCGTAGGCTTTTTTCTGTAGAAAAAAGTCACAGAATTTGAGACTTACAAAAAAAAAGGTCGCAGAGTCTGAAACTTTTTTAATTGGAAAAAAGTCTTCGAATCCAAGACTTTTTCTATAGGAAAAAGGTTTTAAAATCTAAGACTTTTTCGAAAGGAAAAAGTTCTTAAAATCTGTGACTTTTTCTGTTGAAAAAGAGTCTCTGAAGTTGAAACTGTAGAGTACAGGAGAAAGGTCTCAAAATCTGAGACTTTTTCTATAGGAAACAGATCTCAGAATCTAAGATTTGTCTATAGGAAAAATATCTCTGAATTTGAGAGTTGTCCTTCTTTAGAAAAAAAGTGACAGAATCACAGACTTTTTTTTTATAACAAAAGGGTCTCAAAACTTGAAACTTTTTCTACAGGAAATGGTCTCAGAATCTTAGAATTTATCCCTGTTTTTGCTTGTCCGAAAACTTTAAATTGATATTTTTATTCAATGACAAAACAAATGCTCCCCCCAAAACTCAAAAGCTGTACCCGCCACTGCTTAGTGGGATAGAAACTGATCAGTACAAATATACTATGAGTAACTTTTTTAAAGCAATAAATTAGAAGTAATCTATTATGAGAATGTCATAACTAGAAATATTTTTTGGCCTCGAGCTAGAATAATAATCTTATCGAATTTTTAGCGGGTTATACTGCAAAAAAATCATTTTCTACTTTACTATGACTTAAAAAGGTCATTTTGGTGGTAGTTAATACACAAAAAAAAAAAACGTGGGTATTCAATACTAAAAATATAACTAATTTTAGTCCAAAAGGACCTAGTGCAGAAATTGATAACCAATACTAAAATTTTTTACTAATATTATTCAAAACCTGTAAAAATTACTAATTTTAGTACTTTCAAGATACTAAAATTCGTAACTTATTAGTAGATTTATGAACAAAATCACTTACTAAAACTTTTACTGTAGAATTATTTTGAGTGTAGATTTGGCCAAGTCGAATCTTACTTTTTCTTGCTTTCATTCGATTTAGTTCATATTTTTCCCAAAAATAGGGAAAAAATAAACTGGACAAATTTTATTTTAATTTATTTTATTTAAATTTAAAGTTTATTATGTGCGACCATATATTTTGATCCAAAATTTTAGTTCGTTTCGCTCTACCGTGCCACAGCCAAAACTTTAATTTTTCAACTCTAACATAATGCGTTTCGCGACGTTTTTCTTCGTTTTCTTTAATTCTTTGATTAAATTATGAATTTCAAGATATGCCAAAGGTCAAATTTTATAATTTAAAAATGTTTTATTCTCTCACATTTAATTGACCTAAAACCCCAGCTAACAATTTGACCAGATATAAAATTTACTCTCAAAGTAAGTTACATAGAATACATAGAAAAAGTTTAGCTCAAACATTTTGATGTGCTGTAACTGATGCGTAGAATTTCATCATCGTCAACGTACAAAAAAAAAAAAAAAATATGTGTCTTTGTTAGCATAAGTACAACATATAATTTGGTCTCCCTTTTACCCCCTGGTCTCATGCACATTTTGACAGTCAGTTTGTTAAGAGTATTTTTTTAGGTATAAAACGCATGACCCTGGTTAAATTTTGAAATAAACAGGAAAGAATTTCATACAATAATATACGGTTGAACAGAGTTTATGAAATAAACATAACCAGAAAATACCAACAACATAGTCATCATCCTCATGATCATCATCGTCATATGCATTGCAGACTCTAGTAAAATTATGGTTAAAATGAATGGATTTTTTTTGTAGGTCCAAGTACACGAGTACACTCAAAAAAAAAAGTTTGTAAAATTACAAGCAAAAGGTCCTGTAATTCTATTTTACTAATATTTTTGTCTATTTACAAAAATTCTTGTATTTTTAATAAAACAAAAACTACCGTGCGCTTTGTAATTTTACTATAATATGTTGGTAAATTTATTTAACAATTTTTTTAGGTAAATTAACAAAAAAAAATAATTATTTTACAAATTAAAAAAAAATTACAAGGTGTTTAGTTGTTTTACACAAGAAAATTGTAATTGTACAACAACATTTTATTTGATAGTATTTAGTCTTTCTACCAAAAAATGTTTTATTACAAACAATTTTTTTTCAAGATTTTTTAGTTTACAAGGTTTTCAGTATTTTGACACAAAAAAATGTAATTAAACAAAAATTTGTATTGAAAAATAATCATGCAACAATAGGAGACGCAAAAATTTTCGAAGTCCATATTTTGTTAAAAATTATTTTTTATAAATAAAAAATTTCATAAAAAAATTTTTTAAGTTCCGGATACAAAAATTTTTCAATTAGTTGTAAGCTTTATCAAAAAAATTTAATATCAAGACATTTTTTTGGTAACTTGCTTTAAGTAAAATACCACAATTTTTATATGTTTTTACTATATTATTGTTCTAGTTTTTTTGTTTGTATTTTTACCATTTTTTGGTAATTTTACCATATTTTTTTGGTACTTTTTTTTTTAAATCTGGCACTAAAATGTCAATCAAAAGCTGTCAATTATGAAAAATTAAGTTTTTTCTTATTTTATCAGGTACTTAAACGTCCAATCTACAATATCCAAAGTTTTTTTTATAATTTTTTAAAAATACTAAAATAATTAAAAATTCGAAAAAAAGGTAATTTTTCTGACTAGTTTTTCTTGAAAATATAAGAAATTTCTTGTGTAGCCTCCTTCGCAATTCTCATATGTTCTACTTAAGAAAAACGAAATTCCGAAAAAAAAAATAAAAAAGTGCAGTGTTATACTCTAAAAAGTTTGTTAAAAGTGTTCAAGTGAAAAAAAAAAAATCATTTCAGGTTGTTAAAGTGCTACTCCAGCTGCCGAAGAAGGAAAAATAAGATGCACCAATGGAAAAATCCTTTAAATTTACAAAACCAATATGTAAATATACCAAATTTTTTGTAAATTTACAAAACAAATATGAAAGTTTAGAAAACAAAATTGTATACTTACAGAAAAAGTTGTAATTTTACAAAAATGAAGTAGAAAATACAAAAACAATATTGTAAATTTACAAATTATTTGGTTAAACTACTGTTTTTACGGCAAAAAAATAAGAAAAAATGGTATATTTACAATAAAAATTGTAAATTTACCACTTTTAACTGTAAATATACAAGTTTTTTGCCATAAAAAACTGTAGTTAAACCAAACAATTTGTAAATTTACAATTTTATTTTTTGATTTTCTACTTTATTTCGTAAATTTACAACTTTTTTTTTTAAGTCTACAATAATATTTTACAAAAAAAATTGTAAATTTACACTTTCTCCCCGTAATTTTTTTGCTAAATCAATTTACAAATTATCCCCGTAACATTACGGGGATTCTTGCTAGTACATATTTTACAAAACCTGCCCCGTAAAATCACGGGGATTTTATGTCATTTTACAAACTTTTTTTTTTGAGTGTAGGTACATCTGTGTACATTTGCAGCATATGCCACTCTACAACATATGAACACTCTAAATTCGAAATTTTGTCGAAACCCTAGGGGTGCTTTTTATGCTCTCCGTTTACAAAGAAATACAAAAAAAAAGTACATAAAACATACACATGATGGAATTTTGTATGTTCGTACATATTTCTTTTGCAAAAATTAAGTACTTTCCAACTAGGGAGGAAATTATGTTTGTTGCTGTTGTTGGGGTTTTATTTTTCAAAATTCAAAACCATGGTTTGGCGAACAAAAAAAATCTTACAATAAAATTTACAAAATTAAATCGTACTAGAACTTCGCAAAAAAAAACACAAGAACTGGTTTAACCAGATTCTTTTATTTTAAATTTTTAATTCGTGTCTGGCACAATTGCATTTGAACCCTCTGCTAAACCAATGAAGCAAGTAACCATCGGCATCATCATCATCAGCAGCAGCCATTATTGTCCATATGAATTCATAAGGTGAGTTGGACAAACTAAGGCACGTGTATACGAGATATTATGATGGTTTCTACCTAAAAGAGGACCAAAACAGCTAGATTTATGTTGGATACTGGAAGGTATAGAAAGGGGTTTAGGAGGAGGCGTTAGTGCTCCTGTACTCTTACAGAAAGAAAATAAGCAGTACTTCAGATTTGCGCTTGTAAGAATAGAGCTGTGGCATTACTTCGTCTTCAGAACAACGTTCTTTACACTTTAAAACTCTTATTTAAAATTGAGTTTTTAGGATATATCGATAGAAGTTAAAACTTGCCAGGCATGAGAACTTCATCTCTGACTAGGAATGTTTACTTGTCGGCAAGCATCTTTAATTTTTTACTTTCAAATCACTTGTACCAGATGACTTCAATCCAGATCTGTCAAAAAAATTATAGATTCCACCCTTACACAATTAAGTAGCACTTTTAGACCAAGTCTTTTACTTGGCTCCCAAAGCGGGGCAAAAGCTATTTATGTTATATCAATCTGTCGCAGAATGATGTTCAGATTTGCGCTTGTAAAAACCACACACCCTAGATGTCATGTGACCGTCTTTATAGCAATGGTCTTTAAACTTAAACTTATAGACTCTTATTTAAAACTAATTTTTAGCATATGAGGCATTCCACACCAAATGTCCAGCGAAAAAAAACATGTGTACCGTAAACTTCTGAATAGGTGATATGGATAGCCCTATATGGAACTTAGAAAATTGCGTTTTTGGTTTTTCAATTTTTCAAAAACTGGGCTTAGGAGGCGTGGTCAAATATTGAAAAAATGGTCAAATTTGTGGCGAGTTGCCTTGATTAAATATTTATCACATTAAAACGGAATGCACCACAACGTCAAAAATTTACGTTCTTATATAGTTTTGTATGGGCTATCGATTAAAAATTTTTTTTTGGAAAATTTTCAGAACCCGTTCTGAAATTTTCCATTTTTTAAAAAAATCAATTTATCAAAAATCCGGCCACTTTTTTTTTTCTTTTTTATTTATTTTTTTAAAAGTTTAGATGTTTGTCCATCCACACAAAAAAAATCAGAAACACGTTCATCTTTTTTTTCGAGAAAATTGCATTTGAACTTTAAATTTCATAACAATTTAGTAATTTGCTTGTATTTTCTTGTGTCAACAGAGCGTATGACGAATATTTATGCAATTAATATTACTCATTCGCAACTTTAAAACAAAGAAATACAAGCAAATAACAAAATTGTTATGAAATTTAAAGTTCAAATGCGATTTTCTCGAAAAAAAAGATGAACGTGTTTCTGATTTTTTTTGTGTGGATGGACAAACATCTAAACTTTTAAAAAAATAAATAAAAAAGAAAAAAAAAAGTGGCCGGATTTTTGATAAATTGACTTTTTTAAAAAATGGAAAATTTCAGAACGGGTTCTGAAAATTTTCCAAAAAAAAAAATTTTAATCGATAGCCCATACAAAACTATATAAGAACGTAAATTTTTGACATTGTGGTGCATTCCGTTTTAATGTGATAAATATTTAATCAAGGCAACTCGCCGCAGATTTTAACATTTTTCCAATATTTGACCACGCTTCCTAAGCCCAGTTTTCGAAAATTTGAAAAACCAAAAACGCAATTTTCTTAGTTACATATAGGGCTATCCAAACAACCTATTTAGAAATTTACGGGACACATGTTTTTCTGTAGCGGGACATTTGGTGTGGAATGCCTCATATATAGATAGAATTATGAGGCAAGAGAACTTCATCTCTGACTTTATTTTGCCACTTTTAAATCACTTAGTCCAGATGACATCAATTTAAATCTGTCACAAAAAATTATAGATTCCACCGTTACACATTAAACTAGCGCTTTTAGAACAGGTACTTTACTTGGCTCCCAAAGCGGGGCTAAGAACTCTGAAAATTACCGCCCAATTGAAATATGCTTTGCGCTTTTAAAAATGATGAGAAAATATGGTTAACTAATGTCTTTTCTCGATTTACTTCAAACTTTCTCAGAGATTGGACTATACGTGTTGTAATAGATGGGGTTTTATTCAATGAATTTCGGTTCGATTCAGGGGTAACGCAAGTCTCTGTTCTTTCTCCTACTATATTTCTTTTTCTTATCAATGATCTTCTCAATAAAATTTCCAATTTAATGTATTCTTTTGCAGATGACAACAACATTTGTCATTCATTTTCTTTCGATCATAGGCCAAGCCTCGTTGAAGTTGGAGGGCAAAAGGCACAATTTGAATGACTCACTGAATGAAGACCTTTTTACAATATCTGATTGGAATAAAGCGATTCAATGCGCACAAGACATCTGTATTTATGGGTGGTATCAATATTGGAATAGGATACACTTAATGTTCTGGGCATGAAAATTCAGTGCGTTTTTCAGGTGTCGAAAGAAGCATTCAAGTGTCTTGGATTTCTAAATCGGTGTAAGAATTACTTTACTCCATCCAATCTCCTCACTATTTATACAACCTACATCCGACCGAAAATGGAATAAAACTCTCATATATGGGCAGGGGCTTCAGAATCTATTTTTAAACTCTTGGACCGTGTTCAGAGAAGGGATACGGCGCTTATGACAGTAGAGTATTTATATCTATTAAGTAAAGAATTTAATTAAAAATGATTTTATGAAAAAAATAATTATTTTGGACAAATTTTGGAAATTTGTTTTGAACGATTTCTAAGTCCCGGGTTCAAAAATTTGTTGGCAATTTTTTTGGCGTTTTGGATTATAAATCTTCATTAAATTTTTTTTTCTTCTTTATTTAAACAAATTTAGATTAGTTTTGCTTAACGTAAACCCACAACTAGTCTTATTTAGTGACTAACTAGTAGTTCATTTATAAATATTTACTAAAAATGATTTTATGAAAGTAATGAACTAATTTTGAAAAATTTTCTTAGAGCCGGTCTTAGCAATTTTTTTGCGTTTTGGTGGTTCTATTTTTGACACTTTGGAATCGACACTTTTTGTGTTTCTAAGTGACAGGTCCAATAATATGTCACAACTGATGTATTGAAACATTTCCTCACAAAAGTGACAGGTAATTTTATATGAAAGACGTGAAGTTTGTTTGATAGTTTATTTGGGTCTGTGTGACATGTTACGTGACCAGGGGCGTATCCAGGATTTTATTTCGGTGGGGGCCCAACATTTTTTTTTAAATTTTTTTTTACAAAAAATTTACATAACAGCACATGTTTTAGAATTTTTCTTGATCTTTTCCCTAAACTGAATGTAACACAACCAGATTCTTCATTTTTGTCTAAGTTTAAAACTGTTTGGGAAAAAATTAATTTTTTTTTATATAAAAAAATTTTAAAATATTTTAAAATTTTTTGAGAGACAAGCATTTTTTTAAAGTGTGAATTGTACACACAAAAAATAATTGCCTAAAAAATTTCAATTAAATCTATTGATCAAAAAAATTTAAATAAGTCAATTATTGTGTTGATCAACATTTTTGTTATTTTCTTTAACTATCAAATTGCAAATTTTCAACATACCAGATTTTTTCGCTTCAATTTATTTGAATACATTAATTCAAAAATATACTTTATACTACGGTTTTACTTTTTTAAATGTCGGCAACATATTGGAAAGCAAAAAATATGAATTTCTTCATAATTTTTCCATAAGTGTGAAATTCATTTGTTAAATTAATCATTATTTTAATTGACTTTAAATAAAAAATCAATCAAATTTTTGATCAAAATCGAAAAAATGATTAATTGAAATAAAAATCAATTAATCACCTACAATTTGATGATTGATATAACAATTTTCTTTATCGGAGGAGTTTCAATTAAAAAATTAATTGAATCCGCGTTTTTGTTGATTGACTATCGCTTTCAATTCTTTCTGTGTATCAGTTGCTGATACATTTTTACAAAGAAGATTTTTTTTTTCAAAGAATAGTCTAAGATTCTATGACAACTTCCAGTTAAGACAGTTTTTATTATAGAAAAAGCCAAAGACTCTAAATCATATTTCCAAAGGAAAACGTTTCTCGGGAAAAAGTCACTTTAGAAAATGATTCTATAAACATATTCAAAAAATACTTTTCCAAAAGAAAATACTCCGATTGTAAGACATTTTCACAGAATCTGAGATTCTGAAACATATAAGAAAAATAATTTACATTCTGAGACCTTTTTAAAAAGAAAACAGTATAAAAAAGTCACAGATTCTAAAATCTTCTTCCTAAGGAAAAACTCTCGGATTTTGAGAAAATGTTCCTATAGAAAAAGTCTAAGATTTTTAGACATTTTTCCTATAGAAACATTTTTTTATTCTGAGACATTTTTCCTATAGAAAGTCTCAGATTCTTATAGAAAAAGTCTCAGACTCTTTGACATTTTTCCTATAGAAAATGTATCAGATTCTCAGACATTTTTTCTACAGAAAATTTCTTAGATTCTGAGACATTTTTCCTATCGAAAAAGTCTCAGATGCTTAATCACTTTTCCTATAAAAACAATCTCAAATTCTTAGACATTTTTCTATAGAAAAAGTCTCAGATTCTGAGACATTTTGCCTACTGAGACATTTTTCCTAAAGAAAATGTCTCAGATTCTGAAAAATTCTCAGATTCTGAGACATTATTTTTATAGAAAAAGATATTTTTACAATAGAAAAAATCTCAGATTTGTAGCATTTTTCTATACAAAAAGTCTCAGCTTGTGTCTCTGAGACATTTATCCTATACATAAAATCTTAGATTTTGAGATAATTTTCCTTAAGAAAAATTCATTGATTCTGAGACATTTTTCGCAAAAAAAGTATGAGATTCTGAGAAATTTTTTCTAGATTGTAAGAAAAATTCGCAGATTCAGAGACATTATTCCTATAGAAAGTTCACAGATTTTTTAACATTTTTCATATAGAAAAGCCTCAAATTCTAAGATTTTTTTTATAGAAAAAATCTCAGATTTTGAGACATATTTCAGATTCAGAGACATTATTTCTATGGAAAATTCTCAGATTCTGAAACAGTTTTTATACAGAAAAGAATTTTTTATAGAAAAAGTCTCAAATTCTGAGACATTTTTCCTATAGAAAAAGTCTTAGATTCTGAGAAAAAGGCCAATATTTTAAGACATAATTCCTATAGAAAATGTCTTAGATTCTTAGACATTTCTCTTATAGAAGGTTTTAGATTCTGAGACATTTTTTTTATGAAATAGGCTCGTTCTGACACATTTTTCTAAAAGACAAAGACGCATTTTAATATTTGACTACAATTTACTTACAATTTGGTCCATTTTTTGTGTACATAAAGCTTCAGGTTCTAAGATATTTTTTCATTGGAATCTTAAGTTGAAAAGTTTAAAATTTTAAGAAAAAATTTTCAGATTTTGAGATTATTTTAACAGAAAAATTTTCAATTTCAAAACATTTTTCATCCAAAAATTTTGGATTCTTGTTTTTCGAATTTTCATAAGAAGTTTTTTAATATTGTACTTGTTATTTGATACCAAATCCTGAAATTTGTGAAATTATTTCGGGGGGGGCCCGGGCCCCCGGGCCCCCCCCCCCTGAATACGCCACTGTACGTGACCTATCAAGAACCGGTCACATTTCTTGGCAAACAATTCAGAAATTTCAGAACCTGCAATCCTGTCTTTAATTGCTTAATCAAATTTATTACCCGTTTCCACTGTGGAAAATAAAGGTTATACGCACTTTTTCTTTCCATTTGTAACGCACCAAAATATCGCAATGCATCGGTCGGAGACCCTTTTGTGGGCGTGAATATGAAATATAATTTAAAAAATAAAATTGTATTGCTATGATACAAAAAGCTTAATTATTAAATTAGTTACCATTTATTCACGTGCGGAAAGGTGTCACCCCTCCACCCTCAAGAAAAGTCCATACAAATTTTTTTTTCTTTAACATGCTGGAGGGTATAAAAGATTCGGCAAGGCAAATTTAACACTCTCACTTGTTTTAATCCAAGTCACATCCAAATGGGAAGAAACGCCCGTTTGAAAACAGTTCTTTCCGTAGGTTGCTCTAGTCTTCTCTATTAGAAAATATCACTATTAACTTTGGCTCTCCAAAAAGGAATGCGTTGTACTCACAATATAATGACTGCTGCACTTTTGCAGAGCATACATACATAAAGATTTCACGTATACCTTGGCAAAATATGACACTTAGAATACAGATGAACCAATTAATCTAAAAGTGTCTATCCTGTGACAGGATACAATAGGACTGGTCCCCAAACTACAACATGTGCGCATATTCTGCAAGAGAAAAAGGACTGATCCCGTGAAATTTCCATTAGTGATAGTTGTGTGACATGCCCCTTTAGGTGATCTGTGACATGTTTTTGATACTAGTTTTTTGACATCAAAAAGTCCTAGGACATAGCCATGTAAATGTGATATGTCGTTTACAGGGATAAGTTCCGGTTTGGGACCGATCCTTGTCACTTTGGATCAGTTCAGAACCGGTCACAGGACTGATTCACTTCCTCACAGGGGAGAGCTTAACTATCATCCAGTCGGCAAAGAAAAACAACCCTAGCATGCTGCTGACTCCCACTTTATAAAATTGCTGACATCTTCATACAATTTTGCAAAATGTCCCCAATAACATGTCAGCATTTGGTCAGCGGTTGTTTGTGGCCGCCGACACTGGTGAACATTGCTGACCAAATGCTGACATGTCATTGGGGAAATTTTTAAAAATTGTATGAAGATGTCAGCGATTTCTTAAAGAGAGAGTCAGCAGTATGTAAGGCGTGATTTTATGTTGCCAACTGGGCATGGTCTCATTGACATCGTTTGCATTGACGATCTTGTCATTTCGGTTAGTGGCTGGCATTGGTGGACAAAATGGTGCCAGTCAAAGGGTTTACCCTTTTGCAGAACAAAATTCAATATCTCAACGGTAACTTTAGAAAGCGGTGATCTAAACCCATGGAGTAGTATTCAAGACTGAGTACACGTTCTTGGCGGAGAAAACAACCGAAATGTTGGTTGAATTAAACACTAATGATTAACAGAATGCATTAAAGGAATCTAAATCATTAAACCACTGAAGACCTAGAGCTGGTCAGAGAAAGTTGAAAATATAGATTACTCTATTCGGTAGTGCATCAAAAAAGGGACAAAGATATCCTGACTGTACTTTTAACTGGTAATTGTTACCAACTCAACAAAAAGAATCATTAAAACTCATAATCTATATTATCAAGGGGGTCATTATGTTTTTCTCTTAGATATTTAAAATGTTATGCAAGAGTATATTTCCCTATGCGATCAAAGAATTCTACGAATGGTCCCCTACATTGTAGTGATTGTTCATTGGGTTCACAAGCTTCGAAAATAATCAAAGTCTACTCACCAAGTGAAACAAACGAACAACGTACGTTCGTACGTAGTTTAATGCCCTCAAACTCCAAAGTTACAGACTTATTATTCAATGAGTTGTTTTATTCTAACTTAAATAGCAGACTCTCCATGAGTCTATTTTGTTTGTACCCAATAAACCAAACAGTTTATTGGGTACAGAGAGTCGTGATGATATTGAGGCAATATCACAGAAAATCATAACCAGTAATTTACTCACTTGAAAACGATAACTTTATAGATCTTAAATGTACATTTCCTAATTCTTCAAGACAATTTTATAAGTGGCAAGTTAAAGATAGTGAAATCGCCATTTTTTTTAAATAGCCATTTCGATACCGTTTCGATATGAAAGCGTTTTGGTATCGAAATTTTCAGCATTAAAAATGCTGAAAATGTGACACCGTTGGCAGTGCCATTCATGTTTGCTACACATAGAAAAGTTTTGCGGAAAAATTTGGATAGTTTGTAGTAAATTAAATTGGAGCAGTTTTTAATACAATTCGTCAGTTAAAAAAATGTAAATGTAACTTTAGATTTTAGCTTCCAAATATTTTGAGTGCAACACCTATCGTTGTTATGTTTATTGGGTTTGTGTTTTAAGCCTCCAGTACGAAGAAGATCACTGAGAATCTTGTCATGAAGATGATGTCGTAAATTGTCAACAGTCTAGTGATTAGAGTTGTAGTACAAAATAAAAAAAAAACTCTATTCTTTTTTTAATAAAATTCCAATAAACTTTAACGATTCCATATGCGTTTCTTCGTTATTCTTTATTTTTTTTTTAGTTTTTACTTGTCAATTGATCTTGTGTCTTCTATTTGATGTTGGTTTTTCTAGTTAGAAATTAAACATGCCTGTGTTTTCTACAACAAAAGAAAAATAAACACTAACATGTTGGTTTTTTCATTATTTTCGGTAGGGCAGAACTTCAATAAATGAACTCGATTTTGAAATGGAATGAACTAACTTTAAATGGAGGTGAAGGAATGAGGAACTACTGTTTATGGACATTTGACTTGAATTTATCTACATTGAAAGAAACTGGAAAGACTTCTGCGTGGAGTTTATTCCACATATGGCAATGTACAATCGATAGCAACCGGATGTGATGTACCAGACAACCGAGTCTTTCAAATAAAACCTCGGGCTCTTTGATTAAGGTAACTTACATCAGCAAAACACTTTCTATGGTCTATCCATAGAACAGTCGCACAACCCACATTTCGACGATTCTTCAACGAGTCAATAAAGTTGGATACCATATTGGACAAGATCCAAGATCTTTAAAATAGTCTTTGAATCCCTGTCCATTTATGGGAGTTGTATTCCATCTTCGGCCGGATATTGGTGGTATAAATAAGTAAAATTTTTATAAAAGTGGTATAAAAATTGTCGCCGGACGCAGCTCTGAACGCTATGTTGGACATGCTTCCCTTGGAACTTCATATTAAAGGCGAAGCCTCCTATGTGTAGGCTTCGCAAGAGTGGAGCATGGCATTGGGAGTACAATGCAGGACATGGTTGACAGTTTAATAGACTATTGGAACTTTGTCCGATGTTTCACATGCCATATAACCTCTTGCATCGAGTTCGGTAGAAAGTTCACAGTGATATTTCCGAATAGGGAAGACTGGGACAACTCAAAAGATCTACTCGCAAATTACGCTGGAACATTCTACACGGATGGATTGGTATTTGGACAATGCGACCAAATATCATATTGCTATGGGAAAAATTGCTACAGTATTTTAAACTGAAGTGTTTGCTATTTTAAAGGTAGCGACTTGGATAATTGAGAACAGATGGAGAGATAGGGGAATCAGTATCTGCAGTGACAGCCAAGCTGCGCTTAGGTCACTAAATTCTCTAGTCACTTCATCTTAAATTATTGAGGAGTGTAGGAGTAGACTCAAGGTAGTCTCATGTGGAAATAGGGTATGTCTTCTGTGGGTTCCGGGTCTTAGGGGAATGCGGTAAAAAAAAATTGCCAATTCTTTGGCAAATGTTGGATCTGATACAATTCCTCACAGTTCGGAACCTCAAATTGGTATATTTAGACTTGACATGGATGATGCGTTGGATCAACTCTTACATGAAATCAATGTTTATGGAAGTATGGTATAATGATTCGACATGCAAGAATATTAAACCAGCCAAAACCAGATTTTCTAGATATTTGTGCAGAATTTTCTTTTTAGCTTATTTTTCCATTGTGTCTACACTTTTTAAAATTAAACTTAATGACTCGCAATTCATTGTAGATTAACGGTGGATTTGTTGTTAAAAACGTTAGTTAATGTTTTTCCATTTTGATAACAGGGGGAGTTGTTACGATTACTACAGTGCGTACCGATTTGAAGTGGCCACTTCTTTAGACTTGGCATGGATGATGCGTTGGATCAACTCTTACATGAAATCAATTTTCATGGAAGGATGGTCTAATAATTCGACATGCAAGAATACTAAACGTGATCAGATTAGACTAGACCCTAGGAAGTGTTTAATTGACACCTTGTGACGTGTCACAGACCTATGTAGCCAAAAAACGCATGCCCTATATATCTAACCTTTTGAATATGTCATAGAACTAAGCGAAAGATTATGTCACTAATCTCAATTTAGATCATTTGGTGAGATGCTCTCTCACCACCGCTATGGACAATTGTTAATGAACTTCTCAATATGCTTGAGAGCGGAACAGCTAAGTTAACTGCGTATGCCGACGATGTAGCAGTTATCGTTTCTGAGAATTACTTGGGCACTATTATTTTCAAATTGGAAGCTACACTACGGGAAATTCACCAGTGGGCAACCAGAGTGGGACTGGGAGTGAATCCTGAGAGATAGCCAAGCAATTTGACACACGACTCATATGGGAATGTCTCATTCCACATTCAGAGACTTGCTTCACTGGATTTATCGGATGTCAAAGTTCAATTCCTTAGGAACTTAAATTGGTTTGACGGCAGGGATTAGTAGGGGAACCCCATTAATGTCCCGTGGTAACACAACGTACTTAAGAGTCAATGTGTGCTGACGTAAAGCGCCAGCACACATCTACACCTGGTAGCGAAAATTCATCAGTAAGTTTATACGATTCCTCAATGCAGTTCTGGACAGAAACCCCACGATCATTTTCGAACCATCTGTAAAAAAATCGAAGGTTCTATGTTTCGAGTCCCTTTTACCCGCCCTCCTCTTCAAGGGTGGTGTATACGATTCCTCAATGCACAGTTCCGGAAGTCATGAAGGTATTATTGAGAATACTGGTTGCGGCACTGATTACATCATTCCATCCTTGAGGAGGAGGACGTGTAAGCGGGACTTCACTCGAAGCATAGAACCTTAGATTTTTTTTAAAGATCGTTCGAAAATTCTAGAGGGAGTTGGAACAGCGGCTTTCTGTCAGGAACTGTGCATTGAGGAATCGTATACACCACCCTTGAAGAGGAGGGCAGGTAAAAGGGATTCGAAACATAGAACCTTCGATTTTTTTTCAGATGGTTCGAAAATGCTCGAGGGTTTTCTGTCGGAAATGTGCAATGAGGAATCGTATAAATTTACTGGTGACTGCAGTATATCCAGGCAAAGATACACCACCCTTGAAGAGGAGGGTGGGAACCATAGTATCTTCAATTTTTTTTACAGATGGTTCGAAAATGCTCGGGGGAGTTGGAGCCGCGGTTTTCTGTCCGGAACTGTGCATTGAGGAATTTATAAACTTACTGATATCCAGGCAAAGATTCACCACCCTTGAAGAGGAGGGCGGGTGAACGGGACTTGAAGCATAGAAATTTTTACAGATGGTTCGAAAATGTTTTCTGTCCTGAACTGTGCACTGAGGACTCGTATAAACTTACGGATGACTGCAGTATATCCAGGCAAAGATACGCCACCCATGAAGAGGAGGATGGGAAGCATAGAATCTTCAGTTTTGTTTACAGATGGTTCGAAAATGCTCGGGGGAGTGGCAGCCGCGGTTTTCTGTCCAGAACTGTGCATTGAGGAATCGTATAAACTTACTGATCACTGCAGTATATCCAGGCAAAGATACACCACCCTTAAAGAGGAGGGCGGGTAAACGGGACTCGAAGCATAAAACCCTCGATTTTTTTACAGATGGTTCGAAAATGCTCGAGGGTTTTCTGTCCGGAACTGTGCATTTAGGAATCGTATAAACTTACTGATGACTGCAGTATATCCTGGCAAAGAAACGCCACTCTTAAAGAGGAGAGCGGGTAAACGGGACTTTACTTGAAGCATAGAATCTTCGATTTCTTTACCATTTGAAAATGCTCGAGTGAGTTGTAGCCGCGGTTTTCTGTCCGGAACAGTGCATTGAGGAATCGTAAAAACTAAAGTATATTCAGGCAGAGATCCTTGCGAAAGAATGACCGCTAATCTTGATTTTACTAATAGGACTAAAAACTGAGATATAAGCTTCTTCATTGACAGTCAGGCAGCAATCAAGGCAATTTCTACAAATTACACATACTCATCAATTGTCCAAGAGTACAAAGACTTTAAAGATAGTCAAAGCACCAACACAAGATTACTTTTTTTTGCTTACAGGTTCTCGTAAACAATCTGGTAACACTAAGGACATGTCTTGGTCTATGTGGGGCCTTTGACCAGCCATCTAACTATGAACCAGCCTTGTTTAATTTTTTACTGGCATTACGTACCATCAAACCAAGAATCTCAAACAAAACTTCGAAATTATTAAGATGATAAAGTGAACAGCAATTTTTTTTAAAGTTCGACTATATGACTACACTCAAAAAAATACGTTAGTAAAAAAATTTGTAAAGTGGTTTGTATCTCAACCTTACTAGTTTTTTACTAAATTCTACTAAAAAATCAATTTTTAGTAATTCTTTTTAGTAAACTCGCTTTACAAACTATTAATTTTATACTGATTTTTTAATAATTTTTTCAGTTGATTTTTTAAAAATTATCGTACTAACTTTTGATAATTATTTTGTAAATTTTACAATATTAGTTAGTAAATTTCGTTTTTTTTTTCTAGAAAACCTATACACTATAATTAAAAAAAAAAATTATTTTATTAAAATATTTGGAAATTAAAAAAAACTAAATAAAAAAAATATATTATTATTTTTTTAACGATAAAACTGCGCTTTGATGAGTATGAATATGTTTATTATTTTTAATATTCATTTACGCTTCATTAGTTTTTTTTCAATTTAAAAAAAATATATATTAAAAAGGAAACAAAATAGAGACAAGAGAAGACATGCAAAATTTAAAAAACAATGCCGACCTTTTCAAATGGAAAATTTCCACAAAAACATCAGTTTTTTTTCTTTCTTCTTTACTTGCGGAATTTTTTTGTTTATGCTATCCACGAATATTTTTTTCTCACGCACATAAAGGGTTGATTTTTGTGTAATTTACTTTATGCCTTTCTTTGAATATTTTAGTCACAAAATAACATTCGATCGGTAAACATCGCGCGACGGGTAAAATGAATAAAAAAATGTACAACAAAAAATATTACAACAAAAAAAACATAGCAGGTAACCAAATCTTAAAGTATTTTTTGTTTAAAATTATGTAACTCGTTTTTTATTTCTAGAATAATAAAGCAAAATAGGAAATGATGACAACAGGTAATAATTGTATATTTATGTGATCTATTTAAAACATTATGTTGATATTTTTTTTATTTTAGTTCACCGTACACCAATTTATTCAACATCAATCTTCAAAGAATTAATTTTATATGGTAGTATGTATATTTTGTATTAAAAAAACGTGTTCAATATTTTCTCTTTTTTAGATCGAAAATTCTAACAAAAACTGACTTGCATGGCAATAGTTATTGGCGACAACAAGCGCAATTTACATGATGTATACAAATACCAAAAATTAAAAATACACAATTTACAATTTTTTTACAAAAAAAGTTAATATTATTTACAAACGCGTTTTAAAATCCATTTTACAAAAATTGTACAGAAAAATTTAGTAATACTAATTTTTTTAGTATTTTTAAGATTACTAATTTTTGAAAACCAAAGTTTGTAATGGTAACTGAAAAAGTTATCGGGCACAAATTGAAAACTATATTAGTAATGGTAACAGACTTTTTTGTAAGGAATACTAACAAATTTTTATGAGTGTATGATTAATCTATCAAATTTATGAATTAATTCTTTTAAGTATCTTTCTTGATTCTTTGTTTTTCTTTAACAAACTTGAAACGAAAATGTTCAACAGTTGTTGTTTGGTTTAAAATAAAGAAAAACTTGCGTGTTTTCTGTACACTCAAAAAAAAAGTGAACTAAAATCTGGGAAAATTAACTCAATTTTGAGAAAAAGAGGGAATGATTTGGCTCCAAAGATTTTTTTTCTTGGTTTTAGTTCATAATTTTCCCAAAAATAAGGAAAACAAAGTTATTTAATTTTAACCCAATTTTAACTAAAAAATGGGAAAAATTATACTTCACATTTTAGAAATAGATTGGGTCTAGACCCTGGACCCATGGGTTCGGACCCCATTTAACTCGAGACCCCGTTGGGTACTTTAAGGGTCCCCATAGATTTTGAACCAAAACTTGTGTCCGTTTCGCTCTAACTTGCTTAGTTTTTGAGATACGGTAATAAGGGGCCTGATAGGATCTTGAGAATCTTAAAAACCGGATAACTCAAAAACTATTAATCGGAGGGATTTCGGGTATTTTGCGGAAGTGTTCTCAGAGTCAAGAGCTACAAAAATGCCGTTGGACGTTTTCTCGTGTTGGCAGTATTTATCGAGATATGTGTATATATAAAATCTCGGGAATTTCAAATTTTAGATCTAAAATTAGGGTCTTGAGACCCCGACAGATATGCAGAGCTAGGCTGTTCCATATTTTTCTTTGTAGTCTTTCTTTTGAAAATTTCATCCGTTTCGCTCTATCTCGCTTAGTTTTCGAGATATCGCCATTTTGAATTTTTAACTAAATTCTAAGAAGTTATTTACTAAATTCTCAGAAGTCATTAACTAAATTCTAAGAAGTACACTTCCTCAATTCAAAGAAGAGAAATACGATGATGTTTTTTTTAGTAAATTTTAACTAAACTTGAACTAAATTGTTTTTTAAGAAATATGTCTTAAAAATAAATATACGATTCTTAGATTTGTGGAAAATTTCTTTGGCAGTAAGAATTTTTTTCCTAATATTTAAAAAATCCATTTAAAGAAAACTTTGAACTAATTATAAGTAAATGAACTAAAATTTTTTCCTCATAGTTAAGAAAATTTCTCATTTTTAAGTTAAATTTAACTAAATTTTAGGAAAATTCATGATAAATTTTCAAAGACATTTTTTCCATAAATTTAGTTATGTCTTTTTTTTTCAGTGTATGTATGTTTTTTGTGCTCCTATCATGGGCCTTTTTATGTGATGTCGCTTGTGGTATCTTCCATGTCTGGCAGTAAAATGTCATTATGGGCACGTAAGTTGTTGTTATTTTTTTTTTTTGTTAATTTGGTGGACTCCAATGTTTACTCATGTAAAACCAGTATGTTATCATTGGACGAAAAGGTAAAAAAGAAAATTAAAAAAATATATATAAATATAGAGAAAATTGTTTTTAGGTATCGATAGTTGTTGCTAAGTATTCTATTCTCCAACTATGGTTAGGTATTTGTTGTTTTTTTCTACTTTGTATTGTACGTTTAAGGAATGTTTGTATTCAGTTTGAAAGAAAGCAACAAGTTGCTTACATTGTTATTCCACATTTTTACAAAATGTTTAAAGAAAAAAGTTTGACGCACCCATATATCTTGTGTTAGACATTATAATCAGGCCCATATAAGTATAGTGTATGTGACAGTGATTCCAATACAAAATTCAAACAAAGTGGTGAACGTTCTTTAGTTAGAGTTGAAATAGTTTAGTAGGAGCCTAATAGAAGTTATATTCAATTACACCGTGACACAATTGAAGGGTCATTTCTTAGGGCCTCAACCAAACCAAGACGGTTTGAAAGTACTTGTGTGTAGTAGTAAAACCCCCAATGGGTTTTGCTCTGTAACGTCTCAAATTTTTTTTATAGCCCACTGAATTTTTAAGTTTTTTTTGTAAAGGCGTTTGAAAAAAGTCGAAAAAATTAATGTAATTGTTCCTTTGAGCTTAAAATAGTGTTTGAATGTCTTCAATAGAATTTGATTGGGAATTTTTTTCTAGAATATATTAACCCTCTATCTGCCGTATTTATTGGTCGTTTAAGTAATTTTCTTAAGAAATGGCTCAAAAGTCTACTAAGACTTGCGTTTAAAGGGTTAAAATGTTCTACGAATATGTTATGCATCAAATTTTACTAGGGGTTACTGAAGGCAGAAAGTTCGACCGGTACAAGGAAAATGCAGAAAAAAGATAAATTGTAAAGTGTCATTAATTTTTTTATATTTTTGCCAGAAATTGTTTACAATTGTAACTAATAAATATAGCAAAAAATATAAGAAGTTAATGATACTTTACAATTAACATTTTTTATGCATTTTTTGTATACCGGTCGAACTTTCTGCCTTCAGTAACCCCCGGTGAAATTTTATGCTGAAAATAATCGTAGAACATGTTGACCTTTTAAACGCACGTCTTAGTAGGTTTCTGAGCCATTTCTTTAAAAAATTACGTAAATGACCCATTAAAACGGGAGATGGAGGTTTAGCGTACTCTAGAAAAATGTTCCCCATTTTTTTGAAATTCTATTGAAAATATCCGAACACTGTTTTAATTTCAAAAGAACATTAACATTAGTTTTTTCGACTTTTTTCCAACGCCTTTAAAAAAAAAAAACTGAAAAATTCAGCGGGCTATAAAAAAAAATTGAGACGTTACAGAGCTAAACCCTTTGGGGTTTTAACAACTACACATAAGTACTTTCAAACTGTCTTGGTTTGGTTGAGGCCCTAAATGTGCTGTTGCACTGTGTTATTAATATAAAAGTTTCACAATAGTTAATAGAACGATAACTAGTTATAATTATACTTACAAAGCTTTGAGAAAAGTTCGGAGATTGGTCAACAGAATTGGGATTGACGACGACCCTACTAAAGCTGCTATTGATTGGAACCCACATGGTTATACACGAAAATAAAAATAAATAAAACAAAGTAGGCTAAGCTGGAGGGAAATCAAACATCTATAATTAACCCCGACCGAATGGAGATATTTCGTTGTGTAAAATTAATATCGTTCGCTACTACTGAATATTTTTTTGTAGGATGTATGATGTATTTTCCCTATGGGGAATGGTATAGGTCCTGTGACCGGTTCTGTACAGTCTAAAACGACAAGAGACCGCCCAGCAAAACTTTGGTAATGGGTAGTGATTATATAACACATTACCAGGTAATGTATATACCTTATTTGTAGCATTATTTTAGAATGTCTTACCAAACATTTGTTCCACAACGTATTATTTTAAAGTGAAAAATAATGCATTACTAATAATTTGCTACGTAATGCATGATTATTGGAAAAAATGTATTTCATATTTATTATTTCTAAACATTAAATCATGGATGACTTATATTTGGTTACATTATGTATTATTTGAAAGTTTGAAATAATGTATTATTTATAATTGAATGCATAATGCATTACAATAACATAAAAAATAATTATTTTATAAAAAAATGCATAAGTTAAAACTAGAGATGGGCTTACGACAGGAAATTTCTAACGACACACACTCACGAGCATATTTTATCTACTTACACTCACTTGCAATCACGTGAGTAAATTTAATACAAAATTATATTTTCACTACTCGTAACACCTTATATATTATCTTCTGGTATGCTATATTATTTCGTTTCTCGTAACCTATAAAATATCATATATTTTACACCTTACTCGTATTCTTCGTTATAAACTTATGACTTATTTTATACCTTACTGGTATTCTTTGTGATAATGTGGATGTATTACTTTGAGTCTCATCGCCTGTTAAGATCATCAATGCTGCAATGTATAAAATAAGAGATCCTATACCTTATTTTATACCTTATTTGGTAATCTAAGTTTTGCTGGGCGGTCCTAGAACTTTTATTTGAGAGGCATCTACCAATTCATCACGCTTAGATGCTTAGTTGTGACGTGTCACAGAACTAGTTCAAAGACTTGTGTCATACATTTAACCTTTGAAACATGCACAAAACTTTACCCGAACCCAGCAAAACCTTGGTAATGGTAATGGTGATTATGTAATGCATTACCAGGTTATGTATTTGATTTACTAAAAGTATATTTTAGGATGTCTTATCAAAAATTGATTAAATAATAGATTAGGTTATAAGTGACTGCTTACGTTTTATGTCAGCACACATAAACTCTGAGGTCCTTTGTGATACCACGGGACTGTTATAGGTTTTCCTACTAGTCCCTGCCTTTAAACCAATTTGTGCTCCTTATGCAACTCCAAAGATATTGAATTTTGACATTCGACAATTTAGAAAGATTGCGCAGCTTTCAAGAACCCAGTGAAGACAGTCTCTTAGCACTTCCCTGAAATGTATCTGTGCCCTGGGACCCACATGAGTCGTATGTCAAACTGCTTGGTCATCTCATTGAAAGACGTGCGGTAGTTAGGACCGATATTGTTTTCAGAAATATTGACTCCAGAGATTTGTCCGCGACTCGACTGTTAGAATATATGTTAACTTCGGTTGCATACAAGACATTGAAACTCAAACAGTCAGCCACTTCCTTTATTGTTTGCATCTCTGCCTGGTAAACACTGCAATGATCTTGGAATCTTCGAGCACCAAAAGAGGGAATATACTAAACTGGTAAGAGTGGATGCTGTCCGCAAGAAAATTAGGGTTGAGAATAAGATTAACACCAAGTAGGTCTTTAAGAAACGTCAGAAAAGGAGAGGTAGAAAAAAAAGGAGCCCTGCTGAACAGCAGAGTTAACACTAAGTAGGTCTTGAAGAAACACAAAAAAAAATCCTTAAAGAAGAGTACACTTAAAACAACATGACTACTGTGAACGCTCTAGCATCAACCTTACTCTCACTAAGACAATAAATGAATCAAGTCTACCGTTCCGAGACCAACATTTTTTCTGAACATACCTTCAATCTTCAACCCTTAAGATGATCCCCATACATTTTTTGTTCTTAAATTTTTATTTTTTTTACGACATCAGCTCATAGCGCTCACATGGTTCACCCTAGAGGGGTAAAATGTATGACCGACTCCCCATTATTTTCCCCCCTAACATTTTTTCACTTTCTAAGGGTGGTCCCACACAAAATTAAATTTTTTTTTCAAAATATTGGGCTAAATTTTAAGAAGTAAATTTTCAATATGCAATAAAATTTTTGTTTTTGAGCATATTTTAATGAAATTTTAAATTTATATAGGTCTTATTATAGAAAATGTAAACACAAAACAAAATATAAAGATTTGATGAAAGGAATCCCCAATTTCCCAGTTGTTTGTTAACAACTTCCAAAAAAATAGATTTTTTGGCAAAATTTGCTGCCACGCCTATAATAAAGGCGGGGATTATTAGCTATTCATGTTGTAAGCTACTTATATATTAATGAATCTACGTTTCCTTTGGTAGGCCTAACAGAGGCGTGCACTTTTTTCAGTGTTTGGGGGGGGGGGGGTGTTAAAATTGAAATTTGTTTTAAAAATGAGTCAACTTTCGATGAGGCTGGGGAGCTCAAAATAAGAAATTTTGACACCCTTTTTTTTTAAATCATCTACGTGATATTGCCTTTCAGATCAATAAAAAAAATGTACATGTTCTAAATGAAACTCTTAAGCTGCAAGCAAAAGAGTGTTGGTACTTTTTGGGAAAAAATACCAATTTTTTTCTAAAAAGTTTTTTTTTTTAAGTTTAAAATAGTGTAACTTTAAAAAAAAAATAAAAATTTATTCGTTATGGTTTTAAAATATCACAACTTTATCTAGCTAACTAAAAACATGTTTGAAAAATTTCGGACGTTAGGTGACAAACCTATTCCCAAAAAAATGGACCAGGATCGCAACAAAAATAAAATTTTCCCCATTCTCCCCCAGAAAGAGAAAAGGTCTAGACTACTTCAAGCATGTTTTTTTAGGTATTTACTAGCGCTTTAAAAAAATTAAATTTAATAAAATCGGATAATAAACAACAAATTGACAAGCACTTAAAGCCTTTGTATGCAAAAGGTGTCCTACTTTAGAGGACACTGGAGGCGCCAATATTGGACATGTGGGGTTCTCCGTCCAAACTTTAGCTCGAACTTACGTTAGCTATAACCGGTAAAAATTGGACATGTGGGGTTCTCCGTCCAAACTTTAGCTCGAACTTACGTTAGCTATAACCGGTAAAAATTGCACTGCAAGTGGTCCAGTACGTACTGAATGACCGAATTATTTCCAAAAAAAAAATCGATAATAAAGTGGAGAGAGCTAATAACAAGTACGATCAGTAGAGATTGTGGGCAATCTACAATCTGAAGAAAACTAATTATTTACTCTCACTCACCAGATGAAACTGCCGTATACTTACTGGAGTGATCACGGGGCACTGTCTTATAGCTATAAGACAGACCTATAGGTTATCATAGAAATAAAATGGGACTTATTTTCGATCCCAGCTGAGGAAACGGTCGAACATATTCTTTGTCAATGTCCTGCTTTGGCCAGAACCCGACTGCATATATTGGGCAGACACTACTTCAAGAGCTTGGAAACGGTTTCGAATATCGACCTAAGGCAAATAGTAAAATTCGCGATGAGGACAAACGCGTTCTTCAGCGTCGCTGAGGAGTTATTGTGGTTTCGCTATAGACCATCCGGTCTATGTAAGGAGTCTTTAACTCCAAACCAATTTTTAAGAATAACCTTTACTAAAATTATTCCTGTAAACAAAATATCAAATATTTGAACACAAAAACGTGGTTGGTTACCTTCTAACGAATTAACATGACTCATGCATAACATATTATGACGCCACAAAATTTAAAATATAACAGCATCCTTTTTAAGTGCGTCTTATTTATACCTAAAGGGCTTAAATAACCAGCCTTTTTTTAATATATAAACCATGTATTAACAATTAACCACCATAATATCAATGGTAACTACGCAACAAAATACCGTCAAAAGTAAGAAACAAAAAAACTGATGACGTTGTTAAGGAAATACGAAATACCAAATATGTAATGGTTAAACCATGTGGGTTTAAATGGCTAACAAACAAAAACGGAATAATTGTGTTAGGCCTAAAACACCATAACATTTGAAACCACCACTTAAAAACCAAAAGAGAGTTTTAAAGTAAAATCTTAAGAGAAAATTTCTCAAGTTATAAGAAATTTCCAAAACAAAGAGTCTAAGAGAAAAAAATTATAAAGAGATTAAACTGTCAGTTTGCAAAACCGGCCATAACTGACGCCATTAAAATACCAAAACAACTATGAAACGTCAGTACAGGCTTGACATTTGAGTGTTTTGCTTTGGTTTTGTGTTAAGAAAGAACAAAAAAAAAAATAAAAATAAAGAAAAATAAAAACCTGAAAACCAAAACAGAATTGGTAAAAGTTTTAAGTTTTGTTATATTTTTTGGTCAAAAGAAGAAACAACTTTGTGAAATTCCAAACTCCCAAAAACAAGATGTGGAAACTCTTATTACAAAGTGTAATTGTGTGTGCTGCCTTAAGTGCAGCAATGGCCATCAATTGTTATGTTTGTGATGCCTCCGACACCAACAGCCCCTTTCAGTGCGGTGAATTCTTTGAACGTTTCGATGAACCCGATATAGAAGCACAAAACTGTTCAAGTGTACACGGAGCCAAATTCTGTATTAAACATGTGGGCCGTTTTGAGGGTGGCATAGGAGCGAAAAGATTCTGTTCATCCAAAGATTTGGGCAACTATTGTGATTATGTACGCAATAAAGGTGATCGCATGGATTATAGATCTTGCATTTATACTTGCAGTTCAGATGGTTGTAATGGTTCATCAGTTGTCAAAATTTCACAAATATTACCAATGTTGGGTATGTTGGTAGTAGTTATAATGTGGTTAAAAAACTTGTGTTGAAATATTGAAAACAACAAAGAAAAAAAACAGAGCTTTTAAAGAATGTATTTTTTAAATTTTGATGTTATAGCTTTAAATAATTTTAATTTTATTTTATGAAACATTCACGGTTATATTTGCACTAGGTAATATCGATATTGCGACTAAAAAAGATTTGAAAGTTTTGATTCAAAATCATGCTAAACACGAATCTGGACTTTAAAAGTTTTCTATTACAACAGTTAAAAAAAAATTGAGGTCAAAGCTTTACAAAAATGTTATTTCATCCAATTTTAAAATTTTGAAGCGTAATAACCCGCTGAGTTAGAAACACCAAACTGTTAGGAAAGTAGTGACTGCGATCTGTACACACAGAAAAAAAAGTTTCCAATCGAATTTATCAGTTGTATCAACTCAAAATTCGGTTGCTGCCACTATATTTGGATTTGACAACCAAATTTTTTAGTTACTCCAATTAAAATACAGTTATGACCACCGAAAATGAGTTGTGACTACCGATATTCAACTGTGACGACCTATATACAAAAGTTCCAACCGATTTTTTGTTGCAATAACTGACTTTCAGTTGGAAATCGTTAAATTCGTTTTCTGTGTATACGTAAATATATATAAATAAATAAAAAAATTTTTAGTGAGATAAAATATTAGTGAAAAATTTTTCATTGTTACAAATTCTTGTTCTTATTTTAATACTAATTTGTGTCAAACCGCGTGTGCCCACCACTAAATTTTGTTGTTTTAGGTTATGCGGCACCTAAATTTTTCTAGGTGTTTATGTCTACATAATTATGTTACGTGTAACCGGTAAGAAACAGGGATGGTTTTTTCTATAACATAGAAATGGAATTTCAGGGACATCGGTACAGCGGTTCAAAAATATATGAACAAAATGTTCAGGTACATTCCACATAACCTAAAAGACAAAATGCTTAAATTATGTGAACCAGAGGTAACATCCCAGTCAGAAATTTCCAACCGTACTAAAAATTTTGTGTTGGTACAATATCGGGCTAACGAAAAATACAACATTCAGTTTTACTAAAAATGTTGTGTTGGCACAACTTTGTAGTGTAGATTATAATTTAAAAGTTTAAAATTTTTATTTTTTAAAAAGTTTTTGATTTACATAGACCTCAACTCTTTAATCTAAGTGAAAACTTTAGTAAATGCTTTGCAGTCTTACCTAAATCAAACAATTTAAAATTAATATCATTATGACCACTAATGATGACGTATTGAAACCATGAAAAAATAAATCCACAGAAACCATGATCAAGAATAAATCCACATTAAAATAATCCTTAGAAATACAATGATGTTTTCTTCAATCACAAATTCTAAATAAACAAGTAAGAGTGTGTAATACGGCTGTGCCAAATTTTGTTTACTCTGCAAAATTTTAGAAAAAATCTTATAGTCGGTCAAGATACCCTACTCCAGTGTTTTCCGGAAAATGGCTCCCAAGTCCAAACATGGGCCGATTAGATCTATATTTTGTTAGATCTCTAGTTAATGTAGAAAACACACATATACCAAATTTTAGTGAAATTGCTTATTTTTGTTGCTAGTAGAACGATTTAACTGAATATCGGTGCAAATTTTTATTTAGGGGACTAAGTCCAAAAATGATCTGAATATATTCAGATAAAGTTAAGTTACCAAAGTACACCTTTAACAACTACAAACAAAACTTCAATCAAATATTTTCAACTTTCATGAATTTTGAGAGATTTATGTGGATATCCCCAGCAAAAATTGGCATTACTAGTAATGGGTTTTGTAATCCGAATCAGATGTTAATCAGTAGTTACTTATGGAATGAAACACTAATTATTTTAACAAGGGAGTGAGACAAAAATAACTAGTGAAGAGTATGGAGATAAATAAGTAGTTACTGCCTCGGATTACAAATAAGGAGTAAAAACCCATTACCCATAAGAAGTAAAATAATTAGTTAATTAAAACATTTTAAATTTAACTTGTTTTTACTAAAACTTAAAAATTGCGTAATTTTTATTAAGTTTTAAGTACTTTTTAAGTTAATTGAATTGTAAAGGTTAAAAACTGTAAGTTTAAGGAGATATTATTACTTAGAAGTGCTTTTAAACATATTACTGAAAAGTAGTTACTTTTGGGCTTAAAATAATGTTAATGGTAATGGGTACTCATTATAAATAATGTACTTGGTAATGACTACTTTTCACAACTCATTACCATGTTTTGGCTGGGTCGGGAGGGTGGTTTGTATGGGGACTACGAGAAGAACTGGTTCGATTCCTTTAAAATGGAATGATGATTTGTTAATACAAAATACTATTACCTGCCAAATTTCGAAAGTATACCTATTGTAATACGGTAATAAGGGTCACTTAAGTCAAATGCAAAGGAGACGTTTGTATGGGAGTTGAGTTGAGGGTGGGTTGTACAAGCCTAAAAATAAGTAAATTTTCTAGGCAAGCCATTGTACCGTTGTATGGGACCTGGTCTAAACATGGACTGATTTTTTCCAATTTCAATAAGCTTCGTCATTGGGACAATAAATCTTAAGTATCAAATTTCAAATCGGTTGATAATTGTGACCGGACGGATATCGCTAAATCGGCTCAAAAAGCTATTCTGAGATGATCGGTACACTTCAAGGTAGGTCTAGGACCAATATTTCGGGTAGTTACAAACATGAGTACAAACTTGTATAAAAACCTGTGTATAAAAATATGTCGGGAATGTTTTTTTAGCGCGGGGGATGGATATTGGGGAAATCCTTCTTCATCGTTCATTACATACGGAATAAAAAGTGAAAAATCAACTAAGGCTGGATTTTTGGAAATACAGATTCTAAGGGGAAAAACTGTACTTTGGTACTTTTTTATATTTCCAGTAATAATAGTCGTAGAAACTAAAAATTTGGAATGATAGATCCTCTGGCAGAAAAAAACATTCGAAAAAAGTACTTTTTGAAAATTCCGATTTTATGTGGGAAAAAAGGAAAACCCAGCAAAACTTAGATTACCAAATAAGGTATAAAATAAGGTATAGGATCTCTTATTTTATACATTGCAGCATTGATGATTTTAACAGGCGATGAGACTCAAAGTAATGCATCCACATTATCACAAAGAATACTAGTAAGGTATAAAATAAGTCATAAATTTAAAACGAAGAATACGAGTAAGGTGTAAAATATATGATATTTTATAGGTTACGAGAAATGAAATAATATAGCATACCAGAAGATAATATATAAGGTGTTACGAGTAGTGAAAAAGTAATTTTGTATTAAGTTTACTCACGTGATTGAAATTGAGTGTAAGTAGATAAAATATGCTCGTGAGTGTGTGTCGTTAGAAATTTCCTGTCGTGAGCCCATCTCTAGTTTAAACTTATGCATTTTTTTATAAAATAATTATTTTTTATGTTATTGTAATGCATTATGCATCCAATTATAAATAATGCATTATTTGAAACTTTCAACTAATACATAATGTAACCAAATATAAGTCATCAATGATTTAATGTTTAGAAATAACAAATATGAAATACATTTTTGCCAATAATCATGCATTACATAGCAAATTATTAGTAATGCATTATTTTTCACTTTAAAATAATACGTTGTGGAACAAATGTTTGGTAAGACATCCTAAAATAATGCTACAAATAAGGTATATACATTACCTGGTAATGTGTTATATAATCACTACCCATTACCAAAGTTTTGCTGGGAATATTGCAATTTGGTACTTTTTTCAATCTCAATTAATAATTTTCATAGAAACTTTAAATTTGAAATGGAGGATCATGCAGCCGGAAAAAAACATTCTAACCAAAAAGTACCTTTTTGGAATGCCGATTTTAATAGGATAAAAAGTTTAAAAAATTGTATTGTGGTACATTTTATATTACCTAAAATAATGGTTTTAGAAATGTGGATTGTAAGATCATGCAGCGTAAAACATACTGACGAAAATACTTTTTAGAAAGTTTCAATTCTAAAAGGGTAAAAAGGTGTACTTAGGTACTTTTTCAATCTCCTGAAATAATGTTTATTTCCAATAGGATTATTTTAATTTAAGTGTTTCAATAATTCTAAATAGTTTTTGCTCAGCTGATCGGCTGAAACAATGAAGTTTGTAATCGCTAAACGCGTAAAAACGTTCAATTTTGTAAAATTTAATGACACCTATTTTTGAAGTTTTAACTCAATATATTTAAAAACTGAAAGTTTTTGGAGACCAGATTCGTGTTCAGCATGACTGTTGAAAAAATATTGAATTTTAAGTGTAATAAAAAGTTTAAAATACATTTTTTATCAAAATTTAACAAGAGTAAGTAGTAAATAGAACTAACAAAAAAGTAATTTAAAAATATAAATTTAAATTTTAAAAAATTCATTTATTTAAAGCTCTGTTTCTCAAACACAGAGTTGTTTTATTACATCACGCAAGAAAATTGTACTTTGTTTATTTTAAGTTAGAGTCGTCGAAGGTTTGGAGTAATCATTATATTTTTTATTCCAGAACTGTTTTTAAAAATAGCTTTACTTATATAATTATATAGTTAATAAGTGCCTTTTTTTATAATAAACTATAAAACTGATTAAATAAATAAATATTTTTGTTAAATACATTTTTTAGTAACTAATTGTTGTTGTTGTTTTTATTTAATTATTTATTTTTCAATGATTTCTTTGTTTAATCTTTATAGGTGTAAATTTCTTGAAAATGAAGAGCATAATCTTTTTAAAAATGTTTTTTGTTTTATTTAAACATGGCAACACTACTAAGCCTCTCTTTATCTCTTTATTAGCTCTTAATGTTAGTTTATTAATGGAGAATTTTTCAAAATGTCAAAATATTGTATTAAGTTTAAATTTTGTAGTAAAATGTTTGTGAATTACTATAATCATTAAATTTTTATTGATTTATAACCTTTTGACAGATAATATTTATTTTGTTATTATGCAACTTTTGAATGATTTTTCTGACGTTGTCATTGAGTGAAGACTAGGGTTTTCAATTGATAAACCATTAATCGGTTAATTTAAAATTACCGATTTTCATATAATAAATCAACCGATTAATTTATAATCATGTCAGATTCTTTGAATTTGTATGAGTTTTCAGAAATATTTATTATCTTTGAATCGTTTAACTTCGAATCTTTTAACTTCGAATCATTTAACTTTGAATCTTTTAACTTCGAATCATTTAACTCCGAATTGTTTAACACTGAAATACAACTTTTTCTCGAAATATTAGAGAAATATTTTTGCTCAAAGAACCTTTCAGCACCTTAAAACTTTTCTGTACAATTTTTTTTTAATCCGAACATTTTTATTGTTAAAATTTTAGAATCAGAATTTCCCGAGTAAAAATTTTTTTATGATGCAATACATAATGATATATAACACAATATATATTTATACGCAATTTAGTCCGAATAATGGTGGATGTTTTTGCATTAAAAAATATCAACTTGTATAAAATATGATTCGATTTCATCCGAGTTTTGACCAGACATTGCCATATTTCATTGAATCCAATTAGATCTAATTGCATAAAAACATAAAAAATCTTGGTGTGTTTTGGTTTGGGTGAGTTACACCACAGGTCAACGATACATTCACCAAACATATAATTTTCTAAAACAAAAAAATGTTTGGGTACGCTTCGAACCAGATAGGTGATATACATAACCCTAACAAGGAAATGTTTAGGAACATTTTAAAAGTTTCTTATACTTTGCTTAAGAAACTTAGAACATTTTTGGTTAATTGGAAACATTTATATATGAAACAGAATAAGCTATATATAATTTTATATTAAATTATACAGAAAAACAGATTTTGTATTGGCCCTAATATTATTTCATATATTTATATCAACCGTATACCTTTTAATCCGAATCATGATTAAATTATATATTACAACTTCAAACCTGTAAAAAAGTTGTACTTAAGTATTTTTAAGTAAATATTGAAATACTTATACTTGAAGTTTTCAAGTTCAAATATTTGTTTTACTTACTTAACATTTGTTTAAGTAAGTAAAAAAAATATTTGTATTTGAAAAATCAAATACAAGTAAATTCAAATATGTTTATACTTGATATAAGTAAAATACTTACTATAAGTAAAATACTTATTATAAGTAAAATACTTGAAGAAAATGTTTACAAATAAAATATTTGAACTCAAATAAAATATTTGGCAACATTTTTTCAAAAAAATTCATTTGTCAAAAATATTTTGTTATCAATTTAAAATTTTTATATTTATAATTTTGTGATAAAACTACACAAGCCAATATTATAACGTGTAGCTTATTGCAAATATAGTATTTTTCATATTTAAACGATCCCAGCACTTTTATTTCTTTATTGCACCAATATCCTCTGAAAAAGAAGCATTAAGCATATGTACAATTTCAATTTCGTCTGCCTCAGACTATGAAATGCTGGTTCTTCTACAAGCAGCACGCAATAAAGAGATGGCAGCAAAAAAGAAGTGCACACTTCTAATTGGTATTGTCAAGAAAATTTAGCACAGCGGTTCTCAAACGGGGAACCGTAGCCGGATACAAAAATATCCGTTAGGATCTGGCCCATGTGTTTTACAAATGTAAAAATTAGAAATCTCTGTATGAAAAAAGTGTTTATACATAAATAGGGAAAAATAACATGCTCTTTCCTTTCGTCTTTCCACCCATAAACCAGATGCCAAAAGTCTAGATTCGTGTGGATCTCCTTCATGTTCCGTATTATATGCATGCCAGTTTTAATTTCCCTAGGTCATTAAAGGTTTTAAACCATTTAAAATGTAAAAAACGAAATATCGCCACACCCATATTTCATCTTAGTTCTTTGTCCACAGTTCAAAAAATTTACTACCTTAGGATATGTTCCATCATCAGTACTATAAGCTTGGCAATTTTCAACAACAAAAGGGGGCTTCAAATTTAGCTAAAATGTGAAAAAGCTCGATTTTACCCCGCACCGTTTCTCTTTCAATTCTTTGTCCGCAGGCCAAACGCGCGTTTTTTTAAATGGTCCAATATCTATATAATTCTACAAGAATAGAAATTTAACTTTTTGTAAGAATTGGCAAAATCAGACAACATCTTTAGAGAACATTGTAAAGGTGTATTGCAAATATGCATTTGTGTAAAAATGTGTTTTCTAAAAATTGGTTGTTACGCCTTTATATGTATGATTCAACTATTCTCATTTTGAATATTTGAAAAATTTGGGCAAGTATAAAAATATTTGAAAAATGTAGACAAGTATAAAAATATTTGAAAAAATGTTCTCAAATATTTTATTTGTAAACATTTTTTCAAATACAACATTTATTTGAAAATATTTGAACCTGAACTCTTTAAGTAAGTATTTTGTTTTACTTACTTGTAAATATGTTAAGTAAGTAAAAAAATATTTGTATTTGAAAATTTCAAGTACAAATACAAAAAATATTTGAAAATTATAGAATAAGCAAATAAATTTTCAAGTATTTACAGCTCTGATTACAACATATGACTGCATTTAAAAAAAATAGAAAATACCTCACGGGATGTATAATCATATAAGATTTATTATGTTTGTATCAAGTTGTATATTGTCATATATGTTTATTTTTACTCGGGTTTATAAAATGTTTTAATCATTAATTAAATAATAGCAAAATTTTCGCAGAATCTCAGAATTTTTATTATTTTACCGAATAATTTTTAATTAACTGTGTAATATGTTGTTACCCTAATTAATTTATTGTTTGTTCAAAAATCTGTATTGAATACCCAAATATTCTAACGGTGTAATAATGGTGATAAGAATATAAAAATTTGTAAATTTCCTTTGGCAAAAGAAACTGTTTTCTTCCAAGAGTATAGAGGTTAAAGACCTCATAAAATTCGATGACAAGAGCAGGTTTATGTTTTGCCTATAAAACCTAATTTTGCGTATCAAAATCAATGGGTAATAACACAGTACAACACTAAAAAAATTACGGGTTTCCAACGATTGATTCTGATAGAGGAGACCAAAAAAACAAATAAAACAAATGTGTCGGCGTTTTGCAAGATCTGGGGGCTAATCACGTAAAACAAAAACGATAGCCGATGCATAAACGACATCGAAATACATATCGTTTTGAAGGAAAATTTTTCTTTATTAAATTATTAAAGAGTTTTGTCTAATCCAGAAATATTAAAAAAATTGGAAATGTTTTGATTAATTTAGGAGCAACAAGGTTCCAAAACTCGACGATAGGTTACTATCGTTTTACGTAATCACAGTCCAGGACTGTGATCACGTAAAACGATAGTTGATAATCGTCGATTTTTGGAGCATTATTGTTCCTAAACTAAACAAAATGTTTCCAATTTTTTTAATGTTTCTGGGTGAGACAACACTCTTTAATAATATAATAAAGAAAAACTCTCAAATTTCCCTTCAAAACGATATGTATTTTGATGTCGTTTATGCATCGTCTATCGTTTTCGTTTTACGTGATTAGCCCCCTGATGTTTAGGGTATGTTCAGAAACTTTGTAGAAAATATTGTGGCAAATATTTTTGTCGAACATATTAACCCTCTAACTCATCCACATAACGGTAATTTTTGGCTCTCTATTAACAAATCGTATAAAATACCCCTTAAAAGGGGAAGGAAGGGGGTGAAATGTTCTTCAAAAATACTGACCATAAAATTTGACTATATAAGTTAGAACACAACAAAGCCTAAAACTCAACAGAAACACTAAAAATCAGTCAAATTCAAGATTGCCCACTAGGGTGAAAATCGAACTTCCAATTTTTGACTTGCAGTTTTTTCTCAGACTTTATTTTTTGCAAAATTTGCAAATTTTCTTGGGCTCATATTTCGTAAACTATTTGAAATTTTGACTTATTTTCAAAAGTAAAGTTGTAGCTATTGTCTCGGGCTACAATTTCTCTAAACATAAGACTTGGAAAAAACTTCGTTTTCATGGTCAAAAAGTCGAAAATGTAGAAAATTCACCACTTTTTGTCACTTGTGACAGTTAAAATTGCCTGAAGGAGCGTTCCAATGCTTTTGCGATGTACTAGAGACTATTGTTTTGTTCTTTACTATTGTCTTGGCTACAATTTTTGTTTTAGTGTTGGATCGAAAATCTCAATGGTTTGGCTGTTATAGGCCAAAATATCAAAAAAAAAAACGTGACAAAAAGTGGTGAATTTTCTACATTTTCGACTTTTTGACCATGAAAACGAAGTTTTTTCTAAGTAATATGTTCAGAGAAATTATAGCCCGAGACAATATGGCTCCATAGAGCACCTAGGTTCATAATATTAAAAAAATCTGAAGACTCAAGTCCAGATTTTTGGTTTTTTATCGTAATTTTGACCGATATATAAAAACGTTTGTGCGGTGTACGTGTTACTATAACATAAAACCTGCTGGGCCGACTGCTACCAAACTTGGACAATATATTAGTTTAGTCTCGAGTAGAGATGGGTGCGTGAGTAATTTTTGACTCACTCACGCTCACGACAGGAATTTTTGAATCACACACTCACGTGAATAAATTTAATACAACTCACATTCACGTGCACTCACGCAAGCTTTACTCACACTCACGTTGACTCACACTCACAAAACCCTTATTTATACAAAAAAAAAGTCAAAAATCTTTCAAAATTTTCAAAAAAATTTAAAGTTCAGGAAATTTAACATTTTTATACCCTCCAACTTCAGTATGGGGGTATACTCATTTTGTCATTCCGTGTGTAACGCATCAAAATATCGGTCTAGGACCCCATAAAGTATATATATTTATGATCAGTGATCGATTTTAAGACATTCTAGCGATGTCCGTCCGTCCGTCTGTCCGTCCGTATGACAGTCTGTAGTTAACACGATGCAGTCCAAAATAAAAGAGCTAGACTCCCGGCATTTGGCACGAATATGTCTTATGTTCCTAGGCAGGTTAAGTTCGTAAAGGAGCAAAATCGGACCAGGGGAAAAAAGTCCCCCTTGAAGAACTAAACCAACATCTGAAAAATACCATATTTTTACATGATTTTTTGTGTTTTTGTTTAACAAATGCAACATTTTTATGCTACAAGAAGTTCAAAGTCCTGCATTTAGACCCACAGAATTAGAAAATGTCGTTTTTTTCGGTTTTTATGGGCGTGGAATAAATGTTTTTTTTTAATAATGATAAACTTGTATTTCTGTAGTGCAAAAAGCATAAGAATGAATTTTTAAACACATAAACCCCAACCAATTACCACTACCGACCCTCCCCCCACCCCCCAAAAAAAAAAAAAGAAAACGCTTACTGCAATTTTTTTTTTTTTTTTTGCATATTGGAGGTTATAAAAGTTTCGGCACAGCCGAATTTAACACTCTTCCCAGCAAAACTTTGGTAATGGGTGGTGATTACATAACACATTATTACATTTTTGGTAGTTATGGTACGATTTGGCTGAAATCCACAACATATATATTTTTTAAACAAAAATAAGTTTCCTGATAAAATTTGGACCCGTTAGGTGGCACTGTTGTCTTCATAATTGCATTTTTTGTATTTATGGTACAATTTGGCTAAAATTTCCAAGATATATTTATTAAATAAATATAAGTGCCATTTTACAGAAGGCGAACGATACACACGAACGAAAATTTTGTATGTGTTTTGTTATTGAAAGAATAACAAAATACATGTAAAATTTTTGTTCGTGTGTACTGTTCACTTCCTGTAAACTGGCACTAAGTTTCCTGATAAAATTTGGACCCGGTAGATGGTGCTGGGGTGAAGTTATTAACAAAATTCTTCATTTCAGTAAAATTTTACGACACTTCAGAGTGTATGAATGTTTCGTCATGAGAAAATTAGTATGTATGAATGGATCCTATAGATAGCACCAGGGAGAAGCTATTTAGATATTCATGTCTAAATCAATCCGGGCAACGCTGGGCGCTTCTGCTAGTATTTCTATAAAAGCAAATGATGTTTACAATTAATGCATGCATCAATTTTCCCCTCTCATCGAAGTATCCTACAGATGTAAGATTACGTATCACGGTGCCCTGGAGAGGATTTAAATAAAATTTTGGTGTTACTCCAATTTTTAAGCGGATTATGTTTTTGGACTATAAAAGAAAGAAAATGAGCCAAAAAAGAAAAAAAAGTACTATGCGCTTTTTTTTTGGCGGGCAAAAAGATGAATTTCAAAAAAACAAAAAAGAATTTATTCTTTCAAATGCATCAAAATTTTTTTATACAGATGTAAATTCATCACATATTCATTTGTCAGTGAGATTTAAATACATATGTGACATATTTTTTCAGATATGAGACTTAAAAGAATAATTTCACTATTTAGTGAGACTAAATCAAATTTCTTCTTTAATTTAATGAAAATTTTAACTCTAGCAGCTACACTCAGAAAAAAAACTAACTAAAAAATGGGAAAATTAACTAAATCCAAGGAAAATTGATAATGATTTAGCTCCATTGCCATGTATTCCTACTTTTTAGTCCATATTTTTCTTAAAAATTAGGACCAATTTAAACTAGAAAGTGGGAAAAAATTTCCCATTTTTTAGTTAAAAAAACATTCTTGATGAGGACATTTTTCCTAAAAATTAGTTAATTTCATATTTTTATTGGTTTATTTATAGAATAGCATGTGAATACACACAGAATTCTCATTATGTACATATTTTATTTAAAATATAAAAAAAACCTTCGTTTCTTATGGTCAAGTAATAAATTTCATTAGTTTTTAAAGTTAAATTACAACAAAGACTTTGTCTTTAACGTTTGTTCCCAGACTATGGGAAAACACGCCAAAGCCAAGGCCTTTGTTGTGATTAAAATATTATTTTTTTCCTAACACATACATGTGTAGAAAAAAATGTAAGCATTAAATTTATTACTTGTTATACAAGACCAAACCTTTTGTATTCATGTACTACAAATAATAAACAAAATGTGAACTACAAGCAAGCATGAAAAAAAAAAAATAAATCAACTAAACAATTTCATGTTATGAAAAATTTACTAAACTTGTGGAAAAAACTTCCTCAAATTAAAGAAGATAAATATGATGAACTAATTGGTAGGAAATTACGTCCTGAAACTGAATTTTTTGAACTAAATTTTGTTTTTAGAAATATGTCTTAAAAATAAAGACTTTTTTTCAATTATTTAGGGAAAATTTCTTTGGCGGTAAGAATTTCTTCCATGTATTAGGGAATTCCATTTAAGGAAAATTATGGCCTATTTAACAGTCCATGAACTAAAATTTTTTCCTAAAAGTTGGGAAAATTTCCAAAATTTTAGTTAAATTTAACTAAATTATGGGAAAATTTATAAACTATTTTGAAGAAAATTTTTCCAAAGTTTAAGTTAATGGTTTTTTTTGAGTGTACTTCACATTTAATATTGATCCTGTTTCTAGATTTTGAAGGGGGGAAGTTACCCCAACAATACAAACAAAATTTTCAAAGGATTTTTGGCGAAATAAACAAAATTAAAAAAGGATATTAAGTCCATCCACACTCAGAAAAAAAACTAACTAAAAAATGGGAAAATTAACTAAATCCAAGGAAAATTGATAATGATTTAGCTCCATTGCCATGTATTCCTACTTTTTAGTCCATATTTTTCTTAAAAATTAGGACCAATTTAAACTAGAAAGTGGGAAAAAATTTCCCATTTTTTAGTTAAAAAAACATTCTTGATGAGGACATTTTTCCTAAAAATTAGTTAATTTCATATTTTTATTGGTTTATTTATAGAATAGCATGTGAATACACACAGAATTCTCATTATGTACATATTTTATTTAAAATATAAAAAAAACCTTCGTTTCTTATGGTCAAGTAATAAATTTCATTAGTTTTTAAAGTTAAATTACAACAAAGACTTTGTCTTTAACGTTTGTTCCCAGACTATGGGAAAACACGCCAAAGCCAAGGCCTTTGTTGTGATTAAAATATTATTTTTTTCCTAACACATACATGTGTAGAAAAAAATGTAAGCATTAAATTTATTACTTGTTATACAAGACCAAACCTTTTGTATTCATGTACTACAAATAATAAACAAAATGTGAACTACAAGCAAGCATGAAAAAAAAAAAATAAATCAACTAAACAATTTCATGTTATGAAAAATTTACTAAACTTGTGGAAAAAACTTCCTCAAATTAAAGAAGATAAATATGATGAACTAATTGGTAGGAAATTACGTCCTGAAACTGAATTTTTTGAACTAAATTTTGTTTTTAGAAATATGTCTTAAAAATAAAGACTTTTTTTCAATTATTTAGGGAAAATTTCTTTGGCGGTAAGAATTTCTTCCATGTATTAGGGAATTCCATTTAAGGAAAATTATGGCCTATTTAACAGTCCATGAACTAAAATTTTTTCCTAAAAGTTGGGAAAATTTCCAAAATTTTAGTTAAATTTAACTAAATTATGGGAAAATTTATAAACTATTTTGAAGAAAATTTTTCCAAAGTTTAAGTTAATGGTTTTTTTTGAGTGCATAAGTTTCGCAATAAACAAATAGTCCAAACCACTTTCTGTATCTCTTTTTAAACTATTTACTTTATTTTACTCTTCCTTAGGCATTGCAAACGCATTTTTAATGATTTTTACTATCGTTTTCTGATTTTTCTTAGTTTTGAAAAAAAAAATTTAACAAAAAAGTATTAATTCTTTTAAAATTATATGACTCACTAAGGTCTAAACTGAGGCAGCTTTGTGTTCTGCTGTCCGTCTGAGTAGTACACTGAAAACTTTTAAGAACTAACATTTTTAAATACAATTTACAAGGACATATTTCATTTAGTTTCAATTAATAGTGAAATTATTCTTTTAAGTCTCATATCTGGAAAAATATGTTACATATATATCTAAATCTCACTGATAAGTAAATATGTGATGAATTTACATCCGTATATACAAATTTTAATGCATTTGAAAGAATAAATTCTTTTTTGTTTTTTTGAAATTCATCTTTTTGCCCGCCAAAAAAAAGCGCCTAGTACTTTTTTTTCTTTTTTGGCTCATTTTCTTTCTTTTATCTTCTAAAAACATAATCCACTTAAAAATTGAAGTAACACCAAAATTTTATTTAAATTCTATCCAGGGCACCGTGGTATGTTTACGTAAACCACAAAACTTTTCTTTTAAAAATGAAAATAATAGAAATCTATGTATAATTGTTTTCAATTAATTTCATTTACAAATACAAATTTTATTTTACAATAGACCATTTATTTTTATGTTACTGAACAATTTTAATTGTCTTTTTTATTATTTTTAGTATCTGTGAGTTACTCTGTAGTTGCGTTCATTTTTTTTTCTAAAGCTTCCCACAATCAATCGCTCTAACGTGTCTCTGTCATATTCGTATTGAATGTATGTCAATCTAAATTCGATCATGTAAAACGATCTCATTTATTGACATCTCATACGACTTGCTCGTCACATTTATAGGCAACAGCAGCAGCAGTATCAACAATAACAGCAGTAAGTAGTAAAGTATTTAATGTTGTATGTTGCTAAGTATTTTGTTGTTTGCTGCTGCTACTGCTGTAAGTTCAATTACACTCGTACTCTAATTCCCATTGGGGGCTCCATCCAACGCTCCTATATTAGGTTTGTGTTTTATTTTTTTATTTAATGATATTCATTTTGTTTTCAAAATTAATTCGTTCAAATGGAGATATAAATTGAAATTGAATGTTTTGCTTCGTTTGAATGTGACACAGTTTTTTTTTCTATTTCGTTTAGTTCAATTTAGAATTTAATTTTTTTTGAAAGTTGTTTTTTTTTTTAATTTTGTATTGTTGTTGTCTAGGTTTTGATCTGATTAGGGTGATATTTATTCTGAAAAAAGTCCCATAATTGTCACCAAAGATTTCTTCAAAACAAGTATGAAAATTATAGTCGTTCAAGACCGACCATAAATTACCCTACACCAATGTTTTCCGAATAATGGATCCCAAATCCAAACACGGACCGAAAAGACTTATCTTCTGTTAGATCTTTTATTAGTTTAAAAAACACAAACAAGCCAAATTTGAATTAAATAGGTTTCTTCTTTTTACCAATAGTCTGATTTAACTGAATATCTGGCGAAATTTTTACATGGCTTAGTCCTTGCGCAACTGTGAATGAGCCAGCACACATTCCGAGTGTTGAAGGACAGTTTCATAGTACCCTCGACCTTTTTTCACTTCGCATCCTGACAAATACGAAGTTCAACTACTTCCGCCTCTTGGAAACTCGGATCTAATCTCCATCCTTTTTTCGGACCATTGTAGTGCATCAAAGCCAGCGACGAAGCGCTCTAATTTTGGCTACGAAAAGTCTTGTTGGGATGAGCTTAAGGTTTTTTTTTCAAAAATTCAACTGGAAACTCTGTTTTTTTGATGACAATGTTGGTATATTTGCCGGAAAGCAATCAACCAGCATCCCAACTCAAAAGAGTAAATAATAAATGATCCAATGATCAGTTTTTATTTACTTTTCCAATTTTAATTACAAATCATTTTTATAATTTAAACCTAAACGAGAACTGGTAACAATGACCGTCGTCTCGTTGTAGCGAAATCGACCAAGGGTTTTGTTGGGAATCGAACCCACGACCCCCTGTTTTATAGGCTAGCACGCTACCAACTAACCTACAGGGGCCCCCAAAAAAGAAAAGAGTATCCGACGGATACTATCCGTTACTTAGATATTTTTTTCGAGCACGTGCTGTTAAAAAGATCCTTGAGAATCTCAACATAGAAAGTTCCCGGGGCCGGATGGTGTTACGGCAGTAGTCCTGAAACAATGGGCTTCATCATTTTCTCATACTTTGTCAACATAATTTAGCTTCTCGTACCGGGAAGGAGTTTTTCCCTTATTCTGGAAAGTGACCAACGTCCAGCGAATCCCTAAAAGGGTGAGGCTATATATTTCAGCAAATCCCATCAGGAACATAGGCTGTGTACGTAAAATCTCCATCTACGTCTGTCGGCGGTTCGCTAAAAGATTTACTTGTTTCGTTCAAAATTGTTCATCTCCATGTTAACTTTGGACGTCCTAAGTTTCTTGAGCCCTGCGGGTTCCATTCTATTGTCGCATGGCATATTTCGTTATATGGTTTTCGTAGTCTATATTTTTTCTCTTCTTTATTTGGATGTTGATGTTGACCTGGTTCGCGATTTGAAGAAGTTTTTCGTTAGAGACCACTCTAGGCCACTAAATTTTTAGAATATTCCGTAAACATCTATTGGTAAGTGTTTTTATTTTGTTTTTAATGAATTCATTTAACCAGGTTCCGGATCCGAAGAGGAGAATCGATTTTATGCAGGCGTTAAAAATATGTAGTTTAGTTTAAGGCGAAAGAGCATTAGAATTCCAAATATTTCGTAGGCTATATATAGTATGCTGTTTTAGCTTTTTGTTTTCTGGAGTTTACATCACCGATAGCACCTCCGTCTGGAATAATGTTGCTTCTTAGGTAGCAAAAGTTGTTGACGTTTTGGATTGGCACGTTGTTTAGCAAAAATGTTGGCTTTTGGTGGGATTTAACAGCCACACATTTTGGTTTGTTTGCGTTGATTCGCAAACTGTATTTCAATGCCGTTGAAGCTAAGTCATCTATCTTCCTCTGCATTTCATGTTTGTTTGATGCTAAAAGGATTGTCCGCATAGTCGAGATCTTCAAGTTGTTCGTTAATCTTCCATTGTATACCTCTACTTCAGTCAGATGTTGTCGATAATATTTCATCTTGTGCTGAAACGAATAAAATAGGGGACAGGAGACCCCCTTGCTTAACGCCGCTTAATGTTTCAAAAGGTTGACAAATTTTTCCGCAGTGTGACACCCTCATTTTGGAGTAGTCATATTGTGCTTTTATGAGGTGAATAATCTTAGCACACAGAAAAAAATAAAAAAAATATTTAAGTAAATTTTTAATACTATTGAGTAAAAAATTACTCAATTTTGCACCAGTAAACAATTTAATAGCATTGAGTAAATTTTTAATAAAAATTTATTAAATTTTGAGTAAATTTTTAATTGACACAATTAAAAATTTATTTTTTTTTAAATAAATTTTTAATTTACTTATTTTTTTTAAAGTTTAAAAAAGTTTTGAATCTTTTTACAAAAAAAAAAACAAAAAACTTGTTTTTTCAAACTTTACCAAACATATTTATGTCTCAAAAAACTTAGGAACATTTATTAAAGACGATTACAAACTTTCATATACATACACAAAAAACTATAAACTAAACGAGAATTCAAAAACTATGGGAGTTTAAAAAAAAATTAAAAAAACTATTAAACTTTTATTAAATTATTTACTTAAATTGTTTTTAAAATTTTGAAGTAAATTTTTAATTGCGTCAATTAAAAAATTACTCAATTTTTGTTTTTAAATTTAAACAAGTGATTACTCAAATTTGTTTCCTCCATATTTTTTCTGTGCAGATATACCCTTATTAGCAAGAGCATGCCATATCTTGCTCCGGTCGATGGCATCTTAAAATGAGTGAGGCTTTAATTCCTGAAAACCACCGCCCAATTCTCTCACGCTCTCGGAAGGCATGAAGAGCATGGTAAATTATCTGAAGTCTAATTGACTTTTGTGCGATCGATCGTATTCCTTTCGTAGAATCGTTTTACGGGATATCTGATAGCGTTTCTTTCAAAACGTTGGGAACATTCTATTCACCAATTTGGTGAAAGCTAAATGGTTGTTCTAGATATTTTCAAGGCGTTTGATCGTGTGTGGTACGGTGCACTCGTTTCGAAGCTTACTGTGTTTGGTGTTGGTAATGATTTCTCCCGCAAGGCTCTGTTCTTTGTACTACACTTTTCCTTATTTTTATTAACTACCCTCTATGTCTAACTTCTAATCCTTTTCATTCTTTCGCAGACGACATGCCGCGACAGCAACATTTGTAATTGTTTCCCTTTAATCATAAACCAAGCCTTACGGAAATTAAAGATGTGAGGCAGAACATGAATGACAATTACTACAATCTTCGAAAGGGGGCTTTCGAATAGAGTTGTTGTTCAAATTGGTATGTTGACAAAAAGACGGGTTAAGGAATTAGCGTCATCTGTATCCATGGATGGTATAGCTATTGGGGAATTAGATACTCTTATGCTGGGTTTTTGAGATGTGGAAAACTTAGTTTAACGTAGTCTGAAACTCAGATTTTTCTGGCGAAATGTGATTTATTTTTATAATTTCATTAAATACACTAATTTGAAGCAAAACTAAACTGTACCGCCGAAATTTCGTTTACAAACTTGGTAATGGCAGCACAATTCAGTTTTCGGATTAACTAAACTTAGTTTAACTGAGATCTCAAAAACCTAGCCTTAATGTTCTAGGTATGAGAATCCAATGTGATGTTCGTTGGAACAAACGTGTTTTTCAAGAGTCGAAAGAAGCCTTCAAGTATCTTGGTTTCTTAAAACTGTTCCAAAATTTTTTCACAAGATTTTTATACCCTCCAACCACAGTATGGGCGTATAATCACTTTGTCATTCCGTATTCAAAACGACTTCTAAACGACAAAACAATTAAGAACTATAAAAACTACACACAAAAGAAAAACTTTGTCAAATTACTAAAAAAAAGTCTCGTAATCCCATTTTACCTGTACTTGACAAACAAATTTGAATCGAAATTTAATTTTTTTTTTTAATTTTACAATTTTTTTTGTAATTTTACAAATTTCCAAAATAAATTTACAAAAAAAATTTACAAAAAAAAGTCTAGTAAATTCACGAGAATTCCTTGTTATTTTAATTGCGCCAATAAAACTGTAAATTTACAATTTTATTGGTAAAAAGCTTGTAAAATTACAAAATTATTGGTAAAAAGCTTGTAAAATTACTAGGAATTCTCGTAAAGTAGGAGATAGCAAAAAAATATAGTAAATTTACGAAACCTCCTTGTAAAATTTATCGTGTCAAAAAATCTGTAAATTTACAATTTTATTGGTAAAAACCTTGTAAAATTACAAAATTATTGGTAAAAAGCTTGTAAAATTACTAGGAATTTTTGTCAAATAGGAGGTAGCAAATAAAAAAAGTTACAAGTTTTTCTTGTAATTTTACAAGGTTTTTTTGAGTATAGAGCATTGTTTTCTAACCCCATTTTGGGGGTTTGGTCTACTCTTAATTAATTTAAGCTACACTCGATAACCCAAAATTGTTGCACAGTGTAACAAGTACCACCCTTATATCAATAATTCTTATTTCATATGTAAATTAAAAATTTTGTATAGAGATAATCGAGCAATAAATTGATAAAAAAAAAATGCAGTAATTGAAATGTACAAACATTTATTTTTGAAAACACAAAATTTCGGGCGTATTGTTAAAAATATTAAAATAATATTTCCATAATTACAACATATGCATTTGTTAATCAAAAATCTACTAGTATCAATATGCAATCTTGGTTTTAAAGCAACCCTGCGTTTGTTATGTTTAATTTTACAACTCCACAACATAGTGTTACATTTTACTTGCACTTTAAACGCAGGGTTGTATTTTTTAAGTAACTAATTTTGGATTATGACTATAGATGGCATTAAAACATAATTTTTATATTTAATATATGTTTGCTAGACAATCTCCAGAGTTTTTACAAGATTACGATTTTAATCTTAGCTCAACCTTGTGGGTGTATAACTTTCAATTGACTTTGAATTGTGTTTTTTTCAAATGCGTATTATACAATATTTTTTATTTATTCAGTTAAAGTACCGCACAGTACTGGCAAATTAGACAAAAAACATGATGAACAATACAATCATGCGTAATTGTCGACGAACAAAAAAAAACTAAAGATCATTTGCAAAGATTATAAGATCATAGAGATACAAAAAATATACATTAAATATGAAAAATATATTTAACGACAATTTAAAAGCTCCGTTTGCAACATTATTGTACGTTTCAATTATTTTTTTTTTGTGAGATTGAGATAATAAGCTTCAATTGACAATTTAAATAATACAATTCATAAAAATTAGACACTGTTCTAAATAAAAGTAAGAATTTAATATTTGGCTGTACCTTACGATTAACACCCTACACAATTCCGCAGAACTGCACGACTTTTTTATTTTTCAGAGTTTTTAGTTTTTTAAAAATTTTCTATTTTGTTATACACTTTTTCTAAGTTTGGCAAATATATTTGTAATTTTCCTGGTCAGGTTGGTATTGAATTTCAACGAAATCGGTCGAGTGATTCCGAAGTTATGAGAAAAAATCGTGAATTTCAGACTAGTGTTACATTGAATTCACGTGTTGAAAAATATGCTAAGCACAAAAATGACTAAAAATTTTTTAACGTTAGAAGAAATTACAAGCAGGGTCATTGTGGAGTAGGCCACTTCCGCATCGCGGTTAAAGTAAAAACCCCAAAAAATTTCATATTTCATCTTATTTCTTGGAAACCAAGTTTTTTTTTGGTGGTGTTATCTATTTGGAAAAATAGATACTAGAAGATAGTTTTCAACAATACAGTAGAATCTCACAAATTAGAACCACTTTGTTCCTCGGGTAGTTCTAATTTCTGAAAAGTTCTAATTTCTGGACATTTTTTTTTCAAAGAAAATGACAAAGGATCAGTAAAAACAGTTACGAATGCTTTATTTTAACACAAAACAATTTTTGTTTGTTAATATTTAATTAATTTAAGACATTAAATTCGTAGAAAAACGCTTTTAAGCGCTTTGAAATGAGAAATAACAGGCGTTACATCGATTATATCATCGTTACTGCTATCTGATACGTCATTAAACCCATCTTCATTCCATTTTTCTATTTCTCTTACGTTTATAGAATTTTGAAAAAACAAAAACAAATAAAAAGTCCTGAAATTAGAACCACTGGTTCTAATTTTAGAGCGTTAACTAATAATAATTCGGGTTTTCCCCTATTTAGCTTAAAACTAAAAAAAAACATTTTGTAGTGAATATAAAAAAAAAAACTTCCAGAAATTAGAACCAAAAGTTCTAATTTCAAAGCGTCTAATACATTAAAATAACCGGTTCTAATTTCTGGACAGTTCTAATTTGTGAGAGTTCTAATTTGTGAGATTCTACTGTACTATAATTTTTTAAAGTGGCTTAACTCGGACAAATCTCTAATGAAGTTCGATTTCGCGATTGCCAAAATAATTTGCGAAAAAAAATTGTTGCACTATTTTTGCATATGATCTTGTCTAGAAAGGACAGACCTATTTTTCCAAAAACTTGGTTGCCTAAAAATTCGATGAAATATGTAATTTTTTGGAGTTTGTACTTTACCATGAGGGAGATTCGTATTTAAAAAGTCTCAGATTATTTATTTTTCATCAATTTTTTTTCACCACTTTTTTCATAAAATTTTTTATTTCATCAAATTTTTTTTTTCATCAAAAATTTTTTTTTTCATCAAACCATTTATTACATCAAATTTTTTTTGTTTATCAAATTTTTTTTCATAATTTTTTTTAATTATCTATTTTTTCATCAAAAAAATTTTTTTTTCATTAAAATTTTTTTTTTTTATAAATTTTATTTTTTTTCATCCAATTTTTTTTTCTTTATCAAAAACTTTTTTTCATCAACATTTTTTTTTACTAAAAATTTTGTTTTTTGTTTTCATAAATTTTTTTTTGTCATAATTTTGTTTTTCGTGAAAAACAAAAAATATTTTTTCCATTTGTTTTTACCAAAACTACACAGAAACAAGTAGAAAAGTTAAATTCGATTTGGCCGAATCTATGAATACCCTACACAATGCCCTTTTAAAGTGATAGTAAATTTTCTAACGTGAAAAAAATAAAATTTTTGATTGTAAATATTTTATTTTGTGTAAAAAACTTTTTTTTAAGTAATTTTTGAAAAAAAAAAAAAAACAAGTAAGAAAATTATAGTCGGTCAAGACCGACCATATAATACCCTACACCAGAGTTTCCCGGAAAATGGGTCCCAAGTTCAAACATGGACTGATTAGATCTTTATTTTGTCAAATCTTTAATAAGTGTAAAAAGCACTCACTAATCAAATTTGAGTGGAATAGGCTTCTTTTTGTTGACAATAAATCGCTTCAACTGAATATCGGGGGAAATTTCCACATGGGACCTAAGTCCAAAAATGGTCCGATGATAATCAGATTTGATAAGGTTATTAAAGAACGCGTTTAACATACACAAACAGAATTTTAATTAAATATTTTCTATTTTCATGAAATTTCAGAGATTTATGTAAAAATCGGGAAGGTGGTTTGTATGGGGGCTACAAGAAGAACTGGTCCGATTTCTTAAAAATTCGGAATGTTGATTTGCGTGGATAAAACATGATTACCTGGCAAATTTCGAAAAGATACCTATTAAAATGCGGCTATTAGAGTCATTTGAGCCAAAACTAAAGAGGACCTTTGTATGGGGGCTAGGTCTAAATATGGACCGATTTTTCAATAGGCTTCGTCCTTGGGCCAAAAGAGGCTTAAGTTTCAAATTTCAAGTCAATTGATTAAGAATTGCGACCTGTATCGTGTTTACACCGTTTACATGGACAGACAGACGGACGGACGGACAGACGGACGGACGGACGGACATCGCTAAATCGACTCAAAAAGTGATTCTAAGTCGATCGGTATACTTAAAAGTGGGTCTAGGACCAATATTTCGGGTAGTTACAAACATCAGCACAAACTCATTATACCCTGTACCACAGTGTGGTGTAGGGTATAATTAATTTACTAAATTTTATTTGAGTGTAAATTTTTTTCGAGTGTATTTATACCCTACAGGTGGTACAGGGTATAATGAGTTTGTGCTGATGTTTGTAACTGCCCAAAATATTGGTCTAGACCCACCATCAAGTATACCGATCGGTTCAGAATCACTTTTTGAGTCGATTTAGCAATGTCCGTCTGTCCGTCCGTCTATCTGTCCGTCTGTCCATGTAACGGTGTAAACACGATAAAGGTCGCAATTATCAACCGACTTGGCTGAAATTGGAAACATAAGCTTCTTTTGCCCCAAGGACGAAGCCTATTGAAATTGGAAAAAATCGGTCCATGTTTTGACATAGTCCCCTTTTAATTTGCCTCAAATGACTCAAACAATGGTTTTATAAAAGTTATCCTTTCAAAATTTGGAAGGTAACTTTGTGTATTCACAAATCACCACGCCGAATTTTAAACAAATCAGACCAGTTCTTCTTGTGTCCCTAATACAAACCAACTTCCCGATATTCACAAAAATCTCTTAAATTTCATGAAAAACGAAAATATGTTATTATAATTTTGTTAGTATGTATTAAACGCGTTCTTTAATAACCTTATTAAATCTGATTATTATCGAAACATTTTTGGACCTACCCCCATATAAAATTTTCGCCCGATCTTTAGGTTAAGCGGTTTATTTGCAACAAATAGAAGCCTGATTCATTAAAACTTGGTTTGTGAGTGTTTTTATACATTTCAAAGATTTAACAAAAGATAGATCTCACCGTCCATGTTAAAACTTGGGACCCATTTTCCGGTACACACCGGTGTAGGGTATAATATGGCGGGTCTTGACCGACTATAATTTTCTTACTTGTTTTTTTTTTTTTTAGTGTAAAATATTTTTGAGTGACAAAAATACGTTGCAAAATATTTTTGTGACTTACCAATGTTTTTAAAACATGTTTAACGGGTTTTCAACACTTGAATTTAAGGTGAAACTAATCTGATATTCACGGTTTGGCTGAAATTCAATACGAACCAGGCGTGGGGAACGACAAATGTATACGCCTAGCTTTAGCATCCTTAGAATTGCTTTTCGAAAGTTAGAGTGTTTTTTATCTCGTAAATTCACGAAAACCCCTTGCCGAAATTCAGTCTTTTCTTCGTAACTTTTGAACCACAAGACCGATTTCGCTGGATTGCAATACCAGCCTGACGAGGTAAATGCTCAACATATATGTCAAACTTCAGGAGCCTCCCTAAAGTCTTTCAAAAGTAAACGTGTTTTCAACAGACAGACGGACGGACATCACTAGATCGCCTTAAAATCGATGAATATATGGGGCATTCCATGTGAAATCGCACACTTTAAAAAACTTTTTTTTTAGATTTTCCCAATTTGTTTACAGTTTTTAGTACCCTTCGAAAACTCCTTCGTCGTAAATTTTCAGATTTTTTTGATAACCCGTTCAAAAGATATCGAATTTTTAAAAATTGGTAGTTTGTTCCTTTACTCAAATTTCTTTTAATCATAACTTCTTCAATAACGGTCCAAATTTCAAATTTTTTTTTAAAAAATTTTTGTTTTTTTACGTACTTTTTAAAAAAAAATCCCAAAAAATTCTTAAAAGCGCTCTAGTATGCGATTTTTAAGTTTCAAAATTTAAATCTCATTTTTGAAAATGTTTGTACTCTTCGATTTTTTTGAAATTTTTTTGTGTAAAACTTCTATCAATTCTACAAATTGTTTGCCCAGGAGGATCGTGGGATAACGATTATTACTATTTTTTAAAATTTTTTGAAAAAATTTTATTGCAATTTTCCAATCTTAAAATCATTTCTACTGCTCCAATGGTGCGTCATAGAGGGGTCCTTTGTAAGACCGACTCCCATTAATTTTTACGTCTTAACATTTCTTTGGAACAAGTAAATACCCTATCTCCAATTTCTAAGGGGCCTCCCACACAAAACGACATTTTTTAAAATTTGTTCCAACCGCTCTAACTGCCCTAATAGTGCCCTTAGAGCAACAAAATGTATGACCGACCCACAATATTTTTTTAGTCCAAACATTTTTTCTGAACACACCTACCCTCTATCTTTAACTGTTAAGGTGGTCCCCATACAATTTTTTTTATTTTTTGTAAATTTGTTTTATTTCATCAGCTTCTACCGGCCCAATGGTGCGTCCAAGAGGGGTCATTAGTGAGGCCGACCCCCACTTATTTTTAACCTACAACATTTTTTCAAAACATACCTACGCCCTATCTCCACTCCCTAAGTATGCTCCCATACAAAATTACATTTTTATAAAATTTTCTCCAACTCTAATTTGTATGGGTGCCTACTTAGGGATTGGAGATAGGGCGTAGGTATGTTTTGAAAAAATGTTGTAGGGTAAAAATAAGTGGGGGTCGGTCTCACTAATGACCCCTCTTGGACGCACCATTGCACAGTGGAAAATTTTGGTCATTTCCGGATCAAAAATCTGTAACTTTTGATTGGATCAATATTTTTGTATGCCGTCTTTTTTGTTGAATAGGTGAGACTTTAGGCTTCAATTTGTGCTTTTAATCATAAAAATTGACTGACGAGAACTAAAGTTGTGAAGGGTTAAAAATACATTTTCGATATTTTTGTTGAATTTTAGTATAAAAGTAAAATGTTAGGACAAGTTAAATAGGTATTTTTTATATTTTCTAATTATTTTCAATTGAATTTTGCAACAGATATTTATAATAAGTAATTTTGTAGATACATTTTTCAGAAAAGGTCAACATTTAGCCCCATAGACTTTTAAGGGCCAAATGTTGCAATTTTAAAAAATTACCGGATTCATATAGATTTTCATTGGTGTCAAATTTAAAATTTAACTGATATTTTATTGTAATACGACAAAAATAAGGAAGTTATAATAAAAAAATCGTATGAAGGTTGCCAAGATAAAAAAAATAGTGTTAAATTCGGCTGTTGCCAAATCTTTCCAGAACCCTCCAAAAAGTGAAAAAAATAAATTGTCTTTTTTTTGGGAAATGGAGTAAGGGGGGGGGGGTGTTTGTCGGCGGGGACTACCTCTACCTTTTTGCAATAAATGTCTACAAACTCATTAATTATAATACGCAAAAATAACACAATTTTAGCATTTATTGTTATACACTCAAAAAAATAAAACTGTAAAGTTAACAAATTTTTTTTTTGTTAACTCAAGTTTACTGGCTTTTTAGCAAATTTTTAGTTAAAATCAGCGTTTTAACTACTTTTTTAGTTAAGTTCAATTTATGAAAATACTAGTTGTGAACAAATTTTGAATTAATTTTTTTTGTTGACTTTAAAACTGAGTGTACGAATTTTTACTAATTAATTTGCTGATTTTTCGTAACAAATTTGTTAAGTGAAATTTCTTGTGTAGCCTCCTATGCAAATCTCATAAGTTCTACTTAAGCTGATGAAAAAACAGAAAAAAAAACTTACAACTTTTTACATTTTGAAAATTTTAGTTTACGAAAAGTAACAAAAAGTTTAGCTGAATTCAACTAATTTTTTTTTGTTAATATATGTACATAAAAACGTTACGAAATTTCAGCTAAATTTTTAGTTAAAGTTACGGTTATTTTTGCTACATTCATTCTACGAAAAGTTAGCTAAATATTTTTAGTTAAATTAACTAAAAATTTAGTAGGCCCAAAATCAGGTGCTTTTTTAGTTAAATTTAACTAAATTTTTTGCTAACTTTACAGTTTTTTTTTTTGAGTGTAGCCACGCCTCCAAACGGGGGCGGACAAAAAAAATACGTTTCTCAGTCTCTTTGACAAGCGCAGGTTTTTTAATTCTTATAGTAATCAACATATTGTTCAATTGTTGAACAAATATGCTAAAAAATATGCAAAAAATGTTTTTTGGGGTTGTTTTTTTTTTTTTTTAAGGGGAAATTGTTTAACCCGAGGTCCGATTTTGCCCATTTACAAACTTAGCCAGTTATAAGTAATTTTTTTTGTCAAACTTCCGGGGTCTAGCTCTTTTGGTTTGGACTACATCGTGCTTTCCACAGACAGACGGACAGACATCGCTAGAATATCTTAAAATTGATCATGGATCAATGTTATATGTATTTTATGTGATCCTAGACCGATATTTCGTTGCGTTACACACGGAATGGCAAATTGAGTAGGGCATAACGAGCGCAAATAATTCATAATTAAATTTTTATTTATTTTTAATTTGAGAGTTCGTCAACATTTTTGCATGCCATTTGTTTAAAGGCACGAAAAGGCAGCCAGTTTTGATATATCTTTTAGATACTAAGTTTAACTTTAATTCTATGTTATAACTAGATTGGAGGAAAACGGCGCTAACAGTTAAAACCTAGTCAAAGTTGCGTAGGTTAGCAAAAAAATATTATATACTTCAAATGAAAAAATGTCAATTCTGCTAACAATATATACAAAGCTCATAACAAAAATAGAATCTGGACAAGTTACCCTTTCCAACATGGTATTACAATCCCAAAAAAAATAATTAGAAATATTAAAAATATGCACTTGAATATCGTATAATTTTATCTCCCCAAATCTTTAAAGTCGAAACTTGTGTGTTCTGTCGCCATTTTCGAATACTTCTGTTGACATAATAACTATGATTTATGACAATAACACTGTGCTACACCAAAAAAATGCAGGGGTTCTCATATGAAAATTCGGGTTGGTTGGAGTCCATAGAGTACTGATATACTCATAGTTTTTCTGGATCACTTCGTTAAGCACGTTTTTTATTGGCAAATGTGTCGAAAAACGGCAATTCTTAAATTACAACTTTAAAAAATTATTACTTTGTTAGTTTGCAACCGATTTTCGATTTTATAGATTTTTTTGAAAGGTATAAGTCTTACCTTTTAAACAAAACAAAAATATTAAAAATCGATCAAGAATTGGCTGAGCTACGATCGTTTAAGTTAAAAAAAATCCAATTTTTTGAAAAATTTGTCACGTTCTTTATACTCTAAGTTGAAAGTGCATCATTAAACAATTTTTTTTTTATTTTTGTATAAAAGTATAGTAAAGTAGCTTTCCAAAACACCAAAAAACATAACAATCGGTTAAAAAATGAATGAGTTATGCTAAGTTTTGTGATAGGACATTTTTAATTTTTTTCAGAAATGCTTGTAATTCAGGTATTATTCATAATTCTTATTGCTAGTAGTAATTTTATGTGCCTATGCATATAAACAAGAGATGGTAACATAATTAGATTTGTGCATGATTGACACATGATCACAAGTGAGCGTGATTGAAAATCAATTTTACTCACGTCGTTGTGAGTGAGTGTCAGTGGAATAAAAAAGTGTGAGTGAAATTTTCCATTTTTTAAAAAAGTCAATTTATAAAAAATCCGGCCACATTTGTTTTTTTTTTTAAATTTTTTTTTAAAGATTAGATGTTTGTCTAAGAGATGGTCACGTGAGTGAATTTTAACTTTCATAATAATTTTTCTTCTAACACTCACTCACAATCACGTGTGTAAATTTAATACAACTCACACTCACGTACGCCGATGCAAGAGTCACTCACGCTAACGTTGACTCACACTCACGATATTCTTATTTATACTAAAAAAAAATTTCAAAAATCTTTCAAAATTTTCAGCAAAATCTAAAATTTTACATTTGTTTTGATTTTTTCGGGACGAAATCTGAAGTTAAGCAAAATTTTACATTTTTTTTGTTGCTTTTTTTGGAATGAAAGGAAATATGAAGAGAAAATAAATCACGCAAAATCACGCAAAAAAATCAACTCACGCTCACTCTTTCACGCAATAATCTTTCTCACACTCACTCACAATCACGTGAGTAAAATTGAATTCAGTCACACTCACGCTCTTATCTGCTCATGTTCCCATCTCTAGTTTGTCTATCCACACAAAAAAATTGTAATGTGTTTTTTTCGTTATTTTCGAGAAATCGCATTTGAATTTTGAATTTCATGACAATTTGGTAATTTGCTTGGTTCAACGAAGCGTGTGACTAATGCAAATATTTAGTAGTCATTCACTTCGTTGAAACAAGGAAATACAAGCAAATTACAAAATTGTTATGAAAATTAATATTCAAATGCGATTTTCTGAATTTTTTCAGAATTAGTTCTGAAATTTTTGCATTTTTAAAAAAAGTCAATTAATCAAAAACCCGGCCACTTTTTTTTAAGCTTAGATGTTTGTCTATCCACACAAATAAATTCAGACATATGTTTTTTCAGAAAATCGCATTTGAATATTAATTTTCATAACAATTTTGTAATTTGCTTGTATTTTCTTGTTTCAACGTAGCGAATGACTATTTAATATTTGCATTAGTCATACGCTACGTTGAACCAAGCAAATTACCAAATTGTCATGAAATTCAAAATTCAAATGCGATTTCTCGAAAATAACGAAAAAAACACATTACAATTTTTTTGTGTGGATAGACAAACTAGAGATGGGAACATGAGCAGATAAGAGCGTGAGTGTGACTGAATTCAATTTTACTCACGTGATTGTGAGTGAGTGTGAGAAAGATTATTGCGTGAAAGAGTGAGCGTGAGTTTGCGTGATTTATTTTCTCTTCATATTTCCTTTCATTCCAAAAAAAGCAAAAAAAAAAATGTAAAATTTAGCTTAATTTCGAATTTCGTCCCGAAAAAATCAAAACAAATGTAAAATTTTAGACTTTGCTGAAAATTTTGGAAGATTTTTGAAATTATTTTTAGTATAAATAAGAATATCGTGAGTGTGAGTCAACGTTAGCGTGAGTGACTCTTGCATCGGCGTACGTGAGTGTGAGTTGTATTAAATTTACACACGTGATTGTGAGTGAGTGTTAGAAGAAAAAATATTATGAAAGTTAAAATTCACTCACGTGACCATCTCTTAGACAAACATCTAATCTTTAAAAAAAATTTACAAAAAAAAAACAAATGTGGCCGGATTTTTTATAAATTGACTTTTTTAAAAAATGGAAAATTTCAGAACGGGTTCTGAAATTTTTTTTATTTCACTCACACTTTTTTATTCCACTGACACTCACTCACAACGACGTGAGTAAAATTGATTAAATCACGCTCACTTGTGATCATGTGTCAATCACGCACAAATCTAATTATGTTACCATCTCTTGTTTATATGCATAGGCACATAAAATTACTACTAGCAATATGATTTATGAATAATACCTGAATTACAAGCATTTCTGAAAAAAATTAAAAATGTCCTATCACGAAACTTAGCATAACTCATTAATTTTTTAACCGATTGTTATGTTTTTTGGTGTTTTGGAAAGCTACTTTACTATGCTTTTATACAAAAATAAAAAAAAAATTGTTAATTGATGCACTTTCAACTTAGAGTATAAAGAACATGACAAATTTTTCAAAAAATTTGATTTTTTTTAACTTAAACGATCGTAGCTCAGCCAATTCTTGATCGATTTTTAATATTTTTGTTTTGTTTAAAAGGTAAGACTTATACCTTTCAAAAAAATCTATAAAATCGAAAATCGGTTGCAAACTAACAAAGTAATAATTTTTTAAAGTTGTAATTTAAGAATTGCCGTTTTTCAACACATTTGCCAATAAAAAACGTACTTAACGAAGTGATCCAGAAAAACTATGAGTATATCAGTACTCTATGGACTCCAACCAACCCGAATTTTCATATGAGAACCCCTGCATATTTTATTTTTGCTCATTTGTAGCACAGTGTAATTATTGCTTGACATCTTAGCTTTACGATAGATCTTGTTTTATGGTTAATTTCAAACATTTGCAAAAATCAATTATGAGATGCATTCACCTTATATAATCCACTGTGCATTGGGCCGGTAGAAGCTGATGAAATAAAACAAATTTACAAAAAATAAAAAAAAATGTATGGGGACCACCTTAACAGTTAAAGATAGAGGGTAGATGTGTTCAGAAAAAATGTTTGGACTAAAAAAATATTGTGGGTCGGTCATACATTTTGTTGCTCTAAGGGCACTATTAGGGCAGTTAGAGCGGTTGGAACAAATTTTAAAAAATGTCGTTTTGTGTGGGAGGCCCCTTAGAAATTGGAGATAGGGTATTAGTTTGTTCCAAAGAAATGTTAAGACGTAAAAATTAATGGGGGTCGGTCTTATAAAGGACCCCTCTATGACGCACCATTGGAGCAGTAGAAATGATTTTAAGATTGGAAAATTGCAATAAAATTTTTTCAAAAAATTTTAAAAAATAGTAATAATCGTTATCCCACGATCCTCCTGGGCAAAAAATTTGTAGAATTGATAGAAGTTTTACACAAAAAAATTTCAAAAAAATCGAAGAGTACAAACATTTTCAAAAATGAGATTTAAATTTTGAATCTTAAAAATCGCATACTAGAGCGCTTTTAAGAATTTTTTGGGATTTTTTTTTAACAGTACGTAAAAAAACAAAAATTTTGAAAAAAAAAATCTGAAATTTGGACCGTTATTGAAGAAGTTATGATTAAAAGAAATTTGAGTAAAGGAACAAACTACCAATTTTTAAAAATTCGATATCTTTTGAACGGGTCATCAAAAAAATCTGAAAATGTACCACGAAGGAGTTTTCGAAGGGTACTAAAAACTGTAAACAAATTGGGAAAATCTAAAAAAAAAGTTTTTCAAAGTGTCCGATTTCACATGGAATGCCCCATATATACCTTATGGGGTACAAGACCAATATTTCGAGGTGTTATAAACGGAATGACAAACTTATATATACCATCTATCACTAAAGTGGAGGGTATAAACAACGAATTATTATATTGACCACAATATTTGTGAATACAATAATTTTTTTCACTGAAAGTTCTCCTATACGAAAATTTGTAATATCAACAAACGTTTGTAAATTTAAATTGTTGAAAAAATAATTTTTTCAACAAAGAAATTCAACAAACACAAACACAATTTGTTGATCTGACAAAAGTAAAAAATCTAAAAATTTTTTCAACAAAGAAATTCAACAAACACAAACACAATTTGTTGATCTGACAAATGAAACTTTTTTTTAACAAAGAAATTTAACAAACAAAAACACTATCTTATAGTTTTGTATTATGAACTTACAGGCGGCCGTTTTTACAAAATGTTTGGTTGATATCATGTTTGGTTGATTTGCAATTGATGTTTGTTGATTTATTTTCTGTGTACTTTTTCACCAAGTCTAAACTTTTAACATACAAATGTTCCATTTGTTTAACAAATGTACAAAAAAAACAAGTGAGAGTGTTAAATTCTTTGGTGCTGAATCTTTTATACTTTCCAAAATGTAATACGACTTTTTGCACTTAAGTAATACACTCATTTACAAAATTGACAGCTCTTTTGGATTGGACTGCATCTTGCTTTTCACAGACAAATTGACGGGTGTATATAACTAGAGCTATATATATTATGGATCAATAATATATAAACTTAAGGGGGTCATCGGCCGATATTTCAATTCGTTTTGCATGGAATGGCAAATGAATATAACATTCAGGGCATTCACTTCAGAATTTTTTGACCCTTGCAACAGTGCAATATTGAAACATTATTTTTTTTTTTTAAATTTAATAAAATTTTTATTTTTCTCTTACTTTTTATATGATGCGTAGTTGCAAGAAAAGATTTGCAATTTATTTTAATATAAATACAATTGCTTTTATTCACAAAAAAACAAGCAAAAAAAGTTGCAATTTTGACATTGCGCAATTTTGCAAGACTAAAATTTCTGACGTGAATTCCATTATTATAAATTTGCTTTAGCAATTACACCCAAATCTTCAGCAAAACATTATCCTGATTTTATACTTTGTGCTAAAGTTCTAAATTCACTGACATTTTTGAGGAAATTTTAGTGTTTAGAACGTCAAACTACTTCATTTGAAAAGTATCTGCAAAAAATTTGATATTTGTAGAGTAGTGCAATTAAAAGCTCTAACCAAATACCTGATCCAATCGGTCTTTTTTTAGACTGGGGACCCATTTCGCGCCAAACACTGGTGTAGGGTACTAGGTGGTCTGTATATTTCTTACTTTTAATTCTCTGCAGTATGCTTCTATGGGGAAAAAATATGTCAAACCAACCTAAAAATGGTACTACTATAATTTTTGACCTCAACCCCTCCGAATTCTGTGAAAAAACATCTGACCCTTTATAAAACCTGAATAAGATTTGAGTCCTTTTTGAGATAACGCATTTTATTTCAGAGCACTTAAAGATCCAAATTTTCAAGATTCCAAATTCCAAAAATTATATTAGTCAGAAAAATTTCTCAAAATTTGGTACAATCTCTGCTTTGTTAAAGTAAAACTAAAACACATATTTTTTTTTTTTTTAATTTGGGGGGTGTGAGGGAAATCTTTCAGTTGAATTGATGTCTTTCTACTGTACGATCTTGTAAATTAATGTATAAATTCTATTTTATGCTGTTAAAAAAAATCAAAATGATTGTACTTGTTAGTTGGATCATAAGAGCAATATGTTGTTTATTTAATTAAATAATTTAGACACGTTTATACATAAATTTATGACAACTTATAACACACATAAATAACAAATAAAACATATTGTAGAACAAGAACAGCTATGATTCTGTTTTTTCAAAACTAAATAAGTAAAAATTACATGATTTGACAGTATGTATGACAAAGTAACTAGATTTTTACTACATACAGTGGGCGACAATAAATTGGAAACTTTTTTATTGTAGATGTAATTTTTTAAAGACAAAGTTAACAATATTTAACTTTATTATCAAACGTTAATAAATTTAATTTAAGCTTAATAACGTCCAGATTAAGAAAATAATAAATGTGCTACGAGGGTCGATCTGGAAAATAAAATAATTTATAGACATTTTTTATAACACTTTTTAAAAATATTTCTAAGTCGAATTTTTCAAAGTTCAAACATTAAAAATTTAAAAAAAAAGGTTCAATAGTTTTATTCAGTGATCAGATAATTACTCCAACAACCCAAACAAACAGTAAAATTTTTTAAGTACCTACAGTAGAAAAAATCCATATTTTTGACCTCCAATTCTTTTGACCACCAATTTTTTGTTAACAAAGAAAAATTTTAATTATTTTAATATTCCATTACTGTACACTTAGGTGTACTAAAATTAATCAACAACAACATCTTTTCTTTGTTTACAAAAAATTGTTGGTCAAAAGAATTGAAGGTCAAAAAATTTGGGTTTTTTTTTACTGTACTTAAAAAACTTTACTGCTTGTTTGGGTTGCTGGAAAAATTAATTGATCACTGAATAAAAACTTTTGAACTTTTTTAAATTTTTAATGTTTGAAATTGGAAAAAATCGACATGGAAATATTAAAAAAAAAAATCTGAAAAAGTTCTATAAATAATTTAATTTTCCGGATCGACTTTATAATCGACTTTAGCTTTATAAATTATCTACATAACCTTTTTTAAAATAATACTCGTTTGATAATAATAACGTTTAATATTGATAACTTTGTCTTTAAAAATTGCATCTACTATAAAAAAGTTTCTAATGTATTGTCGCCCACTGTATGTATAATAAATGACACAAGAGGTCAAGATTTTTTTTTTTGTATAGAAACGACAAGTTGATATAACCAAATAAAAAGAGCGAAATAATTTAGAGAATTATTAAATTTAATAATATTAAACAAAAAAAAAAAAAAATCAAATCCGAAAGTAAAAATAATAACACAGGGGGAAACTGACAATATTTTTTTTTTTTATTTCAATTCCTTGCAGTTTTTTTTTTTTATTTAAAACCTCACGTTCAAGGTCATTACCACATAAACAACAAATGTCTGTTTTCCCAACTGCTGCTGCGCCTATATTGAAAAATTGTATACATGAATAAAATTTATTTCATAGACTTGATTGTACTCTCAAATGTTTAAATGCATTTTTCCTGCTTTTTATTTTAGTCTGCTTAGAAGTTCTTTCTGTCTACCATCACGATTGCACTCAAATCGTATATACCACAAAGAAAATGAAGATTTGAAACATGCTGGCTGGAAAAATGTTAAAATCCCGTGAAAAATTAAATTGAGTATTAGGTTAAGGAAGAAATTATTTCGTTTTTGATTTGATGAAATTTAATGCATTATTCACAAAATAATATGTCTTTGCCCCATTTTTGACTTGAAAATCGGGATTGTCCGAACAAAGTGAATTTTGTACTCTTATTCAAAACATTTGATCATTATAATGAATTGATGAGGATATGGGTGTAAGATTATCAGCCGCCGATCCATGGGGGTGCGAAATAGGACCCCTTCCCCCTAAAACCGAATTCGGAAGGAAAAAAAGTATTAAAGAAAGAAAGTAAAGTTGGTGGGGTGGGTTTTGTGTGGGAAATTTAGAGAATAAGAAATAATCTATAGGAAAAATTACTCGGAATCTTAGGGTTTTTCCATAGAAAAAAAAGACTTAAAAATCTTAAAATTGTTCTATAGAAAAAATCTAAACAAAATTTGAATAAGAAAATCTAAGAAGAAAGGCAGAAATAGAAAAGGATATAATCTTAGGTTTTTTTTTCGCGAAAAATGCATTGGAATCGCAAATTTTTTTATAAAAAATTTCTCGGAATCTTAAAATTTTTGTCAATTTTGTAAACCAAATACTGAAGAAATGGTCAATTCTGATTACAAAATTTAACAAAAAAATGCCGAAATCCCGGGATTGAAAATAATAAATCCCGGTATTTGTCAATCCCAAAAAAATCCCGGGATTTCGGGATTTCCCGTTTGGCATCCCTACTACCGACTATCACAAAAGATAATAAGAACTACTGTTTTCATTTACTTTAAACCAAAATGGTTTGAAACTTCAATTTGTAACTTGGATAATAATTTACCTGCTGGTGAATTCAATGGCGAATAAAAGTAACATAAATTTTTTGCAACAAATACATATTTATTTCATCGATTTTTTTTCATCAACATTTTTTTTATCAATTTTTTTTTCATCAATTTTTTTTTCATCAATTTTTTTTTTGTCATGTTTTTTATAATTTTTTTTTGTCATTAATTTATTTTATCAAATTTTATTTTTGTAATTTTTTTTTCTTCATCAAAAACATAAAAATGTTCCATTTGTTTAACAAATGTACAAAAAACAAGTGAGAGTGTTAAATTCTTCGGTGCCGAATCTTTTATACATTCCAAAATGTAAAAACACTTTTGCACTTAAATTATGAAATATTTTTTTGTCAAAAGAAGTTTTATATTCTCCTAGACATTTTTTGTTTAGAAAAATTCTCAGATTTTTCCTGTTGAAGAAGTATTTTTTTTTCTTAAACATTTTTCATATTCAAATTCTGATTAATTTTTATTAAAAAATAAAAATTGTTTTATTCGACCTTTAAAATTTTATATTGGAATAAAATAAGGTTTTATTCACCAGCTGGTGAAATAAGGTTTTATTCACTACCAGGTGAATTATTATCCTAGTAACAAATCGAAGTTACAAACCTTTTTGGTTTTAAGAAAATGAAAACAGTAATTCTTATTTTCTTTTTTGATAGTCGGTAGCGTCGGGCGTCCCGTCAAATTTAAATTTTCGAATTTGATGTCATAATACCAGCCAAACGATGGCCACGCCACGTTAGAGCTGATTGTGGGAAAATTTACGAAAAAATTTCACAAGGTCATCTTCAGTCGGCAACCAGCGGTCAAAGTTGGAAAAATAACGTATTTCGACCAAAATTCATGTTAGAATTTTTTGGAAAAATATTTAGAAACTCCAAAACCGCGATTTTGGTTCACAGATGCTGATTTTTAAACATAAAAATTATTTTTTTATTCAAATTGGTCTCAAAAAATCGCGATTTTGGTCCAAAAATGCTGATCAGAATCTGTGAACCAAAATCGCAGATCAGCATTTTTGGACCAAAATCGCATTATAATATTTAGATAAAAAAAAATTTTTATGTTTAAAAATCAGCATCTGTGGACCAAAATCATGGTTTTGGAATTTCTTTAATATTTTTCCAATAAAGTGAGCAAAATTTCAGAATTTTTGAGCAGGATTTGGTCACCAAATTCAGACATGAATTTTGGTCGTAGTTTTTTCAACTTTGACCGCTGGTTGCCAACTGAAGATGACCTTCAAAACTTTTTCATAAATTCTCTAATCAGCTTTACACTCAAAAAAAAAACCTGGTAAAATTACAGGAAAAACTTGTAACTTGTTTTGTTTGCTACCTCCTATTTGACAAAAAATCCTAGTAATTTAACAAGATTTTTACCAATAATTTTGTAATTTTACAAGGTTTTTACCAATAAAATTGTAAATTTACAAATTTTTTGACACGATAAAATTTACAAAGAGGTTTCCTAATTTTACTAGATTTTTTTGCTACCTCCTTTTTAACGAGAATTCCTAGTAATTTTACAAGCTTTTTACCAATAATTTTGTAATTTTACAAGCTTTTCACCAATAAAATTTTAAATTTACAGTTTTTTTGCGCAATTAAAATTACAAGGAATTCTAGTAAATTTACTAGATTTTTTTTTGTAAAATTATCTTGGAATTTTGTACAATTACAAAAAAAAATTTAAAATTACAAGGAAAACTGAAAAATATTGGTAACGTAGGATTACGAGACATTTCCTAGTAATTTGACAAAGTTTTTTTTTTTGTGTACGTGGCCATCGTTTGAAAGGTATTACGACATGAAATTCGAAAATTTAGATTTGACGGGATGCCCTAATATATAGTATAGACTAATGTATAGTCAAACTGAGGTGGCGTCCTGCATCATTTTTAAAATTAGACACCAGCCTAAAAGCATTACCATGTTAATAAATTAATGATGTAAATTCGTCCAGAAAAATAACAAAAAAAAATGTTTTGACATAAACCCAAACCCAAGTTCTGGATCCGCGTCTGAATATTATTGACCCATGATGGTTTCTAAGACATTATAACGATATCCATCCACAAGATGCAGTCGAAACCAAAAGAGCTGTAAATGTGATAAAAGAGCAAAATGGGATCCATCTACCTGTGGAAAGTAAAATGCATTCCAAACCAAATTAGCTAATAACGTAATTTTCTAAGATTTTTTTTTGAAAATAAACTTTTTTTATGAAAAAAAAGTAATATTGGCACTGTTGCCAATTATTTTTCATCAAAAACCTCTAAATTTCACTAAAAAAGCGCTAGAAACCTTCAAAAAAAAGCGTTAAAAACGGACAAACTTGGCATTTTTTTAAAATAAAAGAAAAATTAAAAAAAAACCTAAAAATTTTTTTCCACTTTCTGATTAATTTTTATTAAAAAATAAAAATTGTTTTATTCGACATTTAAAATATTATATTTTGAGGATTCTGGTTCGAGGTCATTATTTTCTTTACTAATTAAAACCATGATATTCTCATAGCATAATTTTCAACCTCGACCTTGACCTCGAGCCAGAATAAACATCCTCAAAATATAATATTTTAAAGGTCGAATAAAACAATTTTTATTTTTTAATAAAAATTAATCAGAATTTGAACATAATGGTTGGCACGCCATAGTGATATGAATAACCCTAATGTGGTTATTACATTCACAACAAAAAAAAACATATTGTTGTAGTCCAAAGGACTGTCATATGTAAAAATGTTTTAAATATTTTTGTTGGCTATTGACAATCGTTGCCTTACTAGTATAGTACAATTTCTTCGTCTTTCTAATTCACATTGTGGATAGAGTCGAATATGTATTAATACTTTAGTTTGTGCTCAAACGATTTGTCGTTAGACTCGTTTGCTACTTTGTAGTAAATCGTTTCTATTTTTTGCTAAATAATCTTGACAATGGAATTTGACAAATTCCGATTAAGTCTTGCAAAAATGACCAACATAAATAAATTTAAAACAAAAAATAATTTTCTTGAAAATTATGCTATGAGAATATCATGGTTTTAATTAGTAAAGAAAATAATGACCTCGAGCCAGAATCCTCAAAATATAATATTTTAAATGTCGAATAAAACAATTTTTATTTTTTAATAAAAATTAATCAGAAAGTGGAAAAAAATTTTTAGGTTTTTTTTAATTTTTCTTTTATTTTAAAAAAATGCCAAGTTTGTCCTCAAAATATAATTTTTTTCCACGCAAATTGACTTTCACAGAAAATTCCGCTAGAACTCGAAAAAAAAAAATATTTACCGGGAAAATTTAAAATTCTCCCGCTAAATTTCGAAAAAAGCGCTAAAAACTGTCGTTTTTGATTGAAAAAAAAGAATTACAAATTACATTTTCCACGCAAATTTACTGTTAGTGGAATTCACACTTAGCGATTTTAAGAGTTTTAGGAATACATGTTCCAAACAAAAAACGCTAGATTTTCCCGATAAAATACCTTTCCCGCTAAAACCAATTTATTCACCTAAATCCAAACAAAAAGCGCTAGATTTAGCGGGAAAACCTCCAAGTTGGCAAAAGTGAATATTGGATGAAAAAAAAAGGTTTTTGATGAAAAAAATTTTATTAAAAAAAATAATCATTAAAAAAAAAATTTTATGAAAAACAAAAAAAAAAATATAATAAAAAACAAACAAAAAATTATGATGAAAACAAAAAAAATTAAAAAAAAGAAAATTACGAAAAAAAATGTTGATAAAAAAAATAATACAAAAAAAGATTTGATGAAATAAATATGGAATGAGAAGAAATTGTTGATAAAAAACAATCTAAAAAAAATTTTATGTGTTTTATTGATAAAAAAAAAATTTTTTATTCACCACTAGGTGAATAATTATCCAAGTTATTAAAACTTTTTTAGAGAACATGTAATTCTTTTTTTTATTTTTTTTGTAACGAAAAATTGTTCTCAACCCCTTAGTTCACTGTAAACACAAAATTACGAATGTCCTTTCATTCCTATCCAATACAATTTTCGAATACAAAGCAAAACATCATTTCTTATTCTCGTTGTTTCGTTCAAAGTTTTCTAGACGTTTTCAAGAAAAAGTAAAAAAAAAATAAAATAAAAAGTAAAAAACACGTACTATAATACACCATAAACACAATACATCCTCAATTCTAGAGTTTCAGAAACTAATGAGTTTTTATTGCTTCTATGGAAATTGTTTTCTACAAAAACAAAAACAACAACAAGAGGAAAATGAAAAAGGAAATGCATACATCTATTTATAGAATTTTTCCCATTGTACTAAATAAACACACGTTTTAGCGTTTTAAATGTAACACGTTGTTGTTGCTGTTTGTTGCTGTGTTAAATGGGATTTTCTTAATTGTCATTTCCATCTTGTATTCATCAGACTAAAACTCACACATTTCTAAAAGAATTTTATACTTTTTTCGTTTTTCTGTTATTGAGGGAGTTTTTATTATATGACATGGTAGTTTTTGTTTTTGTTAGTTTTAATTCTTTTATAGTTTTATAGTTTACTTCCTGTGTTGTTACTTCAATGTAAAATTTTATAGATGTAGTGTAAAATACCCACGGTCATACAAACACACACACACATACTCATATATGCATTTCCTTTTTGTCTCCCAGCAAAAAAAGAGCTTACCATTCACTACAAAATTCACCACAACTTATGAACCAGATGTACTTCTTCTTCAGCTGAAACACTGATGAATTTTATATGGGCGTGACACACAATATCACTAGTGTTTAGTATGTACATATATATTAACATCTTTATCACAACTTCTGAAGTAGTGATCGGGATGTTAATATAACTTGACCTTTTGGAAGTGCTTTTTTCATCACTTCTTTAGAAGTATATATTTCCTGGCATTTTGGATGTGATTATGTAATTTTTATATGGTGATTTAGAAGTGATTTTTTCATCACTTCTTGATAAGTACATATTTCATGACTTTTTGGGATTGATTTTAAGAGTTTTTTTTTAGTATTTACACTAATAATAATTAAAACCAAAACAATGTATAATATTTATTATGTAATATTTAGACTTGAAATTGTTAAGATTAAATCGATGTTTTTAATAATTTAGTTTAGCTAATAGGAATTATTAATTAAATGTGGATGTATATATTTTTCTAATAATTTTTCATGCGCTTAATCCGAATATGGCCTTAGAAGTGATTTATCTTATTTTGAGATATTTAGATTTTCGATTGACAGTACTGCATAAACTCATATATTCGCAATGTTCGGGACCTTATAAAACCGAGAATTATTTTATGATGTATAATTAGTTCAGCACATCTAAAAATACTTCAATTATTCTTCAAATTACTTTTGCAATCCTTAAGATATCTTTTTTCATTACGGAGATATCGACCGATAAAATTATTGCAATTTCGGCCCTAAAAAATAAAAGAAAACAAATTTGAAAACCAACCAATTTGTCTTGTTGATATATAATAGTACCGAATTCGAAACTCTATTAGAGGTGCATCTAAGCCCGGAATCAATTTGGGTATCAATTTTAGGGTAAATTTTCAGGGTGCCATACAAAAAATCTTTATTTGGGCTAACATTATAGAGCTTCGCCATATCGGATAAAGATTTTTTTTAAATAAAATTAATAAAATTCTTAAAAGTACATAGAGTTCTTAGTTTTATATTCAATTAAAATTTTTATTATTCGGTTAACCGAATAATTCAAATTTATCCGATTATTAACCGATTAAATCTCAACCCCGCACTCAGAAAATTATGTAAGTTACTACATGTTAGTTATTTGTATATTTTACAGTAGTTAGTTGTTTTCAACTACAAAGTCAGTTGTTTTTGTATGAAAAATATCAAACAACTATTTCTGTTAGTTATTTTAAATCGTTTTTTTGAACTAATAAAAAAGTACTGTGATGTAGTAACAGTTATTTAAAGTAGTTAATTTTATTTATTTTATCTCTGAAAAGTTTTAAAGTTTTTTTTCCAAAAAAAAAAAAATTTTGTTATTTTTATTTTTCACAACTTTTTAAAAAAAAAAAAAACTTGGAAAAAATTTGGTCTTCAATTTTTTTTCTGAAAAATGTTTTGAAAAAAAAAAATTATATATTGATTTTTTTATTTTACTACATTTTAGTTGTTTTGACTACAAATGTAAGTAGTTTTTACTACATAAGTCAGTTGTTTTTTTTGTCAGTTAAAATAACTAACATTGTTAGTTGATTTAACTGAAAAAGTAGTTGACCCCAAAACAACTTACAAAGTAGTTATTTTAACTGACATTTTCAGTTGATATTACTAACATAATTTTTTAAGTGCGATTAATTATTTGCCCGATTAGCCGATTAAACCAAAACCTCGATTAATTGAATACCCTAATGTTTAGAAGAGTTTTTATACCTTTCAACAGCGATACCAATTTAGTCATTTTGTGGCTATAATTCAGCCCTTTTTTTTAAAGGCTACCACCTTTTTTTGGTTATCTTTTTTAGCCCTTTAAGCACTTTTTAAGTCATTTGATTTTTACCATAATCTGGAAACTTTTTATTGTTTTTTTTTTGTACATAATTTACAAAACAACTCCAAAAATTATAAAAAAAAATGTTTTTATACATGTAGTTAAAAAAAAAACATCCAATAAATAAAATGAAGAGATAAAAAAAGTAATTCTCTCATTTTAAATCAGATATCGTATATTTTTAGAAGAGTTTTTATACCTTTAAACGGCAATACCAACTTAGCTCTTTTTTGGTTATATTTAACCCTTGTCTTTTTTAAGGGCTAACAGTTTTTTTGTTATCTTTTTAGCACTTCTTGAGTCATTTGGTAATTTTAACAAAAATCTGGAAACTGTATTTTTTTATAACATAATTTACATAACAAATTCGCTTTTGCGGCATATCAAGTTAATTCATTTATAAAATTTAACTTTTTATTAAATCAGAGAAAATTATAAAAAAAAATGTTCAACAAAACAAATCCAATACTTAACATAAGTGCCACAAATTTGTACTTTTCAATTGCATTTGTAAACACATATGAAAATGGTACTTATAAATCATTGAGGAAAGAACTGGTGAAAGTTGTTATTATTGGCATTTTTTTAGCAGTTTTGGAAGTGCTTATAAAAGTACTTCTTATGGAATATGAAGATCGGCACATATAGCTACTATGTATGTAGTGAATCACTTATTCTTTTTGCACCACTTCGATTTTTTTTTGCTGGGCTATTATGTGTTTGCATGTGTGTATTAGTATGTGTAAGGAGTTTTATTATTTTCGAAGTTCAAATTTTGAGTTCTATTTAACTTGGAGAGGGTGGTTGGTAATGAAAATAAATATTATATAACTCAAAATATATTATGTAACTCGAAATAGTCTCTGGTTTATTTAAGAGAATTTCTGAAAAAGTTTGAAAAGCACTGTCTTAAATCTATCATAGGGAATAACAAGTACAATGTTATCATAGGTTAAGTAAATTTAAAACAAAATTAAAATTTAATTTAAAAATAGTTTTATTGTGTTTTGGAATATTTACTAGGGCAGGCTCGGATCCCACTATTGGGGTTTGAAGGCGGGAAATTTTGAAAATTTATTCTAAATAAAAAAGTTTTACAAATTGAGAAAATTTAAAAAAAAAATAAAATAAAAATTTTTCTAATCCATACTAAAAGTACCAGATTCTGAAACAATTTTTCATATTTTTTCTTTTGAAAAAGTCTGAGATTCTGGTTAATTTTTTCTGTAGAAAAAGTCTCAGATTCTGAAACGTTTTTCCTATAGAAAAAACCTCAGATTCTGAGTCATTTTCCCTATAGAAAAAGTCTTTGATTCTGAGTGAAAAAGTCTTTGATTCTGAGAAATTTTTCCTATAGAAAAAGTCTCAGATTCTGAGACAATTTTTCTATAGAAAAAGTCTCAGAATCTGAGAAATTTTTCCTATAAAAAAAGCCTCAAAAGTTTTAGATTCTGACACATTTTTCCAATAAAAAAAGTCTCAGATTCTAGATTCTGAGACATTTTTAGTATAAAAAAGGTCTCAGATTTTGGGATATTTCTCTTATAGAAAAATTCTTAGATTCTGAGACATTTTTCCTATAGAAAAAGTCTTAGATTCTGAGATATTTTTCCTATAGAAAAATTCTCAGATTCTGAGAAATTTTTCCTATAGAAAAAGTCTGATATTCTGAGATATTTTTCCTGTCGAAAAAGTTCCAGATTCTGAGACATTTTTCCTATAGAAAAAGTCTCATATTCTGAGACATTTTTCCTATAGAAAAAGTCTCAGATTCTGAGACATTTTTCCTATAGAAAAAGTCTCAGATTCTGAGACATTTTTCCTATAGAAAAAGTCTCAGATTCTGAGACATTTTTCCTATAGAAAAAGTCTCAGATTCTGAGACATTTTTCCTATAGAAAAAGTCTCAGATTCTGAGACATTTTTCCTATAGAAAAAGTCTCAGATTCTGAGACATTTTTCCTATAGAAAAAGTCTCAGATTCTGAGACATTTTTCCTATAGAAAAAGTCTCAGATTCTGAGTCATTTTTCCTATAGAAAAAGTCTCAGATTCTGAGACATTTTTCCTATAGAAAAAGTCTCAGATTCTGAGACATTTTTCCTATAGAAAAAGTCTCAGATTCTGAGACATTTTTCCTATAGAAAAAGTCTCAGATTCTGAGACATTTTCCCTATAGAAAAAGTCTCAGATTCTAAAACATTTTTCCTATAGAAAAAGTCTCAGATTCTGAGACATTTTTCCTATAGAAAAAGTCTCAGATTCTGAGACATTTTTCCTATAGAAAAAGTCTCAGATTCTGAGACATTTTTCCTATAGAAAAAGTCTCAGATTCTGAGACATTTTTCCTATAGAAAAAGTCTCAGATTCTGAGACATTTTTCCTATAGAAAAAGTCTCAGATTCTGAGACATTTTTCCGATAGAAAAAGTCTCAGATTCTGAGACATTTTTCCTATAGAAAAAGTCTCAGATTCTGAGACATTTTTCCTATAGAAAAAGTCTCAGATTCTGAGACATTTTTCCTATAGAAAAAGTCTCAGATTCTGAGACATTTTTCCTATAGAAAAAGTCTCAGATTCTGAGACATTTTTCCTATAGAAAAAGTCTCAGATTCTGAGACATTTTTCCTATAGAAAAAGTCTCAGATTCTGAGACATTTTTTCTATAGAAAAAGTCTCAGATTCTGAGACATTTTTCCTATAGAAAAAGTCTCAGATTCTGAGACATTTTTCCTATAGAAAAAGTCTCAGATTCTGAGACATTTTTCCTATAGAAAAAGTCTCAGATTCTGAGACATTTTTCCTATAGAAAAAGTCTCAGATTCTGAGACATTTTTCCTATAGAAAAAGTCTCAGATTCTGAGACATTTTTCCTATAGAAAAAGTCTCAGACATTTTTCCTATAGAAAAAGTCTCAGACATTTTTCCTATAGAAAAAGTCTCAGACATTTTTCCTATAGAAAAAGTCTCAGATTCTGAGACATTTTTCCTATAGAAAAATTCTCAGATTCTAAGGCATTTTGAATATAGAAAAAGTCTCAGATTCTGAGACATTTTTAATATAAAAAAAGTCTCAGATTCTGAGACATTTTTCCCATAGAAAAAGTCTCAGATTCTGAAACATTTTTCCTATAGAAAAAGTCTCAGATCCTGAGACATTTTTACTGTTTTCATTTTCTTAAAACCAAAAAGGTTTGTAAATTCGATTTGTTACTTGGATAGTAATTCACTGGTGGTGAATAGAAACGTTTTTCACCAGCTGGTAATTATTATTTTTCTACAAACAATTTTTTTTTTCATTAATGTTTTTTTTCATAAATTTTTTTTTTTTTCTCTTAAAATTTTTTTTGTTAAAATTTTAAAAATCTTTTTGCACCAATATTTTTCTTTTTTTCAAAAAAAAATTTTTGTTTTCAAATTTTTTTTTTCATCAGCATTTTTTTTCTTCAATTTTTTTGTTTATTCGTCAAATTTTTTTTTTCTATCAACTTTTTTTTTTTAATTTTTTTTTCCTCAATTTTTTTTTTTTTTTTTGCATCAAATTTTTTTGCATCAAATTTTTTTTCATCAAGTTTTTTTTCATCAATATTTATTTGTCATAATTTTTTTTTCATCAAGTATTTTTTTTTCATAAATTTTTTTCACCAAAAATTTTTTTTCTTCATCAAAAACTTTTTTTCATCAAAAATTTTTTGGTCACCAAAATTTTTTTTATCAAAACTTTTTTTCTTAAATTTTTGTTTTCACCAAATTCGAGTAAAAAATAATTTTATATTAACCTAGATCAGTGGTGCGTACACACATACTATAACATGTATGCTTGTGTGTGTAGTAGCAAGCGAAAAGTCAACAAATTTGCTCAAGCAACAGAATTTTATAGTGTACGTGAGTCGACTGCGCACAAGCAGCGAGAATAGGAATTACATAAATGCCCATCAATGACCTAGACCATAAAACATATTCGTGTCAAACTTGAGGAGTCTAACTCTTTTATTTTGGACTGTATCGTGTTAACTACAGACGGACGGATGGACATCGCTAGAATGTCTTAGAATCGATCATTTATCAATAATATATATGGGGCATTCCATGTGAAATCGGACACTTTGAAAAAAAAAATTTTTAGATTTTCCCAATTTGTTTACAGTTTTTAGTGCCCTTCGAAAACTCCTTCGTGGTAAATTTTCAGATTTTTTGATGACCCGTTCAAAAGATATTGCATTTTTAGAAATTGGTAGTTTGTTCCTCTACTCAACTTCTTTTACTCATAACTTCTTTAATAACGGTCCAAATTTAAATTTTTTTTTTTTTTTCAAAATTTTTGTTTTTTTACGTACTTTAAAAAAAAAAATCCCAAAAAATTCTTAAAAGCGCTCTACACCATTTACAGATGTAATTCGAAAAAGATCAATTGTAATTCGAAGATTCTATTTGTAATTCGAAGATTCCATTTGTAATTCGAAGATTCCATTTGTAATTCGAAGATTCCATTTGTAATTCGAATACTCCAATTGTAATTCGAAGATTCCATTTGTAATTCGAAGATTCCAATTGTAATTCGAAAAAGATCAATTGTAATTCGAAAAAGATCAATTGTATTTCGAAAAAGATCAATTGTAATTCGAAAAAGATCAATTGTAATTCGTAAAAGATCAATTGTAATTCGTAAAAGATCAATTGTAATTCGAAGATTCCAATTGTAATTCGAAAAATATCAACTGTATTTCCATTAATATTTTTCGAATTACAATTGGAATCTTCGAATTACAATTGATCTTTTACGAATTACAATTGATCTTTTACGAATTACAATTGATCTTTTTCGAATAACAATTGATCTTTTTCGAATTACAATTGATCTTTTTCGAATTACAATTGATCTTTTTCGAATTACAATTGGAATCTTCGAATTACAAATGGAATCTTCGAAATACAATTGGAGTATTCGAATTACAAATGGAATCTTCGAATTACAAATGGAATCTTCGAATTACAAATGGAATCTTCGAATTACAAATAGAATCTTCGAATTACAATTGATCTTTTTCGAATTACATCTGTAAATGGTGTAGTATGCGATTTTTATTAATTTTTGAAAATGTTTGTACTCTTCGATTTTTTTGAAATTTTTTTTGGGTAAAACTTCTATCGATTCTACAAATTTTTTGCTCAGGAGGATCGTGGGATAAAGATTATTACTATTTTTTTTAATTTTTTGAAAAAAAATTATTGTAATTTTTCAATCTTAAAATCATTTCTACTGCTCCAATGGTGCATCATAGAGGGGTCATTTATAAGACCGACCCCCATTAATTTTTACGTCTTAACATTTCTTTGGAACAAACTAATACCCTATCTCCAATTTCTAAGAGGGCTCCCACACAAAACGACATTTTTTAAAATTTGCTCCAACCGCTCTAACTGCCCTAATAGTACCTCTAGAGTAATAAAATGTATAACCGACCCACAATATTTTTTTAGTCCAAACATTTTCTCTGAACAAACCTACCCTCTATCTCTAATTGTTAAGTCGGTCCCCATACAATTTTTTTTTATTTTTTGTAAATTTGTTTTATTTAATCAGCTTCTACCGGTCCAATGGTGCGTCCGAGAGGGGTCATTATTGAGACCGACCCCCATTTATTTTTACCCTCAAACATTTTCGTAAAACATACCACAGCCCTATCTCCACTCGCTAAGTAGGCTTCCATTCAAAATTACATTTTTAATTTGCTCCAACTGTTATTTGTATGGGAGCCTACTTAGGGAGTGGAGCTAGGGCGTAAGTATGTTTTACAAAAATGAGGGTAAAAATAAATAGGGGTCGGTCTCACTAATGACCCCTCTCGGACGCACCATTGGACCGGTAGAAGCTGATTAAATAAAACAAATTTACAAAAAATAAAAAAAATTGTATGGGGACCGCCTTAACAATTAGAGATAGAGGGTAGGTTTGTTCAGAGAAAATGTTTGGACTAAAAAAAATATGTGGGTCTGTTATACATTTTGTTGCTCTAAGGGCACTATTAGGGCAGTTAGAGCGGTTGGAGCAAATTTAAAAAAATGTCGTTTTGTGTGGGAGCCCCCTTAGAAATTGGAGATAGGATATTAATTTGTTCCAAAGAAATGTTAAGACGTAAAAATTAATGGGGGTCGGTCTTATAAATGACCCCTCTATGACGCACCATTGGAGCAGTAGAAATGATTTTAAGATTGGAAAATTACAATAAAATTTTTTCAAAAAATTTAAAAAAATAGTAATAATCGTTATCCCACAATCCTCCCGGGCAAAAAATTTGTAGAATCGATAGAAGTTTTACACAAAAAAATTTCAAAAAAATCAAAGAGTACAAACATTTTCAAAAATGAGATTTAAATTTTAAAATTTAAAAATCGCATACTAGAGCGGGATTTTTTTAAAAGTACGTAAAAAACAAAAATTTTGAAATAAAAAAATTTGCAATTTGGACCATTATTGAAAAAGTTATGAGTAAAAGAAATTTGATTAAAGGAACAAACTACCCCTTTTTAAAAATTTGTTATCTTTTGAGTCATCAAAAAAATCAGAAAATTTACCACAAAGGAGTTTTCGAATGGTACTAAAAATTGTAAACAAATTGGGAAAATCTAAAAAAAATATTATTCAATGTTTTCGATTTGACATGGAATGCCTCATATACTTTATGGGGACCCCTACAGATATTTCGATGCGTTACACACGGAATGACAAAGTGAGTATACCCCAATACTGTAGTTTGAGGTTATAAAAACAGAAAATATACAAAACTTTAGGGAAATTTAGGAAAACTTGGGAAAATAAAAAAGTAGCAGAAAAATTCAAATAATTAGGAAAATGTCAGAAAATTTTGAAATAAATCAGAAAAATTTAGAAATGGTTAAAAATTATGGAAGGGTGCAAAAGATTTAGAATTCAAGCATAATATTCAACACTTAAAACTATGAATTCTAACAAAATTGTTTATGAGGCATTTGTATATAGCTAAATATCAGATATATTTAAAATCCGAAGCGGACTGAGTTCGTCCGATATACCAGTAACGCCAAGGTTTCCTCACAAATTTATCAAATTTTCAAAAAAATAAAAAATTTAAACTATTTTTGGTGGTAATATTTGACCTAAAAAAAATTAAATAACTTCGTTGTTTTTAATGGTTTTTAATGAAACACTACAATACCATAAAGAGTTATTACCAAACAAGTCATGAAAATATACTTAATAAAACAATTTTTACTTTAATAAAATTAAATGAACAGTATTGTTTGAAGTGGTTTTTAAACCAGTTCCAAAAGCACCATTTTTGACTTATTATATAAAATTATACCAAAATTACTTTTTTATATGTAGACACAATATAATTTCGCTTTTGTTAGCAACAATTGTAATAATGATATATTAATCTTCTATTGTTATACCCTCCACTCTAGTGATATATACCCTCTATATAAGTTTGTCATTCCGTTTGTAACACCTCGAAATATTGGTCTAGGACCCCATAAAGTATATATATTCATGATCCTCGATCGATTTTAAGACGATCTAGCGATGTCCGTCCGTCCGTCTGTCCGTCTGTCCGTCTGTCTGTCCGTCTGTCTGTCTGTTGAAAACACGCTAACTTTTGAAAGACTTTACGGAGGCTCCTGAAGTTTGGCATATATGTTGGGCATTTACCTAGTCAGGTTGGTATTGCAATCCAGCGAAATCGGTCCAGTGGTTCAAAAGTTATGAGCAAAAGACTGAATTTCGGCAAGGGTTTTCGTGAATTTATGAGATAAAAAGCACTATAACTTTCGAAAGGCAATTCTGCTGAAGCTTGGCATATATATTTTTCGTTCCTCCAGCCTAGCTCGTATTGAATTTCAGCCAAATCGATCCAGTGGTTCAAAAGTTATTAGCAAAACCGTGAATTTCAGATTAGCTTCACCTTAAATTCACGTGTTGAAAACCCGTTAAACCAGTTTTAATAACATTGGTAAGTCACAAAAATATTTTACAACGTGTTTTTGTCACTCAAAAATATTTTTATATCAAAACAAAAAAAAAAAACGCTCGAAAAAAATTTACACTCCAAAAAAATTTTACACTCCAAAAAAAAAATTAGTTATTTTTTTTTTTTTTAATTACTAAAAAAAAATATTTTTACACAAAATAAAATATTTCTAATCAAAACTGTTATTTTTTTTCACGTTAGAAAATTTACTATCACTTAAAATCGGCATTGTGGAGGGTATTCATAGATTCGGCCAAGTCCAACTTTTCTGCTTGTTTTGAAATCAAATTATTTTTAAATTTAAGTGGATTTAAAAAAAATATATATTTCTTTAATATTTTTCTCTTGAAAGTGTATACACTCAAAGAAATAAAAAAAATGAAAAACGTCTGAATTAATTTGATTTTTTTTTAATTTAGATTATATTTTTTGCGTGTTTTTTAAATTTCCTCAACATTTTAGTTAATTTACTAACCTTTTTTTGAGCGTATATTTAAAATGACATTTGGTTAATAGACCTCAAATCTTATTCAATCAATTTTGCTAAAAAAAAATAAAAATAGTTGTAAATGTAAAAAATTGTTAATTTTATTAACTTTGACAGATTGCGGTCAATGGCAACATGATGATTTGACACTACACAGACAGTCGTAAATAGACAAATGTTAAAATGTGGTTAGAACATACATACATGTGTAAAAAAAAATGTTAATACCCTACATTAAATTGTAATATTGTTTTGTTGTAACTTGGTTGATATGTGGTTAGATAACCTCCACAAATATAACTAAACCTTGTTAAATTAAAATTTTTAAAATCGATATAGTTTTTAAAGGAGTGTCGTACTGAAGTTCATACTATCACGAATATACGCATTTTAACATTCCATGCAAAATCGGACAATTTGTAAAATTGTAATTTTTGTTTTTCTCAATTTTTCTACAAATTTAACAAAAAAACCCTGTCAAATTACTAAAAAAAGTCTCGTAATCTCATTTTACAAATAATTGACAGTTTTCCTTGTTTTTTTTGTTAACAAAAAAAATTCGGAATTTTTTTTTGTAATTTTACATTTTTTTTGAAATTTTCCAATTTTTTGGTAGTTTTCCATTTTTTTTGTAATTTTACAAATTTCTAAGGTAATTTTCCAAAAAAAAAAAATAAATCAAGTAAATTCACGAGAATTCCTTGTAAGTTTATTGCGCCAAAAAGTTGTAAATTTACAATTTTATTGGTAAAAATATTGTAAAATTACAATAAAGCTCGTAATTTTTACTAGGAATTCTCGTAAACAGGAGGTAGCAAAAAATCTAGTAGTCACTTAACTTCCTTTGTAAGTTTTATCGCGTTAAAAAAGTAGTAAATTTATAATTTTATTGGTAAAAAGCTTGTAAAATTACAACTATATTGAAAAATAGGTTGTAAAATTACTAGGAATTCTTGTTAAATAGGAGGTACACACAAAAAACATTGTTAAATTACCAAAAAATCTCGTAATCCTATTTTTCCAATATTTGACAGTTTTCCTTGGTTTTTAACAAACCAATTTCGATCGAAATTTAAATTTTTTTTCTAATTTTAAAATATTTTTTTTGTAATTTTACAAATTTGCATGATAATTTTACATAAAAAATCTAGTAAATTCACGAGAATTCCTTTCCTTGCAAGTTTTTTTTTGCCAAAAATAGGTACTTTTTATAATAAGTACCTTTTAAAAAAGTACCTTTTATAAAAAGTACCTTCAAAGGTTGTTAATGTCAAAAAGTCCTAATAGTCTTTTCCCATTAATTCCGTCAATAAAATCCTTAAATTCCTCGTTGATACATATATCAAGGCTACAAAATATGAAAGGTAGAAAGTTAACGAAATTACTTTCTATCTCTTTCACTCCATTAAAGCCTAAATTAGCTGTCAATGTCATAGATACTCTTTTCCGGTTTCTAACGTAGTTTTCTAAGTCTCTTATTATTCTAGCATCCATAGCGATTGGTAAGATCTGTCATCTCGTTGAATAAAATATCAATTTTTTCCTAAATCCAAACTTTGTCTTTTTTTCTTTCCATATTTTTTCTAATTGGGATATTTTGTTTTTTCCACAATTGAGCAATAAAAATCATCTGTTGATTTTTATTCGTGCTCAGAGTTCTAATCCACATCACTCCATAGATTCACCCAAACAAAGGTACTTTTTATAAAAGGTACTTTTTATAAAAGGTACTTTTTATAAAATGTACTTTTTATAAAAGGTACTTTTTATAAAAGGTACTTTTTATAAAAGGACTTTTTATAAAAGGTACTTTTTATAAAAGGTACTTTTTATAAAAGGTACTTTTTATAAAAGGTACTTTTTATAAAAGGTACTTTTTATAAAAGGTACTTTTTATAAAAGGTACTTTTTATAAAAGGTACTTTTTATAAAAGGTACTTTTTATAAAAGGTACTTTTTATAAAAGGTACTTTTTATAAAAGGTACTTTTATAAAAGGTACTTTTTATAAAAGGTACTTTTTATAAAAGGTACTTTTTATAAAAGGTACTTTTTATAAAAGGTACTTTTTATAAAAGGTACTTTTTATAAACGGTACTTTTTATAAAAGGTACTTTTTATAAAAGGTACTTTTTATAAAAAGTACCTTTTATAAAAGTACCTTTTTCTACAAATTTAACAAAAAAACCCTGTCAAATTACTAAAAAAAGTCTCGTAATCTCATTTTACAAATAATTGACAGTTTTCCTTGTTTTTTTAACAAAAAAAATTCGGAATTTTTTTTTGTAATTTTACATTTTTTTTGAAATTTTCCAATTTTTTGGTAGTTTTCCATTTTTTTTGTAATTTTACAAATTTCTAAGGTAATTTTCCAAAAAAAAAAATAAATCAAGTAAATTCACGAGAATTCCTTGTAAGTTTATTGCGCCAAAAAGTTGTAAATTTACAATTTTATTGGTAAAAATATTGTAAAATTACAATAAAGCTCGTAATTTTTACTAGGAATTCTCGTAAACAGGAGGTAGCAAAAAATCTAGTAGTCACTTAACTTCCTTTGTAAGTTTTATCGCGTTAAAAAAGTAGTAAATTTATAATTTTATTGGTAAAAAGCTTGTAAAATTACAACTATATTGAAAAATAGGTTGTAAAATTACTAGGAATTCTTGTTAAATAGGAGGTACACACAAAAAACATTGTTAAATTACCAAAAAATCTCGTAATCCTATTTTTCCAATATTTGACAGTTTTCCTTGGGTTTTAACAAACCAATTTCGATCGAAATTTAAATTTTTTTTCTAATTTTAAAATATTTTTTTTGTAATTTTACAAATTTGCATGATAATTTTACATAAAAAATCTAGTAAATTCACGAGAATTCCTTTCCTTGCAAGTTTTTTTTTGCCAAAAATAGGTACTTTTTATAATAAGTACCTTTTAAAAAAGTACCTTTTATAAAAAGTACCTTCAAAGGTTGTTAATGTCAAAAAGTCCTAATAGTCTTTTCCCATTAATTCCGTCAATAAAATCCTTAAATTCCTCGTTGATACATATATCAAGGCTACAAAATATGAAAGGTAGAAAGTTAACGAAATTACTTTCTATCTCTTTCACTCCATTAAAGCCTAAATTAGCTGTCAATGTCATAGATACTCTTTTCCGGTTTCTAACGTAGTTTTCTAAGTCTCTTATTATTCTAGCATCCATAGCGATTGGTAAGATCTGTCATCTCGTTGAATAAAATATCAATTTTTTCCTAAATCCAAACTTTGTCTTTTTTTCTTTCCATATTTTTTCTAATTGGGATATTTTGTTTTTTCCACAATTGAGCAATAAAAATCATCTGTTGATTTTTATTCGTGCTCAGAGTTCTAATCCACATCACTCCATAGATTCACCCAAACAAAGGTACTTTTTATAAAAGGTACTTTTCATAAAAGGTACTTTTTATAAAAGGTACTTTTTATAAAATGTACTTTTTATAAAAGGTACTTTTTATAAAAGGTACTTTTTATAAAAGGACTTTTTATAAAAGGTACTTTTTATAAAAGGTACTTTTTATAAAAGGTACTTTTTATAAAAGGTACTTTTTATAAAAGGTACTTTTTATAAAAGGTACTTTTTATAAAAGGTACTTTTTATAAAAGGTACTTTTTATAAAAGGTACTTTTATAAAAGGTACTTTTTATAAAAGGTACTTTTTATAAAAGGTACTTTTTATAAAAGGTACTTTTTATAAAAGGTACTTTTTATAAAAGGTACTTTTTATAAAAGGTACTTTTTATAAAAGGTACTTTTTATAAAAGGTACTTTTTATAAAAAGTACTTTTTATAAAAGATACTTTTTATAAAAGATACTTTTTATAAAAGGTACTTTTTATAATAGGTACTTTTTATAAAAGGTAATTTTTATAAAAAGTATAAAGGTACTTTTTTTAAAAGGTACTTTTTATAAAAGTTACTTTTTATGAAAGGTACTTTTTATAAAAGGTACTTTTTAAAAAAAGGTAATTTTTATAAAACGTACTTTTTATAAAATTACTTTTTATAAAAGGTACTTTTTATAAAAGGTACTTTTTATAAAAGGTACTTTTTATAAAAGGTACTTTTTATAAAAGGTACTTTTTTTAAAAGGTACTTTTTATAAAAGGTACTTTTTATAAAAGGTACTTATTATAAAAGGTATTTTTTATAAAAGGACTTTTTATAAAAGGTACTTTTTATAAAAGGTACTTTTTATAAAAGGTACTTTTTATAAAAGGTACTTTTTATAAAAGGTACTTTTTATAAAAGGTACTTTTTATAAAAGGTACTTTTTATAAAAGGTACTTTTTATAAAAGGTACTTTTTATAAAAGGTACTTTTTATAAAAGGTACTTTTTATAAAAGGTACTTTTTATAAAAGGTACTTTTTATAAAAGGTACTTTTTATAAAAGGTACTTTTTATAGAAGGTACTTTTTATAAAAGGTACTTTTTATAAAAGGTACTTTTTATAAAAGGTACTTTTTATAAAAGGTACTTTTTATAAACGGTACTTTTTATAAAAGGTACTTTTTATAAAAGGTACTTTTTATAAAAGGTAATTTTTATAAAAGGTACTTTTTATAAAAGGTACTTTTTATAAAAGGTACTTTTTATAAAAGGTACTTTTTATAAAAGGTACTTTTTATAAAAGGTACTTTTTATAAACGGTACTTTTTATAAAAGGTACTTTTTATAAAAGGAACTTTTTATAAAAGGTACTTTTTATAAAAGGTACTTTTTATAAAAGGTACTTTTTATAAAAGGTACTTTTTATAAAAGGTACTTTTTATAAAAGGTACTTTTTATAAAAGGTACTTTTTATAAAAGGTACTTTTTATAAAAGGTACTTTTTATAAAAGGTACTTTTTATAAAAGGTACTTTTTATAAAAGGTACTTTTTATAAAAGGTACTTTTTATAAAAGGTACTTTTTATAAAAGGTACTTTTTATAAAAGGTACTTTTTATAAAAGGTACTTTTTATAAAAGGTACTTTTTATAAAAGGTACTTTTTATAAAAGGTACTTTTTATAAAAGGTACTTTTTATAAAAGGTACTTTTTATAAAAGGTACTTTTTATAAAAGGTACTTTTTATAAAAGGTACTTTTTATAAAAGGTACTTTTTATAAAAGGTACTTTTTATAAACGGTACTTTTTATAAAAGGTACTTTTTATAAAAGGTACTTTTTATAAAAGGTACTTTTTATAAAAGGTAATTTTTATAAAAGGTACTTTTTATAAAAGGTACTTTTTATAAAAGGTACTTTTTATAAAAGGTACTTTTTATAAAAGGTACTTTTTATAAAAGGTACTTTTTATAAAAGGTACTTTTTATAAAAGGTACTTTTTATAAAAGGTACTTTTTATAAAAGGTACTTTTTATAAAAGTTACTTTTTATAAAAGGTACTTTTTATAAAAGGTACTTTTTATAAAAGGTACTTTTTATAAAAGGTACTTTTTATAAAAGGTACTTTTTATAAAAGGTACTTTTTATAAAAGGTACTTTTTATAAAAGGTACTTTTTATAAAAGGTACTTTTTATAAAAGGTACTTTTTATAAAAGGTACTTTTTATAAAAGATACTTTTTATAAAAGGTACTTTTTATAAAAGGTACTTTTTATAAAAGGTACTTTTTATAAAAGGTACTTTTTAAAAAAGGTACGTTTTATAAAAGGTACTTTTTATAAAAGGTACTTTTTATAAAAGGTACTTTTTATAAAAGGTACTTTTTATAAAAGGTACTTTTTATAAAAGGTACTTTTTATAAAAGATACTTTTTATAAAAGGTACTTTTTATAAAAGGTACGTTTTATAAAAGGTACTTTTTATAAAAGGTACTTTTTAAAAAAGTTACTTTTTATAAAAGGTACTTTTTATAAAAGGTACTTTTTATAAAAGGCACTTTTTATAAAAGGTACTTTTTATAAAAGGTACTTTTTATAAAAGGTACTTTTTATAAATGGTACTTTTTATAAAAGGTACTTTTTATAAAAGGTACTTTTTATAAAAGGTACTTTTTATAAAAGGTACTTTTTATAAAAGGTACTTTTTATAAAATGTACTTTTTATAAAAGGTACTTTTTATAAAAGGTACTTTTTATAAAAGGTACTTTTTATAAAAGGTACTTTTTATAAAAGGTACTTTTTATAAAAGTTACTTTTTATAAAAGGTACTTTTTATAAAAGGAACTTTTTATAAAAGGTACTTTTTATAAAAGGTACTTTTTATAAAAGGTACTTTTTATAAAAGGTACTTTTTATAAAAGGTACTTTTTATAAAAGGTACTTTTTATAAAAGGTACTTTTTATAAAAGGTACTTTTTACAAAAGGTACTTTTTATAAATGGTACTTTTTATAAAAGGTACTTTTTATAAAAGGTACTTTTTATAAAAGGTGCTTTTATAAAAGGTACTTTTTGTAAAGGTACTTTTTATAAAAGGTACTTTCTATAAAAGGTACTTTTTATAAAAGGTACTTTTTATAAAATGTACTTTTTATAAAAGGTACTTTTTATAAAAGGTACTTTTTATAAAAGGTACTATTTATAAAAGGTACTATTTATAAAAGGTACTTTTTATAAAAGGTACTCTTTATAAACGGTATAGAATTTGTAGAAAGTACTTGTTCCAGAATGTTTTATTTCACTAAAAAAGAATTTCCAGAATGTTTTATTTCACTAAAGGATGCAACATTACAAATTTCAAGTTTGAATGACCATTATTTCAGTAAATAAAAAAAAGTACAAAAGTACACTTTTTTACCCATTTTACCCCCGTAGAATCAACATTGGCAAAAACCCAGCCTTAGTGAATCTTTTGTCCGGGAAGTGAACCGACATTGCAAATTTCAAGTTTCTAGTGCCATTATTTAAGGAAATATAAAATGTACAAAAGTACAGATTTTTACCCTTTTTACCCCCTTAGAATCATTATTGGCAAAAATCCAGCCTTAGGGGATCTATATTCCGGGAGGTGAACATACAGTCCAAATTTCAAGTCTCTGTGATAATTTTTTAAGGAAATAAAAAAGGCACCAAAAGTTCAGCTTTTTACACTTTTTACCCCATTAGAATCAACATTGGTAAAAATCCAGCCTTACTGGATCTATATTCCAGGTACATACAGTTAAAATTTCAAGTCTCTATGACCAGTATTTCAGGAGATATAAAAAGTACCAAAAGAACAGTGTTTTACCCATTTTACCTCATTAGAATCAACACTGGCAAAAATCCAGCCTTACTGGATCTATATTCCGGGAGGTGAACATACGGTCCAAATTTCAAATCTCTATGACCATTATTTGAGGAGATATAAAATGTACCAAAAGTACACTTTTTTACCTTTTTTACCCCCTTAGAATCAACATTGGCAAAAATCCATCCTTGGTGGATCTTTATTGCGAGAGGGTAACCTACAATCCAAATTTCAAGTCTCTAGCTTCAGCCATTTGGGCTGGGCGATGATAAATCAGTCAATAAGTCAGTCAGTCACATTGCTCTTTTTTATAGATAATGAGAACGACGCCAACTAAATTTTAACCCTTAACATTTTTTCGAAACATACCATTTACCACTCTCTGAGTGTGGTAACATACAAAATTATATTTCTATAAAATTTGATTCCACTGTAATTTGTAGGGGAGTCCGCTTAGGGAGCGGACTGAAAAAAATATTTGGGGATAAAAATTAATGGGGGTAGTTCTGAATATTTACCCCTCTAGGACGTCCCATTGTAACAGTGGAAGCTGATTCTCATGCTGATTTCATAAGATTCCAAAAAATTTCTGATAAACTGACATTTACTAATAAAACATATTTTAATTTCTCCCTTTTGTATAACATACATACATTCTTGGATTTCTTAAATTCCAAATTTGGCATTTATTTAAACAAAAAAAATTAATATTGCTAATATAGAGTATTTTTAGATCGATTATGACAGTTTTGAATATCACCATATTGTTTGACGTCCAAAAAACTTTCAAAAAATTTAAATTTAAAGCAAAAAATTATAGATTTGCAAAATATTAATTCATTTGCATAAATTGTTAAACGAAATCTTGAATTTGTTAGCATAAAAATTAATATTTTAGACTAATAACAACCTGTTTTTATCAAATGATAAACGCCTTCAAGAAATTTAAATAGATTAATTAACTAAAATTTGAAAAAAAAATATACTGACTTATAAAACAAGTTTTTTTTTAATTTTAACAATTAAATAAATATCAAAATTTATTATCTTTAATTCTATAAATTCTTTTTTAATACTAATTTATTACAGACACTTTAAATTAAAATTTATTATTTTTGTTCCTAATATTACTTGTTTAAACAAAAAAAATATATTTAACTTATTCATTCATACATGGGTAAAAATATATATAACCATCTGACCGATCTGCATCACCCTTTCAGAACTGGATAAAAATTGGTTTAAATGTTGTATTCAAGTAGGAAAAGAAAAATTCCAATTTTTGGGCCGCTGGACCAAATAGTTCCGGAGATACCACGGTTTGAAAAATGAAAAAATCATAAATATCTTACTGAAGTGGTCATACGTTTTTTACCATATCTCTGTCAATCTTAATGATATGAATCTCAGTGATATCTCATTTTAAAGGTAATGGGGTCCACATTAAAATAAAATTAAGCAAGATTTTTTTTGTTGATGCTTAAATGTCATATATAGGAAATCCGTGGTTTAAGATGAAATATCTTAAAAAAGGGTATTTTTAAAACTCTTGAAAAAATATATGTTAATCCTTTATCCCTTCTTTATACTTATGTTCAAACCGTAGAGTGGTATCTCAACTGGTTCTCGAGTTATGCAAAAAAATGTTACGCCTCATTAGAAAAAATTTGTTATTTTCAAGGTAAAATTTACAAAAATTTTTAAAATTGACGAGTTAGTGATGCTGTTCTTCGATTCTAATAGATTTTTTGATACAGAAGACGAATATGATATTAAAATTGCAATATTAACTGTTTTTTTTTTAAATATTTGCAAAAAAAAAAGTTTGCAATTTTTTTGCAAAAAACACAAGAACCAGAGCTCATTTTAAAATTTCGACATCGTATTCCTGATCTTCGTCCCAAAATCTATAAGAAACAAAATACGGCATCACGTAGCAATAAAATTCAAAAAAGTACGAATTTTTCGCAAAAAACTCCAGAAAAATTGCATATTTTGAAATTTTGAGATCATATTCGTTATCCTTACCCCAAAATCTATTGTTTCTATTAGAAACAAAGTGTGGCATGACAAATGCATCAACTTTAAGAAATGCAATTTTTTTGCAAATAATACTAAAATAAGTGCTCATTTCGCAACTTTGAGATCACACTCGTAATCTTCATCCCAAAACCTATTAGAATCGAAGAAGAGCATCACTAACTTGTCAACTTTAAAATTTTTTGTAAATTTGACCATGAAAATAACAAATTTTTTCTAATGCGGCGTAACAATTTTTTGCATAACTCGAGAACCAGTTGAGATACCACTCTACGGTTTGAACATACGTATAAAAAAGGGATAAAGGATTAACATATATTTTTTCAAAAGATTTAAAAATACCCTTTTTTGAGATATTTCATCTTAAACCACGGATTTCCTAAATATGACATTTAAGCATCAATAAAAAAAATCTTGCTAAATTTTATTTTAATGTGAACCCCATTACCTTTAAAATGAGATATCACTGAGATTTGTATCATTAAGATTGACAGAGATATGGTAAAAAACGTATGACCACTTCAGTAAGATATTTATGATTTTTTCATTTTTCAAACTCTGTTGTCTCCGAAACTATTTGGTCCAGCGGCCCAAAAATTGGAGTTTTTCTTTTCCTGCATGAATACAATATGTTTACCAAGTTTCATCAAGTTTGAGAGGGGTCATCTCCAAAATGCTCATTTTATTGGATGGTTATAGATGGATTTACCCACATTCATTCTTTTACAATATGCAAATTTAAAAAAATTCATACCTTTTAACCTTTTTGGTGAGTGAATAGTCATCTTTAGTTTAAACTTTTTTATTATTAACCCATTAGGGATTTAGTGAAATTAGAGGCAATCAAATTTTTATAAAATTTGAGTACCCCAATAAATCAAACGATTCCGTTGTCGTATAGAATCAATACCACATAATTATCACATCCCGACTAAAAAAAAAAATAATACGGCGCCATATATCATTTGATCCTAAAATAGAGAATCCAAAAATATATAATTATATCTTATTAGATCAAATTTGATATAATTAGATTAGGCAAATATTATCTAATTTGATATTATTAACAATTTGTTCTAATAAGATATAGTAATATATAATTATATCTCATTAGATCTTATATGATCTTCAATATCAAATTAGATGAAATTTACCGTTCCATTTTTGGGATCTAGTTATGTTTTATAATATCAAATTTGATCTAATAAGATAATCATATATATTTGGATCCTCCATTTTGTGGGATCAAATGATAGATCAATTTATATATAATTATATTACAAAATATATGATTAAATCAAAACTTTTTTACTCGGGATATTATTAGACAACGATAGTTTTTTCGTTCTTAACGTACCTTTCCTTATGATATCGTTGTTTCATACAAATATGAAATCGTTTTCGCTATCGATAATTCGATTCAAAACGACCCATGCAAAAATTTATTAGATCTGACTGATCTTTTAAGATCTAATTATATCAATTGTATCTGATTAGCCCATTCCTGCCTTATGGGTATTTAAATACCCAAAAAAGTGTTGATACTTAAAAAATTTAGCGCGGGCTAGATGGAAGATATCGGGCTAATTCTTTTTTCATAAAAAAGAGAAGAGATTGGGTTAATGTGAACATTTAACTAATTTTTTTTTGTTTTGTTTAACTTTTGTTTTTCACTGACAAAAATCGAAGATATTTCTTAATCGAAAATACTCAGGAAAAGTGCACCCAAAACGCGATGCAAGGGGGTAAGGAAAATTTTGGTTTTTACGAAAATTTATTGGAGTTATTTTGACACCCAATAGAAGCGTTTTGTACCCCTTTCAGCTCAAACAAAAAATAAAAGTAAAAAATTACACGGCCTAATACCCATGTCATATCTCAGGTCGGAGCTGAGGTAAATTTTTTTTTATTTTATTTTTTATCAACTTCTGTGGTCTTCCAGGCATACCTATCAAAATTTCATCAAAATCGTACGAGCCGATCTATAGGCAGGCAGTAATGGGTTAGATCTATTATATCAGTAATTGTATCTGATAATAAATCGGAAATGGGGACAAATCTTGGATATAATAGATCTGATCAGATACAATTAAGTAATATACAAATTCTGATAAATTTTTATTAAACAATAAAAATTGTTTTATTCGACCTTTAAAATATTATATTTTGAGGATGTTTATTCTGGCTCGAGGTCATTATTTTCTCTACTAATTAAAACCATGATATTCTCATTGCATAATTTTCAAGAAAATTATTTAATTTATAATTTATAATATTTTAAAGGTCGAATAAAACAATTTCCAACACATATCTAATCAATGCCTTGGCGGTGATGTCTAGAGTGCCATCTCACCAGTATTGTTAATGGTATGAAAATATTCGTGGTTCGATTCTGGACTGGGTATTGATATTAATAAAATTATCATATTAGAAAAACATTTACCATTAACAAAACAAACTGGCATTAAAATCCTACTGATGAAGACAGTCAACTGGAACTGTCCGAAACCGGTATAGGAATACCAGAAATGTCTATAGCTTTTAGAAATTAAAATTTTTCTTCTACATTTTTCAACTCAAACCCTTATAAAACAATTTTTATTGTTTAATAAAAATTAATCAGAATTTGAACATAATGGTTGGCACGCCATAGTGATGAATAACCTTAATGTGGTATTATTACACTCACAAAAACAAATAACATCATATGTAAAAATGTTTTAAATATTTTTGTTGGTTATTGATAATCGTTGCCTTACTAGTATAGTACAATTTCTTTGTCTTTCTAATTCCCATTGTGGATAGAGTCGAATATGTACTAATATTTTAGTTTGTGCACAAACGATTTGTCATTAGATTCGTTTGCTACTTTGTAGTAAATCGTTTCTATTTTTTGCTAAATAATCTTGACAATGGAATCTGACAAATTCCGAAACACGTGTTGATTAAGTCTTGCAAAAATGTCCAACATAAATAAATTTAAAACAAAAAAATAATTTTCTTGAAAATTATGCTATGAGAATATCATGGTTTTAATTAGTAAAGAAAATAATGACCTCGAGCCAGAATAAACATCCTGAAAATATATAATTAATATATACAGATCATAACAGATCACATCTAATCGATTTTTACACGGGGATAGTAAATTCGCCATTTTTAGAATTTATCGAAAAACTATCGTTATTCCATGCGATAACTATGTCGTTTCGATATAAAAATATGATATGGTTATCGCTTTCGAAATTTGCAGGAAGGAAGATAGCAAACTCGCCTAAAATTTGAAAATGATTTCATAATTTTTGGAGATACCGTAATCGCTATACTATTTTCGCTACCACTTATCGTTATTTGGTTTATTGGGACATTAAAAAAAATTTATGTCTTCCAATTAAATCCGTTAGTTTGGATTTTATTTGTCTTCGAAGAGCTGTAAGTCTATGTCCCGAATATACCCTTAAATTATATTGTTCTTAATGGGTTAAAGATTAAATTTTTAAATACCAATTGAAATCAATAAAAAGTTTTTAATAAATTCCAAGTGCAATTTATGTGTTTTTTTTTCGCTATAAACCTTATGCATATGCAAAAGGTGGAAAGAAAATATGTTTTTAATTGAAACAAATTTAAAAAAATGCATTTTCTTCTGTAATAATAATACATCATCATCATCATCATCGTTGCAGTTATGTGGGTGTTATTGAAATTAGAATTATTACTTGAAATTTATGCATTTTTAAATAGTCTACTTATTTGTTTAATTAAAAACACTTTAAAAGGTTAAATTTTTAGACTTGAGATGAGATACAGAAAAAATCAAAAAATTACAGAAAAAAAATTGGATTAGAAAAGTGTGTCGACAAAGTGACGTTGCCACAGAATTTTAAATTTAAACAAGTAAGGAAATTTTACATAGTATTTAATCCTTTTTTTCCTAAGTTTTAGTAAACAAAAAGTCAAAATGGCGATATCTCGAAAACTAAACGAAATAGAGCAAAATGGATGAAATTTTCAAAAGCAAATACAATTAGAAAAACTTGGAATAGTCTAGCTCTACACATTTTGAAAGACAAAAGTGCATACATACGAAATATTAAAAAAAATCTTAACTGTGAACCCCCCTTAAATTTGTTACCAATACACTATGGTACCAAATCCATTTTTTTGGCATAAATTAAAAAAAACAGTAGAAAAGTTAAATTTGACTTGGTCGAATCTATGAATCACGTAATTTCAAAAACAAACCCTTGCCGAAATTTACTATTTTACTTATAACTTTTGAACCACTGCACAGTGCCACATTTGGCCAATCTAGGACGACAAAAATTCAATTTATATTGGCTGGAAATTCGGTATAAATGTTCGTTTTGACTTCAAAAACAACATTATGAAAAATATGGGAGGCCAGTTAACGGCCACGCCCACTTTTTAAAAAAATTTTAATTTTGGTTGTAATTTCTTTAAACTTGGTATATATACTCTGAAGGACTGTAGAAATAATATTACAAAAAAAGGGGACGGTCAGACAACTGCCACGCCCACTTTTTAAAAATATGTTTAAAAAATATGTAAAAACAAGGTTTACATATCGCCCCACTGTAGTCGGAGTCGCAGACGGTCGCAAAAGTTAGCCGTTGAAATAAGTACTATGGATATTGGTCAATATGTCTGAAAAAGTCCGGCGACCAATAGAGACCAAACACAAAAGTTCTCTTCCATCAAAAAAAATAAATATATAATTTTCTTTTCAAAAATTTTTATTATGTTAAAAATTTAATAAAAAATATAAAAAATTGTTTAAAAAAAGAAGAAAAGATAAAGATAATGCCTTTAAATATCCTTTAAAATTACCAAAAAAGAGTGTATAAATATATTTTTTTGTTAAAAAGTTACAACAGTTTAAAATCGACTTAATTAATGCGAAATAATGAACACTACTTTCAGGATTTTACAAGATGCAACTTTATGCACCCACATCTTAATAACGAATAGAATTATAGTTCTTATATGAGTATTTCCGTGTTATTAGGAATGTTTTATAATACATACAAACAAATCATAAAAATCGGTGAACTTTTTTTTTTTTGATTTTTGTCGTGCTAGATTGGCCAAATGTGGCACTGTGCACTGGACCGATTTCGCTGGATTGCAATACCTACCTGACCAGGTAAATGCCCAACATATATGCCAAACTTCAGGAGCCCCAAAAAGTCTTGTTTTCAACAGAAGGACGGACGGACATCGCTAGATCGTCTTAGAATCGATCGAGGATCATGAATATATGGGGCATTCCAGGCCAAATCACTCACTTTTAGACCCGACCCCTTTTGATTTTTTTTATTTTTGGATATGTTTTAGTACTTATTAAATGCAAATTGGACACCAATTTTCAGCCTTATATTCTAAGATGGTGTTGAGTCATCAATTTTTCAAAATTGCGATTTTCTCAAAAAAAATAAAAAATTTAAATTTTTAATTAATTTTGACCATTAAAAATATAGATGTCTTAAAAAAAATTGGACAGCGTTTTGTTGGTATTTAAATGTAGTTTTAGAAAAAAAATATGAAAAAATTTTTCGAAGTAATTATCACTTATTTTTTGACGTTTAAAAATTAAAATCGACTTTCTGAAAAAGTCCAAAACCTTCGATTTTTTTGTAAAAAACTACAACAATTCTACTCTAAATTAAGCAACTTTTAAGCTATAATTCGAGATGTGATCACAATTCTTTTTACTTTTTTTCAAATTTTTAAAATTGCACCTTTTATTTTTTGGCTCTGATTTATTTTATATGGTGCTCCAAAAAAAAAATGGGTAGATACTGACCATAACTTACCGTAGATATATTCATTTGGAGGTAAAAATACGTCTCACAAAAATTAAGAACGATCGGACATGGGTAAGGCGTTCAACATGGGCCTTGAAATTTAGAAAACGGATTACAAGGAAAAATATGTATTTTTTCTGTTTTCTCAATTTTTTTGGTATTTTAAGTTACAGAAGTGGTTACAGAATTATGATGTGGAGTAAAATGCCTTTCTAATAAGGTACATAAAACTAAAATCGGTTGAAAATCAGCCAAGTTATTACAACTTCCCCAGGCATCTAGCGTGTGTCATACCACTTGATTAAAGAATACGAGTCCTTAAGAATTTTTTGTGTAAGAAAAATTTGAGATTTTTTTTTTTATATTTTTCTTAGAATTTAAAAAAAAATCTGAAAATTTTCCTATTGGAATAGTCTGAAAATTTTCCTATTGGAATAATCTGAAAATTTTTATAGAAAAATCTAACAATTTTTCTATATGATAAATATAAGAATTTACTAAAGGAAAAATCTGAGAATTTTTTTATTAGAAAAAATCTAATAATTCTTCATTGGAAAAAATCTGAGAAGAAGATGGGTAAAACGGAAAGAAAGGGAAATTATGTGAGAATTTTTCTCTACGAAAAATTACCAACAATCTCAACATATTTCTATAGAAAAAATTATTTTGAATCTATGAATTTTTATAGGAAAAAAAGTCTCGGAATCTTAAAATTTTTCTATAAGAAAATTTTCTTCAGGGAAAATTTGAGAATTTTTCTATAAAAAAAAATTATTAAAATCTAAAACTTTTTATATAAAAAAAAAATACACAGAATATGCGAATTCTTTTATAGGAAAAATATTTTGGAATCTTTGATTTTTTCTATTTAAAAAATGTTTCAGAATGCCAGACCTTTTTTAAAGAAAAAACGTCACGGATTCTAAGATAATGTCACAGAATCTGTGATTATTTCTGTTTAAAAGAAGTCTTAGAATCTAAGACTTTTAATAGCAAAAGCTGGACCTTTTCTGTAGGAAAAAATTCTTAGAATCCTAGAAAAAATTTTCAGGATATTTCTTAGATTCTCAGAATTTTCGATTGGAAATATGTCTCAGAAAATGTTTGAGAATCTCAGACTTTTTCTTAGGAAAAGTGTCTCAGAAAACAATACTTTTTCTATAGAAAAATGTCTCAGAATCTAGGAAATTGCTGAGAAAAATTTTAAAAAACAATATAGTCTTCAATTTTTCTAATCTCAGGCACTTTCTAAAGAATAGTGTTTCAAAATCTGAAAATGTTGGTGTAGAAAGCACGTTTCGGTATCTAAGAATTTTTCTGAAGAAAAACAAAATAGAAATAAAATTTCGAAACCTAAGCAATTTTCTATATAGAAAAACTCACCAAATCTGAGAAAAAAAATCTGTACGAAAATTTTTTCTAAAAATATAAATTTTTAGGTGGGAAAGTTGCAAAAGTATCTGTGAATTTTCTTTATGAAAGTGTATCAGAATCTAAAAAACCTAAGAGTTGGATCCGCGTCTGCAATAACAAATCTTAAATAATAAAAAATTAAACCACAATTTAATATATTAAAAATAAACGAACATTTTCTTATATTTTTATAATTTCTGTAATTAAAAAAAAAAAAATAATCATAATACTTAAAAACTAAAACAATTACTAATAATATAAAAACAAAGTTTGTATTTAAAATTTCTTATTCAAGTTTACTACTACTGGCTTTAGCCAATAGAGGCGCATCGACTTCATCAATTCGTAAAGTTTGCATATTACTAGGATCGATATTGGCTTCTTCTTTGCTGCGAGCCAAAGAAGCATTAATACTATTATCACGTTGCTCATCGGGAAATTCACTGGCCAGATGATAAATAATTTTTTTGAATAGAAATTCCGAAAGATTACTACGTAAAAAGAATAAAAACATCCAATTGGAGAAATTGCATTTATTAATAACGGCCGTTAGTTCCTGTTCATCCAATTTTCCGGGTTTGGCCCAGTAGAGAGAATAGCGGGTGAAACGAGTGCTAAAAAGAAAAAATAGAATGTTGAATTTAGAAATTGAAGTAAAACAATAATATTAAATTTCACAGATTCTGAGACATTTTTTCTAAAGGAAAAACTCCTAATCTTAACCACTTAACTATAGAAAAATTTCTGGATCGTGAAACATTTTTCCTGTAGAAAAATTGTCTATTCTAACATATTTTCTACAGAAAAATTCTCAGATTCTGAGATTTTTTTCTGCTAAAAATATTCTTAAAACTTACTTTTTATAAAAGAACAATGTAAAAACTCTCCATATTAAACCCAAAATGGTGGCAGCCAATAAGAATATATACCAAAACCATAATATGGTATAAATTTTCTCATTAATAATATTTAATGCCATCACGCACAGAGTATCATGCATCTGCAATGAACCACTAGCACCAAACTTATGAAAATGACATTTAGTGACTTTAGGGAATACAACATCCAAGGCATCCATTTGATCTGTCCAACGTTCATGTAAAACTTTTATGCCCAACGAATAGAAAGCACCACCCAAAAATCTATTGGTCCAATAGATTTGCACCAATAAGTTTAATAAATTGAGAATTTCAGCAAATACCAAATGTGCACCCCATGACTGATTTAAACGCATCCGATCAATCATAGTACGACGGATATCTTTAATTCGTTTGTCCATGTCGTCCATAGAAGGAACATTTAGATTACCAATTTTTAAGCTACGATTTTGTAAGTATTTAGTGAGGCCAACCATTTTTAAGCCAAATACTAAAGCTTTTATGCGGCCACCTAAAATGGAAAAAGATAAATTTTAAATAGGGTGGAAGCAGATAAGAATTATGAGTTGTTACAGCAGAATTTTTAAAGAATTTATTCTCCCATTTGTGATAAGGAAAATTGGAAAAAAAGTTCTACAAAATTCAAAAAAATCTGAAAAATTAAAATAAGGTTGGAAAATTATACAAAAATTAGGAAACTTAGGAATGAATATTCAGGGAGAGAAGAAACATGATTGTGACAATTATAATAGAGGAGCAACAGAGTATGATTGATAACTTTATTAAAACACATAAGGAATTTGTAAACTCCTATTGAAATCCGATAATTGCATTTGAATTTCGGAAGAAAACATCAAATGAATTTCGAAAAATTTCAATTGAATTTTGTAAAAGTTCTATTGTAATTTGTAGAAGATCAGTTAAAATTTAACGGCATGTAATTCGAAAAAAACTATCGGAAATTCGAAAAAGAGGAATTGAAATTCGAAGATTCCAATTGAAATTCGTAAAAAATCAACAGAATTTTTAAAAAGTTCGATGGTAAAGATCAAATGTAACACTGTGCAACTGTCACCGAGTGAATCATGAATGGGACCAGAAAAAATTAAAGAATACCAATGGAATACCAAAACCTCCGAAGGGTTTAAAAAACTTGGCTCGATTTATTTTTTTTGTGGCTCACTGAAGTTTTTAATTTTTTTTCAATGTTTGAAATAAGTCACAAAAAAAATATTAAATCTAATTCTTAGGCAAATAACATTAAAAAATGTCTTCAGTGATATTTAATAGCGGTTCATTTCTTAGAATATATTAACCCTCTCCCATTTTAAGGAGTCATTTTGGTCCTTTTTTTAAATATACTCTCAAAACATCACTTAAACGTGCTTTTAAATGATTCAACTGTTCTACAAAAATTTTCTGCATCAAATTTCATTTGGGGTTCTCAAAAGTCAAAATTTCTTACGAAAAGTGCAAAATGCTTAAAGAAGCAAAATTGTGAATTATCACAAACTGTTAAATTGTTTTTCACAAAGCCGTGTGAAATAAGTCGAAAAAATTTAATAAATTTGCTTCTAAGCTAAATTACGTAAATAGAGGTCTTAAATGAAATTTGAGGTTCTTTTCTTAGAACATATTAACCCTCTATTTCCTATTTTTAGGGGTTATTTTGGTCCTTTTTTCAAATATCCTCATAGAACACCACAAAGACGTGCGTTTAAAGAATTAAAGTGTTCTACGAAAATTCTCTACATAAAATTTTACTTGGGGTAGTCAAAGGCCAAAAAATCGTGCGATATAAGCAAAATTTTAAATCATCATAATTTATTAAATTGTGTTTCACCGAGATACTTAACAATTTTACTGTTTTAAACATTCAGCGCTTTTCGCACGAACGTTGTGCCTTTGACAGCCCTTGTCAAATTTGATGCAGAAAATGTTTAAAAAAAGGACCAAAATTACCACTAAAAATGGGAGATAGAGGGTTAATATGTTCTAACAAAAGAACCGGAATCAAATTTCGTTGATGACATTTATTAACATCATTTAGTTCAGGAGCAAAATTATAAAATTTTTTTGACTTATTTTACACGATGTTTTACGCGATTTCGCCTACAATGGCTGTAGGCAAAATCGCCCAAAAAATTTTATAAAAATCGCCCAACTGCAAAATCGCTTAAACTAATATTAAAAATTACCCAAAACGAAAAATATGAAATTTCGCACAAAATTAACGAAAACAAGTAAGAGTGTTAAATTCGGCTGTGCCGAATCTTTTATACCCTTCAACAAGTAAGGGTATTTTTTGGGAGGGGGATTCGGCGGAGGCAGTGGGGACACCTAATTTACTAATTTATTTGTTATGCTTTTTGCACTAAAGTAATACAATTTATCATTATTTAAACTATTTTTTAAAATAGTTTAAATAATGATTTATAAAAAGTACCTTTTATAAAAAGTAACTTTTATAAAAAGTAACTTTTATAAAAATTAACTTTTATAAAAAGTACCTTTTATAAAAAGTACCTTTTATAAAAAGTACCTTTTATAAAAAGTACCTTTTATAAAAAGTACCTTTTATAAAAAGTACCTTTTATAAAAAGTACCTTGTATAAATAGTACCTTTTATAAAAAGTACCTTTTATAAAAAATACCTTTTATAAAAAGTACCTTTTATAAAAAGTACTTTTTATAAAAAGTACCTTTTATAAAAAGTACCTTTTATAAAAAGTACCTTTTATAAAAAGTACCTCTTATAAAAAGTACCTTTTATAAAAAGTACCTTTTATAAAAAGTACCTTTTATAAAAAGTACCTTTTATAAAAAGTACCTTTTATAAAAAGTACCTTTTTTAAAAAGTACCTTTTATAAAAAGTACCTTTTATAAAAAGTACCTTTTATAAAAAGTACCTTTTATAAAAAGTACCTTTTATAAAAAGTACTTTTTATAAAAAGCACCTTTTATAAAAAGTACCTTTTATAAAAAGTACCTTTTATAAAAAGTACCTTTTATAAAAAGTACCTTTTATAAAAAGTACCTTTTATAAAAAGTACCTTTTATAAAAAGTACCTTTTATAAAAAGTACCTTTTATAAAAAGTACCTTTTTTAAAAAGTACCTTTTATAAAAAGTACCTTTTATAAAAAGTATCTTTTATAAAAAGTACCTTTTATAAAAAGTACCTTTTATAAAAAGTACCTTTTATAAAAAGTACCTTTTATAAAAAGTACCTTTTATAAAAAGTACCTTTTACAAAAGGTACCTTTTATAAAAAGTATATTTTAATAAAAGTACCTTTAATAAAAAGTACCTTTTATAAAAATTTCCTTTTGTAAAAATTACCTTTTGCAAAAAAAACATTCTAGGAAAAGTACTTTTTGAAAATTCCTTTTCTTAAGGGGTAAAAATAATACTTATGGTACTTTTTATATATCCTGAAATAATGATCATAGAAACTTGATATTTGGAATGTAGGATCCTTAAGTCAAAACAAATTCTGGAAAAAGGAATTAAAATTTCCTTTTCTAAGGGGTGGAACGGGTAAAAATTTAAACTTTAGGTACGTTCTAATTTCCGGTAGTAATGGCCATAGAATCTTGAAATTTGTAATGTAGGTTCATTCGGTAAAAACATTCTGGAAAAAATACTTTTTGGAAATTCCGCTTCTTAGTAGGGTAAAATGGCTAAAAAAGTGTACTGCCGGTAGAATCCTTCGGTGAAGAAAAAGTACTTTTTGGAAATTCCGTAACTAACGGGGATAATAATATTGCAATTTTGGTACTCATTTTTTTTTGTTCCTATAATAATTGTCGTAAATGCTTGAATTTTGGTGTGTGGGGTCCTTTGGTGAAAAAAAATACTCTGCTATGCTAAAGTATTTTTAAAAGATTCCGTTTCTAGAGGTGTAGAAAAGTGTTTTTTTATACTTCTTGAAATAATGATTTTAGGCAGTGAAAATTTGAATGCTGTATTCTTTAGTGAAAAGATATTTTGGAAAAAGTACTTTTTGGAAATTCTGTTTCTAAGAGTCGTAAAGGGCATAAAAATGTGTAAGTTTGGTACTTCTTATATTTCTTGAAATAAGGGTTCAGAAGGTTTTTTGAAGGTTTTTTGAAAATTTAATTTTAAGTGGAAATGGTGGCAAATGGTTATTAGTACCTTTCTGACTATTAAAGCCTAGAAACTCTAAATTTTACGTTCTGTATCTTTCAGCCGAAATAACACCCAAGAGATGGACGGGGTAAAAAGGGGTACCTAAATTGGTACAAGTTGTGAAAAATGGTATTTTTATATCTATAAGATAAATACAATAGCACTTTTTATTTCTGTAACGCATATTATATGGAGAGTAATGAAACTTGCATTGAGATTGAATTGGAAATGAAATGGTGTAGAACGGGGAGCGAAATGGAATAGAGCGGGGAACAATATAAAACGATACTTTTTACTAAAATTTTTCGTATTAAATTTTTTAACTCCAAATTTTTTCTCTGTTGTTTTTTGTTTTTTTATCCAAAATTTTTTTTATTCCAATTTCTTTTTTCACTGAAATATTTATTCACTCAAGATCCAAAATCCGATACAAGGGCTCGAAAATTGTCAAAATGTTTTTCACCGGAACGTACATGACAACGTACTACCCAAATTATTAAAATTTTATTGTTTAAGTTATTCAATGAAATATTATTTTATGAAAGACTTAAACGTACACACTTAAATAAAACAAAGACTACATGTGAGTCATTTTTTGAAATCGGTAGGGAAATCCTGATTCTTCTATTATCCGGTATTTAACATAACCGGTAACGAAGTTCCGGTGGGCGAGCTAGTTTTTCATATTTTATTTTTGGGCAATTTTTCGTAGTGAAAACTCACCCAATTTGTTATTTCGAAATTTTGTCGAAAAACTATGAAAATGTGCCCAAAAATTTTGGGTAACTTTTCATATCGTCGCTGCGCCTAAAAATGGAGTCATGTGTTAAAGTTTTATTTTTGAGGAGGCCCAAGAAACAACCAAATTTGGTTCTTTCGCGGAACTTTTATGAACATAACTTCACATAAACAATAAACCAATATTATAAATTTCATGTTGATTAAAAGTTGACTCCTAAAAAATACTGCGAAAGGACCAAAAAAGGCTGTTTCTTGGGGCTCTTTGAAAAAATTTGAAAAACACATGACTTCATTTTTAGGCGCAGCGACGATATGAAATATGGCCCAAATTTGTATGAAAAATTGTTTGGCGAAATTTCGTTTAATTTTTTGGGCGATTTTTCATTGGGCAATTTTGCCTACAGCCAAAACAATTTAACAGTATTTTATAATATACAATTTAGGAGGTTGTAAGCCGATATTTCAGGACTGAAATTGAACCTTTATTATGTAGAGAAGAATATAAAAATTTTTTTGAAAGAATATAAATTCACAAAACGAATACATTCTTTAAAAGTTCTGCTGGTAATAATAACACTTACCTTCCCATGATTTCCATAAAAATCGTGGTATATAAAAACATAATGCTTGACCAAACAAAACGAAGGGTACCCACTGATAATAAGCATGTCTTTTAATAGGTTCTTCTTGTGTTTCATACGGACCAATACCGGGTTGAAATATGGCACCAGTTGATAGAGCTGAATTATTTAAATGGCGGACCTAAGCATATTTATTACCATATAAATAAAACAATTATAAAAGTTTCAAAATAAAGAGTAAGGGCGGATTTTACAGTTAGCGATTAAGTTTTTTTTTGCTCATTTGGAATATATTAATCCCAAGTAAAAATGTGAATGATCAGTGCTGATCCGAAAAATGGATCGCTGAGATTATATCAGTTTTAATCGGACGGATACATTTTCATCCTAAAAATGGGTTTATCTAATTATACATACTCATTTTTCGGATGACATTGTATCCGTCCGATTAAAACGGATCTAATCTTAGCGATCAAGTTTTCGGATCAGTACTGATCTTTCAAATCTCGGATCAGCACTGATTTTACTCGGATCAGTACTGATCTTTCAAATCTCGGATATGATGTGATATATAGGAATATATCTAAACATTTTTACTCGGGATACTCTTGCGTGCTTGAAAATGTTTAAAATTTGATGACAAATCGTAAACTTTTGTGTGGTTAAAGTCTTAAATGATGTCTGTAAAATCCGACCTTACTTTTCGATTTTCCAAACTTACCAAAGTAAATGTTGGCGTAAAAAAACAATATGTATTTATGACATTTGAGGGTATAGTATCCGATATACATTTAATATGTTCTCCAACATATTGACGAGAACACACCAATATTGTGGCCACTAATAATATGATAAAAGTCCAACGATAATGTAATTTAAACACGATATTATCGATGGTTACCCGTTTCGGATTAATTTTTAAAAATGGTGTCACTGAACTAAATGTACTTAACATTTTGCTAAATTCGATATTATTTAATTATATGTAGTGGATTTATTTTTTTCACTATGCGAAAATATGAAATTTAATATTTCAATTAATCATCAGTATTTTTTTTTATTCGTTTTTTTTTGTCGATAAGTTCGTTTCACTATTCACTTAAGGTTTTAAAAGTAAATGATTTAATACGCGCTATTAAACGTCCTCCTCAGAACGTTTGTAATACATTTTGTCAACTAAATATTTCTCTTTGTTTCCTATCAGTCCATAGTCCCCATAGTTGGAGTTCATTATATGTGTGTTACTCTATTTTTATACGCTCCATTAAAAAAAAGTAAAGGGTATATTAACTTTTTCATACTGTAGGTTACACTTTTAAATTGATCCTCAATCGCATTTAAGTTGATCTAAAAACTGTATATTTAAAATTTTAACCAAATCGGACAATTTTAACCCTTGCCACTAGAAGGCTAAAGTATGGCTCTGAAAAAAAATTTAGGATCAAATTTAAATTTAAAATGGTGAAAAAATCGGCTAATGTCGTTTCACTCCTCTTTATTTTGAACTTTAAAAATCGAATACGAACACAGACAGAATTTAAAACAAATTTCAATCAACAAAAACGCGGATTCAATCAATTTTTTGATTGAAATTCCTCCAATTAAGAAAATTTTTTGACCAATCATCAAATTATAAGTGATAGATTGAAATTTTTTTCAATTTTGATCAAAAATTTTTTCAATTTTGATCAAAAATTTTTTCAATTTTGATCAAAAATTTTATCAATTTTTTATTTATGGTCATTCAAAATAATGAGTGATTTATTGACTTGTAAGCTTATGACAAAATTATCAAAAAAAAAATTTCTTTTGTGATTTCCAATATGTTGCCAACAATAAAAAAAGGAAGACCCGATTATTTTGTATATTTTTGAATAAATCTATTCCAATAAATTAAAGCGAAAAAAAATCTGGTATGTTGAAAATTATAATTCGACAGTTAAAGAAAATAAAAAAATTTTAATCAAAACATTGATTGACTCATTTAAATTTTGCCAATAATTTTTTGTGTTAGCCAATAATTTTTTGTGTGCAAATCCTAGCTGATCCTGCTTTCGAGTTATTGCTAAATAATTACACTGTTCAACAACCAAAACCTCCAAGTGAAATTTCCACCTGATTCTTACAGATTTTGCTCTCTTGAATCCAAATCTGCAATCCAATTTATTCTAGCACCTACCATTTTTGACATTAAAAGTCAAAAACCAATAATTTCGCAATTTTGGTCCACTGTTATAGATTCTTCCAAAAATAGGACTCGTTTACTTATAAAATGGACCTCCTGATTCCAAAACTGCAACCAATTTTTCTAGTTCCGTTTTCGAGATATTCGAGTTAGAAATTTTTTTAACGCGAAAATAACGAACGCGAATATCTTAAAAATGGAACATGACAGAAAATTTTGGATTGCAGTTTTGGATTAAGGAAGTCAATTTATATGAAACCAAGTCCTATTTATTTGTTGGAAGCAACAAAACAGTGGACCCTAAAAAGTGCGAATTATTGAAATTTGACTTTTTACCACCGAACATCTCAAAAACGGTATATCGAGGGCCTTTATTCAAAATCCTCTATCTTCCATTTTGAAGAAATTGACTTTTTGATGTCAAAATATTCAGTAAAATGGCCCTCATCTATGGTGTAAAATTTAGAACAAAAATATTTTATTCGCATTTTTGGTTTTCTCCATCTCTTAAAAAATTAGTTTTTCTGAATGCAAAACCCTCTATCCTTTAAAATAATTAATTAATAAATATTTTTTTTTCAATAATTTCATACTAATTTTTGCATACTGAACTGATTTTGTCAATAAAATTTCCGAACCACGATTTTGTTCCACTGATGCTAGTTTTTTCTTAAAAATCGCAATGCTGATCAGCATCTGTGGGCCAAAATCGCGTTTTTAATTTTTTTACTATTTTTTATCCAATTTGAGATGAATTCTGTAAAAAAAAATATTTTTGTCTTAAAAATCAGCACCTGTGGACCAAAACCGCGATTTCGGAATTTTTTATGAGCCGTTATCATTAATGAATCACGTTAAAAATTTACCGATATCGTAAATGAAATCATAAAAATTCATTGTTATTAAAATGGGGGGCCCTTGTGGGTTAGTTGGTAGCGTCCTAGCCTATGAAACAGGGGGTCGTGGGTTCGATTCCCACAAAAACCCTTGCTCGATTTCGCTACAACGAGACGACGATCATTGTTACCAGTTCTCGTTTAGGTTTGAATGATTAAAAATGATTTAATTAAATTGAAAAAAAAAAATAAAAACTAATCATTGGATCAAATTATTAATATTAAAATGCAAAACCCTCTATCTGATAATTTTCATTCATGTACTTTAAATATTTTTGAGAAACAAAACCCTCTATCTATCATAAAATCCCCAGTAGTGCAAAATTTTAAAAACGAAATATATTTGAGATTCAGTAGTTGATTTGAAAAAATATTAAAGAATTTTAATTACTCTAACAATACGCGAAATAAACAGTTTTTTGGCTCTCCTGAAAAGTTGTTTTTTTAGATAGAGGGTTTTGAATATAGGCCCTCAATATGAAATATGGGCCAAAATTGTATGAAAAATTTTTTGGGCGAAATTTCGTTTTCTTTTTTGAAAACAAAAAGACAAAAAAAAACAATAATTTCGCACTTTTGTTGGTACACTGTAACAGATTTTTACAGAAAAAAATTACTTGATTTTAAACAAAATGGACCTCCTGATTCCAAAACTGCAATCCAAATTTTTCTATAATGTTTCGTTTTCAAGATATTCGCGTTTGAAAAATTTTCCACGCGAAAATTTCAAACGCGAATATCCCCAGCAAAAATTAGGTAATGAGTACCCATTCCCAATTGGATTACCTGGTAATGAGTACTAATTACTCGCTGCGTTACTTTATACCCCAAAAAAAGGCCTTACTTTTAACTTACGATGTAAATGATTTGCAATCTGTATTTTAAAAACCAGTTTAGTTTCATAAAAATATATAAAAAACAATTTTACTCTTAATTTATTTTCTCTCATTTAACAAGAGTAACTAAACAAACAATGCAGTTACTTTTTCAACTTTTCGTAAGCGAGCTAGGAATGGGCTATTATTTGTTAGCATTTTCGTAAGCGAACAAAAAAGGCCTTGCCTCCAATGACATCGCCTTGTTAAAGTAATTAACAATGAAATTGGGACGTAACTAGGTACTCATTTTCGTTATAAATCCCAAAATTAATTACTTGGTAATGGAAGTTTTTGCTGGGTCTCGTAAACGGAACCTGCTAGAAAAAATTGGATGACAGATTTGGATTCAGAAGAGAAAAATCTATGAGAATCAATTGGATATTTCAATCGGAGGTTTTTGTTGTTGAACACTGTAATTATTTAGCAATAACTCGAAAACAGAATCAGCTAGGATTTTCGTGTTAACGATTTTTTAAGTTCAGAATAAAGAGGAGTGAAATGCCATTAGCCGATTTTGTCACCATTTTAACACAACTTAAACTTGCTTGAAGAAGGGTGTGCTAAGCGCGCGTCCTCTTCACAAATAGTTTTTTTTGAATATCGATCTAAAGGGTATATAAGTTTCGGCGCAGCCTAATATAACATTCTTAAATGTTTTCTTATTTTTAAAAAAAAAGTCTCAAAGTTTTTATCAGAAGTAGTATATGTATTAAACATGGCCATATAAACGTTTTTGAGTTATTTGATGTATTAAGTATTTCTTTTTTAAAAAATATTGCGTTTTTTTTGTTATTGTTTTGATAAGATAACATTTCCTTAAGTGTAATTTGAGTTAAAAGTTCTCATTGCTCTTTAAAATAAAAAAAATTTGTTTTAAAAAATGTTCAATTAAATGCACAACATTTTTTCATCACTAAACCACGAGAAGTTGCAGCGAGTTATCTTTTGATATTATTTTTCAAATACAGCGACAAAAAATAATCGCTTAGGTAGTTAATTTAAGTTTGGGATAGGTTCAAAAAATTATTAAAATTCAGAGAAGTTTAGAAAAGTTTAATTGCAATTTGTAAATTACTAATTGAAATTCACAAAAGGCGAATCGTAACAAATGAATTAAAGAAAAATTTAATTGAAATTCAAAAAACTTCAATTGGAAATTAAAAACGACGATTTAGAATATTTGAACTAAAATTTATAAATTTTTAATTGGAATTCCGTTATATGCCTAATTACAATTTTGAAAATCTCATTGAAAATAATTAAAAACAAGTGAGAGTGTTAAATTCGGCTGTGCCGAATCTATAATACCCTCCAACAGATAAAAAAAATTAAAAAAAAAAGAAATTCTGGCATCAAATTGTTTTATTTGCTTAACAAAAATACAAAAAAAACTGAGAAAATATGGCGTTTTTTAGAGGTTAGTTAAGTTCTTCAGAGGGGAACTTTTTTCCCCTGGTCCTATTTTGCCCATTTACGAACTTAAATTGCCTAGGACCAAAAGACATATTCCTGCCAAACTTAACGAGTCTATCTCTTTTACTTTGGACTGCATCGTGTGTTATACAGACGGACGGACGGACATACGGACTTTCTAGAAAAGTCTTAGAATCGATCATAGATCAATAATACATATGAGTCATTCCACACCAACTGTTCCACTACAGAAAAACCAAGGTGGTATCAATAGGATATCATTTGCAAAGTATTCGCCCTTAGGGCACTATTAAATAACAAAAATAAAATTTAAGATTTTTCAAAAAGTGGGCCTTGGAGGCATGGTCAAAAATTTTAAATTTCAGCATTTTTTGCCTAACTATCTTTATTTCAATATTTATGCCAATAAAATAAACACAGTGATGTCTTTAAAATAAATGCTTTTTAAAGATTTTTGTATGGGCTATCGATTAAAAAAATAAAAATTGGAAAATTTTCAGAAGAAGTTCTGAATATTTTAAATTTATATTTAAACTTTTTATATCAAAAAACATGCCACAGTTTTATTTTTTTTTACATGTTTAAAAAATAGTTAAGGTATCTGTTCTGAAATTTTCAGAGATGCTTTTTTCCTTATTTTCGAGAAAAAAAATGTTGAACATTGCACTATGCTAATAATTTACAATAATGGGGTATATTACATATGCGAATGAGTAATATTAACTCTTAAAAAACATTTAAAATAGAGATGTGATCGTGGGTAAGTTTTTTTTTACCATCATGCACTCTCACCAAGGAAATTATTTTAATCACGCATGATAATTTATTTCGCTCACGTTTAGTCACGCTCACGTGAGTATCGTGCCCGTGACAACATTTGTTCTACTCACGTGAGCGTGCGTGAACGTGAGGAAAATTAAAAATCGTGCGTGATTAAAACTTTTCCTTCTTGAGCGTGAGTGATCGTCAAAAAAAACTCACCCACGAAAACATCTCTATTTTAAATGTTTTTTAAGAGTTAATATTACTTATTCGCATACGTAATACATATACCCCATTATTGTAAATTATAAGCATAGTGCAATGTTCAACATTTTTTTTCTCGAAAACAAGGAAAAAAGCATCTCTGAAAATTTCAGAACAGATAGATATAGTACACCTTAGCTAATTTTTAAACATTTAAAAAAGAAATAAAATTGTGGCATGTTTTTTGATAAATAAAGTTTAAGTTTAAATTTAAAAAATTCAGAACTTCTTCTGAAAATTTTCCAATTTTTATTTTTTTAATCGATAGTCCATACAAAAATCTATAAAAAACTTTTATTTTTAAGACATCACTGTGTTTCATTTTATTGGCATAAATATTGAAATAAAGATACTTAGGCAAAAAATGCCCACTTTTTGAAAAAACTGAAATTTTATTTGTGTTATTTAATAGTGACCTAAGGGCGAATATTGACATGACATCACTTTTTTTTGCTGAACATTTGGTGTGGAATGCCTCATATACTTTATGGGGTGCCCGATCGATATTTCGATGCGTTACAAACGGAATTACAAAGTGAGTATACCCCCATACTGTGGTTGGAGGGTGTCAAAACCCAATTAAAATTCAGAAACTTTCAATGCAAATTCATATAAAATTTCCTAAATTTTAATATCAAATGATTTTTTCTGAATTTTAGTGGGGATTTTGATCATGCTGCCAGTCTGAAATATTATTTATATCTCTGTGTTGAGATTGTTTCTATTTCCCTAAAAGTTCATTGTCAGTAAGATTTTGAAGAAACCTCTAAAAAATCATAGTATTCCTTCCGCAAAAAAATCATCGGAGTACGATTTTATAAAATTATGGGGTGCAACAGTCACGAAAAATTTTTCGAATTATTATTCTAAGAATTTTTCATTAAATACAATTTCCACTGTGATATCTTTAAGTGATTAACTTTTATTTTATATTTATCACAATTACAGTTATAAAACTGAATCATTTAAAATTATGAATAATAGTTATAAATAGGGCAAGTACTTTCATGAAAATGCATATTTTTACTCAGCATTATAAACATAACATAAATTAAATATCTATCCGAATCAATGAATTTGCAACAAAATGGCATTTATTTGTAGTTGCATATTTTTGCATATTTTTGCATATTTTGGTGTAAATGCATATTTTTGCATATTTTCATATTACTTTTTTTAAATATCAATATTTTTTCAAAACTTCCTTAGAAAAATTCAAAAACATATCCCCTATTTCCTATAGAAAATTGTATTTATTTATGGAAATCATATTCTGATGCAGTTTTTTAAAGAAAATGGATTCTGGAATTATAATTTTTAGATTCTAAGAAATGTTTCCTATTCTGAGACATTTTAGAATAAAAAAAAAAATATTTTCGAATTTAAGATTTTTTACAGGAAAATTGCGTTTTTATTTTCATTACAGTTAGGGTCTTTTGAGTTAATTTTTTGGCTTGAAAATCGGAAAATTCCGCAAAAAAAGCTAAAAATATTTTAAAATATTTTTTTTTTTAGAATAGAGAACAAAAATTATTGAAAAATATTTTGTTCTAGAAAAATATTGTATTTTAATATTTTTTTTTTATAATTTTTTTACTTCAGCAATATTTAGTGACTCAACCAAAAAACTTCACTCAAAGAATTATGTAGGTAAATTCCAGTGAATATTCACTTAAAACAAATGAAATTTTATTTAAAAACCATTCCACTGTTTTTTTCATTTAAAATAAAAACACATTACAGTCAATTTTAAATTTTAATTTAATGACTAACCAAAACATTAAAAAACTAGTGAATATTCAGTTGTTTTGTATTGAAAAACAGTAAAACTATAGAAGAAATTTTTTACTGCCGAAATTAAATGTAACAGAAAATTCGTTTTTAATACAGTAAATTATTTTTTTTTAAACTACAGAAACAGTAAAAAAATTAAATCCTTTATAAAATAAGTGATTTTTCTTTTAAAATGACTTTACTGATTACTTTTTAAAATAACCTACAAACAGTTAATGACATAATTTTCTTAGTGTTCTTAAGTAAAAAAATATTTACTAATTAAAAATTGTTTGCACTCAATAAAACATTTTTAAGAATTGTCGAGAGCCATAAAGTATTTGACAAAGCCTAATTTATGTAAAAACAAAAATTTTTAGATGCATATTTTTGAAGTTTTTAGTGCATATTGTGAATTTTTAGACGCATATTGTAGGCACATATTTTCGTTTTTTAGATGCATGAAAGTACTTGCCCTAGTTATAAACAAAAGAAATTATATGATAACATAAGCCAAAATAACTTTATATTAAAAAAGCATAATGTGCTAATAGGGCGGCACGTCAACTTTAAACTTTCGAATATCATGTCGTAATACCTGCCAAACGATGGCCACGTTAGAACTGATTGTGGGAAAATTGCTGAAAAAATATCGCAAGGTCATCTTCAGTCGGCAACCAGCGTTCAAAGTTGGAAAAAATTACGCATTTCGACAAAAATTGATGTCCGAACTTTTTGACCAAATCCGGCTCAAAAAATTCGGAAATTTTGCGTACTTTATTGGCAAAATATTTAAAAAAATATTAAAAAAAATATAAAAACACGATTTTGGTCCAAATATTCTTTACATAACACACTTAACATTTTTCAACTTTTGGGACCAATTTGGATAAAAATAATTTTAATGTTAAAAATCAGCATCTGTGAACCAAATTTTTTAAATATTTTTCCAATAAGCAGCAAATTTTTGAATTTTTGAGCCGGATTTAGTCAAAATATTCGGACATACATTTTATTCGAAATATGTAATTTTTTTTCAACTTTTACAGCTTCAGTCGGCAACCAGCGCACATTGGGTTGAAATGGATCAAAAGTAGCGCTTTATTCAAAACTGAAAAATTTTTTTTTACAAAAATTATTAATTTAGGATTAAAGTATATAAAATAACACTAAAAAATCTGTAACAACTATTATTCTGAGTTGTTTACTTTTCTTGCAATCCGCCGTCAAAATCAAATAAATTTTTGTGTTTTTGAATATGGTGCTAAAAATTTAAAATCAACTTATTTCTAGAATTTTTTTTTGGTATTTATTCATTCAAAGGTAATTTTTTTATTATGGAACCATCAACTTCAGGTATTTTCAAATATATTTCTGTTTTTTGTTTTTTGAAAATTGTTGTAAAAATATTTTTGAAATTTTTTTGTAAAATGTTCCAAAATTGGAGTATTTTTAATACTTGATGGAATATAAAAAAAAATGTAAGAGGTTGTTATTGCTTATACATTGTGATAATAAAGCATATAGTATAAGCTTTAATTTAAAAGAAAAAAAACGTCCGCGTTTAATGCCGTTATTTTTTATTTAAGATTTTATGAAAAAATATGGTGGTTTCAATAACACATCATCACAAAACAAGTAGAAAAATTAAATTCGACTTGGCCGAATCTATGAATACCCTCCACAATGCCCATTTTAAGTGATAGTAAATTTCCTAACGTGAAAAAAATAACAGTTATGATTAGAAATATTTTATTTTGTATAAAAAAAATTTTTTTTAGTAATTTTTGAAAAAAAAAATACTAATTTTTTTTTGAGTGTAAATTTTTTTTTGAGTGTAAAATTTTTTCGAATTTTACATTCAAAAAAAATTTACTAATTTTTTTTTTGAGTGTAAAATTTTTTTTGAGTGTAAAATTTTTTTTGAGTGTACAATTTTTTTCGAGTGTATTTTTTTTTTTTTGTTTTGGTATAAAAATATTTTTGAGTGACAAAAATACGTTTTAAAATATTTTTGTGACTTACCAATGGTTTTAAAACAGGTTTAACGGGTTTTCACCACGTGAATTTAAGGTGAAGCTAATCTGATATTCACGGTTTTGCTAATAACTTTTGAACCACTGGACCGATTTGGGTGAAATTCAATACGAACTAGGCTGGAGGAACGAAAAACATATATGCCAAGCTTCAGCATCCTCAGAATTGATTTTCGAAAGTTATAGTGCTTTTTATCTCATAAATTCACGAAAAACCCTTGCCGAAATTCAGTCTTTTGCTCATAACTTTTGAACCACTGGACCGATTTCGCTGGATTGCAATACCAACCTGACCAGGTAAATGCCCAACATATATGCCAAACTTCAGGAGCCTCCGTAAAGTCTTTCAAAAGTTAGCGTGTTTTCAACAGACAGACAGACAGACAGACAGACGGACAGACGGACGGACGGACGGACGGATGGACGGACGGACGGACGGACGGACGGACGGACCTCGCTAGATCGTCTTAAAATCGATCGAGGATCATGAATATACATACTTTATGGGGTCCTAGACCAATATTTCGAGGTGTTACAAACGGAATGACAAACTTATATATACCCTCTATCACTAGAGTGGAGGGTATAAAAACAAAAAAGTTTCTGACCCAGAAACTAGACCCACTTATCCTTATGTATTTTGACCTTCTGAAATCGATTCTGCCATCAGAATTGAATTCTATAGTTGGGGTTTCCTGTGATTTACAAGGAAAGTCCGCAAAGTGAACCCACCTAATTTCCTTGTGAATTTGACAAAGTTACAAAATTTTTTAATTTTATTTCTGTATGTAAGGTTCAAGTCTGATTTATTACGAAGAAAATAAGAGTGTTTTAAATAAAATCCGTAAAAAATTGCAGAAGTTACATGCATTTGAACAAAAACGCGTTATTTCAGTTTTATACAAAAACAGTTGAATTTATGTTGTGAATTAATGCATTTTTGTTCAAATGCAAGTAATTTCTGCAATTTTTGATGGATTTTATGAAAAAACCTCTTATTTTCTTCGTAATAAATCAGACTTGAACATTACATACCGAAATAAAATTTAAAAAAATGTTAACTTATTGTTGGTCAACTTACAAGTTTCCTGACTTTTTTATGGAAAATTTAGAAAAATTTAAAATTTGGTGAAACACAAAAATCCGACTTTAAACAAATTTTAAGCAAGTATTAATACATATTTATTTTTTATTGTTTTAAATTTTTATTATCCCATTAAAAATACTTTAATTTGCAACTGTATTCATTAAATTATCGCTTTTGGTTTAAAAGTTACAGCTTAAATTGTGAATCAAGTTCAATTTTCAATAAACACTAAAAAAATTCTGACAGGTTAAAAAAAAATAAAAAACACATGTTTTCTCTTCAAAAGGGTGCATTCTAATGTATTATTCATCATTCATCAATCAAAAAATATTATATGTTAAAATTACTGCTTCCCTGAATAAAGCGCCACTTTGCCTCTCATTCAACCCAATGTGCAGCGGCTGGATGAAATTTTTTCATAAATTTCCCACAATCAGCTCTAACGTGGCCATCGTTTAGCAGGTATTATGACATGAAATTAGAAAATATAAATTTGACGGGACGCCCTAGTGCTTAACCCTTTTGTGCATTTTTCATTTTAAAAAAAGTCTCACAAAATTGTCTGACTCTGAGACATTTGTCCTGAAGAAAAAGTTGTAGATTTTGGGACATTTTTCCTACACATAGAAAAAAAATCTGATAATTTCCAACTGAAATTCAGTTGATGAAGCCAAAATTCGTTTGATGCATTTGCATATAGGTTATCACAATTGAATACACTATGAAACAAATAAAGACTTTTTTAAAAACACAAGAACTTGACTATATTTTTTTTTAAATATAGTCAAAAATATTGTTTTTTCACTTTTTTCAGCATAACATACAGGGTTTGTTAATTATTCACAAACAATATTTGGAAAAATTGTAGCCACGGTCAAGCTGAACAACTCTTTTGAAAATAACAAAACAATCCGAACGTGCTTGACACCGTAATTACCTACTGAAAGCCACCTCGTACCTTAAAATTGGTCGATTTTGACCAAAAAAAAATCACAAAATGTCCCACAATCGCCTCTAAATCCCTCTAGACGGATAAAATGCATGACCAACCCCCATTAATTTTTTTAGTGAGGCCAACCACTATTAATTTTTATTCCTCAACATTTTTTCCGAACATACGAACATATCTCTACTCCATATGGGGGCTCCCATACAAAATGACATTTCTATAAAATTTGCCCCCACCGCTCTAACTCTCAACAGAAAAAAATATGGAGGAAACAAATTTGAGTAATACTTGTTTAAATTTAAAAAAAAAAAAAAAAAAAGAGTAATTTTTTAATTGACGCAATTAAAAATTTACTCAAAAATTTTAAAAACAATTTAAGTAAATAATTTAATAAAAATTTAATAGTTTTTTAATTTTTTCAAACTCTCATAGTTTTTTGAGTTCTCGTTTAGATTATAGTTTTTTGTATATGTATATGAAAGTTTGTAATGGTCTTTATAAAATCTTCCTATGTCTTTGGTAAAGTTTGAAAAAACAAGTTTTTTGTTTTTTTTTTTTTGTAAAAAAATTTAAAACTTTTTAAAAAATAAATTGATAAAATTTGGGTAAATTTTTAATTGTGTCAATTAAAAATTTACTCAAATTTTTGGCAAACATTAAATAAATTTTTATTAAAAATTTACTCAATACTATAAAATCGTTTACTGGTGCAAAATTAAGTAATTTTTTACTCAATAGTATTAAACATTTACTCAAATATTTTTTTATTTTTTTCTGTGTGCCACAATCAAAATAATACATTAGTAGATTTACTAATTTTTTTTGCTAATGCTAGTCAGCTAACCTTTAGCAAATTTTTAGTTGAGATTAGCATGTTAGCAAAAATATCTTGTAAATTTCATTTAGAGCATTAGCAATTTTAAACAATATTTGAACTAATTTTTCTTGCTAAATTTAAAATGGAGTTGACCAAAAGTTTTTTTGCTAATATGTATTAGCAAAAATAAATTGTAAATTTTTTGTTTTAAGGAAACTTAAAATGGCGCTATCTCGGAAACTAAGCCATATAGAGCAAAATCGAGGCCATTTTTGGTTCTAGGGCTCTCCATAGTATCGCCGGTCTTCTTCACATGTGTGGACCCTAATGGGTCCTAACTTTGGATCCAAAAAAGTTAGCATTCCCGAAAATTTTAAAATGCTCATATCTCGGTAAATATTGCCGACACAACAAAAAGTTGTAGCTCTCAATACGTAGAACATGACCGCAAAATAACCAAAAGCTTTTCGAGTAATATTTTTGAAGTTATCGAGTTTTTTAATTCTCAAAACCCCAGTGGTCCCCTAAAATCACGTATCTAAAAAACTAAGCAAGGTAGAGTGAAACGGACACAAATTTTGGATCAAAAACTATGACGACTTTTAAGGAACCCAACTAGGTCTAGGCCCATTGGGGTCTGGACCTATAGGGTCCGAACCCAATGGGGTCCTCAAATGTGAAATAAGTTGAAATAAAAAAATTTCAGTTAACTAATGTTTGGCAAACCATTTTTGCTAACTTTACCAAAAAAATTGTGGGTTCAAAATCAGCAAATTTTCTTGTTGGTTTACAAGCTTTTTTGCTAACATTACAGTTTTTTTTTTTAGTGCAAGAGTGCCCCTAGATAATGTACTATCCTTTAAATTTTTATAATTTGGAGTCAAAAGGCCACATTATGCTTTTTAATATAAAGGTTTTTCGATAATGTTTTTAGGTTAATATGAAGGACACCACTTCAGTTTAACTATATAAGTTAACAATTAAAAAAAGATTATAAAAATTACTCTTTCAAATTCTTCCTAATAAACCAAACGATACCGTTATGATATCGAGGCAATATCACCTAATTATCACATCTATCGCATATCATATCCAGGGCCTATATTCAAAACCCTCTATCTATACAAACACAACTTTTCAGGAGAGGAAAAAAATATTTTATTTCGCGTATTGTTAGAGTAATTAAAATTCGATATTCTACAAATATCGATAAATTCATGCTCAGTATGCAAAATTTTGTATGAAAACATGTAATGCATGATAAAATTATTAAAACAAATATTTATAAATTAATTATTTGCAAAGATAGAGGGTTTTGCATTCAGAAAAAATAATTGTGTAAGAGATAGAGAAAACCAAAAATGAAAATAAAAAAATAACAAAAAAAAAAATATTTTTGTTCTGAATTTTACACCATAGATAAGGGACGTTTTACTGAATATTTTGACATCAAAAAGTAATTTTCGTGAAAATGGAAGATAGAGGGTTTTGAATATAGGCCCTCGATATATAGTATTTCCGTTCTTAATGTACCTTCCCTTACGATATCGTTTTTGCATAAAATTTTATTGATAACGATAGTTAAATCGCCATTTTCCAAAATTCATCGAAAAACTGTCATTATTCCAGACGATAACGATATTGTTTCCATATTAAAATGTGATATCGTTTTTGCTATCGAAATTTCCAGGAATGACGACAGCAAAATTGCCTAAAATTATAATAGTGTCACAATTTTAATTTAAGTTGATACCGTAATCGGTATCATACAGGTGATAATAATTTCGCTATCACTTATCGTTAGTTGGTTTAGGACCAAAAAAGTATTTTTTTAAGAAAAAATTTTTACATAAAACTTTCCGATTCTGAAACATTCTAAATAAAGTTTATGAGACGAGTTCCATTTGAAAAACTTATCTTATTCTGATAAGTTATCAGATTCTGCATCCCGCTTGTATCACGGTTCTTCTACATAGTTTGAAGAAACCACTTTTACTCTGTGACGGAAACAATTATAAAATGTTTCATCATTTTGTAATAAAAATAATTTGTTAAAACTAGAACACCTTGATATACTCAAAACTTTGTCGCAATAATGACTAAAAAAAAAATACATCATTGTTTGATAAGATACAAGTCAAAAATCAGTCAGTCGTATACATAATAAGTCTTTTTATCAGTCTGGTAACAAACAATACAAAAATTCTTAACTATTTAAGGCAATTTGTTAATTGCCTTCTTTATCTCGTTATCTGAACAAAATAAAAAATAAATATTGTGACTATTTAAAAATACTCCCAAAAAATAGTAATTTTAATAACTTGAAATGAATTAAAAAACCCAAAAATGTTTCATTGCCACATAAATAGATTGTATGACTACTGATTATGTAGAAAATATAAAATCAAAATTATTAAGCAAAATAACTCGCAAAATACTGTGATTGACGCAATCTTTGGATTGTTTTTGATCATAAATTGTTCAGGCGTCAAAAACCGTTCAAAAATCTAAACGTAAACAATTGTAATAAATATTAAAGGATTAAAGGCAATCATGATTTTGCCAATAATTTATTTCATTATTTTGTAATTTATTTTAAATTCTAGTAAATTTGAAAGAAATTGAAATAGTTATAAATTTTCTGTAGTGACTTGTGTTTGAATAATAAACATTTCCGAGTAAAAAAGTTTTGGTATAATTATAAATAACACAGTGTTACAAAAATGAATGAAACACAAAAACCTGGGATGCGATACTTTTTATCTAGTAGGTGTTGTCGAGTACAACAAGATTCTGTCCTTGAAATTTTCGAAACACCTCCAAAATCTTGAGTTACGGATAAAAAACCGGTTTTTCGAACTTTTTACACTTATAAGCCATTAACTTTGTTGAATATTAACCGATTTTGAATTTCTCGACGGTTTTAGAAAGAATAAACTAATATCTTTCGAAGTTGTAAATATGAAATTTAAGTAATATTAAAACAACTGTGCGTATTTTGCCAGCAAACTCAATTTTTCAAAAAAAAATCATTATTTTTTAAGTTTGAAGATGTTTTATCATATTTTTTTATTAAGGAACCGTACCATTTATGCATTTATTAATAAAGTATATTTATTTAAGAGTAAATTACAACGTTGGTTTTTAAAATCGGTTAAAAACAAAATTTTGGAATAAATGCCTGCGCAATGTTTTTCTACCAACCAACCATTATCTGCGGGGTATACTCACTTTGTCATTCTGTGTGAAACACATCGAAATATCGATCTAGGGTCCCATAAAGTATATATTTTTGATCAGTGACCGATTCTACGACATTCTAGCTTTGTCCGTCTGTCTGACCGTCCATTTGTCTATCTGTGGAAGACACGAAACTGTCTAAAATAAAAGAGCTAGACTCCTGAAGTTTTGACACGAATATGTGTTATGTTTATAGGACAGTGAAGTTTGTAAATGGGCTAAACCGGACCAGGGGAAAAAAGTTTCCCCTTGGAGAACTAAAGCAACCCCAGAAATGCACTATTTTATTTTAAAGTTTTTTTTGTCTATTTGTTCAACAAATAAAACATTTTTGCATCATATGAAGTTCATTGACCTGCTGTTGAACCAAAGGGATTAAACAATGCCATTTTTTGTTCCGCTTTCCTTTTAGGTTAAACGAAAAATAAAAAAAAAAAAAAATTTTATTATTTGAGTGTAAATATTATAATATATGAATTTGTAAACATTAATCGCTATGGGAAGGTGTCCCAAGACAGCATCAGCCACAACCCCCCTCCCCCCTCAAACCCTCGAAACGTCCTTGTAGTTTTTTATTTTCATTTATCGCAAGGGAAAGGTGTCCCAGGCAGGCCATACATCCGCGCCGCTGAGTTCCCCTTCTCAACAACAGTTTAGAACAAGAGCTTTCGCCAAACTTTTTTGCTTTAGAGTCCCATTGTTATTTATACACTCAAAATAATTCTACAGTAAAAGGTTTAGTAAGTGATATTGTACCAAAATCTACTAATTAGTTACTAATTTTAGTATCTTCAAAGTACTAACATTAGTAATTTTTACTGGTTTTGACTAATATTAGTTAAAAATTTTAGTATTGGTTACCAATTTCTGCACTAGGTCCTTTTGGACTAAAATTAGTTAAATTTTTAGTATTGAATACCCACGTTTTTTTTTGGGTGTACAAGATTCACATTCCCCTAAATTATCTTGTCTTCTACAAGCGGACGTCCGCACATGACGGACATCTCTTCAATGTCTTAGAATCGATCATTGATCAAAAAAATATATTCTTTATGGGACTCTAGACCGATATTTCGCTATCTCTATAATGTCCTAAAATCGATCACTGATCAAAACATTATATTCGCTGTGAGACTCTAGACCGATATTTTGATGCGTTTCGCACGGAATGACACAGTGAATACACCCCGTACTACGGTTAGAGGGTATGAAAACATTGTGCAGGCATTTATTCCAAAAAAGTAAAAAGTTCGAAAAACCGGTTTTTTACCCGTAACTCAAGATTTTGGAGGTGTTTCGCAAATTTCTATAACAGGGTCTTGTTGTACTCGACAACACCTACTAGAAAAAAAGTATCGCATCCCAGGTTTTTTTTTCTGTCACACAGTGTAATTTGATAAAACATATATAATTATATAAGATTACCCGAGTAAAAAGTTTTTGATATAATTATATATAATTTGATAAAATAATATCAAATTATATATAATTATATAAAATTATATATAGAGGTAAAATTTTCCAAAAATTTATATATAATTATATCCAGGATTTGGTGGATATAATTATATAAAATTATATCAAAAATTATATAATTATATATAATTTTATCAAATTATATATAATTTTATCCAACTTTTTGGAAAAGTTTACCTCTTTATATAATTTTATATAATTATACATAATTTGATATAATTTTATATAATTATATATAATTTGATATAATTTTTATCAAATTATATATAACTAGCTATACCCGGTCCGCGTTGCTGGCCCTAAGAAAAAACTATTTTATATTGCATCTTAATTTAAATATAGTGTCGGACAAAATTAAAGCACGGGTCCGGGTCCAGCTAGTAACCTTTGGTTCCACCCTCGGTTATCACTATCTATAGAAAAATCTCAACAAAATCGGTTCAGCCGTTTTTGTGTTATTTCGAAACAGAGAAATCTGTAGAGAAACAGACAGACGTATCGTTAATTATAGTACAAAGGGGCGAGTCATTTTACGCATTTTTATTGAATCGTGGCTTTTAATATAGCTAAAGTTGCAAGTTGCGTCCTCGGTAAGTACTATCTATGCTGCAAATTTTAATGAAATCGGTTTAGCCGTTTTTGTGTGATTGCGGAGGAAGAAATAAATTTTATTAAATAAAAAAGGGAGTGGCATTTTTTACCCCTTTGCCGAATCGTGCTCTATCATGAACTATAGTTCTAGCTTGGTTAGTACCATAGTAGTAAAAGATAAAATAACGTTGAGTATAGCATAAAGGGGCTAGGCAACTTACGCCTCTTTGTCGAATCGTGTTCTTATATGTCCAGTAGTTCCACCCTCTTTGAGCACTATCTGTGCAGGAAATTCATTAGGATCGGCTTAGTAGTTTCTGCTTGATTGCGAAAGTGGCAGGAATATATTATTTTTGGTCTGTTTGACCAACGCTCAGGAGATGTACCCTATAAATGAAATTCATTGTATTTTCGCACCATTTTGCAATTATAATCTTATATGGCCTACACATGCAATTGATTAGCACTATCTTGATTAAAAACGCCAAGAGAATCGGTTCAACTGTTTTTGCATAAATGCGATCGTAGTATAACATGGCCGTTGGTACCATCAGTGCTTAAAATTTAATTTTCATCGTATCAGCCGTTTTGGCATTATTGCAAAGCATGCAGAAATATTTTCAATTCAATACAAAGGGGCGTGCCATTTTACGCCCCTTTGTCCAATAACGCTCTAATTTGGCACATAGTAAGTACTCGATTAGTACTATCTTTGGTTTAAATTTTATCAAAACTGGTTTATTTATTTTTTATATACAGATGTCAAATGTGGTGCAATGTAAAAATTCGATTTTGCCACGCCCCTCCGCCCACAAACAAAGAATAAAATATCTGATCACACAGTGTTACTCCCGAGGCTATTCTAAATTTTCCCTGAAGATTTCATTAAGATCGGTCCAGCCGTTTTCGCATCTATAAGAAACATACATACAGCCGTTTTTGCATTATTGCAAAGCATGCAGAAATATTTTCAATTCAATACAAAGGGGCGTGGCATTTGACGGCCCTTTATCCTACAATGCTCTAATTTGGCACATAGTAAGTACTCGGTTAGTACTATCTTTAGTATAAATTTCATCAAAATCGGTTCATTCGTTTTTTTATAGATAGATGTCATTAGTGGTGGAATGTAAAAAATTGATTTTGCCACGCCCCACCGCCCACCGACAGAAAATCAAAAATCTGACCGCACAGTGTTACTCCCCAGGCTATTCTGAATATTCCCTGAAAATTTCATCAAGATCGGTCCAGCCGTTTTTGAGTCCATACGGAACATACATACACACATACATACATACATACATACACACATCCATTTTTATATATATAGATTACTAGCTATACACGGTCCGCGTTGCTGGCCCTAAGAAAAAAACTATTTTATATTGCATATTAATTTAAATATAGTGTCGGACAAAATTAAAGCACGGGTCCGGGCCCAGCTACTAACCTTTGGTTCCACCCTCAGTTAGCACTATCTATAAAGAAATCTTAACAAAATCGGTTCAGCCGTTTTTGCGTGATTTCGAAACAAACAGACATAACGTTAAATATAGTACAAAGGGGCATGTAATTTAACGCATTTTTATCGAATCTTGATAGTCTAAAGTTCCATGCTGCATCCTCGATTAGTAATATATGTGCTGCAAATTTCATTGACTTCAGTTTTGCCGTTTTTGTGTGATTGCGGAAGAGGAGGAAATAACTTTTTATTTATGAAAAACGGGAGTGACATTTTATACCCTTTTGCCGAATAGCGCTCTACATATGACCTACAGTTCCCGCTCGGTTAGTTCTATCAGTAGTGACAGATTCGGCTTATCCGTTTTTGCGTGATTTCACAACAGGCAGAACTAACGTTCAGTATAAAACAAAGGGGCTTGTCAATTTACGCCTCTTTGTTCAATCGTGCACTGAAAAAAATAGCTATACTGAAATTAAATAAACACTGTTATTAATTTAAGTAAACAATTTTTTTTGAATTTACTTCAACTTATCTTAATATAAGGTGGTTTTACTTAAAACAAAGAAAATAAACTTGAAGATAGTACATGCAAATACTTAAAAAAGCACAATAGTTTTCCTTAATTTGTTTTTTTAACTTGTAGAATATAAGCCGTCCGAGTTATAGTTTTCGAGTTAATTCATTTTCAAATTTCTCAAGACCCCATTCCCATATCTCGAAGGGTCCACAGAATCCGTAAGTTTAAGGAAATTCTTACTTATTTTAAAAAAATATTTTTCCTCTGGATAAAAACAATTAAACTTATATTAAGTACCATATTACTTACTTTTAAGATATATTTAAGTAAATGCATTACTATGTTTTAGGAAAAAATATACTTATAAGAAGAATTAATATCTTTGGAGCCCTCGCATACCCTTCTTTTTTTAAATTAAGTTCAACATGCTTTAAAAATGGTAAATTTTTTTTTCAGTGTGGTCAGTAATAATAACGATCTTATATGGTCTACATATGCACTTGGATAGCACTGTATGTAGTGAAAATGTCAAGAGAATCGGTTCAGCTGTTTTTGTGTGATTGCGAAACAGGCAGACAATGTCCAGTATAGTACAAAGGGGCGTGGCATTTTACGCCCCTTTTTCCAATCGTAGTATAACATGGCCTATAGTTCCGCACTCGGTTAATACTATCAGTCCTGAAAATTTAATTAAAATCAAATCAACTGTTTTTGCGTTATTGCGGAGCATGCAGAAATAAAATGCAATTCAATACAAAGGGGCATGGCATTTTACGCCCATTTGTCCGATCACGGTCTAGTACTTGGCACACAGTTAGTACTTGGTTAGTACAATCGTTGGTATAAATTTCATCAAAATCGATCCAGCCGTTTTTTATATATAGATGTCATTAGTGGTGCAATGTAAAAATTCGATTTTGCAAACCCCTCCGCCCACTGGCAAAAAAGCATGGCATTTTACGCCCATTTGTTCGACCACGCTCTAATTTGGCATATAATTAGTACTCGGTTAGTACTATCTTTGGTTTAAATTTCATCAACATCAGTCAATCCGTTTTATATCTATAGATGTCATTAATATTGCAATGTAAAAATTCGATTTCGCCACGCCCATCCGCCCACACGCAAAAAATTAAAAATCTGGCTGCACAGTGTTACTCCCTGGGCTATTTGGAATATTCCCTGAAAATTTTATCAAGATCGGTCCAGCCATTTTCGCGTCCATAAAGAACATACATATAGCCGTTTTTTGCATTATTGAAATAACTTTCAATTCAATACAAAGTTGCATGGCATTATACGCTACTTTGTCCGATAACGCTAAAATTTGGAACATAGTGAGTACTCAGTTAGTGCTATCTTTGATATAAATTTCATCAAAATCGGTCCATCCGTTTTTTATATATAGATGTCATTAGTGGTGGGATGCAAAAATTGGATTTTGCCACGCCCCTCCGCCCACAGACGGAAAATCAAAAATCCGACTTGACAGTGTTACTCGCTAGGCTATTCTGAATATTCCCTGAAAATTTCATCAAGATCGGTCCAGCCGTTTTCGAGTCCATACGGAACATACATACACACATACATACATACATACATACACACATCCATTTTTATATATATAGATTAGGGTGGTTTTTTATTTTATTTTTTTTGGAATTTCGAGGAGCGCGCAGCGAATTTTTGTGCCATTTGATGTTAAAATAATTGTGTAAAAATTTGAGCTAAATCGGATAAAATTAACCCGAGGCGCAAGAAGGTCAAAGTTTCGAGAAAAAGCCAAAATGGCCAAATTTTGAAAAAACTTAAAAAAATGTAAATTTTGTAGAAATGAAAAAAATAAAATATTTTTTATTTAACTTTCTTGCAATAATACTAAGAAAAAATTATCTTAACTTTTTATGACGGCAGTAACACTTTCAAACATGAAATACAAAAATTACCATGCATTTTGGGGGGTACCTGATATGAGTGTTTTCGATTTTTTGAAAATTTTATTAAACAAAAAAATTAAATCTTACTATTCTATAGCAATGGATTATTAAATACATCCTAAGGCTTAAATATTTAAAAAATTGGGGATATCCATCGACTCAGTTTTTTTTTGGAGTCATTTGAGTTTTGCGGATTTCAAGGAGTCAATTGACTCCAAAAAAAAATTGAGTCGATGGATATCCCCAATTTTTTAAATATTTAAGCCTTAGGATGTATTTAATAATCCATTGCTATAGAATAGTAAGATTTAATTTTTTTGTTTAATAAAATTTTCAAAAAATCGAAAACACTCATTTCAGGTACCCCCCAAAATGCATGGTAATTTTTGTATTTCATGTTTGAAAGTGTTACTGCCGTCATAAAAAGTAAAGATAATTTTTTCTGAGTATTATTGCAAGAAAGTTAAATAAAAAATATTTTGTTTTTTAATTTTAACTAAATTTACATTTTTTTAATTTTTTTCAAAATTTGGCCATTTTGGCTTTTTCTCGAAACTTTGACCTTCTTGCGCCTCGGGTTAATTTTATCCGATTTAGCTCAAATTTTTACACAATTATTTTAACATCAAATGTCACAAAAATCCGCTGCGCGCTCCTCGAAATTCCAAAAAAAATAAAATAAAAAACCACCCTAATATAGATATAAAAACTTTTTTACTCGGGTATATATGGGGCATTCCATGTGAAATCGGACACTTTGAAAAACTTTTTTTTTAGATTTTCCCAATTTGTTTACAGTTTTTAGTGCCCTTCGAAAACTCCTTCGTGGTAAATTTTCAGATTTTTTTGATGACCCGTTCAAAAGATATCGATTTTTTAAAAATTGGTAGTTTGTTCCTTTACTCAAACTTCTTTTAATCATAACTTCTTCAATAATGGTCCAAATTTCAAATTTTTTTTTTTCAAAATTTTTGTTTTTTTACGTACTTTCTAAAAAAAATCCCAAAAAATTCTTAAAAGCGCTCTAGTATGCGATTTTTAAGTTTTAAAATTTAAATCTCATTTTTGAAACTGTTTGTACTCTTCGATTTTTTTGTAATTTTTTTGTGTAAAACTTCTATCAATTCTACAAATTTTTTGCCCAGGAAGATCGTGGGATAACGATTATTACTATTTTTTAAAATTTTTTGAAAAAATTTTATTGTAATTTTCCAATCTTAAAATCATTTCTACTGCTCCAATGGTGCGTCATAGAGGGGTCCTTTATAAGACCGACCCCCATTAATTTTTACGTCTTAACATTTCTTTGGAACAAACTAATACCCAATCTCCAATTTCTAAGGGGGCTCCCACACAAAACGACATTTTTTAAAATTTGTTCCAACCGCTCTAACTGCCCTAATAGTGCCCTTAGAGTAACAAAATATATGACCGACCCACAATATTTTTTTAGTCCTAACATTTTCTCTGAACACACCTACCCTCTATCTTTAACTGTTAAGGCGGTCCCAATACAATTTTTTTTATTTTTCGTAAATTTGTTTTATTTAATCAGCTTCTACCGGTCCAATGGTGCGTCCGAGAGGGGTCATTAGTGAGACCGTCCCCCATTTATTTTTACCCTACAACATTTTTTCAAAACATACCTACGCCCTATCTCCACTCCCTAAGTAGGCTCCCATACAAATAACAGTTGGAGCAAATTTTATAAAAATGTAATTTTGTATGGGAGCCTACTTAGGGAGTGGAGATAGGGCGTAGGTAAGTTTTGAAAAAATGTTTTAGGGTAAAAATAAATGGGGGTCGGTCTCACTAATGACCCCTCTCGGACGCACCATTGGACCGGTAGAAGCTGATTAAATAAAACAAATTTACAAAAAAATAAAAAAAAATTGTATGGGGACCACCTTAACAGTTAAAGATAGAGGGTAGGTGTGTTCAGAGAAAATGTTTGGACTAAAAAAATATTGTGTGTCGGTCATACATTTTGTAGCTCTAAGGGCACTATTAGGGCAGTTAGAGCGGTTGGAACAAATTCTAAAAAATGTCATTTTGTGTGACAGCGCCCTTAGAAATTGGAGATAGGGTATTAGTTTATTCCAAAGAAATGTTAAGACGTAAAAATGAATGGGGGTCGGTCTTATAAAGGACCCCTCTATGACGCACCATTGGAGCTGTAGAAATGATTTTAAGATTGGAAAATTACAATAAAATTTTTTCAAAAAATTTAAAAAAATAATAATAGTCGTTATCCCACGATCTTCCTGGGCAAAAAGTTTGTAGAATTGATAGAAGTTTTACACAAAAAAATTTCAAAAAAATCGAAGAGTACAAACATTTTCAAAAGTGAGATTTAAATTTTGAAACTTAAAAATCGCATACTAGAGCGCTTTTAAGAATTTTTTGGGATTTTTTTTTAGAAAGTACGTAAAAAAACAAAAATTTTGAAAAAAAAAAATTAAAGTTGGACCATTATTGAAGAAGTTATGATTAAAAGAAGTTTGAGTAAAGGAACAAACTACCAATTTTTAAAAATTCGATATCTTTTGAACGGGTCATCAAAAAAATCTGAAAATTTACCACGAAGGAGTTTTCGAAGGGTACTAAAAACTGTAAACAAATTGGGAAAATCTAAAAAAAAAGTTTTTCAAAGTGTCCGATTTCACATGGAATGCCCCATATAGAGTTTAGAGTTTTCAAAAAAAATTTGATTAAATTATATATAATTTGATAAAATTTATAAAAGCTTTTATAAATTTTTATATATAATTTTATATAATTATATATAATTTTTTGAAAAATTTTACCTCTATATATAATTTTATATAATTATATATAATTTGATATAATTTTATCAAATTATATATAATTATATTAAAAACTTTTTTACTCGGGAGTTTATAATTTTTTTTAATCAAATTTTATAAATTTTTTTAAAACTTTATAAAATTGGGTATAATTTGATCTAATTTTTTAAAATTATATAAAATTTTATATACAAAATTGGGAGAAAATTATATAAAATTTTATCAAATTATATAATTTTATCCAAGTTTATCCAATTTTCTCAAAACTGAAACCTCTATATAATATCTTATATAATAATATATCGTCCGACATCCAATATTAAACATGAACCGGATGATAGACGTTTGAAAGTAGAGATCAAATTGAGTAAAACTGCATTTACAGTTTTTCATTTCGTGATCCTGTTTCCTTTTAAAAGGACTTCAAAGTTTTAAAGGATACATTTTGTAAAATATTTTTGAAATATTTGTAATTGTTCTAAGATGTCACTGGTGACGGCAGATGAAAGAGGAGGATCTCCCCTAATTTTTCCATTTTTATATTTTGCCATATCAGGATAAAAGGATGTGAATAAAGTCATTTAAAAACTTTATCAAAATATTTTGTTGAAAATTTTGAATGATATTGAAGGACACATTTTTGAATGGACGTAACTTACCTCCTTTTTCCTGGCATGCACAAATAATAAAAAATGAAAATTAGGCGAGATCCTCCTCTTTCATCTGCTATCTATAGTGGCATCCTAGGACAAGTACAAATATTAAAAAAATATTTTATAAAATTTAATCCTCTTAAACTTTAAAGTCATTTTAAAAGGAAACAGGATCAAGAAATGACAAACTGTAAATGCAGGTTTACTCCATTTAGTCTCTAGTTTCAAACGTATATTATCCATTTCATTTTTATCGGACGGTGTAATATATAATTTTATCAAATTATATATATTTATATCAAAACTTTTTTAACTCGGGTTGTTAAGATTAGCTCGTTTTGAATAATATAAAGCAAAATAATAATTTAATTTTTTAAAGAAAATGTTATCAATTTAGTTTTTATAAGAATTAAATACACTATATAGTGTAGCCTGTTGAGAGATTAACTTGGTTTTGTTGTGAAACGTCATTAACTTACCTTGGTAGATATCAACAAATGGGAAAGCCTATGGAAAATTTTTTTGGCGGATCACCCATATTATTAATTTGTAGGTATTTGATAGAACTTGATAAATGATGAAAAACAATATTTTTAATCCCTTGAACTACAGTAGGAATAACGCCATTTTTTGTCCCGCCCTCTTTTAGGGGCGTGGTTGTAAAAAATAATATATAAGCATTATAATTTTGTACTCTTGCCCAAACCCTCAAATCATGAAAAATATTAAAAAAAACTAATGCATTTATTCCATTCAAAAAGAATTGAAATATCAGTTGAACCCCAGCAAGTTTAAAAAATATACATCCGTGATGGTTATGAATAGCGATCGATCCTAAATCACTTTTTGAATCGATTTGACGATAAACTTCTGTGAGACCATGGGGCTAATCACGTAAAACGAAAACGATAGACGATGCATAAACGACATCAAAATACATATCGTTTTGAAGGGAAATTTGAAAGTGTTTCTTTATTAAATTATTAAAGAGTGTTGTCTTATCCAGAAACATTAAAAAAATTGAAAAGATTTTGATTAGTTTAGTAGCAACAAGGCTTCAAAAATCGACGATAGTTAACTATCGTTTTACGTGATCACAGTCCATGTAAACGGTACATGTTAATCGTAGATTCCGCAATTAAAAAGAATTGTAATGTTTTGTTCGCATTCTTTTTATTTTAACAAAAATTCCAGCTGTATTAAAAGAAAGTTGTTTATTGCACTGCATTGAGTTATCGAACGGACCTATTGTTTTAAATTCAATACACTGACTTATGTTAGCCTAGATATTAAAGAAATAAAAGCTGTTCAAAGAATTTACATTTATTAAGTACAATGTTATTGTATAACCAAAAGTATTTATCTAGTGAATTTAAATTTTCTAAAGATTTGGAACACAGTTAAATCCTAGCAAACATTTTTAACTCAATTCTGAAACATTAAAGACTTTAACTTTTAATGCTTACTTAAATTACACTGTGAAACAGGAATTGAAAAAAAAATCTCAAATTTGTGTCGAGTTGCCTTGATTTAATATTTATCAAATTAAAACGGAACCATTTTTTCAATATTTAAAAATTTTACTTTTCAATATTTAGCTACGCCTCCTAAGCCCAGGTTTTTAAAAATTTAAAAATCAAAAATACATGCTTTTCTGTAGCGGGGCATTTGGTGTGGAAGAACTCAAACATTAGGGACTAATTCAAAACATGGAATTTTAGACTGACATTTTTTTGTATGGCAAAAAAGTTTTTCTTTTGATTTTGAACGTCCGGGCAAATTTTGATTCTCTTAAAACTTGTGTGGGAAACAATTGTGGCCAATTGAATTAAAATAACCCATGGCACCCGGAGATCAAATTTTTAAAAATTAAAAACAAAAATAAAACAAATATGTCATGCGACACATATTTACCCAGGCAGAAACTGCCAACCGTTCCAAAGAAAAAGTCTCGGCAAAGCACTTTATTTTTTATGTAGAAGGTAGTATGAATTCGAAAAAGTGCTTTGCAAGCGCTTTGCCAATGTTTTTCTTTTTAAATCCGTTCAAAGTATAAATTTTTTATTAAAATTTATTAATTTTCGTAACAATTGGAAATTTTTTTATTTCCTGCAGGATAAAAGGCCGGTCCTTGATAGTTCTCGTGATATGTCACTTAGACACAAAGACCTACATATTACAAACTTGACACCTTTTACATAAAAACACCTGTTTCTTTTGCGAGGAAGTGTCTTAAACTCCGGATACATCACATGTGAAATGTCACTGGGCCTATCCCTTTGGAACACTACCCGATTCGGTTCAATACACCACTTTTTTCGGGACTTTTCCAAAAATTTTCCTAGAAGCATTTTCAATAAATTTTTAATTCCAAAACGCAAAGAAAACCGCAAACAAATTTTTTCCGGAACTAAGAAAATATTTCAAAGTTTGTCCAAAATTTTTTTATCCTAATTTAACACATTTCTTTTTTCAAATAAACGCCAAAAATAGTTGTGTCTTATACAATTTTGATACGTCCCATTTTTTTGTTCTAAAAGTGCTATAATAGTACCATATTTTTTGTTTTTAAAGCGCTTTAAAATAGCAATGGCATACCGTTTAACGTGGTTATCATTTTGGACGCTGGGGGAGTACTAAACTGTGATGCTTTCCCAGCACACAAGCGACCATAAAAGTTACTTTGCCAGCGCTTTCCCGTTTGTATTTTTCTGCCTGGGTATCTACATATAAATTTGAATGCGCTGAACACGTATATAAAAAAAATTAAAATCGGTTGAACGGGTTTCGAGATATCGCCTTTTGAAATTAGCAAAAAAGGAGGTTTTCCTAAGTTCAAAATTTTTTTTAAAAAAATCTCAAAGTTTCTTTTCCTTGTCCTTTTCATAGACCATGAGACAGTCTTTCATTTAGACTTAAGTTGAGCCAAATCAAATAATTTTGACCCCTAGCGAACATCGATCAATGTTTTGAACTTTCGGAAAATTTCCACAAATATTTTGGATTTTTAAAAAATTAAAAAAATATATATGAGACCCAAACTCATTTTTGTGGGGGGTCGATTTTTCGAAAACAAGGCAAAACACATCTTTGAAAATTTCAGAACAAATAGAATAGCACTTTTCATTTTTTTAAAAATTAAAAAAAAGTAAAAATTATTCAGAACAGATAGAAAAGCACTTTAACTTTTTTTTTTAAATTAAAAAAAAATTAAAAAATTGCAGCATGTTTTTTGATAAATTAAGTTTAAGTTTAAATCTGAAAAATTCAAAACTTCTTCTGAAAATGTTCCAATTTTTTTTTAATCGATATTCCATACAAAAATCTATAAAAAAAACCTATATTTTAAAGACTTTAATAGCAAATACTTTGCAAATGATATCCCATTGAAACCACTATGGTTTTTCTGTAGTGGAACAGTTGGTGTGGAATTCCTCATATTTTGATACATAATTTCTATTAATTTTGGCATGCTAAAATTTGTCAACAAATATCTAAAAATAGGGTTTTTTTCGCTATTTTTAGAGCTTAAAACGAACTTATATTTAAACTTAATTTAAGCCAAATCAGAACATTTTAGCCCATGGCGCCCTTCGATCAAATTTAGAGTTTTTAGTGAAAATTTACTTAAAAAACCAAAACATTGATCGAGGGGCCAAATTATCGGAATTGGCTCAAATTAATTTTAAATAAAAGTTTGTCGATTCAAGGGAAAAAAATTGTAATATATTTTTAAAAAAAAATTCTTGAACGTAGTAAAAACCCTATTTTTTTGCAAATTGCGAAAACTTGAAAACCGTTTGACCCATTTTAATATTTTTTTGATATTTGTTTTCGCTTCATCAAAACTAACACTACTGAACATTTAAAAAATACCTAATTCGACTGGGACGCGACCTTACACATTTAGTTGTAATTGCTCTAGTGATCACAAATCTGGTCTCAAAACTTTTCCATCACATAAGGTTTTTGAAAAAGTTGAGGTTAAATTTCAGCAAAATCGCCCTTGTGGACATTTTTGCCAACTCAAAGAGGATAAACCCGATGTCATAGTCGAGGGTACAGCTTTAAAATTTCTCTTAAGGATTCTTAACTCATTAGGTAAGTGGCCTTAACCCATATTGTTTTTCCAATATTCAGACTCGAATATTCTAAAAACGGTACGTGATTTTAGAATATTTGGACGGCCGACTTTGAATCAAGTGGGTATAATCGATTTCGCTTTTTCGATGTTTAGTAGTGAAATTAGAATGATGTGTCGCAAAACATATATATATTTTTTTTTTTAAGTTTCAAAATTGCAAAACGTTGATCGCCGGGCGATAACTTTTAGGTTAGGTTAGGTTAGGTTAGGTTAGGTTGTAAGTGGCTGCTGACGTTTTACGTCAACACACGTAGACTCTGAGGTCCATTGTGATACCACGGGACCGTAATAGGTTTCCCTACTAGTCCCTGTCGTTAAACCATTTTGAGCTTCTTATAAAACTCCTTAGATGTTGAATTTTGACATCCAACAAATCAGAAAGATCGTACAGCTCCCTAGATCCCAGTGAAGCAAGTCTCTGACCAGAAAGTGCCGGGCAATGGCAAATAAAGTGTTCGATAGTTTCCAACTCCTCTTCATCCATGCAACTTCGGCAAAAGTCATTCGACGGCACATTTAACCGCTCTGCGTGCTTCCCTATAAGATAGTGTCCGGTAATTATAGAAACCACCGTCGAAATCTCTCCTCTTGGAAGCGATATCAGCTCACTTGTGAGCCCCTGATTAAGAGAAGGCCAAATCAGTCGTGTTGTCTCACACGTCCATCCATTTGCCCATCTTTGATTAGTCTCCGTCGCAGAACAAAGCCGTAGGTTTTCCTTGCAAGTTTCTAGAGGCATACCAACACATTCCAATTCTGTTGGAACCTGTAAGGTAGTTCCTAGTCTTGCAAGCTCATCGGCTTTGCAATTCCCTGGAATGTCTCAGTGCCCTGGGACCCATATGAGTCGTATGTTAAACTGCTTGGCCATCTCATTTAAAGACGTGCGGCAGTTAAGGGCAGATCTTGTTTTCAGAAACATTGAATCCAGGGACTTGACCGCGGCTTGACTGTCAGTATAGATGCTGACTGCGGTTGTAGACAAGACATTGCAGCTCAACCAGTCAGCCACTTCTTTTATTGCCAGCATTTCTGCCTTGTAAACACTGCAATGATCTGGCAATCTACGAGCCAGGCTCAACCCAAGCTCTTCCGAATAGACTCCAAAGCCCACTTGTTCGTGCAGCCTCGATCCATCTGTGTAAAAATTTATGGTAGCTCCACTACCCGGAGTATCCCCCATCCAAGACTCCCTGGATGGTATCATAGTGGTAAAGTGGCGCTCAAAGAGGCTCAAAGAGGGAGCACAGTCCACATTTTGTGGTATTGTTATCTTTTTCAAGATCGCGCTATGGCCACAATCACTGCTCCTCCATTGCAGCGTGCTATTAAGTCGAATTGCCGACGCAGCCGCATACTGCCTACCCAATATGTCCAAGGGTATCAGGTGAAGGAGGATTTCTAATGCAGCCGTAGTTGTAGTACGAAGAGAACCAGTGATGCACATTGACGCCATTCTCTGTACCTTCGTGATAAAGACAAAGTTCGCTTTTGTTTCTAAAGCAGGACACCAGACAATGATTCCATACAGAAAAATTGGACGCACCACTGCTGTATAGATCCAATGAACGACTTGAGGGCTAAAACCCCATCGTTTTCCAATGGCCCTTTTACAGGAATACAAAGCAATCGTTGCTTTTCTCACCCGTTCCTCAATATTACGCCTGAAATTCAGCTTCCTATCTAGAAATACTCCAAGATACTTGGCTCCATCTGAGAAGGTGATTTCAGTACCGTCCAGAGAAACAGAATCAAAAGCAGGAATCTTATTTTTTCTTGTAAACTTTTAAGTCTAGAAGAATAAAAATTTTACCGCCCACTTGGAAAATTACAAAGTAGAAGAAGAAATGTCACTCTACTGCCCCATTCCTCAATCTGGCGGATGTGCCGCAGGAGCGACCGCTTACATGTACATATTTTTTTTTTTAAATTTTGGGATACGAACGTTGTATTTTCTGTTTCTATAATCTATTACTCAACTAATACTCCAACAGTTTTGAAAATAACACGTACATTGGAATGTAGAATTTAAAGCATTCACTGTAGACCACTTCTTTTTTTTAATTCTTCTACAACAGATTTGATCACATAGTTTTATATTTCAATAAAAAAGAAATTATGTCACACATTATTCTTTACGCTTCTTTGCATTTAATGTCTTAACATAAAAAAATTAAAAAAAAAAATAACAATGTGTGATTTTATTTTCGATAAAATTTGTTATTTCAAATTTAATTTAAGCAATTTTTAACACCATATGTTACCTTTTAAGATGTTTGGTAGTTTTTTTTTAGAAATTTGATCAATACAAACAAGGCCATTAATAATAAAAAAAAACGATTTTTAGCACGGTTTTGGTCGATTAAATTTTTGAAAATCAATATCAATAGATATGTATAACACAAAAACACCACAAAATCTTAAAATAAAGTATAAAATTACATTTGCGTTGAATGTTGCACGTTGACATTAAATGAAGAAAAATACAAATAATAATAGCAGTATTTTAACAAAATATTGCTTAATTATTTAAAGAAGTTATTGAAAGATGTATTGTATATTTTATAATAAGCAGGCTAACATTGAAAGTATTTAGCCTTTATTATAATTAAAGTCCTATAATTCTCATTCACTTTGTGAATTATTTGGAATATTTTGTCTTTATTTTTGATAAGAACAACTACGATTCTTTTAAATCTGGTGAAGATTTTTTGCACAAAAAACATATTTATTGTGGTAACCGATTTTCTTAACAAAAAATTTCGATTGGCTCAGGACTTTTTTGATTGTAACAATCAAATAATCCGGTTGCTGTAACCAAAACATTTAGTTGACAAAAAATTCGGGTTTCACAATTAATCTATTTTCTCTGCATAGTAAGAATGAAATAGTATTGTATAGATTTTGTTGAGTTGAGTTGAGGGTGGGTTGTACAAGCCCAAAAAAAATAAGCAAATTTTCTAGGCAAGTCCATGGCGCTCAGATTTTACTATGACATTTTTTATACCCTACACCACTCTGTGGTACAGGGTATAACGAGTTTGTGCTGATGTTTGTAACTACCCGAAATAATGGCCCTAGACCTACCTTCAAGTATACCGATCGACTCAGAATTACTTTTTGAGTCGATTTAGCGATGCCCATCTGTCCGTCCGTCCGTCTGTCCATCTATCGGTTTAAGCACTATACAGGACGCAATTTTCAATCAATTGGCTTACAATTTGAAACTTAAGCCTCTTTTTGCGCAATCCCAAGCCTATTGAAATTGGAGAAAATCGGTCCATGTTAAGACCTATAGCCCCCATACAAACGCCCACATTGGATTAAGCTTAAATGACTCTAATACCCGTATTATAATAGATATCGCTTTTGAAATAACACGTAATCAAATTTTGTATGCACGAAACATCATTCCAAATTCCAAAGGAATCGGGTCAGTCTTTCTGGTAGTCCGCATACAAACCAACCTCCCGATATTCACATAATTCCCTCAAAATTAATAAAAATGAAACTATTTGATAAAAATTTTATTTTTAGGTGTTAAACGTGTACTTTAGTAACCTAATCAAATCGAAATATAATTGGACCATTTTTGGACTTAGTCCCCCATATAAAAATTTCGACCGACATTCAGTTAAATCGGTCTATTGGCAAAAAAATAATCGAATTCCACTAAAATTTGATCTGTGTGTGTTTTCTACACTAAAGTAAGATCTAACAAAAGACAAATCCAATCGGTCCATGTTCGGACTTAGGACCCATTTTCCGGAAACATTGATGTAGGGTATCATATGGTCGGTCTTGACCGACTATATCTTTCTTATTTGTTTTTATTTAGTGGGTTTTAAATCATTATGATCTTAATGAATTTCGTGAAACAATCTGGCATCATTATGGTACATCAATATCATTTTGTATCTCTCAAGAGTTTATTCACTTCTTGTCTTTTTCGTAGCAATACAAGCCAACAAGAATTTAAATTCCTGGAAATCAATGAATACGATCCAGTCAATATATAACAAGTTGCTGTTGTAAATCACGTATGATTGTTGTTATTCAAAAAAAAAAAAAAAAAAAAAAAGAGTTGAGTCGAACAAAACCATCGCATGCATAAGTATATGTAGCAATAAACAAGAACAGCACGAAGTTGAATTTGAAAGACCACTCCAAAACCGAAAACTGAAACTCAAATAAGAACCCAAATGCATGTATCTAAGAGTGGACTGAAACGACGAAAATAAAATTTTTAAATTTGAAAATAAGGATTGGTGCACATTAGCTTTATCTGCAGCGGATCCGGATTTCTTTTTTATGGCCCACTGGCATTTTTAATTATTTTTATCAAAGGTGTTTGGAACAGAGTTCGGCCCGAATCATTGAGTCATTGATTTTTTCATATAAAATGCTCAATGAAATCGATTTCATTGAATCATTATTCCATACAAATTTCTATCATTGCCCAACTATGGTTTGGAAAACGTCCAAAAAAAAACTACAATAAAATAACATCAGAACTTCAAAGTATGGTTTGATGTCTTCATGGCGGTTCTTTTCTTAAAACATTTTAGACCTCTAACTACCAATTTTAAGGGTCAATTTTATCCTTTTTCAAAAACTAAACACAGAAGTTTAATAAAACGTCCATTTCAAGGATTTGAATGTTCTACAAATGTTATCCTCATAAAAGTTTGTGCGACATGCGCAAGTTAGATGGTTAACTTGATCAAAGAAAAGAATCATCATTAAATTTTTATAAAACACTTCAGAACGAAGAATTTACATTATTTTTTTCGTGTTTTTATAACCTCCACCCTAGTGATAAAGGGTATATAAAAGTTTGTCATTCCGTTTGTAACACCTCGAAATATTGGTCTAGACCCCATAAAGTATATATATTCATGATCCTCGATCGATTTTAAGACGATCTAGCGATGTCCGTCCTTCCGTCTGTCTGTCTGTTGAAAACACGCTAACTTTTGAAAGACTTTATGGAGGCTACTTAAGTTTGGCACATATGTTGAACATTTACCTGGTTAGGTTGGTATTGTAATCCAGCGAAATCGGTCCAGTGGTTCAAAAGTTATAAGCAAAAGAGTGAATTTCGGCAAGTGTTTTTCGCGAATTAACGAAATAAAAGACACGGTTACTTTCGAACGGCAGTTCTGAGGGTGCTGAAGTGTGGCATATATATTTGTCGTTCCTCTAGTCCGTTTTAAATTTCAGCTAAATCGGTTTAGTGGTTCAAAAGTTATAAGCAAAACCCTTAATTTCAGATTGGTTTCACCTAAAATGCAAGTGTTGAAAACCCCGAGTTTTAAAAAGCAAGCTTTTAAAACAATGATAAGCCACAAAATTACTTTACAAAGTATTTTTGTCCCTCAGAAATATTTTTACACTAAAAAAAAATTACACTCGAAAAAAATTTTACACTCAAAAAAAAAATAGTAAATTATCTTTTTTTTTACAAAAATTACAAAAAAAAAATATTTTTAATCAAAATTGTTGATTTTTTTTAACATTAAAAAATGTACTATCCTTTAAAAAGAGCATTGTGGAGGGTATTCATCAAGGTTGGCAATCGACACGAATAACGGTATCGATATCGGTATCGTTTTTTATTTTATTTCGGGATCGGTATCGGTTACGGTATTTGAGTGGAATCGGTTACGGTAATACCGATACCGAAACGTCAATACTGGTACGTACTGGTATTATCAAAAAATAAAAAAAACGTAAAAAGTTAAAAAAATATATATCATTCAAAATACGAGAGATCGCCACAAAACTGGACTTAGGTACTCCGATTAACTTTATATTATGCACACGGATACTTTATGGAGCCATTTTGGCTTTTGCATTTAAAGTTTAAAAAAAAATTGAAAACTCGCGATTTTATTAGCGTTTTAAATTTTTCAAAAAATGAAAAAAATGCAAAATGTAGTCAAGTTTGAAGAGCTATATTTCCTAAAGTATATATCGGATTTCAATTCTGTTCAACGCATTCGAAAGGTATACTCGTCTTCTTTATAACTAATATTTTTTAGAGAAAAAATTGTGTCTAAAAATGCAGTTTTAAGACAAATGCAATTTTAAAATGCATTTTTTAAAACTTACTACATCTTCGATTTTTAAAAAACCAACATTTTTGAAAAGATTGCAATTTTTAGATTAAATATAGCTAACAAATACTTTGGGACACGCATTCGTGCTATTTTAAACGATTTTATGAAAAATATCTTACTAAATTTTTCATACAAAAAGTTCAAAAAAAAAATATTTTATTTAGTATTTTAAAATTTTGTATTATTGTAGAAATTTTTTCAAAAAGTATTCCACTTCAATACTCTTCATTAATAAAAGTAAGTATCGCATTTAACTATCTTAAAAAGTTGTTTACAGATTCAGTGTTTCTTCACAATACAGCAGTAAGCAGCAGACAGCAATATTTTTACATGTATTTTGTTGTTGCGGCAACAACAAAATACATGTAAAAAATTTGCTGTTTACTGCTGTATTGTGAAGAAACACTTAACTGTGTTTTCTAAAATTATCAGTTTTCCTTTTGGAGTTAATAACACACAAAGTTGCAGGTTAAAATTTTGTAGAAAACATATTGCAAACATTTTTTTTGCAGCAAAACCGATCAAATTTAAAGAAAGTAAGTAAATAAAGAAGTTTTAATCGCGGTATTAATATTATTTTTTTACAGAAATTGCGAAGTTTTTAGCTCGGACTTTAAAAGTGCAATTTTTGGCAACAAAAACACTACAATTACAAAAAGTGAATTTGCAATTTTATTGCATTTTTCCCGAGGAATAATTTTTGTCTTTATTCTTATATCATATTTCTGATTATTTCATTTTCTAATTTTTTCAAAAAAACGGCTCCGGGGAAGATTTTGATTTTCGTCGAAAAATATGAATAGTAGTGGGGCACCCCAGATTCAAAATCAAGAAAGAAATTTACGAAAACTTAAATGCATCATGTAAACTAAATGCATCTTAAAAATTCTAATTGAAATGCATTGTATTATTTTAAAACTGATAATTTTAGAAAACACAGTTAAATCTGTAAAAAACTTTTTAAAACAGTTAAATGCGATACTTACTTTTATTAATGAAGATTATTGAAGTGGAATACTTTTTGAAAAAACTTCTACAATAATACTAAATTTTAAAATACTAAAAAAAAAAATTTTTTTGAACTTTTTATATGAAAAATTTAGTAAGATATTTTTCATAAAATCGTTTTAAATAGCACGAATGCGTGTCCCAAAATATTTCTTAGCGATATTTAATGTAAAAATGTCAATCTTTTCAAAAATGCTGGTTTTTTAAAAATCGAAGATGTAGTAAGTTCTGAAAAATGCATTTCTAAATTGCATTTGTCTTAGAACTGCAATTTTAGACACAATTTTTTCTTTAAAAAATATTAGTTATAAAGAAGACGAGTATACCTTTCGAATGCATTAAACAAAATTGAAATCCGATATATGCTTTAGGAAATATAGCTTTTCAAAGTTGACTACATTTTGCATTTTTTTCATTTTTTGAAAAATTTAAAACGCTAAAAAAATCGCGAGTTTTTAATTATTCTTTAAACTCTAAATGCAATTATCCAAATTGCTCCATAGAGTATCCGTGTGCACAATATAAAATTAATCGGGGAACCTAAGTCCAGATTTATTGCGTTTTCTATTGATTTCTCGTGTTTTCAATGATATTATTTTTGCAATTTTAATAAAACCACTAAACTTTCGAATTTCGTTTCGTAACACCTGCCTAACAATGGCCACAGAAAATCTGATTGTGGAAAAATTAAGAAAACAATTTGCAAGAGCATCTTTAGTCGGCAACCAGCTTTCAAAGTTTGAAAAAATTACAAAACAGCGATTTTGGTCCATAGATGATGATTTTTAAAAATAAAAATTTTTGTTTAACCAAATTCGCCTCAAAAGTTGGGAGATGATGAACTTGTAAAAAATATTAACAAAATATAAAAACGCTATTTTGGTTTGAAAATGATGATCAGTAGAGATGTGATTTCCATACAAATGCATGTTTTTTGTCAATGGTATAAAAACTTTATCGACCAATTAACTTTTTGAATCAAGGCATCGATTTGTTTTTGTATATTTTTGCATATTTTGGTGGCAATGCATATTTTTTAGCGCATATTTTGGATTTTTAGTGCATGAAAATCTCATCCCTACTAATCAGCTTTTTGGACAATTTGGAAAAAAAATATATATTTTTTTAAAAAAAATGGTTTTTTGAGAAAAACATGTTTTTTAAGAAAAACCGTTTCAATACCGGTACGTACCGGTACTGAAGTAAAAGGTTTTTGGATACCGGTATCCGATACCAAAACTGAGTTTCGGTATTTGTATCGGTACCGGTATTCAATTTAAAGGGTTTTGAAACGGATAACGGTATTGAAAAGGTATCGATTGCCAACACTGGTATTCATAGATTCGGCCAAGTCGAATTTAACTTTTTTTCTTGTTTAATACTGCTATGGTAAAAAAATACAATAAAAATACCATTATTTATATTTTTTAGTTTTAATCATTTTTTTTAACTTCTTCTAAAACACTTTTTAATCGATCCTTATGCATTGCATAACGTTTCGAAATTTTTTCAGCCCACTCTAATGTACATGCATTATAACGACACACTGAAACTACCTGTATTTGTTAAAATGCTTCTGCATTTTACGAAAAAATAAATAAAAACAAGTTATAAATTTTCGATCAATAAATTTTTAATGCTAACGATTACAAAATTTTCAAAAAATTTCAAGAAAATAAATAAGACAGTCGATACCCAAAAAAAAATTTTCGTGTTGTTTTCTTTAGGTTTAGTTAAAAAAGAAAATATTGCTGATAGTATATAATTTTTATCACTGTTTTAAAATTTTGGGTTAAAATTTCTTACCTTTGATTATTTTTTTTTTGGTTTTATATGAGTGTTACTTGCAAAAGGTAAACAATGAAATTAATAAGGGTATTCACGTAAGACATGTAATACACTTGATATAGATCCTTTTTTTATCAATGAATAAGGAAGTTTATTATGTCGTACAATGTAAAATTTTCACAGAATGTTAGTTGGGGGGGTGAAATAAATTTTATTTTAACATCATTTTGAGAAAATATCTTCCATTATTTATTTATTCAAAATTCTAAACTTTTGTCAACGACCGACAGCCAATATTAAACTTTAACCAGATGATATAGTTCTAAATGTTGAGATCAAATGGAGTAAAACTGCATTAATAGTTTTTCATTTCGTGATCCTGTGTCATTTTTAAAGGACTTCGAAGTTTTTAAGGATTACATTTTTTTTGTAATATATTTTTTAAACATTTGTACTTTATTTCATTTTTTTATTTTGCTTTATCAGGAAAAAGGATGTGAATAATGTCCTTTTAAAGCTTTAGCAAAATATTTCGGTAAACATTTTAAATTATATTTAAGCATTTAGTTTTGAAAGGACATTACTGACCTCCTTTCTTGATATTTAAAAAATATTTTACAAAAAATGTAATCCTCTAAAACTTAAAAGTCCTTTTAAAAGGAAACAGGATCACGAAATGAAAAACTGTAAAAGCAGTTTTACTACATTAAGGCTGGATTACTCAATGCTCCGTTATAAAATAACTCTCCGTTAAATTTAACTTTTTCATACAAATTTTGACATAAGGCTCCGTTAAATCGGCAGTTAGCAGCTAACTTTTCATTGAGTAATCCACCCTAAGTCTCTAATTTCAAACCCACGTTATCCAGTTCGTGTTTAACGACTTCCTTTTTTTGTCGGACGGTGTATTAATTTAAAAGTTGTTTTTTCTTGATTTGCTTAAAAAGATTTGGTTCTGTGTTTAAGAAACAAATCGTGCTACGGAACTTGGTAGTAAAAGTTTAAAATCAAATTCATTTTGTATTTAACTGATATTGCATTTTATTCGAATGCTAAACTGATAAAGAAAAAGTAAAAATTGACTCTCATCAATCATTCTTAAATATTTAACATTGATTACCCATATTATTTTAAAGCCATTAAACTATTGCTTTTTTGTTAAGCAATCTTTTGTTTTACGTATATATATCGTCACCTAAAACGCAAAAGGCCCTACCTAACATTTAATTAATTTTAGAGGAGATGCAAAAAACAGCATGCAATAATATGTCTGTTCGATTACCTTACTACAATCTACTCATTTTTACTACTTTTACTACAGCTGGAAATTTTCAATACAAAAAATAACAAAATTTTCCAGTTGTAATAAAAATAGTAGGAAATTTGGGTAAACAAATAGACCTAATAATTTAAATTTGTTAATAATTTCGATATTTTTGATTGAATTAGGTTGTTTTGATTGTAAGGACGTACCTTCAAAATTTAATCAAAAAATGTTTTTAGTTACTTTCATTATCGATTTCGCAAATCACATGTTTGTAAATTTTGGCTATAAAATTTTTAATTTTTATTGTTCAACCTAAATTCTTTATAGCATCGTGTAGGTTAGAGTTTGCAAATAATCGAGATATTTCATAATCGCGATTACGATTAAAAAAAGTGCCGTTAATCGCGATTATCGATTAATCGAATTTTTTACATAATTTAAATTGCAAAGCTTTACTCCAAACCTTTTTTAATATTTACATTTCAAAACGTACGAATTTACAAAAATTAATATTTTTAAGAAATAAAATTATAAACTTTCGAATTTTCCCAACAAAAATAAATCGCAATTTTTAAAACAAAAATCTTGTATATTTCTCAAAAAATTCATAATAAAGCATTCAAAAAGTGTTAAAGATGTTAAAAAGGAAAAGATGTGTGAAATTTTATCAAAAAAGAATTTTATAAGTTTTAAAAAAATAATATTATTAAAAATTATCATGTTCTTTCCTACCTTACTTCTTTCTACTGCATTATCAAGAGCGCTCTTTGGGTGCGCTGCGATATGCTATAAAAAGGAGTAAGGGAGGAAAGAACATTATAATTTTTAATAATATTATTTTTTTAAAACTTATAAAATTCTCTTTGATAAAATTTCAAACATCTTTTCCTTTTTAACATCTTTAACACTTTTTGAATGATTTATTATGAATTTTTTGAGAAAAATACAAGATTTCCTTCCATCTTTATTGCGCTTAAATCAAATCTACAAAGAGTGCTTGAATCAGCGATGAAAAGATACACAACTTCATTGCATCTTAGCAGCGATTAATCTGAATTACCAAGAAGTGCTCTTTACTGTGATATCGCCCACGGAAATCATGCCTGAATTCAGGTGGTTTGGATGCGCTCTTTGACTCGTGATTCCTTTCCAAAAGCTGCTTCCAGTTCAGCAAAATTTCTGATGGGTCGTGTCGGAATACCAGCCGATGGCAAGTAAAGAGATGATTGTGGAAAAATTTATTAAACCATTTTGTAATAGCATCTTCAGTCGGCATCCAGCCATTAAAGTTTTAAAAAATTACGGTTTTCGACAAAAACATACAACGGTTGAATTTTTTGACCAATCCAGCCGAAGCCTTTTGAATATATTTATACAACAAAATTGGGGGGTTACTAAGATCAGAATTTAAATTTTACTTCAAATTTAAACATTTACGGGGAAAAAAGAGAAGAAAAATTGCAGACAATTTAAATGAATCGTGGACAAAGATTTTATATATTTTAAATTCGTTATAAAAACAGTGTATTTTATGGATAATGGTTAATCGTAATCGAATGATTTTTTTTGTCGATTACGATTACGATTAATTGGCCCGATTAATCGCGATTACGATTACGATTTTAATCGTTTTGCAAACTCTAGTGTAGGTTAATGAAATACGTCAGAATCAATCAAAAACCCGATTTTGAACTTTTTGTTAGTTAGGGCGTTTTGCGTTTTAGCTAACGATATTTTTTTTAAAAAAAAAAAAAAGAATAAACAAACAATAAAGAATTAAAAAAAAAAAAAAAAAAACATTGAAAACCAAAAGAAAAGAATAAAAAAAGGTAAGTCTACGTGTTTTTTTAAATTTTTTGATAAAAAAATTTACATATTGATAGAACTATTTTATGACGTTCGTACTGAACCTGTTTAAAAAAAAACACCCAAAATTTTTTTTGTATACAAATCATAAAAATATTAAAATATTAGAAACACAAAAAACGAATTTCACTATTTCGGTACTTTAGGTATTTAAAAGTTAAGATTTTATGATATTATGGGACTTTATAAAAAAAAATACTTGATAAATATCACGAACACCAACCATTCCGGTTATTATTGTTCTATTTTTTTTTTTTATTCATATAATAGAATTGTTACAAGTCACTTTAGATACCCTACATGATATTTATAAGTTTGTCTTACGGTTTGTTATATTAAAAAAAAATAATTCGAATATAATATTACACTGTAAACTCGGAATTTTTCTTTAGAAAAAATGTTTCAGAGTATGCCAAATATTTTCAACCTTTCGACACACATAAAAAAAACTTGTCAAATTACTAGACAAAGTCTCTCAATCCCATTTTATCAATATATGGCAGTTTTCCTTGTTTTTTAACAAAAAATTTTCGAACGAAATTTACATTTTTTTGTAATATTAAATTTTTTTTGTAATTTAACAAATTTACAATGTATTTTAGTAAATTTAAGAAAATTTCTTGTAAATTTTATTGCACCAAAAAACTTGTAAATATACTATTTTACTGGTAAACTAGCTTACCATCCCGGTACTTCGTTACCGGTTGTATTGAATACCGGATAATAGAAGGATCAGGATTACTTTATTAAATTCAAAAAAATTCCCCAACGTAGTCTTTGTTCTATTTACTTGTGGACGTTTAAGTCTTCCATAAAAAAATATTTCAATGAATAATTTAAACAATAAAGTTTTAATAACTTCGCTGGTACGTTATCATGTTCGTTCCGGGGGAAAAATATATTGACAATTTTCGAGCCCTTATGTCGGAATTTTGGATTTTGAGTGAATAAATATTTCAGTGAAAAAAGAAATTGGAATAAAAAAAATAAGTTTCAGTGAAAACATATATAGAAAGAAAAAATATGGAGTAAAAAAAGCTAAACACGAAAAACTTAAAAAATATCATTCCATATTGTTCCCTGCTCTATTTCATTTTGTTCCCCGTTAATTTCCAATTCCATCTCCTTCTTCTAAGGTCATTATTATATGAACAAAAAAGTAACAAAAGTACACTTTATTACCCCCATTAGAAACGGAATTTCCAAAAAGTACATCTTCCAGAATGCTTTTTCTTCACCGAAGGATCTTATAATCGATATTTCAATTATCTAGGATCATTGTTTCAGCAAATATTAAAAGTACTTTTTATACCCGTTAAGAAACGGAATTTCCAAAAAGTACTTTTCCCAATCTTTTTTTTTCAGCGAAGAATTTTGCATTCCAAATTTTAAGTTTCTGTGACCATTATATCAGGAAATAAATAAGTACACTTTTTTACCCCTTTTAACCCCTTTATTATCCGAGAGGCGAACCTTTTCCAATTTCAACTTTCTATGATTATTATTTTATGAAATAAAAAAGTACCAAAAAGTGTCCTTCCGTTCCTTTAAACAAAACGTACTTTTTATAGAAGGTACTTCTATAAAAGGTACTTTTTATAAAAGGTACTTTTTATAAAAGGTACTTTTTATAAAAGGTACTTTTTATAAAAGGTACTTTTTATAAAAGGTAGTTTTTATAAAAGGTATTTTTTATAAAAGGTACTTTTTATAAAAGGTACTTTTTATAAAAGGTACTTTTTATAAAAGGTACTTTTTATAAAAGGTACTTTTTATAAAAGGTACTTTTTATAAAAGGTACTTTTTATAAAAGGTACTTTTTATAAAAGGTACTTTTTATAAAAGGTACTTTTTATAAAAGGTACTTTTTATAAAAGGTACTTTTTATAAAAGGTACTTTTTATAAAAGGAACTTTTTATAAAAGGTACTTTTTATTTAAGGAACTTTTGATAAAAGGTACCATTATTTCAGTAAATAAAAAAAGTACCAAAAGTACACTTTTTTCCATTTTACCCCCGTAGAGTCAACATTGGCAAAAACCCAGCCTTGGTGAATATTTTTTCCAGGAGGTGAACCTACATTGCAAATTTTAATGGTGTTATCTTTTCTGGCAAAAAATGTGCCTTATTTTTGCATTTCGCCCCAAAAATTATGTTTTTGTGTTCTTTTCTAAAAAATGTCAACCATTATAAAGAATATCGTGTTCTTTTCTAAAAATGTCTGCCCTATAAAGTGCAAAAAAGTTGCACTTTTTACCCCGTAAAAAATCACGGGGTTGAAATTGCCTTATACAACAGCTGACTTTTTCTGTGTTATTTTCTGAAAACAGCTGTTAAAAAATACAGGGCAGAGTATTTCTGGATGTTGTGTTCTTTTCCAGTCAAATAAAATGCAAATTTTTGAAGGTGTGAGTTAAACATTTTAAAAATGTATACCCCAAAAAGGCAAACATTTTTTTTTCAGAAAAGAAATCACCATAAGTTTGTAGGACCATTATTTAAGAAAATATAAAAGGTACCAAGAGTACAGTTTTTTTACCATTTTTACCCCTTAGAATCAACATTGTCAAAAATCCAGCCTTAGTAGATCTATATTCCGGGAGCTGAACCTACATTCCAAATTTCAAGTGCCTGGGACCTTAAAAAGTACCAAAGGTACAGTTTTTTACCCTTTTTACCCCCTTAGAATCAACATTGGCAAAAATCCAGCATCACTGGATCTATATTCCGGGAGGTGAACGTACAGTCCAAATTTCATGTTTCTGTGACCATTATTTCAGGAGATATAAAAAGTACCAAAAGTACAGTTTTTTACCCTTTTTACCCCCATAGAATTAACATTGGCAAAAATCCGGCATCACTGGATCTATATTCCGGGAGATGAACATACGGTCCAAATTTCAAGTCTCTATGACCATTATATCAAGATATATAAAAAGTACTAAAAGTACAGATTTTACCCTATTCACCCCCTTAGAATCAACATTGGCAAAAATCCAGCCTTAGTGGATATATATTCCGGGAGGCCAACCTACAGTCCAAATTTCAAGTCTCTAGCTTCAGCGGTTTGGGCTGGGCGATGATGAATGAGTATGTCAGTCAGTCAGTCACATTACTCTTTTATATATATAGATGTAAAACTACAAAAAAGCTCGTCATGTTTACTAGGAATTCTCGTTAAATAGGAGGTTGCAAAAAATCTAGTAAAGTTAGAACTCCTTGTAAATTTTACCACAACAAAAAAGTTGTAAATTTAAATTTTTTTTGGTAAAAACCTTGTAAAATTAAAAAATTATTGGTAAAAAGTTTGTCAAATTACTTGGAGTTCTTGTAAAATAGGAGGTAGCAACAAAAAGTAACAAACTTTTCTTGCAATTTTACAAGTTTTTTTTTTAGTGTGGACTATAGTTATCAATTATTCGCCTTTCGACTTTGTTCGAATAATTCAAATAAGTGTTTTGTTCGTTCAATCAAACGATTAAATCTAAAAAATTATTCGATTAATTGAGGAGAATAACGAATAAAAAAGTGGTTTTTGAAAAATATTTTTATTAAGAAAAAAAATGAACAATTCATACAAAAAACTTAAAAATAAAATAATTATTATTTTTTTAACAAATAATAAGTAAAATATTTATAAATGGAATAACTGAATTTACATTTTTATGTAAAAAATGCATAAAAAACATAAAATTTGAGTGACTCGGCGGGGGAAGTTGGAGAACACCTTTTTCATCTTCATAAATGTTTACAAATTCATTTTTACGATATTGGTCCAAATGCAGGTCAATGAATTTCATATGGCATAAAAATATTTGATTTGTAGAACAAATATACAAAAAACGACTTGACTTGTAAGCAAATTTTGTTTTTCTGGTAGTATTGTAGTTATTTAAGAGGGACAATTCTCCTCGTCCGATTTTGCATTCGAAGTTCGAACTTAACCTGCCTATAATAACACCGTCCAACAAATTGCAACTTTTGGCTGTACACATGAACCGGACCCGAAAATTCGGAAAGTTGGGCCAAAAATAAAATACCCATGTCTCCCAGTTTCTCTAGATCAATTCGCGTTTTCGCGAAAAATGCAACAAAAAAAGTTTTTACAATAGAAAAAATTATGCTATTCAGAAAGTGGGGTTAAAAAAAAAAACACCCGTGTCTCTTAGGTTTTCGCGATCAATTCGCGTATTCGCGAAAAACGCTAAAAATTTTTTTTTTTGCACTGTTAAAAAAAAAAAATTGGGTTTAAATCTAAGCATTTATGTCTCAGTTACACTCAGTTACCAAAATATACATACGGTAAATAAAATGATGTTTTCTTTGACAAACGTGTCAATTTTTGACATTTTTACAGATGAAATTAATTAGTAGCCAAGTAAATAGAATTTCGACTTCATTAAATAAAATATTTTTGCAATTGCATCCAAAGAACATCGAAAAAACCTCTAAAATGCACATAAGCAAAGTTACATAAATATACATACGCCGATTTAATTTCAATGTACCGTCATTGCAATCGCTCGGAGTTTGATGAAATCACATTTTCTAATATAGCTGTATTGCTAGCTTCTAAAAATTTCGCAGATACGCAATTTGTGTGCTAAAACTAGCCACCAATTGGCCAAAACGAATATTATTTTAAGGATGCTTACAGATTAGTCTTAAAATCGCCTTGTAAAGTCTAATATCTGACAGAAATTGTTCAAACAGTATATTAAAACAACAAACAACTCAAATTATCATCAAAAACTTTAATGATAATGGTTATTGTACGCCTAAACCACTAAAATATCATCCTTCAGAGCATAGCATCAGGATGAAAAAGGCTGGTATTTGGACCACAAACAAAAATCAATAAAAATGTATGGTCCGTATTATTAGGGGAATATTTCCTGATCATGTTGTGGTGGTACGGTATCAAAAAGTTTACTGGCGTCTTCACAAAATGAGTGCAAAGTTAGACTTGCTAAAAGTAGGGTATTTTAACACTGAAAAAGAGTGCTTTTTAGTAACCCTAACTTTGCTCTCGTTTTGTGAAGACGCCTGTAAACTTTTTGGTACCGTACCACCACAACATTATCTGGTATTATTCCCTTAATAATAGGGACCATGCATTTTCATTGATTTTTGCTCGTGGTCCAAGTAACAGTCATTTTCATCCTGATGCTATGCTCTGAAGGATGATCTTTTAGTGGTTGGCGTTTAAAATAACCATTCTCATTAAAGTTTTTGATAATAATTTGAGTTGTTTGTTGTTTTAACATACTGCTTGAACAATTTCTGTAAGATACTGGATATTATAAGGCGATTTTAAGACTAATCTCTAAGCATCTTTAAAATTATATTCGTTTTAGCCAATTGAGGACTAGTTTTAGCACACAAATTGCATATCTGCAAAATTTTTAGAAGCTAGCAATACAGCTACATATACTTGAATATGTGATTTCATCAAACTCCGATTGATTGCAAAGACGGTACATTGAAATAAAATCGGCGTATGTATATCATGAAATCCAGCAAAGATTTTATAAAATCTGACCGAGGGTCTTCAAATTTATCTAATTTTTTGTACACATGTGCTCTATGGAGCCAATTAAACATATCCATTTTCAGTTTTTTATATTTAAAAAAAATCGCGATTTTTTCGCGAATTTAATTTTCTTCAAAAATTGAAAAAATCAAAAAAGTATGCTACTTTGAATAGCCATATCTTCGGAAGTATCTATCGAATTTCTTCAATTCAAAAAGCATTCGATTCAGACGATAGTCTTACTTAATATTAATGTAATAAAAAAAAAAACATTTTTAAAAAAAAGTGCATTTTCGATGCAAATGCATTTTTTGGATGCATTTTTTAAAACTTTCTCCCCCTTAAATTTTTTTTAAACCTACATAAATCGAAAATATAGCATTTTTTACACAAAATTGCGTACAGCTTTTTTTGTGACGGAGTTTCGTAAAAATTTTGTAATTTTTTTAAAAATACCTTATTGGTTTTTCCATACAATTTTTTCATAAAATTCATAAAATAACAAAAAAAAATTTTAGTCTAAGGAAAAACTACGTAAGCATTTTTTAAAAAAATCACTAAAATTTTGTGAAACGCCGTCACAAAAAAAAATGTACCCAATTTTATGTAAAAAATTCTATATTTTCGATTTATGCAGGTTTCAGACAAATTGAAGGGGGAGAAAGTTTTAAAAAATGCATCCAAAAATTGCATTTGCATCAAAAATGCATTTTTTTAAAAAAATATTTTTTGTTAGTGCATTGTTATAAAAACGGATAATCAGTTGAATCGAATGCTTTTTGAGGCGTAGAAATCCGATAGATACTTTCGAAGAAATGGCTTTTTAAAGTTACATACTTTTTTGATAAAATTGCAAAATAAATATTAAATTGATTTTTTGTATGGAAAAAATCAAATAAGTGGTTTTAAAAAAACCACGAAAATTTTTTGAAACACCGTCACAAAAAAAACGGTACTCAATTTTGTGTAAAAAATGCCATATTTTCGAATTATGCAGGTTTCAAAAAAATTGAAGGGGGAGAAAGTTTTGAAAAATGCATCAAAAAATTGCATTTGCATCAAAAATGCACTTTTTTTGGAAAAACTTTTTTTTTATTGCATTGGTATAAAAAAGGACGAACGTTTGAATCAAATGCTTTTTGAATCGTAGAAATCCGATAGATACTTTAGCAGATATGGCTCTTCAAATTAACATACTTTTTTGATTTTTTAAATTTTTGAAGAAAATTAAATTCGCGAAAAAATCGCGATTTTTTTAAAATTAAAAAAACTGAAAATGGATATGTTTTATTAGCTTTATGAATAATGCATACCGTTAATATAAAGAAAATCGAAAGACCTAAGGTCAGAAAATAGCATTTTTTATGTGTTTTCTGGTGGATTTTGTGATATTTATGTAACTTGGCTTATTTGCATTTTAGAGGTTTTTTCGAAATTCTTTGGATGCAATTGCAAAAATATTTTTTTAAATGTAGTCGAAATGCTATTTACATGGCTACTAATTAATTTCATATGAAAAAATGTCAAAAATTGGCACGTATGGCAAAGAAAACATCATATTATTGACCGTATGTATACTTTGGTAACTGTGTGTATTTCATATCAATTCGCAAATTTGTAAAAAAAAATATTTTGTTCATTTTAGCACACTCGCAAAATTTCAAGTAGAGTTAAAAAGAAATTTCTCATGTATCAGAGTTTTTCCAGCTAATTTAATTTTAATTTAAAAAAAAAAATAGGTGAATAAAGTGAAAGTGTGCAAAAAAATGCATTTTCGCGAAAACGCGAATAGATACATACTACATTGGGAGACACGAGAATTTTATTTTCAGCAATTTTTGTATAAGGACCGTAATGCTACTGTAAATCATGTACATTTATTAGAGATGGGAACATGAGCAGATTAGAGCGTGATTTACGTAAATCACGCGTGAGTGTGACTGATTTCAATTTTACTCACGTGATTGTGAGTAAGTGTGTGTGGAGAAAAAAATTGCGTGAGTGAGTGTGTGTGAGTAAGATTTTTGTGTGAGTGAGTGTGCGTGAGTCGTTTTTTTTTGCGTGAATTATTTTCTCTTTATATTTCCTATTGTACCAAAAAAGCAATAAAAAAATTTAAAATTTGGCTTAATGAAATTATAGTTTTTGAAATTTTCGTGAATGTGAGTCAATGTGAGTGTGAGTGAAGCTTGCGTGAGAAAACGCGAATTGATATAGAAAAACCGGGAAACACAAGAATATTATTTTGAGCCCCACTTTCTGAAAAGCGAAAATTTTTTTTACATGTAAATTTTTTTTTTTGCGTTTTTCGCGAAAACGCGAATTGATCTAGAAAAACTGGGAGACACGGGTATTTTTTTTTTGGCCGTACTTTCAGAATTTTCGGGTCCGGTCCATGTGTACAAAAGTGTGTCGGACGGTGTAATAAGACATAATAGTGCCAAACTTTAGGAGTATAGCTCTTTTATTTTGAACTGTAACGTGCCCTTCACAGACGGACATCGCTCGAATGTCTTAGAATCGATCACTGATTAACAATATTTCCTAGACTGATATTTCGGTACTGTAGTTGGAGGGTATAAAAAAAATAGTTGCTCCATTAATTGACATAAATTAATCGATTTATTCGTTATTCGAAAATCGTCGTTTTTAAATTAATCGAACAAGAGTTTGGATTTTTTGATCGATTAATCGAATTATTCTTAATCGGTTGACAACTCTACTGTGGACCCGCGCCTGATTTAAATACTATTGATTTAAATTAAAAAATTCTGTATTCTTAAGTTTTTCTTTATTTTTCTGCATTTATTTTAAAAAAAATTTTGGTTTTAAATTTGTTTTTCAATTTGTTATTTTTAAGGTCATTTTTAATTCCTTTTTCCAATAGAAAAAATATCAGATTGTGCCACACATTCTCAAAGAAAGTCTCAGATTGAGAGAATTTTTCCTAATGAAAATCTGTATTGGAAAATGCCTCAGAATCTAAGACTTTTTCTTTAGAAAAATATCTCAGAATCTGAAAGTTTCTCTTTAGGAAAAAAATGTCGAAGAATCTGAATTTTTTTTCTAAAAGAATTCTCAGAATCGGAGAATTTCTATACGAAAAATGTCTCATAATACCGTCCGACAAAAATGAAAAAAGTCGCTAAACACGGACTGGATAATATACGTTTGTAACTACCCAAGTAGAAATTCATGACGGTTATAAAAAAAAAGCGTTTTTAAAGCACTCCAAAGTAGAAACTCATGACGGTAATAAAAAAATAGCATTTTTAAAGCACTTCCAAGTATAAATTCATGACGGTAAAAAAAAAAGTCATGACTGATCAAAAATAAAGCATTTTTAAAGCATTATTTCATAACGCTTAATGAACGTTTTGAAAAAGCTTTTTGAGATTACTTTTTCGCCAAAATTATGTTGGTTTAGGAATACAATTTTTTTACACTACTTTTTAAATATGGTTTACGACGACCAAAAAGCCGACATTAAAAGCGAATTAACTTTAGACGACCCCATAACAGATTTAGTTAAGTTTGAGGAGTGTGACAACAAGGTTAAAACTGATCAGCAATTTTGCAATTCACTGGTATGTATTTTTCTATATTTACATTTGAATCAAATTTACTAATTTTTATTTTGTTATTCAGCGTGACCTGATGCGGTTAAAATGTAAGGCCGACTCATTATATGAGGCATACATGGGACTATTTAAATAAATGGACTAATTAATTGACGATTTCATTGGCATTATATTGAAACTAATGCCAATGAAATTTTTAGCATTAGCATTGTTTCAATCAATGCCAATGCCCGTTAAGGAATTAGTAGCATTAGTAATGCCAATTATGAAAAATTTCATTGGCATTAATAAATGTCTTAATGAAAACAAAGCATTAGCAATATTAAAAGTCGTATTTCCGTCAACCAGTTGTGAAATTTTTTTTTTGGTTAAAACTTTAAATGGCTATAGGTCTGTTTGTTTTCCCAATTTTCTTACTTTTTTTACTACAACTGGAAACTTTTGTTTACTTTTTGTATTACAAATTTCCAGCTTTATTAAAAGTGGTAAAAATGAGATGATTGTAGTTAGGTAAACGAACAGGCATAATATCTCGAAAACTAAGTTAGATAGAGCAAAATGGAGGGCATTTTTGGTTTTTAGAATTACCATAGTTTCGCCGGTCCTCTTCACATGTGTGGATTAGTTCCAACTAATGCCAATGAAAATTCAATGCCAATTAAAAATTCCCATGTATGATATAAGGCCATTGGAAGTATCCTTTCCGTTATAATGTCCCCAGGTTTACAGCAAATGTTTAGCGGCGTTGGAAAACCGACTAAAGGAGTTTCAAAAAAAATTTTTAGCACCATTAAAGTTTTGAATGAATTGAAAGGTAATATTATGCTGACCAACAAATATATATCTTTGACCAAAACATGTATGTGTTTTTCACAAAACAATTTTAGGTATCAACCTAATTTCGTCCCTTCGCGTTATATTTTTAAAGTAAAATTTATGTTAATAGAAACTTTTCAATTTTTTTTTGATATTTGTGAAGTTTGCCTTACCGCGAAAGCATCAAATTAAGCAAATTTCTAGATCTTTTTTTAAAAGATTTAAAAAAAAAAAACACATCGCAGTTTTCGTCAGATCAGAAATGCTTTATACCTATTATATTAATAAACTCATTTTGTTTTCCCGTTGCAGAACACCTTCTTCTACAATTTGAAAATGAGTCCGACAAGTCTATCATGACCAAAACAAGCCGCTGGCTAGCGGCAGCAGAAGAGAGAATAACTAAACGAAATTCTATTTAGTTTTTGGTATAAAAAAACAGTTATTTTTTATAAAAAAAAAAATAATATATTTATCTTTTCTTAAAACAATAAAAATTAAAACAAAAATAAACTTTCATTTAGTTTTTAAACTGATGGAAAATTACTTTAAGTTTTGTATCTGAAATGCTTGTAAATTGCTTTTTTTTTTGCATATAAAGCACTTTAAAATTGCTTTACATACCGTTTTAAAAGTGATACATTTTTGGTTTTTGCAATGCTTTAAAAGCGCTATAACGAAGCGTTCTAAAATCATTATTATAAATGTCTTTAAAAACGCTTCAAATAAACCGTCTAACGGTGTTATCATTATGACAGTCTGAAAGCGCTTTGATGATGGTTTTCAGTATGGTCTGAGAGCATTCGTACTACCATACAAAGCGCTTTTAAAGCGTTTTAACGGTTGTATTTTTCTACCTGGGTAGAGACTAAATGTAGTAAAACTGGAATTAAATTTTATAAATTTTTTTTTAGTATTTGTAATTGTCCTAGGATGCCACTATTAATAGCAAATGAAAGAGGGGGATCTCCCCTAATTTTTCTATTTTATTAGTTTTACATATCAGGAAAAAGGAGGTAAGTTACATCCTTTCAAAAATGTATCCTTTGATTACAATCAAAATTTTCAACAAAATATTTTGATAAAATTTTAAAATGACTTTATTTACATCATTTTATCCTAATACGGCAAAATAGAACAAGTAGAAAAGTTAAATTCAACTTTGCCGAATCTATGAATACCCTCCACAATGCACTTTTTAAGTGATAGTAAATTTTCTAACGGGTAAAAAATAACAATTTTGATAAGAAATATTTTCTTTTTTTAGTAATTTTGAAAAAAAAAAATAATTTACTAAATTTTTTTTGAGTGTAAAATTTTTTCGAGTGATTTTTTTTTTTGTAGTGTAAAAATATTTTTGAGTGACAAAAATACGTTGTAAAATATTTTTGTGACTTAAAACATGTTTAATGCGTTTTCAACACGTAAATTTAAGGTGAAGCTAATCTGAAATTCACGGTTTTGCTAATAACTTTTGAACCCCTTGACCGATTTGGCTGAAATTCAACACGAACCAGGCCATGGGAACGATAAATATATATGCCAAGCTTCAGCATCCTTAGAGTTGCCTTTCGAAAGTTAGCGTATTTTTATCTCATAAATTCACTAAAAACCCTTGCCGAAATTCAGTCTTTTGCTCATAATTTTTGAACCACTGGACTGATATCGCTGGATTGCAATACCAACCTGACCAGGTAAATTTCCAACATATATGCCAAACTTCAGGAGCCTCCTTAAAGTCTTTCAAAAGTTAGCGTGTTTCCAACAGACAGACAGATGGACGGACGGACATAGCTAGATCGTCTGAAAATCGATTGAGGACCAATATTTTGCGGTGTTACAAACGGAATGACAAACTTATATATACCCTCTATCACTAGAGTGGAGGGTACAAAAATGAAAAAAATTGGGGAGATCCTCTTCTTTCATTTACCGCCACCAGTGTCATCATAGGACAAGTACAAATATTTCAAAATATCTTACAAAATTTTACAAAAAAAAAGATGTTGAAAAAAAATATTGTGAAAATTTTTTTTTTTTTTCAAAAAATTGATAAAAGAGTTATTTTTGAGAAAAAAAACTTATTTTTGAATAAATAAAGTTTTTGAAAAAAAAAAATTTAATTGTTTTTGTTTAAATGCCTTTCGGTATCAAATTCTGTTGGCATATGTCAATCAGCAACCAAACTAAAATTTAAAAAAAAAAAAAAGTTTTTTGGGGGAAAAAAATTTCGCAAACAAATTTTTGGGGTAAAAAAATTGTTTACATAACTTTCGGTATCCAATTCTGTTTGTGGTCCTAACTTTAAAAACTCGTTTGAGTGTACTAATTACATTGTGTAGGGAATTAACAAATTCATTAAAGCCGAATTTAACAATCTTACTAGCTATTTATAACAAATTCATAATAACATTTTTATGACGTTAAATTTATTGGTATCATAAACCAATTATCACCAAATTTTAAAGAAATTTCCAAAATACCTAACAAAAAAATTGTTTTACCGTGTTCAATTATTTAATCGTGTTTAGTATTAAATTTAAAAATAAATCACACGTTTTCTGGATTTCGTATGAAAACTAAACAACAACCAATTTTTGTAAATGATTTATCATTGAACAAATAAAAAAATAAATACACAATAGTACTTTAAAAATTATTGGAAATTTGTCATGTTTAAAATGTCTTAAACTACCTGAGGTATACAACGTACAAAAATTTTGTTGGTATGTCTCTCAGGCATCTTAGAAAAAGTAGTTAATCTATTTTAGAAAGGGGGATTTTCTACCAAAAACAAAAAATAAATTGGTTTTTGTAACAAACAAAATTTATTTTTCCATATTTATTTTGATCTTTTTTGCCATCGAGTGTATGATGATGGTTGGTACCTGTAAGCACGTGATTATAACAAATGTTCTTGTTTGATTTTTATAATTTGTTAATAGTTTTATCTATTTTTGTAATCTTATTCCGACAAACGATTTATGATCATTGGGTCCTTATAATGTGTTAAAAATGTGCAAATATCATAAATATGCGTAGGTACGGGTATATTTATTTATTTATCTATTATTCGTGCTAATGATATATTCAATCAAAAAATTTTTGATTTAATATTTGTCAGAATTTTCATAATAAAGTGTCTTATTCAGAATTTTATATTATTATTATTTTAAATAATTTATGATTAATTTAATAAATTTTGCAAACAATTATGATTAACTGTCTGTTATTTTGTTTGTACAATTTAAATGGAGAGTACATTAAAAAAAGAATGCTTAATGAAAGGTGACCTTATTGGGAGGAGTACATTCAAAACCAAATTGTCAGTAAAGGTTTTCATAAAATAAACTCTATAAAATGCCTGTAAACTTCCTCTTACACCGTCCGACATCCAATATTAATCTTGAACCAGATGATATACGTCTGAAAGTAGAGATCAAATAGAGTAAAACTGCGTTTACAGTTTTTCATTTCGTGATCCTGTTTCTTTTTAAAAGGAATTAAAATTTTTAAAGGATACATTTTGTAAAATATTTTTTAAATATTTGTAATTGTCCTAGGATGGCACTGGTGATGGCAGATGAAACAGGAGGATCTCCCATAATTTTTAAATTTTTATATTTTGCCATATCAGGATAAAAGGATATGAATAAAGTCATTTGAAAACTTTATCAAAATATTTTGTTGAAAATTTTGAATGATATTGAAGGACACATTTTTGAATGGACGTAAATTACCTCCTTTTTCCTGACATGTAAAAATAATAAAATAGGAAAATTAGGGGAAGTCATCCTCTTTCATTTGCGATCAAAAGTGGCATCCTAGGACAAGTATAAATAACAAAACGTCAGATAAAAGTTCAAGCTTGCGTAGCTCAGTGGTTAAGTAGTGTTGTTTCAAATCGGAAGGTGGCGAGTTTGATGCTGGCTATCGTCGAATGTTTTTTTGTTTTCTTGTTATATTTTATTCACCTATATTTTATTTGAATTGACCACTAGTGGTACATTTATTCAATTTAAACATGCAGAGTAAAATTGCCGAGTTTATATTAGGAGTCCAGTTTCATACTATAAGATGGGTAAATTTTAACAAATTTTGGTTAGAGTGTATAATTTTTGTAACCTCCACTTAGGCGCACGGGTTAAATTTGTTTGATTTGGTTAAATATATTTAGAAGAGGGCTCCACGGCCCTAAAATTTTGTTCGAAGGCAATTTTAAAGCGGAAGGCTTTATCCCACTAAACTGAAATTTTTGTGGTTAAAAAGCTAATCAAGTATAATAATAATTTAAAAAAAAAATGTTTTTGGTTTGTATGGGGGAAAAAAATTTAAAGCAAAACTTTAACCCTCCACCGGCATGGGTTAATATTGTCCGACTTGTTTTTAAGCCAACCGAACCATAATTTTCCCCGGATCGACGAAATTCAAAAATCGGATACTTTGAAAATTTTTGTTGACGACACTTAAAAAAGATATCAAATTTTTAAAAATTCTGAGTTTTTTTTTTACTCAGACTTCTTTTGCTCATAACTTCTTCAAAAATGTTCCAAATTCAATTATTTTTTTTTTTTTTAATTTTTGTTTTTTTTTTACATGATAATGTTTTTAGGCTGGTGTCTAATTTTAAAAATGTTGCAGGACTCCACCTCAGTTTGACTATATAAGCAAACAATTAACGAAAAATAAAACAAGAATTACAATTTTCATTTTCTTAAAACCAAAAATTTTAATAACTTGTGTATGTAACTTGGATAATAATTCACCTCGTGGTGAATAAAACCGTTTTTAGCAGCTGGTGAATAAAAAGTAACATAATTATTTTTCAACAAAAAAAAATTTTTTTTTTCCATAAATTTTTTTTTTCCATCAATTTTTTTTTCATCAATTGTTTTTTTTTTTTCATCAAACTTTTTTTTTCATCAAATTTTTTTTTTTTTCATAATTTTTTTTTTTATCAATTTTGTTTTTTATAATTTTTTTATAAATTTTTTCATAAATTTTTTTTCATCAAATTTTTTTTTTCATCATTTTTTTTTTTTATAAAATTATTTTTTCATTATTTTTTTTTTCATCAAATTTTTTTTTTTTGCAAAAATTTTTTTCTCATCAAAATTTTTTTTCATAAATTTTTTTGTTTTTTCATCAATTTTTTTTTTCATTAATTTTTTTTTTTTTATAAATTTTTTTTTTTCATCAAAATTTTTTTTTATCATTTTTTTTCATAATTTTTTTTTCATCAAACTTTTTTATCAAATTTTTTATTATCACTTTTTTTTTACCAAAAAAAAATTTTTTTCATCAATTTTTTTTTTTACATCAAAAAATTTTTCTTTCATCAAAAAAATTCATCAAAAACTTTTTTTCATCAATTTTTTTTTTTTTTTTTACCAAAAATTTTGGGTTCATTCAATTTTTTTTAACATTAATTTAGTTTTTCTTGAAAAAAAATATTTTTTTTTTACCAAAACTATTTGTTTACCCAGTCTAAGCTTTTCGCATACAAATTTTCCATTTGTTTATCAAATGTACATAAAACAAGTGAGAGTGTTATATTCTTTGGTGCCGAATCTTTTATACTCTCCAAAATGTAAAAACACTTTTTTGCACTTATTTTTGCACTCACTTACGAAATGTACAGCTCTTTTGGTTTTCTAATGGGGTCCTCGACTGATATTTCAATTCGTTTTGCATGGAATGTAAAATCAATATAATATTTTTTTTTCTAAAAAAAGCTTTGATCTGGCAAGTACACCCAAATCTTCAGCAAAACATTATCATGATTTAATGTTTTGGACAATAGTACAAAATTCGCAGGCATTTTTACATACAGTATCGGCAACAAAATTTTGAACAAAAATAGCCCCACCCTCCCCCTTAAGGGGAATTTGTATGGGTGGAAATGAACCTTTTTCAGTTTTTTACACTCAAAATAATAACTCTGTAAAATACTCTATAAAATGACTGTAATCTCAATTCAACATACATTTAACAGAGTTTTCTGTCAAATTACAGATTTAAAGAAATACTTTGTATTTTGTTGTGACAAAAAAACAAAGTTTCCTCTGTTATATAACTTTTTACTTTGAAATCTTAATTTTACAGATAATTAACAGAGATTTCTGCTAAAATACAGATTTAAGCAAAATACTTCGTATTTTTTATAACCAAAAAAAGTTTTCTGTTTTGAGTAGTTTTTGTTACCAAGCATCAAAATTTTATATGTATATTTTTTTTTTTTGAGAAAAAGTTGAAAAGGTAGCAATAAAAAGTTATAAAAAAAAATCTTTTCAGAAATCTTATAAAAATTTTACAAAGTTACATGCATTTAACTAAACTCTGTAAATTTACAGAGTTTTCTCTGTATTTTTTTTTTGCATCAAATGCATTTTACAAATATATGTAAATTTACATAGTTTTCTTTGCTAAATGGTGGTTTATTTAACCAATATTTTACTAGAAACTCTGTAAATTAACAGTTTTCTCTGCCAAAAAGCTTTCATATTTAACCAATATTTTACTGTAAACTCTGTAAATTTAACAGTTTTTTCTGTCAAAATCATTTTACAGATTTTTTAGTAAAATTACCAAGAAATGTTGTTGGCTGGAAAAGTATGGCGTACTCTGTTAAATTAGCAGAGTTTTTCTGTAATTTAACAGAGTTATTATTTTGAGTGTACGATTTACGCCCATTTAATCAAAATTAGCATAAACATTAGTGTGGCAGCGAAATTTCAACTTTGAATTTTTAACATTGTCGGACGGTCGGAATATTGTGCCACATGGTCTAAAACTGATGTGGACAAAATTTTAGCCAAATCGGATAACTTTAACCCATGCCTCTTTGAGGTCAAAATTAATAAGGTAAAAAAAAAATTCCTACCGGCAAAAATATTTTTTCGATTTTTTTATTTTTGAATGTTAGTAAGCTTTATTAGCTTATTAACGGCAAAAAAAGTTCATTTCCATAGGACAAGTTTTTTAATTCCAAAATAGACTTCGTTAAAGTTTTGTTGTTGCTCTTGAAAATATATTTAAGTTTTTTTTTGGCGACATCGTATTTTAATCTAAAATTGAGGTAAAAATTTAAGACCAAAATTACGATGTCACAAAAAAATAAATTAATAACAAAGAAAACCTATCATATTGGAAGTTCTCCCGAGAAGTTTGGTATTGCATTTGAGCGATATCGGTTCAGCGGTTCAAAAGTTATGAACGAAAATGTAAGCACACCTCAAAAGTTTCAGTACATTCAACATATCCTAAAAATACAAAATGCTTTAATTCGGCTTCTGGTTGACATATGTGAACATAATTGAACACCAAATGGTATTTAAACAAGTACGAACATATTTTTTGACAAAAATAGAAAAAAATGGCGGAATTTTTTTTTTTTTACCAAAATTTTTTTTCACGGAAATTTTTTTTCAAAATTTTTTTTTTCAAAAGTAATTTCCTTTTAAATAAAGTTTTTTGCAATAATCTTTTTGAAATTGTGGAGGGTATCACTACATTCGGCAAGGCCGAATTTAACTTTTTTACTTGTTTTCCCTTGAACTTTGACGTCAAAGGGGTACGGGTTAAAGTTATCCGATTTGGCTCAAATTTGTTTCAATAATCTTTTAACACTGTGGAGAATATTTCTTAGTACTTAAAAATCACAGCCCTAATGATGCTTGTTTTTATAAACTGCTTTTCAAATTATAAAATAGACGTTTTTACGACATTAATAAATATGGCATCTTTCATATTTTTTAATTATATGGCAACGCCATACAACTAATACATTTAATATAATTTATGAAGCACACAACAATAATCCCTTTTCTCATATGTAAATATACTTCGTATGCACAAGTATATATCTTTAAGACAAACTGGTCCAAATAAAGATGAGCAAAGCAGTGAATCAAGCCGACCGGCTCAAAATCGGCGGCGCGCCGCCGCCGAACCCTTTTTAACTTTTTTTTCGCGCCGCCGCCGTTCAAAAAACAGATTTTACAACAAAAATAGAACAAAAAAGTTCAGCCGACACTGAGCCGCCGCCGAGCAAATTTGGTCGAGTCGCCGCCGCCGAAAATTTTGGGTCGGCTTGATTGACTGGAGCAAAGGTTACAAAAAATACGTACATGGAAAAACTCTTAAACTCAGAAAATGCATTTTTTTTGCTCAAGATAAATTCAGAGTTACTTAAATTGTTTTTAAAGAGGGGATCAAGTAAAAAAAATATGTAGTTTTTTTACATTGTGAAACAGCGAAGTTGAGGGAGGGACAAACCATTAGAATGATAATATTTGATAAGTATAGTAGGCTGAATTACACTTCATGGGGGAATCTGCTCATTAAAAAATAATAAATGTCGACCCCTCTAGCATTAAACAAGCAAGAAAGTTGTATGGAAATAGGTCTTCAGACAATACATGGATCCAGCGGATCAATATCACTGTGCAACAAATAAATACTTTTTGAAAAATGCAAGAACTGGACTATAAATAGCGATTCAAAATTAAGACCCATAGACGTCTACCCATGTAAAGAAAGTTAGCAATAGTATGGGTATTATTGGCAACCTGAATAAAAAAAGTTTTTCAATGCGTCCGATTAAACATGGAATGCACCATATGCACTTAATATAAATAAAAAAAAGCTTTAGATTGTACAACTTTTAATAAAGTTTTTTGTTTAATTTATTGGTTTTGGGTTTCTTGCAAAATGTATGGGTCATTTTCCGCCATAGTTTTAAAAGGTTTAACAATGTCCTATTAAGTTGATATTTTTTTCTAACAAGTAACCGATTTGCATAAAACTGAAAATAAATATAAAAAAGACAATTCTAAGATTGGGGTGTCTTGACTTATCGGCCATTATGGGGTTTTAAGGGTTCAAAAAATGGCAAAAAAAACATTTTTTTTCATGAAAATGTGTAAATTTTGGGGGGTATTGATGTGAAGACAGATCTACGATAGCCATATAAATACGAAATAATCTTCATTAAATTTAAGTCGACACGTATTTTTGCTCTAGACGATATTCATGTTAGTTCGGGAGTTATCGAAATTTTTCTGGAGGTCCACATTGTTTCATAAGGGAACAACGAAATTTTTTAACACTGATAAGGCCGATAAAACGAGACACCCCAACCTTAAAATCGTCACTTTTATATATATTTTAAGTTTTAGGCAAATCAGTTAATAAGGGATGAGATATTTCCGATGTAAGCAAATATAATCGAATTGAATAGATTGAGCGAAATAAAAAAGAAGTTTGCGTGATTTTTGTAATTTTAGCAAGTTTTTTTAAATAAGTAGGTTCCTACTAATTTTTTGAAAATTTCGAATTTTCAATGGCTCGCACTGATAGAAAAACGCTTCATATCGCTAATGAATGGAATTCATTAACGTTGTTTCATTACAACAATGAAATATTTCATATGCTGAATGAAATTTCATACATATAATGCAAGATTTTCATTAATTTTGATTCATTACATTTCGTAGTTTTATTAAAAAATTTCATTAAGTTTTATTCACAAAATCTGCTGTTTTTTGACACCTGTCGTGTCGCGGCTGTTTAGTCTGTTAGTTTACGCGCGCAAAAAACAGCTGATCAGAGCGTGTTTTTTTTTTTTGTTTTACTTCGTGGTTTTACTTATGTATTAAAAGTAAATGTTATAGTAAAATTTTGTGTGAGAAAACTGAGTGAAATCTATAGATAAAATAAAAAATATGTGAAAGTGTTTTTTTACTTGGTGATTTTGTGATTTTTTCAGACTTTTTTACGAAATTTGGAAAAAAGTAAATTATTATTTTTATATTTACTAAATTTGTGCTGTCTTATATTAGTTCGTGGTTTTAATTACGTATTACAATTTAAGGTTAGAGTAAAATTTTGTGCGAGAAAACAAAGTAAAAACCATTTTTATTATTTTTAATTTTATAAAAAGATCTTTACAATTTCATAAATATATTTCATTTTAAAAATAAAAGTAGCATTCATTGAATGAAAGTATTTCATTTCAAAAATAAAAAGTAGGATTTATTCAATGAAAGTATTTCATAAGAATTAACTACTTTTTTCATTAAAGAAATGAAAAATTTTCATAAATACAATTTATATTTTGTATGAAAAATTTTCATTAATTTAATGAAGCGTGTTCTTGCAATTACATTTTATGATACCAATTTCATTAATTCAATGAAACCCTACATAGGTTCCTTTTTAACGCCATTTTTCATAGCATTAATGTAGATTTTCATTATTGTCATGTACAAACTTCTATCAGTGCGGGGGCAGCCGAAGGTGACTACCGATCTGCATGAAATTTCTACCACATTGTTTTTTCAATCTTTCAACACATCCTTAGGCAAGCCGTTACGAAATTCATCAAAAAAAAACTATTCGATTCAGACTACTGGTGACACCACTGCTTTTCAGAAGTATTGGAGGCTCATAAATAAGAATTACTTAGTCACCAAAGTGCAAAATCCGAGTATAGGGTTTCACTTCCTTGTTCACCATGGTAGTATAATCAAACCTATATAGTAGGTTAGGTTAGGTTGGATGGGCGTTCGCCAATTTGGCGAATTCACTCGGAGGCCATAAGGCCCATTGTGATTCCCTTAAAGTTGTTTCCCTACTCCCCTCTGATATACAAAAATTCTATCTTTCAAACCACCCCGATTCCCTAAGATATTCCGCTAGAGATGTCAGTGGGACACTGTTGAGGCAATACAGGTCATCAAAAAAGAAGTCGTTTCATCAGTCCCGGACATTCGCACAACAAGTGCTTCACTGACTCCTCCTCCTCCACTTCCCCACAACTTCTGCAAAAGTCCCTATCAGGAATTCCTATACGAACGGCCATTCGCCCGATTATACAGTGTCCTGTCAGTACTCCTATTACTTAATAAGCTTACCGTCCGTTTGCCAAAGGTAAGAAGACTTTTTGTCCTCTTAGGATCTGGCAGTGGCCACATGGTTCGAGATATCCTGCACGTGGTCAGTGATATCCACCTTTCCTTCATCCTATTTTCCGATATCCTATTAATTTCGTTCATCAGCTCCACTATAGGAATCGAGATATTGGGTTCGACACGTTCCCCCACCGACTCAGAGCCATTTCTTGAAGATTCGTCAGCTAATTCGTTACCATCGACCCCATTATGTCCAGGGACCCAGATAAGCTTAACTGTGTGCTGACTGATTCGATGAAGGGATTGTATACAGTTACTAACAATTCTCGATTTTACAGTATTTGATTCCAAGGCTTTCAGAGCTGAAAGACTATCCACATAAATGTTAATGGCGCAAGGACTTAGGTCCTTTGTCATAACCATCTGCGCGGCTTTGTCAATTGCAAGACATTCGGCCTGGAAAAACTACACTTGCTCGGGAGCCTCACTGAGGCCCTGATTCCGAGGCATTCAGAGTATACCCCCGAACCTGTACCCATCTTCATCTTCGATCCGTCCGTAAAAATTGAGATCGCATTCCCCGTAATAACAGAGTTATCCGCCCAGTCTTCCCTAGTTGGTATTTGGACCTCGAAGTTCCTATCAAAGTTCGTCTGCGGTGAGATATAGTCGGTTTTCTGTTTTAATTCCGTCCTGCCCACCGTACTTAATATGGTCGAGTGTGCCCAAGAGCGTTGCTTAAGCATTTGCGACTCTCTAAGTCTGAGAGCCGATTTTGCCGCTGTGCTCTTGATGTAGATATATACGGGCTAAATGTTTAGTATCACATCAAGGCCGGCCTGGGGTGCTGATCTAATAGCACCAGTGATACCCACGCACGCCAGTCGCTGTACCTTCTGTAGGTTGCAGTGATATGATTTCTTATCCGCTGCTTTCCACCACACAAGGGCCCCGTAGGTAAGTATTGGTCTAATTATCGCACCATACATCCAGTGGATAGTATACGGTTTTAGACCCCACCTTCTTCCGAAAGTTCTTCTGCAGGTGTAAAAAGCACATAACGACTTTTTCATCCTTTCCTCTGTATTCCTTTTCCAAGAAATCTTTGAGTCCTGGATTACACCCAGGTATTTCGCCTCATTAGATAGTTCTAGGGTGATTCCATCTAGTTTGGGGAGAACAAACCTGTCTAGTCCTTTTTGTGAACAAGACGAGCTCGGTTTTGGTGGGATTGACTCCCAGACCGTTTTTCCTTAGGATCACAACGTCATCAGCATCGGCAACCACCTATATAGTAAATTTTTTGTGTTTTTCAAAAAGTCTTTATTTGTTACACAGTGTTTTAAAATTATAGATTTTCAAATCATAATTACAATATTCCAAATAATAAAAGTTTGAGCATCACTGCATTTTTAGTGCATTCAATTTATGATCCACCCTACAAATGTGTTTAAAGAAACATTAAAATACAGACAATATGGGATAAAATAATAAAACCCAAGCCGTAAAACATACTTAAAAATAAAATATGTACTCTATAATGTATTTCGAAGTTAAAAGCATGAGTTTTTATGCTTTAGCATAAAAACATACCTGTTGTTGGTGGTGAAACAACATGTTTCACCACTACCATCACACATTAATGCTCTAACACTCGCTCTGCAATGCTCTTTTACTCACTCATACTATGACATATTGTCAAAGTATAAGTGAGAGTAAAAAAAAATAATCACTCAAAGTCTGTGATAAGTAAAATTATGGAGTATTAACTCGTTAGAGATCTAAACAAAACAGTTGAAATTTTCTATTCGAACAAGACGCTTAAGTGACGGTGTCACAGCGTATAATTTACAAAAAAAAAGTGAAATTATCTTTTTTATAAAATAAAAAAAAAATAATTATCTCGTTTTAGAGAATAATTTAAAAAAAATTAAATTAACTCGAATTTTATACAAGAAAATCAAAAAAAAAAAGACGAAAACGCGTGTGTTTTATATATTTTTTTATTGAAAACAAAAATTGATCAACTTAAATTATTATGAAGTTTAAGTGATTTAAAAGCAAAAAATATAAACGCGATTTTTAAGAAATTGAAAACAAAAATAACGAACTTTTTTTTTTATAAAAAAAAAATAAATTTTGACACATAGAGGTTTTTAAAACTCGGCCAAAATGTTTGATGTGTTTGGCTCCGTTAAGGGGCTATTGAAAATCGATCAAGTGTGTATCGATAATAATGTCTTTCGTATGCATTACAAAGCGACGGTAATCATATTGATTGCCTTTTCCCTATTGGTCACCTCCAGACAATATATTGGTGATCCCATCGATTGTATAGTCGATGAAATCCCCCTAGGCGTAATGGATACATATTGCTGGATTTATTCAACATTTACGGTGCCCGAACGTCTGACCGGCATCACTGGACGTGATGTGGTACAACCGGGTGTGGGGTCACATGTGGAAGGTGAAGATGAAGTTAAATATCATAAATACTATCAGTGGGTGTGTTTTGTACTATTCTTCCAGGCTATATTATTTTATGTACCCCGTTATTTATGGAAATCCTGGGAAGGAGGCCGCTTGAAAATGTTGGTCATGGATCTTAATAGCCCGATAGTAAATGAAGAATGTAAAAATGATCGCAAAAAAATATTAGTGCAATATTTCGTGGACAATATAAATCGCCATAATTTCTATGCCTTCCGTTTCTTTTTGTGTGAAGCCCTGAATTTCATCAATGTCATTGGCCAAATCTATTTTGTGGATTTCTTTTTGGATGGTGAATTCTCTACGTATGGTAGTGATGTTTTAAAATTCACCGAAATGGAACCAGATGAACGTATTGATCCAATGGCTCGAGTCTTTCCAAAAGTTACTAAATGTACATTCCATAAATATGGTCCTTCTGGTTCGGTTCAAAAGTTCGATGGTCTCTGTGTGCTGCCCCTAAATATTGTCAATGAAAAAATCTATGTGTTCTTGTGGTTCTGGTTTATCATCTTATCTATATTATCCGGTATTTCATTGGTGTATCGTATTGCTGTTGTTATGGGTCCCAAATTGAGACATTTATTATTGCGTGCCCGTTCACGTTTGGCTGAGGTGGAAGAAGTGGAAGCAGTGGCCAAACAATGTAATATTGGCGATTGGTTCTTATTGTATCAATTGGGCAAAAATATTGATCCTTTAATTTATAAAGAAGTGATAGCTGATCTCTCTCAAGAATTAGGCGGTAATACGAGTCATAAACAACGTATGGATCCCTAAGAAACAACTGTATAAAAAGCAAATGTATGAATGAATTTCTTTATTTTTATTATTATTTTTTAAATTAATTTAAAGACATTTTTAAAAAACAACAAACTACTTTTTTACAAAAAAAACACTAAATTAAACTACAAAAAAAAATAGGGCGGGAATTTTTTAAAGAAATTTTTTTTAAAAATACGGGGCTAAAAAAAATCACAAAATTGCTGTGAGGTTTTTCTGTTAGAAGTATTAAGCATAAGACAAGTGAGATAAACTATATTTAAAACGAAATTAAAAATGTTTTTAAAAATTTTTTAGACGAAAATCAAAAAAAAACTATTTTTTTATAAATAATTTTAGATAAAATACAAAAAATTTTATCATAAGTTAAAAACAATTTTAAATTAAAACAACAAAAAAAAATAATAAAAATTGTATAAATATTAATAAAAAAAATCGAAAATTAAAAAAAAAAAAAATCTTTAATTATTTTTTTCAAAATTCAAAATTTTTTGAAATAATATAAAAAAACAGGGCAAAACTAAATTTTATCAAAAAAAATAAAACTTAAAAAAAGAGAGTTACCTAAAAAAAAAATTATTTAAAAGTTTAAAACTTAAAAACTTAAAAAAAAGAGAAAAACAAAGTAGATAAGAGCAAAGAAGAGACAAGAAAAAACAAGTTTTAGAGTTGCCAAAAAAACAGAAAAAACTCACTCAATTTTAAAGAGATTACAATAAAATAAACTCACTCTATCAAATGTACCGGTTTTTATTATAAAATATTACCTTTATAAAAAGAGAGTTTCTAAGAGAGTTTTACAGCTGTTTTAAGAGCATTATTAACAAATTCTTGTAATTATTATTTATTTTCTTTTAAATTCAATATGGCTGCTCATGCGCTTTATTTTGTTTTAGTTTATTTCATTTCACCCATCTTCTTTACATAGTTGAAATTGAAAAACTAGTTACAATTCCCTTTTTTTGTTAAGTTCGCGTACCTTCTACTTGAAAGATGGCTTGTTTCCAGGTGAGATATCTTTTTTTTAAAAGATCATTTCATGATTATTCTTCTTTTCTTTCATTATTTTTTTGAAATTGTATTTCAAAACAAAAAAAAAGAAACTGGTTTAACAAGCTTCTCTTTTGTTAAGATTCTTTAAGATCTTATAACACAAGTTCATGGCTTTTTTGAATTTCAATGATTTTTTTTTTTTCAAAAAAGGTTGAAGTGATTTTTTAACGTAACACAGGTTGTTAGTAAAAGGGGGCTACCTGTATTGAAATTAACATAATAAAGGAAATACAGGTTTAAAAAAAAAAGAAACAATATTTTGGGAACACTTAGGCCGAGATTTTTGAAATTCCAGTTAAACTTGGTTTAGTTAATCTGAAAATAGATTTTCCTCCATTACCACAGTTTGAAATGTTTTTTTGGCATAACCACTTCATTTTGCTACAACCAGGCACGTACTCAGGGGGGGTGCCCTGGGGGCCCGGGCCCCCCCAAAATGATTTGGCTATATAAAAATTTTAAGACCTTGCATTACAAAATATACTTTTGTTAACAAAAAAGGCTCAGTATTATTTTTTTCTTTTTGTCACTAATCTAACGAATATTTCAAAATTTTTAAAAATATTGAAAAAATACAAAAAAAAAAAATTAATTGAAAAAATGTTGAGTGGAATTAAATTCCTAAATTTTCACGGTGGCGAATAAGACACCTTTGAAAGGTATTTGTGATTGATCAAGTAAGCTATGCACCATGAATATTAATCCATTAGCCTTTCTATAGACTTTATTTAAAACCGCCGCCACATTTGACTAGATTTGTGATTCGCGGAAAAATTTTGATATTTAAAAATATATTTTATATCCAAAATATAATTTTAAATGGTATAGTTTTGGTGAAATAGCAGATTTTTTCTACAGAATTTGTCAAAGAGTTTGAGAATTGTTTTGCCAAACAATGTTTCAGAACATATGCATTGGAAATTGCGTCATCCATCTACACCAATTTTAATATACTTTTGCAATTTCAAGTTAAACCAAATTTGGCAATTTTTAAATTGAAAAATCTTCTCTGAATCTGAAACTTTTGTGCACAAAAAATTAGTTAAAGTTTTATTTTTTTTTTTTAAAAAGTATCGATATCAAACTGGAACATTTTTATCTACAATAAATATTGTGAGTTCAAAAACTTTTCTTTACAAAAATATCTCAGAATCTGATAATTTATTTAAATAAAAAACGTCTCATAATCTAAGTATTTTTTTTAGGGAAGGTTCTTTACAAAAAATGACTCCGAATCAAAAAATTTACACACAAAAAAAAAAAAACTTGTCAAATCTCGTAATCCCCTTTTACCAATATTTGACAGTTTACATGTTTTTTGAAATTTGACAAATTTCATTTTTTTTTTTTTACAAAAAAGTCTAGTAAATTCACGAAAATTCCTTGTAAGTTTTATTGCATCGAAAATGTTGTAAATTTACAATTTTATTGGTAAAAAACTTGTAAAATTACAAAAAATCTCGTAATTTTTACTAGGAATTCTCGTAAAATAGGAGATAGCAAAAAATTTAGTAAAGTCACGAAACCTCCTCGTAAGTTTCATCGCGTCAAAAAAAGGTAAATTTACAATTTTATTGGTTAAAAGCTTGTAAAATTACAAAATTATTGATAAAAAGCTTGAAAAGTAACAAGGATTTCTTGACAAAAAGGAGGTAGCAAAAAAAAGTTACAAAACTTTCTTGTCATTTTACAAGTTTTTTTTATTGTATACAAAAATTGTATCAGAATCTGCGATTTTTTCTATACGGAGAAATTTTTTGGTACAAGAAATTTTTCTGTACAAAAATGTGTTAGAAACTAAGAATTTCTCTGTACGCAAAATGTTTCATGATGTCAGAGTTTTTCTATAAAAATCTGAGACATTTTTACTATAGTTTTCTATATTCATACACTACGAAAAATGTCTCAGAATCTTAGAATTTTTCAATACGAAAAATACCACAGAGAATCTTTTCAAAACAAAAATGTTTTATTTTTAAACGAAAAGTATCTCAAAAACTGAGAACTTTTTCTATACGATAAATATCTTAGAATCTGAGAGTTTTTCTGTACGAAAAATGTATCTGGATTTAAGAATTTTTCTGTACGAAAAATGTTTTAAAAATTAAGAATTTTTCTAAAAGCAAAATGTCTCATTATTCAATTCGTTTTCTCGTTTTATAAGGAAATTAACATTTTTATATATCTAAGTTTCAACCACTTGGGAAAATAGAATTACGCCCGCAACAGTTAATCGTGATGTCTTAAATTTTGCTCAAACACTTGCACATAGTGTCAGACAAAATGTGCGAAACATGAGGAAAATCAGTCCACGGGTTTAAAAATTATAAAGAAATTTCTCAACATTGGATGTTTTTCGCATTTCTTTATATCGTCTATTTAGAGATTGATGCTTAAAAATACGCTAACTTTTTAAAGACAATTTATATTCACCTAAAGTTCGTCGTATTTATTTGTTATTTCCCGGGTCCAGTTGGAATGAAATCGGGCATAATCGTTATTTCCAGAAGTACTTTTAGAATTTTTTGGTCACGATCATGGGTGCAAAATCGTGTCGTACAGTGTAATCCAAAAATCTTGGAAAAGTATACAAACAATTCAAAAAGGTGTCCAGAATTTTGAGTTTTTGCACGTAAAGTATATTTGAGAATTTTTAAAAAAAAGTTGCATACATTTTCAAATTCTTTTTTTAAAAAAATAGTCTTTTTTATATTAAATTTAAAATAAATGTTTTGTTTTATAAAAATGTAAAAAAATTAGGCTCAAAAACATTTAGGTGAAAAAACGAAATTTAAAAAAAAATATATTTTGGGCCCCCCCCAAAATAAATTCCTGCGTACGTGCCTGGCTACAACTGTCTTTTTGAAAAACACGAGAAAATCCGAATCCTAGATTTAAAAGTTCGAAGTATTTGTCTCAAACCCCATAAAGCATCAAAAGATTTTCCTTCTATCTAGCGATTTTCGTTGGTCTGTTGAAATCGTGATTTCTACCAAAATATTACACAGGGTTAGCGATATCGGTTAAATGAAAGTTATGAAGAACACCTCGAAAATTTTAATACATTACGGCCATTATTTAGAAATTTTAAGTATTATTTCCCCTGACAAGTCATACGGACCGAAATGACCTTTGACAAACTTGACACCTCTCATTAGGGTTTCTATTTGGGAAAAATTTCCCGGGAATTCCCGGGAAATATTTTTCTTAAAATCCCGGGATTTTTTCTTCGGGAATTCGTCTCTAATTTTTTAAGAAAAATACATTTAATTTATACATTTTTAACACAATTTTTAATGATTTATTAAAAATAACATTTAATTTTGAAAAATTTTTAATTTTTAAAGAAAAACTAGTAAGGATATGCTTCAGCTTGCATATTAGTAGTGTGGCAAAATACGGAATGCAACTGAATTTGACTTCGAAGGTTGGTTGCAAATTGGCAAAAGTTTTCTTAATCTAAAATTCCAATGATTTCTGCTTTTCGAAATTTAATCCTTATATATATATAAAAATGACATGTTAGTTTGTTTGTTTGTATGTTTGTTTGTGTCGCTTTCAGAAAAAAACTACTGAACCGATTCAAATGAAATTTGGCATGTAGATAGAGAATTTTCTGGAATGAAAAATGCGACCAATGGCATCTCGATTGGATGCCCCGCCCCCTTTTACGCCCACTTTTTGTGAATTTCAGATTTTTTAATATATTTGGATGTTTGTTACTGTATTTGGATGTTTGTTACTATATTTGAATGTTTCTTACCGATTACCATGAAATTTGCCATCCCGCATCTTGATTCGAAGCCACGCCTCTTTTACGCCCACTTTTGTAAATTCAAGGCTTTTCAATACATTTGCCTGTTTGTTACAATATTTGGTTGATTGTTACCAATTCACATGGGATACATATAGCAATTTTTGTGGAAGTGAATATAGGCCTTACCGCATTCGGATTCGATGCCCCGCCTTTTTTACGCCCACTTTTTGTTAGTTTATGCCGTTTTCACACCAAAACGATGTAAGGAATTCAAAAGGAATTTGGCATACAGTGAGTTTTCTGGAATGCAATAGTGGCTTTACGCCCACCTTTTTTATAAATTCGACATTTTACAATATATTGGTTGTTTGTTTTCTTTAACATTCCACTTTATATATTTAAAATATCTTTCTTGAATTATCCTTATATATATATAAAAATGACATGTTAGTTTGTTTGTTTGTTTGTGTCGCTTTCAGAAAAAAACTACTGAACCGATTCAAATGAAATTTGGCATGTAGATAGTACGTTTCCTGGAATGAAAACTGGCACCAATGGCATCTCGATTGGATGCCCCGCCTCCTCTTACGCCCACTTTTTGTGAATTTCCGATTTTTCAATATATTTGGTTGTTGTACTATATTTGGATGTTTGTTACCGATAAACATGCAATTTGGCATACTAATAGGGCGTTTTTGCAAGGAAATATATGCCATCCCGCATCTTGATTGGAAGCCACGCCTCTTTTTACACCCACTTTTTGTAAATATATGATCCTTACAAAGGGGAGTGGCATTCTTTGGTTTTTCTGTCTGTCTGTACCGATTTACATTAAATCTTCACCACAGATAGTACTAACCGAGACGGGAACTATAGGCCATAAGAGAGACCGATCTGCCAAGTGGGCGTAAAATGCCACGCCCCTTTGTATTATATTGAACATTATTTCTGCCTTTTCAGCAATTACACTTAAACGGCTGAACCGATTTTAAAAAAATTTTCACCACATACTACTAATCCAAGCGGGAAATATAGTTCATAATAGGGCGGCGATCACACAAAGAGGCGAAAATGCCACGCCCCTTTGTACTTCATTGAAAGGTAATTCTATCTGTTCCGTAATCACGCTTAAACGTCTGAACCGATTTTAATGAAAATTTCACCACACATAGTACTAACCCAGACGGGCACTATAGGTTATAATAGGAGGGCGCTCTGACGGATGGGCGTAAAAGTCCACGCCCCTTTTTATTAAATTGAAAGTTATTTCTGCCAGTTCCGTAATTACTCTTAAACGTCTGAACAGATTTTATTGCAATTTTCAACACAGATAGTACTAACCGAAGCGGGAACAATATGCCATATCAGCACGTTATTGGGCAAACGCGTTTTAAAATGCCGCTCTTTGTATTAATTTCAAATTATTTTTGACTGCCATAATAAAGCGCGTTTGGACAAAGAGGCATTAGTTGCATCGCTCTTTTGTACTATACTAAAAGTTGTTTCTGTTAGTTCCGCAATTACGCATCAACGGCTGAATCAATTAAGATGAAATTTTCGTCACAGATAGTACTAAACGAGGCGGGAACTATAGAACATAAAATGAGCGATCGGACAAAGGGGCATAAAATAACACGCCCTGTTAAATTTATTGCACCTCCTTTCTGCCTTTTTCGCAATCACGCTTATTCGGCTTAACTGATTTTGAAGAAATTTCCACAGCAGATTGTACTAACCGAGGCAGGAACTATAGGCCACAAAAGAGTGTGGTTTGACAAAGGGGACCCACGCTATTTTGTATTACATTGAAAGTTATTTCTGCCTGTCCCACAATCAAGCTTAAACGGCTTAACCAATTTTAATGGATTTTTCACCACATATAGTACTTTCGAAACGGGAATAATAAACCATAATAGAGCGTGTTTAGACCACGGGGCGTAAGTTGTCACGCCCCTTTGCACCACACTGAAAGTTATTTTCTGTCTGTTCCGTAATTACGCTTAATCGCCTTAACTGATTTTAACAAAATTTCAACACATATAGTACTTACTAACCGAGGCGGGAACAATATGCCATATTAGCGCGTGATTGGGCAAAGGCGTGTATTTTTGCCAGTTCCGCAATCACGCAAAAACGGCTGAGCCAATTTTTAATAAATGACTAACAGATGCGGGCCCATATCAGTGTGCGATCGAACAAAGGGACGTAAATTTCCACACCCATTTATAATATATTGAAATATATTTCTGCCTATTCGTTTATCACGCTTAAACGTCGAGTACTAAACAAGGCGGAAATAAAGGGTCATATCAGCGCGCGATCGGACAGAGGTGGTGTAAAGTAATGCGAAATTGAAATTTTCACCAGATGGAGTGCTAACCGAGAATGCAACCATAGGGCATTACAAACTGTTATTCATTATATAACATTTTTTTCAACCCGGGCAACGCCGGGTGCGAAACAGCTAGTATTTCATATTTAGATCAACAATTCTATATTTTAAAGAATATATCGTGAACCTATATTCAAAATATGCCAACTCAAATTTGACCGAAATGAGTTTCCAATGGCAAATAGCTCCCCTATGCAATACTCATCTGTGATAAAAATTTCAGAGCAAAAAAATAATTGGTTAACGTTTTACATCCATTTTTGTTATTCTGCTAACTCAAAGTACATATTTTTTTGGTGAAAATAAATGCCAACTCCCATTGTAAATTTCCAAAAATTTTTCAAAAATTTTTAAAAAAAAAATTATACCACACATCTTATTGCATTTGCCATGCTGACCACGAATCTGGTAAAGATTTTGATACCTAATGGCTAGTTTTCGAGATATTGCCATTTTGAAAATATCGGTAAATAGTGTTTGCAAAAAAAAAATTGCTTATAAAGATGTAACTTTTAAACTATTTATCAGATTGCAACATTATGAGTGGGGCAAATAAAGTCAATGATATAAGCTTTAAAAGTAGCTAGTTTAAAGTGACGCTTTTACAATACAGCGTGAGTTACAGAGTGCCAAAGTTGACCACCCTGAGATTAAAAGGATTTCGGAGCTAGTAACTTTTAAAAATATGCAAAGATTTTTAATTTTTCTTTCAGTTTTTGCAATTATCGTACTAAGGATAACAAAAACCAAAAAAAAAAAATTATAAAAATTTTTCAAAAAAAAAATGTTTTTTTATTTTCCGACAAAATATGCCAACTCTAAAAAAATATTTGTTTTTTGATTTAGAAATAAATGCCATCTCTCAAAAATACGCAAACAAATGCAAAATATAAAATTTTTGGCATAGGTAAAAATTATTTAGAATATTTAAACCATGTTATGGAAGGTACATTGTTAATTTTTACAATAATATGCGAAATAACTAGTTTTTTAGCTCTCCTGAACAGTAAGCTTTTTCGAGTTGGCATTTATTGAATATAGTTCGACGATATGTATTTCAGCTTTTCAGCTTAAAATTTCATATATGAAGTAAAAAGTCTGATATCCACATTATATTGGTGTTCTCATTTTGGCACAGATGCCTTTAACCGAAATATTTTAAGTATTCAAAAGTTTAATTAAATATATCTTCAAAATATAATTCTACTGCTTCTTACGGTTAAAGCCGTAGTCAAAATTAGAAAAATTTTCCAAAAAGTTGTTACAAACACATTTGTTGTAAAATTTTAAAACCGGAAAAATTATACATATTTTTGAATTGTGAAAAATTTTGTATGGAGTGGAAATATGTCAATGTAAATACTACAACCGTAATAAGGTCCAATATTTTTACAAAATTTTTATATGACAAAGTTCAAAATTCGTTTTAATTAAAAAATTCCCGGGAATTCCCGGGAATTTGATTTTTTTAAAACGATTTCCCGGGAATTGAAAAAGTCCGGGAATTTAGAAACCCTACCTCTCATACAAAAACACCTGTAACTTATGTGGGGAAATGGCTCAATTCGGATACATCCCTAGTGACTTGTCACTTGACATGTCCATTAGCCTGTCCCGAAAAATAAAATTAAAGGTAATAGCAAAAATACAATGCTCTTTCAAGAGCTGATAATGGAAAAAATAATCCAAAAAAAGTTGGAGTCTGTCTTTGCCTCCCAACAATCGGTTGAAGTTCGCAATCGTAGTGTATTTTGTCAAAAAAAATATTTTTTGTTTTGGCTGCAATTGGTGTCAAAATCTGCAGAAGTACATTTAGGGAAAAATATTTGCATGATGAAATTTAATCCACTTATTCAATTTTTGTTGCAAAAACTAGTAAAATAAATATTTTTTCGACTTTTTTCAACTTTTTTTAAGTGGCTTAAAATGGTACTAAAAGAACATAGACTATTTAAAGTACCCTTTTGAACTTGGTTGGATAACATCCGCGTTAATATAAAAATATAAAGATCAATATTGCCAAAAACTTCGATTTTTTTTTTCATCTTAAAATGCTCTTGTGGACCAAAATTATTCTATGAAAACTCTTTAAATATTTTTCCCTTAATGTACTAAACATTCCGCGAATTTTGACACCAATAGTGGTCAAAACAAAAAATGTTTTTTTTTTTGACAAAATACACTACTATTGCGAACTTTAACCGGTTGTAGGGAGGCAAAGACAGACTTCAAATTTTTTTTGCATTATTTTTCCAATTATCAGCTCTGTCATTCGAATAATTTGTTTGCTATTACCAAGCGAACTTCCAAAAAGAGGCCATTTTCGGGACAGGCTAATGTTCATTAGAGCGTCCCGTCAAATTTAAATTTTCGAATTTCATGTCGTAATACCTGCCAAACGATGGCCACGTTAGAGCTAATTGTGGGAAAATTTATGAAAAAATTTTGCAAGGTCATCTTCAGCGGTCAAAGTTTAAAAAAAATTACGAATTTCGACCAGAATTCATGTCCGAATTTTTTGACCTAATCCCGCTCAAAAATTCGGAAATCTCGCGTACTTTATTGGAAAAATATTTAAAAAAATCCAAAACCGCGATTTTGGTCCACAGATGCAGATTTTTTAACATGAAAATATTTTTTTTATCCAAATTGGTCTCAAAAGTTGAAAAAATGTAAAGTGTGTTATTTAAAAAATATAAAAACACGATTTTGGTTCGAAATGCTGACCTGCATCATTTTGTTTCACAATCGCAGATCAGCATTTTTGGACCAAAATCGTGTTTTTATATTTTTCATCGTGTTTATATATCAGCATTTTTGAACCTAAATCGCGTTTTTATATTTTTTAATATTTTTTAGATAACACACTTGACATTTTTGAGACAAATTTGGATAAAAAAAATTGTTTTTATGCTTAAAAATCACGGTTTTAGATTTTTAAAAATATTTTTCTAATAAAGTACGCAAAATTTTCGAAGTTTCTAGCCGGATTTGGTCCAAAAATTCGGACATGCATTTTGGTCGAAATACGTCATTTTTTCCAAATTTTACCGCTGGTTGCCGACTGAAGATGACCTTGTGGAATTTTTTCATAAATTTTCCAACAATCAGCTCTAACGTGGCCATCGTTTGGCAGGTATTACGACATGAAATTCGAAAATTTAAATTTGACGGTACGCCCTAATGTCCATTAGGAACACAACCCGTGCCGGTTTAATGATGACATTCTACAGAACATATCAAAATCAAACATCGTTTTTTACAAAAAAAATGTTCGCAGAATTTTTTTTCCAAAACTTTTTTCCGCGGTTTTTTTTTGCTGAAATTGGTTTTTGTTAAAAAAAAAAATTGTGCCCGGGACATACGAATTTTTAAACTTTTTTTTATTATTATTTTTAACAAAAAGAAAGTAAGAGTTTTAAATTCGGCTGTGCCGAATAAAAAAAAGAAACACACACAAACATGGGCGATTTTTTGGGAGGGGGAGGGGTCGACAGAGGTCATTTGAGGTCCCCAGAAAAACTTTGGTAATGGGTAGTGATTATATAACACATTACCAGGTAATGCATATAACTTATTTGTAGCATTATTTTATGATGTCTTACCAAACATTTGTTCCACAACGTATTATTTTCAAGTGAAAAATAATGCATTACTAATAATTTGCTACGTAATGCATGATTATTGGAAAAAATGTATTTCATATTTGTTATTTCTAAACATTAAATCATGGATGACTTATATTTGGTTACATTATGTATTATTTGAAAGTTTGAAATAATGCATTATTTATAATTGCATACATAATGCATTATAATGACATAAAAAATAATTATTTTATAAAAAAATGCATAAGTTTAAGCTAGAGATGGGCTCACGACAGGAAATTTCTAACGACACACACTCACGAGCATATTTTATCTACTTACACTCACTTACAATCACGTGAGTAAATTTAATACAAAATCACTTTTTCACTACTCGTAACACCTTATATATTATCTTCTGGTATGCTATATTATTTCATTTCTCGTAACCTATAAAATATCATATATTTTACACCTTACTCGTATTCTTCGTTATAAATTTATGACTTATTTTATACCTTACTGGTATTCTTTGTGATAATGTGGATGCATTACTTTGAGTCTCATCGCCTGTTAAAATCATCAATGCTGCAATGTATAAAATAAGAGATCCTATACCTTATTTTATACCTTATTTGGTAATCTAAGTTTTGCTGGGTCACTTTCCCCCTCACGGTTTAGGTTTACAAAATCATTTATTATGCTTTTTGCACTTAAGTAATACAATTTTATCATTATTTAAATAATTTTTAATATCTACGCTCACAAAAGGGGGCGGGACGAAAAAAAAATTTGTAATCCCTGGGGTCAAAGCGATTTTAGAGGTTGGTTTTGTTCCTCAAGGGGGAAAGTTTTTCCCTGGTCCAATTTTGCCCATCTGTAAACTTAACCAGACTATGACATAAGACAAATTTGTGCCAAGCTTAAGAACTCTGGCTTTTTTATATTAACTGTATCGTGTTTCACAGACAGGCGGACAGACGGACGGACATCGCTAGAATGTCTTAAAATCTATCGATATTTCCATGCGTTACACACAGAATGACAAGTCAGTATATCCCTATACTGTGGTTGGAGGGTATAAAATAGAAACCGACTATAACGGTAAAAACCGAGCATTATAATACCCTACACAAATGTTTTGCGGACAGTTGGTTTCAAGACCAAACATGGATCGATTGGATCTATATTTGGTAAGGTATTTTATTTTATTATTTTTCTATTACACTCAACCAAAAATTGATTAAAGTTGGCCTAAATTTGTTGCCAATTGACCGATTTAACGGAGTATCGGGCAAATTTTTATAGGACACTAACAAGAAAGGTCTTTTATAGGGCACCCACCGATTGCCCTGAAACTTGCATTTCCCCCTCATTCCCATATTCAAGTTTCAGGACAATCGGTGGGTGTCCTGTGAAAGACCATCCTTGTAAGTTCAAAAATAGTTTGATTAAAATCCGATTTATTTCGGTTACCCAAAGTACTCGTTAAACAACCGCAAACCATATTTTAGTCAAATATATCAAATTTTTCTAGTATTTTCAGATATTTAATTGAATATCGGCAGGTGGTTTGTATGAGGGCTAATTTTTCTCCACCATAGGGTGAACATTTTCTCCCTATCTGACATTACTCAGATTCTGATAAAATCTAGGGCTTTTGAAAATAAGAAAAATTATTGGCAAAAAAATTTAATTAAATCTATTGATCAAAAAAAATTAAATAAATCAATTGTTATTGTCTAGATCGAAATTTTTGTTATTTTATTTTATTTTTCAAAATACATACCAGATTTTTTTCGCTTTAACTTATTTGAATTCAATAATTAAAAAAATATTCAAAATAATCGAATTATACTTTTTTATTGTTGGCAAAAAATAAGCATTTCTTCATTATTTAGTCATACGCTTACAATTCATTCGTTAAATCAATCATTATTTTGATTGACTTCAAAAAACAAATTATAAAATTTTTGATCAAAATCGAATTACCTGTGGTTTGGTGATTGGTATAACAATTTTATTTATCGAAGGAGTTCTAATTAAAAAAATTGATTGAGACCGTGTTTTTCGTGGTTGAAATTCATTTATAATTTATTTTGTGTTTATACCCTTAATAAAAACCCGAGTAAAAATTTTTATATGATGCAATATATAATGATATGTAACACAATATAAATTTATACACAATTTGATCCGAATAATGGTGGATGTTTTTGCATTAAAAAAGATCAACTTGTATAAAATATGATTTGATTTCATCCGAGTTTTGACCAGACATTGCAATATATTGGTGGATCAAATTAGATCTACTTAATTGCATAGAAACATAAAAAATCCTGGTGTTTTTTGGTTTGGGTTGAGATACACCACAGGTCAACGAAACATTCACCAAACAAATAATTTTCAAAAACAAAAAATATGTTTAGGTACGCTTCGAACCAGATAGGTGAAATGCGTAGGAACATTTTAAAAAGTTTCGTATACTTAGCCTATAAAACTTAGAAAATGTTTGGTTAATTGGAAACATATATAGTTTTATATGGAACAGAATAAGCTATATGTAATTGGATGTTAAATTATAGAGAAAAACAAATTTTGTATTGACCTGCATATAATTTTATATAATTATATCAACCGTACACCTTTTAATCCGAATCATGATTATTACTACATATGACTGCATTAAAAAAATTTAGAAAATATGTCACGGATGTATAATCATATATAATTTATTATGTTTGTATCAAGTTATATATTGTAATATATGTTTATTTTTACTCGGGAAGTAATTAAAAACAGTTCGTGAGAGACGAACTGATAGACAGACGGGCGTAATTCTACTATCACTTGCACAATTAGTATTAATTTTGTCGTTCTATATAAAAAATATCAGTCGATATCAATTTCGCACATTCGAGTATAATTTCAACTGCTAACGACTCCGTTTATTAGCCTGTTATTGAATTTGCATTTTTAATCGTTTGATTAGAAGAAAAAGAACAAAACTAAAAATAAATTAAATTTAACCGTCAGAATTTATGATCAAAACATTTAATAAAATTAGTATTTGTGACTAATCCTAATCGAGTAACAACTATTTCGATTGTTTTTTTTATATTCTCGATTAGATATTGATCGATTTGCAAAGATTATTATTTAATCACACTCTTGATAATGCCTCTTTTGGAAAGAGAAAAAAATATAATTAGAATAATGTTGGAAGTAATTTAATATTTTCCTATAACTTTTTAAGTTTGTATGACACTTTGCTCTGACAAAAGCTTAATTATTAAAAACAAGTATAAAAGTTAAATTCGGTCTTGACAGATGTAGTGATACCCTTAACAATATCAAAAAGATTATTGCAAAAAACTTTAATTAAAAGGAAATTACTTTAAAAAAAAAAAAAATCGAAAAAAAATTTCCGCGTAAAGAAAATTTTGGTAAAAAAAAAATCGCGATTTTTTTCTTTTTTTGTCAAAAAAATACGTCCGTACTTGTTTAAATACCATTTGGTGTTCAATAATGTTCACATATGTCAACCAGCAGCCGAATTAAAGCATATTGTATTTTTAGGTTATGTTGAATGTACTAAAATTTTTGAGGTGTCCTTACATTTTCGTGCATAACTTTTGAACCGCTGAACCGATATCGCTAAAATGCAATACCAAACTTCTCGGAAGAACTTATAAAAAATGTTTTTAGTTTCAGTCATCACCGTGTAATAATTTGGACGTGATCACCATTTCCACAGACAGACAGACGGACATCGCTAGAATGTCTTAAAATCGATCGGGGATCATGAATATATAAACTTTATGGGGCCCCAGATCGATATTTCGATGCGTTACAAACGGAATGACAAACTTATATATACCCTCTATCACTAAGTGGAGGGTATAAAAAATTAAAAGGTATATTGATGACATTTTTTTAAGACATGATGAAAGGTTTTATCACTTGTTTCTTTAATGTTGATGACATGTTTAATCATATTGAAGAAAAGAATAATATGTTTAAATCTGTCTTTAAAATTGATTACAGCAAGTGATGAAACCGTTTCATCAATATGATGAAGAATTTTTTCTTTGAGTGTAGTAACTAATAAGTTGCTAAAACTTTTAATAAATTATTTAGAAACAAACACTTTTTCTGAAATTTCCTGAAAAAAAAAAAACAAGTGAGACTGTTAAATTCGGCTGTGCCGAATCTGTAATACCCTCCAACATATAAAAAAAAATTTAAAAAATGCAGGGGCGTTTTTTTTTTTGGTAGGGTCAGTAGGGGTCATTGGGGGACACATAGCCACATGCGGTAAATGTTTAAAAATTCATTTATTATACTTTTTGAGCTTAAGTAACACAATTTTATCATTATTTAAAAACATTTTTAATATCCACGCCCACAAAAGGGAAGCGGGCAAAAAAAATATTTTTTTTTATTTCCTAAGTCCAAGTGAAGGGCCTTGAACTTTTTCTGACATCAAATTGTTTTATTTGCTTAACAAAAATACAAAAAAACCTGTGAAAATATGGAGTTTTTCAGAGGTTAGTTAAGTTCTTCAAGGGGGAACTTTTTTCCCCCTGGTCCGATTTTGCCCATTTACGAACTTAAACTGCCAAGGACCAAAATACATATTCCTGCCAAACTTTACGATTCTCTTTTAGTTTGGACTGCATCGTGTCTTATACAGACGGACGGACATACGGACATACGGACATTCTAGAAAAGTCTTAGAATCGATCATAGATCAATAATATATACACTTTATGGGGTCCCCGACCGATATTTCGATGCGTTACAAACGGAATGACAAAGTGAGTATACCCCCATACTGTAGTTGGAGGGTATAAAAATGTGAAAAATTTTATTTAATACGGCTTGAAATACAAATTTGTCCAAATGTATTTTAAAATTGTCCAAATGTATTTTAAAAATTTCCAAATGTATTTTAAATTGTCCAATTATATTTTAAAATTTTCCAAAAGTATTTTAAAATTGTCCACTGTAATTTAAAATTTTCCAAATGTATTTTAAAATTGTACAACTACATTTGGACTATTTTAAAATACATTTGGGCAATTTTACAATACATTTGAACAATTTTGAAAATACGTTTGGAACATTTTTAAAAACAATTGTACAATTTTAAAAAACATTTGGAAATTTTTGAAATAATTTGGAAATTTTTGAAAAAATTTGGAAAATTTTGGAATATTTTGGAAATTTTTAAAACTACATTTGGACAATTTTAAAATACATTTGGAAAATTTTAAAATACATTTTGAAAATTTTAAACAACATTTGGACAATTTTAAAATACATTTGGACAATTTTAAAATATATTTGGACAATTAAAAAATACATTTGGACAATTTTAAAATACACTTGGACAATTTTAAAATTAATTTGGATAATTTTAAAATACATTTGGACAATTTTAAACTACATTTGGACAATTTTAAAATACAGTTGGAAAATTTTAAAAACAATTGAAAATGGTGAAGTATGTCCAACATTGGGACAAATTTGACATCTAATTATATCTGATCATATACAATTATAAACAATCAGATACAATCATATATTATCTGATCGAAGCAGATCAGATAAGATCAAATAAATTTTTAAAAGGAATGCCATGTTTTTTTTAAAAGCATTTTAAAAAAGAATTTTAATTTTAAATTAAAAATTAATAAATTTGTAGTGAGTCAAATTACAAAACAAAAAAACTTATTGCCGGCCATATAAAAACAAATTAATTCATATCACCCAGCAAAACTTTTCGGAGTCATTCAAAAATAACTAGTTCTACAAGTACTTCAAAGCTTGTCATGATAGGTTCTCAAAGAGCATCCTGGAACTAGTTATGTCACAACTAGTTCTAGAAGTGATCCAAAAGGGCAATATTTTGATTCCAAAGAGCTTTTTTGGTGTAGTTTGGGAACTAGTGATTTGGAAGTAGTCGTACATGACTTCTGCACCACTTCCATGAAACAAATACTGGTTCTCAAATAACATCTTAGAAGCTGTTTCAAAAACTTATAATTTTTTTCAAAAAAGAAAAAAATATATATTTGATTACGCATTTCTCTGTTGCATCTTCTATTTGGAAAAAGTCAAACCTTTTGAAATATGTACAGAGGGGCTAAAAATATTATAAGTATTGGGTAATTTGTTTGGTATTATTAGTATTGGGGCATTAATGCAAATAGGTTTTTATAGATCCATTCAATTACCTTATTACAATCTGCCATAAACTACTTTATTTACTACAGCTGGAATTTTTTATTACAAAAAGTAAACAAAACTTTCCAATTGTAGCAAAAATAGTAAGCAATTTGAGTAATCCAACTAAGCATATAATCGTATATTTTTTGGTCCCTACAATATTTTTTTTTTTCAAAAATCCCTTATTCTCCTTCTAGATAATTTCTAATTGCATTAAGGACTAAAAAAACAAAAAAATATTACTAATTTTTGTTCAGTAAAGTGCTGATATTGCGTTATATTTAAAACAAAAAATAATTCAAAAATGTTTTTTTTTTGCAAAAAAAAAAATGTACAAAATGTTCCTAGACTGCTTCCCTAGAACTAGTTCTGATGGTGACAATTTCAAACAAAAATCATGGGTTAAAGAATGGGATAAAGAATTGGTTCTAGAATGACTTAAAGAACCGTTCCATACATGGGTTCCTAGACTACTTTCCTAGAACTAGTTCTGATGGTGACAATTTCAAACAAAAATCATGACTCTGAGAACGAGATAGAGAACTAGTGCCACAATAGCTTCTTGGAAGTAGTTCCTGTCGTGACAATTTCAAAGAAAAATCATGGGTTAAAGAATGGGATAAAGAACTGGTTCTAGAAGTAGTGATGGAACCGTTCCATAGGAGGGGTGATTGTTCCTAGACTACTTCCCTAGAAGTAGTTCTGAGGGTGACAATTTCAAACAAAAATCATGACTCTGAGAACGAGATAGAGAACTAGTCGAGCAAAAAAGAAGTACTCCAGCACTAGTTCTGGAAGTCATGCAAGTTTTGCTGGGTCACTAAATAAAGTACGAGTAGTTGAGTAAAAAAAATAAAAAATAAATTTTTATGTATAAAACCCTAGTAAAAAAATTTTGATATAATGATATATAATTTGATACAATCATATTAAATTATATATGACTTTTTATATGTTCAAATCTAATTTTATCTAAGATTTATTGCGGATCCATTTTCTTATCTGAGGTTATATATAAATATATCTGACTTTATATAATTATATAAATCAATATTAATTTATATAAAATAAGATCAAGTGGATTTAATTGGATATGACCAAAATTCGGATCAAATTGTATAATTTTTTTATATTTGTGTATCTAAAATAATACAATTAGATCAATATCTGATCCAACTTGATACAGCCAATTTTGAGATCAAATTAGATCTTAAAAGTTTTTTTTTTACTCGGGAAATTAAAAAAATATAATTTACTGATTATAATCTTAAAACAAAAAAAAATTGATGACGTTGTCTTTTGAAGCAACGCCTTGATGAACATACAATCTTGGAGCCAATGTATGTCCGACAATGTGTTTATTAGGCTGGATTGAAATAGGAAGTTTTTCGAAATTTCGAAAATGGTATTGTGAATTTTCAGAATCTTCGTTAGATTTTCAGGTGTAATTTGATTATTACGCTATGCTAGTCGCAAAAATTAACAAGCTGTGCACCTTGCTGGTAAAGCTAATTTGGGTACGCTGAATTCAATGGAGCTAGCTGTTTTTCGAAGTTAGTGCTAGTATTCGCGATATTCGCGATTTAAAATTTCCGCGAATAAAATGTACAGTGATTATTTTTTTTTAAACATTCAATAGATGATAGAAATTCAGCAATTGTCCAAATAATAAAAAAAATATATTTTTTTACTTAAAAATAAAAAATAAATTAATCGCCAACACGCTAACTTTGAAAAAAAAAAAACTGATGTTACAATGGGATCAGGGCCGCTTTAAGGTATGGCGGGGGCCCTGGGCACACAAGATTTTGGGGCCCCGCTGGAAAGTGAAAAGTCGCATGACAAAAAAAAAACACTTTTTTTGGTACAAATTAAAATATTTTTATTACCTGTTTTAGACGAAGAAACTTAAAAAAAATATTTTGAGTAGGGATAAACTAGCTCGAGGTCAATTTCTTTACTTATTAAAACCATGATATTTGTGTAGAACAATTTGGTTTTACTAAGATCTTAAAATCTGAAACTTTTTCTATACGAAAAGATGCCTAGGAATCTGAAACTTTTTTTTTATATAAAAAATGTTTCAGAATAATCTGAATTTTTTTCTATACGAAAAATGTCTTAGAATCTGCGACAATTTCTTTTCGAAAAATATTTTAGAATCTGAGAATATTTTTGTACAAAAAATGTCTCAGTATTTGAGATGTTTTTATACGAAAAACGTGTCAGATCTAAGACTTCTTCAATGCGAAAAATGTTTCAGAATCTGAGACTTTATTTACACGAAAAATATCTCATAATCTGACTCTTTTATAAAAAAAAAAGTCTAAGCATCTGAGACTTTTTTTACTATACATGTCTCAGAATCTGAGACTTTTTCTATACGAAAAATGCCTCAGAATCTAAAACTTTTTCTACACGAAAAATGAGATTACTGCTATTCGAAAAATGTCTCAGAATCTGAGACTTTTCATACGATAAGTGGCTCAAAATCTAAGTCTTTTTATTTTGTAAAAACTTCTATAAACTTTAGACTTTTAAAATCTCAGAATCTGAAACTTTTTCTGTACGAAATATATTTCTCAAACTGAAACTTTTAATGTAGGAAAAATTTCTTTGAATTTGAGACTTTGATATACGACAGATTTCTTCTATAGAAAAAGTTTCAGATGTATACGAAAAATCTGTTAGATGCTGAGAATTTTTTTTCTAAGAAAATGTGAAATTTTCTTTAAAAACTAATTAAAAAAAAAAAATTGCTCCATTTTCGTATTAGCGAATTTGGCACTTCGGGGCCCCTTAGGTCAGGGGCCCTGGGCACGTGCCCAGTGTGCCCTAATGGTTAAAACGGAACTGAATAGGATTTAGTGTACACGAAATATCATTAACAGATGGTTGTCGTAAATTCAAATCAAACTAAAAATACCCAATCAGAAACTGCCAACCGTACAAAAAATATTGTACTGGCGGAGCACTGGATTTATTGGAAATGCCAACAGCGTTTCAACGTTGGCAATTACAAACAGAATTGTACTCTGCCGGTACATTTAATACAACATTTACGACCATTTATTTTTTTATTAATTATTTTTAAGCGGTTGGATTTCGATTAAATATTGTTTTTATTACACCTTTTATTATATTAACAAAGAGTTATTAAATAATTTACATATATATTATTAAAATTAGTGTAATAGAGTAATAGCAATTGTTTTATCATCACATGTAGTAAGAATACACTTGAATTCTACCATACTTATGTTAATTTCAGTGTTATTTTCATCTAATTTTCTAACATCATACAATCCTATTTCACTTGATGGAAGTGGATATTCCACAAAATCAGTAACTTCAAGAAAAACGTTGCCTTTAAAAAAAATATCATCACATTTGAAATTCGACACTTTCCTACTAAAAATTTCGTTAACCGTAATAACATTTCCATTTCTTAGTAAGCATACGTTATCAGGAGGAAGTGGTGAAATTTTATTGCCTTCGATAATAACAAAGCTAAAAGTAACTCCTATTTCCGAGGTTTCTAAAATTTGTCCAAGAGAATATTTTAAGCTTCTATTGATACGATAAAGCAATGGAAAATTATTTGATGAATCGTTTGATCGAAAAATATGAAGTTTTCTTTGAACTTCTTCGATGGGGTTGGTTGGAGAATTTATAATACTTTTTATAAAACCTAGGCTATTTTCGAAATCAAACGCGGAAAATTGAGATAGCGGCGCCCCTATATTAACAACGTCATCTGCGATATGAATAAGGTTGTGAATATTCATTGTATGTGATTTTGGTCCATAAAAATATGACATAAGTTCAACAAATTTCCTTAATAACTGCTTAGCATAATCAGCTTTCAATGTAGCTAATTTGCTAGATGACAAAATTCGACAAGCTGTAAAAAGAAGTAAAAAATGTCTGTACTGATTAGATTTCAATACATTTTTCAAAACTATCCCTCCGCCATATAATAAAAAAAACGATATTGTGTAGCTTTCCAATTTCCTGTATCCATTAAATCAAACGTTTTTCTTTGGAACTCAACTGTAATATCTTTAGATATTTTTGAAAAATTTTGTTGCATAATTGCTACGTTTTCTTCGGAAATATAAGAATCTGGATTCTTAAAAATAAGTTTCTGAAGTAACGTTTTCCCAATTCCAAGGTACAACATATGCATTTCATCCAAAACGACGGATTTTATTAAGTCAAAGTTAGGAATATCGAGAAGTGGACTGGTTTCTTTAGCTAAATGGTGCTCAGCGTTAGCCTTTTTTTTATTTTTTTTTTTATTTTTTTTATTTTGCCAGCAGTCTGCCAACACCAGAAAAAACAATTGGCCCGAGCCCCATCTGGCGTTATCAATCCAACAATAGCACTGTACAGTATTTTTTGTAAATCCGACTTTGGCACAGCGTAGTATTACTTAAAAATATGACACTGGTGATGTGCAGTGTTTTTTGTTTTGCCAACAGTCTGCCAACACCAGAAAAAACAATTGGCGGAGCTACATCTGGCGTTATCAATCCAACAATGCCACTGTACAGTATTAGTTGCAAACCGTGTTATCGGCCAACGTTGGTAATACTGGCACCAACGCTTTGCCAACCTTGGCCCTTTTGTATTTTTCTGACTGGGTAGTTGTATTGATCAATACAACAAACAATTTTTTCACAAAAACACAAGATTTTTCGCGATTTATCGCATAAGTTTAAAAAAATTCGCGAATACGAAAAACATCGAATTAACTTTACCAGTAGGGTAAAGCTGGGCAGCATGTTAAAAAAAATTGCCAAATTCGAGCACAGTGTTATGAATGGGAATTCGAAAAAGATCACTACATTTCGAATTTCAGTTAAGATCATATTAGTTTCAATTAACTAATATTTGCATAAATAGTACTCATACGCTATGTTGAAACAAGAAAATACAAGCAAATTACAAAATTGTTGTGAAATTTAATATTCGAATGCGATTTGCTCGAAAAAAAGCGAAAAACGCGCATCTGAATTTTTTTGTATGTATAGACAAGCAGCAAAACTATACAAAAAAAATTAAAAAAGAAAAAAAAAAGCTGGCCGGAATTTTGAGAAATTTACTTTTTTTAAAAAAAATGGGAAATTTCAGAACGGGTTCTGGAAATTTTTTAAAATAAAAATTTTTAATCAATAGCCCATAAAAAAAATTATATTTTTTATGTTGTTTTACATAATGATCCGTTATAAAATAACTCTCCTTTAAATTTAACTTTTAATATAAATTTTAACATAAGGCTCCGTTAAATCGACAGTTAGCAGCTAACTGAACATTAAGTAATCCGTTCTTAAATATATTCATTAGAGTGTCCCTTATTTTGGAAATGTTGGAAATCTTGAGACGGTACCCGCTCATTTTTTTCCTTTTGACTTAAAAATAACTCAGGAAAAATTTTACGCCCCTAGGACCACGCCTTCCCTACGCGACGGGGCCTTAAAGAGCGGGGCCTAAAAAATCATTTTTCCATACAAACCAAAAAAATTTTTTTTTGATTTTTAATTTTTTTGTTATTAATTATTATATTACTTGGTTTGCTTATTCACGACAAAAAATTTGATTTTGGAGGGATAAGTCTTTCAGCGCTAAAAAATTTTTCGCAAAAAAAAAATTTGGGCGGCCGGGGTCCTACAGTAAAAAATTTTTAAAAAATATTTTTTTTTAGTTTTGACCAGCAACGGTTTTAGCTGCTATGTTGCTTTAAATGATATATATTCCAAAAAAAAAATTATTCATATCTGTGACATCTTTATCTTTTTCGAAAAAAAAAATTTTGAGCCGTAGGAATCCTACGGTAAAAAATTTTTAAAAAATATTTTTTTTTAGTTTTGAAAAGCAATGGTTTTAGTTTTTATGTTGTTTTTAATGATATATATTCCAAAAAAAATATTATTCATATTTGTGACATTTTTATCGTGTATCGAAAAAAATCATCAATGCATTTTTTACCCTTTTTTAGAACACGATTAAGATGTCACAGATACAAAAAATATTTTTTTATGAATATATATCATTTAAAGCAACATAGCAGCTAAAACCGTTGCTGGTCAAAACTAAAAAAAAATATTTTTTAAAAATTTTTTACTGTAGGACCCCGGCGGCTCAAAATTTTTTTTTGCGAAAAATTTTTTAGCGCTGAAAGACTTATCCCACCAAAATCAAATTTTTTGTTGTGAATAAGCAAACCAAGTAATATAATAAATAATAACAAAAAAATTAAAAATCAAAAAAAAAATTTTTTGGTTTGTATGGAAAAATGATTTTTTAGGCCCCGCTCTTTAAGGGCCCGTCGCGTAGGGAAGGCGTGGTCCTAGGGGCGTAAAATTTTTCCTGAGTTATTTTTAAGTCAAAAGGAAAAAAATGAGCGGGTACCGTCTCAAGATTTCCAACATTTCCAAAATAAGGGACACTCTAATATTCATATTTAAATTTTCTAACGTTCTGAAATTGCAATTAAATTTAACTAAAAGATTCGATTAATCGATAATCGCGATTTTTTAATCATAATCATGATTTTGAAATATCTTGATTATTTGCAAACTCTATATCAATGGAAACTTTTCGAAGTTCGAATTTTATGTCGAAATTTTAGAGTTCAAGTTTCAAATTGAACTTCAAATAGGGTTTTTATACCCTCCACTTAGTGATAGAGGGTATATATAAGTTTGTCATTCCGTTTGTAACTCATCGAAATATCGGTCTGGGACCCCATAAAGTATATATATTCATGATGCCCGATCGATTTTAAGACATTCTAGCGATGTCCGTCTGTCCGTCTGTCCGTCTGTCTGTCTGTTGAAAATGCTCTCGCGGACAAAATATTGCACAGAGATGACTGAAACTTAACATATATAATGGAAGTTCTCCCGAGAAGTTTGGTATTGCATTTGAGCGATATCGGTTCAGCGGTTCAAAAGTTATGAACGAAAATGTAAGCACACCTCAAAAATTTCAGTACATTCAACATAACCTAAAAATACAAAATGCTTTAATTCGGCTTCTGGTTGACATACGTTAACATAATTGAACACCAAATGGTATTTAAACAAGTACGAACATATTTTTTGACAAAAAAAAGAAAAAAATCGCGGATTTTTTTTTTACCAAAATTTTTTTTTCGCGGAAATTTTTTTTTCAATTTTTTTTTTTAAAGTAATTTCCTTTTAATTAAAGTTGTTTGCAATATTCTTTTTGAAATTGTGGAGGGTATCACTACATTCGGCAAGGCCGAATTTAACTTTTTTACTTGTTTTTTTTAGCTCGGTTTTTTCCACACCTAAATTTAAAGTGAAACCAATCTGAAATTCACGGTTTTTCTAATAACTTTTGAACCACTAGACCGATTTGGCTGAAATTCAATTCGAACCAGACCAGGGGAACGACAAATATATATGCCAAGTTTCAGCACCCTCAGAATTGTATTTCCATTGTGTTTTTATACCCTCCACCCTAGTGATAGAGGGTATATATAAGTTTGTCATTCCGTTTGTAACTCATCGAAATATTGGTCTGGGACCCCATAAAGTATATATATTCATGATGCCCGACCGATTTTTTTATTCTAGCGATGTCCGTCTGTTTGTCTGTGGAAAATGCTGTCACGGACAAAATATTGCACAGAGATGACTGAAACTTAACATATTTATTGGAAGTTCTCCCGAGAAGTTTGGTATTGCATTTGAGCGACATCGGTTCAGCGGTTCAAAAGTTATGAACGAAAATGTAAGCACACCTCAAAAATTTCAGTACATTCAACATAACCTAAAAATACAAAATTCTTTAATTCGGCTTTTGGTTGACATATGTGAACATAATTGAACACCAAATGGTATTTAAACAAGTACGAACATATTTTTTGATAAAAAAAGAAAAAAATCGCGGATTTTTTTTACCAAAATTTTTTTTCGCGGAAATTTTTTAAAAAAAAATTTTTTTTTTTTCAAAAGTAATTTCCTTTTAAATTAATTTTTTTGCAATAATCTTTTTGAAATTGTGGAGGGTATCACTACATTCGGCAAGGCCGAATTTAACTTTTTTACTTGTTAAATTTAAAATGGAGTTTTTTAATTTAAAATGAAGTTTTCCAATTTTAAATGGAATCTTGGATTTTCCAATCGAAACTTTCATTTTAAAATAAGAGTTTTTGGATTACAAAATCTTTTTCAAAATACATGGCTTAAATTTGAAAGTCTGAAATTTAACTCCCCACCCCAAAAATTATCCAGTTAAACCATATTTCGATCCCTCCTTATGTTTTATAGTTTATAAATTAAAAAACAGACTCTAATGAAATGAATATGAATCTTATCTTATCAAAAAAGCCATATATAAAAAAAAAGTTGTTTAAAAGAAGAACATATTTAACTAACAATAAAATAAAAAACGAAATATCTAACAAGTGCTTGTTAAGAATTTCAGAATAAAAACAAAATTATATCTTAAAAAAATTTTCAAAATTTACTTAATGATATGTTTGTAAAAACCAGGCAATCTCAAAGGTAGACCATAAAAATTTTTTAAATGATAAAAAAACGGTATTTATCATTTTTTCAACACCTTAAGAGTGAAATATATTTTGATATTTTACAATTGTATTAATTTGCTAATAATAATTCAAAAAGGAGAGTTCAGCACGACATGTTTTAATTATCACTTTGAATATGACGTTGTCTGTCAACCAGCCCCTTGTTTTGTATTTTTTTTTTTTAATGCCATAAAACAATAAAACTACACAGAAAAAAATAAAAAAAAATTTTGAGTAAATTTTTAATACTATTGAGTAAAAAATTACTCAATTTTCCACCAGTAAACGATTTAATAGTATTGAGTAAACTTTTAATAAAAAATTATTAAATGCTTAATAAAAAATTTGAGTAAATTATTAATTCACACAATTAAATCTTTACTTAAAAGTTTTTAATATTTTTAAGTAACTTTTTAATTGTGTCAAGTAAAAATTTACTCAAAATGTATCAAATTATTTTTTTAAAAAGTTTAAAAAGTTTCTAATTTTTTTTCCAAAAAAATTGCTTTTACAAACTTTACCAAATATACTTATGTCTTCAAGACAAAGTAAAATTTTATAAAGATGATTTCAAACTTTCATATACATATACAAAAAACAATAAACTAAATGAGAATTCAAAACACCAAGAGAAAAAAAAATAAATAAAAAAAAATATTAAATTTGTATTAAATTATTTACTCAAATTTTATTTTCAATTTTTGAGTAAATTTTTAATTGCGTCAATTAAAAAATTACTCAAATTTTTTTTAAAAAATTAAACAAGTGATTACTCAAATTTGTTTCCTCCATATTTTTTTCTGTGTACTTTTAATGTGCCAATTTTTACACTTGTTCTACCACCGCCCCAGTCTGACACGCATCATTTTATACAGCAGCCATAACAGCTTAAATATAATACAAATCGTTGTTGTCGTCATCATCATTATAATGATCATAATTTCTATTCATATGATAGAAATTAATTTGTAGGATAGTGCTCAATTAAGCTCAGCATTTATTAAGAGTAAGTACACTCGAAATAATTTGTAGGCTAAAAATAACACAGACCGACAAAATTTGAGAAAAAAAAAGTCGAAACTATGGGCGAGAGTATACTTAAGGTTTAAGCTGAGCTGAATTCGAATCTGATCTCAGAATTGGCATATCACATTAGGTTTACGATATACGTTTGCTTAAATTTAAAAACAATCCCATTTTTTGCAATATGAGGCACACCAAACGTCCAGCGAAAAAAAACATGTGTACCGTAAATTTCGGAATAGGTTGTATGGAACTAAAGAAAATTGATTAAATTTTTTTAAAAAAGTCAATTTATCAAAAGTTTACATGTTTGTCTATCCAAACAAAAAAAATCAGCATGTGTTTTTCGTTTTTTTTTCGAGAAAATCGCATTTGAATATTAAATTTCATAACAATTTTGTAATTTGCTTGTATTTTCTTGTTTTAACGTAGCGAATGAGTATTAAATATTTGCATAAATATTACTCATACGCTATGTTGAAGCAAGAAAATACAAGCAAATTACTAAATTGTTGTGAAATTCAAAATTCAAATGCGATTTTCGCGAGAAAAAAACGAAAAACACATGTCTGATTTTTTTTTGTGTGGACAAACATCTTAACTTAAATATTTTTAAAATTTTTTTTTATAACAAAAGTGGCCGGATTTTTGATAAATTGACTTTTTTAAAAAATGAAAAATTTCAGAACGGGTTTCCGGGAAAATTTTCCAAAAAAAAAAAATTTAATCAATAGCCCATACAAAACTATAACATTTAAAATAAATGTTTAACCTGTGTAATATCTTGTTCTTCGTATTAGATATCTTAACCAGAATTCTAAAATACCCGATAATTCGATATTTTCGCTGCGAATGCGAATTCGATAGATTTTTGGTAGAATTTTGCGTTTATTTTACGAGTTAATTGCATAAATAGCGAAAAACCGAGTTCTTTCAAATAAACCGGTTTTTCGATATATTCATGACATTTTTGCTATGAATGCAAAAAATTTAATTTTTTCGTAAAATAAAAGCGAAATGTAGCCACAAATCAATTGAATTGGCATTCACAGCGAAAATACCATGAATATAGCGAAATCCCGAATTTTTCAAACTTCAGGTTAAGTTATCTCAGACAAGGAACAAGATATAACAAAGATTAAACATTTATTTGAAAGGATTTTTAAAATACATAACAAAATTTATTAATAAAGGTTGTTTCGCGCAGTTATATGGCCTCAAATATGGCGAAACACGAAGTTGTTTTAAACTTCAAGATAGGACACCTCAAAAACCTGATGTGATAGGCAAATTCTGAGGTCTGTTTCGGCGCAGCTAAAACCTTTTCATAAAAGTATACTCTAGTTTAAGGGTTAAAAATTTGTTGGCCTGTGTAACTGAAAAAAAAAAAAATATTAAAAAAATGAAAATTCAATTGAAACAAATTCCATAAATTTTTAATTAACGAAAATTTAATAACTGTTAAGGGGGATGGATGTCTGTGGAAAAAACATTATTAGTAAAATGTCTTGAGGGCTGTTTTAAAATCTTAAACAATTGTCATAAACATTAGTTTCTTGTATGTAAAATTAGGCAAAATCAGTCAAGTGTATAAAAAAAAAATATGACAAAAAGTACGAGGCACAATTTTGTAACAAAACCTTTATAAAACTCTTGTGTGTAATCTCCCTGCAGGAAAAAAGGTGATGGTCGATTCGAAATCACCTACATAGAAAATAAAATCGTCAAATTTAAATCAACAAGCATCAACTGTATATCAACCAAACATAATATCAACCAAACATTTAGTAAAAACGGCCGCCTGTTAGTCCATAATACAAAACTTCGATTTTATTTTCAACAAACTCAGTCAAGTAATTTTATTTCAAAATTCTTTTATCATGTCAATAAATAGTGTGTTTGTTAAATTTCTTTGTTGAAAAAAAAATCATTTGCCAGATCAACAAACTGTGTTTGTTGAATTTCTTTGTTGAAAAAAAAATTAAGATTTTTTACTTTTGTCAGATCAACAAATTGTGTTTGTTGAATTTCTTTGTTGAAGAGAAAATTCTTTTTCAACAATCAAAATATACAAACGTTTGTTGATATTTAAAATTTCCGTATAGGAGCACTTTCAGTTAAAAAATTATTTGTATTCACAAATATGGGGGTCAATATAACAATTCGTTTATTTCTGTGTACCCCGTGACTGGTAAAAACAGGACATATTACTAAAATTTCTTAAAATCACGTGACAGGTGAAAATTTGACTTAATCAACATTTTCTAAATCGCATACACAATTTATTTTTTTATCTATTCGCGTTAAAATGATTTAAGAAAAAAAGTGTGAAATTTTTTAAAGTCAAATTTTTTAAAAATGATTTTGGGATTTTTTTTTCCGGAAAATGGGCCCCAAGTCCCAACACGAACCTCTTTGATCTATGTATCTTTTGTTAGATCTTTAATTAGTGTAGAAAACACACAAACTAAATTTGAGCAGAATTTACTTTTTTTTCTATATACCGATTTAAGTGACTATCTGTAAAATAAATTATATGGTAAAAAATTATCCAATTATATTCAGATTAGATAAGGTCAGCAAAGTTCACATTTAACACCTATATTTGGTTTTGTCATGAATTTTGCGAGATTTTTGTGAATATCAGTAGATTTTTAAAATTTTTAAAATCCCGGACACAATTTTTTTTGCATTTTGAAAAAAAATACAAAATGCTTTTGTAAATTATTATTTTTTGACAAATTCTGTTTTAATTTTTAAATTAATAAAAATTATTTTTTTAATTAAATAGAGATAGTTTGGTCGGACATTTCTTTTAAAATTTAGAGCTGTATTATGTTATGTATTTAGTACATAAATTCTCATTATGTCTACTTACATACGAATATAAGTCTTTATGTTTTGCCACTAATGATTGTCAATTTGCTAAATACTTTTGACAATGGAATTTGAGGAATTCCGAAACACGTGTCGAGTAGGTCTTGCAAAATGACCAAACTAATCAATTTAATAGAAACAACTTTATAAATAGCTGCTTGAAAATTGTTACTTTGACAAAATAATCGTAATGATTACTTAGTAAAAGAAAAACGATCTGATTGTGAGCTAGAATAATCTTTCTCAAAATTAAATTTTTTGACAATTTTCAAGACCCGAAAAAATTTTGAAATGTGTTCTGTGAAATGTCACTATTGAACCGGCACGGGTCCAGTGACTTATCACAAGTGATGTATCAAGGCTTGAGAAATTTTCTCACAAAATTGATAGGTGTTTTTATATGAATGGTGTCAAGTTTGTGATACGTAATTTGGGTTCATGTGACATGTCACGTAACCTGTTAAGAACCGGTCGCTTTTTCTGCATGGCAATTAAACACTCGAAGATGTTGTTTTACCCCAAACTACAAACTACTTTGACCTATTTTTTCTTGTAGTTAGGGTGCCTTTACCATCAAATGTTCCTAGGTTGTCAAAATTTCGAAGTTTTAATTATGTCCATTTACTGTGTTACGTGCTTTGATTTAAATTTGGTGATTTATGGTTAAAATCCCTTCATATGAATCACTTTTATTTAAAGACATTATTTATAAATTAATGTCTTATAAAATTCCATTTACCAGCTTAAAAGTCTTACGCATTTATTTGTTTTTTTGATATTACAATTGTATTTTAATTTTTCTGTTTTTCAATTAAAAATAAATTCAAACTATAAGTACTCGCTAATATATTTATTGTAAGGCTTTAAGATATTTTTTGTACAATTAAAAATGTATTTGTTAAAACAAAAACACAATGTCTTAATCAAAATGAACTTGACCATTTTGTTGTTTTTTTTTTTTTTTTGTTTTTGGAACGGTATAAATTCTAATAACTGTAACTTAATTGATCAAGATTAAAGCGGTAGTTTTTTTTTTCTTTTATGATAGAAATAATAAAAATAGATTAATAGAAACAAGTAAAAAAGTTTAATTCGGCCTTGCCGAATGTAGTGATACCCACCAAAAACGTCAACGAAGTAAAATAATGGCTATTAAACACAGCTTCAAAAATAATTCGCCAGATCAATAACAGATGGCGATGCAACAACTGTACTCAAAATTATCAACACGCGCTATTACAGTGTTGTCATACTGAAGCCCTTCTATCTTTCAAATCTTTCATCTCTCTTCTATCCCCTTTCCGGAAGAAACATCACGGTTACATTAGTAATTGATAGGCAGCTTGCCTGAGTGTTGTTTCTTTTCAAAAAAAAAAAAAAAAAAAAAAAAAAAAAAAACTTAAAAAAAAAAAAATTTTTGAAAAAAAAAAAAAAATATGTTCGTACTTGTTTAAATACCATTTGGTGTTCAATTATGTTCACATATGTCAACCAGAAGCCGAATTAAAGCATTTTGAATTTTTAGGTTATGTTGAATGTACTGAAATTTTTGAGGTGTGCTTAAATTTTCGTTCATAACTTTTGAACCGCTGAACCAATATCGCTCAAATGCAATACCAAACTTCTCGGGAGAACTTCCAATAAATATGTTAAGTTTCAGTCATCTCTGTGCAATATTTTGTCCGCGACAGCATTTTCCACAGACAGACAGACAGACGGACAGACGGACATCGCTAGAATGTCTTAAAATCGATCGGGCATCATGAATATATATACTTTATGGAATCCCAGATCGATATTTCGATGAGTTACAAACGGAATGACAAACTTATATGTATATACCCTCTATCACTAAGTGGAGGGTATAAAAAGATAATTCAAACTACGTGTATTTGCGAAAAAAAAACTACGTGTAAACATTTTATTTTCTTTAAATAATAACTACCCTGCAGGAAAAGGGGTCGATCAATCCGAATTTGGACTTATCACTTAACTGTTTTAAAAATACTTATCACATGACCGAAGACAATATGACATATCAAAATATTCGAAGTCTCTTAAATAATTTTCCAAATTTCCCAAGTCCTAGACCCAACTTTCGTGTTTACGTTTTGCAGTAATATAATATATTTCATTAAAAATTACTTTAGAGAAAAATTTTTTTTGATAAATTTTGAAAAGAAAACAATGTAAAAAAGTAAAAAAAAAATCTTTTAGGAAATTCGTGGGTTATTTTAGATTTGGAACAACTCTCGCTTGTTGATTTTTCAATGATCTTTTTTGAAATTCAATTTTGGAAAGGGTGTAGCTTCTTAACCTATTCTTAATAAACAACATATTTTTTAAATGTCTAAAATTTCAATATTTTCCCTTTCTTTTCAGATTTTATACGTGAGCTGTAATCAGAGTGTCTTCCACAATGTCTTCTTTGTTCGGGTCTTTCATATGATATGATTAGAGAATAAAGACGGTAATGATAACGACATAAAGAAAAGAATTTTGAAATTTTTTTTACAAGCCATTTTTATAATGCAATAAAACTACAATAATAAATTACAATAAACGTAAACAAAATAAAAAATGAAAGTTTTAACAAAATGTAAACAATATTGGGAAACACTTTACAGCCAAGAAATGATAAAAAAAACAAGATTTTATATTTATAACAATAAAAAAATATATTAATTAATAAAAAATGCATGAATTATTTACACTATTTTTTTAAAAAATATATTTTACAAAAATAAATTATGTATTAAAAGCAAAAAAAAAAAAACTAACCTACAATATATTTTTAATAAGAGTTGTGATCATTGATTAAGCAATTAAATAATTTTTAGCAATTTTATAAATAGAATTTTATATTTTTTAAAAAAAGTTTGTATTGAAAAATATTTAAAAAAAATAGCAAAAATTACAAAGGAACTGTAAAAACTTTTTGGTTAGAAATTAAGTAAAAAATTACGTTACTGAAACAAAGCCATATTATTAAGGTAAATACTTTCAAATTCCATAATAATAATTTACAAAAATTATCCAATTTTGGTCAATTGTATGTAATAATAATAATGGGTAATGTAATGATGTCTTATTACAAAATATTGAACAAGTAAGCAAGCAAGTAAGGGCTTTTTTGCAAGCAAAAGATTAGTACTTACTTAAAAGGACCAGCAAAAGTAATGGATTTTTTTTTTTTTATTTAACTAAAAGTTTTAGTTTAAAAATTACAAAAACTTAAAAATTTTTTTTTTTTTAAAATTTTTCAAAAATTAAAAAAAAAAGTTTTATAATTATACTTAATTTGATAAATTATATATAAAAACAGGATAAATTTTTTAAAAAAATTGTATAAAATTATATATAATTTTATAAAATTATTTATAATTTTATAAAATTATATAAAATTATATATCATTTTTATATTATATATAATTTTATAAAATTATTTATAATTTGATAAAATTATATATAATTTTTAAAGTTAATTTTGAAAATTTGATCTGCGGAGATCATCATTTTCTTGAAGGATTTAGGGGAACTAAAAAGAATGGCGGTATTTTTTTGGAAAAAAATTCGCTCCTTGGGGTGGTTCAACGCATCTGAAAACGCGAATTTTGAGCTGGTTTTTCTGCAGAGCAAAAACGGCTGATTTTATCGCAAATCTGATTTCACCAGTCGATTCTACAGCAAAAAATAATACAATGGTCGTTTTTCAAACTCTTAAAAAAAGTTCCAAAAACTCACCACAGAGGGCGGATATATAAGGTTTTCCATTTTCGTTTTAAATAAATTTTTTAAATATCCACAATTTTCAGGAATTTTCAGCTTAACAAAATGGTACCAAATTTAACGTTCTAACACAACCCGTTAAAAAGTTGTAAGCTCTCAAAAATGGACAAAAACACGATTTTTTAGAACTTTGACCTCAATCTCGAAAACATGACGTGATAGAAAAAATTGAAAACTAGATTCAGAATCTGCATCGAAATGTTAATCGAAAACAAGTTTTATGGTCCCAGAATATCATCCAAAAACATCATAAAAAAATGCTCTCAATTATGCACAAAATGAGTTTTTTGTGAACTTTGACCTCAATTATCTGAAAAACCTGACGTTACGGAACATTTTGGAAACCAGACTTTGAATCAGCATTGAGATGAAAATCGAAAACGAGTGTCCAGACCGCTGACCCATCCAAAAATTTTTCAAATTTCGGTCAGTGATTTATAATTTTGCCATTAGAAAAAAAAACTTTGAAGCCTTTTAACTTGTTAATGGGTTGTGATAGAAATGAGCTTTTTGTACCAATTTTCTTAGCAAAAACTGTCTCTTCATCGTGCATGATTAAAAAAATAATTTAAATTTAAAAAAAAAACAAATCGATTTTTCCGCCCCCTGCTGTGGGTTATTGGAACTTTTTTTAAGAGTTCAAAAAACTGCTATTGGTTTAATTTTGCTGTAGAATCGACTGGTGAAATCGGATTTGCAATATATTCAGCCGTTTTTTCTCTGCAGAAAAATCAGCTCAAAATCCGCGTTTTCAGATGCTTTGAACTAGGGATGACAAACGGGATTGACATTTACAAATGCCGGGATTCGGGATTTTTAAATCCTAATCCCGGGATCCCGGGATTTTTCTGGATTTCGGGATTTTTCAGGGTTTCGGGATTTATTAAAATTAAGCTGTTTTACGTTATATTTTTAATATTTTTTTTTTTACAATTAAATATTCAATGAATTCCTAACTATTGAACAATTACCGTAAAGTTTTACATATTTAGCACAGAAAATCTAAAATTTAGGATCAGTTATGACCGATTTGAATAGATTAGCGAGGGGAAGTAGTCCCCCAATATCCTCTGCCGATACAAAATTTGTATTAATTGTCCTATTGATAGGCGAATCGCATTTTCACAGTTTCCTTCCCTTTGCAATAAATGTTTACAAATGCGTTTATTACGCTAAATGACAGAATTTTATCATTATTTATATTATTTTTTATATCCACGCTCACAAAAAGGGGCGGGACGAGAAAAATTCTTAAAAACGTGTCATTTGTTAAAAAATTTTGGGTTTTCAGAGGCTGTTTTAGTTTTTCAAGGGAAAAATTTCAAACACCTTTCAAACGATATCCATTTTGTCACCATCGGACAATAAATACTGAAGAAATAGTCAATTTTGATTACAATATTTGACAAAAAAATCCCAAAATCCCGGGATTTTCCCGGAGAATCCCGAAAAATCCCGCGATTGAAAAAAATAAATCCCGGGATTCGGGATTTGTCAATCCCGAAAAATCCCGGGATTTCGGGATTCGGGATTTCCCGTTTGGCATCCCTACTTTGAACCACCCCAAGGAGTGAAAATTTTTCCAAAAAAATACCGGCATTCTTTTTAGCTCCCCTAAATCCTTTAAAAAAATGATGATATCCGATAAACAGATGAAGTAACAGAGTCACGAAACGAACTCTAATAATTATATCCTGGATATCGTGGATCTAATTTTATAAAATTAAACAAAATTTTAAAAATTGGATCAAATTATATATAATTTGATAAAATTTTATAAAATTACATATAATTTGATCTAATTTTATAAAAAAAAATCAAAATTTGATCAAATTACATATAATTTGTTCTAATTTTATAAAATTAGATCTATTATATCCATGATATAATTATTTATTATTTTATCAAATTATATATAATTTTATATAATTTTATACAAATTGTTAAAAAATTTAACCTGTATTTGTAATTTTATATAATTTTACTAAATAGATCTAATTTGATCCGTAAAATGGTTGTATCAAATAATATCTAATTGATAGAATTTGATCCTGAATTTGGTCAAATCTAATTAGATCAAGTTGATCTTATAATATCTATTTTTATATAATTTGATGAGCAAAACCAAAATACGAATCTAATCATATATAGAGCAATATCTAACCATATAAAGTGGATCAACCGTATCAAAGTGATAGATAAAATTTTATATAAATTTATACGGAAGCATATTACCTCATATAAGATTGTATCAAATTATATATGATTAGACCAGAAAATTTTTACTCGGGATTTTATCAAATATATATAATTATATAAAAACTTTTTATTTTGGCCGTTAAAATTTTTTTTTTTTTTTTATTGTAATTTTTGTTTAAATTTAGTTTTAAACTTGTAAAAGCATTTTTTTTTATAAAATAATAAATTTATAGTTGCTAATTTAACATTTAGTTTTTTTTTAGTTTAGTTAAAATTTTATTTTGCAAAAATATCAACAATTTATATGTTAGTACTTTATTATTATTATAAAAAAAAAAACAAGAAATCTATTTACTTATAGTTGTCAATATTTAAGTGCTTTTTATTTTATTTAACTTCTACTTTTTTTGTTTTTTGTTAAGACTCAAACAAAAAAAAAACACAACGTATACTGCTTACAAACAGATATAAAATATAGATAGAAATACGTATAAATATAAAAATATATAAAATATTTATAATTAAGTTAGTAATGTTTTAAGTTCTCTAATTTTTAATACAAAACGAACATTTGAATAAATAATAAAAAAAGCTAAAAAAGACAAACTAAATTAAAACCCATATTTGTTTATGCCATTTATAAAAACTCAACAAAAACTAAAAGGTAAGCAATTTTTATATTTATTAATAATATTATAAATTTAAAGCAAATAAAGGAGTTTAAAATTCGGTATGGCAGAATTTCAAATGCCCTTCAATTAAATATTTATTTTTTTAAATGTAACTCTTATTTTTCCCCCCTCATTCCCATATTCAAGTTGCAGGACAATCAGTGAGTGCACTCTGAAAGACCTTCCTTGTAATTCCAAATTAAAACAAATATAAAAGTTAAATTCGACTTACAATTAGCCGAATCTATGAATACCCTCCACAATGCCATTTTTTAAAGGATAGTGAATTTTTTAATGTAAAAAAATTAACAATTTTGATTAGAAATATTTTATTTTTTTTTTGTCATTTTTGTAAAAAAAAAAAAAAAATTTACTAATTTTTTTTTGAGTGTAAAATTTTTTTCGAGTGTAAATTTTTTTTTTAGTGTAAAAATATTTCTGAGTGACAAAAATACTCTGTAAAGTAATTTTGTGGCTAATATTTGTTTTTAAAGCTTGTTTTTAAAAACTCGGTGTTTTCAACACGTGAATTTTAGGTGCAACTAATCTGAAATTCAGGGTTTTGCTTATAACTTTGCAACCACTGGACCGATTTGGCTGAGATTTGAACCGAACCGGGACAGAGGAACGAAAAATATATATGCCTCACTTCAGCACTCTCAGGATTGTCGTTCGAAAGTTACCATGTGTTTTATCTCGTAAATTCATGAAAACCCTTGCCGAAATTCAGTCTTTTGCTCATAACTTTTGAACCATTGGACCGATTTCGCTGGATTGCAATACCAACCTGACAAGGTAAATGCCCAACATATATGCCAAACTTCAGGAGCCTCCGTAAAGTCTTTCAAAAGTTAGCGAGTTTTCAACAGACAGACGGACGGACATCGCAAGATCGTCTTAAAATCGATCGAGGATCATGAATATATATGGGGCATTCCGTGTCAAATCGGACACTTTGAAATTTTTTTTTTTAGATTTTCCCAATTTGTTAACAGTTTTTAGTGCCCTTCGAAAACTCCTTCAGAAAATTTTCAGATTTTTTTGATGACACGTTCAAAAGATATCGAATTTTTAAAAATCGGTAGTTTGTTCCTTTACTCAAACTTCTTTTACTCATAACTTCTTCAATAATGGTACAAATTTCAAATTTTTTTTTTCAAAATTTTTGTTTTTTTACGTACTTTTTAAAAAAAAAATCACAAAAAATTTTTAAAAGCGCTCTAGTATGCGATTTTTAAGTTTTAAAATTTAAATCTCATTTTTGAAAATGTTTGTACTCTTTGATTTTTTTTTTAATTTTTTTGTGTAAAACATCTATCGATTCTACAAATTTTTTGTCCAGGATCGTGGGATAACGATTATTACTATTTTTTAAAATTTTTTGAAAAAAATTTATTGTAATTTTCCAATCTTAAAATCATTTCTACTGCTCCAATGGTGCGTCATAGAGGGGTCCATTATAAGACCAACCCCATTAATTTTTCCGTCTAAACATTTCTTCGGAACAAACTAATACATTATCTCCAATTTCTAAGGGGGCTCCCACACAAAACGACATTTTTTAAAATTTGCTCCAACCGCTCTAACTGCCCTAATAGTGCCCTTAGAGCAACAAAATGTATGACCGATCCACAATATTTTTTTAGTCTATAAATTTTCTCTGCCACATCTACCCTCTATCTCTAATTGTTAAATTTTTTTTATTTTTTGTAAATTTGTTTTATTTAATCAGCTTCTACCGGTCCAATGGTGCGTCCGAGAGTGGTCATTAGTGAGACCGACCCTAAGGTTCCCATACAAAATTACATTTTTATAAAATTTGCTCCAACTGTTATTTGTATGGGAGCCTACTTAGGGAGTGGAGATAGGGTGTAGGTAAGTTTTCAAAAAATGTTGCAGGGTAAAAATAAATGGGGGTCGGTCTCACTAATGACCCCTCCCGGACGCACCATTGGACCAGTAGAAGCTGATCAAATAAAACAAATTTACAAAAAATAAAAAAAATTGTATGGGGACTGCCTTAACAATTAGAGATAGGGGGTAGGTGTGTTCAGAGAAAATGTTTGGACTAAAAAAATATTGTGGGTCGGTGATACATTTTGTTGCTCTAAGGGCACTATTAGGGCAGTTAGAGCGGTTGGAGCAAATTTTAAAAAATGTCGTTTTGTGTGGGAGCCTCCTTAGAAATTGGAGATAGGGTACTAGTTTGTTCCAAAGAAATGTTAAGACGCAAAAATTAATGGGGGTCGGTCTTATAAAGGACCCCTCTATGACACACCATTCGAGCAGTAGAAATGATTTTAAGATTAGAAAATTAAAATAAAATTTTTTCAAAAAATTTTAAAAAATAGTAAAAATCGTTATCAAACGATCCTCCTGGGCAAAAAATTTGTAGAATCGATAGAAGTTTTACACAAAAAAATTTAAAAAAAATCAAAAAGTACAAACATTTTCAAAAATGAGATTTAAATTTTAAAACTTAAAAATCGCATTCTGGAGCGCTTTTTAGAATTTTTTGGCATTTTTTTTAAAAGTACGTAAAAAAACAAAAATTTTGAAAAAAAAAAAATTGAAATTTGGACCATTATTGAAGAAATTATGAGTAAAAGAAGTTTGAGTAAAGAAACAAACTACCAATTTTAAAAAATTCGATATCTTTTGAATGGGTCATCAAAAAAATCTGAAAATTTACCACGAAGGAGTTTTCAAAGGGTACTAAAAGCTGTAAACAAATTATGAAAATCTAAAAAAAAAAATTTTCAAAGTGTCCGATTTGACATGGAATGCCCCATATACTTTATGGGGTCTTAGACCAATATTTCCAAGTGTTACAAACGGAATGACAAACTTATATATACCCTATATCACCAATGTGGAGGGTATAAAAAAAATAGTAGTATTACACCGTCCGACAAATTTCAAATTTTGGCAGTACACTTGATCCGGACCCAAAAATTCTGATAGTATGGCCGAAAATAAAATACCAGTGTCCCCATTTTTGTTAGATCAATTCGCGTTTTCGCGAAAAATGTAAAAAAAAAAATTTCGCACTAAAGACAAAAAACACTCCAGGCAGAAAGTGAGTATGAAAATAACATTCCGGTGTCACTCAGGTTTTCTAAATCAATTCTACTCGATCTAGCGATGTCCGTCTGTTATTGGCGTTAAAATTAAAACAAATTATGTTTCGTTGGCTCCACAGTAAAATATGTCTTAATTTTTTTTTCTTCATAAAATAAACATTGTAATTGTAGGATAAACAAAATCAAATCAGACCTTTTTTTGCATACAAACAATTATAAACATTTTAATATCATAATTTATAATCATCATTAATTTGGATAATGTTTGTAAACAAATATCTTTCATAATAAAAAGTCAATATTAGGTTACTATTAAAGAAAAAAAGAAAACACAGACAAAGATAATATAATAGGCTAGAAAATTTATCATCATAACTAAGGCGCGTGCGCAAAAGGCGCAATATACATAATAAAGGTATTCACGTAAAAAATTAAAAATGCTTAATTTATTAAAACAAACAAGAGATGCGCACATGAAACAGAATATTGCGTGATTCGCAGGAATTAAGTGGGAGTTTGAAACTATTTTTTACTCACGTTCTGATATACTATCTTTTTTTAAAAATTCTCAGATGGTTCTAAACAAAATTTTTTTCAGAATCGGATAAAAGTGTAAAATTCTGATATAAAAGATTAAGGTTCTGAGTATTTTTTCCTACAGAAAAATTTTCAGATTATGTTCCTATAGAAAAAGTCTAGGTTTTGAGTATTTTTTCCAATAGAAAAATTATTTAAATTTTTAATTTTTTTAATACATTTTTTGTAAAATTAAATTCTCAGATTCTTAGACATTTTCGAAAAACTTCTTAGATTCTGTGAGATTTTTCGTTAAGCAAAATTCTTAGATTCTGAGACATTTTTGGTATCGAAAAATTCTTAAATTCTGACACATTTTTTTATATGGAACAACTCGCAGATTCTGCGACATTTTTCCTATGAAAAAATTTTCAGAAAATTTGTTAGCGTGAATTACCTTAATAAAATGAAGATAAAAAAAATACACTTTTTAAAGTTTAAAGAACAGCATTATAATAACCATAAATTAATGTCCCTTACCAAGAAACACAAAAACTATTATATGAACTGAATTTCTGTCACGTCTGGCAAGTTATAAAGATTTTTAAAAATTTAAGTTTTTAAGATACAAATAAATGGTCTTCAACAAAAAAATATTAAAATTGTTAAATAAATTAAATTGAAAATTTATAATATACATCTTTCTTGGTAAGTGCGACCATATATATGATACATAAAAAAAAACAGTCATGAAATATGAACAAAAAGTGCTGATATTGAAATATCACGTTTGATAGAAATAAATGACTCGTACGCTGAAATTTATAAAAAAAAGACTAATTTAAAAAAAAAATCTAAGGATAAAAAAAATTAATAACCTCCATAATTATTGCAAAAAAAAACTTTATTTAAAAAATTTTCTTAACTATGAGGAAACAAGTAGAAAAGTTAAATTCGACTTGGCCGAATCCATGAATACCCTCCACAATGCCCTAGTAAATTTTCAAACGTGAAAAAAATAACGATTATAATTTGAAATATTTTATTTTGAGCAAAAAATTTTTTTTTTTTTTAACAAAAATGCATTTTTTTTTTAGAAAAAATAATTTTATATTCATTTAACCATTCCATGCAAAACGAATTGAAATATCGGTCGAGGACCCCATTAAGTTTATATATTATTGATCCATTTCTAAGACACTCTAGCTATATACATCCGTCCACCAGTCTTGGAGAGTATAAAAGATTCGGCACCGAAGAATTTAACACTTTTACTTTTTGTACATTTGTTAAACAAATGGAACATTTTTATGTCAAAAGTTTAGACTTGGTGAAAAAGTAGATTTGATAAAAAAAGATTTTTTTTTTTCATGAAAAACAAAAATTTTATCAAAACAAAATTTTTGGTGAAAAAAATTTTTGATGAAGAAAAAAAAAAAATTAATGAAAAAAATAATTTTTTTGATGAAAAACTAATTTAATGCGAAAAAAAAAAATTTGACGAAAAAAAAATTTTTTAATGTAAAAATTTCATTTTGGTGGGATAAACACTTCCTTAAGTTTGAAAAAAAAAAAAATTCGGGCCGTTGGGTTCCTACTCTAAAAATTTTTTTAATTTTGTTTTTAGTTTTGACTTTTATTGATACATATCCACAAAAAAATATTATTATTATCCGTGACATCCTTATTGTGTTCTGAAATAAATCAAAAAAACACAAAAAAATTCGTTTTTAACCCTTTTTTTCAAATTTTACTTTTGTCGATTGCATGGCAAAATATCGTTCGTTTTAATTTAAAATCTCTAAGTTCAAATTTTTAGCCAAATCGGACAATTTTCACCCGTGCTCCTGGGAGGTTAAAGGACGAAGCCTATTGAAATTCGAGAAAATCGGTCCATGTTAAGACTTAGTCCCCATACAAACGCCCCCTTTGGATTCGGCTTAAATGACTCTAATAACCGTATTATAATAGATATCGCTTTGATATGCGCTAATCACCATTCCAAATTTCAAAGGAATCGGGTCGGTCTTTCTGGTAGTCCCCATTCAAACCACCTTCCCGATATTCACATAATTCCCTCAAAATTCATATAAATGGAAATATTTGATAAAAATTTTATTTTTAGGCGTTAAACGTGTACTTAGATAACCTTATCAAATCGGAATATAATTGGACTATTTTTGGACTTAGTCCCCCATATAAAAATTTCGACCGATATTCAGATAAATTGGTCTATTGACAAAAAAATAAACCAATTCCACGAAAATTTTATCTGTGTGTGTTTTCTACACTATATAAAGATCTAACAAAAGACAGATACAATCGGTCCATGTTTGGACTTGGGACCCATTTTCAGGAAAACACTGGTGTAGGATATCATATGGTCGGTCTTGACCGACTATAACTTTCTTACTTGTTTTTATAGTTGGCAACATATTGGAAAGCAAAAAGATGAATTTTTGATAATTTTGTCATAAGCTTACAATTTATTTGTTAAATCAATCATTATTTTGATTGACTATAAATAAAAAATTGATCAAATTTTTTATCAAATTCGAAAAAATGTTTAATCAAAAAATTGATTGAATTCGCGTTTTTGTTGATTGAAATTGGTTTCAAATTCTTTCTGTGATATTCAGACCCCTTTGCAGCTGGTTTTTTAGGAGTCACCTCCCTGCCTAGCGCTCCGTTCCAGACCATTACTCCGAAAAGTAAGATAGGACCATGTCTTGCCGAACATTTTCTTAAACGCATAATATACATTATTTTTCTTTTTTAGTCGTTCATTGGTGTTTTGGTTCCATAATAATTTACAGTCCAGAAAAATTCCTTAAAGTTTCGCATGCTTTAAAAGTAAGATTTCAACCCCTTTGACACTGACTTTCCTAAAATTTTCGATTTACACTTTCTTATAAACAATACCAGTTCAGTTTTTCGCGGATTAACATTTAGATAATTTTTATCAGCCCAAATCCATATATGTTTCAGGGATCGCTTTAGCAGTTCAATATCGAGGCCAAAAATTTTACAGTTGACATTATTACTACGTCGTCTGCATAGCAACTACTATCACTTATTGCGCCTCCAGTTTCTTGAGAATGGGATCAACGACCAAGAGCCAGAGTAATGGTGATAAAACTCCTGCCTGTGGCGTTCCCCTCGATGTAAGGTTCATTCATATAGAATATAAATTAATATAAAAAAATATAAGATTTGATTTCGAAAAAGGTTATTTAAAAGAACCAACCCTCATTTTTCGACTAATTTTAATCAAAGTTCTCTTTGTACTGATTTATAAAAAATTTACAAAAAAAAAATTTATCAAATTTTTTATCAAAATCAAAAAAATGTTTGATTGAAAAAATTTTCATCAATCAGCTACAATTTGATGATTGGTATAACAATTTTCCTAATTGGAGGAATTTCAATCAAAAAATTGGTTGAATCCGCATTTTTATTGATTGAAATTCGTTTCAATTTTTTTCTGTGATGTTTTACTTAGGGCTCCAGTGATACTCAGACCCCTTTGCAGCTGGTTTTTTTTAATTCGTGTAGACAATACCAACTCAGTTTTCCGCGGATTAACATTTAGAACATTTTTATTAGCCAAAATCCATATATGTTTCAGGGATCGCTTTAGCAGTTTGGATATCGAGGCCAAAAATTTTACAGTTGACATTATTACTACGTCGTCTGTATAGGAACTACTATCACTTATTGCGCCTCCAGTTTCTTGAGAATGGGATCAACGACCAAGAGCCAGAGTAATGGTGATAAAACTCCTGCCTGTGGCGTTTCCCTCGATGTTAGATTCATTCATATAGAATATAAATTAATATAAAAAAATATGAGATTTGATTTCGAAAAAGGTTATTTAAAAGAACCAACCCACATTTTCGACTAATTTTAATCAAAGTTCTCTTTGTACTGATTTATAAAAAATTTAAAAAAAAAATTGTTTTCCCACGTTGAAAAAATATACGTTGATCAAAGTAAACATTTATTGAAAATTTTAAATCTTTTTATACCCTCCACTTACAATAAGTGATATAGAGGGTACATACAAGTTAGTTAATCAGTTTGTAACACCTCGAAATATGGATCTAGGATCCCTAAAAGTAATTATATATCCGATTCTCGATCGATTTATAGATGATTTGGCGACATCCTTCTGGATGTATGTCTGTTGAAAACACGCTAAACAGAGCTTTGAAACTTGACATATATATATGAAATTCTCCGCAATAGTTAATTTTGGATGTGTTTTTCGTGTTGAAATCCCCGCTAAACACGCTTTGGAAGACATTGGCACAGACTATATACAGACTCGACAGTAGAGTTTTATAATAAAAAATGGGGGAAACTAAGCGATTTTAGGAGAAAACAGAGCGGTTCTTAGCTCGTTTTAAGCTAACATGGCAACACTTTCTACGACTTAGGAGTGAGTGAAACTATAAAAACCGATCTGGCATCTATTTTTCTAATGGCGCGTTATATTAGCTTTCTCTTTCTAACATAATTCGTAGAATAATTTGAAAACATTAACCATATGGTTCAAGACTACTTTTTTGACACCTGTCACTTATGTCGAGTCTGTATTAGTCTGTGACATTGGTAAGCCAAATAAATTTATACACTCAAAAAATTTTTTTTTTCATAGAAATTACCCAAGATTAAATTTTTCTAAGCAAAATTTTCAAATTATTTTTTTTTTACCAAAAGAGTTTTTGCATTCAAATTCATTAGTATTTTGGAATAGTACAGGGCATTCATGGAATCGACCAAGTCGAGTTTAAATTTTTTGACTTGTTTTATTTTAGAAATGCATATCAGATTGTACAATGGATAAATAAACAATTCTATGTGTGCCTAATAAAAACAGAAAAAAAAAATTTATATAATGTATTAGAGAAATTCAAATGAAAACAAGTGGTCTCAGGCAAACAACTTGTACAACATGGAAGAATTATATCAAATTGCAAACAATGACAGGGATCATGAGTATTATGATGATACTTTTTAAGTTCCAAATAAATAGCATGCGGTAATAATTTGTAAACATTATATAGATTAAATACACTCGAAAGTGGTAGTAGATCTTTGTATATAATTTTAACAACTTTAGACTACAACACTATTATGTTTCACACACAGAAAAAAATATTCGATGAAAAAAAAACAATAAAATATTTGCTCAGCTTAAAATTTCACATTCAATTAAATTTTACTTGAATCAATTAAAAATTTGCTCAAATCTGAATAATTCACAGTATGACATTTAAAAACAAAAAACTCATCATAGTAGGCTTTGACTAACAATGCGATGAACGCTGTTGAGTTTTTTTTTTTAGTTTTCGTTAGTCGCCAAATAGCAAAGAACGTTCACGCACACAAGGCGAAGAAAAAAAAAATAACATAAAACACAAAAAAACTATTTTAAAAACAATTTAAACAAAATATTGCAAAGAAACACTAAAACTGTAACATATTGATTAACCATTCACTCAAATCAGGCATTGGTTTAATCAAAAATAACAAAAAATATTGATTAACCGCTCACTCAAATCAAGCATTGGTTTAATCAAAAATAATAGAAAAATATCAATTAACCAATTGCTCAAATCAAGCATTAATTTAATCAAGGAACACTCAATGACTGACTTACAATTTTCGTGCTTGATCCAACAATTTTCCTCATTAGCTGACTTTTAATTAAAATAATGCTCAACCTGGTGTATTTCGTGCTTGATCTAACAACTCATTTTTATCTGTGCACCACATCATCTTGTCCAAAATTACGAGAATGATAAAAAAAAACTTTTGTATGAAAATGTAAATCCTTTTTGTATTAACATTGCATTAATAAAGTTATCTTTTATTATTAATTTTTTAACGCATTTTTCGAAATTTTGTTTATTTTGTTTAATATATTAATTCATTATTAGATGAATTTACAAACAAATATTTTCTTAAAGAATCGCAAAAACTAGCAAAATCTGTCAAAGTGTAAATGAGACACAGATCCCAATCTATAATTCTGAATTAGTCCGATAACTTTGCTAATAATTTTTATACACCTGCGTACACACAGAGAAGAATACGATTGATACCCTTATCATATATAGCTTCGTCGGACGCTGGGGGCCACAGCATTTGAAATTGTTACGGAATTAAAAAAATATGCCAACATTGATCTGGGTGATTAAAATCTTCAGGCCTTATTAAACCCCTGGACCTGATTGCATAATCCCGGCTGAGATGCAGCAAGTGTCGGACTATGAAGCCCTTGGTTTTTAATTTATTTGAGATAAGATTAGTTTTTATCCCGAAGGCTGGGAAAAAAAAACTTCCACACAGCTCAGAAGTACTTCAGACCGATTAGTCTGTCTTCTCTTTTGTTAAAGACAATGGAACGAATTGTAGACTCATATTTGCGTAGAGTGATCGACCCTAGGTTGCTTTCGACTCAAAATGATCAATGGAAACAGCCCTTCATGAGCTAGTCGGTACCATCGAGAGATTGCTTTCGGTTAAGGAGTACACTATGGTGGCCTTTCTTGTTATAGAGGGGGCTTTTAATAATGTCATCCCAGACTCCATAATTGTGGCATTGTCTGGTCTGGGAGTGAAGCGTGAGATCGTTTTAATGGTGGAAAATCTACTTGCCAATAGACGCATAACGTTTGAATTAGGAGCCTCTGTCATATCTCGATTTGTCAATAGGGGCACACCACAGGGAGGTCTTCTTTCGCCGCTTCTTTGGAACCTGGCACTGAAGTCAATGCTGTTATCTCTAGAAGCACGTGGTTTTCATGTTGTCGCATATGCTGACGATGTCGCGATAGCTGTAAAGGGAAAGCATCTTCCAACATTGAGGGGCATTCTTCAGGGTTCTCTGATAGATCTGTCTAAATGGGCAAGAGGCTGTGGTCTGATAGTTAATTCATAAAATAAGATTCCTGCTTTTGATCCTATTTCTCTGGACGACACTGAGATCGCCTTCTTAGATGGAGCCAAGCATCTGGGAGTTTTTCTAGATAGAAAGTTGAAATTCAGGCATAATATTGAGGAACGGGTGAGAAAAGCAACGATTGCTTTATATTCCTGTAAAAGGGTCATTGGAAAACAATGGGGATTTAGCCCTAAAGTCGTTCATTGGATTTATACAGCGGTGGTACGTCCAATTCTGCTGTATGGAATTATTGTCTGGTGGCCTGCTTTAGAGACAAAAGGGAACCTGTTCTTCATCACGAAGGTACAGAGAATGACGTCGATGTGTATCACTGGAGCTCTTCGTACTACGCCTACGGCTGCATTAGAAATCCTCTTTCACCTAATACCATTGGACACATTGGGTAGGCAGTATGCGGCAACATCGGTAATAGCCCACTACAATGAAAGGGCAGCGATTGTGGCCATAGCGCAATCTTGAAAATGATAACAATGAAAAAAAAAATGTGGACTGTGCTCCCTCTTTAAACCTTTTTAATTGCTACTTTACCACTATGATACCATCTAGAGAGTCTTTGATTAGGAGCATTCCGGTTAGTGGAGCCTCAATAAATTTGTACACAGATGGATCGAAGCTACACAAAGTGGACTATGGAGTCTATTCAGAAGAGCTTGGGTTGAGCCTGGCTCGAAGATGTCCAGCTCATTGCAGTGTTTACCAGGCAGAGATGCTGGCAATGAAGTGGCTGACTGGTTGAGTTGTAATGTCTTGTATACAACCGCAGTAAAGCCACGGTCAAGTCCCTGGAGTCAGTGTTTCTAAAAACAAGATTTGCCTTAACTGCAGCACATCCTGAGATGGCCCGGCAGTTTGACATACGACTCATATGGGTCACAGGGTACAGAGACATTCAAGGGAATTGCAAAGCCGATGAGTTTGCAAAACTGGGAACTTCCTTACAGGTTTCAACGGAATTGGAATGTATTGGTATGCCTTTAGAAAATTGCAGGCAAAATATTCGACTTTGTTCCGATACGGATACTATTTTTAGATGGGCATACGGATAGACGTGTGAGACTGCACGATAGTTTTGGCTTTCTTCTTATCAGAAGCCCACAAATGAGCTGATATCGTTTTCAAGAGGAAAGATTTTGACGGTGGTTGCTGTGATTACTGGACACTGTCTTATAGGAAAGCACGCAGAGCGGTTAAATGTCCCGTCAAATGACTTTTGCCGGAGTTGCAAGGATGAGGAGGAGCTGAAAACTATAGAACACTTTATCTGCCATTACCCGGCACTTTCTAGTCGAAGATTTGCTTCACTTGGTTTAAGGAAGCTACACGGTCTGTCTGATTTGTCGGATGACAAAATTCAATATCTTAGAAGTTTCATAAGTAGGTCAAATTGGTTTAACGGTAGGGACTATTAGGGAAACCTATTGCAGTCCCGTGGTATCACAACGGACCTTAGAGTCTATGTTTGCTGACATAAAAGATCAGAAGCTACTTACAACCTAACCTAGTTCTGAAAATGTTTATACAATCTATGAAAAAATCTTTAGAAGTGAGTTTTTTTATTGGATGAATGAATTTTTTCACAAAATTTATGAAAAATCTTATTTTAAAAAAAATTTTATACATTTAATGAAAAAGTGTCATATGAAGGAGCTTCATAAAATAATGATTATTTTCATAAATACAATGAAAATTTTCATAAGGTTTCTGAAAAAATCATACACATTATGAAAAAATCATTGATATAATGAAAAAATAATTGATATAATGAAAAAATCATTGATATAATGAAAAAATCATTGATATAATGAAAAAAAAAATGTCGGCTCATTATAAACAATAGTTCCTTCTGTGTACCCCTAGGCCAAGAGGATTACAAATGTTTTTTTTTTTTTTTTTGTACCGTTTTTGTGTATATAAGTCGTCTAAACATTTTTCTTTGAGCTTATAAACAAAAAAATTTAAGATCATATCAAAACTATATTGTTTCATAAATTATTACAATAGTTTAACCTTGGCATCTAAATTCATAAACAAAAGTTGACGAGAGAGATACTTTGATAAACTGCATGCAGGTGGTTAAGATACTTAGCAACAAATGATCTATTATTTATATTTTTAATAGAAATTTATTTATTTGCAATTCTAAACATGTGAGTATTTAACAGAAAGAGGGTGTAGACAAAACACATGTAGTACAACAAGTATAATATGTACTCGGTACGGTGATATATCATTAAAAAAAATACCTAAATAAATAAAATTGAGTGTTTTGATTAAAAACAATAATAGATCAAATTTCATTTTAATATGATTTAAAAATAAATAAAATAACAAAAAACATAAAATCAACAAATTGACCTTTATTTCTCATGGCATTTTGGTTTTATTGTTTACATAATAATAGCAACAAAACAAAATATTTACAATTACTCACGTTTCCGTTGTGATTCTGAGTAAAGCAGATATAGAAAAGGATTAATTCCATAATTTGAAATTTGAAGTTTTTAAAGAGGGGTTGAGTGACCGACTAATTCATCATTACAAACCACTAAAGCTGCCCTGTAGGAAAAGTGACCGGTTGAAAAGTCACGTGACATATCAAACGAACCCAAATGTATCACAAATTTCACTCATTTCATATAAAAACACATGTCACTTTTGTGAGGAAATGTCTTAATCCTGGATACATCACTTGTGACATATCACTCGACCTGTCTCTAAGGAAAACAACCCGTCCCGATTCGATAGTGGTTGACATAACACATCAGAGACTTAAAAAATTTTCCAAAAAATTTACTCCAAAACGTCAATCAAAATTTGTGTCCTAGACTTAGAAATTTTTTAAAAAATTTTCGAGTTTAGCTAATTTTTCTAAGTTTCGGTAAAATTCTACATCAAGTCTATTCGCCCTTCTTCTTATGAACAGTTCAGTTACTGACACATTTTGTTAAGTGTACGTCAGCAATGTTCTAAATATTTTAAATTTTTTTCTAAATACAATTAACTCTTTCAAGTTCTATTATAAATTAATATATTATTTTGCTCTCATATAAACACACAAATTATGTTATCAGTAAATATTTTAAATCACAAAATTGCAAAATCTTTGATATTTTGTTTTGAATACTGAACTAGAGAATAACAATTCAAACTGCAATTACAGATTTGAAAAAATATCATTGCTCCAAAAACACACTTACTGTGTCATACTGATAAAAGAAACTATAAAACAAAACAAAATATTTAAAAAAATTGCAACTTACACAGTTCAACAGTTTAAAGGAGATGTCTTAGGGCTTCCACCATACCAAGTGTACGAGAAAGTGCTACTATTTATCTATTCAGATTTATTAGAAATATCGATCTCAGTCATCAGATATTATTTTTATTCTGCAGGTTGTATGTAAAACCTTGACGGTTGAATATCGATCGTTTTTGAATTTTTATCATGCACTTGGTTTGTCGGGGGCCCTAAAACTGCTGTTGTACAGTGTAATTGGACCTCGTTACATGCAATATTTCTTTTAAACAGTTCAGTGAGCGCATTAACTTCCTCATATAAAAAACCCTATCATCAATTGTTGTCGCTGCCGCGTGTAATGATCTACTACGCCTGCCGATACATTGCTAAAAAAACATTACTTTCATTGTTGCAAAAAAACGTCAATTTATTGAATGCAGACATAATGGTTTCAATTAAAACCACAACGGAAAACCCAGCAACTGAATTACGAAACAATCTAAATGAGTAACAGGATCATTAAATTAACTTTTCAAATCAGTTCAAAATACAATAAACAAGTGAGAGTGTTAAATTCGGATGTGCCAAATCTTTTTTAACCTCCAATATAAACCAAAATTAAAACAAGTTAGAAAGTTATAGTCGGTCAAGACCGACCATATGATACCCTAAACCAGTGTTTTCCGGAAAATGGGTCCAAAGTCGAAACATGGACCGATTGTCGTTGTTAGATCTTTATTAAGTGTAGAAAACACACACAGGTCAAATTTTAATGGAATTGGTTTATTTTTTTTTTGTCAATTGACCGATTTAACTGAATATCGGTAGAAATTTTTATATGGAGGACTAAGTCCAAAAATGCTCCAATTATATTCCGATTTGATCAGGTTACTTAAGTACACGTTTAACACCTAAAAATAAAATTTTTATCAAATATTTCCATTTTTATGAATTTTGAGGGAATATCGGGAGGGTGGTTTGTATGGGGACTACCAGAAGGACTGACCCGATTCCTTTGAAATTTTGAATGGTAATTCTTGCATTGATTACCTGCTTAATTTCAAAGCGATATCTATTATAATACGGTTATTAGTTATTTTAGCCGAATCCAAAGGGGCGTTTGTTTGGGGGCTATGTCTTAACATGGACCGATTTTCTCCAATTTCAATAGGCTTCGTCCTTGTACCAAAAGATGATTAAGTTTTAAATTTCAATTTAAACCGATAGATGGACAGACGGACGGACGGACTGACGGACGGACGGACAGACGGACGGACGGACATCGCTAAATCGACTCAAAAAGTAATTCTGAGTCGATCGGCATACTTAAAGGTAGGTCTATGACCAATATTTAGGGTAGTTACAAACATCAGCACAAACTCATTATACCCTGTACCACAGAGTGGTGTAGGGTATAAAAACGGCGTTGTGGTGGGGGACACTTTTCCCCTTGCGATCATGGTAAGGTTAGGTTGTAACTGGCTGCTCAGGTTTTACGTCAGCACAAATAGGCTCTGAGGTCCGTTGTGATACCACGGGACGGTAATGGTGTTCCCCTACTAGTCCCTGCAGTTAAACCAATTTCACGACAAATCAGATAGATCGTGAAGCTCCTTAAATTCCAGTAAAGCAAGTCTCAGACCGGAAAGTGCTGGGCAATGGCAGATAAAGAGTTCGACAGTTTCCAAATCACCTTTTCCATGCAACTCCGACAAAAGTCATTTGACATCACATTGAACCGCTCAGCGTGCTTTCCTATAAGGCATTTTCCAGTACTTAATTACAGCAAACCACCGTCAAAATCTCTACTGTTAGAAGAGATATTAGCTTATTTGTGGGCTTCTGATTAAGAGAAGGCCAAATTTGTCGTGTAGTCTAACACGCCCATTTATTTACCCATCTCTGATTAGTCTCCGTCGTGAAACAAAGCTGTATATTTTACTTGCAAGTTCATTCCAATTCCGTTGGAAACTTTAAGGTAGTTCCCAGTCTTGCTAGCTCACCGTATTTGCGATTCCCTGAAAGGTCTCTGTACCCTAAGACCCATATGAGTCGTATGTCAAACTGCCTAGCCATCTCATTTAAAGACGTACGACAGTTAAGGGCAAATCTTGTTTTCAGAAACATTGACTCCAGGGACTTAACCGCGGCTTGACTGTCAGAATAGATGTTGACTGCGGTTGTAGACAAGACATTACAACTCCACCAGTTAGCAACTTCCTCTTTTCTAGCATCTCTAACTGGTAAACACTACTATGATCTGGTAATTTTCGAACCACGCTCAACCAAAGCTCTCCCGAATAGACTACGAAGCCAGTGAACGAAACGAAAAAGACTCCATCGTTTTGCAATAGCCCTTTTTACAGGAACATAAAGTAATCGTTGCCTTACTCATCCGTTCCTCAATACTACGAATGAAATTCAACTTCCTCAATATTACGGCTGAAATTCAGCCTTCCTATCTAGAAAACCTCCAAGGTACTTGGCTCCATCTGAGAAGGCGGTTTCAGTGCGGTACAGAGAAATAGGATCAATAGCAGGAATCTTATTTTTCCTTGTAAAGAAAACAAGTCAAACTCAGTTTTACTTGGATTTACTCCCAGACCACAGTTTCGTACCCATTTAGGCAGATCTTTCAGAGAGCCCTGAAAAATTCCTCTTAATGTTGGTAGGTGATTTCCCTTTACCACATTTGCGCCATCGCCAGGTTTCAAAGAAACGGCGAAAGGACACCTTCCTGTGGTGTACCCCTATTGTCAAATCGATATACGATAGACGCTCCCAAATTTTGCACCATTTAAACGATCCAACACTTCACTCCCAGTCCATAAAATTCCACAATTATCAAGATGACAATATAAAAAGTGTATTCCGAAAGCGATCTCTTGATGGTATCAACGAGATCCCTTGCTGTAGGCGTATCGCCCAGTCAAAAGCAATATCGAACTCACTCTACGCAAATATGAGTTTATCATTTGTTCCATTGTCTTTAGCAAAAAGGAATACAGTCTTTTTCTGAAGCTTTTAATCGCCCAGATTAATGTTGGCATATTTATAATTTCCGAAGAAATTTCAGATGCTTGGGATTCAGAGCGTTCCAAAGCTTGAAACGGCGTCATGGAATTGCCCGGAAAATGCGTCTTTAGGAGATCCAGTGACTCCCTACTGGAGGTAGACCACACCCCAGTAGGATCCTTTAAGTATCCCAGGCTACAAGGAGAAGAAGCCAGAACTTTGTGCAGCCTAGATGCCTCTTCTATGTTTCCAATGAAATTTTTCGTAGAATAGGAGGTAGCAAAAAATTTATTAAAATTACGAAACCTCTTTGTAAAATTTATCGTGTCAAAAAATTTTTAAATTTACAATTTTATTGATAAAAACCTTGTAAAATTACAAAATTATTGGCAAAAATCTTGTAAAATAACTAGGAATTTTTGTCAAATAGGAGGTAGCAAACAAAAAAAAGTTACAAGTTTTTCTTGTAATCTTACTAGGTCTTTTTTGAGTGTACTCTAAAAAAGAAAAAGAAAAACAACAGAAAAAATTTTTGTTACGTTGTTTTGCATTTGAGGTGACGATATGCAGACCAGTCCTCGTTCGCTCTTGAAAATGTGTTACACAAGTAATTAAAATACAAATCATATACTAATTGAACCTAACCGAGAACGGGTATCAATTACCATTGTCTGGTTGTAGAGAAATAGACCAAGGTCACTTGAGGTAGTCGAACTCACGAACCCCACACTCACAGGCTAGCCTACTGGGATGCCTTTTCCATACTCTAGTTCGAGGGTATAAAAAAACTTAAAAGATAGCGTGAAAACAGTTAAATCTTCAAGAAAATTAGTAGATTTCGAACCCAGAATTCATGTAGTTTTCCTAAATGAAATTAATATTAATTTTCGATAATTAATTTTTCTAACATTATTAACAGGGCAAGGGGGTTCATGTAAATACATGTTTGTTGTCGTTAGCCTGAGAACAACTTAAACTATTTATCTTTGCGAATCATCGAATTTCCTTAAAAATGGCATCGATTTGTTAGTGCATATTTTTACATATTTTGATGAAAATGCATGTTTTTGCATATTTTGCTTAAACTACATATTTTCTTGCATTTTTTTATTATTTATTTAAAAAAAAAAAGGATTTTTTTGTTATTTTTGCTATTTTTGTGAATATTGTGACATTTTTTTCATAAAAATAATTCCATTGTCAGTGCATTTTAATAAAAAATAAATAAAAAACAAAAATTTTTGTCAAAAAAATTAAGCAAAAAGTTGCGCAGTGTACAATCCGGGAAAAATTTTAATACAATTTTCATGGAGTAATTTTGGTCAAGGATAAAACTGATTTTTTTTTCTTATTTTTTTGCGCATCGTTTTGGGAACAAGCTTTTTCAAACTAGAAAAATCCGAATTCGGGACGCGATATTTGTAAATATTTACACTAGGTCGGCACAAATTTCGATTTTTCGAATTTCGAAAACGTCGAGGTCGGGGAAAAAAATATTGGACCTGTAGGAAAAAAAAGTTTTCGTATTATTTAATTTGGCCTTTAATGCATTTTAAAATTAATTTAAAAAAAAAAAATATTTTTCGAAGAAAAAAAATTTTTACAGACAAAATTTATTTACCACAAAAAAAAAAATTACCACAAAACTACTTTCTCAGTAATGTCCGAACATAGACATAATGTTTTGAGCAAAAAAAATTCAAAAAATTTATTTTTTCACTTTGTTCGGAAGTTTACAATTTTCAAGTCAAAAAAGGAACCCAAAGCCATTGTTCTACAGGTCCAATATTTTTGTGTGTTAATATCAACCCTCAAAGGCAACTTTCCCGACCCCAACGTTTTGAAACCCGAGAAAAAGCTTATTTTGCTTTACTTTAATTTACACGAACATATAAATATTTTTCACAATGGGACTGAACTTTATGTTTTAAAATTTTTTTTATGAACAAATATTAAAATAAATCAATTTTTAAATGCATATTTTATTAATTTTTACTGCATATTTTTTAATTTTTGATACATATTTTTAGCGCTAAAAACGCGATTTTTATTGCATGAACTTCCTTGCCCTGATTATTAAAATAAAAAAAAATATTCATTAACAAGTTTGACGAACGACGACCACCTTAAGTTTATTTCAAGTGAAACTGTAGGGGGTGATGTGAAAAAAGTTCCCACGTTGTAAACATTTTAAATCTTAAAACAAAAACTTTATTCAACTGCTGTCTTTGCCGGCAAAATACTCTCACAGGCTTTAAAAGTTAAAATTGAAACAAAATCGTTTTAAACGGAGTGACGACAGACAGACAAATGATTTGTTTATTGTAGTTTATGGAAACTTTAGTTAAAAATTAAAAAAAAAATATATTTTGTGCAAAAAAAGATCCACTGCTATTATTTGTATTAAACAAATCGAATAGTAATACACAGAGCTTCGAAGAATGAAATCCTTTTCGAATAAATTCTCAAAAAAATACATTCAATTTTCATAGTCAGTGAATGCATTCGATTTCATAAATCAACATTGAATGCAGTCCTTGGAATTCATTCGATTGAATGAACAAAAATGAATGCATTTGATTTCTTGTTCATTCGATTTAGAAAAATCGAATGCATTCGAGTTTTTATCATTCCACTGCGAATGCAATCGATTTTTTAAATATATATGACCAAAACGGAGCCAAATTTTGGTCCATATCCCCTACTCTCTTTACATACGATGACCCTAATGGGCTCTAATTTTGAATCCAAAAAAAAATGGTGTTTCCGAAAATTTTAAAAATGCACATATTAACTCCTATACGACAAAAAAAATGTGAAGAGTGTTAGCGATACTATGGAAAAAAATTGGCTCCGTTTTGCTCTATCTTGGTTAGATTTTTTAAGTTTTTTATGCAATGAATGAATAACCCATTCGATTTTTCAAATTGAATGAAAAGAAAATCGATTGCATTCGCAAGTGAATGCATTCGATTTTTAAAAGTCAAATGAAAAAAAAATTTAATGCATTCGATTTTTGAAAGTCGAATGAAAAAAAAACGAATTCATTCGATATTTATAAATCGAATGAGTCTAAAGTGAATTCATTCAATTCGCTAAAATATGATTGGAGAATGCAATCACAAAATTTTCACTCAGAATGACAAATAGAATTAAGGAATGAAATACTTACTTCGAAGCTCTGGTAATACACTTAAAAGATTTTGTTAGTAAAATTAATGTTAGTCATAATCTAAATTTGAAAAACGCCTGGACCGTAATTTCAATTTTTTTTTTATGTCGTCATAGTCAAACTGAGATTTTTAAGGAAAGAAAAATTAACCACGAGCCCACTTTTTTGGCGTACGGACATAGCGCCCAAGTGCATATCGCCCAATTTAAAAAAGTCATTCCACCCAAAAAAAATGTGTGTTAGTTGTTGTTGCAAAATTTTTTGGACGATATGGCCATTATTTTTTGGTATTTTAACAATTTTCTTTAAATTTATATAAATTATCAAAAATGTCATATTACCCAAATATCAAAATGTTATATATATAAAATGTCATAGCACCCAAAAAAATAATCATAAAACTCATCAAAATTGTTTTTTTTTTAACACAATATTTTAAAGTTTTTATGCGTAGCCGGCCTTCGGCCGGGCTTAGGGATTACAAAATCCATGAATTAAACCCACCCTCTCCGCAAAGTAAAGTTTTCTAGGGTAGCTGTCCTTTACGCTATCAAATTTGTTATGCCTCAAAAATACCTGATAACCAAAATAGCTTTGGTTTGCAGAGAGGGTGGGTTTAATGAATGGAGTATGTAATCCCTAAGCCCGGCCGAAGGCCGGCTACGCAGAAAACCTTTATTACAATAAAACAAATCATAGAAGTCGTAATTTCGACATTTCGCCGAAAAAAAAATATTTTGGATTTTTTGACAATTTTGTTTTGGGAGAAATAACATTTTTAGACCTATCATTTTGGGCTATATGTCGCAGCGTGGGCGATATGTCATTTACGGTTTTGGGCGATAAGACCTTGGGTGCTATGTCCGTACGCCCACTTTTTTCGATATATCATAAATCGCAGAATGACTGGACCGATTTGTTTGTATTACTTTACATAGGGTTTTTACGGAAAGAAAAATTGCCAACGTCCACTCTTACGCCCACTATTTTCGATGTATGTAAAATGCCAGAACAACTGAATTTAAAGTTTTCTTGCAAAAAAATTTAAAGTTTTCTTGCATTTTGAGTGAAAAAAAGTTAAAGCTTTTAGGAAAAACATTTTTTAATTCAAAAAATTTTCAATAAATAGGACATGCCAAAATTTTCTAAGCTTGGAAAAAACTTTTTAAGTCCCGGACACAAAAAATGTTTTGCATTTTTTTTGGATTTTGGAGTCAAAAAAAGTTTGGGGTCAAAAAACGTTAATAAAAAAGCCATTAGGAAAAAAATTGGAAAAAGTCGCAGACACGAAAAACATTTTGAAAATATTCTAAGTCCCAGACACAAAAATCTAATTTTCTATTATGATAATATATTATTTAATAAAATTATTATATATTTTGTGTAGGTATTATTATAACACCGTCCACCACACTTTTGTACTCATGGACCAGACTGAAAAATTCTAACAAGACAGGTCTCCCTGGTGTCACCCTCCGATCTTTATGGAATTAGTTTTTTTTTTGTAGAGCAGGAAAAATAAAGGGAAACGTATTTTTCTTTAGCGGACCAAATTCATATTACGGGGGTGATAATGAGGGGGGAATAAACGGTAATTTTTCAGTTTTTTGCGTTTATCTCCTATATAATACAAAGAAACCTAATCATGGTATATACCAAATGAAAGTTCTTTGGAAAACCTATATTCGTGTGCAAAGAGCGTGTCCAAACATGCACAACTTTCCGTCATATTGAGTAAAATGCCAAAATTTTAGGACATTTTTGTTAATAAGTCGAAAAATATTTACTTTTTTGGCACGTTATTAGCATCACGAGATAGGTATTTTAAATACCTTTAATCTAATACCAAATATACCTATATTAATTTTGAGTAAAATTACGCCATTTTACTCGTAATCGTGAAAAACTGAAAAAGGTCAATTTCAACCCATGCAAATCGACCCCCCTTAAAATGAGTTTAGACCGCTAAAAAAAATACCTGTCGAATGAATTTTCGTTCTGAACAACATATCCAAATTTCATGAAGATCGGAGGGTGGCACCAGGGAGACTCTCCTTGTAAGAGCAGGGCTGAAAATAAAATACACGCATCTACCAGTTTTTCTAGATCAATTCGCGTTTTTGCGAAAAACGCCACTAAAATAGTTGTGTTTTTCCAAAGAAGTGTAAAATAAGTCGAAAAATTTATTAAATCTACTTATGAGCTAAATAATGTTTAAACATGTCTTTAGTGAAAGTTAAATACGGTTCTTTTCGTAGAATATGTTAACCGTCTATCTCCCAATTTTTATGGGTCATTTTTTTTCCTTATTTCTAATGCTCTTCTAGAAAACCATTAAATCGTGCATTAAAAGGGTTAAAATCTTCTATATAAATGTTCGGCATCAAATTTTACTAGGAGTTGCCAAAGGCCAACAATTTGTGCTATGTTAGCAAAATGCTCAAAAAAGTAAAATTGTAAAGTATCTTTGGTGAAACACAATTTAATAAAATTTGATACTTTACAATTTTACTTTTTTAAGCATTTTGCTAACATCTTACGAACTTTTGGCATTTGACAACCCCTAGTGAAATTTGATGCACAGCATTTTTGTGCAACATTTTAACCCTTTAAACGCACGATTTAATGGTTTTCAGGAGATTATTTGAAATAAGGACAATTAACCCTAAAATTACAGATAGAGGGTTAATATATATAAGCAAAAGAACCGCCATTTAATTTTTCTGAACACATCTATCAACACTATTTTTCTCAGAAGCAAATTTTCTGCATTTTTTCGACTTATTTCACACTTCTTTTGTGAAACACAATTTAACATTATATTTTGTTTGCATTTTTCGCGAAAAACGCGAATTGATTTAAAAAACCTGAGAGACACGGGAATGTTATTTTTATACTCACTTTCTGACTGGAGTGAATTTTTTCTATAGTGCGAAAAAAATTGTGTTTTTGTATTTTTCGCAAAAACGCGAATGGATCTAGAAAAACTGGGAGACACGGGTTTTTTTTCGGCTGCACTCTCAGAATTTTTTAGTCCGGTTCATGTGTACAGCAAAAAGTTGAAATTAATCAGACGGTGTAATGTAATAATATATTGATGAATAAACTTTATCATATTGATGTTAAGTCAATATGATAAAATGTTTCATTGATGTTCGATCAATGTAACGCATCAACAGTATGATAATAAATTGTCATCAATATAATGACACTGTTTCTTTAATATTGATGAAACATTGTTATAATAATAATGAAACTTCCCAGGCAGAAACTGCCAACCGTTCCAAAGAAAAAGTCTCGGCAAAGCACTTTATTTTTTGTGTAGAAGGCAGTATGAATTCGAAAAATTGCTTTGCAAGCGCTTTGCCAGTGTTTTTCTATTTAAATCCGTTCAAAGTATAATTTTTTTTTTATTAAAATTTATTAATTTTCGGAGCAATTGGAATATTTTGTATTTCCCTGCAGGATAAGTGGCCGGTCCTTGATAGTTCTCGTGATGTGTCACTTAGACATTATGACCTACATATTACAAACTTGACACCTTTTATATAAAAACACCTGTTTCTTTCGTGAGGAAGTGTCTTAAACTCCGGATACATCACATGTGAAATGTCACTGGGTTATCCCTTTGGAACACTACCCGATTCGGTTCAATACACCACTTATTTTTGGGACTTTTCCAAAAATTTTCCTAGAAGCATTTTTAATAAATTTTTTATTCCAAAACGCAAAGAAAACTGCAAACAAATTTTTTCCGGGACTTAGAAAATATTTCAAAGTTTGTCCAAAATTTTTTTATCCTATAAATTAGTCAGTAAATTTTTTATCCTAATTTAATAAATTTCTGTATTCAAATAAACACCATAAAAAGTTGTGTCTTATGGACTTATACAATTTTGATACGTCCCATTTTTTTGTTCTAAAAGTGCTATAATAGTACCATATTTTTGGTTTTTAAAGCGCTTTCAAAGCGCAAAGCGCAAATAGCAACGGCATACCGTTTACCGTGGTTATCATTTTGGACGCTAAAAATAAGCGTGGATAATTTAAAATTTGTATGGGTAAGCGTATATACGGTTATGCGAAAACAGGCCTATTATTGTTGTTTAAGATATTTTTTTTAAATAACAGTAACAAAATTATGACAAATAATTAAATTTAATTATTAATTACAATGAAAATAAGTTGCTCTCTGACTCCAAAATATGTGCTTTCAGAGTAATAAAATGATGTTTTATTTTTAAACAAATATTTCGTCATAAAATTTCCAAAACAACAATTCCAACGTTCATAGTCAAGTATGACGCATTCAATCAATGCAAACAACTTGATCATTGAATTTGCAGAAGAGTGAAATTTTCACATATAATTATTTTAGCAAGTCATGAAAATTGTTATTGTTGCTATGTAAAATTATTTTTTTATTGAACATTTTTTTATAATCAATTGTTTTAGTTTTATTCAATCCTTTTTTATTGTTTATTTTTTTTTTTTTTGTAATTTATGTGAATGACTCTATTTTCAGTATCCACAACTGAATACCAGTTTACATAAATTAACTCCATTTGTATAGTTTGAATGCAGAGAAGAAAGCCCACCAGCTTGAAGTAGACGCAAAGCCGACGCGACAGTTACTTTATGAAGGAGTCTCAGAAGTGTGCTGGTCACGTGATTTGCGTGAATTACGCGTGAGTGATTTTCAGTTCAATCACGTGATTGTGAGTGTGAGTTAAAAAAATCTGCGTGAGTGATTAGTAAGTGCGCCAAATTTTAGCGTGAGTGATTAGTGACTGATTAATTTTTTTTGGATTTTTATTTTTTTTGGTAAGAAAGTTCAATCACGTTATTAGTGAGGGAGCGTGATTAAACAAAAAATTTGCGTGAGTGATTAGTGAGTGACTCGATTATTGTTTGCGTTAGCGTGAGTGAATATGAGTCAAAATCCATTCAAGCGCCCAACTTTAGTTTAAAGTCATGTATGTATTTGGAGTCAAATGATTAGAAAATGTCGTTTTTTCTTACAATTCTAAATTTTTTATTACAGAATACAGAGTCTTGACAAACTGAGTCTGCTAAAATAAACAGATCATATGGCTCAAACTCGATGTAATTTCAGCAGATTTTTATGCTGAAATCAGCAGATTTTTCTACTAAGATCAGCAGATTTTTCTACTAAAATCAGCAGATTTCTTTGCCCGCTGGACACACTTTTACTGCTGATTTCTTCTAGTTAATGATGACAAATATTTAACAAACCGCGTCTGCTAAAATCAGCAGATTTTTAATTTTCAGAAAATTTTTATGCTGATAATAGAAAAATTCTCTTTTTTTTCTACCCGAGTAAAAAAGATTATATATATTCATATAAAGCCATCATATATAATCATATATAGTTTAATGCGAAAAATGAGTCGATAAAACGATATAAAAACTTATCAAATTTGATCAAATCTGATCAAATTTGATATAATTTTAATATAATTTTATATAGTTATATGCGAAAATTGGACCCTTTTTTGTATAAAATTGATGCAATTATATATAATTAAATATATTTATATATAAGAAAAAAATGTTTTCCTCCAAAACGCAAAAAATTGACAAAAAAAATTTGTTTCCAGGACCTAAAAATTTTCAAAAATATTTTTAGGACTTTGAAAATTTTCAAAAAAAAAAAAACATCTGGACTTAGAAAAATTTTCAAAAGTTATATTAAATTATATGTAAAGGACTTACAAGGGAAGTCTCCCTAGTGTCACCGGCGGATCTTTATGGAATTGGTTTTATTTTGTAGAGCAGAAAAAATTAAGGGACACGTATTTTTTTTTAGCGGCCCAAATTCATATTTAGGGGGTAAAAAGGAGGGGGGAAGACAAGGCCATTTTTCAGTTTTTTTCGTTTATCTCCAATATTATGAAACGAAACGTAGTCATGTTACATACCAAATGAAAGGTCTTTGGAAAACCTATCTACGTGTGCTAAGAACGTGTCCAAACATGTACAAATTTTCGTCATATTGAGTAAAATACCAAAATTTTAGGACATTTTTGTTAATAAGTCGAAAAATATTAACTTCTTTGGCCCGTTGTTAGCACAACGAGATAGGTATTTTTAATACCTTTAATCTGATACCACACATGCCTATATTAACTTTGTTTAAATATTCGTAAATCGTAAAAAACTGAAAAAGGTCTATTTCCCCCCATACAAATCGTCCCCCCCTAAAAATGAGTTTGGGCCGCTAAGAAAAAATACGTATCAAATTAATTTTCGTTCCTAACAACATATCCAAATTTCATGAAGATCGGAGGGTGACACCAGGGAGACTTCCCTTGTTAGATTTTTTTTTTTTAAATTTTACTCATATAAGATAACATATAATTTAAAAACAGTTGCATAAAGTTTTATATAAAATTTCTTCAAATATTTTGTTTTATCAAATTATATAAAAAAGAAGACAGAATTTTAAAGTTCATATGTAATTATATAAACGAACTTTAAATCATATGTTATTATATAAAAGTCAATATTTTCTGTTATATAATTTTATATAAGAAACAAATTAGAAGTGCAAATATATAAAATCACATATGATGCAACAAAAAATACATATAGTTTTACAAAATAATGTATGTATATATAAAACTATATATAATTATATATGATCTTTTTTACTCGGGTATAGCAAAATTCTTAGATTCGGAGTAATTTTTATACCCTCCAACTACAGTATGGGGGTATACTCACTTTGTCAGTATATATGGGGCATTCCATGTCAAATCGGACACTTTGAAAAAATTTAGATTTTCCCAATTTGTTTACAGTTTTTAGTACCCTTCGAAAACTCCTTCGTGGTAAATTTTTAGATTTTTTTGATGACCCGTTCAAAAGATATCGAATTTTAAAAATTGGTAGTTTGTTCCTTTACTCAAACTTCTCATATTATTCTCATATTAGACCAAACATTTTCTCTGAACATACCTACCCTCAATCTCTAATTGTTAAGGCGGTCCCCATACAATTTTTTTTATTTTTTGTAAATTTGTTTTATTTAATCAGCTTCTACAGGTCCAATGGTGCGTCCGAGAGGGGTCATTAGTGAGACCGACCCCATTTATTTTTGCCCTACAACATTTTTTAAAGCATACCTACGCCCTATCTCCACTCCCTAAGTAGGCTCCCATACAAATTACAGTTGGAGCAAATTTTTTAAAAATGTAATTTTGAATGGGAGCCTACTTAGGGAGTAGGTATATTTTAAAAAAATGTTGTAGGGTAAAAATAAATGGGGGTCGGTTTCACTAATGACCCCTCTCGGATGCACCATTGCACTGTGGCCGAAATCACAGATCTAGCGGCGCTTAAGTCAAAATTTTAAAATGAAGATCGATAAATGTTTTTGCACTGCATCGTTTACCTATACTTTACAGAAAAAATTTACGTTTTTACTTTTGTTTTGCTTTCAATATTCGCACAGCTGTAAGCTTTCAAATATACATTTTCTGCAGCAAGTATATTAAAGGAATTTGGGGCCTAATTACTCAGTGAGTCTTTCTTGACACTTTTAAGTCAATTGTTTATACATTTTGAGCCAAAAAGTTTTAATTGAAAGTAAAAGGTATGTTTTAACTAAAAAATAAATGTTTGTGGCCTGTGTGTATCTAGTTTATTATTAGTTCATTGTAGAAGTTTACATTTGTGATATAAACCATAGTTTAATGGACTGCAACTTTTGAAATTCGATCGTATTCGGTCCAATTCCTGTTTTGTTTGTTATTTTGGGTTATTTTTGTTGTGACGTTTCAATATGGCGTGCTAGTTCGCGCAAGTTTCTCGGTTTTTTAGGGTCCATCTGCCTGCCCAAATAAACAGTATAAACGCGATACAGACCACAATTTTCAATCGATTTGGCTAAAATTTGGAATTTAAGATTTTCTATCGAAAGAATAAAACCTATCAAATGTTTGACAAAATCGGTCCATGTTATCCCATAGCCCCCATGCTAATTTCCCCTTCCAGTTTTACTTAAAAAGCCCTAACAATAGTATTTTAACAAATATTCTCTTGAAATTCGATTGTTAAATGTTTTTTGTAGCCATAAATAATCACTCTAAATTTTAACGGAATCGGAACATTTTAACTTCTAGTTCTCATACAGACCACCCTCCCGATATTCACATAAATTTCCCAAAATACATAAAAACACTGATATAAATAAATATGGTTAAAAATTAAATTCTTTATAAGTTTTATACTCACAAATATGCATTGGGCTTTATTATTTTACATTTCCGAATTAAGCGCCGCTAGATTGGATGTTTCGGGAACTGTGCATTGGACCGGCAGAAGCTGATTAAATAAAACAAATTTACAAAAAATAAAAAAAATTGTATGGGGACCGCCTTAACAGTTTAAGATAGAGGGTAGGTGTGTTCAGAGAAAATGTTTGGACTAAAAAAATATTGTGGGTCGGTCATACATTTTGTTGCCCTAAGGGCACTATTAGGGCAGTTAGAGCTGTTGGAGTAAATTTTAAAAAATGTCGTTTTGTGTGGGAGCCCCCTTAGAAATTGGAAATAGGTAATTTGTTTGTTTCAAAGAAATGTTAAGACGGAAAAATTAATGGGGGTCGGTCTTATAAATTTTTTTCAAAAAATTTTTAAAAATAGTAATAATCGTTATCCCACGATCTTCCTGGGCAAAAAATTTGTAGAATCAATAGAAGTTTTACACAAAAAAATTTCAAAAAATCGAAGAGTACAAACATTTTCAAAAATGAGATTTAAATTTTAAAACTTAAAAATCGCATACTAGAAGGCTTTTAAGAATTTTTTGTGATTTTTTTTAAAAGTACGTAAAAAAACAAAAATTCTGAAAAAAATATTGAAATTTGGACCATTATTGAAGAAGTTATGAGTAAAAGAAATTTTCGATATCTCTCGAACGGGTCATCAAAAAAATCTGAAAATTTACCACGAAGGAGTTCTCGAAGGGTACTAAAAACTGTAAACAAATTGGGAAAAATTTCAAAGTGTCCGATTTAACATGGAATGCCCCATATTTATCATCAGTGATCGATTCTAAGACATTCTAGCGATGTCCGTCCGTCTGTAGTTAACAAGATGCAGTCCAAAATAAAAGAGCTAGACTCGCGAAATCTGGCACGAATATGTCTTATGTTCCTAGGCAGGTTAAGTTCGTAAATGAGCAAAAACGGTCCAGGGGGAAAAATTCCCCCCTTGAAGAACTAAACCAACTTCTGAAAAAATACCATTTTTTACATGATTTTTTGTGTTTTTGTTTAACAAATGCAACATTTTTATGCTACAAGAAGTTAAAAGTCCTGCATTTGGACCCAGAGGATTATAAAATGTAGGTCCGCCCCCTTTTGTGGGCGTGGATTATTTTTTTTTAAATAATGATAAACTTGTATGTCTTTAGTGCAAAAAAAAAGAATGAATTTTTAAACATATATTTTGAGAGGAAATTTGTCCCCCAATTACTACTACTAAACCCCCCCCCCCCCAAAAAAAAAAAAACAAAAACAGCATTTTTTTTTTGCATGTTAGAGGGTATAAAAGATTCCACGCAGCCGAATTTAACACTCTTACTTGTTTCTATTGAAAAAGTCTCAGATTCTGATATATTTTTTCAATAGAAAAATTCTCAAATTTTTTCGTAAGAAAATTCTTTATTTTTTTCTATAAAAAAATTCTTAGATTTTTTCTAAAGACAAATTCGCAGGCTTTCTTATGGAAAAAGTATTTTTTCTGAAACATTTTCATATTCTGAGTATTTTTTTCTATAGAAAAATTCTCAGATTCCAAAACATTTTTTTATAGAAAAATTCTCAAAATTTTCCTGAAGAAAATTATCAGATTATTCTAATTGAAAAATTCTCAGGTTTTTTTTCCTAATGAAAAATGTTTAGATTTTTTCCAATAGAAAAATTTTAAGATTTTTCCTATAGAAAAATTCTCAGATTTTTCCTAAAAAAAATTCAGATCTTTCCTATAGAAAAATCATAAGAAAAATTCTCAGGCTTTTTCTATAGAAAGATTCTCAGAGTTTTTTTATATTTTCACCCCGTTTATTCGCGAATCGTACCATTTGAAATCAATGTGCGCCGTTTGTGAAAATATCAAGTCAGCTTCGTTCTTTGCTTGCATGCTGAATGTATTTTATTTTGCTTTATAAATTTAATTTAAATTTGTGATGATAATTTAAAATGTGGCCCCAATAAAGATGTGACCCATTATGAGTGAATAAATAAAGTCTGTAAAGTTGAGATAAACTACAATTGAATTGATTTAAAAAAAAAAAACGTAAACTTCAATTTAAATAAAATTATGTAAATGTAACTTTACATAATGATTTAAAGCGTAACAACAGCGATGCCAATTCAGTCCATTTAGAGCTAGATTTGGGCATCAAAAAGGCGATTTTTATAAAAAAAAGTGTACATTGGCACTCTTTATAATTTGGGAAATAAAAATCGTCAAAATTCGGAGAAATCGTCAAATCTGGCAACAGTGCTTATAACAATGGTACCGTTTAATAAAAATTATAATAATGGATGCTTGGAACTTGCAAAAAGCTTGATTTCAAACTTCTTAAATATCAAAAAAAAAAATCCAGATTCTTAAAAATATTTTTTTTTTAAATATTTCAAAGTTAAGTATGTATTTTTTACCATTTACTTCTAAAACATGCTATAAATCTTTAAGATAATAATCGACAATATACACAACATCATCTCTTGCAAATATGCACGAAAAGGAATCTCATGACCAACACAAAAAAAAACCATTCTTGAAAAAGAAGAAACATAAAACATTATGCAAATGCCCTCCCAAGTGGTTGGGGTAAAGAAGGCATTTTAAAAAAGACTTATTCCTGTTGCTCAAAAAAAAACAAAACACAAAACAAGAAATAAAGAAGTTTGAGGAAAAAATGCAAGATGAAAAACACTGTTATTTGAACTGACCAGAAAACTAAACGTAGGCCTTTAAGCATGCGCAACGGAAGACCAGCCAAATTGTTAAAGACTTTTATACAACGTAGACGAACATTTAAGAAAAATTTAAATTTAACCCTTTAATACACAACAAGTAAAAAAGTTAAATTCTGCCTTGCCGAATGTAGTAATACCCTCCACAATTTCAAAAAGATTATTGCAAAAAACTTTATTTAAAAGAAAATTACTTTTAAAAAAAAAAAAAATTTAAAAAAAAAAATTCCGCGAAAAAAAATTTTGGTAAAAAAAAAAAATCCGCGATTTTTTTCTTTTTATCTCAAAAAATATCAAAAAAATACCATTTGGTGTTCAATTATGTTCACATATGTCAACCAGAGGCCGAATTAAAGTATTTTGTATTTTTAGGTTATGTTGAATGTACTGAAATTTTTGAGGTGTGCTTACATTTTCGTTCATAACTTTTGAACCGATATCGCTCAAATGCAATACCAAACTTCTCGGGAGAACTTCCAATAAATATGTTAAGTTTAAGTCATCTCTGTGCAATATTTTGTCCGCGACAGCATTTTCCACAGACAGACAGCCGGACATCGCTAGAATGTCTTAAAATCGATCGGGCATCATGAATATATATACTTTATGGGGTCCTAGACCGATATTTCGATGAGTTACAAACGGAATGACAAACTTATATATACCCTCTATCACTAAGTGGAGGGTATAAAAACAAAAATTATGCAATTTTTTATAGTATTGACTAAATAATTTATCAATTTTGCACCAGTTAACAATTTAATAGAAAAATTTTAAAAAATGTAAGTAAATATTTTAATTGACACAATTAAAATTTTAGTCAATATTTTTTTTTAATTTTTTAAATGTGTCAAGTAAAAATTTTGCTTCAAATTTATTATTTTAACATTATAATGTTTTTAGGCTGTTGTCAAATTTTAAGAGTGACACATTACTTGGATATATAATTTGCTGGTGAATAAAAACAAACTTTATTTATTTACACAGAAAAAAAAAATTGAGTAAAATATTAATACTATTGAGTAAAAAATTACTCAATTTTGCACCAGTAAACGATTTAATAGTATTGAGTAAACTTTTAATAAAAAATTATTAAATGCTTAATAAAAAATTTGAGTAAATTATTAATTCACACAATTAAAACTTTACTTAAAATTTTTCAATATTTTTAAGTAACTTTTTAATTGTGTTAAGTAAAAATTTACGCAAAATGTATCAATTTATTTTTTTAAAAAGTTTAAAAAGTCTCATATTTAAAAAAAAAAAAATTTTCAAACTTTACCAAATATACTTGTCGTCAAGAAAAAGGAAAATTTTATAAAGATGATTTCAAACTTTCATATACATATACAAAAAACTATAAACTAAATGAGAACTTAAAACACCAAGGGAATAAAAAAAAATATAAAAAAATATTAAATTTGTATTAAATTATTTACTCAAATTTTATTTTCAATTTTTGAGTAAATTTTTAATTGCGTTAATTAAAAAATTACTCAAATTTGTTTTAAAAATTTAAACAAGTGATTACTCAAATTGTTTTTCTCAATACTATTTTCTGTGTATTATAAGACATTTAAAACTCTATTTTGGTCAAATCAAAACAAAATTATTTTTCATCAAAAAACTATTTTTTCATCAACAATTTTTTCATCAGAAATTTGTTTCATAGAAAATTTGTTTTTTTTTATAAAAATGAATGTTTTGCATCAAACAAAAATTTTTTTTCAACAAAATTTTGTTTTTCCACTAACTTTTTTTATCAAAAACTTCTTGTTTTTATCGAAAATTTTTTTTCACAAATTTTTTCTCTTTAAAAGCTTTTTTTCATCAAAAATTTGTTTTTACCAAAAACTATTTTTTCGTCCAAATTTATTTTTTATACAAAAATTTTTTCCATTAAGTCTGTTATTAAAGTTTGTCATTTCGTTTGTAACTCATCGAAATATCGGTCTGTGCGATGCCCCTCTGTCTGTCCGTCTGTCTATCCTTCCGTTTGTCTGTGAAAATTGCGATCACGGCCAAAATAATACACATGGGATTTTCACAGTGACGATTAAATTTGCCATTTCTAGTGTGGTATTTGGCAAATTTGCCATTTTACTAAACGTCAAGTATTTGCCACCATTTTTTCTTTACATATCGTAAGCGCACTTTTTGTTAATAATTTGCAAAAAGTAACTTTAATTAACTTTTTACATTCACAATTTTGAAATAAACACAAAAAAATGTATATCTTTCTTTTTGTATAAATGTTTTTGTTGTCGCGTTCAAAATTTCAGCATAAACAATCACAGATGTTTTCATTTCTATGTTTTTTATATTTGCACACTGGCATTTTGTTTTTAGACAAGGTTTGAGTTGGGCATTTTAAGAAAAATATGCCACATTCCAATTGGAATTTTTTTGACGTTTGGCACATTTGCCAAATACCAAACTAAAAAAGGCAAATATAATCGTCACTGTAAAAACCCCAACAGATTTTACTGTAATTTGAAATATGTATTTACTTGTTGTTGCTTGGAGAAGTTTGGTATTGCATTAAAGCGATATCGGTTTAACGATTCAAACGTTATGAACGACAATGTAAAACACTTTGAAAATTTTGATATATTCTACATAACCTAAAAATACAAAATGCGTTATTTCGGCTGCTGGTGAACAAAATTGGTTACCGAAAAGCATTTAAACAAGTACAAACATATTTTAATGTTTTTTTTTCAAAAATAAAACAAGTGAGAGTGTTACATTCGGCTGTGCCGAATCTTTTATACCCTCCAAAATGTAAAAAAAAATATAAAAAAAATCCATAGGCGTCTTTTTTTTGGGGGTTGGGGTTGGTGGGGGACGTTAGGGGGCACCTTCCCCTTGCCATTTTGAACTTCTTCTGAGATAAGAATGTTGCATTTGCTTACCAAAAGTACAGAAAACTCTGCAAAAAATGCGGATTTTCTTGGGTTGGTTTAGTTCTCCAAGGGGGAACTTTTTTCCCCTTAGTCCGAGTTTGCCCATTTCCGAACTTAACCTGCCTAGGAATATAAGACATATTCGTGACAAACTTCGGAAGTCTAGCTCTCTTATTTTGGACTGTATCGTGTCCTCTACAGACGGACAGACGGACGGACATCGCTAGAATGTCTTAGAATCGATCACCGATCAATACAATATATACTTTATGGGGTCCTAGACCGATATTTCGATGCGCTACGCACGGAATGACAAAGTGAGTATACCCCTATACTGTGGTTGGAGGGTATAAAAATAATTCCTTTTACCATTATTTTTTTACATAAAAAATTTTTCGCCGATGTTTTTTTTTTACCAAAAACGTTTATCCGCGGATATTTTTTCTTTCAAAAATGTTTTTGAACATTTTTTTTTTCAATTAAAGTTTGTACCATATATTCGGCAAGGCCGAGTTTAAGTTTTTTTCTTGTGTTTCATCAATTTTTTTTTCGTCAAAAAAAAATTTTTTTTCATTAAAATTTTTTTTCATTAAAATTTTTTTTCGTTAAAATTTTTTTTATCCAAAATTTTTTTTTCATCAAAATTTTTATTTTTTATTACAATTTTTTTTCAATGTTTTTACTAAAATTACTTCTTTACCAATTCGGAAGTTTTTTTGATATGAAAATGGTCCATTTGTGTAACAAAAGTACAAAAAACAAGTGAGAGTGTTAAATGAGTTTGTGCCGAATCTTTTATACCCTACAAAATGCAAAAAAAAAAACTTTCTGCACATACATAAGCAATACAATTTTATCATTTTTATATCTACGCCCAAAAAAGGGACGGGCCGAAAAAGTTAAATTTTTAAGTCCTATAGGTCCAAGTTGATGTTTTTCTGAGGTTGGTTTAGTTCTTCAAGGGTAAGCTTCTTTGCGCTGCACAGTGAATCGTGTAGAAGAAACACTCGGCAATTTTTTTGCGCTGTTTTTTTTTTAATGAAAAAGACTTTTTATATGTTTTAGAAGCACTGACTCTGAATTTGTCAAAAACTAAATTAAAGTTTATAATGGTAGCAATGGAATGAATAAGATAGTTCAATTCTAGGCTTAAATAACTATTGTCACCGGTAAATAAAATTATTAAAAAGTAAATACGGTCTTTTATTTAAAAGGTGAGTTGGGCCCCATCGGTGGCCTAACCCTAATTTTTTTTAATGCACGGCTCATGCCGTGTTTAACTGTTTAAAAAACAGTTAAACACGGTATGATATGATACCCTACACCAGTGTTTCCGGAAAATGGGTCCCTAGTCCAAACATGGACCGATTAGATCTATCTTACTTAGTGTAGAAAACGCACGCAGATCAAATTTTAGTGGAATTGGTTTATTTTTTTGCCAACAGACCGATTTAATTGAACATCGGTCGAAATTTTTGAATGGGTCCAATTATATTCCGATGTGATTAGGTTGTTAAAGTACACGTTTAACACCTAAAAACAAAATTTTTATTAAATATTTCCATTTTTATAAATTTTGAGGGAATTATTTGAATATCGGGAGGGTGATTTGTATGGGGACTACGCAAAGGACTGACCCGATTCATTTGAATCGATTTAAATGATGACTCGTGCATACAAAATTTGATTACCTGTTAAATTTCAAAGCGATATCTATTATAATACGGTTATTAGAGTCATTTAAGCCTAATCCAAAGGGGGCGTTTGTATGGGGGCTATGTCATAATATGGACCAATTTTTTTCAATAGTCTTCGTCCTTGGGCCAAAGAATGCTTACGATACAAATTTCAAGTCAATTGATTGAAATTGCGACCTGTATCGTGCTTAAACATATAGATGGACAGACGGACGGACGGGCATCGCTAAATCGACTCAAAAAGTAATTCTGAGTCGATCGGTATGCTTGAAGGTAGATCTAGGACCAATATTTCGGGTAGTTACAAACATCAGCACAAAGTTATTATACCCTGTACAGGGTATAATGAGTTTTTGCTGATATTTGTAACTGCCCTGTACAGGGTATAATGTACAGGGTATAATGAGTTTGTGCTGATGTTTGTAACTACCCGAAATATTGGTCCTAGATCTACCTTCAAGTATACCGATACAACAAATTTTAACAAAAAATCGCAATAAATTTTTCGCCTGCGGAGCTTTAATCGGAGTTGCATTCTGTTTTTAAATTCATTACTTTTGATTTTCTACTGCGCTGCGATAGATTAATATATAGCGTGGTAATCTGCGTGTAAGAGCAGGGGTTTTGGGTTCGATTCCCACCAGAGCGTTTATATGTTAGCAACAACGGAACGGGTTTGCTTCAGCTTATTCTTGGTTAGTTAAATATATAATTTATAAAAAAAACACGATATGCGTTTTTTATTGTGAAATATGTATTTCAGTTTCGACATTTTAAGATTTTGACAAAAAATAAAACCAAAATAAAATTGGGCAATTTTTCATATATAATTTTTGGGTAATTTTTGCCCAAAAACTACGAAAATTTGCCCAAAAATTTTGGGTAACTTTTCATATGAAAAATTACCCAAATTTATATGAATAATTTTTGGGCGAATTTTCGTTTTCTTTTTTGGGCGATTTTGCCTTCAGCCCGCCGAAATATTTGTCGGCTAAAATTTCAGAGTAAATTTTTTCAGTGTATTATTTGCCAAATTTGGAAATAGTGTTACTCAAATTGTAAACACAGCTGATATTTAAAATTTATATAAAGTTGCATAACATTTCATTTCGCGTTTTGTGAATTTTGCTATCCACGCAATTTTTTGGCAAACCAAGCATACAGTGTTTTAAAACAAGTCCTTATTAACATATAAGCATAAAAAAATAAAAACAAATTACACGTCTTCTATGAAAAATTATATGAAAACTAAAAAAAAAACAAAAATCGAAAAATGTTATCCCCAATATCTCGTAGACCATTACAAATATAAAAAAAAATTAAGAGAACACGTGGGCCCTTACCACAAAACAAAAGTTTGAAATATATTTTATTTTTCTATGGTAAGGCTGATGAATTCAGCGACCCAAAATACATATAGGACTAGGGTTGCCAGACGTCCCGCATTTGGCGGGATTGTCCCGCTTTGTGTCGACGTTACCCGCGTCCCGCGCGGGATTCCAAATTCCCGCTTTTTTTAGCGTCTGAAATTTACTTTCCAAGTAGACGATAGAAACTGCCAGCGCAAAAAAGATTTGTACAAGCCAGTTGTGCTTTTTTATGGACAGGGTTGCGCTGCTTTTGAAAAAAAAAATCTATTTGAGTAAAAATAAGAATGAATTGGATTTTTACGCAATGGTTTGGATTTTGGGCATTTGCTGAATTTAACTCAGTTCAGATGAAGTTTTTGAAAAGTAAACGCCATAGTTAATAAAATTTTTCGACATTCACAAATATTTTTAATACTAAACAACAATAATATGAAAGCATTGGAATATTTATCCATGGCGTATGTATTATTGCGTCCCGGATTCGGTTTTTTGAGAATTTGAAAATGTTTGTTTCCAAAACGATGCGCAATTGAAAACCATTTACGGAAAAAAATAACCAAACATTTTTTGACTAAAGCCCAGATATCAACCAACTTCCAAAGAAATCTTAGTGCATTTCGATACAAAAAAAAATTCAATATAAAAAAAACTGATGCCAAAAGTTGAGCAATATAGAGTAAATTCCGGAAAAAATATTACAAACACTTCCATTGGTCCAGCAATGCGTCTTAAAAATTGTGTTTTTTTAGATAGAGGGTTTTGAATATAGGCCCTTGATATAAATATATTCTTTTTGTCCCGCCAAAATTTTTGAAATCCCGCCATTTTAGCAATTTTTTTGCGTTTGTCCCGCTTTTTGGAAATAAATTTCTGGCAACCCTATATAGGACACAAATTTCAATTAGTTTTACCATTTGACCGGGATTTTTGATTTTCGATCCTCTCTGCCCTGCTCCGATTTCGTTCCTTTAAGAGCCTTTACATACTGACGGATGGATGTCGTTAGCATGTCTTAAAATTATCATTGATCAATAATATAATCGGTCCTTTACCGATATTTCAATTCGTTTTACACGGAATGGCAAATGATTATAAATAACGATTTTTTTAATAAAATTTTGCTTTCCATTAAACATCCATATCTTCAGTAAAACATTATTTTTTTGTTTTATTGGAATAAATATTTTTTTTTTAACTAGTCTTCATTTTTTTAAGACAGCAGACGTATGTTTCTTAAAATCATGTAGTTACCTTAGAGGGTTAAGTTATAGAACTGATCGACTATGCGGCAGTTTGGCTAAATATAAAGTAGAAAAACTAAAAATGGTATTTTGTTTTATGATTCCAATGGCTAAAAGCAATGGAGAGTTGGTCAACAAAAAAAAATATCTACCGTTTTTATGATAATGTGGTAAAAAAAACGGCCATAAAAAATCAAACAAAATTTTATGTGTCGCATTTAATGAATGTAAGCGAAAGACCGTGATAAGAAGATTTTTGTGATGGGAATGAAAATAAGATACAAAAAGATTACTTAAACTCCAAACAACAAAATTCTGTAATAACACAAAAATTGTATATAATTCGATCAGATCTAGTACTAGATTGAAAAAGGCGCAGTGCAATAAAGGGGCCGATTCATAGAAAATAGTCATAACTCAATCATATGTAAATTTTTTCGATGTGGTTGTTGTCAATCATAAAAAATTCGCATTTGGTATGAAAATTTGAAAAAAAAAATAAAGACCTGCTACACTGACGGTCCTTAAATTGACAAAAAATTTTGAATTTTGAGACATTTTTAATGATTGTGTTTGCAACAAACACAGGGAATATGAAGTTTAAATAAAATAAGTCATAACCAGTCATAACTGTAAATAGGCCTGAAAGACATAGTCAATAACGTCATGTGGCTTTACTTCCATTCGTCGTTTGTAATAAAGCCATATGGTCTTATTTCTCAATGCGATGGTAAATAAAGCTTTATTGCCTGTGGCTTTTTTAGACTGTGCCATTGAAAAAGTCTATAAGAAAGTTTGGCTTGCAGTCAAAGGACTTTCTGTGACAAGGTAAGGGGCACTAAGAAAAAAAGCTTTAATAAAGATAATCATCAAAATTCATCCAAATAGCTAATTTTAAATTAAATTTTCTGAAAAAAATCTAAATTCCCCTAAAGATTCTTCCAAGTGTAACATGTCTGTTCAACTCAAAACTCACATTAACATTTTCAGCCACGACTTTGATATTTTTATACATATTTTGTATTTTACCAACTATTTAACTTTAATTTACATAGTGTTAAAAAAAAAACTATAAACAGCCATAACGAAATATTCTTTAAAAGCTTTAAATATCAAACAAAAGCTTTGTTATTAATAAAAATTTGCATACATCTACATATTAGATTTGTACATAGAATTATTAAAAAAAAAATCAGAGTTATTTATAAATCATACAAATTGAAAAAATAAATATTTACATTGCGGTCAGTCTATTATTGTTTGAATTCAGCCACAGACATATAAAGAAAACTTACATATAGTTAGAGTGACATTTTTTGTTCAACTTTTGATCTTCCCAAGTGTCCGGATAAATTTGAATTCTACTAGACCTAAAAATTATGTGATACAAATTCGAGCCCAATCGAATTAAATTAGCCCGTGGTGGCCTTCGATCAAAGTTTTGGATTTTTTGTGATGGATAATGTTTAATAATTTTGATACACTAAACAGAAATATCAAAAAAATTAAAATCGGTCAAACGCTTTTCGAAATATCGCTATTTAAAATTGGCAAAGAATGGCGATTTTATCCTTCCCGAGTAAAAATGTTTATATATCACATCTGATTCGAGATTTGAAAGATCAGAACTGATCTTTCAAAGTAAGTAAGATCAAAAAATTTTTTCCTTCACCCATTTTCCTTGAGACAAACTTTCATTTAAAATTTATTTAAACAAATCCTATCACTTTATCCCGTGGTGAACAAAGTTTTGATTTTTAAGAAAGTTTTCACCAAACGCTCTGAAATTTGATCGATGGGCGCCATGGGTTAAATTGGTCAGATTTGACTTAAATTAAGTTTAAATGAAAGTTTGTCTCAAGCTCCATGAAATAGTTAACGGCAAAAAATTTTGAAATTTAATTTAAAAAATTTCTTGAACGTAAGAAAAAAAAAACACTTTTAGAAATATTTTGACCAATTTCAAATGGCGATATCTTGAAAGGCGCTCGATCGATCTCAGAACTTTTTTGATATTCGTATTCAGCATGACAAAATAAATAAAATGTTAATACCATTCAACTATGGGGGTATACTGATTTTGTCATTCTGTGTGTAACTAACTGAAATGTGAGTCTAGGACCCCATAAAGTATATTTATCATTGATCCGTGATCGAATCTAAGACATTCTTATAATGTCCATATGTCAGACCGTCTGTATTAGACACGATGGAGTCTAAAATAAAAGAGCTAGACAACTAAAGTTTGGCACGAATATGTCTTATGGTCCTAGGCAGTTTAAGTTCGTAAAAGGGAAAAATCGGACAGGGGGAAAAATGTTCCCACTTGGAGAACTAAAACAGCCTCTGAAAAAAGCACATATTTTTACGTTTTTTATACCCTCCACTCTAGTGATAGAGGGTTTATATAAGTTTGTCATTCCGTTTGTAAGTTATATTCATGATCCCCGATCGATTTTAAGACATTCTAGCGATGTCCGTCTGTCTGTGGAAATGGTGATCACGGCCAAAATACTACACGGAGATGACTGAAACTTAACATATTTATTGGAAGTTCCCCCGAGAAGTTTGGTATTGCATTTGGGCGATATCGGTTCAGCGGTTCAAAAGTATGAACGAAAATGTAAAGACACCTCCAAAATTTTAGTACATTCAACATAACCTAAAAATACAAAATGCTTTAATTCGGCTGCTGGTTGACATATGTGAACGTAATTGAACACCAAATGGTATTTAAACATATTTTTTGACAAAAAAAAAAAAAAATCGCGGATTTTTTTTGACCAAATTTTTTTTTTTCGCGGAAATTTTTTTTCAAAAGTAATTTCCCTTTAAATAAAGATTTTGCAATAATCTTTTAGAAATTAAGGAGGGTATCACTACTGTTTTACTTTTTTTTTTTGTATTTTTGTTAAGCAAAGGAAACATTTTGTGCTTAAAGATGATTTAAGTCCTGCACTTGGACGCAGAGAATGGGATAATGTCGTTTTTTCCGGTCCGCCCCCTTTTGTGGGCGTGTATATTAGAAAATAATTTAAATAATCACTTAATTGAATTATTTACAATTTGTGTAAAAAGCATAATAAATGAATTTCAAAACATTTTTCAAGAGAGAAGATCCCCCAGCGATCCCTACGAGCCCATCCCCCAAAATCAAATTAAGTTTAAATAAAAGACTGTCTCAAGCTCTATGAAAGGGTCTGGGGAAAGAAATTTTGAAATTTTTTCTTGAACATTTCTTGAACGTAGCAAAAAAACCGTAATTTTTGGAAATTTCAAATAGCGATATCTCAAAAACCGGGCCACTGATTTTAAAAATATTCGATTCAGCACATCAAAATTAAAACATAATTTTTAAAAATTTTTCAAAAATCCAAAACTTTGGTCGCCAGGAGCCACGGTTTAACTTGATCCGATTGACCTTAAATTTTTACCACATAAATTTAAGGCCTAGGAGAATAAAAATTTTCCCGGACGTTTTTTTCACACAAAAAAAAGCCGGTCTAATATATATACAACAAAACATGTTAAAAATAAAAAAGGTTCAAGCAAAGTTTGGATTTATTTGCTGTATGGCTAGGCTGATCATTAGAGCGGCCTTTTCTTGTATGACAAAGTAAAGTTTTTTTTAGAAATGTTATTTGCCATTCCATGCAAAGCGAATTGAAATATCGGTCGAGGAACCCATTAAGTTTATATATACTATTGATCCATTTCATACAAGGGAATTATCTCAACCCTTATGAAAAAATTTGCATGAAACGTAAAATATGTATAAAAACGACAATTCTAAGGTTGGGGTGTCTCGGCTTATCGGCCATATCTGGGATTTAGGGGTTCAAAACATGAATTGAAAAATGGCGAAAAAATCGTTTTTTGGATTTTTCAGCCGTTTCTAAGAAACTATATGATATTTACATATGAGGAGGAAGCCTTTTTTATGCCTATCCTACGGTTTGATAACCTTGTAAAAGTTTGGCTTCGTTAAATATTTTTTTTCAAGAAAATGTGTAAATTTTGGGGGGGTACTTAAATGAAGACATGGGCCTACGATATCCATATGAATACGAAATAATCTTTATTAAATTTAAGTCGATTTTTTGCTCTAGAAGATATTCCTGTTAGTTCGGGAGTTATCAAAATTTTCACTGAGGTCCACATTGTTTCATAACAACGAAATTTTAAAACACTGTTATGGGCGAAAAGCCGTGACTCCCCAACTTTAAAATCGTCTCTTTTATATATATTTATAAGGGTTGAGATACTTTTCTTGTTAGACAATCTAGCTATATAAGTACATTAGCCCATCTGTCTGTGGAAAGCAAGATGCAGTCTAAACCAAAAGAGCTGTAAATTTGGTAAATGAGTGCATTACTGAATTGAAAAAAAAATCTTTTACATTTTTGAGAGTATAAATGATTCGGCACAGAAGAATTTAACACTCTCACTTGTTTTTTTGTACATTTTTTAACAAATGGAACATTTTTATGTCTGAGTTTTAGACTTGGTGAAAAAGTAGTTCTGTTGAAAAAATAAAAAGAAAAATTTTTTGATGAAAAACATAATTTTTGATGAAAAACAAGTTATGATGAAAAAAAAAATGGTGAAAAAAAAAATGGTGAAAAAAAAATGGTGAAAAAAAAAATTTAACACTCTCACTTGTTTTTTTGTACATTTGTTAACAAATGGAACATTTTTATGTCAGAGTTTTAGACTTGGTGACAAAGTAGTTCTGGTGATAAAAATGAAAAGAAAAATTTTTTGATGAAAAACATAATTTTTAATGAAAAACAAGTTTTGATGAAAAAAAAAAATGGTGAAAAAAAAAATTGGAAAAAAATTATAAAATAAAGTTTTTGATTAAAAAAAGTTTATATTAAAAATAAAATTAATGAAAAACAAGTAAAAAATTTAAATTTGGCCCTGCCGAATGTAGTGATACCCTTCACAATTTCTAAAAGATTAATGCAAAAAACTTTATTTGAAAGGAAATTACTTTTGAAAAAAAATAATAATTTTTTGAAAAAAAATTTCCGCGAAAAAAATAATTTGGTAAAAAAGAAATCCGCGATTTTTTTCTTTTTTGTCAAAAAATATGTTCGTACTTATTTAAATACCATTTGTTGTTAAATTATGTTCACATATGTCAACCAACACCTAAATTAAAGCATTTTTAGGTTATGTTGAATGTACTAAAATTTTTGAGGTGTCCCTACATTTTCGTTCACAACTTTTGAACCGCTGAACCGATATCGCTCAAATGCAATACCAAACTTCTCGGGAGAACTTCCAATAAATATGTTAAGTTTCAGTCATCTCCGTGTAATATTTTGGCCGTGATCAAAATTTCCACAGACATACAGACGGACGGACAGATGGACATCGTTAGAATGTCTTAAAATCAATCAGGGGTCATGAATATATATACTTTTTGGGGTCCCAGACCGATATTTCGATGAGTTACAAACGGAATGACAAACTTATATATACCCTATATCACTAAGTGGAGGGTATAAAAATTGTAAAATTACAAAAAAATTAAATTTCGATCGAAAATTTTTTGTTAAAAAAACAAAGAAAATTGTCGAATATTAGTAAAAGGCTAGTTATTTGACAAGGTTTGTTTTTGGGTGTATAAAAGATCCGGCACAATTTAAAAAGCTTTTTACCAATAGTTTTGTATTTTTACAAGATTTTTAACAATTGTAAATTTACAATTTTTTTTTTTGTAAAAACCTTGAAAATTTGTAAAATTACAAAAAAAAATTCAAATTTCGATCGAAAACTTTTTTGTTAAAAAAGAAGGAAAATTGTCAAATATTAGCAAAATGGGATTACGCGACTTTTTCTAGTTATTTGACAAGGTTTGTTTTTGGGTGTATAAAAGATTCGGCATAGCCGATTTTAACACTCTCATTTGTTTATATAGAGACGTTGGACTATTAGCCAGCCAGCCTGAGTTCGATTTTTAGCTCAGTCAGAACAACACTTGTTTCGGATATTTAAAAGTTTTTATTTATACACTCAAAAAAAAAACTTGTCAAATTACTTGAACTGTTCATTGGTTTTTAAGAAATTATTTTCGATCGAAATTTACATTTTTTTTTTGTTTACAGTTTTTCTTGTAATTTTACAAATTTCCAAGATTTTTACAAAAAAAAAATGTAGTAAATTCACGAAAATTTTTCGTAAGTTTTATTTCGCCAAAAAAAGTTGTAAATTTACAATTTTATTGGTAAAAATCTTGTGAAATTACAAAAAAGTTCGTAACTTTTACTAGGAATTCTCGTAAAATAGGAGGTAGAAAAAAAACTAGTAAAATCACGAAACCTATAAATCACGAAAATTGTAAATTTACAATTTTTTTGTTAAAAAGCTTGTAAAATTACAAAATTATTTGTAAAAAGCTTGTAAAATAACAAGGAATTCTTGTCAAATAGGAGGTAGCAAAAAAAAGTTACAAACTTTTCTTGTAATTTTACAAGTTTTTTTTTAGTGTAACTAATATCTATCGCAGCACCATCCTTCCTTGATAAATAGCAATAAAACGTCAACGAAGTAAAATAATAATATAATGGCTTTTAAACACAACTTTAAAAAGTAGTTTGCCAGATCAACATCAGATGGCGCTTCAACAACTGTTCTCAAAAATAACAACACGCGCACTTACAGTGTTGCCAAACTAAAGCCATTCGATCTTTCAAATCTTTCATCTCTCTTCTATACCCTTTCCGAAAGAAGCATCATGGTTACATTAATAATTGATAGGGAGCATTGCCTGAGTGTTGCTTATTTTAAAATGAAATATGTATTTGCTGATTTCAGATGCCATATTTTAACTGATCTTGGTTCAGAATTTGCATGAACCTTTTCATGTTTTCACTAAAAATGAATTGTTTGGGCGTGTTTGATCATTTTAAAATCCACTTACATATATGTTTGCCGCCAGTTTGGGGTCTTTTGTAATGCATTTATGATAATGGTGTTAAATATGAATCTTTTGAATGAGTGTTAAATGCATTTTGGTAAATATTTAACAAAAAAAGACAAAAAAAAATAAATAAAACTCTTATTGCACTACAAGGCATGCGTTAGTAATTAACATAATTGGTAAAATTATTTCATGTAAAGTACATAATTGTAATGCAATAATTGTATTTGCATTTCATGATAAAAATACACAAAACGGTATTCAAATATTTTGAGTTTTGCTGGAAAACAAAGTGAAAGTTTGTTCTTTTTATTATGAAGAAATAGCCTAAGAAGACGAAATCGTGAAAAATTACACGGTCATTTGATTAAGAATATGTTCTATAATTTAAGTTAATTCTTTTATCTGTGTTTTTTGCATATTTAAACCTGCTTTTGTTATAACCGTGTTCTACTGTTTAATATATTTAATAAGTTTACATTTAATTAAAAACAAAAGACTTAAGAAACAAACGTAGATTTGTAACTTTACCTTTGACAGTTAGATCAAGTTTCACAAAGTGAACTTTTTTTTAAGGAAATAACAACAAATTATTAAAGCATAACCATAACAAATATTTAAAAATGATTCATTGTGTTAAGTATTTCCTTTTTGATGACACGGTGTCTGAAGATTGTTTTTTTGATTAATTTGGGGAATCTTGGTTATAAACGTGAAAAAAAATTATACCGTTATGACACGTACAAATTTAAACATTTAGAGAATCACAAATTACAAATTAAACCATTAAGGGAATTATATGACACACAAAATATAATGTGGTTTTTATTAAGAAAAAATAATTACTAATAACCAGGAAATAAATTTATCACAAAAATAATTGAAAATACTGTTACAATTACTTGTACTAATTAAATAATAATAATAATAAAAAAAATATTTAATTATTGCTTCATATTTGATGTATTGCATCACATTTAGATTTAATTAATGCAAATAAAACAAGTAAGAGTGTAACTAAAGTAAATGAAAAATTTAAATTTTAACTGTCTGCTAAAATAAGCACGTGAAACACGCAATTTATAAATAAATATCATTACCCGGTGAAAAATGTTCGTATATGGAAACATATACGAGGATATATGGATACATATATGAAGATATATGACCATATATGAACCATATATGGGCACATATGTACATATATGAACATATGTGTGGTCATACATAATTATGTATGAACCATATACGTCCTTATACGTAAAGTGAACCCATACCCGAGTAAAAAAAAGTTATATGACGCAATATTTAATTTTATATGAACAGATATGCTTTTATGTAAATCCATATTAATTTTGATCCGAAAATTGGCGGATCGAATATTATACGATTATATCAAATTTAATTATTTCTGATAAAAAATATCAAATTTGATTAAGTTTGATCCCAAAAATGGGTCTATCTAATTGTATTAAATCATATCTTATATGTTAAAATTAGATAAATTTTTATAGAATTAGATAAAATCTGGTCAATTTTTTTGGAATTTTAAACGTGAAATTAGAAATTATTTTTTCAGATTGGATACATTATCAATTAGAAGATTTTTTATTGCATTCTTCTGAATTTTTTCGGGACTTAGCAAATTATTAAAAATTTGTAATTTTTTTTTTTAAATCAGTTATAAGTGATTTAAAATTCTAAAAAATGTTTGTGGCTTAGAAAATTTAAAAACATTTTTTCGGAACTTAAAAATTTTTCAAAAAAAAAACAAAATTTTTCCTAAAAACATTTTCAATGATTTTTTTACTCCAAAAAAAAAAATTGCCAAAAAAATTTTGTGTCCGGAACTTTGAAAAATTTTCATAAAATTTTTTAGGACTTGAAATTTTTTTAATTGTCTGGGACTTAGAAAATTTTGAAAAATTTTTTCGGGATATAATTATAAATAAAATCATATATCTTTTTATCTGTCATATCTAAAAATTTCCGACCTTATATGTCTTATCTAATTTCATATAGATCGGTATATAAATAGATAGGAATATGTATGTTATCATATTAAAAAATAAGGAAAAATACAATGCTATATATAACCTTATATGCCCATATCAAAGTTCATGCATAACCATATATAAATATAAATAATTATATAATAGCATATATGATTATATCAGTTCTTTTTTACTCGGGTATGTAAATATATGGCATACATGAACATATATGAAGCATATATGATCATATATGCTCACAAATATGTTCATATATGTACATGTATGCCATATATTTACATACCCGAGTAAAAAAAAAGTTATATGACGCAATATTTAATTATATATGAACAGATATGCTTTTATGTAAATCCATATTAATATTGATCCGAAAATTGGCGGATCGAATATTATACGATTATATCAAATTCTATTATTTTTGATAAAATAATATCAAATTCGATTAAGTTTGATCCCAAAAATGGGTCTATCTAATTGTATTAAATCATATCTTATCTGTTAAAATTAGATAAATTTTTATATAATTGGATGAAATCTGGTAAAATTTTTTGGAATTGGATACATTATCAATTAGAAGAGTTTTTATTGCATTCTTCGGAATTTTTCGGGACTTAGCAAATTAATAAAAATTTGTAATTTTTTTCTAAAATCATTTATAAGGGATTTAAATTTTAAAAAAAATGTTTGTGTCTTAGAAAATTTAAAAACATTTTTTCGGAACTCAAAAACTTTTCAAAAAATTAAATTTCTCAAAAAACATTTTCAATGATTTTTTTACTCCAAAAAAATTGCCAAAAAAATTTTGTGTCTGGGACTTTGGAAAATTTTCATAAAATTTTTTAGGACTTGATTTTTTTTTTATTGTCCGGGACTTAGAAAATTTTGAAAATTTTTTTCGGGATATAATTATAAATAAAATCATATATCTTTTTATCTGCCATATCTAAAAATTCCCGACCTTATATGTCATATCAAATTTCATATAGATCAGTACACTCAAAAAAATAAAACTGTAAAGTTAACAAACTTTTTTTTGTTAACTCGAGTTTACTGGCTTTTTAGCAAATTTTTAGTTAAAATCAGCGTTTTAACTACTTTTTTTAGTTAAGTTCGATTTACGAAAATACTAGTTTTGTACAAATTTGGAATTAATTTTTTTTGTTGACTTTAAAACTGAGTTTACGAATTTTTACTAATTAATTTGCTGATTTTTTGTAACATTTTTGTCAAGTCGAAAATTTTAAACATTTCTTGTGTAGCCTCTTATGCAAATCTCATTAGTCCTACTTAAGCTGAACTTAACGCTGTGAAAAATATTTTTTTTTTTTATTAAAAAAAAAAGGTTAGCTGAATTCACCTAATAAAAAATGTTACGAAATTTTCAGCTGAATTTTTAGTTAAAATTACTGTTTTTTTGCTACATTCATTCTACGAAAAGTTAACTAAATATTTTTTGTTAAATTAACTAGAAATTTAGTAGGTTCAAAATCAGGTGTTTTTTTAGTTAAATTTAACTAAATTTTTTGCCAATTTTACAGTTTTTTTTTTTTTTGTGTATATAAATAGATATGAATATGTATGCTATCATATTAAAAAACAAGGAAAAATTCAATGCTATATATAAACTTGTATGTCCATATCAAAGTTCATGCATAACCATATATAAATATAAATAACTATATAATAGCATATATGATTATATCAGATCTTTTTTTCTCGGGTATGGGTTCACTTTACGTATATGGACGTATATGATTCATACATAAATATGTATGCTCACACATATGTGCAAATATGTACATATGTGTCCATATATGGTTCATATATGGTCATATATCTTCATATATGTAGCCATATATCCTCGTATATGTTTCCATATACGAATATTTTTCACCGCCCGAGTAAAATTTTTTGTATGGAGCAATATATGTTCTTATATTATTCCAGATCTGTTGATAGATCCGAGATTTGAAAGATCAGCACTGATCCGAAAAATGGATCGCTAAGATTAGATCAGTTTTAACCGGACGGATACAATTTGATCCGAAAAGTGGGTTTATCTAATTAGATCAGTTTTAATCGGTGGGATACAATTTCATCCGAAAAATGGTTGGATCTTATTGGACCAAGACAAAAAAAAAAGATTTTTTTAGCTGGATAAAAAAAGATAAAATTTCATACGAAAGAAAAAAAAATACCCGAATAAAAAAAAGTTATATGACGCAATATTTAATTATATATGAAAAGATATGCTTTTATGTAAATCCATATTAATTTTGATCCGAAAATTGGCGGATCGAATATTATACGATTATATCAAATTCTATTATTTTTGATAAAATAATATCAAATTTGATTAAGTTTGATCCCAAAAATGGGTCTATCTAATTGTATTAAATCATATCTTATCTGTTAAAATAAGATAAATTTTTATATAATTAGATGAAATCTGGTGAATTTTTTTGGAATTTTAAACGAGAAATTAGAAATTATTTTATCAGATTGGATACATTATCAATTAGAAGAGTTTTTTTTGCATTCTTCGGAATTTTTCGGGACTTAGCAAATTATTAAAAATTTGTAATTTTTTTCTAAAATCATTTTTAAGGGATTTAAAAATTCCAAAAAATGTTTGTGTCTTAGAAAATTTAAAAACATTTTTTCGGAACTTAAAAATTTTTCAAAAAAATAAAATTTCTCCTAAAAACATTTTCAATGATTTTTTTACTCCAAATGACTTTTTTACTCCGGGACTTTGGAAAATTTTCATAAAATTTTTTAGGACTTGAAAATTTTTTAATTTTTATTTAATTGTCCGGGACTTAGAAAATTTTGAAAATTTTTTTCGGGATATAATTATAAATAAAATCATATATCTTTTTATCTGCCATATCTAAAAATTCCCGACATTATATGTCATATCTAATTTCATATAGATCGGTATGTAAATAGATATGAATATGTATGTTATTATATTAAAAAATAAGGAAAAATACAATGCTATATATAAACTTATATGTCCATATCAAAGTTCATGCATAACCATATATAAATATAAATAATTATATAATAGCATATATGATTATATCAGATCTTTTTTACTCGGGTATTACAAAAAACTTTAGATAAAATTTTATCCGAAAAAAAAAATCTATTTTTAGAACTATATATAATTTAATCCGAACAATAAAATCTATTTTTAGAACTGATAAAGTTTTATCCAAACAATTTTTTTCAATATTAAGATATAAATATATATAATTAAAATTTATTTAAAAAAAAAAAAAACAAGTGAGAGTGTTAAATTCGGCTGTGCCGAATCTTTTATACCCTCCAAAATGTAAAAAAATTAAAAAAAAAAATTTGTCAGGGGCGTTTCTTTTTTTTTGGGGGGGGGGGGGGGGTTGATGGGGTCTGTGGGGGACGTTAAGAGCACCTTCCCATCGCGATAAATATACCAAATGTTTCATTTATTTAATAAAAATTCAAAAAAACATGTTAAAATGTGTATTTTTTTAGATGTTGGTTTAGTTCTTCAAGGGGGAACTTTTTCCCCCCTGGTCCGATTTAGCCAGTTTCCGAACTTGACCTGCCTAGGAACATAAGACATATTTGTGCCAAACTTGAGGGGTCTAGCTCTTTTATTTTGGACTGCATCGTGTTAACTACAGACGGACGGACGGACGGACAGACAGACAGACAGACAGACGGACGGACGGACGGACGGACGGACGGACGGACATCGCTAGAATATCTTAGAATCGATCACTGATCAATAATATATATACTTTATGGGGTCCCCGACCGATATTTCGATGCGTTACACACGGAATGACAAACTTATATATACCCTCTATCACTAAGTGGAGGGTATAAAAACTTCGAGCGGCGGGGGAATCGAACAGCTACCAACTGTTTTGTAATCGCAATCTCTACCCTCTGACCCAGCGGACGTTGTTAATAAATGACAACTTTAAAAGACTATGTTTTAAAAAAACTTAGAAAATAGTTTATCATATATAATTATATCAAGTTTAACTTATATATAATTAAATCCAGTTTATCTTATCGGGTATATGATTGCATCAAATTATATTCGACTTGAATTTGAACAAAATTTTAAAAAAGACTTAGAAAATTTTTGCTAAAATTTGTGATTTTTTTTTTTTTTTAGTTTATTTGCTGAGCTAATAGGGGGTTTAATACTGAGTTCAACAACATGATTTTCATCTTCCAATGCTCTTAATTTTCCAAGTTATAAAGCTTTAAAGTAAAAACGGTTTTTGGCTTATGAGCTTCACATTTTTCATCGGATCCAAATTTTCTTTCTGCCGTTGTATATTTAATAAAAATACCTTTAAAATGGTATAAAACATGTATAAACTTTTTTACTCACCAACGGCCAAATAATGAGTTTTAAGTTTTTTTCGGAAGTTTTTTCAGACAAAAATAATTTTATCTGAAAATATTGCTAACATAAGTTCGAACCAAATACACTTTTAATTATTGGCAACAAATAAAGCTTTGATTTGAGCTTGATCTGAGGACTTTAGCTCTCTTAAAACCAGAGATATTGATGGTTAAACATTAAAGTTTTAAAATATTTTTTTCTTCGGATTAAATAATATATAATTATATCAAAATATAATTATTTTTGAAATATTTTTGCTAAAATTCAGGGATTTTATTTTTTTTAAATTTGAAAAACGAAAACGCATTAAAAAATCATTTAGATTAAAAAAAAATTTAAAAAAAAATTATTTTTTTCTTGACTTAGTCGGGAATCGAACTCAGGGTCCTCAAGAATTATATATTATCATATATGATGCAATATAGAAAGTTATATTACTATATATAAATAATATTTATTTCTAAATATTATCATAAAAAATAAATTAATCAATATTTTTAAGTTTAGTAAAAAATTAAAGCTTCTAAAACATATTTTCTTTAAAAAAAAAATTAAAAAAAAACAACTTTTTTTCTTAGCTCAGCCGGGGATCGAACCCAGGGTCCCTAGGAACCATATATTAACTTATATGATGTAATATATAAAATTATATAACTATAAATAAATAATATTTATTTTTCGATTTTATCATAAAAATTTAATTATTCAATATTTTTAAGTTTAGAAAAAACAAAAAGCTTTAAAAACATATTTTCTTTTTTAAAAAATTAAAAAAAAAAAATTTTGTTCTGGGTTGAGCCGGGAATCGAACTTGGGGTCCCCAAGCATCATATATTGTCTTATATGATCTTATATAAAGTTACACACAACTATTTAAGTTATATGCATTTTTTAAACATTTAACTTTTAAAATCCAATATGCATTTTTTTAAGTTTTAAAATACAATGGATTAAACAGATTTTTTTTCTATTTAAAAATTTATAGAATTTATATTTATTTTTTTTGGTGCTTTGAGAATCATATATAATTATACAAGCTCTCTTGTATACTTAAATAAAAATATATATGATGCAACATTAAAAAAAAAATATTGAAATACTGTCATATAAAAGTATGCATAATTATATATAAAATATTGTGAAAGAAAAAAATATTTTTTACCTTATACAATTGTATAACATTTTATATGGCGCACAGTGAGACAGCCCTATAGTAACCGCGGCAAAAATTGGGTTTTGGCGTGTCGTCCAATTTGGATGAGTTTATTAACAGATATATGAGTAACAATTCCCTGAAATTTCAGCCTCATAACTTCATTACTTTTTGGTCTAGAGCAAGTCAAAGTTGAGGTATGCCAAAGCGCTTGAAATATGTTAGTTTGATATGTAACATTCAAAAACTTATTAAATAAAAAATACATAATAAATATAACTTTAAATTATTTTTTTAATTAATTTAGTTGTTGTAGAATGAGTAGATGAAAAAATAAATTAAAAAAAAAAAACACAAACAAAATTTCTTAACAACAGAATTGTGGTGTAAAAATTGAACATTTTGCATTTTCACACGGTGAGCCTCAGCGATGTTCAGGTTGAACTTTAGTGTCGACGAAAAGTGTAAATGCAGTTCGATTTCTACATGAATAAATGTCACAAAACTGTTAACAGCGAAATCGTAGCTGATCGCATTCGCGAGATATCGCGAAATTAGTGTTTTTGTATTTTCTAAAATTTTGACAATGAAGTTTTTTAAATATCTTCAAAAACTGGGTATGCAGTTTTAATTGTATTTATTTACATGTCACAACACAGTTAACAGCGAAATCATATCTTCTCAATTTCGCGAGAAATCGCGAAATTACTTTTTTGCTGTTTTTATTTTTGTTTTTATCTTCATATATGATTTTTTAAAATTTCATAAAAACATGGTATGCAGTTTTACTTGTGGTTGATCAAAGGTCACACAGCTGTTGACATCAAAATTGTAGGTGCTAAATTTCGCGAGATATCGCGTAATTATATATATATATATTTTTTTTTTTATTATATTTTAAACCCGGTTCTTTAGAAATGATAAAAAAAAGTGGTAAGCAGTTTGATTTGAACATGCTGGAAGAAATTAAAATTGCCCCCAAAAAAATTATAGCTGCTCACTTTCGCGAGAAATAGCGAAAAACAGCTTTTTGGGGGTATTTCTTGTTTTGATTAATAAAAGAAGTTTCTTTAACATTGTTGAAAAACACGAAATGCAGTTTGACTTGCTATTGATCAAAGGTCATAAGGCTGTTAACATTTAAATTCTAGCTGCTTAATTCTTCGAGATATCGCAAAAAAACTCGCTTATCTACTATTTATTCATTAATTTGTGTTATTTGTGGTCTGTAAAAACATATACTTCAATTAACGACAAAAGTGTGGTATGCAGTTTGAATTCGAGGTTATTAGAGGTGACAAAACTGCAAGCATAAAAATTATAGACGGTCAATTTCCCGAGAAATCGCAAAATTACTGTACGAGCTTTTATAATAAATTACTTTTTTTTCTTTGGTATCAAAAAATTTAAGTAACGACAAGTATATGGTATGCAGTTTAAATTGCCCGTAACTGAAGGTGGTAAAACTGCTGAAATCTATATATTGACGCTAATTTTCGCGAAAAATCGCGAAAAATTTTAAAATTTTTTTTTTCATTTATTTTGTATTGTAATATTATTATGCACTCTCTTTTTCTTCAAATAATTCATAACCATTTATTAACTGTCATATTATTTTGAATTATAAGAAATAATTTTTTGGTATTAAATGCATACCACGTTTTTACACCATTTCAAAAGAACATGCAAAATTGAAAAATAAAAAAAAAATAAAAAATATATAAATAATTCCGCGATATCTTGCGAGTGTACACCTACAACTTTGATGTCAACACCCTTATGACCTTCGATCACGTACACATTAAAGTACATATCAGCTTTCCACAACATTTGAAAAAAACCTACAAAAAGTTGAAAAACAAAAATTGACAAAAAAGTTATTTCGCGATTTCTCGCGAACTAAAGAAGATAGGATTTCGATGTTTGCTGTTTTGTGACCTTAAAATAAGTACAATGAAAACTGTATACTCAGTTTTTGAAAATATTTAAAAAACTTCAATGTCAAAATTTTTTAAAATATAAAATCACTAATTTCGCGATATCTCGCGAATGCGATCAGCTACGATTTCGCTGAAAACAGTTTTGGGACAACTAATCATGTAGAAATCGAACTGCATTTACACTTTTCGTCGACACTAAAGTTCAACCTGAACATCGCTGAGGCTCACCGTGTTCAATGGACTAGGAAATATAGAGCAGCCCCTCGCCCTAGGTGAAGACTTATATCAAATGAAAGATTGAAGTCTCAGCTTTCATTTAAAGTAAAGGAACTATAGCAAAAGTTTGCAAAAGTACTTTAAACATACAAAAAAATACAAAAAAATACAAAAAATATGCAACGCGCACATTCTGTCGCTATACGTATGTTAGCATGCAATAGCATGTTATTTTTTTTTAATTGTTTACACATATTCCCTTATTGTTTATTATTATTTTATTTACATTATTCATTTGATTGATAATTTTTTTGAAGGTCATTGACTGGGTTAAATAGTTGCATAATTTTTAATTTAAATTGATAGAGCAAGCTGTTGTTCTTATCGAAGTTGTGTTATGATCACTTTCTAATGTGGTTAGTTTAATTGTTATATATTGAATTTAGATGTTGCATTATTTATTGGGTTAAGTAGTAATGAGTGTTCTTGTAATGATCTCTTTTGATAAGAGATTAGCATTTCTCTAACATATTGAAAAAATTAGAACACCATGATGATATTAAAAAATTATTGATAGAGTGAAAAAAAAATTGTTCTTTTTTATTGCATTTCCGTGGGAGGTGGGCGTAATAGTGGGCGTGTTATTGTTGTTTTTGCATGAAACATTTGAAATGATATAAATTACAGTAATATCAAATTTGAAGGTTGTACCTAAAATATTTTAGAAAATATGGCACTTTTTATGTTGGGGTTGTATGGGTGGTGGGGGTAAAAGTGGGCCAAAGTTCAAAATTTTTTCCGATAATGTTTGTAACAATATAACATTCAAGTATACCAAAATTGAAAGTTATACCTTAAGTATTACGGACAGTACGGCATTTTACAAATTTCGATTGTATGGGAGGTGGGCGTAAAAGTGGGCGTATTTTCATATTTTTTTTTTCAAAAAACTGGAATTGTCTCAAAAGTAACCTGTGCAAAATTTCAGAGCTCTACAATGACTCCTTGTATTTAATGCCGGCGTTGTCTCACTGTGTGGCGTTACATGTGCCACCATTTAAAATTATATATAGAGTTTAAAAAAAAATTGTATTTATATGGTACCTTACAAAACTATATACGGTATCTCATAAGCCATTTATAATTATATCTTTGATAATATTAAAAAAATAAATCCCGAGTAAAAATAAACATATATAACAATATATAACTTGATACAAACATAATAAATCATATATGATTATACATTCCGTGAGGTATTTTCTATTTTTTTTTAAATGCAGTCATATGTTGTAATATATAATTTTATCATGATTCAGATTAAAAGGAATACGGTTGATATAAATATATGAAATAATATTAGGGCCAATACAAAATTTGTTTTTCTGTATAATTTAATATAAAATTATATATAGCTTATTCTGTTCCATATATAAACGTTTCCAATTAAATGTTTCCAATTAACCTAAAATGTTCTAAGTTTTTTAAGCAAAGTATAAGAAACTTTTAAAATGTTCCTAAACATTTCCTTGTTAGGGTTATGTATATCACCTATTTGGTTCGAAGCGTACCCAAACATTTTTTTTTTTTGTTTTAGAAAATTATATGTTTGGTGAATGTATCGTTGACCTGTGGTGTAACTCACCAAAACCAAAACACACCAAGATTTTTTATGTTTTTATGCAATTAGATCTAATTGGATCCAATGAAATATGGCAATGTCTGGTCAAAACTCGGATGAAATCGAATAATATTTTATACAAGTTGATCTTTTTTAATGCAAAAACATCCACCATTATTCGGATTAAATTGCGTATAAATATATATTGTGTTATATATCATTATGTATTGCATCATATAAAAATTTTTACTCGGGATGTTTGATGCCATGTATAGTTTTATATAACTGTATATAGAGTTATATGTGCGACCATATATAATTATATTTGAAAATTTTTTTTTCGTTTTTTAAGATGGAACCATATATAGTTTTAAATGGTTTCTTGTAAGTCATATATAATTTTAAATGGTTTCTTGTAAGTCATATATAATTATATATATAATGATATTGGATTTTTTTTAAATATGCTCGTATACGTTATTTGATATTAAGTCACATATAAATATGTATGCAATCAGATTAAGTTATATGTGTCACATATGATTATGTCTCCCACATGTATTTATATATTAATATGGTTATTAGGGTGGCAGCTATTTTGCAAAACTTCGAATTTGAAGGAGTGCACCCCTAATTTTTATTACATTTGGTCTAAAAATGCTATGCTAAAAATTTCAGCCAAATCGGACAACGTTAACACGAGGCGCATCGAGGTCAAAGGTCAAAGGTCAAAAAATAGCCATATTTTGATGAAAAACATTAAATAAATGGTGTTGTTTTTTGAATATATTGTTAAAAAGTGGTACACGAGTTGTTTTTAGTATAATAAGATAAATTAAAAATTTTTGGGTTTTCAAAAATTAACCCTTGTAAGTCTTTCGGGGTCAAAATGACCCAATTTTCACAAAATGACCCCTAAAACACGAAAATCAGCCCCAATTTTCTAAATTTATTGAAATAAACCAATGTAAACCCATATTTATATTCTATTCTATCATAAATACTCAGATATGAAATACTGTCTTTCTAGGATGTCATTCACCCGTTTCACGGTAAGGCCAAAAATATGCATTTTATTTGGCGTGGTTCTCAAAACTGATATTTTGGTTTTTTCAAAATTTTCTTAAACAAAATTAGGAAAAATGCTGAAAAAACCACAGAATCTTATAAAGTATATGTTAACATATAAAAAAAAAATTTTTTGCGGGATATCGCTCGGATAGTTTGGCGGGGGCATCAATTTAAACTCAGCGGATTTCGAGGAAAATGCCTTTTTTGCCCACAATTTATTGAATATGGAAAAAATTTGGTAAATATTTTAAAATTTGACAAAGTCAGGGTCATAAATTATTAAAAACTATGTTAGACATTAACCCTAAACGTTTTAGGAAAATAGAATAATTTTAACCCGGTTTTTATTCGGGTCAAAGGTCAAATTTAGGGATATTTGGATTTTTTTTTGGAAAAAGGCATCTAAATATGAAATGTTTATTGCGATTTTTTATAAAACTTAGTATAATTATTGTACGAGCTCAGAAAAATAATTATTTATTTTTTTTTTAAATTAACCCATAAATGAACATGGGGTCAAAATGGCCCAGCACATTTAAATTTCTTTATATAGATTTTTATATTTTCTTTCGATTTTTATAAAACTTGTTATGATTATGTGCGAGGTCAGAAAACTTATTATTTGATTTTTTTTAATTAACCCATAAATGAACATGGGGTCAAAATGGCCCAGCACGTTAAAAATTCTTAATATAGTTTTTTTTATTTTTTTTTTCTATTTCTATTAAACTTGTTATTATAAATAATTATTTTTTCAGACGTCGCATAAAAATAATAACAAGTTTAATAGAAATAGAAAAAAAAAAATAAAAAAAACTATATTAAAAATTTTTAACGTGCTGGGCCATTGTGACCCCATGTTCATTTATGGGTTAATTAAAAAAAATCAAATAATAAGTTTTCTGACCTCGCACATAATCATAACAAGTTTTAATAAAATCGAAAGAAAATATAAAAATCTATATAAAGAAATTTAAATGTGCTGGGCCATTTTGACCCCATGTTCATTTATGGGTTAATTTTAAAAAAATTAAATAATTATTTTTCTGAGCTCGTACAATAATTATACTAAGTTTTATAAAAAATCGCAATAAACATTTCATATTTAGATGCCTTTTTCCAAAAAAAATCCAAATATCCCTAAATTTGACCTTTGACCCGAATAAAAACCGGGTTAAAATTATTCTATTTTCCTAAAACGTTTAGGGTTAATGTCTAACATAGTTTTTAATAATTTATGACCCTGACTTTGTCAAATTTTAAAATATTTACCAAATTTTTTCCATATTCAATAAATTGTGGGCAAAAAAGGCATTTTCCTCGAAATCCGCTGAGTTTAAATTGATGCCCCCGCCAAACTATCCGAGCGATATCCCGCAAAAATTTTTTTTTTTTATATGTTAACATATATTTTATAAGATTCTGTGGTTTTTTCAGCATTTTTCCTAATTTTGTTTAAGAAAATTTTGAAAAAACCAAAATATCAGTTTTGAGAACCACGCCAAATAAAATGCATATTTTTGGCCTTACCGTGAAACGGGTGAATGACATCCTAGAAAGACAGTATTTCATATCTGAGTATTTATGATAGAATAGAATATAAATATGGGTTTACATTGGTTTATTTCAATAAATTTAGAAAATTGGGGCTGATTTTCGTGTTTTAGGGGTCATTTTGTGAAAATTGGGTCATTTGACCCCGAAAGACTTACAAGGGTTAATTTTTGAAAACCCAAAAATTTTTAATTTATCTTATTATACTAAAAACAACTCGTGTACCACTTTTTAACAATATATTCAAAAAACAACACCATTTATTTAATGTTTTTCATCAAAATATGGATATTTTTTGACCTTTGACCTCGATGCGCCTCGTGTTAACGTTGTCCGATTTGGCTGAAATTTTTAGCATAGCATTTTTAGACCAAATGTAATAAAAATTAGGGGTGCACTCCTTCAAATTCGAAGTTTTGCAAAATAGCTGCCACCCTAATGGTTATCATTAGATGTAATTTTATATAACTCCATTTAAAAAATTTGGAAAAACTCAATGCGAGATATAATTATGTACTTTGTTTGATATGAAAACATATTATTTCATATGGCTATATATACATACATCAAATAATGTAAAATTATATGTATTCATTTTTACTCGGGCGGGTATTTAAAAATTAGGAGGGCCCAACATTTTTAACGTTTGATTTAAGTGAACAATTTACTCAATTTCATATTTTTTAATAGTTTTTGTTCAAAAAATATTAGAATATTTTTTTGTAAACAATATTTGGCTACCCTGGAACATAACTTTTTTTATATCGCTCATTTACTTGTATAGTGTCATAACTCAAAATATGTCGTTTTTGGGTAAACAATACAGATTTATTTGTTATATCCTGCTTTATATTGTGTCAAAAATTCGTATTAATATCTTTTAAACTCACCATTTGAGAAGAGAACTCGCCATTATAACATTTTCAATGTCGGGCCTTTTGCAATGTAAACCAAGATTCAATTGTAAACGTTAAACCGGTTTTCTGTAAAATTAAACATTTTGTGTTATGAGACTATACAAGTAAATGAGCGATATGTTCTTATTAGCGATTGGGTCAGGAATTTGAAAAAAGGGGGGGGGGGGGGGGCCCAACTCGAAAAATTTTTGTAATCATAATGTAATAATATTATTTTCTAAGACTCCCCCCCCTGTAAACAAAAATTTCTTTTTTTGGAATTTTCTTATAAAAAAAATGACTCAGAATTTGACAATGAATTTTTCTAGAGACAGAATGTCTCAGACTCTATTTTCAAAAATTCAAAAATTTTAAACATCTCAGAATCGGAGAACATTTTTATAAAAAAAAATTCTTAGAATTTGAGAATTTTTCTATAGTAAAAAATGTTCTAGACTCTGAGATTTTTTTATAAACAAATGTATCGGAGTCTGAAAAAATATTCTAAAAATATTCTACACAAAAAATTTCTTAGATTCTGAGGAATTTTTCATATAAAAACCGTTCCTAGAAACAATATGTAACCTAAAAGTATAAAGGTTTCAAATAATGCGGTGCGCCAACCAGAACTGGTATGTGTTTTTCAAAACTTTTTGGAGAGGCTTACAAATCAGATTTTTTTGACCTTTTGCGGAGCTTAAAAAAATATTTCTTACATAAATATTTAAATAATATTGCAAATTTTCTATTTTTATTAATTAAAATTAAAAAAAAAAACAGCGCAAAAGTACCAAATTTAGCTGTTATTAAAGACTCGTCAAAAAATTTTCAAATACACATAAAAGTTCTGGTTGGCGGTCAGACGATATGTACTTGTGATACATTTTAAAATTAAATTATCTGAACCAGATAGATTCAGCCCTCCTGATTCCGAATTATTTTACCAAATATTTTAATCGTTTTAAATTTTTCTGATATTGCCGTTTGAAAATTTGAAACCGTGGCAGTGTTGCGAGAACTTGGTAGTCAAAAACGGCTAAATTCATTCGAAAAAACGGCTAAAAAACGGCTAAAAAATGGCTAAAAAACGGCTAAAATATGTGTTTTACTTTTTTAAGAAAAACTATTGTAAATTTATATATTCCCCCCTATTCTAAGAAAATTGTCATCTATAATAAATGACAAAACTATAACAACCCGTTTAAAAATGAAATATATATGATCACTAGCTGTTTTGCACCCGGCGTTGCCCGGGTTGTAAAACATATATAATCAATGAGTTATTTATTAGTCAGTTTAATTACTGCTTCGTGACTTTAGGTTTGGTCGATTTTTTCGATTTTTCTCAGCGTGGGGAAAATGGTATGTATGTTCCTACGTCATGGGAACAATCCTAATATTAATGTATTTCTTTAATGGCTTTTAAAAGGAACCTACAGTTCCCTCCTCGGTTAGCACTTTATGTGGTGAAAACTTCAATAAAGACATAACTTTCACTGTAGTTCAAGTGGGAGTGGCATTTAACGCATTTAGTTAAATTTTGGTCTCATGTGACCTATAGTTCCCCTATTGGTTAGCTCGTGAAAAAACTTGCAATTAAATTTGCTCAGCAGTTTTTACACGTTCGCGGAACAGGCAGACATAACTCTCACTAAAGTACAAAGGGGCATGCCATTATATACCATTTTATCAGTCGCTGTTTAATATTGCCTACAAAGTGGCGTGCCATTATACAGGAAAAAATATTTTTTAATTTACTACAAAGGGGTGCGGCATTTTAAGCCCTTTGGCCCGATCGACACGGTAAATACCATCTATTGTAAAAATTTTATTTAAATTTGTTTCACCGTTAACGCGTGAGTACGGATCAGACAAAAATAAATTGTCTATAGTTTCCGCCTCAATAAGTTCTAAATAGCTGTGGTAAAAATTATAATAACATCCGGTTCGCCGTTTAAGCGTGATTACGTAAAGGCAGAATAGACTTTCAGTACATTGCAAAAGACGTTGCAGTTGATACAGACTAAAGTTCCCGCCTCTGTTAGTACTGTCTTTGGAAAATGTTTTGTTAAAATCGGTTTAGTCGTTTAAGCGTTATTAAGGAACAGACCTAACTAAATAAAATAAAAAGGGGCGTGCTATTTTATTTTTTATTAAAATCGGTATAGTCGTTTAAGCATGATTACGGAACATTCAGAAAAAACGTTCAATAAAGTACAAAGGGGCGTGTCAAAGAGGCGTGGTATTTTCCGCCTCTTTGTGCAAATGCGCTCTATTTATAATCTATAGTTTTCGCCTCGGTTAGTACTATCATTGGTAAAAATTTCACTAAAATCGGTTCAGCCATTTATGCGTGATTACAGAACAGGAAGAAATAACTTTCAATGTAATACAAAGGGGCGTGCCATTTTACGCCTTCTTTTTGTGATCGCCCTCTATTGTGGCTCATAGTTTTCGCTTCAGTTAATACTATCTGTGGTGAAAATTTCATGAAAATCAGCTCAGCCGTTTAAGCGTAATTGCGGAAAAGCAAGAAATAACTTTCAGTGTAATATTGTTTCGATCGCCCTCTATTGTGGCTCATAGTTTCCGCCTCGGTTAGTACTATCTGTGGTAAAAATTTCAGTGAAATCGGTAAAATCGCTTTTCAGTGATCGCGGAACAGGCAAACATAGTTTCTGTATAGTACAAAGGGGCGTGGCATTTTACCCCCATTTTTTCCGATCGCGGATTTTTTTGGCCTATTGTTTCCGCCTCGGTTAATACTATCTCTGGTGAAAATTTCATGAAAATCGGTTAAGCCGTTTTTCTGTTATTGCCGGACAGGCAGATATAGCTTCAGCGTGGTACAAAGGGGCGTGGCATTTTACGCCCCTTTGTCCGCTCGCGGTCTCTTATGGCCTATAGTTCCCGCCTCGGTTAGTACTATCTGTGGTATAAATTTCATGAAAATCGGTTAGGCCGTTCTTTACTTATTGCGGAACAGACAGACAGACAGACAAACCAACAATCAGATTTATAATATTAATTAATAATAATAATTAATAGGGATATATGAAGATATATGGATCATATATGGATTTATATAATCATATATTATCATATATGCCTCCATATATGTTCATATATGATCTGATCCGAAAATTGGCCTGATATGACCTCATATCGGGCCAATTTTCGGATCAGATCATATATGAACATATATGGAGACATATATGATAATATATGATTATATAGATCCATATATGATCCATATATCTTCATATATGATCATATATATTTCATTTTTACCCGGGAAGGCAAATTTTCTATGTAAGTATCTTCACAATTAGCGAATTTTGCAAAACATTTTTCATGACAAAGGCTTTGCCAAATTGTATTTATGTATTTAGGTTAGGTTAGGTTTAAGAGGCGACACATAAGTGTCCACAAGACCAGTTGTTGATCCATAGTGATTCCTCATACAGTTGGGGTAGGTAGGTTTACAATAAGAACAAGTCTCTTATATTCATCATCCAAATTCCATATCGCATAGCTTAGTAGCCTTCACATATTTTACTATATTCCACGGATTAATGCCCTTTAGTTCCTCTAGTGTCTGAAAGAAAAAGGAATCAAAACAATTAAAGCGCGTGCGTGATAGCGCCGGACATTGACAAAGATAGTGTAAGGTATCTTCATCCTCATTCCAGCACCATCTGCACAAATCATCTGAGCTAAGATTGATTTTCTTTAAAAAAGTTTTCAAATTTGTGTGGCCAGTAATTATACCAACATACATACGTAGTTCATACTTTTCCATCTTCAATAAAGTTTTTTGAAGCTCCTTGCTTTGAGATTCCCACAGTTTTTTTGTCTGTTCGCAACCAGGAGTAGTGTTCCATTTTTCGTCTACAATGGCCTTGAATTTAACACGCATGTGTCCATAAATCGAGTCTAGTCCAGGAAAAATATCTTCTTCTATATATTGTACTGCCATATCAGCACCTTTGCGTGCTAGTTCGTCCGCCTTTTCATTTCCAGGAATATTATGGTGTCCAGGTACCCAGCACAGTTCCAAATTGTGTTGCTCAGTAAGAACCTTAAGCTCTTGACGGCAACGGCTGACTGTCTTGGATCGAATACTCCTGTTCCTCAGTGCCTTAATAGTAGCTTGACTGTCTATGTATATAGTGATATCGCTAGAAAATATCGGTCTCATAGAAATAAGTCTTGCCGCCTCGGCAACTGCAAATATTTCAGCCTGAAAAATGCTGCATGAATCATTTAATCTTGAGCTATGTTCTATCCCTAATTTTTCGCAATAGACACCACTTCCGGTGCCATTTTCCTTCTTAGATCCGTCTGTATAGATCTCAATACTATGTTCTTTTTTCCTTAATTCCTTCCATTGTTCCCTAGGGGGTATGACGGTTTTAATGTTTTCTTCCCATGTTATATAGGATATCATATAATCAGTTTTTAAGTTATCGTAGCCGAATTTTTGCAACAGTGATGTATGATCATAATGTTTTGAGCGTAGGCTACTGCTTTGTTGGAGTCTTACCTGAGTTCTTAGTGCATGTTGTTGAACATAGGAGTTCAGTGGACATATGTCTTTACACATTTTTTGAATCAATAAAAATTATTAATATCGCGAGAAATCAAAATACAAAATTCTATAACAAATTGTCATTTACAAACCGCTGTCTACGCCAAATCCTACAAATTTTCTGGCCGTACTGGGTCACAAACGAACAGCTTCTTGAATTGGCAAACCTCAACTCGATCAAGAATGAACTAAAAAAACGTAAATGGAAGTGGATTGGGCATATACTAAGAAAGCCTCCACATGAAATATCACGCGCAGTGATGGAGTGGAACCCGCAAGGTCAACGAGGTCCTGGTCGACCACGCTTAACGTGGATAAGAAACATAAAAAATGATTATAAAGATATCGGAATGACATGGAACCAAGTTAAATCATTAGCTAATGATCGAAAAAGATGGAAAGAGTTCGTTGGCGCCCTAAGTTCAAACTGAACGTTTTATTTAACTTTTTTTTACTATTGTAATAAAAAATTTTATAAATAAAGGAATTGAAAAAAAAATAACAAATTGTTATAATGACAATTTTTTCTAGAATAGGGGGGATTGTTTAATTGTTACACATAAAATTAAATAAAGAGATGTTTTGTTATACATTTTGTACGGTTTTGACTTATTCTAGATAAAAACTAGAGTTCAAAACTCTTTTCCAATGATTTACATTTTTTTAATGCAAAAACAAAAAAAATGTTGGCTAGAAAAAATTTTGTTGAGTGAAAGAACTTTTTTTTAGTTATTTTTGTTTAAAAAAATTAAGTAAAATTTTTTATTGATTCTGTTTGTGTATGTTAAACGCATTTTTGGACTTAGGTCCAATGTGGAAATTTCGCCCGATATTTAGTTGAAGCGATTTATTGTCAACAAAAAAAAGCCTATTCCACTCAAATTTGATTAGTGAGTGCTTTTTACACTTATTAAATATTTGACAAAATATAGATCTAATCAGTCCATGTTTGAACTTTGGACCCATTTTCCGGGAAACTCTTGTGTAGGGTATTATATGGTCGGTCTTGACCGACTATAATTTTCTTACTTGTTTCTTTCACTTTTGATTTTCCCAAGTGTCGGGGCAAATTTTTATTCTAGTGGACCTAAAAAAATATGTGGTAAAAATTTGAGGTCAATCGGATTAAATTAACCCGTGGCGCCCGGCGGTCTAAGTTTTAAATTTTATTTTTTTTTAATTTTGATGCGCTGAACACGAATATCAAAAAGTTCTTAAAATCGGTCAAACGGTTTTCGAGATATTGTTATTTGAAATTTGCAAAAAAATAGCGGTGTTTTCCTACGTTCTATAATTTTTTAAAAAAAAATCTCAAAATTTCTTACCCTTAAGCCTTTCAAAGAGCTTGACACAATATTTCATTCAAAATTTATTTGAGCCAAATCCGATCATTTTGACCATTGGCGCCCTTCGATCAAAGTTTTGCTTTTTACAAAATTTTCACCAAAATCTTGAAACTTCGATCATAGAGCGCCATGGGTTAAAATGGTCTGATTTGGTTCAAATTAAGTTTAAATGAAAACTTGTCTCCATCTCTATAAAAAAGTTAACGGAAACAAAATTTTAAGATTTTTTTAAAAAATTTCTTAAATGTAAGAAAAAAACATTATTTTGTGAAATTTTTTGACAAATTTTAAATAGCGATAACTCAAAAACCGTTAAACCAATTTAAGATATATTTTGATATTTGTGTTCAGCATGCCAAAATTAATAAAAATAATGTATCGCGAGATATATTTTTTTTATTTTTTATTTTTCAATAATCTAAAATTTTTGGTTAAAAATTTTCCAAAAATGTAAATCTTTGACGCCACGGCCACATTTGGCCAATCTAGCACGACAAAAATAAAAAAAAAAAGTTCCCCGAATTTTATGATTTGTTTGTATGTATTATAAAACATTCCTAATAACACGGAAATACTCATATAAGAACTATAATTCTATTCGTTATTAAGATGTGGGGGCATAAAGTTGCATCTTTTGTAAAATCCTGAAAGCAGTGTTCATTATTTCGCATTAATTAAGTCGATTTTAAACTGTTGTAACTTTTTAACAAAAAAAGATATTTATACACTCTTTTTTGGTAATTTTAAAGGATATTTAAAGGCTTTAAGTCATATCTTTTCTTCTTTTTTTTAATTTTTTTTTTCTATTTTTTATTACATTTTTAACATAATAAAAATTTTTGAAAAGAAAATTATATATTTATTTTTTTTTTTGATGGAATAGAACTTTTAGGTTTGGTCTCTATTAATCGCCGGACTTTTTCAGACATATTGGCCAATATCCATAGTACTTATTTCAACGGCTTACTTTTGCGACCGTCTGCGATGCCGACTACAGTGGGGCGATATGTAAACCTTGTTTTTATATGCTTTTTAAACATATTTTTAAAAAGTGAGCGTGGAAGTTGTCTGACCGCCCCCTTTTTTTGTGATATTATTTCTACAGTCCTTCATAGTATACAAAGTTTAAAGAAATTACAACCAAAATTAAAATTTGTTTAAAAAGTGGGCGTGGCCGTTAACTGACCTCCCATATTTTCCATAATGTTGTTTTTGAAGTCAAAACGAACATTTAAACCGAATTTCCAGTCAATATAAATAACATTGGATTTTTGTCGTCCTAGATTGGCCAAATGTGGCACTGTGCACGGGTTAAAATGATCGGATTTGGCTCAAATTAATTTTAAATGAAATAATTTGTCAAGCTCTTTGAAACGGTGAAGGGTAAGAAATTTTGAGATTTTTTTTTGTAATTTTCAAATAGCGATATCTCGAAAAGAGTTTGAACGATTTTTAAAATTCTTTGATATTCGTGTTCAGCGCATCAAAGTTATTAAGTATGATGTGTTGCACGAAATAGTTTTTTTTTTTTTTTTCTAAAAATTTTCTAAAATCCAAAACTTTGATCGCCGGGCCAAATTGGATTGGATTAGATTAACCCGTGGCGGGTTAATTTAATCCAATTGACCCTAAATTTGTACCACATAAGTTTTAGGTCGAAAAGAATAAAAATTTGCCCTGACGTTCAAAATCGGAAGAAAACCTTTATTGCCATACAACAAAATGCCAGTCTAATGCCCATACTAATTAATACTAATTAGGCGCAAATCGTAAAAAAACTGATAAAGGTCAACTTCTCCCCGTACAAAAATGTGTTTGGGCCGCTAAAAAAAACGTGGCGAATTAAATTTTGTTCTGAACAACATATTTAAATTTCATGAAGATCGGAGAGTAAGACTTTTTCTATAGAAAAAATGTCTCAGAATCTGAGACTTTTTCTATAGAAAAAATGTCTCAGAATCTGAGACTTTTTCTATAGAAAAAATGTCTCAGAATCTGAGACTTTTTCTATAGAAAAAATGTCTCAGAATCTGAGACTTTTTCTATAGAAAAAATGTCTCAGAATCTGAGACTTTTTCTATAGAAAAAATGTCTCAGAATCTGAGACTTTTTCTATAGAAAAAATGTCTCAGAATCTGAGACTTTTTCTATAGAAAAAATGTCTCAGAATCTGAGACTTTTTCTATAGAAAAAATGTCTCAGAATCTGAGACTTTTTCTATAGAAAAAATGTCTCAGAATCTGAGACTTTTTCTATAGAAAAAATGTCTCAGAATCTGAGACTTTTTCTATAGAAAAAATGTCTCAGAATCTGAGACTTTTTCTTTTTCTATAGAAAAAATGTCTCAGAATCTGAGACTTTTTCTATAGAAAAAATGTCTCAGAATCTGAGACTTTTTCTTTTTCTATAGAAAAAATGTCTCAGAATCTGAGACTTTTTCTATAGAAAAAATGTCTCAGAATCTGAGTCTTTTTCTATAGAAAAAATGTCTCAGAATCTGAGACTTTTTCTGTAGAAAAAATGTCTCAGAATCTGAGACTTTTTCTATAGAAAAAATGTCTCAGAACCTGAGACTTTTTCTATAGAAAAAATGTTTCAGAATCTGAGACTTTTTCTATAGAAACAATGTCTTAGAATCTGAGACTTTTCTATAGAAAAAATGTCTCAGAATCTGAGACTTTTTCTATAGAAAAAATGTCTCAGAGTCTGAGACTTTTTTTATAGGAGAGAGGGATGGCCCGATTAACGAAGAACCCTCATATATATTTTAAGTTTCAGGCAAATCGGTTCATAAGGGTTTAGTTACTTCCCTTGCAAGTGTAAATGTAAAAATTTAATAAATTATTTTTTTCATATTAAAAAATCTCATTTTAAAACTCTCTTACAAAAAAAAAAAAAAAAACAATACAAAAGAAACATGACATTGATCTTATTCACCTTTTTTAAAAGCTTGTACACTCAAAAAATTATGTTAGTAAAATCAACTGAAAATGTCAGTTAAAATAACTACTTTGTAAGTTATTTTGGGGTCAACTACTTTTTCAGTTAAATCAACTAACAATGTTAGTTATTTTAACTGACAAAAAAACAACTGACTTATGTAGTAAAAACTACTTACATTTGTAGTCAAAACAACTAAAATGTTGTAAAAATTAAATAAACATTATATATTTTTTTTTTCAAAACATTTTTCAGAAAAAAATTGAAGACCAAATTTTTTCCAAGTTTTTTTTTTTTTAAAGTTGTGAAAAATAAAAAAACGAAAATTAATTTTTATTTTTTGGAAAAATACTGAAAATTTTTCAGAAATAAAAAAAAATAAAATTAACTACTTTAAATAACTGTTACTACATTACAGTACTTTTTTGATAGTTGTTCAAAAAAACGACTTAAAATAACTAACAGAAATAGTTGTTTGATATTTTTTATACAAAAACAACTGACTTTGCAGTTGAAAACAACCTACTACTGTAAAATATACAAATAACTAACATGTAGTAACTTACATAATTTTCTGAGTGTATGAGAAATTATATTATTTATTTTTTTAATAATCATTTACAAATTTTTAAACTTAAGTTGCTAAACTACTTAATACGTTTTAACGAATTCCAAAAAAAAAAAAAATTTTGATTAATGATTAATTTATTCTATAACTGTGCGCTAACATAAAATGTTTACAACTAAATATCGGTGTATGAAAAAACTTAACATTGCTGATAAATTTTGTCTATATAAAGCACTTTAAATTAAATTATAAAAATTATATGAACAAATGTGTTTTTGTTTTTTCTTAACGGGTTTAAAGAAAACCAAAAAAAAACCGAAAACTTGTCTAAAATAGTTGGAATTGTATTTTTTTTCTTTTAAATTCACAACAGCATGTGGGTGCTTAGCATGACGCATACGTTTTAAGGCCTGAAAAATTCAACTATAGTTGTTAACTTTAGATGTTAACATGTTTAGCTCTTAGTTATTTTGTCTTTTTCGGTCTTTATTTCTATAAAAAGTCCAAAGTTTATTGTAATTTTTTTTTTCAAGTTAGGAGTTGAATGTTCTGTTTCTTTTTTTTTTTTTCATTTTAAGTCAACCGTCTCATATACGGGATTTGGATGCACATTTTGTTTTAACGTAAAGAACAAATAAGGCGGTACTTGAGAATGTACAGAAATAATAATATTTTAAATCAAATACAAAAGAAACCAGTTTTATTGTTAGATTTATAAAAAAAATATATATATACCTGTAGACAGTGAATGCATTTTTAAGAATAATTAATGTTAAACAATTTATTGACAAAATTCATTGTTCAAAAAATCTTTAGATTTTTCAAACTTTTGTTTTATTTGAATATGGAAAAAGTAGAGGAAGTTCGTTTCTTAAGTCTTTTGATTTAGTGATCAACTGGTTGTTACATAGTTTTAAATTAATTTTGTAAAATTGTATGAAGTTTTTTTTTATTATGACATCCATCTCTGTGATACAGGGCATAAAGTCCAGGAGGCAGCGACATATTTTCTGAATTATTTTTTAAGGCAAAAAAAAAAAAATTTAATTTGGTAAAAAACAAAAAAAAAATCAATCCAAACCAAAAGAGCTGTAAATTTTATAAATGAGCAAAATCGAATTTAGGGCATTCTAGGGATATTTTTAAGTAGTAGCTCGAGGTCATTATTTTCTTTACTTTATTAAAACTATGATATTCTCATAGAATAATTTTCAAAAAAAAATATGTTTCTGTTTTAAATTTATTTATGGTAGTCATTTTTGCAAGACTTAGTCGACACGTGTTAGATTCTATTATCAAGACTATTTAGCAAATATAAAAACCCTATACTACAAAATTTTAATATTAAAGGAAATTTAAATGACAAACCACTAATGTTTAAACAAGAATATTAATACATATTTAAATCTACATTTATTGCGAATTAGGAGAAAAAAATCTACAATCTCTTAGTACGATCACAATCATCAAATAATCAACAGCATTCTAGATATGCTTGTCGGCAGGTCTGTCTGTGGAAAGCATACAGCAGTACAAAGCAAAAGATCTAGACTCTTGTGTTCATAGGCTGGCAATGTTCAGAAATGGACGAAATCGGACAAGAGCGAAAAAGCTTGATAAAAAAAAATGTTGATAAGAAAAAAAATTGAAGATAAAAATTTGTTTAATGAAAAAAAAAAAAAAATTAATGAAAAAACAAAAAAAAAAAATTATGAAAAAAAAAAGTTTTAGGAAAAAAATTGATAAAAAAAAATGTTGATGAAAAACAATTGTTGCATAATGTTTAATAAAAAATTGATGAAAAAAAATTATTGATCAAAAAAATAATGAAAAGAAAAAAATTGATAAAAAAAAATTTTTATGAAAAAAAAATTATTAAAAAAAATTTATGAAAAAAATTTATGAAAAAAAAAAAATTATTAAAAAAAATTTATGAAAAAATATGAAAAATAATTATGTTACGTTTTTGAAAAACCTTTTTATTCACCAGCAGGTGAGTTATTATCCCAGTTACAAATCCAAGTTACAACCTTATTGGTTTTAAGAAAATGAAAGCAGTATTTCTTATTTTCTTTTTTTTTAGTCGTTAGCTTATAGTCATAGGCTATATATTAGACTGTCCCTTATTTTGGAAATGTTGGAAATGTTGAGACGGTAGGAAAAATTTTACGCCCCTACGACCACGCCTTCCCTACGCGACGGGGCCTTAAAGAGGGGGGCCTTAAAAATCATTTTTCCATACAAACCAAAAAATTTTTTTTTGATTTTAAATGTTATTATTAATTATTATATTACTTGGTTAGCTTATTCACGACAAAAAATTTGATTTTGGTGGGATAAGACTTTCAGCTCTAAACAATTTTTCGAAAAAAAAAAATTAGAGCCGTTGGGGTCCTACAGTAAAAAAATTTTAAAAAATATTTTTTTTTAATTTTGACAAGCAACGGTTTTAGTTGTTATGTTGCTTTTAATGATATATATTCAAAAAAAATATTATTCATATCTGTGACATCTTTATCTTTTTAGAAAAAAAAAAATTAGAGCCGTTGGGGTCCTACGGTAAAAAATTTTAAAAAAATATTTTTTTTTTAATTTTGACAAGCAACGGGTTTAGTTGTTATGTTGTTTATAATGATATATATTCAAAAAAAATATTTTTCATATCTGTGACATCTTTATCGTGTATCGAAATATATCAACAATGCATTTTTTACCCTTTTTTAGAACACGATAAAGATGTTACAGATATAAATAATATTTTTTTTATGAATATACATCATTTAAAGCAACATAGCAGCTAAACCCGTTGCTTGTCAAAACTAAAAAAAAATATTTTTTTAAAATTTTTTACCGTAGGAACCCTGCGGCTCTAAATTTTTTAGAGCTGAAAGCCTTATTCCACCAAAATCAAATTTTTAGTCGTGAATAAGTTAACCAAGTTATATAATAATTAATAACAAAAAAGTTAAAAATCAAAATGACAATTTGAGTTACAGTAAAAACAACTGTAATTTGAAGTTGTTTTTACTGTTTTTTGTAGTTGTCATTCAATAGTTAAAAACAACAACAATTTTTGGTTGATTTTACCATTGTATGTAGTGGACGCCTAAACAACAACAAATGTAGTTGTTTTAACTGCCTTTTGTAGTGGAATCTACCGTCATAATTTTTTGAGTGAAGAGAATTACTCCAACCCTTATGAACCGATTTGCCTGAAACTTAAAATATATATCGTCACCTAAAATCCTTTTTTTTTTAAGAAACTATACACTCAAAATAATAACTCTGTAAAATACTCTGTAAAATGACTGTAATCTCAATTCAACAGATATTTGACAGAGTTTTCTGTCAAAATACAGATTTAAAGAAAATACTTTGTATTTTGTTGTGACAAAGTTTCCCCTGTTATATTACATTTTACTTTGTAATCTTAATTTTACAGATAATTAACAGAGTTTTCTGCTAAAATACAGATTTAAGCAAAATACTTCGTAATTTTTTTATAACAAAAAAAAATTTCTGTTTTGAGTAGTTTTTGTTTTTGTTACCAAACATCAAAATTTTATATGTATATTTTTTTTTTGAGGAAAAGTTGAAAAAGTAGCAAAAAAATTTATCAAAAAAAAATCTTTTCAGAAATTTTATAAAAATTTTACAAAATAACATGCATTTAACTAAACTCTGTAAATTTACAGAGTTTTTTCTGTATTTTTTTTTTTTTTTTTGTATCAAAAGTATTTTACAAATATATGTAAATTTACATAGTTTTCTTTGCTAAATGGTGGTTTATTTAACCAATATTTTACTAGAAACTCTGTAAATTAACAGTTTTTTTGTCCAAATCATTTTACAGAGTTTTTAAGTAAAATTACAGAGTTTTCTCTGTCAAAAAGCTTTCATATTTAACCAATATTTTACTGTAAACTCTGTAAATTAACAGGTTTTTTTTTGTCAAAATCATTTTACAGAGTTTTTTAGTAAAATTACCAAGAAATGTTGTTAGCTGGAAAAGTATGGTGTACTCTGTTAAATTAGCAGAGTTTTTCTGTAATTTAACAGAGTTATTATTTTGAGTGTATGTTTTCATATGGGAAGAAATGTATTTTTATACACATTTAATGGTGGCATACATAACCTTATAAAAATCGTTAAATATTTTTTTCACGAAAATGTGTAAATTTTGGGGGGTATTTATGTGAAGACATATACCTACACTCAAAATAATAACTCTATAAAATACTCTGTAAAATTACTGTAATCTCAATTCAACAGATATTTGACAGAGTTTTCTGCCAAAATACAGATTTAAAGAAAATACTTTGTATTTTGTTGTGACAAAAAAACAAAGTTTCCTCTGTTATATTACTTTTTACTTTGTAATCTTAATTTTACAGATAATTAACAGAGTTTTCTGCTAAAATACAGATTCAAGCAAAATACTTCGTATTTTTTATAACCAAAAAACTTTTCTGTTTTGAGTAGTTTTTGTTTTTGTTACCAAACATCAAAATCTAATCTGTATATTTTTTTTTTCGAAAAAGTTGAAAAAGTAGCAAAGAAAGTTATAAAATTTTTTTTGCCAGAAATCTTACAAAAATTTTACAAAATAACATGCATTTAACTAAACTCTGTAAATTTGCAGAGTTTTTTCTGTAATTTTTTTTGCATCAAATGCATTTTACAAATATATGTAAATTTACATAGTTTTCTTTGCTAAATGGTGTTTATTTAACCAATATTTTACTAAAAACTCTGTAAATTAACCGTTTTTTTCCAAATCATTTTACAGAGTTTTAAAGTAAATTACAGAGTTTTCTCTGTCAAAAAACTTTCATATTTAACCAATATTTTACTATAAACTCTGTAAATTAACAGTTTTTTTTTGTCCAAATCATTTTACAGGGTATTTTAGTAAAATTACCAAGAAATGTTGTTAGCTGGAAATGTATGGTGTACTCTGTTAAATTAGCAGAGTTTTTCTGTAATTTAACAGAGTTATTATTTTGAGTGTATGATATACATATAAATATGAAATAATCTTTATTAAATTTAAGTTTTTTTTTTGCTCTAGACGATATCCCTGTTAGTTCGGAATTTATCGGAATTTTCCCGAAGGTCCACATTGTTTCATAAGGTGGCAACGAAATTTTTAAACCCCAACACCTAAAATCGTTGTTTTTTTTTATGTATATATATTTTAAGTTTCAGACAAATTGGTGTATACCGGTTGGAATACTTCTCTTGTAAGTTCCGAAATTTTTAAATTTTCAAAGTCCCGGACATTGGCGTAGGAAGCCAACATTTCTGGGGGGGGCTAAAGCCCCCCTAGATTTTTTTTTAATTTTTTGGTATTTTTTTTTTATTGAAAAACCCAGACCTATTCCTAAAGCGTTCCCTTTAACATGCGTCTAGGTGTCCTAGAAACGAATGCCCCCCGAAAGCGGTTAAAAATCCTTTTTTTTTTAAATTTTGATTCTGTAGATTTTTCGGAAATTTAAAACTCCCAGATATGTTTTGAGAATGAACGATTTTTAAGGTTTTTCCAATAGTAAAATCATTAGATTACTATGATTTTTTTCAAGAAAAGTTCTGATGATTGCAAAAGTTGATGATTATTAGCCAAGATTCTCAGACTCTTTCTTTTAATAACTTTTGTCTATAAAAAACCCCTTAGAATTTATAAACTTTTTTAAATCAACGAAGTTAAAATGTTTTCCTGAAGGTAAAACCCTAAGATTCGGTTAAGTTTCTATTACTGACAAAAACATCAGATTCATATAAAAACTGTTTTCAATAATTCAGACTATTTTTCAATGGGAAAAACTATTAGATCTTATATAATAATCATTACGAGTCCTTAAGACTCATTGAATAATCATATCGAGTCCTGAAGACTCATTACATATTATTATTTATTGTTGCAAAAATTAATGAAATCATTAAATTATTAAAAAAATTGTGAATGATTCAAATTCTGGGGGGGGCTAAAATTATTCTTGGGGGGGCTAAGCCCCCCCCAGACAGGGCTATCTACGCCAATGGTCCCGGACGCAAAATGTTATTGGTATTTTTTTTTTCACTTCGTAACTTTTTGATTTTCAAATTAACAAAAAAACCCAAAGACATTGCCCCCATTTGATATTGACCCCAAAAGACAAATTGTCTGACCCCGACGATTTTTAAATTCGCTAAAAAAAAATTTTGCCCCACCCTAGTGTATATTATATATAAAATTTTGATTTCGCTTGTGTCTAAGTCTTTTGTTTCACTTGTATGCGTATAAAAAGGTTCGTTCTTCTTTACTTATTAATATCAATGTTTTAATTAAGTACTAACGCCATGTCAGGTTAGGTTAGGTTAGGGTGGCGGTGTCCGATTGACACCTCGCATAGACCTCTTGGTCCATAGCGGTACCACAAAACTTTTTTTTTTCCGCTAGCGGTGCAAATTAAACACGTTCAAAGTCATTGCGAATCTTTTCAATATCCTAAGATCCATTTGCGTTATATCCTCCAAAGTACCGAAACTTATCTGACCGGTAATGGATCGGCGACTCCTTGCCACAGCTGGGCAGTGACAAAGTATGTGTTCCATCGTTTCATCTACTCCTGGTGAAGCGCATCTTTTACAACTAGCGTCTGAAGTAAGTCCAATATTCTTGGCATGGATGCCGATAAGACAATGACCAGTTATTATCCCAGTCAGAGCTCGGCATTCCCTTCTCGTAAGTAACGCCATGTCATTATTAACATAAAAATATTACTTTATTTTTTCTTCTTTTGCCAATCGGCAGCAGCATTTGCAGCAGCTACAGTGTAGCTGCTACACCAAAATAACATGTATGCATGATAAAGTATTATAAAGTATCTCGTTATGAGACGGAATTTATAAAAATTATTGAGTTTTAAAGGCGTTTTAATTAATTCCAATTTGCAACAGAAGCATTCGACCGGTTCTATGTATTAACCCCTTTCGACACCAATGTCATTCATAATTTATATCTGGGTTTAAAAAACTATTTTCAAAACTTTTTTGAAAACTGATCTAATACACTCAAAAAATTATGTAAGTTACTACATGTTAGTTGTTTGTATATTTTACAGTAGTTAGTTGTTTTCAACTACAAAGTCAGTTGTTTTAGTATGTAAAATATCAAAAAACTATTCTGTTAGTTATTTTAAGTCGTTTTTTTGAACAACTAAAAAAAGGACTGTAATGTAGTAACAGTTATTAAAAGCAGTTAATTTTTTTTTTATTTCTGAAAAATTTTCAAAATTGTTTTCCAAAAAATAAAAATAAATGTTCGTTTTGACTACAAATGTAAGTAGTTTTTACTACATAAGCCAGTTGTTTTTTGTCAGTCAAAATAACTAACATTGTTAGTTGATTTAACTGAAAAATTAGTTGACCCCAACACAACTTACAAAGTAATTAATTTAGCTGACATTTTCAGTTGATTTTACTAACATAATTTTTCTTAGTGTAGTGTATATAACATCAAAATCTCGAAGATTGTACATAAATCGTGTAAGCTCTCTAAGAAGTGCTATGTATCGAATTTTGTCATTCTTAAACAATAAAATTATCAATAATCTAAATATAAATAAATTATATTTATATTTAGATCTAAATAATCTTAATCTTATAATGCGTATCAAACCTTTTGATTAATGCCTATGATGTCTTGTTTTAACAAGTTTTTTAAAAAACTGTTGGCCAAAAATATTCGTCCACGAAAGGGTTAAAAAATAAAGTTAGTAGAAGTAGATATAAAAATCGGAAACGAAGTGTTTATACCCAGCAAAAATTGGCATTACTAGTAATGGGTTTTGTAATCCGAAACAGATGTTAATCAGTAGTTACTTATTGAATGAAACACTAATTATTTTAACAAGGGCGTGAGACAAAAATAACTAGTGAAGAGTATGGAGATAAATAAGTAGTTACTGCCTCGGATTACAAAAAAGGAGTAAAAACCCATTACCAATAAGAAGTAAAATAATTAGTTAATTAAAACATTTAAAATTTAACTTGTTTTTACTAAAACTTAAAAATTTCGTAATTTTTATTAAGTTTTTAAGTACTTTTTAAGGTAATTGAATTGTAAAGGTTAAAAACTGCAAGTGCAAGGATATATTATTACTTAGAAGTACTTTTATAATATATTACTGGAATGTAGTTACTTTTGGGCTTAAAATAATGTTAATGGTAATGGGAACTCATTATAAATAATGTACTTGATAATGATTACTTTTCACAACTCATTACCATGTTTTTGCTGGGTATACATTAAGAATTATTCTTTATGTGTTTTATCACCACCACCACCGCTAGTTGTAGAGTAAGAATTTGTCTTGTTACTATGGTGTCGTTGCATGAATCTTGTTGCTGCTGCTGTTGCCGCTACAATTAACAGAAAATGGTAGCACTCAACGTCTTTTAAAAAGAAACATTTAACACTAATATCTTGAAAAATGTTAAACACTACCTGGCCGTTGTATTATAGTTTTGGGAATTTTAAATTATTTATTTTGGCTTATATTTTTAAATTCATAATAGTCCACATAAGATTTTTAAGGTAAGACAAATTTTCCACGCCCACTTTTTTTCATTTACAGTGTTGGAAAAAATAATTGGGATGACGAGCTTAAATTTAATTATTTCTTATAAACTTTTTCATAAATGTCTCATTTTTTTCGCTTCAACTGAAAAATTATCAGTTATTTAACGGGATTTAATAATCTGTATAGCTTTTCACGATTCTGTTTTAATTTAAATTTTTATTCGCAGAATAGAAAGAAAAGTATTAAATTTACCTGGAAAAAATAATAGGGACGAAATGCTTTAAATGAATTAAAAGTTATTTTCAATTGTGTTAACATTTAAGTTCTTAAATACTTAATAATAATAAAAAATGCAAAATATAAATAAAAAAAATAATTTTGTCCATTCTTGACTTGTTTTAGCCTCTTTTATACTCGATAATTGTTTAGGATAATGGGCACGGGTGCCCATTGTAGGAATCATAATCGAAAACCAAGTTTAAGCTAAAAAGCGGATAGGATATCTATGATGTATAGGTTCGTAATAATAAATTGTTCCAAAACAAAGCATTAACCTCGTTTGGCTCAAAGAATGGGCCCAAAACCAGGGGTAGAGACTGAAAAATATCAAAGCATTTTGACCAAATTCTTGGTTGTTATTCGAAAACTACCCCTTTTATGGCATCTTATGAACTTAAATATGAGGTTCCTGCTCCGGTGACGAGTCGTACAATAAAATATTAACTCCTAAAATCTGTTCTAGAAGGTCTAAGTCCAAGAGAAGAACCACCGTTGAACTTACAATTAATACAAAAAAGTTCAGTATTTGCCAGAAATCACCTTGACCGTAAGAACTGGTAATATGTTCCATTGCCCTATGAAACAAAGATTAATTTGGTTGGATATGATTGAAAATTGTTTATTGGGCGTCAAATAAATAATTTTCATTTAGATCCAAACAAATTAGTCTTCGTTTTATCGGGCAATGGAACATATGACTAGTACTTACGGTCAAGGTGATTTCTGGCAAATACTGAACTTTTTTGTATTAATTGTAAGTTCAGCGGTGGTTCTTCTCTTGGACTTCGACCTTCTAGAACAGATTTTAGGAGTCAATATTTCATTGTACGACTCGTCACCGGAGCAGAAACCTTATATTTATGTTCATAAGATGCCATAAAAGGGGTAGTTTTCGAATGACAACCAAGAATTTGGTCAAAGTGCTTTGATATTTTTCAGTCTCTACCCCTGGTTTTGGGCCCATTCTTTGAGCCAAACGAGGTAAATGCTTTGTTTTGGAACAATTTATTATTACGAACCTTTACATCATAGATACCCTATCCGCTTTTGAGCTTAAACTGGGTTGTCGATTATAATTCCTACAATGGGCACCTGTACCCATTATCCTAAACAATTATCGAGTATAAAAGAGGCTAAAACAAGTCAAGAATGGACAAAATTATTTTTTTTATTTTTTGCATTTTTAATTAATATTATTTAAGAACTTAAAGGTTAACACAATTGAAAATAACTTTTAATTCATTTAAACAATTCGTCCCTATTATTTTTTCCAGGTAAATTCAATACTTTTCTTACTATTCTGCCAATAAAAACTTAAATTAAAACAGAATCGTGAAAAGCTATACAGATTATTAAATCCCGTTAAATTACTGATAATTTTTCAGTTGAAGCGAAAAAAATGAGACATTTATGTAAAAGTTTATAACAATTAATTAAATTTAAGCTCGTCGTCCCTATTATTTTTTCCAACACTGTGTCTAAAATTTCGTCTTACCCCAATTTGCTTTACATAAAATTCTTTTTTCTTTAGGTTTGAAATGAAAGCAAAATTGATCACGCCCACTTTTTTCGATATATCTAAAATCGAAGAACAGCTGGACCGATTCGGTTAAATTTTTTTTTTTTAAATATTCGTCATAGTCCACTTAAGATTTTTACGGAAAGCAAAATTATTTACGCCCACTTTTTCAACGTATCTAAAATCGCAAAACGGCTAAACTGATTTGGCTGATTTTTTTTTTAGTTCATAATACTCCAAATAATGTTTAGAAAAGAACACAAAAAATGCAAATTTTGCTGCCGTTCAACTGGTGATGTCCAAAGTTTAAATTTAAGCTCGAACACTTCAGCATTTGAATCTGCACGGTAATTGGTACATACAATTTATTTTTTATCTTCCATAATATATTGGCCAGCTCCTGTAAACTACATTTAACTTGCTGCTTCATTTCAGTCTGGTTTCTAAATTATTTTATGCGGCTATTTGTGTATCCTACAGCACTCATTGGTAGAAGGTATAATGAGTTTGTGATGATGTTTGTTACTACGAGAACCATCCAGATTATTTTCAGAGTCTCCTCACCCTTGATAAAAAAATGTCTACCAGTATTTACTTAAATTAAAAAAAAATATTTTACTCAAATTTTGTTTCTGCGTATTTTATAAAGATTTTACCTAAAATGAAACAAATCGGTCCATTTTTTGACTAAGAACCCAATTATGCGGCAAACACTGGTGAAGGGGATTATATGGTCGATCTTAAACGACTATAAATTTCTTACTATTTTTATACCCTCCACTCTGGTGATAGAGGGTATATATAAGTTTGTCATTCCGTATGTAACACATTGAAATATTGGTATATATATTCATGATCCTTGATCGATTTTAAGTCGATCTAGCGATGTCCGTCTGTCTGTCTGTCTGTTGAAATCACGTTTTAGGCAATAATCCGGAACCGATTTAAACGCTTGGGGTACCAAAAGTTGCGTAATTTTTCTAGGAAGAAACTGATGTATTTTTTTTCTAAATCGGTTTAGTATTTTAAAAGTTATGAGTGAATTACTGAAAAAACTCTTATATGTTTTCAACATAACCCTAAATTAACTCATATTTTGTGTGATACATAAGAAAGAAAACGGAAATGAAAAAAAAAAAAACTGAGAAAAAGGAAAAAAATCTTTACAAAAAAACTTTTAAATATGTAAAAAAATATCTAAATTTAATTCAAAAAAAGTTCTTTAAGAAAAAAGTTCTTTAAGAAATAAAAAAAAATATCTTAAAAAGTTCTCATTGTTAGATATTTTTTTGTACATAGCATGTGTGTGTGTGTCCGTTTTTTTGCTTCGTCATATTAACGGGGTTGCCAGACTTTTATGGCTTTGTCGCAAAATCGGATGAAAAATATCGCCAAATTTCAATTTTGTTCAGATTTCTTAATAAAAAAAATATTTTCATATAAAAAAAATAAATTTTGTTAAATAACAAAAGACAGAAATAAACTTTATGGCAAAAATCGCCCAAATCCTGAAAATCTATATATATAAAAGAGTAATGCGACTGACTGACTGGCATTCTCATTCATCATCGCCCAGCCATAACCGCTGAAGCTAGAGACTTGAAATTTGGACTGTAGGTTCATTTCCCGCAATTTAGATCCACTATGGCTGGAGTTTTGCCAATGTTGAGGGGATAAAAAGGGTAAAAAAACTGTACTGTTGGTACTTTTTAAATCTCGTGATATAATGATCAAAGAGACTTGAAATTTGGACTGTATGTTCACCTCCCGGAATATAAATCCATTAGGGCTGGATTTTTGCCAGTGTTGGTTCTAAGGGCGTAAAAAGGGTAAAAAACTTTACTTTTATATCTCCTGAAGTAATGGTCATAGAACTTGAAATTTGGACAGTATGTTCACTAGGGATATAACCAGTTGCATTTTTTTGCAAATATCAACAAGGACCTATCATAGTGAGAAAGTACGTGCAAAATCAATAAGAAATGTGTGCTCTTTTTTCCGCGAATGTTAAAAAAGGTTCGGCACCGATCGCGATGAAGTTTTCGTTAATATTTTTTTCAATTATTCAGGCAACCCATATTTCTAATATTGAAAACCATACTGTTATTTTATTTTTGTTTCATTTATGTTGTAAAACGACAAAAACCCAAAAAACCGTTGAAGGGAAGGATTCCCACCACAAAATTAAAAAAAAAATAAAATTTGTGGTGTTTTAGAAAATGCAATCGGTGCCGAAGGTTTTTTTACCAAAATGACCCCGGATAACGTTTTTTGTTATCAGTATAACATTGCCCATACCGGTATGTTAGGTTCTTATTTTGGTTATACCCCTAATGTTCACATCCTGGAATATAGATCCAGTACGGCTGGATTATTGCCAATGTTGATTCTAAGGGGGTAAAAAGGGTAAAAATCTGTACTTTTGGTACCTTTTATATTTCCTTAAAAAATTGTCACAGACTTGAAATTTGGACTGTATGTTCACCTCCCGGAATACAGATCCCATAAAGCTGGGTTTTTGCCAATGATGATTCTAATAGGGTAAAAAGGGTAAAAATATGTATTATGTAAAAAAGTACTTTTGGTACTTTTTTTTTATTTACTGAAATAATGGTTATTCGAACTTGAAATTTAGAAAGTAGGATCCTTTATTGAAATAAAACATTCTGGAACAAGTACGTTTCGAAAATTCTGTACCGTTTTTAAAAAGTACCTTTTATAAAAAGTACCTTTTATAAAAAGTACCTTTTATAAAAAGTACCTTTTATAAAAAGTACCTTTTATAAAAAGTACCTTTTATAAAAAGTACCTTTTATAAAAAGTACCTTTTATAAAAAGTACCTTTTATAAAAAGTACCTTTTATAAAAAGTACCTTTTATAAAAAGTACCTTTTATAAAAAGTACCCTTTATAAAAAGTACCTTTTATAAAAAGTGCCTTTTATAAAAAGTACCTTTTATAAAAAGTACCTTTTATAAAAAGTACCTTTTATAAAAAGTACCTTATATAAAAAGTACCTTTTATAAAAGTACCTTTTATAAAAAGTACCTTTTATAAAAAGTACATTTTATAAAAAGTACCTTATATAAAAAGTTCCTTTTATAAAAAGAACCTTTTATAAAAAGTACCTTTTATAAAAAGTACCTTTTATAAAAAGTACCATTTATAAAAAGTACCTTTTATAAAAAGTACCTTTTATAAAAAGTACCTTTTATAAAAAGTACCTTTTATAAAAAGTACCTTTTATAAAAAGTACCTTTTATAAAAAGTACCTTTTATAAAAAGTACCTTTTATAAAAAGTACTTCAAATATTTTGTATATATTATCATTATAGTGGAGGGTATTCTAGATTTGGCACAGCCGAATTTACTTCTTTACTTGTTTTTTTTTTTTAAATTTGCCTTGTTTTTTTATTTTTTGTGTTACCATATACAAGTTTTATTTACTTTTGATTTGTTTTTTGGGGGGATTTTTTTTATTTTTATTTATTGTTTTTTTAACCACTTGTTTTTTAACACAATTTCAGCAGAGATTTAAGCAAATTTATTAATACAAAAACATTTTGTAGGATAATAATTTTTTTTCTTTCTCCAAATTTGTTTTTAACAAAATGCTATGATCGTTTTATTCACTTGTTAATTAATTTATTTGTAATTGAGTTTAGGTATTAAACAATTTTTGTTCACGCTAATTTAATTTAAAATATATGACGAGAATAATTATAAACGTCTTGTATATATATTTACTAATTAATTGTTGAAATATTTGCAATAATAATTATGAATTATTTATCCGGATTAGAAAAACAATGAGTTTTTAGAATTTAAGCAATGCAGAGAGATATTTTTGTGAGATTTTAATTGATAGATTCTGATTGACTAATAACAATAAAATAGTAGCAATTAAAGAGAGTTTAGTGGAACTAAAATGCATTTAAAGCTAAATGTAGCTTAAAATTATCGATAATATTTATAATATAAAACTTAAAATATTTTTTAAAAAATAAAAATATTTTTAAACTAAAAAAAAAAAAAAATTAATAAATTTTTAAACTTTATGAAAAATTTTAAAAATATCGAGACAGAAAATTGCCAGAAAATTGAGTAAAAATTAAATCAGTGAATATATAATAGTCCGATATTATTCAGATTTTTTTTTTTTTAATAAGAAAATGATTTTGAATTCGATTATTTTATAAATCAAATTATTATTTACTGGTTGACAACCCAAACACTTCTTTAGCAAATGCAAATTAATGAATTTACAAATTGAATTTTTTGAAAATGGGGTATTCGTACTTTAACAGCACCTTTAAGAAAAAACCAGTTTTATTACATAACTTCAATAATGCATTTTAATCATAATAATAACAAGTAAGAAAATTTTACAGAAACAAAAATTTTTTGCAATTTTATTTTTTCCATTATGGAGTTAAAAAAAATTTGAAAAAATCTGAAAAATTTTTAAAATCTAGAAAAAAAAACATGTGACGGATTGTATTTCTAAAGGATATTACAGACTATACTATCGAGTAAAACGGTCTATACAAAATTGTATTTTTTATGGGCTAAACGCAAACATCAACAAAAAATTAAACTGGGGCCAAATTATTTTTTATTTGGTAGACGGATTGCTCTCTCTGTTTTTTGTGACAAGCGGTCCAGTAACATGTCGCAAGTGATGTATCAAGAATGAAAAATTTTATCACAAAGGTGGCAAGTGTTTTTTTTTTAAAGTTGTCAAGTTTGTGATATCCCAAGTAGAAATTCATGACGGTTATAAAAAAAAGCGTTTTTAAAGCACTCCAAAGTAGAAACTCATGACGGTAATAAAAAATAGCATTTTTAAAGCACTTCCAAGTGTAAATTCATGACGGTAAAAAAAAAAGTCGTGACTTATCAAAAATAAAGCATTTTTAAAGCATTATTTCATAACGCTTTATGAACGTTATGAAAAAGCCTTTTGAGATTACTTTTTCGCCAAATTTATGTTGGTTTAGGAATACATACATTTTTTTTACAACATTTTTTTACACTACTTTTTAAATATGGTTTATGACGACCAAAAACGCCGTCGAAATTATTAACTTTTATAAAATAATATTCACATACATTTTTCTTTATTTTTAATAATTTTAAGTTTTATTATCATTTATGTTAAAGAGTTATAGCAATTGTTTCGTTACACAATTTAGAAAGAATACACTTAACTTCTACCATATTAATGTTTATTTCAATTACATTTTTACACTCAGAAAATTATGTAAGTTACTACATGTTAGTTGTTTGTATATTTTACAGTAGTTAGTTGTTTTTAACTACAAAGTCAGTTGTTTTTGTATGAAAAATATCAAACAACTATTTCCGTTAGTTACTTTAAGTCGGTTTTTTGAACAACTAACAAAAAAGTACTGTAATGTAGTAACAGTTAATTAAAGTAGTTAATTATATTTATTTTATCTCTGAAAAAATTTCAAAGTTTTTTTTTCCAAAAAATAAAAAATAAATTTTCGTTTCATTATTTTTTTACAACTTTTTAAAAAAAAAAAAAAAAAACTTGTAAAAATTTTATATTCATTTTTTTCTAAAAAAAATTTTGAAAAAAAAATTATATATTGATTATTTTATTTTTACTACATTTTAGTTGTTTTGACTTCAAATGTAAGTAGTTTTTACTACATAAGTCAGTTGTTTTTTGTAAGTTAAAATAACTAACACTGTTAGTTGATTTAACTGAAAAAGTAGTTGACCCCAAAACAACTTACAAAGTAGTTATTTTAACTGAAATTTTCAGTTGATTTTACTAACATAATTCTTTGAGTGTATCCAAATGTTTAACCCTATACAGCCCTATATCTTTTGATGAAATTGGGTAATCAAAAAACTCGTTCATTTCATTGAAAACATTGCCTTTCAAAAATATACTATCAGATTTGTGTTTAGCTCGTTTTGTACTAAAAATTTTATTTACTATCATAATTTTCCCATTACTAATTGTAAGTAGGCATACGTTATCATTTTGGTATAAAAAAACAGTAATTTTGTATAAAAAAAATAATATATTTATCTTTTTTAAAACAATAAAAATTAAATCAAAAATAAACTTTCATTTGGTTTTTAAATTGGTGGAAAATTACTTTAGGTTTTGTATCTGAAATGCTTGTAAATTGCTTTTTTTGCATATAAAGCACTTTAAAATTGCTTTACATACCGTTTCAAAAGTGATACATTTTTGGTTTTTGCAATGCTTTAAAAGCGCTATAACGAAGCGTTCTAAAATCATTATTATAAATGTCTTTAAAAACGCTTCAAATAAACCGCCTAACGGTGTTATCATTAGGACAGTCTGAAAGCGCTCTGAGGATGGTTTTCGGTATGGTCTGAGAGCATTCGTACTACCATACAAAGCGCTTTAAAAGCGTTTTAACGGTTGTATTTTTCTACCTGGGATGTCATTTGGTTTAATTTTTAGAGTATGCATTTCAACTGAATTTCAACTGAGTTTTCTGAATTTCAATTGAACTTTTCTGAATTTCAATTGAGTTTGTCTGAATTTTATTGGAATTTTCTAAATTTTCAATGGGGTTTTTCCAACTTCTAAAATGCATATAGTTTTTATTAATAACTCTAAAATGCCACTGAAGCATTTTAAGATCAGATGAAAAACAACAGAATGAAAATCAAAAAATATACCCGGATGCGAAGATAAAATAGTTCACAAAACAAGACTTAAGACACAAACCTTAATATGTATAAACATAAAAATATATGTACCCTGAAAATATTGTTATACCCTCTAACCAGAGTATGGGGGTATACTGACTTTCTCATTCCGCGTGTAACGCATTAAAATATCGGTCGGAGACCCCATAAAGTATATACATATCATTGATCCATGATCGATTCTAAGACATTCTATGAATGTCCGTTCGTCTGTAGTTAGTTAGTTCCCATTTAGTTTCTCTTCATAAAGTCAAAATCGTATTTTCGAACCAGTCTACGATACAATCTCACAATCTTGATATTTTTTTTTTTTTTTTTTCAAACATGTTTCATTTTCAGAAATTTATCCAGACATTGCTACACGCAGCATTTTACTATCATTTATTCAAATCAAATTCAATGTTTTTATAGAGTGTATTTCAAAATATAAAATAAATAATAAAAGTTTAGGCTGAGACGTTTTAAAGTGGGCATGTAACAAGGGTGCGCCAAACAATAAAAGTTGAGTGCAATGTTTAAACAAGAACAAAAAGTACATACATACATACTTTTTGCAAATAACTTGACGTCAAGTTAAGCTAAAACTTTGATAATTTTTATAAGATTTTAATATTTTAACATTCAAAAAGAACAATGTCCCAAAAAATTAAACAACAAAATGAGATAAGTGGTAAACAAAACAAAATATTTACCACCTTATTCATATTAAAATTTAAACATTTATAACAGGTTTATAAAACGGATTTTGTATGAAAAATCGTTTTAGAAACCTGTAATAAAGTATTCAATTTTGAATAATGGGGCGAGACATTAATATTCGCGAATACTTAAAATAGTTATATCTTAGATTTATTTTAGGCCGAATGTTACAGCCAGCACTTAAGTTTAAGTGTGCAACTAATGACACACAGTGTCTTTTTGACATATCTGCAATTATTCTGACTTATGTATTTGGATTTGTATTATTATTTTGACTTATGTTTCTGAATCTACCAAATGTATTTTCAAGTTGGACCCAAAGTCTTCAAGTAGAAAAGTTAAATTCGACTTGTCCGAATCTATGAATACCCTCCACAATGCCCTTTTTAAGTGAAAGTAAATTTTTTAACGTGAAAAAAATGAAATTTTTGATTAGAAATATTTTATTTTGTGTAAAATTTTTTTTTTTTAAGTAATTTTTGAAAAAAAAAAAAATAATTTACTATTTTTTTTTTGGGTGTAAAATTTTTTTTGATTGTATTTTTTTTAGGGTAAAAATGTTTTTGAGTGACAAAAATACGTTGTAAAATATTTTTGTGACTTACCAATGGTTTTAAAACAGGTTTAACGGGTTTTCAACACGTGAATTTAAGGTGAAGCTAATCTAAAATTCACGGTTTTGCTAATAACTTTTTAACCAATGGACCGATTTGGGTGAAATTCAATACGAACTAGGCTGGAGGAACGAAAAACATATATGCCAAGCTTCAGCTTCCTCAGAATTGCTTTTCGAAAGTTATAGAGCTTTTTATCTCATAAATTCACGAAAAACCCTTGCCGAAATTCAGTCTTTTGCTCATAACTTTTGAACCTCTGGACAGATTTCGCTGGATTGCAATACCAACCTGACCAGGTAAATGCCCAACATATATGCCAAACTTCAGGAGCCTCCGTAAAGTCGTTCAAAAGTTAGGGTTTTTTTCACAGACAGACAGACGGACGGACGGACATCGCTAGAACGTCTTAAAATCGATGGAGGATCATGAATATATATACTTTATGGGGTCCTAGACCAATATTTCGAGGTGTTACAAACGGAATGACAAACTTATATATACCCTCTATCACTAGAGTGGAGGGTATAAAAAATTGGCGGGTATTTATAGCTATCCGCGAAGTGCAAAAAATTAGCAATTTGTAAAAAAAATCAAAATGGATATCAAAATTTCGGTAAAATAAAGCGTATTAAAAAAATAAAATTAAAAAAAGTTAGCTGATCGGTATAAATGTATTTATACTTTAAAGATTTTTAAAATGCATCCAATATTAAGTCATTTGTAGGTTTTGTGTGCATGGTCCGCAAAAAATAAACTGGCCTATATTACGAAAATGAAATTTGATAAAACTTTTATAATAATGTATTCTGAAAGTCTGTACCAAAACCATGTAAAGTAGTGTAATATTTCAATATTGAAAGCTTGTAAAATCTATTTTTTATAATAAATCATTATGTTTTCCATATTTAATATATCTTGAAGTTCTTAAAAGTCATTAAAACTATTCGCCGAAAGAGTAATAAATAAAAAAAAATAAATAAACTGTAAATGTACTTACCTTAGTTTTAAGTAATTTGTATTGTCTTTATATGGTATAATGAAATTTTAAACATGAATATATGTGGTGATATTAAAGATGATGAATATACTTGAATTATTTTAAAACTTAAATTAAAGATCTTGATAATCTATAAATAAAAATTAAAATTAAAAAAATAGAGATTAATTAATGGATGGATGGATAATAAATTTATTACAAATACAACATTTACCTTTAATATTTTTGAAACTTAAACATAAGTTTTAATAAATCTCTTGATATAATTTAAAAACAAAAAAAATGTTGTGTAATTTAAATTAATATTAATGGAATAGTTAAATGAGTTTTGAAGTTTTAATTCTATTTTTTTAAGTTCACATACGAACTTGAAATTTACCAGCTTTGGTAATGTACTTAACACCTTTAAAAGGTTTATATTTTTCACCATACATATCAAGACGATTAACTTTAAGGCCAGACACTGCCATTTGAGAAATTGTAAATTGTACACTAATGGTAGGATTAGAACCCAAGCTAGGAGTACCAGGAGGAATAGAAACCTAAAAAGAAATATAAGTTAAAAAAATTGTCTATGAAATTTGAAATTATTAACTTACTGTTCCTCTTATATTAGGTAAATTGCTCACATCAATACGTCCTACTTCCCAGGTTAAAGTTTTCGACACCGAATCAAATGTATATTTTCCTTGATTTGGTGTTAGTATACAATTCAAAACACATTTTGGCATAGCAATTTCCAATTTAACTTTATCAACAGAACGACCCATTAAGGTGCGTGTACCAACCGTCAAATCTAAACGACCTTGTTCTCCTGTTTTTATAGAGAAATTATGACGAATATATATGGGTATAGCCACCACCGATTGTGAACTAATGTGATAGGACATTAAACGAAAATTACCATCTGGTGGTATAAAACTTAATAAACGTTCAGCTTCCCATCTCTTAAAGCGAACACAAGGATGAAATGATACATCATCGAAAAGACGAGGATTCATAAACGATAATGTTAAATCTGGCATACCAGATAGTTTAATGCAACAATCAATCTAAAAGTATATATTTTAGTTATTTGGAGATTTCTAAAAAAGTGTGATATAATAAATCTTACATAGCCTTGTATTTCAGCAAATACCGTAGAACCAGATTTATCAATGATGGCATCTACTTCTTCGATAACATCGAAATAGGCTTCATTATTGGTATAGCGAACACCGCTACGACGCCAAGGTATGGCAGATAGTTGACCCTGTGGTAATGTTGTGCTGACACTAAAAATATTTAATTTAAAAAAGAGTTTCAGATTTTTTGGGAAAATTGCTCAAAACGTAAGATTTTTTTTGGCAAATGTCTCAGAATCTACTTTTTCTAAATAGAAAAATGTCTCAGAACCTGAGACTTTTTCTATATAGAAAAAATGTCTCAGAATCTGAGACTTTTTCTATATAGAAAAAATGTCTCAGAATCTGAGACTTTTTCTATATAGAAAAAATGTCTCAGAATCTGAGACTTTTTCTATATAGAAAAAATGTCTCAGATTCTGAGACTTTTTCTATATAGAAAAAATGTCTCAGAATCTGAGACTTTTTCTATATAGAAAAAATGTCTCAGAATCTGAGACTTTTTCTATATAGAAAAAATGTCTCAGAATCTGAGACTTTTTCTATATAGAAAAAATGTCTCAGAATCTGAGACTTTTTCTATATAGAAAAAATGTCTCAGAATCTGAGACTTTTTCTATATAGAAAAAATGTCTCAGAATCTGAGACTTTTTCTATATAGAAAAAATGTCTCAGAATCTGAGACTTTTTCTATATAGAAAAAATGTCTCAGAATCTGAGACTTTTTCTATATAGAAAAAATGTCTCAGAATCTGAGACTTTTTCTATATAGAAAAAATGTCTCAGAATCTGAGACTTTTTCTATATAGAAAATATGTTTCAGAATCTGAGACTTTTTCTATATAGAAAAAATGTCTCAGAATCTGAGACTTTTTCTATATAGAAAAAATGTCTCAGAATCTGAGACTTTTTCTATATAGAAAAAATGTCTCAGAATCTGAGACTTTTTCTATATAGAAAAAATGTCTCAGAATCTGAGACTTTTTCTATATAGAAAAAATGTCTCAGAATCTGAGACTTTTTCTATATAGAAAAAATGTCTCAGAATCTGAGACTTTTTCTATATAGAAAAAATGTCTCAGAATCTGAGACTTTTTCTATATAGAAAAAATGTCTCAGAATCTGAGACTTTTTCTATATAGAAAAAATGTCTCAGAATCTGAGACTTTTTCTATATAGAAAAAATGTCTCAGAATCTGAGACTTTTTCTATATAGAAAAAATGTCTCAGAATCTGAGACTTTTTCTATATAGAAAAAATGTCTCAGAATCTGAGACTTTTTCTATATAGAAAAAGTGTCTCAGAATCTGAGACTTTTTCTATATAAGAAAATTGTCATATATAAATTAGGTACACCAGTTTAAAACATTAAAATTAATACTAACTTGCTTTTACCCGTCACCGAATTGGCAATTGTTCTCAATATAGTCGGTGGTTTAATCAATTCCTTCAAAATATTACTTTCCGTAGCTAAGGGGAAGCCATTATCTAACATTTCATCTAATAACTCATAAACCAAAACATAATTTTCCTTAATGATAGTTTCAGAACAATCACCAAAATAATCTTCGAATGTATCGACAACACGATGTAAAAACTCAATTACAAATAATGGAGGCACTTCTTGTTTACAAGCAGCCACCAATGAAATTCCTTTCCGTTGTACGGTTATCAAGTAGTAATGTGGTGTAGAGATGACGGGATTTACATCCTATTGAAAAAGGAACACAAAATAATCCTTGCGAATACAAAAACAAAAAAATGTCACTTACATATGGTGAATTTCTTTGGGCATCTAAAAAATAATCACAAACAGATCTTGAGACCACGGAACGCCAATGTTTTTCAAGAAAGACATCTCTGCAAGAAAACAAACATGGTTTATAAAATTTTGGGAGTTTAAAATGAGAAAATCTTTTTAACTCACCCACTATTATTTACAATAAATAAACTATGGATCATATTTTTGTATTTTTAACAATATTCGGACAATTTTGTTTAATTTTGTTAGGAGAAAACTAAAAAAACGTAAAAATTGCCAACAAACTTTTCACACCAATACCGTTACATATATCTCAGCTGTTTTTCTGCAGGGTTGCACAGAAAAGTATTAAGAAGAAAAATGTTTTAAAAGTAAAAAGTACCAATAAAAAAGTCCCTTTATGATTTAGTTCTTTTTTTAATACGCAGGTGGCGTTATAGTCGCTGATAAAACTGAAAGTTTTTTTCCGAATTTCACCTGAAACAATAGGTTCGTTCCACAGCGTTACCGCGGGTGGCCTCGTGAAAAGCGTTCCCGTACGCAAAAATAGGGTAAATGAGAGAGTTTTTAAGAGAATAACTTAGTTTCTCATTTTACCGAACTTACCCGCACTTTTTTTTCGGGTAAATTGGTAACAATCAATGTTGAAAAAACACACACAAAAAAATATTTTACCAATAACTTGGGAGGATATGCGTTTTTAAAGTTTTTTACATTATTTATGAAAAATTTTGTAACATTTTACCAAGTTTTTGCATAATTTTGGTTAAAGTTTGTAAAATTACACAAGGTTAAATACTCTTATGAATATTTTCTAAACATTTATCAGAAACAAGCAAAAACTTGGTAAAATAATGATAGTTTTTGCATAATATATGCAAAAAACTTTAAAAACGCATATCCTCCCAAGTACTTGGCAAACAATTTTTTGTGTGCATTTGTTTTTTTGTGAAGCTAAGTTTGTAATTTAAATAAAATAAAGAACTAATCCAAGGAAATGTGTTAGGTTAGGTTAGGTTAGGTTGTAAGTGGCTGCTGACGTTTTACGTCAACACACGTAGACTCTGAGGTCCATTGTGATACCACGGGATCGTAATAGGTTTCCCTACTAGTCCCTGTCGTTAAACCAGTTTGAGCTTCTTATGAAACTCCTTAGATGTTGAATTTTGACATCCGACAAATCTGAAAGATCGTACAGCTCCCTAGATCCCAGTGAAGCAAGTCGCTGACCAGAAAGTGCCGGGCAATGGCAAATAAAGTGTTCGATAGTTTCCAACTCCTCTTCATCCATGCAACTTCGGCAAAAGTCATTCGACGGCACATTTAACCGCTCTGCGTGCTTCCCTATAAGACAGTGTCCGGTAATTATAGAAACCACCGTTGAAATCTCTCCTCTTGGAAGCGATATCAGCTCACTTGTGCGCCCCTGATTAAGAGAAGGCCAAATCAGTCGTGTTGTCTCACACGTCCATCCATTTGCCCATCTTTGATTAGTCTCCGTCGCAGAACAAAGCCGTAGGTTTTGCTTGCAAGTTTCTAGAGGCATACCAACACATTCCAATTCTACCTGTAAGGTAGTTCCTAGTCTTGCAAGCTCATCGGCTTTGCAATTCCCTGGAATGTCTCTGTGCCCTGGGACCCATATGAGTCGTATGTTAAACTGCTTGGCCATCTCATTTAAAGACGTGCGGCAGTTAAGGGCAGATCTTGTTTTCAGAAACATTGAATCCAGGGACTTGACCGCGGCTTGACTGTCAGTATAGATGTTGACTGCGGTTGTAGACAAGACATTGCAGCTCAACCAGTCAGCCACTTCTTTTATTGCCAGCATCTCTGCCTGGTAAACACTGCAATGATCTGGCAATCTACGAGCCAGGCTCAACCCAAGCTCTTCCGAATAGACTCCAAAGCCCACTTGTTCGTGCAGCCTCGATCCATCTGTGTAAAAATGTATGGTAGCTCCACTACCCGGAGTATCCCCCATCCAAGACTCCCTGGATGGTATCATAGTGGTAAAGTGGCGCTCAAAGAGGCTCAAAGAGGGAGCACAGTCCACATTTTGTGGTATTGTTATCTTTTTCAAGATCGCGCTATGGCCACAATCACTGCTCCTCCATTGCAGCGTGCTATTAAGTCGAATTGCCGACGCAGCCGCATACTGCCTACCCAATATGTCCAAGGGTATCAGGTGAAGGAGGATTTCTAATGCAGCCGTAGGTGTAGTACGAAGAGCACCAGTGATGCACATTGACGCCATTCTCTGTACCTTCGTGATAAAGACAAAGTTCGCTTTTGTTTCCAAAGCAGGCCACCAGACAATGATTCCATACAGCAAAATTGGACGCACCACTGCTGTATAGATCCAATGAACGACTTGAGGGCTAAAACCCCATCGTTTTCCAATGGCCCTTTTACAGGAATACAAAGCAATCGTTGCTTTTCTCACCCGTTCCTCAATATTACGCCTGAAATTCAGCTTCCTATCTAGAAATACTCCAAGATACTTGGCTCCATCTGAGAAGGTGATTTCAGTACCGTCCAGAGAAATAGGATCAAAAGCAGGAATCTTATTTTTCCTTGTAAACAAAACAAGCTCTGTTTTACTAGGATTAACTCCTAGGCCACAGTCTCTTGCCCATTTAGACAGATCTTTCAGAGAACCCTGAAGAATGTCCCGCAATGTTGGCAGATGCTTCCCCTTTACCGCTATCGCGACATCGTCAGCATATGCGATAACATGACAACCACGTGCTTCTAGAGATAGTAGCATTGAATTCAGTGCCAGGTTCCAAAGAAGCGGCGAAAGAACACCTCCTTGTGGTGTGCCCCTATTGACAAATCGAGATATGATGGACGCTCCCAATTCAGACGTTATACGTCTATTGGCAAGTAGGTTTTCCACCATTAAAACGATTTCACGCTTTACTCCCAGACCAGACAATGCCAATATTATCGATTCTGGAATGACATTATTAAAAGCCCCCTCAATATCAAGAAAGGCCACCATAGTGTACTCCTTTACCGAAAGCGATCTCTCGATGGTACCAACGAGCTCATGAAGAGCTGTTTCCGTTGATCGTCCCTTGCTGTATGCATGTTGCTTTGTCGAAAGCAACCTCGGGTCAATCACTCTACGCAAATATGAGTCTATCATTCGTTCCATTGTCTTTAACAAAAAAGAAGACAGACTAATTGGTCTGAAATCCTTCGGAGCTGTGTGGGAACTTTTCCCAGCCTTCGGGATAAATACGACTCTGGTATCCCTCCATTTTAAAGGAATATACGACCAGTTGATGCATGCTGTGTATAGATTATACAGCAACGGGGCTATATAGTCCAACACTTGCTGCAACTCAGCCGGGATTATACCATCAGGTCCCGGAGATTTATAGGGCCTGAAGCTTTTTATCGCCCAGATTAATGTTGGCATATTTATTATTTCCGAAGCAATTTCAGATGCTTGGGCGTCAGAACGTTCCAAAGCTTGAAACGGCGTCATGGAATTGCCCGGAAAATGCGTGTTTAAAAGGAGATCCAGCGACTCTCCACTGGAGGAAGACCACACCCCATTAGGATCTTTCAGGTATCCTAGGGTGCAAGGAGAAGAAGCCAGAACCTTGCGCAGCCTGGATGCCTCAGAAACGTCTTCTATGTTTCCACAGAAGTTTTTCCAAGAATCACATTTGGCATTTCTGATCATCTTTTTATAACTCTTAAGTTGCAGCCTGTATGCAGACCAGTCCTCGTCCGCTCTTGAAAATTTAGCCTTATTAAAGAGCTTTCTGCAGGAATCTCTGCTCGTCTGCAACTCATTTGACCACCAAGGTGGCTTTTTTTTCCCTCTAGGCTTTGCAGAAGGGCAAGACGCATCCAGGCACCTATTACAAACATTTGTTATATGGTCAACCAGACAGTCAATTTCCGCTAAACTATGCGGTTCAGATAGGGGTACTTCATCCAAAAGCAAAGAAAAAGTCTCCCTATATTTCACCCAGTTTGTTCTTCTCAGATTTCTAGAGACTGTCTCAACCGGGGCACGCTCCCTGAGTAAAAACTCAATGTAGCGATGATCTGAGAAAGAATGCTCTTCCAAAACTCTCCAGTCATCAATTCTATCAGACAATGTATCTGATACAAGTGTTACGTCAAGAACCTCTTGCCGCGTACTTGTAACGAAAGTTGGTTCACTACCCTTGTTACAAATATACAGGTTAGTGCTTAACAAAAACTCCAAAAGTGATTCGCCTCTATCATTTGTGTCTGTACTACCCCATATCGAATGATGTGCATTAGCATCACAGCACACTAGTAACTGGTGTCCCCTAGATTCAGACTCCCGAATCAGACCGCCAACCTTCTCCGGGGGTATTGGCCCCGGATTAGGAAAATACGCAGAGGCGAGCCAAATAGATTTCCCATGAAGCTCTAAGCTAGCCGCTGTAACATCCATATCACTAAAAGTTGATAAAAAGAATATATTTAAGCCATTTTTCGCCAAGATGCAGGCTCTTGGTGAGCCCTCACCTTTGGCAACCATCAACTTAAACCCAGGGGTCTTCAATCCGCAAACCCTGCCACCCCGCACCCAGGGCTCTTGGATAAAAACCAAGTCAACTGCTCCTGTCGTCAGGCGCAGCAATAGTGCAGCTGAGGCTGCCTTACAGTGATGGAGGTTTATTTGTAGGAACCGCAACATCTTGCTTTTTTTCCACCATCCTTTCCACCACCGTGTTATTGGCTTCATCCTCCGTGTTATCATAGAGGTCGCATTCGTCCCCAGATTCGGTTTCGAATAAGCCAGATATGTGTCCCATCTGTTCTGAATCGGAGGCAACAGAACTCTCCGAATTCCTCACTGCATGGGCCTCGTCCTGAATGTCACCCATAGTGGCATCAGCTTTATCCTCCGTGCCATCACAGAGGTCGCATTCGTTGCCAGATTCGGTTTCGAAAATGCCAGATGCATCTCCCATCAGCATAGAATCGGTCAGCTGAATATCAACCTTTTCCAGATTCTCCTCCCCAGCCGACTCTGCCACTGGCTTGTCTGCTTCCAAAATAGGCTTCTGGTCGCCCTTGTAGACATTGACTCTTATATGAAAAAAGCCAAATCTAATAATGCCGTCAGTCCTGGCTAAAAGCGGAAGCGATTCCTCATTAACCAAGACCACTGCTTGACGACGAGCGCCCTCCATCTCACCCAATCTGGCAATTTGCCAATTCTGAGTTGGAAGGTCAGGATTGCAGACTTTTATCATCTTTAGAATCACCGCAGTGTCACTTGTAGCCATTGGGATCCATGCATGAGCTCTGGGTTGCGAGGGGATATCATGTTTTTCCACAACGTCCAGTCTGGCTCCAGGCCATAACTCTCCCACTTGGCTAATGGCAACCTTAAACACGGCTGCGGATCTTTCGTTTCCAAAAGCAACGAGTTTTACTCGCCCCTGATACCAACCTGCGTTGACAGTAGTAGGGAGAAAATCAGGCATACTCTCAAGAAGCCTATAGTAGATTTCATTTAGTTTAGTTTCAACTAAACTCCACTTGTCCCTTGGAATACTACAATCCCCATTTTGCCTGTTTATCACAGCCCTAACGAAGTTACCTTTCACCACTTCACTAAAAGACTGAGTCCAGACGTTGCCGGTCACCTTAGATCTTTTAGGTAAAGGTTTCTCGTCGGGCGAGCGCAACCTTTTACCAGACTTCGATGACGAGGCCGAAACAGCGCTCTGTTTGTCAGATGCGCGCATTGCCGAAAGTTTGTCCTGTTCTTCAATGACTCCTTTCGCCCATGATAGCGACGCCTTCTCACGTTCGGAGAGCTTCGTTCCATCGAGTTGGCTTAGTCTGTTAATTATTTTCAAACAAAGCCTTCTCTGGTTGTGCCTGACCTTTGATGGCTTAAGTTTCTTTTTCTTTTTACCACCAATATTAGGCTGAGCACCCCTACCAGAATCAAGGCCGGACTTCAAGGTCGCAACCCTAAGACCAGTGCTAGGACCAGCACCAGTCGGTGAGGCAGAGCCTCGAACTAAATCGGTATCATTTGTGTCCATATTTTCATTTTCCTTGATGTGGTAATGAAAATATCACAAAAATACCTATTACGAACAAACCTATTACGAACAATTTTAGTAATTCAATTTATAGCACGGAGTTAAAATAAAACACGTCCACACTCGTCAACAGTTGAACGAATAAGGAAATGTGTTATTTCAATACAAAAAAAGATAATTTGTTATTAAAATAAACTTTTACAATTTGTTTTCTTGTTTAAAGTAATTTTTCTTACGAAAATATTTTAGCGTTATTGGTTTGTTTACATTTTCTATTGTTTTGGGCTTGAAATGTGGTTTTTTGCGTTGCCGTACTTTTTGAATTTTTGTGGTATCGTAAGAGGTTTTTTGAGTTTCTCTCATTTTAACGAACTTTACCCGGAAAGTTCTGGAACACACCCAATAATTTAAATTCGTCCTTTGCAAATATACTGATACCATACAATAGGCCGAATCGATTTAACTTTAACAAAATGACCCCATACAATTTTTGTATAAAAAAAAATCCTTCTGCTACCGCTTCGTGGTTGAAGTTAAAACCTACAACAAAATGAAAAAATATTTGGAAAAATATTTTTAGCCTGTCTAGAGAATATCACATTTATAAATGTTAGAAAAAAAATCGCAAATTATTGCACTTTTAAGAAATAAAAATCGCTAAATCCTAAGTGCATGAGCTCCTTCTTCAAGATAAGTTACTTTGAAAAAATTATGTATGGTGGAAAACCTTTTGATAGTATTCCAAATGCCTTCCCCCAAGTCTTATAGAAATTAAAAAAAAAATCCCTGGGTTTGGGAGTGTGAGTGGAAAATAAAATTGCGTGGGTGAGTGTGCGTGAGTCAATTTTTTTGCGTGATTTATTTTAGCTTCATATTTCCTTTCGTCACGAAAAAAGCCAACAAATTTTGTAAAATGTGGCTAAACTTTAAATTTCGTTCGGAAAAAATTTCTAAAATTTGGCTAAACTTTAAATTTTGCTTTTAATTCTGTTAGATTTTTGAAATTTCACTTTTTTGTATAAATAAGAGCTTTGTGAGAATGAGTTAACGTGAGTGTGAGTGACACTTGCGTGAGTGCACGTGCGTGTAAATTGTATTAAGTTTACTCACATGATTGTGAGTGCGTGTGAGTAGAAAAAATATGCTTGTGAGTAAGTGTGCGAAAAATCCTGTCGTGAGCTCGAGTGAGTCAAAAGTCACTCACGCGCCCATCTCTGGATTTATATTATTTTTAAAATTATATTTATAAAAATTAATTTTAAAAAAATATATAATTTGGCGATTTTTATAAATAAATTAAAAGTAGTTCTTTCCTCGCATCTGGCATCACATTACTGTTTATCCTCTCTGACAAAAACAGCTGATCAGCTGTCAAAAGTTTTTTTTCTCGAAAAAGTAAATATCCACAACAAAAGTAAAGTCACAAAAAGTTAATTTTTTCCTTGTAATTTACAATAATTAATTTATTTTTTTTAATATCAATATTGAAAAATAACGAAATAAGTGAGTGATACAAGCAAAATGGGTAATAAACAAATTAAACAACATTTAGAAACTGCACAAAAAACTGGAATACTGAAAATTTCACTGCAACGACTACAAGAATTGCCACCACAATTGAAAACTTATCCCAATGTCCTGAAAACTTTGGATTTATCACAAAATCGCTTTGAACGAATACCGGAAGAGGTGGGACGATTTACGCTTATCAAACATTTTAATATGAGTGGGAATCGTATAACAGAAGTACCAGATACAATGGGTGAATTAATCAAATTGGAGGTGCTGATATTAAATGATAATATGATAACACGTATACCGAGGACATTAGCCAATTGTAAAAATTTAAAAACTGTCAACTTAAGTCACAACCAAATAACTGAATTTCCCATTATGTTGTGTGGCTTGAAACATTTAGATGTTTTAGATTTATCACGCAATAAAATCATTGCCATACCAAATGAGGTGGGAACATTATATGTGACTGAACTGAATTTAAATCAAAATCAAATATCATCATTATCAGAAGAGATAGCAGCATGTCCTAAATTGAAAACTTTACGTTTAGAAGAGAATTGCCTGCAGGCAAGTGCTTTTACTCCTCGCATACTAAAAGAATCCAAAATTTGTAATCTAAATGTCGATGGCAATTTGTTTCAGTCAAAACAATTTACTGATTTAGATGGCTATGATGCCTATATGGAACGTTATACAGCTGTTAAAAAGAAAATGTTTTAATAAATCTTATTAAACGATTTGGTAAAGTCAAAAGACAGCTTTTTATGGAAAAAAAATAATCAATATCACCACCTAACAAGGGAAGTATCTCAACCCTTATGAACCGATTTGCATGAAACGTAAAATATATATAAAAGAGACAATTCTAAGGTTGGGGTGTCTCGGCTTATCGGCCATATCGGGGATTTAGGGGTTCAAAACATGGGTCAAAAAATGGCGAAAAAATCGTTTTTTGGATTTTTCAGCCATTTCTTTCTAAGAAACTATATGATGTTTACATATGAGAAGAAAGGTTTTTTTAATGCCTATCCAACGGTGGTATACCCTTGTAAAATTTTGGCTTCGTTAAATACTTTTTTCATGAAAATGTAAAAATTTTGGGGGGTATTTATATGAAGACATAGAGCTACGATGTCCATATGAATACGAAATAATCTTTATTAAATTTAAGTCGACACGTATTTTTGCTCTAGAGGATATTCCTGTTAGTTCGTGAGTTATCGAAATTTTCCCGGAGGTCCATATGGTTTCATAAGGGGACAACGAAATTTTGAAACACTAATATGGCCGAAAAGCCGAGACACCCCAACCTTAAAATCGTCTCATTTATATATATTTTAAGTTTCAGGCAAATCGGTTCATAAGGGTTGAGATACTTCCCTTGTAAGTAATAAACGCTTTCTTATGCATTCTTTATTTAGTTATTTTTTTAGAAAATTTTTTCAAATTGTATTAGATTGATTAATATATATCATTGTATGTGAGTGTGACTGTATATTTTATCTTTTCTTTATAAATTATTTTGATAATTATTGTATTAAATAAATATATCTTAAATAAAGTAATGTGTTAAACAAATTACATTTTAATTATTAAATGTCTGTATGTTAACTATGCAAAAAAAAAAACTGAATTTTGGAACTTTTACAGTAAAAAAATTTAAAAAATGAATAAACGACCAAAGCGTTATCTAGTAAATAAGTCATACAGTGCTATTTTCCAGTATTGGGGATAGGTTAGGTTATTTCAAACAAAACTATTTCCAAGAGTAGTTTAATATATAATTTGATAATAAAATTTTCTTATAATTTTTAAGAAAAACGAAATTATTTTCAAAATCCCTTAGCGTATGCTATGAAATATTTAGTATATCAAATTTTTTTTGCAAGTTTTACTCAACAACAGGGTGTATCAAATAAAACAAAACATGTAGTTATATTTTACAGAAACTAAAGCATACTTTTAGGCATAGTGCAACCAGTTGTTTTTCAGGAAATATTAAACGATAAAGATGTTTTATATTAGAGATGCGCACAAATTATGTGATTATCTTGAATCACGTCATTCGTGAGTATTTTTTTTTACTTACGTGAGCGTCAGAAACAAAAAAAGTTCGTGCGTGAGTAAAATTGTTGCGTTAATTTTTCGTGATTATAATTTTTTCCTCGTTTTTTATACTCTTTACTCTAGTGATATATATGACAAACCCTATAAGTTTGCCATTCCGTTTGTAACACCTCGAAATATTGGTAAAGGACCCCATAAAGTACATATTATAAGCATCAATAAAAATACGGACTTGATGATTTGAGGATTGTCAAAATAATGAAAATTTTATTATTTTTCTTTTTTGATTTATTTATAAAATGTTTCACTGACTATTTCAGAAATATTTAAAAACACAGTGCTTACAACTCGGCCACGCACCTTTCCTCACGTCCCCGTGATGAATCTGTAATAATACAAACTACAGCTGTTTAATTCAAAATTGTTTTGAATCAAAAAGTGTAACCACACACTTAACCGCACTTATTATTCTCTTTTAACTACAATTTTGAGCATTTACTTGACCAAATAGTATTATTTATAAAAGCAAAAATAAAATGAGTCCTTATCTATCGATATTTGATAGTATTCACTTGCACAATCTGGACCAGTGAATTTTCTTCCACCTTATCTAGCATTTCATCATCTGTCCCTAGCATAGGACAATTTTCCAATTCAGAACTCTGAAAACTATCAGTAATCCATTTCACTTTTTAACTAAAAGAAAAGTTCTGAAATCTGAATACGATCTGTATTCCCTATCTTTCTTTTTAACTAAAAGAATAGGTCTAGAAAAAGCAGATGATGAGTTCTGATTAAGGTTACATTTTCATTCTATCTTTTCTCGAACGACTCCTTTTATCATTTAGATCACAATAATCAATATTCCTTACATCCAATTTAAAACCATCTAAATTTACCTTTTAAAAATTTATCAATCTGATATTCCGGACATCCTAAACACACCGAAAAGCCATAAATGTTAATCGCCAACACCATTATTAATCAATTAACCCAACCGCATATTCGTTGGGAAGGAAATACAATTCCGTGGTCAACAAAAATTTAAGTTCGGATGCGATTTACCAATATTCTCCAAATTATAAACAAACACACAATTTTATGACATTTTCAAGCTTTCTTAATACATATCTTTGGTTTTAGTAGAAAAACAATTCCCGGTTCTAGTAACGCTTCAGATTTTTAGCATCAACTAGCAAAAGGTATTCAACCGTTATTCCGGCCAAAATTATTCGTTTTATTAGTTCCTGTTTTATTTTTAGTCTGTTGTGTTATCCATAAATTTGGCACTTCATTCTCAAAATATTTCCTTGACTGAAGTCTTCGCACAATTAGCCCCACAAATGTCAGAAAAACCTCACTGCATCAGCAATCCCATTTCAAAACCATTGACTATTTTCATTTCATGTTGCAGTTAGTAATAGCTTTCTTTTAGATCCCACCGCTGCTTTATAAGCATCAATAAAAATACGGACTTGATGATTTGAGGATTGTCAAAATAATGAAAATTTTATTATTTTTCTTTTTTGATTTATTTATAAAATGTTTCACTGACTATTTCAGAAATATTTAAAAACACAGTGCTTACAATATATTCATGATCCTCGATCGATTCTAAGACGATCTAGCGATGTCAGTCCGTCTCACAGTGGGAAAAATTGCCAATCTAGCGGGAAATAATTCAAAATATAACTAACAGATTTTAACAAAGTTATAATGCGATTTTAAAGTGGGATAGTGACTGCGTTTTATTCCGTTAAGAACTTAAAGTTTAGTTAACCCATTAGGGAATTACACACTATCAAATGTTGACAATTTATTGGGCTCTCACAGTTAGTTGTTTATAATAGTAAACTTGTCATCGCCGTGTATCGGAAGGGGTAAGCCGTTACCTACCAAGTGTTTGATTTCTTTTAAAGGGTACTATTAGGTATATTATGTATAAATTTCCATACGTTATCTGTTTTGCGAAGGCTCCCCCGTAACGAATTATATAAACAACGTTTTTTTTTTAACTTGTTTAAATTCTTTTGGAGCTACAAAAAAAACGCTGTCAGATGCTGCTTAATCTTTAATTATAGATTATTCTACATATAATGAAGTATTACTATTCAAAAAATTAGCTGCGTAGGCCTGCGTAGCGATTTTTTAAAATTATTTTTGTAATTTTGGTCTTTCAATAATTATAATTCTAAACCTAGGCAGCGATGAACGCGACTCACGTATATGTTGAGAATCGCGAAGGATTGTTAGTAATTTGTTTTTAACATAGTAGAGCGTCAAAATCTTGAAAAAAGTTCGTGCTGAATTAAAATTATTTTTGATTTTATGATTTTTAAATAACCGATTTAAGTCGCATTCAGTTGGTGAAAAAATTCTTAATAAAAATATTGTTATAAATAATAATAAATTTACTACTATCATTTGAATTGGTTAATAAACTCTTTGGTTTTTTTAAATTTGTTTGACATGTCATTTCAACAGAGAGAGATATTTGAATTTTGGCGTAAATGCGACAGTACATCTGATCGGAACTCAACAGTTATCAATTATATCTTGTCCAAACTTGGAAATAACATCTGCAACGAGAATGATAGCTATAAAAAACTAACTGTTAGTGTGCGAGATTTATGTAGTAAATTCAAATGTAGATGGGCCAGTGTTTCTCGCAATTTATATAGTTTTGAAAATCATTACAATATATGGTTGAATGAAAATATAGATTTTCTAGTAGAAGACGAAGAACCAGGACCTTCACAACCTCGAGGGCGTCCTTTGAAGACTTTTTTGGAAACGACAAAAAATCCAAGAGGAGTCGTGTTTCGAATCTTGTACAAATTAACATCAAGGAATAATTATTGGTCGCTACGAAAGTAAGTCTGTACAAATCTGGAAAGAGAGATGCAGCCCAATTATTAGATGAAATTAAAAAAAAAACACCAAAAAGGGCTACAAAGATGAAAAAAGCCGTATTTTACACCTCTGAAGCATCGACATAATACACACCAGAAGAGGCAATGGCACTAAACATTGACAAAAGGTTAACTAAAAATTCGTATATGCTTATGCAATCACATGCTAGGACTCCTATTTTAGTTATATGCTGGATGTAGGGTATATGTCCAAATGTTATCAGATTTCGCTTACAATATTTGATAACCCCATTTACTTTTAAAAAGTATAAAATTCTTATTTTAAACATAATTTTCCACAGCTAACAGGTACAAAAAAAAATACTCCTGAGGTAGTCGTATATAACACCTTTTGGGGCACCCTGTATTGAAAAACAGTTTCTTATTATTCATTTTACAAAAAGCTCATATCCTTAGCTATAAAATCTCCAAGTATTGTTATCGGATCAGACCAGTAGTTTAGAAGATATGATTTTTTTCCTGCCAGATTGGTGTTTTTTCCCACTGTGCGTCTGTCTGTTGAAAACACGTTAACTTTTGAAAGACTTTACGAAGGCTCCTGAAGTTTGGCATATACACTCATAGAAATATCTTAGTAGAAAAATTAGTAAACCCATTGTAGATCAAGTTTTACAGAATAATGCCGTATTCAACAAATATTAATGTTGATATCATTGAATAATCAGTATACTTGTTTCAACTATTACAATGGCTTCTACAGAATTCAATAGATAAAACAAAAAAGAAAAAACAACCCTGTTCGTTCGTTTTTTTTTATTATAACAAGTGAACGAGTGAGTTGGTAGCAATGTGAAATGTCTCTTATAAAATTATTTAATGTGTTTGTTTCTTATAAAATTATTTAATATTAGAAAAATAAATAAAAATAGGATCTGATCTATAAATATTTGGTAAGTAATAAATTACATTGATAAGTTATCAATGTAATTTATTACAATATCAATGATAACTTTATGTATTCATACTATATTAAAACGTTTTTTGTTTTTTTTAGGATTTTGTTTTGGTATCATCAGATAATTAGAGAATGGCTAATGGGTGCATAACATGAATAAACGAAGTGTGTGTGAAAATCTTTGTGAAAATCTTCAAATATTGCAGCTTAAAAAGCCGGAAATAAAAAAAATATTGTGATTTATACTTAATAAAAGAATATTTACAAATAACAACAAGCTTTTTTTTTAATAATAAAATTTCTTATATTAACAAAAATATGAGCTGAATTTACATAAAATACGAGTTGATTAACAAAAAAACGAGTTGATCAACTTTTACAAAAACTGACAACAATTTTTATTGAAATCAACATAAATATTTGTAGGGTCAAAATCAACAATGATTTCTGTTGAATTTACAACGATTCTCTTTGGGAATACAATGATTTTTGGTTGAGTGTACATTAGAGTGTCCCTTATTTTGGAAATGTTGGAAATCTTGAGACGGTACCCGCTCATTTTTTTCCTTTTGACTTAAAAATAACTCAGGAAAAATTTTACGCCCCTAGGACCACGCCTTCCCTACGCGACGGGCCCTTAAAGAGCGGGGCCTAAAAAATCATTTTTCCATACAAACCAAAAAATTTTTTTTTTGATTTTTAATTTTTTTGTTATTATTTATTATATTACTTGGTTTGCTTATTCACAACAAAAAATTTGATTTTGGTGGGATAAGTCTTTCAGCGCTAAAAAATTTTTCGCAAAAAAAAATTTTGAGCCGCCGGGGTCCTACAGTAAAAAATTTTTAAAAAATATTTTTTTTTAGTTTTGACCAGCAACGGTTTTAGCTGCTATGTTGCTTTAAATGATATATATTCATAAAAAAATATTTTTTGTATCTGTGACATCTTAATCGTGTTCTAAAAAAGGGTAAAAAATGCATTGATGATTTTTTTCGATACACGATAAAAATGTCACAAATATGAATAATATTTTTTTTGGAATATATATCATTAAAAACAACATAAAAACTAAAACCATTGCTTTTCAAAACTAAAAAAAAATATTTTTTAAAAATTTTTTACCGTAGGATTCCTACGGCTCAAAATTTTTTTTTTCGAAAAAGATAAAGATGTCACAGATATGAATAATTTTTTTTTTGGAATATATATCATTTAAAGCAACATAGCAACTAAAACCGTTGCTGGTCAAAACTAAAAAAAAATATTTTTTAAAAATTTTTTACTGTAGGACCCCGGCCGCCCAAATTTTTTTTTTGCGAAAAATTTTTTAGCGCTGAAAGACTTATCCCTCCAAAATCAAATTTTTTGTCGTGAATAAGCAAACCAAGTAATATAATAATTAATAACAAAAAAATTAAAAATAAAAAAAAAATTTTTTTGGTTTGTATGGAAAAATGATTTTTTAGGCCCCGCTCTTTAAGGCCCCGTCGCGTAGGGAAGGCGTGGTCCTAGGGGCGTACAATTTTTCCTGAGTTATTTTTAAGTCAAAAGGAAAAAAATGAGCGGGTACCGTCTCAAGATTTCCAACATTTCCAAAATAAGGGACACTCTAGTGTACATTAAAGGTGTCCTTACGACTAAGGTAATTTTTCAAAATCACTTTTTAATACGTGGTAGGGTCCTAAATTATAGTTTAGTATCTAAAAATGAGTGAGCCAAAATTTGGGGACAATCGGATAAAAATAACTCGTGCCGAAAATGGATTGAAGTTTTGGGACACTCTTATGTGATAAAAAAACACGTTTTTTCTAGTTTTTTGAAAATTATTGGTATATGTTATTTCTTGTTAATTTTTTTGTTAAATAATATGAAAATGGTACTAAATTACCTTTCCAAAAAGGTTAAAAAAATTAAAATCGGATAAAAATTAAGCATTTTATACATACATGCCCCAGACCATTGCATGGTTTTTAAGGCCAAAATTTGAAAATGTTCAAAATTTCTAAGCAAAAAAATAAAAAAAAATAAATTTTACTCCATAATGTTATTACATACATGTTATAGATAAAAACTAACAAATATAGTAGTCTAGCTTTTTTTTAATTTGGCGTGGGTAGTGATATAACTTCCGCGGATTTCAAAGGAAATGTGTTTTTCTATGGTAATTTAGCAAATATGGAAAAAAATGTTTTGTATTATACTATACGAAGTGTAAAATATAAATTCTGTAAATTTTTAGAGAAATAGGGCATCTTTAACCCCTTTTCATCGAGGTGAAATGACAAATTTGGGACTTTACATATTTATATAAAAAAATATATCTGCATATATCCGGTTTCTCAAAAGTTATAGAATTTACATTATACGCTTCGTTCCGTACAATAAAGAAAAAATTTCCACATATTTGCTAAATTATTGTGAAAAAACGCATTTTATTTGGAATCCGCGGAAATTTTATCACTACCGGCGAAAAATAAAAAAAAATCTTAACTACCATATCTGCTATTTTTAATCGTAAACATGTTTTCAATATGATTATAAAGTAAAATTAATTTTTATTTATTTTTTTGCCTACAAATTTTGAAAATTTTGAAATTCTGGCTTTAAAACCCATACAATGGTCTGGGGCATGTATGCGTAAAATGCTTGTTTTTTATCCGAATTTAATTTTATTAGTCTTTTTGGAAAGGTAATTTAGTACCATTTTCGTATTCATTCACAAAAAAATTAACAAAAAATAACAAATACTAACATTTTACCAAAAACTACAAAAAAGGGGTTTTTCTTTCATATAAGAATGCCCCAAAACTTCAATCCATTTTCGGCACGAGTTATTTTTAGCCGATTGTCCCCAAATTTTGGCTCACTCATTTTTAGATACTAAAGAACAATTTAGGACCCTACCAGGTGTAAAAAGATGATTTTCGTTTTTAAGGACACCTCTAGTGTACATATGTTGGGCATTTATCTGGTCAAGTTAGTATTGCAATCCAGCAAAATCGGTCCAGTGGTTCAAAAGTTATGAGCGAAAGAGTGAATTTCGTTAAGGGTTTTTCGCGAATTTACGAGATAAAAACACGATAACTTTGGAAAGGCAATTCTGAGGATGCTGAAGCTTAGCATATATATATATATTTGTCGTTTTCCTGGCCTTGTTTGTATTGAATTTCAGCTAAATCGATCCAGTGGTTCAAAAGTTATTAGCAAAACCGTGAATTTCAGATTCGCTTCACCTTAAATTCACGTGCTGAAAAAACCGAGCCTTAAAAAACAAGCTTTAAAACATTGGAAAGCCACAAAATTACTTTAAAAAGTATTTTTGTCACTCAAAAATATTTTTATACTAAAAAAAATTTACACTCGAAAAAACTTTTATACTCACAAAAAAAATTAGTAATTTTTCTTTTTTTTTATTAAAATGACAAAAAAAAGTTTTTTACTCAAAATAAAATGTTTCTAATCAAAATTCTAATTTTTTTCACGTTAGAAAATTTACCATTCTTTAAAATGGGCATTGTGGCGGTTATTCATAGATTCGGCCAAGTCGAGTTTAACTTTTTTACTTGTTTTTGTTCGGTTACATTTTTTTTCGATTTTTTTATGGTCTTTTAAAAAAATTTATAAATTTAATAAGTTTTTTATAATAGGTCCGTTAGATTACCTTACTACAATTTACTGTTTTTTACTATTTTTACTACAGCTGGAAATTTTTAAGAGCTAGAAAAGGACAGCAATACACTCAAAAAATTATGACGGTAGAATCCACTACAAAAGACAGTTAAAACTTATACATTTGTTGTTGTTTAGGCGTCCACTACATATTACGGTAAAATCAACCAAAAATTCTTGTTGTTTTTAACTATTGATTAACAACTACAAAAAACTGTAAAAACTACTTCAAATTACAGTTGTTTTTTCTGTAACTCAAATTGTCGGAATTTTTTATTAACAAAAAAAATCCAAACGTCAAAAACGGTGAAAATTATTTGGAAATAATACCTGCACACAAAGGGTGTCCAAGAGCTTCCAGCCTCCAAAAAAGGAATTCACTAATTTGCAAGCGAGTTCCCGTGGAGAAATATTTGTTTATTTTCTTTTCTCCTTGTCCGCAAAAAATATTTTTAGAAGCGTGTATTGGTAAATTCTGATTCAATTTGAGAATGTATTAGTGGATTTTGACAAATTCTGATTGAATTTTCTAATTGGACTCAAAATATTTTTCTTCACTACGAATGAAAAACTAAAGAAGAATTCATCCATATCTCTCCGCGGGAGTATATTTCCAGAGGGTTCATCCACTTTCCCGCGTGATACGTCTTCTTTAATAGTCTTTGCCTGCACATCTGTTTTTTTAAATTTATAGAAAATTATAAGTTTTTTTATAGACTAAAAACAACTACATAAAACAACTGTTACTACAATGTAGTAATTTTTTGTATTTGTTTTTAAAAACGACTACAAAAAACAGTTGTTTGAGATTTTTCATACAAAAACAACTGAAATTGTAGTTGAAAACAACAACTACTACTTACTACACAAATGACCGTCATGTAGTAACTGCAATAATTTTCTAAGTGTAGCTGAAACTGTTCGTCTACAATTGGAAAGTTTTGTTTACTTTTTCCTTTTTTAGCTCTGTACACTTAACCATTAATGATGACAAACGTCGCCTGCCACCAAGTCTTTCAAGCTAAAAAGTTAATTTTGTTGAATGTCTTATCATTTTATTAGAGCGTCCAACCAGTTTTCCTACTTCAGAATATGGTTTAAAAATAATAAATAAATAAAAACTTCAGTTATAAAATATAAAGTCCAACAATATATAAAACAGAATTAAAAAAATAATAAAGAAATTAAATTAATTTCTGTTTTAATGTTTAAATTAATAAAAATTATTTATTATTCGACCTATAAATTCTATTGATAAAGATTACTTCAGCTCGAGGTCACGTTTCTTTACTACTTATTACGATGATATTGTCAAAGTAACACTTTTCAAGAAATTATTTATAAAGTTTGTTTGTTTTAAATTGATTGGTACGATCATTTTGCAAGATTTACTCGACACCTGTTTCGGATTTCGTCAAATTCTATTGTCAAGAGTATTTAGCAAATTGACAATCGTTATTGGCAATACATAAAGTCTTATATTCGTATGTTCATAAATAGACATAATGAGAATTTATGTACTAAATACACAACATAATACAGCTCTAAATTTTAAACGAATTGCCTGCCCAACGTGTCGAGTAAGTCTTGCCTCGCCCTCGATTCATAATTTGAATTAGAGGGAATACAACAAATGGATGGTATATAACACATACCTTCATATGATCGTATGTTTGATTTTAAATGAAGATGGTACGGTTGGGTTGATTAACAACTACAGTTGTTTTTACTGTTACTCAAATTGTCTGAATTTTTTTACTAACAAAAAAAATCTTCTAAAACGGTAAAAATCGTAAAAAAAACAAAAAAATATTTTACATTTTATAAATTGTAATTAAATTAATTTAGGTATTATTTAATTGGTAATAGTTCCTGATGCACCCCACACTTCCAACTCGTTCAACAAATCCGCTTTTCTAAACATTTCTAGAAAAATACAAATTTTTTATAGAATGAAAACAACTACACAGAACAACTGTTACTGCAATGTAGTAATTTTGTATTTATTTTTTAAAAGAACTACAAAAAACAGTTGTTTGAGATTTTTCATACAAAAACAACTGAAATTGTAGTTGAAAAAACAGTTACTAATTATACTACACAAATGAACGTCATGTAGTAACTGCAATAATTTTCTACGTGCGTGACTATGCGAGGCACAAAAGTAGCTGACTATCAAATATGAAATTTTCAAAATAAATTTTTATTTTCCTTGGGACTCACTTTATCACAGCGTTTCTTACTTACTATATGATTTTTTTTTATCCGAAGTAAAAAAAAAAAATATTTTCAAATTCAACTATTTGTGATATTCAACACTTTAAGCGATATCTACGGATATATGTATGTAGTTCATGCTTCAGACAGACACGCATAATACTCAACTATCTAAAGTACAAGTGCTCAATTATAAAATACATAAATGACAGAAAGCCGCATTTTAAAACAAATATATAAAAAGACAGACATACAGACAGATATCATTCTAAAACATGGCACGCGTAAGTGAAAAAGGACTTCCTTTATAACAATACAATAGAAGAAGATCCTGTCTGTTTTACTTTTTTTTGTTTTAAAGAAAAGTGAAAACAATACAAGTTTTTAAAATGAAACTGAGAGGAAGAAGTTTCGTTTTTAGGTTTTATTTTTCATGTCTTTCTACTTCGTTTTTAAGCGATTTCCGTTCAACAAGTGTTTTAGAAATTTAACACACAGCTATTTCGTGCTCAATTTAATTTAATGCAAAAATATAAAACAAAAAAAAAAACAAGTAGAAAAGTTAAATTCGACTTGGCCGAATCTATGAATACCCTCCACAATGCTCATTTTAGGTGATACTTAGTAAATTTTCTAACGTGAAAAAAATAACAGTTATGATTAGAAATATTTTATTTTGTGTAAAAAAATTTTTTTTTAGTTATTTTTGAAAAAAAAAAAAAAAATATAATACTATTTTTTTTGAGTGTAAAGTTTTTTTTGAGTGTAAAATTTTTTTGGAATTTTACATTAAAAAAAAAATTTACTAATTTTTTTTTTTTGAGTGTAAAATTTTTTTTGAGTGTATATTTTTTTTTGTTTTGGTATAAAAATAATTTTTGATTGACAAAAATACGTTTTAAAATATTTTTGTGACTTACCAATGGTTTTAAAACAGGTTAAACGGGTTTTCACCACGTGAATTTAAGGTGAAGCTAATCTGATATTCACGGTTTTGCTAATAACTTTTGAACCACTGGACCGATTTGGGTGAAATTAAATACGAACTAGGCTGGAGGAACGAGAAATATATGTGCCAAGCTTTAGCATCCTCAGGATTGATTTTCGAAAGTTATAGTGCTTTTTATCTCATAAATTCACGAAAAACCCTTGCCGAAATTCAGTCTTTTGTTCATAACTTTTGAACCACTGCACTGTGGGCCAGGATTTCCATTTTTTGGCCAATAAGGTCTGTAAGGCAACACATATTTAAAAATATTTTTTCAGAATGTCGACATCTTGAATTTTGTCCACCTTTAATATCTTTTTATTATAGCTTAAAGTTTTTTTTTTTGCATGAGGTTAAAGTCAAAGTTTGAGATTTTTTTATATTTTTTATTTATGAAACAAATAATTTTTTTTTGTACTTCGACACAATATTTTTTAAAATTTTCGGTGAAGTTCTCCTAAAGACATACCTGTTTGTTCAACACATGATATAAACTGCCAAAAAGTAAGCAATAAGCATATTTTTTTTTAAATAAATTATGGAAATTCATACTTTTGTTGAAATCCGCCTTTTTTCAATACCAAAGTCCAAACGATATCGACAAACCTCGAACTACGATCTGTCCCTGACAATGTATTCTATTCACATTTTTGCGACCCTGTGCGACCGTTCATAAACTTTTGATCTAGAGGCAATAAACCAAAATATGACGTTTTGAAACGCCCTAAAATGTAACTTCAACATTTTTCGATATTTTTGTTTCTATTGATTTCTAATAAAAAATGCCTCACTTTGAAAACATTGGCGTGATGGTCTGATACTGCTGATGGCCACGTGAGTGAATTTTGACTCACGCTCACGAAAAAAAAACATAATTTACTCAAAAATTTTTTCTCACACTTACTATTTACGTGAGTAAACAAAACACCACTCACGTGTGACTCACGCTCACTCGTAACTCACGCTAAATATTTAAAACACGAAAAAAATTGTAAAAACTGAATCAATACAATTAAATAGTTTTGACTCAAATTTGACTTAAATTGTCTCACTCACTTATCACTCACGAACAACAAATTTTAATCACGCTCACTTTCGATCACGAGTAATTCACGTGACCAGCGTCCATCTCTAGTGTTAAACGTTAAAGCTGGTAACGCATTTAAGCGGGCATATTTTGGCAATAGCATTTTTAATATTTTTTTACGAAATTGTAAGCTTGTAGCATTATTTTTACATTTAGGATGGCAAATGCTTATTGGAAATAAAAAAGATCACTCTTAAATGAGCCACTGAATATATGAACTTTTTGACGCATTTAAAAGAGAAATATTTTATAGAATCTTCTGATAAAAGCAAAAAGAGGGATTTATAAAAACTTAGAGATTTAAACATTGTACATTTTTTTAAAAAGCTGTCCTAAATTTTGGATCCGCCATATTGATTTCAAAAAATCTGAGTTCGTATTCGTGTTGTGCAATCATTTCTTAGTGATATTTTGACACATTAATCAATAATTTAAATATCTTGTCCGCCATATTGGATCCAGTGAAGCAAGCCGATGCAAAATTTTCGGCGGCGGCTGAAGAGCAAAAATTTTCGGCGGCGGCGGCGTTTCGGCTGCGCGCCGCGTTTTTTTTAGAACAGCGCGGCTGAAAAAAAAATTCGGCTGCGCCGCTATTGTATAGTAAAAAACGGTTTAAATCTAGGCATATTAATCACGATACCCTACCGAACAAGTGGTCGATATAACATTCAGCATAGATGAGAACTTTAGGGACCAATTAATGGTTTAATTACCATTTTATGGTAACAAGTAAGAAAATTATAGTGGGTCAAGACCGACCTTATACCCTACACCAGTGTTTTCCGGAAAATGTGTCCGAAGTCCAAACATGAACCGATTGGATCTATATTTTGTGACATCTTTAATTAGTGCACAAACTTATTTTGATCCCAAGAATGGTCTAATTACACCGCTCAACAAGCTTTTTTCGGTTTGAAATCTTAGTTTTTAGTTTAAATATCGCCATTTTATGTTTTTAAAAAAAAAATTCTCAACTTTTAAAAAATTTACTAAAGTAGTGAAAAAAAAACTTTCTTAAATCTAAGAAGATAAATATGATAAACTAACCCAGCAAAAACTTGCATTACCAAGTAATGAAATGTGTAATGGGAAATTCAAAAGTTATAACTACTTCTGATTCGAATTACCTTTCCCATTACATTTACAAGCAAATGTGCCAAATGTAATGATTATCAAACCAATATTAATAACTAATTACATATGGGGCATTCCATGTGAAATCGGACACTTTGAAAAACTTTTTTTTTAGATTTTCCCAATTTGTTTACAGTTTTTAGTTCCCTTCGAAAACTCCTTCGTGGTAAATTTTCAGATTTTTTTGATGACCCGTTCAAAAGATATCGAATTTTTAAAAATTGGTAGTTTGTTCCTTTACTCAAACTTCTTTTAATCATAACTTCTTCAATAATGGTCCAAATTTCAATTTTTTTTTTCAAAATTTTTGTTTTTTTAAGCACTTTCTAAAAACAAATCCCAAAAAATTCTTAAAAGCGCTTTAGTATGCGATTTTTAAGTTTTAAAATTTAAATCTCATTTTTGAAAATGTTTGTACTCTTCGATTTTTTTGAAATTTTTTTGTGTAAAACTTCTATCAATTCTACAAATTTTTTGGGAGCCTACTTAGGGAGTAGAGATAGGGCATAGGTATGTTCCGAAAAAATGTTGTAGGGTAAAAATAAATGGAGGTCGGTCTCACTAATGACCCCTCTCGGACGCACTATTGACCGGTAGAAGCTGATTAAATAAAACAAATTTACAAAAAATAAAAAAAATTGTATGGGGACCGCCTTAACAGTTAAAGATAGAGGGTAGGTGTGTTCAGAGAAAATGTTTGGACTAAAAAAATATTGTGGGTCGGTCATACATTTTGTTGCTCTAAAGGCACTATTAGGGCAGTTAGAGCGGTTGGAACAAATTTTAAAAAATATCGTTTTGTGTGGGAGCCCCCTTAGAAATTGGAGATAGGGTATCAGTTTGTTCCAAAGAAATGTTAAGACGTAAAAATTAATGGGGGTCGGTCTTATAAAGGACCCCTCTATGACGCACCAATAGAGCAGTAGAAATGATTTTAAGATTGGAAAATTACAATAAAATTTTTTAAAAAAATTTTAAAAAATAGTAATAATCGTTATCCCACGATCTTCCTGGGCAGAAAATTGGTAGAATTGATAGAAGTTTTACACAAAAAAATTTCAAAAAAATCGAAGAGTACAAACATTTTCCAAAATGAGATTTAAATTTTAAAACTTAAAAATCGCATACTAAAGCGCTTTTAAGAATTTTTTGGGATTTGTTTTTAGAAAGTGCTTAAAAAGACAAAAATTTTGAAAAAAAAAATTGAAATTTGGACCATTATTGAAGAAGTTATGATTAAAAGAAGTTTGAGTAAAGGAACAAACTACCAATTTTTAAAAATTCGATATCTTTTGAACGGGACATCTAAAAAATCAAAAAAAAAAATTTTTCAAAGTGTCCGATTTCACATGGAATGCCCCATATATACTTATAGGTAATGAAAAAATTGTTTAAAAAAAAAAATTTAAAAAAATAAAAAAATATTTAATTTTATTTTGTTTTTATTCAAAATAATGTACAGTGAGTCAAAAAGTGAAAATCTAGTTCTAAAATTTTTTTATTTTATTATAATGACTTATGTTAGTCATTATTAATAAGTCCTTATTTTGCATTACAAAATAATGCTAAAGGTAATTTTCTGTCATTACTAAGTAATTAGAATAGTAATGATGCGTCATTACCAAGTTTTTGCTGGGAATGGGTAGAAAATTTCGAAACTTTTATAAATTTTTAAACTATTAGTTAAATTTTACTAAATTGTGGTAAAATTTATGAACTATTTTGAAGAAAATTGTATCCCAAAATTAAGTTAGCTCTTTTGTTAGTGTGGGGACAACAAGTAGAAATGGTCAACTTTCTTTATAATTTGGAAACATTTCGCGACCTTGGAACAACAAGGTTCTATTTGCACCAACACTACTATTGAGAAAACTAAGGTTGAATATTGTTAATCGCTTTACTAAGTCAGTTTTGACTAAATTTAAAAACGGTTTTTGAATAATTTTAAGTTAGTCCTTAAATTTTATTATGTATTTGAAAATATTCGCGCTACTATATTAGTTTTTGCACAATTTGAGTCTCAAAAAGCAGATAGAACTCTGTTGCTCAACGATAAGGCACATGAATTTGGACAAAATGGTTCTAACTGCCAAATAGAACCTTGTGTTTCTGTAAGAAATAGTTTTTTGCAGATAGAACCTTGTGTTTTTTGGATTTCAATATAATAATACAACATTTGTTAATCAAAAATAAACCGACTTACAAGGTAAGCCTCCCTAGTGTCCACCTGGGATCTTCATAATATTTTTTTTATTTTGTAGAGCATGAAAAATAATGTCACACGTTATTAGGGGAGGGGGGGGGGGGGAACATAAGGGGAAGAGAACGGTCAGTTTATAGTCCTGGTAATGAGTATTTCATTGTAATGCTTTCACCATCGGCATGAGTTTTAATTAAATACTCCATTGCTAGAGCCATAATGGAATTTTTGCTTTTTAGTACCACCAGAATCGCTCCATGTTAACAGTTTTGTGATATTCTTGTCTTCGACAGTTTTTTTGGAAGGCTGATGCTATATCGATCACACTTCTTCCGTGCGTTTTTACTTTAAAAACCTTGCTTCAGGAATTCGTTTTGCGGATTTTAATTCCTAATCGCATCTTTTAGCTACCCCAGTTACATTATTTTTCTTCTCGAGTGTGTTAAAACTATTTTTTGGGAGGTGAAAAAGCTCCAAGCTAAGCCACTAGGGAGGAAACTCTTTATTTTCAATAAGTTTCAAGACAATACTGTGCTCATGTGACTTTAAACACATATTTCTCTTTACAGTTGGTTCTAAACTCAAAAAAAAAACCTTGTCAAATTACTAGAAAAAGTCCCGTAATCCCATTTTACAAATATCTTACAGTTTTCCTTGTTTTTTAACAAAATTTTTTTTATCGATTTATAAATTTTTTTTTGTAATTTTACAATTTTTTTCGTAAATGTACAAATTTCCAAGGTAATTTTACAAAAAAAATTAGTTAAGGCACGAGAATTCCTTGTATGCATTATCGCATCAAAAAAGTTTTAAATTTCCAATTTTATTGGAAAAAAACTTGTAAAATTACAAAAAAGCTTGTAATTTTTACTACTAATTCTCGTAAAATAGGAGGTGGAAAAACTTAGTTAAGTTACGAGAAGTCCTTGTAATTTTTATCGCATCAAAAAGTTGTAAATTTCCAATTTGATTGGTGAAAACCTTGCAAATTGTTTGTAATTTTACAAGCTTATTACTAGGGATGAGATTTTCATGCACTAAAAAATCGAGAATATGCACTTAAAATATGCGCTAAAAAATTCAAAATATGCACTAAAAAACCTGAAAATATGCACTAAAAAATAAAATGTGTGCAATAAAAATCTTGTTTTTATAAAAAAAACTTCTTAAAAAGCAAAAAATAACGCCGTGTTTAAATAGTAATTGTAAAACAAGATTTTTTAAGAAATTAAGAACATCTATAAAAAAAATTAAAAAGAAAAAAAAATTTTTTTCTTATTTTCAAAGATATTTTTAAAATTTAAAATAGTTTTTGAAACAAAAAACCTTCAATTTGTGTTTTTGCTAATTTATGCCAAAATATGCAAGTATATGCACTTAAAAGTTGAAAATATGCACAAAATATGCATTTAAAACTAAAATATGCAAAAATATGCATTTTCACCAAAATATGCAAAAATATGCAAAAACAAATCGATGCCATTTTAACGCAAATTTCTTGATTCGGAAAGATAATTGGTCGACATCGTTTTTAGACTATCGACAAAAAACATGCATTTGCATGGAAATCTCATCCCTACTTATTACCAATAAAATTGTAATTTTTACTAGAAACTCTCTTAAAATAGGAGGTACTCGTAGCAAACAATCATTTACGAGAATTTTTTGGTAACTTTACAAGATTTAAAAAAAACATGTTAAATTACTAGAAAAAGTATCGTTATCCTGTGTTAATTTGTGTTTTGTGTGATCGAAATTTACATTTTTTTTTTTTAAATTTACATTTTTATTGGTAAAACGTTAGTTATCCTCAGCCAAAATTTTACGAAAAAATTTTAAATTTACAAGAAAAAATTATTGTTCACAAGGAATTCTAGTAATTTTATAATAAAAACAAAAATCTCGTTATTTCTACAAGGAATTCTCGTAAAAAAGGATGGAGCAAAAAATCTAGTTAAGTCGCGAGAATTCCTTTTGAGTTTTATCGCGTCAATAAAGCTATAAATTTACAATTTTATTGGTAAAAAGCTTGAAAATTACAAAATTTTTTGGTAATTTTTAATAGGAATTCTCGTAAAATAGTAGGTAGAAAAAAAATTACAAGCTTTTCTTATCATTTAACAAGTTTTTTTGTTAAGTGTATTTGTGCAATATGCAATTTTTAATCTGTGCAACATGGTTCAGTTTCCAATTAAAGTGTCCACATGGTTCTATCTGCAAAGCAATATGGGCTTTTTTGGTAAACAAGGTTCTATCAGCCAGTTAGAACCTTGTTAACTGAATCTCAAACCAAAAACATGTAGATAGAACCTTGTTGAATTGAATATCTCAGAAGCTGTAAGAGATAGAGAAAAACTGAGAACGCCAATCGAAAGAGCGTAGTCGCTTTAGTGCGATGCGATATATAACTCATTTTTGAAAAAAATGTCAGTTAGAACCTTGTTGTCCCAAGGTCGCGATTTCAAATGTATGATAACAAAATATGTTTTTTTGGGGTATTTATTTATTCACATGCCAAATTTCGAGAGGATACCTGTTAAATTACGGGTATACCCGTAATAATATATTAATATATTAAAGTAATGTTGGCCAAATTTGGGGGGCGTTTGTGTGGGGGCTAGCTCAAAACATGGACCGATTATTTTTTTTAATTTCAAGAGGCTTCTTCCTTGGGAAAAAGGAAGCATAAATTTAATTTCAGTCAAATCAATTGATTGTTGCGACCTGTATCGTGCTCACTATGTTTACATGGACGGACATCGCTAAATCGAGAAAGTGATTCTAAATCGATCGCTATACTTGAAGTTTGGTTTAGGACCAATATTTCGGATAGTTACAAACATTAAGACAAACTCACAATACCCTGTACTTGAGATGGGCACATGAGCAGATTTGTGCGTGATTCACGCTTGAGTGTGGCTGAAACTCAATTTTACTCAAGTGGTTGTGAGTGAGTGGAAAAATAATTGCGTGAGTGAGTTTGCGTGAGTCATTTTTTTTGCGTGCTTTATTTTCTCTTTATATTTTCTTTTATTCCAAAAAAAGCAATTTTTTTATAAAAAAAAGTTTCGTGAGTGTGAGTAAAGTTTGTATGAGTACTCGTGAGTGTGAGTCAAAAGTCACTCACGCGACCATCTGTACCCTGTACCATAGAGTGGTGTAGGCATAAGCATATCTAGGCCATTATTCTGGGGTGGGCAAAAGCCCTCCCCCCCTTCCGAACAATAAAAAATTAAAACAAAGCTAAAAAACATACATATAACTAGGGTGACCATTTTTTTCTGAACTCAAATCAGTACGCACAAGTTTTTATGTTTTTTTTTCTACAAATAACTCTCTGAAAACAGTTTTTTTGTGGGAAAACACTGATGATTTTTGGGAAACATTGATGATTTTTCCAACACTGAAAAAGTTTCGCTTAAACTACCAAACTTGGGGTCAATTAGTATTCAGTAAAAACAACTGTTAAAAACAACTGTCATAAACTGTGTCGCTATTTTGCGGAAAATTTTGTTGACTACAACAACTTCATTTAATTGTTTTGATCCTTTCGGTGCAAAAAATATAACAAAAACCCACAGGTTTTGTAAATAAAAAGTCCACAGATTCTGAGGACTTTTAATAACTCTTCTAAATATACCTTATGTTCTGAGCGCTTTTTCCAATAAATTGGTATGACATTACCTCATCGAACATCTAAGAATCATTTTATTCATCCAATTACATTATCATTCTTAAAAAATATAAAAATTCCATCATCCCTCGAACTTTTCGTTTTAGTAAACCTCAGAGATTCTGTGCGCCTTTTCATATAAATTTATGAAGATCAAAATATCCTCACGCTCAGATACATTTTTTTGCGTTAAGGAACCTCTTGATTTTCGAACTTTAAGCTCTTTAGAGTTAAGTATAAATTATCTTATTGTCAGAATTAAGTTATAAAAAAACTACCTTGAAGACTGATAAACTCAAGTTTTTGTATAGAATTTTCGAACAAAATTATCTTTTATGTTGAAATGTTCAAAAATCAGTACAATCAGTACATATTTCATAAAATCAGTACAAATCAGTACAACGTTTTTTGATCAGTACACGTGATAATAAATCAGTACATGTACTGATCAAATCAGTACGAATGGTCAGCCTACATATAACACGAAATCACAAAAAAAGTATTTAAAAAAATTAAAGTTAACTACTATTTTCGTTAAAAATATATAAACATTAACACTACTCTACACGGTTTTTGCACAGACATGTTGGATACATTTTCTAAAGTATTTTGGCCTCCTAAACACGAATCTGTCATCAGAAAAATTGTATCGAATCACCTTCTCAAGATAAAGGCATTTTCATTTTTTGTGGACTAAGCCCTCAAAACGAAAATTTTTTAATATTGAAAAAGTGTATGTTAAAGTTATTCATATTTTTATTTATTTGAACTTGGTCCACAAAAATTAAAAATGGCTATATCTCGAGAAGGAGATTTGATACAATTTTTTGGTGTCAGATTCGTTTTTAGGAGGCAAACATTTTTAGGAAATGTGATTTAATTTTACCAAAAAAATCATAAAAATTGGTTCGAACAAATGTATGAAAAAAATATTAAAATTTGGTTCAATATTTTGACTTCTTTTGCAAATATTTCAGGATATACTTAATGGATTTTAGATTTTCTTTTTATTGGAGTGTCTACTTAACACATCTGTTTTGAACAGGAAATTTCTTGCAAACTTTGGATACTTATAAGGATATAACCATAAAAAGGATATTTTGAACTTCCTTATAATATCCTGATGGTTTCCTTGATCGTACCGATTCCGGATTTCTTGCAAAAGTTAGGTAATTTTATTAGGAATTTGAATAAAAAAGATATGAATAACTTTTACATACATAAACTTTTCAAATATTAAAACATTTTCGGATTTTGCGTAAGATTTTACATTGAAAATAAATGCAAAGTGCCGTCATTGGCGTAGGAAGACAACATTTCTGGGGGGTGCTAAAGCCCCCTAGATTTTTTTGAATTTTTTGGTATTTTTTTTTTAATAGAAAAACCCAGACCTATTCCTGATTCGTTCCCTTTAACATGCGTCTAGGTGTCCTAGAAACGAATGCCCCCCGATTAAATCAAAGAAGTTAAAATGTTTTCCTGAAGTTAAAACCCTAAGATTCGGTAAAGTTTTTATTACTGACAAAAACATCAGATTCATATAAAAACTATTTTCAATAATTCAGACTATTTTTCAATGGGAAAAACTATTAGATCTAATATAATAATCATTACGAGTCCTTAAGACTCGTAGAATAATCCAAACGAGTCATAAAGGCTCATTATTATTAATTATTGTTGCAAAAATTAATGAAATCATTAAATTATTAAAAAAAAAATTGTGAATGATTAAAATTCTGGGGGGGGCCCAGACAGGGCTATCTACGCCAATGAGTGCCGTGGATCGCAAAATTTTTTTTAATTTGTAAACAAGAGTTATTATTTCTCAGAAATAATAAGCATTCAAACCGAACTAATGAACCTATTAAATTATAAAATATAAAGCCCAACAATATAAAACACAAATAAAACAGACAATTAAAATTCAGCAATTGCAATTAAATTTGAGAAAAGTTTAGTTGAAATTCAAATGAAATCTAGAAAAAAAGTATTGAAACCTAGAAATTTCATTTGAAATTTGGAAAAGGCCAATAGTCATTCAGAAATTGTATTCCTAATTAGTTTTTCTGAGAATGCGAACTTTTCAATTGCAGTTGTGAATTCTATATTTTAATTGGACTTTTTTGAATTCCAGTATGACTTTTAGAAATTTTAATATCCAAATGGAACAAAATTGAGGAATATGCTCTTTTTAATTTCAAAACCGCCAAAATCGGCTGGAGTTTGAGCCGCCGATCAGCCGATGATATCGGCGGCGGCGCGGCTCGTGGAAAAATATCGGCTTAGCGACTCAGCCGTCAGCCGCGCCGACCGGCTTGCTTCACTGATTGGATCCTCTATTTCGAATATTTGATTCTTAAATCAGATTTGACATTCCAAAAACCATCAAAATCAGACAACATAGAAAAAAACTTAATATTTTATTTGAGGCCATATTGGATTCGCCATTTTGAATTTAAAAAATCAGAGCTCATATTCGTAATTACTGACCCTAAATAAATCAAAAATTACTAATTTAAGTACAATTAGCTAAGAATTACAAAAGCATATTCGCCATATTGGATCCGCCATTTTGAATTTCAAATCTTTAATTCCAAAATCAGTTTTAACATCCGAAAAACCATTAAAATCGAAGTTTTTGGCCAAAAGAGACAACATATAAAAAATTTTAAATTTAAATTTGTCGCCATATTGGATCCGCCATTTTGAATTTTAAAAGTCTGAGCGCATATTCGTTATTAACGACCCCAAATACATCGATAATGATTATATTAAACACAATAAACAAAGAATTAAAAAATCATGTCCGCCATTTTGGATCCGCCATTTTGAATTTTGAAATTTTTTTTCCAGAATCGTGATCAGCGATCCCTTAACACCCATATGCAATACTTTTTTGACATATAGGTTAAGCGGTCTATTTATGGCCAAAATTCAGGGATGCTGGCCCACAGTGCACTGGACCGATTTCGCTGGATTGCAATACCAACCTGACCAGGTAAATGCCCAACATATATGCCAAACTTCAGGAGCCTCCGTAAAGTCTTTCAAAAGTTAGCGTGTTTTCAACAGACAGACAGACGGACAGACGGACGGACGGACGGACATCGCTAGATCGTCTTAAAATCGATCGAGGATCATGAATATATATACTTTATGGGGTCCTAGACCAATATTTCGAGGTGTTACAAACGGAATGACAAACTTGTATATACCCTCTATCACTAGAGTGGAGGGTATAAAAAACAAGTAAGAAAATTATAGTCGGTCAAGACCGACCATATAACACCCTACACCAGAGTTTCCCGGAAAATGGGTCCCAAATTCAAAAATGGACCGATTAGCTTTATATTTTGTCAAATCTTTAATACGCGTAAAAACACTCACAAGTAAAATTTGAGTGAAATAGGCTTTTTTTGTTGACACTAAACCGCTTTAACTGAATATCGGGCGAAATTTTCGGATGGGGCCTTAGTCCAAAAATGGTCCGATGATAATCACATTTGATAAAGTTATTAAAGTACGCGTTTAACATACGCAAACAGAATTTTAATTAAATATTTTCTATTTTCATGAAATTTGAGAGATTTATGTGAAAATCGTGAAGGTGGTTTGTATGGGGGCTACAAGAAGAACTGGTCCGATTTCTTTAAAATTCGGAATGGTGATTTGTGAAGACAAAACAAAATTACCTGTTAAATTTTGAAAAGATACCTATTATTATACGGTTATTAGAGTCATTTGAGCCAAAATTAAAGAGGACCTTTGTATGGGGGCTAGGTTTAAATATGAACCGATTATTTTCAATTTCAATAGGCTTCGTCTTTGGTCCAAAAGAGGCTTAAGTTTCAAGGTTAGGTTAGGGTGGCGGTGTCCGATTGACACCCCGCATAGACCTATTGGTCCATAGCGGTACCACAAAACTTTTTCCGCTAGCGGTGCAAGTTAAGTTTCAAATTTCAAGTCAATTAATTAAAAATTGCGACCTGTATCGTGTTTACACCGTTATCATGGACAGATAGACAGACGGACGGACGGACGGACGGACATCGCTAAATCGACTTAAAAAGTGATTCTGAGTCGATCGGTATACATAAAAGTGGGTCTATGACCAATATTTCGGGTAGTTACAAACATCAGCACAAACTCATTATACCCTGTACCACAGTGTGGTGTAGGGTATAAAAACAAAGCAACAACAAAATTATTTTAGGGTCTAAAATAATTGTATGACGACTTAAAAATGGAGTATGTTTAAGGTCAGGATATGTAAATACATTTTGTTTAGCAAACACTGAACTAGTTTTGAAGAATTAGAATAAGAGAGAAATTTGCTCTTTGACGTGAAGAAAAATTAGTTATTTTTGGTTCCCGTTTATATATTTTTTCAAAAATGTTTTCGAAATTTTCCAGATTTCCCCCAAAGTTTTGGTACTACTAACACTGTGCAACAAATTTGGGGTCTTCGAGTGTATCTTGAATGGGAGCAAAAACAAAATAAAAGTATACAAATAGAGTACCAACACCCCCCAAGGATTCTGAAAATTTAGCTCGAGTTCTTTTTTATGGCCCACTGAAGTTTGGAATTTTTTTTTTCAAAGGCATTTGGAATAAGTAAAAAAAAGTATTAAATCTAATTCGGAAGCAAATAACGTTTAAATAAGCCTTCATTGAAATTTAATGACGGTTATTTTCTTAGAACATATTAACACTCTATTTCCCCTTTTTAGCGCTCATTTTGGTCCTTTTTTCCAATATCCTCAAAGAACACCAATAAAACGTGCGTTTAAAGGGTTAACATGTTCTACAAAAAATTTTCTGCATCAAAAAAAGATTCGGCGCAGATGCATTCAACACTCTCACTTGTTTATTATACTTTTGTAAAAAACAGCCTTAACTTGTATATTAACATTTTTTAAACAGCTAAAAAAAAATAAATACGCAATATTTTTTTAGTCTGCTTGTTTTTTTATTTAAAAGATAAACTACGTCAAACTTTTAAAATTTTATAAAACAAAATTTGGTCAACCTGAATTGCCAGGGTTGCCAGTCAATTGTACACTTAAAAAATTATTGCAGTTACTATATGACGGCCATTTGTGTAGTAAGTATTAGTTGTTGTTTTCAACTACAATTTCAGTTGTTTTTGTATAAAAAATCGCAAACAACGGTTTTTTGTAGTCGTTTTAAAAAACAAATACAAAAAATTACTACATTGTTGTTTTTAGTCTATAAAAAAACTTATAATTTTCTAAAATTTTTTAGAAAAACGGATGTGCAGGAATTATTTTCAAATAATTTTAACCGTTTTTGACGTTTAGAAGTTTTTTTTTGTTAATAAAAAAATTCCGACAATTTGAGATACAGTAAAAACAACTGTAATTTGAAGAAGTTTTTAAATTTTTTTTGTAGTTGTTAATCAATAGTTAAAAACAACAACAATTTTTGGTTCATTTTACCGTAAAATGTAGTGGACGCCTAAACAACAACAAATGTAGTAGTTTTAACCGTCTTTTGTAGTGGAATCTACCGTCATAATTTTTTAAGTGTAGGATGCTTTTATTAAAAGAAAAAATCGGCTGCAGTTTTATAGCAAAAACTACTGAACCAATTTTAATGTAATTGATTTGTAGATTATTAAATTTTCCGGTACTTATCCTGATGATCCGCAGTCTGTCCATATAAACACAATACAGGTCGCAATTTGTAAACAATTGAATTTAAATTTTAAACTTAAGCCTCTTATGGTCAAGGACGAAAAGTCGGTCCAGGATTAGACCTATCCCCCATACAAAGGTCCGCTTTCATATTGGCTCAAATAACTTTAATAACCGTATTATAATAGATATACTTTCGAAGTTTGGCAGGTAAGTGCGTGTTGTATTCACAAATCACGATTCCGAATTTTAAAGGAATCGGACCATTTTATTTTAAAATTGACCATATGTATTTTAAAAATATTCAAATCTGTATTATATTGTGTATTAAGAACATAATGTCTACTTACAACCGAATATATAAGACTTTATGTTTTGCCACTAACGGTTGTCAATTTGCTAAAAACTATTGACAATGGAATCTGACAAATTCCGAAACACGTGTCGAGTAAGTCCAAAGACCAAAACAATCAATTTAAAACAAAGAACTTTATAAAAATTTTCTTGAAAATTGTTACTTTGACAAAATCATCGTAATGATTAGTAAAAGAAATATGACCTTGAGCTAGAATAATCTTTCATAAAATATCTAAATGTATTTTAAAATTTTTCAAATGAATTTAAAAATATTCTACATAGAATTCTACATAGAATTCTACATAGAGTTCTACATCGAATATTTAAAAATACATTTAAAAAATTTTAAAATATAATTGGAAAATTTGAATAACTTTAAAATACATATGAGGCATTCCACACCAAATGTTCAGCAAAAAAAAAAGTTGTGTCGTGTCAATATTAAATCATTTGCAAAGTATTCGCTCTTAAGGTACTATTAAATAACAAAAATAAAATTTAAGTTTTTTCAAAAAGTGGGCCTTGTAGGCGTGGTCAAATATTGAAAATATCTAACTTTTTTGCCTGAGTATCTTTACTTCAATATTTATGCAAATAAAATGAAACACAGTAAGGTCTTTAAGACAAAATTTTTTTATAGATTTTTGTATGGGCTATCGATTAAAAAAATAAAAATTGGAAAATTTTTAGAAGAAGTTCTGAATTTTTAAAATTTAAACTGAAACTTTATTTATCAAAAAACATGCCGCAATTTTATTTTTTTTTTAATTTTTTGAAAAAAAGTTAAAGTGCTTTTCTATCTATTCTGAAATTTTCAGAGATGTGTTTTGCCTTGTTTTCGAGAAATCAAATTTCAAAGATTGCAATACGCTAATTTTATACAATAATGGTGTATATAACGGGTGCGTATGAGTAATATAAACACTTAAACAATATTTAAAATAGAGATAGGATCGTAAATGAGTTTTTAATAACGATTACGCACGCTCATGAAAGAAAAAAATTAGTCACGCACTATATTTTATTTTGCTCACGCTCATTCACGCACACGTGAGTAGAAAAAAATAAGTCACGGTTAAGATGTTCACGTGAACGTGAGTAAAATAAAATATCGTGCTTGAATATATTTTTTCTTTCATTAGCGTGTGTGATCGTAAATAAAAACTCACTCACGCTCCCATCGCCTCTTAAAATATTTTTTAAGTATTGATATTACTCATACGCACACGTTTTATACACCATTATTGTATAAAATTAGCGTATTGCAATTTTTGACATTTGATTTCTCGAAAACAAGGCAAAACACATCTCTGGAAATTTCAGAACAGATAGAAAAGCACTTTAACTTTTTTTTTTTTTAAATTAAAAAAAAAATAAAATTGCGGCATGTTTTTTAAATTACAGAAAAACTCTGCTAATTTAACAGAGTACACCATACTTTTCCAGCTAGCAACATTTCTTGGTAATTTTACTAAAAAACTCTGTAAAATTATTTTGACACGAAAAAACTGTTAATTTACAGAGTTTATAGTAAAATATTGGTTAAATATGAAAGCTTTTTTACAGAGAAAACTCTGTAATCCCTATTAATATTATAAATCTGATTGTTGGTTTGTCTGTCTGTCTGTCTTTCTGTCTGTCTGTCTGTTCCGCAATAAGTACAGAACGGCTTAACCGATTTTCACGAAATTTTCACCACAGATAGTACTAACCGAGGCGGGAACTATAGGCCATAAGCGACCGCGATCGGACAAAAGGGCGTAAAATGCCACGCCCCTTTGTACCATGCTAAAGCTATATCTGCCTGTATGACAATAACGGAAAAACGGCTGAACCGATTTTCATGAAATTTTCACCACAGACAGTACTAACCGAGGCGGGAACTATAGGTCATAAGCGATCGCAATCGGGAAAAGGGGCGTGAAATGCCACGCCCCTTTGTACCATTCTAAAGCTATATCTGCCTGTCCGGTAATAACGGAAAAATGGCTGAAACGATTTTCATGAAATTTTCACCACGGATAGTATTAACCGAGGCGGGAACTAAAGGCCATAAGCGACCGCGATCGGACATCCCTATCCCTATTAATATTATAAATCTGATTGTTGGTTTGTCTGTCTGTCTGTCTTTCTGTCTGTCTGTCTGTCTGTCTGTCTGTCTGTTCCGCAATAAGTACAGAACGGCTTAACCGATTTTCACGAAATTTTCACCACAGATAGTACTAACCGAGGCGGGAACTATAGGTCATAAGCGATCGCGATCGGGAAAAGGGGCGTGAAATGCCACGCCCCTTTGTACCATTCTAAAGCTATATCTGCCTGTCCGGCAATAACGGAAAAATGGCTGGAACGATTTTCATGAAATTTTCACCACGGATAGTATTAACCGAGGCGGGAACTAAAGGCCATAAGCGACCGCGATCGGACAAAGGGGCGTAAAATGCCACGCCCCTTTGTACCATGCTTAAGCTATATTTGCCTGTCCGGCAATAACGGTAAAACGGCTGAACCGATTTTCATGAAATTTTCACCACAGATAGTACTAACCGAGGCGGGAACTATAGGTCATAAGCGACAGTAATCGGAAAAAGGGGCGTAAATTGCCACGCCCCTTTGTACCTTTCTAAAGATATATCTGTCTATCCGGCAACAACGGAAAAACGGCTGAACCGATTTTCATGAAATTTTCACCACAGATAGTACTAACCGAGGCGAAAACTATGAGCCACAATAGAGGGCGATCAAAAAAAAGGGGCGTAAAATACCACGCCCCTTTTTGTTACACTGAAAGCTAATTCTGCTTTTTATGCAATTACGCTTAAGCAGCTGAACTGATTTTCATCATGAAATTTTCACCAGATAGTATTAACCGAAGCGAAAAGAATGATCCAAAATAGATGACGATCGAAGAAAGGGGTCGTATAATGCCACGCCCCTTTGTATTACATTGAAAGTTATTTCTTCCTGTTTCGCAATCACGCATAAACGGCTAAACCGATTTTAATGAAGTTTTTACCAAAGATAGTACTAACCGAGCCGAAAACTAGAAATTATAATAGAAATAATGTCACGCCCCTTTTTACTATACTGAAAGTTTTTTCTGCATGTTCCATAATCATGCTTAAAAAAAAATAAAATAGATAATAAATAAATAAATAATAACATATATAAAAAACAGTTTTCATTAACAAGACAAACCGACTATAAAATCCTACTGATGATGACACTAACTAGGGTGTTTGAAACCGGTATAGGAAATACCAGAAATGTCTATAATTTTTAGAAATTCAATTTTTCTTTTGCATTTTTCAACTTGAACCCTTATAGCACGCCCCTTTTTATTTATTTGAACGCTATTTCTGTCTGTTCCGTAATATAGCATAAACTGCTAAACCGATTAGAATGAAATTTTTACCACAGATAGTAAGTACTTACCGAGGCTGGAACTATAGATTAAAATAGAGCGCGTTCGAACAAAGGGGCGTAAGTTGACACGCGCCTTTGTACTTTACTGAAAGTGTTTCTGCCTGTTCCTTAATAACGCTTAAACGACTAAACCGATTTCAACAAACTTTTTTCCATAGATAGTACTAACAGAGGCGGGCACTTTAGTATGTATCAACTGCCACGCCTTTTGCAATGTACACACAGAGAAAAAGCTTCATTAATATAATGAAACTCATCATAAAAGTTCGTCCAATGAAACTGTTTCATTACATTTATGAAATGTTTCATAAATATTCATAGTATTTATGAAACATTTCATTATATTTATGAAAGTTTTCATAATATTTATGAAAACTTCATTAAAAAGTTTCATTGGACGAACTTTTATGACAAATTGTTTTCCAGTTCTTTGAGTGTACTGAAAGTTCATTCTGCCTTTCCGTAATCACGTTTTAAACGGTTATTTTAATTTTCACCACAGTTAGTACTTATTTAGGCGGAAACTATAGACACGACCAGACAGAATTGCCCCGTCCCTTTGCAATACATTGAAATTTATTTCTGCCCGATCCGTACACACGCGTTAACGGTGAAACCAGTTTTAATTAAATTTTCACCACAGGTGGTATTTACCGTGGTGATCGGGAAAAAGGGGCTTAAAATACCGCACCCCTTTCTATTAAAATATTTTTTCCTGTTGAACGATATGCCATATTAGCCCGCGATTAGACAAATGGGTGTAAAATGCCACGTCAATTTGTAATATACAGAACGCTATTTCTGGCTATAATGCAAAAACGACTTAACCAATTCCTTTAAACACTACTGTTAGAACTAACTGAACGCGAACTATTTGCTATATCAGAACCTGAAAACAGTTGAGCCGATTTCAATGAAATTTCCAACACAAATAGTGATATAGCCAATATTTAACAGCGATTGATAAAAAGGCATATAATAACACGCCCTTTGTACGTTAGCGTGAGTTATATCTGCTGAGTAAATTTAATTGCAATTTTCTTCACGTGCTAACTAATATGGGAACTATAGGTCACATGAGACCAAAATTGAACTAAATGCGTTAAATGCCACACCCACTTGAACTACAGTGAAAGTTATGTCTTTATTGATGCTTTCACTACATAAAGTGCTAACCGAGGATGGAACTATAGGTTCCTTTTAAAAGCCATTAAACAAATACATTAATATTAGGTGTGTTCCCATGACGGAGGAAAACGTACACACCATGTTCCGGACGCTAAGCGAAATCGAAAAAAATCGACCAAACCTCATGAAGAGGTTTATATACACCAATGAAATGTCAGGTGCGCCCTTAAAGGGTTAAGATTATTGCCTAAGACGACGGAGTTTAGGAAGAAGAAGAGTATAAATAAAAAACTTAGAAAAGTGCTGCCAAGTTGATAGGGTATTAAGGAATTTTTATCTGTTTTTGTTGAAGATGAGTCGGGAGAAAAAAAGGTAAAGGAAAAAAAGAAAGGAAGTAGAAATTTTTCCCTTTTTATGCTGATTTTGAAGAGGACGGTCACGTTCAACGAGGAGAAAAAAAAAACCAACTTGAAGGAAGAAAAAAAAGCCGCCATACTTTATTGAAGATAGAATCATATATTTGGTACAGAAAAGTTAAAATTTTAAAAGTTTTACAATTTTTTTTAACCTACGTTAAATTAAATTAAAGTGAACAAAACAAATCAAGCAAAACAATAATAATATTTTAAAACAAAACTGCTCGCTAAACATAGACCTCTGACCGCTCCTGCAGTTATTCCTTGGGTTGACGCAGCATCAGCACAACTGTAACAAACACGACCAAAACCTTAAGGTCCTTGTCCTTGTCTATTCGTGTTCTTCAATCATATGGGTGTACTTTTGCCAAGATGGTTTAAAGCCTAATTTTTGAGCCCAAAAGAAGACGGTGCCGGGAGTCATTGATAAGCTAGCTAAAGTCGGGATGGGGAGGTTCGTGTCCCTTTTGGTCGCTCTGAATTTCCCTATATGACGAGAGTACATAAAAAAATTATAGACTCCCTGGTTACAATATAATTACTGAAAAGCTCTACGTTACAGGCCAAATTCTAACTACAAAAAAATAAAAACCCCAGAAATAGTCAGAATAAAAAGAGTAAAAAAAAATATTGGTGTCAGTCATTTAATCTACCTTAAGGGATCTCTTGATGGTGTTAAAGTCCCTGGCCTCTTTACCCTTACCCTACCATGGTCTAATGGCACTTAATTTAATTAGACCCCGTACGCAAATTCAGCTACCCTGGATTTCACATCACCATAAGAAAACTACGAAAATTTAGCAATTCATAATCACAAATTATTTATTCAAATAATAATCATAAATTTAAACATATTTTGGTTTTCTATATTAGGTTCACGAAAATCTTATTTTTATCGCGTAAATATAAAAACTAGTACACAAAAAAAAAGTACGTGACTAAATTGGTTACCCGTTTATTTGGGATTCAAAGTTTTCTTAAGAACGAACTATGAGAAGTGCATAGTAAGCACTTACAAAAAGTACTACAAATTTAATTTGCATAGAGTAAAAACAATGTGAAAAAAATTCAAGGTATATTTTTCCTTCTGTTATTCTCTAAAAATTATTATTGGGTTTTGTTTATTTTTGATCGAAAATTATATTCAATTAATCATTATTATGTAGAATTCATTTTCTAAGTTCTAATTTCGCATTTATTTTAACATTCTAACGTTTAAAAAAAATAATTACGTTTACTTTTAATGTTGAAGATATTATTCATATAGGTTTGGGAAACACTGAACAAGAAGAAATAATAATAATTTGGATATTGTTACAGCATTTAATAATTCAAAAACAATATGTAACTTGTAGCAAACAAAAAAAAAATAAACAAACATTGTTGCTTTAATCAACTTGAATTTTTGTTTAAACATACTCAAATTAGTTGTTAGCTGAGACAATTTATTTTATTGTTGCTTCTTGTTATTGATCATATGCAAAAAAAATATACACTCTGTACCAAAAGTATAGCACATACCAAAAATTCAGTAAATAATTTAATTTCAAAACTCACCAAAATTGCTGGTTTATTGCTGCGGCAATCGTCGAGGCCTCGATGAATGTTGCATGTTGAAAAAAATTATGTTGTTGTTGTTGCTTTTAGGTTTATAAAAAATTTGGTTAGTGGTATATTCGAAGATGCATATGGATGTGTTTCTTTTACTTTTGAAAATTTTTCATGACTCCTATAACTATTAAAAATTTAAATTAAATGGTATTGACCGAATTTGAAATATACCCTACATTATGTTATATTCGTTAAATTTTGAAAAATAATTACTAAAATTTTATAAAAATATATTTAATTAGATAGAAACGATCATTCTGGTATAACGCGAGTAAAAGTTAATGAATTTTGAAGTTAACGACAATAACCGAACATTTCCGAGAAATTCCGAACTTAACCACGTTTTGATTTTACAGTTTAATACGGTACTTTTTCCATAGGAACGAAAAAATAGGTTAAACTGTACACTAATAATATTACGATTGAAAAATTACTCCATGAAAAAAAACCCGATTAGTTTTCGAAAAAAAAGGAAACACTTTCTAATAAAAAAATTATAAACTTATCATATGCATTTTATGATGTTTTTCAGATTTAGATGATCTCCATTAAAATTATTTTTGCAGAATACTTGTTGACAAGCGCGGTTAAAAATGTGGCTCAAACGCCACGATTAGTGTCGACTTTGATATTTTTGTTTATGCAGGATTTACGATAACATGCAATTATTGTTTTTCTCCTCTCCACAAGGAGTTATGTCCTGTGGCAGGACGTTTGCCACAGGTTGTAAGAAAATTCTGATTTCTCGCCAAAATGTTGTAAGGCCCTGTACAAAAAGTTAGGGATTAGAAAAAAAAATGGCGTTTTCGTAATGTAATATACTACCTTTTTCACAGAAACTACACGTTAATTTTGGAACCACGTAGCTCTTCGTCAACAAGGACGATATTCTCCTTGAGGTTTAGTTTAAGAGGAGTACAAATATCCCCTTATAAGTGGTGTGTAATGCCAACGTGATGGTATAATAATTTTTGCCACTTTGAAAATTTTGAATTTATGTTTCAAAATTTTATAAAAAAATTATCCTCCAGGATTTATTTGAACTAGGACTCGCAGGATATTTAGTGGTTTTGTATAAAAACGAATTTTTAATTACCACGTTGGTTTAAGAAAATTATTATGTAACACAATTATATATACTGTACTATTAAAGATTATTTAAATTAGTTGACAGTGATTTTGTTTTAATCGTTTGGCAGTCAAAATCAAAAAGAACAAAAGAATTTCAAAACCGGTATCAGAAAGTCTTTTGGGGAGACATACAATTGTATTTGATTTGCATTTAATAAAAACAATATTGGAATTGTTTTTAATAACTCAAGAGATGTTTATTACAAATTAAACATCCACTAACAATTTGCATATGCTGCTGATTGGAAGTGGTAACGTACCATCATATTAAACAATTGTTGTCTCTTGCATTTGTTGGAGAGCAACATCAGTGATGGGCAAGTGACTAGTACTTAATAGACATAATTAAGCAACATGTTTAGATACATTATCAAGATGCAGTATTTTGTAAAATGTTTAGGTAATGTAATACTCAGCGACAATCAGAATTTTAGAAACAACATATAAAAAATCGTTGGTTGAAATAATAGGTCTGTTCCCGCACATATGATATTTTTACTGATTTTCTTAAAGTCAAACATTTTTGTAAAATACATATACGAGATGTTGTGAAAAATTTCAGAAGTTTTTTAAGCTAAAAATTAAGACTAAAAACGACCTTACAAAACCGTATAATTTTGATCTAATAAAAAACTCAATTTAATAGATAACAAAATTAGACGGAACAAGGCGGATTAAGGGCGGATATCCTTTGCATGAAAAGTTCCTAAAATCTTACCATCAAGATCTTCTAGCACATAATAGCAGCTTCCTACTTTTTCACGGATTTTCGCTTTGAGGAAGATTGGGGACAACTTTGCGTTGAATTTTTTCTCAAAATTACTTTGTGCGAAATTTCGTCTAAAGACAACCTGACCTACACTGTAGGATATCGGTCTAGCTCTTAAATTATATTGTTCCCTATTGTTATTATGAGCTTCTGATATATTTTTACGCAATTCTTTACGAAGTAAAACAAGGTTGTCCTCTCTAGCGAGATCTATTGTAGGTTCTTCTAAAAGATTAAGATTTTTAAGAAGTGAATATGAATCTCCATGGGTGATCATATTAAACCCAAAAGTTGCAAAATACGGAGAGCATTTTATTGCCTGATGATATGAGTTACGCAATGCACAGCTAATGGAACTAATATTTTCGTCCCATATCCGATGATCATCATTAAGATAAGCTCGTATCCCTGCAATCAATGATCTGTTCACGCGCTCAGATGCATTGGATTGCGGGGAATACACTGCCGTATAAATGTGTTTAACACCAAGTTTTGTTAAAAACGCATTAAATTCATTTGATTTAAATTGAGATCCATTGTCACTGACAATGGACTCAGGTACCCCGTAGGTATGAAAAATTGTTCCTAAAAGGAAATCTTGCACTGCCACAGACGTAAATTTCTTGAGAGGGCATAACCAGTGAAATTTAGTTAAATGGTCAAGGACGATTAGTAGCCCTATATACCCTTTTTTACTTCGCGGATAGGGTCCGAGAAGGTCAATAAAAAGACGTTGAAAAGGAAACAGTTTGCTGACCCATCTCTGGTTTCAAAATAGCGTTTGGTGCTTTGGTACATTTACATGTATCACAGTCGCGAACAAAATCACGCACATCCTTCACAATCCCGGGCCAAAAGAAATTTCTGCGTATCAAATCAAGGGTTTTTGCCATGCCCCCATGAGAAGTGACTGATGAGGTATGGGCACGAGTGATGACGTCAGACCTAAGATTTTGAGGAACCCACAATTTCCAGGTTTGTTGTTGTTGTTGTTCATTGTTTCCGGTATAATGTTGCGTTCGGATGTAAACAAACTTATCCACGATTTTTAAATCCGGATATTTTGCAGAATTTTCCGTTATGCGTTTTTTCAATTCGACATAATCATCATCTTCAAAATGTTTTGAATTCAAATCAATCTCCGGGCCAGGTAATTCTATCGCGTCAATTTCATTATACTCAATTCTAGATAAGGCATCCGGTACGACGTGGTCCTTTCCTTTTCTGTGGCTTATGGTAAACTTGTAAGATTGTAATTTAAACACCCAGCGGGCCAATCTACCAGTTAGGTCTGGCTGCTTCATAAGCCACAGAAGTGAGGAGTGGTCAGTGATTACCTCGAAATCTTGCATTTCTAGATAGCATCGGAACCGTTTGATCGCCTCTATCGCCGCTAAACATTCGCGTTCCGTTACACTATAATTGCGTTGTGCCGTGTTTAGCTTTTTTGACATGTACGCAACGGGCTTTTCTTCCCCGGCTTCATCTAGCTGTACGAGAACGGCTCCAACACCATAGTCAGAGGCATCACAATGCAAATAGAATTTTTTAGAAAAATCTGGATTCGATAGAATGGGCGCTGTTGTAAGAAGATTTTTAATTTTTACAAAAGCTTCTTGAGCAGCAGGAGTCCAGTTAAATTTTCGTTTTGTGGACAAAACATCAGAAATGGGACAAACAATAGAAGAAAAATTTTGAATAAAACGTCTATACCAACCAGCAAGACCCAAAAATCCGCGAACCTGTTTAAGATTTTTCGGTATTGGCCAGTTGGTAATAGCTTCGACCTTTTCTGGATCTGTTTTGATGCCCCCGTGACCTATAACATAGCCGAGGTACTTGACTTCGGTCACACAGAACCTACTTTTGGCTACATTAAGGGTCAGGTTTGCTCTTCTGAATTCTTCGGCAATCCGCACTAAAACAGACAGATGGCTAGAAAAATCCTCAGAAACAATAACCAAGTCATCTAGGTACCCAAATACGCAATGTTTTAAATCAGCCGGTATTAATTGGTCCATAAGACGACACATTGTCTGCGGCGCATTGCACAATCCAAATGGCATTACGACGAATTGATACAATGGCCGCCCTGGTACGGTAAAAGCCGTTAGCGCTTTTGCCTCATCGGCTAGGCCGATTTGCCAATATGCGTCTTTTAGATCGAGTTTAGAAATTAGGTTAGCCTTTGGAAGCCTAGCAAAAATTCCTTCAATACTGGGTAAAGGATAAGCATCCTTAGTGGTCACTAAATTGACCTTCCTGGCATCTAAGCACAGGCGGACTTTGTTTGGTTTGACGACCAAACGCATTGGCGAACTCCAAGGAGATGATGAAGGCTCAATCACTCCTAATGTCAACATGCGATCAATTTCTTCGAACATTAGTTTTTCCACTGCGGGAGAAACTGGGTAGAACCGTTGTTTGATCGGCTTGGACTCACCCACGTCGATCTCATGTCTAATAAGACTGGTTCTTCCCAACCCTTGTTTTTCGAAGTTTGGGAATAATTCTATTATAGCATTTAACTGCTGAAGTTGACCTGGAGTTAAGGGATATTTATGTTCGTCTGCTTCTTCAGACTTCACGTTACCGGACGGTACATCGGACATATTTTCTAAAGCAGACAACTCAGAAGGACTTTCAAAAAATTTTAAGCGGACGGACTTATCAGATACAATTGCAGAATCAAAAACGTCTGCCGCTAAATTGAATGCTTTCCAAAAATCTATACCTAAAATTAAACGTTGGGAAATACTGGGTACAATTAAAATTTTTAAACGACGAATTTGGTTTCGAAAGGAAACGTTGACGTTTAGAAAACCTAGAGTTTTCTGAGATTTCCCGTCAGCCGTTTTCACTGAAGATTTAAAACTAGAAAAATCAGAAAAATTTGTAAAATCTGTGGAGGCTAAGTCAGAACCAATGCAAGACACATTGGCCCCTGTGTCAAGTAAACCGTATTCAACGAAATTTAAAAAATTTACTTTTGCATAATACCTTCTATCAATTGGGTTGTTTATAACTGCAGAAATAATGAATTTTGAAGAAAGTTTTTTTCTTTTAAAATAGTTTCGCAACCGCAGAGTTGACCTCTTTGGTTTTCGGACAAAATTATCTGAAATCGAAGATGCAAAGAAAATTTTATTTCGTTTAGAAACATATTCCTCCCATCTCTGATGGTAAGGTCGAATGGGAAAAATTATTTTATCTACTGGTTGTTTGTCGATTGGAACACGTTTAAGTATTGTTATATTTTGGTTTACATTCGGTGTATCTTTTGTATTAATCGGTGGGTTGGATTCACGAAAAAAATTTACATTTGACCCCGGTTTGGCGGTGGGGGTTTCTGGGGATAAGAGTTTTTTGACGACGATGTCATTTTAGTTGCACAATAAGTGCAATCGGGTCTGTAGACATCTTTTGCTCCACACCCATAGCAAAACTTTTCTTTATCTTTTAGACAAAATTTGTAAAAATGACCAACAGTGTCGCAGTTCCAGCATTTTACTGTCACTGGACCTTGTTGTAACGCATCAACTGACAGATTATCTGCAGTATTATCTATAGGTTCATCATTTAGCTCAACTCCAGCTACACGTCGTGTTCTGAAAGGAACTTGTTGTCCTGTTTTTAGAGGGACGTTTCGCTGAGCTGACCCTACACCATACAAGTTTTCGTGCTTTTGTACACGCTCTTTTAGTTGCATTACGGAGTGACTAGGAATGTGTAGTAGTTCACCGCGAATATCTTCGGTAAGATTTCTTTCAAGATATTCAACAAGCTCGTCTTCCTCCAGAGGGGTTTTTAAGCTATCAAAGAGGTCATTCATGGATTCGTAATATTGTTCAAACGATTCGTCGGATTTCATTTTCCGATTATGAATTGACTCCCTAACATCAAAATCAGACCTAAAATCTTTAAACTCGCAGGATAATGCACGGCAAAATGGATTCCACTTTATGGTATCAACTTTTTTGTGATACCTCCAGTACCACTTTTTTGCTTGCCCAGTAAGGAGTACATGAAGGTTTGTACAAATTACAGAAAAATTCTCATTAAAGTGAATTTTAGTCAAAGACTTTATTTGATATAAAAATTCTTCCACATTAAGTCCATCTTTAGAACCATTAAACTTCACGTTCCAGTTGTTGATTATAGATGTAATCTTTTCAGGGGCTAATCTGACACCTGGTCCTGAGCGATCCGGATAATAATAAGCGAATTGGCTATTATTATGAGAATTTCTCGGAAGTGATTGCGTGTTTTGAAAATTAGAGGGACATGTCTGGTTATAATTATTCATAGGAGAATTCACTTGAACTGAATAACGATTTGAATCATATGGATGTGATCTATTATCGAAATTCTGTTGACCAACAGAAGAACTCTGAAGCATTTTTGTCAGGCTCAATTCAATCATGCGATTGATTCGTTCATAGTCAACTTCTTGTTGTTGGGGGAGAGAGTTTCTTTTATTAATTCCCGAGGCTTGATTGCCAAGTTCTTTGTCATTTTCATTCAACTCAGGATTGACAAAAGACCTTCGTTGAGTGGAATGAGGTGTTGGAGACTTCTCATTACTAATCTGGCGGCTTGAAAAATTTGGGGTAGTATGTGACTGTCGTGGAATTGGTAATAGAGTACCTTGACCATGAAGAGATAGATTATTAGTGCTACCTTGATTATCAGCAGTGGGAATATTATTGCAAAAAATTGTATAATTTTGAGATAGTTTAGCAATGCTTTCTTCTATCATTTTCGTGACCCGTGTATAGTCAATTATTGACGGTGGTGGCAAGTGTAATGAAGAAGAAGCTCCCGCTGGTGAATTACGCTCAGTCTCCTGTTCATTTTCCCTATTATGCCCATGAGTACCAGAGTCGCTATTATTCGGAAAATTGTTTGAATTTCCAAAAGATTCGTTAAGATTAACCGCAACAGATTGTTTTCCTAAATAGTTTCGTGACCGCGGTTGTTTAGGTATCGCACCTGTGTTTCTATATTCAGAAAATGTGGCCTCACGTTGAGGGTTAGGTGTTTCAGACATATCTACACCAGCTAAGTTAGATTGTAAATCAGGTAAATTGTAATTATCAAGTTCTGATAATTCACATGAATTTTTACATATGGGGCATTTATTAGATAGTGAAAGTGACCTTTCTATACAGCTCTTATGAAAGGCGTGGTTACAGGGGCTAGTAACAGCACAATCCTGAGAACCAATCACCATATCTTCACCACATATAATACAATTCATGTTGTCTTTTTATTTTTACTAATAAAGACTTGAAAGTAAAAGCACCGACTGGATTTAATACTTTACTAAATCTAGGTCTTTTTGCTTACAATAAAAAAAATTTTTTATACAATCAGTTGATTGCAAAACAATATTAAAAAAATTTTCACGATTAATAAATTGGAAAAATATAAAAAAATTCAAATTTATCAAAAACTTAATGTATAACATAAGTTTATAGTTTTTTATGAAAATCGAAAGAATTAAAAAGATTCAATCAATTATTTTCTTTAAAAAAGCGTTTATGTAAAAATTTAGAAAACAAAATCAATCTCTGAAAGTTTAATCAACAAAAATGTACGTATAAATATATATTTTCTTATATAGGTGAGTAAATTATATCCAGGGTAGAAAAAGTAGATTTAAATGACTTATGGAACAAAAAAATGGTTTATGGATAAGTGACATCGATTTAACTTAAAAGCAATTCGATTTCACAAAATCGGTAAGTTTAAACTTTTTCAAATACATTTCCCAAAAGAGGAAAGGATCGTTAGGTAACAATTAGGACAGTCTACCCGAAACTATCAGATAACTGTATTCCATAAAAGGCCGAACAATTATTCCCCTACTTGATTCCTGCTTTTGAAAACCCTTAGAACTTTCCTAGACACTGAACAAATTTTTCTGGTAAAAATTATAATGTACTGGAACAACTTTGCAGAATTCTTAACGGACAGGTTACCCGAAACCATCAGATACCTGTTTTCCATAGAAAAGTCCTGCAAGCCATTCAGAAACATGACTCTCGTTACCAGAGAAACTTAGTCACCATCTATACAAAATGAACTTTTAAAAATGAATCAAAATTTAATTGGGAGCGAAAGCAAATCACCATTGAAGTCCTTTCATACCCCACGTTGGGCGCCATTTATGTAACAAACACGACCAAAACCTTAAGGTCCTTGTCCTTGTCTATTCGTGTTCTTCAATCATATGGGTGTACTTTTGCCAAGATGGTTTAAAGCCTAATTTTTGAGCCCAAAAGAAGACGGTGCCGGGAGTCATTGATAAGCTAGCTAAAGTCGGGATGGGGAGGTTCGTGTCCCTTTTGGTCGCTCTGAATTTCCCTATATGACGAGAGTACATAAAAAAATTATAGACTCCCTGGTTACAATATAATTACTGAAAAGCTCTACGTTACAGGCCAAATTCTAACTACAAAAAAATAAAAACCCCAGAAATAGTCAGAATAAAAAGAGTAAAAAAAAATATTGGTGTCAGTCATTTAATCTACCTTAAGGGATCTCTTGATGGTGTTAAAGTCCCTGGCCTCTTTACCCTTACCCTACCATGGTCTAATGGCACTTAATTTAATTAGACCCCGTACGCAAATTCAGCTACCCTGGATTTCACATCACCATAAGAAAACTACGAAAATTTAGCAATTCATAATCACAAATTATTTATTCAAATAATAATCATAAATTTAAACATATTTTGGTTTTCTATATTAGGTTCACGAAAATCTTATTTTTATCGCGTAAATATAAAAACTAGTACACAAAAAAAAAGTACGTGACTAAATTGGTTACCCGTTTATTTGGGATTCAAAGTTTTCTTAAGAACGAACTATGAGAAGTGCATAGTAAGCACTTACAAAAAGTACTACAAATTTAATTTGCATAGAGTAAAAACAATGTGAAAAAAATTCAAGGTATATTTTTCCTTCTGTTATTCTCTAAAAATTATTATTGGGTTTTGTTTATTTTTGATCGAAAATTATATTCAATTAATCATTATTATGTAGAATTCATTTTCTAAGTTCTAATTTCGCATTTATTTTAACATTCTAACGTTTAAAAAAAATAATTACGTTTACTTTTAATGTTGAAGATATTATTCATATAGGTTTGGGAAACACTGAACAAGAAGAAATAATAATAATTTGGATATTGTTACAGCATTTAATAATTCAAAAACAATATGTAACTTGTAGCAAACAAAAAAAAAATAAACAAACATTGTTGCTTTAATCAACTTGAATTTTTGTTTAAACATACTCAAATTAGTTGTTAGCTGAGACAATTTATTTTATTGTTGCTTCTTGTTATTGATCATATGCAAAAAAAATATACACTCTGTACCAAAAGTATAGCACATACCAAAAATTCAGTAAATAATTTAATTTCAAAACTCACCAAAATTGCTGGTTTATTGCTGCGGCAATCGTCGAGGCCTCGATGAATGTTGCATGTTGAAAAAAATTATGTTGTTGTTGTTGCTTTTAGGTTTATAAAAAATTTGGTTAGTGGTATATTCGAAGATGCATATGGATGTGTTTCTTTTACTTTTGAAAATTTTTCATGACTCCTATAACTATTAAAAATTTAAATTAAATGGTATTGACCGAATTTGAAATATACCCTACATTATGTTATATTCGTTAAATTTTGAAAAATAATTACTAAAATTTTATAAAAATATATTTAATTAGATAGAAACGATCATTCTGGTATAACGCGAGTAAAAGTTAATGAATTTTGAAGTTAACGACAATAACCGAACATTTCCGAGAAATTCCGAACTTAACCACGTTTTGATTTTACAGTTTAATACGGTACTTTTTCCATAGGAACGAAAAAATAGGTTAAACTGTACACTAATAATATTACGATTGAAAAATTACTCCATGAAAAAAAACCCGATTAGTTTTCGAAAAAAAAGGAAACACTTTCTAATAAAAAAATTATAAACTTATCATATGCATTTTATGATGTTTTTCAGATTTAGATGATCTCCATTAAAATTATTTTTGCAGAATACTTGTTGACAAGCGCGGTTAAAAATGTGGCTCAAACGCCACGATTAGTGTCGACTTTGATATTTTTGTTTATGCAGGATTTACGATAACATGCAATTATTGTTTTTCTCCTCTCCACAAGGAGTTATGTCCTGTGGCAGGACGTTTGCCACAGGTTGTAAGAAAATTCTGATTTCTCGCCAAAATGTTGTAAGGCCCTGTACAAAAAGTTAGGGATTAGAAAAAAAAATGGCGTTTTCGTAATGTAATATACTACCTTTTTCACAGAAACTACACGTTAATTTTGGAACCACGTAGCTCTTCGTCAACAAGGACGATATTCTCCTTGAGGTTTAGTTTAAGAGGAGTACAAATATCCCCTTATAAGTGGTGTGTAATGCCAACGTGATGGTATAATAATTTTTGCCACTTTGAAAATTTTGAATTTATGTTTCAAAATTTTATAAAAAAATTATCCTCCAGGATTTATTTGAACTAGGACTCGCAGGATATTTAGTGGTTTTGTATAAAAACGAATTTTTAATTACCACGTTGGTTTAAGAAAATTATTATGTAACACAATTATATATACTGTACTATTAAAGATTATTTAAATTAGTTGACAGTGATTTTGTTTTAATCGTTTGGCAGTCAAAATCAAAAAGAACAAAAGAATTTCAAAACCGGTATCAGAAAGTCTTTTGGGGAGACATACAATTGTATTTGATTTGCATTTAATAAAAACAATATTGGAATTGTTTTTAATAACTCAAGAGATGTTTATTACAAATTAAACATCCACTAACAATTTGCATATGCTGCTGATTGGAAGTGGTAACGTACCATCATATTAAACAATTGTTGTCTCTTGCATTTGTTGGAGAGCAACATCAGTGATGGGCAAGTGACTAGTACTTAATAGACATAATTAAGCAACATGTTTAGATACATTATCAAGATGCAGTATTTTGTAAAATGTTTAGGTAATGTAATACTCAGCGACAATCAGAATTTTAGAAACAACATATAAAAAATCGTTGGTTGAAATAATAGGTCTGTTCCCGCACATATGATATTTTTACTGATTTTCTTAAAGTCAAACATTTTTGTAAAATACATATACGAGATGTTGTGAAAAATTTCAGAAGTTTTTTAAGCTAAAAATTAAGACTAAAAACGACCTTACACAACGCAACGTTTTGGAAGCACCGCCACACCTGGGGTGCTCAGGTATTCCTTAAGGTTTTTGTACTTTTTTTGAATGAATCACCGGGACGACCTGACGGACTGGACAGCTCACTATATAGAGAAATAGGTATATATACGTATTTATTAATATAAAATAAAATTTTAGGGAAAACATTTATTAGGGAAACTTATCTTTTTTTTCAGTCCTTTTTGGAAATTTACCCAAAAGTGCGCGGAAGTTTAGGGATGAGCTCACGCCTAATACAATCGTTCAAGTTTAGGGAAAATTTGCCCACATAGGTTGCCCAAATGTTAACCCTACCCTGAAAAGAAAAGTAATAAAAAAAATTTTGAAAAACAAACACATAAAATAAAATATATATATATACAAAACACAAAAAATTAAAACAGAAAATACAGACTTGTAGACAGAAAGACGGACGGACAAGCCTAAAAGGAACCGCATCCATAAATTAGCCACGGCAAAGCTTAAATTACCGGCGCCATAGAAGCCATATTTACCCCTACAACAATTTTGTTCCAGCATATTTTGGCCTGAAATCAAAGAAAGAATTTACATTGCAGATTTGTTTTTGTGTAAGTATGTTGGTGTGTTTTGTTAGTTTCCGTTTTGCGTCTGTTTACTTCGGGTCTCAAGTTCCTTTTTTTTAAATTAATTTTTTTGGTACACCTCAAGACTGGTATGAATTGTTTTGTTACTGTCATCCAGCCATGTTAGAGTAGCAAGAACCTTCCCCCTCCGGCGAGTTCTAGCCGCGCAATACGCAAGCATACCAGCAACGCTACTCATCTGGCAACCTTTCTTTAAATTTTACCCAGCGACAGTACAAAAATGGCGCCCGACAACGTGGGGCCCGAAGTAAACTTCTTGGTTTTTAGTGTTTTTAACTTCAACTTTTCTTTTTGGAATAGGAATTCAGACTGTCCTCATAAAATGTAAGTCCAGTTAGACCCGCTCTAGAGCAGCTAATTTGTTGCGACATTGTGTGGGATGGAAAGAAAATCTTTTGACTGAAAGAATAATTTTTTTTTATTTATGTAACTTTTCTAGAAATTGAGTCCTAGGGACAGTTCAAGCTGATAGTCACCTAGTTGCTTCAATTTTGAAGGAATTATATATTTTTCGCTACTAATGCCACACTAGTTGAAGTTTAAATTCACACTTCTTTTTTTAATTTTTTTATTTTTTGTTTTAGTTTTTAAAAGTGGCCATTGTATGCATCTTTTGTAAGTCCCGTTCGAGTAAGGATAAGAGTCCTCAACGCGTGCGACAATAAGAAGCATACTTTGGTGGCTTTTGAGACAAAAGACAACCGTTTTGTGTTTTTCTTTTGGTGAGTCTAAAAGTATTGTCAATAGGTTGACCCACTTTTATAGCATCACCTAACAAAGGAAAACTTAAAGCTGGAATTTTAATATTTTAATTTTTTATTTTTGAATTACAAAATAATAGACTGTATATAACAGTGTTCAAAAACTATTTTTTTTTACGGCTAGATACAAGTCTAGTTTTTAAAATGGGAACGGAATCGTAAGCGCTAGTCCTGGAGATTCTAGGGTGTGAAAACCGAGTCTGCAGTTGCAGCCCCTCCGATTTTGTGTTCCTTTAATAGAACCTGTTTTGTTTTTTTTGTTCAGTAAACACCAACATACCCACGTAAACCTGAGTTATACAAATCAAGTCGTAAAATATGTACTCTAAAGGATTCAAGGTATATTGGCAAATCCGATATACCCGAGTCTACTCCACAAATACTAGTCACCTGAAAATACTACCGCATATTTTGAGTTTTTGAAAGATTTTTATCGTTTTTTTTTTTGGAAGTTTTATTGAAAGTTTTCTTGATTTTTTTTATTCGGATTTATTTATCTCATTATATTTTTTTTTATTTTTTTTATATCGCAATTTCATTCCTTTGGGAGAAATTGTGCTTTTTATTTTTTTCAATTGTTTTTTTTCCAATTTTGTTTCAAATTGGTATATCACCATTTAGGTGTCGTACGGATTTATTTTGCGTTTTGGCTTTTCATTTTTGGTAAATTTGTTCTAGCAGCTCTTTCTTTTTATGTCAGAACCACCGCGAATTCTTACTCGAGGGGAAAGAAAAAGGCTAGAAGAGGCAGGATTTAATTTTTCGGCAATGGATAGTGTAGGTTTAGCAACTACTACGGGTAGTGTTTCGTCGGTTACGGGAGCAATTCCGCGAACAGTAGCTACAATGTCTACTACCGTGGTCACCGCGTCGGTCCATTCTGCCCCAGTGTCCTCTTTGGCTCCATCTGTCAGGAACTTTTTATCTTTAGCCCAGGAGTTTGCTGACGTAAATGAGGGGGCAGTAGCCAGCAATGTAGCAGGTGCGCATAGTCACCCTGAGGGGTCAAACAATACGGTTCCGGCACCAGCCTATAGCCCGCTGACACCACTGAATGACAGCCATGGGTTAGGTAACGAGCAAAATGGCAACAGGGATGATTTAGATCGAACAGGTGATAGCGAAGCCCAATGGTCGATGCTAAGACGGGAAGTCGAAAGTCTGCAGAAACGGCTAAAGCAAAAAGAGCAGCAGCTAGAACACTTTATGCTACAATCAGCTGGTAGCCAAATTTTGTCACCAACTGGTCACCAGCTACAGAACCCCGTGAATCAACCAGTTCAATCACAGGTACAGCAGACCGTAATTCAGTCGGCAGCACCAATGTCACTGCCACCGTCAAACCAGGCCGCTAATGCGCCACAGCTCCTACAACAACAACAACTCTATAGGCAACTGCCACAAAATCTAAGTCAACCACAGCTGGCTATGAATTTCCAAAATTATAATGCGTTACCCAACCCAGCAGTATTTCAACCGCCACAGGCGGTGCCAAATACTGTCATGGGGGGTCAACAACCGTATCCCTTACAACAACAACTTTTTACACAACAATCGCAAAGCGTACTTCAACAACAGCCAGTTGGTCCAACCCAAATACCAGCTACTTCGGCACCCACAGCAGCGTTTCAGCCTCCACAGGAGGTGCGAAACAATGCCATGGGTGTCCAACAACCGTATTCTTTACTATCACAACAACATCTAGCTCCTCAGCAGCCGCAGCAACAATATCAACAACAACATCAAACGTTGCCACAACCTCAGCAATACGTGCAACAGCCTCTAGGTCGATCAGAAAATTTTTATCAACCACAACAACAGCAACCTATTTATGTGCAGTCGACATCCGATGGTCAGCAATATGCTTTGGTTCCAATAAGAAATCCCGGCCTATCAACTTCATCTACGAGTGGTAATATATCCCAGGTTGGACAAAATCATAATGGGCAACAGCCAAATCTGCTCCCATTTATTCAACAACCGATGTTTCTACCCATAACGCAGCAACCCAATAATGGACCACAACAGGCAGCGTTCCAGCCATTACCTCAACTACCCGGTATGCAGCAGCAAGCCGACAATTATGCGCTACCAGTTGAAAATTATGGGGTTAATGGAAATAATAGAGGACCTAAAGTGCTTTTGGACAAGTGGGGGATAAAATTCGATAACACCGAAAAATCTCTAGGTGCAGAATTTTTCGCTTTTCAAGTGGAATTTCTAAGGCCCAAATTCAGATGCGATTGGGATGATGTGTTGGGAGGGTTTCACCATTTGCTGAAGGACAAAGCTCTCACCTGGTACTGGACGCATCGTAAATTAAATCGTATTGATACCTGGGAGCAACTTAAAACTGCTTTTGTATCCCATTTCAAAGGTGTGCCGAACGAGTTCCAGTTGCAAAAGAAAATTATAAATCGGTATCAGCTTCCGAACGAATCATTCGATGATTTTTATAATGAAATAATGAAACTACGAAGCGAGCAGAAAGTACCGGATTCAGAGGAGTACGTGGTTAAGGTTATGAGGGAAAATTTGAAGCCAGCACTGTTTGAGAAAATGCGAAGAAACAAATCGACGACGTTGGTGGATTTTTGTCAAGAGGCGAAGTTCGAAGAAAATTTCCTTGAAAGCTGTAGAGATCGACAGAGCTTTTATCGCCAACATGTCCCTAGAAACGTTAATGAGCTTCATTATGATGATCATTTGTGCTCTCATCAAGAGCATGAAATAGATGCCATTACTACTGGTCAGAAATTTGCTTGCTGGCACTGTAAAAAGGAAGGCCATCTGCGCAGTGACTGTCCCTCGAAAGACAGAAAATTCTGCTACAAGTGTGGTACTGAGGGTCAAGTGGCGCCTACCTGTCCTAGATGCCAGGGAAACCAGAGAAAGGGCGAGCCTCGAGCTGGGGAGGTTCGGCAAACCCAGGTGTAAACCCAGCTGACACAACAACAACACCTGAAGGTCAAGCGGTGGTCACCAAGTCGGCGGATGTAAAAATCCTGGTGAATGCCACAAGAAAGAATTCCGACACAGCAACAAAACCAAAACTAAAAGTATTAAAACCACTACACATACGAATGCGCGAATACAATGAAGCTAGAAGCCGAATTTTTGGAGAGGTCTCAAGCAGAATCAAAAAGGCTAGAGAGCGATATAAGTGTAGAAAACGGCTTCGCCAAGAAATTTCAGCAGCTACCCTACATGAAGGTGAAGACTCCCGATTTTATCTGAAGCTTAACATCAATGGGCAAGAGATAGAAGGTTTACTTGACAGTGGAGCTACAGTGACATGTCTGGGTAGAAACGGGTTAGATTTTGTGAATAGGGCCGGTCTTAATATCCATTATTTTCGTTCCATAATTAGGACGGCGGACGGGAGCGCGCATAAGATCGTCGGTCGCGTTCGGGCGAAAGTCAATTTTAATAAAAGGTCAGAGGAGGTTACGTTTTATATAGTCCCTACTTTGAACCGTGAGTTGTTTTTGGGGGTCGATTTTATGAAGGCTTTTAAATTATTTGCCAGTGTAGAAAGCTTGGCCACAAACGATGTAAGCCTCTGTGAAGAGACTGAAAACCCTGAAAATATCCCAACTCATTTACTTTCAGTACAGCAACAGCACCAATTAGACGCCATTGTAGGAAAATTCCCTTGCTATACAAAAAAGGGCCTGGGTAAAACCAGTTTAGAGATGCACTCGATCGACACTAGGGATGCAACTCCAGTGAAAGATCGCCATTATCCAGTATCCCCCGCTGTTCAGAAGTTGATGTATGGAGAGCTGGATCGCATGATTGGCCTTGGAGTTATTGAACTTAGCGAGAGTCCATGGAGTCACCCGGTGACTTTAGTCCGCAAGGGCGAAAAAAATCGGTTATGCCTGGACGCTCGTAAGCTCAATGCTCTGACGGTCAAGGATGCGTATCCTCTGCCACATATTGAAGGTCTGCTCAGTCGGCTTGGAGACACTTTTTATATTTCCAGCGTGGATTTAAAAGACGCTTTCTGGCAGATACCTTTGGATCCGGCTAGTAGGGAGAAAACTGCTTTTACGGTGCCTGGAAGACCACTCTACCATTTTACTGTCATGCCTTTTGGGTTGTGTAATGCAGCTCAAAGGTTATGTCGGTTAATGGATAGAGTGATCCCAGCGGCGCTTCGTGATCGGGTTTTCGTCTATCTAGACGATCTTTTGGTAGTCTCGCCAGATTTTAACACGCACCTGGAGTTGCTAGGCGAAGTGTCGGAGTGTTTAAACAAGGCAGGACTCACAATTAATGTGCAGAAATCCAAGTTTTGTTTTAAAAAGTTGAGATATTTGGGTTACATCGTGGGTGGGGGCAAACTCAAAGCTGACCCGGCTAAAGTGGACACGATTACCCGTTTTTCATACCCGAAAACCGCCAAACAAGTTCGGAGTTTCATGGGGGCGACAGGGTGGTATAGAAGGTTCATACCGGATTATGCTACCATGGCTGCACCGATCTTTGAAACTTTGAAAAAGGGTAAATCGTTTCACTTTACGGACGAGGCAAAAGTCGCATTTGATCGCCTCAAAGACGCTCTAGTTTCGAGTCCGGTTCTTAATCACCCTGACTTTAACAGACATTTCTACGTACAGTGTGACGCGTCGGATGTAGGCATTGGAGCGGTTCTGTTCCAAAAAGATGATACAGACGGGGAGCATCCAATTGCCTATTTTTCGCACAAACTCACTTCGGCGCAAAAGAATTATTCCGTCACTGAACGTGAATGTCTGGCTGTGGTCATGGCGATTAAGAAATTTAGGGCCTATATAGAACTTATGCCTTTCTCGGTGATTACGGATCACAGCAGCCTTAAGTGGCTGATGTCCCATAAAGACCTCAGTGGTCGTCTCGCTAGATGGAGCCTCCATCTCCAATCGTACGATTTTACCGTTGAACATAGGCAGGGAAAACAAAATGTTGTTCCCGATACCCTATCCCGGTATGATATGGAGGAGGTGTCCACTAGTGTCGACCACTTAGTCGATTTGGGGTCAGAAGCCTTTAAAGCTGATGATTACCGCGATCTGATAGAAACTATCAAAGAAAACGCTGACAGTCTGCCCGATCTTAAAATCATTGATGATTTTGTCTATAAAAGAACGGTTCCGTATGACGGTGTGCCGCTCAACGAAGACTTTTGTTGGAAATTGTGGGTACCCCTCGGTCTAACCGTGAGCATTATTGAAAGGGCCCACAATCCACCTCAATCGTCGCATGGAGGCTTCCACAAAACTCTTCGGAGAGTGAAGGAGTATTTTTATTGGCCGAACATGAACTCACAAATACGAAGTTTCGTACAAAAATGTCAGGTTTGTAAGGAAACCAAACCTGCAAACATTACTTTACGTCCCCCGATGGGAAATGAAACGCCGGTAGAGCGTCCGTTCCAACGTCTATTTATCGACTTTTTAGGTCCGTACCCACGATCGAAATCGGGAAATTGTTTTATTTTTATAGTGCTAGATCACTTGACGAAATACGTCTTACTTAAGGCTATGCCAAAAGCCAATAGTAAAAACGTGGTAAAATTTTTAATTTCGGAAGTTTTCCATAAATTCGGTACACCGGAATCCATTACCTCGGATAATGGAAAGCAATTTGTTTGCAAGGAATTTGCTGACGTGGTTAAAAATTTTGGAGTTGGACATATTCGGACCGCCACGCATTCGCCACAGGCTAATGCGTCGGAACGGGTCAACCAGTCTATCCTTTCAGCTATCCGAGCATACCTTAAAGAGGATCACGGGGATTGGGACAAGCACTTGTCCGAAATCGAATTTTCGTTGAGATCGTCGGTGCACAGTTCGATAGGGGTTACCCCATATTATGCTTTATTCGGCATGAATATGATTGGGCATGGGAGCGTATACAAGCTCGCGCGAAAGCTTGACCTTTTATCTGACCCTGATAATAACATGGTACCGAAGTCGGTAAAAATGGAGCTAATGCGTCAAAAGATCAGGGATAGCCTTCATAACGCGTACGTGAGGAACGAGCGAACCTACAATACCCGTTGCCGAAAAGTTAAATTTGTTCCCGGACAAGAGGTTTACCGGAGAAATTTTCAGCAGAGCGTTTTCAAAGATAATTTCAACGCGAAACTTGCTAGGAAATTTCTCAAGTGTAGAATAGTTAAACCTGTCGGGAATAGCCTATACGAGGTGGAAGACCTACAGGGAAAATCTTTAGGTGTGTTCCATGGAAAAGACCTGAAACAATAAATTTCGATTCAGTTTTTTTTTTATACGGCTGTTCAGTCAAGTCAGTTTTTATTCTTTTATATTTTTTATACAAGGATCGCATAAAAAATCCTATCAGGGAATCTTTGATAAGGGGGTGACACAAGCACCACTCTCTTGAAATGGCTGACCAGCGGTACCATAAAACGTTAGTAATGACAAGTTCGTTAAATTGCTCAACCAAATATATATATCAGATATATATATGATGGCCTACGTCTCTAGCTGGTTACCGTTTGTAACCGTCATCCCCGCATATGATGCCGTTCCGTCAACACTCTGGAGAACTAATGCTATTAAGAGCTTTAAGAACAATTTGTCATCAGGGGGATAACATGTATCTGAGTACGATCTTACAGCAGGTCGAGCAATTAGGTTGAACTATGACAACCAAAATTTTGGGTAAACTTTGGAATTTTTGTGAAATATTTTTGGTTGGTCATTACTGGCGTAAAAGTACCGCTGGAAAGTATTTCAAGGGAGGGGTGTTGTGTCGCCAACCTTAACCAAGGATCCCTAGATCACCTTCCCCGAATCAGCTTTCCAGTCGCACAACCCAATACAGTTTGTATAGGTTGTATCTGTCGGAACTTGTGATTGGGGAAGGATCGTTAAAAATACCTAGTAAATCCGTCCAAAGGTCTACCGGGGTCCGAAACAAGGAAAAGTTACGCGCGTTTCGAGATAAGCGTAGAATATAGCTTAAGTGTTTAAAACTCACCTAGAAAATTTTCATGCTGCAACTTTACTTGACATCCAAGTGGTTGATTTGGTGCAATAGGTGTCGTTGATGTAGGGTATTGTTATAATGTTCCTAAGGGAAATTCAAAATAATTAGTTAGGTTTAAGAGAAACAAAAATGAAATTGTGCTAAAATACTGGTGAAAATTTATTGAATTTGATATTTTTACTAGTGTAGGTTTAGTTTTATGTATAATGGTATACATGAATTCTTAGTTTGATCTCGTAAGATAGGTTAGGTTAATGTAAGAGTAAATGAATTGTTATCGATAGTAGACAGTAAGTAAACAAAGTTTCCGAGGAGTTAGAAGGAAAAGTTGGATTTTTATATTTTTTTTGTTTTGAATAAGAGGGAAAAAAAAGGGAAATCGGGTACGTTATGCAGGTTAAGATACCTAAGCGCTATATTATGCACAATATTTTTCACGTTTTCCCGCTAATGGCGTATATAAAGATACTGCATAAAATGTTGAACTGGGGAGAAAATACATGCAGTTTGTACATAATGCTGAATCGTCTGTAGAGGTCTTTAGAAAAATTCATTATGCAAAACACCATATTTCAGATAGTTTGTAATTTGGGATAGGTTCAAGTTTTTGGTTAATTTGTTTTTTTATTTGTTTTTTTTTTTTTGATTTGAAGTGTTCTTGGTGGTGTTGGAAGGAAAATAGGAAAAACTTTTTAAAGTTTTGTAGATAACAAAGATCAATTTTGGTTAAATTGTATAGTAGGGCTCGGGCACAGTTAAGTATTTAAACTTAAATTCAGCCATATTTAATGGAAAATTATTGGTAAAATTCCAAGATGGTAAATTTTTTTATATCAGAGTAGTCAATGGCCCGTACCATGGAAAAATAAAAAGTATATTTTAACAAAAGTTCAATTTTAAATGTTCTATACATTTTTTTTTGAAAGTCGATTTTAAAAACAAAAACAATTTGTATGGATATAAGATTAAAAGCTCGTTTTAAATTTATTTTATTTTCTTGTGGGAAGGCTGAGTGTATGTAAGTACTAAGCCGAGCTACCACAATTTGCTTTGGAAAATTCGTAAATACATATTGTCGTTGGAGGAATGGGCAGGAAGGTTATATCGATAGACCGGCTGTTTCGTATTTTAACTATTTTTCTCCGGGATGATTGAAAGTTTTTTTTTGAAAATAAATACATAAAAATGTTTGTGAAAGCTGCTGAAGTTTAGGAAAGTTGCATATGTCTTTTTAAAATTGCCAACATCCTCTATATTTTTTTTATTTTTATTTGAAAACAAGTAAGAAAGCTATGTTCGGCTGTGCCAAATCTTTAAATACCCTACACCAATGTAATGATTAAAAAAAAAAAAAAAAAGTTTGTTTTATTGAGACCTATTCGTTTTCTATTCGTGTATTTCAAACCCACTAAAATGGGAATAATCCAATCTACTACTTTTTTTTTGTAAATTAGTGTCTGTTTCCAAGGAAGTAAAAAACTTTTCTAATTTATATACAAAGTATTTTAATATTTTGGGTTACATGTCAGGTTCTACGCCCCATTGTGCGATTCCGTCCAATTTCTTTGATAGTTAGGAATGATGAAATAACATTGGTCGTATTCATTTAAACGCGTGTACACAGAGTATTCCGTATAAACTCATCAAACTTTTTTGTATAAATGCAGTTTGATATAAATTGTATAAATATACTAGGCATACATGGTATACACGGTGTTTATACATTTGGATGAATACTACTATTATGTTTCATGTTTCGGTCATATACATTTAACAGATGTCAAGTTATAGTAGTTTGTTTTGTGAAATACAGCAAATTGTAGAGGTACATTTACATTTTACCTCATATCTTTTGGAATACTTGGCAAAATAAAAAAAAAAAAGGTAAAAACATATAACCCTATGACCGGGAGAATTGCGCAACTTTTGGTACCCCAAGCGTTTAAATCCGTTCCGGATTATGGCCAAAAACACGATTTCAAGAGACGGACACCGCTAGATCGACTTAAAACCGATCAAGTATTGTGAATATATGTATATACTTTATGGGGTCCTAAACCAATATTTCAATGTGTTACATACGGAATGGAAAACTTATACGTATTCTCGATCACAGAGGGTAGGGTATAAAAACATTTGTTTGTTTTTGAACAACTAGATTTGTTTTTTTAGTTAGATTAGTTTGTAAATCAAATTAAATGTTATTTTGGCCAGGGGTATTTTGCGAAGTATAATTTCATTTTAATTTCGGTTGCTAACCCTGGCTGACGTATTGCCCAATATATTGGACATTGGCCTTGCTCACTTTTGAAGTCAAATAGTGTTGACGCAAATATACCGATTTTAAAATCTGTCGGTTAGTTTATCAAAATTTCTTACCATTTTTGCTACAACTGGAAGGTTTTGCTTGTTTTTTTTATGGAAATTTTTAGCGGTAGTAAAAGTTGTGAAAATGAGTACACGTAAGAAATTTTGGGGCAAAGGAAAAAAAAATTTAATTAAAAAGATTTTAAAAGTCCAATTTTGTTTTCAATCCGTTTTTTTTTTTATTCTGCTATTGCTTTCGCTAATTTCCGTAAATTTAGAATAAATGGAATTTTTCCTTATTACCCTTTTTCTAATTTTAGCAATTAATACTATCATTTTCGTGATAGGTGCAAAATCAATTGAAATAGTAATGGATATAAACATTTTAGTGATTGAAACATTTTCGTTTCTTTTATTTTTTTGTGTAGGTTGTAGTAAGGTAAACGAGCAGACATCATTTTGAACCGAATATTTACTGGATTTTGTACACATGGTGTGAAAAGGTGTAATATTTAATTTTTTATTTTGAAATTGAGTGGATTTTAAATGGAAGGTCCTTTAATATTAAAAAAGGGGACAGCGTTAGCTGATTTGAATCTTCGGATCGCAATCGAAAGTATATCCCCCCATAATTTTTGTCTTCTGAACTGTCAGAAAATACACTCCAGAAGATTTCCCAAGGTGGTCAAATTGTTTTTCGTTTGATATTTAATTTGGTAATAATGTTTTTTTTTGCACGTAAACTCTAGACTAAGTATTGGGCTGTACGGCGAGAATCTTCTGGGCGAACTTTGAAGCCCCTAAGTCATATAATGTAGAGGATACTCTTTTGGTTTTTTTTTTGTAAAAGTCGCTATGAAATTTATGGAGTCAACGCGAAGCTGAAATGTCGTTTTTTTTCAGAAAGTCACACAATTTTTTTTTTATAAATGTTACCTAGTTTTTGTCGTCACAATTTCACTTGGTGCTTTTAAAATTCAACCACTTACCTTGACCCAAACCAGCCCGAACATCACGTAGTGGGTTGAGGATAATTTTTCACAGTCAACACTCTGTACCGGGAATCCAAGTTGTTTGGTCAGCAGGTTGATTCCACATTGAACCTACGCAGTTAAAAAGGAAAAAAGGGAAGCATTAGATAAAATTAAAACTTTTTTAGTGTTGGAACATGACTTACTTTAGGTGGTAATGCGTGGAGTTGCAAAAGCGGGGCAAAGCTATAGGTGGTTGGTTCTCGTAATTCACCATGATTATTTTCGAACACGTTTTTCAAATATGAAGCGCAAACGGTCTTGCAGTGACCAGGTCAGTTTGAGTCTACCTTAAAATAGCACCTTGTTACAGCCAGTAGTTTGTTTCCATTGTTACCGTCAAGGGACTGAGGGGTTTTCACTCTATTCAGGAAAATATTTCCTTGGCGACAAAGGTGGTATTGATTCAATGGAAAACCGTCAGTTTCCCGATTGTCCATTTGTAGTGAACTGTTCCGTTCAGGTTGCATGTGCATCTGGTTGAACATTTTTCGCAAGAAAAAATGCACGCGTTAAGCCTGGTAGACCGTAACCTTTGGTGCTAGGAATCTGTTCTAAGGGGTTGTCTCTTTATCACGGATGCCTCATAATTCAAATGATGGGTTATTTTCTGAAAATAAGATATGGTTAAAAAGAAAAGAAAGACAAACAAACAAGTAAAATAGTTAAATTCGGTCTTGCCGAATGTAGTGATACCCTCCACAATTTCAAAAAGATTAATGCAAAAAAACTTTTTTTAAAAGGAAATTACTTTTGGAATTATTATTTTTTTTTTTTAAAATACGCGAAAAAAAAAAATCCGCGAGTTTTTATTTATTTTTTTTTTGTAAGAATATGTTCGTACTTGTTTAAATACCATTTGGTGTTCAGATCTGTTCACATATGTCAACCAGCAGTCGAATTAAAGCATTTTATATTTTTCTAAAATTTTTGAGGTGTCCTTACATTTTCGTTCATAACTTTTGAACCGATATCGCTCAAATGCAATATCAAACTTCTATGGAGAACTTCCAATAAGTATGTTAAGTTTCAGTCAGCTCCGGGTAATGTTTTGGATGTGATCACCATTTCCACAGACGGACATCGCTAGAATGTCTTAGAATCGATCGGGGATCATGAATATATATACTTTATGGGGTCCCAGACCGATATTTCGATGAGTTACAGACGGAATAACAAACTTATATATACCCTCTATCACTAAGTGGAGGGTATAAAAACAAAACGAAGAATATCCGCTACAGAGTACTTGTCTTGTTAGAGGCTGGCAGCAAAAGAATTTCAACATGGCTTTCAGTAAGCCATCAATCCCAATTTTCGAACTTCCTGTTCGAATCAGCACATGTTCCTAGAAATTATTGGTACGTTGGGAGCTGAAAAGAGAAAGCATTAATTAGATACCGTATGATTCAATGAACGCCTGGCAATAGGTATATTTTTGTTTTCTTTTCTTCAATTTCGCACTATTTATACTCCATCCTTACCTGCATTCCTAGTTGTTATTTCGTTTTTATTATTTTACTAGTTCAGCCACAATTTTTTTTTTTATTCAGTAGTTTGTTATAGTAATTCTGCATTTTTATTTTCATTCACCAAACTTTTACAAATTTTTGTTTACCTTCTTTTGGTTTGACGTTTCATTTTCGAAGTTGAGGTGATGCCAGACCAACAAAATCTATGGTTTTTGGCTAAGGCCGTCATTACACCGTTTCGGTGTCAGGAGTTGCCAGACCTTATTTTCAAAATGGGCATTTACAAAGAATACCCAAAATACCCAAATTTAGTGTTTTTCGTAAGTAATTTTAAATTATTTCCCTCCCATCTTGGAGCCATAAATGGGTCTAAAGATGGTTGGGTTTGTCAGGTGCGCCCTTAAAGGGTTAAGATTATTGCCTAAGACGACGGAGTTTAGGAAGAAGAAGAGTATAAATAAAAAACTTAGAAAAGTGCTGCCAAGTTGATAGGGTATTAAGGAATTTTTATCTGTTTTTGTTGAAGATGAGTCGGGAGAAAAAAAGGTAAAGGAAAAAAAGAAAGGAAGTAGAAATTTTTCCCTTTTTATGCTGATTTTGAAGAGGACGGTCACGTTCAACGAGGAGAAAAAAAAACCAACTTGAAGGAAGAAAAAAAAGCCGCCATACTTTATTGAAGATAGAATCATATATTTGGTACAGAAAAGTTAAAATTTTAAAAGTTTTACAATTTTTTTTAACCTACGTTAAATTAAATTAAAGTGAACAAAACAAATCAAGCAAAACAATAATAATATTTTAAAACAAAACTGCTCGCTAAACATAGACCTCTGACCGCTCCTGCAGTTATTCCTTGGGTTGACGCAGCATCAGCACAACGCAACGTTTTGGAAGCACCGCCACACCTGGGGTGCTCAGGTATTCCTTAAGGTTTTTGTACTTTTTTTGAATGAATCACCGGGACGACCTGACGGACTGGACAGCTCACTATATAGAGAAATAGGTATATATACGTATTTATTAATATAAAATAAAATTTTAGGGAAAACATTTATTAGGGAAACTTATCTTTTTTTTCAGTCCTTTTTGGAAATTTACCCAAAAGTGCGCGGAAGTTTAGGGATGAGCTCACGCCTAATACAATCGTTCAAGTTTAGGGAAAATTTGCCCACATAGGTTGCCCAAATGTTAACCCTACCCTGAAAAGAAAAGTAATAAAAAAAATTTTGAAAAACAAACACATAAAATAAAATATATATATATACAAAACACAAAAAATTAAAACAGAAAATACAGACTTGTAGACAGAAAGACGGACGGACAAGCCTAAAAGGAACCGCATCCATAAATTAGCCACGGCAAAGCTTAAATTACCGGCGCCATAGAAGCCATATTTACCCCTACAACAATTTTGTTCCAGCATATTTTGGCCTGAAATCAAAGAAAGAATTTACTATTTTTTTATAATTCAACTAAACTTTTTTATGATTTTTATTTATTTTGCAAAATTTTGATTTTTTTTTAACAAAATATCTTTTTTCCATCATTTAACAAAAATACTTTATGAATTTTCGCTTTGTAACTTTTTTTCATCAAATGAAGTAAAATGGCACTCCATTTTGTTTTTTTTTTTTGCAAATAAGCCATAAGCCATGGTAAATTTTAAATACATTTTTATAGTTTTTTTTGGAATTAATTTATTAAAAATTGTTTTCTTTTTTTTCAAATTTTAAATAATGTTTAATAAAATACATTTTGTAAATTGTTTACTGAAATTTTAAAAGGTCTTATTAATTTTCGATATGAAGGCTTAAGTCAGTAAGTATGTGGTAGGTAGGGTGACTGGTGTTTGTGGAGGCGACTCTGGGACAACTAAATCAATAGTACCAGTTGTCATGGTGAGATCCAATGGATTTCAAGTGGGAGGGCCGTTACTGACATGTCATCAGTCAGTTTAAATCCTTTGGTGTGCATTGCAGATTTGTTTTTGTGTAAGTATGTTGGTGTGTTTTGTTAGTTTCCGTTTTGCGTCTGTTTACTTCGGGTCTCAAGTTCCTTTTTTTTAAATTAATTTTTTTGGTACACCTCAAGACTGGTATGAATTGTTTTGTTACTGTCATCCAGCCATGTTAGAGTAGCAAGAACCTTCCCCCTCCGGCGAGTTCTAGCCGCGCAATACGCAAGCATACCAGCAACGCTACTCATCTGGCAACCTTTCTTTAAATTTTACCCAGCGACAGTACAGAAAAGCTACGAAGAAGTAGATAAATTGACTAATAAAAAACTCATTCATTACATAATATTTTTTTCAACCCGGGCAACGCCGGGTGCAAAACAGCTAGTTTTACTATAAAACTCTGTAAAAGGATTTGGACAAAAAAAAAACTGTTAATTTACAGAGTTTCTAGTAAAATATTAGTTAAATAAACCACCATTTAGCAAAAAAAACTATGTAAATTTACATATATTTGTAAAATACACTTGATGCAAAAAAAAATTTACAGAAAAAACTCTGAAAATTTACAGAGTTTAGTTAAATGTATGTTATTTTGTAAAGTTTTTATAAGATTTCTGAAAAAAAAGTTTTTGATAACTCTTTTTGCTACTTTTTCAAATTTTTCTCAAAAAAAAAAAATATACAGATAAAATTTTGATGTTTGGTAACAAAAACTACTCAAAACAGAAAACTTTTTTGGTTATAAAAAAAATACGAAGTATTTTGCTTAGATCTGTATTTTAGCAGAAAACTCTGTTAATTATCTGTAAAATTAAGATTACAAAGTAAAAAATAATATAACAGAGGAAACTTTGTTTTTTGTCACAACAAAATACAAAGTATTTTCTTTAAATCTGTATTTTGACAGAAAACTCTGTCAAATATCTGTTGAATTGAGATTACAGTCATTTTACAGAGTATTTTACAGAGTTATTATTTTGAGTGTAGATAAATAAAGATTAAGTTTAAATTTGAAAAATTTAGAATTTCTTCTGAAAATTTTCCAATTTTTATTTTTTTAATCGATAGCCCATACAAAAATCTATAAAAAACTTTTGTCTTACTTGAAAATACATTTGGATATTAAAAAATACTTTTGGATAATTTTAAAATACATTTGGACAGTTTAAAAATGCATTTAGACAATTTTAAAATTCATTTGGACAATTTTAAAATTTATTTGGACAATTTTAAAATACAATTGGAAATGGTGTAATGAATTTAATAATCTACAAATCAACTTTAATCTTTAAAATTGGTTCAGTAGTTTTTGCTGTACAATTGCAGCCGATTTTGTCCTTTGAGAAAAGCATCTACACTCAAAAACCTTGTAAAATAACAAGAAAAGTTTGCTACCTCCTATTTGACAAGAATTCGTTGTTATTTTCAAGCTTTTTACCAATAATTTTGTAATTTTACAAGCTTTTTACCAATAAAATTGTAAATTTACAATTTTTTTGACGCGATAAAACTTACAAGGACGTTTCGTGACTACTAGATTTTTTTCTACCTTCTATTTTACGAGAATTCCTAGTAAAAATTACGAGCTTTTATGTAATTTTACAAGATTTTACAAGATCGTAAATTTACTAGACTTTTTTTTGTAAAAAACCTTGGAAATTTTTAAAATTAATTTGACAAGTTTTGGTTTTTATTTGTACAATTGAGTGGCAACCCTGGCAATTCTAGTTGACCAAATATTGTTTAATACACTTTTTAAAGCATTACGTAGTTAATCTTTTAAATAAAAAAAAGCAGAATTAAAAAATATTGCGTATTTATTTTTTCTTAGCTGTTTAAAAATTGTTAAAATACGAGTAAAGACTGTTTTTTTTTTACAAAAGTGCAAAAAATAAGTGCGATTGTTGACTGTATCTGTGCCAAATCTTTTATACCCTTCAAAAAGTTTTAAGAACTTTTTTTATCAAATATTTTTTTATAAAAAAGTTTTTTTCATAAAAAAAAAAATTTTCATGAATTTTTTTTTTTTTTTAAACAAAAAATTGTTCTGGCAAGTATACGCTCAAAAAAAAAAAACTTTGTAAAATGACAAGAAAAATTTGTTATTTTTATTTTTTGCTACCTCCTATTTGACAAGAATTCCTTGTTATTTTACAAGCCTTTTACCAATAATTTTGTAATTTTACAAGCTTTTTACCAATAAAATTGTAAATTTACAATTAGCTTGACGCGATTTGCTACCTCCTATTTTACGAGAATTCCTAGTATTTTAATAACTTGGGTTTGCAACTTGGATAATAATTCACCTCATAGTGAATAAAACCGTTTTTCACCAGCTGGTAAATAAAATGTAACATAATTATTTTTCACCAAAAAAAAATTTTGTTTTTATAATTTTTTTTTTCATTCATCAAATTTTTTTTCATTAGTTTTTTTTTTATACCCTCCACTTACAATTAGTGATAGAGGGTATATATAAGTTTGTCATTCCGTTTGTAACTCATCTAAATATGGGTGTGGGACCCCATAAAGTATATATGGGGCATTCCATGTGAAATCGGACACTTTGAAATTTTTTTTTTTTAGATTTTCCCAATTTATTTACAGTTTTTAGTACCCTTCGAAAACTCTTTCGCAAACATTTTTGTAAAACATACCACAGCCCTATCTCCACTCCAACTGTTATTTGTATGGGAGACTATTTAGGGAGTGGAGATAGGGCGTAGGTATGTTTTACAAAAATGTTGGAGGGTAAAAATAAATGGGGGTCAGTCTCACTAATGACCCCTCTCGGACGCACCATTGGACCGGTAGAAGCTGATTAAATAAAACAAATATACAAAAAATAAAAAAATTGTATGGGGACCGCCTTAACAATTAGAGATAGAGGGTAGGTGTGTTCAGAGAAAATGTTTGGACTAAAAAAATATTGTGGGTCGGTCATATATTTTGCTGCTCTAAGGGCACTAGAGCGGTTGGAGCAATTTAAAAAATGTCGTTTTGTGTGGGAGCCCCCTTATAACTTGGAGATAGGGTATTAGTTTGTTCCAAAGAAATGTTAAGACGTAAAAATTAATGGGGGTCGGTCTTATAAATGACCCCTCTATAACGCACCATTGGAGCAGTAGAAATGATTTTAAGATTGGAAAATTACAATAAATTTTTTTCAAAAAATTTAAAAAAATAGTAATAATCGTTATCTCACGATCCTCCTGTGCAAAAAATTTGTAGAATCGATAGAAGTTTTACACAAAAAAATTTCAAAAAAAATCGAAGAGTACAAACATTTTCAAAAATGAGATTTAAATTTAAAAACTTAAAAATTGCACACTAGAACGCTTTTAAGAATATACGCAAAAAAACAAAAATTTTGAAAAAAAAAATTTTAAATTTGAACCATTATTGAAGATTTTAAAATTCTATATCTTTTGAACGGGTCATCGGAAAAATATGAAAATTTACCACGAAAGAGTTTTCGAAGGGTACTAAAAACTGTAAATAAATTGGGAAAATCTAAAAAAAAATTTTCAAAGTGTCCGATTTGACATGGAATGCCCCATATATTCATGATACCAGATCGATTTTAAGACATTCTAGCAATGTCCGTCTGTCCGTCTGTCTGTCTGTGGAAATGGTGATCACGGCCAAAATATTACACGGAGATGACTGAAACTTAACATATTTATTGGAAGTTCTTCCGAGAAGTTTGGTATTGCATTTGAGCGATATCGGTTCAGCGGTTCAAAAGTTATGAACGAAAATATAAGGACACCTCAAAAATTTAAGTACATTCAACGTAACCTAAATATACAAAATGCTTTAATTCGGCTGCTGGTTGACATATGTCAACATAATTAAACACCGAATGGTATTTAAACAAGTACGAACATATTTTTTTGACAAAAATGGAAAAAAATCGTGGACTTTTTTTTACCAAATTTTTTTTTCGCGGAAATTTTTTTTCTCAAAAGTAATTTATTTTTGAATAAAGTTTTTAGCAAAAATCCTTTTTAAATTGTGGAGGGTATCAATACATTCGGCAAGGCCGAATTTAACTTTTCTACTTGTTTTTCCATCAATTTTTTTTTTCCATCAATTTTTTTTTTTTTCATATTTTTTTTTTTCATCAAACTTTTTTTTTGATCAAATTTTTTTTTTTCATAAAATTTTTTTTTTCATAATTTTTTTTTATCAAATTTTTTTTTGTTTAAAAATTTTTTTTTCATCAAATTTTTTTTCACAAAATTTTTTTTTTTCATCAATTTTTTTTTTTCATTAATTTTCTTTTTCATCAATTTTTTTTTTTCATCAAAAAATTTTTTTTTCATCACAAATTTTTTTTTATATCAATTTTTGAGTTTTTTCATCAAATTTTTTTTTTTCATCAATTTTTTTTTTCATTATTTTTTTTTCATCAAATTTTTTTTTATCAATTTTTTTTTTCGTAAATTTTTTTTTCATCAAATTTTTTTATCTAATTTTTTATAATCAATTTTTTTCTCATCAAAAAAAAATTTTTTTCATATATTTTTTTCATCAATTTTTCTTTTCATCAAAAAAATTCATCAAAAACTTTTTTCCATTAAAATTTTTGTTCACCAAACATTTTGGGTTGATTAAATTTTTTTTAACATAATTTTGTTTTTCGTGAAAAAAAAATAATTTTTTTTTACAAAAACTACTTTTTCACCAAGTCTAAGCTTTTCGCATAAAAATGTTCCATTTGTTTATCAAATGTACATAAAACAAGTGCACTCAAAATATTTTGTAGGCAAAAACAAAAGAAAAACACATTTAAAACCAGTGAATAAACAATTGAAAACCATCCCAGTAATTATTCATTTGTTTTAAAAACATCAACATTTATTTTTTACTGTTAACAAAATTTTCTAAAATAAATAACACTAAACATTAAAAAATTACGGTTTTTTCATTCTTTTTTACCAACAAATTCGAAAAAGTAACCTACGAAAACATTAAAAATTAATGATAGTTCTGTTATTTTTACCAACAAATTACAAAAAAATAACCTACGAAAACATTAAAAATTATTGATTTCGTAGGTTATTTTATACAATTTTCTATTGAAATATTTTTTTAAAAATTTTTAATAAAATTTTGGGGAATCGATCCCGCAATCAACTACATTCTGACCAGACACTCTACCCATCGTGCCAAAGCCACTTGATACAAATATGTTTTTATATTTCTATAAATAATTTTTTGATTTTTTTTTCTACAAACAAATAACCTACTTGTGTAGGTAAAAATTAATGATATATCATTAAAAAATACCAACAATTAAAAAAAAAAAATTGCTTACACAAATCATAAAAAATTTAAAGAATAATCAGTAGTTTTTACTTACAGAACAAAAATAAATGACTTTGTAAATTAAATGTTAATGAAAGTCTTTATTTTTTAGTGTGTTATTTTTGAAACAAAGGACTGATGTAGTCATTAATAAAAACTGAACATCAAACAAATGTTTTTTCTTTTAAAAACGACTAAACGGAAAACTTTTTAAATAAACTACAAACAGTTAATGACATAATTTTTTGAGTGTGAGAGTGGTATATTCTTTGGTGCCGAATCTTTTATACTCTCCAAAATGTAAAAACACTTTTTTGCACTTATTTTTGCACTCACTTACGAAATGTACAGCTCTTTTGGTTTTTTAATGGGGTCCTCGACTGATATTTCAATTTGTTTTGCATGGAATAGCAAAGTAAAATAACATTATTTTTTCTAAAAAGACTTTGCTTTAGCAAGTACACCCAAATCTTCCGCAAAACATTGTCATGATTTAATGTTTTGGGCAAGAGTACAAAATTCGCAGGCATTTTTCAATTACTTTAGTGCAAAAAGATGAATAAAATCAACTTGTAAACATTTACCGCGAAAGGGCAAGGAGTACTCTAACTTCAACTCGCCCCCCCCCCCCCCCCCAATAAAAGCACTCGTGGCCTGATTTTTATTAATGTTTTTACATATTTTAGGGTATAAAAGATTCGACACTGCCCAAATTAACACAATCACTTCTTTTACTTCAAAAATATATTTCCATTTAAAAAAATTCACCCAATTTTTTTTTTTATAAAAATTTTTTTCTCGATAAAAAAACAGTATTTAACTCAAAAATTTTTGGAGTTAAAAAAATCATTAAATAAAATACAATTTATTTTTGATATCTTCACTGTGACGCAAATTTGTTATTATTAATTTTATTTTTTTTTAATTAAGTTTATTGTATCTAAATTACATCACAACTTTAAAGAATAAATTAAAAAAAAAAACAAGTTCCATTTGGAGAAATTAAAAATATATTTTTGTTTTTCGTACATGTATCAGAATAAAATTAATTTTAATTTAAATGTAAATAAATTGTATTTAGAAATAAATACAATTTATTTATTTGCTATACATATGCAAGTATATTTATTTACCTACCTTATAACAAAGAAAAATTACATTTTAAGTAAATGAAGTTCATTTATTGAACTTTAATATGGTTTTCAAATGAAATTTTCGATAAAATCCATGATATTATAAAATTGAATGACAGTTTCATCAAAACCTCCATAAGAGGTGTTTCAAATAAAATTTGTATTAACGGCAATAAAATAGTTTTAAGTTTAATATACATTCAATATAATAAATCCGTAAATATGTCGGTGGATACATTGGCTCAGGAAACATTTCAAGATGTAGCAAAAACTACTTCCATTAGTCCTTTGTGGACAATTGTGATTGGTATTGTGATTATAGTGGCACTATTTGAATTTTGGTTAAAAAATACACGAGAATATAAATTAACAAAAAATATACCATCTCCACCGAGAGTACCAGTACTGGGTAATGCTCATTTAGTAGCAGGATTAACAAATGCTGGTAAGTAGTTAAGGAGATGTTTAATGGGTACTTTACAGAAAAAAAAAATTTTGTATTGTTGGTTTGCTTTCAAATAAACCGTTGTGGTATTGACAAATAATTTAATTGTATTGACAAATTGTGTTGTTGATAAAAAAATTGTTTATATATTTGTCAATGCAATTATATTGTTTGTTAATACAACAACGATTTAATTAACAAGGAACCAACAATACATTTTTTTTTGCTGTGTGCAAACAATTTTTTTTGAACACTGGGGAATTTAGAAAAAGTTGTACCTGGGACATTATTAAAAAACTTTTTCGGTTGGGAAAAAATTGTTCACTGCTCCACTACGAATAAGCAAACATTTTGCTAAATTTCAGCAAATTGTTTTTCAAATGCATTCTACCAAAATTTGACTATATTCTCAAACTGCAGTATTGGGGTATACTCACTTTTCCATTCCGTGTGTAACGCATCGATATATTGGTCAGGGCATAATGTACATATGGGTCATTCCATGTCAAATCGGACACTTTGTAATTTTTTTTTTTTTAGATTTTTTTACCCTTCGAAAACTCCTTCGTGGTAAATTTTCAGATTTTTTTGATGACCCGTTCAAAAGATATCGAATTTTTAAAACTTGGTAGTTTGTTCCTATACTCAAATTTCTTTTAATCATAACTTCTTCAATAATGCTCCAAATTTCAAATTTGTTCTTCAAAATTTTTGTTTTTTTTACGTACTTTTTAAAAAAAATCCCAAAAAATTCTTAAAAGCGCTCTAGTATGCGATTTTTAAGTTTTAAAATTTAAATCTCATTTTTGAAAATGTTTGTACTCTTCGATTTTTTTGAAATTTTTTTGTGTAAAACATCTATCGATTCTACAAATTTTTTGCCCAGGAGGATCGTGGGATAACGATTATTACTATTTTTTAAAATTTTTTGAAAAAATTTTATTGTAATTTTCCAATCTTAAAATCATTTCTACTGCTCCAATGGTGCGTCATAGAGGGGTCCTTTATAAGACCGACCCCATTAATTTTTACGTCTTAAGATTTCTTTGGAACAAACTAATACCCTATCTCCAATTTCTAAGGGGGCTCCCACACAAAACGACATTTTTTAAAATCAGCTCCAACCGCTCTAACTGCCCTAATAGTGCCCTTAGAGCAACAAAATGTATGATCGACCCACAATATTTTTTTACTCCAAACATTTTCTCTGAACACACCTACCCTCTATCTCTAATTGTTAAGGTGGTTCCCATACAATTTTTTTTATTTTTTGTAAATTTGTTTTATTTAATCAGCTTCTACCGGTCCAATGGTGCGTCCGAGACGGGTCATTAGTGAGACCGACCCCCAATCATTTTTACTCTATAACATTTTTTTAAAACATACCTACGCCCTATCTCCATTCCCTAAGTAGGCTCCCATACAAAAAACAGTTGGAGCAAATTTTATAAAAATGTAATTTTGTATGGGAGCCTACTTAGGGAGTTGAGATAGGGCATACGTATATTTTGAAAAAATTTTGTAGGGTAAAAATAAATGGAGGTCGGTCTCACTAATTGTATGGGGACCGCCTTAACAATTAGAGATAGAGGGTGGGTGTGTTCAGAGAAAATGTTTGGAGTAAAAAAATATTGTGGGTCGGTCATACATTTTGTTGCTCTAAGGGCACTATTAGGGCAGTTAGAGCGGTTGGAGCAGATTTTAAAAAATGTCGTTTTGTGTGGGAGCCCCCTTAGAAATTGGAGATAGGGTATTAGTTTGTTCCAAAGAAATGTTAAGACGTAAAAATTTATGGGGGTCGGTCTTATAAAGGACCCCTCTATGACGCACCATTGGAGCAGTAGAAATGATTTTAAGATTGGAAAATTACAATAAAATTTTTTCAAAAAACTTTAAAAAATAGTAATAATCGTTATCCCACGATCCTCCTGGGCAAAAAATTTGAAGAATCGATAGATGTTTTACACAAAAAAATTTCAAGAAAATCGAAGAGTACAAACATTTTCAAAAATGAGATTTAAATTTTAAAACTTAAAAATCGCATACTAGAGTGCTTTTAAGAATTTTTTGGGATTTTTTTTAAAAAGTACGTAAAAAACAAAAATTTTGAAAAAAAAAATTGGAAATTTGGACCATTATTGAAGAAGTTATGATTAAAAGAAGTTTGAGTAAAGGAACAAACTACCAATTTTTAAAAATTCGATATCTTTTGAACGGGTCATACAAAAAAATCTGAAAATTTACTACGAGGGAGTTTTCGAAAGGTACTAAAAACTGTAAACAAATTGAGAAAATCTAAAAAAAAAGTTTTTCAAAGTGTCCGATTTGACATGGAATGCCCCATATACAACTGATCAGTGATCCATCCTAAATATCACCATCCGACATCCACTATCATACAAGAACCGGATGATATATGCCTGAATGTAGAGATGAAATGGAGCAAAACTGCATTTATTTTTATTTTCCATATCAGGAAAAAGGATGCGAATAATATCCTTTCAAAACTTTTTAAAAACATTTTGTTAAAAATTTTAAAAGATATGGAAGGATAAAGTTTTGAAAGGACATTACTTACCTTCATTTTTCCTGATATGTCAAAATGGGAAAATTAGCGGAGATTCTCTGCTTTCTAATTTTAAGTATACCGATCGACTCAGAATCACTTTTTGAGTCGATTTAGCGTTCCGTCCTTCTGTCTGTCCATGTAAACGGTGTAAGCACGAAACAGGTTGCGATTATTAATCAATTAACTTGAAATTTGAAACTTAAGCCTCTCTTGACCCAAGAACGAAGCGTATTGAAATTGGAGAAATCGGTCCATTTTTAAACCTAGCCCCCATACAAAGGTCCTCTTTAATTTTGGCTCAAATGACTCTAATAACCATATTTTAATGTGGCAGTTAAACGTATTTTGTATTCACAAATTACAATTTCGAATTTTAAAATAATCGGACCAGTTCTTCTTGTAGACCCCATACAAACCACCTTCCCGATATTCACATAAATCTGTCAAATTTCATAAAAATTAAAAAATTTGTAATTCAAATTTTGTTTGTGTGTGTTTAATGCGTATTTTAATGAACTTAACAAATTTGATTATAATCGGACTACTTTTGGATATAGGCCCATTATGAAAATTTCGCCCGATATTCAGTTAAATCAGTTTATTGGCAACAAATAGAAGCCTATTTCACTCAAATTTGGTTTGTGAGTGTTCTTTACACTTATTAAAAATTTGATAAAAGATAGATACAAACGGTCCATGTTTGAACTTGGGACCCATTTTTCGGAAAACACTGGTGTAGAGTATTATACGGTCGGTCTTGACCGACTATAATTTTCTTACCTGTTTTAACTGAATCATATCGTGTTAACATAGACAGACGGACAACACTAAATTATCTTAAAAGGTGATTTTGAGTTGAGAGTGGTTCGAGGACAGGCGGACGGAAGGACGGACATTGCTAAATTGACTCAAAATATCACTCTAACTATATCGGTATGCATGAATGTGGGTCTAGGCAAAATATTTCGGGAAGTTACAAACACAGCACAAACTCATTATACCCGATACCACAGAATGGTATAGGGTATAGATTTGAGATAGGCGCGTGAGTGATTTTGACTCACACTCACTCACGACAGGATTCTTCGAATCTACTTACAATCTACAATTCTACTTACACTCACTTACAATCACGTAATGCCACTCACACTTACGAAATTTTTATTTAAAAATTAAAATTTCAAAAAAACTAGTGAACTTAACCAAACTTTAACAAAAAAAAAAAAACTCATTGTCAGCACAGCCGAATTTAAAACTTACCTACTTGTTTTTGAATATTTTGGGATAAAAGGAAATATGAAGGGAAAATAAATTATGGGAACTTACGCAAAAAAAAATCGACTCACGGAAAAATCTTAATCACGCACACTCACTCGCGCACACCTACTTGCGCAATTTTTTCCACTCACAGTCACGTGCCTAAAATTGAGTTTCAGTCAGACTCACGCCTAATCACGTGTGAATAACGTACTAATCTGCTCATTTTCCCATCTCTAGTATAAATTACTTTAATTATTTTATATTAAAAAATCATTTTTATCTCCTTCCTTTTACAGAAATCTTAGCTCGCGGTATTGATTACATCCACAAATATGGTGAAACACTACGTGGTTGGTTGGGTCCAGTTCTGGTTGTATTCTTATCCAATCCCTCCGATATTGAAATTATTCTAGGCGGCCAACATCATTTGGAAAAATCAGAAGAATATCGTTATTTCAAGCCCTGGTTCGGTGATGGTTTACTCATTTCCAGTGGTCATCATTGGCGTCATCATCGCAAAATGATTGCACCCACCTTCCATCAAAGTATTTTGAAAAGTTTCATACCCACATTTGTAAAACATTCCAAAAAAGTAGTAGAACGCATGTCCAAAGAAGTGGGCAAAGAATTTGACGTGCACGATTATATGTCACAGACTACGGTGGAAATATTACTGTCCACAGCTATGGGTGTTAAGAAGATTCCCGAAGGTAATAAGAGTTTAGAATATGCTAAAGCTGTAGTGGATATGTGTGATATTATTCATAAGCGACAAGTAAAATTCTTCTATCGTCTGGATTCTACTTATAATCTATCAAAAATGAGTAAGAAGGGTGAAAAGTATATGAGTATTATTTTGGGTATGACCAGTAAAGTGGTTAAAGATCGTATGGAAAATTTCAATGCTGATTCAAGAGCCATTGTTGAGGAAGATGATGAAATTGCTAGACAAAAGTTGCAAGCTAAAAAGGTGGGACTACGGGATGATTTGGATGACATTGATGAAAATGATGTTGGTAAGTATTGAAAGGTTTAAAGAAGAATTTCGGATAGATTTTGATGATTTCGGTTATTTTATTTTTTAAAGGTGCCAAACGTCGTTTGGCTTTATTAGATGCTATGATGGAAATGGCTAAAAATCCCGATGTTGAATGGACTGAAAAGGATGTTATGGATGAAGTTAATACTATTATGTTTGAGGTGAGGATTTTTAAATGTTTTAAACTTAACCGAAATTAACTTTCCTTTCTTTTCGCAGGGTCACGATACCACTTCAGCTGGCTCCAGTTTTGTTCTCTGCATGTTGGGTATTCACAAGGATATCCAAGATAAGGTGTGGGCTGAACAAAAAGCCATCTTTGGTGAAAACATTACACGTGATTGTACCTTTGCTGATACCATGGAAATGAAATATTTAGAACGTGTTATTATGGAAACTTTAAGAATGTATCCACCAGTACCAATAATTGCCCGACGTGTAGAACATGATGTAAAATTGGCTTCTGGTCCATATACCATACCCAAAGGTGCTTCTGTAGTCATATTACAATTTGCCGTTCATCGTAGTGCTGCTATTTATCCGGAACCAGATAAATTCAATCCTGATAATTTCTTGCCTGAAAATATGGCTAAGAGACATTATTATAGTTTTATACCTTTTAGTGCTGGTCCCAGAAGTTGTGTGGGTCGTAAATATGCCATGTTAAAATTGAAAGTTTTACTGTCGACTATTGTGCGAAGTTATATAGTGGATTCTAAGCAAAAGGAAGAAGATTTTAAATTGCAAGGTGATGTTATATTAAAATTGGAAAATGGTTTTAATATTTTGTTGGAACCCAGACAACATGTAACAAAGGCTTAAACAAGAGGTTATAATTGATAATAAATGAACCAAATGAGAATTACTAACACAAACTAACTTAATATAAACATAAACACAAAGAGACAGAGAGAAAGAGAGAGGGAGAATACGAAAACCAATATATGCAATACACACACAAAAAAGGCAGGTTTTTGATTTAATTACAACCGATTAAGTTTGTAGAGCATTAATTACCTAAGTTTTTAATAAAAAAAAACTTTTGAAAATTATTCAATAACACTTTATCGATTGAGTTAAACGAAAAACGTTCATATTTTTTTTTATATTGGGTGCATTTCTTTTAGTACTATCAAATGTCTACACTTAAAGAGTTTTGTTCATAATTTAAATGAAGTTTTTCATATAATCAATGAAAGTTTAAGTAGAAGCGAACTAACATTTATCATAAGATTAATGAAACGTTTTTTTGTTAAATGTATGATTTTATTTATTTTATAGAAGCTTCATATAATATATTAAATGAAAAATTGTTATAAGAAAAAAATTTTCGAAAAATTTTACATATAAACAACTTATTAACCTTGTGAAAAATTCATACGCCTACTTTTGTTGAGTTATGAAAAATAACTATTTCAGTGTAGCAATTTGTTTGTATCTATAGAAAGTCTTTTTGTTGTGAAAGTAAAACTATTTTGATAATAGAATTGAAATTCATCTCCCCATTTTTTTTCTGCGTGTACCACATACTAACAATTTTAACAGGTTTTGTTTTCTAGATTATAAGGGCCGTTAAACATTCATACTAAACAGATATTATGCACAAAAAAAAAAGAGCAATCTCATTAAAAAACATAGGTTAAATTAACAAAAAACTATTTCTACTAATTCTATTGTTTTAAGTTAATATAAACTACATTGAAAAAAAAAAATAAAAATAAAATTAAAGCAATTTTTCAAAGATAAATATTTGTTTTTTTTACACATAAGACGGTCAATACCGACCATACAATTCCCTACTAGTGTTTTCTGGAAAATGGGACACAGAATCTGACACTTATATCTAAGAAAAAGTCTCAGACTCTCTGACCTTTTTCCCGTAGAAAAAGTCTCAGATTCTCAGAGCTTTTTCTTATATACAAAAAGTTTAAAAATCTGGCACATTTTTCCTTAAAGAAAAAGTGACAGATTCTGAGAAATTTTTGCATTATAAAAAGTCTCAGATTGCGAGAACTTTTTCCTTCAGAAAATTCTGATTCAAAGACCATTTTCCTATAGAAAAATTCTGAGATTCTGAGACCCTTTCCAAAAGAAAAGTTTCAGATTCTGAGACGATTTTCCTGTAGAAAAAGTCTTAGATTCTGAAACCTTTTTCTTATATAAAAAACACTCAGAACCTTAGTCTTTTTTTCTAGAGAAAACGGCTCAGATTTTGAGACCTTTTCCTATAGAAAAAGTCATAGATTCTGAGACAGTTTACCTATTGAAAAAGTCTAAAACTTTGAGATTCTGAGACCTTATTTCCATAAAAAAAAGTCTTAAATTTTAAGACCTTTTTCCAACAGAAAAAGTCTCAGATTCTGCGACCTTCTTTTCAACAATAAAAAGACTGAGACTGAGAGAATAAAAATTTTCAGACTTTATCTTTTTAAAAAAGATTATGATTTTTTCCTCAAAATAAGTCTTAAATTCAGAGATTCTGAGACCTTTTTCCTATAGAAAAAGTCTCAGATTCTTAGACCTTTTTCCTATCGAAAAAATCTCAGATTCTGTGACCTGTTTTCCTATAAATAAGTCGCAAATTTTGAGACCTTTTTCTCGTAGAAAAGTCTCTGATTCTGAGAGGGTAATTCCAAAAATTTTCGCCCCACTGTTCGGAAACATGCCTTTGGACGCCACTGAGAATTTGGCTCATAGATATCCACGTTTATATGAGATATGTTGCATTTTTGGATTTTCAAAAGTTGCTGTAGTTTTCAAATTATCGCGGGTCAAAGTTCGACTTTTTTAGCAAAAGTCAGAAAAATACATGACGTTTAACGTGCTCTAACTTTTTAACTAGTAATCCGATTATCACAAGTAATGGCTCATATGAAAGCTTAATTCTTCTTCTTTGAAGAAATATTTTCAAAAGCATACGGTTTTTTCAGAAGTGTTTCAGAAATTCAAAAACATTTTTTTTTGCGAATATTTAAAAAAACACATCTTCGATTTTTTTAAAAAAAAGTTTGGTGATAAACAATACTGTTTTGTACAACATATCCAAAATTCAGAGTGGGATCCCAATGGCATCAACAAATATTCTAGTTTTAGTACGAAGTTCTTAAATTTTACCTTAGAAAATTAAAATTTTATGTTTCTTCTTGAAATATAAAAATTTAAATTTTCAAAGAAAATTATACTATTAAAATTTTGAAAACATTCAAAACATTAGAAATTTAAATTTTCTAAGGGAAAAATATGAGAACATCGTACTTAAAACAGAATATTTTTTGATCCCATGGAGATCCCACTCTGAATTTTGAATATGTTATACAAAACATTGTTATTTTTCACCAGAATTTTTTAAAAAAAAATCGAAGATGTGTTTTTTTAAATATTCGAAAAGAAAAAATGTTTTTGAATTTTTGCATCATTTCTGTAAAAAAAACTGTGTTATTTTAAAAATATTTTCTAAAAGAAGAACCCCAGCTTTCACATGAGCCTAAATTTGTGAAAATCGGGTCATTGGTTAGGAAGTTACAGCTCTTTAAACGTGATGTATTTTTCTTACTTTTGCTTAAAAAGTCAATCTTTGACCCGCCATAATTCGTTAAATACACCAAATGTAAAAAAACGATATATGGTACATATATCATATTTATGAGGGCTATCTATGTGTCAAGGTTCAAATTAATCTGAGACACCATTTCCAAAAATGACTAAAATTTGAGCTAAATTTTCTGGAATGGCCCGAGACCTTTTGCCTTAAAAAAAAAAACTCTCAGATTCTGAGACTTTTACAATTTGGGAATTCTTCTCCAAAATTCCGAAAGAGAAAATGTTTGAGGATTTGAAAAATTTTAAAGTTCGTTTGTAACTTTTTCTATAGTAAAAGTATCAGATTCTGTTAAAAAAAAAAACATATTCTAAGTCTTTTTTTATACCAAAATTCATAATAAGATTGACAGATATTTTTTTTCACAGAAAATTCTCAGATTAAGTCACATGTTTCCATTAAAAATTTTTAAATTTTCTCCATAAAAATTTTGATTTTTTTCTATGAAAAATTTTTGGATTTCGAGAATTTTTTCCTTTAGAATATTTTTTTAGAAAATTTCCTTGTTACTTTTTTTCTTTTCTTTTCCTTTTTTTTCTTCATTTTCTTTTTTTCTTCCTTTTTTTTTTTTTGAAATTTGGTCTGGGGGGAAATTTCCCCTTCCCCCCTTGTACCCGCGCATGGTAATATAATAGATATCCTTTCGAAATTTGACAGGTAAACGTGGTTTCTATTCAATAAGCACCATTTTGAATTTTAAAGAATTCGGACCAGGGCTCGAATTACCGCATTCGTGAACGAATGAAATTTCGATACGTACAAGACTTTGGTACCTATTTAAAAACAAACGAATAATAATTTCACTACATTTTAATTTTATTTGCTTTATGAGTACAAAGTACTTCATCCCTGATTAGGTAGAATTGTCGTCAACATTTTATATTGGAAAATAAAAAACAGATTTCGATAGCAAAATTTCGATATCGAATGCCGTAATTCGGCCCCAGGTTTTCTTGTAGCTACCATACAAACCACCTTCCCGATATTCACATAAATCTAGAGCTGCAAAGCTATCGATAGTCATCCCATTCGGTATTTTCGATAGTTTGTTTTTAAACTATCGATACTATCGATAGTATCGGATATTTTAAAGAATTGTAAGATTTTGCGTAAAATTACGATTTTTTTCATTACAACTTGGTACTTCTGAACACACAAATGACATTTTTTGGCGTTCACTGCCATTCCAGTCTATTTTAGCTCACTACGGCGATATTCCAACATGCCTTGCTTGTTCTATTCGTGCCAAAAATTTTGCAATAACATTAACACGAGATTACTATCATCGCATTAATACTTTAAAAAGTAGAATTATTCCAAAATGATATAAAGATTTTTAAAACGGTTCACTTTTTGATTAAGTTTTTAGCAAGTATCAATCTTTTTGAAGCTAATATTTTTTCGGCGATAGTATCGCTATCGGGTAAAAACTATCGATAGTCCTTTTAAAATAAAACTATCGATACTATCGATAGTACCATCGATAGTTTTGCAGCTCTACACTGAGGGAAAAAAACATATTTAAATCAAATATGTTCATGTTTATTTTAAGTATGCTACATATTTTTGGAAAAAATTTAAATTTTAATATTGTTTTTGATTGATTTTAACATAACATGTTTGTTTTAAAATTGCATACAATTTTGATTTAAAATTGATCCCTTTAAATTTAATATGCTGTCATTAAAAGTCGTTAAAAATTTTAAAAATATCTTGTTCAAATATTTGTATTAAAAATAATATTTTTCATGGTTATTTTAAAGTTGAACAATTTTATTTTTTGACATTTAAATTCTTTTAAATGTCAAAATATAATAAAGTTGGGCAATTTTATTTTAAGTAGAAGCAATGTTAAAATATTGTTTCATTAAGAAAAGACGCCCATTTTTCACTTCTCTAATTGTGAAATTAATTTAAGTGAAATTAATTAAAATAACTAATTAAAAATAAAAAAAAAAAATAAAAAACTAAAGTGAGAAAGAAAATTATTATGAAGAAAAACAAAAATAAAACTGAAAAAGTTAAAAACAAAGTGAAAAAAATATAATGACGGAAAAATATTAAAAAAAGAGTGCTAGAGAACGAGGAGGGGATATTCTACGTAATTGGCAGAAAATGAAGACTTCTAACTTTAGTTTTTCATTTATGGAATTTAAGTATTAATTTAAATGTGTTTATTTTTTATTTTTGGCATTTAATTACATTTGTTGTAATTAGATGTAGTGCTATAATAAGGGAAGAACTACATCCAAGGCTTTGGCTTTGATTTTTTTTATGTATAGCGAAAACCAAAGCCAACAAGCCATATTTAAAGCCAAAGCCTTGAATGTAATTCTACCCTTAGATGATCAATTAGAGTAGTGTTAATTTTTTTTGGTGTGTTATTAAAAAATATTGTAAAAATAATTTGAAAATAAAAAAAAAAAAACCTTTAACAAAAATATGTATTGTTTTATTTTAAATTTGATGGTTTATAGGTAAGTAAAAAGCTGCAAAAGAAAAGCAGTTTCCCATATTTAAATTAATATTGGTCGACTTTAAATTAAAATTTATTGCATATTTAAATTTAGCATGGCCAAGTTTAAAACAATATTGTTACATCTTAATTTTAAAATGTTGTCTACAAATTGTGGCATGATAAAAACAAATAGAAACATATTTAAATTAAATAAAAACAAACTTTGTTCTATTTTTTTTTAGTGTACATAAATCTCTCAAATTTCATCAAAATAGAAAATATTTAATAAAAAATTTTGTTTGTGTATGTTTAACGCGTTCTTTTATTACCTAATCAAATCTATTTTTAACCGGACCATTTTTGGAATTACTTAGATCCCATGTGAAAATATCGCCCGATGTTCAGTATAAACGGTTTATTTGCAACAAATAAAAGCATATTTAACGCAAATTTGGTTTAAGTGTTTTTTGCACTTATTAAAGATTTGACAAAAGATAGATCCAATCGGTGCATGTTTTAACATGGGATCCATTTCCCGGGAAGGAATTCTACTTGAAATTTTGAAAAAAGCAGTTCGACTGTTATCAAAATAAAATTTTTAATATTAGGCGTATTTTGTTGGCATAATTATCAATGTTCTACCACACAAAGTTCAAGTCAGTGTTAACGCACAAAATTTTAGAAGTTAAATATTAACTTTCATACATTGTGAATGATTCTCTTATTGTTAATGGCTCTCTTTGGTATTAATAAAAAAGATAAATGTTTTTGTGTTTCTTTCACGCTAAATTGCATTTAATAAACCAATTTTATTAATATTTCATCGAAAGTGTGTAATATTTTAAAAAACTATTCCAAACGATGCTATATTAAATTGAGAAATTTATGGAAGTTAACGTGTCGTATTTTTCGTTTTGACGCACGCTAACAATCAAAGTTTGCCAACAAAAAAGGCCTATTTTATATTTAATATTTTAATATTTTTTTCATAAATTTTTTTTTTTATAAAATTTTTTTCATAATTTTTTTATTCATATTTTTTTTTTATTATCGAATTTCTTTTTATCGATTTTTTGTTTTTTATCATTTTTTTTTTTTTTTGATCAATTTTTTTTTTTAATAACTTTGATTTTTCAAAATTTTATTTTTCTCCTTTTTATACCCTCCACTTAGTGATAGAGGGTATATATAAGTTTGTCATTCCGTTTGTAACTCATCGAAATATCGGTCTGGGACCCCATAACGTATATATATTCATGATCCCCAATCGATTTTAAGACATTCTAGCGATGTCCGTCTGTCCGTTGGTCCGTCGGTCCGTCTGTCCGTCTGTGTGTGGAAATGGTGATCACGACCAAAATACTACACGGAAACTGAAACTTAACAAATTTATTGGAAGTTCTCCTGAGAAGTTTAATATTGCATTTGAGCGATATCGGTTCAGCGGTTTAGAAGTTATGAACGAAAATGTAAGGACACCTCAAAAATTTTAGTACATTCAACATAACTTAAAAATACAAAATGCTTTAATTCGGCTGCTGGTTGACATATGTGAACATAATTGAACACCAAATGGTATTTAAACATGTACGAACATATTTTTTGACAAAAAAAGAAAAAAAATAGCGGATTTTTTTTACTAAAAATTTTTTTTCCCGGAAATTTTTTTAATTTTTTTTTTTTAAGTAATTTCCTTTAAAAAAAAATGTTTTTGAATCTTTTTGAAATCGTGGAGGGTATCACTACATTCGGCAAAGCCGAATTTAACTTTTTTACTTGTTTTTCATAATTTTTTTTTAATCATTTTTTTTTTCATAATTTTTTTTTATTAACCTTTTATTCATCAAATTTTTCATAATTTTTTTTTTTTTATCAATTATGTTTTTTTTTTCTTAATTTTTTTTTTCATTAAACCTTTTTTTCATCATTTTTTTTTTCATCAATTGTTTTTTATCAATTTTTATTTTTCATCATTTTTTTTTCATCAATTTTTTTTTCATTATTTTTTTTTTTTTCATTAATTTTTTTTGTCATCAAACTTTTTTTTAATCAATTTTTTTTTTAATCAAATTTTTTTTTCATCAATTATTTTTGTTAAAATTTTTTTTGTCATAAATTTTTTTATATAATTTTTTTTTTTCATATTTTTTTTTTTTGTTTTTTTTTTATTTTGTTGAAAAAATTTTTTTCTTAATCAATTTTTTTTTCATCAAAAGTTTGTTTTCTTCTTCAAAAACTTCTTTTTCATCAAAAAAAATTGTTTTCCTTTTTATCACCAAAACTATTTTTTTTATCAATGTTTCATTTCTTCATTTTCATTTCTTTATCAAATGTACAAAAAAACAAGTGAGAGTGTGAAATTCTGCTGTGCTGAATCTTTTATACTCTAAAAAATGTAAAAATACTTTTTATACCCTCCACTCTAGTGATAGAGGGTATATATAAGTTTGTCATTCTGTTTGTAACTCATCGAAATATCGATCTGGGACCCCATAAAGTATATATATATATTTATGATGCCCGATCGACTTTAAGACATTCTAGCGATGTCCGTCTGTCCGTCTGTCCGTCTGTCTGTCTGTCTGTGGAAAATGCTGTCGCGGACAAAATATTGCACAGAGATGACTGAAACTTAACATATTTATTGGAAGTTCTCCCGAGAAGTTTGGTATTGCATTTGAGCGATATCGGTTCAGCGGTTTAAAAGTTATGAACGAAAATGTAAGCACACCTCAAAAATTTCAGTACATTCAACATAACCAAAAAATACAAAATGCTTTAATTCGGCTTCTGGTTGGCATATGTGAACATAATTGAACACCAAATGGTATTTAAACAAGTACGAACACAAAAAAAGAAAAAAATCGCGGATTTTTTTTACCAAAATTTTTTTTCGCGGAAATTTTTTTTTCAAAAAATTTTTTTTTTTTCAAAAGTAATTTCCTTTTAAATAAAGTTTTTTGCAATAATCTTTTTGAAATTGTGGAGGGTATCACTACATTCGGCAAGGCCGAATTTAACTTTTTTACTTGTTTCACTTAAGTAATACACTCATTTAGCAAATTTACTGCTCTTTTGGTTTGGACTACATATTGCTTTCTACAGACAGATGGACAGATTTATATAGCTAAAGTGTCTTAAAAATGGATCAATAATATGTAAACTAAATGGGGTCCTCGACCGATATTTCAATTCATTTTGCATGGAATGGCAAATGAATACAACATTATTTTTTCTTAAAAATCGTCAGCAAAACTTTTCATGATTTAATGTTTTGGGCAAGAGTTCATAATTCGCAGGCATTTTTAACAATTTTTTTTAATCATAAAACAAATTTTTTTTAAATCAATTTTTTTTTCATAAAAAGAATATTTTTTTTTCATCAACAGCTTTTTTACATTTTTTTTATCAAACATTTTTTTTCTTTGTTCCTTCTTTTTTTAAATTTTTTTTCATTATTATTTTTTTTATAATTTTTTTTTAATCAGTTCTTTTTTAAATCAGTTTTTTTTTTTTAAATCAAAAAATATTTTTAAATCGAAAAAAAATTTTCAGGAAATATCTTTTATTAAAATTTTTTTTTACAAATTTTTTTTTTTCATCACAAAATTTTAAGACATTCTAGCGATGTCCGTCTGTTGAAAATGCTATCACGGACAAAATATTGCACAGATATGACTGAAACTTAACATATTTATTGGAAGTTCTCCCGAGAAGTTTGGTATTGCATTTGAGCGATATCGGTTCAGCGGTTCAAAATTTATGAACGAAAATGTAAGCACACCTCAAAAATTTCAGTACATTCATCATAACCTAAAAATACAAAATGCTTTAATTCGGATTCTGGTTGACATATGTGCACATAATTGAACACCAAATGGTATTTAAGCAAGTACGACCATATTTTTTGACAAAAAAAGAAAAAAATCGCGGATTTTTTTTCGCGGAATTTTTTTTAAATTTTTTTTTTTTTTTTCAAAAGTAATATCCTTTTAAATAACGTTTTTTGCAATAATCTTTTTGAAATTGTGGAGGGTATCACTACATTCGGCAAGGCCGAATTTAACTTTTTTACTTGTTTTTACTAAAGTAATAATACACTCATTTTCCAAATTTAAAACTCTTTTGGTTGGACTGCGCCTTGCTTTTCACAAACAGATGAACGCATCCAAATCTTCAGAAAAACATTATTATGATTTAATGTTTTGGGCAAGAGTACAAATTCGCAGGCATTTTTTCGTTTGAATTCGGTTTGTGGCGGGAATCTTCCCTTTTTTTCCCGTGAATATACGCCTGATTCCAACGGACATCACACTGGATTTTCTTGACCAGAACATCAAGAGTATCCGATTTCTCAATACCAATACCACCCATAGATAGAGACGACCATGTTAGTTTCACATCTCGGCTATAGGTCAACATTAGAGGTGTTCTTAGGTGTTCTAGCCTAACCTGCTTTAAGAAACCAATAAAATAAAGTTGTAAATTTAAATCATGCCCTTTTTTTTAAGCGGTTTAGCTAAAAAACATTAAAAAAAAAAATGTATTAATTTCTAAAACTCCTACACACTTTAAACACGTGTGTTTCCCCAGCTGGTTTCATTGTTTAAAGATATTTGTTTTTTTAAAAAAAGGACCTTTCCTTAAAGTCTCCTTTCAATTCCATTAAGTTGCTATTGTTTATGCAAAATATTTAAGATTTTGTGGTATTTTTTTGTTGAATTAAATATTTTTCTTTTTGAAGATTTAATTTAAACGAAAACGAAATCTTTTATTCATTTACTCTCATTCTTTTATTTCCGGAGTGAATATTTGATCCTTACAATAGAACTAAAACAAGTGTTTTAATTCATCATTGTTGTGTCCATGCATAAAATTTCAATACTCTTAAGCAGACACTTGTTTTTTAATGCTTTAATTCTTTTCATTCATGTTTCAACATCCTGTATTTTATAGATGTGTATAACACCGGAAGGATATGAATATGAATAGTTTTCACTTTCAATTTAGAAAAAAAAAACTAAATGATTTTAATTTGATAATGGGCATTGAAAAATTTTAAGTTTGAAAAAGTTTTATTTAGTATTTTACAATTTACAATGAAAGAGGGGTAAGTGCAAAAGCGATAAAACGAAAATATCAGAAATTGGTGATCACCAATATAAATTTTAAAAAGTACATTTTGTTAAAAAATGCATGCAATTTAAAATAACCAAAATTTGATATGACCACTAAAAATATACAAAAATCTTTTTATTGCTATTTGCATCACTGCTAAAAATCAAAACAAAAAAAAAATATGAAGTTTTTATAAAAAAAAACTTTAAATGCATGTTTTTGCAATTTGCATCATTGCTAAAAATTAAAACAAAAACAATTTATGAAATTTTTATGAAAAACTTTGAATGCATTTTACTCTTTTCTACTTCCAATGTCCTGCTAAAGCAAATATAACAACAAATTATAATCACTAAAATTTTTTTTAAAATCAATTTTTGTGTAAAAATTTTCTGAAAAGCTTAAGTGAAATTTTATCCTTAACTTTTGCTTACTACAGACAGAACGAAAAAATAACACAAATTGTTGATTACCGCTAAAAAGTTCTAAAAATACATTTTGTTTTTCAAATAACTTAAAATGCAATTTATTGCTTTTCTTTTCCCTGTTACAATGAAAATAATAATTCTAAGGGTTGATTGTTAAAAATTTAAATTTTGTGTTTAATTTTTCCTAAAAAACTTTATTGTGCAAAAACAACCAAAAATTTGATATCACCTTAAATTTACAAAAATCGAAAATAACAAAAAATTTGATATCACCTCAAAAATTTACAAAAACCGTGTATGTATTACAAAAAAAAATTTTCAAAAACAAAAAGAATTTTCCAAAAAAATGTTTATGAATTTTATATCACTTTTAAAAATTTACAATAATCAAAAATAACAAAAATATGATATCAGCTCTAAACATTATGAAAAATTATTTTTATACCCTCCATTCTGGTGATAGAGGGTATATATAAGTTTGTCATTCCGTATGTAACACATTGAAATATTGGTTTAGGTTATTACCTAAACCAATACCTTTTATAAAAGGTACTTTTTATAAAAGGTACTTTTTATAAAAGGTACTTTTTATAAAAGGTACCTTTTATTAAAGGTACTTTTTATAAAAGTACTTTTTATAAAAGGTACTTTTTTATAAAAGGTACTTTTTATAAGGTACTTTTTATAAAAAGTACCTTTTATAAAAAAGTACGTTGTATAAAAAATACCTTTTATAAAAAGTACCTTTTATAAAAAGTACCTTTTATAAAAAGTACCTTTTATAAAAAGTACCTTTTATAAAAAGTACCTTTTATAAAAAGTACCTTTTATAAAAATTACCTTTTATAAAAAGTACCTTTTATAAAAAGAACTTTTATTAAAAGTACCTTCTATAAAAGGTACATTTTATAAAAAGTACCTTTTATAAAAAGTACCTTTTTTAAAAAGTACCTTTCATAAAAAGTACCTTTTATAAAAAGTACCTTTTATAAAAAGTACCTTTTATAAAAAGTACCTTTTATAAAAAGTACCTTTTATAAAAAGTACCTTTTATAAAAAGTACCTTTTATAAAAAGTACCTTTTATAAAAAGTACCTTTTATAAAAAGTACCTTTTATAAAAAGTACCTTTTATAAAAAGTACCTTTTATAAAAAGTACCTTTTATAAAAAGTACCTTTTATAAAAAGTACCTTTTATAAAAAGTACCTTCTATAAAAAAGTACCTTTTATAAAAAGTACCTTTTATAAAAAGTACCTTTTATAATAAAGTACCTTTTATAAAAAGTTTCCTTTATAAAAAGTACCTTTTATAAAAAGTACCTTTCATTAAAAGTTCCTTTCATTAAAAGTACCGGAAGTACACTTTTTGGTACTTTTTTATTTCCTGAGGTATAAATAAAACAAACTTTTTTGTTTTTTAAATCATTAAATTTGTGGAGGGTATTTAAAGATATGGCACATCCGAATATAGCTTTCTTACTTGCTTTTTTTGTACTTTGTTCGGGACATTCCGAGACTTTTTCAAGCCAAAAAAGGAACCCAAATCCATTGCCCTACAGGTCCAATATTTTTGTGGGTAAATATCGACTACAAAAGGCAACTTTTCAGACCCCGACGTTTTCGAAATTCGAAAATAAGCTATATTTGCTCCACCCTACTGTACAAGTATTGTCAGGATATAGAATTTCTAGTATTTCTGTTCTGAACTGAAATTGATAACTCTGATCTACGAATGGCTCGTAGTTTGTGACAGAATCGAAAAAGCACTGTAAAAGCCAAAAAGCTAGCGTTGTTGCAGTACTTCAAATACAAAAAAATCTATATTTTCTATACTGTTAAAAAAATGTTTGTGTCTTTGACTTTTTTCGGAACTTACGAGGAAATCGAGTGTGAGCGACTTCTAGATATTTTTTTAAAAATCAAAAAAGAAAATCGAAATTTTTTTGCACAAAAAGGAACGAAATTCGGAGGCATACCCCAAGAAAAAATACTTTGTTTTTTTTTCTGGGCAGTCTAGTGTGTACTTCAACATTTTTTTCTGGGGAACTTTAATGAACACATTTAATTTGCAAACTCATGAAGTCTCATCAAAGAACTGGGAAAAGGTCAGTTTTTAACCAATTCACTTAAGTATAGCCATGGTCAAAATGAGAGCACCAGATGCATTTATTGTGATTGCAGCTACCGATTAAAGACATTATGTTTTTGAGACTAAAAATCTTAAGCCGAATCTGTTACTACTAACCAAGCGGGAGTTATAGGTCATATAAGAGCGATTCAGCAAAGTGGTATAAAGCGCCACTGCCTTTTTATACCCTCCACTTAGTGATAGAGGGTACATATAAGTTTGTCATTTCGTTTGTAACTAATCGAAATATCGGTCTGGGACCCCATAAAGTATATATATTCATGATCCCCTATCGATTTTAAGACATTCTAGCGATGTCCGTCTGTCCGTCTGTCTGTGGAAATGGTGATCACGGCCAAAATATTACACGGAGGTGACTGAAACTTTACAAATTTCTTTGAAGTTCCGAGAAGTTGAGCGATATCGGTTCAGCGGTTCAAAAGTTTTGAACGAAAATGTAAGGACGCATCCAAAAGTTTAGTACATTCAACATAACTTAAAAATACAAATGCTTTAATTCGGCTGCTGGTTGACATATGTGAACGTAATTGAACACCAAATGGTATTTAAACAAGTACGAACATATTTTTTGACAAAAAAAGAAAAAAATCGCGGATTTTTTTTACCAACATTTTTTTTTGCTGAAATTTTTTTTCAAAAGTAATTTCTTTTTAAATAAAGTTTTTTTCAATAATCTTTTTGAAATTATGGAGGGTATCACTACATTCGGCAAGGCCGAATTTAACTTTTTTACTTGTTTATATTAAGTTATTTCTTCCTCTTCCGCAATTACACAAAAACGGTTAAACCGATTTCAATGAAATTAGCAGTGCAGATATTACTAACCGGGGACGCAACTTTGAACTTTGGGCTATATTAAACCCCGATTCGAGAACGATGCATGAAAATACACGCCCCTTTATACAACTACTATTCGAAATCCGGCCTCAACAGCTGAACCGATTTTGTTAAGATTTCTCTAAAGATTGTGGTAACCAAGGGTGGAACTAAAGGCTACTACCTGGACCCGGTCCCGTGCTTTAGTTTTGTACGACATTGTATATTTCCATAGAGATGCAATATAAAACAGATCGTCGCTGCGCCTAAAAATGGAGTCATGTGTTTTTCAAATTTTTTCAAAGAGGCCCAACAAACAGCCTTTTTTTGTCCTTTCGCAGTACTTTTTAGAAGTCAACTTTTAATCAACATGAAATTTATAATATTGGTTTAATGTTTATGTGAAGTTATGTTCATAAAAGTTCCGCGAAAGAACCAAATTTGGCTGTTTTTTGGACCTCTTCAAAAATAAAATTTTAACACATGACTCCTTTTTTAGGCGCAGCGACGAGATGTTTTCTTAAGGCCAGCAACGCGGACCGGGGCCAGCTAGTTAGATATAAATTTGGACTGAAAGCAAAGCCCACTAAAAGTCACGCCCCTTTATGTCATTTAATCTAAAAAATTTTCTGTAAATCGAATTCTTCGTTGAAGTCCATTTTTTTTTCCAAATTTTACGAAGGTCAAGATCACAACATTAGAAACAGCTATCGGTTCTATATTTTTGACCTGTAGTGTAGTAAAGTTTATTGAATTAAAAACTAATAATGAATTGAATGTAAATCTAATATATACAAACAACAATAACATATGTAAGTCGTACTAATTTCGTCATGTAAAAATTATAATAATTGCATATTCAAAAAATTATTGAAAAAAATTAATATAATAATACCAAGCTAAGCAAAAGAATCCACAGTAGTTCCACTTTTACCGTGGTCAACAGTAATTCGATTCCGAGTGTTATATCGAAGTCAGAAATTTCATATAACTGAGTCGTTGTTATATCAAGAAAACAAAAAAAAAACGGATTATTGTATATTAAAGGATAATTACAGCCTAACCATGACAGTGGAAACACTACAAGAAACTGTACATAAAATGGCCGAAGATTCGGTAGCAGCATCGGCAGCAGGACCTAGTCCCTTGATAACCATTTTATTTGGTTTGGGTATTATAGCCGTACTATATGAATACTATCGTCGCAACACCAGAGAATACAAATTAATGGACACCATTCCCACCCCACCACAAGCTCCATTAGTCGGTCATGGCCATTTGGTCCTTGGTAGTAATAATGTGGAAATTTTAAAAACAGCTGCTGGATTATTTAAAAGTCACGGTGAAACTGTTCGTGTTCTATTGGGACATATGAATGCAGTATTCCTTTCCAATCCTGGTGATCTTGAATTGATTTTAGGTGGCTATAAACATTTAGAAAAATCTGTAGAATATCGTTATTTCCAACCGTGGTTTGGTAATGGTCTTTTAATCTCCAACGGTCATCATTGGCGTCATCATCGTAAAATGATTGCACCCACCTTCCATCAAAGTATTTTGAAGAGTTTCGTTCCTACATTTAATAAACACTCTAAAGCTGTTGTCGGACGTTTATCGTCCACAGTGGGCAAGGAATTTGATGTTCATAAATACATGTCAGAGACAACTGTGGATATTCTTTTGACCACTGCTATGGGTTGCAAAAATCAACCAGAAATTGAAAAGTCGGCCGAATATGCTCAAGCTGTTATGGATATGTGTGATATTATACATAATCGTCAATTGAAATTATTCTATCGTTTAGATTCCACCTTCAATTTCACTAAAATGCGTGAGGAAAATAATAAATTGTTAAATATTATTTTGAGTATGACCCGTAAGGTGGTTCAGGACCGTAAAAAGAATTTCAATGCTGAAGAAAGAGGTATTGTCGATAAGGCTGATGAGGCTACCATGAAGAAGAGGCAACAGGCTAAAAAGGATGGTCTACGTGATGATTTGGATGATATTGATGAGAATGATGTTGGAGAAAAACGTCGTTTAGCGTTATTGGATGCTATGATGGAAATGGAAAAGAATCCCGATATTAAATGGACCGATAAGGATGTTATGGATGAAGTTAATACAATTATGTTTGAGGTGAGTTGAAAAATAAATTTAAATGAAGTGGTTTTTTAAAAACGTCTATACATTTTACAAAATGCTGAGAAATGCTATGGATATTTTTAGTCGAAACCAGGTTTCATGGGATAAGTCAGCACCCAAAGAAAACTTAAATATAGTCAAGTAGTAAATAAATGTATTATAACCTCAAATCTCAGTATGGAGGTATACCCACTTTGTCATTCCGTGTGTAACACATTGAAATATTGTTGATCCTTGATCGATTCTAAGACGGTTTTGCGAAGTCCGTCCATTCGTCCTTCTGTGGAAAGCAGACATCAGTCCAAAATAAAAGACCTAAGTTCCTGAAGATTTGCACACACATATCCTATAGGCTAGTCAAGATCGGAAATAGGCAAAATCGGAACACGGAGAAAAGTTTTCCCTTAAAGAACTTAACAAACCTCTGGAAAATTAAATTTTTTACAGGTTTGTTTGTAATTTTGTTAATAATATAAAAAATGTTTAAGTTATTTGAAGTTCAAAGTCCTGCACTAGAAGTTTTTTTTGCACCGCCTCTTTCTGTGGGCGTAAACACAAAAAATAATTTAAATAATGAGAAAGTCTAAAAATAATAGTAAATAAATTTGTTAACATTTATCGTGAAGAGAAAGTTCTATAAGGTCTTTCCATCCAGCTGGAACTATTAAGCTTTATTATACACTCAAAAAATTATGTAGGTAAATTCCAGTGAATATTTACTTAAAACAAATGAAATTTTATTTAAAAACCATTCCACTGTTTTTTCATTTAAAATAAAAACACATTACAGTCAATTTTAAATGTTAATTTAATGACTAACCAAAACATTAAAAAACTACTGAATATTCGCTTATTTTGTATTGAAAAACAGTAAAACTATAGAAGAAATTTTTTACTGCCGAAAATAAATGTAACAGAAAATTCATTTTTAAGACAGTAAATTATATTTTTTAAACTACAGAAATAGTAAACAAATTAAATCCTTTATAAAATAAGTGATTTTTCTTTTAAAATAACCTACAAACAGTTAATGACATAATTTTCTTAGTGTAGTTTTCGTTTTAGTCATCGATCATTCAGTTCAATTTAATCATTTTGTTCATCAAATCAGTTATGTTGACGAAAAATTTAACTACTGAACTAAATGAACGAGCTAGTTCTTCGGTCTCAATTGAACGAAGACGATATTTTACACTTCGGGTTGCTGGCTTTGTTCAACTATTGGCAAGTGTGGACGTGTGTTTAGTTCAACTTCGTGCTACTAATTAGAGTAATAAAAATAGGTTCTTGTGATATTCACACTCTCTCAGAAAGGAAAATAAAAATGTGGACACAAAAATGATACTGATTCAATTCGAGGCTCTGCCTCACGGGCTGGTGCTGGTCCTAGAACAAGTCTACCTCTGAGTCCGGCCTTGAATCTGGTAAGGGTGCTCAGTCTAATATTGGTGGCAAAGGAAAAAGAAACTTAATTGATGGCTTAAGTTTCTTTTTCCTTTTGCCAGGTCAGGAAAAACCAGAGAAGGCTTTGTTTTAAATCGATAGACAAACTAGGCCAACGCGATGAAACGACACTGTACGAACTTGAGAAGGATTTGTTCCGCGATGGACACTAACTAGAGATAGGCATATGGATGGACGTGTGCGACTTTACGGCAGATTTGGTCGTCTCTTAAACAGATGTGCACAAGTAAGCTGATATCGCTTCCAAGAGTAGAGATTTCGACAGTGATTATTGTAATTACTGGACACTGACTTATAGGAAAGCAGGCAGAGCGGTTAAATGTGCCGTCACTTGACCTTGAATGTGATTTTTGCAGGAGTTGCATGAATGAGGAGGTGTTGGAAACATTCAAACACTTTATCTGACATTGCCCGACACTTTCTCGTCAAAGAATTTCTTTAGTGGAATCTGCGGAACTGCACGATCTTTCTGATTTGTTGGATGTCAAAATTCAATATCTTAGGAGTTTCATAAGGAGCTTAAATTAATTTAAAGGCCGGGAATAGTAGGGGAATCCCTTTATCCGTCATAACAGACCTCATAGCCAATGTGTGCTAACTTAAAACGTCAGCAGCCACTTACAACCTAACCTACACTTCGGGTTCATTTATAAAAGCCCGAATTTCTATACGTTGGCTTCTATAATGGTTTTGATTTCGTATCAAATTCCATTACTAGAATCCTTATTGACTGCTCGAGTAGCGAAGTACTTTAATCCGCAAAACTCGTATTGGCTACGCCATTCTAGCCCCACGACTCCTGAGTTCTTCGCTGCACACAATCACCTTGTGCAACTTGTGGATGAACCAACTCACGTTCCGTGTGTTAAAGGGCAGTTTTGTAATACCCTCGACATTTTTCTCAACTCGAACCCTGACAATTACGAAGTTGAGCTATTTGCGCTTCTCGGAAACTCGGATCATAATATAATTTCTACATCCATTTCATTTTCTGACCTTTATAGAGCTTAAAAACCAGCGACGAAAAAGCTCTCTATTTTTGTCTAAGAAAAGTGGGTTCCTATAATAGTTTTAATATCGAATCCAATTCCATTACTGGAATAATTGGAGATGCGCACAACTCGTCTTGGCTACGCCATTCTAGCCGTACGACTCCTGAGGGTTTAGACATTGAGCTCTTCGCTTGACACACTCATCTTTTGCAACTTAAGGATGAACCAACTCACATTCCGTGAGGCAGTTTTGTAATACCCTCGACCTTTTCTCAGCTCACATCTTGACAAATACGAGGTTGAGCTACTTGCACCTCCCGGAAACTCGGATCATAACCTAATTTCTAAATAATTTTCTTTTTCTGACCTTTATAGAGCTCTAAGAAAAGGCTTGTTGGGCCGAGCTTAACGATTTCATTCAGAATTTCAACTGGAAACTCTGTTTTCTTGATGACAATGTCTGCAGCAGACTTGCAAGAATGTAGTCAGATCCAGAGAGGTTACGTTCAGTAATTGGCGTAGCGTTAAAAACCCAGTTTCTTACGTTAAAACCCAGTTACTGACAAAATCTAAGATTTACCGTTTATTTATCGGCTATCGTGAAGGTTAAAGGGGGGAAATGGGAGGGGGAAAAACGGGATTTTTTTTGAATTTCTTCCAAAGGAACTATATGAACATTATATATGGATGGAAAGGATAGCCGATAAAAAACAGCAGGTTAAACTTAGTTTTCGGTACTTATTAACATAACCTTCTTTGTGAGTGCATAGGTTCTTGCTGCTCGGGGTGCAGTAAGACCTTATGGTCATTCGTCCATTCTAACCCTTATAATTAATGACAAAATATTCAGGGGTTGCCTCCTACTATTGCAATGCATTGTGGCGGTATTAGGAAACTTGGTTATGAGGAGGAGGAAAGAAGGAGTAGTGTTTGTGGACATTTGTTTTGAATTTAAAGTGTTAGCCGATTGGAAAGACTACTGCGGGAAGTTTATTCAACATACGGCTAGTTCAACTGAGAAACTAATTTTCTCTGTAATGCGAATAGATGTGATCTACTGGATATACGAGTACTACCTGCATGTACCTGCGTCTCAGAGAAGAGTCTACGATGATACTCCAATGAGTCAATACTAGGTCGGATATAGGAGGTATAATTAGTAAGGAGATCCGATGTAGTGAAGTGATTTATGACCCGTTTAAAAAACCAAGACACTTAAATGCTTCCTTCGACATTTAAAAACATGCTGGTTCCAGCTAACATCATATTGAATTTTCATGTCAAGAACATCAAGGTTGTTGGATTCCTCAATAGCTGTACCCCAAGGATACACACAGAAAAAAATATGAAGGAAACAAATTTGAGTAATCACTTGTTTAAATTTAAAAACAAAAATTGAGTAATTTTTTAATTGACGCAATTAAAAATTTACTCAAAAATTTTAAAAACAATTTAAGTAAATAATTTAATAGTTTTTTTATTTTTTTTAAACTCTCATAGTTTTTTGAATTCTCGTTTAGTTTATAGTTTTTTGTGTATGTATATGAAAGTTTGTAATCGTCTTTAAAACATTTTCCGGTACTGCGCAATAACTCCCAAATGCAATAAGTCCCAATGAAATAATTCCCAATGAAATAAGTTCCAAGAAAAATGAATTAACTCCACACTTTAAAAAATTAAATGACTCCCAAAGAAAAAATGAAATATGTCCCAATATTTGGGAGTTATTTAAAATTAAAATAATAACTCCCAAAAAAAATGAAAGAACTCCCAATGAAATAAGTGCCAAAGAAAATGAAATAACTTCTCATTGTTTTTTTGTAATAAAGGTTTTCTGCGTAGCCGGCCTTCGGCCGGGCTTAGGGATTACATACTCCATGCATTAAACCCACCCTCTCTGCAAACCAAAGCTATTTTGGTAATCAGGCCTTTTTGAGGCATAACAAATTTGATAGCGTAAAAGCCTGCAACCCTAGAAAACTTTACTTTGCGGAGAGGGTGGGTTTAATGCATGGATTTTGTAATCCCTAAGCCCGGCCGAAGGCCGGCTACGCAGAAAAAATTTTAAGCAAAAAAAACAATTGCACAGAGGTGTATATTGTTTTCAATTAAAATGAAATAAGTCCCACCATTGATGAAATAACTCCCAATGCTTAACAAGATATGAAATAACTCCCAATCTATTTTTTGTTGGGGTTTTTCTCATTTGGAAGTTATTTCATAATGAAATAAATCCCAACAAAATTTGTGCAATAAGTCCCACTACAATGGGACTTATTTCATAATGAAATAAGTCCCAAATCGTATGTAAAATTTTTGGGAGTTGTTTCATTTTTTTTGGGGAGTTATTTCATTTGGGAGTTATTGCGCAGTACCACATTTTCCTATGTTTTTGAGACATAAATATGTTTGGTAAAGTTTGAAAAAACAAGTTTTTTGTTTTTTTTTTTTGTAAAAAAATTTCAAACTTTTTTAAACTTTAAAAAAAAATAAATATATAAATTTTGAGTAAATTTTTAATTCTGTCAGTTAAAAATTTACTCAAATTTATTTTCAAACATTTAATAAATTTTTATTAAAAATTTACTCAATACTATTAAATCGTTTACTGGTGCAAAATTGAGTAATTTTTTACTCAATAGTATTAAAAATTTACTCAAATATTTTTTTTTTTTTCTGTGCACATGACGTAGATTTTATTAGTCTGTGAGTCAACATATAAAATAAACTCTAACGAACATTAAATCGAACCCATTCAGAAATCGTCGAAAGGTCATGATTGAGTGTGTCATTCATGTCTTGTCTCAGAGCTTAAACCTTGACGATTAAAGGAAAATGAATGACAAATGTTGCTGTCATCAGCGAAAGAATATATAAAATTGGAAGATTGACGAGGAGGAAATTTAGAAAAATAATAAAAAGTGTAGGAGAAAGAATATGTGTTCGGAATATTGTTTCTCTATCGTTTAAAACTGATTTTAGCAACTTCAAAAGCGTGCCCAAAACTAACCATGACGTTGGATTTAATTAGTCAAAATTTTCAGCCAGTATGCCTTTTTTAATCATGGGTATTCCTCAACAGATGTTCATGTTTGATTAATAAACCCAGTCGAGTGAATCGATACTTAATGATTGTTGAAACATTTTGACTGCAATCGTAAATTTGATCCAACACTTCCTCATTGGCGGTGGTTTCTAAGTTTCTGATTTCCGATTAAAAATTTTGCCCCTACTTGGGCGCCAAACCAAAACCGATTGGTTTTAGAATTTTTGAAAATCGTTACCGCGGTTTTGAATTGGTTAGCTAATTAGAATTTCTACTTTGGAAATTGTTTTAAAAAAAGCTGGACTGTTATGTCCATCCTCGGATTGTAAAAAGTTTTTCTGAATTCGTAAGATAACATTTTTCCAATATTCTTGTTTATTAAAAAAACTCGAGGAGAATTTTTCCAAAGGAAATTAAAAATTTCCTTGGGGTTATGAGCCACTTTGTTCTCTAAAGTAGCAATTCAACACTTTATAATCTTTAAAACATATTTTCCTTTTTCCAGGGTCACGATACAACAGCTGCTGGTTCCAGTTTTGCTCTCTGCATGTTAGGCATTCACAAGGACATCCAACAACGTGTCTTCGAAGAACAACAAGCCATATTTGGTGATGATATGTCACGTGACTGTACATTTGCCGATACATTGCAAATGTCCTACTTGGAACGTGTCATATGTGAAACTTTACGTATGTTCCCACCAGTACCTTTAATTGCTCGTAAGGTCGAAGAAGACGTTAAATTGACTTCCGGTCCATATACGGTAGCCAAAGGCACAACTGTCGTATTATATCAATATGTTGTTCACAGACGTCCTGATATCTATCCTGATCCCGATACCTTCAATCCTGATCGTTTCTTGCCTGAGGCTGCTGCTAAGAGACATTACTACAGTTTTATACCATTCAGTGCTGGACCACGTAGTTGTGTGGGCCGTAAATTTGCCATGTTACAATTGAAAGTATTACTTTCGACCATCATTCGTAATTATCGTGTTGCTTCAACACGTTCACAAAAAGATTTCCAATTGCAGGGTGATATTATTTTGAAGATGGGCAATGGTTTCATGATCAATTTGGAACCACGTGCAACCGTTAAAGTTTAAAGGAATATGATATGAACCACAAACGATAAATTTTGAATGGACTATGATTATGACCGATTTTTCGCTATTTTAGTTTAAAATTATATTTTTTAAGGTTTTACTAACATTTGAAACAAAACAACGCGTGCTAAAAATAACATCAATAAAGAGGAAGATTTTAATTACCACCATACAAACTTTGAAATGAAGAAAAACATAATTTTACTAACATTAATTATAAGATTTGCAAAATGTAAAAAAATACAATAAAAAAAATGGTCATACACAGTATAAAGCTGTAAAATTTTTAAAGTGTTTTTATTTAAAAATTTAAGGATCCGACACAATGTCGGAGTACTCTGTACTACAGAGTACCATCTCTAAAAATAGAGACAACATCATACAAAAGCTGTGTTAGTGCGAAAGAGTAAGGAACAAAATCCACTCTCTCTCACAGAGTACTCTGTCATTGTGAATTCAGCTGAGTAAACAAATGTAATGCGATATTTTACAAATGTTACAGCTGGCTTCAGTGTTGTCGGGTTTTTAGGGGTTTTCCTCCAGAAAAACACCTAAATCGACTTTGACTTATGTACATAATGATCGAATTTTTCCAAAATTGGAATTTTTGGGTTCTCCGTCATTTTCTTTATAAGAGTATTACTTCAGATTGTATTATTTTTTCGAATTAATGTTTCTGTAGCCAAAAATCTATAAAAAGTCTAAGGACAATTTTGTGCATTTTTTTTACGAATGTCAATACATTAAACGTTTAATAAAGTAAATCTATTACCAGTTTTACCTTGTTTAAAGGAAAAGTCTAATAGAAAAAATGCTCAAGAAGCTAAATTGACCATAATTTAAAGTATCCAAAGTTTATTTTAAAAGTTATGGTAAGTCAAAGTCGATTTAGCAGTTTTTCTGGGGGGAAATCCCTAAAAACCTGACAACACTAGCTGGCTCGGACCACCTGTGTAAGGACATTGTGAAAAATCATTTAAAACTGTCATCGACTCGGTATATGGAGATGTCTTGAGGAAGTCCGGTGTGATTCTAACATGTCAGCGGGCAGTCACCTAGGATATCTCATGGACGTTGCCAACTAGGTTGAAATTTAGAAATAACAATAATATGTGATTGAATCATTTAATTGGGATTTTTATTCGAGAATTCTAAATTTCAATTGGACATTTCTGAATTTCAATTGGGATTTCGGTATTTTAATAGAGTGTAATTTCCATTGGTCTTTTCAAAAATTCATTTGTGACTTCTAAATTATAATTTTGCTTTTCGAAACTCCAAATTGGGGGTTTATAAATATCAATGGAAATTTCTGAATTTTAAATGGGGTTTCTGGATTTCAATTGGGATTTCTGAATTTAAATTTCTAAATTTCTATTGTGATTTTATGTATTTTAATTTTAATTTTCTAATTTCCAATTGGGATTTCCCAATATCAATTGATATTTCGGAGAGTGTATATTAGAGTTCGTTTAATGACTATGTCACTTCATCTGTTTATCGGATATCATCATTTTTTTAAAGGATTTAATGGAGAAAAGAATGCCGGTATTTTTTTGGAAAAATTTTCACTCCTTGGGGTGGTTCAAAGCATCTGAAAACGCGGATTTTGAGCTGATTTTTCTGCAGAGAAAAAACGGCTAAAAATATTGCAAATCTGATTTCACCAGTCGATTCTACACCAAAAATTAAAACAATAGCAGTTTTTTAAACTATTAAAAAAAGTTCCAATAACCCACAGCAGGGGCGGAAAAATCGATTTTTTTTTAAAAAAAATTTAAATAATTTTTTTAATCATGCACGATGAAAAGGCAGTTTTTGCTAAGAAAATTGGTACAAAAATCACCTTTCTATCACAACCCATTAAAAAGTTATAAGGCTTCAAAGTTTTTTTTCTAATGGAAAAATTATAAAACACTGACCGAAATTTGAAAAATTTTTGGATGGGTCCACGGTCTGGACACTCGTTTTCGATTTTCATCTCATTGCTGATTCCAAATCTGGTTTCCAAAATGTTCCGTAACGTCAGGTTTTTGAGATAATTGAGGTCAAAGATCACAAAAAACGCATTTTTGTGCATTATTGATAGCATTTTTTTGTGATGTTTTTGGATGATATTCTGGGATCATAAAACTTTTTTCGATTAACATTTCCATGCTGATTCTGAATCTAGTTTTCAAATTTTTCTATCACGTCATGTTTTCGAGAAAATTGAGGTCAAAGTTATCAAAAAACGTGTTTTTGTCAATTTTTGAGAGCTTATAACTTTTTAACGGGTTGTGATAGAACGGAAACTTTGGTACCATTTTGTTACGCTGAAAATGCCTTTTTATTGTGCATATTTAAAAAATTAATTTAAAAATAAAATGGAAAAACCTTATATTTCCGCCCTCTGTGGTGGGTTTTTGGAACTTTTTTTTAGAGTTTGAAAAACGACCATTGTATTATTTTTTGCTGTAGAATCGACTGGTGAAATCAGACTTGCGATATATTCAGCCGTTTTTGCTCTGCAGAAAAATCAGCTCAAAATTCGCGTTTTCAGATGCGTTGAACCACCCCAAGGAGCGAATTTTTTTCCAAAAAAATACCGCCATTCTTTTTAGTTCCCCTAAATCCTTCAAAAAAATGATGATATCCGCAGATCAAATTTTCGAAATTAACTCTAGTGTATATATATTAGAGTGTCCCTTATTTTGGAAATGTTGGAAATCTTGAGACGGTACCCGCTCATTTTTTTCCTTTTGACTTAAAAATAACTCAGGAAAAATTTTACGCCCCTAGGACCACGCCTTCCCTACGCGACGGGCCCTTAAAGAGCGGGGCCTAAAAAATCATTTTTCCATACAAACCAAAAAATTTTTTTTTTGATTTTTAATTTTTTTGTTATTATTTATTATATTACTTGGTTTGCTTATTCACAACAAAAAATTTGATTTTGGTGGGATAAGTCTTTCAGCGCTAAAAAATTTTTCGCAAAAAAAAATTTTGAGCCGCCGGGGTCCTACAGTAAAAAATTTTTAAAAAATATTTTTTTTTAGTTTTGACCAGCAACGGTTTTAGCTGCTATGTTGCTTTAAATGATATATATTCATAAAAAAATATTTTTTGTATCTGTGACATCTTAATCGTGTTCTAAAAAAGGGTAAAAAATGCATTGATGATTTTTTTCGATACACGATAAAAATGTCACAAATATGAATAATATTTTTTTTGGAATATATATCATTAAAAACAACATAAAAACTAAAACCATTGCTTTTCAAAACTAAAAAAAAATATTTTTTAAAAATTTTTTACCGTAGGATTCCTACGGCTCAAAATTTTTTTTTTCGAAAAAGATAAAGATGTCACAGATATGAATAATTTTTTTTTTGGAATATATATCATTTAAAGCAACATAGCAACTAAAACCGTTGCTGGTCAAAACTAAAAAAAAATATTTTTTAAAAATTTTTTACTGTAGGACCCCGGCCGCCCAAATTTTTTTTTTGCGAAAAATTTTTTAGCGCTGAAAGACTTATCCCTCCAAAATCAAATTTTTTGTCGTGAATAAGCAAACCAAGTAATATAATAATTAATAACAAAAAAATTAAAAATAAAAAAAATTTTTTTTTGGTTTGTATGGAAAAATGATTTTTTAGGCCCCGCTCTTTAAGGCCCCGTCGCGTAGGGAAGGCGTGGTCCTAGGGGCGTAAAATTTTTCCTGAGTTATTTTTAAGTCAAAAGGAAAAAAATGAGCGGGTACCGTCTCAAGATTTCCAACATTTCCAAAATAAGGGACACTCTAATATATATGTAAGTTTGTCATTCCATTTGTAACTTAAAAAAATTAACAATCAAAGAACCTAAATCACGCAAAAAAGAATCTACTCTCGCACACTTGTGGAATTTTTTATTCCACTTACACTAACTTACAATCACGTACACTCAAAAAATTATGTCATTAACTGTTAGTAGTTTTTTAAAAAGTTTTACGTTTTGTCGTTTTTAAAAGAAAACCCATTTGTTTAACGATCAGTTTTTTTAAATGACTATTTCTGTTCTTTGTTTCAAAACCAACAACATAAAAAATAAAGACTTTCATTAGCATTCAATTTTTTAAGTCATTAATTTTTGTTGTGAGTAAAAAAAAATGTGTCACTGTTGAAATTTTCATAGTGACTCTTTGGGGAAATGTCTTCAGGTTCTGACAAATCATAGGTAATCCATGATGACATGTCTTATCATTGTCAGCACTGAAGGTTTGCTTTAAGAGTGTGGACAACTCCTCTAAGACGTCTAAAAGGAAATGTCTTCAGAAAAGCAGTATATTAAATTAGAATTTTAAATCTGGGCAACTCTTCAATTTCCAAAAAAAAGTTGGCAATATTATCGATTTATTTAAAATAAAATCAAAATCTCACAATCTTGAAAATAATGTTTGGAACAAGTAGTTGAGTATGGGACTAATAAACTGGAGGTTCCAGCTTTTAATCCAGTTGGGACTAAAAAAGGCGAAAAGATTTTTGTAAATATGAGAAAGATAATTTATAAACGAAAATGGATAAAAGTAAAAACTAAAGGAAAAACGATTTTTTTTGTATTTTAATGTGATCTACGTCAGACATTTCCCCAAAAAATCTTAGGTGACATGTCCCCAGAAAGTCAGCATGTCCTGACTGCTGCTGGCTGTGAGTGATGACATTTTAAAAATTTAAATCAAATTCCTCAACTCAGTACATTGAGATGTCTTGTGGATGTCAGCAGTGACTCTGACATGTCACCGCGCCGTCACTGAGGATGGCTCGAGAACGTTGCCAACTGGGAAGTGATTCTTCTTTAATTTTTAATGATTTGTGTACGTTATTTTTTTTTTAAATTGTTGGCATTTTTAAGTAGAAGTCATAAGTTTTTGCCTTCTTGTGTTGGTTATTTTTTTGTAGAAAAAAAAACTCAAAAAATTTGTTATAGAAATATAAAAACATGTTTGTATCAAGTGACTTTGGCACTATGGGTAGAGTGTCTGTATGTAGTTGATTGCGGGATGGATTCCCCAAAATTGTATTAAATATTTTTTTTGCCAGATACTTTTTACCGCTGTCCCCAAAAAATAATAAAACTTTCCCAAAAATCCACCTAGCATAAAAAGCACAGAACAATTTGTGTTGGTCCTAGACCCACTTAAAGTATACCGACTACTCAGATTTTTGGGTCGATTTATCGATGTCCGTTCGTTTATCCGCCCATCCATGAAATGTTTTAAACACGATAATTGCACGATTATCAATAAATTTTGCTTAAATTTAAGCTTCTCAAGACCCAACAACGAAATTAAAATTGGAAAAAATCTGTTCATGTTTCGATCCCTCTTACAAAAAACGTACTCCTGCAAATTTCCTTTTGTCAACTATAAATTTGATTATGTGTATTTTAAATTTTTATGAAATTGCGTAGTCTATATTAAAGACACTTGCGTTCGTATTCTTTTCTGTTTTTATTAAATATTTACATTTTTACTAAACGTATAAGTAGATTTAATTTTCACACAATGGAATAATCATTTGTTATTTTGTATTTAAATATTTTTTTTTTCGTATTCTTAAGCTTATTAAACTTCCTTGTATTCAAATCAATTTTATTTTTATGCCCTACACTTGCAATTAGTAATAGAGGGTATATTTAAGTATGTTTGACATTCCGTTTGAAACTCATCGAAATATCGATCATAAAGTATATCACAATACAATAACGATACGTTTAATAATTTCGACCTAACCGAGAACTGGTATCAATGACCGTCGTCTCGTTACAGCGAAACAAACCAAGGGTTCTGGTGGCAATCGAACCCCCGACCCTTAAGTATATATAATATTGATCAGTGGATTGTAAGACATTTAAGCGATGTCCGTATGAGAAGTTTGGTATTGAATTTGACGATATCGGCTCAGCGGTTTAAAAGTTATGAACGAAAATGTAAGAAAACCTTAAAAATATTGGTACATTTCACATAACCTAAAAATTCGAAATGCTTGAATTCGGCTGCTGGTGTGCAAATCTGAACAGAATTAGATTCCATATGGTATTTAAACAAGTACACACTTATTCTGTTACGCAACAAATTTTTTTGTGAATTTTTTTAGCATAAATTTTTTTCCGCGGAATTTTGAAAAAAAAAATTGTCAAAATTAATTTATTTTCGCAATTTTATCTCAAAAATTTATTTTCGCAATTTTATCTCAAAAATTTTTTTTCGCCCAATTTTTTTTTTAATTTTAGTCAAAATTAATTTATTCAAAAATTTTTTTTTTCCAATAATCCTTTTAACATTATGAAGGGTATCAATATATTCGTCAAGGCCGAATTTAACTTTATTTTTACTTGTTTTTCTTTTACTCAGTACTTCTGGTATTTATGGTTGGGGCTTACATATGGTGTCTGTCTGCAAGTGTGTACGGGGTTTCACATCATAATAAGGTGTCAATTTAATGTAGTGAAAGGTGCAACCGTGCAGAGTTGACTTAAGAAACACAATAAAATGCATTCAATCGGTAATATGCGTACGTATTGTAATAATATTTATATTGATGATCATATTATTATACACATACTTAACGTTTAAGTTAAATGCCGCCACAATTTATGGTAATTTATAATATTTTTGTTATTACAAGGTTAAATTCATTGAACGCAATGTATGCGATTTGTATTTTTTTATTCACACAAAGGAGGTGGTAAATATTTTGACAATCGTGAATTTATATTAAAAAATAATTTAAGAGATTTTTAAGCAAATAGATTTGATATTATAATTAGAAAAAAAAAACAACTAGACAAGTCAAATTCGACTTGGCCGAATCTATGAACACGCTCCACAATGAAAATTTAATAGAAAATTTTCTAACGTGAAAAACATTAACAATTTTGATTGGAAGTATTTTATTTTGAGTAAAAAAACTTTTTTTTTGTCTTTTTTGTAGAAAAAAAAATTATTAATTTTTTTTTGAGTGTAAAATTTTTCGAGAGTAATTTTTTTTTTATTGAGCCTTCTTAAAGTCTTTCAAAACCCAGTTGGAAAATGTGTCACTGAGGAAATTTCCACAGTGATTCCTTGAGGAAATGTCTTCAGGTTCTGACAAATCATAGGTAATACTTGATGACATGTCCTAACATTGTCAGCACTGAATGTTTGCTTTAAGAGTGTGGAAAATTACTCTAAGACGTCTAAAAGGAAATGTCTTCAGAATAGCAGTATATTAAATTAGAATTTTAAATCTGGGCAACACTTCAATTTCCAAGAAAAAGATGTCAATATAATCGATTTAATTAAAATGAAATCAAAATCAAAAAAGTAGAATAAAAGTAATAAATAGACAAACAATTTTGAAAACAAAGTTTGGAACAAGTACACAGAAAATAAAATCATCAAATTTAAATCAACAAACATCAATTGTAAACCAACCAAACATGATATCAACCAAACATTTAGTAAAAACGGCCGCCAGTTAGTCCATAATACAAAATTTCGATTTTGTTTTTAACAAACTTAGTCAAGTAATTTTATTTCAAAATTATTTTATCATGTCAACAAATTGTTTTTGTGTTTGTTGAATTTCTTTGTTGAAAAAAAAAATAAGATTTTTTACGTTTGTCAGATCAACAAATTATGTTTGTGTTTGTTGAATTTCTTTATTGACAAAAAATTAAGATTTTGTACGTTTGTCAATACAAATAACAATTTAAGAGAACTATTACAAACTCGTTTATCAATTTTTTTTACATTTTTTTCAACAATTAATATTTACAAACGTTAGTTGATATAACAAATTTCCGTATAGGAGCACTTTCAGTGAAAAAGTTAATTGTATTCACAAATATGGGGGTCAATATAACAAATCGTTTTTTTCTGTGTAGTTAGGTGTGGGACTAATAAACTGGAGGTTACTAATTCAAATCCAGTTGGGACTAAAAAAGGCGAAGAGTTTTTTTTTTAAATATGAGAAAGGTAATTTATAAAGGAAAGTGGATAAAAACTAAAGGAAATACAAAAATTTTTTGTATGTTGACATGACCTACGTCAGACATTTCCCCAAAAAAGTCTTAGGTGACATGTCCCCAAAAGGTCAGTTCAGACCACTGCTGACTTTGAGTGAGGACATTTTGAAAATTTGTATGAAACTGTCCTCAACCCAGTACATAGAGATGTCATGTGGATGTCAGCAGTGACTCTGGCATATCACCGCTCTGTCACTGAGCGTGTTTTCAACAGACTGACGGACACGGGGATCATGAATATATTAACTTTATGGGGTCCTAGACCAATATTGCGAGGTGTTACAAACGCAATGACAGACTTTTATATATAATGAGTAAGAGTGTTAAATTCGGTTGTGTCAGGGCGGTTTTGGGGAAAGGTCGGTGGGGAACACCTTCCCCTTCGCGATAAATGTTAACAACGCATTTATAATGAAATTTTTTTGAACCAACACTCATTAGGAAAATATGTTATGAGGTGGAGGAAAGAGGAGTATGTGGAAATTTGACTTGAATTTATCCACTTTGAAAGAAATTGGAAAATATTCACGGGTAGTTTATTCCACATACGGCTAGTTCGACTGTTAAACGAACCTTCTCTGTAATATGATGTGTGATCGACTGGACAATCGACTGCATACGGATGTGATCAACAAGACAAGCGAGTGCTCCGAACAAAAACTCCGGCCCCGAAGATAAGTTCAATTATCTCAGCAGAACACTTTCTCACACTCGGACTATGCTCCAATGAGTAAATAGAGTTGAATACCCTATTGCCATTGATAAGCATCCTTTGCACATGGTCCTAGAGCTACTAAATAAACTTTGAAGCCCTGCGCAAACATGGCAGTTCTATTCCATTTTCGGTCGGATATAGGTGGTATAAACAGTAAGAAGATCGGATGAGGTGAAGTACTTCTTGCACCGGTTTAAAAAGCCGAGACACCTGAAGACTTCTTTCTTGAAAAATGCAAATTGAAATTATTGAAAGACCCTTTTTAGAAAATTTCTTAAAAATATTTCTAGGTCGATTTTATCAAAGCTCAAACATTAAAAATTTTAAAAAATAGTCCAACAGTTAATATTTATTTATTAAATAATTTTTCCAAAGACCCAAACAAAAACCAAACTTTTTAAAACACAGTAGAAGAAATCCGATTTTTTTGACCTCCAGTTCTTTTGACCACCAATTTTCGGTAAACAAAGAAAAGATATAATTGTTTAATAATTTTAGTACACCTTAGTGTATAGTAATGAAATATAAAAATAATTGAACATTTCCTTTGTTTACAAAAAATTGGTGGTCAAAAGAATTGGTGGTCAAAAAATTCGGATTTCTTCGACTGCATTTTAAAAATTTTGGTTTTTGTTTGGGCTATTGGAAAAATTATTTGATAAATGAGTATATACTATTGGACTATTTTTGAAATTTTTAATGTTTGAGCTCGGAAAAAATCGACCAAAAAGTATTTTTAAGAAATTTTCTAAAAAACATCTTTCAATAATATCAATTTCCATGTCAACCTTCGTAGCATGTTTAATATTTACTCAATCTGGACGCCATTAAGCTTAAATTAAAGCTCGATAAACTACCTACACAGCACTTTTAACAAAAAAAACTCGTTTAATAATAATTAGGTGTTTTATTGGAAACTTTGTCTTAAATGGATTGCTAACTGATATGTAACACACGAAATAAGCTGCGAGTCACTGTATACCAGCCATATGTACAGACTAGCTTACCATCCCGGTACTTCGTTACCGGTTGCATGGAATACCGGATAATAGAAGGATCAGAATTGCTCTACCGATTTCAAGAAAATTCCCCTATGTTGTCTCTGTTTTATTTACTTGTGCACGTTTAAGTCTTTCATAAAATAATATTTCAATCAAAAATTTAAACAATAAAATTTTAATAATTTTCGAGCCCTAATATCGGGATTTTGTATTTGGAGTGAATATATATTTCAGTGAATAAAGAAATTGTAATAAAAATGATTTTGAGTGAAAAAACATATAGAGAGAAAAAATGGAGTAAAAAAAGTAAAATACGAAAAATTTGAGTAAAAAGTATCATTCCATATTATTCCCTGCTCTATTCCATTTCGTTCCCCGTTCTAAAAGTTTAAATTTTAAAATATGTCCTTTTCTTGGGTGTTATTTCTGGGGCTTTGAGTTTAAAAGTTAGATAGGTAACCATAACCATTTGCCCCCTTTTCCCCTTAAAATTAAATTTTCCAAAAACTGTTTTTTTTTTTTGCTAGGTGATCCTTTATTTAAAGTATCAAGTTTCTGAACTAATATTTCAAGAAATATAAGAATAATCATAATTTACACTTTTTCATTATTATAAGAACAAAAAAAAAAGTACCAAAAGCACACTTTCTTACCCCCGTTATAAACGGAATTTCCAAAAAGAACCTCTTCCAGAATTTTTGTTTCTTCACCGAAGGATCCTCTTTTCCATATTTCAATTTTCATTATTTTAGCAAATATTTAAAGTACAAAGAGGATTTTACATCCCTAATTATAAGTTTCTCGTCAAAAATATACGTCAAAAAATATCAAAGGTACCGAAAATACACCTTTTTAGCCTTTTTACCCCACTAAGAAGCGGAAAAACGTATTTTTCACAGAATGTTTTTTACATTTTAAATTTTTTTACAAATTTTAGGATTCTAGGAAATATAAAAAATTTCTATAAATATAATTTTAGAAAATCAAAAATTGTACTTCCGGTACTTTTAAAAAAGGTACTTTTTATAAAGGGTACTTTTAATGGAAGGTACTTTTTATAAGAGGTACTTTTTTTAAAAGGTACTTTTTTTAAAAGGTACTTTTTATAAAAGGTACATTTTATAAAAGGTACTTTTTATAAAATGTACTTTTTATAAAAGGTACTTTTTATAAAAGGTACTTTTTATAAAAGGTACTTTTCATAAAAGGTACTTTTTATAAAAGGTACTTTTTATAAAAGGTACTTTTTATAAAAGGTACTTTTTATAAAAGGTACTTTTTATAAAAGGTACTTTTTATAAAAGGTACTTTTTATAAAAGGTACTTTTTATAAAAGGTACTTTTAATAAAAGGTACTTTTTATAAAAGGTACTTTTTATAAAAGGTACTTTTTATAAAAGGTACTTTTTATAAAAGGTACTTTTTATAAAAGGTACTTTTTATAAAAGGTACTTTTTATAAAAGGTACTTTTTATAAAAGGTACTTTTTATAAAAGGTACTTTTTATAAAAGGTACTTTTTATAAAAGGTACTTTTTATAAAAGGTACTTTTTATAAAAGGTACTTTTTATAAAAGATACTTTTTATAAAAGGTACTTTTTATAAACGGTACAGAATTTTTAGAAAGTACTTGCTCAGAATGTTTTATTTCACTAAAGGATCCTACATTCCAAATTTGAAGTTTGAATGACCATTATTTCAGTATATAAAAAAAGTACCAAAAGTACACTTTTTTACCCATTTTACCCCCTTGAATCAACATTGGCAAAAACCCAGACTTAGTGAATCTTTTTTCCGGGTGGTGAACCTACATTGCAAATTTCAAGTTTCTAGTACTATTATTTAAGGAAATATAAAAGGTACCAAAAGTACAGTTTTTTACCCTTTTTACCCCCTTAGAATCATCATTGGCAAAAATCAAGCCCTTGTGGATCTATATTCCGGGAGGTGAACATACAGTCCAAATTTTAAGTTTTTGTGACCATTTTTTAAGAAAATATAAAAGGTACCAAAAGTACAGTTTTTTACCCGTTTTACCCCCTTAGAATCAACATTGGCAAAAATCCAGCCTTACTGGATCTATATTCCAGGATGTGAACATACAAACCAAATTTCAAGTCTCTATGACCATTATTTCAGGAGATATAAAAAGTACCAAAAGTACAGTTTTTTACCTTTTTTACCCCCTTATAATCAACACTGGCTAAAATCCGGCCTTAGTGTATCTATGTTCCGGGAGGTGAATATACAGTCCAAATTTCAAGTCTCTATGACCATTATTTCAGGAGATATAAAAAGTACCAAAAGTACAGTTTTTTACCCTTTCTACCCCTTTAGAATCAACACTGGCAAAAATCCAGCCTTAGTGGATCTATTTTCCGGGAGGTGAACCTACAGTCCAAATTTCAAGTCTCTAGCTTCAGCGGTTTGGGCTGGGCGATGATGAATCAGTCAATAAGTCAGTCAGTCAGTCAGTCAGTCAGTCAGTCAGTCAGTCACATTACTCTTTTATATATATAGATGACTCTGTTGGCTCAACAAGGCTTGGCCTACGTTAAAAAAAATGAATGAAAATGTTGCTGTCATCAGCAAAAGAGAAGATAGGATTTGAAGTATGATTTAGAAGTTCGTTAAATAAAAAGTGGGAAGGAGAAGGAACCTTGCAGTAAGTTTGAATTTGAATACATAAAGTATTTCGACCAAATTTCATGTCCGAGTTTTTTTGACCAAATCTGGCTCAAAAATTTGTAAATTTTGCGTACTTGAATTTTTATGTTTTTAAACATTTCGCAAGTTTTAAGACCAACTTGATTAAAAAATTATTTATATGTTAATTAATCAACATCTGTGGACCCAAATCGCGGTTTTGGAATTTTTTAAATATTTTTTCCGATAAATTACGCAAAATTTCCGAATTTTTTAGCCGGATTTGGTTAAAAAATTCGGACATAAATTTTGGTAGAAATACGTAATTTTTTTCCAACTTTGAACGCTGGTGACCTTGCAAAATTTTTGTCATAAATTTTCCCACAACTAGCTCTAACGTGTCCATAGTTTGGCAGGTATTACGACATGACATTCGAAAATTTCCGATATCGGTCATCGTTCGATATTTCGATGAGTTACACACGGAGTGACAAAGTGAGTATGGGCATAAAAATTAGAAATTTAATAAAAAAAATTCAGAATCGGCTGTGCAGAATCTGAAATACCCTCCATCATGTTTACATAAAAGATATTTTTTTTCAACAAAAATTTAAACACACATAAAAAATTCTCACAGTTCCCTTTTAAGGTTTTGTAATCAAGTAAATTTTCTATTAATAAATGGTTTAAAATTTCAGTTTCATTTGTCCTTTTTTGAAAAAAAAACTCTTGTCAAATAAAGTTCATGTATGAATAATATTAAATTTCATTTTCATATTTTGCAATCAAAACTCAAAAATCTATAACTTTCTCAGCTATGATTTTGTAAATAAACACCAAACTACCTGTTAAAAAAATTTGATATTTTATTTTTCAAACACTCTCACTCAAGGCTGCTCAGTTTTATGTGAATTTTTTTTTTTCAAGAAATCTACTGTATATATTTGGCAAACATCACCACCAACATCATGATCATCAGCTGTATCAAATTGCAACTACATAGTAAATGAGATTTAAAAGGATCCTTTTTGTTTTTGGTTTAAGAATTAAAATTGTTTTGTTACCCTTTCGTTACGTTTTTTTTAAAAAGGAAACATAAAATTTATAACCTGTTGTTTAGAAATTTTATACGGATTTCTAAATAAAGGATTAAATTAATCATTGATATTGTTAGCGCAAATTAACTGAAAACATTTACTCAAACGGAAGGAAATAGATATTTTGTTGCGCATTTTTACTTTTTCTAAAAGGATTTTAAAAGAATTTGAAAGGATTTTTTTATTTTAAATTAAAAATTGCTATTTATTATTATCCTTTTTCAAATAGAAGTGTTTAAGAAAAGTGAAAGACTAGGAAAGTGAAGAAAAAAGGTGGGCAGGAAATTTGCTGTAAAGATTAAAAAAGAAAACGTACACTTTTGGCAGGCTGGTTACGCAAGTGAATTTGTTTCTTTGGCACGGCGATCAAAGTTTTGGATTTTTAAAAATTAAAAAAAAAAAAAAATTATTGATTTTGATGTGCTGAACACGATAATAAAAAAAAAAATTAAATCGGTTGAACGGCTTTCGAAATATCGGTATTTGAAATTTGCCAAAAATGGAGGTTTTTTCCTTCGTTCAAGAAATAAAAAAAAACAAAAATCTCAAAATTTCTTTCTCTTTACCCTTTCGTAGAGTAGAGCTTGAGACAATCTTTTATGTAAACCTAATTTGGGCCAAATCCGATCATATTAACCCGTGGCGCCCTTCGATCAAAGTTATGCTTTTTTTTACAAAATTTTCACCAAAAATTCAGCATTTGGAGCGAATGGCGTAATGGATTAAAATTATCTGATTTGGATCAAATTAAGTTTTAATAAAAGTTTGTCCTCATCTCTATAACGGAAACAAATTTTGAGATTTTATTTTAAAATTTCTTGAATTAAGAGATTTTAGTTTTTTTTTTTTGATAAAAATTTATCAAAAATATTGTATCCCGAGATATATTTTTTTATTTTATTTTTATTTTGATTTTTCTCAAATTAAGTTTAAGTGAAGGATTGAAAGGGTCAAGGTAAGAAATTTTGAGATTTTTTTTTTTTTTAATTTCTAGAACGTAGGAAAAAACCGCCATTTTTGCAAATTTAAAATAGCGATATCTCGAAAACTGGTCGACCGATTTAAAAGTTTTTTTGATATGAAGGGCTTACTGCAAAAACTTGATAAGCAACATTTAATTTTTTGTTGTTTTTCTTTATTTTTTTTTTTTACTTTGAGCCAACACTCAGGGGATGCCCCCTACTAATGCAATGCATTGTGTTGGTATTAGGAAAATAGGTTCGTACAAGTATCTTGAGAATGAAAGTTTTTCAAAAGTTCTATTTTCTACATTATTTCCAAAGTTTGAAGGCAAAAACCACAATAAAATGAAATGTTGCTTATCGAGTTTTTACAATAAGCACTTCATATTAATGTTTCGCACATCAAATTTAATAAGTATGATATGTCACAAAGAATAGTTTTTTTATATGGGTTCAAGATGAAAAAATGCAGAAAAAAATTAAATTTCTAAAAATTATAGACATTTCTGGTATTTCCCATACCGGTTTCAAACACCCCAGTTAGTGTTATCATCAGTAGGATTTTAAATGTCGGTTTGTCTTGTTATAACAAGACAAACCGACATTTAAAATCCTACTGATGATGACACTAACTGGGGTGTTTGAAACCGGTATGGGAAATACCAGAAATGTCTATAATTTTTAGAAATTCAATTTTTCTTCTGGATTTTTTTTTTTCAACTTGAACCCTTATAACAAATATAATTAGAGCCCGTCCTCGATCTGTACATACAGAAAAAATCAAATAAAACTACTTTTTCATTAAGTCTAAAACTCTGACATAAAAATGTTCCATTTGTTAATAAATGTACGAAAAAAAACAAGTGAGAGTGTTAAATTTTTTTTTCACCAATTTTTTTTTTTTCATCAAAACTTTTTTCAACAGAACTACTTTTTCACCAAGTCTAAAACTCTGACATAAAAATGTTCCATTTGTTAACAAATGTACAAAAAAACAAGTAAAGGTCTGAACAGATCAAGCCCGGCACGACTTTTTCCATACGATTTGACAGTTAAAAACCGTGACCGGCACGACAAAAAATTAAAACTTATTTTATTTTATCTCCGGGTTCTCTCAATCTCCCTCCCTCTCACACTCCAGGGTTGCCGCATTTTCACAACAATTTTTAATTTTTTCATTCACAATGGTGTAACAAACGTACAGTAGTGCCAACTTAATCACATTGACAATGTGATAAGCGATTTTTTTCCGTAAAATTACACTAATTTTATTAAAAGTTAGCACCACTGAACAAACAAATGACATTTTTTGCCGTCGCCGTCCCCCGTCATTGTTTTGGGCCTATATTCTCCGGCAACGGCAACCGTCCCCCGTGCCGTGCTTGTTCTGTTTCTACCTTAAGAGTGTTAAATTCTTCTGTGCCGAATCATTTATACTCTCCAAAATGTAAAAAAAAAAAATGTTCAATTCAGTAATGCACTCATTTACCAAATTTACAGCTCTTTTGGTTAAGACTGCATCTTGCTTTCCACAGTCAGATGGGCTAATGTACTTATATAGCTAGATTGTCTAACAAGAAAAGTATCTCAACCCTTAGGAATATATATAAAAGAGACGATTTTAAAGTTGGGGAGTCGGCTTTTCGCCCATAACAGTGTTTAAAAATTTCGTTGTTCCTTTATGAAACAATGTGGACCTCTGTGAAAATTTTGATAACTCCCGAACTAACAGGAATATTCTCTAGAGCAAAAATACGTGTCGACTTAAATTTAATAAATATTATTTCATATTCATATGAACATCGTAGGTCTATGTCTTCATATAAATACCACCCAAAATTTGCACATTTTCTTGAAAAAAGTATTTAACGAAGCCAAACTTTTACAAGGTTATCAAACCGTAGGATAGACATAAAAAAGCTTCCTTCTCATATGTAAACATCATATAGTTTCCTAGAAAGAAATGGCTGAAAAATCCAAAAAACTATTTTTTCGCCATTTTTTAACTCATGTTTTGAACCCCTAAATCCCAGATATGGCCGATAAGCCGAGACACCCCAACCTTAGAATTGTCTCTTTTATACATGTTTTACGTTTCATGCAAATTTTTTCATAAGGGTTGAGATAATTCCCTTTTATGAAATAGATCAATAGTACCCAGCAAAAACTAGGTAATGAGTACCCATTTCCAATTGGTAATGAGTACTAATTACTCGCTGCGTTACTTTATACCCCAAAAAAAGGCCTTACTTTTAACTTACGATGTAAATGATTTGCAATCTGTATTTTAAAAACCAAGTTTCATAAAAATATATAAAAAACAATTTTACTCTTAATTTATTTTCTCTCATTTAATAAGAGTAACTAAACAAACAATGCAGTTACCTTTTCAACTTTTCGTAAGCGAGATAGGAATTGGTTAATATTTGTTAGCTTTTTCGTAATTGAACAAAGAAGGCCTTGCCTCCAATGACATCGCCTTATTAAAGTAATTAACAATGAAATTGGGACGTAACGAGTTACTCATTTTCGTTATAAATCCCAAAGTTAATTACTTGGTAATGGAAGTTTTTGCTGGGTATATAAACTTAATGGGGTCATCGACCGATATTTCAATTCGTTTTGCACGGAATGGCAAATAACATTATTTTTTTCTAAAAAAAACTTTGCTTTGGCATACAAGAAAAGGCCGCTCTAATGATCAGCCTAGCCATACAGCAAATAAATCCAAACTTTGCTTGAACCTTTTTTATTTTTAACATGTTTTGTTGTATATATATTAGACCGGCTTTTTTTTGTGTGAAGAAAACGTTCGGGCAAATTTTTATTCTCCTAGTCCTTAAATTTATGTGGTAAAAATTTGAGGCCAATCGAATTAAGTTAACCCTTGGCTCCTGGCGACTTTTGGATTTTTGAAAATTTTTTAAAAATTAAGTTTTGCGACAAATTGTATTTATTAATTTTGATGTGCTGAATACGAATATCAACAAATTTTTAAAATCAGTGGCCCAGTTTTCGAGATATCTTAAAGTTGACCAAAAAAGTTATATTCCCTTTCTTTGTTGGGAGAAAATCGATCTGATAACATCAGTTTTCAATATGCCGAAAACAATATGGCGGTCAGAGTTTTAAAATTTGTCTGATCTAAATAAAACTTATTTTTCAAAGTATAAAGAGTTCCTGAAGTTAAATCTACTCACAAAATTTTTAGAAAACAAATTGACAAAAGTTGCATATTTTGGATCTTTTTATACCCTCCAACCAGTATACTCAGTTTGTCATTTCCCATAAAGTATACACAGAGTGATTCAGTCACGACCCGCTGAATTTCAACAGCGTATTCCTTGGGTCATTTCATGAAAATAATTTCACTACGACCATCCCCGAAAAGTGTGCGAAATGGCAGCGGTTTGAAAACTTTCAGATTGAGGGCCGGAGGGTAGAAGGGAAAAATTGCTAACTTCTGAACCAGTGGTCGGATGTTTTTGTTTTTGGGCTTGTTGCAAAGGTCTTTCAAAGACCTTTCAGAATCAATATCAAAAAGATTAATAAAAAGAAATCGCCGAGATACAGAGCTTTTAAAAAAGAAGTTTGAGAAATGAGATAGGAACGTGCACATAACCTTAATTTGCTCAACCAGATGGCAGGTAACTTATGTTTTTTCTCCCTTAAAATATATCCCTACCTCTGGCCTTTCCAAAATGCCCAGAGCTCTTACCATTCCAAAGTTAAGACTATTTGACTGCCAAAAATTTCTGTAAAATAAAATTTTAAGTGTTAATTTACAAAAACAAATGAATGTATGCTGTTATTTCGCCTCCAAAAACAAAATTTTACATTTATGTCAAATGGTCACAATTTTGGAAGAGTAAAACCCCTGGGCTTCGTTTAGAGTATTTTTGAAAGGTAATAGGTAGGGTAGGCTAACTAACCCTGCATGTGGACCCAGCGGATAAAAAAAAAATAAAAAAAAAAATTTACTCGCCCCCTTTTGTAGGCGTGTATATAAAAAATGCATTTAAGTAAAGATTAATTCGTTCAATTAATTGCTAGAATCAACGACGTATGCAGGACTGTTTTTTCAGGGCCCAACAACAACAACAAAAAAAATTTTGTTGTTTTTTTTCGTAAGATTTGTGTTTTCCAATACATATAAAAAAATATATTTTTTTGTTGTTGTTGTTGGGCCCCCCCCCCCCCCTCTCTATTGGCCGATGGCTAGAATACTAACAAATCAAATTTGACAACAATTTTCGAAAAAAAGGGGGAAGGTGTCCCCCAATGTCTTTCATCGTCTACCCTCCAAAGAAAACAAAAATTTTTTTTTTACTTTTTGGAGGGTATAATAAATTTGGCACAGCCGAATTTGACACTCTTGTTTGAATTAAAATCGTAATTTTCGAATTACAAATGAAATATTCGAATTACAAGAAGAATCTTCGAATTACAGATGAAATCTTTGAATTCCAAGTAGATTCTTCGAATTACTTATGGAGTCTTCGACATACAAGTAGAATCATCGAATTGCAATTGATATATTTCGTATTACGTCTATAAATTTTTCATTTTTCAGCAAGCACTGGTGTAGAATATTTTAAGGTCGATCATAACTGACTATAATTTTCTTAGTTTTTCTTTGTAAAGAATTTGAAATAATTAGTGGTTATATCGATTGAAAAAAAAAACTTTGTATCCTACACTCATAGAAATATCTTAGTAGAAAAATTAGTAAACCCATTGTAGATCAAGTTTTACAGAATTTAACAAAAATCAATGTTGATATTACAAAATTCAATAGTTGAAAAATACATAGTTGGAAAAAATTGTAAAAAATATAAGTACATGAAATGTGCAACACTGTTTTTGCTGATCGCCATTTGTAAATTTTTGTTGTCTTGTACACTCAACCAAAAATCATTGTATTCCCAAAGAGAATCGTTGTAAATTCAACAGAAATCATTGTTGATTTTGACCCTACAAATATTTATGTTGATTTCAATAAAAATTGTTGTCAGTTTTTGTAAAAGTTGATCAACTCGTTTTTTTGTTAATCAACTCGTATTTTATGTAAATTCAGCTCATATTTTTGTTAATATAAGAAATTTTATTATTAAAAAAAAAGCTTGTTGTTATTTGTAAATATTCTTTTATTAAGTATAAATCACAATATTTTTTTTATTTCCGGCTTTTTAAGCTGCAATATTTGAAGATTTTCACAAAGATTTTCACACACACTTCGTTTATTCATGTTATGCACCCATTAGCCATTCTCTAATTATCTGATGATACCAAAACAAAATCCTAAAAAAAACAAAAAACGTTTTAATATAGTATGAATACATAAAGTTATCATTGATATTGTAATAAATTACATTGATAACTTATCAATGTAATTTATTACTTACCAAATATTTATAGATCAGATCCTATTTTTATTTATTTTTCTAATATTAAATAATTTTATAAGAAACAAACACATTAAATAATTTTATAAGAGACATTTCACATTGCTACCAACTCACTCGTTCACTTGTTATAATAAAAAAAAACGAACGAACAGGGTTGTTTTTTCTTTTTTGTTTTATCTATTGAATTCTGTAGAAGCCATTGTAATAGTTGAAACAAGTATACTGATTATTCAATGATATCAACATTAATATTTGTTGAATACGGCATTATTCTGTAAAACTTGATCTACAATGGGTTTACTAATTTTTCTACTAAGATATTTCTATGAGTGTACAGAAGGGATGTTTCTCAAAAAAATCTTTTTTATTAGAAAATATTTGGTGAGTAATTAAATATATTTGTTATTTAATTCATTAATAAAGCAATTTTTTATTTTTTTTTAGCAATTTGTGATTTGGAATCTTTCTTAAAACTCCAGAAGCTAATCACGAAAAATGATTGCCGACAGCAAAACAACAGCGAAATACATCACAGTCCAAGGAAACAAAAAAAATTTCATCTAATAACAAAATAAGTTTTTGTGAAAATAATGAGTTAATGAAAACCACGAAAAAATATTGTGAAAATATTCAATTAAATAAAATAACATTTACAACACAAATAAGAATTTCATTTTAATAAATAAAATTGCATGAATATACAAAACAAAACGAGTATGATTAACAAAAATACGAATAGAACCAACGAAAATACGAGTTAATCAGCTTTTACAAAAACTGACAACAATTAATGTTGAAATCAACATAAATATTTGTAGGGTCAAAATCAACAATGATTTCTGTTGAATTTACTACGATTTTCTTTGGGAATACAATGATTTTTGGTTGAGTGTAGGCAACATATGGTACATTTTGTTCCCAATGTTCTAGTTTTAAAACATAGAACACCTCTTTATCATCTACTTCCACAATAATTTTGGTGACATTTAAAGTATGACATTTATAACATAATTTCTATTCTTAAGCAACAACATATGGTGACCGTAAGTATTCCAAACATAACTCAGAGGAGGTTCACATTTTTACTCCAATAAGAAAACATGTGTGATATATTTCATGAAAACAAAAACAAAATAAAACAAGAAATACCTAAAGAAAACGTTAGGAGTTTCCTTAAGAGAAAGAAAAATGAAAAAACAATGATTTTGCATATCATCTTTACAACAAGATCTAGATTATGATCATTATGATTACTAAAGTATGTTTGTATTTTATAAAATAGAGTTAAGAAATCCTTAGGAGAAACACGCGTTTGCATTGAAACCAACCACTGAAGCATGAAATAAGTCTTGCCTGAAATAGTTTGAGTCTTTCTTTCATTTTACAAGAAATTTAAAACAAAACATAAGGAAAAACGTAAGACAAGCGGACTGTCAGACTGAATGACTGACTTTAAATTTACTTGGTTATATCAGGAGGGGATAATCAAATTGCCCTAAAGGTAAACACATATGGTAGCTAATATCCTAAAAAGAGAAAATAACTAGATATAAGTAAGATATGCTTATTAAAGTGTGGTGAAAATAACATTTATATAATTTACACAATTTGTGGAAATTAGAAATGGGCGAAATTTTGGCCCACACTCAATCACTCAAACAATATCGAATTACTCACGCAAACTCACACAAAAACAAGTAAAAAAGTTTAATTCGGCTTTGACGAATGTATTGATACCCTCCACAATGTAATAAAATATTTTTTGCAAAAAAAAAATTTTTTGGAAAAAAAATGTACGTTGTATTTTTTTGGTAAAAAAAAATTCCGCGAAATGTTTTTTTGTAAAAAAATTGGTTTGTACTTGTAAAAATTCCATTCTGTGTCCAATTCTGTTTACATATGCCAACCAGCAGCCAATTTAAAGCACTTTGTATTTTTAGGTTATGTAGAACAACAACACCAACATTTTCGAGGTGTTCTTACATTTTAGTTCATAACTTTTGAACCGCTGAACCTACTTAGATCAAATGTAATACCAACAGTCATATATGATTAATACTTTGGCCGTGATCACCATTTCCACAGACGGACAGACAGAGGGAAATCGCTAGAATGTCATAGAATCGATCACTGATCAATAGGGATGAGATTTCCATGCAAATGCATGTTTTTTGTCGATAGTCTAAAAACGATAGGACCAATTATCTTTTCGAATCAAGAAATTTGCGTTTTAGTGGCATCGACTTCTTTTTGCATATTTTTGCATATTTTGGTTTTAAATGCATATTTTGTGCATATTTTTGCATTTTTTAGCATAAATTAGCAAAAACCCATATTAAAATTTATCTGCTTCAAAAACTATTTTAAATTTAAAAAATTTATTTTGAAAATAAAAAATTTTTTTTTTCTTTTTAATTTTTTTTATAGATACTTCTAAATTAAATAAAAAAATTCTTACATAAAGTTTTAAATGGCACTATTTAAACACGGCGTAATTTTTATACCCTCCAACCACAGTACGGGGGTATACCCACTTTGTCATTCCGTGTGTAACGCATCGAAATATCGGTCTAGGACCCCATAAAGTATATTTTTTATTGATCTGTGATCGATTCTAAGACATTCTAGCGATGTCCGTCCATCTGTCCGTCTATAGAGGACACGATACAGTCCAAAATAAATGAGCTAGACTTCCGAAGTTTGGTATGAATATGTCATATATTCCTAAAACAACAAAAATTTTTTGTTGTTGTTGTTGGGCCCTGAAAAAACAGTCCTGCATACGTCGTTGATTTCTAGGCAGGTTAAGCTCGGAAATGGGCAAAATCGGACCAAGGGGAAAAAGTTCCCCCTTGGAGAACTACACCAACCTAAAAAAAATCGCCTTTTTTGCAGGGTTTTTTGTACTTTTGCTAAGCAAATGCAACATTCTTATCTCAGAAGAAGTTACAAATCGCAAGGGGAAAGTGACCCCTAACGTCTCCCACCAACACCCCTCCCCAAACAAAATGTTTTAAATAATAACGAAATTGTATTACTTAAGCTCAAAAAGCATAATAAATGAACTTGTAAACATTTACCGCATGGGTTTATGTGTCTCCTAATGACCCCCACTAACCCCCCCCCCAAAAAAAAATCGCCCCTGCATTTTTTTTCAAGTTTTTTTTTTATATATTGGAGGGTATTATAGATTCGGCACAACCGAATTTAATACTCCTACTAGTTTTATATTGTTTTTTTACATTTTGGAGGGTATAAAAGACACGGCACAGCCGAATGTAACACTCTCACTTGTTTCAATAAAGTTCGCAAAATTTCCGAATTTTTGAGCCGGATTTGGTAATTTGATGTTTAAAAATCAGCATCTGTGGAGCAAAATCTCGGTTTTGTATTTTTTTTAAATATTTTTCCAATAAAGTTCGCAGAATTTTCGAATTTTTGAGCCGGATTTGATAAAAAAATTTGGAAATGAATTTTGGTCGAAATACGTAATTTTTTTTTTATTTTGACCGCTGGTTGCCGACTGAAGATGACCTTGCAAAATTTTTTATAAATTTTCCCACAATCAGCTCAAACGTGGCCATCGTTTGGCAGACATTACAACATGAAATTCGAAATTTTAAATTTGACGGGACGCCCTTTTGCACATTCTTTCCAATAAAATAACAAAATATGGCAACACTAATGAAGATATTTGAAAATCAGCTGGTTTTTGTTTACGTTTCTGCACCTTAGTTTAACTGACCAAGATTAGTGAGTTAAACTTAAAAGTAATCCTCATCTGAAAAACAGAATTTGTAGTTTAAACTCCGTTTAAACCTAAAACAAAAATATAACTGATATCTCACCCTAAGTGCATAATTGCTATTTCTATTAAGAAAACTTTTGAATTTTCAGCTCACTCTAATACGTATTGATTGTTAAAAAGATCATAAACAAAAATGTAGTGAATGAAATTAAACTATAAGGAAAAAGTGTTATTAAAAATTTCATGTTTTTAAGATCATTTTTAAAAGATTTTGTCCAAAAATAATGTTTTATTTATTTAATACATTTAAGAGTTTTATATTTAATCTTTAAATCATCACATACTCTTAAATATCAACATTTTAAAACAAAAATCTTTTTTAAGCCTTTAATGTGTTAAGTTGTACTTAAAATGTATTCAAGAGATTTTAAAATTTTTGAAAAACATTTGAAATCAGCCATGATCTCAATTGAAATCATCAACTGAAATCATTAAATTGCGGTTTATGGCATTAGTTAAACAATTTTTAGGATTTTTGGCAACGATGACCTGATTACATGTTAATCTTTTTAATCCTTTAAATCCTTTTTCTTTTTCATGTCTTTATACGTTGTCAAGTGATACTTGAAGTTTTTTCTAAAAAAACACTTAAAATTTTAAGTGTTTCAAGCCGTTTAACTACTTAAGTATTTAGTTGAAGTTTAATCTTCTTAAACTAGAGATTTAACTAATTCCATTTGTTTAACAATATAGTTAAGAAATAAAATTGTAACAATTCTTGTGGTTTTATTGAGGTCTAGAAAGATGAATTATCATTAACAAATTCTTGAGAAGTTTTTTAACATTACAAAAGAAAACCCAACATTTTTTTCTTTATAGGGTCAATCTGTGAAACAACTTTCTACACAGAAAAAAATAAAAAAATTGAGTAAATTTTTAATACTACTGAGTAAAAAATTTCTTAATTTTTCACCAGTAAACGATTTAATAGTATTGAGTAAACTTTTTGTAAAAAAATATTAAATGCTTACTAAAAAATTTGAGTAAATTTTTAATTGACACAATTAAAACTTTACTTAAATTTTTTTGATTATTTTATTGTGTTAAATAAAAATTTACTGAAATTTTATCAGTATATAATTTTTTTTTTAAAGTTTAAAAAAGTTTCACATTTTTTTTACAAAAAATTTATGTCTTTATGTCTTAAACTCATCGAAAAATTTCATAATGAAGACTTCAAACTTAAAATAATAAATACAAAAAACTATAAACTAAATGAGAAATTTAAAAACTAAGAGAATAAAAACAAGTGAGAGTGTTACATTCGGCTGTGCCGAATCTTTAATACCCTCCAAAATGTAAAAAACAATATAAAAAAATCAGGGGCTTTTGTTTTTGGGGGGGGGGGGGGTTGGTGGGAGACGTTAGGGGGCACCTTCCCCTTGCGATTTTTAACTTCTTCTGAGATAAGAATGTTGGATTTGCTAAGCAAAAGTACAAAAAACCCTTCAAAAAATTCGGTTTTTCTTAGGTTGGTTTAGTTCGCCAAGGGGGAACTTTTTTCCCCTTGGTCCGATTTTGCCATTTCCGAACTTAACCTGTCTAGGAATATAAGACATATTCGTGCCAAACTTCGGAAGTCTAGCTCTTTTATTTTGGACTGTATCGTGTCTTCTACAAACGGACAGACGGACGGACGGACATCGAATGTCTTAGAATCGATCACTGATCAATAAAATATATACTTTATAGGGTCCTAGTTCGATATTTCGATGCGTTACATACGGAATGACAAAGTGAGTATACCCCCATACTGTGGTTAAAAAAAATTAAAAAAATGAATGACGCAACCTCAGTTTGACTATATAAGCTAACGATTAACAAAAATTTTGAAATTGGGGTTGTAACTTGGATAATAATTCACATCGTGGTGAATAAAAAATATTCACCAGCTGGTGAATAAAACGTAACATAATTATTTTTCATTCTTTTTTTTCATCAATATTTTTTTCATCAATGTTTTTTCTTAACCAATATTTTTTAGTCAATTTTTTTTTCATCAATATTTTTCGATATTTTTTGGTTATGAATATTTTTTTTCATCAATATTTTGTTTTCATTAATATTTTTTTTTGTCATCAATATTTTTTGTATCAATATTTTTTTTCCACCAATATTTTTTTTCCATAAATATTTTTTTTCATCAATATATTTTTTCAATAATATTTTTTATCAATATTTTTTTCATCAATATTTTTCAATATTCATTTGAAAATTTTTTTTCATCAATATTTTTTTATCAATATTTTTTTCTCATCAATATTTTTTTTTCATCAATATTTTTTTCCATCAATATTTTTTTCCATAAATACTTTTTTTTCATCAATATTTTTTTTTTATCAATATTTTTTATCATCAATATCTTTTTTCATTAATATTTTTTATCAATATTTTTTTTTTTCAATATTTTTTTTTCATCATTATTTTTTTTATCAATATTTTTTTTTTTACAATATTGCTTTCATCAATATTTCTTTCATCAGTTTTTTTTCATCAATTTTTTTTTTTCGTCCATATTTTTTTTTCGTCAATATTTTTTTTTTATCAATATTTTATACCCTCCAACCAAAGTATGGGGGTATAATCACTTTGTCATTCCGTGTGCAACGCATCGAAATATCGGTCTAGGACCCCATAAAGTATATATGGGGCATTCCCTGTCAAATCGGACACTTTGATTTTTTTTTTAAATTTCCCAATATGTTTACAATTCATAGTACCCTTCGAAAACTCCTTCTTGGTAAATTTTCAGATTTTTTTGATGACCCATTCAAAAGATATCGAATTTTTAAAAATTGATAGTTTGTTCCTTTGCTCAAACTTCTTTTACTCATAGCTTCTTCAATGGTCCAAATTTCAAATTTTTTATTTCAAAATTTTTGTTTTTTTTCGTACTTTAAAAGAAAAATCCCAAAAATTTCTTAAAAGCGCTTTAAATCTCATTTTGGAAAATGTTTGTACTCTTAGATTTTTTTGAAATTTTTTTGTGTAAAACTTCTATCGACTCTGCAAATTTTTTGCCCGAGAGGATCGTGGGATAACGATTATTACTATTTTTAAAAATAGTAATAATCATTGTAAAATTTTTAAAAAATGAAATTTTGAGTGGAAGCCTACTTAGCGAGTGGAGATAGGCCGTAGGTATGTTTTGAAAAAATGTTGTGGGGTAAAAATAAATGGCGGTCGGTCTCACTAATGCCCCCTCTCGGACGCACCATTGGACCGGTAGAAGCTGATTAAATAAAACAAATTTCCAAAAATTAAAAAAAATTGTATGGGGACCGCCTTAACAGTTAAAGATAGAGGATAGGTGTGTTCAGAGAAAATGTTTGGACTAAAAAAATATTGTGGGTCGGTCATACATTTTGTTGCTCTAAGGGCACTATTAGGGCAGTTAGAGCGGTTGGAACAAATTTTAAAAAATGTCGTTTTGTGTGGGAGCCCCCTTAGAAGTTGGAGATAGGGTATCAGTTTGTTCCAAAGAAATGTTAAGACGTAAAAATTAATGGGGGTCGGTCTTATAAAGACCCCTCTATGACGCACCATTGGAGCAGTAGAAATGATTTTAAGATTGGAAAATTACAATAATATTTTTTCAAAAAATTTTAAAAAATAGTAATAATTATTACTATACGATTATAATCGCTATCCCACGATCCTCCTGAGCAGAAATTTGTAGAATTGATAGAAGTTTTACACAAAAAAATTTCAAAAAAGTCGAAGAGTACAAACATTTTCAAAAATGAGATTTAAATTTTAAAACTTAAAAATCGCATACTAGAGCGTTTTTAAGAATTTTTTGGGATTTTTTTTTTTAAAGCACGTAAAAAAACAAAATTTTTGAAAAAAAAAAATGAAATTTGGACCATTATTGAAGAAGTTATGATTAAAAGAAGTTTGAGTAAAGGAACAAACTACCAATTTTTCAAAATTCGATATCTTTTGAACGGGTCATCAAAAAAATCTGAAAATTTACCACGAAGGAGTTTTCGAAGGGTACTGAAAACTGTAAACAAATTGGGAAAATCTAAAAAAAAAAAATTTCCAAAGTGTCCGATTTGACATGGAATGCCCCTTATATATTATTGATCGTTGATCGATTCTTAGACATTCTAGCGATGTCCGTCTGTCCGTTTGTCCGTCCGTCTGTGGAAGGCACGATACAGTCCAAAATAAAGGAGCTAGACTTCTGAAGTTTGGTACGAATATGTCTTATGGTATTGGGCTGGTTAAGTTCGAACATGGGTGATCAGGGAAAAAAAGTTCCCCCCCCCCTAAAGAACTAAACCAACCTCTGAAAAATTCCAATTTTATAGGTTTTTTGTACTTTTGCTTAGTAAACAAAACATTTTTTTTGCCAGAAAAAGTTCAAAGTCCTGCAGTTGGATCCAGAAAGGTTGTCTCCCATCGCCGAGCCCCCAAAAATTACAAGAAGACTCGTCAAATTACAAATGGAGCCTTCGACACAGAAGTGGAATTTTCGATATTTAGTATCTACGCCAACTAGTGCCCCCATTTCCCGGTTGTCGGTATTCCCAGGAATACCGGTATTCCCGGTTTTGGTACCGGTTTCCCGGGTCTAGATATATTCCCGGGAATACCGGTACTCCCAGTTCTGATTCTGGTACCGGTTCTCAAAAACCAAAAAAATACTATACAATAAAATATTTAAATTACACTATTTAATCATATTAATCATAATATTTAGTTGTGTTTGTAAAAATATTTAACTATTTTTTTCATAAATTCATAAAAAAATGGAAATTGTGTTTTTTTATAAAAGCGAAGAAAAAATTTGAATTGTACAAAATTTTACAAAATACACATACCGGTAGTCCCGGGAATACCGGTAATACCGTCAGAACCGGAATCGGGAATACCGGTAGTCCCGGGAATACCGGGAACAATTTAAGAACCAGGAAACCGGTACCATTTCCCGGTATTACCGAGAACCGGGAATACCGGTTTTCCAGGTTCTACGGTATTGACCGTAGGAACTAACGCCAACAATAGATGGGCGAGCCGAAAAAAATATATTTTCTTGTCCCATGAGTTACAAGTACAGGGCTTTGAACTTCTTGTGACATAAAAATGTTTCATTTGTTTAACACAAGTACAAAAAAACTGTAAATTAATGTTTTTTTTTAGTGTGCATAAAATTTCTTAAATAACATTAAACATACAAAACAACTTCTTTTTCTTAAAAAAAAAATAACGTACACAAATCATTAAAAATTAAAGAAGAGTTATTTATTTTTACTTACAGAACAAAAATAAATGACTTTAAAAATTGAATGCTAATGAAAGTCTTAGAAAAGTAAAAAGTCTATTTTAACAAAAGTTTTATTTTAAATTTCAAATTTTTTATCAATTTTTTGAAAGTCGATTTTAAAAACAAAAACAATTTGTATGGAAATAAAATTAAAAGCTCATTATACCCTCCAACCACAGTATGGGGGTATACTCACTTTATCATTCCGTGTGTAACGCATCGAAATATCGGTCTAGGACCCCATAAAGTATATATTTTATTGATCAGTGATCGATTCTAAGACATTCTAGCGATGTCCGTCCGTCCGTCCGTCCGTCCGTCCGTCCGTCTGTCCGTTCGTCTGTCCGTCTGTAGAAGACACGATGCAGTCCAAAATAAAAGAGCTAGACTTCCAAAGTTTGGCACGAATATGTCTTATATTCCTAGGCAGGTTAAGTTCGGAAATGGGCAAAATCGGACCAAGGGGAAAAAAGTTCCCCCTTGGAGAACTAAACTAACCCAAGAAAAACCGCATTTTTTGCAGAGTTTTTTGAACTTTTGCTAAGCAAATGCAACATTCTTATCTCAGAAGAAGTTCAAAATCGCAAGGGGAAGGTGACCCCCAACGTCTCCCACCAACCCCCCCCCCCCAAAAAAAGACGCCCCTGGATTTTTTAAATATTTTTTTTACATTTTATTTTTTTTTTTTGTAGTTATTTTCGAATCAATGCACAAAAGTAGTCATTCAAAAAAAAAAAACAGAACGTTAAACAAATGTTTTTTCTTTAAAAAACAATAAAACGTAAAACTTTTTAAATTAACTACAAACAGTTAATGACATAATTTTTTGGGTATGATGAACTATTTCATAGCATCAATAAAGTATTTCATAAATACTATGAAATTTTTCATTTATAAAATAAAGGTTTTCAAAAATGTAATGAATCATTGCATACATTTTGAGAAACATTTCATAGTATTTTTAAAAGTTTTTGTAAATACTATAAAACAGTTCCATAAATATGATGAAATACTTACGGAAAATCAATAAAATCTATGAAATGTTTTATAGTATTTATGAAACCGATTTTTGTGCTCGAAACCGATTATTTATCGGTGGTACAAAGTTCCCACATAAGGACATACACAAGTATACGTGGGTTTGTCCTGCTGGCCGTACACGTAACCAAATCGATCATGTCCTGATGAGTAAGCTATTTTTGGGATCCTTAATGGATGTAAAGACCCGACGAAGAGCGGATATCGACAGTGATCACCGATTACTCGTAGCTACGCTTCGTTTGCGACCAGCTGCAATCAAAACTAGGGATAGGCCCGATAAATACAATACAGCACGGCTTCTTGACCGTAATATTGCACAATTATACAACAACAACTTAAGGACTGCTTTGCATATGAACCAACATCAAAACACATGGGCAGACGTATCGTCAGTTTGTAAAGAAACTGCTAGATCAGTGCTTGGATTAAAAAACAGCAAGATTAAGCCGTGGATTAGCGATGAATCTTGGATGGAGATACAAAACCGTAAAAAACTTCACAATGATCGCATAAATGCTAAAACTCACGCACAAAAACAGCAATCTAGATCCCAATATCGGCAGTCTGCACGTCGAGTTCGTAACTTGGTTCGTTCTGATCGCGAAAAATATTATAACGGCATTGCTGAACAGGCGGAGCAAGCCGCAAATACAGGTAACATGCGCGGTGTATATTCAGCTATTAAAGAGCTAAGTGGAAATAATATAAGAGGCACCGCGATTGTAAAAGCAGCCGATGGATCTGAAATAACAGCACCCGAACAACAACTTGAGCGATGGCGCGATTTCTTTTCACTGCAAGCTTCATCAACTAGTAGCGATACTCTAGCAGACGATGGATTTTTTACAACTCGTCGCAATCCCAGGAGGGATATATCTACAGATCCACCGTCATGCTCAGAAATTGAAGATGCGTTAAATAGAATAAAAAACAATAAAGCATCAGGTCCAGACAACATTCCTGCTGAACTTTTGAAATATGGAGCTGGTACTTTAGCTCAGTTTCTTACCCCTATTATTCATGAAGCCTGGACATCGAACCACATACCAGATGAATGGAAAGAAGGAATAGTGGTCACACTACCCAAGAAAGGAGATTTGACCCAATGTAAAAATTGGCGTGGCATAACTGTTCTTAACGCCATAGGCAAAGTTATGGCCACCCTTATTCTTCAAAGAATTTCTCCTGTTGTGGATCAGATTTTGCGTACTGAGCAGGCAGGATTTAGACAAGGTCGATCATGTGCTGACCACATCAATACTTTGCGCATAATTATCGAACAATCCGCTGAATATAATACTCCTCTTTATTTACTTTTTGTCGACTTTGAACGGGCATTTGATACTATATCCCGAAACTCCATGTGGTCGGCGCTAACCTACAAAGGAATTCCTGAAAAAATAGTTAACATGATACGTGAACTATATAGGGATGCACAATGTAGGATACGTTTAAATGGAAATGAGAGTCGGCCATTTGTTCCCACCACAGGTGTGCGACAAGGCTGCATCCTCTCTCCAACGTTGTTTTTGCTTCTTCTTGATTGCGTAATGGAAAAAACCAACAGAGATGCACCATTCGGTATCAGATGGACTTTGTCCGAATTTCTATATGACATAGACTATGCCGATGATATATGTTCATTGGCACATCGTTTTTCGGATATCGAAGCAAAACTTTCCAGATTATCCGAAAACGCTAAAAAAGTTGGTTTAAGTATTAATATAAACAAAACAAAGCTCATGCGCATAGGCACAGATATCGTTACACCGTTAGTTATTAACGGTCAGACCATTGAAGATGTAGATGCTTTCTGCTACCTTGGTAGCAAGATAACTAAGGATGGTGGGTCAAATGCTGACATAGCCGATCGGATAAATAAAGCACGAGTGGCTTTCTTTTCCTTAGCCAAAATTTGGCGAAGAAATAATATTTCTCGTAAAACAAAAGTACGTATTTTTAACTGCAGTGTAAAGTCTGTGTTGCTTTATGGCTGCACTACATGGAGCTTAACGCAAGATACCATTAAAAAAATTCAAACATTTATTAACAAATGTCTGAGACAAATTTTTCACATCCACTGGCCAAACAGAATTTCAAATGATGCCCTGCTCCAAAGGGCAAGCTCCTTGCCAGTTCACATAGAGATTCGCAAACGAAAGTGGACGTGGATAGGTCATATATTGCGAAGACCACAAACAGAAATTGCCAGAACAGCCCTTGATTGGAACCCTCAAGGACAGCGCCGCCAAGGTAGACCCCGTAACACCTGGGTTCGATGCCTTAAACAAGAATGTTTACTAGCTCGTGTATCCTGGAATCAAACAAAAACAATTGCCAGAGATAGAATCAGATGGAGAGAATTCGTTGACGCCCTATGTTCACTCTGAACTTTATTTAAGTATTTGTAGTTTTCCGAAATGTATTTCTATTGATATTTAAATAAATAAAGGACGTATATATATATTTATGAAACATTCATGGTATCTTTTTATCAAACTTTTCATAATTTTTATGAAGAAATTCATAAAAGTTTATGACATTTTATTTATTATATTTATAAAAACTTTTATAAATATAATGAAGTACTTCATAAATATTGCCCCTATGACTTTATGATTTATAAAACTGTTACATTGGACGAATTTTAATAAAGATTTTCATTATGTTTGTGACAGTTTCCATAAATATAATGAAGCTTATTCTTTAAGTGTAGGTGTAGTTGAATAAAAATTTGCCCGGACACTTTGAAAAATCAAAAGTTAAAGAAAATATATCACTCTAATGTAAAAAGTACCTAAAAAAATTGGTTCTTAAGAATTATAAGTATGTCATTTTATTTGAAATTCTTTAAGGTGGTCTCTTTTAAAAATAAAGAGATATATTTAGATATACGTATTTGTTATTTTATTTTTCCACATCATTTTGAAAATATTTATTGTTAAATTTTCAAAAACTATGAAATATATTCTAAAACTATTTCACAAACATTTTTATGAATAGAACATTATTTGCAAATAAAAATAAAAATTAAAACATCAATTGATAATTTTCAATTCATAAAATGGAAAAGTCAATTGAGTTGTTAGACATCACAATGACTCAACATGAATTTCCATTTAATTGTATAAATATCTTAAATCCTGCAATGATTTTGTATTTTTGCATTTGTACTTGTAGGAACAAAACCTTATTATGACATTTTAATCAATTTGCACAAAAAAATGCAGAAAGAAAAAAATCTATTAAAGAAAATGATTTTCAAAAAAAGTCGTTGTAAAGATTTCAATGAAAACCTAGTTAAGATGTTACAGAGAAAATATTCTTTATAACTGCAGGTATTGATTGTAGCTTGGTCTTATTTTTACTTACCTTTTTCAAACCAAGTCATTAAGATGTTTCCGATATATTTATGTTACAAAAAACCATAAGTTTTAATAACATTTGGCTTTGAAAAAACAGCAGGATAGTTTTGCATTTCATAAAATTCTTTTCGAAAGCGAATTTGGAACACACACAGTTTTTAAGGTGTCAATAGAATTGCAAAATAAAAAACGCTAACATGGTGTGACATTCATATTTCCTTTTGAATGGACTTCACACATTCACGTTCCATCTAGATTATCCAGCTTAGTTTTTGTTACTGAGATTTTACAAAAGTCTATAGAAATTTTTTCAAGTGCTTTAACCTGTTATTATTATTTTTTCAAATAAAGGAATAATTTTGCACAAAGATTTACTAATAAATGGAAATTTGAAAAAAAAAATTTCAATTGAAAATGTTTATTGTTAAAAAATTTATACACCCAAAAAAAAACGTGGGTATTCAATACTAAAAATTTAACTAATTTTAGTCCAAAAGGACCTAGTGCAGAAATTGGTAACCAATACTAAAATTTTTAACTAATATTAGTAAAAACCAGTAAAAATTACTAATTTTAGTACTTTGAAGATACTAAAATTAGTAACTAATTAGTAGATTTAGGCACAATATCACTTACTAAACCTTTTACTGTAGAATTATTTTAAGTGTATCTATATATATAATTTCCCTATTTGTGTGTTCCTCTTTTTTTGTCTATCCAGAGCTTTTTGAAGCCCACTGATGAGCTACAAAGCTGAAAATTGGCATGCTTATATTAAAACACCTGGGGTAGATCCTAACGTAGCCGGATTTTCGATTTTTTGCCTGTGGGCGGAGAAATAAGCGGAAAGTGGGCGTGGCAAAATGCAATTTTTTGACGTTTTTGCTTAATTTAAAGCCCCAAAATGACTTAGGAATCTGAAAATTTCCTAGAATATAGTCCTAACGATGCCGCATATCCCCAAGTAGTCGGATTTAAAATTTTCGCAATGTGGGCGGAGAATTGAGGGGAAAAGTGGAGTGGCAAAATTTAGATTTTTTTAACATTTTTACTTCGTTTGAAGCCCCTAAATGAATTAGGAAGCTGAAAATTTCCTAGAATATAGTCCTAACGATGGCGCATATCCCCAAGTAGTCGGATTCATTTTTCGTAATGTAGGCGGAGAATTGAGGGAAAAGTGGCGTGGCAAAATTGGGATTTTTTAAAATTTTTACTTCTTTTGAAACCCCAAATGACTTAGGAAGCGGAAAATTGCATAGCATTTAGTTCTAACAATAAAGCATATCCTGAAGTAATTGGATTTAAATTTTTTAAACTGTGGAAGGAGAATTAAGAGAAAAATGGGGCGTGGCAAAATTGTGTTTTTTAATATTTAATTTGAAGACCCCAAATGATATATGAAGATGAAAATTGGCATTTTTGCTTATTTTAAAGTCCTCTAATGACTTAGGAAGCTGAAAATTTTCTAGCGTATAGTCCTATCGATGAAGCATATCCTGAAGTAGTCAAATTTTAAATTTTTGGACTGTGGGCGGAGAATTGAAAGGAAAATGGGGAGTGACAAAATTGAGATTTTTAACATTTTAACTTCTTTTGAAGCCCCAAAGGAAGCGGAAAATGCACAGAATTGGCATGTATATAGAAGGTTTCATGTGGAAGATCAATACGAGCCTGGATTTTTGATATCCAGTGTATGGGTGGAGAATAAGAAAGGCAAAGGGCGTGGTAAATTTATTTTCATCTATTTTCTGAATATATATTTTATTTTTTTGTGTTTCTCTTATTTTTTGTGTATCCACCGCCTTTTGAATCTCATTGATGGACTTAAAAGCTTAAAATTGGCATGTATATAATAAAACACCAGGAACAGATTCTTACGAAGTCGGATTTTTTGCCTGTGGGCGGCGAATTACGAGAAAAAAGGGACTTGGCAAAATTTTTTTTTTTAACATTTAAGAGTATTTTTAAGCTCAGCCCCAATAAATACGGAAGCTGAAAATCCCTAACATGTAGTCCTTACTATGAAGTATATTCTAAAGTAGTCCGCTTTAACATTTTTGGAATGTAGATGGAGAGTTGAGAGGAAAAAGGGGCAAGGCAATATTGTGTTTTATTTTTTTTATTTGACTAACTTTAAAGCCCTAATGACCTACGCAGCCGAAAATTGCAAGCATATTGTCCTGACACTGGAGCATATCCTTAAGTAGTCAGACTTAAAATTTTTGGACTGTGGACGGAGAATTGAGAGGGAAAAGGGGCGTAGATACGAGTATAGTACTAACGATGGAGCTTATCATAAAGTAGTCAGATTTAAAAATTTTGGAATACACAGAAAAAACAGTTTAATTGTGCCAGCCGAATTAAGAGCCAACTGCATGGTTTAATTACAACAACTGAAATTTTCGGTTGCGATTACCGAAATTTATTTGGACCAACAGAAGTTAAATTTTCAAAACAAATTTTGGTTATGGCAACCGAAAATTTCGGTTGTTGTTATTAAACTATGCAGTTGGCTCTAAATTCGGCTGGCACTACTAAACTGTTCTCTCTGTGTAGGGACGGAGAATTAAGAGAAGAAATGGGCGTGGAAAAATTATGTTTTTACATCTAACCTAATTTTGAAGACACCTTATGACCTTGAAAGATGAAAATTAGAATACATATGGTACGGACAATGGCAAAGATCAACTCTGACCTGGATATCCAGTGGAAGGGCGGAAATACAAAAAATCCGTTGTGAATTTTGTTCAGTTTGTATATATAATCTGTAACGTAGCCGGATTTTCGGCCTTTAAGTCAGGGGGAGTGGCGGAAGACGGCGAAATTTAGTTTTTAAATATTTAAACTATTTCTGAAACCCCTAATGACTAAGGAAGCTGAAAATTGTAAAGCATAAAGAATTGACAATGGATCATATCCTTATGAAGTCAGATTTAATATTTAAACTGTGTACGAAGAATTATAAGGAAAAATTTAAGTGGAAAAATGTTTGTGTTTTTTAACATTTTAACTAATTTTAAAACACTTCATGATAAAAAGAAAGATAAAAATTGCCATTAGTGTTTATAAACCGGTTAACCGGTTAACCGAAAAACCGGTTTTTTCCCAAAATTTCGGTTTTTTTGCAAACCGGTTTTTTCTGTCGGTTAACCGGTTTCTTTAAATACATGCAAAACGGATTATTTTAGCAATTATTAAGGGTTTTTACTTATTTTTTATGACATTTTCAAAATTTCGTTAAAAAAACCTTGAAAATCCGTCGGAAAGAAAGTCTAAAATATTTTTTATTTTCTAAATAGGAATTTTATTCAGAATCTGGTAAATATTAAAAATTCACATTGTTGTAAGCAAGTTTTGGGCACTTTCATTGAAAACTTTATAAGTGACTGTTAACAAGATAGTAAAATTCCTGTTAATGGAGAGAATGCCAATAAAAGAACATCGAAATAAAATACGGTACTGCAATTTACAACGAAGTGATGTATTTTTTAAATAAAACCAAAAAAAGTTAAATTAAAGACCCGGAGAATATGGGAAAATAAAAGCACCGTTTTTAAATACCGCTATTTTGAAAAGGTATCAGTTGCCAACTTTGCTGAAAGAAACAAATATGTTAACTTAAGTTATATATTCGCTTTTGTATTTAATAAAATTTAGCTATTTTAAAGTATTTTTTGGTTTTGTCAGCTAAAGAAAAAAAAAACCGGTTAACCGGTTTTTTCATTCCGGTTTAACCGAGAAAACCGGTTAACCGAAAAAGCTGATTTTCGGTTAACCGAGAAACCGGTTTTCCAAAATGTCGGTTTTTTATAAACACTAATTGCCATGTATATAGGAGTGACCATGGGACAGATCCACACGATGGATTTTTGATATCCGGTTTATGGACGGAGAGACGAAATGGACGTTCTAAATTTAGTTCTAAAATTTTATCAATAAAACCTTTTATACTCATTAATTTTTTTCCAGTTTGGGAAATATATTGATGTAACTCAATCTAGCAATATTAAATTTTTAAGCACAAACATAATTTTTTTAAAGTTTGGTAAAATATTAGAACTATTGAGAAAAGTGATTTGGTGTTCCGCCTGGCAGGGACAGGCTATTCGACTACACCATTTCCAATTGAAATTGAGAGCTTTCTATATGAAATTGGGAAAATTCCAAATGAAATTGAGAATTTATATTTGAAATTGGGAAAATTCCATTTGAAATTAAGATTTTCCATTTGAAATTGAGAATATTTCAAATGAAATTGAGACTTTCCATTTGAAATTAGGAAAATTTCAAATGAAATTGAGATTTTTTATTTGAAATTGAAAAAATTCCAAATGAAATTGAGAATATCTATTTGAAATTGAGAAAATTTCATATGAAATTGAAAATTTTTATTTGAAATTAAGAAAATTTCAAATAAAATTGAGAAAATTTCAAATGAAATTGAAAAAGTTTCAAATGATATTGAGAAATTTTCATATGAAATTGAGATTTTACATTTGAAATTGAGATATTTACATATGAAATTGGGAATTGTACAATTGAAATTGAGAAAATTTTCAATTGAAATTGAGAATTTCCATTTGAAATTGAGAAAACTTTAAACGAAACTTACACTTTCCAGTTGAAATTGAGAAAATTTCAAATGAATTTGAGATATTTCCAATTGAAATTGAGAAAATTTCAAATGAAATTGAGAAAATTTCAAATGAAATTAAGAAAGTTTCAAATGAAATTAAGAAAATTTCAAATGAAATTGGGAAAATCTCCATAGTTTTTAATTTGAAAATTTCTCAATTTCATTTGAAATTTTTTCAATTTCATTCAAAATTTTCTCAATTTCATTTGAATTTTTCTCAATTTCATTTGAAATTTTCCCAATTTCAATTGAAAATATCTCAATTTCTTTTGAAATTTTCTCAATTTCAAATGAAAAGTGTTAGTTTCGTTTAAAGTATTCTCAATTTCAAATGGAAATTCTCAATTTCAATTGAAAATTTTCTCAATTTCAATTGTACTTTTCCCAATTTCATATGTAGATTTCTCAATTTCAAATATAAAGTCTCAATTTCATATAAAAATTTTCTCAATTTCATTTGAAATTTTTTCAATTTCATTTGAAATTTTCTCAATTTCATATAAAATTTTCTCAATTGCAAATGAAATTTTCTCAATTTAAAATGGAAAGTACCAATTTAAAATGAAGTTTTCTCAATTTCAAATGAAAAATCTCAATTTCATTTGAAATTTTCTCAATTTCAAATGGAAAGCTCCATTTTCATTTGAAATTTTCTCAATTTCAAATAGAATTTCTCAATTTCATATGGAATTTTATCAATTTCAAATGGAAATTTTCATTTTCATATGGAATTTTCTCAATTTCAAATAGAAGTTCTCAATTTCATTTGGAATTTTCTCAATTTCAATTAAAAATGGTGTAGTTGTAAAATAAAATCTAACGAAAAAAAACTGTTTGATTTTTATGCTGAATTTTTTAAATTTTTTTTGTCTGATTTGGGTTTGATCATTATCGAGTTAGTACGTCTTATAGTCCTTGAAAGTCCTTGAAATTTGTGAGCAGGTTATATTAGTCCAGAAAGGAAGAAGTTTCTATTACAAAATCATCTTTGCCTCAAAAAGGTGACCGGTTGTAATCACCACATTAAGAAAAAAAATATTAAAATCAAGCAGAAACAACTTTAAAATAAATATAAAATAGTGATGAAATAGAACAAAGTTTGTTTCTACTTATTTTAAATATCAAATATGAATTGATATGAATTTGTAACGAATTTCAATTACATCATATTAAATTTAAAGTTGGTAAAACTTAAAACAAAAATGATACAATTTAAAAAAAAAACAAGTGAGAGTGTTACATTCGGCTGTGCCAAATCTTTTATACCCTCCAAAATGTAAAAAAAAACAATATAAAAAAAATCCAGGGGCGGTTTTTTTTGGGGGAGGGGGGGGGGGTTGGTGGGAGACGTTAGAGGGCACCTTCCCCTAGTGATTTTGAACTTCTTCTGAGATAAGAATGTTGCATTTGCTTAGCAAAAGTACAAAAAGCCCTGCAAAAAATGCGATTTTTCTTGGGTTGGTTTAGTTCTCTAAGGGGGAACTTTTTTCCCCTTGGTTCGATTTTGCCCATTTCCGAACTTAACCTGCCTAGGAACATAAGACATATTCGTGCCAAACTTCGGAAGTCTAGCTCTTTTATTTTGGACTGTATCGTGTCTTCTACAGACGGACAGACGGACAGACGGACAGACGGACAGACGGACAGACGGACAGACGGACAGACGGACAGACGGACGGACGGACGGACGGACATCGCTAGAATGTCTTAGAATCGATCACTGATCAATAATATATATACTTTATGGGGTCCTAGATTGATATTTCGATGCGTTACACACGGAATGACAAAGTGAGTATACCCCCATACTGTGGTTGGAGGGTATAAAAAATAATTTTAAAAGCAATCGTAATCAATATTATTTTTATACCCTCCAACCACAGTATGGGGGTATACTCACTTTGTCATTCCGTGTGTAACGCATCGAAATATCGGTCTAGGACCCCATAAAGTATATATTTTATTGATCAGTGATCGATTCTAAGACATTATAGCGATGTCCGTCCGTCCGTCCGTCCGTCCGTCTGTCCGTCTGTCCGTCTGTCCGTCTGTCCGTCTGTCCGTCTGTAGAAGACACGATACAGTCCAAAATAAAAGAGCTAGACTTCCGAAGTTTGGCACGAATATGTCTTATATTCCTAGGCAGGTTAAGTTCGGAAATGGGCAAAATCGGACCAAGGGGAAAAAAGTTCCCCCTTGGAAAACTAAACCAACCTAAGAAAAACCGCATTTTTTGAAGGGTTTTTTGTACTTTTGCTAAGCAAATGCAACATTCTTATCTCAAAAGAAGTTCAAAATCGCAAGGGGAAGGTGCCCCTAGCGTCTACCACCAACCCCCCCCCCCCCCAAAAAAAAAAAATAAGCCCCTGGATTTTTTTTTTATATTGTTTTTTTTAAATTTTGGAGGGTATAAAAGATTCGGCACAGCCGAATGTAACACTCTCACTTGTTTTTTTTTAAATATGTATATATTGAAAATAAAATTGAACATTTTTAATTTAAATATGCTTATTTTACTCATTGCATGGACATTATCCCTAGATAGGAAAAAACACAATAACGTTTCGGGGGCGCCTCCCACGCGCGATAAATGTTTACAATTTCATATGTTTAACAAAAGCATACAAAAAACGTGTATGAAGTGGTGTTTCTCAGAAGGGGTCTTAACTCCTTAAGGGGGAGATCTTTGACCCTGGTTCTTTTGGTTAAAACTGTATAGTGCTTTTAACAGACGAAATGATGAACAGATAGACGCCCATAAATCGTCTTACAATCAAGGATCAAGAATATATATGGGGCATTCTAGGCCAAATTACTCACTTTTAGACCCGACCCCTTTCGATTTATTTTATTTTTGGATATGTTATAGTACTTATTAAATGCAACTTGGACACTAATTTTCAGCCTTTTATTCCAAGATGGTGTTGAGTAATCAATTTTTCAAAAAGGCGATTTTCTCAAAAAAAAATTAAAAAATTAAAATTTTAAATTAATTTTGACCATTAAAATATATAGATATCTTAAAAAAAGTTGGACAATATTTTGTTGGTATTTAAATGTAGTTTTAGAAAAAAATATGGAAAAATTATTCGAACTAATTATAACTTATTTTTTGACGAATTTTTTTTTGAGTGTAAATTTTTTTTTAAGTGTAAATTTTTTTTGGGTGTATTTTTTTTAGTGTAAAAATATTTTTTAGTGACAAAAATACGTAGTAAAATATTTTTGTGACTTAACAATGTCTTTAAAACATGTTTAACGGGTTTTCAACACGTGAATTTAAGGTGAAACTAATCTGAAATTTACGGTTTTGCTAATAACTTTTGAACCACTGAACCGATTTGGCTGACGGCCAGGGGAACGACAAATATATGGGGCATGCCATGTCAAATCGGACACTTTGAAATTTTTTTTTTTTAGATTTTCCCAATTTGTTTACAGTTTTTAGTACCCTTCGAAAACTCCTTCGTGGTAAATTTTCAGACTTTTTTGATGAGCCGTTCAAAAGATATCGAATTTTTATAAATTGGTAGTTTGTTCCTTTACTCAAACTTCTTTTACACATTACCTCTTCAATAATGGTCCAAATTTAAATTTTTTTTTCTCAAAAGTTTTGTTTTTTTACGTACTTTTTAAAAAAAAATCCCAAAAAATTCTTAAAAGCGCTCTAGTATGCGATTTTTAAGTTTAAAATTTAAATCTCATTTTTGAAAATGTTTGTACTCTTCGATTTTTTTGAAATTTTTTTGTGTAAAACTTCTATCGATTCCACAAATTTTTTGCCCAGGAGGATCGTGGGATAACGATTATTACTATTTTTTAAAATTTTTTGAAAAAATTTTATTGTAATTTTCCAATCTTAAAATCATTTCTACTGCTCCAATATTGCGCTACAGAGGGGTCATTTATAAGACCGACCCCCATTAATTTTCACGTCTTAACATTTCTTTGGAACAAACTAATACCCCATCTTCAATTTCTAAGGACGCTCCCACACAAAACGACATTTTTTAAAATTTGCTCCAACCGCTCTAACTGCCCTAATAGTGCCCTTAGATCAAAAAAATTTATGACCGACCCACAATATTTTTTTAGTCCAAACATTTTCTCTGAACACACCTACCCTCTATCTTTAACTGTTAAGGCGGTCCCCATACAATTTTTTTTACTTTTTGTTAATTTGTTTTATTTAATCAGCTTCTACCGGTCCAATGGTGCGTCCGAGAGGGGTCATTAGTGAGACCGACCCCCATTTATTTTTACCCTACAACATTTTTTTAAAATATACCTACGCCCTATCTCAACTCCCTAAGTAGGCTCCCATACAAAATTACATTTTTATAAAATTTGCTCCAACTGTTATTTGTATGGGAGCCTTCTTAGGGAGTGGAGATAGGGCGTAGGTATGTTTTGAAAAAATGTAGAAGCTGATTAAATAAAACAAATTTACAAAGAATAAAAAAATTGTATGGGGACCGCCTTAACAGTTAAAGATAGAGGGTAGGTGTGTTCACAGAAAATGTGTGGACTAAAAAAATATTGTGGGTCGGTCATACAGGCAGTTAGAGCGGCTGGAACAAATTTAAAAAAATTTCGTTTTGTGTGGGAGCCCCCTTAGAAATTAGAGATAGGGTATTAGTTTGTTCCAAAGAAATGTTAAGACGTAAAAATTAATGGGGGTCGGTCTCATAAAGGACCCCTCTATGACGCACCATTGGAGCAGTTGAAATGATTTTAAGATTGGAAAATTACAATAAATTTTTTTCAAAAAATTTTAAAAAATAGTAATAATCGTTATCCCACGATCCTCCTGGGCAAAAAATTTGTAGAATCGATAGAAGTTTTACACAAAATAATTTCAAAAAAATCGAAGAGTAAAAACATTTTCAAAAATGAGATTTAAATTTTAAAACTTAAAAATCGCATACTAAAGCGCTTTTAAGAATATTTTGGAATTTTTTTTTTTAAAAGTACGTAAAAAAACAAAAATTTTGAAAAAAAAAATTTGAAATTTGACCATTATTGAAGAAGTTATGATTAAAAGAAGTTTGAGTAAAGGAACAAACTACCAATTTTTAAAAATTCGATATTTTTTGAATCTGAAAATTTACCACGAATGAGTTTTCGAAGGGTACTAAAAACGGTAAACAAATTTGGAAAATCTAAAAAAAAAGTTTTTCAAAGTGTCCGATTTCACATGGAATGCCCCATATGTACTTTATGGGGTCCTAGACCGATATTCCGATGCGTTACACACTGAATGACAAAATACCTTCATACTGTGGGTGGAGGGTATACAAATCTTTGGAGCCAAATCATTGCCATTTTTTTTCAAAATTTGTTAAATTTCCTATTTAAAAAAAAAAAAAAAAATCCATTTTTCAGCCATTTTTCTTAAGAAACTATATGATGTTTTCATAGAAGAAAATTTTTTTTTTTTTTAGAAAATGTGTATATATTAGGTGGTATTTATATAAAGACATAGACCTACGATATCCGTATGGCTACGAAATAACCGTTATTAAATTTAATTCGACACGTATTTTTGCCCTAGACGATATTTCTGTAGGTACGGAAGTTATCGGAATTTTTCTGAAGGTCCACATTGTGTCATAACGAAATTTTTAAACGCAGATATGACCAAAAAGCCGAGACACCCAACCGTAAAATCGTCTCTTTTATATAAATTTTTAAGTTTTAGGCAAATCGGTTCATAACGGTTGGAATACTTCCCTTGTAAGTTAAAAGTCAAATAATTGACAACTCTAAATAAATTAAAAATGATTATTTGCAAAAAAAATTAAAAAAAAATATTCTACGGGAAAGAAAAATTTGGTGAAAAAATTTTTGGGAAAAAAGATATCCATGATTTGTTTTTTTTAATACCATTCGGTATCTAATTCTGTTGACATGTCGCTCATTTACTTGTATAGTGTCATAACTCAAAATATTTTATTGTGCAGAAAACGAGTTTAATGTTTATAATTGAATGGTTTTCCATTGAAAAAGGCTGGCACATAAAAAATGTAATAATGGCCTGTTCTCTTTTCAAACGTTGAGTTTAAAGATATTACTTAATACGAATTTTTGACACAATATAATAATTCAAAAATCAAGTTTTTTGAGTTATGACACTGTACAAGTAAATGCGCGATATGTCAATCAGCAGCCGAATTAAAACATTTTGTTTTTCTTTAGGTTATGTAGAATGAATTAAAATTCTTACTTGTTTATATTCATTATTCATTTTGTATCTAATTTAAAATTCATGTTCATATTTCGTTCTCACACTTTCGGGTTAAATGCAAATTAAATGTTCTGAATTTTGATTGATTATTTTGGTTTTTCTTTACATTGTTAACATTGTGATGCATTTTTAATTTTTAAAGTGTTGAAAGGTTTAACATGTGTAATTTGAGTAAAATTGTAAAGCGGAAAAAAATACAAATAGAATTTATTTACATAAAATAATTATTTTTCAAAATTTAAAATAAGATTTTAAATTATTACCTTTAAGACACCGGCTCAGTAGTTGGTATAAACATTTTTGTCGTTTTTAATCTTCCTAATTTCTAAGATTCAACATAATTTTCAAAACATTCCGTTACACCAAAAACAATTGGCAATCCTGCACAAGTAACTTCTTTTGTAAAAAAATAAAATGTTTTCAACATGACTGCACTTCTATTCTTTTATAAATTTGGTGGGTGCCACATTTCAGCAGGCAGATGGATGGATAGATGAATAGTATGGACTGCATGCAACAACCGTAACATCCCTGCTCTTATAATGTGTAAGTATTTTTGATAACACCTTTTAATAATTAATGCCTTCTTAATTCTTTTAAGATTTTTTTTTTTATGTCATGCTTTTACAGTTATTTATGTACCCAAAAAAAAAAGTTATTGTCCTTTTATTCTATTATTTTTGCTAATAAAATTTCATTATTGACAGTTATCCTTATTATTCGTTTAAGAAAAAAAGAAAAGCCCAACAAAATAAAAATTGAAAATTTCTATACAAAAATAAAAATTCAAAAAATAAATCTATCCCCGTTATGCTTATTATTTATGAAAAATTGTAATTCAACACGCCTCAATTTTCAAGAATCGAAAAAAAGAACAAATTCTATTGATCTATTTATTGAAAAAAAAAAATCTCAAATTTTGTACAAACTAAGATTGAGTTTTAAATTTCATATGTACAAAATATATTTCAAATATTAGCTCAAATTTACCGTTCTATCATTATTAGTTATTCATTGGCATTTCATCAATGTCCTTTGGCATAAAATTTGAAAAAGACAAACAAAAGTAAAAAGGATTTAGTTACAATCCTTTCTCTTTTTCTATTTTTATATCGGCAAATTTGAAAAAGGGTGCTAAACACAAATTACCCGTTAGTTTTGTAATGTTTTTTATATTTTTACTTATTACGCAATGAATATTCATATTTTTTTGTGTAGTGTTCACCAATTGATCCTTATTGATTTAAGGATTTCATATAATTTGATATGTGATAATTTGTTATAGCGGTATTTTAATGAATTCCTTTTTTTTTGGTGGGCGTCCAGGTGTATTTCGTTAGACTCAAGTCAATAACACGTGTATTTTAGCAGCTGCCGTAATTATATTACAATATTACTACAGTTGAACCTCGATTATCCGGGTTGCACGGGACCGGACTAAGCACGGATAATCGAAAAACACGGTTGAAAGAGGTTATATATTTTTCTACATTTGTATATGTTCGTGAATATATTGCACGGATAATAGAGGTAAAGCACGGTTAATAGAGGTAAAAACAATAACAAAAAATACAATATGTACGTACATGTATGAATTGCACGGATAGTAGAGGTAAAGCACGGATAATAGAGGTAAAAAACAAACACACAGCATGCCGGTTAATAGAGGCACCGGTTAATAGAGGGCCGGATAATCGAGGTTCAACTGTATCTCAATCGAAAAGGTGTCTTAGAGTTTTTTATGTTGTAAATTGTAACAAAAATTGTTTATTAGAAACATATTTGTTTTTAGAAAGGAGTGACTCAAACAAAATAACGGATACTATCAATATGTTTTTAAATCATGAATTAGTTTGGAGAAATTATCGTTGTTTTATTTTAGAAATAAAAAATATAAAACAAGTAAGAATGCAATATTCGGCAGCGCGAAACTAAAATTCCTCCATATTTTTCAGACCGTTTCGTTTTCTGAAATTTGAAACTTAAGCTTCGAATGGGCTATTGAAATTGGATAAAATAGACCTAGCCCCTTTACAAAGGTTCACTTCAATTTTGGCTCAAATGACTCTAATAACCGTATTATAATAGATATCCTTTCGAATAGTGCGTTTACATTGGTCCTCTAAGCTAGCTTAAAGTAGATTGTGGCTCCAATCCAGTTTCAATCTATTAGATTGCCCATACAAATTTATTTTTTTCAATCTCGTAGTTTAGACTCTAATCGGCAAACGCAATCTGGTAAAGTTAGATGCAACTCTGTATTTCTATTATTTGCATTTTCCAACACTGAAAAACACCGACGCAAAGCCTGCCGTTTTGATGACGCCGCCAAGTATGTGTATGCAGCCGTCATTGTTATTTGTAAACGCCGTCACTGTCCTTGTTAATCATACGGCGATTAATTACCGTCGCTGTCATCATAGATGGGAATTTTTCATTACCATTGAAATTTAATTACCATTGGTTGATATCAATGGTAATGAAAAAATTTTCATTACCATTTAATGGTAATTATTTTTTTTTAATTGAAAAAATAATTACTAATGGTAATGAAATGCACCAATTGTTGAAAAACACCAATTATAATTGGTTTCAAAACCATTGGTTTGCACATTTTTGTTTTTTTGAGAAGTTAAAAATTTAAACATCAAAGTATGTTTTTACAAAAAAATATGAAAATATTAAAGACAAAAAACAAAACGCAAATAAAAATTTCAAATATTGTGTTATACAAAGGCAATCAACGTGTGTTTGGTTTATAATATGTGAAAAACTAAATCACCATATCGTCAGCTTATTATTGTTTTGCTCCATACGCCAACAACTCGGTTTCGAGAAAAACGATAAAATAGGTTTACCACAAATTTTCTCGAAAAGTAATCGATGGATTTTGTTTTAATGTTTACCATTTATTGCTACATATATTGTTAACAAAGCTTCTAGTTTTCAGACTTTTACATACAATAGATCAAAAGATTTTAAGCTTTTAAGAAAATAAGATTTTATGGTATTATGATCCATATCCAATTTTGCTTACATATTTGGGACTTTTGTGTGATATGGAGCAAATGAGTTCTCAACGCCAAATAAAATAACAATGAAACAAAAAGAGCTAGATCGACAAAACTGGGTATTTAGAACACTTATATAGTCAGGTTACATGGTATTAAAAATGGGGATGATCGGTCAATGGACACGCCTACCTCCCACACAAGCTAAATGGCAAATAACATTACTTGAAATGTTTAGAAGTATTAAAATTTGGTACGTAGAATAGTACCAACATAATTAATCCTCATTCCAAAAATATGCAAGATCCGTTAATTTTTAAATAATCTAGAGCCTTTTCTATAACGCAAATTTTCAAAAAACGTAAAAATGGTGTGTTTTTTCTTAGAAAATGCTGGATATTTCAAATTTGAAGAGATGTTTTAAAAAAAACGGACTTCGGAATAAGAAAGAGGATATTTATATTATATATATTCCATTCCTAACTCATTTTTTTTCAAAAATGGCGTATGGAGCAAAACAATAATAAGGTGACGATATAACAAAAAACAACAGATATTTCCAAATATTAACGATTTTGACAATATTGTGATGACTTTTACTAATGGTAACTATTTTTTTTAAGTGATGCCATTCCAATGGTAATTATTTTTTTTTTAATTTTCATTAGTAGTTAAATTGATAAGTAATTTAATTGGTACAATTGATACAACCAATGGTAATGAAAAAAATTTCATTACCATTGACATCAATTAAATGGTAATTAAACCATCAACTAATTGGTCCCTTTAATTAATTAGTTCCATCTATGGCTGTCATTTGACGCAGTCACACACATTTATGACCAACTTGTTGTTATAAATGCCAATCCTAATCTTCTCAAATGTTAAAAATGCCAATGTAAACGGTACAGATTGCAAAGTAGATTAAAATCGCAATTTACTAGATTAGAAATCCAATGTAAACGCACTAGAAGCTTATTTACATCACTCAAATTCGGGTTGTGAGTGTTTTTTACACTTATTACAGATTTGACAAAAGATAGATCCAATCGGTCCATGTTTGCTCTTGGGACTCATTTTCCGAGAAAAACTGGTGTAGGATATTATATGGTCGGTCTTGACCGACTTTATTTTTCTTACTTGTTTTTTATACCCTCCACTTAGTGATAGAGTGTATATAAGTTTGTCATTCCGTTTGTAACTCATCGAATATCGGTCTGGGACCCCATAAAGTATATATATTCATGATGCCCGATCGATTTTAAGACATTCTAGCGATGTCCGTCTGTCTGTCTGTCTGTCTGTGGAAAATGCTCTCGCGGACAAAATATTGCACAGAGATGACTGAAACTTAACATATATATTGGAAGTTCTCCCGAGAAGTATGGTATTGCATTTGAGCGATATCGGTTCAGCGGTTCAAAAGTTATGAACGAAAATGTAAGCACACCTCAAAAATTTCAGTACATTCAACATAACCTAAAAATACAAAATGCTTTAATTCGGCTTCTGGTTGACATATGTGAACATAATTGAACAGCAAATGGTATTTAAGCAAGTACGAACATATTTTTTGACAAAAAAAAGAAAAAAATCGCGGATTTTTTTTTTACCAAAATTTTTTTTCGCGGAAATTTTTTTTCAAAAATTTATTTTTTTCAAAAGTATTTTGCTTTTAAATAAAGTTCTTTGCAATAATCTTCTTGAAATTGGGGAGGGTATCACTACATTCGGCAAGGCCGAATTTAACTTTTTTGCTTGTTTTCATTATTTTTTTTTATCAAATTTTTTTATTACATCAACTGGTTTTTTCATCATTTTTTGTCCTTCCCTATTTTTTTCCTCATTTTTTTTTTTAATCAATTTTTTTTGTCATCAAGTTGTTTTTTTTTTCATAAAAAAAAAAAAAATTATGAAATTTTTTATTACATCAAATGTTTTTTTTTCATTCTTTTTTTTTGTCAAATTTCTTTTTTTATCGATTTTTTTTCATCAATTTTTTTTTCATAAAATTTTTTTGTCAATGTTTTTTTTCCATCAATTTTTTGTGTAAAAAAAAAAAATCAAATTTTTTTTTATTAGTTTTTTTACATCAAATTTATTGTTATCAGTTTTTTTTTTCACCAAAATTTTTTTTTCGTCAAAAAATTTTTTTTTCATTAAATTTTTTTTCCATCAAAAATTTTTTTTCGTCAAATTTTTTTCTTTGCATTTTTTTTCCATTCGTTTTTACCAAAATATAATATCGGCCATTCCAGATCACCCAAAATTTGACCGACGGTTTTAAGATTTTTCCAATATTTTGCAGAGAAATACTCTATGGGCCAATATAAAGATTTCACTTTTGAGTTCGCCAAAATTTAAAAAATCAATAAATCGGATGATACTCAAATCAGCGAAAAATGCATTTGAAAAATGCATTTGCGCAATGCATTGCGGAAAAATGCAGTTTATTTCACCAAAAATATTTTTTGTAATTTTTTTCTCAAAGTAGACAATAGTCTTATTCACACACGCTTTTGAGCATTCAGATCCATTAAGAATTACCAAAGATATGGCTTTTTTAATTGAGACACTTTTGACTGATTTTTTGGATTTTCAAAATTGAACTCAAAAGTGAAGTCTTTATATGGGCCCATAGAGTATTTCTCTGCAAAATATTAAGGAAATCTAAAGACCGTCGGTCAAAAAATCGCCATTTTTGGGCGGTCTCTCATGAAATGGCCGATACATAAACTTAATGGGGTCCTCGACCGATATTTCACTTAGTTTTTCATGGAATGGAAAATGAAAATAACATTATTTTTTCTAAAAAAAACTTTTGCTTTGGCAACTACACCCAAATCTTCAGCAAAACATTATCAGGATTTAATGTTTTGGGCAAGACTACAAAATTTGCAAGCATTTTCACTTTGTTCAGAACTTTGCGATTTTTATTTGAAAATGGAAACCAAAGCCATTGTCCTAATGAACCCAAAGCCATTGTTAATATCAAACCTAAAAGGCAACTTTCCGACCCCGACATTTTTTAAATTGGAAAAAAGCTAAATTTGTTACAGCCTGTTCAATCATTAAAATTGGCTTCTGATTGTAGTCATAACTGTGTATAGGGGCGTTTATTTGTAAACGGTCATATTTTTGATGTAAATCGGTCCGTCAGGGTTCTTCCAACCAAACTTTATTGCTTTCCGGTTGCATAGCATTTCTTCCACCCCCAAATCAAATTCCAAAAATTTTCCCAAGTTAAGTTTTTTTTACGTTTTAAAAGGTATAAAAGATTTGGCACTGTTGAATGATTCACTCTCACGTGCTTAAAAAAATCCTTTGCTTTAGGAAAATGTAACAGTTTGTATTTCTGTTGTAACTGAAAAACAAATTGTTTTATTTTCTTATGCAACCCAGATATATTTTTTTAAGATTAACATTTATCTTAGATTAATTTTTATAAGCATAAAATATGCAGTGACATAAAAACCACATTAATTTAAATTTCTACACTCACAAAAGTAAAATAGAAGTAGTTTTTATTAAAGTTCTTTTAAATGAAAATGTACTTGTTTAGCATTTTATTTTTTTACTGTCATTTTATTTTGGGTGTAGTGCGTACAAAATTTATGCAAATCTTTTAAAAAAAACTAGAACAGAAAAAAAATTGCTCTCACATAAATAAAAAATTTATATCAGAACATTGAAGAAAATGGGATCACAGTAAGAAACAAATACCCTTTCTTTAACATAAATTTAAAATACCTAAATTTTTTTTAAAAAAATATAAATAACATTAAAAACTTATTCACGCCCTGTTACAAATAAGAATGAAATAATTAATAGATTTTTTTTTACAAAACTAAATGAAATGGAAATGCTAATTTAAAATGGAATATATATGTAGTTTAAAATTAAAACAAATGACTTGACAAGTACTAATTTGCATAATTTGCATAAATGCATATAATTTTTTGATCTGCATTAAAAAAAATTTAAATAAAATAACGGTTTCTTTATTTTAAACCTTTAAAGTAATCAAATTTTTTGAAGATTTTTCCTAGGGATAAGATTCATCTTGAAAAAAATATCAGGCTTAAAACTCATTAATCAACATTGATAATGTTTTTACCACGTGCTTCCTTTTGCCTATCTTTAGTTTTTAAAATAGGACAATAGTTTTTGTTTTCATATTTCAAAATCGAAAAACAAAATCTCTAGCGCCAAAAGCAGATGAAGTAAATGACGTCAAATTGTCTACGTTTTCATTGTTTTGGATTTAAACAATAGCCATAAGATTGCATCAGTTGGGAAAATGGTAAGAAAGCAAATAGCATCTGCCGTTTGGATTTTTTTACATTTTCTTTTGATTTTAAAGAAAAGTAAGCAATTTTTTTCTTAGTTTTTTTTTACAAAAATGTCATATTTTTGTACATGCAAAATAAACATAATTTTTTCATATTTAATAAGGGTGGGGGTTGATCTTAAAGACAAACAAATTGCTAAGAGTAGGTAAATTTACTAGACTGGTCTACTGTTAAATGGAATGTTGGGTAATAATTTTTTTTTCGGCGAGACATTCAATGCAATTTAAAAATTGGATAATTTTGATATTTTCTCTGAATTTTCCAGGCTTTTTTAGCTAATTTTTTCTTATTTTTTTTAGCATGATATTGTTTCTAGGCTGGTGTCTAATTTTTAAAATGATGCAGGACGCCACCTCAATTTAACTATATAAGTTACCGCCTAACAAAAAAGAAAAACAGAATTACTGTTTTCATTTCCTTAAAACCAAACAAGTAAGAAAGGTCAAGACCGACCATATAATACCCTACACCAGTGTTTTCCGGAAAATGGGTACCAAGTCCAAACATGGACCGATTGGATCTGTCTTTTGTAAGCTCTTTATTAAGTGTAGAAAACACACACGGATCAAATTTTAGTGGAACTGATTTATTTTTTTGCCAATAGGCCGATTTAACTGAATTACGGTCGAAATTATGGGGGGACTAAGTCCAAAAATGGTCCAATTATATTCCGATTTGATTAGGTTACTAAAGTTCACTTTTAACACATAAAAATAAAATTTTTATCAAATATTTCCATTTTTATGAATTTTGAGGGAATTGTGTGAATATCGGGAGGGTGTTTTGTATGGGGACTACCAGAAGGACTGACCCGATTTCTTTGAAATTTGGAATGGTGATTTGATTACCTACTAAATTTCAAAGCGATATCTATTATAATACGGTTATTAGAGTCATTAAGGCCGAATCCAAAGGGGGCGTTTGTATGGGGACTAGGGGTTAACATGGACCGATTTTCTCCAATTTCAATAGGCTTCGTCCTTGGGCCAAAAGATGCTTAAGATTCAAATTTCAGATGGACAGACGGACGGACATCGCTAGATCGACTCAAAAAGTAATTCTGAGTCGATCGGTATGCTTGAAGGTAGGTCTGGGACCAATATTTCGGGTAGCTACAAACATCAGCACAAACCCATTATATCCTGTACCACAGAGTGGTGTAGGGTATAAAAAAGGTTTGCAACTTTGTTTGGTAACTTGGATAATAACTCACGTGCTGGTGAATAAAAGCGTTTTTGACCAGATGAACTAAAATACCTCAATTCAACCGATGAGTTGACCTCACCTCCTTCAAATTAAATGAAATTCAGTATATGGGTTTAGTTTAACAAAAAAGAGATTGTGCCAATTTATTAGGCTTCTGCTCTTTCTAGTTTTCGAGATATTGGGTCTTGAAAATTGGGAAAATCGTATATATTTGACAAAAGTGTTCTGACGTAAATAAAAATACTCTATTATGACAATATAATAAATATAAATATTTTTGGGACTCGAGCTAGAATAAAACTCTAATCGAATATATAAAACTCTAATCGAATATATACATAGGTTTAAAATAATAGGTAATGAAGCAACCTTTAAAATGGCGTTCAAAAAGATTTTCTTCTGAAAAGGTCAAATGTCATTGTTTTAACCTTAAAGAGCTAAATCTAAAGAGCTATAAGCGACTTAAGTTTAAATTTTCAGGATGGAGACTTCAGTGGAACTTTTAATATTAATAGAAAGGTAGTAAGAAGTAAGAAAAAAGGGTGTTTTTCCCCTTACAAAAAAATATTTTTTTGTCCTCGAGATTCTGGTACCAAAGTTCACTTTTCTAAATCTTTTCAAAAACACAGCAATAGGATTTTAGCGATTTTCATACATTTATGTGCAGATATCTCGAAAACTAATAGCGATAGGTCAGTTCAAATGTCATATTTGGACTCAGCTCTTCAAAGACAATAAGTAAAGTGAACTTTGGTAACAGGGTCCCTAAGAAAAAAATATTTTTTTTCTAAGGGAAAATACACCGCTTTTTCTACTTCTTACCTGTCGCTATGTTTCTATTATTATTAAAAGTTCCAAAGAAGTCTCCCTCCTGAAAGTTTAAACTTCAGTAGTGATCCTTAATAACATATATTTTCTTTCAAATTTTTAAAAGTATCGTTTTTTGATATAAAGCTTTCTAAAATTTAAGGTTAAAATAATGTCCTTTAACCTTTTTAGAAGAAAATCTTTGTGAATGCCATTTTAAAGTCTGTCTCGTTATTACTTTTTGAGATACTTTTATTTATGCCAGAACACTTTTGTCAAATATATACTATTTTCCCAATTTTCAAGACCCCATATTTCGGGAAGAAAAACTACCAGAAGTCCAAAATTTTAGCATAGAATTTTTTTGTAAGTGCCCATCTATATTCCAAGTTTCATCAAATTCGAAAGGGGTAAGGTCAAAAATGCTACTTTTTTTCGGTTGAATTGAGCTGTTTTAACTCAGATGGTGAATGAAACGTAACATAATTATTTTTCAATAAATTTGTTTTTTTCATCAATTATTTTTCATAATTTTTTTTTTCATCAAATTTTTTTCATTAAATTTTTTTTTTATCAAAATTTTGTATTTTATCAAAAAAATTTTCTTTTAATTTTTTACTTATTTTTTTTCACCAAAACTACTTTTTCACCAAGTCTAAAATTCTGACATAAAAATGTTCCATTTGTTTAACAAATGCACAAAAAACAAGTTAGAGTATTTAAGTATTAAATACTTTGTAAAATTATTGACCCGCTGATTTTGCCCCAAGTCATGTTCCGATCTGACTCTTAAAATTTTTTTTGACTAGATTTATCTTTCTGCTATCAATTGGTGAAAAAAGATTTGCAATACCGTTCGCCAATTTCTAGCTAGACTTTTTCTAAAACAGATATATTTTTGGATATTTTTCTACTAATTTGTCGTTAATGGGTTAAGGAAAAATATCCGAGTCTTAGATTCTGAGACATTTTTCAAATAGAACACATTTTAGAATCTAAGACTTTTTATGTAGGAAAATGTCTGAGACTCAGAATCTGAGACTTTTTCTATAGGAAACAAGTAAAAAAAGTTAAATTCGGCCTTGCCGAATGTAGTGATACCCTCCACAATTTCTAAAAGATTATTGCAAAAACTTTATTTAAAAGGAAATTACTTCTGAAAAGAAAACAAGTGAGAGTGTTACATTCGGCTGTGCCGAATCTTTTATACCCTCCAAAATGTAAAAAAACAATATTAAAAAAATCCAGGGGCGTCGTTTTTTTTGGGGGGGAGGCGGGTTGGTGGGAGACGTTAGGGGCACCTTCCCTTTGCGATTTTGAACTTCTTTTGAGATAAGAATGTTGCATTTGCTTAGCAAAAGTACAAAAAACCCTTAAAAAAATGCGGTTTTTCTTAGGTTGGTTTAGTTCTCCAAGGGGGAACTTTTTTCCCCTTGGTCCAATTTTGCCCATTTCCGAACTTAACCTGCCTAGGAATATAAGACATATTCGTGCCAAACTTCGGAAGTCTAGCTCTTTTATTTTGGACTGTATCGTGTCTTCTACAGACGGACAGACGGACAGACGGACGGACGGACGGACATCGCTAGAATGTCTTAGAATCGATCACTGATCAATAAAATATATACTTTATGGGGTCCTAGACCGATATTTCGATGCGTTACACACGGAATGACAATGTGAGTATACCCCCATACTGTGGTTGGAGGGTATAAAAAAATTTTAAAAAATTTCCGCGAAAAAAAAAAATTGGTAAAAAATCCTCGATTTTTTCTTTTTTTGTCAAAAAATATCTTTGTACTTGTTTAAATACCATTTGGTGTTCAATTATGTTCCCATAAGTCAACCAGCAGCCGAATTAAAGCATTTTGAATTTTTAGGTTATGTTGAATGTACTAAAATTTTTGAGGTGTCCTTACATTTTCGTTCATAACTTTTGAACTGCTGAACCGATATCGCTCAAATGCAATACCAAACTTCTCGGGAGAACTTCCAATAAATGTGTTAAGTTTCAGTCATCTCCGTGTAATATTTTGGCCGTGATCACCATTTCCTCAGACAGACGGACCGACAGACGGACATCCCTAGAATGTCTTCAAACCAATCGGGGATCATGAATATATATAATTTATGGGGTCCCAGATCGATATTTCGATGAGTTACAAACGGAATGACAAACTTATATAAACCCTTTATCACTAAGTGGAGGGTATAAAAAAATATTTTTTTTCACTGTCTGAAAAACATTAAAGAAAAATTTAAAAAAATCATGTGTAAGTGTTTTCGATGCCTAATGTATATTAGGGGTGGGATAGTGCACGAGTTTTCGATTTCGACACGCTAGAACCGCTTATTTGGTGAGGTTCGTAAAAAAAATGCATGGGCCAAAAAATGGGGCAGATCGGATAGGATCTAGGGGTCGCTCATCGGGGTCAAAGTTGGGCGTTGAGGGGAAAAAATCCACAAAAAGGCCCAAAACTCCCCTGGTTTTGCTCCTAGAGGGGTCAAATGTGAGACCGGCCCCCATTATTTTTTCCCCCTGAACACTTTTGCCAAACATACCTAAGCCCTATCTCCAATTCCTAAGGGGGGTCCCATACAAAGCTTCAATTTTAAAAAATCTTGCTCCTACCGCTCTAGCTGTCCTAGAAGTCACCCTAGAGGAATCAAATGTATGACCGACCCCCAATATTTTTTCAACCCCAACATTTTCTTAGAACATACCTACCCCGTATCTTCAATCCTTAGGGTGGTCCCCATACATTTTTTTTTAGTTTTTCTTAAATTGTCATATTAAATCAGCTCCTACCGGTCCAATGGTGCCTCCTAGAGGGGTCATTATCAAGACCAACCCCCATTAATTTTTAGCCCCCAACACTTCTTCTGAACATACCAATTCCATATCTCCAATTCCTAAGGGGTCTCCCAAACAAAATGACATTTTTGTAAAACTTGCTCTCACCGCTCTAACTATCGCAGGGGTGACCCTAGAGAAGTTAAATGTGTGACCTACCCCCAATATTTTTTCAGCCCCAACATTTTCCCCAAACAAACTTACCCTCTATTTTAAAGCCTTAAGGGTGTCCCCACACATTTTTTTTATTTTTTAATTTTTTTTTTATAAAATCTGCGCCTACCGCTCCCATTCTGCCTTTTAGGAACGGTAAATGCAGACTGACCCCCATTAATTTTTGCCCCCTACATTTTTTCTGAACATACCTACGCTGTATTTCCACTTTGTAGGGGTGCTCCCCTGGGGAAAACTAAATTAGTAATGTATGTAGAGAAGTCAAAGACCTGCCCATATATTTTTTTAGCCAAAACATTTTCTTCAAACATACCTACCCTCTATCTTCAAGGTGTTACCCCACAATTTTTTTATTTATTTTATCGAGAAATCCGAGGTCTTTAATTTGTAATTTAATAGTAACTTTTGTTAAGCGTAAAAAAATATTTTTTTAACTTGAAAATAATAAAAAATTATAATATATATAACTATAAATCAAATTAATTTATTTTTATCGTGTGATGGACATTGTTTCCGGTTTTCGGCCACGACCTGAAGCAAAACTATTTTTTCCTCCTCGTTACGGCACAACACGTTGTTATAGTCTTCTATTAATTTTACGCCTCTTTCGGCAGCGTCGTTGACAACATGTAATTTACGTAATATTTGCAGCGCTCGCTGGTAGTCCTTACGATTTTCCCAAGTATTTGGATCGGAAGCAATGAAATTTGTTGTTATTCCGAAGCGTGCAAAAAATTTTGGAGTCTCAGGTGTGACGAAGTGGCTTAAATCAGTTTTCATGAGTTCTTGATTCACTTGTTTCGATGCCATGTTAATTCTTTTCACACCTTCGAATCCAACAACATGTACTGGAGGATTACAATCCTTGTTGCCACTGTCGCCTGAGGCATCTTCTTCCCCGATATCATCGTATTCTTCTTCCTCGCTGTCTTCGTTAGGCGATTCGTCCATCTCATCGTCAGATAACTCTTCCTCCAATTCCTCTTTCTCTTCTTCAAATATACGAATTGCATTCGACATTTTTCGTTTTATTTCACAAGAGATATTCGGATCAAATAGTGCGAGAGCAACAGCTTCGCCACTGAGATACCAGGGATGTCCACAGAATCTCTTGACCAATCGTTGCGACAGAATCTTATCAATTGAAGCATAATTGGCAATCGCTTTCAAAAAATTCAAATCATTATTTGGAGCTTCTATTGCTTTGGTAGCGCTAAACCAAGCTTTTACGTAAATTGTTATGATGAAAACGATCATATCAAGAAGTGCATTTAATTCTTTTTTGGCCAAACCGATATATTTTCGGAACAAAGACATTTTTAGTCAATATATGCCTTTTGCCATCCATCGAGCATGACTGATGGGTCCTGGTGGGCTAAAATGCTTATTAGGAATATTTTCGCCAAGGTATAATAAAACAATTTCAAGAAACTCCTTGTAGTCGTCTCTGGGTTGCTTTTCTTTTATTTGAGCCCAACAAAGCAACTTGATGTCAGTTTGGACTTGAGCTGGTATGTTGCCTGCCACTTCCTCATCTTATATGCCAAGACTGTACGGTTTGTCTTTTATATTTTCCCACTGCTCTTTAAAACGCGCAAACATTAGCACTCCTGGTCCAGACGTTTTGCCGAATTTGGTTTCAAACACTTAGTTTTCCCCAGGGAGCACCCCTACAAAGTGGAAAAACGGCGTAGGTATGTTCAGAAAAAATGTAGGGGGCAAAAATTAATGGGGGTCAGTCTGCATTTCCCGTCCCTAAAAGGCACAGTGGGAGCGGTAGGCGCAAATTTTATAAAAAAAAATAAAAAATATAAAAAAATTGTGTGGGGACAACCTTAAGGCTTAAAAATAGAGGGTAGGTTTGTTTGGGGAAAATGTTGGGGCTGAAAAAATATTGGGGGTCGGTCACACATTTAACTTCTCTAGGGTCACCCCTGCAATAGTTAGAGTGGTGAGAGCAAGTTTTACAAAAATGTCATTTTGTGTGGGAGACCCCTTAGGAATTGGAGATATGGAATTGGTATGTTCAGAAGAAGTGTTGGGGGCTAAAAATTAATGGGGGTTGGTCTTGATAATGACCCCTCTAGGAGGCACCATTGGACCGGTAGGAACTGATTTAATATGACAATTTAAGAAAAACTAAAAAAAATGTATGGGGACCACCCTAAGGATTGAAGATAGGGGATAGGTATGTTCTAAGAAAATGTTGGAGTTGAAAAAATATTGGGGGTCGGTCATACATTTGATTCCTCTAGGGTGACTTCTAGGACAGCTAGAGCGGTAGGAGCAAGATTTTTTAAAAATTAAACCTTTGTATGGGACCCCCCTTAGGGATTGGAGATAGGGCTTATGTTTGGCAAAAGTGTTCAGGGGGAAAAAATAATGGGGTCCGGTCTCACATTTAACCCCTCTAGGAGCAAAACCAGGGGAGTTTTGGGGCTTTTTGTGGATTTTTTCCCCTCTAAGCCCAACTTTGACCCCGATGAGCGACCCCTAGATCCTATCCGACCTCCCCCATTTTTTGGCTCATACACTTTTTTTACCAACCTCACAAAAAAAGCGGTTCTAGCGCTTCCAAATATTGCTGCTTAAAATCTCACACAACACTATCCCACCCTTAATGTATATTCCGAGGGCCCATACTAAAATCCAAAAAGGGCCTACATGAACTGAACTAGTTTACCCCCATACTAAGGGTTGGAGGGTATAAAAAGCTTGCGATTATTTGATAATGTAGCTAATTTTTAAAGGATTTCCTTTTAAAAAATTTCTTTATATCAAATTTACTTTATATCATTTAAATTCTTATATTTTGTAAATATGAGTAACCACAATAAAAATAAACCATAGGAAATGTTTCTAAACGGAAACAGGAAAAGGGTCAAATTGAAAACATACCGTTGAAATCATGCGGATGTGTTAGTGTAATGAATTAATGATCCTTTAGCAGTATTAACAAAAACAGTGTGTTATGGTTAATGGAAAACTTTTGTTTACTAATGACAGTTATTTTTCTACACCAATAATAGCGACAACAACTATTAAAATTTAATTTTAATAAAAAGGACATTAAGTTTTTGTTATTCCCCTTTTGTTCTGACAACAGAACTCTAGTTTAAAAGCGTTCGAGCGTATAGTTGATCCTTTGAAAACCAAAAAGACAGAAAACATGAACATTTTCCAAATTCTAAAAATTTCGTGTCACAGACAAAATTCAGCTCACTCACATTTCATTAAATATATTCAAATGAGCAGACTGATGGGAAAATTTTTCTTTATAATCACAAAAATTTAGAATACAAAAAGGATCTTCTCATACACAGAAAGAAATAAAAAAAGAATTTGAGTAAATTTTTAATACTATTGAGTAAAAAATTACTCAATTTTCCACCAGTAAACGATTTAATAGTATTGAGTAAATTTTTAATAAAAATTTATTAAATGTTTGCCAAAAAAATTTGAGTAAATTTTTAATTGACACTATTAAGTGCAGGAACAGAACAAGAAGCACCACCTTTTAAAAACAGAACAAGTTTTATTTCACATCGGCGCCGGCCACCGGTTTAATCTGCCAAACCGTATGGAAAAAGTCGTGCCGGGCTTATTCTGTTTCTACTCTAAAAAAAACAAAGTTTACAAAAATTTCATATTTTTTTACAAAGAAAAAAAACATGTTTATTCAAACTTTACCAAATATATTTTTGTCTTAAAGACATAAAAAAATTTTATAAATATGATTACAAACTTTCATGTATATATACAAAAAACTATAAACTAAACGAGAATTAAAAAAACTAAGAAAATTCCAAAAAAAATTAAAAAAGCTATTAAATTCTTATTAAATTATTTACTCAATTTGTTTTTAAATTTTTGAGTAAATTTTTAATTGCGTCAATTAAAAAATTACTCAAAACTTTTTTTAAATTTAAACAAGTGATTACTCAAATTGTTTTTCCCCATATTTTTTTCTGTGTAGTTTTAAATTATTTTTTTTAAATATCTATATGTCCTGCAATCTGACGTTTTTTTTTGTGTTCTACCAAACGTCGTGTTCATCATTAAAATATGGACGATGATGAGTCAGTTTTAAATTTATGCTTGCGTAGATTCACGTAATCATTTTTCCAAGGGGAGAATGAGTTTGTATGTCTGCAAGATGAGTATGATGATGATCATCCGTTGTGAGAGTTACAACTGACGGATTTTTTTTATCATTTTAATAATGCTTAGATGTGTTTGTTCTATATGAACGTGGGAAATAATCAAGCCGGTTTTCTTTTTGTTTCAAGGATACATAGGACACATACTTTTATACACAATATTTAAATATTTTTAGTTTTTTTAAATTTATGGTTTTTAATCTTCTTATTTTTGTAAAGGACGTATAAGTCGTGGAATTATCTTAAATTAAAGATTAAATTCGTAAGCTTTATTGTTTTAAAAGAAGTTCTTGATTTAGATTATAATACTAAGGAGGTATCTTTTTCGACGCCCAACGAATAGGATGTAATTTTGATTTTAACATTATAATGTTTTTAGGCTGGTGTCTTATTTTAAAAGTGACGCAGGACACCACCTCAATGTGACTATATACTCTAACGATGAAAAAAAGAAAATAAGAATTACAGATTTAATTTTCCTAAAACCAATGGGTTTGTAACTTGCATTTGTGACTTGGAAAACAATTCACCTGCTGGTGAATAAAAAGAAAAATTCACCTCCTAGTAAATAAAACATAACACAATTATTTTCAGGATTTTTATTTTCATCTACTTTTTTGTTTTCATCAAAATTTAGTTCCTCATAATTTTATTTTTTTTTTCCAAACACTTTTTTTTCTTTTTATCAAAATTTGTTTTTTTTACCAATTTTTTGTTTTCCATAACATTTTTATACCCTCCACTTAGTGATAGAGGGTATATATAAGTTTGTCATTCCGTTTGTAACTCATCGAAATATCGGCCTAGGACCCCATAAAGTATATATATTATTGATCAGTGATCGATTTTAAGACATTATTGCGATGTCCGACTGTCCGTCTGTCTGTGGAAATGGTGATCACGACCAAAATATTACACGGAAATCACTGAAACTTAACATATTTATTGGAAGTTCTCCTAAGCAGTTTGGTATTGCGTTTGAGCGATATCGGTTCAGCGGTTCAAAAGTTATGAACGAAAATGTAAGGACACCTCAAAAATTTTGGTACATTCAACATAACCTAAAAATACAAAATGCTTTAATTCGGCTGCTGGTTGACATGTGTGAACATAATTGAACACCGAAGGTACTTAAAGGAGTACGAACACATTTTTTGACAAAAAAAGAAAAAAATCGCGGATTTTTTTCCAAAATTTTTTTTCGCGGAAATTTTTTTTTCCAAAAATTTTTTTTTTAAGTTTTTTGCAATAATCTTTTTGAAATTGTGGAGGGTATTAATACATTCGGCAAGGCCGAATTTAACTTTTTTACTTGTTTTTTATCAAACATTTTTTTTTAATTTAAATTTTTTTATCAAAAATTTTTTATATTATCAAAAGTTTTTTTTTTCAACTATTTTTTTTCTATTTTTTTATCACCAGTTTTTTTTTTTTTTTTCATCAAGCCTGAACTTCTGACATAAAAATGTTTCATATAAGAACTTTACCAGCCTATGAACACAATACATATCCGTGCCAAATTTCGGGAGACTAGCTCTTTTAGTTTGGACCGCAATGTGCAATATCGATAGGATGTTTTTAATCCAATTTCACTCATTTACCAAATAAGGAGCTCTTTTGGTTAGGACTTATTAAAAAATTGAGTAGGGACATCTTAAGTCGGCAACCAGCAGTCAAAGTTAAAGAAATTACGTTTTTCGACAAAATTTCATGTCCGAATTTTTTGGTCAAACCCGGCCAAAGCCTTTGGAATACATTAATTTTTAATGATTTACAACAAAAAAGCAAAGAAAAATTTGCCGGATTGGTATATCTGGTACATATTCCTATGACAATCAAGGGATCTACAAATACAAATTCTTTTAAATAATTGTTGAACTGATGTTCGTGCTTCTTGCTACTGCTGGAATCTAAATACCAACTGGAATCCTAAGAAATCAATATTCTTATCAGTATCTTATGAAATTAAAGTTCTTTTTCTTGCAAATACCAAATTCTTTTATGACCAAGTACCTTAAAAAGGCGCAATATTATAACACATTAAAAATATAATTGTACTCCAAAAAAAAAACAGAATACAGAAAAACATACCCTGACTAAAAAAAAATATATAAATAGTACAGCGATGCCAATTTAGCGGTTTTTCATAGCACAAAGTGAAAAATACAAGTAAAAACGTTAAATTCAATTTGTCCGAATTCATGAACACCCACAATGCAAAACATTTTGAATACAAATGAATTTAAGTGCAAAAACACTTCTTAGTGATTAAAATATTTTTAACGTTAAGAAAAATTTAAACATTTTAGCTCAATAATTTTGTTTGAGTAAAAAATCTTTTTTTACTAATTTTTGTAAAAAGTATTTAAGTGTAGTCGTCTTTGAGCTTAAACATTTTTTAGAGACAAAAGTGCTTTGTATAATTTTTTTGGTTTAAGAATGTCATTCATTCTAAGCGAATTTGAAACTTATTCGACGGTTTTGCTCGTAACTTCTAAACGCCTAGACCGATTTGAATTTCGAAAGTATCCTATTGCAAAAAGATTATAATTTTTTTCAAAATTTTTGTTTTTTTACGTACTTAAAAAAAAAAATCCCAAAAAATTCTTAAAAGCGTTCTAGTATGCGATTTTTAAGTTTTAAAATTTAAATCTCATTTTTGAAAATGTTTGTACTCTTTTTTTGAATTTTTTTGAATTTTTTTTGTGTAAAACTTCTATCGATTCTACAAATTTTTTGCCCAGGAGGATCGTGGGATAACGATTGTTACTATTTTTTAAAATTTTTTGAAAAAATTTTATTGTAATTTTCCAATCTTAAAATCATTTCTATTGCTCGAATGGTGCGTCATAGAGGGGTCCTTTATAAGACCGACCCCCATTAATTTTTTCGTTTTAACATTTCTTTGGAACAAATAATATAATATATATATATTATTGATCAGTGATCGATTCTAAGACATTCTACTGATGTCCGTCCGTCTGTGGAGGACACGATACAGTACAAAATAAAAGAGCTTCCTCCAGTAATTTGGCACGAATATGTCTAACAGTAATAGGCAGGTTAATTTCGGATAGGCAAAATCGGACCACGGGGAAAAGTTCCCCCTTGAAGAACTAAACCAACCTATAAAAACTGCATTTTTACAAGATTTTTTATACTTTTATTAAGCAAATTAAACTTTTTTTGTCAAAAGAAGTTGGACATTCTTCAGTCGGACCCAAAGGATTAGAAGATTTCGTCATTTTTTTTTTTGCCCGCCCACTTTTGTTGGCGTAAATATGAAAAATGTATTTATATAATGGTAAGACCGTATTACTTTAGTGCAAGAAGGATAATAAATAAACTTGTAAACATTTACCGCTAGAAAAAAAGTGTACCCAATGACCCCTTACGACACCTACCCCTTAGCCCGAAAAAACGCCCCTGATTTTCTTTATTTTTCGACATGTTGGAGGGTATAAAGGATTTGGCACAGCCAAATTTAACACTATCACTTGTTTTTTTGTTAATTTTGTCATTAGACGTTAGTTTTCTCTTCTCTTTTGGCACCCTTTTGCAGCTTACATGAACAGATAGACGGACCTTGCACAATCAAAATGTGTTTCTGTGTAGATCGGTAATCTTGAAGGTGTTTCTGGGACCAATATATCGGGCGTTTACAAAAATCAGCACACATTTATTGCACTCTATACTACAGAGTGGTACATTTATAAATTTAGAAATGAAATTATGATTCGTCTTGGCGATTTTTGATTTGTAGACATTAAACGCTTTTCGTTTGAAAACTTTTCGCTTTTTACTTTAAAAAATTTGTCAGCACTAACTGTAAGTTAAACCACCCTTAATACCCAATATAAAGGATCAGATGTTAGTTTTCCCAACAATGGAAAAAGAAACAGAAGAGAAACGATCACACATACAACACCCAATTTCGTTGATTCTAACCGTTTTTGGAAGTCTAGGGGATGAAAAGTCACCACAAAATACTACTACATATACAGATTATTCAAAATGTAAATGTATTAGTAAATCACCTTTATTGGAAAGGTATGAATGAGTATGGTTAAGGGCAGTTGGGAGAGAAGAGACAATAAGAAAAGGAACATTATTTCTATACAATTTTTAAAGTGGTGTTTTGAATAGTTTTGGTGTAAAGAACGTTACTGCTAACGCCACTGCTATTAGCTTATGTTGTTCCAGGATAATGCTGCTGCAGAATTTTTTTTCAGCTACATAGACACACATGATGATGTATTATTAAAGGTTTGTTGTTTTTTTTTAAATATATATAAATTTTATACAATTCATTGTGAAACGACAGAACAAACGTATGTTTTATGTATATATGGTTGCAACAACCATCAGTCAGTCACTGAAGTCATTTCCGTTGGTAGGACGTTTGTTGCAAGAGACGCCCCATGACATTATATTACGAGACATCGGGCACGCGACACACTACAAAAGCAGCTGTTCTTGGAATTTTTTTTTGTGTTTAAAATTTTCCAATTAAAGTAAAAGAAAATTCTTGTAATATTACATCAAAGTTTCTGTTAGTTGACATTTAAAACTCCAACACTCAACAACGTTTAACGGAAACTAAAATTTTTCGGAAATTTTTTTAAATTGGATTTAATTAAAAAAAAAGCTTTTTTTAAAGCTTTTTATTAATTTAATGGCAACTTTAAGTGTTTTAAATTATAATTTACCCTCAGGATTAACCATGAAATTAAATAATCAAAATTCTGCAAATACGGGAAATTCTTTAAGTAAAACTTTTAATAAAATAACGGTACAAAATGTGTTAAGTGAAAATAATGGCAGCTCTTTAAATATAACAAATGCCAATAACCCCAATGCTATAGTAAGAAAGATTAAAGATTTTGGTATGATTGGTTCAGTGAATAATGCCTCCGGAGCAGTAAGTTTAAAAATAAATCCACGCAAAAGACCTTTAGTGGAGAATAAACTAAATTTATCGATAAACGAAAATAAAGTTACAGCCTCGGCTACAAAAAAACCCAAGTTAACCAAAGAAGAAAGAGCAGCATTAAGAGCAGCTAAAAAATCTACTAAAGAAAATGCCAATACCACAACACCAATTATCTTGAATCAGCCTTTAGCTTTGTTACATCAAACTAAGATACCTGGAACACCAGGACGTAAAGGTTTACCTTTGCCACAGGCAGTGGCCAGACGTAATGCTCGTGAAAGAAATCGTGTTAAACAGGTTAATAATGGTTTTGCGGCTTTACGAGAACGTATACCTGAGGAAGTGGCTGAAGTTTTTGAAAATCAAGGTAGCAAAGCTTCCGGTAAAAAACTTAGTAAAGTGGAAACCTTAAGAATGGCTGTGGAATATATAAGATCTTTAGAAAGATTATTAGGATTTGATTTTCCTATAGGCAGTGGCCATCATCAGTATCATACATCTTCAAGTGGTGAGGAAAGTTTTAGTTTTATAAAAGATGAATTTGATGCTTATTCTCCCTCAATGGATGAACAATTTGATGATTCTGTAAGTCACTATGATACCGAAGAATATTTTAATAGCAATAACACCACCAGCAACCAACAAGCACAAATACCTTTGCCATCTCCCTCTTCTCAACCCATTATACAAATGGATATGCTACCTAACATTACCACACTCAATGGTTTACAATATATAAGAATTCCAGGGACAAATACCTATCAACTATTGACTCCGGATATATTTGTGGGTTCGGCCTCCTCACCACCATCTTCTACAATCGATGAAGAACATTTTAATGCATTAATTGACACTAATTGTGTAAGTCCTTCATCATCTGCTTCATTATCATCGCCCATACAACAAGGTACAACAACTACAGCTGATCTACATGCCATACCACCACCATCATCATCAATTAATTCCATAGAGGTTATTCAGCAAAGGGTACAAGAAACAACACCTGTCTTATCAACAGTAACAGTAACTGCAACAACATTAACTAATGGAGAAAATTTAAAAGAAGGGTCTTCAACATTATCATCAACATCAACATCATTATTATTATCGCCCGTGCCACAAAACCAACAACAGCACCAACTATTATTAACAACATCATCCCCCAGTGCAAGTAGTAGTTGTAGTAGTAGCAGTCGAAGTGCAAGTACTAAAAGTCCAGTATTACATCAGCAACAACAAGCAACATTATCACCTGCCTTGGCTAATGATCAACGTCATCATCATCAGCCGCAACAACAACAGCAACAACCTGGCTTAAGACAAACGTGTGCCGGTAATCAACAACACCAACAACATCAGCAACAAGAACAACAAGAATTTCTACTACCATCAAGAGCAACGTTACACATGATTAAACAAGAATTTGAAGATCCCTCCATAATTTATCAACAAACTTCATCATCGCCTTCACAATTTCATCATCATCATCATCAGCAACAACAGTTATATCATTCTGCCATGTCTCCACCTATCGATCGTCATACACCCACTACTTCGTCAGCCTCATCATCTTCTACGGTTTTACAGCAATTTTATTCGCCAGAACAATCATCATTTTATGAAGGTGTGGTTAATCTTAAAAAGGAATTCAATGAGGTTTTGTTGGATGCCTCCCACAACTCCAATGTTTTGTCGGATGAAAGTATGATTGAAGCTATTGATTGGTGGGATGCTCATACACCCAAATCGGATGGTGGTTCCGTTATATTGTAGAGGTTTTAGTAAGATTTTAGTAACCCAGCAAACATTTGGTTTTAGAAAAGAGTTTGAGAGTGTTTTAGAAAATTTTATTTACAAGAAAGGTATTCCAACTTGAAAAACAGTCTTAATTTAGTTTGGCATTTGCGGGACTTCTCACTAACTTTGGCTTTACGACACCCTAGAGTTATTTTTAATCGTTCTTGGCCAACGATTACATATACAGACAAACGGACGGACAGACAAATGAACGAAAGAAAAAACACCACGAAATCGTCTTAAAAAATAATTCTTAGTCATCGGGCCCTATATTTAAAGGTTGCACTGGGACCAATATTCGGGGTTTTAGAAACATCAGTAAAAAATCGTTAAAAAGCAATGTTTTGTACCCTTCAACCACTGTATTTGTCATTCCGTGTGTACCATATCAAAATATCGGTCAGGGACCCCATAAAGTATATATGTTATTGAATGTATGAATGTCCGTCCGCCTGTCTTTAGGTTTAAGTTTATCACGAATATGTCTTATTTAGAACGAATGTTAAGTTCGGAAATGTGCCAAATCGGATCAGGGGGAAAAACATAAAAAAAAAACAAATTAAAAAACAACTTTAAAAACACAATTTTTTTACTGGTTTTTTGCATTTTTATTAAACAAATAAAACATTTTTATATCAGAAGACATTCATAGTCCTGAACTTCAACCCAGGGGAATAAAATATTTAATTTTTGTGTGGCCTCCATTTCACTTGCTGTCATAAATAATATCATCTTATTAAAGAAGCTTTTCTTTAATTTGATGAAACTTGTCATTAAAAGTGTTGACACTTTTCACATTGTTATCTAAATATGTCTTCAAGTCTTTAGGAAATGACATATCACAATTTTCTAATTGTAAGTCGTGAAAATTCCTTGACTAGGGTGTTCAATCAATCGTGGTTTTTTATTTTATTGTTTGATTAAACTATTAATCGACATTTTGCTTTTTTAATGTATTCGATTAAATGAATAAAGTTTTAAAATTGATCGATTAATCGAATAATTTCAAATTCAGAAATTTTTTAAATTTGCAAGATTTTTTTGTCAAAATAAAAAATTCATAAAAAATCTATTGTTATTAAACACCGCATCATTATATTGATTACACCGTCCGACAAAAATTAAAAAAAGTCGTTGAACACGAACTGGATACTATAAGTTTGAAACTAGAAAATAAATGTAGTAAAACAGCATTTACAGTTTTTCATTTCGCGATCCTGTTTCCTTTAAAAAGGACTTCAAAGATTTAGAGGATTAAATTTTATAAAATATATATATTTTTTTAATATTTGTACTTGTCCTAGGATGCCACTATTGACAGCAAATGAAAGAGGAGGATCTCCTCTAATTTTCCTATTTTAGTATTTTTACATATCAGGAAAAAGGAGGAAAGTAACATCCTTTCAAATATGTATCCTTTCATATCATTAAACGTTTTGAAGAAAATATTTTGATAATGTTTTTCAAATGACTTTATTCACATCCTTTTATCCTGATATGACAAAATAGAAAAATGGATAAATTAGGGGAGAACTTCCTCTTTCATTTTCTGTTACCAGTGTCATCCTAGGACAATTACAAATATTTCAAATATATTTTACAAAATGTATCCTTTAAAACTTTGAAGTCCTTTTAAAAGAAAACAGAATCACGACATGAAAAACTGTAAATGCAGTTTTACTCCATTTGCATCTCTACACCTAGAAAAGTTTTACAGTAACTATTTACGGTTATTCAAAAAGTTTTTAGTTAAAGTTGTTTTAAACGTTTTATCGTTTGTTTTTCAAGGAAAGTAAAATATTGAATGATTTATACAGTTGTAAAAACAATAAACTACAAAAGTTACGGAAAAATATTTTTACCTATCAGTTAAATTATTTGTGACTGATTATTCCGTATAATTTTACAGAAGTACGGTTTTTGTAGTTTGTTATTCAAAAAATTTTATTTTTACTTCACAAAATAAGAAAATGTAAGCAGTTAAAATAACTGAAATATCGTTTGTTTTTACGGAATGTCTAGTCATTTATTAACGTTTAAAAATAACTGAAAAATTATATTGTTTCAAATGAAATATGAGTAGTCCGTTTTTTAAAAGGAAAAACGATTGTTTTAAACGGTTTTTCAGTTGACTTTACTTACAAAATATTTTGAGTGTACTTTCGGACGTATATCATCCAGTTCCAGTTTACAGAAGGCGAACGATACACACGAACGAAAATTTTACACTCAAAATATTTTGTAAGTAAATTCAACTGAAAAAAAGTTTAAAACAATAGTTTTTCCTTTTAAAAAACGGACTACTTATATTTCTTTTGAAACAACATACTTTTTCAGTTATTTTTAAACGTTAATAAATGACTAGACATTCTGTAAAAACAAATTATATTTCAGTTATTTTAACTGTTAACCATTTTTTTTTGTGGAGTAAATTTTTTTTTTTTTGAATAACTAACTACAAAAACCGTACTTCCGTAAAATGATACGGTATAATCAGTTACAAATATTTTAACTAATAAAATTATTTTTCCGTAAATTTTGAAGTTTATTGTTTTAACGACTGTAGAAATCATTCAATATTTTAGTTTTTTTGAAAAACAAACGATAAAAATTTTAAAACAACCTTAACTAAAAACTTTTTGAATAACTGTAAATAGTTACTGTAAAACTTTTCTAGGTGTACATGAATTTTGCTGTTGCTACAAAAACAAAACACATGTAAAATTTTCGATCGTGCGTATCGTTCGCCTTCTGTAAATTTGCACTTACAACGAGAGTCTCCCTGGTCTCCCGATCTTCATAAAATTTGGATGTATTTTTCAGAACAAAAATTAGTTCGACACGTATTTTTTTAGGGGACCAAACTCATTTTTAGGGGGGTCGATTTGTATGGGGGGAAATTGACTTTGTCAGTTTTTTACTATTTACGCCTATTTTGACAAAAATAATATAGGCATATGTGGTATCAGATTAAAGGTATTTAAAATAAAATACTCTCTTGGTGCTATAAACGTGCCAAAAAAGTTTTTATATTTAGTACCTTTTTTACAAAGAGTACATTTTTTACAAAAAGTACCTTTTTTATAAAAAATACCTTTTTTATAAAAAAATTATTTTTTTTACAAAGAAGTACATTTTTTAAAAAAGTACTCTAACAAAAAAATACCCCTTTAAAAATATTACTACCGTTTTACAAAAAAGGTACATTTTTTACAAAAAAGTACCTTATTTAACAAATTGTAACTTTTTTTTTCAATAATTAACTTTATGTATAAAAGGTATCTTTCTTTACAAAAAGTAACTTTTTTACAAAAAGGAAATTTTTTACAAAAGGGATTATTTTACCAAAAATGAGATTTAAAAAAAAGTTAACTTTGGAAAAAATTCCATGTTTACAAAAATACCCCTCTAAAAATTACAACCGTTTTACAAAAATAACGGACTTTTAACAAATTGTATTTTTTTTAAAGGACCTTTTTTACAAAAGTTTATTTTTTTAATAATTTACTTTTATTATAAAAGCTATCTTTCTTTACAAAATGTACATTAAAAAAAAAAAAATACCTTTTTACAACAAAATACCCCTTTACAAAATACAACCGTTTTACCCTTGTCCGATTTTGCCCGATTTGTACTTTTTTTACAAAACGCACCTTTGCAACAAGTAAACTTTTTAATAAAAAGTAAATTTTTTTACAAAAAGTATTTTTTTACAGAAAGTATTTTTTTACAAAAAGTATTTTCTTACAAAAAGTATTGTTTTACAAAAAGTATTTTATTACAAAAAATACCTTTTTAAAAAATTTAAATTTTTTCAAAATGGTTGTTTTTTTTTCAAAATGTTTGTTTTTTACAAAAAGCGTCTTTTTTACGAAAAGTTCCTTTTCTACAAAAAGTACACTTTTACAATTTACAAAAAAAAATCTTTTGTCACAAATGTGTAGTATTTTTTAAAAAAAAATATTTTTTTTACAAACAGAATGTATTTTTTTACCAAATGTATATTTTTTTACAAATATAATGTGTTTTTTTACCAAAAGTACATTTTTATAAAAACTTATCGTTTTGCAGTAAATTTGTAAAAATATCATGTATACAAAATTTAACTTTATTAAACGCGTATGTCAGAAAAATTAACGAATGAGTCAGAAGAACCAGAAGGAACAGTCAAATAATGGCATGGTGCACCACCACCTTCTAGATTTGAAGAAATTGACTCATAATTTTTTATCAAAAAAGCTATACAATTATTATTTTTTTTAATATTTTGTTATTTTAATCTTATGTTCATTAATTTGAAATTTGATTTGAAAAAGAAAATAGAAATGGTTAATATTTTCAAACTTAAAGGCGAATTTTTCAATTGGCGCCCAACTTGGGGCCCCTTTAAAAAGTCTTAAGTCTTTGAGGTTTTAAATTATGCTAATTTTTTTAAAATTATAGTGTTTATAAAAAATACCATTGGAAGCTCAAAAAAAAATATTTTAAATACACATATTTTATTTTTTAAATAAAAATATATCATTTATATGTATTTTGGGGAATTATTTAAAAATCTAATCTAAATATAAAAAAATGCTATATATAATCTTTAAGCTTTTTTAAATTAATTGTTTATTGTATATAAAAGTCAATATTAGTTATTAATTTTTGTATTTTTACTTATTTAAAGCAAAACAAACCAAATTGTATTTTATTATTTTTTTTTTACGTATTACATTAATAATTGGAAGACAATGATTTACTAAACAGAAAATTTTTAGAGTCTATTTAGTTTTTAAGAATTATTTTTAATGAAAAGTTTATAAAATAAATAAAAAATCAATTGTTTTTATTAAGAAAATTTTTATAAAATAAAAATGTAAAATGTTTAAAACTAAAATTGTAATGTTTTTAAATTTTGAAGGTCTACAGAGAGTTATCGTTAGGTTCTACTTATAATTTGAGCATTTAACTTATAATTGGAATATTCCATTTGTAATTGGAAGATTTTACTTGTAATTAAAAACCTCTATTTGTAATTAGTATACTTAAATTGTAATTCAAATTTGCAAAATCAGATTTCTCTGTCAGTGGAAAGTAAGATGCCGTCCAAACCAAAACAGCTGTAAATTTGGTAAATGAGCACAATGGAATCTAAGATAACTTACCTCTCACAAAAGGGAGCCATTGCTATTTTAACCATTAGGGCACACTGGGTTTGTACCCAGGGCCCCCGAACTAAAGGGGGCCCGAAATGGCAATAAATTCGATTACGGAAATGGAGTAAAATTTTTTTTAATTTGTTTTTTAAGAAAATTTCACATTTTCTTACAGAAAAATTCCTAGAGTCTAACAGATTTTTCGTATACATCTGAGACTTTTTCTATAGGAGAAATTTATCATATATCAAAAGTCTCAAATTTATAGATATTTTTCCTACGTAAAAAGTTTCAGACTGTGAAATATTTTTCGTACAAAAAAGTTTCAGATTCTGAGATCTTAAAAGTCTAAAGTTCATAGAAGTTTTGCCAAAATAAAATGTATTAGATTTTGAGACACTTATAGTATGCAAAATCTCAGATTCTGAGACATTTTGCGTATAGCACAAATCGCACTTTCTGAGACAATTTCATTTAGGATAAGTCTCAGGTTCTAAGACATTTTTCGTATAGAAAAAGTCTCAGATTTTTAAAAAAGCTTAAAAATTCTAAAACATTTTTCATAAAGAAATTGTCGCAGATTCTGAGATATTTTTCGTGTAGATAAACTTTAAGATTCTGAGACATTTTTCATATCAAAAAAAGGGTCTCATTAAAACTAAATTGTTGTACACAAATATCATGGTTTTAATAAGTAAAGAATAATAACCTCGAGCTAGAATATCCTTACTCAAAGTATTTATACCCTACACCACACTGTGGTACAGGGTATAATGATTTTCTGCTGATGTTTGTAACTGCCCGAAATATTGGTCCTAGACCCATCTTTAAGTATATCGATCGACTCAGAATCACTTTTTGAGTCGATTTAGCAATGTCCGTCCGTCCGTCCGCCTGTCCGTCCGCCTGTCCGTCCATCTGTCCGTCTGCCTGTCTTTATTTTAAAACAATTGACTTGAAATTTGAAACTTAAACCTCTCTTGGCCCAAGGACAAAGCCTATCGAATCGGTCTACATTTAGACCTATCCCCCATACAAAGGTCCTTTTTAGTTATGGCTCAAATGTCTCTAATAACCGTATTATAATTGGAATATTTTCAAAACTTGGCAGTTAAACGTGTTTTATATTCACAAATCACCATTCCGAATTTTAAAGGAATCGGATCAGTTCTTCTTGTAGCTTCTTGTGAAGATAAAACTTGTTTTATCTTCACAAATCACCATTCCGAATTTTAAAGGAATCGGATCAGATCTTGTTGTAGCCCCCATACAACCCACCTTCCCGATTTTCATATAAATCTCCCAAATTTCATGAAAATAGAAAATATTTAATTAAAATTTTGTTTGTGTATGTTAAGTGCGTACTTTAATAACCTTATCAAATCTGATTATCATCAGACCACTTTTGGACTTAGGCCCCATCTGAAAATATCTCCCGATATTCAGTTAAAGCGGTTTATTGGCAACAACTCGAAGCCATTTGTGAGTTTTTTTTACACTTATTAAAGATTTCACAAAATTTAAATCTAATCGGTCCATTTTTGAATTTGGGATCCATTTTCCGGGAAACTCTGGTGTAGAGTATGGTCGTTCTTGATTATATTTTCTTACTTGTTTTTTATACCCTCCAACTACAGTATGGGGGTATACTCACTTTGTCATTCCGTGTGTAACGCATCGAAATATCGGTCCTGGACCCCATATAGTGTATATATTATTGATCAGTGATCGATTCTAAGACTGTCCGTCTGTGGAAGACACGATACAGTCCAAAATAAAAGTGATAGACTCCTGAAATTTGGCACATATATGTCTTATGTTCATAGGCTGGTTAAGTTCGGAGATGGGCAAAATCGGACCAGGGGGGAAAAAGTTCCCCCTTGACGAAGTAAACCAACCCATGAAAAAAGGTTACTTTTTATAGGGGTTTTTGTATTTTTGTTAAACAAATGAAACGTTTTTATGCTTGAAAAAGTTCAAAGTCTTGGACTTGGACCAAGGGGATTTGAAAATTACTTTTTTTTTGGTCCGCCCCTTTTGTGGGCGTGGATATTAGCAAATAATTTATATAATGATGAAATTGTATATCTTTTGTACAAAAAGCATAGTAATTAAATTTGTAAAAATTTTTGACCAGAGAGAAGGTGTCTCCAAGGATCCGCGACAAGCCCCCCTCCCCCCAAACAAAAATGCCGCTGCAATTTTTTTTTTAGTTTTTTTTTTTAAACGTTGGAGGGTATACAAGATTCGGCACAGCCGAATTTAACACTCTCACTTGTTTTTATTTTCTTTGATTTAAAACGGTTAATAACACGAGTTAAATATGTAACAAAAAAATCATTTTTTTTTGCCATGCAACTTTTTACTTTCCAGCGGGGCCCCAAATTTTTGTGTGCCCAGGGCCCCGCCATACCTTAAAGCGGTTCTGATTTGGAGCCATTCCTGAATGTTTAGTAGAGAAATTTTACCGTTTAAATTTTCGGTAAGAAATTGGTTAAGTGCAGGAAAGTTTTTTTTAGCATTTGGAGGGTATTAAAGATTCCGGCACGGTCGCATTTAACACTCTCAGTTTTTTTAAACAAATTGAAAATTTTTAAGTCAGAAAAAAGTTTTTGATAAATAAAAATATTTTTTGTAAAAAAAAGTTTTTAACGAAAAAAAAAAATATTTTTGGTGAAAAAAAAGTTCTTAACAGCGTTGCCAGGTACTTTTTTCTGTTGTCCCCAAAAATATAACAAAATATCCCGAAAAATCCCCAAAGAAAAAATACTCTCTTTTTAATGACACAAAAAATTTTCTTCAATTTAAAAAAAAAATATCAAAAATCGTTGTTAACATTAAATTTAGGTTGTGTTATTAAATGGATTTAATTTCGAATATCGCCAAGAAGTCTCCAAATTATTTTGAAAACCCCTATAAAAACCTCTAACCCCCAAATGAGACTTCTTGTCTTTTTCGCTCGCGTGAAATCCCCAACTTTTGGGATAAATCCTCAAGATTGACAGCCCAGGTTCTTAATGAAAACAAAAAAAATGTTTTATCGAATGAATTGTATTCTCTCGACAGATTAAAGGAAATAATTATTCTGGTGGGTTTGTTTTATTAAAAATTTTAAAAGTTTATTTTCATTTAAAGTTTATAACGGTTTTTATAAGATCACCTTAAATTGTTAAAAAAAAACTTTATATACTTGTGAGACCCCATATGTTTTTTTTTTTTTGAATACTTTTACACATATGTAGGTCCTTTGAAACATATGAAGTAGGTTTTATTTATTGTATATCCTTTTCATTGCTATTAAGTTTTTTTTACTTTGTATTTTCTTTCATTTAAGAATTTTGACGCAATGACTTGGTAACGTCCTTTTTTGACATTTTCTGATATTATTTCTATATTGTCAAAGTTTTTGTTCCGTTTTATTTTGCATTCCTTTAAAAGGGGTGTATTTTTTCTTCATATAAAATTGTATTGTATTAATATAAAAAAGGGGTTTCATTAAATTGAATAGTTTTTTTTTGGTATTGTTTAACAATTTAATATTTTTACATTGAATAGAGAGTTTTTGTTGACAAAAGAATGAAAATATAAAAAATACAGGTAAATAAGTTTCTACTTGAAAAGAACTTGTCGTTTTGTATTGTTTGGTGTTTTTATTTGTCCTTAATTTCAAGTTTTTTTTTCTTAAGGAAACAGGCGACGTATGTATATTTTTTTTTGACAGTGAGTTGAGAATTTGTAAAGAAATCACTGCGTCTTAGGATTTTTTTTTTGTTTTCACATTATAATTAAAAACAGTTGTTTGACTTCATATGTGAAGGGGTGTTTCTTTTTTACAAGTTTGGCTTTGGAATAATGTAAGGCTTTTAAATATGTGTATGATCTCATTAACAACACTATCACACATTTTGGGGAAAAAATCAAAATCTGGCAGCCTTGTATTAACACAAATGGGATGTAGATCGAAAAAAACATTTCAGTAAAATTTTTCTTAGCTTTTCAAATCGTTTTTTTTAAATTTTTGATCAAAATGTCGAAATTTTCGTTTTTTTAACGTAGTTCTCACTAGGTTAAAAAATTAGGAATATGAATATTTGATCTTTAGACGACAATAAGGCGAGTATTCACTTCTTAGTTTGGGGAAAATCTTTTTTTATTCAAAAAATTGTTTTGCAGGGAAGCTCTGGCCGAATTTGAATCACTAGTTAAGATTTCTTGTTTAGAACGACTTTTTCTATAGAAAGACTTTTAAATTTAGAAAAATGTATCACAGAAAATAATATCGTATATTTTATTTTAATTAAAACTTTAATTGTTTTTTAATTTAATATTAATTAAATTTTTAATTAATATAATTAATTGTTTAATTAAATTTTTAACTTTATTTAATTAACATTTTAATTGTTTTCAAATTTAGAATTAATTAAATATTTAATTAATTGTTTAATTAAATTTTTAGCTTGACTTAGTTTTGTTTTTTATTCCCTACACCACTCTGTGTTACAGGGTATAATGAGTTTGTGCTGATGTTTGTGGCTACCCGAAATATTGGTCCTAGACCTACTTTCAAGTATACCGATCGACTCAGAATTACTTTTTGAGTCGATTTAGCGATGCCCGTCCGTCCGTCCATCCGTCTGTCCACGAAGATACATGTCGCAATTTTCAATCAATTGACTTGAAATTTAAAACTTAAGCATCTTTTGGCCCAAGGACGAATCCTATTGAAATTATAGAAAATTGGTCCATGTTAAGACCAAGCCCCCATACAAATGCCCCCTTTGGATTCGGCTTAAATTACTCTAATAGCCGTATTATAATAGATATCGCTTTGAAATTGAGCAGGTAATTAAATTTTGTATGAACAAATCACCACCAAATTTCAAAGGAATCGGGTCAGTCCTTCTGGTAGTCCCCATACAAACCACCCTGCCGATATCTACATAATTCCCCCAAAACTCATAAAAATGGAAATATTTGATAAAAATTTTATTTTTAGGTGTTAAACGTGTACTTTAGTAACCTAATCAAATCGGAATATAATTGGACCATTTTTGGACTTAGTCCCCCAAATAAAAATTTCGACCGACATTCAGTTAAATCGGTCTATTTACAAAAAAATAAACCAATTCCACTACAATTTGATCTGTGTGTGTTTCTACACTAAATAAAGATCTAACAAAAGACAGATACAATCGGTCCATGTTTGGACTTGGGACCCATTTTCCAGAAAACACTGGTGTAGGGTATCATATGGTCGGTCTTGAGCGACTATAAATTTCTTACTTGTTTTTTGGTTTTGTTTTCCGTATGTACGCGAGTTTGTGTTTTTTTCTTGCATTGTATTACATACAAAAAAAATACGTAAGTATAAACGGTTTTCTGAAAGTTTTTTATATTTCTCATATAGTTTTTGAATTCTCGTTTTGTTTATAGTTTTATGTGTAAGTATATAAAAGGTTTATAATCAACTTTATAAAATTGTCTTACAAGGAGGATCTTTCACAGGGCACCCACCGATTGTCCTGAGACTTGCATATAGTAAAGAGGGGAGCAAAATAAGAGTTACCTGTTTTTTTAGCTGCCCAATTCCACACTTAGCGGGTCAAAGGGGTGGGAGAAAAACGAGATTTTTTTATTTTTTTGAGGATTTTTCCCATTTCTTCAAAAGAAACTATATGAACGTTTTATACAGGTCGAAAGGTTTTTTGAAGGCCTATCCACAATGGTGTATCGGTCGTGTCCAAATTCGGCTTCATTAAGTTCGTTATAGTCAAAATTTGATAATCGTTGGAGTAGTTTATATGGAGATGTACAGTAGGTGGAAAAAATAAGTTGTCAAAAAGAATATATGAAAATATAGTTTAATATTTTTTTTCTATAAAAAAAAAGATGCTGTTATTTTTACAAAATTATTTATCAAGAAAAAAAATCATAAACTAGAAAGAAAAATATTTAAATTAACACATTATTATTAACACATATTTCTCATAATATAAGCAAAAAAGCTAAATAGTCTCAAATTTCATGTGGAAGAAGTAAGTTGTCAAAACTTTGAAACAACAGGGTCCAGAGCAACAAAGGGATAATTTGCCTAGTAATCTATCGTGCATAGATCTCACTTGCTTTAAACACTGTCTTTTAGTTCTATAACTCCAATTTTTCAAAATACAGTCCTTCAATTCGTTGATATTTTGAGGTTTTTCTTCAGCTATTCGTATTCTTTGGATTCGCAACTGGTGAAACCCATTCTCGATTGGTGACAAACCGGGCCTTTGTTGAGACTATTTAAAAACATTTATATTTTGGTTCTAAAAGTATTTGGAAACTTTTTTGGAAGTGTGGATACCGAATTATCTTGTTGAAGGATAAAATTTGGTCCCATAAGATGTACTCCCTAAGGAATAGCCTGGTCTTCCAAAGCTTGTAGACACACTGTAGAAGTAACTTTTCCTTGTAATAATACTATATTACCAGGGCCATTTTAAGAAAGACATCCCCACATCATCAAACCTTTTTTTACCGACTTAGCGGTGGGTAAGGTGCATTTGTATGAAAGTTGCTGACAGTGCTGCGCCAAACTTACACCATGCTGTGAGAATATTTTAATCTTATCATGTATATATCAGCCCTCAATGCATTATACCGAAATTCTTGAGGTTTAAAAACATGTTTTTCATTTGGGTGACGTCTCTTTCCCCAATTAATTTTACTTAGGTAAGGTATTTTACAGGTAACTCGTCCATGTTCATTGTTTTGGCGTAATCTGCCTCGAATCGTGTATACTAAAGGAGCCACTTTGCCTTCATTAAGTAGCTGGACTCTTACTTTTGGGACTGATTTGAATGAATCGGAGTATGAAATTTCTAGAATTCGTCAATGGACCCGTTCTTAAGTTGTTTTTGGCCGTCCAGGGCGTGATTTTCAGAAACTCTATTCTCATCTTTATATACGCATATGACTTTCCATATAGAAGTTTTTGATTTATTTATTTTTTCTGCTATATATCTTTGAGTTTGACTATTCTTACATAAATTTAATACTATTTTTCGCTTTTATTCAGTCAATTGCTTTTATTTCCCCAAAGTTGATGCTCAAAGAACTTTTTTTTAAAGAATCAAAAAATAAGTCACTTTGTAGGCCTTGTATACAAATCCAACGACACCAGTTGCCTTTCCGAGAGCTTAAATAACCATTACAAATATTTGTTTGAGGAAATATACATTAATGAAACTATTAGCTTCCAATTATCCAACTGCACGATTAGCTTTCTACACTTGACAACTTATTTTTGCGGATTTATACGGATTTTCCCGAAAGCCCTTATTTTTTCATAAGGTGGCAACCCTTTTTTAAATTTAAGATTGGGCACCTAAACCAAAACAGGTAACTCTTATTTTTTCCCCCTCATTCCCATATTCAAGTTTCAGGACAATCCGACATTCTGAGTTTTTTTTCCTGTAGCATACTTCTAAGATTCAAAATTATTTTCCCTAAAGAAAAATTTTGAGATTCTTGGATTCTGAATTTTTTTTTAATTTTTTCATGTTCTCATTTTTCATGATCTCAGAAATTCTGAAAAATATTTTACACTGTCAAATTTTTCTTCTATTTTCTCCTCTTCCTTTCTTTTCCTCTTCCTTTTCTTTTCTTCTATTCACTTTTCTTCTCTTAGCATTTCTTTTTCTTCTCTTCCTTTTCTTTTTCCTTCTTCTTTCTTTTTCGAAATCGGTTTGGGGGTAATTGTTAGAATATTTTTTTTGCAAAGTCGGCAGTAATTAGCAGATTGCTGATATGATATAAACTTGATGTAATTCAAGTATGTGTGGAAATCGACGGGGATTATTTTATGATTTCTTCTGAATCAAATCTAAATCAGCAAATTGTGCAATGGTCTGAACAAAGTTGTTTGCTTGTTGGACGCAAAATTTGAAAGTACAAAGATCTCTCATATGCCTCAAACTCGGTATATTTTCAGCAACTACATATCGAGGGCGAATATTCAAAACTTTCTACCTTATATATTATTATACTGCAGATAGCAAGTTTTGAATATTCGTCCTCGATATATTTTTTGGACTGTCTCAACTATAAGTCGATAGATTATAACTACTTGAAAATTTGATTTTCTCTAAGGTTTTTATACCCTCCACTTACAAGGAAGGTATCCTATAGCTTACACTCCGATTGTCCTGCACTTTTAATATGTTATAGAGGAACAAAATCTAAGATTTACCGGTTTTTTCTTATCGGCTATCGTGCTGGTTAAAGGGGGAAATGGGAGGGTGAAAAACGGTATTTTTTAAATTTTTTTAGATTTTTTTCATATTTGTTCTAAAGGAACTATATGAACTTTATATATGGAAGGAATGGTTTTTTTAAGGCCTATCCAACGGTGTGTCAGACTTGGCAAAATATTTCTTGTTTAAGTTGGTTTTTGTCGAAAATGTGTAAATGTTGAGCTATAATTTTTTATAAGGTGGCTACTCTTTTTTAAACCACCGGGATAGCCGATAAAAAGTAGTGTGTTAAACTAAGTTTTTGGTACATAGTATATTAATTGCGGAGCAATCGGAGTGTAAGCTATGGGATACCTTCCTTGTAAGTGATAGAGGGTATATTTAAGTTTTTCAGTCCGTTTGTAAGTCATCGAAATATCGGTATATATATTATTGATCAGTGATCGATTTTAAGACATTCTAGCGATGTCCGTCTGTCTGTCCGTCTGTCCGTCTGTAGAAATGGTAAGCACGGCCAAAGTATTAAACAGATATAACTAAAACTTAGTATATTTACTTGTTGTTGCCCTAAGTAGTTTGGTATTGCATTTGAGCGAAATCGGTTCACCGGTTCAAAAGTTATGAAAGAAAATGTAAGGACACATCGAAAATTTTGGTACATTCAACATAATATCTAAAAATACAAAATGCTTTAATTTGGCTGCTGGTTGACACATGTGAACAGATTTATTTAAACAAGTACAAACATATTTTTTTACAAAAAAAAATTCCGTCAAATTTTTTTTTCACCAAAAAAATTTTTCCGCGGATTTTTTTTTGTTTTTTCAAATAAACTTTTTTACATTGTGGAGGATATCAATACATTCGGCAAGGTCGAATTTAACTTTTTACTTGTTTATTATAGCTTTATTTCAGATATATTCAGATCAAATACAAGTATCTGTTTAAATATTCACAAAAACCTAAAGCATTTGATTTCCTCAAAAAAATGCTTATAGCTAGTTCGAGTTATACTCATACATTACCATCAACAAAAATACGTTACAAATTTATTTAAATTAGTTTTGGTGCAATAATTGTTTCTTGAACGACAAGAAAATGAAAACATATGAGCTTTTATTGGTGTTTTGTATTTTTGTTTTTAAAGGATACACATAAGAAAGGATATATATCATTAACATATCAGTAGAATTATTGTAGCGTAAATTAGGTGTTATTTCTGTTTGAGAAACATGTTTCCCTTTAGAAAAAAAAAATAACGAAACCCAAATGAGTTTGTATGCAAATTACTATAATAGAAAGGAACAAGAACCATATGACTCGAACAGTCTCAGTATGGGTATGGAAAACATGCCAGTGATCATTATACAAGTAGAAACGAAGACAAATGGAACGAAAAATAGTTTAAACAAGTTCATTTTTGAGTTTTAGAATTCCCTAGCATGGTGTCTACGTTCTAATTTCAATGAATTTTTGGTTTGTGTCTGAAATTCATTATATTTTAAAAATAACACCAAACCACCCTAATTGGGTTTCTTTTAAAATTACAAAAATAAAAATAAAAAAGTTTTCTTTGTTTGGATCCTTTTTAAAACACTTTTTTTTAACCTCTGTTTAAAGTAAACATAAATCTCAAACAAACCCTTATCCTGTCAAAAATAATACACAGAATTATCAAAAGATGGTTAATTGCAAAACTTATTTTAATTAATTGTAAGAAATACTTACAAAATAAAAAAAAAACACTTTTGTTTAAGAAATCTAAAATTTTTTTTTTGTTCTTCGTTAATTAAAAATTATTGCTAAAAATTTGCTATTGTTAAAATTTCTTCAAGAAAAAAAAAAAAGATGAAAATTATTTGCACCTCTTTTTATTGATTGTTTTGTATTGTTAAATTGTGGTTCCCATATAAATTTTTTTATAAAGATGAAGAAATAGAAAAAAAAAACAATAAATTAATAGCTTAATACAATAACAAGTTACATGGTTCATTAATATTTTGCACATAAATTTTATATTCGTATTGTTTTGATATAAAACTAGTGAATTGCTAAATTATATAGGGTAGTAGAACCACTACTACTTCTACTAAATATTCTTTGTTTAAAATTGGGTGTTTGTACCATATGGTGAATTGTTGTCCTTTTTTTAGATTTTCAACATAGGCACATGTGCGCAATTTATACGTAATATACAAATCCCATGTATGGTTCGTTGATTAGGAGTGTGGGAAAATTATGTTAATGTTTTAAAAAAATAATTCGGTTTTATTAGAAAAAGACTTAATGAGCACGGCTAGTCGGAACCAGCTGTAACCTAAACGCGATTTGTTTGACTTTAAAATTTCACTAAAACCTGATGTAGAGGAAAAGTTTGGAGACCGGATTTATGACCAGAAGAATAATTGTAATTAAGTCTGGGACGCCATAAAGTATATATATTCATAATCCCCGTGTTAAATGTTGAGTAGTCTTATAATTGAAGCCCATTTTACAGATTTTTCTTTTGAGTGTAGCATACTAAAAAGAAATATAATCGTTAACAGCAGCCTTAGGGATTTTTTAAAAATTTGTTAAAAAAAATATCACAGGATCATAAAGAACTTCCATCACGCAACTCAATCTCTTGAAGTCATGTGTAAAAATCAACATGACATTTAACACAAAACCTTTTTCATGTCTTAAAAATTGTCTTAAATTAATAGTGTCATACAATTGTGCAATGAACTTTTAAGTATCTACAACTACATTACATGAAATGTACTTAAAAATACCAATTTCGTCAAAAAAAATCTTATAAATATCACTTGTGATAAAGGAAATGTAAAGAAATTTATAAACTCACAAATGTTTACAGCATTATTTTCCCATTTACCTTATGGTGGTAGTCAAAAGTCTTGTCATATTAAAAATATATTTCAAAACTCCAAAAAAACACTTGAAAATTCATTCATACTTTAGTGGATATTGAAGTAATTTTTCATGTCTCAATACATTTTGAAAATCTCATATTACAAAGCTAATTTTAAATGTGTACGACAGAGAGCACATACCAGTGTTGCCACAAAAGAATTTCGAAACTAAACATTGATGCAGTCAATATTTCACATGAAATCTTAAACTACACGTGTAATTTTATTATACAACACTTATACATAGATGTTCTTCGGATTTTATATAAACCCGCAAAATAGTACATTTTTTATTAAAGGTACCTAAATAGTTTTTTTAAAAAAATAGTACTTTTGTATAATAAGTAAAAAAAGTACTTTTGTATAAAAAGTACAAATAAGTACTTTTTTATAGTACATTTTTTACAAAAAAAAAAAAAATGTAAGAGACAAAAAATTTAAAAGATTGTATGAAGTAAAGAGAGATTACTAAAAATATAATTGTAGTGTTAAAAACTGTAAAGATTTTTTTTATATAATCTATTGATATGTCAACCAATACAGCAGTAACAGAAGAAAAACGACTATTTGTCAAATCATATTAATGTGGTGGTTGCATCGTCTAAGGTGCCTGTCAGCCTGTGTTTGTTAATAATATAGATGGGCATATGGGCAGATTAGAGTGTGATTCACGTGATTCCGTGATCAGGCGTGAGTGTGACTGTCTTCAATTTTACTCACGTGATTGTGAGTGAGTGTGATTGGAAAAAAAATGCATGAGTGAGTGTGCGTGAGTAAGATTTTTGCGTGAGTGAGTGTGCGTGAGTCGATTTTTTAAGTGAGTTTGCCGGATTTATTTTCTCTTCAAATTCCTTTCGTACCAAAAAAAGCAACAAAAAAATTGTAAAATTTGTCTTAACTTAAGATTTCGTCCCGAAAAATGCAAAAAAATGTGAAATTTCGCTGAACTTTAAATTTTACTGAAAATTTTAAAAGATTTTTGAAATTTTACTTTCTGATTTTTTTTTGTATAAATAAGAGTTTCGTGAGTGTGAGTCAACGTGAGTGTCAGTGAAGCTTGAGTGAGTGCACGTGAGTGTAAGTTGTGTTATATTTACTAACGTGATTGTGAGTGAGTGTAAGTAGAAAAAATATGCTCGTGAGTAAGTATGCGTGATTCAAAAATTGCTGTCGTGAGTGTGAGTCAAAATCGGGGGGTGAAATAAAGCCATAGGCAATAAGGCCATATGGCCTTATTTCTCAATTCAATGGGAAATAAGGCCATATGGCTTTATTACCAACACTATTGAGCAATAAAGTCATATTGATTTTGCAACCAAAGTGGAAATAAAGCCATATCAGTTGAAAATGTGGAAATATATTTCCCCGTAAATCCTGCTACCCAAAAAAAAATTTTAGCGAAGCCGCTAAATTAATTTATGGAGTTTGTAATCCCTAAGCCCGGCCGAAGGCCGGCTACGCAGAAAAAAAATTTTTTTTTGACTATCTTTAAATAAAAAAAAAACACATATACCAGGAACCTCGGAACTTAGAGGGGTCTAGAGGCACCAATTTTTTATTGGCAGGGTTTTTAATTTAAAGATTGTTTTACACAAAAAGTTTTCCTGTGTTGCCGGCCTTCGGCCGGGCTTAGGGATTACAAAATCCATGCATTAAACCCACCCTCTCCGCAAAGTAAAGTTTTCTAGGGTAGCAGGCCTTTGCGCTATCAAATTTGTTATGCCTCAAAAAGGCCTGATAACCAACATAGCTTTGGTTTGCAGAGAGGGTGGGTTTAATGCATGGAGTATGTAATCCCTAAGCCCGGCCGAAGGCCGGCTACGCAGAAAACCTTTATTACAAAAACAAAAATCATAGAAGTCGTAATTTCGACATTTCGCCCAAAAAAAATGTTTTGGATTTTTTGACAATTTTGTTTTGCGAGAAATAACATTTCTAGACTTATCATTTTGGGCTATATGTCGCAGCTTGGGCAATATGGCATTTACGGTTTTGGGCGATAAGACCTTGGGCGCTATGTCCGTGCGCCATTTCAAACTCCATTAATTAATTTAGCGGCTTCGCTAAATATTTTTTTTTTGGGTAGCAGGATTTACGTAAAAATATATTTCCACACTCTCCGCAAAATAATGAACATTTTTAAAAAATATTTAAATGAGTAACAAAGCCTTTATTTCCAACAGTGGTTGGTAATAACGCCATATGGCCTTATTTCTCAACTCTTTGGGAAATAAGGCCATATGGCCTTATTGCCTATGGCTTTATTTCACCCCCCCGTCAAAATCCACTCACGCCCCCATCTCTAGTTAATAGTATGAATATGCAAAAAATATCCGTGGTTCGATTCTCGATTAAGGTAAATGTTTATAAAAAATTCACATACATGAAAAACAATTTCCTATTAAAAGAAAAATAGACATTGAAAATCCTACTGATGATAACACTAACTGTAGCGGTGTTCTATAACTCTCGAATCGAAAGATTTCTCACATGAAATATGAAAAACGAAACAGAAACATCGTGAATCGGCACAAAACCTGACTTTTCGCATTCGACTGTTTCTGTAATTTTGTTATGCGGAAACTTTCTGTCAAATATGATTTTTTTCAAAATTATTGGAAAGATGCGAGAAAAACTGTTTCTGTAAACCAATTGATCGAAAATTTTTGAAGTTGAAGTGTCAAAATCACTCACATTTAAAAATGGTGCGATATTTCGTAAATTAAACAACTTTTGAGTTATAATAAATAAAAAACATTATTTTTTTTAAGAAAATACTATCAACTAATATTATTAATGATATACTACACATTATTTTTATTAACTTAATTTATTATTTAATTTTTGTTTGCCAATGTTACGAGTGTTGTTTAAAAAAAGTGAAATTGCGTTTTTTTTTGTTGTGATTTTTATTATTTTCTCGCCTTGTTTACCTTTTTGACAGCTGATTTGGAATATTCCAATAAAAATGCTGCCGTTTTCGCATTGATATACAGAAACAGCTTTTTTTCCAGAATCGAGAAACGATGGAATTTTTTGTTTCATACTTTTCGATGCGAAAACTTTTCGCATAAATTACAGAACACCCCCACTGGAGTATTTAAAACCGTTAAGGGAATTCCAGAAAAGTCTAAAATTTTTAGAAATTAATTTTTTTTCTGCCTTTTTCAATTTAAACCCTTATAAGATTCTATTTTTTTAAGTGTAAACTTATTTTTATAAAAGTACAAAAATAGTACTTTTTTATAAAAGTACTTTTTGGTAAAAAGTATTAAATGGAACTTTGTATAAAAAGCAAGTATTATTATTATTTTATAACAGTACAAATAGTACTTTTTTGTAAAAAAAAGTAGCAAAATGATACTTTCTTACAAAACCTACAAAAATAGTGCTTTTTAGTAAAAAGTACCAAAATAGTTCTTTCTGGCAGACCATACCATGGATAGTAAAATTGTACCAGGATAGTAAAATTGATAAAAAATACTTTTTTATAAAAAAAATATCAAAATTGTACTTTTTTTATAATAAGTACCAAAAAGTACTTTTTTTAAAACAAAAAAGTACCAAAATAGTTCTTTCTGGTAGACCATACATACCGAAGCAGGGTATTTTTATAAAAGTATGTACCAGGATATTAAAATTGATAAAATAGTACTTTTTTATAAAATATGTACCAAATTTGTATTTTTTTTTTTATAATAAGTACCAAATAGTATTTTTTTTTAAACAAAAAAGAAACAAAAAGTACTTTTTACAAAATTAGTACTTTTTGGTTAAAAAAATACCAAAATGGTTCTTTTTGGTAAAACGTACCAAAATAGTTAATTTTTGTAAAGGATATCACTTTTAATCAATAGTACTTTTTTATGGAAATAACAAACATATAATTTTTTATAAAAATCATCGAAATAGTACTTTTTAACAAAAAGTACCAAAATATTTTTTTTAATAAAAAGTACCAAAATAGTATTTTTATAAAAAGTAACAAAATTGTAATTTAAAAAAAAGTTTCAAAATAGTACTTTCATAAAATACCTAAAAATAGCTTTTTATATTTTTTAAGGAATAGTGTCAAATAAATAGTTTTTAGTAAAATGTACCAAAATACGTATGCATTTGAAAGGCTTATTGTAAAAACTCGATAAGCAACATTTCATTATACCCTACATCACACTGTGGTACTGGGTATAATGAGTTTGTGCTGATGTTTGTAACTACATACCCGAAATATTGGTTCAAGACCCACTTTTAAGTACACCGATCCACTCAGAATCACTTTTTGAGTCGATTTAGCGATGTCCGTCCGTCCGTCCATCTGTCCGTCTGTCCATCTGTCTGTCTGTCGTTGTAAGCACGATGCAGGTTGTAAGCACGATACAGGCAATTTTTAATCAATTGACTTGAAATTTGAACTTATGCCTCTTTTGGCCCAAGGACGAAACCTGTTAAAATTGGAAAAAAATCGCCCCATATTTAGACCTAGCCCCATACAAAGGTCCTCTTTGGTTTTGGCTCAAATGACTCTAATAACCGCATTATAAAAGGTATCTTTTCGAAATTTGGTAGGTAATCATGTTTCATAAACACAAATCACCAATCCGAATTTTAAAGAAATCGGACCAGTTCTTCTTGTAGCCTTCATACAAACCACCTTCCTGTTTTTCACATAAATCTTTCAAATTCTATGAAAATAGAAAATATTTAGTTAAAATTGTATTTGTGTATGTTAAACGCGTACTTTAATAACCTTATCAAATCTGATTATCATCGGACCATTTTTGGTATTAGGCCCCATGTGAAAATTTCGGCCCATATTCAGTTAAAGCGGTTTATTGTCAACAAAATGAAGCCTTTTTCACTCAAATTTGATTTGTGGGTGTTTTTTACACTTATTAAAGGTTTGACAAAATATAGATCTAATCAGTCCATGTTTGAACTTGTGACCCATTTTACGGGAAACTCTGGTGTAGGGAATGATATGGTCGGTCTTGACCGACTATAATTTTCTTACTTGTTTTTAAGTGTAAACTTATTTTTATAAAAAGTACAAAAATAGTACTTTTTGTTAAAAAGTACACAAATAGTACTTTTTGGTAAAAAGTATAAAATGGAACTTTTTATAAAAATCAAGCATTATTATTATTTTATAACAGTACCAAATAGTACTTTTTTATAAAAAAGTAGCAAAATGGTACTTTTTTACAAAACCTACAAAAATAGTGCTTTTTAGTAAAAAGTACCAAAATAGTTATTTCTGGTAGACCATACATGCCAAAGCAGGTTATTTTTATAAAAGTATGTACCAGGATATTAAAATTGACAAAATAGTACTTTTTTATAAAAAATATGCCAAAATTGTATTTTTTTATAATAAGTACCATAGTACTTTTTTTTAAAGAAAAAAGTAACAAAAAGTACTTTTTACAAAACATATAAAAATAGTACTTTTTGGTAAAAAAATACTAAAATGGTTCTTTTTTTAAAACATACCAAAACAGTTAATTTTTGTAAAGGATATCACTTTTAATCAATAGTACTTTTTTGTGTAAATTACCAAAATATAATTTTTTATAAAAGGTACTGAACTAGTACTTTTTAATAAAAAGTACCAAAATGGTTATCAAAACAGTAAATTTTTTAATATAAATTACCACAACATAATTTTTTATAAAAAGTACCAAAATAATTTTTATTATAAAAACTACCAAAGTAGCATTTTTATAAAAGTACCAAAATAGTACTTTTTATAAAAATTACCAAAATAGTACTTTTTACAAAAAGTACCAAATTAGTACTTTTATAAAATACCTAAAAATAGCTTTTTATGTTTTTTTAAGGAATAGTATCAAATAAATAACTTTTAGTAAAATGTACCAAAATAGGTATTGCTTTTTCCTAAAAAGTAAAATTACGGATTTTTATAAAAAAAATCTCTTTTATATGCATTTAACAGATTTTAGTGATTTTCTTACAATAAGGTTCTGGAAATAATTAAAAACTTACATGCAAATTTTAATAAAGGTACCATTGTCGCATTTTTCTTACATAAACCAGGTTTTGATAATAAATTCTGAAAAAAAAAATTTTATGTTTTTCTCAATACATTTAAACACTTTTATCATAATATTCAAATAAAGTGAAAAAAGTACCAAAAAATTTTTATTATAAAAAGTTCCAAAATTATTTTGATTTTTCGTAAAAGGAAAATTTTAAAATTTTATCAAAAAGTAGATTGAGGTGGTTTTCTATATAAGAAACGTTCCGGAAATAGTAGTATAAAAAACTTACATGCAAATTTTAATAAAGGTATCATTAGTTTCGTCACATTTTTCTTACTTAAAATCTTTCAGGTTCTGGTAAAAATTGTTAAAAATTGTTAAAAAAGAATTAAAAAAGTTTAAATATTTTTCTCAATATATCAATTTTATCAAAATATTCCAATGAAGTAAATTTACACATAAAATACACGTAATATGTAGCACATGAAGTGGCAACCCTGGCACATACAAGTGTGATGATATTGTACGTGGAAAAGGAATGCCACCAGCAGGATCAATGCCTACAACACAAATCCATCGACATTAATGTAAGAGAAAAACACTTTAGTTAAATCGTTTTGCTTGATTGATTTAATGAAATTGTACATTTCAAACAAATGCAAAAATTCTACCATGTCACACTGGGCCGAGAAGGTAGGTTTTTTGGCCAAAAGTCTCTACAGGTCGTAAATGTTAATCGATTTTGTTGAAATTCAGAATATAAGCCTATATTAGGGTAATAAATAAGTGACTTGAAACTTTTTGGAATCGGACCTACAAGGAAACTGTTTCAGGGTGGACACTTAATTTTTAATAAAATTTACAGATGTTATAGATGAAACAAATGAAGAGAACCTTGTCTTTTGTTTATGTTTTTGAATTGGAGATGGTCTCTGGTCCCGTGATTTGCGTGACTCAAAAAAACAACGTGATTCATGCGTGAGCGTGAATGATTTTCATTTAAATCACGTGATTTAAAAGTTTTTAAAAATTGAATTGAAAAAAGAGTTTAAAAAAACCGTGATTCACGCGTGAGCGTGAATGATTTTCATTTAAATCACGTGAATATACCATTTTCGGAAATATAATTAAAAAAAAGTCTATAAAAAATTGAAAAAAAAATTGTTTTTGTTTTAAAAACCCCCTTTTTATACTCATCGTTATCAAAAGTTCCACGCCCTTTTAAAAAACTGTCTGGGCCAGAATTATCCTTTCTATCCACACTTTCAAAAAAAGTTGCCCGCTTGTGCCCGTTTTCAAAAATGGAATTTAAATAAAATTAATAAAAAAATTAAAAAAATTAATTCATTTTTGAAAACCCCCTTTTAAAAACTCATCGTTATGAAAAGTTCCACAGCCTTTCAAAAAACTGTCTGGACCAGAATTATCCTTTGTATCAGCACTTTCCAAAAAAGTTACCCGCTTGTGCCCGTTTTCAAAAATTGAATTGAAATATGAGCTTATAAAAAATTGGAAAACAATTATTTTTTGAAAACCCTCTTTATAAACTCATCGTCTTAAAAAGTTCCACGCCCTCTCAGAAAACTGTCTGGGCCAGAATTACCCTTTTTATCAGCACTTTCCAAAAAAAGTTGCCCGCCTGTGCCCGTTTTCAAAAATTTACTTCTAATAAGGGCAAATAAAAAATTGGAAAAATCTAGTTTTTTTTTTTCTGAAAACTCCCTTTTTAAACTCATAAAAAGTTCCACTCTCTTTCAAAAAACTGTCTGGGCCAGAATTATCCTTTTTATCCCCACTTTCCAAAAAACTTTTTTTGCTTGTGCCCGCTTTTAAAAATTAAATTGAAACAAGAGTTTATAAAAAATTGGAAAAAATTTGTCTTATTTTGAAAACCCCCTTTTTAAAGTTATCGTCATCAAAAGTTCCATGCCCTTTTAAAAAACTGTCTAGGCCAGAATTACCCTTTTTATCAGCACTTTCCAAAAAAGTTACTCTTCTGTGCCCGTTTTCAAAAATTTACTTCTAATAAGGGCTAATAAAAAATTGAAAAAATTTTTTTTTTCTGAAACCTCCCTTTTTAAACTCATCAAAAGTTCCACGCTCTTTCAAAAGACTGTCTGGGCCAGAATTAGCCTTTTTAACCCTACCTTACAAAAAACTTACCCGCTTGTGCCCGTTTACACAAATGGGATTAAAATACCAAAAATTAAAAAAAAATAAAAAATGTTTGTAAAAACCCCCTTTTTTAAAACTCATTGTGAACAAAAGTTCCACGCCCTTTCAAAAAACTATCTAGGCCAGAATTATCCTTTTTATTCGCACTTTCCAAAAAAAAAAAAAAATTCCCGCTTGTGCCCGATTTCAAATATTTAATTGAAATAAGGCAAATGATATTGAAATGTTAAAAATTTAAAAAAATAAAATATTTTTTTATGAAAACCCCTTTTTTAAACTCATCGTTATCAAAAGTTCCTCGCCCTTTCAAAAAACTGTTTGTCATAATAGTTGTCAGCTTGTGCCCGTTTTAAAAAATGTAATTGAAATAAAATTTAGAAAAAAAATTTTTTTTTTGAAAACCCGTTTAAAAAATCCACTTTTTTAACTCATCGTTATCAAAAGTTCCACACTCTTTCAAAAAGCTGTCAGGAACGCCTAACCGGGTAATTATTTTTTTTTTTAATGTATTAAAAACAAATTTTAATACGATAAAAAAAAAATATTTTTCGTGTAACCGGGTTTTTCTCGTAACCGGTTTTTTTGTGTATTCGGGTTTTTGGGTAACCGGGTTTCATTTTATCCCGTATTAATATAGAAAAACACTATGTATGTACTTTAGGAAAAACTTGAAAATTGTTAATTCATAAAATTAATTTAATTAAATAAAAAAGGCTCATTTTAACAACTTTAGACTTGTTCATCTCCCTTTCTATTGATATTATATACGCAGATGAAAAAACGGGCAAAAGCGGGCAGGTCAGTCTGAAAGCTAGTAAACAAAGGAACATTTTCGCATCCTAACTTTTGGATTATGTCGCGGAACATTTTGGAACAACTATATCAAATGGAACAATTTTTCAAAATTTATATAAAAATCATCAAAAAATCATCAAAAAAAATAGGGAAAAAGAGCTGTTCATACACATTTACATGTTGTACTTCCCTTTGTCAAATAAATTAATCCCAAAAAAAAAAAACAAGGTCCCATCTTAATAATGTATAAATTTGCTAGCTTTTTTGATTACGGTATATGGAGATTTAAATATACATAATTTATCTTTGATGGTTCATTCCAAGAGAATGGGTGTACCGATTTTTTCAAAAATTACAGACAAGATGCAGCAAGTCATACTTAATACAATAGTGCATTCGCTTTTTTTAATTTAATAATTTTGTTTTTTATAGTTTTGGCCAAAAAAACTACCATCTCGGCCCAGTGTGCATGTGTGGAATCCAAACTGTGGATGTCTGTCTGTAGCTCTGTGTGTTAAAGTGCACTTCAATTGTGAATTGAATATGATTGATTTCCGTGATGAAATTGGGTTTTTCGTTTTTTTTTTTTTTGGATTTTATAAAAATCAATTCATGTATGATAAAATAAATACTTTACATTCTCATAGAAAAATAAAATCTGATCCTGTTCAAATATGTAGAGTTTTGCTACAACAGACATCTATGGATGAAAGGGAATAGGTAATATTTTTAATATTTTTCCTTTTGTTTTTATTATTTGTGAAAATATTGTTTGTTTTCTTTATTATATTTTCCCATCATAAATTTTAAAAATGTCTTTCAAACACACCCCGCCGGCTACTCCTGAACTCATTTAAATACCAACGAAAACAAAAAAAAACATTAAATATTTTCTTCACACAGGATGTTTGAGAGAACATTAAATATGATCAACGAAGACATGGAGAAGAATAATAAAATGATTTCTATGAATGTACTGAACTTGTAAAGGAATTAATAAATCATGGGGAAAACAAATGAAAACATTCTAGCATTTCTTTGTCATTGGATCCCTCAAAATTAAATTTGTAAAAGTACAAGTTCATTAAATTTTTTTTGAATATTCATGTTATAGATTTATTCATCAAACATGTGTTTTTTAAATTCTCCATTAAGAACTATGGGGTATACTCACTTTATTTTTCCGTATGTTACGTTTTAAAAATTTCAGAATGTTAATGTTCGTTAAAAGCGAACACACTCACACTCTGAAAAAAATTAACTAAAAAATGGGGAAAAAATTAACTAAAACAAGTAGAAAAATTAAATTCGACTTGGTCGAATCTATGAATACCCTCCACAATGTTATCTGATAGTAATTTTCTAAAAAAAAATTAAAAAAATTACATTACAAATTTTTTATTAGAAATATGTATATTATTTGAGTCAAACTTTCTTTTAATCAATCAAATTTTTTTGAGTGTAAAATTTTTTTGACTGCCAAAATTTTTTTGAGTCTGCCATTTCATTCAAAAAAAAAAAAAAATAATGTGTACTTTTTTTTTTGAGTGTAACATTTTTTTTTTGAGTGTAAATATTTTTTTAGTGTACAATTTCTTTGAGTAACAAACTACTTTGTAAAATATTTTTGTTGTTTTATACCTATATGTATTACAAAAAAAAAACTATTTCACATATTTTCCTCTATTTATATTAACATCCTCTTCTTTAAAAACCAAAAACAAATTAACATTCAATCATACACATTAGAGTGTCCCTTATTTTGGAAATGTTGGAAATCTTGAGACGGTACCCGCTCATTTTTTTCCTTTTGACTTAAAAATAACTCAGGAAAAATTTTACGCCCCTAGGACCACGCCTTCCCTACGCGACGGGGCCTTAAAGAGCGGGGCCTTAAAAATCATTTTTCCATACAAACCAAAAAAATTTTTTTTTGATTTTTAATTTTTTTGTTATTATTTATTATATTACTTGGTTTGCTTATTCACGACAAAAAATTTGATATTGGTGGGATAAGTCTTTCAGCGCTAAAAAATTTTTCGCAACAGTAAAAAATTTTAAAAAAATATTTTTTTTTAGTTTTGACCAGCAACGGGTTTAGCTGCTATGTTGCTTTAAATGATATATATTCATAAAAAAATATTTTTTGTATCTGTGACATCTTTATCGTGTTCTAAAAAAGGGTAAAAAATGCATTGTTGATTTATTTCGATACACGATAAAGATGTCACAAATATGAAAAATATTTTTTTTGGAATATATATCATTAAAAACAACATAACAACTAAAACCGTTACTTTTCAAAACTAAAAAAAAATATTTTTTAAAAATTTTTTACCGTAGGATCCCTACGGCTCAAAATTTTTTTTTCGAAAAAGATAAAGATGTCACAGATATGAATAATTTTTTTTTTGGAATAAGGAGTGAGATCATAAAAATGTTAACACACATTTTTGCCTACAACTTTGGTGTAAAGCTTCCAAATTTTTTTTTTTCGGCAGTTTACATTTTAAAAATATGTCAGTTAATAAATTAATTTACATCATGAGTTTTAATTTGCAATTTTTTACACAATGGACGATGAAAGAAAAGTGCGTTCAAAAATAATTAAATATTTTCAACAAAACCAAACATGGACATACAAAAAAATTGCCAAAGAAACTAATGTATGCCGCCAAACAGTTTCAAAAGTGGTAAAAAGGTATCTGGAACACCTAACAATTGAAAGGAAGCCGGGAACAGGAACAACGACTGGTTATCGTAACATTGGTAAGGCATATAAAGTTAAAAGCATCCTTAAGAGAGCTCCTAACACATCTGGCAGAAAAACAGCTCGGTTAGCCCAATGCTCAGACTTTTTTGTACGTAAAGTGAAACGTAAGGCGGGACTAAAGTCCTACAAAGTTCAAAAAGTTCCCGATAGAAACGCTTTTAAAAATTTGGAGGCCAAAACCAGAGCTAGAAAATTGAAATCAAATTTTATAAAAAAATACAACTGTTGTGTAATGGACGACGAAACTTATGTCCTGTCTGATTTTGCGCAGCTCCCTGGTCAAGAATTTTATGTTTCCGATGTTCGAGGAAATGTTGCGGAAAAATTTCGGTCAAAAAAGCAAACGAAATTCCCCAAAAAATTCCTAGTATGGCAAGCCATATGTAGCTGCGGCCAAAGAAGCCAGTCATTTGTGACATCTGGCTCTATAAACAGCGAAATTTATATCAAGGAGTGTTTGCAGAAGAGACTTCTTCCGTTCTTGAGTCAGCACAATGTATCCACTTACTTTTGGCCCGATTTAGCATCTTGTCACTACAGCAAGAAAGCGCTGGAGTGGTATAATGAAAATAATGTGGTTTTTGTACCAAGAGAGGCAAATCCACCAAACTGCCCGGAGCTCAGGCCAGTGGAGAGATATTGGGCTCTTGTTAAAAAATAATTAAAGGGCACAAAAAAGGTCTCCCAGGACATGCAAGATTTCAAACGTAGATGGACCACCTGCTCTAAAAAGGTGACAGAAACTACCATAAAAGCCTTAATGGGAGGGTTTCCGGAAAAAGTGGATAACTTTGTTCGTAGTGGTTAGAGTTCCATGCGGTTTTTTTGTTATGATTTTGTATTAAATTTTATTTAATAAAAATTTGGTTTGAAGTCTTAAAATTCAGTAGTCTGTTTTTTATTTAACTTTATGTGTGTTAACATTTTTATGATCTCACTCCTTATATATCATTTAAAGCAACATAGCAGCTAAAACCGTTGCTGGTCAAAACTAAAAAAAAATATTTTTTAAAAATTTTTTACTGTAGGACCCCGGCGGCTCAAAATTTTTTTTTGCTAAAAATTTTTTAGCGCTGAAAGACTTATCCCACCAAAATCAAATTTTTTGTCGTGAATAAGCAAACCAAGTAATATAATAAATAATAACAAAAAAATTAAAAATCAAAAAAAAATTTTTTTGGTTTGTATGGAAAAATGATTTTTAAGGCCCCGCTCTTTAAGGCCCCGTCGCGTAGGGAAGGCGTGGTCCAAGGGGCGTAAAATTTTTCCTGAGTTATTTTTAAGTCAAAAGGAAAAAAATGAGCGGGTACCGTCTCAACATTTCGAACATTTCCAAAATAAGGGACACTCTAATACACATACTTTATTTGATTTTTTCCCGTTACGTACAGTTACACTAACAATAACAAAACAATAACAAAAATTTACTTGTCTAACAACTAAACCTCACCCCACGACAAGAAAACAAACAACAACAAGTTTTACAAAACTGGTATTTCACCATGCTTATAAAACTTGTTTAACGAGTTTTCAACAGTTTAAGGTGAAACAAATCTTAAATTCACTGCTTTGCTTATAACTTTTGAACCACTGAACCGATTTTGCTGAAATTCGAAACCAAACAGCCTCGAGAAACGACAAATATATATGCTCAGCTTCAGCCCCCTCAGAATTGTCTTTCGAAAGTTATAGTGGTTTTAATCTTGTAAATTCGAAAAATACCCTTGCCGAAATTTACTATTTTGCTCATAACTTTTGAACCACTGGACCGATTTCGCTGGATTGCAATACCAACCTGACCCGGTAAATGGAGAACATATATGTCAAACTTCAGGAGCCTCCGTAAAGTCTTTCAAAAGTTAGCGTGTTTTCAACGGACAGACAGACAGACGGACGGACGGACGGACGGACGGACGGACGGACGGACATCGCTAGATCGACTTAAAATCGATCAAGGATCATGAATATATATACTTTATGGGGTCCTAGACCAATATTTCGATGTGTTACAAACGGAATGACAAACTTATATATACCCTCTATCACTAGAGTGGAGGGTATAAAAAGGGAAAATATACTAAATTCAAGGAAAACTGATAATGATTTAGGTCCATTGCTATTTTTTCCTTCTTTTTTTCATATTTTTCTTAAAAATAAGGAAAGAAAACATTATTTACCAATTTGAACTAAAAAATTTCAATTTAGTTTATACACATTTGAGATCCCGATTGGGTGAAGATCCCATTGGGTTCGGACTCAATAGGATCGTACCCAGTTGGGTTCCTTAAGAATCATCATAGTTTTTGATCCAAAATTTTTGCCCGTTTCGCTCTACCTTGTTGAGTTTTTGAGATACGTGAATTTAGGGGACCACTGGGTCTTCAGAATTTTAAAAACTCGATAACTTTTAAACAATGTTTGGTAAGACACATGTGATTCGTGGCAAATGTTAGAGAGGTGGGAGCAAATTTCATAAAAATGCCATTTTGTAATAGAGCTCTCTTAAGAGTTGGAGATAAGAAGAAGGGTTGTTCTGAAAAAAATTTGATGCGTAAAAATTAATGGGGGTCGGTCTTAAATTGTAGCCCTCTAGAAGCGACTGCGAGGAAGGATTTTTTTTAACACATACTAGTAAATTATATAAAATTGTAAATTAACACATACTAGTAAATTATTTTTGGAAAAAGAACAAAAATTACCCCCAATACTGGGAAATGGAGAATTAATATTTTCTCTGAAAAGAACCGCCATAAAATTTCACTGAAGACTAGAGTTTTTAACGGGAATTCCCGTAAATTTTCGATCCCGAAATCCCGGGAAATAGAGCGGGAATTTTCGTTTCTTTGAAATTATTGATTTTTGACTACTATTGATTATTTGGTAAGTGATTTTTGAAAGATTTTATTAAAATTCTTGATAATTGATGGCAGAAACGTACGCAGGGACCAGGAGGGCTCAAAAAGTATTCCAAGAGAGACCTTGTAACTAAAAAATGCCTGCGAATTTTGTACTCTTGCCCAAAACATTAAATCATGATAATGTTTTGCGGAAGATTTGGGTGTACTTGCTAAAGCAAAAATTTTTTAGAAAAAATAATGTTATATTACTTTGCTATTCCATGCAAAACGAATTGAAATATGAGCCGAGGACCCCATTAAAAAACCAAAAGAGCTGTACATTTCGTAAGTGAGTGCAAAAATAAGTGCAAAAAAGTGTTTTACATTTTGAAGAATATAAAAGATTCGGCACCAAAGAATATAATACTCTCACTTGTTTTATGTACATTTGATAATCAAGTGGAAAATTTTTATGCGAAAAGCTTAGACTTGGTGAAAAAGTAGTTTTGGTAAAAATTGTTTTTTTTTTCACGAAAAACAAAATTATGTTAAAAAAATTTAATGAACCCAAAATTTTTGGTGAAAAAAAAATTTTGATGAATTTTTTTGGTAAAATTTGTTAAAAAAATTTTATGAAAAAAAATTTATAAAAAAAAATATGATAAAAAAAATTTATGAAAAAAAAAATATTTTAATGAACCAAAAAAAAAATTTGATGAAAAAAATTAATGAAAAAAAAAATTGATAAAAAAATAATTTTATGAAAAAAAATTTGATGAAAAAAAATTTGATGAAAAAAAAAAATTTATGAAAAAAAATTTGATGAAAATTACTTTGCTATTCCATGCAAAACGAATTGAAATATCAGTCGAGGACCCCATTAAAAAACCAAAAGAGCTGTACATTTCGTAAGTGAGTGCAAAAATAAGTGCAAAAAGTGTTTTACATTTTGGAGAATATAAAAGATTCGGCACCAAAGAATATAATACTCTCACTTGTTTTATGTACATTTGATAAACAAATGGAAAATTTTTATGCGAAAAGCTTAGACTTGGTGAAAAAGCAGTTTCGGTAAATTTTTTTTTTTTTCACGCAAAACAAAATTATGTTAAAAAAATTTAATGAACCCAAAATTTTTGGTGAAAAAAAAATTTGATGAAAAAAAGTTTTTGATGAAAAGAAAAAATTTTTTAATGTAAAAAAAAAATTGATGAAAAAAAAATTGTTGGTGAGAAAAAAATTGATAATAAAAATTTGTTAAAAAAATTTTATGAAAAAAAATTGATGAAAAAAATATGATAAAAAAAAATTTATGAAAAAAAAATATTTTAATGAACCAAAAAAAAATTTGATGAAAAAAAATTAATGAAAAAAAAATTGATAAAAAAATAATTTTATGAAAAAAAATTTGATGAAAAAAAAATTTATGAAAAAAAATTGATGAAAAAAAAAATTTATGATAAAAAATTTGATGAAAAAAAAAAAAAATTAATAAAAAAAAAATTGATGAAAAAAAAATGATGAAAAAAATTATGAAAAAAAAATTGATTGAAATAAAAATTTGATGGAAAAAAAATTGATGAAAATAAAAATTTGATGAAAAAAAAAACTTATGAAAAAAAAAAAAAATTTAGTTGAAAAATAATTATGTTACTTTTTATTCACCAGCTGGTGAAAACGGGTTTATTCACCACGAGGTGAATTATTATCCAAGTTACAAACCCAAGTTATTAAAATTTTTGGTTTAAAGAAAATGAAAATAGTAATTATTGTTTTCTTTTTCGTTAATTGTTAGCTTATATAGTCAAATTGAGGTGGCGTCCAGCAACTTTTTGTAAAATTAGACACTAGTCTAAAAACATTATCATGTTAAAAATTTGAAAACTTCAGTGGGCCATAAAAAACGAACTCGAGCTAAGTTTTCAAACCCCTTCTGGCGTTTTGGTCTACTGTTGGTATACATCCATTTTTTTTGTCATATCCAAGATACAAAATCGTGTTGCACAGTGTTATTAAAATATCTCTTTCGAGGTCATATTTTGTTATTTTCGTTCAAGTCTCTCAAATATCAAGTTGAAATTTATGTTTTCTTTAATTTTAACTCAGTTTTACGGTATAATTTTGTGAAGCTTTTGTTAATTTGGTTCACTGTTATTTACCTCTAGCACCACTGACTTTTTTTCATTAAAAATCCTATTCATGATCATATTATTTAAAACAACCCCTGTGTGATCCTTTGTGTAAACTGCGTATGGAATTTATGATTTGTAAGTACTTCTACAAGTTTGTGTCTACTCCAACAACAACTTGCTATTAAAATTTAAGGTGTACGGACGGAATTGCTGAATTTTAGTTGGTTTTTTTTTCGCAAATGGTTGCTCCTATTGTTCCGAGCTGATTTCTATATGATTAACTAGCTAACTCGCCCGGTACTTCGTTACCGGTTAGCTGTAACAAAAAAAAAAAACAACTTTATTACTTCAAATTCTTATTAATTTTTAATTATATATAAAAATTGTTAGTTTCGACCTTTAAAATATTATATTTTGAGTAGATTTAAAGTAGCAACAAATTTTATTTTGGCGAAACGATCTCATAGTTCAAACTTTAAGTTTCAAGGAACATTAGTGCATAAGAAACAATATGTACCAAATTCAAAAATTTATTTTCCCAGAATGTAATTTCCGCAAGTGGATCGTAAAGTACCAATTTTAAGTATTTCTTCTTTCTCCCTTTTTCCCCATTTGAAGCAGAATTTTCATAAAATTACTTATTTTAGAATGTTATTTCCGCGAAAGGATCGTACAGTCCAAATTTCAAGTATCTAGGACCATTAATAATAATACAATAATACAAAATTGCCCTACTTTCCCCAATTTCCCCCTTCGAAGCAGAATTTTCTAAAAAAGTGCTTCTTCCAGAATGTTATTTCCGCGAGAGGATAGTACACTCCAAACTTCAAATATCTACGACCACTATTTCAGCAGATACAAAACAGTTCAAAATTCAAGTATCTAGGACCATTAGTTCAGCAGATACAAAATTGCCCTACTTTCCCCCATTTCCACCTATAAAACAAAATTTTCAAAAAAGTACTTCTTTCAGAATGTTTTTTCCGCGAGAGGATCGTACACTCCAAATTTCAAGTATCTAGGACCGTTAGTTCAGCAGATACAAAATTGCCCTAATTTCCCCCTTTTTCCCCGTAGAAGCGAAATTTTCAAAAAAGTACCTCCATTAGAATGTTGTTTCCGCAAGAAGATTCAAATTTCAAATTTGCCCTACTTCTTTTTCCCCCATAGAAGTAGATTTTTCCAAAAAAGTACTTCTTCCATAATGTTATTTCCGCGAGAGGATCGTACAGTCCAAACTTCAATATCTAGGACCATTAGTTCAGCAGATACAAAATTGCCCTTCTTTCCCCCCTTTAAAAAGTAATTTTCAAAAAAGTACTTCTTTCAATATGTTATTTCCGCGAGATGATCCTATATTGCAAATGTCATGTTTTTAAGACCATTAGTTTAAAATTTACCAAATTGCCCTATTTGCCCCCTCTTGGCCCTCCTTAAAACCAAAATTTTCAAAAAGTGGATCAAAACTTAAAGTTTTAGTTCAGAAGATACAAAATTGCCCTAGTTTCCCCCTTCTACTTTTTTCAAGATGTTTTTTTTGCGAGATGATCCTAAAGTTCAAATTTCAAGTTTCTGGAACCATTTGTTTAAAAGATAATGTACCGATTTTCCTTATTTCCCCCCCTTTCCACCGTGGTGGAGGAATTTTTCAAACAATATTTTTTCTGAATGTTGTTTCCGCGAGAGGATCCTAAAGACCAAACTTCACGTTTCTGGGACCATTTGTTCAGAAGATAAAAAATTTATCGATTTTCCCTATTTTCCCCTTTTCCCACCCTTGGAGGCGGAATTTTCAAAAAATTTTGTTTTCCGCATGTTAATTCCGCGAGAGGATCCAGGATTTGTCCAGAAAATAAAAAAATGTACCAATTTGCTCTATTTTCCCGACCTTGGAGGCGGAATTTTCAAAAAAATATTTTTTTAGTTTTTTTTTTTCGCGAGAGGATCACAGAGTCCAAATTTCAAGTTTCTAAAACTATTAGTTTAAAAGATACAAAATCCCCCAAAGTGCCCTATTTTCCCCTTTTTTCCCATAGAAGTGGAAGTTCTTTAACTATGTTATTTTCGCGAAAGGATCGTTCAGTTCAAATTTCAAGAATCTAGGACCATTAGTTCAGCAGATTCAAAATTGCCCTTCTTTCCCCCTTTTTCCCTCAGAATTTTAAAAGTACTTTCTTAAGAATGTTATTTCCGCGAGATGATCGTTCAGCCAAATTTCAAGTATCTAGAACCATTAGTTCAGCAATTTTAAAAAAAGTACTTCTTTCAGAATGTTAATTCCAAGAGAGAGGATCGTGCAGTCTAAGTTTCAAGTATCTAGGACCATAAGTTGAGCAGATACAAAATTGCCCTACTTTCCGCCTTTTCCCCCTTAGAAGCGGAACTTTCCACAAAAAGGACTTATTTTAAAATGTTATTTCCGCAAGAGGATCATACAGTTAAAATTTCAAGTATCTAGGATCATTAGTTCAGCAGATACAGAATTGCCCTACTTTCCACCTTTTCCCCCTTTAGAAGGAGAACTTTCAAAAAAGTACTTCTTCTAGAATGTTCTTTCCGCGAGAGGATCGTAAAGTCCAAACTTCAAGTATGTAGGACTATTAGTTCAGCAGATTTAAAATTGCCCTACCTTCTCCCTTTTCCCCCCGTAGAATCAGAATTTAAAAAAAGTACTTCTTTTAGAATGTTATATCCCCCCCCCCCCCCCTTAAAAGTAGAGTTTTCAAAAAAGTACTTCCTTGAGAATGTTATTTCCGCGAGAGGATCGTACAGTCCAAATTTCAAGTATATAGGACCATTATTTCAGCAGATACAAAATTGCCCTACTTTTCCCCTTTTTCCCACTCAAAATCGGAATATTTAAAAAAGTACTTCTTTCAGAATGTTATTCTCGCGAAAAGATCGTTCAGTCCAAATTTCAAGTCTCCCGGACCATTAGTTCTACTTTCCCCCTTTTCCCTCTTAGAGGCGGAATTTTCCAAAAAATCCCCCATTCGAATTTTATTTCCGCGAGAGGATCGTGCAGTCCAATTTTGCAGATACAAAATTGGCCTACTTTCCCCTTTTTCCCCCTTAAAAGAAGAATTTTTAAAAAAGTATTTCTTTCCGAATGTTATTTCCGCGGGAGGATCGTACAGTCTAATTTTCAAGTATCTAGGACCATTAGTTCAGCAGATTCAAATTTGCTCTATTTTCCCCTCTTTTCCCCCTTAAAGCTTAGTACTCTGTTTTTTACGGTGAAAATTTCACTCAAACTTTCACCGCCTTAAATCGTAATAAAACATTTAAAAATCAACAAATTTTTACAATTATAAGAAAGAAACGATCATAACAAAACTGTCACTTTTTCACGGCAATTTAAATTGTCTTGTATAATAAAAATGGGTGAAAACTTTTTTTAACAATTTCCCTATAATTCCTCGCGCTGCCAAAATTTATTTTTTTTATATGGAGTTTGACAGATTTTTTCCTCTGAACTCGAACAGAGTACTTTGCTTAAAAGAGGAATTTTTAAAAAAGTATTCCTTTCCGAATGTTATTTCCGCGGAAGGATCGTAGAGTCCAATTTTCAAGTATCTAGGACCATTACTTTAGCATATACAAAATTGCACTACTTTCCCCCTTTCTACCCCTTAAAAGCGAAATTTTCAAAAAAGTACTTCTTTTAGAATATTATTGCCGCGATATGATCCCATATTCCAAATGTCATGTTTCTAAGACCATTAGTTTAAAGTTTAGTAAATTGCCCTATTTTCCCCTTTTGGGCTTCCTTAAAACCAAAATTCTCAAAAAAGTATATTTTAAAAAAAATAATTTCCGCGAGAGCATCCAGATTAAACCCTTATAAACGGATTTTTCAAAATATTACTTTTTACAAAATGTTTTTTCCGCGAGAGGATCATAGAGTTAAAATTTCAAGTTTCTGTGACCATTCGTTTAGCAGATAACAAACTGCCCTTCTTTCCCCATTTTCCCCCTTTAAAAACGAATTTTTCAAAAAAGTACTTCTTTTAGAATGTTATTTTCGGGATAGGATTGTACAGTTCAACCATTAGTTCAGCAGATACAAAATTGCCCTGCTTTCCCCCTTTTTTGCCGTAGAAGCGGAATTTTTAAAAAAGTTTTTCTTTAACAATGTTATTTCCGCGAGAGGATCGTTCAGTTGAAAGTTCAAGTATCTAGGACCATGAGTTCAGCAGATTCAAAATTACCCCACTCACCCCCTTTTTCCACGGAATTTTCTAAAAGTACTTTCTTTAGAATATTATTTCCGTGAGAGGATTGTACAGTTCAAATTTCAAGTATCTAGGACCATTAGTTCAGCAGATACAAAATTGCCCTACTTCCCCCTTTTTCCTTGTAGAAGCGGAATTTTTGAAAAAGGTCTTCTTTAAGACTGTTATTTTCGCGAAAGGATCGTACAGTTAAAATTTCAAGTATTAAGGACCATTAGTTCAGCAGATTCAAAATTGTCCTACTTTACCCCATTTTCCTCCAGAATTTTGAAAAAGTACTTCCTTTAGAATGTTATTTCCGCGAGAGGATCGTTCACTCTAAATTTCAAGTATCTAGGATCATATTTTCAGCAGATACAAAATTGCCCTACCTTCCCCTTTTTCCCCCTTTAAAGCGGAATTTTCAAAAAATTACTTTTTTCAGAATGTTATTTCCGCGAGAGGATCGTGCAGTCCACGAGAGGATCGTGCAGTCCTATTTGTTCAGCAGATACAAACCGGAATTTTCAAAAAAGTACTTCTTTCAGAAAGTTATTTCCGCGAGAGGATCGTACAGTCCAAATTTCAAGGATCTACGATCATTAGTTCAGCAGACACAAAATTACCCTACTTTCCACCTTTTTCGCCCTTAGAAGCCAAATTTTCAAAATAGAATTTTCTTCACAATGTTATTTCCGCGAAGGATCCCATAGTCAAAATTTTTAAGTTTTTGTGAAAATTAGTTCAGAACACACAAAGTGTACCAAATTGTCCTATTATCCCCCTTTTCCACCCTAGAAGCGGAATTGAAAAAAAAAAACTTTGTTTCGGATGTTTTTTCCGCGAGAGGATCTTATAGTCCAAACTTTAAGTATCTAGAACCATTAGGTCAGAAAAAAGAATATGTACCAAAGAAGTGCCTTTTTAAAAAAGTACTTTCTTCAGAATATTATTTCCGCGAGAGGTTCCTATAGTCCAAATTTCAGGTTTCTGTGACCATTAGTTCACAATATAGAAAATGTTCAAAATCGTCCTATTTCCCCCCCAAATTTGAATGAAAAATTTTCAAAAAATACTTTCTTCAGAACATAAATTCCGTGAGAGGATCATATAGTCCAAATTTTTAAGTTTCTAGGACCATTAGTTCAGAAGATACAAAATGTACCTATCCTACTTTCCCCCTTTCAACCCCTAGAATCAGAATTAAAAAAAAACTTTGTTTCAGAATGTTTTTTCCGTTAGAGGATCTTATAGTCCAAACTTTAAGTTTCTAGGACCATTAGGTCAAAAGATAGAACATGTACCAAATTGCCCTTTTTCCCCCATTTCCCCATTTCCCTTTCTTTAGAGTATTATTTCCGCGAGAGGATCCTATAGTCTAAATGTTAGGTTACTGGGGCCATTAGTTCAGAAGATCGAATGTTCAAAATTGTCCTATTTCCCCCTAAATTTATGTGATTAAATCAATAAATTCCCAAAAATAAAAAAATAAATGAGAAAAAAAATTGAGTAAAAAATTTGAGTCAAAAAATTAAGCGAAAAAAATTTTGAGTAAAAAAAAATTTAGTAAAAAAATGTTGGGTAAACACCTTCTAAGTAAAAAATTTAAGTAAAAAAATTGAGTAAAAAAACTGAAGAATAAAATACAATTGAGTGAAAAAAATTTTTAGTAAAAAAAATTGAGTGAAAAAAAATTTTGAGTAAAACAAAATTTTGAGTAAAAAAAAATTTTTGAGTGAAAAAAAATTTTGAGTGAAAAAAAATTGAGTGAAAAAATTGAGTGAAAAAAAGTTTTTGAGTGAAAAAAAATTTTGAGTGAAAAAAAATTTTGAGTAAAAAAAATTTGAGTGAAAAAAAATTTTGAGTAAAAAAAAATTTTGAGTGAAAAAAAATTTGTAAAAAAAAATTTTGCGTGAAAAAAAATTTTGAGCGAAAAAGTTTTGAGTGAAAAAAAATTTTGAGTGAAAAAAAATTTTGAGTGAAAAAAAAATTTTGAGTGAAAAAAAATTTTGAGTGAAAAAATTTTAGTAAAAAAATGTTTTTTCCCCGAGAGGATACTATAGATCAAATATCTAGTTTCTAGGACCATTAGTTCAAAATTCACCAAATTGCCCTATTTTCCCCCTTTTTGTCCCCCTTAAAACCGGAATTTTCAAAAAAGTTACTTTTTCCAAAATGTTATTTCCGCGAGAGGGTCCTAGACTTCAAATTTCAAGTTTCTGGGAGCATTTGTTTAGAATATAAAAAATGTAACAATTTGCCCTATTTCCCCCTTTTTCCCCCCTTGGAGGCGGAATTTTCCAAAAAAAAATTTTCCGAAATTTTATTTCCGCGAGAGGATCCTAGAGTTCAAATTTGAAGTTTCTAGGACTATTAGTTCAAAAGATACAAAATCCCCCAAAGGGCCCTATTTTCCCCCTTTTGCCCCCCTTAGAATCGGAATTTCCAAAAATCCCTTCTTAGTGGGTGGTTTTGTCGGGAGCCGAACCTACATTCCAAATTTCAAGTCTCTAGCTTCAGCGGTTTGGGCTGGGCGATGATTATTGCCAATCAGTCAGTCAGTCAGTCAGTCAGTCAGTCAGTCACCACACTCTTTTATATATATAGATACTTCATGCAAATATTAAAAAAGTTGAAAAAAATATAATGCGTATTTTGCAATTGTTATTAACAAAGGGGGGTTGAATTTGATTCACCATTGTTGTTTTGAAATTTTGGTGAATATTTGCAAAAAAGATTTTTATATTATTTTTAAAGTGATTTTTGAAAAAAAAAAAAAAATAATACAGACAGGATATTGAGAAGGGATATTTTAACGCAAGGAATGGGAAACCATATAAAAGTTATAGGTTGAAAATTTATTTTCCAGAAACTTGGGTTTCATTTTAGTCTGTAGCAGTTATGAAATGATCGGGAAATTTAAACTGATCGTAAATTCTACTTTTTCTTCATAAAAAATCCATTTTTAGTTTTTCACAATAAATTGTGTTTTTTTTTTATAACTTTTTTAAAAAATGATGTTTATGATCCATTTTTTATCCTATCAAAATATTCTTTACCTATTGGAATTAATGTCATACCCATATTTTATCCTTACCTTAAGCCAAAAGGATACTTAGGTTTTCAAAACTGTAAATTTTTCAAATTACATTTTTATTTTTTGCTTTTCGGGGGTTGTTAAGGTTGATTACGTTCTGATATGAACGTTAATATTCATATAATAATAACATCCATCCAGTGAGTCGAGTCAACGACGAGTGTTATTTTGCAGCAGGAGCAGATGTTTCACATTTTTGGTACGTACTCTACGTAGGTACATTCCTACTTATAAAACTAGACTCCAGGCACGGGATACAACTTTTATTGTTGTTGGCATTTATATTTGGTTTAATGATTCTTTTGTATAAAAATTCTTTTTTATTTTCAGGTTTTAATGAACAAATGAAAATTGATTTTAGTTCTTTTTTTTTTGAATTGTTTGTAGAAGATTTTTTTTATACCTTCAAACTAGTACAGACTAGAGTGGACTGATAAAATCGATTGCCTGAATTTTAAATTAGGTCAATGCAAAGGAGTTTGATTGAACAAATAAAACCGTTTACAACTTAAAACAGTTACAGTTTTGCAAAGAAAACAAGTAGAAAAGATTAATTCGACTTGGCCGAATCTATTAATACCCCAGCAAAAAATGTGCGGAGTACTTCTATTTGGAGTGCTTTAAAACTATAACAAATGTAATGAAATACAACAAAAGTAACAAAAAACACAAGGAAAAAACGCAAAGGCATTCTTTTCTACTCCATAAAAAGTTGATATTCAGTTCTTAACTTATTACCTTCCGCGACACTCCCATACAAATGTAAGTAGATATTCAGTAGATTAGAAGTACTCCGAATTTTCAAACAACTTCCAACTACTTCCCGGAGTACTTCTTATCTACTGAATATCTTCTTACATTTGTATGGGAGTGTCGCGGAAGGTAATAAGTTAAGAACTGAATAACTATGAATTCTGGAGTAGAAAAGAATGCTTGTGTGTTTTTGTCTTGTGTTTTTTGTTATTTTTGTTCTATGTCATTACATTTGTTATAGTTTTAAAGCACTCCACTAGGAAGTGGTAATGACTTTTTTGCAGGGACCCTTCACAATGCCCTTTTTAAAGGATACTAAATTTTCTAACGTGAAAAAAGGAACAATTTTGATTAGAAATATTTTATTTTGAGTACAAAACTTTTTTTTTTTTCATTTTTGTAAAAATAAAGAAACATTATTAATTTTTTTTGGGTGTAAATTTTTTTTTTAGTGTAAATCTTTTTTAGTGTAAAAATATTTTTGAGTGACGGAAATATTTTGTAAAGTAATTTTGTGGCTTACTAATATTTTTAAAGCTTGTTTTTTAGAGCGCGGTGAATTTAAGGTGAAACCAATCTGAAATTCAAGGTTTTGCTAACAACTTTTGAACCACTGGACCGATTTGGATGATACGAACCAGACCAGGGGAATGACAAATGTATATGTCAAGCTTCAGCATCCCAAGAATTGTCTTTCGAAAGTTAGTGTGTTTTTTATAGAGAAAATTCGCGAAAAACCCTTCCCGAAATTCACTCTTTTGCTTATAACTTATGAACCTTTTGAACACATAGACTGACGGACATCGCTAGATTGTCTTAAAATCGATCGAGGATCATGAATATATATGGGGCATTCCATGTCAAATCCGACATTTTGAAAAATTTTTTTTTTTAGATTTTCCCAATTTGTTTACACTTTTTAGTACCCTTTGACAACTCCTTCGTGGTAAATTTTCAGATTTTTTTATGACCCGTTCAAAAGATATCGAATTTTAAAAAATTGGTAGTTTGTTCCTTTACCCAAACTTCTTTTACTCATAACTTCTTCAATAATGGTCCAAATTTCAATTTTTTTTTTTTTTTTAATTTTTTGTTTTTTTACATTAAAATGTTTGTACTCATCAATTTTTTTGTGTTAAACTTCTATCGATTCTCCAAATTTGTTGCCCAGGCGGATCGTGGGATAACGAGTATTACTATTTTTTAAAATTTTTTTTAAAAAAATTTATTGTAATTTTCCTATCTTAAAATCATTTCTACTGCTCGAATAGTGCGTCATAGAGGGGTCCTTTATAAGACCGACCCCCATTAATTTTTACGTCTTAACATTCCTTTGGAACAAACTAAAACCCTATCTAGAATTTCTAAGGGGGCTCCCACACAAAACGACATTTTTTAAAACTTGCTCCAACCGCTCTAACTCCCCTAATAGTGCCCTTAGAGCAACAAAATGTATGACCGACCCACAATATTTTTTTAGACCAAACATTTTCTCTGAACACACCTACCCTCTATCTCTAATTGTTAAGGCGGTCCCCATACAATTTTTTATTTTTTTTTGTAAATTTGTTTTATTTAATCAGCTTCTACCGGTCCAATGGTGCGTCCGAGAGGGGTCATTAGTGAGACCGACCACCATTTATTTTTACCCTAAAACATTTTTTTCAAATATACCTATGCCCTATCTCCACTCCCTAAGTAGGCTGCCATACAAATAACAGTTGGAGCAAATTTTATAAAAATGTAGTTTTGTATGGAAGCCTACTTATGGAGTGGAGATAGGGCGTAGGTATGTTTTAAAAAAATGTTGCAGGGTAAAAATAAATGGGGTCGGTCTCACTAATGACCCCTCTCGAACGCACCATTGGACCGGTAGAAGCTGATTAAATAAAACAAATTTATAAATTTTGTATGGGCTGCCATACAAAATGAAAATTTTTAAAATTTGGTCTAACCGCTCTAACTGCCAAAAGAGTGCCCCTAGAGGGGTCTTATGTATGAAGGATCCGGAGTATTTTTTAATTCAAACATTTTCTCAATCTCTATCTCTATCTTTAACCCTTAAGACGGTCCCCATACATTATCTTTATTTTTTTATAAATTTCTTTTATTAATCAGCTTCTACAGGTCCAATGGTGCGCCCTAAAGGGGTGAATATTGAGAATGGCCACCATTAATTTTTTCCCCCAAAGATTTTTCCAAAACATACCTTCCCCCTATCACTACTACCTAAGGGTCGATCTGGAAAATGAAATTATTTGTTGAAATTTTTCAGCAAATTTTTTTAAAACATAAATATGTGGATTTTTTGTAAGTTTAAACGTTAATAATTTTAAAAATTGTCCAATAATTTTTAATCAGTTATGAACTTATTTTTCCAATAACCCAAACAAAAAATTAAATTTTATTTATACAATAGAAAACAAACGAATTTTTGACCTCCAATTCATTTCACCACTAATTTTTTTAAACAAAGAAAATATTTCATTCATTTGTGTCTGCAATTCCAGATCATGTTGGTAACCCTTGCGAAATAATTTAAGAGACAAAAAAGTTAAAAGAAAGTATGAGGTGAGGTTGAGATTGCTAGATATAGAATTTTAGTGTTGAAAACTGTTAAAATATATTCTGTAGAAACTAAAAATGTTCACATATATAAAAAACAATCTCCATTGACAAGACAAACCGACATTTAAATCCTACTGATGATAACACTAACTGGAGTGTTTGAAACCGGCATGGGAATACCAGAAATGTCTATAATTTTAAGAAATTAAAATTTTCTTCTCCATTTTTTCAATTTGAACCCTTATGAAAATATTTTAATTATTAATGTTAGTACACCTACATAAGTATAATGTAATGAGTAGGGATGAGATTTTCATGCACTAAAAAATCGAAAATATGCGCTTAAAATATGCGCTAAAAAATTGAAAATATGCACTAAAAAACCTCAAAATATGCACTTAAAAATATAATGTGTGCAATAAAAATCTTGTTTTCATAGGAAAAACTTCTTAAAAAGCAAAAAAAGTGACGCCGGGTTTAAATAGTAGCGTTAAAAACTTTATTAGCTAGATTTTTTAGAAATTAAGACAATCTATAGAAAATATTTTAAAGAAAAAAATAATTTTTCTAATTTCCAAAATAAATTTTTAAAATTTAAAATTAGTTTTTGAAACATATAAATTTCAATTTGTGTTTTTTCTAATATATGCCAAAATATGCAAAAATATGCACTTAAAAGTTGGAAATATGCACAAAATATGCATTTAAAACCAAAATATGCAAAAATATGCATTTTCACCAAAATATGCAAAAACAAATCGATGCCATTTTAACGCAAATTTCTTGATTCGGAAAGATAATTGGTCGATATCGTTTTTAGACTATCGGCAAAAAACATGCATTTGCATGGAAATCTCATCCCTAGTAATGAGATAATAAAATAATTACAATTTTTCTTTGTTTACAAAAAATTGGTGGTCAAAAGAATTGGAGGTCAAAAAATGTGGATTTCTTTTACTGTATTAAAAAAAATAAATTTTTTGTTTGGGTTGTTGGAAAAATTAGTTTATCTTCTATATAAATAAAAATCAATTGTCGTTCGTTGGTAACCGCATCAGTTGAGAACGGCTGGACCGATTTGCACAATTCTTTTTTTGAAATGTTCGTCATAGTCCAACTTAGGTTTTTACGTAAAGAAAAATTGACCACGCCCACTTTTACGCCCACATTTTTCAATTTATCTAAAATCGGAAAACGGCTGCACCGATTTGGGTATTTTTGTATTAAAATATTCGTAGCAATCCAATATAAGTTTTTAGTGAAAGAAAAATCAACCACGCCCACTTTTACGCCCACTTTTTCAATTTATCTAAAATCTGAAAACAGCTGGACCGATTTGTCTAAATTTTTTTAAATGAATTTTTAATCATATTCCAACTTTGGTTTTTACGTAAAAAAGAACTTGACCTCACCCACTTTGGCTAATTTTTGTTGAAAATTTTCATCATAATTCAACTAGGGTTTTAACGGATAGTAAAATTTCCCACGCCCACTTTTTTTATGTATCGAAAAAACTATAACGGTTATAGTCCGCAAAAGATTCTTAAGGAAAGAAAAATTGTCCACGCCTACTTTTACGCTCACTTTTCCCAATATATATATTTTAAATCATGGAATGGCTGAATCAATTTGTCTATTTTTGTTTTTAATGTGCGTCATATTCCAACTAAGGTTTTTTGGAAATAACAATTTTCCATTTCTACGCCTACTTTTGAATGGAGGGACCGAGTTGGTTTAATTCAAATAAGGTTTTTACTTTAAGGAATGATGTTTTCGATGTATATAAAAACTGCTCTATAGAAAAATAAAATATAGAATAATAAAATATAAATAAAAATCAAATGTAGTTCGTTGGTAATCGGATCACTTGAGAACTGACCGATTTGGATAATATTTTTTTTTTTAAATGTTCATCTTATTTTTTTAATGTTCGTCTTAGATTTTTTCGGAAAACAAATTAATCACTCCCACTTTTACATCTCCTTTTTTCGATATATCTAAAATCGGGTCGCCATAGTCCAACTAAGGTTTAAACGGAAATAAAAATTGTTCACGCCCATTTTTATTTCGATACATCTAAAACGGAAGAACGACAGGGCCGACTTGGCTATTTTTTGACATTCGTGATAGCACAACAAACGTTTTTACGGAAAGAAAAATTGTCCACTCCCACTTTTTTCAATAAATCTAAGATCGGAGAGCGAATGATCTGATTTGATAAATTTTTTCTTTAATGATCATTATAGCCCAAGTAAGGATTTTACGGAAATAATTATTGTACAACCCCACTTCAAAGCCCACATTTTTCAATAACCTTAAAATTTGCAACACTTGAGAACGCCTGGACCGATTTGGCTACTTTTTTGTTTTAAATGTTCGTTATAGTCCATATAATTAGTCGGAAAGAAAAATTCTCCTCGCCAACTTTTTTTTGATATATCTAAAATTAATTTTTACTCCAACTCGATCTATTAAAAAAAATATTTCTTAATAGATTCCGCATAAACTTGGTCCAAATCAAGTTTAACTTACCACACAAATTTTAACGCCAACTTTTGTCTAAATAAGTCGACTACTAATGACCGGACCGATTTTTTTATGTTAATAATAGTTCTAATTAGGTTTTTAAGGAAATATAAATGAGAAAAGTGTCCCGAAAAAATGGAAAATTCGGGAAAACTGTAAAGGGTTGTTTGAACTCAAGACGATAGCTCACAGTAAGAACGAAGGATATGCGTAATTCATTGTTGTGTTCATAATGATACTAAAGAAGTTTTAAATTTGTACAGGTCGCAAAGTCGAAGACATGGTTATTTTTTTTGTTCTTAAAATATAATTTAAAGATGATTATCTGCCTAATCGGGTCCTTAAAAACTACTACCACAAATCTTTGTAAGCCAAGAAATCCATTACATTTTTTGCAGGGCTATATATTGGAAGCGAGATGAAATATAACACTGATCTTATATTTGGGCCAGCAACGCGGACCGGGCCAGCTAGTTACTAAATAAAAACTATTGGACCATTTTTTTAAATTTGTTATGTTTGAACTTAGAAAAAATCGACTTACAAATATTTTTAAAAAAATTTTCAGAAAAATTTCTAATTTTTTTATGTCAATCTCGACAAATATTTTCAGCTCACTCTCATTTACATACATAATCCGGATTTCCGAAAAATCCTCTAAAAAAAGCTTGTATATTTGTTGGGAATTAAGAATGCCAATCCCGCCAAATATTTTCAGCCCACTCTAATTTACCTACATAATAAGCAGTGATTTGTTGTTGGTGTTTAATGTTTATCCCAAAAGTGGTCGATCATGAATGAAAGCAACAATTTTCGAAATATCCTGACAGTTTTTTTTTTTTTATTCTCTAGCTTTAGGCAAATTTTCCTCTATACTGTCAGATAAATCTAATGTTCTGTTGCTTTCCGTTTTTCCTACTTTTCAATTATTTTATTTTCAGTTTGATTTTAATCCTTACGAGCATGCCTGATTGTGTTGATTTAATTTTTGTATTGGAATGGGGTGGTTGCCGTTAGAAAAATTTGAAAAATAAAAGATAAACAAGTTTTCGGGGAGTTTACTATTTGATTTAAAAAAAAAAAAAAAATCGTTATACAGATATCCTTTTGTTATGTTGTATTTTAATCATACATTTTCGCGAAAGTTCTTTTGTTTTGGAATTTTCAATTGGTAGAAAAGAGGAAAACAATAGTGGGAAAATATGCGGAAACACACTTAGGGCACGTGGCATTTTTTTGATAGTGAAATTGTGGTGTTTTATTATAGTTTTGTTTATGCAGATGTATTTTTGATACGATGTACTTGAAACATTTTTAAGAAATTATAATAGATGTACCTACTGAAGTTAAAAATAGTTTGAAGTAGTTGTAACTGAAGTAGCTCTCAAGTTTGAATTCTTGTGAACAGTGTGATTTAAATGTAGAAGCAGATTTTCCTCTGAGAAAGTTATCAAACACATGATCCACTTTTATTTGATTTCCACTCTTTGCCAAAATTTCCTATAATTTATTTCTTTCATCAGACATGAATTGTTGAAATTTTAAATTTTGTTTTTATCTTTGACCAAAAGTTTTTTCCAAAACCTGTAGGGTCCCTTTTAATTCCATATTCCCCCTCCAGTATTAGCAAAGCTTAAGTTTTTGTTAATCTTTCGTTCGTTGTTCCAACTGGCGATATCATACAGTTAAGATAACTAGTGATTATCCTGAATTGTTTCTTAATCTATTTTGTATGTCCTAGGAGCAATTAATGTTCAATTAAAAAAATATAGTATCTATTTGTTTAAATAATAAATTACAAATGTTTGTAGTAAAAATTGCAACATCTTTATTTATAGTTTATAGTATTAAAATTAACCCGTTAGTCGTAGATTTTATTTATTATGGTCGTTGATTTTCGTGTTAAATTATACAGATTTTTTTCTGGATTGGCAATACCGGGATTTTGGGTTTTTTTTGCCAACGTTTGGAAACATCTCCCTCTAGAAGCACGTGGTTTTCATGTCGCATATGTTGACAATGTCGCGATAGCGGTGACGGGAAAGCACTTTTCAACATCGATGGATTTTTTTTAGAGTTGCCTGAAAGATCTGTCGAATTTGGCAAGAGACTGTGGTCTGGGTGCTAATCTAAGTAAAGCAGTGGTTGTCTTGTTTACAAGGAAAATAAGATTCCGGCTTTTGGTTCCATTTCTCTGCACGGCACTGAAATCGCCTTTCCTGATTAAGCCAAGCATCTTGTAGTATTTCTAGAAAGGAAGTTGATTTCAGGCGTAATATTGATGAACGGATGAGGAAAGCAACGATTGCTTTTTATTCCTGTAAAAGGGCCATTGGAAAATGATGGGGCTTTAGCCCTATAGTCGTTCATTTGATTTATACAGCAGTGGTGTGTCCAATTCTGCTGTATGGAATCATTGCCTGGTGGCCTGTTTAATATACAAAAAATAACTGTGTCTTTATCACGATGGTACAAAGAATGGCGTCGATGTGTATCACTGTTGCTCTTCGTACTACATCTACGACTGCATTAGAAATCCTCCTTCACCTAATACCTTTGGACATATTGGGTAGGCAGTATGCGGCTGCTTCGGCAATTCGACTTAATAGCACACTGCAAGGAAAGAGCAGCGATTGTAACCATGGCACGATCTTGAACAAGATAACAATACCACAAAATGTGGACTGCGCTTTCTCTATGTGCCTTTTTGATGGCCACTGTACCACTATGATACTATCCAGAGAGTTTTGGATGAGGGGTATTCCGGGTAGTTGAGCCTCCATAAATATTTACACAGGCGAATCTAAGCTGCACGGACAAGTGGGCTTTAGAGTCTAGTGGAAGATCTTACTTTGAGCCTGGCTCGAAGATTGCCAGATCATTGCATTGTTTACCAGCAGAGATGCAATAAAGGAAGTGTCTGAATGGTTGAGTTGCAATGTCTTGTCTACAAACTCAGAAAACATCTATTCTATCAGTCGAACCGCGGTCAAGTTTCTGGAGTTAATTTATCTGAAAACAAGACCCACCCTTAACTGCCGGACGTTTTTAAATGAGATGGCCCAGCAGTTTGACATACGACTCATAGACTGGGAACTACTTTAAAGGTTCTAACAGAATTGCAATGCGTTGGTATGCTTCTAGAAACTTGCAAGCAAAATCTACGGCTTTTTTCCGCAACGGAGACTAATCATATGGACGTGTGAGACTTCACGACAGACGTGGCCTTCTTTTTATCAGAAGCGCACAAGTGAGCTAATATCGCTTCCAGACACTGTCTTATAGGAAAGCACGCAGAGCGGTTAAATGTGCCTTACATGACCGGAGTTGCCTGGATAAGGAGGAGTTGGAAACTATCAAACACTTTATATGCCATTTCCCGACACTTTTTGGTCAGAGACTTTGCTTTACTGGGATCTGGGTAGCTTCACGATCTTTCTGATTTGTCGGAAGTCAAAATTCACTATCATAGGAGTTTCATAAGAAGCTTAAATTGGTTTATAGGTAGGTACTAGTAGGAAACCCTATTACAGTCCCTTGGTAGCATAACGGACCTTAGAGTCTATGGGTGCTGACGTAAAAACGTCAGCTTCTACTTCCAAGCTAACCTAACAATAAGTTCAAGGAACAATGGATTCCGGGTCCCGAAGGTCGTACGGGGAAATAACGCACCGATTGTCTGGAAAATCGTGGTGCCCAACGACCCTTCATTGGCCCAGAACAGTTCTTTGGTTTGCCATCGGGGCAGAGCTTCGAAGGATTTCATTCCTTAATTCGATTTGTCATTCTGAGTGAAAATTTAGTGATTGCATTCCCCAATCACATTTTAGCGAATTGAATGCATTCACTTTAACCTCATTCGATTTATAAATATCGAATGCATTCGTTTTATTTTTCATTCGACTTTCAAAAATCGAATGCATTCATTTTTTTTTTCATTCGACTTTTAAAAATCGAATGCATTCACTTGCGAATGCAATCGATTTTCTTTTCATTCAATTTGAAAAATCTAATGGTTTATTCATTCATTGCATAAAAACGTAAAAAAACTAACCAAGATAGAGCAAAACGGAGCCAATTTTTTGTCCATAGTATCGCTAATACCCTATTCACACGTACAGTTTTAAATCGTTTTTAGCAGCAATATTTTTAGCACTTTCTTTATTCTATTAGAGTATATTGACAGAAAATGCTAAAAATAATTGCTAAAAACGGTTTAAAACTGTAAGTGTGAATAGGGTATAACACTCTTCAATTTTTTTTGTCGTATAGGCAGTTAATATGTGCATTTTTTAAATTTTCGGGAACACCAATTTTTTTGGATTCAAAATTAGATCCCATTAGGGTCATCGTGTGTAAAAAGAGTAGGCGATACTATGGACAAAAATTTGGCTCCGTTTTGGTCTATATATTTAAAGAATCGATTGCATTCGCAGTGGAATTATAAAAAATCGAATGCATTCGATTTTTCTAAATCGAATGAACAAGAAATCGAATGCATTCATTTTTGTTCATTCAATCGAATGAATTCCAAGGACTGCATTCAATGTTGATTTATGAAATCGAATGCATTCGCTGACTATTAAAATTGAATGGATTTTTTTGAGAATTCATTCGAAAAGGATTTCATTCTTCGAAGCTCTGCATCGGGGCATGTAAGGTAATGACTCAAATACGGAGTAAATCTAAGTTCACGCAACACTTAAACTTTTACGCTAGAGATTCATAAATCCATCATTGGACAAAACGAATCACCAAATCCTAAGGTTCTACCTAACTGAAAATTGTAACCTACGGTACCACATTTAGAAAAAACACGTGCAGAGTCTACGAGATAATGAAGGATATAGTAGAACATATTCTTTGACTGACTAGTAGAAGGCTTCGACATCTGTTGGACAAGTGATATATCCGACTGACGTATCCAAATATGATTCTCGTCTCTACAAATATTTTGTAGGCAAAAACAAAAGAAAAACACACTTAAAACCAGTGAATAAACAATTGAAAACCATCCCAGTAATTATTCGTTTGTTTTCAAAACATCAACATTTATTTTTTACTGTTGGCAAAATTTTCTAAAATAAATAACACTAAACATTAAAAAATTACGGTTTTTTCGTTCTTTTTTACCAACAAATTCGAAAAAAATAACCTACGAAAACATTAAAAATTAATGATAGTTCTGTTATTTTTACCAACAAATTCCAAAAAAATAACCTACCAAAACATTAAAAATTAATGATTTCGAAGGTTATTTTATACAATTTTCTATTGAAATATTTTTTTAAAATTTTTTAATAAAATTTTGGGGAATCGATCCCGCAATCAACTACATTCTGGCCAGACACTCTACCCATCGTGCCAAAGCCACTTGATACAAATATGTTTTTATATTTCTATAAATAATTTTTTGATTTTTTTTTTCTACAAACAAATAACTGACTTGTGTAGGTAAAAACTAATGATATATCATTAAAAAATACCAACAATTTAAAAAAAATTACTTACACAAATCATTAAAAATTTAAAGAATAATCAGTAGTTTTTACTTACAGAACAAAAATAAATGACTTTATAAATTAAATGTTAGTGAAATTCTTTATTTTTTAGTGTGTTATTTTTGAAACAAAGGACTGATGTAGTCATTAATAAAAACTGAACATCAAACAAATGTTTTTTCTTTTAAAAACGACTAAACGGAAAACTTTTTAAATAAACTACAAACAGTTAATGACATAATTTTTTGAGTGTATTAAAATCCTGAATATTTAGGACACCCCTTTCAAGCCACACAAAAGATCTTTATATTCGCAGTACACTCCTCTTTAATCTTAACTTACGGACATTTTTCAAGACTTGAAAAGTCCTACAAAGAGTTGGCAACAACGGGGAAACAAAAATCTATCCAAAGTTTAAAATAGATTAAGTTTGGCCAAACGATAACAACTGGTAAATATGTAATGAGTAATTCTAATTCTCCTTTTTATGACAAACTTTGAGTGTGACAAAACAAAGAGTAGCCTGTGTTGTCAATTGATATTTTTTAGATTTTTCATTGTATAAAAAAAATAACACTACTGAACACGACTACTGAAAAAAAAACTTGTTGCGACTGTAGACTTGTGCTTAATCGTTGAATTGAGTGAGCGCTCATTTTTCTTCATTTCAGATAAAATACCTAGTTCGTTCATCTAGTTCAATCGATCTTTTGTTGTTTTCGTTCAACAGTTCTTGAACGAATCATTTTGATCATGTATGTTGGCCGTTCATCTAGTTCAAATCGTTCAATTTTTGTTTTCATTTAGCAGTTCGTGAACAAATCATTTTGATATTGTCTGTTGTTTTGGCATTCGTTCAAAAAATACAAAAATGTTGAATAAAACATTAATTAAAAAAAAAAAAACAAAAAAAAATTTATAAAAAAAAAACATAAATGATAAGAAAGCGTACCAAAGAGAAGGTAAAACTAAAAAAAAAAAATTATGAAATTTTTGTAAAAAAAAACATAAATGATAAGAAAGCGTACCAAAGACAAAGAGGAGAGAAAACTAACGCCTAATGACAAAATAAGCAAAAAAATTTAACTACCGAACTGAAAGGTCAAAATGAAGTAATGACCAATTGAGCTGAATGAACCAATTGAAATGAATGAATTAAATAAACCGCTCAGGTGAATAGTTCAATTGAACTAGTTCGTTCGCGAACGACACAACTCTATGCGAATGGGATGCGACCTTGCATGGTTAATTTCAATTGTTCTAGTGATCACAAATCTGGTCTCCAAACTTTCCATCACATCAGGTTTTTGAAAAAATTTAGGTCAAACTTCAAAAAAATCGGTGTTTTGAGCATTTTTGACTTTTGCTCTTAAGAATGCTGAACTCATTTGGTCAGTCGCTTTAACCCTTTGGACACCAATTGTCTCTCAATTATGCCTTATTCCAAAAAAAATTTTCCGCTACAAATCATATAAAAAAATTTGGCGAATGGAACGCATCATATATGATTACAATTATTCTCCTGGTCACAAATCCGGTCTCCAAACTTTTCCATGACATCAGGTTATATACTAGTTAATCAAATTAATTAAGATTTCATACTTTCCATTCCTTTTTCTTTCCCGCATTTATTTTCATAAAAAGGGTTAATCAGTATTTAAATATTTTTTACAATGACCCAATTTAAATTAATCTCTAGACTTGTTGTTTAATAGTTTTTAAATTTTAAAACTAATGGTAATTTCTTGTAAAACAAGACTGGTTTGGCACTTGCCAACATTGGCGGTGATAGGCCTGACAAGCAGTTAGTAAAGGGGGTAAGCTTACAACAGAAGTAACTAAACAAAATATTCTAGGGAGTGATATTCAAACCTTCCCCCCTCTTACCTAAAAATGTCTTCCTTCGGCAATGATTGCCATAATGAAATTGCATGTCATACAATTTTACAACTTTTGAATTCATTAATAACACAACACAAAACTAATGAAGAAAATTAAAACAATTTTAACAATTTATGGCAATATTTTATAAGAAGAACAAGCAAATGCTGTGTAAGTTTAAAAGGGAATTTACTTTAATGGTCCCCTTAGTAAATATTTACAGCTAGAGAAATAAAAATTCCTTAAAGGGAATATATCCAGTTTTCTTTAAGGAATCCTATACTGTTTTTTTTTTAAATTTCTTTGAAGGAAGAACTACCCTAGAAAAACAAAACCTTAAAGACACACTTTTTGTAAAGTGTATAATTCTGCTCTGGTATTTGGTATGGATGGAAGTTAGTATTATTTAAATGGCTACTACTACTACGGCTAACTCTATGAGACTACAACTTCGACCAGGTTAAAATAATTAATGTATTGTGACATCGTAAATATTAAAAAATATATAGGAAAACCAGTCCGGTAAAAGCACCTGCATAAACATGAGCATAAATGAATGTTATAGCGGTTAATTCCGGCGCATAGACAGACAAACGGTCACTGACGCGCTCACTGGATTCTCTATAGTTTTCTTTTGTTTTGGCTGGCGTTTTAAAAATTAATGATGACATACTGTGAGGACAGTTCATCTTTTATGGAAATGAAGAAGAAAAAAAAATTAATAAGAAAAAGTGCTAAGGTTTACGCGTGTTCATAGCACACTTCATTATAATAATTAATTCTACTTCTTGGTTACTACTGCTGCTGATATTTAGATCAACAGGACGGACATCAGGGGCGTATCCAGGATTTTATTTCGCAGGGGGCCCAACATTTTTTTCTGATAATTTTTCTTTCAAAAATTTTAAATATTTTAAGACATGTACGTACTTAAGACATTTTTCTATAGAAAAAGTGATAGATTCTAAGACATTTTTTCTATAGAAAAGTCGCAGATTTTCAGAAATTTTTTCAATAGAAAAAGTATTAGATTCGAAGACATTTTTCCTATAGAAAAAGTCCAAGCTCCTGAGACATTTTTCCTATAGAATAAATCACAGTTTCTGTGACATTTTTCCTATGGAACATGTCTCAAAATCTGATACATTTTTCCTATAGAACAAGCCTCTGATTCTGAAAAATGTTTCCTATGAAAGAAGTATCAGATTCTGAGACCTTTTTTCTATAGAAAAATTCTCAGATTCTGAAACATTTTTTCGTTAGAAAAATCTGAGAATCTAAAAAAAAAATATAGAAAAAGTCTCAGATTTTTTCCCATAGAAAAAGTCTTAGATTCTGAGACATTTTTCCTAAAGAAAAAGTATCAGACTCTAAGACATTTTTTCTAATAAAAAAGTATCAGGTTCTGAGACATTTTTCCTTTAGAAAAAGTGTCAGGCTCTGAGACATTAATTCTATAGAAAAAGTCTTCGATTTTGAGACAAAAAAAAAAAAAAAAAAAAAAAAAAAAAAATAGAAAAAGTCTTAGATTCTGAGACATTTTTCCTATAGAACAAGTTTCAGATAGGATACATTTTTCCCGAAAAAGTAATTTTTTTATAGAAAAAGTCTTAGATTCTAATACATTCCTATTCCTATAAAAGTATCAGATTCTGATACATTTTTCCTAAAGAAAAACCATCAGGTTCTAAAGAAAAAGTATCAGATTCCCAGAAATTGTTCCTATTAAAAAAGTCTCATATTCTCAGTTTTTTTAAAAAAAAAGCTCAGATTCTGAGACATTTTTCCTAAAGAAAAATTTTAAGATTCTGAGACATTTTTACTATTGAAAAATTTTCTGATTCTTACACGTTTTTCCTACAGAAAAATTCTCATATTCTGAGACATTTTTCATATAGAAAAATTCTCAGATTCTGAGACATTTTTTCTGTAGAAAAATTCCAGATTCTAAGAAATTTTTTCTTTAAAAAATTTCAAGATTCTAAAACATTTTTCCTATTACAAAAATTCTCAGATTCTGAGGCATTTTTTTATAGAAAATTTCTCAGATTTTAAGACATTTTTCATATAGAGACATTTTTCCTATGAGACATTTTTCCTATGAAAAAAGTCTCGGAATTTTAGGCATTTTTCCTAAGAAAAAGTCTCAGATTCTAAGACATTTTAAAATAAAAAAAGTTTTAGATAGCATAAGTGTCTGATTTTGAGATATTTTTTCCAAAAAAGGCCTCTGATTCTGAGATATTTTTATATAGAAAAAATCTCTGATTCTGAGAATTTTCCTAAAGAAAAATCTGAGATTCTGAGTAAAAGTCTAACTTTATGAGACATTATATACATACATAGACACTTTACTAAAAAGTCTTAGAATCTGGAACATTTTTTCGAAGGCAAAGTCTCAGATTCTAAGAAATTTTTTCTGTAGAAAAATTCAGAATAATTACCAGATTCTGAGAAGATTGTTGTATGAACTAATAACAAATTTTTAAGTTATTACCCAGCAGAAATAAATCGAGATTTTGGCGACACAGCATCTGTTTATAGCATACCGTAGCGCATCCAAAGAGCGCTCTTAGGGATGCAGTAAAAGGAAGGGGAAAAAAATTTTATTTTTTTTTTAAGATTTTTTTATATAAAACTTATAATGTGTAATTATTTTTTGGTAAAATTTCACACTTGCTTTCCTTTTTAATATTTTTAACACTTTTTGAATAAAAAAACATGAGTTTTAGACAAAGACACATGATTTGACTGCATCATTATTGCGCATTAATCAGCGCTGCAAAGAGCGCTTCAATCATAGCATCTTTGACCGCTGTTCCCAAAAAAAATCCCATAAAAAATGTGAAAATGAAAATTTCCGATATTTTTTTGATGTTCACTTCCGATTTTTTTTTTTTTTTCATTTTGTTTCACATAAATAAAGTTTTGTAAAGTAAAACGAATGAATTTTTTTGTTACATTTTTTTAAATTTTAGTTATTTCATTTCAACTTTGAATTTACAGCATCTTTATTCTGCTTAAATAAGCTCTACAAAGATACATGAATTCACTGCATCTTTAATCTGCTTAAATCAGCGCTAAAAAGATACATGAATTTACAGCATCTTTATTCTGCTTAAATCAGCGCTCTAAAGACACGTGATTTCAGTGCATCTAAAGAGCGCTGTTTCTGTGTATCCAACTAGCGCTCTAAAGTGGGACATCGCCTTAGGGAATCATGCATGAATTCAGCGCAATTGGATGCGCTCCCCTTCCAAAAGCTGCTGAACGTTCAGCAAAATTTCTGCTGGGTACTACAAATTACTTAAAATTAGATCCATTGTTTTGTATACATACAGCTTCAGATTCTGAGACAATTTTCCATTAGAATTTTAAGTTGAAACGTTTCAAATTCTAGACAATTTTTCAGATTTTGAGACATTTTCTGCCAGAAAAATTTTCAGATTCGAAATATTTTCCTTCAAAAAAATTTTCAGATTCTGAAATGTTTTTAAATTTTTTTAAGAAGTTTTTTTACATTGTACATAATATTTAATACCAAATACTGAAATTTGTGAATTTCACAAATATACGCCACTGTATACGCCACTGACGGACATAAATGAAATGTTTTCATTTTATCCATTATAAGATCGCATAGTGGGACAATAAAAACAAAGGGAAATGTAAAATTTTATAGAATACCTGTAGTGTACAAAAAAAAATCTCTGTTCACGCAACGTTGTGCATTTCATGCCAAATCGGACGCTTTGATTTTTTTTTTTTTAGATTTTCCTTTTTTTAAACAGTTTTTAGTACTCTTCGAAAGCTTCTTCGTGGTAAATTTTAAAAAATTTTTTGATGACCCGTTCAAAAAATATCTAATTTTCAAATGTTCGGAATAGAAAATAGGAAAAAAAATGAGTAAAATTCTTTTTCTCATAAATTCTTCACATCTCAACTTCAGTAGGAGCACATCACAGGAAGGTGTTCTTTCACCATTCTTTTCTAACATGGCTCTGAATTCTATGCAGCTCTCTCTAAAAGCACATGGTTGTCATGTCGACGCATATGCTGTCAATGATGCGATAGTGGTAAAGGGAAAACAACTGCCAACATAAAGGGAAACTTTTCAGGGTTTTCTGCAAGATCTGTCCAAATGGACAGGAGGCTGTGGTCTGGGAGTTAAACCAAGTAAAACAAAGCTTGTCTTGTTACGATATTTAGAAATTTCTAAAACGGGCTTATGAAGGTCACGTTTACAAGGAAAAATAAGATTCCTGATTTTTATCCTATTTCTCTGCACGGCACTAAATTTTCCTTCTCAGATGAAACCAAGTATCTTGGAGTATTTATAGATAGGAAGTTAAATTTCAGGCGTAGTATTGAGGAACGGGTGAGAAAAGGAACGATTGCTTTATATTCCTGCAAAAAAGGTCATTGGAAACCCAGTCGTTAAGCCTAGGACTACAAAAAATTAGTTTGTATGCTTTTGGGATTATTATTCAAGGGGTGATCTAGCCCTAACGGCCGGCACTGCGACCCTTATGGGTCTTTTGTGCCAAGATCCATTAATCTAATTCAAACTCTGTTCAATGTTCCTAATGAACATTATAACAGAGGATGGAGAAGCTAGCTTTATATCTGCAGAATTAAGCAATTCCTTGTCTAAGAACCGTCTTCTGATCCTACATATTGCGACGCACTCACATAATATGTGTTGCGTTGTTTTCACTTCCTCAAGACAAAGTCGACACAAAGACGATGCACAAAGGTTTAAATTATGCAAGTGATAATTTACCTTATAATGCCCGGTGAGAAAACCTGTCAGCAACCTAATGTCACTTTTGGTGTGATTAAGTATACTTCCATATGATAATGGAGCGATCAGTGCTTTAGATTGTCGTAGACCTCCTGAATTTTCCCACAAGTTTAAGAAGTAGGTTCTTTCCAAACCCTTAATCATGTTCGAGAAGGTGGACCAGTTTACCCCACAATAGGGTTCGGGTCCGGTCATAGGAGTAGCGGAGGCATTTATGGCAAGCTCATCCGCTATCTCATTACCCTCAAAACCTCTATGACCAGGGATCCAAAATAGAGTAATTTTGTTTCTCCCGGCCAGCTGTTGAAGGGTATCAAAACATTCCAGTGTCATTTTAGGTTTAAATTCCCAAGAAGACAGCGCTTGAAGTGCTGCCTGGCTATCAGAGAAGATTGAAATATGAATACCCTTCATACCCTTTGCAATATTAACTCTAGCGCATATTGTAATAGCCTAAATTTCAGCCTGAAAAACTGTAGGCCACCTACCCATTGGTTCGGAGATCCGCGTGTTTGGACCGTAGACACCAGCGCCAACTCCAGAGGACATTTTTGATCCGTCAGTATACCAGTTTAGGCTTCTAGTATCCACATATGGACCACCTTCATCCCACTCTGGTCTACTCGGTATCACGATCTCAAATTTCCTTCCAAAGCGAAGCACAGTGTTTATTCTATCCGTCCACATATCTAGGTTTTCCCTAATTCATATTGAAAAAAGAATATTGGAGTGACCGCTCAAGTTGCAAGGGTCAGAGTAATCGATATTCATTCTACGCGCGGCCATAGTTGCCGTAGATCTAATAAATATGTCGAGAGGTGTGAGACCCAAAATAGCTTCTTGGGCCAAAGTTGGGCAGGTTTTCATAGCATCCGTGATAAGAGTGCAAGCCAGACGCTGTACCTTGCCTAGTCTTACGGTGGCATCCCTCTGCATAGTCTTCGGCCACCAGACTATGGCAGCGTACGTCATGATCGGTCTTACAATCATCTTGTAGATCCACATGACCATTTTAGGGCTCAATCCCCAGGTCCTACCAACAATCCTATTCGCTGCCCATAATGCCGCAATAGCCTTTCTGATAGTGCCGTCTAAATGTGAATTCCAAGTAAGTTTCGTATCCAAGATAACTCCCAAATATTTAACCTTCTCAGAGAGTTGGATAATAGTATTTCCAATGGAAATTATACCTAAATTGAGATTTCTTCTCCTAGTAAACGGGAATATAATAGTTTTGTTAGGGTTAATGGAAAGACCCTGTTCAGTGCACCAGCCCATTACCAAACGTAGAGCGTTGCACATAATATCCGAGATGATATTGTCGAATTTACCAGTTACTATGACTACTAAATCGTCCGCGTAACCTATTGCTTGATAACCAATAATATCTAGGCTCTGAAGCAAGTCGTCTATCACCAAGGACCATAGTAGAGGAGATAGAACGCCGCCCTGAGGACAGCCTTTAACGGCATTCACTGTGACTCGAGTGCAACCCATAGATGCGGTTATTTCCCTGCTCTCTAGCATGTTCCTAATCCATCTACATGTACCCTAATCTCACCTCTACACCGAAGTGCAGATTCAATGGAGTCATAACCAGTATTATCAAAAGCTCCCTCAATATCCAGAAAGGCACAAAGAGCTATTTCCTTGTCCTTATGGGCTTTCTCGATAACTGTCACTTGCTTTTGGGATAGTTTTTAAATATAAATTTACAAAATCCATTGTTTTTTTTCGCGAAAAAAATTTTTACGCCAAAAAAATGTCCGCGAGAAAAAAAAACTCGCGAAATTTTTTTTTTTTTTAAATGTTGTGTCTGTTATGTATCGTATTGTACTCGTTTTCATAATTTAATAGCAAAATAAAATAAAAAAATTGGAAAAAAATTTCGCGAAAAAAAATTTCCTCGAATAATTTTTTCTTTGTATATTTAATAGAGTATAGATGATAAAAATTTACCAACTGTCTAAATAATATAAATTAAATAGTTTTTTTTACTTAAAAATAAAAAAAAAATAATCGCAAATATCGCTAATACATACGCTAACTTTGAAAAAACTGATATTACAATGAGATTTAGTGTACAAGAACTAGCTTTACCAGATGGCTGTCGTAAATTTAAATCAAACTAAAAATATTTTTATTGAACCAATTTTTTCACAAAAAAAAAATTCACGGTATTATGGTTTGTTGTGTTCGTTTAACAGACTTGAATGGTTTTAATTTTAAAAATTATCTCAAAAGTTTAAAAATATTGTTTTTATTGTACTAAGGTATCAAAATTTTAAATCGCGAATATCGCGAATACGAGCGCTAACTTAAAAAAAAAAACGGCTAGCACCATTGAATTCAGCGTACCAGAATTAACTTTACCAGTAGGGTCCCCAACTTGTTAAAAAAAAGTGTCAAATGCGAGCACAGTGATATTTTTTATTTTCATGAAATTTGAAAGATTTATGTAAAATTTTGGTCCGATTCCTTTAAAATTCGAAATGGTGTTTTGTTAATACAAAACACGTTTACCTGCCAAATTTCAAAAGAAAATTGATTATAATACGGTTATTAGAGTCATGTGAGCCAAAATTACAGAGGACATTTGTAGGTATAAACATGCACCGATATTTTTCCAATTTCAATTGGTTTTGTCCTTGGGTCAAGAAAAATTGGAACCTGTATCGTGTTTACTCCGTTTACATAGTCAGATCGACTTAAAAAGTGATCCAGAGTCGATCGGTATACTGAAAAATGGGTCTTGGACCAATATTTTGGGTAGTTACAAACATCAGCACAGACTCATTATACCCTGCACTAAGTTTGGTGTAGGTATACAAATTGTTCAATGTGTCCGACTTGGCATAGAATTTGAACACTAAACTCAAAATACTTTTCAAACAATTTTTTTCACGGATTCAGACAATCAAGTGAATTTTTGATAGTTTAATTAAAAAATTAAAAATAAAATTCAGAAAAAAAACAAATGAGAGTGTTAAATTCGGCTGGGAAAAAACTAAATTTTTTAATCCCCCCGGTCCTAGTGCAGGACTCTGAAATTCTTTTTGCATAAACATGTTTCATTTGTTTAACAAAAGAATAAAAAAACATGTAAAAGAAATCGTGTTTTTCAGTGGTTGGTTTAGTTCCTCAAGGGGGAAGTATTTTCCGCCTCCTCCGATTTTGCCTATTTACTAACTTAACCTGCCTATTACCGTAAGACATATTTGTGCCAAATTCCAGAATGCTAGCTCATTTATTTTGGACTGCATCTACAGACAGACGGACGGACGGACATTCACCGGAATCGATCATGGATCAATAATATATACACTTGATAGGTTCCCTGACCGATATATCGATGCGTTACAAACGGAATGGCAAAGTGAGTAACTCCCATACTGTGGTTGGAGGGTATAATAAATTATTGTTACGCTAAAGAAATTATTGTCCAAAAAATAAATAACCTGACCCACCATGCACTCTAAGGACTGTTTTAAATAGTAAATTTATTAAAGTGATTGTTTTCATTTTCGCGGTAGGCTTAAAGGCTTTAAGTTTTTAATTGCTTAAAACATCCATCCCATCAAAATGATGGGCCTTAATTTAATGGTAAAAAATCATTTACAAAAAAATCTGTTATCCTTTTTTGAAGATCAACAACTGGTTGTAAAAACCAGATTTTTTGTTATTTTATTTTTTGCTACAATTTTAATTTTTGTCACATTTGCATAAAATGTCTGTCTGGCTGTCTGTTTCTCTTTTAAGTCTGCAGCATTCATATACCAACGTATCTCTTTTGTTATGAGCTTTTAGGTGTAAAAAAACAGTAAATCCTTAATCAAGGACATTCACTTAATGTACGCGTGCGCTTATTTTTACAATTTGCAATGCTTTGTTGTTAGTTGGTACGCATCATTTAATGATTACAAAAATTCCACAATTTTTATGCAAATGCAAAAAATATGGTAAAAAGTGGAAAAGTGGTGGTGGTTCTTTTTTATATAGAAGGGACATTGCACCCTAAACTATTAAATCTGTAATCATTAAATTCATCAAGAATTGTAGTCATTTAAATTGTTTTTTTTTTTTTTTATTGTATATTTATGATTGAAAGGCTTTTTTTAAGTATTGCGGGGATTTAAATATTCAGGTATAAATTATGGTTTTGTTTAGATATCAGCTTATGATCGTTTTTAAATTTTCAAACATCCCTAGTTGAAAATATAATCGTTTAGGTAAATATTAAAATTGGAGAGAAAGGATTTATACTAAGGTATTCAATTGGTTTACCTCTTTTATTTTGGACTGAATCAAGCTTTTCAGACAGACGGACAGTGATCGAATGTCTTAAAATCTGACTAAATGGAATCAGAGCTTCGAAGGATTTCATTCCTTAATTCGATTTGGCATTCTGAATGAAAAATTAGTGATTGCATTCCCTAATCAAATTTTAGCGAATTGAATGAATTCGCTTTAGATTCATTCGATTTATAAATAGCGAATGCATTCGATTTATTTTTCATTCGACTTTCAAAAATCGAATGCAAGCGATTTTTTTTTTCATTCGACTTTTAAAAATCGAATGCATTCACTTGCGATTGCAATCGATTTTCTTTTCATTGACTTTGAAAATCGAATGGCTTATTCATTCATTGCATAAAAAAATTAAAAAACTAACAAAGATAGAGAAAAACGCAGTCAATTTTTTGTCCATAGTATTGCCAACACTCTTCACACTTTTTGTCGTATAGGCAGTTGAAAATCTTTTTGGATTCAAAATTAGGGCCCATTAGGGCCATCGTATGTAAAGAAAGTTGGCGATACTATGGACAAAAATTTGGCTCCGTTTTGGTCCATCTATTTAAAAAATCGATTGCATTCGCAATGGAATGATAAAAAATCGAATGCATTCGATTTTTTTTAAATCGAATGAACAAGAAATCGAATACATTCATTTTTTTCCAATTCAATCGAATGAATTCCAAAGACTGCATTTATTGTTGATTTTCGAAATCGAATGCATTCACTGACTATGAAAATTGAATTGATTTTTTTGAGAATTCATTCGAAAAGGATTTCATTCTTCGAAGCTCTGAATGGTATAAAAATTACACACTATAAAATTTTATAATAAATGTGTCTTTTACAATGTCAGCCAAATTAAAAAAAGTAAAAGAGTTAGATTTGGCCTTGCCGAATGTATTGATACCCTCCACGATGTAATTATTGCACAAAACTTTATATAAAAAAAATTTCCGCAAAAAATATTATTGGTAAAAAAAAGTCCGCCATTTTTTTTGTCAAAAAATATGTTCACACTTGTTTAAATACCATTCGGTGTTCAGTTCTGTTCACATATGTCAACCCGCAGTCGAATTAAAGCATTTTGTGTTTTTAGGTTATGTTGAATGCACCAAAATTTTTGAGGTGTCCTTACATTTTTGTTCATAACTTTTGAACCGCTTAACCGATATCGCTCAAATGCAATACAAAACTTCTCGGCAGAACTTCCAATAACTATGTTACGTTTCAGTCATCTCCGTGTAATATTTTGGCCGTGATCACCATTTCCACAGACAGACAGAATGTGTTAAGATCGATCACTCTTCAATTATTTATATGGGGGTTTTCGTGTCAACTGACACAACTTTTGAAACCGATGTCTTCCGATCGGTATGAAATTTGGTTAGTGCTATTGGATAGGTTAGTCCTATTGGATAGGTTAGTCCTATTGGATAGGTTAGTCCTATTGGATAGGTTAGTCCTATTGGATAGGTTAGTCCTATTGGATAGTAGTTCAGACACAATTTTTTTACCGAAATCGATCAAGGACTCTCTGAGTTAGAGGGGGTCGAAATTTGACATTTTGGCCAAATAGGTGTTTATTCTCATCCATGTAACTAAATCCAAAACTTTTTTGACTTTTTCCTCACATTGGGCCCTTTTTTTTTTGACTCAAAAGAAAGCTTAGGTATCTTTCTTTAAGAGCTATGGAGTCGCTTAGTGGGATGCGATATCTATGAAATATATTTTTTGTAAATTTGGAACACAAAAAACGGGTTTTCAATTTGCTCTATTAGGGATAGCTAAGCAGTTTTCGATTTCGATCCGCGACACCCTCTAATTTTTATAGGTTCGAAATAGAAAGCATGAGCCAAAAAATTAAGAGTTGAAAATAAAGGGTAGGTATATTCTGAGAAAATGTTGGAGTTGAAAAAATATTGAGGGTCGGTCATACATTTTACTTCTCTAGGGGCACCCTATGGACAGTCAGAGCGGTAGGAGCAAATTTTATAAGAATGTCATTTTGTATGGGAGCCCCCTTAGGAAGTGGAAATAGAGGTTAGGTATGTTCAATAAAAATGTTGGGGGCAGAAAATTAATGGAGGTTGGTCTCACATTGCACCACTCCAGGGGCGTTTCTAGGGCAGTTGTGGGGTTTTTTGCGGATTTTTACCTCTTTACGCCCAACTTTAAAGTTTAGAATGTCCTTTAACAGCGTTAAAAGGACATACTAAACTTTCTTAACAAATTTTGATTTTGGAAATCCATGGTGTCCTTGACAGGAGAAACGGACATTCCAATATTGTTTTAAAAACAACATTTTTAAATTTTTTTAAATTTTTTTTTGTTTCTAAATTTTAAATCTACATAAATTTATCAACAATATTGTCACTGAAAGTTTTTTTGTACAGCTTACGGCTTTCGAGTAAAAAATCACAAAAGAACTAAAGCCAACTATTTGATTTTTTGCCAAAATTTAAAAAAAAAAAATCTAATATTTGGCTCTCTCTCAAACTTTGATTATTGATTGCTCAACAATACGAAAAAACGCCTCTCAGAAATTTTAATAGCGTTAAAAGGACATTCTAAACTTTAATACCAAATTTTGTTTTTGGAAATCCATTATATCCTTCCCAGGAAAAAAGGACATTCAAATATAATGTTAAAAATTTTTTGTTGAAATTTTAAAAAACAAATTTTTTTTTATAAATTTTAAATCTTCATTATTTTAGAAACAATATGGTTTTTTCGGTGACAGGACATAATCCCATACGGACATTACCCCCATAACGGAAATGGGGATTATGACCAAATTCATTTCGGTCATAATCCCCATAATAGTTGTGGGGACTATGACCGTTTCCAAAACGGTCACAATCCCAATGGGGATTATGTCCGTTCCTTGTTGGGATTACGACCAATCTTTTTTCGGTCATAACCCCCATTCACAGTATGGGGAGTAAGTCCAAAGCAATTTTGGTCATAATCCCCGTTTTCTGCAGAGAGGGTGGGTTTAATGCATGGAGTTTGTAATCCCTAAGCCCGGCCGAAGGCCGTCTACGCAGAAAAACTTTGAAGTAAAAAAAAAATAAATCTTTTAATTTTGGGGATTATGACCAACTAGTATAGAAGACAAAATCCCCATAATGGGGGATTATGGTCATTTGTAACGTGGTCATTATCCCCATAAATCTGGGAATTATGTCCGTTTTTTATTGGGATTATGTCCAAATAATTTTCGGTCATAGTCCCCACTACCATTATGGGGATAATGACCGAAATGAATTTGGTCATAATCCCCATAACGGAAATGGGGATTATGTCCGTGGGGATTATGTCATGTCACCGGTTTTTTCGTACGACTTATGGTTTCCGAGCACAAAAATGTTAAAAAACTGTCAAAAAACAATATTGTCAAAAAGCGTGTTTTTAAACGCCCATATCTTCCAAAATATTGATAAAAAATATAGGGGTTTAATCATTTACGAAGCACTATCAAATAACCAAAAATTAACAAAATCGGTGATCTGTCAGTTAAATTTCCCATGGAATTGCTCATATATGTTGAGTTTTAGTCATATCAAAGTGACAAAGTGAGTATACCTCCATACTGTGGTTAGAGGGTATAAAAATAAGCCTTTTTAAATATCAGCCAACGATATGCATGAAAAACATAAAAAACTTCCATCCACAAAAATTTCAAATAACAAACAAAATTTCCCTTATTTCAAATTTAATACACACAAAGTCAAAACAGAAAAAGGATATTTTTAATTTTCATCCCTTAACATTTTTGAAATATTATCGTTTCCACAACAGTTCCAGCATAAAAATGTAGATGTCGCCACTGCTAAAGGTTTTTGTCTAAACTGTTGCCTTATCTTGCCGTCCTTACAAGGAGGGAAGCACTAGCCTATTATTATTATAACCTAACAGAAACATATGTCCCTTTTTAATGACTTTCTTTATATTGGTACAAACAAACCCCTAAATAACATTATTTGATAAGAAAATTGCTCTATTTTTAAGTATATGTTTTTTTTCAAACACTTCGGCACAAACTATGACATTTTTTTTTTGGTAATCTTATCAAAAGGGTCATAATTTGTAAAACCGACTTTGTTAAAAACACAAATTCGTAGAAATTGAAATTTTACATAAACGTAGAAAAAGTTTATCTATATAAAACAACTGCTTAGGAAATACCTAAGCCACATGCCAAAGTAGCGTTCGTTAAAATGTTTTGTAACAATTAACGATTGTATATAATTGTAATGACACTAGATAATAAACAGTAGGAGAGATTCAGTTAGGCTGCTTCAGAAGCATCTGCGAAAACGAAGATCATATAAATTGCAAGTACTTGAAGAAAAAAATAAAATCCTTAGATAACAACAAGTGTTGAGGCATGTTAGCGGCATGTTTTGTTAAAGATTATTTAGTTTTTTAAATGCTCGATTATAAAGCAGCATCTCTCAAAATGAAGCAATAACACTATGCAACAAATAAAGACTTTTTGAAAAACACAAGAACTTGACTATATGGGTGAAATCAAAAAATGTCAGTGTTTTTGAGCCAAAATTGTACAAACAAAAAATTTTAATTTTTTGTAAATTTTTTTATTAAAATCGATATGTTACATCACTACTAATATAACTATAAAAGATCTCTTCTACAAACTGTTTCAAACAAATTTTATCGACATTTTTATGATTTTTTTGGTGACGGAGTTTACATTCACCTTAGAAAAATACATTAAATTTTTTGAATTTTCTTTGAAAACATTTTATTGTAATTTAAAACACTTATTTATGTAATTGCTAACAATTTTTGTAATTAGGATTTTTTTCTGGTTTTTGTTATTAAAGATTTTACAATTATTTTTTATTTTAATAGGATTTTTCTAAGGAAATGTAAAATAAATTTATTATTATTTCTGTTAAAATAAGTTTTTTTACTTTTTTGAATGACTAGTGTTAATATTTGCGTCGGTTTTAACAACTTCATAAGGTTTTTTAATGCAATCTGCAAAAAAAAAAAAAAAGTTGACGGAGTTTACAGAGACGGAGTTTACATTTCGTCACTTTTTGCCCTTTTTTTCGAAAACTATTTGTCGGAAATTGGTTTCCGAAAATAAATCATTAGATGTCAACTAGATACGTCAAAATATAACGATATTTCAGATGCACGCTAAGTAGTTTTGTTGTAAACGTGGAGACGGAGTTTACAGCATTTTTCGATTTTTCATTTATGATTTAGCTTTTCATACAGGGAAATTAATATGCAGGGAACAAACTTAAAACCAATGATGCAAAATGATAGTTTATAGCCTCGCGTTTAATAAATGGGGCAATAACCTATTATTTTTTTAAACATAATACGTCAAAAACAACAAAATTGTCAGGTTCCATAATGTCTAAAAAAAGTGTCGAAAAATCGTTACACAATTGAAGCCGTGTTTGTATGGGTAAAAGAGATAGTTATGACTATACAAAAATATTTTTTAAGAACGTCAACATGCCCTCTTTAAAAATGTAGTCAATTATTAAGAGTTTGGGTTATTGGTTTTTAAGATATAACCGGTTAAAGTTTAAAAATTGAAAATGTTACTGGCGACGGAGTTTACATTTGGCCTACAAAAATGAAAATAACTTGTTTAAAATAGCCTACTAGTATCCGGATTTTTGTTAGTTATGTAAAACGCCAATCTATGCGACGTTGTACATTAAAAAATATGCGAATACTTTAACCCATGTATGAGATATTACACGATTACATGGTTTGGTTGACATTTTTTGATTTCACCCATATAGGTTCGATTCTACTACCAAAAGGTAGTTAAACACTTTACTCAGAATATCCAGTTTTGTGTAGTCAGATTATCAGTTTTATGGGCCTGCAAAAATTTAGAAAAGCAGGGGGACCCTCAAACTATGGTGTCATCAGTTTTTACCCAACAGCTCAATCAGAGTGGGTGCTACTAGGGTTGCCAGATACTAGAAGTCAAATAACTGGATAATGAAAAATTTTCAGCTGGAATTTGAAAAAGTAACTGGACCCATTCTTTTTTTTTTTTTTAATAATTTGAAACCGATTTTCATATGTGAGACACATATTTTTATTTTGGACTAAATAGCCGTCTCTATTTGCCACGGCAAAATGTGCCTTTTTTATGCATTTCTATTACTTTTTTTTAAATAACCCCACAAAATTAAGTCCAAGGTGGTCAAATCTGGAAATCTAGGAAAACAGTTAAAATTTCCGGGATGTGCGAAGTCAAAAAAAGCGACCCATCCAGACATATTTTTGTGGGGTTATTTTAAAAGCAAAATGTACGCCAAGAATCCTTTAATCATCGACGAGCTCAAGGAAAACATTCGTGCCGAAATCAACGCTAGACTGGCCGAATTGCTCGAAAAAGTTGTAAGAAAATTAGTGAAAATGCAGAAAAATATCACATTTTCCGTATAAAAAAGAGGCATTTATATTATATTTATGATTAATGTTTTATTCAAAAAGTTGTCCCAAAAAGTTGTAAAAAATATTTAATAAAAATAAAATAAAAACAAATTTGGCTCGAAATTTAAATTTTTTTTGTAATTTTACAATTTTTTTTTGTAATTTTAAAATTTCCAAGAAAATTTTACAAAAAAAATCTAGTGAATTCACAAGAATTCTTTGTCATTTTTATTGCGCCAAAAAAACTGTAAATTTACAATTTTTTGGTAAAAAGATTGTAAAATTACAAAATTATTGGTAAAAAGTTTGTAGAATTACTAGGAATTCTCGTAAAATATGAGGTAGCAAAAAATCTAGTAAAGTTACGAAACCTCCTTGTAAATTTTATTGTGTCAACAAATTTGTAAATTTACAATTTTATTGGTGAAACCCTTGTAAAATTACAAAATTATTGGTAAAAAGCTTGTAAAATGACTGGGAATTTTTGTCAAATAGGAGATAGAAAAAAAAAAAAATATACAAATTTTGGCAAACATGTGGCTAATAGTCTGTTGAACAAATTCTTTTAACATTTTATGCTAAAAAAAATACTTTTTCCTGGACTTTTTAAAAAAAATATATGAACAAAATATCGTTTTTTTCACTTTTTTAGCATAACTTACAGGGACTGTTAATTTTTTCCTAACAATATTAGTAAAAATTGTAGCCACGGTTAAGCTGAACAACTCTTATGAACATACCAAAGCAATCTGAATGTGTTTAGGCACCGTAATTAGCAAATGAAGACCACTCCGTACCTTAAAATTGGTCGATTTTGACAAAAAAAAAAAAATTCATAGAGCCCCACAACCGCCCCGAAATCACTCCTAGAGGGATAAAATGCACGACCAACCCCCACTAGTTTTTCTCCCCTGACATTTTTGTAAACATGCCTAACCTCTGTCTCCACTTCATAAGGGGGCTCCCATACAAAGATTACATTTTTATAAAACTGCTCCTACAGCTCTAACTGCCTCAAAAGTGCCCCCAGAATAGTCAAATGAATGAACGACCCTTAATATTTTGTCCATCCCAACAATTTCTCAGAACGTACCCATGATCTATTTCTAACCTTTAAGGCGGTCCCCATACAATTTTTTTTATAAATTTCATTTATGAAATCAGCTCCTACCGCTTCCATGGTGCCTCCTAGAGTGGTCAAGAGTAAGACCGATTTTTATTTCTCAAAATTTTTTTATTCCTCAACATTTTTTCCGAAAATACCCTATCTCTACTCCCTATGGGAGCTCCCATACAAAATGACATTTCTATAAAAAATGGCTCCCACCGCTCTAACTGTCCCGAGAGTGTTAGTTAAATGTATGTACTACCCCCAATAGTCTTTGATCCTCAACGTTTTTTTTTCTATCTTTAACCGTTAAAGGGGTCCCCTCACAATTAAAAAAAAATAAATATTACTTAAACAAATATTATAAAAAATAAAAAAAAAATTTAATGGAAACCACTTTAAGGGTTAAAGATAGATGGTAGACATGTTCTGAAAAAATATTGAGGTTCAAAAACTATTGGGGTCGGTCATACATTTGACTGCTTTAGGGGCACTCTGGGGACAGTATAAAATATAAAAGAAATGTTAAATATAAAAGAAATTTGATTTTGTATGGGATCCCCAATAGGGAGTAGAGATAGGGTGTAGGTATGTAGGGAAAAAATGTTGGAGAGTAAAAATTAATAGGGGTCGGTCTCACGTATGAACACTCTAGAGTCACTATTGAAGCGGAAGGAGCTGATTTCATAAAATAAATTTATACAAAAAAAATTGTAAGGGGCTGCCTTAAGGGTTCAAAATAGAACGTGGGTATGTTCTGAGAATATGTTGGGATGGACAAAATATTTAGGGTCAATTATACATTTGACTCATCTAGGGGCACTTTTGATGCAGTTAGAGCGGTAGGAGCAGTTTTATAAAAATGTAATCTTTGTATGGGAGCCCCAATAGGGAGGAGAGATATGGGTAGGTATGTTCAAAAAAAATGTTGAGGGATAAAAATTAATAGGGGTCGGTCGCACTTTTGAACACTCTAGGAGGAATCATTGAAGCGGTAGGAGCTGATTTCATAAAATAAATTTATAAAAAAATTAAAAAAAATTTATGGGAACTGCCTTAAGGGTTAGAGATTGAGCGTGGGTATGTTCTGGGAAGATGTTAGGGGGGGGGGGGGGTAATTAATGGGGGTCGGTCTTGCATTTTATCCATCTAGGGGCGATTGATGGGCGGTTGCAGTGCTTTTTGCTATTTAATTACTAGAAAAAGTTTCGTAATCCCATTTTACTAATATTTGACAGTTTCCCTTGTTTTTTTAACAAACAAATTTGGATCGAAATTTAAATTTTTTTTTGTAATTTTACACATTTTTTGTAATTTTACAAATTTTTTGTAATTTTACAAATTTCCAATACAATTTTACAAAAAAGCATCTGTTAAATTCATGAGAATTCCTTGTAAGTTTTATTGCGCCAAAAAAGGTAAATTTACATTTTTATTGATAAAAAGCTTGTAAAATTACAAAATTATTAGTAAAAAGCTTGTAAAATTACTAGGAATTCTCGTAAAATAGGAGGTAGCAAAAAATCTAGTAAAGTTACGAAGCCTTGTAAATTTTGAATGGTCAAAAATTTGTAAATTTACAATTTTATTTGTAAAAACTTTGAAAAATTACAAAAGTTATTGGTAAAAAGCTTGTAAAATTACTACGAATTTTTGTCAAGTTTTTCTTGTAATTTTACAAGTTTTTTTTTTTAATGTGGTTTCCACACTTGACATTCTGAGTATAGGGTTTTACTACCTTTTGGTAATAGAATCGAACCTACATAGTCACGTTCTTGTGATTTTTACACTGTTGCACAGTGTATCATTCAAAAGAAAATTTTGTCTGTAAAGACACATTTTTTGAAATAGATCTATAGAATTTGCACAATAAATTGTTCTTTCAAATAAAATTCATTCGAAAATAGTTTAAATATAACTTAACCTAGATTTATTTGTATTTGATTTCAAAATTCACTTTTGGCGCAATTTTTTGTATACAAACTGAAAATAATAGACATCCTTTATTTACCGATATTTTCCAATAGAATCCTTTCAACTCTTTTTTTAATTCTTTTATAACTCCCTCTTAAGAGCATCTTTTCTTTAGATTTCATATAAAACCACAAATTTGTATCCCATCAAGTGTAAATGATTTTGTTCTTTCTTTGATAAACGTTTCTTTTAAAATTCCCACACTTTACAAGTATTTAATCATCTAAATCTTGAACGTAATTCCGTCTTATTCTTAGTTTGAAAATGATCTCTATGAGTTGATTTTTTTTTTGGGCCATAATGTTAAAATTAAATGAAGCGTAAACTTCAATGTTCTTATTTTTATTTGTGTTCTAATTTTGATCCTTTTTTTTGGAGTACATCAATTTTCTTGTGGTGAAATTCTTTTGAATAAAATTTTTAGCAAAGAAAGAAAAATAATCATCAACCTTTTTATTTAGTTTATTTAAAGAATAAGATTTTTGGTACTCAAGATTACACATATCGATCAACCCCTTTTATGGGTAAGATCTACTTAAATGATTTGCAAAAAAAAAACCATTAAAAGTAAATGTCCTCCAGGATTACAATGTAAGATTCATATGGAATATGACTACAAAGATGTGAAAGATATTCATTAATACTTAAAAGTTGCAGGAAAGCAAAAAATAAGAAATAATCAATTTTCAGTATTTTACTGCAAGTTAGTGTTGAGTAAGTAATCAATTTTTTAAGATGGCGATTTTTTCCCAAAAAATTAAGAAATTAAAATATTCAATTTATTTTGACAAGTAAAAAATATAGACCACTTGAAAAAGTTGGAAAACGTTTTGTTGGTATTTAAATTGATGTTTCAATGCGTTTTGCATGGAGTCATAGAGGAATTAAGACAAGAGATTGCATGTGGATCATCTCTCAATTTTTTCTCTAAAAGCAGGTCTGGCTGGGATGAAAGGAATATTTTTGTTTTTTTAAATTCACGAAATTGGTACTTTATTTTCAATTTTAATAATTTTTTTTTAAATATATTGAATTACTAATTTTTAAGGCTTTTTTTATTTCCTCCTTCAAATTCATTTGAATAATCCCAGCCAGTTAAAGTATTTTCTCAAGAGCGACACGATAACCAATCGGGTTTTACTTTTTTTATTGTTGGCAACATATTGAAAAGCAAAAAAGATGATTTTTTTCATAATTTGGTAATAAGCTTACAATTTATTTGTTAAATCAATTATTATTTTGATTGAATATAAATAAAAAATTGATTAAATTTTTTAATCAAAATCGAAAATATGTTTGATTGAAAAAATATTCATTTAATCACCTACAATTTGATGATTGGTATAACAATTTCTTTATTGGAGGAATTTCAATCAAAAAATTGATTGAATCCGCATTTTTGTTGATTTACTCTCGTTTTAAATTCTTTCTGTGTATATGGATTTGAATTGAGAAAGTTGTGAAAGAAAAATTTTAATTTTTCTAAAAATTTAAGATTTGTTGGTCTGGTTTCTGTGTCAGAACCCTTTTTATACCTTTCACTCTAGTGATACAAATATTGGTCTAGGACCCCATAAAGTATATATCGTCACCTAAAATGCAAAACAACGTAACAACACTTTTTGCTGTTTTACAGTAGAAGCGAAAAACCTTGTTAAGCATTTTTTGAATTTCGTTCATAAGTCTGTCATATTTAGTGGTTGGGATCCGGGAATTCCCGAGTCGGACGGGAATTCCCGGGAATTTTTTTAATTTTTCCCGGGAAATCCGGGAATTTTGTAAAATAAAACTTTTTACATAAAAACGTTTATTTTACTTTAATTTTTACCATTTTTTTTACATACAGGTATAAATACATTTGATATTTTTTGTATTTTTTCTATTTGGAAGAACAGTGCAAATATATATTCATAGGAAAACTAACCAAGTGTAAAAAGTATGTTAATATCATGAAAAACCTTAAAAAGTCAAAAAATATACGTCGGTTAATGATAAATTTGCTAAGACTGTTAAAAAAATATAAAAATTTTGAACCTAGAATTAACATTTCCAGAATAAATATTAAAAGTGCTGCCAACTATATTAGTTTTTTCTCGAATAACGCAGTTTTAAATTTTTTTGCGATTTTTAGCAATTTTTTGCGATTTTTGGTGAAGGAAAAAGTTGCAATATTTTTTTGTTTTGTTTTATTGTATTTCAGGATTTTTAACTTTTATGTTTTGATTTTTTATGTTTTAATTAATTGTTTATCTCTAATAAAACTGTTTTTAATAAAAAGATAATCAAATTTTAATGTTTTTTATGATTTACATTAGTGCCTACGGTCAGTACCGTAGAACCGGGAATACCGGTATTCCCGGTTCTCGGTATTACCGGGAAATGGTACCGGTTTCCCGGTTCTTAATTCATTCCCGGTATTCCCGGGAATACCGGTATTCCCGGTTCCGGTTCTGACGGTATTCCCGGTACTACCGGTATGTATATTTTGTAAAATTACAATTTTTTCTTTGCTTTAACCAAAAAAAATACAAAACATGTGAAAAACACCATTTCCATTTTATTTTTTGAATTTAAGAAATAATAGTTACATGATTTTTAAATAATTTTACAAACTCAACTTAATGCTTCTGAAATACTGATTAAATAGTGTAATTTAAATATTTTATGGTATAGTATTTTTTTGTTTTTTCAGAACCGGTTCCAGGATCAGAACCGGGAATACCGGTATTCCCGGGAATATATCTAGAACCGGGAAACCGGTACCAGAACAGGGAATACCGGTATTCCCGGGAATACCGAGAACCGGGAAATGGGGGGCACTAATTTACATTTATAAATTATAATGAAAATTTCCCGGGAATCCCGGGAAATAAATTATTTTTTCCCGTTTCCCGGGAAATTGAAAAGTCCGGGAATTCCCAAACACTAGTCATATTATATCGGATAGGTCTGAAATTTTGGAAATATTTTTAGCTAACGAAGTGCATTATAACCAGGGCAAGGAAGTTCATGCACTAAAAATCGCGTTTTAAGCGCTAAAAATATGTACTAAAAATTTAAAAATATGCAGTAAAAATTAAAAAAATATGCGTTAAAAATTTATTTGTTTTAATATTTATCCATTAAAAATCGTAAAACAAAATTTCAGTGGAGCATATTTAGCTTTCTTTCGAATTTTGAAATCCTCGGGGTCGGGAATTATTGCGTGATTTATTTTCTCTTTATATTTCCTTTCGTACCAAAAAATCAACAAAACAACATTAAAATTCGGCTAAATTTAGGATTTCGTACGAAAAAAGCAAAAAAAAATGTAAAATTTCGCGGAGCTTTAAATTTTGCTTAAAATTTTTGAAATTTTTGGCCCTTACCACAAGAAAACAAAAAGTCTATTTTAACAAAAGTTTTATTTAAAATTTAAAATTTTCAATATATTTTTTGAAAGTCGGTTTTAAAAACAAAAACAATTTGTATGGAAATAAAATTAAAAGCTCATTTTAAATTTATTTTATTTTCTTGTGGTAAAGCTGTTTGTGTTTGAATTTTTTTTTTGTATAAATATAAGTTTCGAGTGTGAGTCAACGTGAGTGAAGTTTGTGTGAGTGCACGTGAGTGTGAGTTGTATTAAATTTCCTCACGTGATTGTGAGTGAGTCTGAGTAGAAAAACTATGCTCGTGAGTGAGTGTGCGTGATTCAAAAATTTCTGCGTGATTCAAAAATTTCTGTCTAATTTCTACACGAAAAGGCAACTTTTCTGACCCCGACGTTTTCGAAATTCAAAAAAGCTAAATTTGAAAAATAAAAAAAAAATACATAAATTCAGTTTTTTTATCTCATTGTCAGTTTAATAAAAAAAATTAAGAACACTCCTTTCCGACTTTTAGACACAGCCCTTGACCGAAATTATCCATGAAAAAAACATTTTTTATTTCTTTTTTATCAAAATGCATGAACCGATTTGCACATTGTTCAAAGAAAATAGCCGATTTCACAAAAATAATAAAAAAAAAAATTTTTTTTGTTTAATAAATATTAAAAAATATGCAAGAAAATATGTATTTTAAGCAAAATATGCAAAAACATGCATTTTCATCAAAATATGCAAAAATATGCACTAACAAATCAATGCCATTTTTAAGCAAATTCGATGACAAACATGTATTTACATGAACCCCCTTGCCCTGATTATAACTAACAAATCATAGAGAAACATAGAGGCGAAGGTGAAAGAACAAATAATATCACTATCTTTTTCTAATTTCTCACACGTACGTTGTCGATGTGAATTCACCACACAATACATGTTTACAAGTCGTACTTTGTCAACAAATACATGTATACAAGTTGTACTTTGACAACTAAATTTTTGACGCCTTCGCCTCTATGTTTCTCTATGTAACAAATCTCATTTTGATAATTTTTTGGGGGAACCAAAAAATATTTGAGGGTACAAAATATGATATTTTTGAATTTTGATCGTTAAACTTGTATTTATACCCAACACCAAACTGTGGTACAGGGTATAATGAGTTTGTGCTGATGTTTGTAACTGCCCGAAATATTGGTCTTATACCCACTTCTAAGTATACCGATCGACTTAGAATCACTTTTTGAGTCGATTTAGCGATGTCCGTCCGTCCGTCTGTCCGTCCGTCTGTCCGTCCGTCCATGTAAACGCTGTAAACACGATACAGGTCGCCCTTTTTAATCAATTGACTTGAAATTTAAAACTTAAGCCTCTTTTGGCCCAAGACGAAGCCTATTGGAATTGGAAAAAATCGGTTCATATTTAGACCTAGCCCCCATCCAAAGGTCCTCTTTGGTTTTGGTTCAAATGACTCTAATAACCGCATTTTAATAGGCATCTTTTCGAAATTTGTCAGGTAACCATGTTTCATCCACACAAATCACCATTCCGAATTTTAAAGAACCAGTTTTTCTTGTAGCCCCCATACAAACCACCCTCCCGATTTTTACATATATCTCTCAAATTTCATAAAAATAGAAAATATTTAATTAACATTTTGTTTGTGTATGTTAAACGCGTACTTTAATAACCTTATCAAATCTGATTATCATCGGACCATTTTTGGACTTAGGTCCCATGTGAAACTTTCGCCCGATATTCAGTTGAAGCGATTTATTGTCAACAAAAAGAAGCCTATTCCACTCAAATTTAATTGGTGAGTGCTTTTTACACTCATTAAAGATTTGACAAAATAGAGATATAATCAGTCCATGTTTGAACTTGGGACCCATTTTCCGGGAAACTCTGGTGTAGGGTATTATATGGTCGGTCTTGACCGACTATAATTTTCTTACTTGTTTTGTTTGAATTTTAGCGATTTTTCATTTAAATTCACTTTTCTTGACAATGGAATCTAATCAGTTCCGATACACGTGTCGATTAAGTCTTTAAAAAACGACCAACATAATTAAATTTAAAACAGAAAAATAATGTTCTTGAAATTATTTTATGACAATATTAAAGTTTTAATTAGTAAAAGAACAATTAGTAGAACAAACCTACTCAAAATATAATATTTTAAAGGCTGAAAAAAACAATTTTTAGTTCTTAATAAAAATTGATCAGTATTTGTACCATTTTACATATTTCGCACAAACTAAAAACATTCAATGCAGAAAATATTCGTAGAATCTTTTTTTTTACCACTAGTGGTTAATTTATTCAATTTTCACATGTAAAGTAAAATTACCAAATTTTTTAGTAAGAATCCAATTTCCTACTATAAATTGGGTAAATTTCAAAAAAATTTTAATATTAACATAATCTATTTCACTTATTGCTTTAAAATTGCTGATAAATGGTTTTATAAATTCTAAAATCTTAATAAAAATGCAGCAAAACTAAAAAATTCATCAAAAAACATGATGTAAAAACATGGACTAACAATTTTTCACATCCCTACTTGATATTTCTGCAAATCCAATATTTGTGGAGGATGCTTTGAAAATCCCCTTATACTTCAATTGAAGGGCATAATATAGGAAACTTTTTGTTTTATAATTGAATAGTTCATGCGAATAAGGACGAATAGACCACTTTTTTGCAAACACGTTTTTTTGCATAAATGCATTTTATTAGCAGAGCACTACAACCCTATGCAGAAATTTTGGGAAAATTTTGACTTTTAATGCTAAAAAAATGACTTCGAAAGTGCAATAATTCGTATATTTTTATATTTTTGTTTAAATTGGGAGTGAACTAACGCACAATTTTGATTAAATACAACAATAAAACATAAAAAAATGTTACTTTCGGTAACAATGTGTTAAAAGAACATTACGAGGAACAAACCACACTTATTATATTGGCAAAAAATTTTACCGTTCTTGAGTTATAAGACTTTAAAGTGTGGAAAGCAAAAAGGTCGAATATCCATCCTTAAAAAAATATTATATAAAAAATTTTTAGCTGCGAGTTTAAAATTGATATTAGCTAAAATTTGAAATTGTACAAAAAAAAAACAATCTTAGCACATACAAACTTTTAGTGTTAATACTGCACCCAATGTCAGGAATAAAAAACAAAACATTTTTCATGTCCTTTTATGTTAAGTCGTAATATACAGTCAAGGGTTAATATTATAATTCCTAAAAATGTATTTAGTGTCATAAAGAATTACTACTGCATCAAATGGCAGGAATATTAAAAAAAAAATTAACAAAAAAATTTTTTTTTGCATGTCCTGGCAATCCTTAAAAAGTGTATCCTTGAAGTCCTTAAAGTGTTACAAACAAATACCAACCATAGTTCGTCAAGTATTGCAAGTCTCATGAAAATGTAGTCAAAATCTGCTGCAAAATAACACATTTTTATTAAAATTTCAATACATTTTTTTGGATATTCGCCCTTTTTCCATTTAAGCAAAAAATTGAAGTCCAATTTTTGGCAAGTTCTCTTTCGAATACCTTACTAAAATTTTGTATATAGGTAGATGTGACCTAAATCTTTAAGCTAACACCAAAAAGTTGACAAAAATATTATTTTTTAACCGTTTCCTGCGTTTTTATTGTCCCCTGTAAAATTCTACAAATGGTCTATTCGTCTTTATTCGCATGAACTATTCAATTGTTCAAGGAATTGTTTCTACTTCCTTTAATTGTTCCTTTTTTAAAAATAATGGCAATAAAATATCATGCTTTTTAAATGACAAATCATGACACAAATATTGAAATGATTAATGAATGAACATTTTAAAGTTCTAGGATTTTTTGCACTAAACAAATAAGTAGTTTATAGTGAATGAAATGGTATGTTTGGTAACAATTGTTAACAATTTCATGGAATTTTAAGAAAACAATTTAAAATCTTACCAAAAATAATACCAGGCCAAGTGTGGACAAGGCGTAAAAATCAAATTTATATAAAAGAACGGACATGTAATGTTTGTTTATTTTATGCCAAAAATAAGAAACAATTAAAAGGCGTTTTCAATGTAGGAAAAAATATAATTCCTTTTTTTAGACAATGAAACAATTATTTTTTTTATAATCATTCTTATTATTTATGACATTGTAGTTTTTTAAGGAAGGGACAATTTTTGTTGACAAAACAAACTGCAATTTATATGTAAGACAATTTTTTAATTCTCACTCCCTTTTGATAAAAACAAAATTGGATTTCCTTAAATCTTGTTAAAAATATAAATTTTAAGAAATGGACCTTACCAGTCTCTTTACAAATTTCTTTTTGTTCAATGTTTATACAACATGTAAAAAATTTTGCCATTGTTTGGAGAATATAAAATTGAAATAATTTTTTTTTTTGGCACTTGTTTACATTTTCAGTGTTTATATTTATTTAGTGCTACTGTCAATCTTTAGAAATTTTTTAAAAATATTCAATTAAATTTCTTGAAAATCTTTTTTTGTGTTGTTTTTTGAGAAAACTCAATATTGCATATAATCTTAGCCCTCATGCTGGGCTAAACTCTTTTGTTTCGTAAAAAAAAAACTTATACAATTTAGCTAGGATCTTTTTAAAATGTTTTCTATAAGATGTGCAATGTTTTGGTAAAGAAAAATTAACTTTACATTATTGTTAAGGAATTGCAATTATTCAACAATATTTGTTTTGGATTAATGTGAAATTTTTTCATATGATAAAATATTTCTTTGAACAAAAATACAGGGTGTAGTAGAGAATAGCTTAATAATTTTCCTACAAAAAAAAAAATGAAAATGTTGAGACGATTTTCAGTAGAAATATTGGTGAAGGACCCCATAACGTAAATATATCCTTGATATATTTTACGTATTTTACGCGCCTCTGAACAAAATTGTATATTACACCATCCGACAAAAATTAAAAAAGTCGTTGAACACGAACTAGATAATATACGTTTGAAACTAGAGACTAAATGTAGTAAAACTGCATTTACAGTTTTTCTTTTCGTCATCGTGTTTCCTTTTACAATGACTTAATAGTTTTATAGGTTTAAATTTTATAAAATACTTTTTTAAAATTTTTTCTTGTCCTAGGATGCCACTAGTGATAGCAAAATAAAGAGGAGGATCTCCCCTAATTTCACTATTTTATTATTTTTACATATCATGAGAAAGGAGGTAAGTTACGTTCTTTCAAAAATGCATCCTTCAATTTCATTCAAAATGTTCAACAAAATATTTTGATAAAGTTTTTAAATAACTTTATTCATATCCTTTTATCCTGATTTGGCAAAATAAAAAATGGAGAAGTTAGGAGAGATCCCCCTCTTTTATTTGCCATCATCAGTGTCCTCCTTGGACAAGTACAAATATTTCAAAAATATTTTACAAAATGTATCCTTTGGCAAAGTAAAAAATGGAAAATTTAGGAGAGATCCTCCTCTTTTATTTGCTATCACCAGTATCTTCCTAGGTCAAGTACAAATGTTTCAAAAATATTTTACAAAATGTATCCTTTAAAACTTTGAAGTCCTTTTAAAAGGAAACAGGATCACGAAATTAAAAACTGTAAATGCAGTTTTACTCCATTTGAACTCTACTTTCAGAAGTATATCATTCGGTCCATGATTAATTTTGGCTGTCGGACGGTGTTATCAATTGTACCCAGTTGGCTACGTCCTAGAGCCATCCATAGTGACGGAACGGTGACATGTCAGAGTCACTGCTGACATCCACACGACATCTCTATGTTCTGGGTTGAGGACAGTTTTATAAAAATTTTCAAAATTTCCCCACTCAAAGTCAGCAGTGGTCAGGGCTACCCTCCTGGGGACATGTCACCTAAGACTTCTTTGGGAAAATGTCTGACGTAGATCATGCGAAAACACAAAAATTTTCGTATTTCCTTTAGTTTTTACTTTTATACATTTTCCTTTATAAATTATCTTTCTCATATTTAGAAAAAACTTTTCGCCTTTCGTAGTCCCAACTGGACTTGAACCTGGAACCTCCAGTTTATTAATCCCACACCTAACTACTTGTTCCAAACTTTATTTTGAAAATTTTTTGTCTATTAGAGTTGTCAATTATTCGCCTTTCAACTTTGTTCGAATAATACAAATAATTGTTTTAGTTTGTTCGATCAAACGATTAAATCTAAAAAATTATTCGATTAATCGTTGAGAGTAACGAATAAAAAAAATGGTTATTAAAACATATTTATACCCTTAACCACTCTGTGGTACAGGGTATAATGAGTTTGTGCTGATGTTTGTAACTACCCGAAATATTGGTAATAGACCTACCTTCAAGTATACCGATCGACTCAGAATTACTTTTTGAGTCGATTTAGCGATGTCCGTCCGTCCGTCCGTCTGTCCATCTATCGGTTTAAGCACGATACAGGTTGCAATTTTCAATCAATTGACTTGAAATTTGAAACATCTTTTGGACCACGGACGAAGCCTATTGAAATTGTAGAAAATCGGTCCATGTTAAGACCTAGCCCCCATACAAACGTCCCATTTGGATTCGGCTTAAATGACTCTAATAACCGTATTATAATGGATGTCGCTTTGAAATTTAGCAAGTAATAAAATTTTGTATGCACGAATCACCATTCCAAATTTCAAAGGAATCGGATCAGTCCTTCTGGTAGTCCCCATACAAGCCGTCCTCCGATATTCACATAATTCCCACAAAATTTATAAAAATGAAAATATTTGATAAAAATTTTATTTTTAGGTGTTAAACGTGTACTTTAGTAACCTTATAAAATCGGAATATAATTGGACCATTTTTGGACTTAGTCCCCCATGTAAAAATTTCGTATGTATGGACCTGGGACCCATTTTTCGGAAAACACTGGTGTAGGGTATCATATGGTCGGTCTTGACCGATTATAACTTTCTTACTTGTTTTATTAAGGTTTTAGTTTTTTAAGTTGGTAGAGTCGGCGAGGGACGTTGGGGGACACCTTTTCCCTCTTCACTTAAATATTTACAAATTCATTTATAAATATGATATTTACGCCTAAAAACACACTTTTGTCATTATTTTGTATTATTTTCTTTAAACACGCCCTTTCCGGGCCAAAAATATAGCACTTCCTAATCATCTTGATCCAAATGTAGGTCAAGAAACTTCAGATATAAAAAAAAACATGTAAAAAATTTTGTTTTTCTGGTAGTGTTTTAGTTCTTTAAGGGGGAACATTTCCCTCCTCGTCCGATTTCGGGTCCGAACTTAACCAGCCTATCATAATCGTGTCAATCTTCAGGAGCATGTCTCTTTTATTTTGGACTGTATCGTGCCCTCCATAGACGGACGGACAGACGGACATCTCTTGAATGTCTTAGAATCGATCACGGATCAATAATATATATACTTTATGGGGTTCTAGCCCGATATTTCGATACTGTAGTTGGAGGGTAAAAAAAAATAACTGTTCGATAAATTGACATAAATTAATCGATTTATTCATTATTCGAAAATCGTAATTTTTAAATTAATCGAACAAGAGTTTGGTTTTGTTTGATCGATTAATCGAATTATTCTTAATCTGTTGACAACTCTATTGTCTTTTTATTACTTTTATTCTACTTGTTAGATTTTGATTTTATTTTAAATAAATCGATAATATTGCCATCTTTTTCTTGGAAATTGGAGAGTTGCCCAGATTTAAAATTCTAATTTAATATACTGCTACTTTGAAGACATTTCCTTTTCGACGTCTGAGAGGAATTGTCCACACACCTAAAGCAAACATTCAGTGCTGACAATGTTGGGACATGTCATCAAGGATTACCCATGATTTGTCAGAACCTGAAGACATTTCCTTAAGGAATCACTGTGGAAATTTCCTCAGTGTGACACATTTTCCAACTGGGTATTTCAGAAATTATCAATTGTATTTCAGAAATTATTAATTGTAATTCAGAATGTATCAATTGTATTTGAGAAAATATCAATTGTATTTCAGAAATTATCAATTGTATTTCAGAATTTATCAATATTATTTCAGAAATTATCGATTGTATTTCAGAAACTAACCTTCGTAAAACAAATTATAATTTCTGAAATACAATTGATAATTTTTGAAATAAAATTGATAAATTCTGAGATACAATTGATAATTTCGAAAATACAATTGATAATTTCTGAAATACAATTGATAATATCTGAAAAACAATTGATAAATACTGAAATACAATTGATAATTTCTGAAAAACAATTGATAATTTCTGAAATACATTTGAATAGTTCATGCGAATAAGGACGAATAGACCACTTTTTCGCAAACACGTTTTTTTGCATAAATGCATTTTATTAGCAAAGCCCTACAATCCTATGCTGAAATTTTGGGGAAATTTTGACTTTTAAGGCTAAAAAAAATGACTTTAAAAGTGCAATAATTCGTATATTTTTATATTTTTGTTTAAATTGGGAGTGAACTAACGCACAATTTTGATTAAATACAACACAAAAACATACAAAAATTTTACTTTCGGTAACAATGTGTTAAAAGAACATTACGAGGAACAAACCACACTTATTATATTGGCAAAAAATTTTACCGTTCTTAAGTTATAAGACTTTAAAGTGTGGAAAGCAAAAAGGGCGAATATCCATCCTTAACAAAATATTATATAAAAATTATTTAGCTGCGAGTTTAAAATTGATATTAGCTAAAATTTGAAATTGTACACAAAAAAAAACAGTCTTAGCACATACAAACAAATTATTGTTAATAGTGCATCCAATGTCAGGAATAAAAAACAAAAAATTTTTCACGTCCTTTTATGTTACATCGTAATATGCAGTCAAGGGTTAATATTATAATTTCTAAAAATGTATTTAGTGTCATAAAGAATTACTACTGCATCAAAAGGCAGGAATATTAAAAAAAAAATTAAAAAAAAAATTTTTTTGCATGTCCTTGCAATCCTTAAATAGTGTATCCTCGAAGTCCTTAAAGTGTTACAAACAAATATCAACCATAGTTCGTCAAGTTTTGCAAGTCTCGTGAAAATGTAGTCAAAATCTGCTGCAAAATAACACATTTTTATTCAAATTTTAATACATTTTTTTGGATATTCGCCCTTTTTCCATTTAAGCAAAAAATTTAAGTCCAATTTTTGGCAAGTTCTCTTTCGAATACCTTACTAAAATTTTGTATATAGGTAGATGTGACTTAAACCTTTAAGCTAATACCAAAAAGTTGACAAAAATATTATTTTTTAACCGTTTCCTGCGTTTTTATTGTCCCCTGTAAAATTCTACAAATGGTCTATTCGTCTTTATTCGCATGAACTATTCATTTGATTATTTCTGAAATACAATAAATAATTTCTGAAATAAATTTGATTATTTCTAAAATACAATTAATAATTTCTGAAATACAATTGATAATTTCTGAAATACAATGGATAACTTCTGAAATCCAATTGATAATTTCTGAAATACAATTGCAAATGATGTAGACAGACCCTCACCAAACCGCTTCTGCTAAAATCAGCAGATTTCTGGTTTCATTTTTAGCAGATTTTTTTTTTGCTAATTGAAAGTGTATACAGAGTGTGTACAAAAATTTCAGATTTTGAAATATTTTTACTCAGAAAAGGTCTCAAATTTTATAAAAATAGTTCGAGATTCTGAGACATAGAAAAAATTTTAAAGTTTAAAACTTTTTTCTCCAGGTAAAGTCTCAGATTCTACGATAGTTAAAAAAAAAACAAGTAAGAAAGTTATAGTCGGTCAAGACCGACTATATGATACCCTACACCAGTGTTTTCCGGAAAATGGGTCCCAAGTCCAAACATGGACCGATTGGATTTGTCTTTTGTAAGATATTTATTTAGTGTAGAAAACACACAGAGATCAAATTTTAGTGGAATTGGTTTATTTGTTTTGTCTGAATATCGGTCGAAATTTTTTTATGGGGACTAAGTCCAAAAATGGTCCAATTATTTTCCGATTTGATTAGGTTATTAAAATAAACGTTTAAACCGATAGATGGACAGACGGACGGACATAGCTAAATCGACTCAAAAAGTAATTCTGAGTCGATCCGTATGCTTGAAGGTAGGTCTCGGACCCTGTACCACAGAGTGGTGTAGGGTATAAAAAAAAAAAAATTGTGTGCACCCTGTATTTTTGCTAGAGCTGGTATTAACGTTTATTGCTACTGTTAACAAAGTGCCTATTTTCCAATTTTATTGTTAAAAATAATAAGAATAAGATAGAAATATATACAATATTTACATAAAACCACAAGAATATGCAATATTTATAAAATGTTTTTTGTAGTTTTTCTATTCTATTCTTTTTTTTATAGCAAACATCCTTTAACAAGGATACGAGAAAGTAGTAATAAAAAATTTCACAAAAAAATCCTCACGTTTTGTTATACAATTCTTTTTGCAATTTCTCTGAATAGATCGTGATCATTTTTTTTTCAAACTCACATGTTTGGGAATTTTTAAAAATTTCCACAATTGCAGAGTTTTCATTGTTCTCCCATCACTGTATCTTGTTGGCTTTTGTATTAGTGTCATTTTGATTTGTTTTTCTTGTATTTTTCAGCATTTTTATTTTTTTTTGCAATATTGTGTAAGCAGATTAACGTAATATTGATTTAAGGAATTGCTCCTAGTTCCTGGGAATTATTGTATGTGTTTGGGAATTTATTTTAGAGCAACTCGGTAAGAATCGTTTGAATGTTGTATAGCTACAGGATTAAAATATTGTTTATTTTTTTTATTTTGAGAAAGGCTTAAATTTATTAGATATTTATCTAGGCCTACTAAATACGACATATGATTAATCCTTTAAAGGTGTGAGAAAGGAGTTTTTATTGCATAAATGAATAATGTACAATGCATTCGATATTGAATAACAAAAACTACAGAACAGAATATTTTTAAGAAATATTTAACTGATTTTTATATATTTTTTCGAATTCTTCTGTCTTCCTTAATAATTTTAATTATCAATAACATGAGGATTTATGTCCAAACATATATTTCACCAAATATACTCAGCCTAATATATTTCAGTATGTTCCACGGGTTGACTCCTCCTGAGTCTGAAAGATGTAAGAGCATTAAATCGAGTGCAAGATAGTGCAGGGTACTGACAAAGATAATGAAACGAATCTTCCAGTATCTCTTCGTCCCCACACCATCTGCACAAGTCTGTAAGCAGCCACAGTCGTGGCTGCTTTTCCATTTTGAGTCTTCTTGGCGTTCAACATTTTTCCTTATTTCTAGCACATATCATCCAGGCTCAGATGCATGTCGGTCGTTATTGCGTTTGATGGCAAAATTGAGCCTATACGAGCTAGCTCTTCTGTTTTCCCATTTCCTGGAATATTTTGATGACCCGGAATGAACCACAGTCTCAGAAATTGTTGTTCGATGATTTCAATTTTAGCGCTCGCATCCCATGCAATCCCATGCTCGCAATACATGCATATGGTCAATCACACAGTCCTCACACTGACTTTTTCAAACACTCAGGCGATACACGCTACTAATTCGACCGAAGATAAGAAATCATATCTCTGCAACCTACAGAAGGTACAGCGACTAGCGTGCGTGGGTATCACTGGTGCTATTAGATCAGCACCCCAGGCCGGTCTGGAAGTGATACTAAACATTCAGCCCGTAGATATCTACATCAAGAGCACAGCGGCAAAATCGGCTCTTAGGTTAAGAGAGTCACTAATGCTTAAGCAACGCTCTTGGGGACACTCGACCATATTAAGTACGGTGGGCGGGTCGGAATTAGGACGGAAAACCGACTATATCTCACCGCAGACGAACTTTAATAGGAACTTCGAAGTCAAAATACCAACTAGGGAAGACTGGGCGGCAAACTCTGTTATAACGGGGAATGCGATCTCAATTTTCACGGACGGATCGAAGATGGAGATAGATGGGTACGGGTTCGGGGGTATACTCTGAATGCCTCGAGATCAGGGCCTCAGTGAGGCTCCCGGACAAGTGTAGTGTTTTCCAGGCCGAGGTTTTTGCAATTGACAAAGCCGCGCAGATGATTATGACAAAGGACCTAAGTCCTTGCGCCATCAACATTTTTGTGGACAGTCTTGCAGCTCTGAAGGCCTTAGGGTCACACACTGTAAAATCGAGAATTGTTAGTAATTGTATACAATCCCTTCATCGAATCAGTCAGCACACAGTCAAGCTAATCTGGGTCCCTGGACATAGTGGGGTCGATGGTAACGAATTAGCTGATGAGTGTGCAAGAGGTGGCTCCGAGTCGGTGGGGGAACGTGGAGTTGATGAACGAAATTGATAGGATATCGGAGAATATGATGAGGGATAGGTGGATATCGCTGACCACGTGCAGGATATCGCGGACCATGTGGCCACTGCCAAATCCTAGGAGGACAGAAAGTCTTCTTACCTTTGGCAAACGGACGGTTAGCCTATTAGTAGGAGTACTGACGGGACACTGTATAATCGGCCAAATGGCCGTTCGTATGGGTGGAGGAGTCAGTGAGGCACTTGTTGTGTGAATGTCGGGGTCTGATGAAACGTTGTCTTAAGTATTTGGTGCAACGATTTTTTGATGACTTAGATTGCCTAAACAGTGTCCCATTGACGTCTCTAGCAGAATACCTTAGGGAATCGGGGTGGTTTGAGAGGTAGAATTTGGTATATCAGGGGAGTAGGGAGACAACTTTAGGGGAATCACAATGGGCCTTATGGCCTCCGAGTGAATTCGCCAAATCGGCGGACGCCCATCCAACCTAACCTAACCTAATTCGACCGAAAAATTAACTTTATCTGTAAGGCGTAGTGCGATATATTGGACAGTCGACAACGAACGGATGTAATCTACTGGAAAGGCGAGTACTGGGCATGTACCCGCGTCTCTAGGAAAAGCTCGCTCATCTCGGTTGAACAATACACCATGGTAATATCAAATGAACAATGACACACAACCCACATTTTAGCGATGCTCCAATGAGTCAATAGAGCTTTAATTTAAGATCGTCAACGAACTCCTTTGCAACCGATCCAAAAGCTTCTTACACCGTTTTAAGAAACCAAGATATTTGAATGATTCTTTCGACACTTGAACACATGATGGTTCCAAGAAACGTCACATTAGATTTTCATGCCCAGATTATTAAGAGTGTCTGATTCCTGAATAGCTATACCACTCATGGATACAGATGACGCTGATTCCACAACTCGTCTGTGGTTGAACATACAACATTGGGTCTTACGAACATTAAAATCGACCTTATTCGCAAAACCACACTAGGAGATTGTACCAAGTTTATGTGTAAATGTGTCATTTATGTTCTGCATCATAGCTTGAACATCAGTAAGGCTTAGGTTAGGTTAGGTTAGGTTGTAAGTGGCTGCTGACGTTTTACGTCAACACACGTAGACTCTGAGGTCCATTGTGATACCACGGGATCGTAATAGGTTTCCCTACTAGTCCCTGTCGTTAAACCAGTTTGAGCTTCTTATGAAACTCCTTAGATGTTGTATTTTGACATCCGACAAATCAGAAAGATCGTACAGCTCCCTAGATCCCAGTGAAGCAAGTCGCTGACCAGAAAGTGCCGGGCAATGGCAAATAAAGTGTTCGATAGTTTCCAACTCCTCTTCATCCATGCAACTTCGGCAAAAGTCATTCGACGGCACATTTAACCGCTCTGCGTGCTTCCCTATTAGACAGTGTCCGGTAATTATAGAAACCACCGTCGAAATCTCTCCTCTTGGAAGCGATATCAGCTCACTTGTGCGCCCCTGATTAAGAGAAGGCCAAATCAGTCGTGTTGTCTCACACGTCCATCCATTTGCCCATCTTTGATTAGTCTCCGTCGCAGAACAAAGCCGTAGGTTTTGCTTGCAAGTTTCTAGAGGCATACCAACACATTCCAATTCTGTTGGAACCTGTAAGGTAGTTCCTAGTCTTGCAAGCTCATCGGCTTTGCAATTCCCTGGAATGTCTCTGTGCCCTGGGACCCATATGAGTCGTATGTTAAACTGCTTGGCCATCTCATTTAAAGACGTGCGGCAGTTAAGGGCAGATCTTGTTTTCAGAAACATTGAATCCAGGGACTTGACCGCGGCTTGACTGTCAGTATAGATGTTGACTGCGGTTGTAGACAAGACATTGCAGCTCAACCAGTCAGCCACTTCCTTTATTGCCAGCATCTCTGCCTGGTAAACACTGCAATGATCTGGCAATCTACGAGCCAGGCTCAATCCAAGCTCTTCCGAATAGACCCCAAAGCCCACTTGTTCGTGCAGCCTCGATCCATCTGTGTAAAAATTTATGGTAGCTCCACTACCCGGAGTATCCCCCATCCAAGACTCCCTGGATGGTATCATAGTGGTAAAGTGGCGCTCAAAGAGGCTCAAAGAGGGAGCACAGTCCACATTTTGTGGTATTGTTATCTTTTTCAAGATCGCGCTATGGCCACAATCACTGCTCCTCCATTGCAGCGTGCTATTAAGTCGAATTGCCGACGCAGCCGCATACTGCCTACCCAATATGTCCAAGGGTATCAGGTGAAGGAGGATTTCTAATGCAGCCGTAGGTGTAGTACGAAGAGCACCAGTGATGCACATTGACGCCATTCTCTGTACCTTCGTGATAAAGACAAAGTTCGCTTTTGTTTCCAAAGCAGGCCACCAGACAATGATTCCATACAGCAAAATTGGACGCACCACTGCTGTATAGATCCAATGAACGACTTGAGGGCTAAAACCCCATCGTTTTCCAATGGCCCTTTTACAGGAATACAAAGCAATCGTTGCTTTTCTCACCCGTTCCTCAATATTACGCCTGAAATTCAGCTTCCTATCTAGAAATACTCCAAGATACTTGGCTCCATCTGAGAAGGTGATTTCAGTACCGTCCAGAGAAATAGGATCAAAAGCAGGAATCTTATTTTTCCTTGTAAACAAAACAAGCTCTGTTTTACTGGGATTAACTCCTAGACCACAGTCTCTTGCCCATTTAGACAGATCTTTCAGAGAACCCTGAAGAATGTCCCGCAATGTTGGCAGATGCTTCCCCTTTACCGCTATCGCGACATCGTCAGCATATGCGATAACATGACAACCACGTGCTTCTAGAGATAGTAGCATTGAATTCAGTGCCAGGTTCCAAAGAAGCGGCGAAAGAACACCTCCTTGTGGTGTGCCCCTATTGACAAATCGAGATATGACGGACGCTCCCAATTCAGACGTTATACGTCTATTGGCAAGTAGGTTTTCCACCATTAAAACGATTTCACGCTTTACTCCCAGACCAGACAATGCCAATATTATCGATTCTGGAATGACATTATTAAAAGCCCCCTCAATATCAAGAAAGGCCACCATAGTGTACTCCTTTACCGAAAGCGATCTCTCGATGGTACCAACGAGCTCATGAAGAGCTGTTTCCGTTGATCGTCCCTTGCTGTATGCATGTTGCTTTGTCGAAAGCAACCTCGGGTCAATCACTCTACGCAAATATGAGTCTATCATTCGTTCCATTGTCTTTAACAAAAAAGAAGACAGACTAATTGGTCTGAAATCCTTCGGAGCTGTGTGGGAACTTTTCCCAGCCTTCGGGATAAATACGACTCTGGTATCCCTCCATTTTAAAGGAATATACGACCAGTTGATGCATGCTGTGTATAGATTATACAGCAACGGGGCTATATAGTCCAACACTTGCTGCAACTCAGCCGGGATTATACCATCAGGTCCCGGGGATTTATAGGGCCTGAAGCTTTTTATCGCCCAGATTAATGTTGGCATATTTATTATTTCCGAAGCAATTTCAGATGCTTGGGCGTCAGAACGTTCCAAAGCTTGAAACGGCGTCATGGAATTGCCCGGAAAATGCGTGTTTAAAAGGAGATCCAGCGACTCTCCACTGGAGGAAGACCACACCCCATTAGGATCTTTCAGGTATCCTAGGGTGCAAGGAGAAGAAGCCAGAACCTTGCGCAGCCTGGATGCCTCAGAAACGTCTTCTATGTTTCCACAGAAGTTTTTCCAAGAATCACATTTTGCATTTCTGATCATCTTTTTATAACTCTTAAGTTGCAGCCTGTATGCAGACCAGTCCTCGTCCGCTCTTGAAAATTTAGCCTTATTAAAGAGCTTTCTGCAGGAATCTCTGCTCGTCTGCAACTCATTTGACCACCAAGGTGGCTTTTTTTTCCCTCTAGGCTTTGCAGAAGGGCTAGAAGCATCCAGGCACCTATTACAAACATTTGTTATATGGTCAACCAGACAGTCAATTTCCGCTAAACTATGCGGTTCAGATAGGGGTACTTCATCCAAAAGCAAAGAAAAAGTCTCCCTATATTTCACCCAGTTTCTTCTTCTCAGATTTCTAGAGACTGTCTCAACCGGGGCACGCTCCCTGAGTAAAAACTCAATGTAGCGATGATCTGAGAAAGAATGCTCTTCCAAAACTCTCCAGTCATCAATTCTGTCAGACAATGTATCTGATACAAGTGTTACGTCAAGAACCTCTTGCCGCGTACTTGTAACGAAAGTTGGTTCACTACCCTTGTTACAAATATACAGGTTAGTGCTTAACAAAAACTCCAAAAGTGATTCGCCTCTATCATTTGTGTCTGTACTACCCCATATCGAATGATGTGCATTAGCATCACAGCACACTAGTAACTGGTGTCCCCTAGATTCAGACTCCCGAATCAGACCGCCAACCTTCTCCGGGGGTATTGGCCCCGGATTAGGAAAATATGCAGAGGCGAGCCAAATAGATTTCCCATGAAGCTCTAAGCTAGCCGCTGTAACATCCATATCACTAAAAGTTGATAAAAAGAATATATTTAAGCCATTTTTCGCCAAGATGCAGGCTCTTGGAGAGCCCTCACCTTTGGCAACCATCAACTTAAACCCAGGGGTCTTCAATCCGCAAACCCTGCCACCCCGCACCCAGGGCTCTTGGATAAAAACCAAGTCAACTGCTCCTGTCGTCAGGCGCAGCAATAGTGCAGCTGAGGCTGCCTTACAGTGATGGAGGTTTATTTGTAGGAACCGCAACATCTTGCTTTTTTTCCACCATCCTTTCCACCACCGTGTTATTGGCTTCATCCTCCGTGTTATCATAGAGGTCGCATTCGTCCCCAGATTCGGTGTCGAATAAGCCAGATATGTGTCCCATCTGTTCTGAATCGGAGGCAACAGAACTCTCCGAATTCCTCACTGCATGGGCCTCGTCCTGAATGTCACCCATAGTGGCATCAGCTTTATCCTCCGTGCCATCACAGAGGTCGCATTCGTTACCAGATTCGGATTCGAAAATGCCAGATGCATCTCCCATCAGCCTAGAATCGGTCAGCTGAATATCAACCTTTTCCAGATTCTCCTCCCCAGCGGACTCTGCCACTGGCTTGTCTGCTTCCAAAATAGGCTTCTGGTCGCCCTTGTAGACATTGACTCTTATATGAAAAAAGCCAAATCTAATAATGCCGTCAGTCCTGGCTAAAAGCGGAAGCGATTCCTCATTAACCAAGACCACTGCTTGACGACGAGCGCCCTCCATCTCACCCAATCTGGCTATTTGCCAATTCTGAGTTGGAAGGTCAGGATTGCAGACTTTTATCATCTTTAGAATCACCGCAGTGTCACTTGTAGCCATTGGGATCCATGCATGAGCTCTGGGTTGCGAGGGGATATCATGTTTTTCCACAACGTCCAGTCTGGCTCCAGGCCATAACTCTCCCACTTGGCTAATGGCAACCTTAAACACGGCTGCGGATCTTTCGTTTCCAAAAGCAACGAGTTTTACTCGCCCCTGATACCAACCTGCGTTGACAGTAGTAGGGAGAAAATCAGGCATACTCTCAAGAAGCCTATAGTAGATTTCATTTAGTTTAGTTTCAACTAAACTCCACTTGTCCCTTGGAATACTACAATCCCCATTTTGCCTGTTTATCACAGCCCTAACGAAGTTACCTTTCACCACTTCACTAAAAGACTGAGTCCAGACGTTGCCGGTCACCTTAGATCTTTTAGGTAAAGGTTTCTCGTCGGGCGAGCGCAACCTTTTACCAGACTTCGATGACGAGGCCGAAACAGCGCTCTGTTTGTCAGATGCGCGCATTGCCGAAAGTTTGTCCTGTTCTTCAATGACTCCTTTCGCCCATGAAAGCGACGCACTCTCACGTTCGGAGAGCTTCGTTCCATCGAGTTGGCTTAGTCTGTTAATTATTTTCAAACAAAGCCTTCTCTGGTTGTGCCTGACCTTTGATGGCTTAAGTTTCTTTTTCTTTTTACCACCAATATTAGGCTGAGCACCCCTACCAGAATCAAGGCCGGACTTCAAGGTCGCAACCCTAAGACCAGTGCTAGGACCAGCACCAGTCGGTGAGGCAGAGCCTCGAACTAAATCGGTATCATTTGTGTCCATATTTTCATTTTCCTTGATGTGGTAATGAAAATATCACAAAAATACCTATTACGAACAAACCTATTACGAACAATTTTAGTAATTCAATTTATAGCACGGAGTTAAAATAAAACACGTCCACACTCGTCAACAGTTGAACAATCTGAAGGCTTAGTCTATGATTGAATGAAAATGAATGACAAATGCCTTGGATATATTTAGAGCAACAACTTTGCTCTCAAAAAATTGTCAAATACAACCAAACGTCAATATTTTTGTTAAACAACATTCCCAGGGCATTGCTAATATGGCAATACCGGAAAAAAGTTGTCTACTTGTGTATAGATGGCAGCACCTGATAGTGAGGCTTTAGTAGCACACAAAATTTTAAAATCTCTGTAACTCATTTTTGCGTTTAAAATTTTATTTTATATATAAGATATTGGATAGTTGCTACGGGTGTATGGAAAATTTCATAGTTATCTGAGCAGCATTTCCTGAGTTATTTGAGCCTTACTAAGTTTTAGTATTAGCTCAAAAATATTCTTAATATTCTTGAGCTGTTAATAAGAGATGCGCCCCCTAGGAGCCAGTAGCAGAAACAAAATTGTCTTATCTCTATATTATAGGGTCTCTGAACATTCCTATCCAAAACGTCAAAAACTTTTGCTACCTAGAAAGCAACATTACAACAGATTATGGTTCTATTGGTGATGCAAACTCCAGAATTCAGAAGTCAAAAATATCATACTACAGCCTACGGAGTATCTAAAAATTGAATGATCTTTCGCCAAAAACTAAATTACAAATTTTTGTCGCATACACAGAATCCATCCTTCTCTACGGATCCGAAACCTGCTGGTTAGCAAAGTCATCAACCACGATATCCAAACATTTTCCAACAGATGGTATTGAAGTATTTTGAAAATTTGTTGGCCTAGAGTCACTGGTCACAAACAAACAACTTTTTCTAATCGTAAACCAAGACAAAATCAACACCCAAAGTTAGGTTAGGGGTGGCGGAGTTCAAAATATTGAACTCCTCGCATAGATCGGCATAGCAATACCACATGTTCCTTCAGCGACGAGGATAAAATGCGTTAGTCCATGTTGCAAACAATTTAACGGACATAAGGCCCCTAAATGCGATTTCTTCCAGATTCTCTAATTCTGCTTTGCCTAAAACTCGCTCGCGATGTCTGGCCAATGCAGGGCATTAGCACATGATATGTTCAACTGTTTCATCAGTATTCGGTTCATCAGATCTTCTACAATTGGAATCAGAGATGAGTCCAATTATTCTTGCGTGGAAAACTATTAGGCAGTGTTCTGTCACCACTCCCGTGAGTTAACGACATTTCCTTCTGTTGAGAGAAAGGTAGCGAATTCTTCTGAGTTCGTAACGCTGGCAGATTGTTCTGGTGATTCTGCTTGTACTTAACTCTCTCCATTTCGTGTTAGTCATGGAAATGCACTGACAATCACTTTTCGGTCTGTAGTACTGCATCGGGGGTTCAATATGAACAAAGTCCCCTACCCCATCTGCATCGCGTTTTGCAAGCTCATCAGCCTTCTCGTTGCCGTCTACTCCCTTATGTCCTTGAACGCATATTAGAGGGAAGAGGTTATTTCAGGATACTTTCTGAAGATTCTCGTAGCACTCAAAGACAACCTGGCTGTCGACGTAATAGTTTGGGCACCTTGTAGCCAGTGACAACGTTGTCCAAATTGTCCAAGATTTCGGCGTCTGAGCCAATTTGACTCTTTGAGTCTGAGGCATGCCTTATATCAACTACCATGTAAAGAAAATAAAATTGAATGGGCCTGTACATACTCTTCGAAAACCATACAGCGAAATATGGTATTAGACACTAGAGTGAAATACGCAGGGTTCAAGAAACCGATAACACAGCTCTACAAGAAAATGCGTATTGGATTCTGGTTAGTGATTTGGAGAGTGTTTGTTGCGCTGATTCCAAATCCGGAGCCCAAATTTGTCTGTCACGTCAGGATTTTGAGTAATTCGTGGTTAAGCTGCCGAAAAGGCCATTTTTGACCCACTTTAGAAGCTTATAAAATAATATCCAGGCATTCGAATGACTTGGTATCAAGCTCATTTGAAAGTCTGTAATTTTCTTTAAAATATAAGAGAAAATGTTCCAAAAAATTAATTTTCTAAAATGGTAAAAAAAATCATTAGCAAAAAACCTTCCATTTTTTGAATATTTAGTTTATTAACACAGTGTTTTTTAACAAATGTCAATACAAATTCATACGTAAATTTTAGATTTAAAGCACCTGTGGCTAATGATTTTTTTTACCATTTTAGAAAATTTAATTCCAAGAAGATTTGATCTTGTCTTAAAGAGAAAATTACACATTTTCGAATGAGTTTGATACCAAGTCATTTGCATGTCAGGATCTTATTTTATAGGCGTTCAAATATGGTAAAAATTAGCCTTTTTTGACACTTTAATCGGGGTTTTATCAAAATTGTGACGTGATAGAAAAATTTGAGTGACCGTTTTGGAAATGGGGCACCAAAACCTACCAACTTTAGTTGGTTTCATCCAAAACGCATCGACAAACCTCTGATTTGTAGAGCGGTGTAATGATCAAAGATCTAAGGAGATAGACAATTTGAAACAAAACACAGAAGTCTTTTAGAGAATTAAAACACATTGCAGCCGACAGACAGAGATGGAGATTCTACAAGCACAGCCTACGTTCCTGATGGAATTTGCTAAAATATATTGTAAGAGTATCCTATTTAACACAACACCAAAGCTTTGGGGTTAGTGGAATAGAATTGCTACAGTTTTTCGAATTCACGTTTGGCAATGTAATTGGCGACATAGTCTAAGATACGTTTTGGATTCAGTTTTTGTTTTTAACAAAATACCACTTGCGTAACTTTATTTAACTAATGTTTTAAAATTTTATTTTCAATTCAAACTTACTTTGACATTTTTGGGCATTCTTATAAAACTGATAACACTTGTGTTCGATTTGGCTTAAAAGTAGGTCTTCAATGTTGAAATTAAACAAGACCACACATTTTATGTTCAACCAATTTAAATTAAGGTTAAACTCATTTTTGGCTGCTTACTTAGATTAACCTTCAACACCAATTCCTGCATCTCCGGTGTGTCTTCATCATCTTCAGATTTTTTTTTTTTTTTAATTTTCTTGGTTATTCCCTTATTACAAAATAATTATCATTTTCAGTTGGCTATATTTGGTTTGGCGATATCTTTAGTGTTTCATATTCCAATGTTTTCTCGCTGTCTTTAAAGGTATTATTTTCGGTTGTTGACTGTTGGCGGCTGCTGTTGTTGATGTGTCTTGTTAAGCTAATTGACTTTCATTTACTCTTCCTTGCCCAAAAAAAAAAAATTAAAAAAAATCCAGTAGTGTCGTCTGTCTATCTCAACTGATTTTACAAAAAAAGCGGCTTGTTGACTTTTAGTTAGATTAAGGCTTTTTTTTGGTTTTGTCTTGTTAAAGACCACCGGAATTATTATGGTTCGTTTTATAACTACCAAAAAACCAAATTGAAAAGGAAAACCGCAAAAGGCTTGTGGTGTCTCAATTAATCATGCGGTAAGTAGGTGCTCATGATTAAAGACATTTCGTCTTGTTAACGAAATATTTATGTACAAGTGTAGGATGAAATTGTGAACTTAAATATTACTTTTGTTTTCAAGGAAATATTTAGTGAATTCAGATGTGCTGTTTGTGAGAAAATTATATTTAACACGGAAAAGGGTAATTTTTTTCTTGATAGATTTTTAACATGGAATATTATTTTTTTGAAATACTCATTAGAGATATATAGTTGCTACACTGCTATTATAAAATTTGGCGTGTGTTACATTTTCAGAATGCCGGGAAAGCTGGTTTACTTTCTCTTAAAGACTTTAGACCCAGAAGGCCGTTATCTTAATTTTTGGATGAATTTTAAAAAGCAAACAACTCAAAATCCGAATGTGTTAAAAAAAATTGGAGTGCTAATTTGGAACCAGGGGGACACTTGTCTAAAAAATGAAGTTAGCTGTTTTACGGAGATGATTTTAATGTTGGAATAATGGATTTCCAAAAAGTTGAAATAACCAGTTTTTTTGGCAAATTTTCAAAGAAATATGCCAGTGAATTTTGTACTCTTGCCCAAAACATTAAATCATGATAATTTTTTGCAGAAATTTAGTAAATGAGTTTATTACTTAAGAGCAAAAAAGTGTTTTTACATTTTGGAGAGTATAAAATAACAATTTAACACTCTCACTTATTTTTTGTACATTTGTTAAATAAATGGAACATTTTTTTCACAAAAAACTAAATTATGGTAAAAAAATATTTGAAGAAAAAAAGCTTTTGATAAAAAAAAAATTAATGAAAAAAAAAATTTTTGATGAAAAAAAATTTTTGATATAAAAATAATTGATGAAAAAAAAAATTGATGAAAAAATTAATAAAAAAAATAAAAATTTGATGAAAAATAAAAATTTAATAAAAAAAATATTTTTGATGAAAAAAAATTTTGATATAAAAAAAAAAAAAATTATTAAAAAAATTTTTTTTTGGTGAAAAAACGAAATTAAGAGTGTTAAATTCGGCTGAGCCGAATCTTTTATACCCTCCAACATGCAAAAAACTTAAAAATAATGCAGGGGCGTTTTATTTATTGGTGGGGGGGAGTCGTGGTGATTGGGGGTGGGGGCAAATTTCCTCTCGAATATGTGTTTAAAAATTCATTCTTATGCTTTTTGCACTAAAGAAATGCAAGTTTATCATAATTAAAATTTTGTTTTTAGTCTACGTCCATAAAAGGAGGGTGGACCGAAAAACGACATTTTCTAATTCTCAGGGTCCAAATGCAGGACTTTGAACTTCTTGTAGCATAAAAATGTTGAATTTGTTAAACAAAAAGACAAAAAATTATGTAAAAAATTATATTTTTCAGACGTTGGTTTAGTTCTTCAAGGGGGAACTATTTTCCCCCTAATCCAATTTCGCCCATTTCCGAACTTAACCTGTCTAGGACCATAAGACTTATTCGTGCCAAACTTGAGGAGTCTTGCTTTTTTATTGTGGACTGTATAGTGTTAACTACAGACGGGCGGACATCGCTAGAATGTCTTAGAATAGATCACAGATCAATAATACATATGGGGCATTCCATGTGAAATCGGACACTTTGAATTTTTTTTTTTTTTAGATTTTCTCAATTTGTTTACAGTTTTTAGTAGCCTTCGAAAACTCCTTCGTGGTAAAGTTTCAGAATTTTTTGATGACCCGTTCAAAAGATATCGAATTTTTAAAAATAGGTATTTTGTTCACTTAATCAAACTTCTTTTACTCATAAATTCTTCAATAATGGTCCAAATTTCAATCTTTTTTTTCAATTTTTTTTTTTTTGCGTACTAAAAAATTTATAAGACCGACCCCCATTAATTTTTACGTATTAACATTTCTCTGGAACAAACTAATACCTTATCTCCAATTTCTATGGGGGCTCCCACACAAAACGACATTTTTTAAAATTTGCTCCAACCGCTCTAACTGCTCTAATAGTGCCCTTATTGCAACAAAATGTATGACCCACAATATTTTTTTAGTCCAAACATTTTCTCTAAACACACCTACCCTCTATCTCTAATTGTTAAGGCGGTCCCCATACAATTTTGTTTTATTTTTTGTAAATTTGTTTTATTTAGTCAGCTTCTACCGGTCCAATGGTGCGTCCGGGAGGGGTCATTAGTGAGACCGACCCCCATTCAGTTTTACCCTCCAACATTTTTGTAAAACATACCACACACAGAAAATAATATCGTATATTTTATTTTAATTAAAATTTTAATTGTTTTTTAATTTAATATTAATTAAACTTTTAATTAATACAATTAATTGTTTAATTAAATTTTTAACTTTATTTTAATTAATATTTTAATTGTTTTCAAATTTAATATTAATTAAGTATTTAATTTATATAATTAAATGTTTAATTAAATTTCTAGCTTTACTTATTTTTTTTTTGTTTTGTTTTCCGTGTGTGTGCGAGTGTGTGTTTTTCTCTTGCATTGTATTACATACAAAAAAAAATACATAAGTATAAAAAGTTTGTTGAAAGTTTTTTTATTTTTCACATAGGTTTTTGAATTCTCATTTTGTTTATAGTTTTATGTGTATGTATATGAAAGGTTTATAATCAACTTTATAAAATCATCTCACTGACTATGTCTTTACGGCATAAATAAATTTGGTAAAGTTTGAAGAAATATTTTTTTTTAAACTATTTTGTTCAAAAAGAATGTTTTTACAAATTATTTTTTTTTTTAATATAATATTTTTAATTAATTTTTTTAATTTATACAATTAAAATTTTAATTATTTTTTTTTTAAATTTTAATTAATTTTTTTAATTTATAGTATTAACTTTTTAATTAAATAAATATCCATTTATTTTTAATTAACGACATACAAATATTTTTAATTTATTTGCGCATTTTAGTGATTGGTCCGGATTTAATTAATATTTTAATTAAATCTACGAATTTTTTAATTAAATATTTTTTTTATTTTTTTCTGTGCAGCCTTATCTCCACTCGCTAAGTAGGCTTCCATTCAAAATTAAATTTTTATAAAATTTGCTCCAACTGTTATTTGTATGGGAGCATACTTAGGGAGTGGAGATAGGGCGTAAGTATGTTTTACAAAAATGTTGGAGGGTAAAAATAAATGGGGGTCGGTCTCACTAATGACAGCTCTCGGACGTACCATTACACCGGTAGAAGCGGATTAAATAAAACAAATTTACAAAAAATAAAAAATTGTATGGGGACCGCCTTAACAAAAATACTATGAAATAGTTTCCAAATATTATCAAATATTTAAGAAAAAATAAATTAAATCTATGATATTTTTCATGGTATTTATGAAGCATTCAAAATATTTATGAAGAGTTTCATAAAAGTTAATGAAATTTTATTAAATATATTTATGAAAACTTTCATAATTAAAATGAAAAATTTCGTAAATATTGACCCTATGAAAAATTATCTAACTGTTTCATTGTATTTATGAAACTGTTACATTGGACGAACTTTAATGAAGATTTTCATTATATTTATGACAGTTTTCATAAATATAATGAAGTTTTTTTTTTGAGTGTAAGACCAGTTTTAAAATTAAAAATTTTAGAATAAAAATTTTATTTTTCATATGTTTTTAATGAAAATTTAACATTTTCGAAAAGAAAAAGCATCAGATTGAAACTGATTTTGCGTGAAGAAAAATTCTAAATCTGAGACTGAGATTCTGAGAAATTTTTAGTACAGAAAAAGTTTCAGATTCTTAGACATTCTTTGTATAGAAAAAGTCTTCGATTTTGATACATTTTTAAGACTGAAAAGTCTCAGTCTCTGAGACATTTTTTTTTATAGAAAAGTCTCAGATGCTCAGAGATTTTTGGTATAAAAAGTCTTAGATTCTGAGAAATTTGTCGTATATAACAAAGTCTCAAATTCTGAGACATTATTTGTACAGAAAAATTCTCATATTCTGAGACATTTTTCGTATTGCAAGGTGTTAGATTCTGGGAAATTTTTCGTAAAAAAAAAGTTTCAGATTTTGAGACATTTTTTGTATAGAAAAAGTCTTATTGTTAGACTATGTGACATTTTTCTTTTAGAAAATGTCTCATGTTCTGACACATGTTTCCTATAGAAAAGGTCTCAGACTTTCAGACATTTGCCCTGTAGAAAATGTTTCAGACTCCGAGATATTTTTCTATAGAAAAAGTCTCAGATTATGAGAAATTTTGATTTTATTTTTCTTATAGAAAAAGTCTCAGAATCTGAGAGACTTCAGAAAAAATTAATTCGGGGTTGAAAAAAATATAAACATTTTTTTTTTTTTTTGGATGAAATCAATTTGTAAAACATTCCCAAAAGGCATATTCCGCTCAGAGCTTTAAAAATAAAAAATAAAAAACTGTTTAGATGAAACTCCCTACTATATATGGGAAGACCATGATCGCAAAGTGTTTTCTTCTTATCTTAGTGTGGTCTTTTAATTTTTTTTTTTTTTTTCAATAAAAGTAAAAGTTTTTTCATGTCTTTTGGCTACAAAATTAACAGGATTTTGAAATTAAGTTGTCAGTAACCGTTTGCTGTTTGCGAATGTGAATATTTAAAATCATTACCATAATAACTATAATGTTTATTAAGTTAAAATACATTTTTATAATATTAAATTATATTTAACACAAAAAAATATTTTTATTTAAAATAATTAAGAGATTATAACAAAAAAAAAAAAAAGGAAAAATATGTGGCATAAAAGCCATAAAAGACGAGAAAAACAATAACTTGAAATTATTATCATACTCAAAGACGTTTCAGCAAAAAGGTTAAACAAAAAAAAAAAATACTTTAAAATAAACTGCCACAGAGCAATGCTGCAGAGAGACAGATAGACTTAAAATTAAAATCTTTTTGAGGCTAAATGAATTTTCTTTGAATTGGTGAGGTCGCAACTGGCAGTTTCAAATCAGATGTTTTGGCTATTTTAAAATAATTGTAAGCAATACTAAACGTGACGGACATAATTTTTTTTGGATCATTTCTTATTGCGTTTAAAAATTTTTTGTTTTTTGAAAAAATTCTAAGTTCAGAAAAAGATTTCGAAAATTTTTGTTTGGACACAAAATGTGTTTGTCCATTTTTCTGCTTTTAGGAATTTTTTTTTGAAAATTTTTAAATTGAATTGAAAGTCTAGAAAAAAGACTTATAAATCATAGCGAAACCTATGATCAAGCCCAAATTGTTTGGCCGTAATAGCTGCATCCTTGCAGAAATATTTTTTTTCTTCTTCTTGGATACACTTTATCAAGCCTTTACTGTAGAACTACTGTAACTGGTAAATTTCACTGTATATGTATAACATCTTTATATATTTTGCTCTGTATTTTATTTTTATATATTTTTTTTGTACAAAATGTATGACTGTGATAATAATGACTTAATTATATTTGGGATAAACTTGATCAAACGAATGGTTTTTTGATCTTCAAGTCTTTTGAAGCCGCTAGTTAAAAAAAAACAACATAAATTTCTTAAATTGTGTTGCAGAAATTCTCACACGAGTTTCATGTTTTTTTTTTTTATATCGGGTACACTACACAAGATTGTGCAAAATACTAGTCATAAGTAGTCATTTGTTTTCCCAATGTATGATTTTTTTTAAATGGAAAAATGTTTTAGTTTTTTTTTATAAAGAAAACTTGATCAGAATCCGAAAATTTTTCTGTTGGATTTCCAACAGAATGTAAGAAATAGTTTAGAAAACCGTAAAATATTCTAATTTTTTCCATTCTCAAATATTTTTTTTTTCGACATATGCTATTAAATTTAAGATTTTATTTTTTAAGAGGAAAAATGTTTTTGAAACTAATAATTTTTTAGAATCTAAGAATTTTCTGAGGATTTTTGAATATGAATAAATTCTCAGAATCTCAGAACTACTTAAAATATACTATTCTCATATTTTTCTGTAAGAAAAGTGCATCAATATTTGGACATTTTTATATAGAAAGAATGTTTTTATAGAAAAAATGCCTAAGAATCTGAGACATGTTCCATAAGAAAAATGTTGTGTCTGACATTGTTTTTTACAGAAAATACGATATGAGAATTAAAGAAATATTTTTATATGAAAAGAGTTTTAGAATCCGAACCTTTTTCTTTTTCTAAAGGAAAATATCTCAAAAATAGTTTAATTTTCTATATGAGTTTTTCGGTAATAAAAATGTCTCAACATCTGAAAAATTTTTTAAAAATATTTATTGTGCGATTCGCTATCTCGGTCGAAGTGAGTGACTACAAAATTTGTACGTAAAACAAAAACAAAAAACTCAAATTTGTTTTTGTTTTACGTAGAAAATTTCTTGTCACTCACTTTGTACGACATACTGAATCAGGGCATTAATGCCAAACAAATTTTCTAAAAAGTCTCGGAATAAATATTTTTTATAAAAAAATTTTATTTGACTAAAAATGGTCTTATTTATTATGTAAATCGGTTTGGCAGAGTTGCTTTGTAAAATTAAATTTTTGTAAGAAAAGTTCCTCCTGCCCAAATCCAAAAGGTGGTTCCTGCCCTAAGAGAAAACTCATTGTACACTGAAAGAATTATTGTTCATTATATCTATGAACAAATTTCATAAAATCAAGTTCATAGATTCTATGAAATAATTCATTGGCTGAATGAATATTCATTAGTATTTTGAAATATTTCATAGAATTTTATTCATAGATTTTATTAAATTCATAGAAAAAATTCATAGAATTTATGAATGTCATTCATAGAAGAAAATGCCATCAATATGCCTTTTAATTCTTTTAATAATTAAAATAATGTTACAATAATTAAAACAGTTGAATAAATTTATTAAAAAAATAAAAAAAAAAACATTAAAAAATAAAATTTCATTGCTGCCCTGACCGGGGTTCGAACCCAAGACCTACCGGCTGAAGTGGTAATTGTCGACGCCTTAGCTATCAGCGCCACCAAAGAAGAAAAATCTCGCCAACTAACGCATGGTTTTATAACGCTTCATTTTTGTAAATACACAAAATATTTGTTTTCTACAAACACACACACAGCTTTTGGCAGAGCATTGTGACAGAGCATAGACACAAACTCAATATATTAATCAAAATTCATTTTAAGTGTTGTTACTTGTTTATATAATTTAGCTCAGTGGCTAGAGACTATGCTTTACGAACAACAGGTTCTCTGTTCGAATCTCGGTGGGGATAAGTTAAAATAAAAAAACATATAAATTTTTAAAAATAGAAAATTGTAAATAAATAAAATAATAAAAATAAATAAAAATAAAATATAAAAAAATAAAATTAAAATAAAAAAATAAATAAAAATAGAATTGAATAAAATTTTTTTTCCATAGCCTATGAACTTTTTCATAGGTTTCTGGTTTCTATGAATTTGATTCATAGATTCTATGAATGGCATCATTGGCTCACTTCTAATGATTTTTTTCATAAAATCAATGTACGTTTTCATAGCCGTAATGAACAAAATTCTTTCAGTGTAGCTTCTCCGGATACAATTAAAAAATGGTATTCCTCTATGTTTCCCGAAATATTACTGATTGCAACTTAAAAAGTATCTTCCATGAGAGAGGATGGCAATAACGGAGTAAATACTATAGAAAGTTCCGCAGATATCGATAACAAAAACATTCCTAAAAAAATCTGTAGTTATCGATAACAGAAGATTTTCTAAGAAATTTCTATAGTTATCAATAACAGAAAGCCTTCTAAAGAAAATATCGATATCGAAACAGAAAATTTGCTAAAAAATCTTTAGTTATCGATATATCGACCAAAGATTTTTTTTTTTTAACAAAAGTCTATAGTAATTGATATATCGATAACAGATTTTTTTTTAAAGAATTTTCAAAAGTTATCGACCCATCAACAAAATACAATTTTCTAAAAAAAATTCTATAGATTATCGATAACAGAAATTTTTCTGATGAATATTCTACTAGTTGTTAAGATATCGATAACAGAAAATTTTTTAAAGAATTTTCTAAAGTTAATGATTCATCAATAAAAGAAAATTTTCTATAGTTGTCGAAATATCGATAACAGAAAATTTTCTAAAGAAAATTCTGTAGTAATCGGTATATCGATAACAGAAAATTTTTTTAAAGAAAATTATATAGTTATCGATAACAATATTTTTCCAAAGAATCGATAACAAACAATTTTCTATAGAAAATTCTATTGTTATCGATATATCTATAACAAAAAAACTTTCTAAAGAAAACTCTATAGTTATCGATATATTAATAACAGAAAATTTTCTAAAGAAAATTATATAGATATCGATAACAACATTTTTTTTAAAGAATCGATAACAAAAAATGTTCTAAAGAAAATTCTATAGTTATCGATATATCGATAACAAAAAAAATCTAAAGAAAACTCTATAGTTATCGATATATCAATAACAGAAAATTTTGTAAAGAAAATTATATAGATAAAAAATTTCCTTAAGAAAATTCTATAGTTAAATTAAAAAAAAAATCTTTTGTCGATGAATCGATAACTATAGAATTTTCTTTAAAAAAAAATTGTTATCGATATATCGATAACAAAAAAATTTTCTAAAGAAAACTATATAGTTATCAATACATCAATAACAGGAAATTTTCTAAAGAAAATTATATAGTTATCGATAAATTATTTTTTTTCAAAGAATCGATAACAAAAAATTTTCTGAAGAAAATTCTATAGTTATCGATATATCGATATTATATAGATATCGATAACGAAATTTTTTTTAAAGAATCGATAACAAAAAATGTTCTAAAGAAAATTGTATAGTTATCGATATATCGATAACAAAAAAAATCTAAAGAAAACTCTATAGTTATCGATATATCAATAACAGAAAATTTGCTAAAGAAAATTGTATAGATATCGATAACAATTTTTTTTTTTAAAGAAAATTCTATAGTTATCGATTTATCGACAAAAGTCTAAAGGAATCGATGTATCGATAACAGAAAACTTTCTAAAGAAAATTCTATGGTTATCGATGTAAAGATAACAGAAAATTTTCAAAAGAAAATTCTATAGTCATAGATTTATCATCAACAGAAAATTTTCTAAGAAAAATTCTATGCTTATCGATATGTATTTAAATATATCGATAACAGAATATTTTCTTAGGAAAATTCTATAGTAATCGATGTATCGATAACAGAAAAATTTTCTAAAGAAAATTCTATAGCTCCAAGTAAAATTGTCTACCTAAAATTCTTTAGTAATTCATAAACTCTCTAGTTATCGATAACAGAAAATTTTCTAAAGAAAATTCTATAGTTATCGATAAAAGAAAATTTTCTAAAGAAAATTCTATAGTTATCGATATATCAATAACAGAACATTTTATAAAGCAAATTCTATACTAATCGATCAAACTGAACGATTAAAATTTCTAAAGAAAATTCTATAGTTATCGATATATCGATAACAGAAAATTTTCTAAAGAAAATTGTATATTAATCAATGTATCGATAGTAGAATATTTTCTAAAGAAAACTCTATAGTTATTGATGTATCGATAACAGAAAGTTTTCTGAAGAAAATTCTATAGAAAATTTTCGATATATCGATAAACAAAATTTTCGAAAGATCATTGCATCTATAAGAGAAAATTTACTAAAAAATTTTTAGTTATCGATGTATCAATAACAGAAAGTTTTCTGAAGAACATTCTATAGTTATCGATAACAGAAAATTGTCTAAAGAAAATTCTTTAGTTATTGATGTATCGATGACGGAAAATTGAATAAAGAAAATTCGACAGAACATTTTCTAATGAAAATTCTATAGTTATTGAAGTATCGACAACAGAAAATTTTCTTAAAAAAATTCTATAGTTATCGATGTATCGATAACAGAAAATTTTCTAAAGAAAAATCTATAGCTATCGAAACAGAAACGTTTCTAAAGAACATTTTATAGTTATTGATAAATCGAAAACAAACAATTTTCTAAGGAAAATTCTTTAGTTATCGATGCATCGATAGCTAAATATTCTATAGTAATTGATGTATCGATACAGAAAGTTTTCTGAAGAGAATTCTATAGAAAATTTTCGATATATCGATAAAAAAAAAATTTCGAAAGAAAACTCTGTAGTTATCGGTTTACCGATAACAAAAAATTTACTAAAGAAAATTCTATAGTGATCAATGCATCTATAACAGAAAATTTTCTAAAAAAATCTTTAGTTATCGATGTATCGATAACAAATGGTTTTCTGAAGAACATTCTATAGTTATCGATAACAGAAAATTGTCAAAAAATAAATCTTTAGTTATTGATGCATCGATGACAGAAAATTTAATAAAGAAAATTCGATAGTTATCAATGTATCGATAACAGAACATTTTCTAATGAAATTTCTATAGTTAGTGTAGTATCGACAACAGAAAATTTTCTCAAGAAAATTCTATAGTTATCGATGTATCGATAACAGGAAATTTTCTAAAGAAAAATCTATAGCTATCGATGTATCGACAACAGAAGCGATTCTAAAGAAAATGTTATAGTTATTGATGACTCGAAAGCAAAACATTTTCTAAGGAAAATTCTTCAGTGTTCGATGCATCGATAAAAAAAAAATTCTAAGGAAAATTTTTTAGTTATCGATGCATCGATAGTAGAAAATTTTCTTAAGAAAATTCTATAGTTATCAATGTATCGATAACAGAAAAATGTCTAAAGAATAATCTATAGCTATCGATGTATCGGCAACAGAAACGTTTCTAAAGAAATTTTTAAAGTTATTGATGAATCGAAAACAAAAAATTTTCTAAGAAAAAAATGTCTGAGGAAAATTCTTTAGTTATCGATGCATCGATAACAGAAAATTTTCAAAAAAAAACTATAGTCATCGGATGTGTCGGTAACAGACAATTTTCTAAAAAAAAAAATTTAAAGAAAATTCTACGAAAAATAATAAAGTTATCGATGAAATAACTATATTCTTACGACATTTGTATAGATATTGAATAATCATTAACAGATTTTTCTGTTGAAAATTGTATAGCTGGCGATACGTCGATAACACACAATAGTCTATAGTATAGTTATTAAAATATCGATAACACAAATTTTTCTATTGAAAATTGCATGTATCGATAACACAAAGTTTTCTATGACAAATTTGAATAGTTAACGATAACACAATTTTTGCATAGAAAACATTATAAAGTTATCGATATATCTTGATAACACAAAATTTGATAGTTATCGATAAATCGATAACACAATTTTTTTTATTTGTTCCACTTTTATAGAAAATGTAGGGTGTCATATCAGTTTCTCTAGTCTTCAATACCTTAATCACTTTTTCACTACAACTGGGTTGGCTATTTCATCCAGTTTATGTTTTTTTTCTCTCTGTTCATCCATTTAATGATAATTATTATTTGATTAGTCAAAAGTGCTTTTTACAAAAAAAAAACTTTTTTTTTATTTTTACAAAAGTAGAAGCTCCATGACATTGCTGCTTGACACAATATTTCACTCAAAATTATAGTGTGCTGAGTGCAAAATGTTTCAGAGCCTACTATTTCTACTACTTACTGCTCCTGCTACAACTACTAATCGTACTACTATTTCATACTACTGTCCGTCTGTCCTTCTGTCTGCTGTTGGTTTTGTTTGTCTGTTTGGGATTTGATTACAACTTGTTTAAGAAAATAAAATCATGATCATTGGGATGTTTAGTAAATGGAATCTGTAGCAGCAGCACCAACAAATGCGGCATCAGTAGAAGCCAAACTCCTTTCTCATCACCACCAACTAAATGTTGTTGCATATATGCATTTAAATTAATATCAACATAAATTTACAAATTTATTTCATTTAATGATATTGAACATCATTTTCATTTCATATGTAATCTTCATTAAAAATATTTTTTTTTTCTGTTTTCTATTACTATCTGGTTTGAATGTCTGAATTTACACTATTGCAAGCTCAACTTAAACGCAGTTTTTAGTGTCTTGTCAAGGATAAAATCTAATAAACTAAGGATGGATTTTATAGTCAGCACTTAAGTATTTTCAAATTCCTAATATCAAATGCAGGTTAAGGTAATCCACTTTTAAAAACGATTTAAGTGGTTAAATCTTGATGAAAGATATTGTACTTAAATTTTCAAAGTTGGCACTTAAGTGCTGGCTGCAAAATCCGGCCTCATATTTTATTTATAAATAAGCGATATTATAATTGAAAGTTTTATAAATTGGTATTTTATTTTGCAATTTAGATATCTATATTTATGTAAAAGTAAAAATAAAAACTTTAAAATAGTCAAATATAAATGTTATAATACATGTCCCGCATTAAAGGAATTTCAAGAAAAAATAATAGTGCAGAAAAACTCGACGAAATTTCAACTGACTTATCCGTGACACTACAAGCAATAGTGAAGCTTCCAACTCGATATAACTTCGGCAGATTTATCTGTGATTCCATAGGGATCCAAAAATCAAACTGACTAACTGAATCATTATCTCATAGCCCAAACCACTTTACCTGGAGACTTGAAATTTGACATATAGAGCAACTTCCGTGAAAAAAGATTCACTTAGGCTGGGGTTTTGGAAATTACGATTCTAAGAGTATACAAAGGAGTAATTAGCTTTTTTTTTAAATACTTTTGGTATTTTTTATATTTCAGAAATAAGTACCCCATTATTTGGTATTTTTTCCTTTCTCCTGAAATAACCCACCAAAATTTTCTGTACCAAAACCGATTCTACCAAGCATTCCAGAATCTATAGGTTAGGGGTGGCGGAGCTCAAAATTTTCAACTCCTCGCATAGACCGGCTGGTCCATAGCAATACCACATGTTCCTTCAGCGACGAGGATAAAACGCGTTAGTCCATGTTGCAAACAATTTAACGCGCATAAGGTCCATAACTACAATTTCTTCCAGATTCTCGAGTTCTGCTTTGCATAAAGTTTGTTTGCGATGCCAGGGCAATGCGGGGCATTTGCACAGGATATGTTCAACTGTTTCATCCGTATTCGGTTCATCACATCTTCTACAATTGGAATCAGAGATGAGTCCAATTGTTCTTGCGTGGAAAGCAATTAGGCAGTGTCCCGTGATCACTCCCGTGAGTAAACGACATTCCTTCTGTTAAGAGAAAGTAGGTAGCGAGTTCTTTTGAGGTCGTAACGCGACCAGATTATTCTGGTAATTTTGCTTGTACTTAACTGTCTCCATTTTCTGTTCGCCATGGAAATACCCTGACAATCACTTCTGGATCTCAATCTATGATTTTTGTTGAAATTGTGCAGCTGATCCTGTTTTCGAGTTATTGCTAAATAATTATACTGTTCGAAAACAAAACCTGCAAGTGAAATATCCAACTGATTTTTATAGATTTTGCTCTCCTGAATCTAGATCTGCCATATAATTTTTTCTAGCAAGCACCGGTTGTAAGATATTCGCTGTTAAAAAGTAAAAAACCCCATATTTTCGCACATTTGGGAGTCCACTGCTATGTTGCTTCTAACAAAAAGGACTTGATTTTATATAAACTGGACCTCCTGATTTCGATATATTCGCGTTCAAAGTTTTCGCGTGGAAAATTTTCAAAAGCGAATATCTCAAAAACGAAACATGCTACAAAAATTTGGATTGCAGTTTTGGAATTAGGATTTTATATGAAATGAAATCAAAAAAAAAAAACGAAAGTGCGAATTTATGGGTTTTTTGACTTTTCAACAGCAAATATCTCAAAAACGATACGTGGTAGAAGTCAAATGCCCTTAGCCGATTTTATCACAACCAAAAATTGCTTGAAGATGGGTGTGCTCTATCACTCGAGTGGAGGGTATACAAATAACAAGTAGAAAATTTAAATTCGACTTAGCCGAATCTATGAATACCCTCCACAATATTAACCAAGGCATACATAGAATAAAAATAATTAGGGCTTTCACAGTGACGATTAAATATGCCTTTTTTAGTTGGGTATTTGTCAAATTTGCCATTTTACTAAATGTCAAGCATTTGCCACCAATTTTTCTTTACATATCGTGGGCGCACTTTTCGTTAATAATTTGCACAAAATAACTTTAATTAACTTTTTACATTCACAATTTTAAAATAAACACAAACAATTTGAATGTTTCTTTTTGTACAAATGTTTTTGTTGCCGCGTATGAAATTTCAGCATAAGCAATCACAGCTGTTTTCATTATTATGTTTTTTTATTTTTTATTTGCACACTGGCATTTTGTTTTTAGACAAGGTTTGAGTTGGGCATTTTAAGAAAAATATGCCACATTCAAATTGGCATTTTTAATCGTCACTGTGAAAACCCCAAATGTATTAATTTGCATATCTCTTTTTCCAACACTCAACCATATAAAAGAAACCACGTGTAAACAAACAAACATATGGCAACTCATTTTTAGTTATTAGTTAAACAACAACAACCATCATCATCTTTACTGTATGACAAAAACTACAACAACAACAACAATAAAATGGCGTTGTTTATATTGAAACTCACCTCAATATATTGACATACAAAAACAAAAAAAAATAACGTTTTTTTTTTTTTTGACTACACTACAATAACAACGATAATACAAATGCAATCAAATAACAAAAAAATTAAACCACGTGGATTTATTAAAATTCATATAACTTCTTAACTCCTTGACCGATTTTGCCATATTTAATACCAAAATGATCAGAAAAACGTCCAGAACAATAAAATATGTACAAATATTGAATTTCGCTCAAATATATTTACTATTACTTGAGATAAAGCATTTTAAAAATTTTGGGCAACACTACAGGTGCCACGCCCCATTGTCCAATTCCGCCCACATTTTGTGTATGGGTTAGAAATGACAAAATAACAACCTATACCAAGTTTCGTTCATATTCATTGAACCGATGTCAAGTTATACCATTTTTGTTGTGTGAAATACCAAACAAATTTTGAGGTACCCTTACCTTTTTACTCATAACTTTTGAACCACTGGACCGATTTGGCTGAAATGCAATACCAACCTGACCAGCCGAATGACAAACATATATGCCAAACTTCAGCAGCCTCTGTAAAGCCTTTCAAAAGTTAGCGTGTTTTCTACGGACGGACAGACAGACAGACAGACGGACGGACGGACGGACATCGCTAGATCGACTTAAAATCGATCGAGGGTCATGAATATATATACTTTATGGGGTCCTAGACCAATATTTCGATGTGTTACAAACGGAATGACAAACTTATGTATACCCTCTATCACTAGAGTGGAGGGTATAAAAAGGAAAAAAAAAACAAGTTAGAGTGTTAAATTCGGCTATGCCGAATTTTTGATACCCTCCAACGTATAAAAAAAAACAAGCAGAAAAGTTAAATTCGACTTTGCCGAATCTATGAATACCCTCCACAATGCCTTTTTTAAAGGATAGTACATTTTTAATGTGAAAAAATTAACAATTTTGATTAGAAATATTTTATTTTGAATAAAAAAACCTTTTTTTATCATTTAAAAACAAAAGAAAAATACTAATTTTTTTTTTGAGTGTGAAACTTTTTTTGAGTGTAATGTTTTTTTTACTGTAAAAATATTTCTGAGTGAATGCACGTACGTACACAAAATATTGACATTTTTGTAAAATAAAAAACAAAATTTTTTTTAAAATTTTTAAATCCTTTTTTAATATCCACGCCAACAAAATAGGGCGGGCCGAAAAAATTCTAATGCCCGGGGTTCAAGTGCATGACTTCCAACTTCTTCCAACATTAAAATGTGTCATTTGCATAACAAAAGTGTAATTAAACCTGTAAAATATTGCGTTATTTGATATGTTGGTTTAGTTCTTCAAGGGGGAACTTTTCCCCCCTGGTCCGATTTGCCCATCTCCGAACTTAACCAAACTTCAGGAGTCTAGCTCTTTTAGTTTGGACTGTATCGTGTCTTCCACAGACAGATGGACTGACGGACGGACGGAAGCTTTTCGCTAGAATGTCGTAGAATCGATTACTGATCAATAATATATATACTTTATAGGGTCCTATGGAAAGTGAAAAAGAAAAGGAAGTAATCTGAAAATTTGTTTCTATGAAAAATATATAAGAATCTTAAAATGTCTCGGAGTGTTTTCTGTAGGAATAATTAAAAAAAAAAATTCTATAGGAATAATTTTTCTTTAGCACGGTGAGCCTCAGCGATGCTTAGTTTCAACTTTAGTGTCGACGTAAAGTGTAACCACAGTTCAATTTCTACTTGATTAAATGTCACAAAACTGTTAACAGCGAAATCGTAGCTGCACGCATTCGCGAGATATCGCGAAATTAGTGCTTTTGTATTTTCTAAAATTTTGACAATGAAGTTTTTAAAATATCTTCAGAAACTGAGTATGCAGATTTAATTGTATTTATTTACAGGTCACAAAACAGTTAACATCGAAAAAATTAAAAAAAAAATTATATTTTTCGCGTAAATTAGCAGTCAAGATATTGATTTGAGCAGTTTTACCACCTTTAACCACATAAAATTTAAACTGCATACAATATTTTTGTCGTTTCTTGATTTTTTTCCATTATTTTAGACACTTAAGAAAAAATAAATTAATTAATATAAAAGCTTGAACAGTAATTTTGCGTCGACACTAAAGTTCTCGGGAAATTGATCATCTATAATTTTTATGCTTGCAGTTTTTTCAACTTTAATAACCTCGAATTCAAACTGCATACCACATTTTTGTCATACCACAAAGTAATGAATAAATAGTAAATTAGCGAGTTTTTTAGCAATATCTCGAAGAATTGAGCAGCTAGAATTTAAATGTTTACAGCCTTATCACCTTTAATCAATAGCAAATCAAACTGCATTTCGTGTTTTTCAACAATGTTAAAGAAACTTCTTTTATTAATCGAAACAAGAAATACCCCCAAAAAGTTGTTTTTCACCATTTCTCGCGAAAGTGAGCAGCTATAATTTTTTTGTGGGCAGTTTTAATTTCTTCCAACATACTCAAATCAATTTGCATACCACTTTTTTTATTATTTCTAAAGAACCGGTTTTAAAATATTAATAAATAATAAAAAAAAATTATATAATTACGCGATATCTCGCGAAATGTAACACCTACAATTTCGATGTCAACAGTTGTGTGATCAACCACAAGTAAAACTGCATACCATGTTTTTACGAAATTTTAAAGAAACCTATCTAAAGATAAATAACGAAAACAAAATCAGCAAAAAATTTGTTTCGCGATTTCTCGCGAACTAAACAAGATAGGATTTTGATGTTTACTCTTTTGTGACCTTTAAATAAGTACAATTAAAACTGTATACTCAGTTTTTGAAAATATTTAAAAAACTTGAATGTCAAAATTTAAAAAAATACAAAAACACAAATTTCGCGTTATCTCGCGAATACGAGCAGCTACGATTTCGCTGTTAACTGTTTTGTGACATTTAATCTTGTAGAAATCGAACTGCGCTTACACTTTTCGTCGACACTAAAGTTCAACCTAAACATCGCTGAAGCTCACAGTGTCAGTCAATGCTGCTATCAGTTACTAATATAACCGTGATGCTTCTTTCGGAAAGAGGATAGAAGAGAGATGAAAGATTTGAAAGATAGAAGGGCTTCAATAATTCAACACTATAATTGCGCGTATTGATAATTTTGAGTTATTTTGAGTTTGTTGCATCGCCATCTGTTATTGATCTGGCGAATTATTTTTGAAGCTGGTTTCAAAATAATATTTATTATTATTTTACTTCATTGACGTTTTAGTGCTATTTATCAACGAAGGAGGGTGCTGCGATAGATACTAGTTATAAATAGAAACTAATAAATATCTGAAAAAAAAATTTGTTCTGCCTGAACTCAGAATCGAACCCAGGCTGGCTGGCTAGTAGTCCAACGCGCTAACCACTAAGCCACAGCACCCTCAATGTTTTTAAGTTCTAAAACCTTTTCTATGGTAAAACATTTTAAAAATTTAAAATTTTCACTTAAAAACCTTAATGATTCAAATCCGACTCGAGGTTCACTGCAAAACAAAAATCTTTTAAAAGTGTCCATCCCCCCCAAACCCAAGAACTGGATCTGCGCCTGCCCTCTATCACTAGAGTGGTATAAAAATTAAATAATTTCAACATTTGGAGGACTTTTAAAATTAAAACAAATTATTTTCTTATCTTCCACAAAATCAAAGAAGTACGACAAAAGTATGCTACTGATAATTTAAAATTATTGATAAGAAAAAAATTAATATTTTTCATCTGCTACTCATTAAAACCTTAAAGAATTCCCATATTTTTCTTCTAAAAAACACACCATTAAAGAAATATTTATAAGCATATCCTGCTGGGTATACATAATGAATTAACAAAATATATTTTAAATATTTTCATTTTACAATGAAAGAACACGGTCTTAATTAACCCTTAAGAATATGAAACCTCTCGCTACTAATTTGTTACACAACATTAAGAATGAAGTAAGAAAGAAAAAAATAAATATGAATATTCTATGATTTCATCGATACACTATTAACAAAGATCCCAAAAGAAAAAGGATACATTCCAGAAAAGAATTCCCTTAAGAGCCCATGAATAAGAAGATGTAAATCATTATTGAGAGACAAGTGTGTGTATTGTGTGTACTCAAGTGTATGGGTATACAAAAATTCCATAAGCCTTTTGTCTAATGATCCTTCAATATCCTTAAGAATTCTTTAGAAAAATCAAGTATTATATCAAATTTTAAACATTTATGATCGTTACAAGTACTTTAGTGAGTTAAAAGAGTTTTGCAGCGCTCCTTCAACTTCAAACTCTAATACACACACACAAAATGATGACAATATGATAACAATCGCTTGTAAATAACAAAATCCTTTCATTTTGATACTAGTTCTTATAATAAACTCCTTCAAATCTCAACAAAAAAAAAACAGAATTCTTCGAATTTTATTTGTTTAGCACAACAGGTATTCAGTATATATTTTGTATGTCGCTATGTGCCTTTGTTATTACAAATTCAATAAATATTTGTAATAAATTTGTTAACTAACAACATTTTTTGATTATACTCCTTTTAAACAAAAAGTCAACTGAAATGGAAATTTTTATTGATATTTATCCTTTATTTTTGGTAGCCTTAATAGGGCGTTGTTTGTTAAAGCCCCTTATGATCCATTTTTTATGAAAATTTATAGCGTTTTCTATAAAATGTCAATATTTAGTTTCAAGTCTCTGTAGGCGTTTTATTTTACAATCATCAGTAGAGATCATGTTGTGATCTCATCATTTATGTTTAAATGTCATTAACATTGTAAAAATGTCTACAATGAATACAGATCTTTAACATTTTTTTTTTTTTTTGGAAATCAATATTTTGATTGTAAAATCTCAAGATCAATGGTAAATTATAGAGATATAATAAAGACTTAAATGTCTCTTTTAAAATAACATTAAAAAAAAAAACATCGCTTTACAAATCGGAGAATTGTCGCGGCGTTTTGAATGAAACAAAAAAAAAAAAAAATTAATAGGTTTTCGTTAGTCGATCCCGAAACGGTCGCTCAAATTTTTCTTTCGCGTCACAATTTTGACAAAAATTGCAGATAAAGTATCGAGATATCGCTACTTGCAATTTCCAAGAAATGGCGGTTTTTCCTACGATAAAGAATTTTTTTAAAAAAGTTCTTAAAATAAATTTCCCTTAACACTTTCACGAACTAGCATTTAAACTTAATTTGAGCCAAATCCGATCATTTGAACCCGTGGTGCCTTCTATTTAAATTTAGGATTTTTCGATTTTGATTAATTTTGACTGAAAAGTGACACGACTTAAAATTATCCATTATGGCTCAAATTAGATTTAAACGACTGTTCGTCTAAAGCTCTATAAAAGTGTCAAGGAAAAAAAAATTTAATATATTTTTTTTTAAATTTCTTGAATGTAGGCGCAACATTTTTTAGAAATTTCAATTAGCCATGTCTCGAAAACCGTTAGACAGATTTTTTTTTTTTTTTGATATTCGTATTCAGCGCATCAAAATTATTATATGTGATGAATCGCAAGGCATATAATTTTATTCTTTCATTTTGCCCCAAATGCGTTCTCAGAAACGTCAATTAAGGAACATAAGGTCTACCTTAATTAGAGTTTTTCTCTTCCCGGACTTTTTCATTTCCCGGGAAAGCGGGATTCACTTTAAACAATAAGAAAACATTTTTTTTTGTAGCTTTGTAAATAAATTTTAATTAAAAATCACATTTTTGAAAGCAAACTATAGTTTCTCTTAAAAAAATTAACCAAAAATTTTAATAACTTGGGTTTGTAACTTGGATAATAATTCACCACGTGGTGAATAAACCCGTTTTTCACCAGCTGGTGAAAAAAAAAGTAACATAATTATTTTTCAACAAAAAATTTTTTTTTTTTTTCATCAATTTTTTTTGTCAAAATTTTTTTTTTTTTTCCATCAAACTTTTTTTCCATGAAATTTTGTATACCCTCCACTCTAGTGATAGAGGGTATATATAAGTTTCTCATTCCGTTTGTAACACCTCGAAATATTGGTCTAGGACCCCATAAAGTATATATATTCATGATACTCGATCGATTTTAAGACGATCTAGCGATGTCCGTCCGTCCGTCTGTCTGTCTGTTTAAAACTCGTTGACTTTTGAAAGACTTAACGGAGGCTCCTGAAGTTTGGCATATATGTTGGGCATTTACCTGTTCAGGTTGGTGTTGCAATCCAGCGAAATCGGTCCAGTGGTTCAAAAGTTATGAGCAAAAGACTGAATTTCGGCAAGGGTTTTCCGTGAATTTTTGAGATAAAAAGCACTATAACTTTCGAAAAGCAATTCTGAGGGTGCTGAAGCTTGGCATATATATTTTGCGTTCCTCCAGCCTCGTTCGTATTGAATTTCAGCCAAATCGGTCCAGTGGTTCAAAAGTTATTAGCAAAACCGTGAATTTCAGATTAGCTTCACCTAAAATTCACGTGTTGAAAACCCGTTAAACCTGTTTTAAAAACATTGGTAAGTCACAAAAATATTTTACAACGTATTTTTGTCACTCAAAAATATTTTTATACCAAAACAAAAAAAAAAAATACACTCGAAAAAAATTTTACACTCAAAAAAAAAATTTACACTCAAAAAAAAAATTAGTAAATTATTTTTTTTTTTTTTTCAAAAATTACTAAAAAAAAATTTTTTTTTTTAACCAAAATAAAATATTTCTAATCAAAACTGTTATTTTTTTCACGTTAGAAAATTTATTATCACTTAAAATGGGCATTGTGGAGGGTATTCATAGATTCGGCCAAGTCGAATTTAACTTTACTACTTGTTTTTTCATGATTTTTGTTTTTCGTCAATTTTTTTTTTTTTTTTCATCAAACTTTTTTTTATAAAAATTTTTTTTTCATCAAATTTTTTTTTATCAATTTTTTTTTTCATAAATTTTTTTTTTTCATTATTTTTTTCCATTAATTTTTTTCATCAATTTTTTTTTTTGTTATCAATTTTTTTCCATCAAATTTTTTTTTCTATCAATTTTTTTTTTCATAATTTTTTTTTTCATCAATTTTTTTTTAACTTTTTTTCATCAAATTTTTTTTTTTCATCAATTTTTTTTTCATTAACTTTATTTTTCATCAAACTTTTCTTTTCATCAAAATTTTTTTTCATAAATTTTTTTATCATATTTCTTTTCATCACATTTTTTTTATCAAATTTTTTAATATCAATTTTTTTTCATATTTTTTTTTCACCAATGTTTTTTACATCAAAAAATTTTTCTTTTCAACAAAAAAATTCACCAAAAACTTTTTTTTCATCAAATTTTTTTTTTCATTATTTTTTTTTTTCATTATTTTTTTTTTTTCATTAATTTTTTTCATCAATTTTTTTTTTGTTATCAATTTTTTTCCATCAATTTTTTTTTTTCTATCAATTTTTTTTTTCTCATAATTTTTTTTTTCATCAATTTTTTTTTTAACTTTTTATCATCAAATTTTTTTTTTTCATCAATTTTTTTTTCATTAACTTTATTTTTCATCAAACTTTTCTTTTCATAAAATTTTTTTTTTCATAAATTTTTTTACTTATCATATTTCTTTTCATCAATTTTTTTTTTTATCACATTTTTTTTATCAAATTTTTTATTATCAATTTTTTTCTCACCAAAAAAATTTTTTTTTTCATATTTTTTTTTCACCAATGTTTTTTACATCAAAAAATTTTTCTTTTCACCAAAGAAATTCACCAAAAACTTTTTTTTCATCAAATTTTTTTTTCACCAAAAATTTTGGGTTTATTAAATTTTTTTAACATAATTTGGTTTTTCGTGAAAAAAAACATTTTTTTTTTACCAAAACTACTTTTTCACCAAGTCTAAGCTATTCGCATAAAAATTGTCCATTTGTTTATCAAATGTACATTAAACAAGTGAGAGTGTTACATTCTTTGGTGCCGAATCTTTTATGCTCTCCAAAATGTAAAAACACTTTTTTGCACTTATTTTTGCACTCACTTACGAAGTGTACAGCTCTTTGGTTTTTTTATGGGGTCCTCGACTAATATTTCAATTCCTTTTGCATGGAATAGCAAACTAATATAACATTATTTTTCTAAAAAACTTTGCTAATTAAAAAAATACTAATTAAAAAAATAATTTTATGAATATTATTTTTCTGTTTTAAATTTATTTATGTTGGTAATTTTTGCAAGACTAAAACGACACGTGTTTCGGAAAATATCAGATTCCATTCAAAATAATCTTTAGAAAATATAAAAACCCTATACTACAAGTAGCAAAGGGGATTTAAATGACAAATCGTTAATGATCAAACTAAAATATTAATACACATTCGATTCTACTCCCATTGGGACATTGGGAACATTGTAGTAAGATCACGAAAAAAATCGTTTTTTATAAATTTTTTTTTTCATCAAGATTTTTCGTTTCGACATAATTTTTTTTAACAATCATTTTTTAATTTTTTCTGAAGTTCTAGTGACATAAAAATGTTTAATTTGTTTAAAAAAATGTACAAATATGTACAAAAACCAAGTGAGCCTGTTAAATGAGTCTGTGTGGATTACTTTGTTTGCACTGAAGTAATACAATTTTATCAAAAGGGGCGAACTCCCTTTTGAGCGCATTGATATAAATAAATTTTAATATTTAATTAATCTGGGTTTATGTTGATATTTTTTAGAGGTTGGTTTAATTCTTCAAGGGGAAGCTTTTTCGCCTTGACCGATTGCGTTCAATAATGAACATTACCAGCCTAAGAACACACGACTTAATCGTACCAAATTTAGGGAGTCTAGCTCTTTTGGTTTGTACTATAGTATGCTTTTCACAGACAGGCCGACCGACGAACATCCTTAGAATATCTTAAATTATAAAATTTTTTTCTTCAATATTTTTTTTTTCATCAATATTTTTTTCATTTTTTTCATCAAAATTTGTTTTCATCAATATTTTTATCATCAATATTTTTCTTATCAATATTTGTTTTTGATTAATATTTTTTGTTCACAATTTTGTTTTAATCAATATTTTTTTATCAAAATCATTTTTCATTAAAACGTTTTCTTCATCAAAAACTTTTTTTTATCGTCAAAGAGATAGATGGATATCCCTAGAATGTCTTAGAAACCTTAAAGGATCAGTAATGTAAAGGATCAATAATGATAATGGGATCCTCGACCGATATTTCAATGCGTTTTGCTTTGAATGACAAAATAATATAGCGTTAATTTTTCTAGAAAAATGTTGCTTTGGAATAATACAGCGAAACATTATCATGATAAAATGGTTTCGGCAAGAGTTAAAAAAATTTTCCGACATTTTAACACTCTCTTTTGAAAATTTTCTCTGATTTTCTTTGTCTTGGTTAGCTTTTGAGATATCGCCATTTTAAGTTTTAAAAAAATGTACTAAAACTCTATAATAAAATGGATTTAGTAGGTATCAAACATACCTAATTTAAAGAAAATTAATATGAATAACTAATTGGGAGGAAATTTTGATAAAAAAATTGTAAATCTACTAATTTATATTTTAAGAGAGAACAAATTAAAAGTCTGTTTGTTTTATGCCATTGCACCGCATGGTATTCTTATAGACTCTTTAAAAATTCTCACGTAAGGCCTTAAACTTGAAATTTGATACCATTGCAAAAAAAAACCGAATAATTGCTTCCTGATAAATACAAAATACATACTCTCATTTTAAATAAATTTACAATTTTAAACAATAATTCATTTATAAAATACAAAAAAAAAAAACCTTTAAAAGACAAAACAACTTACACCTTCATACCATAAACTTTAATTTGATGCTAATACATGGTATGTATGATCAAACAGCCTAAGAAATATGTTTTGTACGATCAACAGACTTACATATTAGGGTATTCAATCAAATTGGGGGGCATATTTTAATCGGTTATTTTAACAAATAATTTATGGAGGTTGAGTGTACACTAAAAAAAAGACATTACTAAAATTAAGGAAAAAATGTCTTTGAAAATTTTTCATGAATTTTACTAAAATTTAGTTAAATTTAACTTAAAAATGAGAAATTTCCTTAACTATGAGGAACAAATTTTAGTTCATTTACTTATAATTAGTTCATAGTTTTCTTTAAATGGATTTTTTTAATATTAGGAAAAAAATTCTTACTGCCAAAGAAATTTTCCACAAATCTAAGAATCGTATCTTTATTTTTAAGGCATATTTCTTAAAAGTTCTGAGAATTCAGTAAATAACTTCTTAGAAATTAGTTAAAATTTCAAAATGGCGATATCTCGAAAACTAAGCGAGATAGAGCGAAACGGATGAAATTTTCAAAAGAAAGATTATAAAGAACAATATGGAATAGCCTAGCTCTGCATATCTCTCGGGGTCTCAAGACCCTAATTTTAGATCTAAAATTTTAAATTCCCGATATTTTATATATGCACATAACACGAGAAAAGGTCCAACGGCATTTTTGTAGCTCTTGACTCGAAGAACACTTCCGCAAAATACCCGAAAGCCCTCCGATTAACAGTTTTTGAGTTATCCGGTTTTTAAGATTCTCAAGACCCTACCAGGCCCCTTATTACCGTATCTCAAAAACTAAGCAAGTTAGAGCGAAACAGACACACGTTTTGGTTCAAAATCTATGGGGACTCTTAAAGTTCCCAACGGGGTCTCTAGTTAAATGGGGTCCGAACCCATGGGTGCAGGGTCTAGACCAAATCTATTTCTAAAATGTGAAGTACAATTTTTTCTATTTTCTAGTTCAAATTGGCTTAAAATTAAATAACTTTGTTTTCCTTATTTTTGGGAAAATTATGAACTAAAACCAAGCAAAAGAAATCATTCCCTATTTTTCTCAAAATAGTTAATTTTCCCAGAATTTAGTTCATTTTTTTTTTTGAGTGTAGGTTAGTTTCAAATTATTCGGCCACTTGGTTATTTAAGAAACTTTAAGCGGCTGAGACATTTTACTAGAGATCTGATTACAATATAATCTCTTTAAATTTCTCGAATGGTCCTCTACGATTTTTTCGAACTTCTTAGAGTGATATTTTGACTTTGGACAATTTTTATTAATTAAGCTAAAATTTTTCATTTAACCGATTAATGATTAACTTATTGAATACCCTATTACATACTCCTCTGGATGAAAAAGAACTTAATGTATTGACCCTCTGCTGACCAATGTTGCTAATAACACTACACTTTAACTGTCTTCCACTCTCAGTATAACTGTCTGTTTAGTGTGGCTTACCAAAAAGGAACGAAATGAATTTCCAATTGTGTCCGTCTATGGATCTCGTTATGTCTTGTCTACACACTCGTACAACACAACAACGACAACAACATGTTGTTGTTGTGTACAAGTGTCGGATACATTTTAACAATGAAATATCATAATTGTCCTTAGGTCATAATATTTGGTTTGCAGTTTATCATATTTTTTTTTGTTTTGTTGGAGTTTCTCTAAAGAAACTGATGGAAAATAAATTCATATAAGCTCTTAAAACTAAAGCTTTTTTTTTTTCTCAAACTTCATCTTCAATTTATTTGCGGTTAAAGTTTTCATTCATTGTGATATAAGTTTCGACGACGACGACGACGATGAGTGTTGTACAGAGAATAGACTTAACATTAAATACTCTAAAGATTGATGTTAACGGGAAACGTATAGTATATGCATTACATATACTCACTACTTACATACATATAGAGTGGTGGACATCAATGTTGAAGTGTTTCCTGGCTAAGAAGAGTTTTAGAGTTGATGCTTTTTTTCTGTTGCTGTTTTGTCTGATGGTTTATTTGGTCTTATTATGAAATATATTTAGTTGAGTTAAAGGTTTGTAACAAATAAAGGAATATTCTGGATAACCTTTCTTAACAAAAAACGAGTTTGTGGGAACAATACACAATTACCTCGAAGTCGCTCCTAGACGGGTGCAATGTAAGACCGAACACAGTAATATTTACGCCCTAACATTTCTTCTGAATAAACCTGCTCCTTATCTCCAAACCCTAAAGGGACTTCCATACTAAACGACTTTTTTCCCCCTCCGTAAGTCAGCTCCCATTTCCTAAGGGGGGATCCCATACAAAATTATTTTTTTTAACATGATAATGTTTTTAGGCTTGTGTCTAATTTTAAAAAAGTTGCAGGACGCCACCACAGCTTGACTATATAAGCTAACAATTAACGAAAAAGAAAACAAGAATTACTATTTTCATTTTCTTAAAACCAAAAATGTTAACAACTTGGGTTTGTAACTTGGATAATAATTCACCTCGTGGTGAATAAAACCGTGTATAAAAGTAACATAATTATTATTCAACAAAAAAAAATTTTTATTATTCATAAAATTTTTTTTTCTTCATAAAATTTTTTTTTTCATAAATTTTTTTTTTTCATAAATTTTTTTTTTCCATCAAGTTTTTTATCAAATTTTTTTTTTATATTTTTTTTTTTTATCAAACTGTTTTGTTCATCATTTTTATTCCCTCCAACCACAATATGGGGGTATACTCACTTTGTCATTCCGTGTGTAACACATCGAAATGTCGGTCGTGGACCCCACAAAGTATATATAATATTCATCCATGATAGAATCTAAGACATTCTAGCGATGTCCGTCCGTCCGTCTGTAGAAATAACGATGCAGTCCAAACAAAAAGAGCTAGACCCCTGAAATTGGGCAAGACTATCTCTTATGTTACTGGTAAGGTTGAGTTCGAAGATGGGCAAAATTGGACCAGGGGGAAAAAAGTTCCCCCTTGAAGAACTAAAACGACTCCAAAAAAATACGATATTTTTACGAGTTTTTTTTAATTTTTGCTCAGCAAATGTAACTTTTGTATGCCATATTGTGTTCATAGACTTGCGCTTGGACCAAGGGGGTTAGAAAATTCGATTTTTTTCAGTCCGCCCCTCTTTGGGGGCGTGGTTATAGAAATTAATTAAAAATAACGATAATAAATTTTTATTTAAGCGTAAATATCATAAACAAATAATTTGTAAACATATATAGCGGGGGTACAGGTATCTCACACCAACTCCGCCAACCCCCCACAAAAAAAAAATACGCCCCTGCGATTTTTTATTAATTTTAAACGTGTTGGAGGGTATAAAAGATTCGGCGCAGCCGAACTTAACATTATTACTTGTTTTTTATCAATTTTTTTTTTCATAAATTTTTTTTTCATCAATTTTTTTTTTTTTTTAAATTTTTTTTTTCATAAACTTTTTTTTTCATCAAATTTTTTTTTTCATTAAATGTTTTTTTCATCAAACTTTTTTTTCATCAAACTTTTAATTATCAAACCAAAATTTTTTTTTTTTCATCAATTTTTTTTACATCAAATAATTTTTGTTTTCATCAAAAAAATCAACAAAAACCTTTTTTTCATCAAATTTTTTTTTCGCTAAAAATTTTGGGTTCATTAGATTTTTTTTAACATAATTTTGTTTTTCGGGGAAAAAAAATCTTTTTTTTTACCAAAACTACTTTTTCACCAAGTCTAAGCTTTTCGCATAAAAATTTTCCATTTGTTTATCAAATGTACATAAAACAAGTGAGAGTGTTATATTCTTTAGTGCCGAATCTTTTATACTCTCCAAAATGTAAAAACACTTTTTTGCACTTATTTTTGCACTCACTTAAGAAATGTACAGCTCTTTTGGTTTTTTAATGGGGTTCTCGACTGATATTTCAATTCATTTTGCTTGGAATAGCAAAGTAATGTAAAAATTTTTTTTCTAAAAAAACGTTGCTTTGGCAAGTACACCCCAATCTTCAGCAAAACATTATCATGATTTAATGTTTTGGGCAAGAGTACAAAATTCGCAGGCATTTTTTTTTTCAAAATATTGGGTTTATAACAAAGCTAATAAATCATATTATAGTCCTAAATTATAATTTTGAGTAGGTTTATTCTACCTCGAGGTCATTATTTCGCCTTTTTTATTAAAAAATAAAAAAATGTTTTATTCGACCTTTAAAATATAAAATTTTGAGTAGGTTTATTCGAGTTTGTTTCCACTATTTCCTTTACGAATTAAAACTATGATATTCTCATAAGAGAATTAAATAATTTATTAGTTTTGGTAATTTTTGCAAGACTTAGTCGAGACATTGTTTCAGAAATTGTCAGATTCCATTGTCAAGACTATTTAGCAAATATAAATGAATAATCATGTGTAAATCTGTATTTAATATTCTTTGTTGGTTATTTGGCGATTGTGACAGCAAGGAAGGTCTAACAAGGAAGGTCTTTTACAGGGCACCCACCGATTGTCCTAAAACTTGAATATGGGAATGAGGGGGAAAAATAAGAGTTACCTGTTTTTTTTACCTGCCCAATCTCAAATTTAAAACAGGGCTGCCACCTTATGAAAAAATAAGGGCTTTCGGGAAAAACCGTATAAAAGCCGAACTAGTAGGAATTTCGCAAAACGAAAAATACGGGTCAGCGTAATTTTGATAGAGGTTATTATATATGATTTTGGCGTTCGTACGTATATACATCTTCATATAAACTAACCCAACGATTATACATTTTTGACAATAACGAAATTAATGAAGCCGAATTTGGACACGACCGATACACCACAGATCTTCAAAAGATCTTTCGATCTGTATAAAATGTTCATATAGTTTCTTTAGAAGAAATGGGGAAAATCCTCAAAAAACGAAAAAAAAATCCGTTTTTCTCCTCCACTTTGACCCGCTAAATGTGAGATTGGGCAGCTATTAAAAAAACAGGTAACTTTTACTTTGCTCACCCTTTTTCTATATGCAAGTTTCAGGACAATCGGTGGGTGACCTGTAAAAGACCTTCCTTGTAAGATTGTACAATTTTCTCCTTCTAATTCTCATTGAGAGTAGATTCGAATAGGTGTCCCCCAATGTCTCCCACCAAACCCCCAAACGAACCCCCCCCCCCACCAAAAAAAGGCGCCTCTGAAATTTTTTTTAATGTTTTTTTTTACATTTTGGAGGGTATAAAAGATTCGGCACAGCCGAATTTGACACTCTCAATTGTTTTATTTGCTAAATAGTTTTGACAATGTAATCTGACAAATTCCGAAACACGTTCCGATTAAGTCCTGCAAAAATGACCAAAATAAATAAATTTAAAAAAGAAAAATAATTTTCTTAAAAATTATTCTATTTGAATATCATATGCTGTGTTTTTCAAAAAGTGGATTTATTTTCAGATTAATCTTATTTTGTTTAAAAAAAATATTTTAACATACCAAAACAAATTTGGAATATTTTTTTCCGTATTCTGCGATAAATTAGCAATTATAATTCGAAAAAATAATAAAAAAAATTCGAAAATTAAAAGAGTTATAAATGAGTCAAAATTAATCTAAAGTGGACTTATTAAGTCCTTAAATTTAATTGGATCAATTTTGATTTATTTATAACTCTGCATTTTTTCAACTTTAACCCTTATAACAAATATAATTAGAGCCCGTGCTCGATCTGTACTTACAGAAAAAATCAAATATAACTCTTTTAATTTTTAAAAAATTTTTATTATTTTTTCGGATTTTAATTGCTAATTTATCGTAAATTACGGAAAAAAATATTTCAAATTTGTTTTGGCATGTTAAAATATTTATTTTAAACTACATAAAATTAATCCGAAAATAAATCCACTTATTGAAAAACACAGCAATAGTTTTAATTAGTAAAGGAATTAATGACCTCGAGCTAGAATAAATCATCTACAAAAAATGATATATTAAAGTTCAAATAAAACTTTTTTAATAAAAATTAATCAGAACCTAATATAAAGTCTTATAATCATAACATGATTGCTGCAAAAATGTTATGATTGCTACAAACAAATTATGAACAACATTTTAATCATAATATGACGCTTTTGAATTATGGTTGCCACAATCATATCTCTTTTCTGCGTGTGATGTCTTACCCCGAATCACACCCCTTTTTTCTGCCCCCCCTTTCTATCTCCTAAAACGTAGGGTTTTTAAAATTCGTTGCATTCCCACAAAACTTTATTTGTCTGAACTTTATTTCTATATTGAATTTTATTGTAAATCTGTGCGTATAACTAAATGTATGTAGTAAATGGTATTTATGTCTGTCAGCATATTTAACATATGAGTACTTACAGTACTAAAATACTAGTTAGTGTAGTTGTTGTGTTATTTTTTTCATATTATTCTCTTATTGCTGTTATTGTTGCTGGACAGATCTTACAAAAAGCTTTAAATTGTAAACTGTCGATATTTTTTTCTGGCTGTTTTATTGTTGAACTGTGTTTGTGTATGGTATTGTTTAGATCAACGCTACTCAATCGGAGAGACCCGGGATCCCAAATGGGTCTTAGCAGCATTACGGATGACGAAAAAATGATCCACAAAACAATCGACATTCTAAATATTTTAACTTGTTTCATACAAAAAAATAAATTGAAAAAAAAAAATATTCTGCAAGCAACATTAAAATCTTGCGCGAAAAAATCTTGCCTACATAAGGGAACAGGCAAAAAAAATTAAATTTGTAAATCCCTTGGGTCCAAGTGCAGGAAATTTAACTTCTTTTGACAAAAAAATGTTTTATTTGTTTACAAAAACTTTTAAGACTGGAATTTTCTGGAGGTTGACTGAGATCTTTATGGGGGAAATTTTGTCCCCCTTGACCATTTATTATAAGACATAGTTGTGACCTCTTTGGAACCTTATCTGAAATCCTAATGTTCTATTTTTTTGTGTCCTACGACTTTAAAAATTAAGAAATTTTAAATTGTCCTCGATATTTCGTCGCGAGCCACTTAAATGCCTTAAATGGCCCATGAATCTTAAGTTAGTGAGAACGTCTGCTTATGATATTAACAACAACAATTTCTGGGATATTTTATTTAGCCTGGGACAAGTGTAAATTTTATGTTAAAGTTTTTTTTTAATCTTGATTCAATGTCGATCAAGATTCGTTTTGTTTTTATTGTTTGTTTGCTGTTGTTGTTGTTGCAATGCAAAAAGTTTTTGTAGTTTGTAAAATTTACACCGGAAGGAGTATTCATTTTTGTGATTTCCGCTTGATTATTTTAAAAACAATTGTTAGTGTGTCTTGTTTTTGTTGTTGTTTGTTGTTTAAAGGGAGGTATGCGTGTGGTAGAGAGAAAGAAAATTTATGGCCATTTTTTTTTTTAATATTTTAAGGAAATTGTGTAATTTCTTATAAAATAATCTAATTAGCCTCAAGAATTAAGAGAAAGTGTTGTTTTAAATTATTAACAATCTTAAATCATTTTTTGTGTTGAGAAAAGGGTATAATACTTCAGCAAGTGTGTGTCTTAAGTCTTTTGTTTTTTTTAGCATTAACGTTTTTTGTTTTTGCAAATAATTTCCCACACGGCGAATTTCAACTAAAAAAGTTATGATTATCATTTAGAGGTGCTTTAGCAATTGACGTATTGTATGGTTTTGAGGAACCATTACACAGAAATAAACCAACAAACAACAATTGTAAATCAACTAAAAATTTAGTAAAATCGGCAGATTTTTAGTCTATAAAACAAAACTTCGATTTTGTTTCAACAAACTGAGTGAAGTACCTAATTTTATTGCAAAATTATTTTCTCATGTCAAATAATAGTGTTTGTGTTTGTTAAATTTCTTTGTTGAAAAAAAAAAAATCATTTGTCAGATCAACAAATTGTGTTTGTGTTTGTTGAATTTCTATGTTAAAAAAATTAAGATTTTTTACATCTGTCAGATCAACAATCCGTGTTTGTGTTTGTGAATTTTTTGTTGAAAACAAAAAAAATCTTTTTTCTACAATCAATATTTACAAACTTTTGTTGATTTTACAAATTTCCGTATAGGAGCACTATCAGTGAAAAAATTAATTTTATTCACAAATATGGGGGTCAATAAAACAATTTGTTTTTTTCTGTATGTATTTTCTAATCCCCAGGGTCCAAATAGAGGTTTTTGAATTAAGGTGGAAGTACATAGGGGTGCGTTGCGTCCGATACGTTCTCACCTATGTCTGCTTTCTGTGCGTTGAAAACTTTAAGTTACATAGAAAGCGCGTTGAATGCAGCAGATTTTCATAAATACCTTCTAAATCCTCATGTTTTTGCACTAAAATTGGTTTATTTTTATTTAGGAACATTATATTTTTAATATTTTTTAAGTTTTTGTATAAATTTATTAAAAACAATATTGTTTATTTTAAAACGAAAACAATACAAAAGAAAATTGTCAAAAAAATGTTCAAGACGCAAAGAGTGGTGAATATTTTTAAAATTTTTTGAGTTCTATGCGTTTTGAACTTTTGTATTGTAACTTGCTTCATTCATTTATAAAGTTTTAACTTTTTGACAACCGGACGCAAAGCAAGTTTGTTCCTATGTACTTCCACCTTTATTTCAGAAATTAAAATGATTCATGTGTTTTACAAAAGTACAAAAAAAACTGTTTGAAGTGGGGTTTGTAAGACGTTGGCTTAGTTAACAAAATTTTGTATTAAACCAACTTTGAAAATTTATTGCTCGATAACACGAAAAAACAATTTTAATAGCGTTTAAAGGATATTTCAAACTTTAATAAAAAATTTTGGTTTTGGAAATCCATAGTGTCGTTGACAGGAAAAAAGGACATTCCGATATTGTTTTAATTTTTTTTTTTCTAAACTTTAAATCTCTACATTTTTATCAACAATGTTGTCACTGAAAGTTTTTTCACAAAAATCACAAAAGAACTGTCTAAAGCCAACTATTTGATTTTTTGCCAAAATTTTGATAAAACTCAAATATTTGGCTCACTAACAAATTTTGACAAGTTATTGCTCAACAATACGAAAAAACACATCTATGCAATTTTAATAGCGTTAAAAGGACATTCTAAGCTGTAATACAAAATTTTGTTTTTGGAAATCCATGGTGTCCTTCTCAGGAAAAAAAAATTCAAACGTAGTTTTCAAATTTTTTTGTTGAAACTTAAAAAAAATATTTCAGTATTTGAGACTTTTTCTATAGAAAAATGCCTGCGAATTTTGTACTCTTGCCCAAAACATTAAATCATGATAATGTTTTGCGGAAGATTTGGGTGTACTTGCCAAAGCAAAGCTTTTTTAGAAAAAATAATGTTATATTACTTTTCTATTGTTTGCAAAACAAATTGAAATATCAGTCGAGGACCCCATTAAAAAACCAAAAGAGCTGTACATTTCGTAGGTGAGTGCAAAAATAAGTGCAAAAAAATGTTTTTACATTTTGGAGAGTATAAAAAATTCGGCACCAAAGAATATAACACTATCACTTGTTTTATGTTCATTTGATAAACAAATGGAAAATTTTTATGCGAAAAGCTTAGACTTGGTGAAAAAGTAGTTTTGGTAAAAAAATGATTTTTTTTCACGAAAAACAAAATTATGTTAAAAAAAATTTAATAAACCAAAAATTTTTGGTGAAAAAAAATTTTGATGAAAAAAATTTTGATGAAAAAAAGTTTTTAATGAATTTTTTTGATGAAAAGAAAAATGTTGATGTAAAAAAAAATTATGACAAAAATATATATAATATAATAAAAAATTTAATAAAAAAATTTGATAAAAAAAATTGATGAAAAAAAATATGATAAAAAAAAAATTATTTTATAAAAATTTTGATGAAACAAAAAATTAATGCAAAAAATTTATGAAAAAAAAAATTAAATATAAAACAAAAAAATTGATGAAAAAAAAATTTGATGAAAAAAAAATTTGATGAAAAAAAAATTATAAAAAAAAATTGATAAAAAAAAAATTTGACAAAAAAAAAATGATAAAAAAAATATGATGAAAAAAAAGTTTGGTGAAAAAAAAAAAAATTTATGAAAACAAAAACATTTGATGAAAAAAAAAGTTTGATGAGAAAAAAAAATTGATGAAAAAAAAAATTTATGGAAAAAAAATTGATGGAAAAAAATAATTGATGAAAAAAAAAATTTTTTTTTGTTGAAAAATAATTATGTTACTTTTTATTCACCAGCTGGTGAAAAACGGTTTTATTCACCACGAGGTGAATTATTATCCAAGTAACAAACCCAAGAAAATAGTAATTCTTGTTTTCTTTTTCGTTAATTGTTAGCATATATAGTCAAACTGAGGTGGCGTCTTGCAACTTTTTTAAAATTAGACACCAGCCTAAAAACATTATCATGTTAAAAAAAATTGCATATTTGAAATCTTCATAATTTTATAAACAGTATTGTTTTTATAAGTTTTTTCGTACGACTTACGGTTTTCGAGCACAAAAATGTTAAAAAACTGTTAAAAACTCAATATTGTCAAAAAAGCGCTTTTTTAAACGCTCATTCTTCCAAAGTATTGATAAAAAACTGTTTCAGGACAATCGGTGGGTGCCCTGTGACAGACCTTTTTTTGTAAGTGTAGATAATCCTTTATTTCAAGTTTATCCTTTATTCCAAGTTTATCAAAAATTAGAAACGAATTAGAAAGTACAGTTCCCAGTATGCAAAATGAGTCGATATCGATTCGAAAAAGAATCGTTTTCTCTAAGAATTTCATAGATATCGAGTTCGATATAATGTCGATATAAAGCGAGTTTTCCTATGTGGCGTGCAAGGTGATATAGAATCGAGTTTTAGTTAAGGTTTCGATTCGATTTTTAATCGAAAAATTGCATGGATTTCGAGACATTTGCTTTTTAATAATTTAATTTATTGTGTGTTAAATACGGTAAGAAAAAAAATATTTTATTACTAAATACTGCTTACGTACTATTAACTATTTTTTACTAATTTAATTTATTAATTCTTTAAATTAAATTTTTACTAATTACTATTTTTATCTGCCTCACTTGAGGTTTGAACTCAGAACTCCCAGTTTACTAGTTTAACGCCTTACACCTTCAGCCAAAGTTTGATAATAAAAGTACTTTTGTAAAATTACTTATACTAAAATTTGAATTTTTTATTATTTTTTATTATTATAATTTTTATTTGAATTACCCTGTTTTAATAGTCAATTTATTTTGTTTTGAGTCAAAACTTTTGACATAATTCTGATAATTTGAAAATATTTATATTTCAAAATATATACACTCCGCATCATAACTATAGCCGCATTGCATTTTTCGGTTTATTTAATGTTCAAGAAGTATTTTTATGAAACCTATTATGGTATATTACAGTGTTATAACAGTTCTCTTGTTTTTGTAAATTTGAGCCATCAGCTGTTTGAATTGAGAAAACGGCGACCTATAACTGTATTTCTCAGTGTTTCATAACTATAGCCGCATTTCAATAAAATCAGTTGAAATGAGTTCAAGTCAAAGTTTCGTGGCCAAATTAATTTGGCCCAGTATGCAAAATGAGTCGATATCGATTCGAAAAAGAATCGTTTTCTCTAAGAATTTCATCGATATCGAGTTCGATATAATGTCGATATAAAGCGTGTTTTCCTATGTGGCATGCAAGGTGATATAGAATCGAGTATTGGTACAGGATTCGATTCGATTTTTAATCGAAAAATTTTATGAATTTCGATACATTTGTTTTTTAATAATTTAGTTAATTGTTTTACAAACGGTAAGAATTAAAAAAAATATTTTTTTACTTACAACTACTTACTTACAATTAACTAATTTTTACTAATTTAATTTATTTATTCTTTAAATTTAATTTTTACTAATTACTATTTTTATCTGCCTCACTTGAGATTTGAACTCAGAACTCCCAGTTTACTGGTTGAACGCCTTACTCCTTCAGCCAAAGTTTGATAATAAAAGTAGTTTTTTAAAATTACTTTTACTAAAATTTGAATTTTTTATTATTATTTGAATTGCCCTTAAATTATAATTTGTATTATTATTTGAATTACCCTGTTTTTATATTCATTTTATTTTGTTTTGACATACTTCTCCCAATTTGAAAATATTTTTATTTCAAAATATATATTAGTACAAACAAATATCAAGTTGTGTATGGCCTAGTTGGTTAGCAGGTTCTGCAGCTTATGATTTGTAGATTTTTGGCCTTGGTTCAAACCCCGGTCGCGGATTTTTTTTTTTTTATTTTTTTTTTTTATTGTTCTAATGTTAGATATTATTTTTTTTAATAATAAAAGTAAAATTTGTAGATTTTTTGTAAAATTTAATAAAACTAAAACTCGATGTTATATTGAAAATAAATATTTTTTTATGGAAATCATTTCGAAATCGATTATTTTTTCAATAAAAATATGAGTTCGAGAAACGTTAAAATATCGACTGTATATAATATCGACTTCGAATCGTTATTGCGGAAAATCCTCGAAAAAACTTCGAAAAAATTGTCGCCTCGAAACTGTGCAGACTGGGTTAATTTTTTTTTTGGTAAAATTCGTTCCTCTATTAATTTTTAAATAAAATGCCACATGGTAAATTTTTAAATGAAGTCGAAAAAGGCAAAATTTTAGCCTTTTTAGAAAGTGGTTTAATTTATCGCGAAATTAGGCGAAAAATTAAGCGATCTGACAAAGTTATCCGAAATTTTGTAAAAAATAAAAGTCTTGTTATCGTTCCAGACTCCTTTAAGACTCTACATTTTGTAGAATTGGACACATTCAAGCCGCATTCATTACCAATCTGCGAAATAGTTTTCATAGAATTGCTAGCAGCGTTAATAATACGGCGTTGATCTCTCTCAGATAGCTTTTTTTTCGACCCCCTGTTTTGTTCATACCGTATCCACTTTTATTTTTTACAGAATTTCGGATAACTTTGTCAGACCGCTTAATTTTTAGTCCAATTTCGCAATAACTTAAACCACTTTCTAAAAAGGCTTAAATTTTGACTTTTTATACCCTCCAATCACAGTATGGGGGTACACTCACTTTGTCATTCCGTGTGTAACGCATCGACATATCGGTCTAGGCCCCATAAAGTATATATTTTATTGATCAGTGATCGATTCTAACACATTCTAGCGACGTCCGTCCGTCCGTCCGTCCGTCTGTCCGTCTTTTCGTCTGTGCGTGTGTAGAGGACACGATACAGTCCAAAATAATAGATCTAGACTTCCGAAGTTTGGCACGAATATGTCTTATATTCCTAGGCCGGTTAAGTTCGGAAATGGGCAAAATCGGACCAAGGGGAAAAAAGTTCCCCCTTGGAGAACTAAACCAACCCAAGAAAAAACGCATATTTTGCAGAGTTTTTTGTACTTTTGGTAAGCAAATGCAACATTCTTATCTCAGAAGAAGTTCAAAAGCGCAAGGGGAAGGTGCCCCCTAACGTCTCCAACGAACCCCCCCCCCAAAAAAAAAGCCCCTGGATTTTTTTTTACATTTTGGAGGGTATAAAAGATTCGGCACAGCCGAATGTAACACTCTCACTTGTTCGACTTCATTTAAAAATTTACCACGTGGCATTTTGTTTAAAAATTAATAGAGGAACGAATTTTACCAAAAAAAAAAATAATTTGGCCACGAAACTTTGACTTGAACTCATTTCCACTGATTTTATTGAAATGCGGCTATAGTTATGAAACACTGACAAATACAGTTATTGGTCGCCATTTTCTCAATTCAAACAGCTGATGGCTCAAATTTACAAAAACAAGAGAACTGTTATAACACTGTAATATACCATAATAGGTTTCATAAAAATACTTCTTGAACATTAAACAAACCGAAAAATGCAATGCGGCTATAGTTATGATGCGGAGTGTATTAGTACAAACAAACTTTAAGTTGTGTATGGCATAGTTGTCTTGCAGGTTCGGCAGTTTATAATTTGTAGTTTTTTGGCCTCGGTCGCTGATTTTTATTTTATTATTCTAATGTTAAATATTATTATTTTTTTTTTCAATAACAATTAAAATTTGGGGATTTTTGTTAAATTTTAAAAACTAAAACTCGATGTTATATCGAAAATAAATATTTTTTTCGATGGAAAAACAAATACGAGAATTCCTAAAATGTAGATTGGAAATCATTTCGAAATCGATTAGTTTTTCAATAAAAATGTGAGTTCGAGAAACGTTGAAAAAACTTTGAAAAAATTGTCGCCTCGAAACTGTGCAGACTGGGTTTTAATAAATTTTTAGGTTTTTTAGAATCAGAATTAGTTCTTAGTTAGTATATTTTTTTTTTTTGAAATTTCAAACTCTGAAACATTTCTGTTCGAAGGTTAATTTGTAAATTAAGTCTTCATGCTGCAACATTTATTTTCTCCCAATTGTCATAAAAATTCACTTAACAAATAATGACTTCCTTGCAAAATATAAAAGAAAGTAAATTCAATTGTTCTTTTAACTTGTTTTTCTCCCAAACTGTCTTCCATAAATTGAAATTTAAAATTTTCAAATCAATAAAATTGTTGATAAATGAATATTTCAACAAAAAGTAACATTTCAAATCCTTCTTTACCTGAACCTGTAACATTCTTCCGGTTTGACCACACAACTATAAAAAGAAAAATACCTTAAACCTCAAACTTCCTCTTTAACCCTACTTTACTAACAAAACGGTGAAAAACAACTCGCGCCGTTAAATAAATATTGAATATCGTTACAGCCATAAAATTGAGTGTTTATGCAGTAGAAGATGTTTGTTAACTAGCGACAGCATCCTTAAATATCAAATGTTAACAACAACAGCAACAAATAGTATAAGGGACTTTGCCATGTCCTTTTTACTATTTGTTTTTGTTTATCTTAAAGGCGGCATTTTAACTTTTATGTTTTGTAAGTAATTATATTTTTAGAAGCACTTGCTACATGTTTTCCACTTGTTCTTTGGTATTTATTTGTATCGTATTTTATTTATCAAGAGACGAGACATTTATGGAGTAAATTACAAAGTGTCGCAGGCTTTTAATTTTTGTTTATTTAACTGCATAAATTGTTTCGTTAAAAAAAAAGATGTCCCCGTATAGATAATAACAAGTGTTTTGCTATTTTTAAGTGATTTATTTTATTTGTTCTAAATATTTGTATATTTTTATTATTATTTGTCAACTTTTGAAGAGTCCTGTATTGCTTTGGTAAAATACCGTTTTGTTATTTTAGTAATTAATAAAATTTTGAAATTTACTTTTTTGTTGCTACCGCTAAATAAATGAATGAGTAAATCATTTGAACAAAATAAAATGATAAATTATGGAAACTTGAGAAGATTTTTAAGGGGGTCTGAGTAACGTATGTCTAGACTTTTTAATATGAAGAAAGAAATTAAACTAAATTTTTTTAATACAAGGGTCAAGGTGAAAAAATGTAGAAGAAAAATTTAATTTCTAAAAATTACACTGTGAGACAAATGGTAGGGGTCAGTGATCGGGAAGGGTTCAAACTACCAGGAATGTTATATCGGTAAAAAAGAAGTTATACGTGTCCCGGCGTTTCGCTGGGTCACGTCTAGGAATCGAGATATATCGATTTGAAATAAGTAACTATCATATAGGGGAAATTGTGACCTTTGGTGGTCTTTTTTTTGACATAACTCGAGAACCACTAATCCGATTTTGCTCAAACAATTTTAAAAAGATTAAAAATTACAATTCCTTTAATCTGTTCATATAACGTTTTTCTATATACTCAACAGTTTTGCCGGTAAAAATAAATGTATGAAGAAACAAATATTTTTTGCCTAAAATATGAAAAAAAAAGTAATAAACAAAAGGTTATTTGATTTTTATGGTAGCGGTAACAAACTAAAAACGGTCATATATGTGCGTGGACAATTAAAAGGAAAGTGCACTTTTTTTAATTATTTGGGTTTTTTCCGTTGGCTACCTGCATGAGTTTGTTACACAAAGTGCACCCACAATTTGATTTGATTGAGATACCTTCACTTAATTGTGAATAAAAGCGAAACGCGTCCATCGATTTTCATGATCTATGTCTTATTTTGTTTAAAGGTTATGTGACTTTGCGTGAAAGTAACGACTTGCCTTTTTTCCGTTTTGGATTTTTTATGAATTTAAAAATTAAAAAAATTTAATATTTTAGGCAAAAAATATTTTTTTTCTTTATACATTTATTTTTACCGGCAAAACTGTTAAGTATATAGAAAAACGTTATATGAACAGATTAAAGGAATTGTAATTTTTAATTTTTTTAAAATTGTTTGAGCAAAATCGCACAAGTGGTTCTCGAGTTATGTCAAAAAAAAGGCCACCAAAGGTGACAATTTCCCATATATGATAGTTACTAACTTCAAATCGATATATCTCGATTCCTAGACGTGACCCAGCGAAACGTCGGCACACGTATAACTTCTTTTTTACCGAAATAACTTTCGCGGTAGTTTGGACCCTTCCCGTTTTTGACTGTCGCATAATGTTATAAACAATTCTGGTATTCCCATGCCGGTTTGAAACACTCCAGTTAGTGTTATCATCAGTAGGATTTTAAATGTCGGTTTGTCTTGTTAATGGAAATTGTTTTTTATATATTTGAATATTTATAGTTTCAACAGAATAAATTTTAACAGTTTTCAACACTACGATTCTATTTCTAGCAATCTCAACCTCACTTCATACTTTCTTTAAAATTTTTTGTTCTCTTACATTATTTCGCATTTGTTAAAAAAAAGTTCAGTTCCATGTTAAAGAAATAAAAGTTAACATTAAATAAAAGAAATATTTTTTTTGAGGACAAAGCCCCCAAAAAATAGCAAATCTTTAACTTATTGTGAAAAGCAGCTAAGTCCAATTTTATAAATATTACGGGAGAGAAAAAAAAATGCTAACATATTGTGAGTAGAGTTATTCTAGCTCGAATACCTTTTTCCTTACAAATTATTCTCATAAAATAATTTAAAAACAAGTGAGAGTGTTAAATTCGGCTGTGCCGAATCTTTTATATCCTCCAAAGTGTAAAAAAAATTGTCAGGGGCGTTTTTTTTTTTTGGGGGGGGGGTGATGGGGGTCAGTGGGGGACATTGAGAGCACCTTCCCATCACGATAAATATAATAAATGTTTCATTTATTTAAAAAAAATACAAAAAAACATGTAAAAAAAATGTATTTTTTCAGAGGTTGGTTCAGTTCTTCAAGGGGGAACTTTTTCCCCCCGAACCGATTTTGCCATTTACGAACTTAACCTGCCTAGGACCATAAGACATATTCATGGCAAATTGTTGGAGGTTAGCTCTTTTACTTTGGACTGTAACGTGCCATCTACAGACAGACGGACAGACGGACGGACGGACATTCACAGAATGTCTTAGAATCGATCATGGATCAATAATATATATACTTTATTGGGTCCTCGACCGATATTTCGATGCGTTATAAACGGAATGACAAAGTGAGTATACCCCCATACTGTGGTTGGAGGGTTTAAAAAAAAATTTCTTTTTAAATTTATTTATGTTGATCAAGTTTAGCACGACTTATCTGAAACTGGTTTTAATCTCGTCAATATCTTGTCAAGACTATTTAGTAAAATATAACACTCTGTACTAACGGGTGGCGCAGAGTAATGTATATGATCAGTACCGATTTAACCATTAGGGCACACAGGGCTCGTGCCCAGGGCCCCCGATGTTGATTTTTATACCCAACACTACTCTGTGATACAGGGTATAATGAGTTTGTGCTGATGTTTGTAACTACCTGAAATATTAATTACTTTTTGAGCCGATTTAGCGATGTCCGTCTGTCCATCTATCGGTTTAAGCACGATACAGGTCGCAATTTTCAATCATTTGACTTGAAATTTGAAACTTAATCATCTTTCGGCCCTAAGACGAAGCCTATTGAAATTGGAAAAATCGATTCATGTTAAAACCTAGCCCCCACAAACGCCCCCTTTGGATTCGGCTTAAATGACTCTAATAATGAAATTTAACAGGTAAACAAATTTTGTATACACGTATCACCATTCCAAATTTCAAAGGAATCGGGTCAGTCCTTCTGATAGTCCCTATACAAACCACCCTCCCGATATTCACATAATTCCCTAAAAATTCATAAAAATGGAAATATTTGATAAACATTTTATTTTTAGGTGTTAAATGTGCAATTTAGTAACCTAATCAAATCGGAATATAATTGGACCATTTTTGGACTTAGTCCCCATATAAAAATTTCGACCGATATTCAGGTAAATCGGTCATTGAAAAACAAATAAACCAATTCCACTAAAATTTGATCTGTGTGTGTTTTCTACACCAAATAAAGATCTAACAAAAGACAGATCCAATCGGTCCATGTTTGGACTTGGGACCCATTTTCTGGAAAACACTGGTGTAGGGTATCATATGGTCGGTCTTGACCGACTATACTTTTCTTACTTGTTAATCTTGATTTTTTCTGATAATTTTTCCAATTTATACTGTTGCTTTTAAGAGCATTAACGTTTTTTTAAAGCAAAAACTATTTTTGTAATTCGTTAAATTTTAAATTTTCGTATAGAATTAAATTTTAATAAATTTAGATTCTAACACATTTTGCGTATAGAAAAAGTTTAAATCTGAGAATTTTTCTATAGGAGAAGTTCTCAAACTCAACTTCCTACATAAATGGCTCAGGTTCTAAGACATTCTTCGTACAGAAAAAGTTTAAGATTCAGAATTTTTACTTATACATAGAAAAAAATCAGATTCCCTGAACCTTTTCTCATAGAAAAATACCGATTCTGAGACCTTGTTAAAATAGAAAAGATCTCAAATCTTGGACGGGACCAAAAAAAACAAGTAAGAAAATTATAGTCGGTCAAGACCGACCATATAATACCCTACACCAGAGTTTCCCGGAAAATGGGTCCCAAGTTCAAACTTGGACTGATTAGATCTATATTTGTCAAATCCTTAATAAGTGTAAAAAGCACTCACAAATCAAATTTGAGTGGAATAGGTTGCTTTTTGTTGACAATATACCGCTTCAACTGAACATTGGGCGAAATTTTCACATGTGACCTAAGTCCAAAAATGGTCCGATGATAATCTGATTTGATAAGGTAATTAAAGTACGCGTTTAACATACACAAAAAGAATTTTAATTAAATATTTTCTATTTTCAAGAAATTTGAGAGATTTATGTGAAAATCGGGAAGGTGTTTTGTATGGGGGCTACCCTACACCAGAGTTTCCAGGAAAATGGGTCCCAAGTTCAAACTTGGACTGATTAGATCTATATTTGTCAAATCCTTAATAAGTGTAAAAAGCACTCACAAATCATATTTGAGTGGAATAGGTTGCTTTTTTGTTGACAATAATCCGCTTCAACTGAACATCGGGCGAAATTTTCACATGGGACCTAAGTCCAAAAATGGTCCGATGATAATCTGATTTGATAAGGTTATTAAAGTACGCGTTTAACATATACAAACAGAATTTTAATTAAATATTTTCTATTTTCAAGAAATTTGAGAGATTAAGTGAAAATCGGGAAGGTGGTTTGTATGGGGGCTACACGAAGAACTGGTCTGATTTATTTAAAATTCGGAATGGTGATTTGTGTGGATGAAACATGATTACCTGCCAAATTTCGGAAAGATACCTATCAAAATGCGGTTATTAGAGTCATTTGAGCCAAACTAAAGAGGACCTTTGTATGGGGGCTAGGTCTAACTATGGACAGATATTTTCCAATTTCAATAGGCTTCATCCTTGGGCCTAAAGAGGCTTAAGTTTCAAATTTCAAGTCAATTGATTAAAAATTGCGACCTGTATCGTGTTTACACCGTGTACATGGACAGACGGACGGACGGACATCGCTAAACTTAAAAGTGGGTCTAGGACCAATATTTCGGGTAGTTACAAACATCAGCACAAAGTTATTACACCCTGTACCACAGAGTGGTGTAGGGTATAAAAATGAAAGTATACGAATAGAAGACAAAAACAAGTGAGAGTGTTAAATTCGGCCGTGCGGAAAAAAAAACCAGGGCCGTCTTTTTTGGTGGGGGGGTTTCGGTGGTGGGAGACAACCTTTCTGGATCCAACTACAGGACTTTGAACTTCTTCTGACATAAAAAATGTTTCGTTTGCTAAGCAAAAGTACAAAAAATCTATAAAAAATAGCGTTTTTTCTGAGGTTGGTTTAGTTCTTAAAGGTGAACTTTTTCCCCCGTTGTCCGATTTTGCCCATCTCCGAACTTAACCAGTCTATGACCATAAGACATATTCGTGCCAAACTTCTGGAGTCTAGCTCTTTTATTTTGGACTGCATCGTGTCCTCCACAGACGGACGGACGGACAGACGGACGGACGGACAGACGGACGGACGGACGGATGGACGGACAGATGGACGTCGCTAGAATGTCTTAGAATCGATCACTGATCAATAATATATACTCATTATGGGGTCCCCGACCGATATTTCGATGCGTTACACACGGAATGACAAAGTGAGTATACCCCCATACTGTGGTTGGAGGGTATAAGAAAGTTTTTAAAACTTAGCTCCAGTTCTTTATTTATGGCCCACTGAAGTTTTTCAAATTTTTCAAATGCGTTTTGAATAATTAAAAAAAAGTGTTAAATCTAATTCTAAGGTAAATAATGTTAAGATATGTCTTCAGAAAAATTTGATGGCGGTTCTTTTCTTAGAAGATATTAACCCTCTATCTCCCATTTTAAGGGGTCATTTTGGTCCTTTTTTCAAATATCGTCATAGAATACAAATAAAACGTGCGTCTAAAGGGTTAAAATGTTCTACAAAAATTTTCTGCATCAAATTTCACTAGGGGTTGTAGAAGATCAAAAGGTCGTGCGAAAAGTGCAAAATGCTTAAAAAAGTAAAATTGTAAATTATCACATACTATTAAATTGTTTTTCAACAAAGTCGTGCGAAATAAGTTGAAAAATTGTTATAAGTCTGCTTCTGACCTAAATTACGATAAAAGATGTCTTTAGTGAAATTTGATGGAGGTCCTTTTCCTAGAATATATTAACCCTCTATCTTCAATTTTTAGGTGTCATTTTGGCCATTTTTTTAAATAACCTCTTAGAACACGACTAATGCGTGCGTTTATAGGGTTAAAGTGTTCTACAAACATTGTCTGCATCAAATTTTACTAGGGGTTGTCAAAGGCCAAAAGCTCGTGCTAGTTAAAGAAAATGTTTAAAAATTTAAAATTTTAAGTTATTATAATTAGATAAATTATCCCAATAAGCAATTTTAAAATTCAAGTGCAAATCAAGTATAAAACAAGTGTAAATCAAGCCCTAAATTCCAGCCCCTGCTTGATTTATACTTGAATTACACTTGAATTCAATAGCATACTCCAGCAAAACGGACACTGGAATTAAAGCCCTGTTTTTATAGCCTTTTCCCTGGTTTTCAAGCGTAAAAACAGCGCTTGAATTCAAGTATCCGTTTTGCTGGAGAATGCTATTGAATTCAAGTGTAATTCAAGTATAAATCAAGCATAGACTGGAAATAAGGGCTTGATTTACACTTGATTTATACTTGATTTGCACTTGAATTTTAAATGTGCTTATTGGGATGTTTCACCAGAATAATTTATATTTTTACTTTTAAAAGCATTCTGCACTTTTAGCATGAACTTTTGACCTTAAACAACCCTTAGTGAAATTTGATGCAGAAAATGTTTGTAGAACACTATCCTTCTTCTATTCAAAATAGTTAAATATTTAAAAATCGATTGAAAAGTTCAGAATTACACGAGGTTTAGTGAGAAAAGTAAAAAAAAATAGTTTTTTGACAATAACTTTAAAATTTGGGGGTGTCTGGCAAGTTTGATGGAAATTTTTTTGATCTACTCGACAAACCCAAGACCCTATACTATGTCACTTCAAAAGTATTTTTCCAGTGTAGCACAGTGTACCTAACATAAGTATAATTTAAGATGTGGTTGCTTATCAGGCTTCCGCATCCGACCCTGGTGCTGGGGCTGCCAGAAAGCTCCAGTCAGGCAATTTGTGAAGTTTTTCAAAGTCTGAGATTATACGCGATTCTTGTACTTCCTGAGACGCCCTTTACGGGCCATCAGGATACTTTACAGAATCTAAGTTTCAGAAAGTCTTCCTTCTGACCTGAGACGCTTTCGACTATTCAGGTTACTTATCCGCCTTCTCATTTTAGCCTTTGCCCGGGGCATGGACGTATACAGGGGGTGGGCACAGGGGGCACGTGCCCCCCTTTTCGATTTGAAGAATTTTTAAATTTAATAAAAAATTTAAAAAAAATTAAAAAAAGTCATTTCTATCGAAATATCAGTGAAATATGTTTAAAGACACTTAATGTTGGTTTTATCTGATAAAAATTATGTGTCAGGTCATGAAAATAAATTTCTATAAAAAATTTTAAAACTATAATATTCTAATACACTTTTTCTATAATAAAATCTGAGATATTATTTCTAAAGACAATTCTTAGATTCTGAAAAGTTTTTTCTATAGAAACATTTTTAGATTCTAATAATTTTTTTTATATGGCACAATAACAAGATTTTTTTTAAATCTTCAAACTTGAATGTTTAGAAGATGGAACGCGCTAACTTACGAATACATAGCAGTAGGTCCACAAAAAGGAGCGTTCGATATATCGAACGCGAATATCGTGAAAAAATCAATACGCTTAAAAAGTTTGGTAAGATGATTTGGAATAAGGAGGTTAAACTCTATTTAGTTCGTATATTTTGATTTTGGAAAAAAATTTTCTCAGTTTTTGCAATTCAATGGATTTTTGCAGAAAGTTCTTAATTTTGATATTTATCGCAAATACCAATTCCAATGTAACATTTCTGATGGTGACACATATTGTTTCCAAGAACCGTTTCTTAAAAAAACTCTGAATCTGAGAATTTGTCAGACATTATTTTCATCAAAAATTTAGTTTTTAAAATGAAAATTCGTAGATTCAAATCTTTTTCCTGCGTGAGGGGGGGGGGGGGGGGTGCTAGTTAAAAATAAATAGGCGATGACAAAAAAATTCTGGGAGTTGTGCCCCCCTGTTTTCAAAATCCTGGATACGTCGCTGGCCCGGGGAACACTTGGTGTAGACAAGAGGGATTGAGCTGCTTTGACTGTATATCAAAGGAATCATCCTTGGTCACTTCCAAGTGAGTGGCAAGCAATAACTTTCTTTTGCAAGACTTAGTCTACACTTGTTTCGGAAATTATCAGATTCCATTGTCAAGACTATTTAGCAAATATTAAACTTGTTTGAACATTAGCGATTCGTCATTTAAATTCCCTTTTCTACTTGTAGTATAGGGTTTCTATGATAGCTAAATAGTCTTGACAATGGAATCTGCCCAATTCCGAAACTAAAATATTTTGAAAAATTACCAACATAAATAAATTTAAAACTGAAAAATATTTTTTTTTTTTGAAAATTACACAGCTCAACAAGAAAATGCGTATTGGATTCTGGTTAGTGATTTGGATAGTGTCTGTTGCGCTGATTCCAAATCCGGAGCCCAAATTTGGCTATCACGTCAGGATTTTGAGTAATTCGCGGTTAAAGTGCCGAAAAAGGGCATTTTTTACCCTTTTTAAAAGCTTATAAAATAAGATCCTGACATGCAAATGACTTGGTATCAAGCTCATTCGAAAGCCTGCAATTTTCTCTTAAAGATAAGATAAAATGTTCTAAAAATTTAATTTTCTAAAATGGTAAAAAAATCATTAGCAAAAAACCTTCCATTTTTTCAATATGTAGTTTATTTACACAGTGTTTTTCAACAAATTTCCATACAAATTCATACAAAAATTTTAGATTTAAAGCACTTCTGGCTAATGATTTTTTTACCATTTTAAAAAATTAAATTCCAAGAAGATTTCATCTTGTCTGAAAGAGAAAATTACACACTTTCAAATGAGCTTGATACCAAGTCGTTTGCATGTCAGGATCTTATTTTATAGGCGTTCAAAAATGGTCAAAATGGGCATTTTTTGACACTTTAACCGCGATTTTCTAAAAATTGTGACGTGATAGAGAAATTTGAGTGACCGTTTTGGAATCGGGGCACCAAACCCAATCAACTTTTTTTGGTTTCATCCAAAACGCAGCGACAAACCTCAAATTTGTAGAGCGGTGTTATTCTCTAAGAATATCATAGTTAAAATTGGTAAAAGAAAAAGAGACCTCGAGCTAGAATAAACCTACTCAAAATATAACTGAAACCAAATTTTTAGTTTTTAATAAAAATTAATCAGAATTTAAAAAAAATAAAAATTATAATATGAAGTCTCGAATTTAGCAAAACTCTGTCTTTTTGGAAGATAAAATTTGTCTTATTGACAAAAAGTTCGGTAAAAATCACATACTTTGGCATCAAGATAATTTATTACCAATTAGTTAAGGAATTGTTCTTTCTTAACTTTTGGTCAGCATTACAATGTTTTTAATTTCCAAGAAATTTAGTTATTACTTTTTTTTTATACAATTTACAAACACTTTAGTTTTTTTGACATTATCTGAATATAAAAATCTTATTGTGATGTTTAATCTGTAGCAACTACAAATTAAAATGTCTCCAAGTTACAGAGACATACATGAAACATTTATTGTGGTCTAATTTACAAATATCCTGACATTTTTACTGGTCTTTGAATTAAACATAAACATGCAATAAACAAATTAATCTTAAATATAATGACAACTTAACAGAAAATTTTAAAAATTTTATAACTGAGTGTAAAAAACATTTATCGATTTTTGGAAATTTCTGGTAATCACTTGGATTTTTGTAAAACTCAATTGGGAAAGGGAGATTTATCAAATGAATCCATCTAAGGGCAGAAAAGGCATTAGTTATCAAGCAGTCCAAGTAGTTTAATAAGAAAACTACCAAAAATATATTTGCCATTTGAGTATTGGGTTATCACAAACATTAGGAGCAGATGCGCAGCTGCAACCAAATGCAACCAAAAAACGCAGGCGCGCACTTTAGAGACACCAACACAATCGCACACACATGTGTAGAGACAAGGAGATCTTAAATAACAGAACCTGAGGTTATATTATTTTTATATCAAAGACGATATATATTTTTTTTTTATTTTGTTGTTTTGTTTAAGGATTTCTGTTTAAGAATGAAATATTATAAAGAAAAAAGTACAAACTACCATCATCATCATCATCCATCGACAACAAATATCAACAAACTCTGACATTTACTTTCTTAGCCAAAAATAAGGATAAAATAAAAAAAAAAAAAACAATAATAAAAAAGGCCCGGTGTTTCCTTAAAAAGTTGTTGTTTTGTTGTTTTTACATTTCTTGGTTATAAAAACTATTACGCAGACTTAGTTTTACATAATACCAACTCTATACACTAAACAAAAAGAATAGTTTAAATAGGACGAAAGATCTTAATTCCACATTACTTACAAATTCTCTTCAAAATCGAAATTTTTCCAGAAAAATCTTTAATTGAAATTTAAAGTTTTGCTAAAGGAGATGCAGCGAAAATATCCAATTCTGTTGATCAGCATCACAAATAATTTTTTTTTGTAATTTAAAACTTAACTTAATGATATACAGCGAAAATAGCCAAATGTGGTGATCAGGGTTTGAAATCTATTTTTGTATTACTTAAAGCATATAGGTGATACGGCGAAAACAGGAAAGCATGATTTGCCTTTTAAATCTTGACTAATGGATATAAATCGAAAAGAGCAAATTCTGATGATCAGCATTAAAGATAATTCTTTGTATGAAAATTAAAAAAAAAAAATGGTAATTAGCATCAAAAAGACAAACTTTGTATGAAATTTTTACAAGAAAACTTAAAAATTAGTTGCCAATCCGGTGATCAGCATCAAATACTAGTTTTTATGAAAACAGCGAAATCTAGTGAACAGAAAAGAGATTTACTCCAAAAACCTTCAGTAAAATCGAAGTGTAGCAAATACTCTCCAATATTGGAGTTTTTTGTGTTGATCAGCATCACAAATTAATTTTTGCAATTTCAAACTTAACTTAAGGATATATAGCGGAAATAGCCAAATGTGGCAATCAGCGTTGAAAATATATTTTTGTATGACTTAAAGCATATACAGCGAAGGTGATACAGCGAAAGCGAGAGTTCATGATTAGCATTTTAAATATCGACTTATGAACATGAATCGAGAGGAGCTAAATCTGATGATCAGCATTAATTTTTTGTATGAAAGTTAAAAAAAAACAACAAATCTTGTAATTAGCATCAAAAATCCAATTTTTGTTTGAAATTTTTCAAATAAAATCTTAAAAATTAACTAATTGGTGATCAGCATCAAAACTATGTCTTTTTAATGAAAACAGCGAAATCTAGTGAACAGAATATAAAAATCCCTTTTTTATAATTTTTTTTTGAAAATAAAACTGAATTCCATTTCAAACTAAAGCTTAAGCTAAAATAACCATAACCATAATATACAGCTAAAATAACCAAATCTAATGATCAGTATCAATTTTTACTTGAAAATAGCGAATTTTGGTAATCAGTATCAATAATCAATTTTTGTATGATGGTCAAAGCGCAGTATAGACCATACATTTTAATATCAAAATTACTTTAAAATAAACTTAAATTGCCATACAAACCAAAACCGAAGGAGGCACATCAAAAATAGCGAAATAAGGCGATCAGCATAAATATACAAATCTGATGATCACCATAAAAAATAAATTTTTGCTTGAAATTTTAAAAAATATTTATATTTCAAGATTTTTAGTGGATATTTATGGCGCCCAAAATATAGATTTTTAGTGCATGAAGGTCCTTTCCCTGGTGATCAGCATCAATTTTATATGAAAATACCGAAATCTTGTAATCAGCATCAAAAATCAAATCTGTTATAAAATTAAAAAAAAAAAAAAACAAAAACTTAAATTACCAATAACTAAAGTAAGTAAAATAACAAAAAATAACCAGCAAAACTTAGATTACCAAATAAGGTATAAAATAAGGTATAGGATCTCTTATTTTATACATTGCAGCATTGATGATTTTAACAGGCGATGAGACTCAAAGGTAAGGTAAAAAATAAGTCATAAATTTATAACGAAGAATACGAGTAAGGTGTAAAATATATGATATTTTATGGGTTACGAGAAATGAAATAATATAGCATACCAGAAGATAATGTGCTCGATTCTCGAATACGACTTCACCATTCACCCAATTTTTAAAAATTTGATATTCTTTCGAGTTTTAAGTTTTTTAAATATGTTCTTGTAATTATTAAAGATATTAACTAGATCTTCAACTGTTACAAGAAAAAAATTTTAAGTCTTAAAATTCGAAAGAATATCAAATTTTTAAAAATTGGGTGAATGGTGAAGTCGTATTTGAGAATCGAGCACAATATATTAGGTGTTAAAAGTAGTGAAAAAGTAATTTTGTATTAAATTTACTCACGTGATTGTAAGTGAGTGTAAGTAGATAAAATATGCTCGTGAGTGTGTGTCGTTAGAAATTTCCTGTCGTGAGCCCATCTCTAGTTTAAACTTATGCATTTTTTTATAAAATAATTATTTTTATGTTATTGTAATGCATTATGCATCCAATTATAAATAATACATTATTTCAAACTTTCAAATAATACATATTGTAACCAAATATAAGTCATCCATGATTTAATGTTTAGATATAACAAATATGAAATACATGTTATCCAATAATCATGCATTACGTAGCAAATTATTAGTAATGCATTATTTTTCACTTGAAAATAATACGTTGTGGAACAAATGTTTGGTAATACATCATAAAATAATGCTACAAATAAGTTATATGCATTACCTGGTAATGTGTTATATAATCACTACCCATTACCAAAGTTTTTGCTGGGAATTAACAAATCTGGAGATCAGCAGCACACATTTAGTTTTTGTAGAGATTTTTTAAAAGAAACTTTACTTGCAATTTAAACCTTAACTAAAGAAGATACAGCGAAAATAAGGTACTGCGCAATAACTCCCAAATGAAATAAGTCCCAATGAACCCAATGAAAAAACCCACCCTCTCTGCAAACCAAAGCTATTTTGGTTATCAGGCCTTTTTGAGGCATAACAAATTTGAAAGCGTAAAGGCCTGCTACCTTAGACAACTTTAATCTGCGGAAAGGGTGGGTTTAATGCATGGATTTTGTAAGCCCAATTGCACAGAGGTGTATATTGTTTTCAATTAAAATGAAATAAGTCCCACCATTGATGAAACAGGCGCGGATCCAGGAATTTCATTTGGGGGGGTGGGAGATTTTTTTTACGACAAAAATTTTGTGAAATTGGAAAACAACAAAAAATGTTTGGAAGTGGGGGGGGGGGGGGGTAGTAGTGTGAATTTCTGGGCATATTTTTAACAATTTAAAAAAAATATTGTATTTAACCCCCAGTTTCTATATGACGAACATATTAATGCCGAACGTCAAAAATTTGGATGTGTTTTCTTATTGTTACAATTACAAAATACATGCAAATTTTTGACGTTCGTCATACAGAAACTGGGGGGTAAATCAGCCTTTAGCTTTAGAATTTGGGAGGAACCTATTTTTACCCAAACACTTTTTTTTCACAAGGGCACCTTGACGGAACACTTCACTTCATAACTAAGACTGTCTGTAGTAGAAAAACACTCATATTCACAGTTATGACTAACTGTGACTGTCATAGGTTTGTAGAGGAAAATGTTATGACTTTTCAGTCAAAAAATTGGCATATGTCAAAGATAGACGGTCAAAACTGTGAATAGACCCGTAAAATTGAATATAAAAATTCTTATTTAAAAAAAAAAATTAAACTAAAAGTTGAATGTTCCGAACAATTTTTTTAATAAAATAAAATTCTTTTTAGCATACAAAAATTCGCAGATTCTGAAACATATTTCATAAAAGAAAATTATCATTTTTTAAAATATTTTATGAAGAAACTAGCTTACCATCCCGGTACTTCGTTACCGGTTGCATTGAATACCGGATAATAGAAAGATCAGAATTACTCTACCGATTTCAAGAAAATTCCCCTACTCAGTCTTTGTTTTATTTACTTGTACAAATTTAAGTCTTTCATAAAATAATATTTCAATAAATAATTTAAACAATAAAATTTGAATAATTTTCTAGCCCTTATTTCGGGATTTTGGATTTTGAGTGAATGAATATTTCAGTGAATAAAGAAATTGGAATAAAAATAAGTTTGAGTGAAAAAACATATAGAGAAAAAAAATATGGAGTAAAAAAAGTTAAATACGAAAAATTTGAGTAAAAAGTATCATTCCGTATTGTTCCCCACTCTATTCCACTTCGTTCCCCGTTCCAAAATTTAAAATTTTAAAATATGTCCTTTTGTGTGTTATTTTTGGGGCTTTTAGTTTAATAGTTAGATAGGTAAAAATAACCATTTGCCTCCATTTCCCCTTAAAATTAAATTTTCCAAAAACAGTTATTTTTTGTGCTAGGTGATCCTTTATTTAAAATGTCAAGTTTCTGAGCCATTATTTCAAGAAATATAAGAATAACCAAAATTTTCACTTTTTCATTATTATAGGAACAAAGAAAAAAGTACCAAAAGTACACTTTCTTACCCCCGTTAGAAACGGAATTTCCAAAAAGAACCCTTCCAGAAAGATTTTTCTTCACCAAAGGATCTTCTTTTCCAAATTTCAATTTTCTAGTATCATTGTTTGAGCAAATATTAAAAGTGCAAAAAGGATTTTACATTCCAATTTTAAGTTTCTAGAATTATTACGTCAAAAAATATCAAAGGTACCGAAAATACACTTTTTTAGCTATTTTATCCCACTAAGAAGCGGAGTTTTAAAAACATATTTTTCCCAGAATGTTTTTTTTACCGAATTCTCATTCATTACAATTTTTAAGATTCTAGGAAATATAAAAAGTTTCTATAAATAAAATTTCAGGAAATAAAAAAGTACCAAAAAGTGTACGATTATAAAAGATACTTTTAATGAAAGTTACTTTTTATAAGAGGTACTTTTTATAAAAGGTACCTTTTATAAAAGGTACTTTTTATAAAAGGTACTTTTTATAAAAGGTACTTTTTATAAAAGGTACTTTTTATAAAAGGTACTTTATATAAAAGGTACTTTATATAAAAGGTACTTTTTATAAAAGGTACTTTTTATAAAAGGTACTTTTTATAAAAGGTACTTTTTATAAAAGGTACTTTTTATAAAAGGTACTTTTTATAAAAGGTACTTTTTATAAAAGGTACTTTTTATAAAAGGTACTTTTTACAAAAGGTACTTTTTATAAAAGGTACTTTTTATAAAAGGTACTTTTTATAAAAGGTACTTTTTGTAAAAGGTACTTTTTATAAAAGGCACTTTTTATAAAAGGTACTTTTTATAAAAGGTACTTTTTATAAAAGGTACTTTTTATAAAAGGTACTTTTTATAAAAGGTACTTTTTATAAACGGTACAGAATTTTCAGAAAGTACTTGTTCCAGAATGTTTTATTTCACTAAAGGATCCTACATTTCAAATTTGAAGTTTGAATGACAATTATTTCAGTATATAAAAAAAAGTACCAAAAGTACACTTTTTTACTAATTTTATCCCCGTAGAATCAACATTGGCAAAAACCCAGACTTAGTGAATCTTTTTTTCCGGGAGGTGAACCTACATTGCAAATTTCAAGTTTCTAGTACTATTATTTAAGGAAATATAAAAGGTACCAAAAGTACAGTTTTTACCCTTTTTACCCCCTTAGAATCATCATTGGCAAAAATCAAGCCCTAGTGGATCTATATTCCGGGAGGTGAACAAACAGTCCAAATTTTAAGTTTTTGTGACCATTTTTTAAGGAAATATAAAAGGTACTAAAAGTACAGTTTTTACCCTTTTTACCCCCTTAATCAACATTGGCAAAAATCCAGCCTTACTGGATCTATATTCCAGGATGTGAACATACAAACCAAATTTCAAGCCTCTATGACCATTATTTCAGGAGATATAAAAAGTACCAAAAGTACAGTTTTTTTACCCTTTTTACCCCCTTAGAATCAACACTGGAAAAAATCCGGCCTTAGTGTATATATGTTCCGGGAGGTGAACATACAGTCCAAATTTCAAGTCTCTATGACCATTATTTTAGGAGATATAAAAAGTACCAAAAGTACAGTTTTTTACCCTTTTTACCCCCTTAGAATCAACACTGGCAAAAATCCAGCCTTAGTGGATCTATATTCCGGGAGGTGCACCTACAGTCCAAATTTCAAGTCTCTAGCTTCAGCGGTTTGGGCTGGGCGATGATGAATCAGTCAATAAGTCAGTCAGTCAGTCAGTCACATTACTCTTTTATATATATAGATTTTTATAAACATTTCTAAAAATAACACTTTTCTAAAAATAAATCTTAAAAATTCTATACATTTTTCAATTGAAAAATTTTACGGTTTTAATGCCTTCAAATGTTTTCTGAGGTAATTTCTTAGATTCTGTAACATTTTTCATATTCAGAGATACATATTCTATAAAAAAATTCTCAGAATCTTGCAACAGAAAATTTTTTAGATTCTGAGAGATTTTTCGTACAAAAAAATCTCAGTTTCTGATGTTGTTTTCTATAGAAAAGATTTAAACATTTTTACTACAAAATATAGATTTTGATACACGTCCCTATAGAAAAATTCGCAAATTCTAAAAGATTTTTCAAACAAAGAAATTCTCATATTCTTAAAAATGTTTCCCATAAAAAAAAATCGAAGCTTCGGAAATTTATTAACCCATAGAAAAACTCAGATTCTGAAACGTTTTTTCTGTAGAAATTTAATCCGTATTTTTTTGGATATTCGGATTCGGTTTCGGCCGAATAGTGAAAATTTGGCCCAATATTCGGCTTCGGCTAAAAAAAAGTGTATTCGGTCGGACAATACAAATAAGTATCAAAATATTTTCTAAAGATAAAGTCTGAAATTCTGAGGGATTTTTCTATAAAATATACATATTTAAAATAATACTTTTTCCTTAGAAAATTATAAGGAAGGTTTTCGGTTTGAAAATGTCCACGACTCAATTGTCATTTAAGTTTTTTATATGCCATTTGAAAAATTTTATCCTAAGGAGCACACATTTACCTCTCCTAAGAATATTTTTAAATCCTGGTCCTTCTATCTTTGTTCCTTTCCCTTTCTTTTTTTTTCTTTTCCTTTCCTTTCTTTTTTCCTTTCTTTCTTTCTTTCTTTCTTTCTTTCTTTCTTTCTTTCTTTTTTTTTTTTTTAAATCGTTTTGGGGGGGGAGAAATCCTATTCTCCCCCCCCCTGGATCCGCGCCTGGATGAAATAACTCCCAATGCTTAACAAGAAATGAAATAACTCCCATTCTATTTTTTGTTGGGGTTTTTTTCATTTGGAAGTTATTTCATAATGAAATAAATCCCAACAAAATTTGTGCAATAAGTCCTACTGTACTGGGACTAATTTTATAATGAAATAAGTCCCAAATCGTATGTAAAATTTTTGGGAGTTGTTTCATTTTTTTTGGGAGTAATTTCATTTGGGAGTTATTGCGCAGTACCCGAAAATAATTTAAATTTAAACTAAAAGAGATGCACCAAAATTGCTAGTTTTAGTGATCAGCATTTGAATCAATTTTTGTAAATAAAAAACTTTAATTGCTATTCAAACCATTAGGATTCAAAAAATAGCCAAATTTGGTAATCAGCATCAAAAATAAATTTTCGTGTAAATTTTTTCAAAAAACTTTAGTTACAATTTAAAATTTAACTAAAGTAGAATAATCAAAAATCAATTTTTGTATAAAAATTATAATCTGGTAATCAGCACCAAAAATCTTTTTTTTTTTTAATTGAACCACCTTAGCTAAAGGTGATATAGCGAAAATAACCAAATCTAGTGATCAGCATAAATTTTTGTTTGAAAATAGCGAAATCTAGTAAAAACACCAAAAATTAATTTTTGTTAGAAATTAAAAAAAAACAAAATTAAAAAAAAAAAACATTAAGCCTGGATTACTCAATGCTTCGTTATAAAATAACTCTCCGTTAAATTTAACTTTTTCATAAAAAATTTTACAGAAGGCTCCGTTAAATCGGCAGTTAGCAGCTAACTTTTCATTGAGTAATCCGCCCTAAGTGGAAATAAAACCTTAACTAAAGAAGGTACACCGAAAATTGCCAAATGAGGTTATCAACAAGTAAGAGTGTTCTTTTATACCCTCCAACATGCAAAAAAATAAAAATCCAGGGCCGTTTTCTTTTTTTTTGGGGGGGGGGGGGGGGAGCGTCGGCAGTGGTCACTGGAGGGGGACAAATTTCCCCTGGAAATGTATGTTTAAAAATTCAGTATTATGCTTTTTGCACTAAAGAAATAGAAGTTTATAATTATTTTGACGATTTTTTTAAATCCACGCTCACAAAAGGGGGCGGATCGAAAAACGATGTTTTCTAATCCCCCGTATCCAAATGCAGAGCTTTGAGCTTCGTGAGGCATAAAAATGTTGCATTTGTTATACAAAAACACAAAAAATCATGTAAAAGTAAGGTGTTTTTCTGAGGTTGGTTTAGTTCCTCAAGGGGGAACTTTTTTCCCCCTGGTCCGATTTTGCCCATCTCCGAACTTAACCAGACATATTTGTGCCAAACTTTAGTAGTCTAGCTCTTTTATTTTGGGCTGTATCGTGTCTTCCACAGACAGACGGACAGACGGACGGACATCGGTAGAGTGTCTTAGAATCGATCACTGATAAAGGGTACTTTCCACTATCACACTTTTCCATTATACACATCAAAATTTACCAACTTCCTTAAGATTTTTAGATTCTTTTTTGATTGAGACCTAGATGTATCTAATATGTGAACAATTTCTGGCCAAATTTTTTAAAAAAATATTAACATGGTGAAATTACGCTTGTACACTCAAAAAAATACGTTAGTAGATTTACTATTTTTATACCCTCCAACCACAGTATGGGGGTATACTCACTTTGTCATTCCGTGTGTAACGCGTTGAAATATCGGTCTAGGACCCTATAAAGTATATATTTTATTGATCAGTGATCGATTCTAAGACATTCTAGCGATGTCCGTCCGTCCGTCCGTCCGTCTGTCCGTCTGTCCGTCTGCAGAGGACACGATACAGTCCAAAATAAAAGAGCTAGACTTCCGAAGTTTGGCACGAATATGTCTTATATTCCTAGGCAGGTTAAGTTCGGAAATGGGCAAAATCGGACAAAGGGGGAAAAAGTTCCCCCTTAGAGAACTAAACCAACCCATGAAAAATACCACTTTTTTACATGATTTTTTGTGTTTTTGTTTAACAAATGCAACATTTTTATGCTACAGGAAGTTCAAAGTCCTGCATTTGGACCCAGAGAATTAGATAATGTCGTTTTTTCGGTCCGCCCCCCCCCCCCATTTATGGGCGTGGAATATTTTTTTTTTTTTTTTAAATAATGATAAACTTGTATTTCTTTAGTGCATAGAGCATTAGCATGAATTTTTAAACACATATTTGAGAGGAAGTTTGCCTCCCCCCCAAAAAAAAAAAAGATAACGTCCCTGCAATTTTTTTTTTTTTTTGCATGTTGGAGGGTATAAAAGATTCGGCACAGCCGAATTTAACACTCTCACTTGTTTTTTTGCTAATGCTAGTTAGCTAACTTTTAGCAAATTTTTAGTTGAGAGTAGCATGTGAGCAAAAATTCTTGTAAACTTCATTTAGCACATTACCAATTTTAAACAAGGTTAGGTTAGGTTGGATGGGCGTCCGCCGATTTGGCGAATTCACTCGGAGGCCATAAGGCCCATTGTGATTCCCCTAAAGTTGTTCCCCTACTCCCATGATATACAAAAGATTCTACCTCTCAAACCACCCCGATTCCCTAAGGTATTCTGCTAGAGACGTCAATGGTACATTGTTTAGGCAATCCAAGTCATCAAAAAATCGTTGCCCCAAATACTTAAGACGACGTTTCATCAGACCCGGACATTCACACAACAAGTGCCTCACTGACTCCTCCTCCTCCACTTCCCCACAACTTCTGCAAAAGTCCCTGTCAGAAATTCCCATACGAACGGCCATTTGGCCGATTATACAGTGTCCCGTCAGTACTCCTACTAATAGGCTAACCGTCCGTTTGCCAAAGGTAAGAAGGCTTTCTGTCCTCTTATGATCCGGCAGTGGCCACATGGTCCGCGATATCCTGCACGTGGTCAGCGATATCCACCTATCCCTCATCATATTCCCCGATATCCTATCAATTTCGTTCATCAACTCCACTATAGGAACCGAGATATCCGGTTCGACACGTTCCCCCACCGACTCGGAGCCACCTCTTGCACACTCATCAGCTAATTCGTTACCAGCGACCCCACTATGTCCAGGGACCCAAATTAGCTCGACTGTGTGCTGACCGATTCGATGAAGGGATTGTATACAATTACTAACAATTCTCGATTTCACAGTGTGTGACCCTAAGGCCTTCAGAGCTGCGAGACTGTCCACAAAAATGTTGATGGCGCAAGGACTTAGGTCCTTTGCCATAATCATCTGCGCGGCCCTGTCAATTGCAAAAACCTCGGCCTGGAAAACGCTACACTTGTCCGGGAGCCTCACTGAGGCCCTGATTCCGAGGCATTCAGAGTATACCCCCGACCCCGTACCCATCTCCATCTTCGATCCGTCCGTGAAAATTGAGATCGCATTCCCCGTTATAACAGAGTTTGCCGCCCAGTCTTCCCTAGTTGGTATTTTAAACAAACTTTGAACTAATTTCTTTTGCTAAGATTTGAAATTGAGTTGACATCATTTTTACAAGATTTTTGCTAATATTAGCAAAATAAATGGTAAATTTTTTTTTATTTTCAGAAAATTTTAAATGGCGCTATCTCGGAAACTAAGCTAGATAGAGCAAAATGGAGGCCATTTTTGGCTCTCGAGCTCTCCATAGTATCGCCGGCCCTCTTCACAAGTGTAGACCCTAACGGGCCCTAACTTTGGATCCAAAAAAGTTAGCATTCCCGAAAATTTTAAAATGCTCATATCTCGGTAAATATTGCCGACACAACAAAAAGTCCAAAACAATTTTTGTAGCTCGCAGCACGTAGTCAAAAGCTCTCCGAGTAATATTTTTGAAGTTATCGAGTTTTTTAATTCTCACGACCCCAGTGGTCCCCTATAATCACGTATCTCAAAAACTAAGCAAGGTAGAGCGAAACTGACACAAATTTTGGATCAAAAACTATGACGATTTTTAAGCAACCCAACTAGGTCTAGGCCCATCGGGGTCTGGACCTATCGGGTCCGAACCCAATGGGGTCCTCAGATGTGTATGAACTAAGTTAAAAAACAAAATTTAGTTAACTAATTATTGGCAAAACATTTTTGCTAACTTTAGCAAAAAAATTGTGGGTTTAAAATCAGCAAATTTTCTTGTAGGTTTACAAGCTTTTTTTGCTAACATTACAGTTTTTTTTTTGAGTGTAGTATCCAATACCAAAAATCAATTTTTAATAAAATTTAACTTAAGAAGATATAGCGCAAATAACCAAATCTAGTGATGAGGATAAAAAATCAATTTTGTATGAAATTTTCAAAATTTTTGTTAGAAAATAGCAACTTCTCGCATCAGAAATCAATTTTTGTAGTAAGGTTTTCAAAAAAAAAAAAACAACTCATTAATTTCAATTTAAACTTTAACTAAAGGAGAAACTGCGAAAATCGCCACAATGTGGTAATCAAGATCATAACATAATTTCTTTATGAAATTTTTCAAAAAAAAAAAAAAATAATGCAATTTCAATTCTTGCTAAAATAGATTAAATGAAAATAGCCAAATCTGGTGATCAGCATGAAAAATAATTTTTTGTGTAAAAATATTTAAGTCTGGTATGGTAATCAGCATTAAAAATCGATTTTTTTTTTTAATTTTTTTAATTCAATTTAAACCTTAAATAAAGGAGATACAGAGAAAATAGCCAAATCAGAATATGCTGAAATCCAATAACCAGCATCAAAATCAATATTTGTATGAAATTAAAAAAAAAACATTAATTGCAATTTATACCTTAACCAAAATTGCCAAAATGTGGTAATCAACATCAAAAATCAATTTTTATATTAGATTTAAAAAAAATTTGGATGCAGTTTCAAATCTAACTAAAGAAGATTCAATGAAAATAGACAAATCTTGTGATCAGCATGAAAAATATATTTTTTGTGTAAAAATAATTAAGTCTCTTTACTAGACTCTGGTAATGAGCATCAACAATTTTTTTTTTTATTTTTGATGCTGATTTGATGCTTACGAAGATACGGAGAAAATAGTCAAATCCAGTGGTCAGCATAAATTTTTGTTCGAAAATGGCGGCATCTAGTAACCGGCTTTAAAAATAAATTTTTGGATTAAATTAAAAAAAAAAACTTGTAATTGTAATTTAAACCTTAACATAAGTAGATACAGCATATTCAATCCCGGTGATTGTTATAAAAAAATAATTTAATCTGTTGGTAAAAACATTAACTTCACCTTAACTTAACGAGATACAGCAAAAATTGCCAAATCTGATAATCAGCATCAAAATTCTTTTTTTGTATAAAATATTTTAAAAATATCTCTAGTTGCAATTGAAACCTTAACGAAAAAGGCAAAATCTGGTGATCACAATTATTTATAAAGGTTTGTATATTAAACTTAATTTAAATTTCTTTAAATGTCCCCTTTTTTTACCAGTTTAAGTACATCTGAATTTCAGAAACGGTTCTTAAAATCTAAATGTATTAAATATCTCATTTTAAAATTCTGTACATTTTTGCATCTCAAACCATTAACAGTTTTTTTACATATAGATTTTTTTTTCAGTGTACATTTTAATTTCTTTCGGACCCTTATTTTTATAAATTTTCTCCTACATATATGTTGGTTTTATAACTTAGAACAACAACAATAAAAATATTAATGTTTACTGTTTCTTTGTAAGGATATCGTGTTTTTTTTTCTTCCCTGCATTTCATAATGGGGGAGCTATCGATCTCTGTTTAGGTTTAAACTGTTTATACGCGTGCCGTTAAAGAAAAAGTTATCAATAAGTGAGGGTTGTTTTTAAACCTAAAGTTAATGAAGGATTTAGGAGTTTTTGGAGAACGGAAAAAAAGACACGTGCAGTAGTTTTAACACATTTGTAACTGTTGGAGACCTAAGAGTAGATAAATACAGTGTATCACACCTTATATCATGCAGATGATAGTAATTCGATATGAAGACAAAGTTAATAAAACTTAACTTTATTATTATAAAAAAGTATCATTTTGTAATTTGTCAAGCTTTAATTTAAGCTATATAGCGTCCAGATTGGAATAAAATTCTATGATATTTTTAATTAGGCTTAAGATTGACGTAAGGTGGAGTTAATTTGAGAAATATAAGGTTAATTGTAGATATTTAACTCATGTCTTGCTATGCGTGGCCTTCAGGAAAAAGAGTCCTATTTTTCAAAAATTTTAGGCGAGAAAACAAACTTATCTTTTTTAAGGAGCAGAAAAATATTTTTTTAAATAATTGTTTAACTATTAAGAACACCAAAATCTTTTTACCTTTGCTTCCTCTCACTTTTGTAAAATTCCAAACCTGTCATTAATAAATAATTATTTTTTAATTTCTTTCACAAATTATTTTATCACTTGCAATCTTAAAAATTTTTAATTATCCCTCATTAAAACTTTTTAAACAAAATTAGCATACAAATTAAGAAATTAACTTTATTAAAATCAATAAATTTACAATTTACCAAACCCACTATTTTTTTATTAAAATTAGCCATGTATTATATTAAAAAAGAAATTGCAAGAATTCATTTATACGGGAATTTCATAAGTCAAAAGCAGCCAAAAACAAACGATCTTACTAATTACTATAACTAAACAACCACCATGAATGAGTGCGTCTGTCATTTAAATCAAAAAAATGAGGAGCAGGCAAAGGCTCAAACATATTCGTAGAATCAAAGATTTTTTTTTGTACTTCTTGTGTTTTGTTAACTAAAATTTCAACATGACATAATGATCTGCATTGTGATTTTTTTTGTCTTGTGTTCTTGTCCTCGAAAGCTTTGAGGATCTCTGCATACCACTTAACAATGCCGTTATTGTGTAAAAATCGACAAATGACCAACAAATGAAGTTAATATTATATTGGTTGGCGAACGCCCCAAAGCCAAAAAGGGTTGTCATGTTTTGCGCTGAAGTTAGCAGTTTGCATTCTTTTTTTTTTGTAAATGATACTTACAGGGAAGGTATGCTAAGTAGAATTTAATATTTTTTGTAAACAAAATTTTTTCTTCTAATTAAGGGCCGTTGCAACGTTAATAAGCTAGATAAGCGAAGTTATAAACAAACAAAAAAAAATATGAAAATCTTTTTTTTGTGCAAAACTTTAACCCCCCCCCCCCCCCAAGGTACGGGTTAATTTTGTCCGATTTGGCTAAAAATTTAATTATAGAGATTTTAGGCCAAAACGAATAATAATTGCCCGACGATCGACGAAATTCGAAAAAAGTCAATATTCGTGCCACCCTAATGACCACTCAGCACAACATCTACGAACTCAAATAGATGTTTGTATGACCAAGGGCAAGGCTCTTGTAATAGGTGGAGATGTCAATGCTTACCGTACACTGCGGGGAAGCACTGATATGAACAGGCGAGGTGAATTCCTCTTTGATTACCACTTATTTAGTTAAATGTAACAGAACAGAGTTAAAGAACAGGACTGTTATCACGTAAAACGATAGTTAACCATCGTCGATTTTTGGAGCCTTGTTGCTCCTAAACTAATCAAAATATTTCCAATTTTTTTAACATTTCTGAATTAGACAACACTCTTTAACAATTTAATAAAGAAAAACTTTAAAATTTCCCTTAAAAACGATATGTATTTTGATGTCGTTTACGCATCGTCTATCGTTTTCGTTTTACGTGATTAGCCTCCAGGTTATTGACATAACTTTGGTTTCAAATACGGACTCGGTTAGAATTTCAGACTGAGTGTATCTTAGGAATGCTCTTTCTCGAACTATAACTGGATACTTTTCAGAATTCATTTCTCAACGAAGAAAGCACTGCCACATTTGAAAATAGAGAAACCTGTCAGCATACAAGATTTGAATAATCTGTTTTTTTTTTAGTGGCGAACACTCTTAGGGAAGCTTATCTTAAGTCCTGTCCAGAGCGCTTGCCTCCAAAGAATATTCATCAACCGTTGTGGACGCCAGAACTCAAACAGAAAGTAAGACATTTTTCAATAAAGCAAGAATGATACTACAACGGAAAGCTGGGAGAATTATTGTCTTTAATGCTTTAATGGTTTCAAGAGAAGACTTGTGCTTAATCGTACAATTGAGTGAGTGCTCATTTTCGTTTACTTCATTGGAATTCGAAGATTCTACTTGTAATTCGAAGATTCCATTTGTAATTTGAAGATTCAATTTGTAATTCGAAGAAGCCATTTGTAATTCGAATACTCCAATTGTAATTCGAAGATTCCAATTGTAATTCGAAAAAGATCAATTGTAATACGAAAAATGTCTGCGAAGTTTGTACTCGTGCCCAAACCATTGAATCATGATAATGTTTTGCTGTACAAGTAGGTGTTCTTTCCAAAGCAAAATTTTTCTAGGAAAAATAACGCTATATTAATTTGTCATTATATGCAAAATGCATTGAAATATCGGTCGAGGACGCCATTATGTTTATATATTATTGATCCGTAAAGTTTTCTAAGACATTCTAGTGATATCCATCTATCTGTTTGTCTATGTTTTTCGATAACTAAAAGTGTTTGATGAAGAAAAGGCTTTTAATGAAAAAATTTTATTGATAAAAATAACTATTTAATGATAAAACAAGGAAAAAAGTTAAATTCGGCCTTGCCGAATGTAGTGATACCCTCCACAATTTCAAAAAGATTATTGCAAAAAACATTATTTAAAAAGAAATTACTTTTGAAAAAAAAAAAATTTCCGCGAAAAAAAATTTTGGTAAAAAAAAATACGCGATTTTTTTTTTTCTTTTTTTGTTAGAAAATATTTTCGTACTTGTTTAAATACGATTTGGTATTCAATTATGTTCACATATGATGAATTTCATGTAAAAATCGAGATGCATTGAACCCGACCCCCTCAGATATCGATGAAATTTTGTTCATAGCTAAATTTGATCAATACAAACAAACTCTCATTTTTAGAAATGACTGTTTTGCGATTTTTTGGGCGTGACACAGTGGGAACGTTTTCGAAAAAACGCGAAAATGGTCGAAAAGAGCTCCATTTAAACTACAATAACTCTGAATCGGCTAAACCGATTTCCATGATCTTGGTATCATTAAAAAGATATTTTAACAGGCTTTATGACACGTTAAAAAAAAAAAAAAATACACTGTAAAAAATTTATAACAAAAAAAATTTTAACTGACGAAAAAACCAAAAAGATCAAGGGTTTTTTTACAGTGTATTAATTTTTTAGAAAGGTTTATCCTTCATCTATACCATATCAAAAAATAAAAATGGGTTCTTTGTTAGTTTTTTTTATATAATTTTTTAAGTAGTGTCACTTCTAGTAATTGCCCTTATATTTTATAACAAAAAAAATTTTAGGTAACGAAAAACCAAAAAAGATCAAGGATTTTTTACAGTGTATTACTTTTTTAGAAAGGTATTTCCTTCACCTATAACATATCCAAAAAGTAAAATGGGTTCTTTTTTATTTTTTTTTAATAATTTTTTAAGTAGTGTCACTTCTAGTAATTCCGCAAAATTCTGAATAAAAAAATCAATGTATTCTTCATAATAATTTTCTATTTTGTCATAAACATTTATTACTTTACCCATAATAAAGAGAAATATATATAGAACAAAAAAATTGTTGCCCTTTTCATTCCAAAGATTTTTTCAGGTCTATTTTTTCTTCCTCAGGTAGCTAATAACATAGTAAAAAGAAATAGAAACACAAAATATAACAAATATTTTCCTTTCTTAGTAAAAAATTTAACGGCAAACAGCCCTTATTTCCATACAAATGCATGTAAATGTATAGGGGTCTGGCCAGAACTAAGGACTAAAAATATGTACCTGACGAAGGGTTAACAGGTAAAATAAATAAACATTGTCCCAAATTATGAATATGTTTTAACCGCAAAAAGTTCTTGCTTGCCTTAAAAAATGCTATATAATTGCACCTGATGAACGTACCGAAATTCATAATTATAAACAGTTTCGAGAAGCCAAGATATCCCATTACAATTTTTACGCGTATATTTTAAAAAATTGAGTGAATATGAATTCAAATAATAAGTACAGATGCATAAAAATATCTAATAAGTGTTGCGCTTCGCTTCGTAAAATAAGTGAAAACGAGGCTGCAAATATAATTGAATATTTTCCAGCTGTCGCCAACATTCATTGTAGCCGTATTTGCGAAACTTGCCGGAATACACTGAGAAAAGCTCGCAGTCGTAATGAATCCAACGTGGAGCAGAATGAAGTCTCAAATTATTTACCAACAACGCCCAGCAATGAAATTAGCGAAGAATTGAATGAACTTCCAACTTGTACCAGCCGTATTGCAAACATCGAAAGGACGGAAGTCATTGAAAATATAAATGATCATATTATTCCTCATCTACCAAACCAAATGTCGCCTCTTAAAAGGAAATATATGAAACGAGATGCATACAGAAATAGAAAATCACTGCAAATTTTCGAAAATATAGCAGATTCACTTGGAGCTGATCCATTATCTGATTTGTCAGCGCAACTTGAAAACGTCAAAGCCATTTACGAAGAAATTTTGGAAAACATCAAATATCAAATAGAGAACAGCTCAAATCTTTTGGAAAAGCAAAAACTTTTATCTCTCTTACCAATCAATATGAGTCACGCAGAAATTAAAGATCGTTTTGGGGATGATATATCTCACGATTGTATCAAAAAAAGTAAAGATATCCAAAGGAATAAAACGAAGTTTGCAGATATCAATCTTTTTAAAATGAGCAGACGTAGCTTACCAGCCGAAACTCTAAGCACAGTCAAGTTATTTTATGAAGATGATGAAATTAGCCGAATGATGCCTGGATCGCAAGATTCAATTACTGTTAAACAAGGAAACTTACGTGAAAAAGTTCAAAAAAGACTGATGTTATCTTCACTACGCGAATCTTACTACGAATTTAAAAAAAAACATCCCTTGGCCAAAGTGGGTTTTACAAAATTTACAATGTTAAGGCCAAAAAATTGTATAAAACTTGGAGTTGGAAACCAGCAAAATATCTGTGTATGCACATTGCATCAGAATATGAAATTGATGTTTGAAAAAAGTGGCTTAAAATCAATTTGTATTGAAGGAGAATGCACATTTACCGATTACAAAGATGTTCTCAAATTCGTTGTTTGTAATGGTGACATAGAAAAAAGCGAGTGTTGCGTTTCAATGTGTAGTCACTGCTTTAAAAATTTAAATAATCTAAAAACGCATATGCTAAAACATTTTGAAAATAACCAAACTGAAGAAATAATATACAAAAAGTGGAATACAACGATTAGATGTGTTCTGGAAACGTTAACCACCAACCCAGAATCATTTGTCAGCGATTTTACTGAACACATCAAAGTTCTGATTCCGCATCATTTCATAGCAAAGCGACAATCTGAATTTATCAGCAATAAAAGAGCGGCGCTGTTATCAGGAGAAATGTTAATTCAAATGGACTTTGCTGAAAATTATGCATTTCTTGTACAAGATGCCGTGCAAGGATACCATTGGAATAATGATCAGGCTACAATACATCCGTTCGTTATTTATTACAAAGGTAATTATTTTAATATTTTGGTATTAGTAAACACATCCATCCACACTCATCAAAATATTTAATAATTTTTATTTATTTGTTTTTTTCCTTTGTTTGTTTATTTTCAGATAACGATAAATTAACTCATAAAAGCTTCGCCATAATATCTGATTGCAATACCCATGATAGTATAGCAGTTCATCTATATATTTCAAAAATGGTACAGTTCGTGAAGGCCAATATAACCAACAATATTAATAAAATCATTTACGTATCAGATGGTGCAGGAGCACAATATAAAAATAAATATAACTTCATTAATTTATGCCATCACAAATCTGATTTTGGGATTGACGCTGAATGGCACTTTTATGCTACCAGTCACGGAAAATCTGCATGTGATGGAATCGGAGGAACATTGAAGAGAGGTGCTCGAAATTATAGTATTGCAAATAAAAATGAAATCCAGACAACGAGGCAACTCTATCACTGGGCATCAGAAACATATAAGACCACCATACAAGTTGCTTACGCAGATGCTGACGAATACAACAACGTTAAAGAAAAGCTATTTTCAAGATATGAAGAAGCTAAAACTATAACAGGAACTCAAGGCTTTCATTCATTCATTCCGATAAATGAAACTTTTGTACATGTGCGCAGATATTCTGACTGTGCCAAATTTGAGCAGCGCAAAATTTCTTACAAATAATTAACTTAAAAAAAATTTAAATAAAATAAAACACAAATTAATAAAAACGTGGCAAATAATATAAACAATTGTTGATGGTTTTTTATTTGTAAACATTTAAAAAATGTTAGAATTGTTGAACTATTTTGTGAATGTGACCAGATATTTTCGCTGTTATTCGAATTATTTCGAAAACTTTCGGTAAGTATTACTAGAAGTGACACTACTTAAAAAATTATATAAAAAAAATAAAAAAGAACCCATTTTACTTTTTGGATATGTTATAGGTGAGAGAAATACCTTTCTAAAAAAGTAATACACTGTAAAAAATTCTTGATCTTTTTTGGTTTTTCGTTACCTAAAATTTTTTTTTGTTATAAAATATAAGGGAAATTACTAGAAGTGACACTACTTAAAAAATTATATAAAAAAAACTAACAAAGAACCCATTTTTATTTTTTGATATGGTATAGATGAAGGATAAACCTTTCTAAAAAATTAATACACTGTAAAAAAACCCTTGATCTTTTTGGTTTTTTCGTCAGTTAAAATTTTTTTTGTTATAAATTTTTTACAGTGTATTTTTTTTTTTTTTTTTTTTTTTAACGTGTCATAAAGCCTGTTAAAATATCTTTTTAATGATACCAAGATCATGGAAATCGGTTGAGCCGATTCAGAGTTATTGTAGTTTAAATGGAGCTCTTTTCGACCATTTTCGCGTTTTTTCGAAAACGTTCCCACTGTGTCACGCTCAAAAAATCGCAAAACAGTCATTTCTAAAAATGAGAGTTTGTTTGTTTTGATCAAATTTAGCTATGAACAAAATTTCATCGATATCTGAGTTGGTCGGGTTCAAAATTTCAGTTTTATCTCGATTTTTAAATGAAATTCATCATATGTCAACCAGAATCCGAATTAAAGCATTTTGTATTTTTAGGTTATGTTGAATGTACTGAAATTTTTGAGGTGTGCTTACATTTTCGTTCATAACTTTTGAACCGCTGCACAGTGGGTTCGATGGTACCCAAAATGGCGATTAATTCAGACAAGCAGTAGTTTTAGAATATTATATTTTTTTATTGATGACATAATATAAACACGTAAAAATACACATTTTTGAAAAAAAAAATTGGAAAAAAAATTTTTTTTTAACCTGTTAGGCGTTTTTTTGTTTTTCGGAAAAAAGGGTTATAGTTCACAATTTTTGCTATAACTTTGGAATGAAAAGTGATAAATTAATAAAAAAATGGAAATTAAAGTGCACATAATGTGCTGTCAAAGTAATTAAAGAAAGAACGCATAATATGTATTTGTATTATTATAATTTTTTTTTTAAATCCAATTTTTGTTTTTCAAAAAATCTCATAAATGTACAAATTTATCTGAAAAAAGTGATTTATGGGAATATTATAGTTTTTTATTAAGGAATTATCATAAATACATAAAAACACAGCATTTTAGAAAAAAAAATTTAACAAAAAAAAATTTTTTTTAATCTTTTAGTCGTTTTTTATGTTTCTGGAAAAAAGCACGAAACCCTTGAACATGTAATAAAGCTACAAAAAACAAATGGAGGAGACGTTTTTTTCGCGTAGGGGGGGAGGGTTTACCGGGAGACTATGGGGGACACCTACCCCTCGCGATAAACGTTGCCAAAAAAATAGATGTCACTTTTTGCACCTAATTAATAGAAATTTATCATTATTTAAATTATTTTTTCTATACATGCCCCCAAAAAGGGGCGGACCGAAAAAATTGGCATTCCTGATCCCCTTTGGATCAAATTCAGGCCGATGAACTTCATATGGCATTAAAATGTTTTATTTATTGAACAAATATACAAATAAAACTTGTAAAAAAAATATTTTTCTGGGGTAGTTTTATTTCTTCAAGGGGGAACTTTTTCCCCCCTGGTCCGATTTTGCTCGTTCATAAACTTAACCAGCCTATGATCATTATACATATTTGTGACAAACTTCAGGATTCTAGCTCTTGTTTTATGTACTTTATGGTGTGCTCAACAACAGTCGGACGGACGGACACACGGTTAGTCACAGAATGTCTTAGAATCGATCAGTGATCAATAATATACACTTTGTTGGGTCCTAGACCCATATTTCGATGCGTTACATATAGAATGACAAAGTGAGTGTAAGCCCATACTGTAGTTGAAGGGTATAAACACACATATAATGGATTTGTTTAATAAATGATACCCAGACTTTTTACACAAAAATGGGAATAAAAAAAAAGGGCCGGGCATTGTCCGTACTTTTTTTTTTTTTAAATAAAAGCTAATATCCTATACTTTTTTGAAATCCACAAAACTAAATCCAACTATTACTAACTTAATATGTGTGGCCCATTAAATATGAAAAATATCCCAATTTTGGACCCCTTTTAAAAAAATTATTAAAAACATTGAGACACAATTTTTATAAACAAAAAAATTTAAAAATTTAGCTTAGTCCCTGGTGTTTAAGGTTTCATTATAAAAGATTTTCTTTTAAAAGACTTAATACCACTAATAATCGCTTAAATTGTAAAAAATTTCAATTTTTTTACTTTTTTCAAAAACTGCAATAATTTGTTAACTTTGACAGCTCACCGAAAAAAAAGTAAACAACTTAGTTGATTGATTTTGATAACTAGTGTTGCAGAATTTTATCTACTTTTACCCCATACCAAATTTTATAACAAAAACTTCATTTATAAATTTCAATTAATCGCCACTTTGGCATCATTTGAACCCAATGTGCGCTGAACCGATATCGCTCAAATGCAATACCAAACTTCTCGGGAGAACTTTCAATAAATATGTTAAGTTTCAGTCATCTCTGTGCAATATTTTGTCCGACAGAGCATTTTCCACAGACAGACAGACAGACAGACAGACAGACAGACGGACAGACGGACATCGCTAGAATGTCTTAAAATCGATCGGGCATCATGAATATATATACTTTATGGGGTCCCAGGCCGATATTTCGATGAGTTACAAACAGAATGACAAACTTATATATACCCTCTATCACTAAGTGGAGGGTATAAAAATTATGAAAAAAAATATTGATGAAAAAAAAATATTGATGAAAAAAAAAAATTTTTTGATGAAAAAAATATATTGATGAAAAACATAAATATTAATGAAAAAAAAAAAAAATATTGATGAAAAAAAAAATATTGATGAAAAAAAAATATTGATGAAAAAAAAAAATGTTGATGAAAAAAAAAATATTGATGAAAAAATATTGATGAAAAAAAATATTGATGAAAAAAAAATGTATTGATGAAAAAAAAAATGTTGATGAAAAAAAAAAAAATATTGATGAAAAAAAAAAAAAAATATTGATGAAAAAAAAAAAATGTTGATGAAAAAAAAAAAAATATTGATGAAAAAAAAAAATATTGATGAAAAAAAAAAATATTGATGAAAAAAAAATATTGATGAAAAAAAAAAATATTGATGAAAAAAAAAATATTGATGAAAAAAAAAAATATTGATGAAAAAAAAAAAATATTGATGAAAAAAAAAATATTGATGAAAAAAAAAATATTGATGAAAAAAAAAATATTGATGAAAAAAAATTATGTTACATTTTATTCACCAGCTGGTGAATATTTTTCTTATTCACCACGAGGTGAATTATTATCCAAGTTACAAACCCAAGTTAGTAAAATTTTTGGTTTTAAGAAAACGAAAACAGTAATTCCAATTTTCTTTTTTGTTAGTCGTTAGCTTATATAGTCAAACTGAGGTGGCGTCCTGCAACTTTTTTAAAATTAGACACCAGCCTAAAAACATTATCATGTTAAAAGATCAATTGAAATTCTTAAAAGATCAATTGTAATTCGAAAAAGATCAATTGTAATTCGTAAAATATCAATTATAATTCAAAAAGGTCAATTTTAATTCGTAAAACATCAATTGTAATTCGTCAAACATCAATTGTAATTCGTAAAAGATTTACAGATCTAATTCGTAAAAGATCAATTGTAATTCGAAGATTCTTCTTGTAATTCGAAGATTCCATTTGTAATTCGAAGATATCATTGGTAATTCCGTTGGTAGTGCACAGAAAGAAATAAAAAAAAAATTTGAGTAAATTTTTAATACTATTGAGTAAAAAATTACTCAATTTTCCACCAGTAAACGATTTAATAGTATTGAGTAAATTTTTGATAAAAATTTATTAAATGTTTGCCAAAAAAATTTGAGAAAATTTTTAATTGACACTATTAAGTGCAGGAACAGAACAAGAAGCACCACCTTTTAAAAACAGAACAAGTTTTATTTCACATCGGCGCCGGCCACTGCACAGTGCCACATTTGGCCAATCTAGGACGACAAAAATCCATTTTTAATTATATTGACTTAAAATTCGGTATAAATGTTCGTTTTGACTTCGAAAATAAGATTATGAAAAATGTGGGAGGCCGGTTAAGGGTCACGCCCACTTTTTTTTTAAATTTGTAATTTTGGTTATAATTTCTTTAAATTTGGTATATATACTCTCAATGACTGTAGAAATAATATCACAAAAAAAGGGGGCGGTCAGACAACTGCCACGCCCACTTTTTTAAAATAAGTTTAAAAAATATGTAAAAACAAGGTTTACATATCGCCCCACTGTAGTCGGCGTCGCAGACGGTCGCAAAAGTTAGCCATTGAAATAAGTACTATGGATATTGGTCAATATATCTGAAAAAGTCCGGCTACCAATACGGACCAAACACAAAAGTTCTATTCCATCAAAAAAAAATAAATATATAATTTTCTTTTCAAAAATTTGTATTTTGTTAAAAATTTAATAAAAAATAGAAAAATTTGTTTTTAAAAAAAAGAAAAGATATGACTTAAAGCATTTAAATATCCTTTAAAATTACCAAAAAAGAGTGGATAAATATCTCTTTTTGTTCAAAAGTTACAACAGTTTAAACTCGACTTAATTTATGCGAAATAATGTACACTAGTTACAGGATTTTACAAGATGCAACTTTATGCACCCACCTGTTAGCAACGAACAGAATTATCGATCTTATATGATTATTTCCGTGCTATTAGGAAAGTTCTATAATACATACAAACATATCATGAAAATCGGGGAACTTTTTTTTTTGATTTTTGTCGTGCTAGATTGGCCAAATGTGGCACTGTGCACCGGTTTAATCTGCCAAACCGTATGGAAAAAGTCGTGCCGGGCTTATTCTGTTTCTACTCTAAAAAAAACAAAGTTTAAAAAAATTTCATATTTTTTTACAAAGAAAAAAAAACATGTTTTTTCAAACTTTACCAAATATATTTTTGTCTTAAAGACATAAAAAAATTTTATAAATATGATTACAAACTTTCATGTATAAATACAAAAAACTATAAACTAAACGAGAATTAAAAAAACTAAGAAAATTCCAAAAAAAATTAAAAAAGCTATTAAATTCTTATTAAATTATTTACTCAATTTGTTTTTAAATTTTTGAGTAAATTTTTGATTGCGTCAATTAAAAAATTACTCACAACTTTTTTTAAATTTAAACAAGTGATTACTCAAATTGTTTTTCCCCATATTTTTTTCTGTGTGGTAATTGGGGGGTGGCAAATTTCTTCTCGACTGTGTGTTTAAAATTCATTCTTATGATTTTTGCACTAAAGAAATACAAGTCTATCTTTTTTTAAAAAAAATTTTATTCCACGCCCAAAAAAGGGGGCGGACCAAAAAAACGATATTTTCTAATTCTCTGGGTCCAAGTGCAGGACTTTGAACTTCTTGTAGCATAAAAATTTGTTAAACAAAAACACAAAAAATCATGTAAAAACATTTTTCAGAGGTTGGTTTAGTTCTTCAAGGGGGAACTTTTTTCCCCCCGTTCCGATTTTGCTCATTTACGAACTTAACCTGCCTAGGAACATAAGACATATTCGTGCCAAATGTCTGGAGTCTAGCTGTTTTATTTTGGACTGCGTCGTGTTAACTACAGACGGACAGACGGACGGGGACGGACATCGCTAGAATATCTTAGAATCGATCACTGATCATAAATATATATACTTTATATGGTCCTAGACCGATATTTTGATGCGTTACACACGGAATGACAAAGTGAGTATTCCCCCATACTGTGGTTGGAGGGTATAAAAATTAATGAAAAAAATTATGAAAAAAAAAAATAATGAAAACCAAGTAGAAATGTTAAATTCGACTTGGCCGAATGAACATCCTCCACAATGCCCTTTTTAAGTGATAGAACATTTTCTAACGTGAAAAGAATAACATTTTTGTTTAGAAATATTTTATTTTGTCTAAAAAGATTCTTTTTTAGTAATTTTTGAAAAAAAAATAATTTACTAAATTTTTTTTTGAGTGTAAAATTTTGTTTGAGTTTAAAATTTTTTTCGAGTGTATTTTTTTAAAATATTTAAATATTTAAAATATTTTTGTGACTTACCAATGTTTTTAAAACATGTTTAACAGGTTTTCAACACGTTAATTTGAGGTGAAACTAATCTGAAATTCACAGTTTTGCTAATAACTTTTGAACAACTCGGCCGATTTGTCTGAAATTCAATTCAAGCCAAACCCGGGGAACGGCAAATATATATGTCAAGCTTCAGCATCCTCAGAACTGCTTTTCGTGTTTTTATCTCGTAAATTCACGAAAAACCCTTGCCGAAATTCAGTCTTTTGCTCATACCACTAGACCGATTTCGCTGGATTGCAATACCAACATGATGCCCAACATTTATGCTAAACTTCAGGATACCCTCTATCACTGAAGGGTATAAAAAATTTGATAAAAAAAAAGTTTTTGATAAAAAAAAAAATTAATGAAAAAACAAAAAAATTATGAAAAAAAATTCTTTCTTAAAAAATAAATCTGTTACTTTTTATTCACCAGCTGGTGAAAAATGGTTTTATTCACCAACAGGTGAATTATTATTCAAGTTACAAATCGAAGAATCGAAGTTACAAACCTTTTTGGTTTTAAGAAAATGGAAACAGCATTTCTTATATTCTTTTTTGTTAGTCGGTAGCATATATAGTCAAACTGAGGTGGCATCATTTCATTCATTTTTAAAATTAGACACCAGCCTGAAAACATTATCATGTTAAAATCCCAAAATTAGAAAATCTATTCAAACAATTCCACTTGGTGTACCCTCCCCATTAGATCGTCAAAGATTCCTATAGTGCTTCGTTCATACCAACATAATCATAATGACAATAATGATCAGTAGCTACATATTTTTCCTTTTAGTACATCAAAAACATAATGAAATGAGGAGAATCATAAGATCACTAGTATCTCGTATCATATGTTTTGCCTTTCAAACAAAAAAAGTCAAAGACCAGCATATTCGTTGAGGAGTAATGTACTGATAGACAGTAGCTCCTGTTAGTAAAGTGAATATGATACCCACAGATCACACTCCATCATACATGGTGGCCAAATGTGAATTTGATACCTTTATAAAGATCAAACTACTATTTGCTGACAAACGTGGGTTGAATATTTAAATACAGATATAATAAGTGACTGTAGACTTAATATAAAGAAAACGGTAATGTTTAATATAAGATAAAAAAAGGGAAAACAAATATATAAATAAATTGATATTATAAAAAACAAGTAGAAAAGTTAAATTCGACTTGGCCGAATCTATGAATACCCTCCACAATGCCCATTTTAAGTAATAGTAAATTTTCGAACTTGAAAAATAACAGTTTTGATTAGAAATATTTTATTTTGTTTAAAAAAATTTTTTTTAGTAATTTAAAAAAAAAACTAATTTTTTTTTGAGTGTAATTTTTTTTTGGGTGTAATTTTTATACCCTCCACTCTAGTGATAGAGGGTATATATAAGTTTGTCATTCCGTTTGTAACACCTCGAAATATTGGTCTACTTAGGACCCCATAAAGTATATATATTCATGATCCTCGATCGATTTTAAGACGATCTAGCGATGTCCGTCCGTCCGTCCGTCCGTCCGTCTGTCCGTCTGTCTGTCTGTCTGTCTGTTGAAAACACGCTAACTTTTGAAAGACTTTACGGAGGCTCCTGAAGTTTGGCATATATGTTGGGCATTTACCTGGTCAGGTTGGTATTGCAATGCAGCGAAATCGGTCAAGTGGTTCAAAAGTTATAAGCAAATGAGTGAATTTCGGCAAGGATTTTTCTGGAATTTACGAGATAAAACACACGGTAACTTTCGAACGGCAATTCTGAGGGTGCTGAAGTGTGGCATATATTTTTTTCGTTCCTCTGGGCCGGTTCGTTATAAATTTCAGCCAAATCGGTTCAGTGGTTCAAAAGTTATTAGCAAAACCGTAAATTTCAGATTCGCCTCACCTTAAATTCACTTGTTGAAACCCCGTTAAACAGGTTTTAAAAACATTGATAAGTCACAAAAATATTTTACAACGCATTTTTGTCACTCAAAAATATTTTTACACTAAAAGAAAAAAAAAATACACTCGAAAAAAATTTTACATTCAAAAAAAATTTTACACTCAAAAAAAAATTTAGTAAATTATTTTTTTTTTTCAAAAATTAGTTAAAAAAAAAGTTTTTTTAAACAAAATAAAATATTTCTAATCAAAAATGTTATTTTTTCACTCTAGAAAATTTACTATAACTTAAAAAGGGCATTGTGGAGGGTATTCATAGATTCGGCCAAGTCGAATTTAACTTTTCTACTTGTTTTTTTTTAATTTTACATTAAAAAAAAATTTACTAATTTTTTTTTGAGTGTAAAATTTTTTTTGAGTGTAACATTTTTTTCGAGTGTATTTTTTTTTTGTTGTGGTATAAAAATATTTTTGAGTGACAAAAATACGTTTTTAAATATTTTTGTGACTAACCATTGGTTTTAAAACAGGTTTAACGGGTTTTCACCACGTGAATTTAAGGTGAAGCTAATCTGATATTCACGGTTTTGCTAATAACTTTTGAACCACTGTACCGATTTGGGTGAAATTCAATACGAACTAGGCTGGAGGAACAAAAAATATATATGCCAAGCTTCAGCATCCTCAGAATTGATTTTCGAAAGTTATAGTGCTTTTTATCTCATAAATTCACGGAAAACCCTTGCCGAAATTCAGTCTTTTGCTCATAACTTTTGAACCACTGGACCGATTTCGCTGAATTGCAATACCAACCTGACCAGGTAAATGCCCAACATATATGCCAAACTTCAGGAGCCTCCGTAAAGTCTTTCAAAATTTAGCGTGTTTTCAACAGACAGACAGACGGACAGACGGACGGACATCGCTAGATCGTCTTAAAATCGATCGAGGATCATGAATATATATACTTTATGGGGTCCTAGACCAATATTTCGAGGTGTTACAAACGGAATGACAAACTTATATATACCCTCTATCACTAGAGTAGAGGGTATAAAAAACAAAAACAGAAAAAGTAATCATTACATGATCACTTTAAGATTGGTGATAACAATAAAGCGATTTAAGTTAAGAAAATTTTCGTTTAGCGAAACAAGAAAAGGCGAAATCGCGAAGCAGTAGCAATCTTCATCACAGAAAAAAGTGTTGATTTCAATTAAATTGTTGTTGCATTAACAAAAAATTTAATTGTATTGACAAACTGCGTTTAATGTTGATTAATGTCTTTGTCAATACAGTTTGTATGAAAATATGTAATCATACAAAGAAGATTTCGTTAAGTTTGATAATTTTAAGAACTAAATGCAAAACTTATGAACCAAAACATCGTTTTTGCGTTTGTAGCTCTTTAAAATATCGGCCACGGAACCCATAAAGAATATATGTTTGTTCATGATCCCGATTGCCATTCTGTCATTTGTGTCGCCAGGTTTATTTCAATGCTATCTTTGAATGTACAATTTTCTAGCGACTTTTAATCTGCTTAATTGTCAACACTTTCTTTAAACTAAATATTTAATTTATTAGCATTTCCCTAACCAGAATACGAATGTTATTTCCATAAATTGGACTGACTAGTAAGTTAAAGCCTTAGTCAAGTTCCTTAAAGTGAAAAAAAAAATCTTTTAAGTTGAAGTAATTTGATCTAAATGAATAAAACTTCAAATCAAGTGACTGACTAGTAAGTTAAAGCCTTAGTCAAGTTCCTTAAAGTGAAAAAAAAAATCTTTTAAGTTGAAGTAATTTGATCTAAATGAATAAAACTTCAAATCAAGTGAAGGCTTTCTAAAGCAACAGATGCGGGTTTTGACATAGCGGTGGCAACACAAAAAGCCATCTAACCATTTATACACCACATCATCTTCTTCATCATATGGCGTTCTTTATGTAATGTGACCGGCTTTTTTTAAGGCAAACATTTTTATACCCTACACTCTAGTGACATATATATAAGTTTGTCATTCCGTTTGTAACACATCGAAATATTGGACTAGGACCCCATAAAGTATATATATTCTTGATCCTCGATCGATTTTAAGTCGATCTAGCGATGTCCGTCAGTCTGTCTGTCTTTCTGTCTCTCCGAAAAAAACACACCAACTTTTGAAAGACTTTACAGCGGCTTCTGAAGTTTGACATACATATTGGTCATTTACTTGGTCAGGTTTGTATTGCAATCCAGCCAAATCGGTCCAATATTTCAAAAGTTATGAGCAAAAGATTAAATTTCGGCAAGGGTTTTTCGCGAATTTACGAGATTAAAAACACGATAACTTTCGAAAGACAATAATGAGACTGCTGAAACTTGGTTTATAAGTTTTAAAAGCGTTGGTGATAACTTAACGATGCTTTTCAAACATGTTTAGTTTTAAAGCAATGATTTTTAAATTTGTTTGGTTTTAAAAGCTTTGGTAACTTATAAATTACACTCTAAAAAAATTTTACACTCAAAAAAATTTTACTCCCAAAAGAAATTTAGTTTTTTTTTACAAAAAATACACTATTTTGTGTACGTACGTACGTGCATTCAATCAGGAATATTTTTACAGTAAAAAAACATTACAATTGAAAAAAATTTTACACTCAAAAAAAATTAGTAATTTTAAATTAATTTAATTACTCAAAATAAAATATTTCTAATCAAAATTGTATTGTGGAGTGTATTTATAGATTCGGCAAAGTCGAATTTAAGTTTTCTACTTGTTTCTACTGATTTATGGATGTATTACAATTTTAATGGATATATAATGAAATATTATTAAGAAAGGAGTGAAGCACTTAAATGCTGGATAGTCCATCCAAAAGTGTGATAGTTGGTCATGTTAGGTACGTATATAAAGTAAAAATATTTCTTTACAAAAAATGATCTCTTTAGATCGCAATCACAATATTGACAACAAGAAAAAAATAATTTTGCATTTAGTTAGTTTGCTAAAAACGATTGAGCGTTGTCATCATTATTATACGTGTATTCTTTAAGAATTACCCAGCGAAAATTGTGGTTACTGAAATTTTTAAATAAAAAAAAAAATATGCCACCAATACAGCAACATCTTAAAATTAAGACCCCCAAATACTTAATGCAGCAATATGAAGTAAAGGGGTATGTCACAGACTCGATTTAGAATAAAACTTCTCAAAATATTTTATATTTTTCATAATTTTTTTGCTGGGTTGTAAATTATTTACAGTCTATTAGTATCTGTAGAAGTCGTACGCCATTGTTTTGAATAAGCGTGCTTATTAAACATCAAAACTTAAGAACAGTATTTTTTTTTACAGCAGAAGTACATAGTTAGATGATGAAAAAAGAAGCCTGCTAACATATTAACCTGTTGGCTACCCACCACACGACAACAAACGTCTGGCAGGCAGGCAAGCAACTGGTTGGAAAAGCAATCACTGTTGCATAAGGAAAACATGTGTTAACATTTTAAAACCACCAATTGTTTAGCACTATGGGGAGAGAGTAAAATTTTAATTAAACAGTATATAGAATAGTGAAATAAATTCATTAATTCGGCCAAGTCGAGTTAAATTCGACTACAATATTTTTACTATTTGTTTTTTTTTTTTTTGAACATTTATTTTTTACCAACGCTTTTTCTCAAAAACTTTTTTGTCATTTTTTCCAAAGCGGGGACTTTTAAAGCCCACTTCAGACTATAATACTGAGTCGTAAGAAAATACGTATCTTTAATAATACCAAATTTTCTCCGCTTGTCAAAAAATCTTTTAAAAAATCCTTTGCGTATTCACACCATCACATCTTAAATATTATCAAAACATATACAACCCTGATCTTATGAAAAGCATATACGTTTTTTCATTTTTAGAGAAATTTCTAAAAATGAGAATACGTATCCGCTTGTCATTTTTTAATCCGTATTTCTCTTGGTTTTATACCGATTTGTGTTTACACCATACTATTTTATAGATTTTACAAAAAATTTTGACAGATATTATTACAATATTATAGTCTGAAGCCACCTTAAGTAATATTTTTTCATCGTAAAGTCCATCAGTATGTAAGGCAGTGCCCAATTATTTTTTTTTTACTTTATGTTATCATTTCCTAACCCATTGTTAACTCAACAGAATCATGATTTTTTTACATGTGTGTACGTTATTTTTCATATAAGCTGTATATGAAGACAAAAGCTTAAGTTACTTAATTGAAGACGTTCTAAGTGACAATTACCGCTAAAGTAACAGTTCCATATTTAAAGTAAAAACAACGAGATATTATTGTAAAATAATCAAATTTCAAAATTGTGGTTTAAAATTGATTCTTTATCATTTGTAATTTAATAATCGATAAATTAATTAACTTTTATTATTTAATAGAATTTCAGGCCATTAAAAATGAAATAAATAAATATTAACAATTGATAGCATTGAATTACTAATTCACTCTCTATAACAATTGATAAGCAATTTAAATTGTTATTTTTTATCTTTAGTTTTTTCTATTTATAAGGTCCATATTAACAATTATGGCACCAGGGGTTTTTACCACTTTCCATATAATATCATTTATGTTTTACAAAATGTGCTACCTTTAGTAATAACATCTTTTTATTGTAAAGACATTGCGGGGTTAATAACATTATCATAATGATGATTGTTCTTACCCGCCTCAGCCAAAAGCTTTTAAGTTTTTTTTTTTTTGTTATGTTCTTCTCTCCTCATAACAATAATCTTTAATCACTACCACTATCTGGCTGGCAAGAAAAACGGTAACAACTGCGCCATCGCCATCACATACCAGCAGCCTGCCAATATATAATTGATATTAAAGGAATTTATGTACCTCGAATGTTGTTATTGACTTAAATGTTGTTAATAATATATTGTCAATAACTGCAGGCTAATTATTTTGTAAAGTATCTTAAGAACTTGTGACAAAAATCAAACATGAAAAATTTTTTTTTTATAGACTGACAAAAAAAAAAACAAAAGACTTAAGACACAAACACACTTTTAGTTACATATTAGCTTTTAAAACCAGAAAACTGTTGGAAGCACTTTGTTAAGCAACACTAATTGAGGGAAGACTGTTCCAAAATTTGTGAATGTTTCTATAGATGAATCTTTTTGATACCCTACATCAATGGTTCCCAACCTTAAATTCTCGACCCACTCGGGGGCAATTTGAAGGTTCCAGGGGGGCAACGAGCAAATTTTCAATATTTTTTTTAGTCAAACTAACTACAAAAACAATTCACTGAGTGGGACTGAAACTCAAGTTTGCTCACGTGAGTGTGAGTGGAAAAAAAAGTTGCGAGAGTGAGTGTGCGTGAGTAAAATTTTTGTTGTGTGAGTGTGTGTGTGATTATTTTTTTGTGCGTGATTTATTTTCTCTTCATATTTCGTTTCGTCCCGAAAAAATTAAAAAAAAATTGTTAAGTTTATTAAAACTTCAAATTATGTTAAAAATTTTGGTAGATTTTGACATTTTTTTTATAAAAAAAGTTTTGTGAGTGTAAGTCAACGTGAGTGTGAGTAAAGCTTATGTAAATGCACGTGAGTGTTGTTTGTCTCAAATGTACTCACATGAGTGCTAGTAATAAAATATATACCCGTAAGTGAGTGTGCGTGATTGGAAAATTCCTGTCGTGAATGTGAGTAAGTGAACAGTCAAAAAACAATTTTCTAATAACAAAACAAACCGACATTAAAATTCCAACTGATGACAAAACTGGTGTATTTGAAACCGGTATGGGACTACCAGAAATATTTATAATTTATAGAAATTAAATTTTCTTTTTAATTTTTCAACTTAAATCGTTTTAGAAAATATTGATAATTTTAATGAGTGTTTTTATTTCATTAAATTATTTGATCAATTTCGTAGGGTATCCAAAGTCGACTTAAACGTTCTTAGTTTTTTGCTAAATTCCAAATTCAGTCAATTTGTTTTGGGAAATTCCCTTGGGTGTAATTCAAGTTCACCACTTGCACTTGAAATAACTGACAATTTTTAAGACATGATTGTTCTTGTTTTAAAATAAAATAAGAAGTGAATAAGGTTGTAGAATTTAAGAGTCTTCTAAAAGAACAAATAATTAGTTTTACAATGTTGTTGCATATGTGAGGTTAAGTAATCAATCATAAGCTTTTTTTAACACATGTCATAATTTGTATTTGAAATAATGAGAAACAGAGTCGTCTGGTGGAAAGGGGGTGGTTTAACCGATATGTAACCTAACCGGGCAAATTTGAGACCAATCGAATAAAATCAAAGATTTTGAGAAAACTGTTTTTGAGAAAAACATTAATTTTATAATAATAATTTGATCCAATGATCAGTTTTTATTTATTTTAAAAATTTTTATTAACAACTCATTTTCAATAATTTAAACCTAACCGAGAACTGGTAATAATGACCGTCGTCTCGTTGTAGCGAAATCGACCAAGGGTTTTTGGTGGGAATCGAACCCACGACCCCCTTTTTCATAGGCTTTAATTTAAATGTAATTTGAGCCAAATCCAATCATCATAACCCGTGGTGCCCTTCGATCAAAGTTTTGGCTTTTGGAAAAATTTCATCAAAAACACTAAACTTTGATCAATAGTTTAAAATAATAATAAATTTTGAGATTTTTTAAAACATTTCTTGAATTTAAATTACGATAGCTCGAAAACCACGGACGATTTCTGAAATTTTTTGATAATCGTATTTAGCATGTCCAAATTAATAAAAATAATATATCTATCGAAAGATATTTATTTTTTATTTTTTAATTTGTCAAATATTTAAAGTTTTGGTGCAAATTTTCCAAAAATCCAAAACTTTGATACAAGGGTGCCACAGGCTTAATGGGGTTTAGCTCAAATTAGGTTTAAATGTTAATATTCAACTTTTAAATAGCGATATCTCGAACACCGTCTAACCGATTTTAAATTTTTTTTGAGATTCGTGTTCAGTGCATCAAAATTAATAAATTGCATGATATTTTTTTAATTATTTTTCAAAACACAAAACTTTGATCGCCAGGCGCCACGGGATAATTTAATACGACTGGCCTCGAATTTTAATAAGTAAAAGGACAAAAGCAGTTGTAAAAAAATAAAAAAAAACATTTCAGGAGCTGAAAATTGTTCTAAAGCAAAATGTTTCCGAATATAAATTTTTTTTTTTAATTATTTTTAAGAAAAAAGATTCTAAAGAAAAAAATACTCAGAACATAAATTGTGCACAACGCAGAATCTAGTGAATTTTCCTATATTAATATCTATGTGTAAAAATCTGCCATTTATTCCTTTTAAAAATCGTATTAAAATCTGATATTTATCTAAGTTTACAATCTGAATCTTTTCTTATAGCAAAAAATGTCGCAACTTTTTGCATGGAAATATGTCTGAGAATCTGAGACATTTTCTATATGAAAAATATATCAACACCCGAGACTTTTTCTATATGAAAAATGTCTCAGAATCTGAGACTTTTTATACACTACACCACTCTGTGGTACAGGATTTAATGAGTTTGTGCTGATGTTTGTAACTACCCGAAATATTGGTCCTAGACCTACCTTCAAGTATACCGATCGACTCAGAATTACTTTGTGAGTTGATTTAGCGATGTCCGTCTGTCCATCTATCGATTTAAGCACGATACAGGTCGCAATTTTCAATCAATTGATTTGAAATAGGAAACTTAAGCTTCTTTTGGCGCAAGGCCAAAGCCTATTGGAATTGGAAAAAATCCGTCCATGTTAAGACCTAGCCCCCATACAAACGCCCCAATTCAATTTCGCTTAAATGCCTCTAATAACCGTGTTATAATATATATTCGGTTGAAATTTTACAGGTAATACAATTTTGTATGCACAAACCATCATACCAAATTTCAAAGGAATCGGAGGGTGGTTTGTTAGTAGTCCCTAACAAACCACAATCCCGATATTCACATAATTTCCTTAAAATTCATAAAAATGGAAATATTTGCTAAAAATTTTATTTGTAGGTGTTAAACGTTTACATTGGTAACCTAATCAAATTGAAAAACATTTGTACCATTTTTAGACTTAGTCCCCCATATAAAAATTTCGACCGATATTCAGTTAAATCGGTCTATTGGCAAAAAAATAAACCAATTCCACTAAAATTTGATCGGTGTATGTTTTCTACGCTTAATAAAGATCTAACAAAAGATAGGTCCATGTTTGGACTTGGCACGCATTTTCCGGAAAACACTGGTATAGGGTATCATATGGTCGGTCTTGACCGACTACAACTTTTTTACTTGTTTTATCTGAAAAATTTTCTATTTAAAAAATTTCTCAGAATCTGAAACTTTTTCTGTATTAAAAATGTCTCAGAATCTGAGACTTTTTCTATATGAAGCATGTCTCAGACTTTTTCTATAAAAAATATTTTAAAACCTGGGAATTTTCTTTATGAAAAATGTCTCAGAACCTGAGGATTTTCTAAATGAAAAATGTGTCTAAGAATCTGAGGCTTTTTCTTTATGAAAAATGTCTGTTCTATATATAAACAAGTGACAGTGTTAAATTCGGCTGTGCTGAATCTTTTATACCATCCAACATGTTAAAAAATTTTCAGGGGCATTTTTTGAAGGGGGTGGGGCCTTGGTTGTGGGGGCCACTTCCCACTCGCGAATTTTTTTTACAAATTACAAAATACATTTTCAAGATTATTTAAACTATTTGTTTATATCCACGCCCTAAAAGGGGGCCAAAGATCTTAAATTTTTAGTTTCCTCGTTCCTAGTGCAGTACTCTGAACTTATTCTTGTCAGACGTTAGATGAATGGGGAAGTTGTAATAACTGGGCTGATTTTCAACCGATTTTAGTTTTTGGTAACTTATTAAAGACGCATTTTACTCCGCATTATAATTCTGTAACCACTTGAATTTAAACTTAACTTAAAGTACCAAAAAAATTGGGAAAACAGAAAAAAAATCATATTTTTCCTTGTAATCCGTTTACTAAACTTCAAGGCCCATGCGGAAGGCTTTACCCATGTCCGATCGTTCTTAATTTTTGTGAGACGTATTTTTATCTCGAAATGAATATATCTAGGGTAAGTTAAGAACAGTATCTACCAATTTAATTTTTTTTGAGGCACCATATAAAATAAATCACTGTCAAGAAATAAAAGGTGCAATTTTTAAAATTTGAAAAAAAGAACGAAATGCCATCACATCTCGAATTATGGCTTAAGAGTTGCGTAATTTAGAGTAGAACTTTTGGACTTTTTCTTAAAATAAATCTAAGGTTTCGGACTTTTTCAAAAAGTCGATTTTAGTTTTTAAACGTTAAAAAATAAGTGATAATTACTTCGATATTTTTTTTTATTTTTTTTTCTAAAACTACATTTAAATACCAACAAAACGTTGTCCAACTTTTTTTAAGATATTATCTATATTTTTTACTGGTCAAAATTAATTGAAAGTTTAATTTTTTTAATTTTTTTTAAATAATCGCCATTTTGAAAAATTTATTACTCAACACAGTCTTGGAATAAAAGGCTGAAAATTAGTGTCCAAGTTTCATTTAACAAGTACTAAAACATATCCAAAAATAAAATAAATCGAAAGGGGTCGGTTCCAAAAGTGAGTGACTTGGACTGGAATGCCCCATATATGTACATATACTTAATGGGGTCCCTGACAGATATTTTGATACCTTACAAACGGAATGACAAAGAGGTTGAGGGTATTATAATCTTAGGAAAAATGTCTCAGAATCTCTAAAATTTTCTGTCTCAGAGTCTGAAAATTTTCTATATGAAAAATGTCTTAGAATCTGAAAATTTGTTAAAGAAAAACTTTGTTAGACTCTCAGACTTTATATGTGGAAACAATTTATCAGAATCTAAAACTTTTTGTGTTGTAAAAATGTTTCAGAATCTTAAATACCCGAGTAAAAAAGATTATATATAATTTTACTTATTTTTATATAAACATATATTATTTGATAAATTTATACGTAAATTGTTTTGCTATCATATAAGATTATATATATTTGCACTTCGTATTTTTTTCTTATATAAAATTATATAAAAGAAAATGTTAAGTTATACATAATAACATATGATTAAAGTTAGTTTATATAGTTACATATGAAATATAAAATTCTGTCTGTTTTTTTATATAATTTAATATAACAAAATATTTGAAGACATTTTATATAAAACTTTATGCAACTTTTTTCTGAATCATATGTAATCTTATATGAGTAAAATTAAAAAAAAATCTAAGTCCTTTATATATAATTTGATATAACTTTTGAAAATTTTTCTAAGTCCAGAATTTTTTTTTTTTAAGTTCCAAACATAAACCTTAAACATTTGTTTTAAAAATTTTATATGTTATTATATATAATGCAAAATTTATGAAAAAAAATCTAAGTTCTTTATATATAATTTAATATAATTTTTTTTGGGGTTTTTTTTCGGATTTTTTTTTATTTAATTATATATAATTGCATAAATTTTTCTAAAAAAGGGGCCAATTTTCGCATCAAATCATATAAAATTATATTAAAATCACATCAAATTATATCAAATTTAATGCAACTTTATATGGTTTTATCGACTCAGTTTTCGCATCAAATTCTATATGAATATACTTATATGATGTCTTTATATAATTAAATATAAACATATATAATCTTTTTTACTCGGAAAGTCCAGAATTTTTTTTTTAACCCGAGTAAAAAAGATTATATATAATTTTACTTATTTTTATATAAACATATATTATTTGATAAATTTATACGTAAATTGTTTTGCTATCATATAAGATTATATATATTTGCACTTCGTATTTTTTTCTTATATAAAATTATATACAAGAAAATGTTAAGTTATACATAATAACATATGATTAAAGTTAGTTTATATAATTACATATGAAATATAAAATTCTGTCTGTTTTTTTATATAATTTAATATAACAAAATATTTGAAGACATTTTATATAAAACTTTATGCAACTTTTTTATGAATCATATGTAATCTTATATGAGTAAAATTAAAAAAAAAATCGAAGTCCTTTATATATAATTTGATATAACTTTTGAAAATTTTTCTAAGTCCAGAATTTTTTTGTTTTTAAGTTCCAAACCTAAACCTTAAACATTTGTTTTAAAAATTTTATATGTTATTATATATAATGCAAAATTTATGAAAAAAAAAAAATCTAAGTTCTTTATATATAATTTAATATAATTTTTTTTGGGGGTTTTTTTTGGATTTTTTTTTATTTAATTATATATAATTGCATAAATTTTTCTAAAAAAGGGGCCAATTTTCGCATCAAATCATATAAAATTATATTAAAATCACATCAAATTATATCAAATTTAATGCAACTTTATATGGTCTTATCGACTCATTTTTCGCATCAAATTCTATATGAATATATATGATGTCTTTATATAATTAAATATAAACATATATAATCTTTTTTACTCGGGAAGTTCCAACCCGAGTAAAAAAGATTATATATAATTTTACTTATTTTTATATAAACATATATTATTTGATAAATTTATACGTAAATTGTTTTGCTATCATATAAGATTATATATATTTGCACTTCGTATTTTTTTTCTTATATAAAATTATATAAAAGAAAATGTTAAGTTATACATAATAACATATGATTAAAGTTAGTTTATATAATTACATATGAAATATAAAATTCTGTCTGTTTTTTTATATAATTTAATATAACAAAATATTTGAAGACATTTTATATAAAACTTTATGCAACTTTTTTCTGAATCATATGTAATCTTATATGAGTAAAATTAAAAAAAAAATCTAAGTCCTTTATATATAATTTGATATAACTTTTGAAAATTTTTCTAAGTCCAGAATTTTTTTTTAAGTTCCAAACCTAAACCTTAAACATTTGTTTTAAAAATTTTATATGTTATTATATATAATGCAAAATTTATGAAAAAAAATCTAAGTTCTTTATATATAATTTAATATAATTTTTTTTGGGGTTTTTTTTTTGGTTTTTTTGGATTTTTTTTTATTTAATTATATATAATTGCATAAATTTTTCTAAAAAAGGGGCCAATTTTCGCATCAAATCATATAAAATTATATTAAAATCACATCAAATTATATCAAATTTAATGCAACTTTATATGGTTTTATCGACTCATTTTTCGCATCAAATTCTATATGAATATATATGATGTCTTTATATAATTAAATATAAACATATATAATCTTTTTTACTCGGGAAACCTAAACCTTAAACATTTGTTTTAAAAATTTTATATGTTATTATATCCCAGCAAAAAAAAATCGAAGTGGTGCAAAAAGAATAAGTGATTCACTACATATATAGTAGCTATATGTGCCGATCTTCATATTCCATAAGAAGTACTTTTATAAGCACTTCCAAAACTGCTAAAAAAATGCCAATAATAACAACTTTCACCAGTTCTTTCCTCAATGATTTAGAAGTACCATTTTCATATGTGTTTACAAATGCAATTGAAAAGTACAAATTTGTGGCACTTAAGTATTGGATTTGTTTTGTTGAATATTTTTTTTTTTATAATTTTCTCTGATTTAATAAAATGCTAAATTTTATAAATGAATTAACTTGATATGCCGCAAAAGCGAATTTGTTATGTAAATTATGTTATAAAAAAATACAGTTTCCAGATTTTTGTTAAAATTACCAAATGACTCAAGAAGTGCTAAAAAGATAACAAAAAAACTGTTAGCCATTAAAAAAGACAAGGGTTAAATATAACCAAAAAAGAGCTAAGTTGGTATTGCCGTTTAAAGGTATAAAAACTCTTCTAAAAATATACGATATCTGATTTAAAATGAGAGAATTACTTTTTTTTATCTCTTCATTTTATTTATTGGATGTTTTTTTTTTAACTACATGTATAAAAACATTTTTTTGTACACTCAAAAAATTATGTTAGTAAAATCAACTGAAAATGTCAGTTAAAATAACTACTTTGTAAGTTATTTTGGGGTCAACTACTTTTTCAGTTAAATCAACTAACAATGTTAGTTATTTTAACTGACAAAAAACAACTGACTTATGTAGTAAAAACTACTTACATTTGTAGTCAAAACAACTAAAATGTAGTAAAAATAAAAAAAATTAATATATAATTTTTTTTTTTTTCAAAACATTTTGCCGAAAAAAAAATTGAAGACCAAGTTTTTTCCAAGTTTTTTTTTTTAAAAAAAAAGTTGTGAAAAATAAAAATAACGATTTTTTTTTTTTTTGGTAAAAAAACTTTAAAACTTTTCAGAGATAAAATAAATAAAATTAACTACTTAAAATAACTGTTACTACATCACAGTACTTTTTTGTTAGTTGTTCAAAAAAACGACTTAAAATAACTAACAGAAATAGTTGTTTGATATTTTTCATACAAAAACATCTGACTTTGTAGTTGAAAACAACTAACTACTGTAAAATATACAAATAACTAACATGTAGTAACTTACATAATTTTCTGAGTGCGGGGTTGAGATTTAATCGGTTAATAATCGAATAAATTTGAATTATTCGGTTAACCGAATAATAAAAATTTTAATTGAATATAAAACTAAGAACTCTATGTACTTTTAAGAATTTTATTAATTTTATTTAAAATAAATCTTTATCCGATATGGCGAAGCTCTATAATGTTAGCCCAAATAAAGATTTTTTGAATGGCACCCTGAAAATTTACCCTAAAATTGATACCCAAATTGATACCGGGCTTAGATGCACCTCTAATAGAGTTTCGAATTCGGTACTATTATACACTCCGCATCATAACTATAGCCGCATTGCATTTTTCGGGTTGTTTAATGTTCAAGAAGTATTTTTATGAAACCTATTATGGTATATTACAGTGTTATAACAGTTCTCTTGTTTTTGTAAATTTGAGCCATCAGCTGTTTGAATTCAGAAAACGGCGACCAATAACTGTATTTGTCAGTGTTTCATAACTATAGCCGCATTTCAATAAAATCAGTTGAAATGAGTTCAAGTCAAAGTTTCGTGGCCAAATTAATTTTTTTTTTGGTAAAATTCGTTCCTCTATTAATTTTTTAACAAAATGCCACGTGGTAAATTTTTAAATGAAGTCGAACAAGTGAGAGTGTTACATTCGGCTGTGCCGAATCTTTTATACCCTCCGAAATGTAAAAAAAAATCCAGGGGCGTTTTTTTGGGAGGGGGGTTCGTGGGAGACGTTAGGGGGCACCTTCCCCTTACGATTTTGAACTTCTTCTGAGATAAGAATGTTGCATTTGCTTACCAAAAGTACAAAAAACTCTGCAAAAAATGCGTTTTTTCTTGGGTTGGTTTAGTTCTCCAAGGGGGAACTTTTTTCCCCTTGGCCCGATTTTGCCCATTTCCGAACTTAACCTGCCTAGGAATATAAGACACATTCGTGCCAAACTTCGGAAGTCTAGCTCTTTTATTTTGGACTGTATCGTGTCCTCTACACACGGACAGACGGAAAGACGGACAGACGGACGGACGGACGTCGCTTGAATGTCTTAGAATCGATCACTGATCAATAAAATATATACTTTATGGGGCCTAGACCGATATTTCGATGCGTTACACACGGAATGATAAAGTGAGTGTACCCCCATACTGTGATTGGAGGGTATAAAATGTCAAAATTTTAGCCTTTTTAGAAAGTGGTTTAAGTTATCGCGAAATTGGACGAAAAATTAAGCGATCTGACAAAGTTATCCGAAATTTTGTAAAAAATAAAAGTGGATACGGGATGAACAAAACAGGGGGTCGAAAAAAATGCTATCTGAGAGAGATTAACGCCGTATTATTAACGCTGCTAGCAATTCTATGAAAACTCTTTCGCAGATTGGTAATGAATGCGGCTTGAATGTGTCCAATTCTACAAAAAGTAGAGTCTTAAAGGAGTCTGGAACGATAACAAGACTTTTATTTTTTACAAAATTTCGGATAACTTTGTCAGATCGCTTAATTTTTCGCCTAATTTCGCGATAAATTAAACCACTTTCTAAAAAGGCTAAAATTTTGCCTTTTTCGACTTCATTTAAAAATTTACCATGTGGCATTTTATTTAAAAATTAATAGAGGAACGAATTTTACCAAAAAAAAAATTTATTTGGCCACGAAACTTTGACTTGAACTCATTTCAACTGATTTTATTGAAATGCGGCTATAGTTATGAAACACTGAGAAATACAGTTATAGGTCGCCGTTTTCTCAATTCAAACAGCTGATGGCTCAAATTTACAAAAACAAGAGAACTGTTATAACACTGTAATATACCATAATAGGTTTCATAAAAATACTTCTTGAACATTAAATAAACCGAAAAATGCAATGCGGCTATAGTTATGATGCGGAGTGTATATCAACAAGACAAATTGGTTGGTTTTCAAATTTGTTTTCTTTTATTTTTTAGGGCCGAAATTGCAATAATTTTATCGGTCGATATCTCCGTAATGAAGAAAGATATCTTAAGGATTGCAAAAGTAATTTGAAGAATACCCAGACAGAAAAATACAATCATCAAAGCATTTTAAAAGTACTCTAGATGGTGGTACAAGCGTTTCCAAAACGTCATGGTTTTTGCTTTTAGAGTGCTCTCAAAACATCCGAATGATAACGTCGTTAAACGCTCATATGATTGTTTTTCAAAGTGCTCTAAAAGCATTCGAAAGACTAAAAATTAGGTGGTTTAAAGATGCTTTATGCTAATTTTATTTGAAAATGTAGATTTTTTTAAATTACATTTTTTTTATATATTTTCTTACAATAGAGTAAAAAAATAATTGAGTTAATACAAGAGGACTTCATAATGTTTTCCCGTGCTTCCTTTTGTTAACAGAGAGGATGTGTGCCTCATTCCCCTTATTGGAATGGTACAATTATTATGTATTCTACATTATAGGTGGAAGATATAAAACATTTTTTTAATTCGTAAAAAGGTGCTGTAAAAGCACTTTTGAGTTGGTTAAACAAAGCGTCTTTAGAGCGTTTGGAAAATAGTACTTTCAAAGTGCTTTATTTTTTGTACCATCATCAATTTCTGCCTGGGATAAGTGAAGTATTTTTAGATGTGCTGAACTAATTATACATCATAAAATAATTCTCGGTTTTATAAGGTCCCGAACATTGCGAATATCTGAGTTTATGCAGTACTGTCAATCGAAAATCTAAATATCTCAAAATAAGATAAATCACTTCTAAGGCCAGATTCGGATTAAGCGCATGAAAAACTATTAGAAAAATATATACATCCACATTTAATTAATAATTCCTATTAGCTAAACTAAATTATTAAAAACACCGATTTAATCTTAACAATTTCAAGTCTAAATATTACATAATAAATATTATACATTGTTAAAAATATCGTTTTGGTTTTAATTATTATTAGTGTAAATACTAAAAAAAAACTTAAAATCAATCCCAAAAAGTCATGAAATATGTACCTATCAAGAAGTGATGAAAAAATCACTTCTAAATCACCATATAAAAATTACATAATCACATCCAAAATGCCAAGAAATATGTACTTCTAAAGAAGTGATAAAAAAAGCACTTCCAAAAGGTCAAGTTATATTAACATCCCGATCACTACTTCAGAAGTTGTGATAAAGATGTTAATATATATGTACATACTAAACACTAGTGATATTGTGTGTCACGCCCATATAAAATTCATCAGTGTTTCAGCTGAAGAAGAAGTACATCTGGTTCATAAGTTGTGGTGAATTTTGTAGTGAATGGTAAGCTCTTTTTTTGCTGGGATATAATGCAAAATTTATGAAAAAAAAATCTAAGTTCTTTATATATAATTTAATACTACTATAATTTTTTTTTTTGGGTTTTTTTGGATTTTTTTTTTATTTAATTATATATAATTGCATAAATTTTTCTAAAAAAGGGGCCAATTTTCGCATCAAATCATATAAAATTATATTAAAATCACATCAAATTATATCAAATTTAATGCAACTTTATATGGTTTTATCGACTCATTTTTCGCATCAAATTCTATATGAATATATATGATGTCTTTATATAATTAAATATAAACATTAGAGTGTCCCTTATTTTGGAAATGTTGGAAATCTTGAGACGGTACCCGCTCATTTTTTTCCTTTTGACTTAAAAATAACTCAGGAAAAATTTTACGCCCCTAGGACCACGCCTTCCCTACGCGACGGGGCCTTAAAGAGCGGGGCCTAAAAAATCATTTTTCCATACAAACCAAAAAAATTTTTTTTTTATTTTTAATTTTTTTGTTATTAATTATTATATTACTTGGTTTGCTTATTCACGACAAAAAATTTGATTTTGGAGGGATAAGTCTTTCAGCGCTAAAAAATTTTTCGCAAAAAAAAAATTTGGGCGGCCGGGGTCCTACAGTAAAAAATTTTTAAAAAATATTTTTTTTTAGTTTTGACCAGCAACGGTTTTAGTTGCTATGTTGCTTTAAATGATATATATTCCAAAAAAAAAATTATTCATATCTGTGACATCTTTATCTTTTTCGAAAAAAAAAATTTTGAGCCGTAGGAATCCTACGGTAAAAAATTTTTAAAAAATATTTTTTTTTAGTTTTGAAAAGCAATGGTTTTAGTTTTTATGTTGTTTTTAATGATATATATTCCAAAAAAAATATTATTCATATTTGTGACATTTTTATCGTGTATCGAAAAAAATCATCAATGCATTTTTTACCCTTTTTTAGAACACGATTAAGATGTCACAGATACAAAAAATATTTTTTTATGAATATATATCATTTAAAGCAACATAGCAGCTAAAACCGTTGCTGGTCAAAACTAAAAAAAAATATTTTTTAAAAATTTTTTACTGTAGTACCCCGGCGGCTCAAAATTTTTTTTTGCGAAAAATTTTTTAGCGCTGAAAGACTTATCCCACCAAAATCAAATTTTTTGTTGTGAATAAGCAAACCAAGTAATATAATAAATAATAACAAAAAAATTAAAAATCAAAAAAAAAATTTTTTGGTTTGTATGGAAAAATGATTTTTTAGGCCCCGCTCTTTAAGGGCCCGTCGCGTAGGGAAGGCGTGGTCCTAGGGGCGTAAAATTTTTCCTGAGTTATTTTTAAGTCAAAAGGAAAAAAATGAGCGGGTACCGTCTCAAGATTTCCAACATTTCCAAAATAAGGGACACTCTAATAAACATATATAATCTTTTTTACTCGGGTAATGTCTAAAAGTCTTAGAATTTTTTATAGGAAAAATTCTAGATTCTTAGACTTTTTGTACATGAATAATGTCCGAAAATCGTATACTTTCTCTTCAGGAAATCTGGCTAGGAATATAAGAATTTTTTTACGAAAAACATTTTTAAAACTGAAACATTTTTTATTAAAAGTTTTAAACAACTGGGGGTTCTTTCTAGAGGCAAAGAATCGCAGAAAATAGAAAAAATATTTCAGAATTTTAATCTTTTTTTCTTTCGAAAATTTTTTTAAAATCTAATAATTACTTGCTAAATGACCATTTTCATTTTCCCGTCAAACGTTTTCTATTGAAAATGTGTTTTAAAACCTAGCACTGTTTCTACAACAAATAAATATGTAAGCATCTGAAACGTTTTCTACACTCAAAAAAATAAAACTGTAAAGTTAGCAAAAAATTTAGTTAAATTTAACTAAAAAAACACCTGATTTTGAACCTACTAAATTTATAGTTAATTTAACAAATAATATTTAGTTAACTTTTCGTAGAATGAATGTAGCAAAAAAAACTGTAATTTTAACTAAAAATTCAGCTGAAAATTTCGTAACATTTTTTATTAGTTTAATTTAACTAAACTTTTAAACACTAACACTTCACTTATTTTTTCTTTTTTTTCACAGCATTAAGTTCAGCTTAAGTAGGAATTATGAGATTTGCATAGGAGGCTACACAAGAAATGTTTAAAATTTTTCACTTGACAAAAATGTTACAAAAAATCAGCAAATTAATTAGTAAAAATTCGTAAACTCAGTTTTAAAGTTACCAAAAAAAATTAATTCAAAATTTGTACAAAACTAGTATTTTCGTAAATTGAACTTAACTAGAAAAAGGAGTTAAAAAGCTGATTTTAACTAAAAATTTGCTAAAAAGCCAGTAAACACGAGTTAACAAAAAAAATGTTGTTAACTTTACAGTTTTATTATTTTGAGTGTATACACTGAGAAAATTATGTAAGTTACTACATGCTAGTTATTCGTATATTTTACAGTAGTTAGTTGTTTTCAACTACAAAGTCAGTTGATTTTGTTTGAAAAATATCAAACAACTATTTCTGTTAGTTATTTTAAGTCGTTTTTTTTGAACAACTAACAAAAAAGTACTGTGATGTAATAACAGTTATTTAAAGTAGTTAATTTTATTTTTTTTATATCTGAAAAATTTTCAAAGTTTTTTTCCAAAAAATAAAAATAAAAATTAAATATTGATTATTTTATTTTTACTACATTTTAGTTGTTTTGACTACAAATGTTAGTAGTTTTTACTACATAAGTCAGTTTTTTTTGTCAGTTAAAATAACCAACATTGTTAGTTGATTTAACTGAAAAAGTAGTTGACCCCAAAACAACTTACAAAGTAGTTATTTTAACTGAGATTTTCAGTTGATTTTACTAACATAGTTTTTTGAGTGTAGGAAAAATGTCTCAGAATCTTTGAGTTTTTCTGTCTCAGAATCTAAGACAATGGTTCTCAAACGGTGGGTCGCGACCCCCTAGGGGGTCGCGGAAGAGTTTCAGGGGGGTCGCGAACAAATTTGTTAAAACCTTAAATTTTGGTAAATTTAAAACACATTTTTGTTGTGTTATAAAAATATACAAATACTTTTATTAAAGAAAAATATTTTTCCCATCACTTAAGGTCCCTCCGTAATCACTGTGCAGTTGTTAATTTCTCGGGATGCCCAACACTTATTTTATTTGTGAAGTATTTTGGCTCAGTCTGAGATCTGACAGTTCGTTTTCTATCAAATTTTCGATGCTGATTCCGAATCTGGGTTCCAAATTTTTCTAGTACGTTAGGTTTTTGAGAAAATTAAAGGCAAAGTTCACAAAAACGTATTTTTGTGCATTTTAAAGAGCTTTGTTTGTAAAATTTTCGGATGCGTCTGTGATCTGACCACTTTTTTCGATTTAGTTTTTACTGCTGATTCCAAATCTGGATTCGAATAACGGATCTATTTTCGTGATCGAATAAAATTTCGATCAATACCAAACATTCGTACATAATTTAAAAAAATAACTATAATTACTCCAAATTGGACTTTAAATACTTTCTTGGTAAACATTTCTTCATTTCTGATCAGGTTTGACTGGTGTTTTTCTTTTTTTTCGGAAAAAAAAATCTATGAAGAAGTAAGGTTTGATATAAAATACCGTAGTTCGGGTCTGGTTTCCAGTTTTTTGAGAAAATTGAGGTGAAAGTTCACAAAAATTGTGTTTTTTGTTATTTTTTAGAGGTTTTTTACGTGAAATTTTTGGTATGCGTCTGGGATCTGAACACACGGTTTCGATTAATCTTTCAATGCTGCTTCTGAATTTGGTTTCAAATTTTTCCATTACTTCATGTTTTTGAAAAATTTCAGGTCAAAGTTCACGTTAATGATTTTTTTTATTGGGGGGTCGCGAAAAGTTTGAAATATTGAAAAGGGGTCGCAAAGCAAAAGTTAGTGAGAAGCTCTGATCTAAGACATTTAAATATGAAAAATATATCAAAATCTAATACTTTTTCTATGAGAAAAATGTATCACAACCTGAGAGTATTAATGTAGGAAAAATTTCTTAAAATCTGGACTTTACTTTGCAAAAAATTTTCAGAACACGAGAATTTTCTCTCGAAAAATTTTTTAGTATATGGTGCACTTATTATAATAAATAATTTCTTTAAGTTTTCAAAAATGTTTTGGATTTCTCGCAAATCATAAATTTTTTGGAACATGAAAAAAAATATGATAACCTAATTTCTGTGAATCAGTTACATTTGAGTTCAGTGGAAAGATGGTCAGAAACACATTCCAAAATATGTGCAGATATGCAAGCTTTTTCTTAAAAAATACATTTACAAAAATTGTTGGGCCCCCCAAATTAAATTCTTGATACGCCCCTGCCTATTAGAATAAACAAATTTCCCGGACATTTAAAATCGAAAGAAAAACTTTTTTGCCCTTCAAAAAAATGTCACTCCAGTCTATATTCCTATAAAACGGTATTTTGTAAACGTTGGGGCTTTAGCCCTAAAGTCGTTCATTTGATTTATACAGCAGAGTTGCGTCCACTTCTGCTGTTCAATCACACGCATTCAATCATTGTCTGGTGGCCTGTTTTAGAAACAAAAGGGAACTGTGTCTTTGTCACTATAGAGAAATGCTAAGATTCTGAATTTTAACTGGAAACGGTGTAGTAACGTCTCTGCTTATTTTAGTTAGTTTTAAAAAATAAATTGCTTAAAATAATTTCGCTGTAGCTTGTTACAGATCAATATTTTATGACAGATATGAAGAATTTTAAGAATTACTTTGTCGGTAAGTTGTTAAAAATATATGAAGTTTGTTATAATTTGCTCCTGTTTTCTGGAAAAGTTAAAAGTAAAAAAATTTCGACATGAGAGCACAGAATTCATGTGTTTTAATTCGCCTACAAATAAAAAAAATAAATAAGAATTAAAGAATGACTTATTTTTTTTCAATTTATTAACACAAAAATGTTGTTCATAACACTTGTAATCCTTAAAAATAATATTTTGAAGGAGTTTTTCTTTTGTAAAAATGCTTGAGTAGTTGTAAGACTTTAGAACTCTTGTAAGAAAAAAATTCTTTTAATATTAAAATCCACCACTTTATAAAAGTTTTGCTACTTGTTGCTACTGTCAATTTTTTTCAAAATTGTAAAGAAAATATATATAACAAGGTTTCATTCACTTTTAACGCTGTTGTAACCACCATTAAGACACTTTCAAGGTTTCCACTTGAATTTGTCAAGTATTGGCAGTTCCTGTTCATACATATATGTATGTGAATGATCGCACTGCATAAACGTATATAGTTCATTAAATATGACTCCTGTGGTTTCTTGTAGTACATATTAAAAATGTATAAAAATTCTTATACAATTTTTAAATTATTGTTTAGCTTTAAGGGTTTTAAGGTGTTCTGCTTTTTAAATTTTTTAAAGAAAAAAATCTTGAGTATGAAATTTAAAAAATAAAATTTCAGTTTCTTTTAAAAAATTTCACAAAAAAATACTTGTGTCCTATAAATGGCGCCAAAATATTTCTTTTGAAGAAAAATAAAAATATTTTTCTTTTTTTAGTGTCATTTATCATTTTTTACCATTCCTTCATTAATTACCACCTTGTTTTTTGTGGTCGTTTGCTTTAATCAAATCTTAAGTTTCCATAAACCTCTTTAAAGCGCACGCGTTTCATTTCATATTTTTTATTTCTACTGTGTGACATGATTAACGTTTAAATGCCCATTGGCCTTTTCTCTTGTTAATTTTGCTGTTTTTCTGTATGAAAACCCACTCTACGCCTTCTTTTTATCTGTATTCCATTTCATATTTACAATTGCAAATTGATTCTTGTCCTGGCATTAAGGAAAATATGCTTAACAACAATTGTTAAGCTACTGTTTTAACTTGTTTCTTTTCCATTTAATTTTTTTGTGTGGGACCCTTAAGGGGCTCCACATCTTCAGATAATCACAGGCTGTGGTCTGGTTTTGCTTAGTTTATGTTAAAATAATGCAAAATTGAAATTTTATTACTAGGTAGAGGTTAAAATTTTATTGATTGTCGTATGTGTTGTTAATAACGATTTGAAAATGTGAATTTAAACCCAGTTGGTAAATGTTTCTTTGAAGAAATTCCCATGAGGAAATTTAACGAGATACTATTAAAAACCTAAGGACGACTTCTATAACAATGACGATATCAATAGGTTCTTTTGATTTATCCATGTTGTTGAAACATTCGTCTGTCACGATGAATCTGCTTTCTTTCTTTCCGGTTTGATCTGTTTAGATCTAATTAGAACAAAAAGATTTGCTCAGATTCAATTATACACAATTATTATAATAAGATCCAAATAGATTATATCAGATCTAATTAGGGTTTCTAAATTCCCGGACTTTTTCAATTCCCGGGAAATCGTTTTAAAAAAATCGTATTCCCGGGAATTCCCGGGAATTTTTTAATTAAAACAAATTTTGAACTTTATCATATAAAAATTATTATATTACAAATTATGGTCGTATTTTCCAATTTAAAACCATTTTATATGTCTTCTTTTGTAAAATAGTTTTATTAACCTCTAAAATATACGTAGAAAGTTCATAAAATCTATTTTTTTGTAGAAATATTGGACCTTATCAAAGTTTTAGAATTTGCTTTGACGTATTTCCACTCCATACAAAATTGTTCACAATTCGAAAAATATGTATAACTATCCGATTTTGCATCACATGCGGTCTTAATAACTTTTTGGAAAATTTTTCTAATTTTGACTACGCCAACCGTAAGAAAATTAAACTTTCGAATTAATAAAATTAATTAGTTTAAGGCATTCCTGCCAAAATGAGAACACCAATGTACATACTATGTAGCCATTGTAACGACGTGTTTCACTGCTGCGGCCAAGGTTCGTTACAAAATATTTATTTTTCACGACGGATAGATATCAGGCTTTTACTTCATATATGAAATTTTAAGCTGAAAACTAGGTTTGTTATATATTCTTTAAAATATTGATATTTTTTGTTTAAGTACTGTAAAGATTGATATTCTGAATATGAAATACTAAATTTCGAAAAGAAGAAATCATTGGAATTTTAGATAAAAAAAAAAGTTTGCCAATTTGCAACCAGCATTTAAAGTGAAATTTAGTTTGATTCCGTAATTTGTCACGCAATCGATTAAAGAAAAATAATTATAAGGCCTAAATAATATGCAATCTGAAGCATACTTACTAGTTTTCCTTTAAAAATTTTAATTCTTTCAAAGTTTTAATGTAATTTTTAATAAATCATTTAAGATTGTGTTAAAAATGTGTAAATTAAATATATTTTTATTAAAAAAAATTAGAGACAAATTCCCGAAATTTCCCGAAGAAAAAATCCCGGGATTTTATGAAAAATATTTCCCGGGAATTCCCGGGAAACTTTTCCCGAATAGAAACCCTAGATCTAATCTTTCGGCTGTAGACAAAATCAAAAACCAAAGAAAAATCGCCCAAAAAGAAAATGAAAATTCACCCAAAAATTTTTTATACAAATTTGGGCCATAATTCTAAGAAAAGTTGGCTGTAGGCAAAATCGCCCAAAGAAAAATGACCCAAAAAAGAAAACGAAAATTGGCCCAAAAATTTTTCATACAAATTTGGGTCATATTTCATTTGAAAAGTTACCCAACATTTTTGGGCAAATTTTCATAGTTTTTGGGCAAAATTTCGAAATTAAAAATTGGGTGATTTTTCATTACGAAAAATTACCCAAAAATTATATATGAAAAATTGCCCAATTTTATTTTGGTTGTATTTTTTGTTAAAATCTTAAAATGTCAAAACTGAAATATGTATGTCACAATAAATCAGTATATTATTATTTTTAGAAACAGTAAACGCATATCGTGTTTTTTATACCCTCCACTCTAGTGATAGAGGGTATATATAAGTTTGTCATTCCGTTTGTAACACATCGAAATATTGGTCTAGGACCCCATAAAGTATATATATTCATGATCCTTGATCGATTTTAAGTCGATCTAGCGATGTCCGTCCGTCCGTCCGTCCGTCCGTCCGTCCGTCTGTCTGTCTGTCCGTTGAAAACACGCTAACTTTTGAAAGACTTTACGGAGGCTCCTGAAGTTTAACATATATGTTCTCCATTTACCGGGTCAGGTTGGTATTGCAATCCAGCGAAATCGGTCCAGTGGTTCAAAAGTTATGAGCAAAAGAGTAAATTTCGGCAAGGGTATTTTTCGAATTTACAAGATTAAAACCACTATAACTTTCGAATGACAATTCTGAGGGGGCTGAAGCTGAGCATATATATTTGTCGTTCCACAAGAAAGTTTGGTTTTGAATTTCAGCAAAATCGGTTCAGTGGTTCAAAAGTTATAAGCAAAGCACTCAATTTCAGAGTTGTTTCACCTTAAATTGTTGAAAACTTGTTAAACAAGTTTTAAAAGCATGGTGAAATACCAGTTTAGTAAAACTTGTTGTTGTTTGTTTTCTTGTGGTGGGGTGCAGTTTAGTTGTTAGACAAGTAAATATTTTTATTGTTTTTGTAACTGTATGTAACGGCGTATAGTTAGAATTTTTGGAGAAAAAAATCAAATGAAGTAAAATTAAAAGAGGGAATTATGTGAAATATTTTTTTTTGTATTGCATATAGGTACACAGAAAAAAATATCGTAAAATCAAAAGTAACCAAACAAATTGTTAACAACTAAATACTAGTTCAACAACGTTTTTAATTGTATCAACAATGTATATTGTTAATGTGACAATAATTCATTTTTATTTTAATAATAACACAGACACTTTATAAACTCATTTAATCAAGCAAACATATATGTGACGATAGCACGGTGGTAGTGTGCCAGACTCGAATCATGAAGGTTGCGGGTTCGCCGCTAGTTTGCGAAACACTTTTTTTTTTTTTTGTGATTATTTTTTGTTATTCTATTTAAAATTTTTTAAACATGTTTGAAGCCACATTATTATTTATTTTTAAATATAATGCCACATTTTTTATTACTGTAAAAACAGCAAAGAGTACACACTGATTCTACAGACACTTTACGTACACATTTAGTCAACTATAAATATATATGAGGAATAGCACGGTGGTAGTGTGCTAGACTTGTAGCACGAAAGTTTCGGGTTCGATGCCAGGTGCCGGCGGAAATTTTTAAATTTTTTTTTTTTTTAGCTTAGATTTTTTTTTCAATTTGTTTTTAGTGTTTTTTTAAATATGCTGTTTAGTCAAGTATAAATACATATGGGGATAGCACAGTGGTAGTGTACTAGACGCGTAGCATTAACGTTGCGGGTTCGATGCCAGTTGTCGGTGGATGATTTTTTTTTTTTTATATTTATTTTTATTTTTAGTTTATTTATTTCTATTTTTAGATTATTCTATTTTTAGATTTATTTTTTTAAAAAAGTTACAATAGCCATTGTTGTATTGACAATATCCAATGTAGGCTCAGTTTCAATTAAATGTTTAATTGTATTAACAATAAAATTAATTGAATTGACAACTTTTTTTTTCTGTGTATAAAACAACAAAAATATTTTACAAAGTAATTTTGTTACTCAAAGAAATTGTACACTAAAAAAAATATTTACACTAAAAAAATGTTACACTCAAAAAAAATGTATACATATTTTTTTTAATGAAATGCCACACTCAAAAAAAATGCTGACAGTCAAAAAAATTTTACACTCAAAAAAATTTGATTGATTAAAAAAAAGTTTTACTCAAAATAATATATTTCTAATAAAAAATTTGTGATGCAATTTTTTGAAATTTTTTTAGAAAATTACTATCAGATGACATTGTGGAGGGTATTCATAGATTCGACCAAGTCGAACTTAATTTTTATACTTGTTTAGCTTGTTTTTGCTTTTTTACAGCTCTTTTCTACTTATTTTTGAATTATTAGAATATTTTAGCTTTTTTGTTATTAATAATTTAAAGGTAAACAAAAAATATTATTTATATTTTTATTTTTTCCAAAAAAAATTTCGAAGATTATAAAAAAAATATTGAATGCCAATTTATTTAAAATTACTTTTTTCTTATAAAGAAATCCGATGATTTCAATTTATTTTTTTATGTTTTTATGGAAGACATAAAATTTTATAGACATCCTATAATATTGGACGTTTTTGATGAAAATCCACTTATGGAAAGAGCTTTTTTTATAATTTTTACTGCTTATTTTAATGTTTTTTCCAGCTTTTTTTAAGAGCTTAAAACGATGTTTTAAGTGCTTATTTTTGGTTACCCTAGTTATAATTTAACATGCTTTTCAAACTTGTATAATTTTAAAGCAATGCTTTTCAAACTTGTTTAGTTTAAAAAGCACTAGTAACTTAAAAATTACACTCGAAAAAAGTTTTACACTCAAAAAATTTTTTTTTTTTTTTTACAAAAATGACACTATTGTGTGTACATACGTACGTGCATTCACTCAGAAATATTTTTACAGTAAAAAAAACATTACACTCGAAAAAAATCTTACACTCAAAAAAAAATTTCTGTGTCGAAACAATGCGTCAACTAGCGCCCCATCCCGCTGTATTAAATAGCGTTCCGGTACCTATTTGAAACTACACATTTGGGCGTAGTTTGTACCTATGTGGGGAGCGAGGCCTATCCAACCTCTGCCTTTCTATGGGTCAAGAACCCGGTTGTATATACGCAACTCCACGATGAGCAAACTGCTCTAACCGCGATTTGGGTCCAAACCACAACCACCACGATACTCCCCGAAGGGCCGTACCCAAAAAACCAGACAGCATCTCAAAGAGATACAGGGGCCTCTGGTTACCCGTGGTACCAGATTATTGTTTCCGGTCAGACTTTGTAACAAGCTACTACCAGTTGAGTTCCAAAGAACTCAGGACTGGTGGCCCGCACACCAAAACACACACGCATTCAATCGTATAACCCGCCAATGTCCTGCGAAGCAATACAGATCCGAAAGATCGACCTAAAACAACTATGCTACCAAAGCCTGCTTCCTACGGAAAATTTTTGCATGCCATTTCAGAAATATTTCTAATGCGTTCCGCTGAGGTGAGCACTTGACTCACATACCAGCCGTCGGCACCTTAAAAGATTCCCATACCAACCAAGTCACGAATGTCCGAGTAAAACGGGCACTCGCACAATACATGTTTCCAATTCTTAAGATTGGCACCACAGCTGCAGCCGGCAGTGGCACTAGGACCACGCTCATGCAAAAATGCATTTAACGACCCATGTCCTGTGAGTACAAAGCCAAGGCTAAGGCTGAAGCTGAAGTCCGGGCGATCCACCACAAACAGGACATCACAAATAAAGCCATATGTTACTCTTTTATTCGTGCTAGTATCCCATCGCTGCTGCCACTCCGTGACGACACAGTCATCCAAGAGAGCCCTTAGATCCCGACCGGCAAGCCAGTCAGTAGGCAACAATTCTAGCCCCTTCCTCTACTTGTAGGCGATAGAACGACACTTCACCTTCAAATCGAGCGGAGGAACATCCATCAAGACCTGCAAGGCGTCCGTAGACACTGTGCGGCACAACATCATGCAGACCATCATCACCGTCTGAACAGAAAATATCCTGCGAGAGCTCGCAGCAGACGTGGCCGTCCGATACCATACAGGCGCACCATAAGTTGCACAGGCAACAAATAGCCCACCATAGATGACACGAACGGCACGCCTACTGAGGCCCCAATCACAACGTAGCACCTGACGCAGTGAAGCAACTACTGCGGTCAACTTGTCTTTCACATCATAGATTTGAGCTAGGAAATTCATTCTTTCAGACTTTGTTATCACCAGATATTTGACTTTCGTCTCATACCGGAGGCTAACACTATCGTTGACTTTCACAGATTGATGTCGACTGTGTGAGAGGATGCCTTTCAGCAACATCATCACAGTCTTGTCCATTGCGACCCCGAAAACAGATTCTACTACCCCACTCACATACGACACGCATTGCGTCCTCGGTCCTTCTCTGAAGCTCAGCTCGCGAATCACCTTCAAGAAGGGTGAGCAGATCGTCCGCATAAGCACAAGTCTTATGCGCGTGTCCGAGTTCTACCAGCAGAAGATCCATCATGAGATTCCACATATGTGGACCACAGATGAACCCTGCGGACAACCACGAATAACATAGACCCACACATTCTCCCTGACGCCAATGACACCCGCCCTCCTCTCAGAGAAGTAACTCTCCCAGAGTTTGGCCTCGCGACACCCTACATGCCGCAATCGATCTAAGACTACCGGCCAACTAAGGTGATCAAATCAACAAATATGCCAAGGACATATTTGCTCATGCTTTCGCCGACAGATGTACTAACGTACATCCATGTATCTTCTATGCATCTGTCCTTACGGAAACCAAACTGCCAATCGCACATGTCGACATTCATTCGCCGTATCATGATCCTCTTCAGCACTTTTCCAACCGCTCTATCTGGTGACCTTAAAAGCACCACAACCTGTGCAATTTGCAAGTAGAGAGCATCCAAGTATTCAGGAACGGCCTTCCAGATGTTTTTACACATCACTCCGGTCATTCCGTCCATACCCGGGGACCTTCCACTTCTGACCAACGACACACTGCTTTCGACCTTACTTCGATCCAATATTGGCGGCGCCGGCAACATCTCGCTAGAGGCATCGACAACACCATCCGCCCTCGGAAAGAATGTGTCCAGCAGTACACTGACACACTGCTGCCATGTTGTTAACGTATTACCGTCAACCTCAAGGCCGCAAACGTCGATCTGCCGATTTCTCCTACCACGACACAACTTGTAAACGTTCCTCCACGGATCGTCCCTGTTGTCAGAGACGAAACGGCGAAAGCTACCCTCCTTTGCACGCACGATTGCTAATTTGTACTCGTACAGAGACTGCCTGAAGGCAGCTCTGTGCTCTTCCAAATCGGACGCCTCATTCCGTCTGGTCCTCTGGAATCGCTTTTTGAGTACCCGAACGGAGCGACGCATGTACGTGAGCTCACGTGTCCACCACACAGTCCGTTTTTGATTTGTCTGGCGACATCTCCCCATGACTGTATCATTCACAGTAACCATGGTATCACCTAAGTAGTCCACCTGCTTATCGACACTGAATTGCTCGAAACGACTTAAAGGCAACGATTGCACCTCAAGTCGAAACAATTCCGCGTAGGCCATCCAGTCGATGCCGCTTTTCCGCAGCGCATAACGGACATTGTCGGCTGGACCTCTAACCGATAAGTGAACTCAACCTCTATGAGATTGTGATCACTTACACAATGCCGAGTCGAGAAACTGCGCATTGCTGCCAAATTTGCAGCAGTCACGTCGATATCGCTGCTGCCCATAGGGCCGTCAAACGTATACAGATCACTCGGCTCATTCAACGTACCGATCCCGTGGGATATTATCCATTTAGTCAGCATCTCGCCCTAGTGCGGTACAGATGTCCGGTATTAAGCCGCGCCATTTTACTGAACCACATAGGGGATGATGAGTGCGCATCAATCCCAAGGATCAGCGGAAAGCTACTCACTTGTAGTAGCACCGCATCCATATACGTTATATACGGCTCTGGATCAACAACGCCTGCGTTTATCGGACAGTACTCCGATATCATCAGATGATCCGAAGCCCTACCCCGAAACGCGCAATTACGACCATTCGGTACGTTTCTGCACTGTCTTTGTCGGTGACCCTCCTCCCCGCAACGACGGCACACCTTATGCTTCACGTGACACTGACGCGCCATATGATCGAACCCGAAACAGCGGAAGCAGGCAGGCACCGGGTCGAGTTCGCGCACGCGAAAACTGAACCACTTTATGTAGCAGTGGCCGGCGTCTAAAAGGGCGTACATAGCAAACGATATCACCCTCGAGGATGACGTCCATCGTTCCATTTGTGGCAGAATTCCACGGCTTGCTTGCAAATCATTTAAAACGAACCGAGAACAGGTTACAATGCCCGTATTCTCGTTGTAGCGACAAAAGATTTTGGTGGGAATCGAACCCCAGACCTCCTGTTTCAAAGGCTACCAGCTATAGGGACCTCCAAGTAAAAATTATTAAATATCTAAAAAAGCTTCAAAAGCCTACATGTTGTTGCAGCAAACTTTCCCAAAAAACTTATGTTGGTTGCCACCCATCTAATGCTATTGAACGTCAAAGTAAGTGAGATATTCCAAAAAATCAATATGACTTGACGACTAAGGACACAATTCATAGTATCGACAATATTGAATTACTTACTTTGCCAATTAGATTAAGTACTTTCAATGGTAGTTAAATATTGGAAACATAAAATTTAATACCTGCACATGTCAATATAAATTTCCAAAGAACTAGAAGAGTTAAAACATGTTTCTTATTACACAGATTACATACTACACACATTTAATGATGATTTGACAAATAAACTTTTAGATTTCTAAAATGATAACAATTATTTTAAAAAATTATTTCAACACTATGCTAAATTTTATATAAATTTTTCAATCCATCTTCATTTATCTACATAAAAAAAATAAATGGTTCTAGAAATCCTAGAAGCAATTAAATCAATTAAATCATTAAATCCGGAAATGTTATAAAAACTTAAGAAAATTTTATGCAGATTAACAGTTTATTTACTGTTGGTAAACATTAATGATGACCACGATGTGACGTTAACCATGATAATGTCCATGATGATGATGATGCTTTCAATAAAGAATGACCACGACATTACAAATCTTTGTTAACAAAACTAATAAAATCAACACTTAAAAGTTTTAATTCTGAAACGTCAAAACATATGCTAATTATCGGTCATCAAACATACACTCCAACTCTCTAACTCAACACGCAAGAAACTGTCTGTATATATTCTGGTACAGAATTGTTCATGCCACAAATACTTTGTGATACCAAATATCCTGTAACTGTGACTTTGAAAAAAAAACTATGCTGACAACCGCAAATCTTACGATGAAATGTGAAACAAAGTTTTTAAAAGTTTCCATCTAACAGCAACAACAAGTGAGTAGAGTGTATGAATGAAATAAAAGTAACTGCAGCAAAATGTGGCATAAATGTCGTAAACATCACATGAAATGTTTATTGTTGATACACTAACTACTTGAGTTGGAGACTTAAGGAAATTTAACAGAAATTAAACAAGCAAATCATCAAATGATACAAGACAGTTCAACGTCATATTAAGATAGAATCAAAGACATTGAGCAAAATTGACGAGTAGAAGTGAGTTTGATTTCAAGTTTGGTAGCAGAATAACAAAAAATAAGCAAAACTGAGGAGATGGATTTCTCGGAGTAAGATATGGATTGTAACAAAAATTTAGAAAAAATGACTTTAAGCTAAAACTCTTTTAACTCAATTTAATGATAACCTTTGGAAGGTTAATCACGCTCAAGCTTTCCTCAAGACTCATTTCCTAAAATTTAAGATAGAAAATTTTACTTTAAGCTAAAACTCTTCTAACTAAATTTAATTATTACTTAAAGAAGGTTAATCACACACTCATTTCCTAATGCTATGTAGATGGATTTGAAAGCTAACATATGAAGTGGCGAAATTCTTCATCACAGACTCACAACTGGTGCCAAACCTTTTTAATATAATTAAAAATGTAACTCTGAAAAAAAGAGTACGTACTTTTGTAATAATCATAATCAACTCGCGAAACTTGCGGCAGATGGCACAGGTACCACCATAATGCTTTCACCGCCACTCCAAAATTACAAACTAAAACGAAATTCCCTTACTGCCGCCTAGGCAAATCTAAAATGGAGGGAACTTGGGACAAGTCGTATAATCAGAATTTTGTGGGCATGCTATGATTTAGGAAGGACTAAATTCTTACTTTCACTTACAAGAATAGAATGTCGTATGTTGACAGGTTTAATAATTCCCGACTGTCTTGTCGGGAAACATGAGTCTTATTACGGACGCAAGCTGCAATAGGTGCGAGACACCAGGCCTCGAGGAGACCATTGAACACATCCTGTGTCACTGCCCGGCTTTGGCACGAACTCGACTATCAATTATAGGAAGTTTACAGTTCAAGACTTTGGAGGAAATAACGAGTATAGACCTGAACAGTTTAAAGCAATTCACAATAAAGGTCAATGTATAAGCGGAAAAAGTTTTGTGTTATCGCCATGGAATAATTGGTCTATGCGGAGTGCCGATCTGGCACCGCTACCCTAACCTATCCTTTGTAATAATCAAAACAATTATCGAAATCTTGTATAGAATACCTCTTTCAGTAAACAAGAAATTTCTTAATTTCAAAATTCTTAAACCCTGTTCTGCTAAAGAAGCCAATGAGACACCGTGTAGGTAATCCAGGTCATCGACAAATCATAGCCCCAAATGCTTAAGGCGGCGCTTCATCAGACCCGGACATTCACATCAAAAGAGTTTCACTGACTCCTCCTCCATTTCCTCAGAACTCCTACAAATGTCACTTTCAGAGACTCTCACATGCACGGCCAGTTGACCGATTATGCAGTGCCTTATCAGTACTCCTACTATTAGGCTTACCGTCCGTTTGCCAAAAGTAAGAAGAATTTCTATTCTTTGATATCCTATCAATTTCGTTCATCAACTCCAATATGTGAACCGAGATTTTAATTTTAACCCATTCCTCACTGACTCAGAGCCATTTCTCGCACTTACATCAGTCAATTCATTCCCTTTAACCCCACTATGTTCAGGGACCCAGGCTAGCTTGACTATGTACTAACTGATTCGACGAAGGGGTTTTATACAGTTCCTTTCGATTTTCGATTTTATAGTGTTTGATTCTAATGCCTTGAGAGCTGCAAGACTGTACAGAATAATGTTGATGGCGTAAGTACATATATCCCATGTCATCATCATTTGCACAGCTTTAACAATTGCAAGAACCTTAACCTTCACCTTAACTTCACTTTTCCGAAAGTCTCAATGAGGCCAGGATATCAAGGCATTCAGAGTATACTCCCGAAACCATACCCATTTCCCTCTTCGATCCATCCGTAAAGATTGAGATCGCATTCTGTTTAACAGAGTTTTCCACACAGTCTTCCCTAGTTGGTAATTAGACTTTGAAGGTTCTGTAAAAGTTAATCTGTGATGAGATATAGTCGGTTTTCTGTTCCAGTTCAGTCCCGCCCACCGAAATTAATATGGTCGAGTGTCCCCAAAAGCGTTGCCGATACCGATTTTGCTGCTGTGCTCTTTTTAACTCGAACGATTTGCATCATTCAGACCTTTGGAAAAGATTGTGATTTAGAATCTTGACGAGCTAAGAAATATTTACGATGTTTGACTTCCCAGCTTTTTTACGATCCTTAAAGATAGTTTTTGGGTATTAAGAAAAATTTTGTTGAATTATTTAAAATCTCAAGAAATTTGTTAGGTTCGTAATGTTTTAGATTAATAGTTTTATAATCTTTAAGAAAGGTGTTTTGTTTATAATATTAAAGACCTCATAAAAGATTGATGTTAAAGACTCTTCCAAAACTCTAGATGAATTCACGAGTAAGAATTTTCTTTAACTCTAAAGATTAATATTTTCTTAGCTCTAAAGGAAGTTCCACGATTCAAGACTGTCCAAACCTCAAGAAAGCTACTTGATTCACAACATTATAAATCACAAATCTGAAACACTAGTAAGAAGGCTAAAGATATCGGGAGATATCAAAATATAAGGATCTTGCAGATACCCCAAGCTTGAAATCAATATTACAAAGTAAGGAAGATTTATTATTTACGACCTTTAATTCATCAGTAGGTACGTGATTTATAATTCTCAGATTTCCGTCCTCTATTTCCATCCTTTATTACAAAACAGAAACCTACTTCAAAATCCCTTACAAAACTGTTGATATTATAGAGTTTTGAGTCGCAGAAACATCGACTAGAAATCTCTTTACATCAAGAAAAAAATAATGCTTTAGACAGCTAAAAAGATCTAACAATCTTAAAGTTATAAAGAATTTGAACGATTTTGAAACTTCTGATCTCTAATTTCTTCTTTTAATACTTCGAGTTCTCTCAAAACATTTCCGAATGGGATTGTCCCTAAACGTAAAGGCTCTTTCAGATTCATAAATTTTGTGCGTCTGGGTTTTTCAAAAATCGCAAAATTTGACTTATTTCGATTAAGAATGTTCATACCTTTAGAAAAATATAATTCCGGACAGCAAACATATATTGCCGGTAAACGTTCTTCAGTTACTCAGGTATATCCAAAATCTAGAATAAATTTCCATGTAACAGAACGATTTAAATTTTCTTGACTGACGATTGACTTCCAGAGTTTATCGAAAAATTAAGGCCTTTCTATTGAGAGAACGGTCATGTTGGTTCATTATAGGAAGCCCGTTCTCGATCATCTATTTCAGTAGTTCAATATCAACTAAAATAACAAAATTGAATAAGTGACCGATTGAGCTGATTGAACGAAAAGGCTTAACGAGCTAAAGGGAGAGAACAAGTTCAAATCGTTCAGGGAAGCAACTATTTCAATTGACCCATCTAAGAATATAATTCTTATACTTTGAAACTGTTTCAAGAAACACCAACAATTTAGGTCCTTTCAGAACTAATAAAGGTTCACGGATTTTTTCTTAAATAATTACAAAATTGTACTCTAATATGTTTTGTTTATTAAATTCCAAATTGAAGATCCAAACATAATGTTCTTAAGACCCCATAGTAATCTCACAATAAAAGTTCTTAGGGATGTGTTAATAGTTTTAAGTTTCAAATGCTAGGATACCTAATGATGAGAGACCATTAAAACCACATGACAGAGCTCTGATTTCCCATTCTCGTAAGCAAATTGTAATTGTTCTCCCAGAGTCCTACAACATCGGAACACATGATTTAATGCTACAAAACATTCGAACTTTTGTGTATAGGAACTACAACCTCGATTAAGATTATTGTATACCCTGAAAAATATAAGTGATAAAGCACAAGTCAGACATCAAAAATATTATGCGATTAAAGATATTCATTACTCAATGAACAATTTAGTTTTTGGATTTTCTTGACTTCAAAATAGATTAATTAAGGACGTTCTAATATACGATACAACTTCTAAAATAATAAATCAAAGAAATATTCCGTATTAAAGATATTTCATACCTCTAAAACGAGCAACAGTTATGACTTAAGATCTTCAAATTTGAAATACCAATAGTTATGGATCTTAAAAATCTTAAGAAGCTTCTACTCCTCTGGTAAAACACTCAATTAACAGTCCTACAACAAAGGAGCCCACGATTTTCTGCTGTAAAACGTGCGACGGGTCAGAATTTGTTGATTCCTTTTTCAATCCGTAATAAGGTTTTCAAATTTCCGAAACAACAATTGCTTTCGAGATAAATCCAGAGATCTTCTATCTTTCTGATTAAAAGAAACTCATCAGCGGATCCTAATTTTATGCTTCATACTTTCAATCCGTTTAATAATTTCTTCTAACGTCTGAAGATCTTCCATCACAATGAAAGTTCTCTCCTCGGCAGACCTTCCTTTCTTAAAATCTTATATTATTTCCCTGAAAAGATGTTAATGCTTCACTGGATGGCTGGCTGCCTGGATGGCTTAGTTGGATGGTGCCATTCTCTCAAATTACACACACTAATAAATTAATGCCAAAATCATCAACACACTGATTTCACTGATGGCTGTTTGCTTTTTTTGTTGTTGTTTTGAAGAGTTCTCTAACCAAATAATCCCACCAGCAATCATTATGAACGACTTTATAGTAAGCGGCATATAAACTACGGATGATGATGATGTTCTTGATGATTATGAATTTGTAACAGAGAAGCATACACCCTGTTGTGTAGAACACCACAGTTTTGAGTATAATTAAAAAAGAAATCACTACTATTTTGGAATGTTTTATAAAGAGTTACCAACTTTTTTTATTTTCTTGGGGACTTATTAAAACTGGAATTGTTTTAAGGAGGTTCGTTAGGAAGGCAATAAAATGGAAAGAGGGAATTCAATATACACTTGATAGAAAAATTGACGCATAAGCTCCAATAACCTAACGGAGTTTTAAGGATGGCATACGTTCTTAAATCTGGAAGGAATTTTTAAACCCGCAATAATGAGGTTTATGATATTCACGTCAGAAAGATACTGACAAAAGAAAAAGGGGGATTTGACAACTGCAATGATTTACGGCAACTTCAAAAAATATTTTCTATTCTGGAAACTGAATTTCTTATGTACGTGTACCTATCGGAAGAGTCACTATAAGGATCTCACAGAAGTTATGACAACCTATTAAAACAGATTAGACCTCTTTTAGACCCCTAAAGATACCAGCACATATCATTTAAGATGTAGAGGTCTGTAAGACCAATAGTTTAGGATCTTAAAAACGAGACCTCTGATAGATAAAGCCGATGCAGAACCAGATATATATCTAATATCAGAATTGAACCAGTAGAATTTCGGACTATACTAGTGAAACATGATTTGTGCAACTGCAACCAAAAAATTCTGAAAATCACATAAATAACTCGACTTTTGAAGATTTTATAAACCATCTGAAGTTTTGTTGTTTAAGGTAGTTGGCAACTTTGTTTATAGTTAAGAATTTCACCAAAGAACCTAATGTATATACTTCCAGCTATCATCACTGTAAACTTTTTTTTTATTATTATTGGTGTTGTTGTTGCAGTTATTATTGTGAACTTAAGGCATGGGCTGTTAACGTGCTCTCACTTACCGTATGGCTGCTGTAAAAGAAGCCGTTTCTTTATTTTATGATGTGCTCCCGCAGTGAATTGAGTCTTACTTTTTTAAAAGAAAATATGATTTCAGAATTCTATTTCGTTTTATTTTTTGCGCGCGCTAAGTTTAAATAAGCCACTCTACAACCAACATCAACAAAAAACGAAAAAAAAAAAAATATTTTTTTTTTTGCAGTTGATAATGATGCGTAGTGATGCCAACACTACTTTGAGATTTTAATACTCTGATGATATGTTGCTTTTTATTTGTATTTGCTGGTTTGTGTGCTTTAAAACAACAACAAGTATTTTTTTCGTATAATTTTTTGATTTGAGTTCTTAAGAAGATTAAATTTAACGCGCCATATTATTATCAATGTCAGTTAGTTTCTTTTTTTCGTTGGTTCTTGAGCAGCAACAGCAACAAGAACATTGTCAGGAAGCAGGCAGTGGAAGCAACAACAGCAGCAGTAACAATTCTTACACATTCACTGGTCATCAACACTAAGGATTTGTTGCCAAAACTACCCTTCTTTACATCACTTGCTGCTGCCATCTTCCTCTGTTGCTCTTATTCTCTCGCAGTATCCATCTGGTAAACATACAATGTTAAGCTTTATAAATTCATATGTCTGAGTACCCTACAAAGATGAATATAAACTTTAATGCTGATATGTCCTAAATAATCAATTGGTTAATGTATCTCTCAGAGATCTTCCACAGCAACAAAAATTGAGCACTGATCTTTCATGACTTCACAAATATCCAGGATTTTGATCCTTTAAACCTCAAGAGCGAATAAACTTCCATAAAGTTATCGTTTCCATTAGAAAATCTGATGAATATATTCTTTTTTGATAGTGTCCTTATCAACCAATGTTGACCCAGTCCGATAGTCTCTCGATTCCGGGTTTTACGATTTTGGTTTGTAGTTCCAATTGTTTGCAATCTTAAGGATCTTACGGACCTCAAGAATGATTAAAAATTAAGATGCTTAAAGCTGATCTTACGGATCAACAAGATTAACTTATAATCTTACCTGACCCAACAATTATCGAGGATTTAGAATATTTTGTTGATCCTGCCAACTACCCAAACAAATTCCGCATTAAAGATCTTTTAGATCTCTAGGAAGGCCAAACATTATGATAAAAGATTTTGATGTCTGTCCAATTGTTTGCGATCTTATGGGTCTTATGGACTTCAAGCACGATTAAAAATTAAGACGCTTCCATGGCTCTACCAAGAATGGTTGATCTCGCAAATCATTTAGATCGACTTATGATCTTACACGACCCAATATTTATCCAGGATTGAGAATCATTACATCTTAATAACGAGGTCTTTTAGAAAACCTCTTGCCATAAATTTAAGATTACATGTCTTTTGGAACCAATGAATAATGATCACCACAAATTACGAATCAGAAGGATCCTCCTAAGAATGATTCAAGATTAAGAAGATTCTATTTCTCTAGCAGAAAATACGTTTTTTTCCAGATCAATAAGATCGATTTATGATATAACAAGACCCAAAAATTATACAACATTAAGAATCCTTGGATGTCAATAACGAGGTCTATTAGAAATTCTGTAACCTATATTATTATTATTATTATGACATGTTCGAAATATTATAAATAAAATTAAGAACTAAGTCTATTCACTAAAAGTTTCCTTTCATCTCTTTTTCTGGTTATGTACCGAAGTTGGTCAAATGTTTTGTTCGTCTCATTCGAGCTCTTCGCAGCACACAATAACCTTGTGCAACTTGTGAATGAACTAACACACATTCCGTGTGAAGGGCAGTTTCGTAATACCCTCGACCTTTTTCTCACTTCGCATCCTGACAAATACGAAGTTGAGCTATTTGCGCCTCTAGGAAACGCGGATTATAACGTCATTTCTGCATCCTTTTCATTTTCTGACCTTCGTAGTGCTTCAAAACCAGCAACGAAGCGATCAATTTTTGTTTATGAAAAGGCTCGTTGGGCTGAGCTTAACGACTTCTTTCAGCATTTCAACTGGAAACTTTGTTTTCTAGACGACAATGTTAACGCTGGGGCAGAAATGATAGTAAACGTGATAATGCTGGCAATGAAATTATTTATTCCATCCAAGCCAATTTCGACTAAACCAAAACATAAGTGCCGGTTTAATCAGACATGCAGGAATGCAGTCAGATCCAGGGAGGATACGTTCAGTAATTGGCGTAATGACAAAAATCTAGTTACTGACACGTTACGTAAACACACGAGAAACGAATGTGCCACAGTACTCAGGCGAGAAAAACTTCCCAACGAACAGTGTCTGCGTGCTAGGGTCCTTGCTGCTCCGCGGGGTAGTAAGACCTTTTGGTCATTTGTTAAAAGGGTTAAGAATAAAACTAGTTCATCCATTCCAACCCTTATAATGAACCTGAAAGCCAACCTTTTTGCTGACATGTTTGCAAGGAATTCGTACTTGCCGGAAAGCAATCAACCACCGCCCGAACTTGAGAGGGTATCCGTTACTATGTCTAAGATATTTTTTCGATCGCGTGCAGTTAAAAGGGTCCTTGAAGATCTCAATATAAATAAGTCCCCGGGGCCGGATGGTGTAACGGCTGTAGTTTTGAAGAATTATTCATTGTCGTTGTCTCGTCCTTTTGCTCGTACCGGGCAGGAGTTTTTCCCTCTTGCTGGAAGGTGGCCAACGTCCAGCCAATACCAAAAAAGGGTGAGGCTATAAACCCTGAAAACTACCGCCCAATAGCATTTTGCTCAACGCTCTCGAAGGTCATGGAGAGCATGATCAACCACCACTTGGTAAATTATCTGTAGTCTGATTCACTTTTGTGTGATCGACAATGTGGCTTCGTAGGAGTCGTTCTACCGAAAAACTGTTAGCGTTTCTTTCGGAACGTTGGAATCGTTCTATTCACCAATTTGGTGAAAGCAAAGTGGTTGCTTTAGATATTTCCAAAGCGCTCGATCGTGTGTGGCACGGTGCACTCGATTCAAAACTTTTTGCGTTTGGTATCGGTATTGATTTCTCTCGATTTATATTGAGCTTTCTCAGAGACCGTTCTATACGTGTTGTTATAGATGGATTCTCATCAGATGAGTTTCATTTAAATTCAGGGGTACCGCAAGGCTCTGTTCTTTCTCCTACACTTTTTCTTATTTTTCTTAACGACCTCCTGGGTCTATCTTCCAATCCTATCTCTTCTTTCGCAGATGACAGTAACATTTGTCATTCATTTTCCTTTAATCATAGACCAATCCTTGCTGAGGTTGAAGCTATGAGGCGGAACATGAATGACACACTCAATAACGACCTTACGACAATCTCCGGGTGGGGTCTTGAGAATATTATCGATTTTAATGCTCGTAAGACCCAATGTTGTAAGTTGACCCACAGACGGCTTGTGGAATCTGCTGCTTGACTGTCAGAATAGATGTTGACTGCGGTTGTAGACAAAGCATTCCTTTTTAGGTACTCTTCGTTCAGAAATCGGTATCGTGGAAATGTTAATCTCCAAACTTACCTAAGAAACATAAGTTACATTTTCCAACATTATACAGTCCCACATTGCCGACCAAACCTTCTCAACTGTACTTTAATTTAAATTTTTCCTCTTAACGTTAAGATGCCAAAATACACACCCGATAAGCCAAGTGTTCATTTAAGTGATGCTTTGTAAGTTAAGTTCTTTTTTTTTTGTAGAAGAATTTTCTGTTATTTTTTCGAAGCTACATAATCATAATTCCTTTCGATGTGATTCTGTTTTAAAGTTTTATATGCGTTTGATATCATTTGAAAAATCACCAACTTTATTGAGCTTTACCACGCTTGTGTGTTTTATTTTAATATTTTTTATTTTAAAGTTTAATGGATATTTAGGCTTTTGGTGGTAACTATACTATAATGATGATGTGATATGATGTGTGGATGCAACAACTGGAATCTACTTATATGTTGGTTGTTTGGTTGCAAAATGTACCGTTTTAATTTCATTAAATTAAAAACATTGATTTAATCTTTTGTTTGTTTTAAATTGCTAAACCTTTATTTTAACACAATTATTTCAATTTTGTTGTAATGCTATGGAATTTGCTTGGCAGTTTAATCGGAAGTTTAAGAATTTTTGGAGCCGATTAAAACGGTGAAATTGATTTAACTGTTTTTGAAATTGGATTTGGGAATGCATTCTGTATTTTCACTTATAATGTAAAATTAAATGAAAAGTAAAAGTAATGAAAAGTGTTATTCTCAAGTCTTCAAACCTGAACTGCCACGAAGTGGTCTATTCGAGTCTTATGGGTCCCAAGACTAAAAGATATATTTTGCAAGACTAATTCGTACGGAACTTATAAAAGGAAAACAAGTGGGAGTGTTAAATTCGGCTGCACTCAAAAAAAAGAATTTACTTAAACTTTGGAAAAATTTTCTTTAAAATGGTTTATAAATTTTCCCACCATTTAATTAACTTTAACAAAAAGTTGGGAAATTTTCTTAGCTATTAGCAAAAATTGTAGTTAATGTACTCTTAAATAGTCCATAATTTTCCTTAAATGGAATTCACAAATAGATGAAAGAAATTCTTACCGCCAAAGAAATTTTCCTTAAATATACACAGAAAAAAATATTTGAGTAAATTTTTAATACTATTGAGTAAAAAATTACTCAATTTTGCACCAGTAAACGATTTAATAGTATTGAGTAAATTTTTAATAAAAATTTATTAAATGCTTGAAAAAAAATTTGAGTATTGACACAATCAAAAATTTACTCAAAATTTATCTATTTATTTTTTTTTTAAGTTTAAAAAAGTTTTAAATTTTTTTACAAAAAAAAAAAAAACAAAAAAATTGTTTTTTCAAACTTTACCAAACATATTTATGTCTCAAAAACATAGGAACATTTTATAAAGACGATTACAAACTTTCATATACATACACAAAAACTATAAACTAAACGAGAATTCAAAAAACTATGAGAGTTTAAAAAAAAAAAATATTAAATTTTTATTAAATTATTTACTTAAAATGTTTTTAAAATTTTTGAGTAAATTTTTAATTGCGTCAATTAAAAAATTACTCAATTTTTGTTTTTAAATTTAAACAAGTGATTACTCAAATTTGTTTCCTCCATATTTTTTTCTGTGTATGAAAAAAAAAATATTTTTAGAACATATTTCTTAAAACAGAATTTAGTTAAAAAAAATCAGTTTTAGGATGTAATTTTCTACCAATTAGTTTATCATATTTATCATCTTTAATGTGAAGAAGTTTTTTCCACTATTTTAGTAAATTTTTCATAACTTGGGAAAAATATTAATTTAATTTTTTTTCGTGCTTGTTTGTGCAATTCACATTTGGTTTATTTTTTAAAGTATATGAATAAAAAAGTTTGATCATGCCCAGTCTGCACAGTTTCGAGGCGACAATTTTTTCGAAGTTTTATCGAAGGTTTTCCGCAAAAATGATTCGAAGTCGATATTATATACAGTCGATATTTTAACGTTTCTCAAACACATATTTTTTTTGAAAAACAAATCGATTTCGAAATGATTTCCAATCTACATTTTAGGAATTCTCGTATTTGTTGTTCCATCGAAAAAAATATTTATTTTCGATATAATATCGAGTTTTAGAGTTATTAAATTTTACAAAAATTCCACAAATTTTACTTTTATTATTAAAAAAAATAATATCTAACACTAGAACAATAAAAAAAAATTTAAAAAAAAATCCGCGACCGAGGTTTGAACCAAGGCCAAAAATCTCCAAATCATAAGCTGCCGAACCTGCTAGCCAACTAGGCCATACACAACTTGAAATTTGTTTGTACTAATATATATTTTGAAATAAAAATATTTTCAAATTATGAGAAGTATGTCAAAACAAAATAAAATGAATATAAAAACAGGGTAATTCAAATAATAATAAAAATTATAATTTAAGGGCAATTCAAATAATAATAAAAAATTCAAATTTTAATAAAAGTAATTTTAAAAAAGTACTTTTATGATCAAACTTTGGCTGAAGGAGTAAGGCCATAGAGGAACATAGAGGCGAAGGCGTAAAAAATTGAGTTGTCAAAGTACAACTTGTATACATGTATTTGTTGACAAAGTACGACTTGTAAACATGTATTGTGTGGTGAATTCACATCGACAACGTACGTGTGAGAAATTAGAAAAAGATAGTGATATTATTTTTTCTTTCACCTTCGCCTCTATGTTTCTCTATGGAGTAAGGCGTTCAACCAGTAAACTGGAAGTTCTGAGTTCAAATCTCAAGTGAGGCAGATAAAAATAGTAATTAGTAAAAATTAAATTTAAAAAATAAATAATTTAAATTAGTAAAAATAAGTTAATTGTAAGTAATAAAATATTTGTTTTTATTCTTACCGTTTTTAAAACAATTAACTAAATTATTAAAGAACAAATGTATCGAAAATCAAAAAATTTTCGATTAAAAATCGAATCGAATCCTGTACCAAAACTCGATTCTATATCACCTTGCATGCCACATAGGAAAACACGCTTTATATCGACATTATATCGAACTCGATATCGATGAAATTCTTAGAGAAAACGATTCTTTTTCGAATCGATATCGACTCATTTTGCATACTAGGTGTATAACAAGTAAAAAATTTAATGTTTGAATTTTTTTCTACACATGTATGTGTTATATATGGGACATTCCATGTCAAATCGGACACTTTAAATAATTTTTTTATAGATTTTCACAATTTGTTTACAGTTTTTAGTACCCTTCGATAACTCCTTCGTGGTAAATTTTCAGATTTTTTTGATGACCCGTTCAAAAGATATCGAATTTTTAAAAATTTTTCCTTTGTTCCTTTACTAAAACTTCTTTTACCAGTGATGCCAACTTTTTACAGGCAAAACGCGCAAAACAGTGACTGAAAAAGCGCAAAAAGGCTCTAAATTTCAATTAAGTAAAAAGCGTCAAAAAGCGCTAAATAAATATTTTTAATTTAATGGTTTTAATAAAAAAATTTATGAAATCATCAGGCCCATTTCCAGAATAAGTCTAAAAAATTGTTAAATATTTTTTTAAAACTTATTTTTTTTGTTTTTATTACAAAAATCAGAATTTTTTTAATTTTTTAAAATTGTTAGTTATTTGCCGATCGTGATCTTACTACGAGCGTACAATTTTCGTCTTTTAATTTTCAATAGGAGTAGAGTCGAATACGTATTAAATTTTTTGCAAAAATTACCAACATAAATTTAAAACAAAAAAAAACAAGTAAGAAAGTTATAGTCGGTCAAGACCGACCATATGATACCCTACACCAGTATTTTCCGGAAAATGGGTCCCAAGTCCAAACATGGACCGATTGTATCTGTCTTTTGTTAGATCTTTATTTAGTGTTGTGACAACAAGTTTGTTAGCAAACTTGGGTCACAGACAGTGGCCGTATACTTATTGTACACAGTGTACAAATACCCTAACAGAACCCAACAGTAGAAATATTTTTGTAACAAACAAGTAGCAACAACACACACACTGTGTGGTTTTGATATATCAGACACACAAGCAACAGAACCCCACAGTAGAAATATTTTGTAACAAACAAGTAGCAACAACATACAGTGGGCTTTTGTTTTTTGTAATAAACAAGTAAACAAGTAGCAACAAAATATAAGGACTTGTTTTCAATATTGACCGTTAGATAAATAAAACAACACACAGGAGTAATATTTTGTTGGTAGTTTCTATGAGCTTGGATTTGTATAAAAGACGCGTGGTTTTTAACAAACAGCTCTCATTCTTTTATCAGCGATTCGGTCTGTAAGTAATAAAATTATTATAAGGTAGACACTTCATTTGGTGGTTAGCGAACACCTTATGAAGTTAGAATTATTATAAGCAGTAGTGAACTTTCACTGGTGGTTATCGAGCACCAGGGAAAGAAGTAGGAACACAAGTAAAGTTAAGTATATGCTTCGACTGGTGGTTAGCGAGCACCAGGCCGAAGCTAGGGTAATGGTAGGATAATCCTTCGACTGGTGTTAGCGAGCACCAGGCCGAAGCTAGGGTAATGGTAGGATAATCCTCCGACGGTGGTTAGCGAGCACCCGAGGACACTAGTGGGTTGTCAGTAGTGAGTAGCAAACTTCAGCCGGTGGTTACCGAACACTGGATGAAGTTAGTCATAAGTTTTAGATTTAACGAGCATTCCCGAAGGTGGTTAGCGAGCACCGGAGGGAATTAGATTAAGTCGTAGTATAGCAACTATTCCGCCCGGTGGTTACCCAGCACCGGATGGAATAATCTTACCTTTTCAGGAATTAAGTATCCACTTCGGCTGGTGGTTACCGAGCACCAGGCGAAGATTAGAAAGTAGACGAACCGAGGAACACTTCACCGGGTGGTTAGCGAGCACCCGTGGAAGTCAGATTCCGAGGAACGTGTGGTGAAAGGTAGAGTAGAATTCGTTCTTTTCAGCTTATAGGTTCGGCGGATAATTAAACGAGCAGCTACCGAAGGTGTTCCGAACGTCAGGACAAACGAGTTCCACCAGGTCTAACATCCGAGACAGAATTGTGGCGTAAGAGTGTGCGGTAAACGTCGGCCAGTGATCACGGGTCGGATGTACGAGGGTTCACGAGTGGTTACCGAACACGAGTGGACCACTGAACAGACGATTCGTGAAGGCAACTGGGTTGGAAACTGCTAGTGGTTTCCTAGCACGAACAGTGGACAACCCCGTATAAAAATCCGAAGCACGAGCGAGGGGACCCGACCAAGTCCGAGAGGGAAACGAGGGACACGAGTGCTATCCCAAAGTGTAAACTTCCTCAGGAGAATACCCGGAACAAGAAAGCGGTCACAGGGGGCCAAACACGAAGATTGCCGAAGTGGAGCCGAAGAGGAACGATCAATTAATATTATATTTTTTTGAATGAAATTCTATATTAATGTTTTAAATAAAACCGAGATTGAGAAGTATTGAAACCAAAACGAGCACGTGTACATTATTTTCTTGTAGCGGAACCTGGACAAAGGCTGAGTATTTTACCCCAGCAAAAACAAGTCGTTACAAGTGGCGCCCGAGCAGGCTATTTAAACAAGAAAGTAAAACACGAAGAATACACGAGCAACATGGAGAAGGAAAGTAGGGTAGTAACAGCATTTACAGTACCAGGTCGAGGGTTGTTCCAGTGGAAGGTGATGCCTTTTGGATTACATTCGGCGCCAGCTACGTTTCAGCGCGCATTGGACCAGGTTATTGGCCCGGAGATGGAACCACATGCATTTGCTTACCTGGACGACATTATTGTGATTGGTAAAACATTGGATGAGCATATGGTGAATTTGCGAGAGGTGTTTAGGCGACTAAAGATGGCGAATCTAAGAATAAATCCAGAAAAGTGCTCGTTTATGAAGAAGGAAATAAAATACCTTGGCCATGTTGTGGGAGAGGATGGGATAAAAACCGACCCAGACAAGATAGCGGCGATCAAGGAAATGCTACCCCCAAAAGATGTTAAAGGAGTGAGACGGGTATTGGGCGTTGCCTCATGGTATCGAAGGTTTGTACCTGATTTTTCCGATTTGGTGTCCCCAATTACAAGTTTATTGAAAAAGGGTACAAGATGGAAGTGGGGTAAGGAGCAACAGGAGGCTTTTGAAAAACTGAAGGAGCGATTGACAGGTGCACCAGTGTTGGCTTGTCCAAATTTCGACAAACAGTTTATTCTCCAGACTGATGCAAGTGACTTTGGCTTGGGTGCGGTGCTCACGCAAAACATCAACGACGAGGAGCGGGTCATCGCATACGCGAGTCGTCGGCTAAATAAAGCAGAGTGCAATTATTCAGCAACGGAAAAGGAGTGCTTGGCGATTGTGTGGGGTATTCGAAAAATGCGTCAATATTTGGAGGGTTATCGGTTTAAGGTAATAACTGATCATCTCTCTCTCAAATGGTTAAATAGCATTGAGAGTCCTTCTGGAAGAATTGCGAGGTGGGCGTTAGAACTACAGCAGTACACGTTTGATGTGGAGTATCGCAAAGGAAAAAGTAATGTGGTGGCCGACGCGTTATCACGAGAACCCCTTAACATATTGTGTGCTATGGCCGATGAGTCGGTCAAAGATAAGTGTGCCTGGTTGGAGAAAAAGATGAAGGAGGTACGAGAAGACCCGGAAAAGTATGCTGATTTTGTTATTGAAAACGACCAATTGTATAGACATATTCCGAGTCGTGATGAAGTCGATGGTGGAGTTCAATGGAAGCTATGTGTCCCCAAGTATATGCGCGAGAGGGTTTTGAAGGAGAATCATGACGATGAAACAGCGGGTCATCTTGGTAGTAGAAAGACTATTGCTCGAGTTGCAAGGCGTTACTATTGGCCAGGTTTATTCCGCGACGTAACCAGCTACGTACGGAAATGTGAATCTTGTCAACGGTATAAGGCAAGTCAACAGAAGCCAGCGGGAATGATGTTAACGCAAGTACCAGAGGAACCATGGGCGGTCGTATGTTCCGATTTTGTCGGACCACTACCACGATCGAAGCACGGGAACTCAATGCTGTTGGTTTTCTTTGACAAATTTTCAAAGTGGACGGAGCTAGTTCCAATGAGGAAGGCTAAGAGCGAGGGTGTTATGAAGGCGTTACGGGAAAGGATTGTGAGCCGGTTCGGAGTTCCAAAAGTATTGGTGACAGATAATGGAACACAGTTCACTAGTCGTACATTCAAAACGTTTTTGGAGAAGTTGGGTGTACGCCATCAGTTAACGGCACCATATACACCACAGGAAAACCCTACTGAGCGTGCCAACAGGACGGTGAAAACAATGATAGCACAATTTGCAGGCGAAAATCAGCGAACGTGGGACGAACATCTACCAGAGATTATGTTGGCGGTAAATTCTAGTGTTTCGGATTCTACGGGATACAGTCCCAGTTTTGTGGTACAGGGAAGGGAGCCAAGACTTCCAAAGGCGCTGTACGATGAAGTCACTGTTGGTACAGGAGGCGATGTTCAGGAGCCAGAAGAAAGGGCAGAAATGATACAGGAGATTTTTAAACTGGTAAGACGTAACTTGGAGGTCGCATCACAAGATCAGAGGCGGCATTACAATCTGAGGAGAAGGGAATGGAAACCAAAGAAAGGAGACTTAGTGCTGGTAAAACAACATCATCTTTCTAGTGCAGTCGACGGGTTTGCTGCGAAACTGGCTCCGAAATATGATGGGCCTTATAAAGTTAAAAGTTTTATATCACCGGTAATTGTGGTACTGGAGGGTGACGGTAGACGTAAAAGAAATGCGCACATTGGCGAACTAAAGGCGTTTAATGTTGAAGAGGGTAGCCAGGAGTAAGGAGTCGTATTTTTCTTTGGGGGGGTTAGCATGTTATTAAAGAAAGGGGGGAATGTGACAACAAGTTTGTTAGCAAACTTGGGTCACAGACAGTGGCCGTATACTTATTGTACACAGTGTACAAATACCCTAACAGAACCCAACAGTAGAAATATTTTTGTAACAAACAAGTAGCAACAACACACACACTGTGTGGTTTTGATATATCAGACACACAAGCAACAGAACCCCACAGTAGAAATATTTTGTAACAAACAAGTAGCAACAACATACAGTGGGCTTTTGTTTTTTGTAATAAACAAGTAAACAAGTAGCAACAAAATATAAGGACTTGTTTTCAATATTGACCGTTAGATAAATAAAACAACACACAGGAGTAATATTTTGTTGGTAGTTTCTATGAGCTTGGATTTGTATAAAAGACGCGTGGTTTTAACAAACAGCTCTCATTCTTTTATCAGCGATTCGGTCTGTAAGTAATAAAATTATTATAAGGTAGACACTTCATTTGGTGGTTAGCGAACACCTTATGAAGTTAGAATTATTATAAGCAGTAGTGAACTTTCACTGGTGGTTATCGAGCACCAGGGAAAGAAGTAGGAACACAAGTAAAGTTAAGTATATGCTTCGACTGGTGGTTAGCGAGCACCAGGCCGAAGCTAGGGTAATGGTAGGATAATCCTTCGACTGGTGGTTAGCGAGCACCAGGCCGAAGCTAGGGTAATGGTAGGATAATCCTCCGACGGTGGTTAGCGAGCACCCGAGGACACTAGTGGGTTGTCAGTAGTGAGTAGCAAACTTCAGCCGGTGGTTATCGAACACTGGATGAAGTTAGTCATAAGTTTTAGATTTAACGAGCATTCCCGAAGGTGGTTAGCGAGCACCGGAGGGAATTAGATTAAGTCGTAGTATAGCAACTATTCCGCCCGGTGGTTACCCAGCACCGGATGGAATAATCTTACCTTTTCAGGAATTAAGTATCCACTTCGGCTGGTGGTTACCGAGCACCAGGCGAAGATTAGAAAGTAGACGAACCGAGGAACACTTCACCGGGTGGTTAGCGAGCACCCGTGGAAGTCAGATTCCGAGGAACGTGTGGTGAAAGGTAGAGTAGAATTCGTTCTTTTCAGCTTATAGGTTCGGCGGATAATTAAACGAGCAGCTACCGAAGGTGTTCCGAACGTCAGGACAAACGAGTTCCACCAGGTCTAACATCCGAGACAGAATTGTGGCGTAAGAGTGTGCGGTAAACGTCGGCCAGTGATCACGGGTCGGATGTACGAGGGTTCACGAGTGGTTACCGAACACGAGTGGACCACTGAACAGACGATTCGTGAAGGCAACTGGGTTGGAAACTGCTAGTGGTTTCCTAGCACGAACAGTGGACAACCCCGTATAAAAATCCGAAGCACGAGCGAGGGGACCCGACCAAGTCCGAGAGGGAAACGAGGGACACGAGTGCTATCCCAAAGTGTAAACTTCCTCAGGAGAATACCCGGAACAAGAAAGCGGTCACAGGGGGCCAAACACGAAGATTGCCGAAGTGGAGCCGAAGAGGAACGATCAATTAATATTATATTTTTTTGAATGAAATTCTATATTAATGTTTTAAATAAAACCGAGATTGAGAAGTATTGAAACCAAAACGAGCACGTGTACATTATTTTCTTGTAGCGGAACCTGGACAAAGGCTGAGTATTTTACCCCAGCAAAAACAAGTCGTTACAGTGTAGAAAACACACACAGATCAATTTTAAGTGGAATTGGTTTATTTTTTTTGTCAATAGAACAATTTAACTGAATATGGGTCGAAATTTTTATATGGGGGACTAAGTCCAAAAATGGTCCAATTATATTCCGATTTGATAAGGTTGCTAAAGTACACGTTTAGCACCTAAAAATAATTTTTTTATCAAATATTTCCATTTTTATGAATTTTGAGGGAATTATGTGAATATGGGAAGGTGGTTTGTATGGGGACTACCAGAAGGACTGACCCGATTCCTTTGAAATTTGGAATGGTGATTAGTGCATACAAAATTTGATTACTTGCTGAATTTCAAAGCGATATCTATTATAATACGGTTATTAGAGTCATTAAAGCCGAATCTAAAGGGGGCGTTTGTATGGGGGCTAGGTCTTAACATGGACCGATTTTCGCCAATTTCAATAGGCTTCGTCCTTGGGCAAAAAGATGCTTAAGTTTCAAATTTCAAGTCAATTGATTGAAAATTGCGACCTGTATCGAGCTTAAACCGATAGATGGACAGACGGACGGACGGACAGACGGACATACGGACGGACGGACGGACGGACATCGCTAAATCGACTCAAAAAGTTATTCTGAGTCGATCGGTAAACTTGAAGGTAGGTCTAGGACCAATATTTCGGGTAGTTACAAACATCAGCACAAACTCAATATACCCTGTACCACAGAGTGGTGTAGGGTATAATTATCTTCATTATATCATAGTCTTAATTAGTAAAGGAAATAACGACCTTGAGCTAGAATAAACCTACTCAAAATATAAAAAAAACATTAATGTTTCTATGGTTGTACTACAAAGATCCCATTAAAAATATGGATTTAAAAATGTTTAATTTTTCTTTTCATCTGCTGGTCATAGTAGTGTTTTTATTTGTATAATATTTCGACTTCTTACATGCTGCAATTAACAGGCCTATTCACAGTTCACAGCCATTTTTAACCCGTATTTCATATGCATCAAGGAAATAAAAAAATGGATGTATTAAAAAAAACGGTTGTAAAATGAAAATGTTTTCCTAAAGTGATATATAAAAGGAGCTAAAAGCGCTAAATGGAAAAATGAAAACGCGCCAAATTAGCGCCTTTTTAAAAAACGCGCTAGATTAAAAAAAATACGCTTTTTGGGTGGTCAGAAAGCGCTAAACCTAACGCGCTAAATTGGCATCGCTGGTCTTTTACTAATAACTTTTTCAATAATGGTCCAAATTTCAAAAAAAATATTTGTGTTTTTACGTACTTTAAAAAAAAATCCAAAAAAATTTCGTAAAAGTTAAATCTCATTTTTGAAAATGTATGTACTCTTTGATTTTTTTGTATAAAATTTTATCGATTCTACAAATTCTTTGGATCGTGGGAATAAACGATTATTTTAGAATTTTTTGAAAAAAATTTTGTTATAATTTTTCAATCTTAAAATCATTTCTACTGCTCCAATGGTGCGTCATAGAGGGATCATTTCCAAGACCGAACCCCATTAATTTTTACATCTAAACATTTCTTTGGAACAAACGAATACCCTATCTCCAATTTCTAAGGGGGCTTCCATATAAAATGATATGTTTTTAAATTTGCTCCAACCGCTCTAACAGCCGTAAGATTGCCCTTAGAGCAATGAAAGGTATGACCGACCCACAATATTTTTTTAGTCCAAACATTTTCTCTGAACACATCTACCCTCTATCTTTAACTATTAAGGCGGTCCCCATAATTTTTTTGTAAATTTCAGCGTTTACCGGTCCAATGGTGCGTCCGAGAGGGGTCATTAGTGAGACCGAACCTCATTTATTTTTACCCTCCAACATTTTTGTAAAACATACCTTGTGGACAAACGTCAAAGACAAAGTCTTTGTTGTAATTTAACTATAAAAAATAATGAAAAATATTTACTTGATAAAAATAAAATATGTACCCAATGAGAATTATGTGTGTATTCACATGCTGTTCTATTAATAAACCATTAAAAAATATAAAATTAGCTAATTTTTAGGAAACATGTCCTCATCAGAAATGTTTGTTTTTTAACTAAAAAATGGAAAGTTTTTTTCCTTTTTTCTAGTTCAAATTGGTTCTAATTTTTAAGAAAAATATGAACTAAAAAGAAGGAATATATGGCAATGGAGCTAAATCATTATCAATTTTCCTTGGTTTTAGTTAATTTTCCCATTTTTTAGTTATTTTTTTTTTTTTGAGTGTGATAAGAGATCGTGAGTTATTTTTTATTACGATCACGCAAGAAATATAGAAGGAAATATTTTAACTATTTTCCTTGTCAGAGATACACAAAAAATACTAAACCTTGATGATGCTCCTTGAAGATGGTATAAGAAATTTTCACACACTTGGGTATAATTTGATAAGATTATTTAACGACCATTCCCATCCTTTTAAATTCGTTCTAATATATTCAACGTTTTTTTTTATTGCAAGAAGAATACTTTATAAATCACCTGTTAAGCTAAATAATTAATATGTTTTCTATATGTATTTCTTGTATCCTCTTATGTAATCTCAGCAACAAAAAGTTGACTGACCCCTAACAGAATAAAACCATTATGAAGAGTGTTGCCACAACCCACTATCAAAATATTAAACTTGTCCGTCATCTGAATAAATAAAGCATAATAATCCTTTGAAATTAAAACAACACCAAAACAGCAAAAAAAAAAATAATTCTTATAAAAGCTACAATTCTTTTGAAAAGTACCTAATATTTAAACCTAATTTGAGTGTTATAACACAAAGACCGACTCTTAAGTCAAAATCTAAAGGATGAACGGATGATGAAGCTACTCAGCACTTTAATATTAAATAATAATCTGTTATTATGAAACAGCAAAAAAAAAAACAACGACGAAATATTTTGTAAATACAAAATATTAACAAAGTAATAATACATGAAAATCACTTTAACAAAAACATCGGATTTAACAATCTTTAGAAATTTTTTTTTGAAAAACAAATAAAAATCTTGTCACCACTTTATTAAAATGATGCCTAACAAACTTGTTAGAGTTGAAACACTTGTTTTAATTATGCCACATTTTGTTACACTCAAAAAAAAAATGTTTTAGTAAAAATACAATTGTAGAAAAAATTTTATCGGTGAAGACCGACTGTGTATACACTCAAAAAAAAGTGAACTAAAATCTGGGAAAATTAACTAAATTTTGAGAAAAAGAGGGAATGATTTGGCTCCAAAGATTTTTTTCTTGGTTTTAGTTCATAATTTTCCCAAAAATAAGGAAAACAAAGTTATTTAATATTAAGCCAATTTTAACTAGAAAATGGGAAAAATTATACTTCACATTTTAGAAATAGATTTGGTCTAGACCCTGGACCCATGGGTTCGGACCCCATTTAACTCGAGACCCCGCACAGTGCGACATTTGGCCAATCTAGGTGGACAAAAATCGGAAAACAAAGGTTGGCGGATTGTTATAATTTAAATAAATGTGACAGCAAACAATCCATATACTATGGAAATAACCATAATATGACGAAAAAAGTGCTGTTTCATTTGATACAGGAGTTTAAAGTCACATCTTATAACAGACTTTTGAGAAATAAAATATATTTTTGAGCACCACCCCAACTTCAAACACATATAACTTTTTTGTTGTTGGAGTTATAAGTCCATTTTTTTTTTAAAATACAGCATTTTTAATCTAGTTTTTAAATCCGTGCTCATTTTTCAAGAGCTAGGCTATTCCATATTTTTCTTTGTAGTCTTTCTTTTGAAAATTTCATCCGTTTTGCTCTATCTCGCTTAGTTTTCGAGATATCGCCATTTTGAATTTTTAACTAAATTCTAAGAAGTTATTTACTAAATTCTCAGAAGTCATTAACTAAATTCTAAGAAGTACACTTCCTCAATTTAAAGAAGAGAAATACGATGATGCTTTTTTTAGTAAATTTTAACTAAACTTGTTGTTTAAGAAATATGTCTTAAAAATAAAGATACGATTCTTAGATTTGTGGAAAATTTCTTTGGCAGTAAGAATTTTTTTCCTAATATTAAAAAAATCCATTTAAAGAAAACTATGAACTAATTATAAGTAAATGAACTAAAATTTTTTCCTAATAGTTAAGAAAATTTCTCATTTTTAAGTTTAATTTAACTAAATTTTAGGAAAATTCATGATAAGTTTTCAAAGACATTGTTTCCTTAATTTTAGTTATGTCTTTTTTTTCAGTGTACTGCGGCTGGAATAGGATTATAGTATGATTGAATTATGATTGTTCACAATCATGATGAATGATAAAGGAAAAAAGTTTAAAAACGAAAAAAAAATAAAGCATACAATTTGGCGCACACTCAAAATTGTATGAGTTTCTTGTTTTACCCTCCAGTCAAGTGATAGTGAAAGTTTGTAATTCCATTTGTAACACCTCGACATATTGATCTAGGAACCCATAAAGTATATGGGGGCATTCCAGGTCAAATGGGAGAATGTGAAAAATTTTTTTTTTAGATTTTCCCAATTTGTTTTAAAGTTTTAAGTATCCTTCGAAAACTCCTCCTTCTTCTTTGATTTTTTTAAAATTTGTTTGCGTAAAACTTCTATCGATTCTACAAATTTTTTGCCTAGTAGGATCGTGGGATAACGATTGTTATTATTTTTTAAATTTTTTGAAAAAATTGTATTGTAATTTCCCAATCATAAAATCATTTCTACTGCTCCAATGGTGCGTCATAGAGGGGTAATTTTCAAGACCGACCCCCATTAATTTTTACGTCTAAACATTTCTTCGGAACAAACTAATACCCTATCTCCAATTTCTAAGGGGGCTCCCACACAAAATGCCATTTTTTTAAAATTTGCTCCAACCGTTCCAACTGCCCATTTCAATGCCAAGACATATTTAGACCTATTTTTAATTATTACCGAAAATATTTTCAGAATTACAAAATTTTTTTTAAGTGTATCTGATGTTAAAGATACTATTGCTGTCAATGCTGTAGCAACTTGTTGTCCCTAAAGCACAAAAAAAAACACAAAACGACATAAAAAGAAATTTTAATTTGTTTTCATTTGAGCTTCTGTATGTCTAAAGATGCCTGCATTTCACTACAATTCATCCTGCATCTGAATGGACGCATGGAGTATATGAATGAAGAGTAAGTAAAATGCTTAAGCATTTATGTGTAAAAACGTTAACGCATATCATTGTCAGCAAACAAATGTGAATTCAATTGATGAATGCTTTCTAACCACGCAATCTAACGAGGATGTTGTTCTGAATTGTGTGTTGGAAACATCACTTGTTGCATACATAAAAACTATAAAACTGTTTGTACTGTTCTGACGCCTATTAAATGCCACGTGATCTTTGTTCGACAACATTGCAAAAAAAAAAAAAACAGAAAAAAATCACTATACAAAACATTACAATATAAAGCTTTATACTGTTGATTATTCAAGTTCTTCGGAAATCATTGGACAAAATTAAACTATATTTGCGTTTATGCTGTTGCACTTTACACAATTGCAGATCAACGCACATGTGTAGAAATTTCCGAGAGGTACAGACTTTAGCGCATTCACGTAATGAAGAGTTTGTTTAAATTTTTAAGATAACTATTTTTGAAACAGTTTATGATAAGACCAAACTTTTATCAATCACAGTATTGAAGATTTTAAATCAGCTAACACCCTCTATTGAAGAAACCCCATATATAACAGAATCTCAAAATAAATCGAGAGAGATCATTAGCACGAATTAAACTATAACGAATTCAGAGATTTCTTCGGATTTCTTCCCATTTCTCTTGATTTTTCATAACGTCTAAGCTTTCCTTATCATATCGGAGTCAAAATCTCTGTCTTAATCGCCCGATCTCTCTGTTAATCCACAATTTTTTTTTTACTTTGAGCAAACACTCAGGCGATGCTTCCTACTAATGCAATACAGTGTGTTGGTATTAGGAAAATAGTTTATGAAGAGGAGGAAAGAGGGAGTAGTGTTGTAAAATATCCAACTCCACTTCGAGCAAACGGTTCTACCCGCGATTGGGGTCCAAACCACCACGATACTTCGCGAAGGGCCGTACCCAAAAACCAGACTACACCTCAAAGAAGTACAGAGGTTTCCGGTCACCCTTGGTACCAGAACATAGTCTCCGGTCAGACTTCGTAGTAAATACGAGCTACTACCAGTTGAGTTCCAAACAACTCGGGACTGGTGGCCCACACACGCTCTCATTCAACCACACAATAAAGGAATACACACACGATTCGACAAGGAACGACCAACACAACCACATCACCTCAAACGCCTACGCCGAAAGATTACGTCCACAAATTCCAGCCAAGTCGCGAAAGTCCGAGGAAAATGGGCATTCGCACAATACACGTGACCAATCTTCGAGACTGGCCCACAGTCACAACTAGCGGTGACGCTCAGATTTCGAAAATGCAAAAATGCATTCAACGACCCATGTCCCGTGCGAACAAAACCCAGACTTAGACTGATGCCGAGGACAGGGTTCTGACTCACAAAACGGACATCAACAATAAAACAGTATGTTACTAGACCATTCGCACTAGCATCCCATCTCTTCTGCCACTCATTGTCAGTGACTACACAGTCTTTAAAGCGGGCTTTATGTTCCGATGGGGTCACCGCCTGACCGGCAAGCCCGTGATTTGGCAACAGTTCGTGTCCCTTCCTCAACATGTAGGCGATAGCCTTACGCACCGCCTCCAAGTCTAAGGGGGGAACATCCATCAAGACCTGCAAAGCATCCTTGGAGACTGTACGACACACCCTCATGCAACCTAACAACAAAACTCGCTGAACCGACAAAACCCTGTGGACACCCGTAGCAGAAGTAGCAGTCCAGTACCATACAGGCGCACCATTAGTCGTACAGACGACAAATAGCCCACCATATTTGAGGCGGACAGCACGCCTACTGAGGCCCCAATCGCTTCTTAGAAAACGACGCATACTGTCTAAAACACCAGTCAATTTGTCCCTCACAATGTTAATGTGTACAAGGAAAAACATCCTTTCTGACATGGTGAGCGCTAGATATTTGAATTCGTCCCGTATCTAAGGCTAAAACACCTATTGACTCGCACCGTTGCGACTGCAACGCCAACTTCCGCACCCAACGCACATAAGAAACGTAAAGAATCGCCTTCAATCAGGATGAGCAGATCGTCCGGAGGTCTGTCCGAGTTGTCGTAGCAGGGGATCCATCATAAGGTTCCACATATGTGGACCACAGCCTCGGATAACATCTACCCACACATCCCCATTTACACCAATTACACCTGCCCTCCTCTCAGAAAAGTAACTCTCCCAGAGATTGACCTCGAGACACCATACCTTACCCACTCGATCAATAACCGCCGGCCAACTTAGGTAATCAAACGCTCTCTTGAAATCAAAAAATATGATCAAGATATATTTGCTGCTGCTCTCGCCTACAGATGTAGTGACATGCATTCAGAAATCTTCCATACATCTGTCCTTGCGGTACCCAAACTGTCAATCGCACATTTCTTCGTTCATGTCGTCATGTAATCGCTGTATAATGATCCTCTCCAGCACTTTTCCAATCGCGGGGAGAAGGCTGTTACCCCGGTAAGACTTGGAATTACTCCTCACTCTATCTGGTGACTTCAAGAGCACCACAACCTGTGGAATTTTCCACTCACGTGGAAAATAACCCTCTTGTAAACATCTAGAGAAAAGAGCAAATAGGTACTCAGGTATGGCCTTCCAGAGGCTTTTACACATCTCTCCGGTCATAATGTCTACATCTGGCGTTCTTCTGCTCTTTACAAGCGACACACTGCTCTCGATTTCACTCCATTCGAACTTCGGCGGCCCAGGCAACACCCCATCAGAGGCATTGAACACACCATCCGCCCTCGGAAAGAAAGTATCCAAAAGCACTCCTGCCAGTTCGTCAGTGTATTATCACCAACGCGAAGGCCGGACACGTCAATCTGCCGATTACGCCCACTACTCAGCTTGGAGACCTGGCCCCAAGGATCGTCCCTGTAATCAGTAACGAAACTGCGGAGCTGCGGAGTTCAAAAAACTACATTTTTTTTATTATTTTTTGCTGTAGAATTGACTTGTGAAATCAGATTTGCGATATACTCAGCCTTTTTTCTCTGCAGAAAAATCAGATCAAAAAATAAAAAAAAATAAAAAAAAAATTCCAAAAAAATACTGGCATTCTTCAAAAATTTTCAAAATTAAATTTAATATGTAAGATAGTAATCCTAGGGATAAGTACTATTTTCTATTTTCTAACCATTTTTAAACGAATGAAAGGTTCATTTGGCGAAGTGGAGTTATACTAACCAGTTCTCTTCCTTTAGGGCAATGGTTCCCAACCTTTGATTCTCGCCCCACTTGGGGGCAATTTGAAGCTACAAAAACTATTTTTTAAAGGAAAATTAACTACAAAAATTTTGTTAATCGCATAAAATTTTCACTAAAAACTTAGTTTAAATGCTTATTTTACGAAAACTCTGCTAAACCGGTAGTAATTTTTCAATAGAAACAAAAATTAGAAAAATTAGCAATTTTTTCTTGAGTGTAGGGGGGACAAGGCAACTTTTTTAACTTAAAAGTCGGGCGTGGCGTAAAAAAGGTTGGGAACCATTGCTTTGGGCAACAAGTGGCTTCCCTTTAACATTACGTTTTGAAGTGATATGGTAATTTTAACGTTCCGCTTCAGCAATAATTCCCTGTGACCACTGAAATACCTGCTAGTCTTTGTATACTCTCCAAAGGTATTTTGAAGTTCTCTTTCAGCTTTCGGAGTAGTTTATTTTCCCTTTCTGAGTAGCTGATTTTACAGTTTTACTAATCAGTCCTCTTCCTCCAGGGCAACACTTGGCTTTCCCTTAACATTACATTTTGATTGATGATGATGGTCAATCCAACATTCCACTTACAATTAGCCAATAATTCCGCTGTAACCACTAAAAGATCTGACAGTCTTTGTATACTCTCCAAGCGTGTTTTTAAAATCTCTTTGCGAGTTGTTAATGTTCTCTTTCTGAGTAGATGATATTTAACATGAGCCCCTTTTGTTCTAGTTCTTCCAGTTTCCTGAAATTTTCATTGTCGCAATTTTCCCACATGTTTGTTCACCTCCGTTTGTTTGTTGTATGCCATACTAAAAGATCATGTATGTTTATGTCTGTCTTTCATTAAGATTTTTATATGCCCAAAAAAAAACTTGAACAATTTAAAAAGTTTCGTGTTTAAATACAATTAAGTAACAATGCTGATGGTCAATCGTTGTTTTGAGTTTATTTTATTTTTTTTTCGTTTTTTTATATTGATCATGCTGCGTTGAGTAGTAGGTACCTACTGCAGTACATTTCCTTCATCTTCTCCAGCTCTATGGCAACCAAGCATCATCGTACCTTAAAAGAGTCCAATTTTCACAGTATACTGTACGCCGGCGTAACTGCATGATTTTTAGTGATTAAAAACGCAAATACAAAAAAAAAAATTTTACAAAATACTCTGTTGTTAAACTTGTATATTGATACTGCACTACAATTCAATATGATTTTTTTTGCCTTATTCCTTGATTTTATTTCAATTTTATTCTTCGGAAATAATTAGTTCAAAGTTAAATATTACAACAACTTATCACAGCAGTTGGTATGGCAATTTAAGATATTGCAAAAAAAAAAAACAACTGCACGAAAAACAACTTGCTACACAGTTTTTGTTTGGGTGCGAAAACATTGATGCAATTTTTAATTGTCGCACGCCTACGTGTTGAAATATTATTTGCAAAACACCCGAACAACTTTGTAAAGTTGTTTGCAGCAACAAATACCACAACACTGCCACTGCTTGGGTATTGAGAAAGTTTTCATTTAGTGTAATTTGTATTTTTAAAGGTGTAGTGTAAAATGATATTGATTAATTATACCCTACACCACTCTGTGGTACAGGGTATATTGAGTTTGTGCTGATGTTTGTAACTACCCGAAATATTGGTCCTAGACCTACCTTCAAGTATACCGATCGACTCAGAATAACTTTTTGAGTCGATTTAGCGATGTCCGTCCGTCCGTCCGTCTGTCCGTCCGTCCGTCCGTCCGTCCGTCCGTCCGTCTGTCCATCTATCGGTTTAAGCACGATACAGGTCGCAATTTTCAATCCATTGACCTGAAATTTGAAACTTAAGCATCTTTTGGCCCAAGGACGAAGCCTATTGAAATTGGAGAAAATCGGTCCATGTTAAGACCTAGCCCCCATACAAACGCCCCCTTTGGATTCGGCTTCAATGACTCTAATAACCGTATTATAATAGATATCGCTTTGAAATTCAGCAAGTAATCAAATTTTGTATGCACAAATCACCATTCCAAATTTCAAAGGAATCGGGTCAGTCCTTCTGGTAGTCCCCATACAAACCACCATCCCGATATTCACATAATTCCCTCAAAATTCATAAAAATGGAAATATTTGATAAAAAATTTATTTTTAGGTGCTAAACGTGTACTTTAGCAACCTTATCAAATCGGAATATTATTGGGCCATTTTGGGACTTAGTCCCCCATATAAAAATTTCGACCGATATTCAGTTAAATTGTTCTATTGACAAAAAAAAATAACCAATTCCACTTAAAATTGATCTGTGTGTGTTTTCTACACTAAATAAAGATCTAACAAAAGACAGATACAATCGGTCAATGTTTGGACTTGGGACCCATTTTCCGGAAAACACTGGTGTAGGGTATCATATGATCGGTCTTGACCGACTATAACTTTCTTACTTGTTTTTACTTGATTTTAGTTATTAATTTAAACAAAAAGATGTAATTAATAGACTTGAGGAATTTTAAACGGAAAATTCAGTGGTGTTGTTTAATAGAAAGTTTTAAAAAATGGGTGGGTTTTTGGGGGGAGAATATTAAAGTCTTCACCATTTACAAATGTAATTCAAAAACAAGTACACCCAAAAAAACCTTGTAAAACGACATTAAAAGTTTGTAACTTTTTTTTTGCTACCTCCTATTTCACAAAAATTCATTATAATTTTACAAGCCTTTTACCAATAATTTTGTAATTTTAAAAGCCTTTTATCAATAAAATTGTAAATTTACAAATTTTTTTACAAGATTTTAACAAATAAAATTTGCAAATTTTTTGGCACAGTAAAACTTACAAAGAAATCTCGTGAATTTACTAGGTTTTTTTTGTAAAAACATTGGAAGTTTGTAAAATTACAAAAAAAATTGTAAAATTACAAAAAAAAATTTAAATTTCGATCGAAACTGTTTTGTTAAAAAATAAGGAAAACTATTAAAAATTGGTTAAATAATTACAAAAAAAGCCTCGTCCTTTTTTTTGTAATTCACAAAAAAAATAATTACAAAATTTGTAGATGTAATTAAAAAAATTAATTATATCACTAAAATGCGCATATAAATTAATTAAATGAATATTTATTTGATTAAACACTTAATATATTAAATTAAAAATATTAATTAAAATTTATAACAAAAATATTTAATTAAAAGAAATTAATTAAAAATAATTAATTTTTTAAAAAATTTTAAAAAACATTTTTATACCCTCCACTCTAGTGAAAGAGGGTATATATAAGTTTGTCATCCCGTTTGTAACACCTCGAAATATTGGTCTAGGACCCCATGAAGTATATATATTCATGATCCTCGATCGATTTTAAGACGATCCAGCGATGTCCGTCCGTCTGTCTGACTGTTGAAAACACACTAACTTATGAAAGACTTTACGGAGGCTCCTGAAGTTTGGCATATATGTTGGGCATTTACCTGGTCAGGTTGGTATTGCAATCCAGTTAAATCGGTCCAGTGGTTCAAAAATTATGAGCAAATGACTGAATTACGGCAAGGGTTTTTCGTGAGTTTACGATATAAAAATCAAGCTAACTTTCAAAAGGTAGCACTGAGTATGCTGAAGCCCAGCATATATTTAGCAAAACCGTGAATTTCAGATTAGCTTCACCTTAAATTCACGTGTTGAAAACCCGTTAAACATGTTTCAAAAACATTGTAGTCACAAAAATATTTTACATCGTATTTTTGTCACTCAAAAATATTTTTACACTCAAAAAAAAAATACACTCGAAAAAATTTTACACTCAAAAAAAATTTTACACTCAAAAAAAAATTTAGTAAATTATTATTTTTTTTTTTTTCAAAAATTAGTTTAAAAAAAGTGCACAGAAAAAATATGGAGGAAACAAATTTGAGTAATCACTTGTTTAAATTTAAAAAGAAAAATTGAGTAATTTTTTTATTGACGCAATTAAAAATTTATTTAAAAACAATTTAAGTAAATAATTTAATAAAAATTTAATAGTTTATTTTTTAATTTTTTTTAACTCTCATAGTTTTTTGAATTCTCGTTTAGTTTATAGTTTTTTGTATATTTATGTGAAAGTTTGTAATCGTCTTTAAAAAATTTTCCAATGTCTTTGAGACATAAATATGTTCGGTAAAGTTTGTAAAAACAAGTTTTTTGTTTTTTTTTTGCAAAAAAAATTTAAAACTTTTTTAAACTTTTAAAAAAAATAAATAGATAAATTTTGATTAACTTTTTAATTGTGTCAATTAAAAATTTACTCAAATTTTTTTGCAAACATTTAATAAATTTTTTTGCAAACATTTAATAAATTTTTATTAAAAATTTACTCAAAAAATATTAAAAAAATATTTTTTTAAAATTTACCAGTGAGACAATTTTATAAATTTAGGTATAAAACTTTTATATACATACTAGGGTGGTTCTTAAAAATCAAAAGTTGGATTTCTGCACGGTTTATTAAGATTCATAAAAAAGTAATACCAAAATTTTGTCAAAATTTTCGAAAAGGTTCTTAAGGTCGCACCGGGCTCTTGAAGTTCGGGCCCTAAAGCAAAATAGACATTTTTGAAAAAAAATTTTTTTTTGTAAAAAAAAAAATTAAGTAAATCATTATGAAACCGGTTTTGTTTAACAATTGACCCTTTGTACTTAATTAAAAATTTATAGATTTTTCGGACATAGCTAACCCTTTACAGGGATAGGTCAAAAAATGAGATCACGCCCAAAGACACAATTTCATGGATTTTAAAATTTTATTCCCATAAATTTAAAAAATCTTCAAGTTTTATTGCACAATTTTATTAAAAACATCTTGGAGAATCAATGTTTAATTTTGGGTATTTTTCGCTCTTTCCATTTAGCAGATGTAGCGATTTAATTTTGAGCGATTTTCAAGAAAATTCGTTTTTTCAACCATTATTGTGTATTCTTTTGCTTTGACCAACATTTTGAGAAAAATTAACTAAAGTTCAATTGAATGTTGTTCCCATTGACCTTGATTGCACAGTTTTGAAATTTTAATAGTCCAGGACACTTTTAGCCCATGTTTACCGATGTTTACCAAGACGCTAAAAAACTAAATTTTACTTTATTAGAAAAAATTATTCAAAGTAATTATTACAAAGCTTTATTTAGTCATAAAAGCTTAGTATTGAATTATTTTTACACAGAAAATCAAGGACCAAAAAGGCTTATTTGGTCGCCAGGCCAAATGCCGTCTATTGTCGCTCAGACAAAAAAATGGGTATTTCAACCTTTGGTAAATAAAGGTTAATGATTTCATTAGTAAAAATAGTTAATTACTCAGCTTTAATGATTAAATAAAACTTTGCATTAATTATTTTCAGTAATTTTTAGTTACTTTTCCCCAAAATGTTGGTCAAAGCATAAAAAAATAAACCGTAATGGTTGATAAAAGGCATTTTCTTGAAAATCGCTAAAATTAAATCGCTACATGTGCTAAATGGAAAGAGCGAAAAATACACAAAATTAAACATTGATTCTCCAAGATGTATTTAATAAAATTGAATAATAAAACTTGCAGATTTTTAAATTTAGGGATAAAAAATTTGTGAAACCATGAAATTGTGTCTTTGGGCATGATCTTAAAAAAAGGAACTTTTTTTACCTTTCGTAGTAAAGGTTTAACTATGTCCGAAAAATTTAAAAATTTTTAATTAAATACTGAGGGTCAATTGTTAAACAAACCCGGTTCCATAGTGATTTATTTAAATTTTTTTTTTACAAAAAATTTTTTTTTTTTTAAAAATGTAAATTTTGCTCCAGGGCCCGAACTTCAAGAGTCCGGTGCGACCTTAAGAACATTTTCGAAAATTTTGAAAAAAATTTGGTATAACTTTTTCATAAATCTTAATAAGCTGAGGGGGGGTCCCGTGCAGAAATCCAACTTTTTTGTTTTTAAGAACCACCCTAATACATACACATAAAACTATAATCAAAATGAGATTTCAAAAATCTATATGAGAAATAAAAAAACTTTCAACAAACGGTTTATACTTCTGTATTTGTTTGTGCAAGTAAAACAATGCAAGAGATTAGTGTTGTAAAAGTATTGAGTATTTGAGTACCGAGTACTCAATACTCCCTACTTTTTCGAGTACTCAATACTCAAAAATAACTACTCAATACTTCAGGGTTGTATTTTTCACTGAAAATGCATAATTTAACTAATAAAATGTAACCATGAAATGCAACTATGTGTATAAAAAAAAATTAAAATTTTTTTTTCTTGATAAACAATTTTTAAATTGGTTAAAAATAATCTAAATTTAATAGCGAATGGTTTTCATTCAAATTTAACAAAATATAAATAAAATTTGAAAAAAAATTAATTAAATTATAATTTAGAAGGCGCTATTTTTAAATTTTTCATTTTCAAAAAAGTATTGAGTAGTATCGAGTACTCATTGTCAGTTGAAAAAGTATCGAGTAGTATTTACACAATTTACAATTTACAACACTACAAGAGATAAACACATACTAGCACACACGGAAAACAAAACAAAACAAAAAATGGTATAAAAATTCAATTAAACAATTAATTATGTTGATTTAATATTTAATTAATATTAATCTAAAAAACAATTGAAATGTTAATTAAAAAAAAGATTAAAATTTGATTAAACAATTAATTATATTCATTAAAAATTTAATTGATATTAAATAAAAAAATAATTAAAATGTTAATTAAAATAAAATATACGACATTTATTTTCCGTGTTTGACAAGTTTTTTTGTGTATCAGAAAATTATAGTCGGTCAAGACCTCCTGTTTGACGAAAATTCCTAGAAATTTTACAAGCGTTTTACCAATAATTTTGTAATTGTACAAGATTTTTACCAAAAAAATTTTAAATTTACAACTTTTTTGACGCTATAAAATTTACAAGGCATTCTCGTTACTTTACTAGATTTTTTGCTACCTCCTATTTTGCAAGAATTCCTAGTAAAAATTACGAGTTTTTTTTGTAATTTTACAAGCCTTTTATCAATAAAATTGTTAATTACAACTTTTTTGGTGCAAAAAAATTTACAAGAAACTCTCGTGAATTTACTAATTTTTTTTTTTTGTAAAATTATCTTGGAAATTTGTAAAATTACAAAAAAAAAATGTAAAATTAAAAAAAAAAAAAATTAATTTCGATCCAAATTTTTTGTTAAAAAACAAGTAAAACTGTCAAATATAGGTAAAATGGGATTATGAGACTTGTTCTAGTAATTTGACAAGATTTTTTTTTTTGTGTGTACCTCAAACATAAATAATAATGTCTACTCTAATTTCTTTCAATTAACAAAGTCAACTGTATCAAATCAATTTATACAACGCCCACAAAACATTCAATACCAAGCGCCAATTTGTTATGCCAAAATATAAAAATAGCAACCAATGATCACCAGAACATTTAACACATTTCAAAAATTTGCAATGCACATCTGGGAAATGTTTTTTATCAAAAAAGAATTTAAAATTTTATTCCTGTGAATTTAAAAACAATTAGCGGAACCTTTGCAAGTGTCAAATGTTTTCTTTACAAAATCATATAAATAATGAAATTGAACAATAAAAATACTTAAACAAAAGTGATAATGACAATTGAATTGAATTACAAAAAATAAACTAAATCAGAACAATTGTGACCATTACACAAAGGGACAACAAAAATATGACAAACAATGGCATGACCAAATAAATTTGTTATGCTCGATAAAATTTAAAGAAAAACAAAAGAAAAGTCAATTTACAAATTGCAATTCTATAGTCAACGTATTAACAATGAATGTATATATATTTTCTAGAGCGTTTCTTAAGAATTTTGCACGAAATAGTAGGTAAAGAGCGTGTCATCAAGTGTTTTCTAAGCAGACAAAAAGGCGTCGTAAATTAGAAAAATACTTTGTTTTTAAAGATATTTTTAAGAAATTGTATAAAAAAATTTTCAAAAAATTTTAAATATGGTTACTACAAAAAAAAAAAAAAATATAGTTAAGCCATAAAACGTGATTCATATTTTTCAATAAAATTTCATCGAAAAATAAATTTTTGGAAGTTTAAATGTTTTATTAGTGATTTTTCTGTAAGTACAGATCGAGCTCGGGTCAGTGAAGCAAGCCGGTCGGCGCGGCTGACGGCTGAGTCGCTAAGCCGATATTTTTCCACGAGCCGCGCCGCCGCCGATATCATCGGCTGATCGGCGGCTCAAACTCCAGCCGATTTTGGCGGTTTTGAAATTAAAATGAGCATATTCCTCAATTTTGTTCCATTTGGATATTAAAATTTCTAAAAGTCATGTTGGAATTCAAAAAAGTCCAATTAAAATATAGAAATCACAACTGAAATTGAAAAGTTCGCATTCTCAGAAAAACTAATTGAGAATTTCAATTTCTGAGTGACTATTGGCCTTTTCCAAATTTCAAATGAAATTTCTAGGTTTCAATACTTTTTTTCTAGATTTCATTTGAATTTCAACTAAGCTTTTCTCAAATTTAATTGCGGTTGCTGAATTTTAATTGTCTGTTTTATTTGTTTTTTATATTGTTGGGCATTATATTTTATAATTTAATAGGTATATTAGTTCGGTTTGAGTCCTTATTATTTCTGAGAAATAAAAACTCTTGTTTACAAATAAAAAAAAAATTTGCGATCCCCGGCACTTTGCATTTATTTTCAATGTAAAATCTTACACAAAATTCGAAAATGTTTTAATATTTGAAAAGTTTATGTAAAAGTTATTCATATCTTTTTTATTCAATTATCCAAAAAAATTACCTAACTTTTGCAAGAAATCTGGAATCGGTACGATCAAGGAAACCATCAGGACATTATAAGGAAGTTCAAAGTATCCTTTTTATGGTTATATCCTTATAAGTATCCGAAGTTTGCAAGAAATTTCCTGTTCAAAACAGATGTGTTAAGTTGACACTCCAATAAAAAGAAAATATAAAATCCATTAGGTTAGGTTAGGGTGGCGGTGTACGATTTACACCTCGCATAGACCTTTTGGTCCATAGCGATACCACAAAACTTTTTTTCTTTTTCGCTAGCGGCGCAAGTTAAACACGTTCAAAGACATTGCGAATCTCTTTCTCCATTCGCGTTATATCCTCCAAAGTATTAAAGCTTATCTGACCAGTAATCGATCGGCGACTTCTTGACACAGCTGGACAGTGACAAAGTATGTGTTCTATCGTTTCATCCACTCCACTGGGATGAGTCTAATATTCTTAGCCCCTGTAGGTTAGTTGGTAGCGTGCTAGCCTATGAAGCAGGGGGTCGTGGGTTCGATTCCCACAAAAACCCTTGGTCGATTTCGCTACAACGAGACGACGGTCATTGTTACCAGTTCTCGTTTAGGTTTAAATTATTAAAAAAATGATTTGTAACTAAATTGGAAAAAAAAAATAAAAACAAGTGAGAGTGTTAAATTCGGCTGTGCCGAATCTTTTATACCCTCCAAAATGTAAAAAAATTAAAAACAAAATTGTCAGGGGCGTTTGTTTTTGGGGGTGGGGGGGGGGGGGGGGGTGATGGGGGTCAGTGGGGGACGTTGAGAGCACCTTCCCATCCTGATAAATATAACAAAAGTTTCATTTATTTAACAAAAATACAACAAACATGTAAAAAAAGTGTATTTTTTCAAAGGTTGGTTCAGTTCTCCAAGGGGGAACTTTTTCCCCCTTGATCCGATTTTGCCCATTTCCGAACTTAACCTGCCTAGGAATATAAGACATGTTCGTGCCAAACTTCGAAAGCCTAGCTCTTTTATTTTGGACTGTATCGTGTCCTCTACAGACGGACAGACGGACGGACGGACAGACGGACAGACGGACGGACGGACGGACATCGCTAGAATGTCTTAGAATCGATCAATATTATATATACTTTATGGGGTCCTAGACCGATATTTCGATGCGTTACACACGAAATGACAAAGTGAGTATACCCCCATACTGTGGTTGGAGGGTATAAAAAATATATATATATATTCTTAGCATGAATGCCGATGAAACAGTGACCAGTTATTATTCCCGTCAGAGCTCGACATTCCCTTCTCGTAAGTGATAAAAGGTATTTAGTTTTCCCTTGGTCATAAGTTGGCCATAAAGTTCTGCTGATTTTTCACGTTGTTAGTTGTCTCCACTTCCTGTTCGCTATTGCAACATTTATGGAATCTCGTCTTTTTTTGAAATGTTGGAGCGATGGTAAAACTAGCACCGTTTCGCGAGTTCGTCAGCTCTTTTATTTCCCTGTATTCCGTTGTGTCCTGGTACCCATAATAAATTAACCTGGTTGTTTTGACACAACGTCTGCAAGTTCTCGTAACATTGTAAAACTATTTTAGATTTGATATAATAACCTTGAAGCGCCTTTAAAGCGGCCTGGCTATCCACGTAAAAATTTATGGTTGCTCCCCTGGTTTCCTCGATATGTTCCAAAGGCAGATTCAACGAAAAGTTCTGGTTTAGCTTTACGTTTGTAAAACCCGCTCCCACTCCATGTGTTTGTTTCGATCCATCGGTAAAGATATTCATGGTGTTTGCAGGGGTGTCCTGCCAGTTAGACCAATATTTTCGAGTCGGAAATTTTACTTCATATTTCCGGTCGAAAAATAGTTTGGGCACTATGTAATCCGAGTCAATACTGTTTATATTGTTTATGTTACTGTGTCCAAAGTTGCGAAACTTGAACCAATTTGATTCTTTGAGGCTGAGACAGGCCTTATAAGCCTCACCTTTTGCAAAGACGTCAATTGGTATAGAGTGCAATAACGCATCAATAGAGTTGGCCGATGTTGTTCTCAAAGCGCCTGTGATACTACATCCCATAAGCCGTTGAAGTCTTTGGAACTGGTTTAGTATCGCATCCCTTTCAACATTGGCGTAGGAAGCCAACATTTCTGGGGGGCTAAAGCCCCCCTAGATTTTTTTAAATTTCTTGGTATTTTCTTTTTAATAGAAAAACCCAAACCTATTCCTGAAGCGTTCCCTTTAACATGCGTCTAGGTGTCCTAGAAACGAATGCCCCCCAAAAGCGGTTAAAAAATCATATATTTTTTTTTTTAAATTTTGATTCTGTAGATTTTTCGGATATTTAGAACTCCTAGATATGTTTTGAGAATGAAAGATTTTTAATGTTTTCCTATAGTAAAATCATTAGATTACTATGATTTCTTTCAAGAAAAAGTTCTGATGATTGCAAAAGTTGATGATTATTAGTCAAAATTCTCAGGTTCTTTCTTTCAATAACTTTTGTCTATAAAAAAACCCCTTAGAATTTAGAAACTTTTTTAAATCAAAGAAGTTAATATGTTTTCCTGAAGGTAAAACCCTAAGATTCGGTAAAGTTTTTATTACTGACAAAAACATCAGATTCATATAAAAACTTTTTTCAATAATTCAGACTATTTTTCAATGGGAAAAACTATTAGATCTTATATAATAATCATTACGAGTCCTTAAGACTCATTGAATAATCATAACGAGTCCTAAAGACTCATTACATATTATTATAGGGTTGCCATCCGTCCTCTTTTCCCCGGACACCGTCCTCTTTTTTAGGGCGTCCGGGGCAGTCCTACTTCTTTTTTAGAAAGTGTCCGGGGTTGTCCTACTTTTTGAATTTTTCCCCATAACTTTTTTTTTTGCTTCTAAACTTTTGAATTATTACTGTTTTTTAGCTTATCAGTAATAATGTCAACTTTTTGAGAGCAAAAGGTGAATAAAAATTAATAATACATATTCAAATCTTCATTCATTAAGAATTAGAAGAAGAAAATTGAGCAATCTCTTAGTAAGATCACGATCGTGTTGGTTATTTGACGATCATGATCTTACTAAGAATGAATGTAGAGTTGAATATTTATTAATATTTTTATTTGAACATTAGCGATTTATCATTTAAATTCCCTTTGCTACTTGTAGTTTATGGTTTTTATATTTGTGCAGTAGTCTTGACAATGGAATCTGACAAATTCCGAAATACGTGTCGACTAAGTCTTGCAAAAATGGCCAACATAAATAAATTTAAAACAGAAAAAATTTTTTTTGGAATATAATTCTATGAGCAGTGGCGTATACAGGGGGGGGAGGCCCGGGCCCCCCCCCCCCCCCGAAATGATTTCACAAATTTCAGGATTTGGTATCAAATAACAAGTACAATATTTAAAATCTTCTTAAAAAAAATAGAAAAACATTTAAGAATCTAAAATTTTTTTAAGAAAAATGTTTTGAAACTGAAAATTTTTCTGTTAAAAAAATCTCCAAATCTGAATTTTTTTTCTTAGAATTTGAAACTTTTCAACTTAAGATTCTAATGTAAAAATGTCTTAGAACCTGAAGTTTTATGTACACAAAAAATGGACCTAATTGTTAGTAAAACACAGAACCAATTTTGTTCATAAATAGTATGAACACATTTCTTTAAAATCAATTCAAAATATTTATTAAAAAAATCATACTATTTATGAATTTGTTCTACTATTTTCTTTCAAAAATAATTCAAACAACAATTATTTGAAAAAATTAAAAGTCAAACAATTTTCTTTTGTTGTGGAATTAGTTTATTAAGCAAAATCGCCGTTTTTCCCTCGTTAATTGGTATGTTAAACCTAGTTACACTAATTCATGTATCTTTTCATTTATAAATTTTCTAAATTTCTTTCCAGAATTCATTCTTTTTTGGATATTGCAACAAATGATGTGAGTTATCTTGTTCAACAAAATCGCAAACAATTTCGCCAAATTTTTAAAACTGCTGCCACGAAGTATTGATGGGGAGTATGCTGAATCATGATTTTTATTTGCAATAGGCTATTTTATGTAATTATGTGCGTATTAAATACAACATTTGAAAATAAAAAAAAAAATCTTGTTTTATTCAGAAAACCCTTCAAATGTAGGTGAAATTCACGGAATTTTATCAAACTATTGTCATATTAATGTTTCAATGAAGAAATAAATCCAAATGTACCAAAATATCATCAATATTTTGTTAATTCTCAGTATGTACAAATTTATAAACTGTATGAACAAGTTCTGGAAAAAAAAAGTCATGTAGAATTCATACAATTTATGTAGAAAATCATGCCCAGTATGAACTTTTTTTTTCTGTGTAGTCAAATCTTAAAATGCGACCTTGTCTTTTAGAAAAATTTCTCAGAACGGGACTATTTCTTAAAAAAAAAAATGTCTTAGAATCTAAGACTTTTTTTATAGGAATAATGCCTTAAAAAATTAGCCTTTTTCGGTGAATCTAAGACATTTTCTATAGGAAAAATGTCTCAGAATATGAGGCTTTTCTATATGAAAAATGTTTCAGAATCTGAGTACTTTCTATAGGAATAATGTCTCTGAATCTGAAAAATGTCTCAAAAAATTCTTAGAATCTGAAGCTTTTCTATATAAAAAATGTTAGACTTATTTTACGAAAAATGTTTCAGAATCAACGAATTTTTCTTAAGGAAAATTATCTCAAAATCGTAGATTTTGTATATAGGAAAAATGTCTTAGAGACACAAGATGTAGAAAAATGCTATAGAAAAATGCTCAAAAACTGAGACTTTTTCTATTGTAAAAATCTTTTTTTCTATAAGAATAATATCTCAGAATCTGAGTATTTTGCTATGGGAAAAATATATCAGAATCTGAGACTTTTCTTTAGGAAAAATGTCGCAGAATCTGAGGCTTTTACAATATGAAAAAGGTTTCAGAATCTGACCATTTCCTATAGGCAAAATGTCTCAGAATCTGAGACTTGTTCTAAAGAAAAGTGTTTAAGCATCTGAGACTTTTTCGATAGGAAAAATGTCTCAGAATCTAAGAAATTTTCTGTAGAAAAAATGTCTGAGAATCTGAGACATTTTCTATAGGAAAAATGTGGAAGAATGTGAGACTTTTCTGTAAGAAACATGTAGAAGAATCTTAGACTTTTTCCATAAAAATCTTAGACTTTCTATAGGAAAAATGTCTCAGAATTAAAAACATTTTCTAAGAAAAAATGTCTAAGAATCTGAGACTTTTTCTATAGAAAAAATGTCTAAGAATCTTAGACTTTTTCTATAGGAAAATTTTCTCTGAATCCTAGAGTTTTTCTTTAGGAAAAATGTTTTAGAATCTAAGACTTTTTTATACTGTTTTCTTTTGAAAAAGGTCTCAGAATGTGAATCATTTTTCTTATAGAAAAAGCGAAGATTTTCTCAGAATCTAAAACTTTTTGTGTAGAAAGTTTCAGAATCTGAGAAAAACTAGAAATATCTCAGATTATGGGAAAATGTCTTACAACCGGAATCTTTTCTTTTGGAAAAGTATTTTATGAATATGTTTATATAATCATTTTATAGATTGACTTTTTCCGAGAAACGTTTTCCATTGGAAATATGATTTAGAGTCTTTGACTTTTTCTATAACAAAAACTGGCTTAACTGGAAATTGTCATAGAATCTTAAAAAAAAAAAAATTCAGATTCTGACAATATTCTTTGTAATAATGTATCAGCATCTGATTCAATTCACCCTTTAAAAAAAGTCTTTCAAAAAATTTTAAAATATAAAAAAAAAATTAATTTTTTCTCCCAACAGCTTTAAACTTACACAAAAATGAAGAATCTATCTGATTGTGTTACATTCAGTTCAAGGAAAAGATCGAGAAAAATTCTAGAACATGTGCTGTTATGTAAATTTTTTGTAAAAAATTGAAAACAAATGTTGGGCCCCACCGAAATAAAATCCTGGATACGCCCCTGTCTATGAGAATATCAAACTCGCTTTAATTATTAAACTCAAAATATAATATTTTAAAGGTCAAACAAAACAATTTCTGTATACTTTACAGAAAATTCCAAATATATTTCAAAAATTTATATGTTTATTTCAAAATTTTCCAAATGCCTTTTAAAAATCTTTAATAAATAAGTGGAATTTTTTGAAAATAATGTAGATAATAAAGGTATTTTGAAATGAAAATGGACATTTTTGAAATACAAATTGAATTTTCTGATAAGCATTTTTAAATAGTAAATTCTGATATAAAATTAAAAATTTTTTAATTATATATGAGGGGCTCAAAGCACAAGGGGTTCAAGTGACTTTTTTAAAAAAATTGAGTTAACATATGGAATTAGTAGGTGAAGTTCACAGAAGTTCAGAGCACAAGAGGTGAATGTGAAATTCTCATCCGTTAGCGAGATATGGCGGCCATTTTTCGTTCTTGTTATTAAAATACCTGTTTTGCTTGGAGCACAAGGGGTATATTAGCACTTAAACCCCTTGTGCTCCAAGCAGTTATTAAAATTTAATTTTTCATGTGGACAAAATGGTTGAATTCCGAGAAGTTCGTACATATATTAATAGTAATAAAATTTTACAAAAACATCTTAAGTCGGTAGTCAGCGGTCAAAGTATGAAAAAATGGCGTTTTTTGACCAAAATTCATGTCCAAATTTTTTCACCAAATCCGGCTCAAAAATTAGGAAATGTTGTTACTTTATACGAAAAATATAAAAAAAATACAAAAAATAAATGTTGGTCCACAGATGCTGATTTTGAAACATAAAAATAATTTTTTTATCCAAATTGGTCCCAAAAGTTGGAAAATGTAAAACATGTTATCTAAAAAATACTAAAAAAATGAAAAAAAACACGATTTTAGTTTAAAAGTGCTGATCAAAGATTTTGGTCCACAGATGCTAATTAGCATTTTTTTGGACCAAAATCGTGTTTTAATTTTTTTTATATTTTTCACACATAATACTCAACATTTTTCGACTTTTAAGACAAATTTGGTTAAAAAATATTTTTTATGTTTGAAAATCAGCATCTGTGGACCAAAATCGCTATTTTGGAATTTTCTAAATATTTTTCTAATAAAGTAATCAAAAGTTCCTTATTTTTGAGCCAGATTTGGTTAAATAATTCGGATATGAATTTTGGTCCAAAAACGTAATTTTTTTAAACTTTGGCCGCTGGTTGCCGACTAAACTAAAGATGACCTTGTGCTCTAAACCCCTCATATAGAAATTTTTTAAATATAATTCGAAATAATTGAGAATAATTGAAATATAATTGGATATAATTGAGAATAATCTCAAAATATAATGGAACATTTTTGAATTATAAGTGGAAATAAAACTTGTTTTCCTAATAAAAATACATTTTATTTGTATATTGTATCGCGTTGTTGATTTTCTTTAAATTAATTTATAAAAAAAAAGTTGTCCTCTTTTTTGGGTCAAATGTCCTCCTTTTTTGAGGTTGACGTCCTCTTTTTCTCAAAAAGGAAATGGCAACCCTATATTATTAGTATTATTTATTGTTGCAAAAATTAATGAAATCATTAAATTATTAAAAAATAAAATTGTGAATGATTAAAATTCTGGGGAGGGGGCTAAAATTATTCTGGGGGGCTAAGCCCCCCCAGACAGGGCTATCTACGCCTATGCCTTTCAAGTGCCTTATACCAGACTAACACTCCGTAAAGTAAGATTGGTCTTGCCACTGAAGTATAAATCCAATACGTAACTCTAGGCTCTAATCCCCATGTCATACCAAACATTTTCTTACATGCATAGTAAGCATTGTTAGCCTTCTTAATTCTCTCAACCGTGTTAGTTTTCCAAGAGAGCTTACTGTCCAAAATCACTCCTTAAAATTTCGCATGAGGTGATAGTGGAATTTCAACTCCCCAGATTCTAATCCATTAAGTGTATCCTGAAATATTTGCAAAAGAAGTCAAAATATTGAACCAAATTTGAATAGTTTTTTCATACATTTGTTCATACCAATTTTTATGATTTTTAGGTAAAATTAAAAAAAAAAGATTAAATCACATTTCCTAAAAATTTTTGCCTCCTAAAAAAAAATCTGATACCAAAAAATTGTATCAAAATCACCATTTCTAGATATAGCCATTTTTAATTTTTGTGGACCAAGTTCAAATAAATAAAAATATGAATAACTTTAACATACTCTTTTTCAATATTAAAAAAATGTTCGTTTTGAGGCACAAAAAATGAAAATGCCTATATCTCGAGAAGGCGATTCGACACAACTTTTCTGATGACAGATTCGTTATTAGGAGGCCAAAATATTTAGAAAATGTATCCAACATGTCTGTGCAAAAACCGTGTAGAGTGGTGTTAATGTTTATATATTTTTAACGAAAATAGTAGTTAACTTAAATTTTTTTAAATACTTTTTTTGTGATTTCGTGTTACATGTATGTTTTTTAGTTTTGTTTTAATTTTCTTTTGTTCGGAAGGGAGGGGGCTTTTGTCAACCCCAGAATAATGGCCTAGAAACGTTTATGCCTACACAACTCTGTGGTACAGGGTACAGATGGTCGCGTGAGTGACTTTTGACTCACACTCACGAGTACTCACACAAACTTCACTCACACTCACGAAACTTTTTTTATAAAAAAAAAAAAAATTGGAATGAAAGAAAATATAAAGAGAAAATAAAGCACGCAAAAAAAAATAACTCACGCAAACTCACTCACGCAATTTTTTCCCACTCACTCACAACCACTTGAATAAAATTGAGTTTCAGTCACACTCAAGCGTGAATCACGCACAAATCTGCTCATGTGCCCATCTCAAGTACAGGGTATTGTGAGTTTGTCTTAATGTTTGTAACTATCCGAAATATTGGTCCTAAACCAAACTTCAAGTATAGCGATCGATTTAGAATCACTTTCTGGGTCAATTTAGCGATGTCCGTCCATGTTAACATAGTGAGCACGATACAGGTCGCAACAATCAATTGATTTGACTGAAATTAAATTTATGCTTCCTTTTTCCCCAAGGAAGAAGCCTCTTGAAATTAAAAAAAAAATAATCGGTCCATGTTTTGACCTACCCCCATACAAACGCCCCCCAAATTTGGCTAACATTACTTTTATACCCGTAATTTAACAGGTATCCTTTCGAAATTTGGCATGTGAATAAATAAATACCCCAAAAAAACATATTTTGTAATCATATATTTGGAATGTGTTCAAATTATAAAGAAATCTGACCATTTCTACTTGTTGTCACCACATTAACAAAAGAGCTAACTTAATTTTGGGATACTATTTTCTTCAAAATAGTTCATAAATTTTACCACAATTTAGTAAAATTTAACTAAAAGTTTAGAAATTTAGAAAAGTTTGGAAACTTTCTACCCATTAGTTTATCATATTTATCTTCTTAGATTTAAGAAGGTTTTTTTACTACTTTAGTAAATTTTTTAAAAGTTGAGAATTTAAATAAAAATGGCGATATCTAAACTAAAAACTAAGATTTAAAACTGAAAAAAGCTTGTTGAGCGGTGTAATTAGACCATTATTGGACTCAAATTAAGTTTGTGCACTAATTAAAGATGTCACAAAATATAGATCCAATCGGTTCATGTTTGGACTTCGGACACATTTTCCGGAAAACACTGGTGTAGGGTATAAGGTCGGTCTTGACCTACTATAATTTTCTTACTTGTTACCATAACTCCAATAAAATGGAAATTAAACCATTATTTAATTGGTCCCTAAAGTTCTCATCTATGCTGAATGTTATATCGACCACTTGTTCGGTAGGGTATCGTGATTAATATGACTAGTTTTAAACCGTTTTTTACTATACAATTGCGGCGCAGCCGAATTTTTTTTTCAGCCGCGCTGTTCTAAAAAAAACGCGGCGCGCAGCCGAAACGCCGCCGCCGCCGAAAATTTTTGCTCTTCAGCCGCCGCCGAAAATTTTGCATCGGCTTGCTTCACTGGCTCGGGTTCGCTCTAATTATATTTGCTATAAGGGTTCAAGTTGAAAAAAATGCAGAAGAAATATTGAATTTCTAAAAATTATAGACATTTCTGGTTTTCCCATACCGGTTTCAAACACTCCAGTTATCATCAGTAGGGTTTTAAATGTCAGTTTGTCTTGTTAATGTAAATTTTTTTAGAATAAATTTTGACAGCTTCCAACACTACATTATTCCAACACATATTATTTCGCAAGTGTTGTTTTCCTATTTTTGCTCTAGGACCTCTATTTAAGCCATAAAATGCAATAAACGTCTTTTTAAGAAATTATATAAAAAAAGTTCTTGGAAACTTATAGCAATGATCCCAAAATTTTGCTATTTTTGATCTAGCATCTCCAGTTCGGCCACAAAATGCATTTATGGTTTTTAGAAAAACATCATAAAATAATGGAATTTTAGATATTTAGAAAGATGGTCACCAATTTCATGCATTTTATGTTCTACACTAAAAAAACACTTGTAAATTGACAAAAAAGCTTGGATTTTTTATTGTTTGCTACCTCCTATTTTACGAGAACTCCTAGTAAAAATTACGAGCTTTTTTGTAATTTTACAAACTTTTTACCAAAAAAATTGTAAATTTTTGAGAAGGTTATCTAATAAGAAATTTGTAAAATTACAAAAAAAAAATTATTTCGGTCGAAACTTTGTTGTTAAAAAACCAGGATAACTGTAAAATATTGATAAAATGTGTTTACAAGACTTTTTCTAGTAATTTGACAAGTTTTATTATACCCTCCACTCTACACAGAAAAAAATATGGAGGAAACAAATTTAAGTAATCATTTGTTTAAATTTAAAAACAAAAATTGAGTAATTTTTTAATTGACGCAATTAAAAATTTACTCAAAAATTTTAAAAGCAATTTAAGTAAATAATTTAATAAAAATTTAATATTTTTTTTATTTTTTTTTAAACTCTCATAGTTTTTTGAATTCTCGTTTAGTTTATAGTTTTTTGTGTATGCACTCAAAAAATTATGTTAGTAAAATCAATTAAAAATGTCAGTTAAAATAACTACTTTGTAAGTTGTTTTGGGGTCAACTACTTTTTCAGTTAAATCAACTAACAATGTTAGTTATTTTAACTGACAAAAAACAACTGACTTATGTAGTAAAAACTACTTACATTTGTAGTCAAAACAACTAAAATGTAGTAAAAATTAAAAAATCAATAAATATTTTTTTTTTTCAAAAAAATTTTCAGAAAAAAATTTGAAGACCAAATTTTTTCAAAGTTTTTTTTTAAAAAAAAAGTTGTGAAAAATAAAAAAAACGAAAATTTATTTTTATTTTTCGGAAAAAAAACTTTGAAAATTTTTCAGAGACAAAAAAAATTAAATTAACTACTTTAAATAACTGTTACTACATCACAGTACTTTTTTGTTAGTTATTCAAAAAAACTACTTAAAATAATTAACAGAAATAGTTGTTTGATATTTTTCATACAAAAACAACTGACTTTGTAGTTGAAAACAACTTACTACTGTAAAATATACAAACAACTAACATGTAGTAACTTACATAATTTTCTGAGTGTGTACACGCAAAAAAAAAAACATGTTTGTGGTGATCATAATGGAGGGGCAAAATAGTATGTTTGGGATTATGGTTTTAGCAATCATACTGTATGATAATAACAAACATAGTCCAAACACCTTTTTTAAACATATTATGTTTGTGAGCAATCACACTGTATGGTTGTAGCTAAACATAATCTGAAACCCATTTTAGCATATTATGATTGCAGCCAATAATGACATCACGTATTAATCATAACATGATTGTACCTTAATGAATAAAAAATCATATACTTACGTATTAACCAAATAAACACAAACCGGATTTTAGAAATTGATTTCTTTTTTATTCATTTTTTAATTACCCGAGTAAAAATTTTAATATGGCGTCACATAAAATTATATAACGTTTGATCTGTCCTCGAATACAATTAGATATAATTTTATCCCAAAAATGGTGGATAGAATTGCATTAAATTGGATTTATTAATATCTTATTTTATTCATTTGTATATAGTTTGATACAATTTTGTCCGAAATTTGTCTCTATCCAATGGCATCAAATTACACCTGTGTTCAGAAAAATAGGAGAAAAATAGGAGTATCCTCGTAAAAATTCAGAAAGGTATATCTTCGAAAATAAAACGAGTATTTTAAGCAAATAAAAAGTGCGTTGTAGATAATTGCTTAAACTTTAATTTAAATTAATTCCAGCCATATTGGGAAATTAATATTTACTTTTTTTACAAAAAACTGGATGTTCAAAAATACGTGTTTTTTTACAATGCGGGAAGGTCTTGGATTTTTTTCCTGGTAGGTAGAAAAATTATTTGATTACTGAAAATTAACTATATGGCTAATGCTAAAAATCCAAAATTGTGTATTTGAAATAAATCAACTCGTACACAGAACAAATTTTGTACATATATATTATGAATTGCATTCATTGATTTCAATTCATGCTATGTATGAACAAATTTATACAATGTATGAATCTTTTAATAAAAAATTAATTTTCAAAAATATTTCAAAAACAAGTTAGTTTGAAATAAAAAAATTGTCAAACAATTAATTTTTGTTTTTTAATTTTGGCAAAATAGATAATTTTACAAATATAATATCAAAATTTGAATAGCGAAAATTAAAGAGGTAAGTTTAATAATCTTGAATAAATATTTTCTTAAAACTCATCACGTTTTTTTTAACTGTTCTTGTAGATCTCAACCAATCAGTAAAATGGTTTCCACATCAAAAGTCTGTAGAACAAAAATTACACCACAAATTGGCGGACTCAAGAAATGGTTCTTAACGGATTTTCTTTGAATTATTAAGGAATACAGGTCACGCCGTCAATATCCATTTTGAATGTGCCCATTTTGCATAATTGTGTCTCGTTATTTGTTGTGTTTAAAAAAATAGTTATATTTCAATAAAAAGCCAATTTTCAGCGAGATTAACGTTTTCATTTTATTAATTAGGTGCGCAAATGTCCACTTATTCGAAAATGCTATCTTTTAGTAAGAAAAAAACGCGCTTATAAACCAAAATCCAAAATATTTTTTTTCATAAATAGTATGAACAAATTCTTACTCAGAATAAAAAACTTTTGGGAAAAAAAAATCATGTTTGATTCATACAGTGTATGTACAAATACATACCATGAATGAATTTATTTTTTCTGTGTAAGTATTTTTTAAAAAAATCCAAAAAAAAAGTATTCCAAAAATTTCATTTTGCAGTTCGACACATATATCTCATTTATTTTTTACCCAATCTGGATGGGATTAATTTTAAATTGAAGCTTGCCACATTTTCTACGATGCACTTTTTATCTACTAAACATATTCGTTTTCGTTTCAAAGATATACCTTTATGAATTTTAATGTTCGATACGCACTCTTATTTTTCTCCTATTATTTTGAACACAACTGTATATGTGATTGGATACAATAAGATCCAATTATATCTAATTGTATAAAATTTTATCGGCCCGAGTAAAAAAAAGTTATATGACGCAATATTTAATTATATATGAACAGATATGCTTTTATGTAAATCCATATTAATTTTGATCCGAAAATTGGCGGATCGAATATTATACGATTATATCAAATTCTATTATTTTTGATAAAATAATATCAAATTTGATTAAGTTTGATCCCAAAAATGGGTCTATCTAATTGTATTAAATCATATCTTATATGTTAAAATTAGATAAATTTTTATATAATTAGATGAAATCTGGTAAAATTTTTTGAAATTTTAAACGTGAAATTAGAAATTATTTTATCAGATTGGATACATTCCCGAGTAAAAATAATTTAATATGATCTTATATACTTTTATATAGTCATATTATTTGATATATGATCATGTGTGACACTATGTATTGCAAGATAAATTTATATAATAAATTTTGATGTGGGATTTTTTAAGATATCGCCATACATAACTATATGTTTTAACATCTGGTCCCATGCATCATTTCAAATTTCTAAGTGTTTTATATAAAATTTTATATGCCTCCATTATTTTTTAATTTTTTTAAGTGTTTTCCAAGAACATATTTTTATCGCAAATATTTTTAAAGTGTTTTATATAAAATTTCATATGACTTCATATTTTTTTATTTTTCTAAGATATTTCCAAGCACCACTTTTTTATCACGAATATTTTCTAAGTGTTTTATATAAAATTTTATATGACTCCATCTTTTAAATTTTTTCTAAGTTTTTTTCAAGGAACATTTTTTTATCGCAAATATTTTCTAAGTGTTTTATATAAAATTTTATATAACTCCATTTTTTCAAATTTTTCTAAGTTTTTTCCAAGGACAAATTTTTTTGAAAATATTTTCTAAGTGTTTTATATAAAATTTAACATGACTCCATTTTTTGAAATTTTTCCAAGTTTTTTTCAAAGAACAACTTATTTTTATTATTTTAATTTTTCAACTTTTTATTAAAAACTAAAAAATACATCATCCGATTTATAAAATTGTATAAATTTTAATATAATTGGATACAATTTTATATCATTGGATTAGACCAAAACTCGTATCAAAGTCGATATAAAGTTATATAAACTTATATTATTAGATATTATTCGATCAAATCTTATGAAACCATTTTTCGTATAAGATTATATCAAAATAGACACGAACCCATATTAAATTATATATTGTGTCATATCAATTTTTTTACTCGGGTATTTATAAAATTCATAAATATGTATTAGGTACATACATTAATCGAAAGTAAAAAAACTCGTTCACTATAAATGACAATGATGCGTCACTGTCAGCACAAATTTGGGGTGAAAATATATTCTGCCATCAACTCTCAAATATCTTCGGCTTCACTAAAATTTATAGCAAAAAAAAAAAACATTTTATTAAAATCAAAATATTAACATTTAATTATGATGTAGCTTCTTCTATAAACATACTAAATTCATTATCACCATTAAATTTTAATGCGAATAGTTTTTGGTCTTAAAAAATAAACAAAAAGAAAAAGAAACAAAAAAATTCTCAATCATAGTATGAATTGTAGCGATTAAAGTATGATCCCTTTTAAACATTCAATGGCCATTAACAATGAAAACATGGTTCCTGCAGCAGGCGTCATTTAGCTACAATGAACATAGTATGTTTAATAAAAGTTCACTACATATTTTTCACACACACTTATACTACACATAAATAGACGTTCAAAAATTACTCTTACCCTTATGTTATGGATTTTAAAATTGTATTTTGTATACACTGATATTTTTTGTTTCCTTTTTTTATGTTTTTTTTTTTTGTTTTTTTATATATCACTTCTGTTAGTATAACAATTTGAACCAAGCTGGTTGACAGACCACAGACGACTGACAAATCATAAACCACACACAATAAATGCTATGAATAACTGACAATACTATGATTGTATACTTCAAACTATTATTTCTGAACATATATTGATTACTATGATCATAATGTCAGGCCACCATGTTTCTGGTTAGATTTTTCGTAACCATACTGTTGTTCCATACAAACATGTTTTTAATTTTAGAGTGGTAATCATGTTATCATGATCTCTGCAAGCATTATATTTTTAGACAAACATTAAAACGAATATAACATGATTGCTATAACAATGTATTGTTGTAGAAGCCATAGAATGGTTTCCGTGATCATGTTCCAAACATGTTTTTTCTCTGCGTGTATATGAAAGTTTGTAATCGTCTTTATAAAATGTTCCTATGTTTTTGAGACATAAATATGTTTGGTAAAGTTTGAAAAAACAAGTTTTTTGTTTTTTTTTTGTAAAAAAATTTAAAACTTTTTTAAACTGTAAAAAAAAACAAAATAGATAAATTTTAAGTAAATTTTTAATTGTGTCAATTAAAAAATTACTCAAATTTTTTTTTTCAAACATTTAATAAATTTATATTAAAAATTTACTCAATACTATTAAATCGTTTACTGGTGCAAAACTGAGTAATTTTTTACTCAATAGTATTAAAAATTTACTCAAATATTTTTTTTATTTTTTTCTGTGTAGTGATAGAGGGTATATACACTCAAAAAAAAAAAATCTTGTAAAGTTACCAAAAAATCTCGTGATTTTACGAGGCCATTCTCGTAAAATAGGAGGTAGGTAAAATTGTCGTAAAATTACGAGGATTTCCTCGTAAAATTGGTAAAATAACCAATTTTATTGGTAAAAAAATTGTTTTAAACCGGAAAAAAATGGTAAACTTACAAGAAAAAATGGTAAATATGTTTAAAAAAATGGTAAATTTACAAACCAAAATGGTGAATTTACAAAAAAAAATTTTGTTAAACATAAATCCTCGTAATTAAATTGTTTTTTTTTTTTTTGTAAATTAACTAGAATCCAAGTAATAAATTTTTAAAAATTTTGTCAACTTTTTTTTAAATATTTTTCAATAAAAAAAAAAATTAACAAAAAATTTTTTTTTTTGTTAAACAACATAAATCCTCGTATAACATAAATTTTGTAAAATAACAGTTCTTTTTTTGTAATTCAACTAGAATCCTTGTAACAAAAACTTTGTTGTAAAATTACAGTTTTTTTTGTAAAATAACCTTTCAAAATGGTAGAATACAATTAAGAAAATAAACTTGTAGAATTACCAATAAAACTGTAGTTCTCGTTTGAGCAAAGTACAAGATTTTTTGTTAAAAAACAAGGAAAATTGTTAAATATTGGTAGAACGGGATTACAAGACATTTTACCAGGCGTTTTACATGTTTATTTTTTTGAGTGTATAAGTTTGTCATTCCGTTTATAACACCTCGAAATATTGGTCTAGGACCCCATAAAGTGTATATATTCATGATCCTCGATCGATTCTAAGACGATCTAGCGATGTCCGTCCGTCCGTCTGTCTGTCTGTTGAAAACACGCTTATTTTTTAAAGACTTTAGAGAGGCTCCTGAAGTTTGGCATATACATATATTGGGCATTTACCTGGTCATATTGGTATTGCAATCCAGCGAAATCGGTCCAGTTGTTCAAAAGTTATGAGCAATAGAGTGATTTCGGCAAGGATATTTTTCGCAAATGTACGAGATAAAAAACACGATAACTTTTGTGATGCAATTTTATTTTCCAGCTGGGGTAAACTTAGTTTGTCCAGGATCGGCAAAGGTTTGCTTCCTTTGAATCAGTAAGAGGGCTATGAAGAGCGATCTTACGTAGTACACACAATGTATTTAGGACGACATTTAACAAGAGGAAAAGGTTTGGATGTAAGAAAATATTAACGAAGTAATTAAGTGACTTCGTAAATAAACTACGAACGAAATAAGCAAAAGATTTCGTTATAAACTACAAACGAAATAAACAAAAGATTTCGTATACCAAATATTAACGAAGTAATCAAAAGACTTCGTAAATAAACTAAGAACGAACTAAGCAAAAGATTTCGTGTCTAAACTACAAACGAAATAAACAAAGAATTTCGTATACAAACTATTAACGAAGTAATCAAAAGACTTCGTAAATAACCTACGAACGAAATAAGCAAAAGATTTCGAGTCTAAACTACAAACGAAATAAACAAAGGATTTCGTATGTAACTATTAACGAAGTAATCAAAAGACTTCGTAAATGAACTACGAACGAAATAAGCCAAAGATTTCGTGTCTAACAAAGGATTTCGTAAATAAAATATTAACGAAGTAATCAAAAGACTTCGTAAATAAACTACGAACGAAATAAGCGAAAGATTTCGTATATAAAATAGTAAAGAAGTAATCAAAAGACTTCGTGAATAAACTACGAACGAAATAAGCAAAAGATTTCGTATATAAAATACTAACGAAGTAATCAAAAATACTTCTTGAATAAACTACGAACGAAATAAGCAAAAGATTTCGTTTTAAACTACAAACGAAATAAACAAAGGATTTCGTATACAAACTATTAACGAAGTAATCAAAAGACTTCGTGAATAAACTACGAACGAAATATGCAAAAGATTTCGTGTCAAAACTACAAACGAAATAAGCAAAAGATTTCGTTATAAACTACAAACGAAATAAACAAAGGATTTCGTATACAAACTATTAACGAAGTAATCAGAAGACTTCGTAAATAAACTACAAACGAAATAAACAAAAGATTTCGTTATAAACTACAAACGAAATAATCAAAGGATTTCGTAAACAAACTATTAACGAAGTAATCAAAAGACTTCGTAAATAAACTACGAACGAAGTAAGAAAAATAGTAACGAAGTAATCAAAAGACTTCGTGAAAAAAACTACGAACGAAATATGCAAAAGATTTCGTGTCAAAACTACAAACGAAATAAGCAAAAGATTTCGTTATAAACTACAAACGAAATAAACAAAGGATTTCGTATACAAACTATTAACGAAGTAATCAAAAGACTTCGTGAATAAACTACGAACGAAATAAGCAAAAGTTTTCGTTATAAACTACAAACGAAATAAACAAAGGATTTCGTATACAAACTATTAACGAAGTAATCAAAAGACTTCGTGAATAAACTACGAACGAAATATGCAAAAGATTTCGTGTCAAAACTACAAACGAAATAAGCAAAAGATTTCGTTATAAACTACAAACGAAATAAACAAAGGATTTCGTATACAAACTATTAACGAAGTAATCAGAAGACTTCGTAAATAAACTACAAACGAAATAAAACAAAAGATTTCGTTATAAACTACAAACGAAATAATCAAAGGATTTCGTAAACAAACTATTAACGAAGTAATCAAAAGACTTCGTAAATAAACTACGAACGAAATAAGCAAAAGATTTCGTATATAAACTACAAACGAAATAATCAAAGGATTTCGTAAACAAACTATTAACGAAGCAATCAAAAGACTTCGTAAATAAACTACGAACGAAATAAGCAAAAGATTTCGTATATAAACTACAAACGAATTAATCAAAGGATTTCGTAAACAAACTATTAACGAAGTAATCAAAAGACTTCGTAAATAAACTACGAACGAAATAAGCAAAAGATTTCGTATATAAAATAGTAACGAAGTAATCAAAAGACTTCGTATATAAACTAAATAATGAAGTAATCAAAAGACTTCGTATATAAACTAAATACGAAATAAACGAGAGATTTCGTATAAAAACGGGTAGGATACGGTTCGGGTACTACTAACAGGGAATACTGGATAATTCAGGTTCGGAGAAATATTAACTGGAAATACGGGTTCGGGAAATATTAACAGAACATACTGGATAAATCAGGTTCGGGAAACAGGAAAAACTGGATAAATCAGGTTCGGGAAATATTAACAAAAAGTACTTTACAAGTCAGGTTTCGGGAAATATAAACGAGGTATACTGGATAAATACGGTTCGGAAAATATTTACTGGAAATACGGTACAAACTAGTAACTACATACCAACTTCGACTTAGGTCGAAATTGCGAACAAGAATCTGGTCGGCTTACGGTTATACTTCGTATATTCTACGAAGTATACACGAACTCCAACTGGTTTCTCGTTGATTTGGTTGATACAACTTTGACATTATATGTGATCCGTTTTATCAACTAAATGAGAATTACTTCTCAATGCTATTTGTCTGGTAGTTTAATGATATTAGGTAAAGGGAAAAGTAGTTGGTCACCGGTATAGGAAAAAGTACTTTCTTATATTTAAATAAGTATACTATTATTTGTAACGTCACGTTACACTTTCGAAAGGAAATTCTGAGGATGCTGAAGCTTATCATATATTTTTGTCATTTTTACGAAAATGACAAAAAAAAGTTTTTTACTCAAAATAAAATATTTCTAATCAAAATTGTTAATTTTTTGGCGTTAGAAAATTTACCATTTTTTAAAAAGGGCATTGTGGAGGGAATTCAAAGATTCGGCCAAGTTGAATTTAAGTTTTGTACTTGTTTGTTACTGTAGTATCTCTATTTAGGCCATGCAACTAAATTGTTTTAGCAGATCACATAAAAATTGATTTTTGGAAATTAATACCGATGACTCATTTTTACTCTAGCAAATAATATCCACGCCCACTTTTGTGGGCGTGGGTATTAAAAATGTTTTTACATAATGATAAAAGTGTATTAGTTAAGTTCAAAAAGCATAATAAATGAATTTTTAAACATTTACAGCATGGATTTATGTGTCCCCCAATGACCCCTACTGAGCCCCCCCAAAAAAAAGCCCCTGAATTCGGCACAGCCGAATTTAACGCTCTTTCTTTTTTTTTTATTATTTGCATGTTGGAACGTATAAAAGATTCGGCACAGCCGAATTTAACACTTTTACTTGTTTATATTCTTATTATACAAAAACGTTTGTGCGGGGAACGTGTTACTTAAACTTAAGAACCGCTGGACCGATTCACACCAAACATCGACAATATATTAGTTTAGTCTGGAGCCAGGCCTCTCGTAAGTTTAATTCCGATGGGTGGCGCTGTTGTCTGAATACTTCAATTTTTTGTATTTACGGCAGGATTTGGCTGAAATTTACAAAATATATTTTTAAAACTAAAATAAGTTTAATTAATTCTATTTTTTGTATTTATGGTAAAATTTGGCTACAATTCACAAGATATATTTATTAAACCAAAATAAGTTTCCTGATAATATTTGGACTCGGATGGCACTGGAGTGAAGTTATTAACAAAATTCTTCATTTCAGTGAAATTTTACGGCACTTTAGAATGATTCGTCATGAGAAAATTATTATGTATAAATGGACCCTTTAGATGTCGCCGGGGAGAATCTATTTAGATATTCATGTAAGTCAACTTGGGCCACGCCAGGCGCTTCAGCTAGTAAAATATAAAAATTGATTTTTGGAAATTAATTTTAGCTACGTTTGTTGTAGCACCTTTTGTTAGGCCAGAAATTCCAATAAATTTATAGAAACAATTATTATAAAACTGAATGTACCCAAGTTTTATCTATGATCTCCAGTTTTTGGTATCTTTGCTCTAACACCTCTAGTTAGAATATAAAATGCAATAAAAGTTAAAAAGAATCATAAAAATACGTTTTTGAAAATTGTTAGCAAAACTGTAAAATTTTTGTTCTGCCACCTCTATATAGCGATGATTCCCAATTATTGCTATTTTCAATTTTTTTTTGGATCCTGAACATTTTGTTTTGATTTTATTAAGGATCACAATGTAGATTTCCAGCAGATACATTTTTGGTATTTTGGAAATTAGAGTAGAGGTCATTTTCGGCATCATTAGTGTAAAGCGTGATATACCGTAGAATACAAAATCAACTGGTCTTAAAATTGTCATATTATTCGTTGTTAAATCAATGTCCTTATAAAAATTTTATAGCCAGAAGGGACGCATTTTATACTTTATATATTTTATTTTTACTCCGGAAATCCGTTGGCTGTCTCATTTTGCTTTTACAAATTTAATAAAGAAATAAATATTCTTTACAATTGTCATTTTTAGTTCATTTACCTGCAAAATCTTTACACATTAAACTAGACTTTAGTTTAAGATTTTTAAAATATAAAAATATTTTTTTGACAACTCAATTTTATGTCCTTTTTTTGTTGAGTTTAACTGCTGACCAGACCGGAAGTTTCTCTTTGCGTTCATTGTATTGAGACAAATTGTTCTTTAACTTGTTGTTACGATTTTTTTTGTTCATGCATTTGGTTTTTATTGTATTTCCTACTTATCCCTATAATTGAGATGTCTTATGGATTTCTTTAATTATTTTTGATTTCTTAAATTTTTATGCAATTCATTGCACTAATGGTTCCCATTTTTTTATGTGTTTCCTAACAAATACAAGTGCTTTTCATCTGGACCACACTCACAGATTGCCACAAATTTCTATGCGCAATCTCAGTGTGTGTGAGTGTTTAAATTACTTCCTATTCAAAACAATTTGTGAAAATTAATTGTTTTGTCAGTTTTTCATTTCTTTTTTTTAGTAAAGAAAAGGATTTTCCCAAAATTTTCACATGTGATTAGGGTGGTCTTAAATAAAAATTGATTGTGATAAAGCAATTTGTTATTTTATGTTAGTTATTGATACTTAACGACACGAGTCATATGTTGTTGAGAGTATAATTGATTTTATTCTTAAAAATTTCCCAGGCCAACAGAGGAAGTAAAATTGAAAAGTCATAATAAATGAAAGTTTTACCAAGATTACAAAAAAAAAGGAATTTTTTAAATCAGGGAGGTCTGTAACAAGAAATTTTTATAATGCACTGGCCTAAATGATGATGATGGGTACTAATTTTTAGTCACTTATTTTTTTACCCTCCACTCTTTTAATAAAAGTTTGTCATTCTAAAGGAAGAATGTTTCGGAACTTTAAAATTTTTCTATATAAAAAGAGTCTCGGAAATTTTAAATTTTTCTTTAAAAATATTACAAAAAATTTTCTATAAAAAAAATTAAGAATTTTTCTAAAGAAATAATTTGCAAATTTTTCTTAGAATTTTTCAATAAGCTAAAAGATTTTCTATAGGAAAAATCTGAGAATTTTTCTATAGGAAAAATTTTATAATTCCTCCTTCAAAAAAAATCTGAGAAGAAGATTGATAAAAAGGAAAGAGAAATAGAAACGGAAATTATGTAAGAATTTTTTTTCTAGGAAAAATGTTTAAATTTTCTAATCATAGAATTTTTGAATCTTAAAATTACTGAATTTTAGAATTTTTAAATCTTACAAGATAAGTATTTCAAACCCTTATGTAGCAATTTGCCTAAAATTTAATATATGATGCATTCTACACCAAATGTCCCGCTACAGAAAAACATGTGGCCAGTGAATTTCTGAATAGGATGTATGAATAGACCTATATGGAGCTAAGGAAATTGCGTTTCTGATTTTTCAATTTTTCAAAAACTGGGCTCAAATATTCTAAAAATGGTTAAATTTGTGTCGAGTTGCCTTCCCGAGTAAAAATAAACATCCCGAGTAAAAATAAACATATATAACAATATATAACTTGATACAAACCTAACGAATCATATATGATCATATATCCCGTGAGCTGTTTTCTAAATTTTTTAAATGCAGTCATATGTGTTTATATATAATTTAATCATGATTCGGATTAAAAGGCGTACGGTTGATATAATTATATTTAATTATATGAGGCTCAATACAAAATTTGTTTTTCTGTATAATTTAATATAAAATTATATATATCCTATTCTGTTCCATATATAACACTATATGTTTCCATTTAACCAACAATTTTCTAAGTTTTTAAGGCAAAGTATAAGAAACTTTTTAAAATGTTCCTAAACATTTCCTTGTTAGGGTTATGTATATCACCTATCTGGTTCGAAGCGTACCCAAGCATTTTTTTGTTTAAGAAAATTATATGTTTGGTGAATGTATCGTTGACCTGTGGTGTATCTCAACCCAAACTAAAAAACACCAGGATTTTACATGTTTTTATGCAATTAGATCTAATTAGATCCACTAATATATGGCAATGTCTGGTCAAAACTCGGATGAAATGAAATCATATTTTATACAAGTTGATCTTTTTTAATGCAAAAACATCCACCATTATTCGGATCAAATTGCGTATTAATATATATTGTGTCATATATCATTATATATTGCATCATATTAAAATTTTTACTCGGGATATATTACAATATATAACTTGATACAAACATAATAAATTATATATGATTATACATCCGTGAGATATTTTCTAAATTTTTTTAATGCAGTCATATGTAGTAATATATAATTTAACATAAAATTATATATAGCTTATTCTGTTCCATATAAAAAGAATTAACCAAAAATTTTCTAAGTTTTTTAGGCAAAGTATAAGAAACTTTTTAAAATGTTCCTAAACATTTCCTTATTAGGGTTATGTATATCACCTATCTGGTTCGAAGCGTACCCAAACATTTTTTTGTTTTAGAAAATTATATGTTTGGTGAATGTATCGTTGACCTGTGGTGTATCTCAACCCAAACCAAAACACACCAGGATTTTATATGTTTTTATGCAATTGGATCTAATTAGATCCACCAATATGTAGCAATGTCTGGTCAAAACTCGGATGAAATCAAATCATATTTTATACAAGTTGATCTTTTTTAATGCAAAAACATCCACCATTATTCGGATCAAATTGCGTATAAATATATATTGTGTTACATATCATTATATATTGCATCATATTAAAATTTTTACTCGGGTTGTTTAAATATTTATAAAATTTAAACGGAATGCACCACAATCTCAAAAATTTACATTCATGTATAGTTTTGTATGGGCTATAGATTATTTTTTTTTTTTTTTTGGAAAATTTTCAGAACCCGATCTGAAATTTTAAATTTTTTAAAAAAGTCAATTTAGCCCATACAAAACTTTACAAGAATGTAAATTTTTTATATTGTTTTGCATTGCATTTTATTTTGATAAATATTTAAACAAGCCAACTCGACACAAATTTAACCATTTTTTCAATATTTGACCACACCTCTTAAGCCCAGTTTTTGAAAAATTGAAAAACCAAAAACGCTATTTTCTTAGCTCCATATAGGATTATACCTATTTTCAAATTCACGGGACACACAGTTTTTTTCGCTGGCCATTTGGTGTGGAATGCCTCATATATATAAAGGACACGATTTTAAGGTTGGGGAGTCTCGGCTTATCGACCATATTAGTGTTTAAAAATTTCGTTATGAAACAATGTGGACCTTCGGGAACAATTCCATAACTCCCAACCTTATATCGTCTAGAGCAAAAATACGTATCGACTCAAAGTTAATAAAGATTATTTCGTATTTATATGGATATCTAGGGCTATGTCTTCACAGAAATACCCATCAAAAATTACACATTTTCATGAAAAAAATATTTAATGAATTTTTACCGTTGGATTGTCATTAAAAACCCTTTCTTTTCACATGGAAACATCATAAAGTTTCTTAGAAAGAAATGCATGAAAAATCCAAAAAAATGTTTTTTCGCCATTTATTGTCTCATTTTTTAACCCCTAAATCTCCGATATGGCCAATAAGCCGAGACACCCCAACCTTAGAAGTAGAGATAGGCGCGTGAGTGATTTTTGACTCACACTTACTCACGCTCACGACAGAAATTTTTGAATCACGCGCAATCACTCACTTATTTTATACATTGCAGCATTGATGATTTTAACAGGCGATGAGACTCAAAGTAATGCATCCACATTATCACAAAGAATACCAGTAAGGCATAAAATAAGTCATTAATTTATAACGAAGAATACGAGTAAGGTGTAAAATATATGATATTTTATAGGTTACGAGAAATGAAATAATATAGCATACCAGAAGATAATATATAAGGTGTTACGAGTAGTGAAAAAGTAATTTTGTATTAAATTTACTCACGTGATTGTAAGTGAGTGTAAGTAGATAAAATATGCTCGTGAGTGTGTGTCGTTAGAAATTTCCTGCCGTGAGCCCATCTCTAGTTTAAACTTATGCATTTTTTTATAAAATAATTATTTTTTATGTTATTGTAATGCATTATGCATCCAATTATAAATAATGCATTATTTCAAACTTTGAAATAATACATAATGTAACCATATATAAGTCATCGGCGGAATTGGTGGGGGACACCTATACCACCGCTATATATATTTACAAATTATTTGTTTATGATATTTACGCTTAAATAATAAATTTTTATCGATATTTTTTGTTAATTTCTATAACCACGCCACCAAAGGGGGGCGGCCTGAAAAATATTGAATTTTCTAACCCTCTTAGTCCAAGCGCAGGTCTATGAACATAATATGGCATACAAATGTTATATTTGTTGAGCAAACATTAAAAAAAAAATCGTCAAAATATCGTATTTTTCAGGGGTCGTTTAAGTTTTTCAAGTGGGAACTTTTTTCCCCCCGGTCGGATTTTGCCCATCTTCGAATTTAACCTTACCAGTAACATAAGAGATATTCTTTCCCAATTTCGGGGGTCTAGCTCTTTTGGTTTGGACTGCATCGTTATTTCTACAGACGGACAGACGGACATAGCTAGAATGTCTTAGATTTTATCATAGATCAATATTATATATACTTTGTGGGATCCCCGACCGATATTTCGATGTTACACACGGAATGACAACCATACTGCGGTTGGAGGGTATAAAAAGCTTTAGGGCCTAATAATTTATTGAGGATAATTTTTTTCAAAATTTAAAAAAAGAATTTCCCCTGAGCTGGATCCGCACCTACCCCATACAGTAGTGAAGAGTAAAAAATCAAAGAAAAAGTTAGGAAAATTAAAAAATGAATATCGACAAATGTAGCTTTGCCATGTTTCATACTTTTGTACTGCGAATCAAGGACCTTTAAATTGTAATATCAACACTAATTCACCATCATCACTTAAAATGAAAACAATAAAGGATTCTTAAATTTATGGACAAGGTATTTATAATAAACTAGTCGAATAGCCTGTCCCTGCCAGGCGGAACACCAATTCACTTTTCTCAATAATTCTATTTTTTTACCAAACTTTATAAAAAATTATATTTGTGCTTCAAAAATTTAATATTGCTAGATTGAGTTACATCAATATATTTCCCAAACTGGACAGAAATTTAATGAGTATAAAGGGTTTTATTGATAAAATTTAGAACTAAATTTAGCACGCCCATTTCGTCTCTCCGCCCTTAATCGTTAGATCTGTCCCATGGTCACTCCTATATACATGGCAATTTTTATCTTTCGTAGTCATGAAGGGTTTTAAAATTAGATAAAATGTTTAAAAACACAATTTTTTCACTTAAATGTTTCCTTATAATTCTCCGTACACAGTTTAAATATTAAATCAGACTTCATAAGGATATGATCCATTGTCAATACTTCATGCTTTACAATTTTCAGCTTCCTTAGTCATTAGGGGTTTCAGAAATAGTTTAAATGTTTAAAAACTAAATTTCGCCGTCTTCCGCCACTCCCCCTGTCTTAAAGGCCGAAAATCTGGCTACGTTACAGATTATATAAACTGAACAAAATTCATGCCATAGTCCGTACCATATGCATCCCAATTTTCATCTTTCAAGGTCAATCGGACTTTTTTAGAATATGCTTCATAGTTAGGACTACATGTAAGGGGATTTTTAGCTTAATTTATTGGGGCGGAGCTTAAAAATACTCTAAAATGTAAAAAAAAATATTTTTGCCAAGTCCCCTTTTTCTCGTAATTCGCCGCCCACAGGCAAAAAATCCGGCTTCGTAAGAATCTGTCCCTGGTGTTTTACTATATACATGTCAATTTTAAGCTTTTACGTCCATCAATGAGATTCAAAAGGCGCTGGATACACAAAAAATAAGAGAAACCCAAAAAAAAAAATAAAATACATATTCAGAAAATAGATGGAAATAAATTTACCACGCCCTTTGCCTTTCTTATTCTCCACCCATACACTGGATATCAAAAATCCAGGCTCGTGTTGATCTTCCACATGAAACCTTCTATATACATGCCAATTCTGTGCATTTTCCCGCTTCCTTTGGGGGCTTCAAAAGAAGTTAAAATGTTAAAAATCCCAATTTTGTCACTCCCCATTTTCCTTTCAATTCTTCGCCCACAGTCCAAAAATTTAAAATTCGACTACTTCAGGATATGCTTCATCGAAAGAACTATATGTTAGGAAATTTTCAGCTTCCTAAGTCATAAGAGGACTTTAAAATAAGCAAAAATGCCAATTTTCATCTTCATAGGTAATTGGGGTCTTCAAATTAAATATTAAAATACACAGTTTTGCCACGCCCCATTTTTCTCTTAATTCTCCTTCCACAGTCTAAAAAATTTAAATCCGATTACTTCGGGATATACTTCATTGTTAGAACTAAATGCTAAGCAATTTTCCGCTTCGTAAGTCATTTGGGGGCTTCAAAAGAAGTAAAAATTTAAAAAAATCCCAATTTTGCCAAGCCACTTTTCCCTCAATTCTCCGCCCACATTGCGAAAATTTTAAATCCGACTACTTGGGGATATGTGCCATCGTTAGGACTATATTCTAGAAAATTTTCAGCTTCCTAAGTCATTTGGGGGCTTCAAAAGAAGTAAAAATGTTAAAAAAATCTAAATTTTGCCACTACACTTTTCCCTCAATTCTCCGCCCACATTGAGAAAATTTTAAATCCGACTACTTGGGGATATGCGGCATCGCTAGAGCTATATTCTAGTAAATTTTTAGCTTCCTAAGTCATTTGGGGGCTTTTAATTAAGCAAAAACGTCAAAAAATTTAATTTTGCCACGCCCACTATCCCGCTTATTTCTCCGCCCACAGACAAAAAATCGAAAATCCGGCTACATTAGGATCTGCCCCAAGTGTTTAGCTATTAGTCTGCCAATTTTCAGCTTTGTAGCTCATCAGTGGGCTTCAAAAAGCTCTGGATAGACAAAAAAAGAGGAACACACAAATAGGGAAATTATATATATAGATAATTTCCCTATTTGTGTGTTCCTCTTTTTTTGTCTATCCAGAGCTTTTTGAAGCCCACTGATGAGCTACAAAGCTGAAAATTGGCATGCATATAGTAAAACACCTGGGGCAGATCCTAACGTAGCCGGATTTTAGATTTTTTGTCTGTGGGCGGAGAAATAAGCGGAAAAGTGGGCGTGGCAAAACTCCATTTTTTTACATTTTTGCCTAATTTAAAGCCCCCTTTTGACTTACGAAGCTGAAAATCTCCTAAAACATAGTCCTAACGATGGCGCATATCTCCAAGAAGTCGGATTTAAAATGTTCGCAACGTGGGCGGAGAATTGAGGGGAAAAGTGGCGTGGCAAAATTGGCATTTTTTTAAATTTTTACTTCTTTTGAAGCTCTCAAATGACTTAGGAAGCGGAAAATTCCGTAGCATTTAGTTCTAACAATGAAGCATATCCTAAATTAATCGGATTTAAATTTTGTATACTTTGGAAGGAGAATTAAGAGAAAAATAGCACGTGGAAAAATTGTGTTTTTTTAGTATTTTAACAAATCTGAAGACCCCCAATGAAATATGAAGATAAAATTGACAGTTTTGCTTATTTTAAAGTCCTCTTTTGACTTAGGAAGCTGACATTTTCCTAACATAAAGTCCCATCGATGAAGCATATCCTGAAGTAGTCGACTTTTAAATTTTTGGACTGTGGGCGGAGAATTGAAAGGAAAATGGGGAATGACAAAATTGGGATTTTTGACATTTTAACTTCTTTTGAAGCCCCCAAAGGAAGCGGAAAATGTATAGTGTATATCATGAAGTAATCGGATTTAAAATTTCTCGACTGTGGACGAGGAATTAAAAGATAAAAGAGCTTGAAAAAATTGGGATTTTTATTATTTTAACCAATTTGAAGACCCCCAATGACTTAGGAAGATGAAAATTGCCATGTTTATAGTAGGTTTCATGGGGAAGATCAACACGAACCTTAATTTTTGATATACAGTGTATGGGTGGAGAATAAGAATGGCAAAGGGGCGTGGTAAATTTATTTCCATCTATTTTCTGTATATATAATTTTTCTTTTGGGTTTCTCTTATTTTTTGTGTATCTAGCGCCTTTTTAATCTCATTGATGGATTTAAAAGCTTAAAATTGGCATGTATATAGTAAAACACCAGGGCCAGATTCTTGCGAAGCCGGATTTTTTGCCTGTGCGCGAAGAATTACGAGAAAAAGGGGACTTGACAACATTTTTTTTTTTTAACAATTTAGAGTATGTTTAAGCTCCGCCCCAATGAATTAGGAAGCTGAAATCCCTAATATGTAGTCCTGACTATGAAGCATATTCTAAAGTAGTCCGATTTAACATTTTTGGAATGTAGATGGAGAGTTGAGAGGAAAAGGGGCAAGGCAATATTGTGTTTTATTTTTTATAATTTAACTAACTTTAAAGCCCTAATGATCTACGCAGCCAAAAATTGGCAAGCATATTGTCCTGACACTGGATCATATTCTAAAGTAGTCAGACTTACAATTTTTGGACTGTGGACGGAGAATTAAGAGGGAAAAGGGGCGTGGATACGAGTATAGTACTAACAATGTTGCTTATCCTAAAGTAGTCAGATTTAAAAATTTTGGAATATGGGCGGAGAATTAGTAGAAGAAATGGTGGTGAAAAAATTATGTTTTTACATCTTACCTAATTTTGGAGACACCTTATGACCTTGAAAGATGAAAATTGGGATGCATATGGTACGGACTATGGGAAAGATCAACTCTGACCTGAATATCCAGTGAAAGGGCGGAGATAAAAAAAAAATACGTTGTGAATTTTTTTCATTTTATATATATAATCTGTAACGTAGCCGGATTTTCGGCCTTTAAATTGAAAAAATTGTGTTTTTTAACATTTGATCTAATTTTAAAACCCTTTATGACTAAGTGTGACCATGGGACAGATCCACACGATGGATTTTTGATATCTGGTTTAAGGACGGAGAGACGAAATGGGCGTGCTAAATTTAGTACTATTTTTTTTTCAATAAAACCTTTTATACTCATTAAATTTTTTTTTCCAGTTTGGGAAATAGATTGATGTAACTCAATCTAGCAATATTAAATTTATGAAGCACATACATAATTTTTTATAAAGTTTGGTAAAAAATTTGAATTATTGAGAAAAGTGATTTGGTGTTCCGCCTGGCAGGGACAGGCTATTCGACTAGTTATATATATAGATTTTAATGGGTTTTTTTTATAATTAATATTTAGAAAACTGTGCTGTAGGTCAATAATAAAAAAGGACATTTTTAATTTTAAAAACTAGTTAATAAAAAAATTTATGTATTTTTTTTTCTTAATATATAAGTGATATTTAAACTACCACTGCTACTTTCATCATTGTTTTGTTGTTATCACAACCATAACTAATTCATAACTACCAAAAATGAAAAGCATTAGTTACCAATTAGTAGCTGTGATAGAAAACGCGATAAAGTATCACCAAAAGACCACAGAAGCTACAAAATTTTTTAAAAACCCTTTAATAAAGAAGAATCTGTTAATAAAATCTTATAGCCACTAATTAAATTTCTTTTTTTTTCATTAAAGTAGATATTTTAAGAAAATCTTACTGGACCCACCACATCTTAAAACCATTTAAACCTTTTTATTTTGGTATGTATTGAGTAACTACTTACTTGGTGGCATTTTTTTTATATTTCAGAATGAAATTTTTATGAGTCTATAAAAATACGAAATTTGTTAAGATTAACTTAAACTCCATAAACGAATAGTTACTTACTAATTTTTTTATGTTCTTTAACATTGTATCACTGACCCATTTGTTAGGGATTATTTTGTTGGATTTTTTTATTATTTTGTTTTTTTTCTTTTTAGTTACATGTTCCTGTAATCATGTGGATTTTTCTGGGTTAATTTGCTATTTAACGGTCTTTAATATTTAATAATACTTGTTGTGTTTTTTTTTTTTTGAGAATTTTGAAAACACTGATGAGCTTTAATTGTTTGTTATTTACAACTTTTCTTAAAGTTTTTTTTTGATATTTTTCTTTTAAAGGATTATTAAATATTAACTGCAGTGTTTATGATTTTCACTATTTGGGAGGAAGGTATGTAAAGTTATTTCATTCGTTTGCCACCCAATAAAAGACAACACAAGGCAACAAATTTTTAACCCATAGCCCACAGTATACTTTACTAAGGGTTTGAGGTGCGAATCTAATCTCAGAATTTCCCTATCACATTCGGTTTTTGAGATATCTTAGCTTGAAGTTGGAAAAAGCCCATTTTTTCGACATATTCAAGACGTTATAATTGCACCAATACTCCTTTATTTTTAAAACTTTATATGTCGTTTGAAAGTCCCAGAAATTACCTTAAAAATTAATGTTTTACCTTTGTAAAATATTGATCCATCTCTGAAATCTTCGTCGATCACCGGGCTTATTATTGTTCGCTTTTGTCGAAAAACTTTAAGTTTAAATTTTTAGTCAAATCGGACAAAAATAACTCGTGCCTTTTGGGGGTTAAAGTTTTAACCTAAAAAAAATTTTTCCCCATACACACCAACATTTTTTTTTTTTGTAAATTATTTTTAAAAAACAAATATTGATGAAAAAAAAAATTTTAATGAAAAAAAGTTTTTGATAAACAAAAAAAAATTTTAATTAAAAAAAAAAAAATTCATAAAAAAAAAATTTATCAAAAAAATATGTAAAAATAATTTGATAAAAAAAAATTAATAAAAAAAAATAATGAAAAAAAAAAAATTATGAAAAAAATAATAAAAAAAAATTTTGATAAAAATTTTTTTTTTTGATTAACAAAAAAAATATATTGATGAAAAAAAAAAAAATGATGAAAAAAAAACAAAAATGATAAAAAAAATAAAGAAAATATCGATGAATAAAAAAAATGTTGAATTATTCAAAAAAATTATGAAAAAAATATGTAAAAAAATTTGATGAAAAATAAATGCCAACTCTAAAAAGCTTACTTTTCAGGAGATCGCATATTATTGTAAAAATAAGCAATGTACCTTCCATAAGATGGTGGAAATATTCTAAATAATTTTTACCTATGCCAAAAACTTCATATTTTGCACTTGTTTGCGTATTTTGCAGAGATGGCATTTATAACTGTATCAAAAAACAAATATTTTTTTAGAGTTGGCATATTTTGTCGGAAAATAAAAATATTTTTTTTTGAAAAATTTTTATTATTTTTTTTTTTGGATTTTGTATTCCTTAGTACGGTAATTGCAAAAACTAAAAAAAAAATTAAAAATCTTTGCATATTTTTAAAAGTTACTAGCTCCGAAAGCCTTTTAATTTTAGGGTGGTCAACTTTGGCACTCTTTTACTCACGCTGTATTGTATTGGGGTCACTACAAACTAGCTATTTTGAAAGCTTATGTCATTGACTTTATTTGCCCACTCATAATGTTTCAATCTGATAAATAGTTTAAAAGTTACATATATATAAGCAATTTTTTTTTTTGCAAACACTATTTACCGATATTTTAAAAATAGGAATATCTCGAAAACTAGCCATTAGATATCAAAATCTTTACCAGATTCGTGTTCAGCATGACAAATGCAATGACATATTTGCTAAATTTTTTTTTTTAATTTTTTTTTTTTTTGCCCTGAAATTTTTAACACAGATGGGTATTGCATTGGGGACCTATTTGCCATCGGAAACTCATTTCGGTCAAATTTGAGTTGGCATATTTTGAATATTGGTACACGAGATAAAAAAAAAATTGGTGAAAAAAAATTTTTGATGAAAAAAATATATAAAACAAGTAAAAAAGTTAAATTCGGCCTTGCCCAATGTAGTGGTTTAAAAGGAAATTACTTTTGAAAAAAAAAAAATAAAAAAAAAAATTTCCCCGAAAAAAAATTTTTGTAAAAAAAATCCGCGGTTTTTTTTCTTTTTTTGTCAAAAAATATGTTCGTATTTGTTTAAATACCATTAGGTGTTCAATTATGTTCACTAGAGGTGTCCTTAAAAACGAAAATCACCTTTTTATACCTGGTAGGATCCTATGTTGTTCTTGAGTATCTAAAAATGAGTGAGCCAAAATTTTGGGACAATCGGCTAAAAATAACTCGTGCCGAAAATGGATTGAAGTTTTGGGACATTCTTATAAGAACGAAAAACTAGTTTTTTCTAGTTTTTGGAAAAACATTGGTATTTGATATTTTTTGTTAAATTTTTCGTGAAATAATATGAAAATGGTACTAAATTACCTTTCCAAAACGACTAATAAAATAAAAATCGGATGAAAAATAAGCATTTTACACATACATGCCCCAGACCATTGTATGGTTTTTAGAGCCAGAATTTCAAAATTTTCAAAATTTTTAGTAAAAATTTAATTTTACTTTATGATCAAATTGAAAACATGTTTAAGATTAAAAATAGCAGATATGGTAGTCAAGCTTTTTTTTGATTTGGCGCGGGTAGTGATAAAATTTCCGCGGATTCCAAATAAAATGCGTTTTTCTACAATAATTAAGCAAATTTTTGAAAATTTGTGCTCTATTGCGCGGATCGAAGTGTAAAACGTAAATTCTGTAACTTTTGAGAAATCGGATATATGCAGATATTTTGTATTATAGAAATGTATAACGTCTCAAATTTGTCATTTCACCTCGACGAAAAGGGGTTAAAGATGCCCGAATTCTCAAAAAATTTACAGAATTTATGTATTTCACTTCGTATAATACAATACAGAAAATTGTTTCCCATATTTGCTAAATTATTTTAGAAAAACTCATTTTCTTTGGAATCCGCGGAAATTATATCACTACCCACGCCAAATGAAAAAAAAGTTAGACTACCATATCTGTTAGTTTTTATCTATAACATGTATTTAATATAATTATAAAGTAAAATTTAATTTTTTTTATTTTTTTGCCTAAAAATTTTGAAAATTTTCAAATTTTTGCTTTAAAAACCATGCAATGGTCTGGGGCATGTATGCGTAAAATGCTTATTTTTCATCCGATTTGAATTTTTTTAAGCTTTTTGGAAAGGTTATTTATTACCATTTTCATATTACTTAACAAAAAATTTAACAAAAAATAGCATATACCAATATTTTAAAAAAAACTAGAAAAAAAGTGTTTTTTCATCAGATAAGAGTGTCCCAAAACTTCAATCCATTTTCGGCACGAGTTATTTTTATCCGATTGTCTCCAAATTTTGGCTCACTTATTTTTAGATACAAAACTACAATTTAGGACCCTACCACGTATTAAAAAGTGATTTTGAAAAATTGCCTTAGTCGTTAGGACACCTTTAATGTTCACATATGTCAACCAGAAGCCGAATTAAAGGATTTTGTATTTTTAGGTTATGTTGAATGTACTGAAATTTTTGAGGTGTGCTTACATTTTCGCTCATAACTTTTGAACCGCTAAACCGATATCGCTCAAAAGCAATACCAAACTTCTCGGGAGAACTTCCAATAAATATGTTAAGTTTCTGTCATCTCTGTGCAATATTTTGTCCGTGATAGCATTTTCCACAGACAGACAGACAGACAGACGGACTTCGCCAGAATGTCTTAAAATGGATCGGGAATCATGAATATATATACTTTATGGGGTCCCAGATCGATATTTCGATGAGTTACAACCGGAATGGCAAACTTATATATACCCTCTATCACTAAGTGGAGGGTATAAAAAAATTTTTGATAAAATTTTTTATTTTTTTGATGAAAAAAATAATATTGATGAAAAAAAATAATGATGAAAAAAAATTGAAAAAAAAAAATTGATAAAAAAAATTAAAGAAAAACAAATTGTGAAAAATTTTTTGAAAAAAAAATTGATGAACAAAATATCGATGGAAAAAAAAATTTTTGATGAAAATAAAATTTTGATGAAAAATCAAATATTGAATGAAAAATATAATGATAAAAAAATATTGATGGAAAAAAATTAAATTTTGATGAAAAAGTTTTTTTTTGATGAAAACAATTTTTTGATGAACAAAATATTTTATGAAAAAAAAAACTTTTTATGAAAAATATATTGATAAAAAAAACATTGAATAAAACACTACTCTAATCACGCAACTGCAAAGGATTATCGGCCTAATAGTCTATCGTCCTTCCTTCTGAAAACCTTGGAGAGAATTCTGGACCTGTACATAAGAGAGAACCTGGGTGGAAACTTTTTGTCGGCAACGCAACATGCTTATCAGCAGGGCAAATCGATAGAAACGGCACTTCATTCACTCGTATATACAATAGAGAGATCTCTGGAATTCAGAGAATTTACTTTGGCCGCTTTTTTAGACATAGAAGGTGCGTTCAACAATGTAAGTATGGATGCAATCATTAACGCTATGGACAAGGCTAGTATAAATCCAACCATCGGGAAATGGATTGGCTGCCTACTGTCTTGTAGGAAAGTCACAGCCGAATGGGGACTTGAAAGAGTCACAAGATATACGTCGAGGAGAACGCCACAGGGAGGAGTTTTATCACCATTACTCTGGCTCTTGGTTGTGGATCCTATTCTCAAAAACTGGATACGCAAGGAGTATCAGTTGTTGCATATGCAGACGACGTGGCATCGATCGCTGAAACAGTTATGGAGTTGGGCAAAAGAAAATGGTCTTAACGTTAATCAGCGGAAAACTCAAATGGTACTGTTTACACGAAAGTATAAGATCGAAAATTTTAGAAAAGTCAGGGTCAATGGCGTTCAAATCCCACTTTCAAATCATGCGAAATTTTTAGGAATCATCCTGGACAATAAGTTATCATGGAACCAAAACACAGAGGAACAATTAAAGAAGGCAAATAATGAATACTATGCATGCAGGAAAATGTTTGGCAAAACATGGGGACTTGAGCCAAGGATCACGTACTGGGTATATACTTCTATAGTAAGACCTATCTTACTCTACGGGGTTATGGTCTGGCACAAAGCACTTGAAAGGGATGTGACTCTTAGGAAATTCCAAAAAGCCCAACGGCTTTTAGGCCTTAGTGTCACTGGCGCCCTATTGCCAATTGACATCTTTGCTAAAGGTGAGGCTTATAAGGCATGACTCAGACTCAAGGAGTCAAATTGTTGTTACTGACTACAAAGTGCCCAAATTACTTTTCGACCGGAAATTTAAAGTTGAATTTCCGACTCGAGAATTTTGGTCGGACTGGCGTTGCGCTCCAAATGACGCTAGAAATATTTTCACAGACGGCTCCAAACAATCGACGGGAGTTGGAGCCGGTTTTACTTCAGACGTTTGTGATATAGAGAAGTCTTTCAAATTACCTTTACACTGTAGTATTTTCCAGGCTGAAATAAATGCTATAGATAAGCCAGCCTCACAGTTTCTTGGGGAAATGGGTAAAATGATAAACTTTTACGTCGACAGTCAAGCTGCACTAAAGGCTCTAATGAGCTTTTGTATTAAATCAAAAGTCGTTTTTAAATGTTACGAGAATCTTCAGAACCTATCCGGGAATAATACCGTATCTCTTGTATGGGTACCTGGACATAGGGGAGTAGATGGGAACGAGAAAGCTGATGAGCTCGCTAAGCTTGGAGCAGATGGCGTAGGAACTTTTGTTCATATTGAGCCCCCGATTCAGTACTTTAGAACGAGAAGTGACTGTCGTTGCATTTCTATTGCAAACAGGAAATGGAGAGAGCTAAGCACGCGCAGTATCACCAGAAGAATCTGGCCGCATTACGACCTCGGGAAAACTCGCTACCTTCTCTCTCTTAACAGAGAGGATTGTCGTTTACTCACGGGAGTGGTCACAGGACAATGCCTAATTGCTTTTCACGCGAAAACTATGGGATTTATCTCGGATGCCAATTGTAGAAGATGTGATGAACCTAATACAGATGAAACAGTTGAACAAATTGTGTGCAAATGCCCCGCATTGGCCAGACACCTCGAGCGAATACTTGGTAAAGCAGAAATCGAGAATCTGGATAATATCGCCGCTTCGAACCTTACGCAACTAAAACTGTTCGCAATATGGACTAACGCGTTTTATCCTCGTCGCTGAAGGAAATTGTGGTATCGCTATGGACCAGCCGGTCTATGCGAGGAGTCTGAACTTTAGGCTCCACCACCCCTAACCTAACCTAAACACTACTCTACAAAAATCCAATTTTTTTCACAGACTTCTAAAGTACATTTTCTAAACTATTTTGGCCTCCTAAACACGAATCTATCATCAAAAAAGTTGATCGGTTTTGAGGGCTTGGCCCACAAAAATTTAAAATGCCTATATATCGAGAAGGCTATTTGATACGATTTTTCTGATGTCAGATTCGTTTTTAGGAGGCAAAAATACTTGAGGAAATGTGTTTTAATTTTTTTTTAATTTTAAGAAAAAATCTTAAAAATTGGAACAAAAAATATATTAAAAAATATGAAAATTTGGTTCAAAATTTTGATTTCTTTTGCAAATATTTCTGGATATATTCAATGGATTTTTGATTTTAGCACCAGGTTCTCTTTATTGGAGCGCCTACTTTACATATCTGCTTTGCAAAAATCGGATACTTATAAGCTCATAACTAGGGCAAGTACTTTCATGAAAATGCATATTTTTACTCCGCACTCTAAACATAACATTAATTAAATATCTATCCAAATCAATAAATTTGCAATAAAATGGCATCGATTTGTAGTTGCATATTTTTGCATATTTTGGTATAAATGCATTTTTTTGCATATTTTCATATAAATTGCAATTTTTTTAATTTTCATCAAAATTTTTTCTAAAAATCATTTCAAAAAAAATATTTTCTTATAGAAATGATGTTCTGAGACAGTTTTTATAGAAATTTGTTTCTGAAAATAAAATTTTTAGATTCTTAAAAAAAGCTTTAAATTTAAAAATTTCTTACAGGAAAATGGAAAGAAAAGCCTATACAAAAACTTTTATTATTCTCCAGGTCAGGTTGGTATTGAATTTTAGCGAAATTTGCACAGTAGTTAAGAAGTTATGAACAAATCCGTGAAACTAAGATTGGTTTTATCCCGAATTCACGTGTTGGATAAAACGCTTTACACGTTTTAATAGAGATTGGTAGCCACAAAAATATTTTAGTATTTTTGCGACTCAAATATTTTTTAAACTCCAAAAAATTTTATACCCAAAAAATATATTTTTTTTTTTCAAAAATTACCAAAGAAGTATTTGACTTCAAATTAAATATTTTTAGTAAACATTTGTAAACACTTTTTTACGTCCAAGTCGATTTTTAACTTTCTACTTGTTTATTTTTAAAATTTGTATCAGAAATATTTTTCGACTTCTAAAGAAAATTTGTACATTTAAAATTTTTTATCACAATGTGTCAATAAAAAAATATTTTCTAATTAAAAGCTGAGTCCACCCAAAAAAACATTTGTTTAATATTTAAGAGGGCGTTAACGTATTTAAAAAATCTAATTTGTGTTAATAAAGCTTTTTTTTAATAAAAGCAGTTCATTTTTAATACATATTTTTAAATTTTTAATGCATATTTTTTGAATTTTATGTGCATATTTTTCATTTTTAGAGGCATATTATAGGCACATATTTCCGATTTTTAGATGCATGAAAGTACTTGCCCTACTCATAACCAAAAAAAGGACATTTTGACCTTCCTTATAATGTCCTGATGGTATCATTGATCGTATCGAGTCGGGATTTCTTACACTTTTATAATATTAAAAAATTTGTCTGTTTTGAGGGCTTGGTCCACAACAAATTAAAATGCCTATATCTTGAGAAGGCGATTTGATACAACATTTTTGATGGCAGATTCGTGTTTAGGAGGCAAAATTACTTTAGAAAATGTATTCAAAATGTTTGTGCAAAAACCGTGTTGAGTAGTGTATTTAGTCTACAGACAAAAAAAAACGGACTCAATGTTTTTCATAGAGAATGCAGTTTTTAAAAATTTTATAAATTTATTAAAACATTTTTGATGTTAAAATCTTTAAAAAGTAAAGAAAAAATATATGTATACAACTTTAGGGACTCATCTAATTCGACTAAACCGCATTTATTAAGCCTGCTTGCTCAATTTTAAAAATCCATGAAACACGCGTCAGGCTTAGATCAGGTTTAAGCAAAAGCCGACAAAAAAACTTTTATCTTCAAAAGATTTTCTTTTCGTTAAAAGAAAAAAAAACGTAAATATTGTTTTCCATAATGTAAACTTTATGAACCTTTACATCATTTAACCGCCTAAAAAACATTTACTTACAATTAGTAATGAACTACTTCTTTACGGCTGACTGACTGATAAGTTGGCTGTCAATTTTGAAAGAAGCTATTGATCTTTAAGCTAATCACGGTCTTTATGCCTTTTAAGTATGCAATTTTTAAAACAAAAACTTCTGTTTTATTGCATCCCAAAAAATAACAAAAAATTTCTATACAAGACGCGTGGATTGTGTCGATATTCTTTTTAAATGTAAGTTCTTAATCCTGTATACATCTGATGAACATGGTTGAAAATCATGTTTAACAATTTTTTCAACGTGATGAGTTGTAAGAAGTAGTAGGTTATTGATAGATGTTTGGCTTTTACGGTAAAAACATGATTTTTTTTTTTGTTATTTTGCAATGTTATGCATAAATTTATTATGGCGAAATGGAAGATATATTGTATGCTATTTTGTAAAAAAAAAATATATTACAAGTAGACCACCCAATAAGTGAATATATTTAAAAATGCATAAATATTAAAAGCCCGCATGATATTTATAGTAGGCAAGTATATCATAACTTTTAATTACTGTTATTGTTTGTAACCATATTTGGTAGAGTTTCATAGTTCATACAATGTTTAATTTTGAATTCCTCTTGTGAAGCGAATGTTAAAAAAAACTATTTCCTTGCAAAAAGATTTATTATAAAATCTATTTTTAGTTAACTTTAAAAGCCGGGTTATCATACAGAAATTAAATATCGTGCAATCAAAAACAATTAAACTTTTTGTTAGCGTTAACATCAAAATTCAAGTTCAACTAATTTTTTTATTGAGTCAGCAATATATATTGTTAATGTGACAAATGGGATCTCTTTAATCTTATTTTTACCACAAATTATTTATAAACACATTTTGTCAAGCTTAAATATTTATAGTTACCTCAAAATGCAAATGTCGTATGTGATTTTTTCGGTTTTGAGATTTTGATATATTTATAATAAATCTCGCACGCTCTATCCAAGGGTGTTATCAGTTTCTTCATAAACCCTATAACTTTTGAAATATTCAGAATTCATTTTGTCGAAAGTCACAAAATTTTATCGTTCTGACAATGTATTTTTTCATTTTCTTAAAACCGAAGTTTCCATTTTCTTAAAACCGAAAATTTTAGTAACTTGGGTTTGTAACTTGGATAATAATTCACGACATGGTGAATACCAAAAATATTCACAAACTGGTAAATAAAACGTACCATAATTATTTTTCATCAGTATTTTTTTTCTATCAATATTTTTTTTTTTTTGCATCAATATTTTTTTTCATCAGTATATTTTTTCCATCAATATTTTTTTTTTCATCAATATTTTGTTCATCAATATTTTTTTTTCATCAATAGTTTTTTTTTTCATTAATATTTTTTTTTTCATCAATATTTTTTTTTCAACAATTTTTTTTATACCTTCCACTTACAAGGGAAGTTTCCCTAGTGTCACCCGCGGATCTTTATGGAATTGGTTTTATTTTGTAGAGCAGAAAACATAAAGGACACGTATTTTTTTTAGCGGCCCAAATTCATATTTAGGTGGAAAAAAGGAGGGGGGAAGACAATGCCATTTTTCAGATTTTTTCGTTTATCTCCTATACTATGCAAAGAAACCTAGTCATGTAACATACCAAATGAAAGGTCTTTGGAAAACCTATCTACGTGCGCTAAGAACGTGTCCAAACATGCACAACTTTTCGTCATATTGAGTAAAATACCAAAATTTTAGGACATTTTTGTTTAAAAGTCGAATTATATTAACTTCTTTGGCCCGTTGTTAGCACCACGGGATAGGATTTTTTAATACCTTTAATCTGATACCACATATGCCAACATTAATTTTGTTAAAATAGGCGTAAATCGTAAAAAACTGAAAAAGGTCAATTTCCCCCCATACAAATCAACCCCCCTAAAAAATGAGTTTGGGCTGCTAAAAAAAATACGTGTCGAATTAAAAACATATCCAAATTTCATGAAGATCGGAGGGTGACACCAGGGAGACTTCCCTTGTTATTGATAGAGGATATATATAAGTTTGTCATTCCGTTTGTAGCTCATCGAAATATCGATCTGGGACCCCATAAAGCATATTGGGCATTCTATGTCAAATCGGACACTTTTAAATTTTTTTTTTTATATTTTTCCAATTTGTTTACAGTTTTTAGTACCCTTCGTAAACTCCTTCGTGGTAAATTTTCAGATTTTTTTGATGACCCGTTCAAGAGATATCGAATTTTTAAAAATTGGTAGTTTGTTCCTTTACTCAAACTACTTTTACTCATAACTTCTTCAATAATGGTCCAAATTTCAATTTTTTTTTTTTTTCAAAATTTTTGTCTTTTTACGTACTTTAAAAAAAAAATCCCCAAAAATTCTTAAAAGCGCTCTAGTATGCGATTTTTAAGTTTTAAAATTTAAATTTCATTTTTGAAAATGTTTGTACTCTTCGATTTTTTTTAATTTTTTTTGCGTAAAACATCTATCGATTCTACAAATTTTTTGCCCAAGAAGATCGTGGGATAACGATTATTACTATTTTTTTAAATTTTTTGAAAAAATTTTATTGTAATTTTCCAATCTTAAAATCATTTCTACTGCTCCCATGGTGCGTCATAGTGGGGTCCTTGATAAGACCGACCCCATTTATTGTTACGTCTTAACATTTCTTTGGAACAAACTAATACCCTATCTCCAATTTCTAAGGGGGCTCCCACACAAAACGAAATTTTTTCAGATTTGCTCCAACCGCTCTAACTGCCCTAATTGTGCCCTTAGATCAAAAAAATGTATGACCGACCCACAATATTTTTTTATTCTATACATTTTCTCTGAACACACCTAGCCTCTATCTCTAATTGTTAAGGCGGTCCCCATACAATTTCTTATAATTTTTATAAATTTGTTTTATTTAATCAGCTTCTACCGGTCCAATGGTGCGTCCGAGAGGGGTCATTAGTGAGACCGACCCCCATTTATTTTTACCCTACAACATTTTTTTTAAAATATACCTACGCCCTATCTCCACTCCCTAAGTAGGCTCCCATACAAATAACAGTTGGAGCTAATTTTATAAAAAATGTAATTTTGAATAGAAGCCTACTTATGGAGTGGAGATAGAGCGTAGGTATGTTTTAAAAAATGTTTTTGGTTAAAAATAAATGGGGGTCGGTCTCACTAATGACCCCTCTCGGACGCACCATTGGACCGGTAGAAGCTAATTTAATAAAACAAATTTACAAAAAATAAAAAAAAAATTGTATGGGGACCGCCTTAGCAGTTGAAGATAGAGGGTAGGTGTGTTATAAGAAAATGTTTGGACTAAAAAAGTATTGTGGGACGGTCATACATTTGATTGCTCTAAGGGCACTCTTAGGGCAGTTAGAGTGGTTAGAACAAATTTAAAAAAAAATCGTACCATTGCACATTGGTTCCAAATCAAAATCTAGCTGGACAAAAGTCCAAAAATTAGTGTCCTTAAAATTGGGAATTAATAGTGCTAGGGGCAAGCTAAGGGTGTGTTCTGATCAAACTAATAACCATTTTTTGGAATTAGGTCTTTAACTTTGTTAAATATGCGAATGAAATAACATTTTTGGTATCCAATATTTAAAAAAAAAATAATATATATATAAGTGTTTAACTAATAACATCATATTATCCATGTTACATCAATGGTTTCAAAACGGTTTATGTACAAGAAAGCTACAGATTTATATTTATTCTGGACATTAATAAGAAATTTATTATCGATCTTCTTCTTACATTTTTTGTACTTTGAAGTATGGTCAATAATAACAATATTTTTGAGGACTTATGAAACTTCCGCAGCTTGCCAAAACCGAATCCAGGCATATCATGTCGAATTACTACATACAACTTATAGGTAATTTATTACTGAACGTTGTCATGCAGACATTTCTTGCAGGTTTTTGCAGGTTCAAAATTAATCACAGTTTATATGAAAATAGAATTTCGCATAAAATTTTTTTTCTAAATAAAGAATCGAATTTTTGTAAGTTTTTGATAACTTTTAAGTATTATAATTATGCTTAGCTTAAATAAAGCATTAAATGTGATGTTTCCTATTAAACCGCGGCCAATTACACAATTCGACTAAATTCAAAAATGTCCGTCCGTCTGTCCGTCTGTAAAGGACGCGATACAGTCCAAAATAAAAGAGCTAGACTTCCGAAGTTTGGCACGAATATGTCTTATATTCCTAGGCAGGTTAAGTTCAGAAATGGATAAAATCGGACAAAGGGGAAAAAAGTTCCCCCTTGGAGAACTAAACCAACCAAATAAAAATCGCATTTTTGCAGGGTTTTTTGTACTTTTGCTAAGCAAATGCAACATTCTTCTCTCAAATGAAGTTCGAAATCGCAAATGGAAGTTGCTCCCTAACGTCTCCCACCAACCCCCCCCCCCCCAAAAAAAACGCCCCTGGATTTGTTTTATTGTTTTTTTTTTACATTTTGGAGGGTATAAACGATTCGGCACAGCCGAATGTAACACTCTCACTGGTTTTTTATTTTTTTTTTTACATTTTGGAGGGCATAAAAGATTCGGCATAGCCGAATTTAACACTCTCATTTGTTTTTTTCAATTACACTTCTCGACAAAAACCAATTTTTTTTTTAGAGATTACAAAACTTTCAAAAAATAAGTTTTTGCATTTCATATTTCTCTTCTGCATAAAAACCATTTTTGTCATTAATGAATTACTGAAATTAGAAAAAAAATAAAAAGTTGTCGATTAGTGTAATCGACTTAGAAAAATTTAAACATATTTTTTGAACTCAGCGACCCCATAAAACAGTGATAAAATAATTTTGTCCAGCTAGATTTGGACTTGGAACCACTGTGAATTGGAGCAATATAAACGATTTTAAGATTTGAAAATTACAATAAAATTTTTTAATAATCGTTATCCTACGATCCTCCTGGGTAAAAAATTTGTAGAATCGATAAGTTCTGGAGAAGTTTTGTATTGCATTTGAGCGAAATCGGTTCAGCGGTTCAAAAGTTATGAACGAAAATGTAAGGACACCTCAAAAATTTTAGTACATTCAACATAACCTAAAAATACAAAAGGCTTTAATTCGGCTGCTGGTTGACATATGTGAACATAATTGAACACCAAATGGTATTTAAACAAGTACGAACATATTTTTTGACAAAAAAATAAAAAAATCGCGGATTGTTTTTTAAATTTTATTTTTCGCGGAAATTTTTTTTCAAAAGTAATTTCCTTTCAAATAAAAATTTTTGCAATAATCTTTTTGAAATTGTGGAGGGTATCACTACATTCGGCAAGGCCGAATTTAGCTTTTTTACTATTTTTTCACCAATATTTATTTTTCATCAATATTTTTTTTCATCAATATTTTTTTTTTTTCATTAATATATTTTTTTTTAATTCTGTTTTTGTATATTGTTGGGCTTTATATTTTATAACTGAAGTTTATTTTATTTCGGTTTGAGTCCATATTAGTTATTTCTGAGGAATAATCATTTTTATTGTACAATGAGAAAATCTGAAAAAATTAATTGACAACACAGGCTAAGTGGAGATGTCGACAGCTTTCGGAAGAAGCCACACTTCCTTCGTCAGCACTCTTCGATAGTCATTGTAACTGTGTAAGATTAAAATCAGCTACATAACTGTACATTTAGGCAGAAAAGAAGATGGGAATCATATTACATTTCATTACCATATGTTATGGTTTAGCACGAACTTAATCTATATATTTTTAACTTTTTCCTAACACAGTTGTTCTTTCTTAGACTGTAATAGATTTTCTCAGAGTTGCAAGCCTTAGTACGACTTTTCAAGTTTTGAAAAATGTCCGTTAGGTTTGAATTTATATTTTATATTTCTAATTCTTAGAAATATTACTAAATTGCATTGTACCGTATGAAAGCTCTGAAGTACTGTGTATGATATTTTTGAGTCGGCAAATTTGATTTAAGATAAACTTCTCATCTTAAACCACCAACAAAATCTAAATCATTCATTTAATTTAAACGATCAATAAAAACCTAATTTTTCGTTTAATTCATTGAATTCTTTCGATTCACAACTTTGATTTATAATCTTGTCAAACAATTCACAATTTTCTTTTAATTTGACAAACTATAACCAATTAAAGAATGATTAATGTCATAAATCTTAGAAGATTACAAAGTGAACAAAAAAACTTTAAGCTACTAAAAATGTTAGATATGAGCAAGTTAGTGACTTTTAAGTCACGTCTGTTCACTATTGTGGCCAAACAATAATTTGTTTTTATATTAAAACTAAATAAAGGTTGCAAAAATAATAATAATCCAAAAAAAAAAAAATACTTCTTTCACTTATCTCTTATCGAAAAGTTCGTGACAGTGGCCCACCTCTGGGATTAAGAAAAATAATTTTTGTCTTGAAGTCCTTAAACATATATTTTCTGTTAAAGAGCAACTTGTGAGATTTTTACCGATTTAACGATTTAAAAATATTTGAAAAAAATTTACACCGGAACGAACTTAAAACCGAGCTTGGAACTTTTAGCATCACTATAAAAAACACGAACCACGTGAGTGCTTCTTTTAAATTTCATACACACAAAAAAAAAGGTTCCAATCGAATTTATCAGTTGTGTCAACTCAAAATTCGGTTGCTGCTACTATATTTGGCTTTGACAACCAAATTTTTTAGTTTCCCCAATTTAAAGACAGTTATGACCGCCGAAAATGAGTTGTTTCTACCGATATTCAACTGTGACGACCCAAATACAAAAGTTCCAACCGATGTTTTGTTCCAATAACTGACTTTCAGTTGGAAATCGTTAAATTCGTTTTGTGTGTATCACTCGCCCACCTCTTTGCTACTATGTGACATAGTTTCATTCTTAAACTATGGACAACTCCTTCTAAATAATAAAAAAAAATATATTTAGTAGTTTCAAATCAATATTACTAAACCATCAATCATAAAAATATCAACCAACAAGCCTAAAGAAACTTGTTCCTTTACTGAGTTGAGTGCTTGTGGATTCATACATTTGTATTTCCATTTTTTTGTTCACAGTAAACAATTTCAGATTGATTATGACTTAAACCTGTCAATACATTTAAGCATATTGTACATTTTTTCAGTGCGCTTAAATGCGCAAAACAAAAAAAAAACTAAGCTGTCCATTAAGTAATGACTGAACGCCACACATCTCAGAATGAGTTTCAGACCAAAAAAAAAAAAACAATTTTTATTGAGATTTTTTCTTCTAAATAAAGAATCTTGTATATTTGTACTTGGCTACACAAGAAAAAATTATTTGGTAAAAAATATTTTTCTTAACTTTTTATACCTTTAACTCCACTGTGGAACAGGGTACAATGCGTTTGTGCATATGTTTATAACTACCCGAAATATTATTCCTAGACCCTCAATAGCCCTGATTTTAGGAAATTTTGGAATTTATTTTGGGCATAGGCTAGATTAGGTTGTAAGTGGCTGCTGAAGTATTACGTCAGCACACGTAGACTCTGAGGTCCATTGTTAAACCAATTTGTGCTTCTTATGAAACTCCTAAGATATTGAGTTTTGAAAAGTCGATTTTGGTAAGCCTCTTGACCAGAAAGTGCCGGGCAATGGCAGATGAAGTGTTCGATAGTTTCCAACTACTCTTCATCCATACAACTCCGGCAAAAGTCATTTGACGGCACATTTAACCGCTCTGCGTGCTTCCCTATAAGACAGTGTCCGGTAATTACGGCAACCACTGTCGAGATCTCTCCTCTTGGAAGCGATATCAGCTCACTTGAGCGCCTCTGATTAAAAGAAGGCCAAATCTGTCGTATTGTCTCACACGTCAATGTATTTGCCCATCTCTGGTTAGTCTCCGTCACGAAAAAAAGCCTTAGATTTTGCTAGCAAGTTTCTAGAGGCATACCAACGCATTCATATTCTGTTGGAACCTGTAAGGTAGTCCCAGTTTTGCAAGCTCATCGGCTTTGCAATTCCCTGGAATGTATCTGTTCCCTGGGACCCATATGAGTCGTACATCAAACTACTTGGTCGGAAAGTTGCGCTTAAAAAGGCTCATAGAGAGAGCACAGTCCATATTTTGTGGTATTGTTATCTTCTTCTTGATCTCGCTATGGCCACAATCGCTGCTCCTCCATTGCAGTGTCGTACTAAGTCGAATTGCCAACACATCCAATATGTTCAATGGTATCAGGTGAAGGAGAATTTCTAATGCAGCCGTAGCAGTAAAGAGCTCCAGTGATGCACATCGAAGAGATTCTCTGTAACTTTGAGATAATGACACAGTTCCCTTTTGTCTCTAAAACAGGTCGCACCACTCCTGTATAAACAAATGAACGACATTACACAGAAAAAAATAAAAATGAATTTCAATTACGAAATTCGTTGATTCAATTAAAAAATTAATTGATTTCGGACGTATCACGAAAATGCGCATATTAATTACTCATTTTGTTTGAAAATAGTTTTATAACTTAATTAAATTGTTAATTGAATCAATTAAAGTTTTAATTGAAAATAAAATGGAAAACCAATTAAATAAACTAAAAAAAAATAAATATAAAATTGAAAATCAATAATATAGATTTATTGATTCACATAAAATGCTTAATTTAAAAAAGACCAAAACTCAATTTAATTTTAAAAGTTAAACTTCAAAAAATGCCCTAAAAAAATAAACACAGATTTTTTTTGTTTTATATTATTAAGAAATTTTTATTCTTTATTAAATATAAACAGTTGGTATAGTTTTGCATAGAAACATTATAGTAGTATTTTAAAATATCAATAACTATTTAAAATAACATTTTTATTTTTAAATCTTGTTATTGCATGCATTTTTGTCGCTTTAGTAAAGTTGAAACAAAAAAAAATTGTATTATATTTCAATGTGCAAAACACAAGGCAAATGCCTCATATTATTTTTTTTTTTGTTTCAACTGTACCCATTTCAATAGCAAAACACTTTATCCGCAACGACCACTCGCCTTAAAGAAAACAATGAAACTAAATTTTTTTGTTGCGTTTTATGTATTCATTGACTGCTTCCACCAAAATATACAAAACAATAGTTCAAAAGTTTTTTTGTTGTTTTTTGCATTTTTATTTTTTCATTGGCTACTAACACTAATGCATACAAAACCGGTTTCGTTTGTTTATTTTATTTTTGTTTTCAGTAAAGTTAAGAATTCAATTAAAACATTAATTGAATCAATTAAAATGTTTAATTGAAGTTAAATTAAATATCAAATCCATTTTTAATTAAAAAAAAAAATACGATATTATTTTCTGTGTAGGGCTAAAGCCCCATATTTTTCGAATGGCTCTTTTACGGGAATATAAAACAATCGTTACTTTTATCACCCGTTCCTCAATATTACGCCTGAAATTGATTTTCCTTTCTAGAAATATTACAAGAGACTTGGCTCCATCTGAGAAGGCGATTTCAGTGCCGCCCAGAGAAATAGGATCAACAGCAGGAATCTTATTTTTCCTTGTAAATAAGACAAGCTCTGTTTTAATTGGATTTACTCCCAGAACATAGTCTCTTGCTCATTTAAACAGATCTTTCAGAGAACCCTAAAGAATGTCCCATAATATTGGGAGGTGCACCGCTATCGCGACATCGACAGTAGGGCTTCCATATATTTTTTGACAAAAAAAAAAAAAAATCGCGGATTTTTTTTTTACCAAAATTTTTTTCGCGGAAATTTTTTTTTTCAAATGTAATTTCCTTTTAAATAAAGTTTTTTGCAATAACCTCTTTGAAATTGTGGGGGGTATCACTACATTCGGCAAGGCCGAATTTAACTTTTTTACTTGTTTTTTAAAAAATTGTCCATACATTACTCACGCCAGATTCAATAGCGCTCACGCGTGTGTCACGCAAACTCTATTCAAGCTATAAAATTTTTTTACCAAAAAACAACATTGTTAATATTTTTTTTTTTTGCAAGAAATAAAAACAAATAAATTTTTAATAAAAAAATCAAAGCACGCAAGCTCCAGCAAAAAAATGAATCCCACACGCGAAAATATACATAGATTTTTTTCCACTCACGCTCACTCTCAATTACGTATTGAAATAAAAATCACTTACACTCACGCGTGATTAACGTGAATAACGGAAATCACGTGACCATCGCCCATCTCTAGTTGATGAGGTAAAGCAACAACAAAGTTGATAACGATGAGCAACGACTAAAGGTAATCTCTACCTTTTTTGAATTTCGATAATCTTCACGAAGGCGTGGATTTGCCAAAGTTACAAAAAATGCTGAACATTTTTAAAAATCCCGAAATTTTTCAAAAAATCCCGCAAATCCCTGTATTGGAAATATGCAGAAAATTTTTCTTCAATCCCGAATACCAGGATGCAGAAAAACCAATCCCGATTGGAAGCCCTAATCGACAGCATATGCGACAACATGACAACCACAACTGCTTTAAACCGACAGTTTGTAGAGCATCCAGCCAGACCCAACAAAGACCACAGAGGCATCCGAAGGAAGATCAGATCCCAACCTCTAGCAGAAGAGATAGAGATCAATCCGGAGGATGTCTCTAAGGCTATCAGGGAAGCTAAAGCCTCCACGGCTATAGGTCCCGATGGTCTTGCAACAATTATGCTCAAACACGTGGGGGAGAAAGGGTTGGCATACATGGCAAAAACCTTTAGCCTGTGTGTCAACACCTTGGAGATTCCAGACATGTGGAAGCTCGGGAAGATTATTCCCGTTCTCAAACCTGGGAAACCCAGTAATCTGGGGAGCTCCTACAGACCTATAACCTTACTGTCACCAGTGGTTAAGGTCCTGGAAACTATCCTTCTCCCTTCTCTTAGGAAGAATCTCCCCATGGCAGACCACCAACATGGCTTTCGCTCAGGGCACAGCACAACAACTGCGCTGTGCGAAATGACAACAGCCATAGCCGGAGGCCTTAACAGTAGACGCCCACACGAGAGGACCGTAGTGGTCGCTCTCGATCTGTCAAAGGCCTTCGACACGGTCTGCCACACGAAATTTTTGTAGGACCTATATGACTCTACACTCCCAAACGCCCACAAAAGGTGGTTGGCGAACTACATGGCTGGGAGGCAGTCATACGTAGAATTCAGAGGTTCCAGGTCGGGATTTAGGAGAAATAAACAGGGTCTTCCACAGTGGGGTTCTCTCCCCCATCCTGTTCAATACCTACATCTCTAAAATCCCGACCCCACCTCGAGGGCTGAAACTGGTATCCTATGCCGATGGCTGCACAATTCTGTGCACAGGCAGGGATATCGAAGCCCTGGAGGAACAGCTTAACGGCTATCTGCCAACGTTGAAGACCTTTTTGACGGACAGGAACCTCCAACTCTCAACACCCAAGTCGACGGGCACTCTTTTTACCACGTGGACTAAAGAGGTTACTAGGGAACTCAACATCCACATAAGTGGACAGAGAGTTCCCACAGTGAAAACCCCCAAGATACTTGGGGTTCACTTTGATAGCCTCTTTATGTTCGCGAGGCATGCTGAAGAGATGACCAGGCGGGTGAAAGGAAGAAATTCCATCCTGAAAGCGCTAACGGGCAGCACCTGTGGCAAAGATAAGGAGACGATCCTAACAACGTAGAAAGCCATAGGTCGTCCCATTATCGACTATGCTGCCCCGGTGTGGTTGCCGTCCGTTAGCGATACACAGTGGAGAACGCTCCAAACGGCACAGAATACGGCCCTCAGGGTGGTTACTGGATGCCATTTCATGGCTTCCGAGGACCACCTACACGATGAGGCCAAAATCCTGCCCGTTCGGAGCCACTGCTCCCTTCTCACCCGTCAATTCGTACTTGGTTGTTATATGACCGAACACCCCAACCATGTAAGCGTCGTAGGATCTACGGCACCGGAAATAAGACAAGTGAGGTCTGACCTACGCTCCGAAATATCGGCTGTAGGTCACCTCACTAACTTGGTACAGAGTGGCAATTTGAAAGAGGCGCAGGCCCGCCTCCACTCCGAGATTGCCTCTGAGTCCTTAGGGAGGATGAGGGACAATGTCGTGTTAGGCGGTAGGCCTCCTCCCCTTTCTGAATCAGAAAGGAGCCTTTCGCGTAAGGTCCGCACGACATTGTCACAACTCAGATCAGGTTACTCAAGGGAGTTAAATAGTTACCTGGCCAGAGTTAACTCAGACATCTCGGACTCCTGCCCTCTGTGTAACTCTACACCACACGACACCGCACATCTCTTCGCATGCCCGCTCCGGCCGACAACTCTGACGCCCTTGTCATTGTGGACCAATCCAGTCGAGGAAGCGAGCTGCCTCGAACTGTATGGGTAAAGGTCCTATGTCTTCTATTCCCAATTTCCCCCACAATTAAAAAAAGTTTTTAATTGTCTTCTCAGAATATTTTAACAATTGTTTTTTTTGCGTTTTAAAATTAAAATGGATTCGGCCTAGTTGAATTTATTTCTTTTATTTTTTGTGAGTGTAGCAACTTTTGTCATAATGAGTTTGTTTTTAAGATTTAGTGTTGAAGTCTGATTCGTTTTGTCCGTTTTGCTATATAACTGCTCTCTGTGCCTTGCTCATTTGATGTTTATTTTAATTGACATTTTCTTAACTTGAAGTTAAGTTAATAAAAATTTGTCAATTTAAAATTGAAATCTTTATGAGCAACAGCAAAAAAAAAAGCAAAAATATAAGAAAAATTGTTTAAGGAATTTAATTGTCATTTTATTTTTATAGGGATTTATGAAATTGTTGCGAAACAATGTTAATAATGAGTAGTGATTGCGGGAATAATTAAATTAAAGTAAGTGATTTATGGGAATATTTATTAAGAAAATGAAATATTTATAAAAGATAAATGCAACTTAAACTCTGTAGCAAAAAATATTTTTTTCAAAAATATTTGACATTTTTTAAATATTCTAAAAATGATGACAGATTTTAGTAAGCAACTTCCCTTAATGCTGAACATTTTGAGTTAAAAAAACAACTTTCTGTTAAATTAAACTTAAATAGCTTAAGACGAATCTTCGAATTACTTCAGAAGAATCTTCAAACTACAAATTGAATCTTAAAATTACAAATAGAATCTTCGAGTTTCAAATGGAATATTCGAGTTACAAATGGAATCTTCGAATTACAAATGAAATCTTCAAATGACAAGTGGAATCTTCGAACTACAACTGATTTTTTTCGAATAACTTGTGGAAATGGTGTAGAGATTTTGTATTTATCTTTTTTGTTAAATTTCTTTGAATACATTTTATGTAAATTACATTCAATTCCCTTTACAACCAAAAAAAATACAAAGTTCATTGACCAATTTCAAAACAATAAACAAAATTATCTCATTACAAATTGTTCAGCGAATTTACACACGCAACACCCGGACAGACAAAACCGCCAAAACAATATTATATTTACAATAAAGTTCTGATATACCGAACCGTATACATAAATAAAGTAAGCATGCGCTAAATAGATTATGCCAATTGATCGAAATCACATCATAAATTTACGCAAAAACTCAATTGCTTCAAGGCGCATGCTTAACTCACACAACACTTTAATCCAATATGAACACCAAAAAAAATATTTATGCTTTTTATTAAAAATTTAACCAAAATATATTTAACACAAGGAAAGCTCTAGCAGACATCTAAAAAGCAGCGTGTAGGCGGAAAACTAAAAAAAAAAAACACAATGAACGTAACGCTGTGTTTTGAAAATGTGCAGGGAGGGGGCCTGAAAAGTCAGTTAAATGATCATGCTCTTTAACACATTTAAAGCGACTGTTATTGGGAGTTACTTGTAATTCAGTTTACAATACCCAGTAAACAATTTTTTTTTTTAAATAACACACATAATGCTCAAAAGGGCTAAATGCGTATCTTAAAAAAAAAAATTTCTGTGAAACATCGGAATCGTGTTTGCGCCATACAAACCGCGAAACGTTGTTGTTTCTTCTGAGTTATTTTTAACGATTTTTGTAGATCAACGGTCGTTCGCAGAAGCATATCTGAGGGCTCGAGAAAAGTTTAGTAAACATCATGATAAAAGCTCTAAAAAACTTGATGCGACTGGAAAGCGACCTTAACAAGTTAATGGCAATTGTTTCAGTGATCACAAATCTGGTCTCCAAACATTTTCATCACATCAAGTTTTTTAAAAAAAAATACTGTAAAACTTTTCTGGGTGTAGCACACAAATAAGGGAAACATATTTTGAGGTTTTAAGTTTTCCTTACATTAATATTTTTGACCCACCTTCAAGTCTTCCGATCGACTCAAAATACGTCTACCCAGGGCCGCTTTAACGTATGGCGGGCCCTGGGCACACAAGAATTCGTGACCCTGGGCACACTCTTTGGTACAAATTAAACTCATGTTATTACCTGTTTTAAGGGAAAAAAACTAAACGAGTATATATAAAAGTTAAATTCGACTTGGCCGAATCTATGAATCCCCTCCACAATAACCTTTTTAAAGGATAGTAAATTTTTTAATGTAAAAATAAATTAACAATTTTGATTAGAAATATTTTATTTTGAGTAAAAAACTTTTTTTTGTCATTTTTGTAAAAAAAAAAATAATTTACTAATTTTTTTTTTTGAGGGTAACATTTTTTTCGAGTGTAAATTTTTTTTTGTGTAAAAATATTTCTGAGTGGAAAAATACTCTGTAAAGTAATTTTGTGGCTTATAATTGTTTTTAAAACTTGTTTTTTTTAAAACTCGAGTTTTTTAACACGTGAATTTTAGGTGAACACAATCTGAAATTCAGGGTTTTGATTACAACTTTTAAGCCACAGGACCGATTTGGCTGAGATTTGAAACGAATCGGGACAGAAGAACGAACAAAAAATGTGTCGCGCTTTAGTACTCTCAGTATTGTCGTTCGAAAGTTACCGTGTGTTTTATCTCGTAAATTCATGAAAAACCATTGCCGAATTTCAGTCTTTTGCTCATAACTTTTGAACCACTAGACCGATTTCGCTGGATTGCAATACCAACCTGACCAGGTAAATGCCCAATATATGTGCCAAACTTCAGGATCCTCCGTAAAGCCTTTCAAAAGTTAGCGTGTTTTCAGTAGACAGAGAGACGGACGGACGGACATCGCTAGATCGTTTTAAAATCGATCGAGGATCATGAATATATATACTTTATGGGGTCTTAGACCAATATTTTGAGGTGTTACAAACGGAATGACAAACTTTTATATACCCTCTATAAAAAAAATATTTTCTGTGGGGATATTATAGCTCGAGGTCATTCTTCTTTCTTTATTAAAACAATGATATTTGTGAACAAAAATTTTTTTAATGAGACATTTCTATCTTAGAATCTGAGACTTTTCCTATACAAAAAATGTCTCAGAATCTGAGACTTTTTCTCTACGAAAAATGCCTCAGAAACTGAGACTTTTTCTATACGAAAAATTTCTCAGAATCTGAGACTTCTATACGAAAAATGCCGGCAGAATCTGAGACTTTCTCTAAACCAAAAATGTCTCAGAATCGAAAACTTTTTCTATATGAAAATTTTTTCAGAATTTGGCACTTTTCTATACGAAAAATGTAAGCGAATCTGAAACTTTCCATACGATAAGTGTCGCAAAATCTGATACTTTTTATTTTGCAAACACTTCTATGACCTCAAGAAATTTAAAATCTCAGAATCTGATACTTTATCTGTAAGAAAAATATTTCACAATCTGAAACTTCTGATGTAGGAAAAATTTCTGTGAATTTAAGACTTTTGATATAGAACAAATTTGAGTTATAGAAAAAGTCACATATGTATACGAAAAATCTGTTCGATTCGGAGAATTTTTCTTGAAGAAAATGTAAAGTTTTCTTTAAAATCAAATTAAAAAAAAAAATTGTTGCATTTTCGTATAATTGAATTTATTGGCATTTTGGGTCCCCTTAGGTCGGGGAACCTGGTCACATGCTCAGTGTGCCCTAATGGTTAAAACGGTACTGCGTCCGCTTGTCTAAATTAGTTAAATTTGAAACTTAGGATTATTTTGGTCGAAGAACGAAGTCTATTGGGATTAAAAAAAATCGGTCCATTTTTAGACCTAGCCCACATGCAAACGCTCCCTTTATAGGTATCCTTTATAATACGGTATTCTGACAAGTAAACGTATTTTGTATTCACAACTCAACGCTCCATATTAAAAAGGAATCGGACCAGTTTTACCTATAGAAGAATTCCAAAATTTTTGACTACAAAAAAACACTTTTTCGGCCTTACCTATTTTAATTGTCTCAAAAATTGGTATATATGTTCTTCTGATTTTTGTTGAATTTCGGTTTTTGTTATTTAGTAAAAATTGTGAATGGTTCGCGTTTTATCGCTGTTCAAAGTTGGTATTTTGCAACAATTGTATGATAAATACACAATGTTTAAATGATCATATCTTTGGAACGCATCATCCGATTTCCACGAAATAAAGCGCAAAATAATGGTTATGTCCTGTACTTAAAATATAATTTTGAAAAAGGATAGGATGATTTGCAAAAAGGATATTGAATTTATAAAAATGTCCTTAATTTGCAAATATCTCAAAATGCGTATCTTTAATTTTCCTATATTTTTTTGCACATATAGCCCAAAATGTACTTAACAACATATGCAAATCCCATATTGGGGTGATAAGCGGTTTGTTTATAAACGTGGTTACATAAACGACTTATTGATTTTTGTTAATAATTCTTGTTTACAAATGAAAAACAATTTCTGCGCACTAACCGCGAATAATTTTTTTAAATGTATTTTTGATCGCTAAACTCAAAAATTTCATTAAAACAACATTTCGCGAATACATTTTTGTTAATTGAATTTTTTAGCGTTTTTTGGAGGTATTTTTACTATTTTGCTTATATCTTAAGTTCTGTTTATCTGATCTTCTCGCAATAAAAACCAAACTAAAGACAATCGAATTTCCAACAAATCCTACATTCATAATTTTTTCATCAGTTCAAAGCTTTACGCGCAAACAAATTTTTTAGCGTTATTTGGAGGTATTTTGACTATTTTTCTTATATCTTGAGTTCCGTTTATCTGATCCTTCCGAAATAAGAACCAAATTAAAGACAATCAAATTTCCAACAAATGCTACATTCATCATTTATCAGTTCAAAGCTTTCCGTTCAATAGGCAAATATATGACTAAAATAAGTTTTTTGATTAACAAATCATTTAAAAAAAAGTTTAAGAAATAGAAATCTTTGCAATTAATTACATCTTTTTATTTATCTGCAAAGCCTGAACATTTAGATATATAATAAAGTTGATTTGATGAAAATCTATAGGTTTACTCCGAAGTTATCACAAATTATATGAATATACATGATAAAATACAAAAAAAATTGATAATTTTTTACAATTTCTGTTTTTAAAATTTTTAAAAAAAATGAGCTTTGTTAATAAAAAATAGTTTTTCCTTGTTTGCCTATTGTGCGTAAAGTTATGAACTGATATAAAAATAATGACTGAAGGATTTGTTGGAAATTTGATTGTCTTTAATTTGGTTCTTATTGCGAAAAGATCAGATGAACGGAACTCAAGATATAAGAAAAAAAGTCCAAATAACGCTAAAAAATTTATTTCCGCGTAAAGCAATGGTTCCCAACCTTTTTTTGGCCATGCCCCACTTTTAAGTTAAAAAAACCAAAATGTCCCCCCTACACTCAAGAAAAATGTGTAAATTTTTCAAATTTGTTTCAAAATTCAAAATTTATTTGGAGTTAAGAAAACTTTTTGTTGAAATCATCTTTTAAACAAAGTTTTTAGCAAAAGTTTTCAACAACCAACTAAATAATTTAACTAAAATAATAATTTTTTTAGGTTTTATACAAAAAAAAAACTTAAAAATTTTATCGTTGCCCCCCTGAAGCATTCAAATTGCCCCCCAGTGGGGCGAGAATCAAAGGTTGGGAACCATTGGCGTAAAGCTATGAACTGATGAAAAAATGATGAATGTAGGATTTGTTGGAAATTTGATTATCTTTAGTTTGGGTTTTATTGCGAGAAGATCAGATAAACAGAACTTAAGATATAAGCAAGATAGTTAAAATACCTCCAAAAAACGCTAAAAAAATTCAATTATCAAAAATGTATTCGCGAAATGTTGTTTTAATGAAATTTTTGAGTTTAGCGATCAAACATACATATAAAAAAATTATACGCGGTTAGTGCGCAGAAATTGTTTTTCATTTGTAAACGAGAGTAATTAACAAAAATCAATAAGGCGTTTCATGAAACCGCGTTTACAATTAAACCGCTTATCACCCCAATTTGGGATTTGCATATGTTGTTAAGTACATTTTGAGCTATATGTGCAAAAAAAATAAAGGAAAATTAAAGATACGCATTTTGAGATATTTGCAAATCAAGGACATTTTTTTAATTTCAATATCCTTTTTGCTAAGCATCCTATCCTTTTTCAAAATTCTATTATAAGTACAGGACATAACCATTATTTCGCTTTTTATTTCGTGACAATCGGATGATGTGTTCCAAAGATACGATCATTTAAACATTATGTATTTCTCATAAAATTGTGGCAAAATACCAATTTTGAACAGCGATAAAACGCGAACCATTCACAATTTCGACTAAATAACAAAAACCGAAATTCAATAAAATTCAAAAGAATGAATATGTTAATTTTTGGATAAATTGAAACACCATCGGCTGATTGCCTATGCTATTTTAAATGGAACCAGTCTATAGGCCCCACACAAAACACCCTGCTGGTATTTACATAAATCTTTCAAAATTTACAAAATGGGAAATTCTTGAAAAACTGTTCCTTTTATAATTGGACCATTTTAGGACTTATTGTTGGTCCCCATATAAAAATGTTGCCCGATATTCAGTTAAATCGGTTTATTGACAGCAAAACTCACATAAACCTATTATGTGTATTTCTAACAGAAGATAGATCCAATCAGTCCATGTTTTTGAATGGGTCCTACCATTTTCAGGAAAACGCTGGTTTAGAGTATTATATGGTCGGACTTAATCATATATAATTTTAATTTTTTTATGGTGGTGTCGCAAAAAATTTGAAATATTGAAAAGGGGTCGCGAAGCAACAGTAAGTGAGAGTCCTGATCTAGAGGATTTTTGTGAGAAATCAGTTATCATTGATTGCTAACATTTCTGCACATTAGGTTATATTTTTTGTGTGGTGATATTTAACACAGTCAACAATTGCAAAATTCACCTGATGGGGGAAGTGCATTCGTATAAGAGTTATTTTTTTTTTTTGTATTTCGTTGTAAACCCAGCGGCATTTTTGGGGTGTTTACAGATTGGTTTAACTTGCTGATAAACTTTAAAGCTTCCACGGGGTGTTTTGTGTGAAGGAGGATGTTTTATAAATACATATTTTTTCACATATTTGAGTTTAACGGATAAGTCTTGTTTGCAAACAAACGTAAATATTTGGATTGTATATAAAGCCATGGTAATACATTTTGAGGGGGAGTTAGCACTTTGAAATACTAAGCTCCATGAGAGAACTTTTTGTTTTCTTTAAAACAAGACTGGTTCAGACCCGATGGGATTTACACCCACGTCACAGTGATGTTGCCATGCCGACATTAACGATGACTCACCCCATATCAAGAAAGGCCGCCATAGTGAACTCTTTTTATGAAAGTGATCTTTCGGTACCCACGATTTCATGAAGAGTTGTTTCTGTTGATCTGGCCTTGCTCTTTGTTGCCGAGCCAAAAGCTACTCTCAAAATATTTTGTAGACAAATACAAATGAAAAAACCATTTAAAACCAGTGAATAAACAATTTAAAACCATTCCAGTAATTATTCATTTGTTTTAATAAACATCAACATTTATATTTTACTGTTGACAAAATTTTCTAAAATAAATAACATTAAAAAATTACGGTTTCTTCATTCTGTTTTACCAACAAATTCGAAAAAAATAACCTACAAAAAACATTAAAAATTAATGATAGTTCGGTTATTTTGACCAACAAATTCCAAAAAAATAACCAACGAAAACATTAAAAATTAAGGATTTCGTAGGTTATTTTTTACAACTTTCTATTGAAATATTTTTTTTTTAAATTTTTAATAAAATTTTGGGGAATCGATCCCGCAATCAACTACATTCTGGCCAGACACCCTACCCATCGCGCCAAAGTCACTTGATACAAACATGATTTTATATTTCTATAAATAATTTTTTGAATTTTTTTTCTGCTACTTGTGTAGGTAAAAACTAATGATGTGTCATTAAAAAATACCAACAATATAAAAAAAAAAATACTTACACAAATCATTAAAAATTTAAGGAATAATCAGTAGTTTTTACTTACAGAACAAAAATAAATGACTTTAAAATTTAAATGTTAATGAAAGTCTTTATTTTTTAGTGTGTTATTTTTGAAACACAGGACAAAAGTAGTCATTAATAAAAACTGAACATCAAACAAATGTTTTTGAGTGTAAAAAATAGTTTCTTAAGACTTACCGCAATGGGAAACTAGATGCCCATCATAATTTTGACAACGTCTCTGTTGTAACAGTCACTGATAAAAGCATACTATAAACTTAAAAATTGTATTGTTTTCATTCTTAAAATCACGATTACAGTATTATATACAATTTTTTTTAGCATGATCAATACTTACATCAATTTCTGCTTACATACTCGCACTAAAAAATAAATATTAACAAATTGAAAGAATTGAATTTTCATTAAACTCAAGTGGAAATGAAATAAAATTGCGTTAAAAATAATAATCATGTACTACATGATATTTTGCAACACCACGCCACACCATCACAACGCCTTCGCCTTTAACGATAATAAATTAAATACTAAGTACGCGTGTATAGATCATTGGAATGGGATTGAAATTGGAAAGATTCTTCATGCATTCTTAATAAATATGGTAGAATTATATTGCGTGCAACAAACGTTTAGTATAAGTAAAATTAATGTTTAATGCAACAAAGAAAAAAAAGTGTATTGTTTTAAAATTAAAGATGATTTTAAAGTCTTATTATTGTTGGAACAATTCAATTCATTTGTTTGTAAAGAGTTTGCAAGAATTGGCGGTATTTATAATAACTTTCTTTGATATGCAAATAAAACATTACACTAGCTAACAACGAAAATGAGTACTAACCGCGAATATTTTTTTTATGTGTAACAAAGACCGCTAAACCCAAAAATTTCATTAAAAAAATGTTCAAGGATACATTTCATTAAAAATATTTTTCAAGGATACTTTTTTTTATAAATTTTTCAGCATTTTTTGTAGGTTTTTTGACTATTTTTCTTATCTCTTGTGAGTAATAAACCTCCGATCTACTCGCTATAAACACCAAAATAAAGTTTATCAAATTTGCGAAAAATCCTATACACATTATTTTTTTCCATCAGTTTATAAGTTTACGAGCGACAAGCATACAAATTATAAAAAATACGTTTTCTGTTGAAACTAATTTTTATTATTTTTTTCTTAAAAATAGAATTCGATGCAAATTAACGATTTTTTCATTAACCCTAAAAGCCCGAACCCTTAAAATATAACAAAGTGGATTTTATAAAGAGTTTTTTTTTATCACAAATTGAGGTAAAAATTAAAAAAATTGCGTGATATTAGGCTGTTCCACTATGTAGGGTATTTCATTTTTCTATTGGCTGTTTCATTGCAACTTATTTCGGTTTTGACATTTTAAGATTTTGACAAAAATTCAAACCAAACTAAAAATGGACAATTTTTCATATTTTATTTTTGTGCAATTTTTCGTAATGAAAAATCACTCTATTTTTTATTCAGAAATTTTTCCCAAAAGCTATGCCCAAAAATTTTGGGTAACTTTTCGTATGAAATATGGCCCAAATTTGTTTGAAAAATTTTTGGGCGAAATTTCATTTTCATTTTTGGGCGATTTTCCCTACAGACTAAATATTATTTTACTTGGTCAATTGATTAGTTTAATAACGACAAAAATTTTCATTTTGGTGGGACCATCCGTCTGTCTGTCCATATAAACGGTGTAAACACGATACAGGTTGTAATTTTTAATCAATTGTCTTGAAATTTGAAACTTAAGCCTCTTTTGGCCCAAGGATGAAGCCTATTTAAATTGGAAGCCTAAGAAAATCGGTCCATACTTAGACCTAGCCTCCATACAATGGTTCTCTTTAGTTTTGGCTCAAATGACCCTAATAACCGTATTATAGTAGGTATATTTTCAAAATTTGTCAGGTAAACGTGTTTTGTCTTCCATTTCGAATTTTAAAGGAATCGTACTAGTTCTTCTTGTAGCCCCCATACAAACCACCTTCCCGATTTTCACATAAATCTCTCAAATTTCATGAAATGTGTTAAACATACTTTAATAAAGAAGTGGCCACTTCAAATCGGTACGCACTGTTGTAATCGTAACGACGCCCCCTGTTATCAAAATGGAAAAACATTAACATACGTTTTTAACAACAAATCTACCGTTAATCTACAATTAATTGCGAGTGATTAAGTTTAATTTTAAAAAGTGTAGACACAATGGAAAAATAAGCTATAAATAAAATTGTGCACAAATATCTAGAAAATCCGACCTTGGCGGGTTCAAATATAGCAAAATCACTTAAAATGGCTACATCTACAGTGTGTAAATTTTTAAAAAAGTACAATAATAAATTATACACTGAAATAAAGATAAAAATTGTGAAAAAAAACAGGAACTCGAGACAAAAAATTAAAGCAGAAAGTGCTAAGGTCTCTCAAAAAAAAAACCCAGGCTTATCAAACAATAATCGTGCAAAAAAAATGAAACTAGCAGAAGTAATGTACGTCAAATTAGTAAAAATGTTGGATTAAAGTCCTACCGTGCTAATTAATATCCAAATAGAACAGAAAATAAAGAACCAGTAGCAAAAAAGTGTAGCAGATTGCTGTGTGATCAGGATTTTACCAATTTTTAGGGCTGCATTGTTATGGATGATGAAAACACATCAATCCTCCAAATTGCTCAAATCTTCGTCCAATCAAGAAATATTGGGAAATTTTTAAACGCAAATTGAAAAAGTGTTCGGGAACAGTAAATAACCATATTTTGAGGAGAACAAAGTGGAATAAATTATCTTGAGAGTGAAAAGAAAAGTTGTGCAGAAGTTGATAGGAGGCATTAGAAGAGAAGCCAGAAAATTTATACTAAATAAGGACCCATAAACTTCCAATTATATTTTTTTTAAAGGTTAATAAATTACCTTTAATTTAATGTATAACATGTTAATATATGTTGTTTCATTTAAAATTTATGGCCGCTTTAATACGTACCGATTTTAAGTGGCCACTTCTCTAATTTTATCAAATCTGATTATCATCGGACCATTTTTGGACTTTGGCCCCATGTGAATTTTTTTTTTTGCTCAAAATTTTTTTTTTTTTTTTGCAGGAAACTTCTGGTTGAATTCGAATCATTGCAATCATTCGAATCATTAACCAATGCATTGGTTAAGGGTTTTTAGTGTTCAACTCTTGTTTATTATGATTTTTTCTATAGAAACATTTTCAAATTTTCAAATTTTTTTCCTATAATAAAAAAAACTTAAATGTTTGTTGTTTGTTTTAGTAAACTGCATGTTTGTTTGTTGTTTGTGTTTTTCTGATTGAAGAAGAAAATTGTGTCTTCTAAAGATTAAATTAAATGTGGATTTACCTTAGACCATGGTTTCTGTAGCCACTTCTACGTCATCAGTAGGCAATTACATTAAATAGATTATTTGATATTTGCTAGAAAAATTCTTTGTATGTTTTTTTATCAACAGACTAGCCTGACATGAGCTTCGAACCTGTGTCGTTAAATCACTCATGTTTTGTATACCGAAGCTCTAACCACTAGGCTATACTCGGTGTACAAACATCAGTGACTAAACGTAGTTTGTTTTTAACTCACAGTAGGCTTTTTCTCTAACTCAAGCAATGCATTTAATCTAGAGACCAACAACAATTTTCTTAATCTTTCATTTACTTTATTTTATGCAACTTTTACTATGTTTGATATTTTGAAAAAATGTCTCTTCATGAAATTTTCAGGTTCTGAAGCAGTTTTCTGACAGCAAATGACCCAGATGGAAATTTTTTCGATTAATTTCATTTTACATTCATTTGCTTATAGAAAATGTTTATGATTCTGAGACGTTATCCCAATAGAAAACTTCTTAGGTTCTGAGGCATTTTGATATAGAAAAGCTTTTGAAATTTATACAAAAATATTTTGAGTAGGTTTTTTCTAGCTCGAGGTCATTATTTTCATTACTTATTTAAGCTATGATATTCTCATAAAAAAATTTAAAAAAAATTATTCTATGAGAATATCAATGTCTAAATAAGTAAAGGAAATAATGATCTTGAGCTAGAATAAATCTACTAAAAATATTATATTTTTATGGTCGAATGTAATGATTTTTATTTTTGAATAAAAATTAATCAGAAATTATACAAAAATATTTAAATTCTGATACACCTTCATATAGATAATTCTCAGATACTTATTTTTCATAGAAGAATTTCTATAAAAAAATGTATCCTATGGAAAAATTCCTCGGTTTTCCCTACAGAGAACTTTTAAGGATTTTCCTATAGAAAAATTCTCAATTTTTTTAAAAAAAAATTTAAATTTTTTCATATAGAAAAATTTTTACATTTCTCAATATTTTTCCTTTAGAAAAATTTTAAGATTCCGCGACATTTTTCCTTTAGAAAAATTTTAAGATTATTTAAAATTTTTCATAGAAAATATTTTCAGATCCTTGGACATTTTTCATAGATTTTTTTTCAGATTATTTTCTTTTCACTTTTCTTTTTCATTCTTCTTTTCTTTCTTTCTTTCATTTGGGGGGGGGGGGGGTTTGTGGGGCGGAAGTTCCTTTGAAATTTGGAATGATGATTTGTGCATACAAAATTTGATTACCTGTTAAATTTCCAAGCGATATTTACTATAATACGGTTATTAGAGTCATTTAAGCCTAATCCAAAGGGGGCGTTAGTATGGGGGCTAGGTCCTAACATGGACCGGTTTTCTGCAATTTCAATAGGCTTCGTCCTTGGGCCAAAAAATGCTTAAGTTTCAAATTTCAAGCCAATTGATTAAAAGTTGAGACATGTATCGTGCTTAATCCGATAGATGGACAGACGGACGGACAGACGCACGGACGAACATCGCTAAATCGACTCAAAAAGTAATTCTGAGTCGATCGGTGTACTTGAAGGTAGGTCTACGATCAATATTTCGGGTAGTTACAAACATCAGCACAAACTACGACAGTGTGGTGTAGGGTATAAAACTGTTTTAAAAAAAAGAAAAATATAAAAAGATCGAAAAATAAAAGGTTTTTAAATTATTGTTTCTGTAAAGACAGTCGAGCTCAGGCTCTAATTATAATTATGTATTATAATTTTTTGATTTGTTATAAATGGTTTTGAATTGAGAAAAATGTGAAAGAAAAATTTGAATTTTTCTAAGAATTTAAGACATCCTGGTTTGTTTCTTACTAGTTTCATATTATCCAGTTATAATAATCTTTAGAAAAACTTTTAATGTCAAATTTATTCAGTTAATAGTCAATAGAATTCTATATGTGAAAATTATTAACAGATCGCAGCCGACAAGGATTGAACCCATCATCTGTAATACTTTGCTATTTAACTGCTTGTAACGTACAATCACTCTAGACCGATACGCCAAGTAGGCTGTTAAGCAAGTATCAACTAAATCTGATTTTTTCAATTCGAGTGTGGTTGTTGCTGTTGTATTTTCTAACAGAAGAGTTATTATTGTAATTATGTGTAAACAAACTTCTATTTTTATTAATCATTATTCTTCTTCCTCTCCTTCATCAATTCTGATCTAAGTACTTATTTTGTTAACATTGCCAGACATCGTCTATATTTTAGACACAAATGTTAGGTGTTGCCATTTTTCCAAAGATACTAATTATTGCCACTTAGGGCGACTTATAGTCGTTATTTTTAAATTATTGTTTCTGTAAAGACAGTCGAGCTCAGGCTCTAATTATAATTATGTATTATAATTTTTTGATTTGTTATATAAAAAGTTTTTTATTGTTTTCAGTATTGGAATTTGTTTTGGAAATTTTCTTTTTTAAATATTTGGCATTTAAAAAAAAATACAAAAATATACAAAACTTGTTAACAAAAATAAGAACAACATTTGGTCCAACTTTTACTTTTACAAAAAAAAAAACTTTTTATTTTGGTTTTGGTTTTGATAAATATCATTTGAAATATTTTTGGAAAAAGTTCCTTTTGTTATTTTTTGTTTTAATTTTTTTTTAAAGAAAACTTATTTTCATCTTTCGATAAAAAAAAATTTTCACAGAAAAATATTTTATTTTGAACACAACAAAACTTTACAAATTTGATGATAACTTTAAATTTTGTGTTTTTGGTTTTTAAAATCCGGAGTCTGAGTTTAGTTTCATTAAAAAAAAATACTCACATTTCGTGCGCAAAGAATTTTTTTATTTTGTAAACTAGTGTTGTTTAAACAATTACTAAATCAGAATTGAATTTTATTGTTCCTTATTTGCGTCAAATTTAAATTAATTAAAAATTTCTGGTATGATCTTTTATTTAATTTCACAAATGATATTCATACTAAATTAATTCCCTTTTTTTAAAAAAAAATTTTACCACTGTTTTATATTTTTCTCCTCGTTAATGCTTATTTTAACACATTTTTATGTGCGATTTTTATGTTTTACATATTTATTTAACAATATATTATTGAAAAATATCAATTGACTTTAATGTCTTTTTTAAGAACTTTACTTAAAATCGTAAAAAAATTTATTATCTTCTGGACTGAAGTAAGGAGAATTTGTATTTAAGTTTTTATGTCTTTTATGAATTTTTAAATAGTCTGCCAAGGATTAATATGTCAAGGTGGTCCTTGAAACTGTAAAATATTAAATTTGTTCATAAAAAAGTAGGCGTTTATAGTAAAGTCATAAAATTGACTTTAAAACTATGGATTTAAATTAAGTTATAAAATATTACAAGTTTTTTTGGTACATATTTAGTGACAGTTAGGATAGCTGTAAATGAAGGCACATAGAAATTCTTACTGAGGTCTACTGTAAACAGTGTTGACAAAACAGCAATTTTCTAGCAAAACATAGATTTTTTTCCACCATCGACTGCTGGTGTTTTCAAAAACTTTCATCTACACTTTTGGAAATTAAAAAAAAAACTCTCTTACCTTAAATTACTTTCATCACATGAATTTGTTATTTCAAGTGGTCGTTTTAAAATAATTGGCTTAATTTTTTGTTTTGGTTCTTACATAATATCGTCACCTAAAATGCAAAACGCCCTAACTAACATTTTATTAATTTTACAGGAGAAGCAAAAAACATGTTTAAAGAAAAAGTATAAAAGTGTTAATCACAAAATCTTCATATATTATTAAAAAAACACGGACAAATTGATTTCTGGTAAAAAAAAGTAATTATTTTTATTATTTAAAGAGTTATGTCAGTTACGCCCTTTTGTCTCGTATATTTCTGAAACAAAAAAAGCCCTAACTGCATCAAATATCAATTGACATACATTAGAGTGTCCCTTATTTTGGAAATGTTGAGACGGTACCCACTAATTTTTTTCCTTTTGACTTAAAAATAACTGAAAAAAAATTGTACGCCCCTACGACCACGCCTACCCTACGCGACGGGGCCTTAAAGAGCGGGGCCGCAAAAATAATTTTCCCATACAAACCAAAAATTTATTTTTGTATTTTTAATTTTTTTGTTATTAATTATTATATTTCTTGGTTAGCTTATTCACGACAAAAAATTTGATTTTGGTGGGATTAGGCTTTCAGCTCTAAAAAATTTTTCAAAAAAAAAAATTTTTCAGCCGCAGGGGTCCTACGGTAAAAAATTTTTAAAAAATATTTTTTTTAGTTTTGACAAGCAACGGTTTTAGCTGCTATGTTTCTTTAAATGATGTATATTCATAAAAAAATATTTTTTGTATCTGTGACATCTTTATGGTGTTCTAAAAAAGGGTAAAAAATGCATTGTTATTTTTTTTCGATACACGATAAAGATGTCACAGATATGAATAATATTTTTTTTTTTAATATATATCATTAAAAACAACATAACAACTAAAACAGTTGCTTGTCAAAACTAAAAAAAAATATTTTTTAAAAATTTTTTACCCTAGGACAACAACGGCTCTAAATTTTTTTTTGTGAAAAGTTTTTTAGAGCTGAAAGCCTTATCCCACCAAAAAAAAAAAAAAAATCAAAAAAAAATTTTTGGTTTGTATGGAAAAATTATTTTTAAGGCCCCGCTCTTTAAGGCCCCGTCGCGTAGGGAAGGCGTGGTCCTAAGGGCGTAAAATTTTTCCTGAGTTATTTTTAAGTCAAATGGAAAAAAATGAGCGGGTACCGTCTCAACATTTTCAACATTTCCAAAATAAGGGACACTCTAACATACATACAGTAGAACTGTAAAATTAATGTTTTGTTATTATTTTTTGGTTTTATTTATTTAAAGTTTATTTTTATTTAAATTATTATTAATATCACATTAGTTAATTAGTTTTATTGATATTTTATGGAAAAAAAAACAAATAATATATTTGATTAATTCAAGATAAAAATAGTTAATTTTGGGATATAGAATTATAAATGAGAATATTTATTAAAAATAGAAACTAATTTTCGAAGGGGATGTTGTCATAAAAATCATGACAATCTGCTGGCAGCAATGGTTTTAAATCTTGGAGATGCTGCCATTTTGTCGGTCAACATGTCTTAAAAACGTCCTGGACTAGTAACATTTGTAATACAGGTCAAATGGCACAATATTCAATTGAACTTTAGTTTTTTTCCCCCAAAATGTTGGTCAAAGCAAAAAAATAATCAATAATGGTTGAAAAAACGCATTTTCTTGAAAATCGCTAAAATTAAATCGCTACATGTGCTAAATGGAAAGAGCGAAAAATACCCAAAATTGAACATTGATTCTCCAAGATGTATTTAATAAAATTGAGCAATAAAACTTGGAGATTTTTAAGTTTATGGGAATAAAATTTTTAAAACCATGAAATTGTGTCTTTGGGCATGATCTTAAAAAAAAGAAAATTTTTTTTGACCTTACGTAGTAAAGGGTTACCTATGTTCGAAAAATCTATACATTTTTAATTAAATACTTAGGGTCAATTGTTAAACAAAACCGGCTTCATAATGATTTATTTAATTTTTTTTTACAAATTTTTTTTTTTAAAGTATATTTTGCTCCAGGGCCCGAACTTCAAGAGCCCGGTTCGACCTTAAGAACATTTTCGAAAATTTTAAAAATATTTTAGTATAACTTTTTCATGAATCTTAATAAACTGAGGGGGCGTCCCGTGCAGAAATCCAACTTTTTGTTTTTAAGAACCACCCTATTGTACACACAAGCTGTTAGTTAGGGCTTTTTGCGTTTTACTTATAATTGATCATGCAGTTAGGGCGTTTTTAATTTTGTAAATAAAATTGTGATTTTTGATCCAATGAGGCTAAATTTTTTTTTGGACATGTATTTTGATGCAATACATCCGAATCAATAAAAAACACGATTTTGGATTTTGTGTTAGTTAGGGCCTTTTGCATTTTAGGTGACGATATGTACTTTGTGGGAGGTCCTCAGTCAATTGTTATTTGTTTTCAATGCCAAAATATAAAAAAAAAACTTAACCAGAAGTATGACTTGATATACAACCACCACCAATTCTTCATTAAAGACAAAAAATACCACTTACAATAATGAAAAGAATGGTTAAAAAAATAAATCTGCGAATGTTTGTTTTTTGCAAAAAAAAAAAAGCGGAAAGTAAAAAAAGACACAAGACTTTATTTTAACCCAGTGATTTATTGGAAAAGAAAACTCTATACACTTTTTCTTTAAGAATTTTGCAATGAGTGAGGCCAATCAATGTTTTTGCAGCATGCAAGGATTAGGATTTATGATGAACTTCAATACAGTTAATGAGTTTGAAGGAGAAGAAGCCACCAGCCACCATCATACAAAGAACAATAAAAAAATTCCAAATAAAACTAATGAGAGTGTAAGGGCAATTGAGCAGAAATAATAAAAAAAAACAATAAAAATTATTTTTAAGACATAAAAAATATTGTGAACGAAAATCAATTCAACTCAAGCAATTGATTTATTAATATAAAACTAAAAAACAATCAATCATAATTGTTTTAATAACAAGTGTACACTTAAAGAAATAAATTGACAATACACCATGAAATTCTAAAGCCGTTTTAAAGATAAGAAATTCTTTTTAAATCCGAGCCTTTTACCACTATGCATACAAATGATAATGAAGATTTTTTTGTTGGAGAAATTTTTTAAAATCAGAATTTTAGACGATTTTGTGTTATAAAAAATCGATAACTTAATTACTTTTCTAAGAAAATTATATGTTATCGATAAGAGTTATCGAACGATTTTTTGTTTGTTTTATTGTTGCATCGATAACTTAATATAAAACGTTGTGTTATCGATAACTTAATAATATTCTATGTACATTTTTTTCATATTGATTTATCGATAACTAAATATATTTCATAAGAATATTTTGTGTTCCATAGATAATTTTGTTTGTTGTCGATAACATAAAGATTTTGTACAAGAAATTTGTGTTTATCGATAACTTTACAGTCAGATATTGCCAGCGGTACAAAAAATATAGTACTAACAAAACATTTTTTTTTTGGAAAATAGAATAATTTTCCAGCTTTATACATAACTTTCTTTAGAACAGTTTGTTTTATCGATAACTTTCCAGTCAGAAATTGCCAGCGGTACAGAAAATATAGCACTGGCAAAGTATTTTTATAAAAATGTGGTAAACTGTTATAACCATCATTTTGAATCCGTAGTGCATATTAAAAATAAAAAATATTTTTTTTCGAGATCTCTACCACCTCCACCCCCCGCCGCATTTCTTTGGTGCAAAAATCTGTACCAGATTTTTTAGATTTTTAAAAAAATTTGGAGGTGTTTTAAGCATCATTTTCCATCCGTTGTGCGTATGAAAAGAAAAATTTCTTTGCGATCGACCCCCCCCCCCCCCCCATTTAATGGTATTTGGTGCAAACATCTTTGCTTGATTTTTTAAAAAAGGTTTAGAACTGTTACGAGCATCATTTTGGATCCGTAGTGCATGTGAAAAAAAAATAATATTCTGAGAAAGATTATTCTAGCTCAAGGTCATATTTCTTTTACTAATCATTACGAGGATATTGTCAAAGTAACAATTTTCGAGAAACTATTTATAAAGTTGTTTGATTTGAATTATTTGGTTTGGTCATCTTGCAATTCTTACTAGACATGTGTTTTGGAATTTGTCAAATTCCATTATCAAGAGTATTTAGCAAATTGACAATCGTTAGTGGCAAAACATAAAGTCGCATCCAACTAAGCGATCACAAAGCTCTTATTGGAAAATACAAAACTAATTGAAATATCGGTCGAGGACCCCATTAATTTTAAATATTATTGAATCATTTGTAAGACAATCTAGATATAGACACCCGTTCATCTGTCTGTGTATTTTTACATTTTGGAGAGTAAAAATGATTCGTTAGAAAAAAAATTTACCACTCTCACTTATTTTTAGAATTTTACACTTGGCCAAGAAGTAGTTTTGGTGAAAAAAAATAAAAAAAAATTTAAATAAAATAATTAAAGTTGTTATTATTCAACCTTTCCAATTTAAATAAATAAAAATTCTTCGAGCTCGAGGCCAATTTTTTCTTTTAAATAAATATTCTTTTATTCCATTCCATATTTCGATTCATTTTGAGAATCATCATCAGGGTATTTAGTGAATTTTTATGCACACAAAAACTTAAAAATATGTTGTAAAACTGAATTTTTATTTATTCAAATAAAATTTTTGATGAAAAACAAAATTTTGATGAAAAAAAAATGTTTTGATGAAAAAGCATTTAGGTGAAAAAAAAAATTAATAAAAAAAGTTTTTAATAAAAAAAGTTTTTGACGAAGAAAAAAAAAAATTTTTAGAGAAAAACATTTTATATATTTTGAGGATGTTTATTCTGGCTCGAGGTCATTATTTTCTTTACTAATTAAAACCATGATATTCTCATAGCATAATTTTCAAGAAAATTATTTTTTTTTGTTTTAAATTTATTTATGTTGGTCATTTTTGCAAGACTTAATCGACACGTGTTTCGGAATTTGTCAAGATTCCATTGTCAAGATTATTTAGCAAAAATAGAAACGATTTACTACAAAGTAGCAAACGAGTCTAATGACAAATTGTTTGTGCACAAACTAGCATATTAATACATATTCGCCTCTATTCACAATGAGAGTTAGAAAGACGAAGAAATTGTACCATACTAATAAGGCAACTATTGTCAATAACCAACAAAAATATTTAAAACAATTTTACATACGATAGTCCATTGGACTACAACAATATGTTTTTTGTGTTGTTGTTGTGAGAGATACTCCATATTAGGGTTATTCATCACATGGCGTGACAACCATTATGTTCAAATTCCGATTAATTTTTATTAAAAAATAAAAATTGTTTTATTCGACCTTTAAAATATTATATTTTGAGGATGTTTATTCTGGCTCGAGGTCATTATTTTCTTTACTAATTAAAACCATGATATTCTCATAGCATAATTTTCAAAAAAAAGAGCATAATTTTCAAGAAATTTTTTTTTTTTTTTTTTATATAAAAAAGTGCTGAAAAAATTTTGATGAAAAAAATTTTATGAAAAAAAAAAAAAAAAATTAGATAAAACAAAGTTTGATGAAAAAAATTGATGAAAAAAAATATAAAAAAATGAAATTTGACAAAAAAAAAAAAAAATCATGAAAAAAGTGTTGAAAATTTATTTTTTTAGGAAAAAAAAATTAATAAAGAAAAAAATTATGATTTAAAAAAAATTTGATTAAAAAGAAAAAAGATAAGAAAAATACGAAATTTTTTTTTTATAAAAACAAGTAGAAAAGTTAAATTCGACTTGGCCGAATCTATGAATACCCTCCACAATGCCCTTTTTAAGTGATAGTAAATTGTCTTACTTGAAAAAATAACATTTTTGATTAGAAACATTTTATTTTATATAAAAAACTTTTTTAAGTAATTTTTGAAAAAAAAAAAAAAAAATTTACTAAATGTGCAATGAAAAAGAGTTTATTCTGATTCGAGGCCTTTTCATGTTCCCCATTATGAATTAACATAACAAGTACTTATGATAACTCTACTTTCTTTATTAGGATATTCTCCCATTAAATACTCATAGAGTTTCTTGCTTTCAAAAATTTTGGCAATTTTTAGGAATGAATTGACGATCGTTTCGGAGGTGTTCCAATTCCCCCATCATCAGAATTCTTTAGAAAATTAGGTAATACTGTTAGCATGCAAACATCAAATATTCATACTCTAAATAATCTCAACTTAGTGAGAAAGCAAATATGATTTTCGAAGTTCCACCAGCATTACACCAAATATAATTTGAAAGCAAGTTTTTTTGGTTACTGCATATACTACCGACGGTAGTTGTTAAATACAGTTTTTTTAATTAGAGTATGAATATTTGATGTTTGCATGCTAACAGTATTACCTAATTTTCTAAAGAATTCTGATGATGGGGGAATTGGAACACCTCCGAAACGATCGTCAATTCATTCCTGAAAATTGCCAAAATTTTTGAAAGCAAGAAACTCTATGAGTATTTAATGGGAGAATATCCTAATAAAGAAAGTAGAGTTATCATAAGTACTTGTTATGTTAATTCATAATGGGGAACATGAAAAGGCCTCGAATCAGAATAAACTCTTTTTCATTGCACAATTAAAAGGTCGAATAAATAACTAATTTTTATTATTTAATAAAAATTAAAACACACTTAATTTACTAAATTTTTTTTTAGTGTAAAATTTTATTTCTCCACAATGCCCTTTTTAAGTGATACTAAATTTTCTTACTTGAAAATAACATTTTTGATTAGAAACATTTTATAAAAACTTTTTTTAAGTAATTTTTGAAAAAAATTACTAAAATTTTTTTCGAGTGTATTTTTATACCCTCCACCACTCTGTGGTACAGGTGAGTTTGTTTGCTGATGTTTATAACTACCCGAAATATTGGTCCTAGACGTACCTTCAAGTATACGGATCGACTCAGAATTACTTTATGAGTCGATTTAACGATGTCCGTCTGTCCATCTGTCCATCTATCGGTACAGGTCGCAATTTTCCATCACTTGAAATTTGAAACTTAAGCATCTTTTGGCCCAAGGACGAAGCCTATTGAAATTGGAGAAAATCGGTCCATGTTAAGACCTAGCCCCCATACAAACGCTCCCTTTGGATTCGGCTTAAATGACTCTAATGACCGTATTGTAATAGATATCGATTTGAAATTTAGCAGGTAATCAATTTTTGTACGCAAGAATTATCATTCCAAATTTCAAGGGAATCGGGTCAGTCCTTTTGGTAGTCCTCATACAAACTACCCTCCCGATATTCACATAATTCCCTCAAAATTCATAAAAATGGAAATATTTGATAAAAAAATTATTTTTTATTGGACCATTTTTGGACTTAGTACCCAATATAAAAATTTCGACCGATATTCAGTTAAATCGGTTTATTGACAAAAAATCAATTCCACTAAAATTTGATCTGTGTGTGCTTTTTACACTAAATAAATATCTAACAAAAGCAGTGGCGGGTACAGCTTTTGGGTTTGGGGGGGGAAATTTTTTTTACTTCGAAAAAAAAATTATAAATTCACCTTTGTTGACGAGCAAAAAAAAGGGATACGTTTTTTTTACAAAAAAAAAAGTGATGGGCAAGCTATAAAATCATCAAATTTATTAGTTTTTGTCGAAGGTTTGATTTTTATGATCATATTTCGTTTAGATCAATTTTTTTTTAATTTATTTTAAAAAAAATTGTATATTTTTCGTATTTCGACGATAAGTTTTTAATAGAAGAAATTCTCCCTACATAGAAAACATCATATGCTGAGATATTTTTCGTGAAAAATAATTTTTTATAGGGAAAATGTTTCAGAATATAAGACTTTTCTTTACGAAAAATGTCTCAGAATCTTAGACTACTTTCGTATAGAAAAATTTTGAGATTTTAAAAGAAATTTAAAAGAAAATTCTATATTTTTCGTATAAATAAGAAGAGTCTAAATCTGAGAATTTTTTAATAGAAGAAATTCTTCCTACATAGATACATGAGACATTTTTCGTGATTTTTTTTTTATAGGGAAAATGTCTCAGAATATAAGACTTCTTCTTTACGAAAAATGTCTCAGAACCTGAGACTTTTTTCGTATAGAACAATTTTCAGATTCTAAGAATTTTTTTCCACAGAAAAAGTCTAAGATTCTGAGACATTTTACTGTAGAAAAAGTCTCATATTTTAAAGCATTATTGAGACATTTTTCCTAAGAAAGGTCTCTGATTATTAGATTTGTTTCGTACTGAAAAAATTTTAGATTCTGGGACCTTTTTCTATAGAAAAAGTCTTAGATTCTTCAACCTTTTCCAATAGAAAAAGTCTCAGATTCTAAGACCTTTTGCCTTAAGATAAAGTTTCAAATTCTGAGATCTTATTCCTATAGAAAAAGGCTCAGATTCTCAGACCTTTTTCCAAAAGAAAAACTCTCAGATTCTGAAAGCTTTTCTTTTATAGAAAAAGTTTAAAATTCTGGAACTTTTTCTCTAAAGAAGAAGTGACAGATTCTTAGATCTTTTTCTGATTCTGAAATCTTTTCCGATTCTAAGACACTTTTTCTATAGAAAAAGTCGGAGATTCTGTGCCCTTTTCCTAAAGAAAAAGTCCTAGATTCGGAAATATTTTTCTTATAGAATACGTCTCAGACTTTAAGACCTTTTTCCTATAGAAAGGTTATAGATTCTGAGACCTGTTTCCTATAGAAAAAGTCTGAGATTCTGAGATATTTTTCTGAGATTCTGAGACCTTATTCCTATAGAAAAGACTTAGATTCTAAGACCTTTTCCCGTTGAAAAAGTCTCAGATTGTGCGATCTTCTACCAATTCAATAAGTTTCAACTTCTGAGACTATTTTTCAACAATAACAAGTCTCAGACTTTGAGACCTTTTTCTTTTAAAAAAAGACTCAGATTCTGAGACCTTTTTCTTTAAAATAAGTCTCAAATTCAGAAATTCTGAGACTTTTTCCCCATAGAAAAACTCTTCTGCGAGCTTATTCCTATAAATAAGTTTTGAGAACTTTTTCACATAAAAAAGTCTCAGATTCTGAGAATTATTTCTTTAGAAAAAGTTTATTCTTTAAAAAAAAAAATTTAAAATAGATTTACATATCGTGAACCTATATTCAAAATATGCCAACTCAAATTTGACGGAAATGAGTTTCCGATGGCAAATAGCTCCCCTATGTAATACCTATCTGCCATAAAAATTTCAGAGCAAAAAACTTATTTGTTGTCGTTTTACATCCATTTTTGTTATTCTGCTAACTCAAGGTACATATTTTTTTGTTGGAAATAAATGCCAACTCCCATTGTAAATTTCCAAAAAATTTTCAAAAATTTTTTAAAAAAAAATTAGATCACATATCTTATTGCATTTGCCATGCTAAACACGAATCTTGTAAAGATTTTGATATCTAATGACTGGTTCTCGAGATATTGCCATTTTGAAAATATCGGTAAATAGTGTTTGCAAAAAAAAAAATTGCTTATGTTTATGTAACTTTCAAACTATTTATCAGATTGAAACATTATGAATGGGGCAAATAAAGTCAATGATATAAGCTTTCAAAATAGCTAGTTTGGAGTGACCCTATTGCAATACAGCGTGAGTTACAGAGTGTCAAAGTTGATCACCCTGAGATTAAAAGGCTTTCGGAGCTAGTAACTTTTAAAAATATGCAAAGATTTTAAATTTTTTGTTCAGTTTTTGCAATTACCGTACTAAGGATAACAAAAACCAAAAAAAAAAATTTTTTTTAAATTTTTCCAAAAAAAATTTATTTTTATTTTCCGACAAAATATGCCAACTCTAAAAAAATATTTGTTTTTTGATATAGTAATAAATGCCATCTCTGAAAAATACGCAAACAAGTGCAAAATATGAAATTTTTTGCATAGGTAAAAATTGTTTAGAATATTTAAAACATCTTGTGGAAGTTACATTGTTTATTTTTGCAATAATATGCGAAATAACTAGTTTTTTAGCTCTCCTGAACAGTAAGCTTTTTCGAGTTGGCATTTATTGAATATAGTTCGACGATATGCAAGTTCGACTATCAACATTTTTAAGATTTTAAGATATTTTTTCTATTGCTGTGTAGAAGACAAACATTTTTTAGATAAACCAAATTAAGATCCTGTAACATTTTTCTATACAAAAAAAAGCATATTCTAAGTAAATTTTTTATGCCAAAATTCATAATAAGATTGACAGATATTTTTCTATGAAAAATTTTTGGACTTCGAAATTTTTTTAGAAAATTTCCTTCTTTGTTTTTTTCTTCTTTTTCTTTTCATTCCTTTTCTTTTTTTTCTTTTCTTTCTTTTCTTTCTTTTTTTTCCTTTTTTTCTTTTCGAAATTTGGTCTGGGGGGGGGAAATTTCCCATTTTTCCCCCCCCTTGTACCCGCGCATGAACAAAAGACACATCCAATCGGTCCATGTTTGGACTTGGGACCCATTTTCCGGAAAATACTGGTGTAGGGTATCATATGGTAGGTCTTAACCGACTATAACTTTCTTACTTGCTTTTATTGTAAAAATATTTTTAAGTAAATTCTGTTTTAATTTTTAAATTAATAAAAATTATTTATTATTCGACCTTTAAAATTCCATTTTTGTTAAATAGTGATGGTTTGGTTTTGACTTTTCGTTTGAAATTTAGAGCTGTATTATGTTGTGTATTTAGTACATTTCTCGTTATGACTATTTACATACGAATATAAGTCTTTATGTTTTGCCACAAACGATTGTCAATTTGCTAAATACTCTTGATAATGGAATTTGACGAATTCCGAAACACGTGTCGAGTAAGTCTTGCAAAATGACCAAACCAATCAATTTAAAACAAACAACTTTATAAAAAGTTTCTTGAAAATTGTTACTTTGACAATATCATCGTAATGATTAGTAAAAGAAATATGACCTTGAGCTAGAATAATCTTTCTAAAAAAAACATATTTTTAAGTGACAAAAATATGTTGTAAAATATTTTTGGGACAATGTTTATAAAACATGTTTAACTGGTTTTCAAGACGTGAATTTAAGGTGAAACTAATCTGAAATTCACAGTTTTGCTAATAACTTTTGAACCACTTAACCGATTTGGCTGAAATTCAACACGAACTAGGCCAGAGAAACGACAAATTTATATGCCTAGTTTTGGCATCATCAGAATTGCCTTTCAAAAGTTAGCGTATTTTTTATTTCATAAATTCTCGAAAAACCCTTGCCGAATTTCTTTTGCTCATAACTTTTGAACCACTAGACCGATTTCGTTGCATTGCAATACCAACCTGACCAGGTAAATGCCTATTTTATATGCTTTCAGGAGCCTCCGTAAAGTCTTTCAAAAGTTAACGTGTTTTCAACAGACAGACAGACGGACAGACGTTCGGACGGACGGACTTCGCTTGATCGTCTTAGAATCGATGGAGGATCATGAATATAAATACTTTATGGGGTCCTAGACCAATATCGCGAGGTGTTACAAACGGAATGACAAAACCCTCTATCACTAGAGTGGAGGGTATAAAAAAGATTAATCAAAAAATATTTTTTGCTGAAAAATAATTATGCTACGTTTTATTGGGGGCCCCTGTAGGCTAGTTGGTAGCGTGCTAGCCTTTGAAACACGGGGTCGTGGGTTCGATTCCCACCAAAACCCTTGGTCGATTTTGCTACAACGAGACGACGGTCATTGTTACCAGTTCTCGGTTAGGTTAAAATTATTTAAAAATGAGTTGTAAATAAAAATTGGAAAAATAAATAAAAACTGATCATTGGATCTACTGCTACGTTTTATTTACCATCTGGTGAAAAACTTTTTTATATACCAGCAGGTGAACTATTATCCAAGTTACAAATCTAAAGTGCGAACCTTTTTGGTTTTAAGAAAATGAAAACAGTTATTCTTATTTTCTTTTTTGTAAGTCGTTAGCTTATATAGTCAAACTGAGGTGGCGTCCTGCATCATTTTTAAAATTAGACACCAGCTTAAAATTGATGACACGCTTCATCATATTGATGACACCGCTTTATCGTTTTGATAACACGTTACATCGGACGAAAATTGATGCAACATTTCATCATTTTGATGTAGCTTCCCATCAATATGAAGAATTTTTTTCTTAGAGTGCGGTTGACGTTTTCGTTTTCATGAGAGAGTATATGCGCAAAACAAAGACGGCAGCTGAAAATTCTGTCATGCGTTGTTTTTTACACAATTTTTTTACTTTTTTATTTAAATTTATTGTTTTTTTTAATGTCAATATGATTTTTTGAAATTGATTCTATTTGTGTTTTTTTTTAGAAATTTTACTTTTTTTAGAGATCACATTTTTTGGTTTACTTTCATCAAAAATAATAGAAATATTTATAAAAAACGTGCCAACATTTTCATATCAAACATTAGAGAGATAGAAACCGACACAAAAATTAAATTGATTTATTTTAACAGTTTTAGGTCAAGCGTTTTTTCGTGCTAATTTTGAAGGAAAAACGTCAAGAATTGAAAAAGCATGATTTAGTTGATACTTGCTTATCAGTCTGGAGTGATCGTATCTATGTAAGAGGCAGGTAATAGCAAAAACATTACAGATCATGGGTTCAATCCTTGGCGGCTGAGATCTCTTTATAATTTTCACATATAAAATATATTTGACTATTAACTGAATAAATTTGACATCAAAAGTATTTCTGAAGATTATAATAACTGGATTATATGAAACTAGTAAAAAACGAGCCAGGATGTCTTAAATTTTTAGAAAAATAAATTTTTCTTTCACACCTTTCTCAATTCAAACCATATAAAATGTCACCGACATTGTTTTGCGGGAACCTTAATTTGTGTTTTCTAACTTTTTTTAACTTTTACTTATTTTTTTTACAAAATATTTTTTACATTATTTTTTTTCTTATAGATATATTGTTTTTAAATTTTTTAATTAAAATTTTTTGATTTTTGATTTTTTTATAAGATGAATCTCAGAATCTAAAAAATAAACATCAGTTTTTCTTTGAGTGCATAACAACAACAAGTTAAGATATAATTGAACTGATAACGGTCAATTTTGGTTAATGCTGATGGATAACCCTAGTGGTTAAGGGATAATTTTAATCCTCAACTTACTTACAAGGACCTCCAAGGTTGCATTTATATCATGAAATTTTTGAAAATAGATTTCTTCGACAATTTCAATTACATTTTATACCTTGATTTTTTTTCAAATGCATACAAAAAATTGTTATTGATCATCAAAATACCATGTCTGGTTTATCTTGTTGTATTTTTTGTTTTGGCCAATATTGATTTAATGATAATCAATGTTAATCTTAATTATTTAACAACTTTTTATACTAATGGTCATCTCGTTTAGCGTTGTCTTTAATCATTGGCAAAATATCTTAATCAGTTTATGTAAATTTTATGAATTTTGCAATACATGCAGGCAGTTTAAGTAATATATTTTTTTGTTCGGTTTGTCTTTAGTTCTAATCTTTAACCAAATATCGCTTTTGCTGTAAGGTTTGTGTGTTTTGTTGTTGGATCACTACACAAAACACACTCCTTCAAGTTATAAATGCATCCTTTATCTTTATGTTCAATGCATTGATAATCTTGTTATATTTGAATAATTTAACAAATCTTTAAGATTTGTATTTAACAAAAATTGGCGGACGTTTAACGACGATGTTTTATTATCATCCAACAATCGACAGGATTTTTTTTTTTTTTGTGAAAATAAGTAACAAACGATCATTTATGTATTTCAACCTAAGAAGACACGTACGCTTTTGAAAGTGAAGTGTATGTTGGATTTTTTTTTTGATTGTATTTTTGGGGAGATGTTGTTGCTGCTGCCGCTGTTGAATGTTAGCGTTTCTTGAAAAATATGCAAATTAAATGTAAATAAGTTTTCAACTATTCTTAAATATATATTTTTTTAAAACCATCATTATTAGTTTTTTTTTTGTACAATTGCTTAAAATTCTCAAATGTTTGTTTTGCTTGCAACATTTTAAATGCGAATATTTAATCATCGATCATTTAAGATCGATAAGCATTTAACGCTTTTTTTTTTAAAGGAAAAAACAAATAAATACATTTGTTAAAACGTGTTTAAAATCAAACAAAAGTGGCCATTTTAATAAAAAAATTGTGCTTATAAAAAAAATAATGATTAAAAACAAAAGACTTAAGACACATGCGTGAATATGGAAAATCAACATTATAGAAAACTGAAAGACTTTAGACACGAGTGTTGAATTTTTAAATAATACATTTTTCAGTTATTTTTGTATCAATTCAGAAAAATTTTAGTGTTCCCGTTTAAAGAAGAATAAAGCCCGCGACTTTTGTACTTAATCCCAAAACATTGAATTATGATAATGTTTTGCTGAAGATTTGGGTGTTCTTCCCAAAAGCAAAGATTTTTTTAGAAAAAAATAATATTATTTGCCATTCCATGCAAAGCAATTTGAGATATCGGTAGAGAGCCCCATTAAGTTTATATATACTACTAGCTTACCATCCCGGTACTTCGTTACCGGTTGTATTGAATACCGGATAATAGAAGGATCAGAATTACTCTACCGATTTCAAGAAAATTCCCCTGCGTAGTCTTTGTTTTATTCACTTGTGCACGTTTAAGTCTTCCATAAAATAATATTTCAATGAATAATTTAAATAATAAATTTAAAATAATAAAATTTGAATAACACCGCTCAACAAATCGAACGTTTTTGACTCCGGTTTGAAGTTTGATACAAAATTTTTAAAGATTTTGACTCGCTGATTCCAAATCTGTGCTCCAAATTTTTCCATCACGTCTAGAATTTTAATTATTCGCGGTTGAAAATGCGAAAAAACGCGATTTTTGCATTTTTTGAAAGCCTGCACAGCAGCCACTGGGTGGAATAAAAATCTGGTATAAAGCGTTAGAGTAGAATTTAACTATGGTCTCAAATATATGATAAAAAAATTTGAAGTTGTTGCACTATTATTGGCCAAACATGTATTTTAAAAAAACACTGTGAAAAAAATTAGAAAAAGCACCATTTTTAAAAGGATCTAAAACAAAAACCATTTGATTAATCTTTACTGTGATGAGCTCAAAATTTAGGCAAAAGTGCATTCTGTCTTATAGACTTTTAAACCCATTAAAGATATCTTCCGGTTTGTACGAAAAATAACACAGAAAACTTAAATTTGTGAAATATTTATTTTTTTAGTTTTTTTTTGAAAAATATCAAAAAAAAAACTAAGGTATCTATCTACCTTATCTTTTTTACAAAAATTATAATTTTAACAGATTCATTTTAAAACGCAATTGTAACCCAACCACACGCAATAATTAAAAAAAAAATGTTTTCTATGTTGGAGACCAATGACAAATTATACTTTTGCGCTTTATACCAGATTTGTATTTCACTCAATGGCTGCTGTGCAGGCTTTCAAATAATGCAAAAATCGTCATTTTTCGCATTTTCAACCATGAATAACTAAAAATCTGGACGTGATGGAGAAATTTGGAGATCAGATTTGGAATCAGGAGATCAAAGTCTACTAAAATTGATCACCAGAATTCAAACCGGAAAATTACTGTTGAGGTGTGTAATTTTCGAGCCCTTATAGCGGGACTTTGGATGTTGAATGAATAAATATTTCAGTGAATATAGAAATTGGAATAAAAATAAGTTTGATTAAAAAAACATATAGAGAGAACAAATATGGAGTAAGAAAAGTTTAATACGAAAAATTTGAGTAAACGGTATCATTCCATATTGTTCTAAAATTTTAAATTTTAAAATATGTCCTTCTCTTGGGTGTTATTTTAATAGTTAGATAGTTAAATAGGTAAAAATTACCGTTTGCCCCCTTTTCCCTTTAAAATTAAATTTTTCATAAACTATTGCTTGTGCTAGGTGATCCTTTATTTAAAATATCGAGTTCCTGAACCATTATTTCAAGAAATATAAGAATAACCAAAATTAACACTTATTCATTATTATAGGAAAAAAAGTACTAAAAGTACACTTTCTTACCCCCGTTAGAAACGGAATTTCCAAAAAGAACCTCTTCCAGAATTTGTTTCTTCTTATAACTTTAAAACATTTTTATAAAAAGTTCTTTTTATAAAAGGTACTTTTTATAAAAAGTACTTTTTATAAAAAAGAACTTTTTATAAAAAAGAACTTTTTATAAAAGGTACTTTTTATAAAAGATACTTTTTATAAAAAGTACTTTTTATAATAGGTACTTTTTATAATAGGTATTTTTTATAAAAGGTACTTTTTATAAAAGGTATTTTTTATAAAAGGTACTTTTTATGAAAGGTACTTTTTATAAAAGATACTTTTTATAAAAGGTACTTTTTTTAAAAGGTAATTTTGTAAAAGGTACTTTTTACAAAAGGTACTTTTTACAAAAGGTACTTTTTATAAAAGGTACTTTTTATAAAAGGTACTTTTTATAAAAGGTACTTTTTATAAAAGGTACTTTTTATAAAAGGTACTTTTTATAAAAGGTACTTTTTATAAAAGGTACTTTTTATAAAAGGCACTTTTTATAAAAGGTAATTTTTATAACAGGTACTTTTTATAAAAGGTACTTTTTATAAAAGGTACTTTTTATAAAAGGTACTTTTTATAAAAGGTACTTTTTATAAAACGTACTTTTTATAAAAAGTACTTTTGATAAAAGGTACTTTTTATTATAGGTATTTTTTATAAAAGGTACTTTTTATAAAAGGTACTTTTTATAAAAGGTACTTTTTATAAAAGGTACTTTTTATAAAAGGTACTTTTTATAAAAGGTACTTTTTATAAAAGGTACTTTTTATAAAAGGTACTTTTTATAAAAGGTACTTTTTATAAAAGGTACTTTTTATAAAAGGTACTTTTTATAAAAGGTACTTTTTATAAAAGGTACTTTTTATAAAAGGTACTTTTTATAAAAGGTACTTTTTATAAAAGGTACTTTTTATAAAAGGTACTTTTTATAAAAGGTACTTTTTATAAAAGGTACTTTTTATAAAATGTACTTTTTATAAAAGGTACTTTTTATAAAAGGTACTTTTTATAGTAGGTACTTTTATAATAGGTACTTTTTATAATAGGTACTTTTTATAAAAGGTACTTTTTATAAAAGGTACTTTTTATAAAAGGTACTTTTTATAAAAGGTACTTTTTATAAAAGGTACTTTTTATAAAAGGTACTTTTTATAAAAGGTACTTTTTATAAAAGGTACTTTTTATAAAAGGTACTTTTTATAAAAGGTACTTTTTATAAAAGGTACTTTTTATAAAAGGTACTTTTTATAAAAGGTACTTTTTATAAAAGGTACTTTTTATAAAAGGTACTTTTTACAAACTGTATAGAATTTTCGGAAAGTACTTGTTCCAGAATGTTTAATTTTACTAAAGGATCCTACATTCCAAATTTCAAGCTTGAATGACCATTATGGCAGTAAATAAAAAAAAGTACCAAAAGTACACTTTTTACCCATTTACCCCCGTTGAATCAACATTGGCAAAGACCCAGCCTTAGTGAATCTTTTTTCCGGGAAGTGAACCGACATTTCAAATTTCAAGTTTCTAGTACCATTATTTAAGGAAATATAAAATGTACCAAAAGTACAGATTTTTACCCTATTTACCCCCTTAGAGTCGTCATTGGCAAAAATCCAGTCCTACTGGATCTAATTCGAGGATGTGAACATACAGTCCAAATTTCAAGTCTCTAGTCTATTTCAGGAGATATAGTAAAAGTACCAAAAGTACAGTTTTTTACAATTTTTTTATCAACACTGGCAAAAATCCAGCGTTAGTGGATCTTTATTCCGGGAGGTAACAAACATACAGTCCAAATTTCAAGTCTTTATGACCATTATTTCAGGAGATATAAAAAGTACCAATAGAAAGCGTTTTTTACCCTTTTTACCCCCTTAGAATCAACATTGGCAAAAATTCAGCCTTATTGGATCTATATTCCAGGATGTGAACATACAGTCCAAATTCCACGTCTCTATGACCATTATTTCAGGAGATATAAAAAGTACCGAAAGTACAGTTTTTACCCTTTTTACCCCCTTAGAATCAACACTGATAAAAATCCAGCCTTAGTGGATCTTAGTTCCGGGAGGTGAACAAACAGACCAAATTTCAAGTCTCTATGACCATTAATTCAGGAGATATAAAAAGTACCAAAAGTACAGTTTATTACTCTTTTTACCCCCTTAGAATCAACATTGGCAAAAAGCCAGCCTTAGTAGATCTATACTCTGGGAGGTGAACCTACAGTCCAAATTTCAAGTCTCTATCTTTTACCTCTTAGAATCATCACTGGTAAAAATCCAGCCTTAGTGGATCTATATTCCGGGAGGTGAACCTACAGTCCAAATTTCAAGTCTCTAGCTTAAGCGGTTTGGGCTGGGCGATGATGAATGAGTATGCCAGTCAGTCAGTCCCGTTACTCTTTTATATATATAGATTGATCAATTTCTAAGTCAATCTAGCTATATAGTTAACTTGACTTAAATAAAAAAATATTGTTTTATTTTTTTGAGTGTAACTGTAAAGCTTTTATGAGTGTATTACATTTTGAGACATTTTTCCTACAGAAAAATTTTCAGATTAGAAAAATTATCAGATTCTGAGACACTTTTCCTATGGAAAAGTCTAAGATTCTGAGACAATTCTCCTATAGAAATAGATTCAGTATTTGAGACATTTTTCCTAAAAAAAAGTCTCAGATTCTGAGACATTTTTTCTATAGAAAAAGTCTCAGATTCTGAGATAGTTTTCCTATAGAAAAAGTCTCGGATTCTGCAACATTTTTCCTATAGAAAAAGTGGACTACATAAGTCGATGCAAAATTTATAAGCTACAAACAGCAAAAAATAAAATCGGTTAAGAATTAAAGGGTGCCGAGAAGTTCTGACAAAAAAACGGAAAGTTTCAATCAGCAATACATTTTTTGACGAGAATCGATAAAAAAATCAAATCGGTTAAGAATCGAAGGGGCAGAGAAATTTTGAGAAAAAAACGGAAAATTTCCATCAGCAATACATTTTTGTTGACGAGAATCGATCATTTTTTTTTATTTATACAATCAAAAAAAATTAATTTTAACAAAAAATGTATACTTAAAAACAAAAGACTTAAGACGCATGCGTAAAAAGTGTAGCTAAATCAAAACAATAGACTTAAGACACAAGCGTTATTTTTAAATCATTGAAAATCCATAAAACTTTAAAAGTGTTTTCATTTTGTCGTTGTTGTTGTCCAAAATGCTACTAAGTATTAGAATATTCCTATTAACACATCATTTATATATTCCATACCTTTCATCAAGTTCCTTTCAATTTCTTCTAGCACTATCTTGTATCAGCATCTCCTTAACATTTGTAAAAAAAAAACTATGCTTAACAATAGTTTAACTTAACATTAACATTAAGAAGCTGCCAATCTTGTCTGTGATATAAAGACAAAAATCACTACAAACCAACAAGAAAAAAAAAACTCAAAAGAAACCTGATGATTTCTTGTACTAGATGGAGCTTATCTTTGTTGTGGCATCTACTTGTACGCCAACCAAGTATGTTGGAGGCTTACAGGAAATTACAGACATTTGACAGTAACATTATTAAGCTGTTGGCCATTGAAAGGTACTACTTTTTTCTCTTTTTTTTGGTATTTGAGATTTTTTTTTGTTTAAATGAATGAAAACTTTTTTCAATGAATTATTTTTTTTATACTACTATATTTTAAGTGGGATTTTATGTGGGGTTTATAGATTCAAGTTTGATTTGGAATTGAGATGGGTTGGAAAAATTGATTTTTTTATGCATTTGGACTTTAGATATTTTGAATACTATAAACAAACATACCCATTAAGTTTTTATACACTCCACAAAGTAATCCAAGACGGGGATAAAAACGATTTTTTTTTAATTTTAATTTTCCTGTAACAAAAATTTCTCAGAATCTGAGAAGATTTCTATAGGAAAAATTTCGCAAAACCTCACAGAGGGCCAGACAGATCGATTTCCGTCCAAAAGTCCATATTTGTAAATTCTCAAAAAAATGTTTACCAGTTTGTTGGGCATATATAGAAGCAGGGTTTCTGAACTTATCTTTATGATCCAATTACACCCTTTCCCCTGACAGGTCTTCAAAGTTAAAAAAGTTGGTAAACAATTTTTAAAAGTTGAGAAACTTTTTTAATTTTTTCCAAACTTCTTTTGCCAATGTTTAACTTTTTGTTTGCGTGGTTAAATCTTTTATATAAGCCTTTGTAACGAAAATAACATGGACAAATATAACTCATTTGCCTGGCAACAATTCGCATTTTTTGTGAAAAAAGTTATAATTTTTTAGATATTTACCTCGCGCCGAAAAAATCCTCAGCGATCCTCAGTTCGATACAATCGGTCTATATTTTGTTTGATATAGAATGGATCCATAACTTTCGAAAAAAGTTGCCCAAACATGCTCGAAATGGCGAAATTACTGCTATTTATGCAGTGGTCCGAGAATTGTTTTTAAAAAAATAATTTAACCAAAAATAATGTTTTACGGCTTGATTAGTTTTTTATCGACAGAAAGTGCCTTAAGTGTAGGAAAAAAAATTATCTACATTTCTAGTTTTTTTGTAGAATTATGGAAAATATCAGTTACACCATTTCCAATTAAATTCAAAGATTTTTATTGAATTTCCAAAATAAAGAAAAAAGTGAATAATTTGTCGTCACAATTTCCAAAAGCTTTTCTGAAACTAAGTAAGTCATTTACACCATATTTATATCAAAAAAAATATATATATATATATAAAAATTATGTGAGTAGATTTAACTGCAGACACTCTTAATACTCTTAAAACTGATTTTTAGTTAGATCAGACAAAGTTAAAAAATCTAGCCGCCATATTGTTTCCGCCATTTTGAATTTTATCAGTTCGATTTTAAGATAACAGACCCGGAAATTTACTACGTCACACTTTCAGCTAACTTCAACAAAGAAAAGGAATATAACTGTTTTTTAATTACTTGTAACAAACTTTACTAAGCATATTTAGTCGGCCATTTTGTTTTTCAAAATTCACGCCAGTAATTCTGATTCAGTAACTCCATGACCCCCTTAAAACAAAATTTGAGTTAAATCGGACAATTATTAAAAAAAATTGTCCGCCATATTGGATGTGCCATTTTGATTTTTTTAGTTTTTAGTTAAATTTTGAAATCAGCGACCCCAAAATACTCTAGAATCACATTTTCACCCGGATCCAACAACGATAAAGACTTTTGGCCGGAGTTGTATCATTCTTTAAACTTTAAGAAGCATATTTAGTCCGCCATTTTGTTTTTCAAAATTCAGAGTAACAATTCTTATTCAGTAACTCCAAGACCCACATAAAACAAAATTTGAGTTTAATAGGACAATTTTTAAAAAGAATTGTTCGCCATATTGGATCCGCCATTTTGATTTTTTGGTTTTTAGCTAAATTTTGAAATCAGCGACCTCGAATTCTTCTAGAAGCACATTTTCGGACGGATCCAACAACGATAAAGACTTTTGGCCGGAATTGGATCATGCTGGCCCTGTGTGAACCTGTTGGAAAATGTGGCAGATTCTAATAGTTTGTCGATAAAAAATGTTACAGAATCTATGATAAAAATTTTGTCGTGGAAAAATAAATTCTAGTGACAAAAAAAAAGTCTCTTTTCCCCACGTATGATACCTTAGACAAAAAATAAAACTTTTTATACAATAGTCCAGCTAATGAAGTCATCAGTTTTAAAACAATATCCATAACCAATCTATAGTTTTTCTTGTAATTTATGATCCTTTAAACAACTCCCACAAACTACCAGTGTGATCATTATCTATAAAATAAGTCACACTAGAATAATTTTGAATATCATTACCAGAAGTTTGTTAAGGCCCCCAAGAGTGTAGAACATATGACATTATTAACCAAATAAAAATTATTTAAAAAAACAACAAAACTCCTTTTCTCTTAAAGAACTGACAGAAACCAAAGAAAATACCGTCGAAATTTTATGAATGAATTTTTTAAATAAATAAAACAATAATGAGTTGAAACAAAGTTTGAAAACGAAAAACACAAATAAGTAAAAAAAATAATATTGTCACCTAAGTAATGCTTTGATTAAGCATGACTTATAGCCCTAAAAACCTAAATAAATTATGACAAAAATGTGTTAGGAAAAAAATCTACCAAGGAGGTCCTGTTTTCTTTAGATCTCTTTTTGTTGTCACTTTGGATTATTGTAACACAAAAAATATACAACTTTACGCTAATACCGTAAAAATATAAAGATTTTTGCATGGTCTAGAACAGCGGTTACCAACCTTTTTGGCACGCGTACCCCTAATTTTAAATTTTGTCAGCCGCGTACCCCCTAACAAGTTTTTTGTTTTCGTTAAAAAACTTCTCATATAAATATTAGAGTTAATTTTGAAATTTTTGATCTGCGGGTATTATCATTTTTTTTTTGAAGGATTTAGGGGAGATCAAAACAATGGTAGTATTTTTTGGGAAAATTTTCGCTCCTTGGGATGGTTTAATGCATCTGCAAATGCAGATTTTGAGCTGATTTTTCTGCAGAGCAAAAACAGCTGAAAATATTGCAAATCTGATTTTACCAGTCGATTCTATACCAAAAATTTAAACAACGGACGTTTTTTGGACTCTTTAAAAAAAAAGTTCCAAAAACACATCACAGAGGGCGGAAATATAGTGCTCGATTCTGGAATACGAGTTCACCATTCACCCAATTTTTAAAAATTTTATATTCTTTGAATTTTAAGATTTTTTTCTTGTAATTACACTGTAAGTATTTGAAAATGACACACCAAAACCACAGACTAATACAGACTCGACATAAGTGACAGATGTCAAAAAAGTAGTCTTGAACCATATGGTTAATGTTTTCAAATTATTCTACGAATTAGGTTAGAAAGAGAAAGCTAATATAACGCGACATTAGAAAAATGGATGCCAGATCGGTTTTTGTTGTTTCACTCACTCCTAAGTCGTAGAAAGTGTTGCCATGTTAGCGTAAAACGGACTAAAACCCGCTGTGTTGTCTCCTAAAATCGCTTAGTTTTTCCCCATTTTTTCTTATAAAACTCTACTGTCGAGTCTGTATTTAGTCTGTGCCAAAACGCCGAGACACGTCAACCTAATTTTGGGTCGTAGAATCCAGTGATGTACCCCGTTTTGAAAAGTTAGCTCAAAATCCCGAGATATTTCGATTTAAAATTTGTAGTAGATTTAAGGCGATTTTTCATTTTGTATGAATGAAAAAACTTTAAAAACTTATTTAAAACTTGTTATTTGTCAAAAATTATATCTAGAAATAATGGACGTCCATTTTCAAGCGGGCATGGAACAATACTTGATCTTGTTTTGATGAATTTTATAATTTTTTTTTTGGATTTATTAAATTTTTACTCTACATTTGCAAATTTAAAATCGAAATATCTCGTTATTTTGAGCTAACTTTTTAAAACGGAGTATACCACTGGATTCTATGACCCAAAAATAAGTTGGGGTGTCGGCGTTTTTGTGTGTCATTTCAAAAGTTAAAATTTTACTTGCAGTGTTATTAAAGATTTAAACTAGATCTTTAATTGTTATAAGAAAAAAGTTTTAGAATCTTAAAATTTGAAAGAATATCAATTTTAAAAAAAAAAATTTTTAATACAAGGGCAGATCAACAATTCCGTAACTTTTCGAATGAAATACCCTCGTATATACAATTAAAGGGCATTTTGAGCCTAACAAAATGGTACCAAAATTTCCACTCTATCACAACCCGTCTCAAAGCTGCCCAAAAACACGTTTTTTGATAAATTTGACATAAATTTTCTCAAAAACCTGACATCATAGAAAAATTTGAGAACTATATTCGGAATGAGCATTGAAAGGGTAATCGAAAACATGTGGTCAGATCTCAAAATATCGCAAAAAATGCTCTCTAAATTGCACAAAAATACGTTTTTTGTGAACCTTGACCTCAACTTTCTTAAAAACCTGACGTTTTGGAAAACTTTGGAAGCCAGATGCGGAACCAGCATTGAAACGTTAATCTAAAACGAATGTCCAAATTACTAAAATTTTGCGTACCCCCGCGGGCAGTTTCGCGTACCCCCTAGTGGTACGCGTACCATAGGTTGGTAACCGCTGGTCTAGAAGATACTTTTTGAAAAAATTTCACTTAAGGAATTTTAAGAGAAGAAAATCTTTAAATAGTTTATCCACACTTCTTTGTCGAGTTATTTTTAACGGGTGTTAAATTCTAATGCTGTAGTGTTTGATGTCCTGCCGACTTATAGTGCAACGTTTGTAGTCATATGGATGTGTAGTACTTGTGCTACTGCTTGCGATATGCTCAAATGGTAGCAATTGATCCATGGTGTATGATAAATAAGGGTGAAACTTATTTGATTTTTTGTATTTTTTTTAGCGATTTTTGGACATTTTGTTAAAGAAACAATTTAAAATCTTAAGATTGTATTGGTAAGAAGTTAAAAGCACTGTTGGAAACCAAAAACTTTCCAGATAAACAGGTAACTGATCCTTCAGCATATGACCTTCTGGTAATCCGCCATTATCAATTCTGTAGCGCAAACCATTTTAGAGATATTCACGCACTGATAGAAAAACAGGAATTGTAAATCAACCAAACATGATATCAACCAAACATTTAATAAAAATGGCAGCCTGTTAGTCTATAATACAAAACTTCGATTTTGTTTTTAACAAACTCAGTCAAGTAATTTTATTTCAAAATTATTTTATCTTTGTTGAAAAAAAATAAAATTTTTTACGTTTGTCAAATCAACAAATTGTGTTTGTGTTTGTTGAATTTCTTTGTTGAAAAAAAATTTGAGATTTTGTACGTTTGTCAATACAAATAATAATTTTAGAGTATTATTACAAACTCGTTTATCAATTTTTTTACATTTTTTTTTTCAACAATCAATATTTACAAACGTTAGTTGAGATCACAAATTTCCGTATAGGAGAACTTTCAGTGAAAAAGTTAATTGTATTCACAAATTTGAGGGTCAATATAACAATTAATTTTTTTCTGTGTAATGAATGGAATTCATTAACGTTGTTTCATTACAGCAATGAAGTAATTAATACGCTTAATGAAATTTCATTCATATTGTGCAATATTTTTATTAATTCATTAGATTTCGTAGTTTCATTAAAAAATTTCATTAAGTTGTGTTTACAAAATTTGCTGTTTTTTTGACACCTGTCGTGTCGCGTCTGTTTAGTCTGTTAGTTAACGCGCGCAAAAAACAGCTGATCAGAGCGGCATGAAATAATTTGTGATTTTTTTTTTTTTGAATTACGAAATTTAAAATGTTATTGATTAATCAAAATTATTTATTAAATTCGCGTTGTTTTTTATTATTTCGTTTTTTACTTATGTATAAAAGTAATTGTTATAGTAAAATTTTGTATGAGAAAACTGAGTGAAATCTATAGATAAAATAAGAAATATGTGAAAGAGTTTTTTTTCACTTGGTTATTTAGTGATTTTTTCAGACAATTTAAGGTTGTACTAAAATTTTGTGCGAGAAAACTAAGTGAAAACAATTTTTTATTATTTTCAATTCAATAAAAAGCATCATATCGTTGGCTTTGTCGGCAAACCTGTCAAGTACAATTTTTATGCAAATTGAGTTTATAATGTAGTTTGCTAGTATAACTCAAAACACATCATTTGCAAAAAAACAAAATGCCGTTATGTTGTTTTTTTCTTCTTGTTATGCAGTGGTTAGAAATTAAGTCCAAAAAAAAGAAATTAAGTCCAAATAAAAAAATAAAACATCGAAAGCCACGTGCTAAGTCCAGCTGAAAACAACACACATTTTGTATCAACAAATTTCTTCAATGGATTTAAATTCGACGTTTGTTTATTTTATTAAAAGGACGCAAAAAGAGAGCTCGTATGGAAAAACATGCTTGTTTTTTGTCTTTTTTGCAAAATAAAACTTATAAAGGCAAAAATTACAAAAAAAATTAGCTGATGAATTTTTTTTTTTTTTTTAAGAAAAGAAGCAACACTCAGGCAATTCTGCCTATCAAGTACCAATGTAACCAAAGGGCTTCAGTATGGCAACAGTGTAATTGCGCGTGTTGATAATTTTGAGTACAGTTGTTGCATCACCATCTGTTATTGATCTGGCGAATTATTTTTGAAGCTGTGTTTATTGCCATTATTTTATTATTTTACTTCGTTGACGTTTATAGTGCTATTTATCAACGAAGGAGGGCGCTGCGATATATATTAGTTATAAATAGAAACTAATAAATATCTGAAAAAATTGTTGTTCTGCCTGAGCTGAGAATAGAACCCAGGCTTACTCGCTAGTAGTCCAACGCGCTAACCACTAAGCCACAGCACCCTCAAAAATTTCATTCAAATGGTAAAATTTAGTTAAATAAAGCGCCTTAAGAAAAGAAAATTTGGCTTTTTATGTGCTTCCATTAGTGTGGCCCATCAACATATAGAAAAATACCAAGTATAACTCACAACTGAACGTACCTCAAAATATGATAGATGGCATCGTAACGAACAATTGCGCCAAATTTCAGCACCCTACAACGATTGGAAGGGGATGCTAACTGATCATAAGTGTTTGCAACCTCCAAAGAAATCTTTAAATTTTTTTTATTGTAATCTTAAAAATAACCATATGGAATGGTAGCGTAACAAGAGCACATAATTCACGTATCGCCATTTTGTCCTAAGATTGTCCTCAAAAAAAATGATATTTAAAAAAGCGAAACCTGCATTTCACTAAAACCGATATAACTCAAAAACTATGCGGCCTATTAAGTTGCGATAAAGTTCATTTGGAAGGTGATAAAAATATCTTTAATTTTGATATAATATCACAATTTTTTTTTGTTTTTTCCTTATCAAAACTAAAAGGTCCTTATTATCCTTTGTAGACATTCTTTGGACAAAATGGCTACATGTGACTTATATGCTCATGTAACGCTACCATTCCATGTAGTTATTTTTGGGATTGCAAATTTTTTTTTTTCACATTTCTTCGGAGGTTTCAAACACATGTGATCAGTTAGCATCCTCTTCTAAATGGTGCTGCAATTTGACGCAAAATATTAGTTACGATGGCATCTTTCATTTTTTGAGGTACGTTGATCTGTACGGAATTTTGGGCCACCTTAATCAGCACTCATGGACTCTGAGCAGAGATGCCAACTATTTGAGAGCAAAACGCGCACAAAAAATTTATAAGCGGGTAAAAACGCGTAAATTTGCTTAAAAAAAAGGGTAAAAACGGTACTGTTTTTGTAAACAGATAAAAAAGTAAAAAAAATATTTTTATTCAAACAAAATTTTTGATTTTGAGCAACCGATATAAATCGTTGTACAATTTTACATGGTCTGCATTTTCCGCTACAAAAGCCAAATTTAGTCTTTAAACTTCACCCAGAACAGAATTCAAACTTTAAACCAAAATAAAAAAACCTACAAGGAATGGCGTTTTTTAGAGGTTGGTTTAGTTTTTCAAGGGAAAACATACAGAAAAGACAGACGGACATTCAAAAAATGTCTTTGAATCGATCATAAATCAATAAAATATATACTTTGTGGAGTCTCTGACTAATATTTTGATGCGTTACACTCGAATTAACAGAGTAAGTATACCATACTTTGTTTGGAGGCTATAAAAATTTATTTTAAAAAGCACCAACTGAAAATTTAAAAAGCACCATGTTAGTGCGTTTTTCTAATTTGGCACTAGGCCAAAAATGTTCGCGTTTTGACAGTCAAAAAGCACTAGATCTAGCGCGAACAGCACTAAGTTGGCATCCCTGACTCTGAGGTCTTTTGTGATACCACGGGACTGTAATAGGTTTCTCTACTAGTCCCTGTCGTGAAACCAATTTGAGCTACTTATGAAACTCCTTATATATTTGACTTTCACATCCGACAAATCAGAAAGATCGCTCAGCTCCCTAGATCCAAATAAAGCAAGTATCTGACCAGAAAGTTCCAAACAAGGCAGATAAGGTGTTTGATAGTTCCAACTCCTCTTCATCTTTGCAACTCCGGTAAAAGTCATTTCAAGGCACATTCAAACGCTCTTCGTGCTTTCTTATAAGTCAGTGTCAGTAATTACAACAACCACTGTCGAAATCTCTCCTCTTGGAAGCGATATCAGCTCACTTGTGCACTTCTAATTAAGAGAAGGCCAAATATGTCATGTTGTCTCACACGTCAGTCCATTTGCCCAACTCTGGTTAGTCATCACAGGGGAAAGTCGTGTCTCTCAAACAAAAAAACTTAAGTTGGCTGCGATTAATGTAATCAAGGTTGAAAGAGGAATTACAGTGAAGGCTTTTTGATTTCTTTAAAAAACGAACTTTTTAATAATTTTAAACAAATTTATGAAATTTACGCATTTAAAAAGATAATGGTTTAATATAATTTTTAAAAATTATTAAACGTGCAAATAAAGTACAAATTTAATGACTTCAAAAAACCCAAGAAAAACTAGTGAACCCAGCTTGAGAGAAAAACATAACAAATGGGAGACTTCATACCTCTTATTTGCTCTTGGTCTTCGTCGCGGAACAAATCCGTAGATTTTGCTTGCAAGTTTCTAGACACTCAAAAAATTATGTTAGTAAAATTAACTGAAAATGTCAGTTAAAATAACTACTTTGTTAGTTGTTTTGGGGTCAACTACTTTTGTCAGTTAAATCAACTAACAATGTAAGTTATTTTAACTGACAAAAAAACAACTGAATTATGTAGTAAAAACTACTAACATTTGTAGTCAAAACGACTAAAATGTAGTAAAAATAAAATAATCAATTTAATATATCGTGAACCTATATTCAAAATATGCCAACTCAAATTTTACGGAAATGAGTTTCCGATGGCAAATAGCCCCCCCATGTAATACCTATCTGCCATAAAAATTTCAGAGCAAAAAAATAATTTGTTGTCGTTTTACATCCATTTTTGTTATTCTGCTAACTCAAAGTACATATTTTTTTGGTGGAAATAAATGCCAACTCCCATTGTAAATTTCCAAAATTTTTTCAAAAATTTAAAAAAAAAAAATTAGACCACATATCTTATTGCATTTGCCATGCTAAACACGAATCTTGTAAAGATTTTGATATCTAATGACTGGTTCTCGAGATATTGCCATTTTAAAAATATCGGTAAATAGTGTTTGCAAAAAAAAAATTGCTTATATTTATGTAACTTTCAAACTATTTATCAATTTGAAACATTATGAATGGGGCAAATAAAGTCAATGATATAAGCTTTCAAAATAGCTGGTTTGGAGTGACCCTATTGCAATACAGCGTGAGTTACAGAGTGCCAAAGTTGACCACCCTGAGATTAAAAGGCTTTCGTAGTAACTTTTAAAAATATGCAAAGATTTTTAATTTTTTGTTCAGTTTTTGCAATTACCGTACTAAGGATAACAAAAACCAAAAAAAAAAAAAATTTTTAAAATTTTTCCAAAAAAAATTTATTTTTATTTTCCGACAAAATATGCCAACTCTAAAAAAATATTTGTTTTTTGATATAGTAATAAATGCCATCTCTGAAAAATACGCAAACAAGTGCAAAATATGAAAATTTTTGCATAGGTAAAAATTATTTAGAATATTTAAACCATCTTGTGGAAGGTACATTGTTTATTTTTGCAATAATATGCGAAATAAATAGTTTTTTAGCTCTCCTGAACAGTAAGCTTTTTCGAGTTGGCATTTATTGAATATAGTTCGACGATATATTTTTTTTAATTTTCAAAAAAAAAAACAAAATTGAAGACCAAATTTTTTTTTTTTTTTTTTAAGTTTTGAAAAATATAAAAAACGAAAATTTATTTTTATTTTTTGGATTTTTTTTTTTTAATTTTTCAGAAAAAAAAATTGAGGACAAAATTTTTTCCAAGTTTTTTTTTTTTTTTTTTAAAGTTGTGAAAAATAAAAAAAACGAAAATTTATTTTTATTTTTTGGAAAAAAACTTTAAAAATTTTTGAGAGATAAAAAAATAAAATTTACTACTTTAAATAACTGTTACTACATTACAGTACTTTTTTGTTAGTTATTAAAAAAAACGACTCAAAATAACTAACAGAAATAGTTGTTTGATATTTTTCATACAAAAACAACTGACTTTGTAGTTGAAAACAACTAACTACTGTAAAATATACAAACAACTTACATGTAGTAACTTACATAATTTTCTGAGTGGAGGCATACCAACACATTGAAATTCTGTACGGTAGTTCCCACTCCACAGTGCCACATTTGGCCAATCTAGCACGACAAAAATAAAAAAAAAAAGTTTCCCGATTTTTATGATTTGTTTGTATGTTTTATAAAACATTCCTAATAACACGGAAATACTCATATAAGAACTGTAATTCTATTCGTTATAAAGATGTGGGTGCATAAAGTTACATCTTGTAAATCCTGAAAGTAGTGTTCATTATTTCGCATTTATTAAGTCGATTTTAAACTGTTGTAACTTTTTAACAAAAAAAGATATTTATACACTCTTTTTTGGTAATTTTAAAGGATATTTAAAGGTTTTTAGTCATATCTTTTCTTATTTTTTTAAAAAAAATTTTCTATTTTTTATTAAATTTTTAATCTAACAAAAACTTTTTGAAAAGAAAATTATATATTTATTTTTTTTGATGGAATAGAACTTTTGTGTTTGGCCTCTATTGGTCGCCGGACTTTTTCAGACATATTGACCAATATCCATAGTACTTATTTCAATGGCTAGCTTTTGCGACCGTCTGCGACGCCGACTACAGTGGGGCGATATGTAAACCTTGTTTTTACATATTTTTTAAACATATTTTTAAAAAGTGGGCGTGGCAGTTGTCTGACCGCCCCCTTTTTTTGTGATATTATTTCTACAGTCCTTGAGAGTATATATACCAAGTTTAAAGAAATTACAACCAAAATTAAAAATTTTTTAACAAGTGGGCGTGGCCGCATCCCATATTTTTCATAATGTTGTTTTTCAAGTCAAAACGAACATTTATACTGAGTTTCTAGTCAATATAAATAAAATTGTATTTTTGTCGTCCTAGATTGGCCAAATGTGGCACTGTGCACTCTTGCAAGCTAATCGGCTTTGCAATTCCATCGAATGTTTCTGCGCGTTGGGATCCATATGAGTCGTATGTCAAGGGCAGATCTTGTTTTCATAGACAGTTGTTTTCAGAAACATTGACTCCAGGGACTTGACCGCGGCTTGACTGTCAGAAAAGATGTTGATTGCGGTTGTATACAAGACATTGCAAGACATAATTCACCCGTAGGTATTAAACGAAGAGCTCCAGTGATGCTCCTCGACTCCATTCTCAGTAGCTTCGTGATAAAGACACAGTTCCCTTTTGTGTCTAAAGCAGGCCACCGGACAATTATTCCATACGGCAGAATTGGACGCACCACTGCCGTAAAATCCAATAATCGACTTTAGGGCTAAACCCCATCGTTTTCCGATGGTCCTTTTACAGGAATATAAACGACCTTCTTAGTAAAACTTGAAATCATATCTACACTTTTGCAGATGACAGCAACATTTGTTATTAACTTTCCTTTGACCGTAGCCCAAGCATTTTTGTGACACACTTACTTATAGCTTGTTTGCAATCTCCGAGTGGGGTCTTGCTATTAGGGGCAGGTTCAGTGCACGTACGGACCAATGTTTTATGTTGATCTACAGAACTATGATGCCGACAGCGTCATCTGTGACTTTATTTTTCAAAATATTCCGTTTAGGAGAAAATTAACTCCACCCTGTAAAAACCTTCTTGTTGAAAATTTCCTAACTTCACTATCTCCTCCGTACTAGTTAATTGATCTAATTTTCAGGTTATTTCCGGCCCACAGTTTTTTCTACGTCCAAGAATGATGCCAAAAAATATTCCGTTTTTCGAAACATATCCTCTTTAATCCGACAATATCACTTAAAACCTCTTTAACAACATTTACTTGAGATAGGCGGCATGCGCTTTGCTGAACTTATACGATGTATGGGTGCTTCCCATATCAATTATTTTTAACCATTATCAATCCATTCCAGCATTAGAACAACGTTTACCGTTGTTCTAATGATCTCGCATATCTGAATTGCACACTATATGAGTGTACCCAAAATTCGGTTTCTAATTTTGTTGTAAAAGATAATACTCACTAAATTAAGTAAACTGTAAGACATAAACCAGTAAACTTTTTTCCTAAATTCCTTCTGATTTAGGAAGCTAAATATTTTAGTTTTAAAATGTATAGCTTTAAATGTATTCTCCAAATGGAATTTATCTGTTTGGCTCCTATTATTTGTTTGCATTTATAAAGCAACCAAAATCGGCGAAACTGCCCCATTCATTGGGCACATGCACCTAGAGGGTGAGGTACAATCGGCAAGAAAAAAAATTCCTAAAAATTCGTCAACAATATAATTTTTCGGAAGAATTATTATTAAAAAGAAGAATTATTATAAAAAAAAAATAATTTTATTGAAAAAAACTAAAAAATATACTACCCGTGGCGTATCGACCCCATGGGATATATCAGTCATCGGGACTGTGCCCCATTGGCCACTTTCGCCGGCACAAAATCAAAAATATTCTGACTAGCCAATTTTTTTTAGCAACCTAAAAAATACAAAAAAAAACGTTTGTCCGTGTGAAAAATGATTGGTAAATAAACATTTGACTTATATGTCAAAATTTTATACCTCTCTTAGTTTAAGAGATAAATGCGGGTGGCAAATGTGCCCCACTGACAAATGTGCCCCACTGGCAAAAGTGTCCCTATCTTCCCCATATGACTTTGAAAGTGAAACCACTTTGTTTTCACAGGGCCTTTGTGCTAAAGTTATTTCTGCTTCCTGGGTCAGAAAATCCTTCTGGATCATTTATTTTAAGGGTTAAGGAAATTACTATTTCTTCTCTAACAACACAACAAAATGATGTCTTAGAAACGTCTTTAACACCTTCCAGTTGCAGTCAAAGAATATATGTCACCCTAATATATCACAATATCAATAGTGTCATAAAGTTACTGGATGACACAACAACTGTTACGGCAGCAACAACAAAGTATATACACAAAATCCTTAAAGAAATCCTTCTTTTTTTTATTATTGTTTTTAGAGGTGTCAAAATCATTGAAGCATATTGAAATTGATTGAATCGCTTGGAGACACAATACTCAACCAAATGGTTGAAAAAATCATCCCAAAAAAAATTGAATGAAATTCATTTTTTATATTGTTTCAGACTACTTGCTGTGATTTGTACTCTGTTGTCTGGCGGTTTGCTTTTTATTCCTTTTAATGCAGTTGGCTGCATTATAGTAAACTTTTTTTTTGTTTGTTTTTTAGGTTACTTATTCGTTAATCCTTTGTTGTGTCAGTATTTCTAAAATATTATTGTTGTAGTTTTTTTATGTTTTTTTTTCTACTGGCGCAACCTTTTGCACTCAATCAATGATCACCACAGAATCATCATCCTCATCATGGACTTGATCATTGTGATCATCATCCATAACATAAAGTCATGTAACATTTTGTCACTTGACAATCCAGTCACAAAAATGTCATTTAGTGTAATGTTTTCTTTCGTTTTTGGTATAAAAAAATTCAATACAAAACTGCCGTCAGTTTATTTCACATTGGCATTTTTTTTAGTGTGGAATAAAAAAATAATAAAAAATATTGAACATTGTCGATCATTTTGTTTGATCACCACTCACTCGATGGCAAGAAGAAGACGTTACACTTTGATTTTTGTGACATTTCGATAGAAAAATCCAAAACTGGCTGTTTTGAAGAGATTTATAAGAATTTCGTGTGAAAGACTCATAAAACATTAAGAATAGTGCTAGAATTATTATTTCAAATCACATTTGGCATGCTAGGAAAAATTGTAAGAGTTGCCTCAATTCAAGCCGATTTTTAAAATTCCACTGATAGTTTTAATTAATTTCAATCAATATCTTGTGATTAAATTGTACAGACATTTTAATTAAATTCCTTCACTTTGTTTCTTAAGAGTTGATTACAAAAAATTACAGATAACAATTATGATTTTTTATTAATAATAATATTTCAAGAAAAAAATCGCATAAACCAAATAAAGTCTTTTTTGGTTAATATTATTATCATCCTAAAAAGATTAAAAGTAGTTCAACAAGTGTTTAACAAACAACTACCGACCAACGTCCTCATATCAACTATTAACCACAAAATGCGGTCATGTCTTACAGACTCTGTAATCTTTTAAATACTTTTTGGATAAAAAAAACAGATATAAATATTTTTTTTTGTGGAAAACTAAAAACTTGTTCTTTTCAAAATTTAGTTTTTTCTAAATAAACAGGACTGTTTATTGCTATTTATTATAATGATTTTTAATCAATAAAAAAAATGCGTGAATTTTTATAGTTGCTCTCATATATTATTATAAACACTTCAACGCATTGCCTCTGAAATTGAAAATATGAATGAATTCGTATTAATGAAAAAAAATATTTCAATTAAGATGTAGCTTCATTATATGTACCTAGTAGCTCTATTATAATAATTTAAAACAAGCAAGAAATTTAAGTTCGTATATGCCGAATCTTTATATACCCTCCACAACTCTTTACATTTTTGCTGTTTTATATCCTTCACTCTATGTACGAATTAAACCTGCCTTTGACCATAAGGCAATAAAATTCGCGACAGGACATGATTATACGAATATCGTTCGATCGACATAAATTATTGTCTCTAAAATAATAAATGTGGACTAAAGCTGAAAATATATTTTTCAATTTCATTTGTATGCTACCACTTATTTCAGGGGCAGATCCAGCTCCTGAGTTTGTAGTGGAGTATTTGTTTTTTTTAGAAAAGATCCATTTTTAGAACCACTTCTGTAGATCAGGTAAACGATATGTTTTTAAACTCGTTCCAGAACTCTTACATAAGGCATTGACCACACCTAAGAATTTCTCGAAACAAGTTTTTAAATTCAAAAAAATTTTCTTACAAAATTTGTTTTAATTCTAGAAAAATATTTTTCTTTCAGATAAAATTTTTCGGTTTCCAATAAAAAATCTTTGGGAGAATTCAGATTCTGTTATGTTATTCATGAAAAAAATGTTCAAATTCAAATGAATCATAGTCGAAACATTTCCACAAGAAAATTTTGTCAAACAAATATCAGAATATTATTCGGATTCTGAAATTTTTTTTCGGTAAAATAAATTTTGCATTTCTTCTTTCTCCTCTCCTTTTTTTTCATTTCTTTTTCTTTTCTTCTGTTTTTTTTTTTTCATTTTCGAAATTTGTTTGGGGGAAAATTTTTTTCCATTTCACCTGTATCCGCTTTTTTGCAACATTGCGGTATAAAATAAAGAATGGAGGTTGCATATTTGCAAAAAATTACAATTCTAGTTCACACGCCATTGGTTTCATAACTCACGGGTTCACCATAGAATTTTAAAAATAATTTTTATACGTTTCTCTCTAGCGTGCTTAGTTTTTAAGATATAAGTAGTAATTTAGAAGCCCAATAGGGAGGTAACTCAAAAACTATTACTCGGAGAGCCTTTGAATATTTGGCGGTCGTGTTCTTTAGAGCTGCGAAAATACTTCTGGAATTTTGGTCGTATCAGTAGTATTTACCGAGATATATAATTATCCCGGATATGCCAAATTTTAGATTCAATATTGTGTATTCCAATTAATTAACTCGAAGATAGGTGATGGTGAGGCGAGGAAAATAGTTACAAGGGGCACTCCACAAGGAGGAGTCATCTCTCCTCTTCTGTGGACTCTTGTAATAAATGAAATCCTCGAGTCACTTAACGAAACGGGTATCAAGGCGGTTGCTTACGCTGATGACGTTGTGATCCTAATAAAAGGTAAGTTTTTACCAACGATTAGTGAACTCATGGAATCAGTGCTTAAGATACTCTCAAAGTGGGCAAGGAACAATGGTCTGGGAGTCAATCCCGCCAAAACGGAACTCGTCTTTTTTACAAAAAGGACTAAGATAGACAGGTTTGTCCTTCCCAAATTAGATGGAATCACCCTGGAGCTATCCAATGAGGCGAAATTCCTGGGTGTGATCCTGGACTCAAAGCTTTCTTGGAAAAGAAACACAGAGGAAAGGATGAAAAAGTCGTTATGTGCTTTTTACACCTGCAGAAGAACTTTCGGGAGGAGGTGGGGTTTAAACCTGTATATTATACACTGGATGTATGGTGCGATAATTAGACCAATACTTACCTATGGTGCCCTTGTGTGGTGTAAAGCAGTGGATAAGAAATCATATCTCTGCAATCTACAGAAGGTACAACGACTGGCGAGTGTGGGTATCACTGGTGCTATTAGATCAGCACCCCAGGCCGGTTTAAAAGTGATACTAAACATTCAGCCCGTGGATATTTACGTCAAGAGCACAGCAGCAAAATCGGCTCTCAGGTTAAGAGAGTCTCAAATGCTTAAGCAACGTTCTTGGGGACACTCGACTGTATTAAGTACGGTCAACGGCGTATGCAGGACTGTTTTTTCAGGGCCCAACAACAACAACAAACAATTTTTTTTTGTTTTTTTCGTGAGATTCGTGTTTTCCAATACATATAAAAAAAATATTTTTTTGTTGTTGTTGTTGGGCCCCCCCCCCTGTATACGCCGATGAGTACGGTGCACCACAGCGGTGGGCGGGACGGAACTGGAACAGAGAACAAACTATATCTCACCACAGACGAACTTTGACAGAACCTTCGAAGTCCAGATACCGACTAGGGAAGACTGGACGGAAAACTCTGTTATTACAGAGTATGCGATCTCAATCTTTACGGGCGGATCAAAGATGGAAATGGGTACGGGTTCGGGAGTTTACTCTGAATGCCTCGAAATCGGGGTCTCATTGAGGCTTCCGGATAAGTGTAGTGTTTTCCAGGCTGAGGTGCTTGCAATTGACAAAGCCGCGCAGATGGTTATGACAAGAGACCTTCGTCCTTGCGTCATTAACATTTTCGTGGATAGTCTCGCAGATCTGAAGGCCTTAGGTTAGGTTAGGTTGAGATGTTGACGTAATGTCCACAAGACCAGATCCTGATCCATAGTGATACCTCATGAAAAGGGGGGGCGTTGAAGGGGGCGGGGAGGGGGATTTTGGTGGGGTGTTGGGCTTCTCTACACATTAATTCACGTTCTTCCGTCTTCATGTCCCATAGCATGACTATTTAAGTCCATACGTCCACACATGCGTCAAATTTACTCAGCTTGATATATTTTAACATCTTCCACGGGCTGATCCCTCTTAGTTCTTCTACATTCTGAAAGAAATAAGAGCCAAAACAATTAAATCGAGTGCGAGATAGTACAGGGCACCTACAAAGATAATGGAGTGAATCTTCCACTGTCTCTTCGTCCCCGCACCATCTGCACAAGTCATCCTCAATTAATCTTAACATTTTCAAATAACATTTCCTTAGATCTGCCTTTCCATATGTAACAGCGTTTTTTGAACACGCTTTTCGCCGCAAGTCCATAGAGCCTTTGTTTGGATACAGTCATGTCTGCATTCCCATCTTGAATCCTCTTGGCGTTCAAAGTTTTGCCTGATCTCCATATAAATAGCATCCAGGCCCAGATGTACATCGGTCCTAATTGCGTTGGATGGTAGAATGGCGCCCATACGAGCTAGCTCGTCCGCTTTTTCATTCCCTAGAATATTTTTATGACCTGTTACGCAGCACAGTCTTAAAGAGTGTTGTTCGATAAGAGCCTGACGCTCTTGGCGACAACGGCTGACTCCCCTATGATCGTATATTCCAATTTCCCAATGCCTTTAAAGCCGCTTGACTATCAATGTATATAATGATCTCACTAGAGTAGATCGGTCTCATTGAAATGAGTCTAGCAGCCTCCGACACTGCATACAGTTCCGCCTGAAAAATATTACAGCCGTCCTGTATTTGTAAGCTATATTCAATTCCCAGTTTTTCACTACTAGACTCCACTACCTGTTCCCTGTTACTCCACCCTGTTACTCCACACTAGACTCCACTACCTGTTCCCTGTTGTATTTTTGATCCATCAGTGTAGACCTCAATTTGATGTTCCCCGCCAGGTGGATTTTCCCAGTATTCCCTAGATGGTATTTCAATTTGTACGCTCTCATCCCATACAGTATCGGCAGTCATATAGTCAGTCACACAGTTCTCATATCGATGATTTCGAATAAGTTTTGTGTGGCCATATTCCCGCACCCTTAGCACACGATTTTGTGCCAGCCTTAGCTGTGTCCTAAGTGCGTATTCCTGGATGTATAGGTCCAAAGATGGTAAATCCAGAATCCTACACAGCGCATGTGTAGATGTCGTCCTGCGTGCTCCAGTAATACTCAAGGCAGCTACTCTATTCACCTTGTTCAGATACGCAGCGTGTGTGGCCGTTTTTACAATAGGCCACCACACTAGTGCACCATGTGCCAACCTTAGAGTCGAATACTGTAAAATCGGGAATAGTCATGAATTGTATAGAATATCTTCGTCAAATCAGTCAGCACACAATCAAGCTAATCTGGGTCCCAGGCCATAGTGGGGTCGCTGGGAAGGAATTGGCTGACGAATGTGCGAGGAATGGCTCTGAATCGGTGAGGGAACGTATGGAACCTGACATCTCGGTTCCTATAGTGGAATTGATGAACGAAATTGATAGGATATCTGAAAAGAGGATGAAGCATAGGTGGATATCACTGACTACGTGCAGGATATCTAGTACCCTGTGGCCACTGCCGAATCCTAAGAGGACAAAAAGTCTTCTTACTTTTGGCAAACGGACTGTTAGCCTATTAGCTGGAGTACTTACAGGACACTGTATAATTGGCCAAATGGCCGTGCGTATGGGAATTTCTGATAGGGATTGTAGAAGTTGTGGGGAAGTGGAGGAAGAGGAGTCAGTGAAGCACTTGCTATGCGAATGTCCGGGCCTAATGAAAAGCCGCCTTAAGCATTTGGGTCAAAGATTTTTCGATGACCTGGACTGCCTAAGCGGTGTCTCATTGACGTCTCTAGCGGAATACCTCAGGGAAACGGGGTGGTTTGAAAAGTAGGACTTTGTATCAGAGAGGGAGTAGGGAAATATGATTAGGGGAATCACAATGGGCCTTATGGCCTCCGAGTAAATTCGCCAAATGGCGAGCGCCCATCCAACCTAACCTAACCTTGTGTATTCCATATTTTTCTTCGAGAACTGTTTTGGAGGAAATTTTTCCAAAATTTTTTTGGAAATTTGGAATATGGTATCATCCAGCGGAAAAAAATGATAAAAGCATTTTTTGGAAAGTTTTGTTTCTAAGAGAACAAAAAAGTGTTTCTTGGCAATTTTGTTCGATCTCCTAAAATGATGGTCATAAAAATTTGATAGTAAGAATAAAAAAAAATGGAAAGAATACTTTTTTGTAGTTCCGTTTCTTAGGAGCAAAAAGGGGTAAATCTGCCTCTATCCTTGGACAAAAATGATCTCCGGATTCTAATGTCCTACCTAACTGAACATTGCAGCTTACGCTACCACCTTAGAAAAAGAAATCTTTCTAACACGGAGAGGTGCAGATTCTGCGAGATAGAGTGCGGAGACAGCAGAACATATTCTTAGAAGGCTTCGGGATCTGGGAGGGCACTTGTTATCTCCAACTGACGTACGAAACTCCATACCAAATAGGATTCTCGGCTTTATTAAAAGCCTGAATTTTTAGGGCACCCCCTTACAGGCTGCACAAAAGATCATTCTGGTCGCAGTGCATTGGGCTTCTTTAAGTTAATCTATATATATAAAAGAGTAGGGTGAGTGAGTGAGTGACTGACTGACTGATTCATCATCGCCCAGCCCAAACCGCTGAAGCTAGAGACTTGAAATTTGGACTGTATGTTCACCTCCCGGAATATAGATCCACTAAGGCTGGATTTTTGCCAGTGTTGATTTTAAGGGGGTTAAAAGGGTAAAAAATTATATTTTTGGTACCTTTTATATTTCCTTAAGTAATGGTCCTAGAAACTTGAAATTTAGAATGTAGATTCACCTCCCGGAAAATATGTTCACTAGGGCTGGGTTTTTGCCAATGTTGATTCTAAGGGGGTAAAAAGGGTAAAAAAGTGCACTTTTGGTACCTTAATATTTCCTTAAATAATGGTCTTAGAGAACTTAAATTTGGACTGTATGTTCACCTCACGGAATATAGATCCCCTAATGCTGGATTTTTGCCAATGTTGATTCTAAGGTGGTAAAAAGGGTAAAAAACTGTACTTTTGGTACCTTTTATATTTCCTTAAATAATAGTCCTAGAAACTTGAAATATGCAATGTAGGTTCACCTCCCGCGAAAAAGATCCACTAAGGCTGGGTTTTTGGCCAATGTTGATTCTACGGGGGTAAAATGGGCAAAAAAGTGTACTTTTGGTACTTTTTTTTAATTTACTGAAATAATGGTCATTCAATCTTGAAATTTGGAATGTAGGATCCTTTGCTAAAAAAACCATATGGAAAGGTACTTTTTGAAAATTTTGATTTTAAGGGGGATAAAAGAGGTAAAAGGTGTACTTTTGGTATTTTTTTTTATTTCTTAAAATTATGGTCATAGAAACTTGAAATTTGGAATGTTGGATCCTTCGGTGAAAAAAAAAATCTAGAAAAAGTACTTTTTGGAAAATGCGTTTCTTAGAGGGTACCTTTTATAAAAAGTACCTTTCATAAAAAGTACCTTTTATAAAAAGTACCTTTCATAAAAAGTACCTTTTATAAAAAGTACCTTTTATAAAAAGTACCTTTTATAAAAAGTACCTTTTATAAAAAGTACCTTTTATAAAAAGTACCTTTTATAAAAAGTACCTTTTATAAAAAGTACCTTTTATAAAAACTACCTTTTATAAAAAGTACCTTTTATAAAAAGTACCTTTTATAAAAAGTACCTTTTACAAAAGGTACATTTTATACCAAGTACCTTTTATAAAAAGCACTTTTTATAAAAAGTACATTTTATAAAAAGTACGTTTAATAAAAAGTACCTTTAATTAAAAGTACCTTTTATAAAAAGTACCTTTTATAAGAAGTACCTTTTATAAAAAGTACCTTTTATAAAAAGTACCTTTTATAAAAAGTACCTTTTATAAAAAGTACCTTTTATAAAAAGTACCTTTTATAAAAAGTATCTTTTATAAAAAGTACCGTTTATAAAAAGAAGCTTTTATAAAAAGTACCTTTTTATAAAAAGTACATTTTATAAGAAGTACATTTGATAAAAAGTACCTTTTATAAAAAGTACCTTCTATAAAAAGTACCTTTTATAAAAAGCACCTTTTATAGAAAGTACCTTTGATAAAACCTTTTACAAGAAATACCTTTTTATAAAAAGTATCTTTTAATAAAAGTACCTTTAATAAAAAGTACCTTTTATAAAAACTACCTTTTGTAAAAATTACCTTTTTTCAAAAAAAAAACATTCTAGGAAAAGTACTTTTTGAAAATTCCTTTTCTTAAGGTGTAAAAATAGTACTTATAGTACTTTTTATATATCCTGAAATAATGATCATACAAACTGGATATTTGGAATGTAGGATCCTCAAGGAAAAACAAATTCTGGAATAAGTAATTTTTGAAATTTCCTTTTCTTAGGGGGTGGAACGGGTAAAAATTTAAACTTTAGGTACGTGCTAATTTCCGGTAGTAATGGCCCTAGAATCTTGAAATTTGTACTGTAGGATTATTCGGTAAAAAACTATTCTGGAAAAAATACTTTTTGGAAATTCCGCTTCTTAGTAGGGTAAAATGGCTAAAAAAGTGTACTTCCGGTAATTTTGATATTTTCTGACGCAATGGTTCTAGAAACTTAAAGTTTTGGATGTAAAATACTTCGGTGAAATCCAAAACTTTGGGAAAAGTACTTTTTGGAAATTCCGTTTCTTAACGGGGTTAAAAAGTATACTTTTTGTACTTTAAATATTTGCTGAAATAATATTCCTAGATAATTGCAATTTGTAATGTAGGATCCTTCGGTGAAGAAAAAACATACTGGAAAAAGTACTTTTTGGAAATTCCGTTTCTAACGGGGGTAATAAAGTGTAATTTTGGTACTATTTTTTTTTTGTTCCTATAATAATTGTGTTAGAAGCTTGAGTTTTGGAATGTCGGGTCCTTCTGTGAAAAAAACAATCTGCATGCTAAAAATTTTTTTAAAAATTCCGTTTCTAGAGGTGTAGAAAAGTGTTTTTTTTATACTTTTTATACTTCTTGAAATAATGATCCTAGGAAGAGAAAATTTGAATGCTGTAGTCTTTAGTGAAAAAATATTTTGGAAAAAGTACTTTTTGGAAATTCTGTTTCTAAGAGTCGTAAAGGGCATAAAAAGGTGTAAATTTGGTACTTCTTATATTTCTTGAAATAACGGTTCAGAAAAAAAAGGTTTTTAGAAAATTTAATTTTAAGTGGAAAGGGTGGCAAATGGTTCTTTGTACCTATCTAACTATTAAAGCCTAGAAACTCAAAAAATGATGTGCAGTATCCTCCAGCCGAAAAAACAACCAAGAGATGGACAGGGTAAAAAGGGGTACCTAAATTGGTACAAGTGGTGTAAAATGGTATTTTTATAGCTATAAGATAAATACAATAGCACTTTTTATTTCTGTAATGCATATTATATGGAGAGGAATGAAACTTACATGGAGATTGAATGGGAAATGAAATAGAGTAGAACGGGGAACGAAATAGAATAGAGCGGGGAACAATACAGAATGATGCCTTTACTAAAATTTTTCGTATTAAACTTTTTAACTCCATATTTTTTCTCTCTATATGTTTTTTTACCCAAATTTTTTTTTATTACAATTTCTTTTTTCACTGAAATATTTATTCACTCAAAATCCCAAATCCCGATATAAGGGCTCGAAAATTGTCAAAATCTTTTTAACCGGAACGTACATGACAACGTGCCAGCGAAGTTATTCAGTGAAATATTATTTTATGAAAGACTTAAACGTCCACAATTAAATAAAACAAAAGCTACATATGAGTCATTTTTTGAAATTGGTAGGGTAATCCTGATCCTTCTATTATCCGGTATTTAACATAACCGGTAACGAAGTTCCGGCGGGCGAGCTAGTTTAATATAATCTACACTCAAAATAATTCTACAGTAAAAGGTTTAGTAAGTGATGTTGTACAAAAATCTACTAATTAGTTGCTAATTTTTGTATCTTCAAAGTACTAAAATTAGTAATTTTTACTGGTTTTGAATAATATTAGTTAAAAATTTAAGTATTGGTTACCAATTTCTGCACTAGGTCCTTTTGGACTAAAATTTAGTTAAAATTTTAGTATTGAATACCCATGTTTTTTTTTGGGTGTACCCTACAAACACAGTATCATTTTGTCATTCCATGTCTAACGCATCGAAATATCGGTCGAGTACCCCATAACGTATGTATAATATTGATCCATAATAGGTTATTAAGCTTTTAAGAGAAGTCCGTTCGTCTTTCCGTTCGCTTGTACACTCAAAACAAAATAAGTCCAGCTTCCTACTATAAATTGCGTAAATTGCAACAAATTCAAACAATATACTACTACAAATTGGGTAAATTTCCAATAATTTTAGATAGAATTAAGCAATTTGTGTAAATTTACCCAATTTATAGTAGGAAAATGATATCATTTTAATTAGAGTGTAAATAACACGATGCCGTCCACCCCAATCGGAAATGTGCTATTTGGTAAGTTACTTGACTTTTGATAAAATTGAACTGAAACACAGAATGTTTGGTTTAACTTGAACTGAAAATAATTTTTCGGTAACCATCACCACAGAATTTAAACTTAGGGTGTCATTTGAACTTAGGGCTGATTAGGGCTGCAACTTAACCATCTTAAAATGTTACAAAAACAAGACGCAACTTAAAAGACTCATATTTTAAATGTACATATTGATATTTATAGATAATAATAAAAAAATGGAAGCTATCATTATTACACTTGACCACTTTTTTGGATAAACAACACTTTTTTTTTGTTGTTAATATTGTTGTAATTATGGATTAAAACATTAAATTGCGACTGGTTTCTTCTTTTGAAGATTAACGAAATCCGTAGTTCAGTAAAAAATAAAAACAGTTTAAAAACTGCAGTTTAATCAAACTGGATTTGGTTTGATTAAACTGCTTGCAATTACTGATCTAGTAACAGTAAAAAATAAATATTTATTTAATCACTCTATATGATTGAGAAAAAAAAAATAAGTAGCACTAAATTTAAGTAAATTGATTTTTTTGTTTAATAAAAACTAAATTTAATAATATAAATTGATTTTAATGTTATAAAAATATTATAGCAAAAGTTATGTTGCCTTGACTTTTAATTTTGAAAAATGTTCTTCAAGGATTTTTTTTATATTTTCTCACACACCTGAGTAACATGAAACTCATTTATTTTAAACATTGTTTCATTTGTCAAAAAAAAATAACAATCAATTTTTTATAAGGGTCATAATTGTATTTCAACCACAGCTCAAATTTATGACTACTTTTTCTAGTATTTGCAGCGAAAAAAAACACAATAACATTTTTAAGTACATTGACAAGTATCTTAACAATACAGGTATGATATTGATGCATCTAGAACAATTGTTTTAAATGTTTTGTTTTTAACTTTTCTTTATATAAATAAAATCGATTTGATTTTGTACAAAAGTACTTGTTACCTATTCACATTAACAACAATTTTTTTGTAATTGCTGTTACAATAAACTCTCAGTTTTCAATGCATTTGGGATTTTTTTTATTATTTGTCGTATTTTCAAAAAAAAAAAAAGAATCAAAATATGGTGAACATATAATTTTTGGAAATTCCAGGATTTTTTTTTTAATTCTTAATTCTCCTGAATTTTTTATTCTTATGACCACCAAACACAGTCTGGAGGTTACTCACTTTGTTATTCTTTGCGTTACGCGTCGAAATATCGGTCAAGAACCCGATAAAGTAAATTTCATTGATACCACTAGTTTAAAAATTGAAAAAAAATTGCGTTCCACAACATTTTGCATTTATTTTCCATGTAAAATCTTGTGCTGTTTCCGAAAATGAAGTCAAAAGTTTCAAAAGTAGAACAATTTCGAGATATTGCTAACTTTTCAAATTTTGAACTTTTTCAAAAAGTGGTTTTACTTAAATAAAAATAAATCCGAACCAAATTAGTGGACTGCATTTATTTTTATTTTAAAATAAAGGTAATTAAATGCTTTATCAATTTTCAATCCGATTATCGCCTGAGAAGCAATTATTCGATATTTCGACAATGGAGTGCCCCGATGTTTTAAAAAACATCTAATACGGTATTATTTAGGAACAACTTATATGTACACTAGAGTGTCCCTTAATTTGGAAATGTTTGAAATGTTGAGACGGTACCCGTTCATTTTTTTTCCATTTGACTTAAAAATTTTACGCCCCTATGACCATAATATTTTGTTATGAATTATTATAATTTAAGCAACATTGCAACTAAACTCGTTGCTTGTCAAAACTAAAAAAAATATTTTTTAAAATTTTTTTTACCGTAGGACCCCTGTGGCTCTACATTTTTGTTTTCGAAATTTTTTACAGCTGAAAGCCTCATCCCACCAAAATTAAATTTTTTGTCGTGAATAAGCTAACCAAGTTATATAATAATTAATAACAAAAAAATTAAAAACAAAAAAAAAAAAAATTTGGTTTGTATGGAAAAATGGTTTTTTAGGCCCCGTGGTCGTAGGGGCGTAAAATTTTTCCTCACTTATTTTTAAGTCAAAAGGAAAAAAATGAGCGGGTACCGTCTCAACATTTCCAAAATAAGGGCCACTCTAATGTACACTGAAGGAATTATTGTTCATAATATCTATGAACAAATTTCATAAAACCAAATTCATAGAATATATGAAACAATTCATTAGCTGATACTAATGAATATTCATTAGTATTATGAAATATTTCATAAAATATTATTCATAGATTTTGTAGATTAGATTAGATTAAAGAGGCCCTATGCACTGCGACCAGAAAGATCTATTGTGCAGCCTAAAAAGGGTGCCCTAAATGTTCAGGCTTTTAATAAAGCCGAGAATCCTATTCGGCAGAGAGTTCCACACGTCGGTCGGAGATATTAAGTGTCCCCCTAGATGTTGAAGTCTTCTACCAGTCAGTCTTGGGCATGTACAAAGTATATGTTCTGCTGTCTCCTCCTCTATCTCGCAGAATCTGCACGTGTCCGTGTCAGATAGATTTTTCTTCCTAAGTTGGTAACGTAGGTTAAGTACAATGTCCAGTTAGGTAGGACGTTAGGATTCGAAGATCCTTTTTGTCTAAAGACAGTAATCGTTTAGATACAGTGCTGGATGGAATTATGAATCTTTTTGCCTGCCGCTGCCCAGCGCAATAGTTCCAATGTTTCATGAACGTAGATTCACTCCATATTTTGAGTCTTTCCCTAACATGTCCCGATGGCAAACCAAAGAATGGTTCAGGGCCAATAAAGGGTCGCCTGGCACCACAATTTGCCAAACAGTCAGCGCGTTCGTTTTCCGTGTGACCCTCATGTCCTGGGATCCATACGAGTGTCAGGTCGTTATGTCGTCCTAGTTCGTTAAGTGACTCAATGCAGTTCATGACCAGTCCGGATGTCACCTCATAAGCTATGAGAGCTTTTAGTGCAGCCTGACTGTCAGACATTATGTATATATGGGAACCATTTGTTTTCCTACGAAGACATTCGGTTACACATACATGAATGGCATATAGTTCCGCCTGGAATATTGATGGGGATTTCCCCATGGGTAGAGCGCGTTGGAAATTTGGTCCGAATATCCCCGCCCCTGTATCCTTATTGGTTTGCTTGGACCCGTCCGTATACCATATTATGGAATTTGGTTCTGGGTCCCAGGTCATGTTTGACCACGCGTTCCGTTCAAGGATTTTAGTGTCAAAGTTCCTGATAAATACTTGTGTCGGTAAAATTCTGTCCATGACCTTCAAAATAGGGTCATCAATGAAGAATTTTGCAATTCTCAAATGTCCCCGTAAGTCACCTTCCTTCATATTACCAAGTTCCGTCAGCCTTAGGGCGCTTTTCAATGCATTCTCCATTACAGAAATGTGTAGTGGTGGAATGTTAAGTAGGGCCCCGATGGCATAAGTTGGGCATGTTTTGCCAGCACCGGTAATGCCAATGCAGACGAGTCTGTAGACTTTATCTAATATAGTTCTGGCTGTACTTTGTTCCACCTTGGGCCACCATACTAGAGCAGCGTATGTTAGCATAGGTTTCACAATAGTGTTGAAAGACCAGAAAATCATGTGCGGTTTCAGTCCCCATGTTTTCCCAAAAAGTCTCTGACAGGCATAGGTAGCTCTTGTGGCCTTTATGGTTAAATTATTTAGATGTTGGTTCCATAACAAGGATTTATCCAATGTAATCCCAAGGTATTTAACCTCATCTGAAAATCCTATAGTTATGCCATTCAAAGTTGGCATGGTAAGTCCTAATTTTCTTTTTCTAGTGAACGGTACTAGTATAGTCTTGGATGGGTTAATTGATAACCCCTTTGACTGACACCAATTTTGAGTCATATCGAGAGCTTGTTGCATGCGGTCCGAGATAGTCGGCTCATGCCAGCCAGAGACGGCAATAACAAGATCGTCAGCGTAGCCGAAGGTCTTAGAACCAGAGCTATTAAGTTCCTCCAGCAGCTCATCTATGACCAAAGTCCACAACAAAGGTGATAATACACCACCTTGTGGGCATCCCCTTGTAGCGTTGATGGTCATAGATGTGCCGCCAAGATCAAACGTAATCACTCTGGATGTTAACATCTCCAGAGTCCAATTTATTATAAGTTTAGGAATATCCTTTCTTATCATAGCTTTCTTAATGGCATCATAAGATGTATTGTCGAAAGCTCCTTGTATATCGATAAAGTCACAGAGGGCAATTTGTTTTGCGTCTATGGCCTTTTCAATCGTTCTGACAACATGATGGACTGCAGTTTCAGTAGATTTACCCGATTGATATGCAAATTGAAACCTATGTATCGGTTTGCTATTCAAACAGGTTTCTCTGATAAAGCAGTCCAATAGTTTTTCCATAGTCTTAAGGAAGAATGAGCTGAGACTTATTGGCCTATATGATTTAGCCAGTTGTTCAGATTTCTTCCCTGCCTTAGGTATAAATACCACTTTTACCTCTCTCCAAGGTTCCGGGACGTAGCCAAATAGAAGGCTAGATCTAAATAATCTAATCAGTTGAGGAATGATGATATCCATTCCCCTCTGAAGTAGACATGGGTAGATCCCGTCCGGACCCGGTGATTTGAAGGAGGAAAACTTGCTGATCGCCCATCTAACTCGTTCACTTCTGAAAATGTTGTTCGTTAAGCGAATATCACGACCAGTCAAAGACGGAGTTCTTGTAGCTGGTAATGGTTCACTAACGGACATGCATCCTGGAAAATGAGTTTCCAAAAGAAGTTTACAAGTTTCAAGAGGAGATTCAGTATAAGACCCATTTTGTCTTTTTAAAGTACATAGGCCATTTGAATGGTCTTGAGAGAGGGCTTTTTGCAATCGCACTGCTTCTGGAAGATCATTTATTTTCTCACAGTAGTCGCGCCACGTAGTCCTCTTGGATCGTCTAATTTCCCTATTGTATTCAGTTAGTGCCCTCCTATAGGTGACCCAATCACCTGTTTGTTTGGCCCTATTGAATAATCTCCTAGCCTCCTGCCTAAGCTGTTCAAGACCGTTGTTCCACCATGGAACATCCCTCTTAACCTTCCTGGTCTTAAGTGGACAGCTACTTTCATAAGCTAGTGTCATATTTGAATGCAATTCGATACTTCCCTGATCTATCTCATATGTACTCCTAATGAGTCCGGTCGATTTATCAACGTTAGTATCAAGATTATTACGGTAATTATCCCAGTTAGTTTTCCTAGGATTGCGATAAGTCTGGTCTGATTCCACTGCACTTACCAGATCGAATACCAAATATTGGTGATCCGACATGGACAGTGCATCAGAAACATGCCAGTTTGAGATGGAGAACGCTAGATTAGAGCTAGTCATAGTGAGGTCCAAGACCACAGATCTGACAGCATTTCTGAACGTTGGTTCATCTCCTCTATTCGCAATGTTAATATTATTGTTAAACACAAATTCTAAAAGCGACTCACCTCTTTTATTTATATCCGTACTCCCCCAGTTGGTGTGATGCGCATTTGCATCACAGCAGAGAATCCAGCTCAGATTATTTACTCGGCAATATTCCACGAAGTTTAATACTTCCGTGGTTGGTGCCGTATCAAACTCACCTGGCATATAGGCGGAGGCTAGTACCACCTCGTGATCCCCTGAGAGGGAGGGCACCGTTGCCCTGATTGCCACCAAGTCCCCAAGTATGAACTCTGAAATTGGAAGATATGTTAGATTGTTTCTAATGAAAATGGCCGTTCTCGGCCTCTCGTGGTTTGAGTTGTAAATTAGCTTACCTTTTTGGGCGGTGAGTCCCTTGATGACTCCATTATTGACCCAAGGTTCCTGGATAAAAACGATGTCCAGGCCATCGGTAGTGAACCTTCTGCTGAGCATATGTTAGGCAGCTTTCGCATGGTGAAGGTTCACTTGGAGACACCTAAGGTGCCTGGGTGTCTTACCTTTTGGAGCAGGCATCATGACGGGTGTTCTTTATGGCACGCTTTGCCACCTTCCTTCCTCTATTTGAGTTCAGCAGCGCTGACTCCTCTGTTGAGCTTCTCTCCCATTTGCGAGGTCGTTCTGAGCTCGACCTATGAGATGATTTTTCAATCTTTTTCTCAGGCACAGAAGATAGATTTTGTAAGATTCATAGAAAAAATTCATAGAACTAATGAATGTTATTCATAGAAAAAAATGTCATCAATAAGCCTTTTAATATTTTTAATAATTAAAATAATATTACAATAATTAAAAAAAAATAAATAAATATGTTAAAAAACATAAAAAAAACGTAAAAAAAACAACAAAAAAAAATGCTGCCCTGGCGGGATTCGAACCCAATACCTACCGGCTCGCCTTAGCTATCAGCGCCACCAAAGGAGGAAAACCTCGCCGACTAACACTTATTGGTCGTTTTATAATGTTCGTTATTTGTATACCCTTCACTCTAGTGATAGAGGGTATATATAAGATTGTCATTCCGTTTGTAACACATCGAAATATTGATCTAGGACCCCATAAATTAAGTCGATCTAGCGATGTCCGTCCGTCTGTCCGTCCGTCCGTAGAAAACACGCTAACTTTTGAAAGACTTTACAGAGGCTACTGAAGATTGGCATTTATGTTGGCCATTTACCTGGTCAGGTTGGTATTGCAATCCACCCAAAACGGTCTAGTGGTTCAAAAGTTATGAGTAAAAGAGGAAATTTCGGCAAGGGTTTTCGCGAATTTACGAAATAAAAAACACGATAACTTTCGAAAGACAATAATGAGACTACTGAAACGTGGCATGTATCTTTGCCGTTCCCCAGGTCTATTTCGTATTGAATTTCACCTCAATCGGTCCAGTGCACTATAGGGAATTTATAAGGAATTGTTGGCCAAAAGTCCATTTTTGATGTGTTCAAAAAATTTTTTTTCGGATGCTATTATACAGTAAACTATATAAAAGTAAGCTAGCACACATATTTTTGTACACCAAACTCTTTTACCGCTAGTACGGAGGCGTCAAAAACAAAATTTAATTTTTTATTATTTTTTTTTTTAATTTTGGAGAACATAACTTATTACAAAATTAACGTACTTAAAATCCTGTATTAAAATTATTTGAAATTAATTTCAATTATCAATAGAGCAAATAAATATATTTTTTACAAAGTACAGGTATAAAATGTTGATTTATGTATTTTTTTAATTTTTCTATTTAATTATTTTTTTTCTTTTTTAAACCAAATATATTTGTGGACTGCTACTTTTTTTGCATAAAATTGCATACTCCCATATCTCTATGAGGTATTGGGAAACTCTTTGTGAGTAAGATGTATTCATCCGCTAAGCCATGCGGCTCCATGGGGAAAAGATATTTAGTGATGTCCGTCCGACGTCTGTCGGTCTGACTGTCTGGGGAATGCACGATGCTGTCCAAACCAAAAGAGCTAGCCGCATCATGTTTGGCACGAATATGTCTTATAGTCTTACGATGTTCAAGTTCGTAAATGGGAAAAATTGGAACATGTGAAAAAAAGCTCCCCCTTAAATAACTTAGTCTAGCTACGCAAAATCCCATATTTTATATTTTTTTTGTACATTTGCTTAAAAATTAAAAAAAAAAATACGCCACAAGAAGTTCAAAGCCCTGCACTTGGACCAAAGGCACTAGAAAAATTATTTTTTTGCCCGCCCCCTTTTGTGGGCGTGGATGTAAAAATTATTGACAAAATTATATTACAAAATTGCATTAAAAACACGATTTATTAGGCCAGATCATGCCAATTTTTTATACAGAGCCTTAAGACTTACCGCCAAATAAACTTGCCAAATTTTGAGGCAATATCCCAACTTTTGGAGTTTTAGCCAGAAAACACCAGAAAATTCCCTATAGTGCAGTGGTTCAAAAGTAAGCAAAACCCAGAATTTCAGATTGGGTTTATCTTAAATGCCACGTGGAAAACAAGTTTTAAAAGCATTGGTGGTAACTAGCAATGCTTTTTAAACTTGTTTAGTTTTAAAAGCATTCACTCAAAAAATTATGTCATTAACTGTTTGTAGTTTATTTAAAAAGTTTTCCGTTTAGTCGTTTTTGCAAGAAAAAACATTTGTTTGATATTCAGTTTTTATTAATGACTACTTCTGTCCTTTGTTTCAAAAATAACACACTAAAAAATAAAGACTTTCATTAACATTTAAACTTTGAAGTCATTTATTTTTGTTTTGTTAGTAAAAACTACTGATTATTCTTTTCTTTAATGATTTTTAAATTGTTGGTATTTTTTAATGAGATATCATTAGTTTTTACCTACACAAGTAGGTTATTTTTTTGTAGAAAAAAAATTGAAAAAATTATTTATAGAAATATAAAAACATGTTTGTATCAAGTGACTTTGGCACGATGGGTAGAGTGTCTGGCCAGAATGTAGTTGATTGGGGGTCGATTCCCCAAAATTTTATTAAAAACTTTTAAAAAAAATATTTCAATAGAAAATTGTAGAAAATAACCTACGAAATCATTAATTTTTAATGTTTTCGTAGGTTATTTTTTTTTGGAATTTGTTGGTAAAAATAACAGAACTATCATTCATTTTTAATGTTTTTGTTGGTTATTTTTTTCGAATTTGTTGGTAAAAAAGAGTGAAAAAAACGTAATTTTTTAATGTTTAATGTTATTTATTTTAGAAAATTTTGTCAACAGTAAAAAATAAATGTTGATGTTTGTTAAAACAAATAAATAATTACTGGGATGGTTTTCAATTGAATTGTTTATTCACTGGTTTTAAGTGTGTTTTTCATTTGTTTTTCATATTTTGAGTGTTGGTAACCTAAAAACTACACTCGAAAAAAAATTTACACTCAAAATAAATTTAGTTTTTTTTTTACAAAAATTTCATTATTTTGTGTACATTAGAGTGACTCAAAAAAAAAGTTGATGATGTACCCCCCTCAAAATTAACTTTGACATGTTTTATGAAGTCCTTAATATCTATTATATTTGGTCATTCATTTGACAAAAAAAAAATTACTGAATTTTTTATTCATGAAAAATACCATTTTTGGACCCTTTTTTGACGCGGTTTAGCTCACGGGAGATTATCGCTAGAACCCAAATATTTTGGGAATCTTCATAAAACATGTCAAAGTTAATTTTGAGGGGGGTACAACTTTAACTTTTTTTTTTGTCCATATAAGGTGAGTCGGTCTAGTGTACATACGTACGTGTATTCACTCAGAAATATTTTTACAGTAAAAAAACATTACACTACAAAAAAGTTTTACACTAAAAAAAAAAATTAGTATAAATAAAAATTAAATAAATAAAAATAGAATTGAAAAATAAATTTTTAAATTATTTTTCATAGCCTATGAACTTTTTCATTGGTATCTGGTTTCTATGAATTTGTTTGATAGATTCTATGAAGGGCATCATTGGCTGACTTCTAATGATTTATTTCATACAATCAATGTACGTTCTCATAGCCATAATGAACGAAATTCTTTCAGCGTAGCCTTCATACTATTTTGAGTACAAGAATTGTTATCCTTGTTTATTTCATATTTCCATTTAATAATAATATTAAAATAAATACTCGTAAATCGCTCAAATGTTTTTGTTTCCTTATAATTTACGATGCGTGTATTTAAATTCAAATTCTAACAAACTGTATATCATATTAACAACCTTTTTTTTTCTAATAAACAATTGTAACAAAACAAACATAAACTAAATTGATTCGAAAACAAAAAGAAACAAAACGAACCAAAACTGAAAATTAGCATTTTTGATTGATTACTTTATATAGACAACAAAATAAACGGAAACCAACCAAAACGGGGACCAAATCAAAAGATTTCGTTTCGTGATTAAGAAAAATGTCTTTTTAAAAAGTGAATAAAAATATGGATAAAAACCATCATAATTTCACCTGTGACCATAAACACATTTGTATATCCTTGTTTTTTTTATGCTTCAAAAATAAAAGAATATTTTTAACAAAATTTATACAAATCATTTGTTAAGATATAAAAAAAAGAATATATTAAAAAGTAATGTATCATTTTTTTACGACAAACAAAATAACCTTCTTCACGATCGAAATAAAAAGATGTGGGTTTTATGAGAAAATATAAAACAAAATATGTATGTAAAGGATACAGAAATCATCGGTTTAAGATAAGACCACCCTTATATTGAGAAAACCATAATTTCTTTTTTCCAAAACGTTTAAAATGTTAAATCTGTATAAAACAAGTGCTTTGGTTTCTGTTTTTTACTTAACATACATTCTGTTTACTCTGATCGATGATCTTTTAATCTATTTTATTAAATCTTAAGAAAGAAACATAAATGTCGCCAAAATATAAAAAATAAAAAAAAAATAAAGAGACCACCTCGATACTAAGAATTATAATATCAACCTCCAATGGCTCACAATGATTGAATTGTGTCAAATGAAGGTTTTTTTTCGATTTAAATTGATGGTTTTTTGTCAATATTTGTGATTTTCAAGTTAAGTCTAAAGTTGAATTTGGGAAGTTAACCTAAATGGTATTATGAAGAATTCACAGGTTTAGGATTTGTTTTTTTTTTTTTTGAAAAAGAAAAATTTATTCATAAAGATTTCCACAAAACATTAATAGAGAAAATAATTTTATAAAAAAATTTATTGATAAAAATTTCTAAAAAAAAAATTCAAGCGAAAAATGTATGGATAAAAATTTCTACATATCGATAAAAATAATTATACGATAATGTATCGAAATATATTTCTATAGAAAATGCAGGAGTTTCTATTAAAAATTTATCGATAAAAAATTCCATCGAAAAACTATCTTTAGCAAAATAAATCATATCAAGAGAAAAATTTATCGTTAAAAATTTCTATTTGTCGATAAAAATTATTATAGAAAAATGCGCATAAAACAATTTATCAATACAAACATCTACAAAAAAATTTATCGATAACAATTCTATTGCAAAATTTATCGATAAAAATTTCAATTAAAATATTTATCGATTAAAATTTCTATAGAAAAAGCTTCTCAATAAAAATTTTAACTGAATGATTTATCGATAAAAAATTAAAAAAAAATTTCCACAAAAATTTTATGAGAAAAAAAAATCAATAAAAATTTCTTTAAAAAAAAATTTTCGACAAAAATTACATTAGAAAAATAGATTGATAGAAATTTTTGTAAAAATTCACCAATACAAATTTATTTAAAAAAAAATGTGGGATCAAAAATTTCTGATGTAACATTTTTCGATAAGAACTTCTATAGAAAAATTTATCGGTAAGAATTTTAGAGAAAAATTGTTCTCTAAAAATTTCTAAGGACAAATTTAATGTAAAAAAATTTATCGATAAAAATTTCTATAGAAAAATTTATCGACAAAAACTTCTATAGACAAATTTATCTATAAAAATTTCTATAAAAAATTTATCAATAAAAAATTTTTATAGATAATTTTATCGATTACATCTTTTTTGGAAAAATTTATCGATAAAAATTTCTATAGAAAAATTTATCGATAAGAATTTCTATAGAAAAATTTATCGATAAAAATTTGTATACAAAAATCAATCGATAAAAATTTCTATAAAAAAATTTATCGATAAGTGTTTTTAAAGAATTATTTGTCGATAAAAATTTCTGTAGAAAAATTTATCGATAAAAATTTCTATAGAAAAATTTATCGATAGACATTTTTATAGAATAATGTGTCGATAAACATTTTTATAGAATTAGGAGTCGGTAAAAACTTCTGTAGAAAAATTTATCGATAACAATTTCTTTTCATATTTATTTTAAATTCCTTACGAAATATTTACGGATATAAATTTCTATAGAAAAATTTACCGATAAAAATTTCTATAGAAAAATTTATCGATAAAAATTTCTATAGAAAAATTTATCGATAAAAATTCTTATAGAAAAATTTATTGATAAAAATTTCTATACAAAAAGTTATCGATAAACATTTCAATAGAAGAATTGATCGATAAAAATTTCTATAGAAAAATTTGTTAATAAAGCTTTTTATAGAAAAATTCAACGATAAAAATTTCTATAGAAAAAATTATCGATAATAATTTCTATAGAAAAATTGATCGATAAAAACTTTTAAAAAAAAATTTATCAATAAAAATTTCAATAGAAAAATTTATCGATAACAATTTCTATAGAAAAATTTATCGATAAAAATTTCTATACAAAAATTTATCGAAAAAAATTTGTATTGATAAATTTATTAATACAAATTTCTATTAAAAAATTTGTCGATAAAAATTTCAATAGAAAAATGTATCAATAAAAATTTCTATAGAAAAATTTATCTATAAAAGTTTCTATAGAAAAATTTATCGATAAAAATTTCTATAGAAGAAATTATCGATAAAAATTTTGTTCGAAAAATCAAAATTTCTGTAGAAAAATTTATCGATAAAAATTTCTATAAAAAATTTATCGATAAAAATTTCTATTTAACGATAAAAATTTCTATAGAAAAATGTATCTCTAAAAATTACCATAGAAAAAAGTATCGATAAAAATTTCCATAGAAAAATTTATCGAAAAATTTCTATTAAAAAATTTATCGATAAAAATTTTTGTAGAAAAATTTATCGATAAAAATTTTTGTAGAAAAATTTATCGATAAAAATTTTTGTAAAAAAATTTATCGATAAATATTTCTATAGAAAAATTTATCAATAAAAATTTTAAAAGAAAAATTTATCGATAAAAACTTCTATACAAAAATTTATCCATAAGAATTTCAATAGATAAATTTATCGATAAAAATTTTTTAGGAAAAATTTATCGATAAAAATTCAATAGAAATATTTATTGATAAAAATTTCAATAGAAAAATTTATCGTTAAAACTTTCTAAAGAAAAATTCATCGATTAAAATTTCTACAGAAAAAATTATCGATAAAAATTTCTATAGAAAAATTTATCGATAAAAATTTCTATGGAAAATTTATCGATAAAAATTTCTATAGAAAAATTTATCGATAAAAATTTCTATAGAAAAATTTATCGACAAAAATTTCTATAGAAAAATTTATCGATAAAAATTTCTTTAGAAAAATTTATTGATAGACATTTTTGTAGAATTATGTGTCGATAAATATTTTTATAGAATTAGGAGTCGATAAAAACTTCTATAGAAAAACTTATCGATAAAAATTTATACAGAAAAATTTATCGATAAAAATTTCTATAGAATAATTTTTCGATAAAAATTTCTATAAAAAAATTTGTCGATAAAAATTTCTATAGAAAAATTGATCGATAAAATTTTTTATAGAAAAATATCTATTGAAAAATTTATCGATAAAAATTTCTATAAAAAAATTTATCGATAAAAATTTCTATAAAAAATTTATCCATTTTAAGAGAATTATTAGTCAATAAAAACATCTGCAGAAAAATTAATCGATAAAAATTTCTATTGAAAAATTCTGCGATAAAAATTTCCATAAAAAAAATTGTCGATTAAAATTACTATAGAAAAATTTATCGATAAAATTTCTCTAGATAAATATGTTGATTAAAATTTATATAGAAAAACTTATCGATAAAAATTTTTATAGAAAAATTTATCGATAAAAATTTCTATACAAAAATTTATCGATAAACATTTCTTGATAAAAAGGTTTATTGAAAAATTTATCGATTAAAATTTCACTAAGAATATTACCATAGAAAAATGTATCGATAACAATTTCTATAGAAAAATGTATCCATAAGAATTTCCATAGAAAAATTTATCGATAAGTATTTCTATAGAAAAATTTATCTATAAAAGTTTTTAGGAAAAAATTCATCGATAAAAATTTCTAAAAAAAAATTTATCGATAAAAATTTCTCTAGGAGAATTTATCGATAAAAATTTCTATAGAAAAATGTATCGATAACATTTTCAATAGAAAAATGTATCGATAAAAATCTCGATAGAAAAATGTATCGATTAAAATTTCAATAGAAAAATTTATCGATAAAAATTTCTATTAAAAAATTTATCGATAACAAATTCTAAAGATCAATTTATCGATAAAAATTTTTATATCGAAAAAATTTATCAATTTCTATAGAAAAATTTATCGATAAGAATTTCTGTAGAAAAATTTATCGATAAAAATTTCTATACCAAAAATTTATCGATAGACATTTTCATATAATTATGTGTCGATAAACCTTTTTATGGAATTAGGAGTCGAAAAAAACTTCTGTATAAAAATTTATCGATAACAGGGCCATTTCAGAAAATTTAGCTCAAATTTTAGTCATTTTTGGAAATGGTGTCTCAGATTAATTTGAGCCTTGACACATAGATAGCCCTCATAAATATGATATATGTACCATATATCGTTTTTTTACATTTGGTGTATTTAACGAATTATGGCGGGTCAAAGATTAACTTTTTAAGCAAAAGTAAGAAAAATACATCACGATTAAAGAGCTGTAACTTCTTAACCAATGACCCGATTTTCACAAATTTAGGCTCATGTGAAAGCTGGGGTTCTTCTTTTAGAAAATATTTTTAAAATAACACAGTTTTTTTTACAGAAATGATGCAAAAATGCAAAAACATTTTTTCTTTTCGAATATTTAAAAAACACATCTTCGATTTTTTTTAACAAAATTCTGGTGAAAAATAACAATGTTTTGTATAACATATTCAAAATTCAGAGTGGGATCTCCATGGGATCAAAAACTATTCTGTTTTAAGTACGAGGTTCTCATATTTTTCCCTTAGAAAATTTAAATTTCTAATGTTTTGAATGTTTTTCAAAATTTTAAAAGTATAATTTTCTTTGAAAATTTAAATTTTTATATTGAAGAAACATAAAATTTTAATTTTCTAAGGTAAAATTTAAAAACTTCGTACTAAAACCAGAATATTTTTTGATCCCATTGGGATCCCACTCTGAATTTTGGATATGTTGTAAAAAACAGTATTGTTTATCACCAAACTTTAAAAAAAAAAAATCGAAGATGTGTTTTTTTAAATATTCGCAAAAAAAAAATGTTTTTGAATTTTTGCAACACTTCTGAAAAAAAACGTATGCTTTTGAAAATATTTCCTAAAAGAAGAAGAATTAAGCTTTCATATGAGCCATTACTTGTGATAATCGGATTACTAGTTAAAAAGTTAGAGCACGTTAAACGTCATGTATTTTTCTGACTTTTGCTAAAAAAGTCGAACTTTGACCCGCGATAATTTGAAAACTACAGCAAATTTTGAAAATCCAAAAATGCAACATATCTCATATAAACGTGGATATCTATGAGCCAAATTCTCAGTGGCGTTCAAAGGCATGTTTCCGAACAGTGGGGCGAAAATTTTTGGAATTACCCATAACAAAAAATTTTCGACAAAAATTTTATTAGAAAAATTAATCGATAAAAATTTCTTAAAAAAAAATTCTACAAAAATTTCATTAGAAAAATTGATAGATAACATTTATTTAAAAAAAAAATTTTGATCAAAAATTTGTGTTGCAAAATTTATCGATAAGAATTTCTATAGAAAAATTTTTCGCTAAAAATTTCTAAGGACAAATTTTATGGAGATTTATCGACAAAAAATTTTTTATTAAACTTTATCGATAAAAAATTCTATACTAAAATTTATCGATAAATATTTCTATAGAAAAATTTACCGATAAAAATTTCTATAGAAAAATTTACCGATAAAAATTTTTATAGAAAATTTTATCGATAAAAATTTCTATAGAAAAATTGATCGATAAAATTTTCTATAGAAAAATTTATCGTTAACAATTTCGATAAAAAAATGTATCAATAAAAATTTCTATAGAAAACTTTATCGATAAAAATTTCTATAGAGAAGTTTATCGATAAAAATTTTTATAGAAAAATATACCGATAAGAACTTCTATTGAAAAAATTTATCGATAAAAATTTCTATAGAAAATTCATCGATAAAAATTTCTATAGAAAACTTTCTATTAAAAAATTTATCGATAAAACTTTCTTTTGAAAAATTTATCAATAAAAATTTCTATAGAAAAATTTATCGATAAAAATTTCTATAGAAAAATTGATCTATAAAAATTTCTATAGAAAAATTTCTATAGAAAAATTTATCAATAAAAATTTTTATAGAAAAATTTATCGAAAACAATTACTATAGAAAAATGTATCGATAAAAATTTCTATAGAAAAATTTATCAATAAAAACTTCTATAGAAAAATTAATCGATAAAAATTTCTATAGAAAAATTTATCAATAAAAATTTATCAATAAAAATTTCTATAAAAAATTTATCGATAAAAATTTCTATAAAGAAATTTAACGATAAAAATTTCTATAGAAAAATTCATTTATATAAAAATTTATTGATAAAAATTTCAGTAGAAAAATTTATCGGTAAAAAAATCTGAAGAAAAATTTATCGATAAAAATTTCTATGGAAAAATTTATCAACAAAAATTTCTATAGCCAAATTTATCGACTAAAATTTCTATAGAAAAATTGATCGATTAAAATTTCTATAGAAAAATTTATCGATAAAAATTTCTATAGAAAAATTTATCGATAAAAACTTCTATAGAAAAAGTTATCGATAAAAATTTCTATAGAAAAATTTATCGATAAAAATTTCTATAGAAAAACTTATCGATAAAAATTTCTATAGAAAAACTTATCGAAAAAAATTTCTATAGAAAAACTTATCGATAAAAATTTCTATAGAAAAATTTATCTATAAAAATTTCTATAGAAAAAATTATCGATAAAAATTTATAAGAAAAATTTATGTATAAAAATTTTTATAGAAAAATTTATTGATAAAAATTTCTATAGAAAAATTAATCGATAAAAATTTCCATAGAAATTTTTTTATAAAAAATTTTTATAGAAAAATTTATCGATAAAAATTTCTATAAAAAAATTTTCGATAAAAATTTCTGTAGAAAACTTTATCGATAGAAATGTCTATAGAAAAATTTATCGATAAAAATTTCTATAGAAAAATTTATCGATAAAAATGTCAATAGAAAAATTTATCGATAAAAATTTTGATAGAAAAATGCATCGATTAAAATTTCAATAGAAAAATTTATCGATTAAAATTTCTATAGAAAAATTTATCAATAAAAATTTCTATTGAAAAATTTATCGATAATAATTTCTATAGAAAAATGTATCGATAGAAATTTCTGTAGAATAATTTTTCTATAGAAATTTTTATCGATAATTTTTTTTATAGAAATTTTTTTCGATAAATTTTTCCAAAAAAAAAATTTAAATAAATTTTTTTATAGAAATTTTTATCGATACATTTTTCTACAGAAATTTTTCCATAAAAAAATTTATCGATACAAATTTTTATCGATTCTATAAAAAAATTTATCGATAAGCATGTCTATATAAACTTCTGTAGAAAAATTTATCGATAAAAATTTCTTTTCATATTTATATTTTTTAAAAATTTATCGATAAAAATTTCTATAGAAAAATTTATCGATAAAAATTTCTTTAGAAATATATATCGATAAATATTTTTATAGAATTATGTGTCGATAAAAACTTCTGTAGAAAAATTTATCGATAAAAATCTCTATAGAAAATTTATCGAAAAAAAATTTTTATACAAAAATTAATCGATAAAATTTTGGAGACAAAATAAAAACAAAATGCCTTTAAAAATAGGGAAAAATAATTTTTTCTCACGATTTGCAGTTTAGTCAAAGAAAATTAAAAAAAAAAATCCTTGGAATCCCTAAACATCACTTAGGTTTACTTCCTACTGTCTGCAACAAAAGACAATTGATGTCATTGTTTGATATGATGACTGTTTTATAACATCTCAAATCAGCTACAAGACGAATCATATGCAAAGTTCAATATAGATTTTTTTTGTTCTGCAGTGAGACTACTTAAAACTTGTTTGCATATGAAGTATGTGTCTTAAGTCTTTCGTTTGCATATGAAGTATGTGTCTTGAGTCTTTTGTATATCGTTTAGTTTTTTTTTTTTTTTGCTACAATTGACAAACTCCTATAACTCTTTATGATGTTGACAGTTTTATAACAAATTTGTTTTTTTTTTCTTATTTTTTCCGCGTAATTTGCAAATTTTTATGAATTGTTTTTTGATTGCTTTCAATAAGTTTTTTTTTTGTTTGTTTTGTTTTTTGATTTGTAGTTTATAGCCATTTCCTTTTAGATTAACATATTGTACCGTTAAATGTTTATTAATTTCTGTAAAGAAATGTTTTGCAATATTTTTTTATGAGTTTTTGTTTTATATTAAATTTTAATGTGTTTTTTTGTAGAGTTTTATGGATTTTTTTTTGATACGTACTTTTTTCGAGGGTAATTGTTCGGTTGTGTTTCTTTTTATCCAAAAGCCATTACTTACTTGTATTAAATTATGGCTTTTTGATTTGGTTTAATCGTTTAAATAACATGGCCTTAATATTCACTTTAATTTCATGTTTTTACGAGTGTGTTCTGTTTTTTTTTTTTGGTTAGAACATTAACGTTACAAAACTGTTGATTATAATTTTTTATGTTATTATTAATGTTTTGATACGCTACTGTAATAATCATGGTACGGTTTTTGGTCGACCAATAAAATGCATGAAATTTATTGGGAACAAAGTTTTTGAAAATCGTCAAAATTTTGTTTTCGGTATTCGAGTTTCGCCACAATTTTGACTGTCTCCCGAAGTACGTCCTTGAATCCGGGATTTTGACAAGATCTTCAGGTTGTTCAAGTTACTGAAAGTTACTGAAAGAAAAATTCTTGAGTCTCCTATACCAGTAATAGGGTTCCCAAATTCTTTTTGAAATTCTTTAAGTTTGCCTCCTGTTGTTAATGATGATTTTTTGTTTTCACTGCTGTTTGTGTACCGACATCGAATGTGGTAACATTTTCATTATAAAAAATTATTTTTTTTTTACTTGTTTTAATCGTCAATATGCCACATACAAAACAAGTGGCGGCATTAATATACTTTGCGGTACGTTTTGTTTTTAACCTAGTGATACACTACCAGGTTTTACGCCAAGTATTAGAGGAAGAGTTATAACATTTTAAAGGCGATATAATAAAACAAAAACAGTACCTACGTTACATACTTATAAAATGATTAAAAGAGGATACGCTTAGTTTAATGCGTACGTAGTAAAATACAATTTAAAATGTAGTTAATGTTGCAACAAGTGAAACTAAGTGAGGCAAGTAAGTAGTTGGAGTATGGGAGACGCAGCGAAGGACGGACATGTTCAGTAGACCGGCATTTTTTGGTGTGGAAAAAAAAAATTCTTTCGATTTTGAATGCCCGGAAAATTTTTACTCTGCTAGGTCTAAAACTTATTGAGGCCAATCGGATTAAATTAGCCCATTGAGAATTAGCCCATTTTTTAATCGCTTTTTAAAATTTAAAACACGGCGGTTTTTTCCTACAATCTAAATTTTTTTTTAAATCAAAATTTTTTCCCTTGGGCTTTCATAGAGCTTGAGATAATACATTTTTTAAATTTGAATCAATCCAATAATTTTAACATGAGGCACCTGAGTGCTTTCATAAGGCTTAAGACAATCTTTCATTTAAACTTAATTCGAGCTTAAGCCGATCACTTTAACCCGTGGCGCCCTTTGATCAAAGTTTGGGGTTTTTGAAAAATTTCCACCAAAATTTGGATTTTTAAAAAATGAAAAATAAAAAAAAAATATTTCGCAGTACATTATTTTTTATTAATTTAGGCATGATGAATACGAATATCAAAATCGTCTGAAAATTTTAACCTAAGGCGCACTTCGATCAATGTTAAGAGATTTTGTCTAAAATTTTCTAAAAAAGCAAAACTTTAATCGAATGGCGCCGCAAGTTAAAATGATCGGACTTGACTTAAATTAATTTTAAATGAAAGTTTTTCTCAAGCTCAATAGATGGGTCAACAAAAAAAAATTCAACATTTTTTTTTAATTTATTGAACGTAAGAAAATCCCGTAATTTTTTAAAATTTTAAATATCAATATTTGCAATACGGTTTGAACAATTAAAAATTTTTTTTTTGACATGGGTAAAATCAAAAAATGTCAGTTTTTTTGAGCCAAAATTGTACAAACATAAAATTTTAATTTTTGGTAAATTTTTTTATTAGAATCGATATGTTACATCACTACTACTATAACTACAAAAAATCTCTTCTACAAATTGTTTCAAACAAATTTTATCGACAATTTTATGATTTTTTTGGTGACGGAGTTTACATTCACCCAGTGTTGCCAGAAATAGGGGAAAATCCCTACATGTAGGTATTTTTGTTCTCAAAATTGTAGCTTAGGGAAAAAGCGACTGATTTTCAGAATTTTATCAAATGTAGGTACTTTTTCAAAATATATCTAAAAGTTCTCCGAAACCTTGAATTTTAGTAAAAAAACAGTTCTTTACACAGAGGGTTTCAAAACAAATTCTTGCAATGTGCTTTTTTAAAATCTTTTGTACACTCTAATTACAAAGGTACCTATATTAATTGGGTAAATTTCAACAAACTCTGTAATCTACTCGAAATTAATAGAAATTTTCTTATAAATTTTAACGATTTTGATTAAAAATATAGTAGACTTGTGAGAAAAATAATCGAAAACGCCCAGAAACATTTTTTAGAACCGGACCTGATATGTGTTCTAGAACAGGATTCCGAATTAAAAAAAACAAGTTTTATTTTTTCTTACAAACACCTGTTACTTTCGGGGCAATCTCTATACAAAAAACATCGGTGTAGCACCAGCAGTAGAACAGGTTTTGTGGGAGAATAAGTTTTTCCACACCCGGGTCTTTGCAACCCAATATTTAGCTGGGCGATAATCTGTTAATATTATGCATTAAAAAAAAAAATAGAAATTATTGGAACTTAAATTTTTTTTTAATGAAATTTGTCCAATTTTAATGTAGGTATAAATTGTAGGGGGATTTTTTTTGGAATGTAGGGAAAAAAGGGATTTTTTTTCATAAGCGTAGGTACTTTCAAAAAAATCCACTGGCAACACTGCATTCACCTTAGAACAATGCAAAAAAATTTTAAATTTTTTTGAAAACATTTGTTGTAATCAATAAAAATATTGTGTTTCAAAATATTTTTTACTAGCTATACCCGGTCCGCGTTGCTGGCCCTAAGAAAAAAAAAAACGGTTTTATGTTGCATCTTAATTTAAATATAGTGTCGGACAAAATTAAAGCATGGGTCCGGGCCCAGTTAGTAACCTTTGGTTTCACCTTCGGCTAGCACTTTCTAAAGAGAAATCTCAACAAAATCGGTTCAGCCGTTTTTGCGTGATTTCGAAACAGACAGACATAACGTTAAGTATAGTACAAATGGGCTTGTCATTTAACGCATTTTTACCGAATCGTGATAGTCTAAAGTTCCATGCTGCATCCTCGATTAGTACTATCTGTGCTGCAAATTTCATTGACATCAGTTTTGCCGTTTTTGTGTGATTGCGAAAGAGAAGGAAATAACTTTTTATTTATGAAAAACGGGAGTGACATTTTATACCTTTTTGCCTATTCGCGCTCTACATATGACCTACAGTTCCCGCTCGGTCTGTTCAATCAGTAGTAACAGATTCGGCTTATCCGTTTTTGTGTGATTTTAAAACAGGCAGATATAATGTTCAGTATAAAACAAAGGGGCGTGGCAATTTACGCCTCTTCGTTCAATCGTGGTCAGTATTGTACAAAGGGCGTTGCAATTTTGATCCCTTTTTCAAATAACGATCTTATATGGCCTACATATGCACTTGGTTAGCACTGTATGTAGTGAAAATGTCAAGAGAATCGGTTCAGCTGTTTTTGCGTGATTGCGAAACAGGCAGACTACGTCCAGTATAAAACAAAGGGGCGTCGCATTTTACGCCCCTTTTCCAATCGTAGTATAACATGGAATATAGTTCCGCACTCGGTTAACACTATCAGTGCTGAAAATTTAATTAAAATTGAATTAACAGTTTTTGAGTTATTGCGGAGCATGCAGAAATAACATTCAGTTCAATACAAAGGGGCATGGCATTTTACGCCCATTTGTCCGATCACGCTCTAATTTGGCAGTACTTGCTTATTTCTATCGTTGGTTTAAATTTCATCAAAACCGGTCCATCCGTTTTTTATATATAGATGGCATTAGTGGTGCAATGTAAAAATTCGATTTTGCCCACCCCTCCGCCCACAGACAAAAAAGCATGGCATTTACGCCCATTTGCAAGATCACGCTCTAATTTGGCATATAGTTAACACTCGGTTAGTACTATCTTTGGTTTAAATTTCATCAAAATCGGTCCATCCGTTTTTTATATATAGATGTCATTAGTGGTGGAATGTAAAAATTCGATTTTGCCACGCCCCTCCGCCCACGGTCAGAAAATTAAAAATTTGACCTGACAGTGTTACTCGCTAGGCTATTCTGAATATTCCCTGAAAATTTCATCAAGATCGGTCCAGCCGTTTTCGAGTCCATAAGGAACATACATACATACATACACACATCCATTTTTATATATATAGATACCCTCCACTCTAGTGATGGTTAGATTAGGTTAGAGGTGGCGGAGTTAAAGACTCCTCACATAGACCGAATGATCCATAGCGAAACCACAATAATTCCTCAGCGACGCTGATAGAACGCGTTTTTCCTCATCGCGAATTGGACTATTTGCCTTAGGTCGACATTCGAAACCGTTTCCAAGTTCTCGAAGTCATGTCTGCCTAATATGTGCAGTCGCGTTCTGGACAAAGAAGGACATTTGCAAAGAATATGTTAGATCGTTTCCTCAGCGTTAGGTTCATCGCATCTTCTAAGCTGGCATCGGAAATAAGTCCCATTTTCTTTCTATGATAACCTATAAAACAGTGCCCGGTGATCACTCCAGTAGGTTAGGTTAGGTTGTAAGTGGCTGCTGACGTTTTACGTCAACACACGTAGACTCTGAGGTCCATTGTGATACCACGGGATCGTAATAGGTTTCCCTACTAGTCCCTGTCGTTAAACCAGTTTGAGCTTCTTATGAAACTCCTTAGATGTTGAATTTTGACATCCGACAAATCAGAAAGATCGTACAGCTCCCTAGATCCCAGTGAAGCAAGTCGCTGACCAGAAAGTGCCGGGCAATGGCAAATAAAGTGTTCGATAGTTTCCAACTCCTCTTCATCCATGCAACTTCGGCAAAAGTCATTCGACGGCACATTTAACCGCTCTGCGTGCTTCCCTATAAGACAGTGTCCGGTAATTATAGAAACCACCGTCGAAATCTCTCCTCTTGGAAGCGATATCAGCTCACTTGTGCGCCCCTGATTAAGAGAAGGCCAAATCAGTCGTGTTGTCTCACACGTCCATCCATTTGCCCATCTTTGATTAGTCTCCGTCGCAGAACAAAGCCGTAGGTTTTGCTTGCAAGTTTCTAGAGGCATACCAACACATTCCAATTCTGTTGGAACCTGTAAGGTAGTTCCTAGTCTTGCAAGCTCATCGGCTTTGCAATTCCCTGGAATGTCTCTGTGCCCTGGGACCCATATGAGTCGTATGTTAAACTGCTTGGCCATCTCATTTAAAGACGTGCGGCATTTAAGGGCAGATCTTGTTTTCAGAAACATTGAATCCAGGGACTTGACCGCGGCTTGACTGTCAGTATAGATGTTGACTGCGCTTGTAGACAAGACATTGCAGCTCAACCAGTCAGCCACTTCCTTTATTGCCAGCATCTCTGCCTGGTAAACACTGCAATGATCTGGCAGTCTACGAGCCAGGCTCAATCCAAGCTCTTCCGAATAGACCCCAAAGCCCACTTGTTCGTGCAGCCTCGATCCATCTGTGTAAAAATTTATGGTAGCTCCACTTCCCGGAGTATGCCCCATCCAAGACTCCCTGGATGGTATCATAGTGGTAAAGTGGCGCTGAAAGAGGCTCAAAGAGGGAGCACAATCCACATTTTGTGGTATTGTTATCTTCTTTAAGATCGCGCTATGGCCACAATCGCTGCTCCTCCATTGCAGCGTGCTATTAAATCGAATTGCCGACGCAGCTGCATACTGCCTACCCAATATGTCCAAGGGTATCAGGTGAAGGAGGATTTCTAATGCAGCCGTAGGTGTAGTACGAAGAGCACCAGTGATGCACATTGACGCCATTCTCTGTACTTTTGTGATAAAGACACAGTTCGCCTTTGTTTCTAAAGCAGGCCACCAGACAATGATTCCATACAGCAAAATTGAACGCACCACTGCTGTATAGATCCAATGAACGACTTGAGGGCTAAAACCCCATCGTTTTCCAATGGCCCTTTTACAGGAATACAAAGCAATCGTTGCTTTTCTCACCCGTTCCTCAATATTACGCCTGAAATTCAGCTTCCTATCTAGAAACACTCCAAGATACTTGGCTCCATCTCAGAAGGTGATTTCAGTACCGTCCAGAGAAATAGGATCGAAAGCAGGAATCTTATTTTTCCTTGTAAATAAAACAAGCTCTGTTTTACTAGGATTAACTCCTAGACCACAGTCTCTTGCCCATTTAGACAGATCTTTCAGAGAACCCTGAAGAATGTCCCGCAATGTTGGCAGATGCTTCCCCTTTACCGCTATCGCGACATCGTCAGCATATGCGACAACATGACAACCACGTGCTTCTAGAGATAGTAGCATTGAATTCAGTGCCAGGTTCCAAAGAAGCGGCGAAAGAACACCTCCTTGTGGTGTGCCTCTATTGACAAATCGAGATATGACGGACGCTCCCAATTCAGACGTTATACGTCTACTGGCAAGTAGGCTTTCCACCATTAAAACGATTTCACGCTTTACTCCCAGACCAGACAATGCCAATATTATCGATTCTGGGATGACATTATTAAAAGCCCCCTCAATATCAAGAAAGGCCACCATAGTGTACTCCTTTACCGAAAGCGATCTCTCGATGGTACCAACGAGCTCATGAAGAGCTGTTTCCGTTGATCGTCCCTTGCTGTATGCATGTTGCTTTGTCGAAAGCAACCTCGGGTCAATAAAAATATCACTCCAGTAAGTACACGGCAGTTCCATCTGGTGAGTGAGTGAGAGTAAGTATTTAGTTTTCCTTAGATTGTAGCATGCCCACAATCTTCTACTGATCGCCCTTGCTGTTAGCTCTGTCCATTTTCTATTAGCCATTGCAGTGTTTTGAATGACGCGTAGCGATCTGAAGTGCAGTACCACTCTAGTAATAGAAGGTATAAGTTTGTCATTCCGTTTGTAGCACTTGGAATCGATCGATTTTAAGTCGATCTATGAATGTCTGTCCGTCTGTCTGTCTATAGAAAACACGATAACTTTTGAAAGACTTTACTGAGGATACTGAATTTTGGCATACTTGTTTCTTATTTACCTCGTCAGGTTCGTGTTGCATTTCAGTGAAATCGGTTTAATGGTTCAAAAGTTTGGCAATTTTCTTTCTCCTGAAATAATGGTTCCAGAAATTACAAATTTGAAATGTAGGATGATCCAATGGAAAAAAAATTTACATTTTGTTTGTACATTTCAACAATTTTTGATTTTACAACAGTAAAAATGCGTAATTTGGTACCTTTTCTATCTCTTGTAATAATGGTATTAAAAATGTAGGCTCCTCTGGCAAAAAAGCATCCTAAACATCTACTTTTGTAGCAAAATGGGCAAAAAGTGTACTTAGGCACGTTTTGTTTCCTCTGAAATAATCATTTTAGAAATTTTAAATTTGAAATGTAAATCTCTAGCAGAAAAATGCTTGCGAATTTTGTAGAGTACAAAATTGAAGATTTTGGTGTACTTGCCAAAGAAATGCTTTTTATAGAAAAAATAAAGTTATTTGCCATTCCATGCAAAACGAATTGAAATATCGGTCGAGGACCCCATTAAGCTTATGACACACCAAATGTCCAGCGAAAAAAAACACGTGTACCATAAACTTCTGAATAGCTTGTATGGATAGCCCTATATGGAACTTAGAAAATTACGTTTTCGGTTTTTCAATTTTTCAAAAACTGGGCTTAGGAGGCGTGGTCAAATATTGGAAAAATGGTCAAATTTGTGGCGAGTTGCCTTGATTAAATATTTATAACATTAAAACGAAATGCACCACAATCTTAAAAATTTGCATTCGTATATAGTTTCGTATGGGCTATCGAATAAAATTTTTTTTCAAAAAAAATTTTCAGAACCCGTTCCGAAATTTTCCGTTTTTTAAAAAAGTCAATTTATCAAAAATCCGGTCACTTTTTTTTTCGTTTTTTTAATTTTTTTTTTTAAAGTTTAGATGTTTGTCCATCCACACAAAAAAAATCAGAAATGTATTTTTCGCTTTTTTCCAGAAAATCGCATTTGAATTTTAAATTTCATAACAATTTAGTAATTTGCTTGTATTTTCTTGTGTCAACAGAGCGTATGACGAATATTTATGCAATTAATATTACTCATTCGCATCTTTAAAACAAAGAAATACAAGCAAATAACAAAATTGTTATGAAATTTAAAGTTCAAATGCGATTTTCTCGAAAAAAAAGATGAACGTGTTTCTAATTTTTTTTGTGTGGATGGACAAACATCTAAACTTTTAAAAAAATACATAAAAAAGAAAAAAAAAGTGGCCGGAATTTTGATAAATTGACTTTTTTAAAAAATGGAAAATTTCAGAACGGGTTCTGAAAATTTTCCAAAAAAAAAAAATTTAATGGATAGCCCATACAAAACAATATAAGAACGTAAATTTTTGACATTGTGGTGCATTCCGTTTTAATGTGATAAATATTTAATTAAGGAAACTCGCCACAAATTTTACCATTTTTCCAATATTTGACCACGCCTCCTAAGCCCAGTTTTTGAAAATTTGAAAAACCAAAAACGCAATTTTCTTAGTTACATATAGGGCTATCCAAACAACCTATTCAGAAATTTACGAGACACATGTTTTTCTGTAGCGGGACATTTGGTGTGGAATGCCTCATATATGCCAAACTTCAGGAGCCTCTGAAAAGTCTTTCAAGGTTAGCGTGTTTTCTACGGACGGAAAGACAAACAGACGGACGGACGGTCATCGCTAGATCGACTTCAAATCGATCGAGGATCATGAATATATATACTTAATGGGACCTAGACCAATATTTCGATGTGTTACAAACGGAATGACAAACTTATATATACCCCCTATCACTAGAGTGGAGGTTATGAAAAAATAATTTTTGATAAAAAAAAATTTTGATACAAAAAAAAGTTTGATGAAAAAAAATTTATGAAAAAAAAAAAATTTTTAAAAAAATTGATGAAAAAAAAAAATTTGAAAAAATAATTATGTTACGTTTTATTCACCATCTGGTGAAAAACCTTTTTGGTTTTAAGAAAATGAAAAAAATAATTCTTTTTTCTTTTTTGTTAGCTTAGTCAAACTGAGGTGGAGTCCTGAATCATTTTTAAAATTAGACACCAGCTTAAAAACATTATCATTTAAAAAAATCGGAAAATGTACCTTTTGAAAATTTTAGTGTGGTACTTTTTCTATCTCCTTAAATAATGGTTCTAGAGACTTGAAATTAGGAATCTCTTGAAATAATGGTCGTAGAACTTAAAATTTACAATGTTGGATCCTCCGGAAAAAAAAAACTTTCTAAGAAAAGTAATATTGGAAATATAAATCTAAGGGGAGCAAACAGAGCAAACAAGTAGAAAAGTTAAATTCGACTTTGCCGAATCTATGAATACCCTCCACAATGCCCTTTTTAAGTGATAGTTAATTTTCTAACGTGAAAAAATAAAATTTTTGGTTTAAAATATTTTATTTTGTGTAAAATAACTTTTTTTTTTGTAATTTTTTAAAAAAAAAAAAAATAATTTACTATTTTTTTTTTTTAGTGTAAAATTTTTTGGAGTGTAAAATTTTTTTTGAGTGCAAAATTTTTTTTGAGTGTATTTTTTTTTTTTTGTTTTAGTGTAAAAATATTTTTGAGTGACAAAAATACCTTGTAAAATATTTTTGTGACTTACAAATGTTTTTAAAACATGTTTAACGGGTTTTCAACACGTGCATTTAAGGTGAAACTAATCTGAAAATTACGGTATTTGCTAATAACTTTTGAACCACTGAACCCATTTGGCTGGAATTTAAAACGAACCGGACCAGAGGAACGGCAAATATATATGCCACACTTCAGCACCCTCAGAATTGCCGTTCGAAAGTTACCGTGTGTTTTATCGCGTAAATTCCAGAAAAACCCTTGCCGAAATTCACTCATTTGCTTATAACTTTTGAACCACTGAACCGATTTCCCTGGCTTACAATACCAACATATATGCTAAACTTCAGGATTCGATTTGATTCGTTCAACTGTTGACGAGTGTGGACGTGTTTTATTTTAACTCCGTGCTATAAATTGAATTACTAAAATTGTTCGTAATAGGTTTGTTCGTAATAGGTATTTTTGTGATATTTTCATTACCACATCAAGGAAAATGAAAATATGGACACAAATGATACCGATTTAGTTCGAGGCTCTGCCTCACCGACTGGTGCTGGTCCTAGCACTGGTCTTAGGGTTGCGACCTTGAAGTCCGGCCTTGATTCTGGTAGGGGTGCTCAGCCTAATATTGGTGGTAAAAAGAAAAAGAAACTTAAGCCATCAAAGGTCAGGCACAACCAGAGAAGGCTTTGTTTGAAAATAATTAACAGACTAAGCCAACTCGATGGAACGAAGCTCTCCGAACGTGAGAGGGCGTCGCTATCATGGGCGAAAGGAGTCATTGAAGAACAGGACAAACTTTCGGCAATGCGCGCATCTGACAAACAGAGCGCTGTTTCGGCCTCGTCATCGAAGTCTGGTAAAAGGTTACGCTCGCCCGACGAGAAACCTTTACCTAAAAGATCTAAGGTGACCGGCAACGTCTGGACTCAGTCTTTTAGTGAAGTGGTGAAAGGTAACTTCGTTAGGGCTGTGATAAACAGGCAAAATGGGGATTGTAGTATTCCAAGGGACAAGTGGAGTTTAGTTGAAACTAAACTAAATGAAATCTACTATAGGCTTCTTGAGAGTATGCCTGATTTTCTCCCTACTACTGTCAACGCAGGTTGGTATCAGGGGCGAGTAAAACTCGTTGCTTTTGGAAACGAAAGATCCGCAGCCGTGTTTAAGGTTGCCATTAGCCAAGTGGGAGAGTTATGGCCTGGAGCCAGACTGGACGTTGTGGAAAAACATGATATCCCCTCGCAACCCAGAGCTCATGCATGGATCCCAATGGCTACAAGTGACACTGCGGTGATTCTAAAGATGATAAAAGTCTGCAATCCTGACCTTCCAACTCAGAATTGGCAAATTGCCAGATTGGGTGAGATGGAGGGCGCTCGTCGTCAAGCAGTGGTCTTGGTTAATGAGGAATCGCTTCCGCTTTTAGCCAGGACTGACGGCATTATTAGATTTGGCTTTTTTCATATAAGAGTCAATGTCTACAAGGGCGACCAGAAGCCTATTTTGGAAGCAGACAAGCCAGTGGCAGAGTCGGCTGGGGAGGAGAATCTGGAAAAGGTTGATATTCAGCTGACCGATTCTAGGCTGATGGGAGATGCATCTGGCATTTTCGAAACCGAATCTGGTAACGAATGCGACCTCTGTGATGGCATGGAGGATAAAGCTGATGCCACTATGGGTGACATTCAGGACGAGGCCCATGCAGTGAGGAATTCGGAGAGTTCTGTTGCCTCTGATTCAGAACAGATGGGACACATATCTGGCTTATTCGAAACCGAATCTGGGGACGAATGCGACCTCTATGATAACACGGAGGATGAAGCCAATAACACGGTGGTGGAAAGGATGGTGGAAAAAAAGCAAGATGTTGCGGTTCCTACAAATAAACCTCCATCACTGTAAGGCAGCCTCAGCTGCACTATTGCTGCGCCTGACGACAGGAGCAGTTGACTTGGTTTTTATCCAAGAGCCCTGGGTGCGGGGTGGCAGGGTTTGCGGATTGAAGACCCCTGGGTTTAAGTTGATGGTTGCCAAAGGTGAGGGCTCACCAAGAGCCTGCATCTTGGCGAAAAATGGCTTAAATATATTCTTTTTATCAACTTTTAGTGATATGGATGTTACAGCGGCTAGCTTAGAGCTTCATGGCAAATCTATTTGGCTCGCCTCTGCGTATTTTCCTAATCCGGGGCCAATACCCCCGGAGAAGGTTGGCGGTCTGATTCGGGAGTCTGAATCTAGGGGACACCAGTTACTAGTGTGCTGTGATGCTAATGCACATCATTCGATATGGGGTAGTACAGACACAAATGATAGAGGCGAATCACTTTTGGAGTTTTTGTTAAGCACTAACCTGTATATTTGTAACAAGGGTAGTGAACCAACTTTCGTTACAAGTACGCGGCAAGAGGTTCTTGACGTAACACTTGTATCAGATACATTGTCTGACAGAATTGATGACTGGAGAGTTTTGGAAGAGCATTCTTTCTCAGATCATCGCTACATTGAGTTTTTACTTAGGGAGCGTGCCCCGGTTGAGACAGTCTCTAGAAATCTGAGAAGAACAAACTGGGTGAAATATAGGGAGACTTTTTCTTTGCTTTTGGATGAAGTACCCCTATCTGAACCGCATAGTTTAGCGGAAATTGACTGTCTGGTTGACCATATAACAAATGTTTGTAATAGGTGCCTGGATGCGTCTTGCCCTTCTGCAAAGCCTAGAGGGAAAAAAAAGCCACCTTGGTGGTCAAATGAGTTGCAGACGAGCAGAGATTCCTGCAGAAAGCTCTTTAATAAGGCTAAATTTTCAAGAGCGGACGAGGACTGGTCTGCATACAGGCTGCAACTTAAGAGTTATAAAAAGATGATCAGAAATGCAAAATGTGATTCTTGGAAAAACTTCTGTGGAAACATAGAAGACGTTTCTGAGGCATCCAGGCTGCGCAAGGTTCTGGCTTCTTCTCCTTGCACCCTAGGATACCTGAAAGATCCTAATGGGGTGTGGTCTTCCTCCAGTGGAGAGTCGCTGGATCTCCTTTTAAACACGCATTTTCCGGGCAATTCCATGACGCCGTTTCAAGCTTTGGAACGTTCTGACGCCCAAGCATCTGAAATTGCTTCGGAAATAATAAATATGCCAACATTAATCTGGGCGATAAAAAGCTTCAGGCCCTATAAATCCCCGGGACCTGATGGTATAATCCCGGCTGAGTTGCAGCAAGTGTTGGACTATATAGCCCCGTTGCTGTATAATCTATACACAGCATGCATCAACTGGTCGTATATTCCTTTAAAATGGAGGGATACCAGAGTCGTATTTATCCCGAAGGCTGGGAAAAGTTCCCACACAGCTCCGAAGGATTTCAGACCAATTAGTCTGTCTTCTTTTTTGTTAAAGACAATGGAACGAATGATAGACTCATATTTGCGTAGAGTGATTGACCCGAGGTTGCTTTCGACAAAGCAACATGCATACAGCAAGGGACGATCAACGGAAACAGCTCTTCATGAGCTCGTTGGTACCATCGAGAGATCGCTTTCGGTAAAGGAGTACACTATGGTGGCCTTTCTTGATATTGAGGGGGCTTTTAATAATGTCATTCCAGAATCGATAATATTGGCATTGTCTGGTCTGGGAGTAAAGCGTGAAATCGTTTTAATGGTGGAAAACCTACTTGCCAATAGACGTATAACGTCTGAATTGGGAGCGTCCGTCATATCTCGATTTGTCAATAGGGGCACACCACAAGGAGGTGTTCTTTCGCCGCTTCTTTGGAACCTGGCACTGAATTCAATGCTACTATCTCTAGAAGCACGTGGTTGTCATGTTATCGCATATGCTGACGATGTCGCGATAGCGGTAAAGGGGAAGCATCTGCCAACATTGCGGGACATTCTTCAGGGTTCTCTGAAAGATCTGTCTAAATGGGCAAGAGACTGTGGTCTAGGAGTTAATCCCAGTAAAACAGAGCTTGTTTTGTTTACAAGGAAAAATAAGATTCCTGCTTTTGATCCTATTTCTCTGGACGGTACTGAAATCACCTTCTCAGATGGAGCCAAGTATCTTGGAGTATTTCTAGATAGGAAGCTGAATTTCAGGCGTAATATTGAGGAACGGGTGAGAAAAGCAACGATTGCTTTGTATTCCTGTAAAAGGGCCATTGGAAAACGATGGGGTTTTAGCCCTCAAGTCGTTCATTGGATCTATACAGCAGTGGTGCGTCCAATTTTGCTGTATGGAATCATTGTCTGGTGGCCTGCTTTGGAAACAAAAGCGAACTTTGTTTTTATCACGAAGGTACAGAGAATGGCGTCAATGTGCATCACTGGTGCTCTTCGTACTACACCTACGGCTGCATTAGAAATCCTCCTTCACCTGATACCCTTGGACATATTGGGTAGGCAGTATGCGGCTGCGTCGGCAATTCGACTTAATAGCACGCTGCAATGGAGGAGCAGTGATTGTGGCCATAGCGCGATCTTGAAAAAGATAACAATACCACAAAATGTGGACTGTGCTCCCTCTTTGAGCCTCTTTGAGCGACACTTTACCACTATGATACCATCCAGGGAGTCTTGGATGGGGGATACTCCGGGTAGTGGAGCTACCATAAATTTTTACACAGATGGATCGAGGCTGCACGAACAAGTGGGCTTTGGGGTCTATTCGGAAGAGCTTGGATTGAGCCTGGCTCGTAGATTGCCAGATCATTGCAGTGTTTACCAGGCAGAGATGCTGGCAATAAAGGAAGTGGCTGACTGGTTGAGCTGCAATGTCTTGTCTACAACCGCAGTCAACATCTATACTGACAGTCAAGCCGCGGTCAAGTCCCTGGATTCAATGTTTCTGAAAACAAGATCTGCCCTTAACTGCCGCACGTCTTTAAATGAGATGGCCAAGCAGTTTAACATACGACTCATATGGGTCCCAGGGCACAGAGACATTCCAGGGAATTGCAAAGCCGATGAGCTTGCAAGACTAGGAACTACCTTACAGGTTCCAACAGAATTGGAATGTGTTGGTATGCCTCTAGAAACTTGCAAGCAAAACCTACGGCTTTGTTCTGCGACGGAGACTAATCAAAGATGGGCAAATGGATGGACGTGTGAGACAACACGACTGATTTGGCCTTCTCTTAATCAGGGGCGCACAAGTGAGCTGATATCGCTTCCAAGAGGAGAGATTTCGACGGTGGTTTCTATAATTACCGGACACTGTCTTATAGGGAAGCACGCAGAGCGGTTAAATGTGCCGTCGAATGACTTTTGCCGAAGTTGCATGGATGAAGAGGAGTTGGAAACTATCGAACACTTTATTTGCCATTGCCCGGCACTTTCTGGTCAGCGACTTGCTTCACTGGGATCTAGGGAGCTGTACGATCTTTCTGATTTGTCGGATGTCAAAATACAACATCTAAGGAGTTTCATAAGAAGCTCAAACTGGTTTAACGACAGGGACTAGTAGGGAAACCTATTACGATCCCGTGGTATCACAATGGACCTCAGAGTCTACGTGTGTTGACGTAAAACGTCAGCAGCCACTTACAACCTAACCTAACTTCAGGAGACACCGTAAAGTCTTTCAAAAGTTAGCGTGTTTTCAACAGACAGACGGACGGACGGACGGACATCGCTAGATCGTCTTAAAATCGATCGAGGATCATGAATATATATACTTTATGGTGTCCTAGACCAATATTTCGAGGTGTTACAAACGGAATGACAAACTTATATATACCCTCTATCACTAGAGTGGAGGGTATAAAAAGGGTTCTTTGGTACGGTGGTCTATCTCCTGAAATACTCGGTCTAGAAACCGATTCTCCAGCTAAAAAAAAAATACGGGAAAATTACTTTTTGACTATTTCAGTTTGGTACGTTTTCAATCTCCTTAAATAATGGTTATAGAGACTTGAAATTTGGACTTTACTCTTTTTGATTCTAAAAGAGTAAAAAAAGTTTAATTTAGTACTTTTTGTATCTCTTGAAATAATGATATGAATGAATAATACATTCGGAAAAAGTACCTTTCGGAAATTTTGGTCTGGTTTTTTTTCTATCCCCTTGAATAATGATTCTAGAGACTTAAAATTTGGAATGTAGAATCATACAGCGGAAAACACTCGACAAAAGAGCTTTTTGAAATTTAAAATTCTTTGGGGCAAAAAAGTATAGTTTGTTACTTTTTCGATCTACTGAAATAGTACTCAAACAAATTTGATATTTTAAGTGTGGGATCTTCGAGAGAAAAAAAAAAAATTTAAAAAAATCACTTAGAAAATTCTGAATTTTAGTGGGTAAAGAGGAGTATAAACTGTATTTCGGCACTTTTCGATCCTATAAAACTGAAATTTTGAATCTAGGAAATAACATTCTTAAAGAAGTAGATTCTAAGGTGCAAAAAGAGGATGAAAATTGGTAGTTTTTTTTAAAACTGGCAAACCAATGAGCCCAGAATACCAAAATTTTACATGGAGAATTCTCCAGCCAAATTAAAATTAAAGAAAATGCTGTAAATTTTGTTTTAAACATCTGAGACACTTTCTGTAACAAAAATGTCTCTCAATCTATGACTTTTTCTTAGAGACCATAACAGTTATGAGGTTTATTGAAAAAAATCAAATTTAACTTTAAAAATTAAAAATAACAGTTTGAAATGATTTATATAAATATCTGTTCAAAATAACAGAAATAAAAAAAAATTATTTCTTATAACTGTTAATAAAAACTCTTTGAGCCTTAAAAAACTCGAGTTATTAAAATAAAACAACAATAAACGCATGCAGAAGAATTCTATTGATAGCTAATACTTCAATCATTGATTTAAAGATATAAACTTTGATTGATTTTTTTAAAAATAACTGTTATAACAGTTATTTACTCAAATAAATATAAAATAAAAGTTATTTTAGATTGTTTGAACAAAAAGTTTTTAATAACTGTTATTTTTTACTGTTATTGAAAAAATCAAAAAAATAAATGTTATTCCAAATTTTAACACGGGACATCTTTAGAAGTCTTTTCATATATAAAATACTAAGTTTGGACAACATTCGTTTCATGATTTTTTTAAAACAAAAAGACACATATAACTGTTATATTTGGTCTCTGCTTTTTCTATAAAAAAATCCAGAATTTATGAAATTCTTTACATTTTCCATACGAAATAAACATTCAAGCCCCTTTAGTATAGACCATCATCATACCACCCTGTCTTATCAAGTACCACCCTATTCAACAAATGGATGAATTGGTTAAAGCAAAATCTTTAATAAAGTTTAAATCATGCGTAATAGGTCCTATATTTTTTTTGTAGTTCATGTTAAATTGTTGTTATTGTTGTTTACTACCTTTAAAAGAAAGACTTTTTAGTTATGGTTTAATAAGTTTAAGCCAAGGTTAAATTAAAGATTGCAACAAGAAAAAAAAAACATTGCAGCAATCTAAAGCTACAGCAACAACCAAAAAGGGGGCGCTGCCACCCAATTCTTACTGCTTGCTATGTATGTATTGTTGCATTAACACACAGTAGATGAATAAGAAGAAAACCTTACCAAATTGCTTAACAAGACTTTTAGTTAAGGTTTTTTGGTTTTTTTTAAATGGGTCTTGTGTCCATGGTCTACAAAGCAAAAAAAAAGGTATTAAAGAAAAAGTTAAGACCAGCCTACCTTGTTAAGCGCTAAAACGCGTTTACAAGCGCGTGTGCAATAGTGTTTTCTTAATATAATTTTTTTTTTTATATTTTCAAGATTTAGTTTAAAACTGCAACCGTTACTTATTGCCTGTTTTTGCGGTTGATGTTTTGTTTTTATTTTTTGTAATACAGAGTTAAAAATGTATTTATAACAAGATATGATAACAACAAAAAAAAAATATTTTTACAGCACGTAAACCTTAACGCTTACTACTGTTAAGCCACTTGATTTGGCCGTTTTGCCAAAGCTATAGTTCCACCTCAATCTTCTTTTGCAAAAAATAATCATGAATTAAATCAACCGCATTGGATTAAATGCCTTTTAACATTACAGCGTTTTACAGACACAAAAACAAAAAAAAAAACAAAAATCTGATTAAGAATATTTCAATTAGTACCACTCACAAGACATGTAATTGTCTTTTCGTAAAAAAAAAAACAGGCAAAAGCAGATCTTTTCGATCATTTTAATAATGTAATGTATGATGATCATACACATGTGAGAGCATAATGAAATGCCTATCTAAGGCCCTGCTCAGATTTTTTTAAGAAAATATTTTGCCGAGGTTTTCTCTGATTACCTCTCTCTATACCAATGGTTCCCAACCTTTGATTCTCGCCCCACTGGGGTGCAATTTGAAGGTTCCAGGGGGGCATCGAGCTAATTTTCAAGATTTTTCTTAGTAAAATTAACCACAAAAACTATTTTTTTTAACAAAATTAACTGCAAAAATCTTGTTAATTGTTAAAATTTTTTACTAAAAACTTAGTATAAATGCTTATTTTACAAAAACTTTGCTAAACCAGTAGTAATTTTTCATTAGAAACAAAAATTAGAAAATTTATTAAATTTTTCTTTAGTGCAGGGGGGACATGTCCGGACAAGGCAATTTTTTTAAGTTAAAAGTGAGGTGTGACGTAAAAAAGGTTGGGAACCATTGCTCTATACTTTTATGAAAAACTAGTTTGTCTGCCGGAATAGATTTGGATTTGTGTTCCCATTTATGAAATTCTCCATTACCGAATCCTTATTTAATTTAATTGTAAGTCCTTCGCAAAAACCGTTTAAAATGATTTTAACAATAAAATTAAAATACCCCTATTAAGGCTGTAATTTTATTCGTTATGATAAAACATTTTCTTGAAATCTTTAAAACCTATGAAACCGTGAAATATGTTTACCAGTTTAGGAAATCGAAAAAGTACTAAAGTACAATGTTTATCCGGTTTTGCTGCCTTTAAAGAAACTCCTTAAATTTTCCTTCAAGAATGTTTTGTTTCAATGGAGGATTCAACATTCCAAAGATAACGTTTCTATGATTTCTATTTAAGAAGATGACATGTCTAGTGACTTGTCACTGGACATGTTACTTAGGAACACAACCCGTGCCGGTTTATTAGTGAAATGTCACAGAACACATCACAGCTTTACCCACCTTTTTTCGGAACTTAGGAATTTAGTAAAAAAAAAATCCTAAAAGGATTTTTAATGAATTTGTTTGCTCCAAAAGGCAAAAAAATGCCTTCGAATTTTGCACATTAGCCCAAAACATTAAATCATGCACAGAAAAAAAAAATATTTGAGTAAATTTTTAATACTATTGAGTAAAAAATTACTCAATTTTGCACCAGTAAACGATTTAATAGTATTGAGTAAATGTTTAATAAAAATTTATTAAATGTTTGAAAAAAAATTTGAGTAAATTTTTAATTGACACAATTAAAAATTTACTCAAAATTTATCTATTTATTTTTTTTAAAAGTTTAAAAAAGTTTTAAATTTTTTTACAAAAAAAAACAAAAAACTTGTTTTTTCAAACTCTACCAAACATATTTATGTCTCAAAAACATAGGAAAATTTTATAAAGACGATTACAAACTTTCATATACATACACAAAAAACTATAAACTAAACGAGAATTCAAAAAACTATGAGAGTTAAAAAAAAAATAAAAAAAACTATTAAATTTTTATTAAAATATTTACTTAAATTGTTTTTAAAATTTTTGAGTAAATTTTTAAAAAATTACTCAATTTTTGTTTTTAAATTTAAACAAGTGATTACTCAAATTTGTTTCCTTTATATTTTTTTCTGTGTGGTAATGTTTTGCTGAAGATTTGGGTATACTAAAAAAAAAAATATTGATGAAAAAAAAAATTAAAAAAAAAAACTTTCGATAAAAAATTTTTTGATGAAAGCTGGGCGCATTAAGCAAGTTTTTTGTCAAACCAGTTACATGGATTGGAGCGTTGTCTTGGTGGAATGTCCAATTATCTCCACACGGTTTGGTAGAAAAGTCGATAAAATGTTCCCGAACAAGTAAAATTATATTGTTACATTATTTTTAGTATGGGCAAATCATATTCGGAACCGTCCTCTTCATCCAAATGCACCCCATACCATAACGGATTCGCAACCGTGATTTTGCAAATAGCACGTTTGGCGCGGCTGTCTTAAATCTCACCAATATTGGTGTTGACGATCATTGCCATCTAAATTAAACTTTTTTTATCACTAAATAAGACGAAAAAAAGTTAAATTTAGACGGCGCTGATGGTCACCACTTCTCTTGCAGAGATTTAACACATTTCCGCCAAACGTGCAATTTTCGAAAGCACAGTTTCGAATCCGTCATGGAATAAGATGCATTTGGATCATGAAGAAGGGTTTGAATATGATTTGTTTCCAATAAAAATAGTGCAAAAATATATTTTTACTTGTTGGGGACCATTTAATAGACTTTGCTACCGAACTGTATGGAGATAATTGGACATTCTCACAAGATAACGCTCAAATCCATGTCACTCGTTTGACAAAAAACTTCCTATATGCGCACAACATACCAGTATTGAAGAAGTCAGCCATTAGTCCCGACCTTCACCCAATTAAATTCCTCTTTATGACCTTTTATGCCAAGGTCATTTCAAAGTCAAAGCCGTACAAGACCATTAAAGGACTTTAACTTTTAAATACTGACAAAACGGGGGACAAGGGGTATTGGTACATTAAAAACCTTGGCGGGTTTTATGCCTCCTAGGCTTAAAAAAGTTTAAATACACAAGGCGAACACAAATTTTCACAAAATACTTAATTACATTGCAAATCAAAAAGAATATATAGGAATTTTCTTCTATGCACATATAATTATTTTCTATAGAAAATATATGAAGTATTTCCTTTTTCGTTATTTTCAGTTTTAAAAAATAAGGTATAAAATTAAAATGTTTATGATTTTAATGCTTATATATAAACATAATAAAATATTAACCAAACATAAAAAAATAATTTATTTTCTTTCCTATAACTCAATATAAAAAAATGCACATATAATTATTTGTCTTAGGTATTTAATACTTTACTAAAAGTTTACTCAATACTATTAATTGAGTAATATTTTACTCAATAGTATTAAAAATTTACTCAAATATTTTTTTTATTTTTTTTTTATTTAGGAAGCAAAAAATCTAGTAAAGTTACGAAACCTCCTTGTAAGTTTTATTGCGTCAAAAAAATTGTAAATTTACAATTTTATTTGTAAAAATCTTGTAAAATTACAAAATTATTGGTAAAAAGCTTGCAAAATTACAAGGAATTCTTATCAAATGGAAGGTAGCAAAAAATAAAAGTTAGGTTAGGTTAAGAGGTTGACATTATGTCCACAAGACCAGATCCTGATCCATAGTGATATCTCGGGAAAAGGGGGTGTTGGGTTGGGGGGGGGGGGGGCGGTGTTGAGCTTCTTCGAACATTAGTTCAAGTTCTTCCGTCTTCCTGTCCCATAGCATGACGATTTAAGTCCACATATGAGGCATTCCACACCAAATGTCCAGCAAAAAAAAAAACATGTGTACCGTAAACTTCTGAATAAGTTGTATGGATAGCCCTATATGGAACTTAGAAAATTGCGTCTTTGGTTTTTCAATTTTTCAAAAACTGGGCTTAGTAGGCGTGGTCAAATATTGGAAAAATGTTCAAATTTGTGGCGAGTTGCCTTGATTAAATATTTATCACATTAAAACGGAATGCACTACAATCTTTTTTGTAAGGGCTATCGATTATTTTTTATTTTTTGGAAAATTTTTAGAACCCGTTCTGAAATTTTCCATTTTTTAAAAAAGTCAATTTATCAAAAATCCGGCCACTTTTTTTTTTTTTTTTTTTAAGTTTGACCATTTTTCTAATATTTGACCACGCCTCCTAAGCCCAGTTTTTGAAAATTTGAAAAAACAAAAACGCAATTTTCTTAGTTCCATATAGGGCTATCCAAACAACCTATTCAGAAATTTACGGGACACATGTTTTTCTGTAGTGGGACATTTGGTGTGGAATGCCTCATATGAGCTTCATCAAATTTACTCAGCCTAATGTATTTTAGCATCTTCACGGGCTTATCCCTTTAAGTTCCTCCATATTCTGAAACAAATAACAGCCAAAACAATTAAATCGAGTGCGAGATAGTGCAGGGCACTGACAAAGATAATGGAATGAATCTTCCACTATCTCCTCGTCCCCGAACCATCGGCATAAGTCATCTTCAATTAATTTCAACATTTTGAAATAACCCTTCAAGCCAGTATAGCCTGTAATTAGACCTACATACTTCCTTAGATCTCCTTTTGTCATATGAAGAAGCGAGTCCACAGAGCCTTTGTTTGAATAAAGTCATGTCTGCTTTCCCATTTTGAATCTTCTTGGCGTTCAAAAGGTCTTCTTAATCTCCATATAAATAGCATCCAGGCCCGGGTGCACAAAATTAAAAGTTACAAATTTTTCTTCTTATTTTACAAGTTTTTTTTAGTGTAGTCCTTAGCTTATATAGTCAAACTAGGGTAGACACAAGCATAAAAACATTATCATGTTTAAATTGCCAATTATTTTTGTAAAAGGGACTTAGAATTTTTTCAAAACTTTTCGAAACTTAGAAATTATTTCTTTGCTTTAAAATACTTGAAATTATTTCTTTGCTTAAAAAACCGCAAATCAAAATTCCAAAAAAAATTTAAAAATATTCTGGAGTCCAGAATCTGAACTTGAAAAATTTATGGAAAATTTTTTTCTAAAATCATTTTTGATGAAATTTTTTATTACAAAAGTCAGAAAAATGTGTCTGTGACATATAAAATTTTGTTCCGGACAGAAAATAAGAAAAGAACCAACGTTTGTAACTTACTGTAATCGAGACATACAAAGAGTACTTTTTCAGAATGTTTGAGAATCCTAAGTTCCAAATTTCAAATTTGTAGGGCCATTATTTCAGGAACTACAAAATTTGAAGTTTCTACACCATTTCCAATTTTTATTTAGAAAATACAAATTTTATTTCAAAAAATACAAATTATATTTCAGAATTTTCCAATTATATTTCATAAATTTCCATTTATAATTTAAAAATTTTCAATTATATTTAAAAAATTTTTAAATATAATTCAAAAATTTCCAATACTAGTTCATAAATTTTCATTTACAATTAAAAAAGTTCCAATTATATTTCAAAAATGTCCATTCATATGTTAGAAATTTCCATTTATATTTCAGAAATTCAGAAATGAAGATAATTATCTTTCAGAAATTTCCATTTATATTATAGAATTTTCCATTTATATTTCAGAAATTTCTATTTACGTTTCAGAAATTTCCAACTGTATTTTAGATATTTTCACTTATATTTCCAAATTTTTTAAATGTCCTTTACGGAGCTTTAAAAAATGGTTTGTTTCTCAATATTGTAAATGGATCCGCCTTAAAGGTTGAAGATAGATAGTAGGTGTGTTCTGATAAGATAATTGGGGTGGTAAAAATATTGAGGGTCGGTTTTACAATTGACTCCTCTGTGAGCACCATTGGTTAGTTAAAGCGGTTGGAGCAGTTTATAAAAATGTCATCTTTGTATGGGCGCACCCTTAGGGATTGGACCCAATGCTTAGGTGTACTTGGAAAAAATGTTATGGTGAAAACATTAATAAAGGTCGGGGTCTAGGGGCAACTGCGAGGCAGTTGTGTTCCCAAGAGCTGTTCAGCTTTACTGTAACTACATTTTTACCAAATACTGTAATGAAAAAAAAAAAAAAAACAGGAGTCCCTGTTAGTTATTCTGAAAAAAATTAAAAAAAACAGTATTTTTTCTATATTTTCTCAAAAATGCAGTTAGGCGGTAGCACAAAGTTTGATTAAGCTCTTTGGCATGAGCTGATGGCACCATATTTTGTGGTTTTCACTGCTTTTGAGAATCTTTTGAGGCCTATAAAATGAAATTGGTCACCAAACTGGAAAATCCGAGTACAGGGTTGTACTACCTTTTGGTAGTAGAATCGAACCTATATAAGTAGTAAAATTTTTGTGATTTTCAAAGTCCTTATTTGTTGCATAGTGTTACCAGACCATTTCAGAAAATGCAGAAACTGGTTGAAAAGAAATGTTCATGTCTCATAGTCATGTTCCTGAAAACAAGATCTGTTTTTACGGCCCTCCCTTCTTTAAATGAAATGGCAAATCAGTTTGACATTCGACTTACATGGGTCCCAGGCAAATGGGCTACTTTAATTCAATTTGGCCCCTTATATTTAAAGTTGGGTCATCTCAGAATACAAAGTTAAAAACAATGTAGTGTTAAGTCTATATAATTTATTTTCAACTTCTCCAACATTAGCTAGCTGCTTTAAAGAGAATTCTGGATTTTTTAAAGCTGGATATTTTGGATTTCATAAAATGTCTATATTGTTTTTTAACAAAAATACTATTTTTTTGTTAATAACCGCTTTTTATGCATTCATCAATAAAATTTCCAATATTACGCAAAACCATTTTCCTGGTTTATCAATATTTTCTGAACACAACATTGACTTCATGTTATTAAAATTGATTGATTTTAATCTCTCTATATTATGATTGAATATTAATGAGTTTAAGGTAGCAGCAGCATTGTGAAAGTGTAAGCTCCAGATTTAAAACATTTATTTTTTTTTTCATTTTACAACAAGATAAAGCTATTAAATTTAAGTATTTAAATGAATTATTACTCATTTTAGTTGAAGTAACTAAAGAATTTAATAATTTATTACTTCTGATTGGGGAGGAGAAATTAATTTAATATGATATATTGTACATAGAGGAGGAATTGTAATTACCTACTTTGGAAATGTACTATATAAATTATAAATGCAGAATTATTTAATGCATTTACTTTGTTTTTACCAACATAAAGTTTAAGAGATAATAAGTTATGACTAGGGTTCGGACTTTTATGCAGTTAAAATCGCGTTTTATGCGCATAAAACATGCACTAAAAATATAAAAAAATTGCGCTAAGAATTTAAAAAATATGCACTTAATTTTTTTTTTTTTAAACATTAATTAATAATTAAAAATAAAATTAATAAGAAAAACAAAAAAGAACATAAAAATCGTAAAAATTAAGTCTTATAAACGAAAATAAGGCACAATAAACTAAAAAGTTTAAGCTCAAATAAAGTAAAACTTAAAATTATAAAAGTAAAAAATAATTTTTTTTTGAGTAAATTTGTGATACTATTGAGTAAAAAACTACACAATTTTGCACCAGTAAACGATTTAAAAGTATTTAGTAAACTTTTAATAAAAATTTATTAAATGTATACCAAAAATTTTTAGTAAATTTTTAATTGACACAATTAAAACTTTACTCAAAATTTTTCGTTTTTTTTTTAATAAAGTTTTTATTTGTGTCAAGTAAAAATTTACTCAAAATTTATCATTTTTTTTCAAAAAGATTAAAAAAGTTTCACATTTTTTTTTACAAAAAAAATATTTTTTTTAATATTTTACTACAAACATTTAAGACATTGAAAAACTTCATAAAGATGATTTCAAACTTTGATTTACATAAACAAAAAACTATATACTAAATGAGAATTGAAAAAAACAAAGAGAAAAAAAATAAAATTAAAAAAAAAAAATATAAAATTTTTATTAAATTATTTGCTCAAATTTTTTTTAAAAACTTTTAAGTAAATTTTAAATTGTGTCAGTTAAAAAATACGCCATTTCTTTTTTGTTGAAATTAAAACAAGTGATTACTCAATATTTTTTCCCCATATTTTCTTCTGTGTACTTTATCGCATACATTATAAAATAAAAAATATATACAGCAATGTAAAAATATCGTAAAATAAAAAAAATACACTTTTTTTTCAAAATATGCGACAAAGATATGTAATATCAGCACTATATGCAAAAATATGCATTAAAAGCAAAATATGCAAAAATATGCACTAACAAATCAATGCCATTTTACTGCAAATTTCTTGATTCGCAAAGATATTTAGTTTTTGTTGCTCTCAGACTGACGACAACAAATATGCATTTGCATAAAAATCCGAACCCTAGTTATGACATAATTTTTGGTTAAGTAATTAATACAGATTTTGTTCTTAATTAGATTATAAAATTTTTATCAGATCAAATAAAAATTAGATAAATAAAATTTTATAAACCTGATGTGATGGAAAAGATGTGATGGAAAAGTTTGGAGACCAGATTTGTGATCACTAAGTAGAACAATTATAATTAACTGCGTAAGGTCGCGTCCCAGTCGCATAAAGTTTTTCAGTAGTGTAATTCAACTATATTTTACTTTTATTTACTTTATGGATCCCTGGTTATTTTGAATGCGAGTCAATATTTTATTTCAGAAAACAAACAGATTTTGATAGAAAAATTTCGATATCGAATTTCGTGATTAGGGCCCGGAGTTTGTGCTACAGCTTATTTATATTTGGCAATAATGTATTTAATAGTCCGTTGAAGAGATTCTCTATGCCAAAAAAAGTTTTCCCTAGATTTAAAAAAAAAAATAAGGAAAAATACAGATTTTTTAAATATTTTCAGAATAACTTTTCGGGACTGTTTATTTTTTTACAATATTTAGCAACGGTAACGCTGAACAACTCTTGGGTATATAGGTAATGAAGTCCATTCTGTACATTAAAAATTGTTGTTTTTGGCTAACCAAATCCACAAAAAGCACCACAACTGCCCCGCAGTCGCCCCTACATGGATGATATGTTTGACAGACCCCCATTAATTTTTGCTACCTAATATTTTTTTCCAAACATACCTTAGCACTGTCTCCACAACCTAAGAGTATTCCATACAGAGATTACATTTTTATAAAACTGCTCCTACCGCTCTAAGTGTCCCAATGGTGCCGTTAGAGGAGTCAAATATATGACCGACCCTCAATATTTATTCTAACCTAACATTTTGTCAGAACATACCTTCCTCTATTTATACCCTACACCACACTGTGGTACAGGGTATAATGAGTTTGTGCTGATGTTTGTAACTACCCGAAATATTGGTCCTAGACCCACCTTTAAGATACCGATCGACTCAGAATCACTTTATGAGTCGATTTAGCGATGTCCGTCCGTTCGTCTGTCTGTCTGTCCATGTAAACGATGTAAACACGATACAGGTCGCAACTTTTAATCAATTGACTTGAAATTTGAAACTTAATCGTCTCTTGGCCCAAGGACGAAGCCTATTGAAATTGGAAAAAATCGGTCTATATTTAGACCTAGCCCCCATTCAAAGGTCCTCTTTAGTTTTGGCTCAAATGACTAATAGCCACATTTTAATAGATATATTTTCGAAATTTGGCAGGTAATCATGTTTCATCCACACAAATCATCATTCCGAATTTTTAAGAAATCGGACCAGTTCTTCTTGTAGCCCCGATACAAACCACCTTCCCGATTTTCACATAAATCTCTCAAGTTTCATGAAAAGAGAAAATATATAATTAAAATTCTGTTTGTGTATGTTAAACCCGTACTTTAATAACCTTATCAAATATGATTATCATCGGACCATTTTTGGACTTAGGTCCCATGTGAAAATTTCGCCCGATATTCAGTTAAAGCGGTTTATTGTCAACAAAAAGAAGTCTATCCCACTCAAATTTGATTAGTGAGTGTTTTTACACTTATTAAAGATTTGAAAAATATAAATCTAATAAGTCCATGTTTGAACTTGGGACCCATTTTCCGGGAAACTCTGGTGTAGGGCATTATATGGTCGGTCTTGACCGACTATAATTTTCTTACTTGTTAAACCTTAAAGTGTTTCCCAAACAATTTTTATATTTTTTTCCAAAAAGCTTGTTACGAAATTTTATGGGACCCTTTTAATGGTTAAAGATGAGGGTAGGCATGTTCGGAAAAAGCGTTGGGGTTAAAAAAATATAGATTGTCGTTCATTGACGATTGACTCCTCTTGAGGCACCCTTGGGAAAGTTAGAGCGATGGGATAAAATTTTATGAAAATTTAATTTTATATGGGAACCCCGTTAAGGAGTAGCGATAGGGAGTAGGTTTGAGGGCTAAAACTTATAGGGGTCGGTCTCATTTTTTACAACTCTAGGAAGAATCATCGGAACGGTAGTAGCTGGCTTCATAATGGGGGTCGGTTTAACATTTTATCCAACTAGGGGCTACCGCAAGGCAGTCAAAAACGACCATTTTTAAGGTACTGAGTGGACTTCATATATTAGAGTGCCTAAACTCGTCCAGATTTTGTTAGTATGTTCCCAAGACTTATTTAGCATTACTGATTCTACAATTTTGCCAAATATTCTAAGGGGGAAAAAATTAACAGTCTATGGACATTATTCTAAAAAAGTGAAAAATTGAATATTTTTTCGCTATATTTTTTCAAAAACGTCTAGAGAATCCATTGTCAAAAGTATTTTACAAATACAAAAGCCCAATTCTTAAGTAACAAAGAGAATTTAAATGACAAATCGCTAATGTTCAAACAAAAACATTAATACATATGGGCAAGGCCACGAAAAATGAAACCACATAGATTTTTTTTTCTGTCACAAAGCCCAAAATATTTTTTACATTTGAAATGTCAAATATGTATAGAATATGGCATCACTGTATGCCAGTCCAAAATTTGTGTCTGCTTTGACATTTTACATTCTTTTCATAAGTGGCACGTGCAAGGCGTAGTTGGAAAATATATCAATGTCGGCGAAAAAGTTAAATTTTGTTTTTATTTTTTTGTGCTTTAGACAGATTACTTTTTTTGGATAGAATATAAATCAAACTATTGATGAGCAAGCAAATTTGTGTACAAATCTTGGCTTTTGGACCAATTAGGGCTTAAAGTAATCAGCCGCAAATAAATGGTGACGTTACTGACAAATTTGTATAAAATGTTTTTTTATGCATTAACTAATTAGAAAAGAGGTTGGATGAGCTGATTTTTTTTAAGTTTTTTTGAAGTACTTTCATAATCAATGCTTAAATGAAGCATTATTTGCATATACCAGGGTATTTTTGCAAAATAAGATTGTGTGACGTTACTGACGGATTTTTTTATTTTTGTTTTTTTACTTTTTTGCTTAATAATTTGGTATTTAATTGCATCCTAAACTCTTCTACTATGATTTTTTCGCCGTGTAGGGTCCCTCTATGCTTAAATGAAGCATTATTTGCATATAGCAGGGTATTTTGGAAAAATAAGATTGTGTGACGTTACTGACGGATTTTTTTGTATCTTTGTTTTTTTACTTTTTTGCTTAATAATTTGGTATTTAATTGCATCTTAAAACTCCTCTACTATGATTTTTTCGCAACGTAGGGTCCCTCTATTAACCCAAGAAAAAAAAGACCCGAAAATCGTAACGAAATTCGTACGTGTGACGTTACTGACATTTTGCGTAACGTTACTGACACTGCTTTTATGTCATTTACTTGATTAAAACATAAAATATTAAGCCCACCTTTTGGATAAAAATCATCTTTCATCCTTCCTTTTTTGAAATACTGGGCAATAATAAACATGAACTCTTTCAATTCGCTAATTTTTACATAAACGTTCAGTTACCTCCAAACACACTTCCAAAATCCGGTGACGTTACTGACAGCTTAAAATGGTCATAACTTCACAACAAAACGAGATATTGTTGTGAAATTGTCTGCGTATGAAACAACAGTTATGACGAGAACTTTCATATGCCGCTCTCAAGTTGGGAGAAATAATTGTATTTTATAAAGATATTGACCAAAATATGTAAGCGAGCGTGACGTTACTGACGGTGGCCTTGCCCATATGCAACTTTACTCTCATTAATATTTAGAAGAAGAAAATTGTACAATCTCTTATTGTTAGTAAGATCACGATCGTAAAATAACACTGTGCTACAAAAATCACAAAATCGAATATACTTTTGAAATGAGGTAGTTAAGGTTGTAGGTCTCGTCGAAAAGATCACAAAAATGCCCATCAAACTTGCCAGACACCCACAAATTTTAAAGTTATTGTCAAAAAAATTGTTTTTTATGACTTTTCTCACTAAACCACGTGTTACGTAAACATTTTTCAACCGCTTTTCAATTTTTCAACTGTTTTGGATAGAAGAAGGATAGGGCTTTTAATGTGTGTGAATTGGTTTATACGTATAATAAAAGATATGTGTTGATTTTTCCAACAACATCAAATTTTTTGTTATTTTTTGAAAATTTTTTGAGTTTATCAATTTTTTTCTGCTATAGTTCGTTCAACAACATTTATATTTATAAACGTATTCTTAAAGAAAATTTTATTGTGAAAACGATGAGGTTTATGCCAAAAAAATCGGGTAATAATTGACAGAGTTGTGATAATTTTTCTAAAAAAGAAAATTAAGATTTTGCATGAAATTGCCGTCCGGATAACCCAAGCAAAAAAAAAAAACGAACATACTGAGAGGTCGCGTATCATTATTTTAAAGGTTTTTGGCCTCCTAAATTCGAATTTGACCTTGAAATCGCGCTATCTTATTAAGTTTTTGAGATATTAATTTTTGTTAAATGTCACCCCCCTTATGATTATCCAATGGTCAATACTATAAGCTAGTTGTTGTTGCAAATGCTCAAATATATGAGCATTTGCAAAAACAGCGACTGTAATTTTGTAATTTGTTATATTTTTTTAAATATATTTATTGAACTTTTTTACTTATTGTAATATTATTTTAATAATTAAAATACAAATGGCATAAAGATGACATTTTTTGTGACATGATGAAATATTGAAGAAAAGCTTCATTAATACGATGAAATTTATCATCAAAATTGATGACAGCAATTCATGAAACAATTTTATTTTATTTTATCAATATTATGAAGCGTTCTGATTCGGATAAGCAGAAGCTCATCTGCTCATGACGGTTAATCGACCGACTTCTGGCAGGATCTCCATTTGAAACCAGGTTTAATTATTTTGTCTGATTTTGATACCTTTATTTCTTAGGAACAATCACAGCGATTTTTTTATTTTCCCTTGTACTATTAACCTTTATACCATGAAATTTAAAATTTTTTGACATGTTAGAGAATTCTATTGTTAACGCTGTTTACAAGGTTAATATACAATCACTCCCTAAACAAAACACAGTTAGATATCGCGTTGTTTCAATTGAATTTTTGAACACCCACAGTGATGCTAGAACGCGCAGTATGAGACATACGGAAATCTCTATAGGAAACTCATTAGAATGCGATTCAAAGGATATTAAAGGACAAATATATAAACAAAAAAATTAAAATCAAACAATAAACACTGGACACGGGTCATTTATATTTTTATGTATAAACAAAATGACCAGAAATATAAGAATGAAAATATACGATTCTATTGAATTTGTCTATATTATTATTATGAAGAGACAATAAAACTCGTACCGCCACCCGAAGAGTGTTTTGCAAATACAAGAAGAAACATGGAAAATAAATTGAATTGTTTAACCACAGGATGTTTGTCAACTAAATTTAAAAAATGTATAGAAGACAATCCAACCAACCGAATATAAAATCAAAAGTGTGGCCAAAAATACTGATTACTATACGAAGGATAACGAAACATCTGTTTGTTGTTTTGGGTAAATATGCGGTTGCAAATATCACCATTTGTTAGAGATTTCTTTCTACTCTTAGAAACTGAAAAACCAGGTGTGTAATTTCAAACTAAAATACAAAAAAAAACATAATTTTAATGATTTTTGTTTCTGAATTTTCTTATTTCTCATTTGGCTAATGGTTTTGAATTTCTAATTTTTCTTAAGGGAATTGGCACAGCAAACCAACAAAAAAATCAATAAATTTTATTAACATTTTCTAGCAAAATCTGAGGGTACAAAGTCGTCATATTGTGGTTTTTAAGAATTCTAAGGCAATAAAATTCTAGCAAAAAGGTTAGAAGTGAAAACCATTGTTTTTGCATTTTGGAGTAATACAAGACTCCTTTAAAACAAATGTAAACTAATTTTTATTTTATTTTCATTACAATGTTAATGCAAGTATTTCTTAGCTGATGGGCACATGCCTGTCGTACGCATGCGTACATGCTGGCTGCCACTTCAAATAATCATATTAACTGCCATCCTGTACAGAAACTCTAATGACACAATACAGCTGCTGTAAGGCAAAGTGCAGACATACGCCAGCAAGTTGTTCAGCTCCACTTGGTATTAAAGGCGTAGTTTAGAGTTTTGTTGCTTTTTTTGAAATATGTCTGACCCGCATAAGGCGATCATCATAGTCTTCATTACCATGAATATGATGTTGGTTGGTACTGTTAATATTGAATATTTTTGGAGCCATCATTAAAAACAGTTTCACTTTTCAATTTTCTTTAAGCGTAAAATATTTAACCCAAAAAGAAACTGTTTTTAAATTAATACAAAAATTAAAATAAATATTAGGTTTTTAAACTGGTCAGGGCCCCGCCTAGACTAGTTTTGGTCCTTAGCGTTACTAAATTAAAAAAAAATATATCGAATAACTTTAAGTAACTCAAATATTGTTTCCATTAAACCTATTGTTCAACAACATTTTAATCGGGTCAACAACATGATTTGTTGACAAGACATCAATTAAAATTATTGCTTATATAAAAACACAATGCTCAGTGGTGGAGCCCTTAAAATAGGACACCTTTTGCATACAAAGGCTTTAAGTGTTTGCCAATTTGTTGTATATTATCCGATCCTGGTCCAGTTTTTCGGGAACAGGTTGGTCACCTAACGTCCGATTTTTAAAATTTAGCCCAATATTTTGAAAAAAAAAAATTAATTTTGTATGGGAGCCCCCTTAGGAAGTGAGGAAAGGGGGTATATATGTTCTGAGAAAATGTTGGGGGGAAAACTAATGGGGGTCGGCCATACATTTTACCCCTCTAGGGTGAACCATGTAAGCACTATGAGCTGATGTCCTAAAAAAAAAATTACAAACAAGTAAGAAAATTATAGTCGGTCAAGACTTAACATATAATACCCTACACAAGTGTTTCCCGGGAAGTGGGTCCCAAGTTTAAACATGGACTGGTTGGATCTGTCTTTTGTCAAATCTTTAATAAGTACAAAAAACACTCACAAACTTACCCAGTTAGAAAATGTGTCACTGAGGAAACTTAAATAGTGATTCCTTGGGAAAATGTCTTCAGGTTCTGACAAATCATAGGTAATCCTTGATGACATGTCCTAACATTGTCAGCACTGAATGTTTACTTTAAGAGTGTGGACAATTCCTCTAAGACGTCCAAAATGAAAAGTCTTCAGAATAGCTGTATATTAAATTAGAATTTAAAATCTGGGCAACTCTTCAATTTCCAAGAAAAAGATGGCAATATTATCGATGTTTTTAAAATAAAATCAAAATCTAACAAGTAGAATAAAAGTAATAAAATAGACAAACAATTTTCAAAATAAAGTTTGAAACAAGTAGTTAGGAGTGGGACTAATAAACTGGAGGTTCCAGGTTCAAATCCAGTTGGGACTAAAAAAGGCGAAAAGTTTTTTCTAAATATTAGAAAGATAATTTATAAAGGAACATGGATAAAAGTAAAAACTAAAGGAAATACGAAAATTTTTTGTATTTTTGCATGATCTACGTCAGACATTTCCCCAAAGAAGTCTTATACATGTCCTCAGAAGGTCAGCACTTACTACTGCTGACTTTGAGTGAGGACATTGTTATAAATTTGTATGAAACTGTCCTCAACCCAGTACAAAGAGATGTGGATGTCAGCAGTGACTCTGACATGTCACCGCTCCGTCACTGAGGATGGCTCGAGGACGTTGCCAACTGCGTAATTTGAGTGAAATACTATTAAATTTTTTCCAATAAACCGATTTAACTGAATATCGGGCATAATTTTCATATGGGGTTTAAGTCCAAAAATGGTCCGAATATAATCAGATTTGGTAAGGTTATTAAAGTACGCGTTTAAAACACACAAACCAAATTTAAATTAATGAAATTTGAGAGATTTATGTGAATATCGGGAAGGTGGTTTGTATGGGGGTTACAAGAAGAACTGGTCTGATTCCTTTAAAATTCGGAATGATGATTTGTGAATAAAAAATACATCTACCTGACAAAAAGGATATCTATTATAATACGGTTTTAACACTCAAAAAAATAACTGTAATGTTAGCAAAAAAAGCTTGTAAAGCTACAAGAAAATTTTCTGATTTTGAACCCAAAATTTTTTTGGTAAAGTTAGCAAAAATGTTTTGCCAAAAATAAGTTAACTAAAATTTTTTTTATTTCAACTTAGTTCATACACATTTGGGGACCCCATTGGGTTCGGACCCGATAGGTCCAGACCCCGATGGGCCTAGACTAAGTTGGGTTCCTTAAAAATCGTCATAGTTTTTGATCCAAAATTTGTGTCCGTTTCGCTCTACCTTGATTTTAGGGGACAACCGGGGTTGTGAGAATTACAAAACTCGATGACTTCAAAAATAATGCTCGGAGAGCTTTTAATCTTGCTTTACGTGTTGAGACTTTTTGTTGTGTCGGCAATATTTACCGAGATATGATCATTTTAAAATTTTCGGGAATGCTAACTTTTTTGGATCCAAAGTTAGGACCCATTAGGGTCCATACATGTGAAGAATACCGGCGATACTATGGCGAGCCCGAGAACCAAAAATGGCTTCCACTTTGCTCTATCTGGCTCAGTTTTCGAGATGGCGCCATTTTAAGTTTTCTGAAAATAAAAAAAAGTTTACAATTTATTTTTGCTAATATTAGCAAAAAATCTTGTAAAAATTTGGTTAACTAAATTTTAAATTTAGCAAAAAAAATTAGTTCAAATTTTGTTTTAAATTGCTAATGCGCTAAATGAAGTTTACAAGATATTTTTGCTAACATGCAAATCTCAACTAAAAATTTGCTAAAAGTGAGCTGAGCTTACTAGCATTAACAAAAAAAAAAAAATAGTAAATCTACTAATGTATTATTTTGAGTGTTGAGTCATTTCAGTTAAGAATAAAGAGGACCTTTGTAAGGGGGCTAGGTCTAAGCATGGACCTAGTTTTTCCAATTTCAATAGGCTTCGTCCTTGGGCCAAGAGAATTGATTGAAAAAAATTATTGAAAATTGCGACCTGTATCGTGCTCACAACGTTTTTATGGTCAGACGGACGGATAGACGGACGGACATCGCAAAATCGTCTCAGTCCCAGTATTTCGGATATTTACAAACATCAGTACAAACTCATTATACCCTGTACCACAGAGTGGTGTAGGGTATAAAAGCTTTGTCTGTCTTAAAGGCTTGGTCCACAAAAATGAAATGCCATATCTCGAGAATGCGATTTGATGCAACTTTTCTGATGACAGGTCCGTGTTAAGGAGGCCAAAATACTTTTTAGAATACCTGGTAATGAGTAGTAATTACTTTATACCTCAAAAAAAGGCCTTACGTTTAACTTACTATGTAAATAGATTTGCAATCTGAATTAAAAAAAAACAGTCAAGTTTCATAAAAATATATTAAAAACCATTTTACTGTTAATTTTTTTCTCTCATTTAATAAGAGCAACTAAACAAACAATGCAGTTACCTTTTCAACTTTTCGTAAGCGAGCTGGGAATGGGCTATTATTTTTTAACATTTTCGTAAGCGAACAAAGAAGGCCTTGCCTCCAATGACATTACCTCGTTAAAGTTATTAACAATGAAATTGGTACGTAACTATAGTTACTCATTTTCGTTATAACCCCCAAAGTTAATTACTTGGTAATGGAAGTTTTTGCTGGGATACTTTAGATGTCTGTACATAAAAAATTGGATTTTTGTAGAGTAGTGTTTTGGCTTTTGAGCCCTTTTTTAAAAAAAGGATTTAAGTGAACCAGTAAAACTGGTTTAGGTTTAGCGTACTCTAGACAAAAAATCCCAATAAAATTCTATTGAATACTTCAAAACACTATTTCAAGCTCGAAAGAACATGATCATTATTTTTAAGAATTTGTTCCAACGCCTACACATAAGTACTTTCAAACTGTCTTGGTTTTGTTGTAATGGGCTGTTGCACTGTGTAATGCTATTTAATTTACCGAATTCAGGATGTCAAAAAAAAAATTTGATTGCTCTTCTCAAATGGTAATAAAAGGTATCGTCAAATATTTTTTCCATAAGCTCGCCCCTCCGTGAAAAATATTTAAAACATCCACAAAAAGTTGCAAAATTATTTGCTCTGGTTTAGAGCTTCCGAGAAACAAAATTTGCTCTTCGCAGAACTGTAGGTTTCTCTCATAACACCGTCCGACAGCCAATATTGAACATGAACTGGATGATATACGTCTGAATGTATTGAACTGCATTTCATTGGAAGTTATGTAAATAACAACGTCCTCGTACTTACAGCATTCTTCGCGAACATGGGCAAACTTATCATTCTGATCAATTGATCATTCTTATAAAAAAAAATTTTTATAAACTCAACCTCATTGACCTTATTAGACAAACATGGGTTAAAGACACGCTTTAACAAAATCAAAAAATTGCATTTACTTTATGATATAAAGATGTCAGTAATATTTAGTTAGCCAATTTTCCATAAATGCATTTTATACATTTAATTTTACGCCTTCAACCACGCCAGTACCTGGAATCACTACTGAAGGCAACTAACTCACTGATACAGTGGCTCTTGTAACCAAAAACCAACACTAAAGACTGTAAATATATTGTTCACATAAGAAAATTTATAAACTGTACCAGCAAATTAAGTAAATCTTTTTCAATATGTTGCCTAAAATTGGTAGTTGCAGTTATTTTAAATTTATTTATCATGTGGTAGTTGGCGTTTTTTTTTTTTGCGGCTTTGCGTGAAATTTCACGCGTTTCATTTTGGCACCTCTTCTTTAACTTTGTTTTCAAAAAGTTTTTTTGGTAACTTCAAAACAATTTCAACAATGTCAGCTACAATTTGCTGCAATACATGCAACATGCGACGACAACATCTTACCATAAACAACAACATTATCATTTTATGGCGGGAGTTTGTGATTTTTTTTTTTTGCAATCAAGAGATTTTTTATTTTTGTTAAAATTTTAACTGGAAAATTTTTGAAATATTTTATGCATTAAGAAAAATGTTGTTTATCATTAAAAAAAAAACAAAAAGTAAAAGGTTATTAATTTTGTGGCAAGGATTTTTTGATTAACTACTTTAGGTGATATTGAACTTTTTATGCAAATACTATACGGGCTAGTGAATATTCACAAAAATTTTGTTTTCTTCAAATTTTTTTTTTTTTTAATTTTGCTTTTAATGAAAAAAAAAATATTTTTTTTTCCTATTTTTTTACCCAAAGTGTGATTATTAGACCGTCCCGACAATTATAAACTTATGAATTACGTGTCGGAATACCTGCCGAAGGATGACCGCTGAGGAGCTGATAATGAAAAATATTTTTAAAGAAAATTTGCAAGGGCATCTGCAGTTAGCAAGGTTTAAACAAATTACGTTTCTAGACCAAAATTCATGTCCTAATTTTTGGACTAAATACGGCTCAAAAATTAGGAAAGTTCGCGTACTCTATAGAAAAATATTTAAAAAATGTCAAAGTCTTGGTTTTGGTCATAAAAGGTGGTGAATAAAACGTAACATAATTATTTTCCAACAAAAAAAAAAAAAAAATTCATAAAACTTTTTTATAAATTTTTTTTTCATTTATTTTTTTTTTCATCAATTTTTTTTTTTTATGAAATTTTTTTTCGTAAATTTTTTTTTTTCAACAAATTTTTTTTATAATTTTTTATACCCTCCACTCTGGTGATAGAGGGTATATATAAGTTTGTCATTCCGTATCGTGAACCTATATTCAAAATATGCCAACTCAAATTTGACCGAAATGAGTTTCCGATGGCAAATAGCTCCCCTATGTAATACCTATCTGTCATAAAAATTTCAGAGCAAAAAAATAATTTGTTGTCGTTTTACATTCATTTTTGTCATTCTGCTAACTCAAAGTACATATTTTTTTGGTGAAAATAAATGCCAACTCCCATTGTAAATTTCCAAAAAATTTTCAAAAAATTTGTTTAAAAAAATTATATCATATATCTTATTGCATTTGCCATGCTGAACGCGAATCTTGTAAAGATTTTGATATCTAATGACTGGTTCTCGAGATATTGCCATTTTGAAAATATAGGTAAATAGTGTTTGCAAAAAAAAAAAAATGCTTATTTTATGCAACTTTCAAACTATTTATCAGATTGAAACATTATGCGTGGGGCAAATAAAGTCAATGATATAAGCTCTCAAAATAGCTATTTTGGAGTGAACCTATTACAATACAGCGTGAGTTACAGAGTGCCAAAGTTGACCACCCTGAGATTAAAAGGCTTTCGGAGCCAGTAACTTTTAAAAATATGCAAAGATTTTTAAATTTTTTTTTTCAGTTTTTGCAATTACCGTACTAAGGATAACAAAAACCAAAATAAAAAATAAAATATAAAAATTTTTCAAAAAAATAAGTATTTTTATTTTCCGACAAAATATGTCAACTCTAAAAAAATATTTGTTTTTTGTGATAGTAATAAATGCCAACTCTGAAAAAAAACGCAAACAAGTGAAAAATATAAATGGCATGTGTAAAAATTGTTTAGAATATTTAAACCATCTTATGGAAGGTACATTGTTTTTTGTTACAATAATATGCGAAATAACTAGTTTTTTAGCTCTCCTGAAAGTAAGCTTTTTCGAGTTGGCATTTATTGAATATAGTTCGACGGTATGTAACACATTGAAATATTGGTTTTGGACCCCATAAAGTATATATATTCATGATCCTTGATCGATTTTAAGTCGATCTAGCGATGTCTGTCTGTCCGTCCGTCTGTCTGTCTGTTGAAATCACGTTTTTGGCAATAATACGAAACCAATTTAAACGTACCAAAAGATGCGGAATTTTCCCAGGAAGAAACTGATGAATTTTTTTTTTAAATCGGTTAAGTATTTTAAAAGTTATGAGTAAATTTCTGAAAAAACTCTTAGGTGTTTTCAACATAACCCTAAATTAATTCGTATTTTGTGTAGATACATAACAAAGAAAACGGAAATGAAAAAAAATAACAAAAAGGAAAAAAAGGAAAAAAATCTTTACAAAAAACTTTAAAATATGTAAAACAAAATCTAAATTTAATTAAAAAAAAGTTCCTTAAGTAATAATAAAAAAATTGATAATTATTTTTATGTGCATAGCACGTGTGTGTGTGTGTTCATTTTTTTGCTTCGTCATATTAACGGTGTTGTCAGACTTTTTTTTGGCTTTGTCGCCAAATCGGATGTAAAATATCGCCAAAATTCAATTTTGTTCAGATTTCTTAAAAAAAAATATTTTCATTTCAAAAAAATAAATTTTGTTAAATAATAAAAGACAGAAATAAACTTTATGGCAAAAATCGCCCAAATCCTGAAAATTTTTTAAAAGTCCCAAAAAATCCCAAAAGACAATTTGTTTTATTCCGCCTACTCTAGTGATAGAGGGTATATATAAATTTGTCATTCCGTATGTAACACATCAAAATATTGCTCTAGGGCCCCCTAAAGTATATATATTTATGATCAACGATCGATTTTAAGTCGATCTAGCCATGTCCGTCTCTCTGTCTGTATGTCCGTCAGTTGAAATCGTGTTTTTGCCAATAATCCGGAACTGATTTAAATGCTTGGGTACCAAAAGTTGCGAAATTCTCCTGGTCATAGGGTTATATATATATATATTTTTTTTAAATCGGTCAAGTTTTTGAAAAGATATGAGGTAAAATGTAAAGGTACCCCTAAAATTTTGCTGTATTTCACAAACAAAATTTCTATAACTTGATACCTGTTAAATGTATGTCAACGAAATAAGAAACATAATGTTATTTTATCATTCTTAACTCTCACAAAAATTGGTCGGAATCGAACAATGGGGCGTGGCACCTGACATGTAATCCAAAATTTTAAAATATTTTGAACATAAATTAGAATATTTTAAATTTCCTTGAAAACAGAAACTGTTTTACAAAAAACGTAGAAGGATGAGATTCGATTTTTCGTATGTATTCCCATTCTAGTAAGTTTGAAATAAATCAAAGCTAATCTATAGTCCTGTTTTCGCATAACCGTATATACGCTTACCCATACAAATTTTAAATTATCCACGCTTATTTTTAACTTGTATAATTATCGGCGTTAAAATGAAGCGTCGATAAAAGTGATACATTTTTATTGAAATGTCAAAGACACAAACCTTTTCCTTTGTTAATAGCAAATACACAACCCTTTTTCACGGAAGTGATGCCAAGTAAATTTTGTTAAACGTGGATGCGTTTTCGGTTAATCGGTTAATGTTAACATGTATACGGTTATGCGAAAACAGGGCTTATATAAAGTAGTTACGTGACTGACTGATGACTGGCTGACATACTAATCACGCATCATCCCACAGCCCAAACCACTGAAGCTAGAGTCTTGAAATTTGAATTGTAGTTTTACCTCCCGGAATACATATTCGCTAAAGCTGGGTTTTTGGAAATGTTTATTTTAAGGGGTAAAATCGAAGGGTTGAAAAAGGGGAAAAAGCGAGTACTTTGGTACTTTTTATATTTTCTGAAAAAAATTCAATTAATTTGAAATTTGAAATGTAGGATCCTCTAACGGAAAAACATTCCCAAAAAAATGACTTTCTGGAAATTCGGATTCGTAAGGGTAAAAAGTGGTACTTTGGTACATTTTATATTTTATACTACAAAAATATTAAAATTTGCAATGGTGGTTCCAACAACGGAAAAAATTCAGAAAAAGTTATTTTTCGAAGTTCCGATTCTAAGGGGGGTAAAAAAGCGAGTACTTGGAACTTTTTATTTTTTCTGAAAAAAAATCCTATTAATTCGAAAATTAGAATGTAGGATCCTGTAATGGAAAAACATTCCCAAAAAAAGTACTTTCTGGAAATTCGGATTCCTAAGGGTAAAGAGTGGTAAATAATTGTACTTTGGTACTTCCCTAGTATACTATAACATTTATGCTTGTGTGGGTAGTAGCAAGCGAAAAGTCAACAAATTTGCTCAAGCAACAGAATTTTATAGTGTATGTGTGTTGACAGCGCACAAGTAGAATTTTTTAGCCTATTCCCGCGGGAATAGGAATTACAAAAATGCCCATGACTGTTTTACATCCATTTTTGTTATTCTGCTAACTCAAGGTACATATTTTTTTGGTGAAAATAAATGCCAACTCCCATTGTAAATTTCCAAAAAATTTTCAAAATTTTTTTTCAAAAAATAAGATCACATTTCTTATTGCATTTGCCATGCTGAATACGAATCTTGTAAAGATTTTGATATCTAATGACGGGTTCTCGAGATATTGCCATTTTGAAAATATCGGTAAATAGTGTTTGCAAAAAAAAATGCTTATATTTATGTAACTTTCAAACTATTTATCAGATTGAAACATTATGCGTGGGGCAAATAAAGTCAATGATATAAGCTCTCAAAATAGCTTGTTTGGAGTGACCCTATTGCAATACAGCGTGAGTTACAGAGTCTCAAAGTTGACCACCCTGAGATTAAAAGGCTTTCGGTAACAATTCATAAAGTTCGAATAGGTTTTTCGAAAATATCGAATAAAAATGAAATATTGAAAATTTTGTATTTATTTTTTTTGTAAATTAGAACATTATTAGAAAAGTTTTAATTTCCTTAAAAAAGAGAAACTAATTTACAAAGATAGTAGTAGGATCGGATGAGATTATTCCCATTTTAGTGGGTTTGAAATAAATGAATAAAAATTTAATGGGTATAAACAGAACAAACTTTTTTGTTTTTTAAATCATTACATTGGTGGAGGGTATTTGAAGATTCGGCACAGCCGAATATAGCTTTCTTACTTGTTTTTTTTTCATTTTCTTCTTCTACAATTTTTTTTTTTATGAAATTTTTTTTTATTAATTTTTTTTTTTAAATCAAAAAAATATTTTTTTTTTCATCAAATTCTTTTTTTTTCATTAAATATTTTTTGATCAAAACTACATTTTTTTTCATAATTTTTTTTTTTCATCAAAAATATTTTTTCGTCATCAAAGACTTTTTTAATCAAATTTTTTCACAAAAATTTTATTTTTTTCAAAAAAAAAATTTTTTATAATATTTTGCTTTTAATGAAAAAAAAAATAATTTTGTTTTCTATTTTTTACCAAAACTACTTTTTTAACAACTCTAAACTTTTGACAAAAAATGTTGCATTTGTTTAACAAATGTACAAAAAATATGTGAGAGTGTTCTTCGGTGTCGAATCTTTTATACTCTCCAAAATGTAAATATACATTTTTTCACTCAAGTAAAACACTAATTTACCAATTTTACAGCTCTTTTGGTTTGTACTGCATCTTGCTTTCCACAGACAGATGAACGGATGTATATAGCTAGAGTGTCTTAGAAATGGACCAATAATATATAAACTCAAATGGGGTCCTCGACCGATATTTCAATTCGTTTTGCATGGAATGGCAAATTACATTATTTTCTTCTTAAAAAAAAAATGGCTTTGGCAAGTACACCCAAATCTTCAGCAAAACATTATCATGATTGAATGTTTTGAGCAAGAATACGAAATTTTGCAGGCATTTTTTGGGTTACGTTCACTTCTTATTATAATATTTGTTTTCTTAAACTCAAGACCACACATATAGTTACTTAAATATCTTTAATTCCTTCTAATAGACCTTAAAAGGTTACGAAAATTTTCTAAGTCGTTTGCATTTTAAATTCAAATATTTAAATATATATCTTAATTTTATGCAACAAACATATCTTTTTAGCAGTTTTTATGCATATTGTGAGGTTGTCCTTTTTAGAAAAAAAAGAATTTTGAGGATAATATTTTTAAAGCCGTATGTTATCTAAGGATTAATGTCAGTTATAGCTCGGGCTGTACTAATTAGAAAGTATTTGTGTGCCATTTGCAAAAAATTTTTGAAAAAAATATGAAAGATTAATGCCTCATTAGTTTGTTGAAATAGTTTTGAAAACAATGTAAAAAGAAAAACCATAAAGTATTTAACTGGAATATTCAAATAGTAAGTAACTACAAAATGAACAAATCATATTTTATATTTTTCGAATATTAAAATAAGACTGAAATGAACAATTTTTTATATTCAAAACCTTATTCAAATGATTGATATTTAATATGAAATGTCCTTAGAACCAAAAATAATCTCTTCTTGAAAGGGTTTACAATTTTTTTTTTTGTTTCTGCTTACAACTTCCGCATTTATAAAGAATTATTTATTTTCATTATTATTTTTTTATCTAAAGGATAACCCTGCCTCTAAAAACAATAACTTAAAACCACAAAAATGACAGTTATGTTAATTTTTGTTTTTTTCTTTCTTTGCCCAGTTTAATGTTTCAAACGTTTCATATTTTCTTAACCGGAGATTAATTGTCTAGTGTTTTGTATGTTTTGACAGTGTATGTTACTTTCTTATGAATCCTTTCATTTCCTTTTACTTTTCTTTACAAATTTTATATTTATTTTCTGAAAAATTTGTTTAGCTCGTGTTTAACTATAAATTAACATTTTGTTTTGGGTGACATTTATCCAGTTTCTCAGGCTTTATTTTGGTAGTGAATTGTTTTTATAGGTGTTTCCCAGTTAAGTGGTTTAAAGTAGAAAGAGTTAAAATTTAGCACGAGTGTTTCTAGGGAAATTGGCTGTAGAAATTCTTTTTTTGAAGAAAACTTATTGTACACGAAAAAGTATTTGTTAGAAAATCATATGAATCACGCATTACACTAGAGCAGCGGTTACCAACCTTTTTGGCTCGCGTACCCCTAATTTTAAATTTTGTCAGCCGCGTACCCCCTAGCGAGTTTTTTGTTTTCGTTAAAAAAAAACTTCTCATATAAATATAAGAGTTAATTTTAAAATTTTTGATCTGCGGATATTATAATTTTTTTTGAAGGATTTAGGGGAGATCAAAACAATGATAGTATTTTTTTGGAAAAATTTTCGCTCCTTGGGTGAGCCACCCCATCTGAAAACGCGGATTTGAGCTGATTTTTCTGCAGAGCAAAAACAGCTGAAAATATTGAAAATCTGATTTCACCAGTCGTTTCTACACCAAAAATTTAAACAACGGACGTTTTTTGAACTCTTAAAAAAAGTTCCAAAACCACATCACAGAGGGCGGAAATATAATATTTTTTTTTTTAAATGTTTTTTTTTAATACAAGGGCTGATCAACAATTCCGTGACTTTTCGAATGAAACACCCTCGTATATACAATGAAAGGCCATTTTGAGCTTAACAAAATGGTACTAAAATTTCCACTCTATAACAACCCGTCTCAAAAATGCCCAAAAACACGTTTTTTGAGAACTTTGACATACATTTTCTCAAAAACCTGACATCATAGAACAATTGGGGAACCATATTCGGAATCAGCATCGAAAGGTTAATCGAAAACAAGTGGTCAGATCTCAAAATATCGCAAAAAAATGCTTTCACAAAAAGACGTTTTTTTGTGAACTTTGACCTCAACTTTCTTAAAAACCTGACGTTATGGAAAACTTTGGAAGCCAGATGCGGAACCAGCATTGAAAGCTTAATCTAAAACGAATGCCTAAATTACTAAAATTTTGCGTACCCCCGCGGACAGTTTCGCGTACCCCCTAGTGGTACGCGTACCATAGGTTGGTAACCGCTGCACTAGAGTGCTTATCTCTAGTGTAATACATTTACTTTACCTTACACAGGTTGGAAGAAAAAATGGTTTAACTATATCCACTTTGTCATGATGTGTGTAACGCATCGCAATATTGGTCTAGGACCCCATAAAATATATGGGGCATTCCATGCCAAATCACTCACTTTTAGGCCCGACCCCCTTCGATTAATTTTATTTTTGGATATGTTTTAGTACGTATTAAATGCAACTTGCAGCCAAATTTTCAGCCTTTTATACCAAGGTGGTGTTGAGTAATCAATTTTTCAAAATGGCGATTTTTTCCAAAAAATGAAAAAATTTAAATTTTCAATCAATTTTGACCAGTAAAAAATATAGATATTTTAAAAAAAGTTGGACAACGTTTTGTTGGTATTTAAATGTAGTTTTAGAAAAAAAATGTGAAAAAATTATTCGAAGTAATTATCACTTATTTTTTGACGTTTAAAAATTAAAATCGACTTTTTGAAAAAGTCCGAAACCTTCGATTTTTTTGTAAAAAACTATAAGAATTCTACTCTAAATTATGCAACTTTTAAGCTATAACTCGAGATGTGATCACAATTCTTTCTATTTTTTTTTTAATTTTTAAAATTGCACCTTTTATGTTTTGGCTCTGATTTATTTTATATGGAGCTCCAAAAAAAAAAAAAATGGTAGATACTGACCCTAACTTACCCTAAATATATTCATTTGGAGGTAAATATACGTCTCACAAAAATTTGGGACGATCGGACATGTGTAAGGCGCTTAGCATGGTCCTTGAAGTTTAAAAAACGGATTACAAGGAAAAATATGAATTTTTTTCTGTTTTCGCAATTTCTTTGGTATTTTAAGTTAAGTTTTAATTCAAGTGATTACAGAATTATGATGTGGAGTAAAATGCCTTTCTAATAAGGTACTAAAAACTAAAATCGGTTGAAAATCAGCCAAGTTATTACAACTTCCCCAGGCATCTAGCGTGTGCCATACAACTTGATTAAAAAATACGAGGCCCTTTTTTTAAATTTATTGAAATTTTCTACTGTAATAACATTTTTTCATTATTCATGTTTCAGTGTAATTTTTTTTTGACTTTTCCAAATTTTAAAACAAAAAAAAAAATTTTTTTTTTAAAATAGAGATTTCAAAAGGGTGTGGAAAATGCAGGCATTTTTAGCACTAATTTAAAAAATGTTAGCAAAACACAATATGAAAAATACTTGTCATCTAATAACATTTGAACTTGAAGAATAAAAAAATGTTATTACAGTAGAAAATTTCAATGAATTTCAAAAATCGGATTGTATTGATTAATCAAGTTGTCTGCCACACGTTAGATGCCTGGGGAAGTTGTAATAACTTGGCTGATTTTAAACCGATTTCGGTTTTTATGACCTTAATAGAGAGACATTTTACTCTACATTTCAATTCTGTAACCATTTGAATTCAAAATTAACTTAAAATACCAAAAAAATTAAGAAAACAGAAAAAAATGCATATTTTCCCTTGTAATCCGATTTTCAAACTTCAAAGCCGATGCGGCACGCCTTACCCATGTCCGATCATCCTAAAATTTTCTGAGACGTATTTTTACACCCAAGTTAATATATCTAGGGGAAGTTACGGTCAATATTTACCAAATTATTTTTTTTGGAGCACCATATAAAATAAACCAGAGTCAAAAAAAAAAAAGTGCAATTTTCAAAATTTGAATAAAAATAGAACGAATTACGATCACATCTCGAATTATGACTTAAAAGTTGCGTAATTTAGAGTAGAATTTTTTGACATTTTTAAAAAAAAATCGAAGGTTTCGGACTTTTTCAAAAAGTTGATTTTAATTTTTATACGAAAAAAAATAAGTGATAATTACTTCGAATAATTTTTCATATTTTTTTTTCTAAAACTACATTTAACTACCAACAAAATGTTGTCCATCTTTTTTTAATATATCTATATTTTTTACTGGTCAAAATTGATTGAAAATTTAATTTTTTTCATTTTTTGGAAAAAATCGCCATTTTGAAAAATTGATTACTCAACACCACCTTGGTATAAAAAGCTGAAAATTTGGCTGCAAGTTGCATTTAATACGTACTAAAACATATCCAAAAATAAAATTAATCGAAGGGGGTCGGGCCTAAAAGTGAGTGATTTGGCATGGAATGCCCCATATATATTTACGATCCTTGATGATCGTTAGGCATATTAGCGAAGTCAGTTCGTCCATCTGAGGAAGACTCGCTGCAGTCCAAAATAAAAGAGCTACCCTTCTGAAATTTGTCACGAATATGTTTTACGGTCATAGGTTGCTTATGTTTGGAAATGTGCAAAATCAGACCAGTTGAAAAAAATTCCCCCTAGAAAAACGTCAGTATTTTTACAAGTTATTTTGAACTTTTGTGACACAAATGAACTATTTTTATGTCAAGAGAAATTCAACCTTCTGCACTTGGTCCCAGGGGATCAGAAAATGGATTTTTTTTCGGCCTGCCGACTTTTCTGGACATAGATATAAAATATAATTTAAAATGACGACAAAATTGTATTACTTTAGTACAAAAATCACCAAGACGATTCGGAAATCTAATTTTTTTGAACCACTTTCCTTTTTGTCTCTCTTCTTTTTGGGGTTTGTTTTTATTCTACTAGACTTAAAAAATAAGTGGTATAAATATAAGGTCAATCTAATTAAATTAACCTGTGGCGCACGGCTATCAAAATCTTAGATTTTTGAAAATTTTAAAAATAAATATGTCTTGCAATACAGCATGTTTATAAATTGTTGATGCACTGAACACGAATATGACAAAAAAAAAATCTGTTGGACGGTTTTCACGATATCACAATTTGAAATTTGCAAAAATAGGCTGTTTTTTCCTACATTTAAAAAAATTAAAGAAAAAAACTCAAAATTTTTTTAATTTACACTTTCATATAGCTTGAGACTACCTTTCACGGATTAAAAAAAAAAATGAAGTGAAAAATAAAAGCGCTAGAAACCTGAAGTTGGGCCCGAATGTGTCTTATTGTCATTGGCTGATTATTTGAATTTGCAAAATCGGATCAGTTGGAAAAAGTTTCCCCTTGAAGAACTAAAACACCTCAGAAACTGGAGAATAAGATCCCAGGAAAACGAACTGTGATAAATTCCGAAGCCTTGCTAGTGCCCCAGAAATGGATAAACCGGTTAGCATACAGGATTTGGAAAAATCAGTTAGTAATGTGACGAACACCCTTATGGAAACTTTTCTTAGATCCTGTTAAGAGCGCTTGTCTCCTCTGAGGACAGAAAGTAGAAACTCATCCATAAAGCAAAGAAAGATAACACGACGGAAGACTGGAAGAACTATCGTATTAGTTTAAATATTTTTAAGAAGGAAACCCAAAAGGCGAAATGAGAATCCTGGTTCATCTTCTGTGTAGAATTGGAGGGGGACTACGAAAGCGGCCAAACTCTGGAAAGTTCTTTCTCAGAAAACCAGCACACCAAGATTTCTTAATAAACCGGACGGATCCTTTGCAGAAAGCAGTCAGGAAACCATGGAAGTTCTGATGGATACCCATTTTCCGGGTTGCAGAGACGAGGTAAAGAGAGTTACTACCTTGGGTACACGTTCAATAACTGCAATTCCAAAAAATTAATTCATCAAAACAATGGTGGACGAATGCAAAATAACGTGGGCGGTGCGTTCCTTCAAGCCCTAAAATCGGCAGGGCCTGATGGTATTTTTTTGGCACAGGAGTCCCTCGGGATAATCATGTCATGGCTACTGCGTATCTTTACGGGTAGCCTGACATCGGTGTATATTAGGGTGGATCGAATTTGGCTTTTTTGCGAATTTCGTTCCGGCTCACCGACAGATGTGTTGGAATAGACCTAAAAACAATGTGATTAAATTTCCATGCAGATCGGTGATCATCTTCCGCTGCCGAAATGACGTTGAAAATCCGCGATTTCTTTAAAATAGTATTTATTTCAAAAAATTGCCAAAATTACAAAAATCACTTAATCTTCTTTTTTATTTCAGTCAATCTTTTTAATTCGATCATATTTTCTTAGAAAAAAATTTCAGCTTAATAGGACATTATTAACCCCTCTAAAACGGTTGCCGAAAATGACCCATTCATTTTGCCCTAAACTCAAAACCACCAAATTTAAAAAATATTTTTTTTTCGATTTTAAGTTGCACAATCTAAAGTTTTTATTGCATTTATTTCAAGTATATATAAGTTCGTTTGACAAAAAAATTTTTTGAAAAAATACGAGATTCTTAAACAGCGCGTGTAACGGTCTGTTTCTAGGACATTTTGGGAAAATTGCACTTTTTTTTTAAAACTCAACATTTTTAGTTAAAAACTTTTCATTTTACACTAGATTTATTATAAATTATAAAACTTAATATAGAAATGTTGGATTTTAAGAAATTCTTTAACCCTAAACAGCTTTGGTCCCTAAATGACCCATGATGAACAAATGCATCTAGCAATAAACCGCTTTTGGCGGTCGACTAACCATAAGGAACATATTTTTTCAATTAAAAATGGGAGCGTGAGTAAAGATGGGAGCGTGAGTAGAGATGGGAGCGTAAGTGAATTCGACCACTCACGTTCACGAAGGAAAAAAAATTTCTCACGCCAGAAATTTTTGAATTTTGCATACATTTTACGCAGGGTTACATGAGTGTCACATTTTAATCTCATTCAAGCTGAATTTTGAAGTGTTTCATTTTTCCGTCACCATAAAAAATCATGCAAGCTCACGAAATTTTACTCACGTTTAACAGTGCACTTTTAAAAATTATATTTTTAATGCAAATGAAACAAAAAAGTTCAAATAGCATTCAAATAGATGTAGATGTAGCTTACTGTTCATGACATGTAAATAATGTATTAATCATACATAGTGGGCTCGATTAAATAAATAAGTCATAAAAAAAATAGTACTCCCGCTTAAATGCACCCACCCTTAAAGCGTTTTTCGTACCCACCATTAACCATTTATTTATATCTGACACAAAAAGTAATTCACATTTAAGCAAGCATATTGCTGTATTCTGGCATTTAAGGGTATAATGCTTTCGGGGTGGGTGCATTTAAACGGGAAATAATATATAAACTTGTTTAAATAAAATATATGGATCTTATTTTTATTTTGCATTAAAAATATAATTTGTACAAATGCACACGTGACACAAATTTCATGTGATTCACTAGTAAACGTGAGTGAAATTTCGAGAGTTTGCATGATTTTTTATGGTGACAGAAAAATAAAACACGTCAAAATATAGTTATGTTGAGTTTTCGTGAGCGTGGTTACAGCGTGAACGAGTTTAATATGTTTCACTTACGTGATTCTGCGTAAAATGTATGCAAACTTAAAAAATTTCCTGTGTAAAATTTTTTTTTCTTCGTGAGCGTGAGTTGGTCAAATTTGCTCACGATCTCATCTCTACTCACGCTCCCATCTTTACTCACGCTCCCATTTTTAATTGAAAAAATATGTTCCTAATGGTTAGTCGCCCGCCAAAAGCGGTTTATTGCTAGATGCATTTGTTCATCATGGGCCATTTTGGGCCCAAAGCTGTTTAGGGTTAAAGAATTTCTTAAAATCCAACATTTCTATATTAAGTTTTATAATTGATAATAAATCTAATGTAAAATGAAAAGTTTTTAACTAAAAATGTTGATTTTCCCAAAATATCCTGGAAACAGACCGTTACACGCGCTGCTTAAGAATCTAGTATTTTTTCAAAAAAAATTTTTGTCAAACGAACTTATATATACTTGAAATAAATGCAATAAAAACTTTAGATTGTGCAACTTAAAATCGAAAAAAAAATATTTTTTAAATTTGGTGGTTTTGAGTTTAGGGCAAAATGAATGGGTCATTTTCGGCAACCGTTTTAGAGGGGTTAATAATGTCCTATTAAGCTGAAATTTTTTTCTAAGAAAATATGATCGAATTGAAAAGATTGACTGAAATAAAAAAGAAGATTAAGTGATTTTTGTAATTTTGGCAATTTTTTGAAATAAATACTATTTTTTAAGAAATCGCGGATTTTCAACGTCATTTCGGCAGCGGAAGATGATCACCGATCTGTATGGAAATTTAATCACATTGTTTTTAGGTCTATTCCAACACATCTGTCGGTGAGCCGGAACGAAATTCGCCAAAAAGCCAAATTCGATCCACCCTAGTGTATATACCCTCCCAATGGAGGGAGTTTAGGGTGGTCATTATTCCCAAAGCGGGAAAAATAAACCACAATACCTCAAAGGATTACATACCTATCAGTCTGTCATCGTTTCTATTGAAACCACTGAAAAGACTGGTAGTGTTTATGTGAGAAGTACCCTCACATCAGACAACTCCAGCGAGACTTAACACGCCTATCTTAAGGGTAGGTCTGTGAGACGGCATTAAGTGATGTTGTCGGATTGATTGAGGATACTCTTTACAAAAAAGAGTATGCTTTGTCATCATTTCTGAACGTGGAATGCGCGTTCAACAATGTCAAAATATCATTAATTTTTAAAGCCCTACAAAATACAGGCTCGGACACACAGATTAGAAAGGACAACATGCTGAAAAGCAGGGAAATTAACTCGAAGATAGATGATGGTGAAGCAAGGAAAGTACTTACAAGGGGCATACCACAAGTGGGAGTGATCTATCCTCTTCTGTGAAATTAGTTAACTCATGAAAACAGCAATTAAGATACTCTTAACGTGGGCAAGGGACTACGGTCTGGGAGAATCCCGCCAAAACCGAACTCGTCTTGTTCACAAAAACGACTAAGATAGACAGGTTTGGTTTCTCAAAGTAGATGGAAACACCCTAGAACTATCTAATGAGGCGAAAAACCTGGGTGTAATCCTGGACTCAAAGCATTCCTGGATAAGGAATACAGATGAAAGGATGAAAAAGTTGTTTGAAAGTGGGGTCAAAAACCGTATATTATCCACTGGATGTATGGTGCGATAATTAGACCAATATTTACCTATGGGGCCCTTGTGAGGTAGAAAGCAGCGGTAAGAAATCATATATCTGTAACCTACAAAAGGTATAGCGACTGGCGGGCTTGGGTATCACTGGTGCTATTAGATCAGCACCCCAGGCCGGTCTGGAAGTGCTACTAAAGATTCAGCATAGATATCTACATCAAGAGCACATCAGCAAAATCGGCTATCAGGTTAAGGAGTCGCAAATGCTTAAGCAACGCTCTTGGTGATGCTCGACCATATTAAGTACAGTGGGCGGGCCGGAATTAGAAGAGAAAACCGACTATATTGATAGGAACTTCGAAGTCCAAATACCAACTAGGAAAGACTGGGCGAAAACTCTGTTATAACTGCGAATGCGATCTCAATTTTTACGGACGGATTGAAACAGTCAGCACACAGTCAAGCTAATCTGGGAGTCGGTGGGGGAAATTATCGATATCTAGGTTCCTATAGTGGAGTTGGTGAACAAAATTGATAGGATATCAGAGAATAGAATGGGCGATAGGTGGATATCACTGACAGCGTGCAGGATATCGCGAACCGTGTGGTCACTGCCAAATGCTAATTGGACAAAAAGTCTTCTTACCTTTGGCAAACGGATGGTAAGCCTATTAGTAGGAGTACTGAAAGGACACTGTTTAATCGGCCAAATGGTCGTTCGTATAGGATTTTCTGATAGGGAATTTTGTAGAAGTTGTGGGGAAGTGGAGGAGGAGGAGTCAGTTATGCACTTGTTGTGTCAATGTCCGGGTCTGATGAAACGTCGTCTTAAGTATTTGGGGCAACGATTTTTTGATGACCTGGATTGCCTAAACAGTGTCCCATTGACGTCTCTAGCAGAATATCTTAGAGAATTTGGGTGGTTTGAGAAGTAGAATTTATATATCAGAGGGGAGTAGTGAAATAACTTTAAGGGAATCACATTGGGCCTTATGGCCTTCGAGTGAATTCGCCAAATTGGTGGACGCCATTCCAACCTAATCTCAGATAAACATATCTCTTTTGTAGGGACTAACAAGGGAGGTATCCCATGACTTTTCCTAGAAACTTGAAATATTTTATCTCAGATCCTCCAAAGGAAATACCATGCTGAAAAAGTTTTTTAAAATTCCTATTCAAAGGCAACAAAAAGTCGATAACACAAGGGAAATCGGTACTTTTATAATATTATCGATGTTATTTGTTAAATCATCTCGTCACCTCATAATATATCGTCCATTCCATGAGACATTTTAAAAAATCTGACCGAGGGTCTTCCGATTTTTGTTATATTTTTCATACAGATTCTCTATGGAGCCAATTTCAAATTTCATCCCTCAGATCGAAAATATTCGAAAAACTTGCGATTTTATTAACGATTTTCGTTTTTAAAAAAGTGAAAAAAATGCAAAATCTGTGTAATTTTGAGCTCCTGTATTTCTTAAACTACTTATCGCATTTTAACAATCTATAGCGCATACGAATGGTATTTAAGTCTTTTTTAATATCCAATAAACTGAAAAATATTGGTGGTTTAAAAGTGCATTTTATATGCAAATGCAGTTTTGAAGTGCATTTTGCAAAACTTTTACCCCTTTTAATTTTTTTTTAATTATCATATTTGGAAAATTTAGAATTTTTGCTACAAAAAAATATTTTCATTACAATAGACCGAGAATGTGTGCTATTTTTAATATTTTTTTTTTTTAAAATACTTCCTTAAGTTTCCCTTATAAAAATTTTTATTTTTTAAATTATACCAAAATCATGTAAAAAGACATGTTTATAAACCGTTATATTTTCAAAAGTACGAATCGTATATTATTGCTTTTATGCACATTAGAATGGTATTTTTGTCTATTTTTTGTATATAATGACCGCAAAAATTTTGGTGTTTCGTAAATGCATTTTAAATGCAAATGCAGTTTTAAAGTGCATTTTTCGAAACTTTTACCACTTTAATTTTTTTTTTTAATTATCATATTCGAAAAGTTTACAATTTTTACTACAAAATAATGTCCACCTAATAATGGACCCACTGTGTGTGCTATTTTTTAGAATTTTTTAAAAAATCACATAATTTCAAATTTTTTTTTGGTTTAATTTAAAATATTAAAATTTGTTTAAAGGAAATTTTTAAAATTTCTTTAAAAATAGCACACTCAGTGGGTCCATTATTAGGAGGACATTATTTTGTAGTAAAAATTGTAAACGTTTCAAATATGATAATTAAAAAAAAATTCAAAGGGGTAAAAGTTTTGAAAAATGCACTTCAAAACTGCTTTTGCATTTAAAATGCATTTGTGAAAAACCAAAATTTTTGCGGTCATTAAATGCAAAAAGCGGACAAAAATACCTTTCTAATTTGCATAAAAACAATATGATACGATAAGTACTTTTGAAAATATAACGATTTAAAAACATGTCTTTTTACATGATTTTGGTATAATTTACAAAATAAAAATTTTTATAAGGGAAACTTAAGGAAGTATTTTTTTAAAAAAAATATTAAAAATATCATACGTGCTCGGTCCATTGTAATGAAAACATTTTTTTGTATCAAAAATCCTAAATTTTCCAAATATGCTAATTAAAAAAAATTAAATGGGGTAAAAGATTCGCAAAATGCACTTCAAAACTGCATTTGCATATAAAATGCACTTTTAAACCACCGATATTTTTTCAGTTTATAAGATATCAAAATAGACTTACAAACCATTCGTATGCGCTATGGATTGTTAAAATGCGATAAGTAGTTTAGAAAATACAGCTGCTCAAAGTTACACAGATTTTGCATTTTTTTGACTTTTTTAAAAATGAAAATCGTGAATAAAATCGCGAGTTTTTCAAATATTTTCGATCTGATGGATGAAATTTGAAATTGGCTCCATAGAGTATCTGTATAAAAAAAAATAACAAAAATCCGAAGACCCTCGGTAAAAAAATGCCTAAAATTAGCAAATGTCTGGTGGAATGGACGATATATATATAAAATCCCAAAATTTATACCAATTGAAATGTAATTTTTTCTTTTTGAATATTACAACCATATAATCCTGATATCTCTTAAAATGACAACCCACATTAAAGCTTACAATTTAAATTCATTCAATGAACATTTTTATAATCTTATCTTAAGCAAAAACCAAAGCATGTACTTCGTACTTAATATCAGGAACAGACCAAAATATGTAACACACGAGTTTCCATATCTCTTTTAAAACAAACCCTAAACAGACAAGATTAAAAAATGAAGAAAGAAAGACAATCTTCCAGTAATAACAAGAAAAATCAATGATAATATAATGCCATAAAATGCACGTATCAACTTAAAAATCAGATCACAGCACATATCACTGTAACAAGAAGAAGCGCCTAAAGTGATGTACACTAAATGATAATACTGATTTCGGATATCACGCTTTCAATTTTATGGTCAAGTATTAAATCAGAAAAACAAGGATAAATTTAAAATAAAGAATTAATCAAAGAGAAAATATACTAAAGAGTGTGCAAAGGGTCATTTTGATAACAAAATTAATTTATGAATTTTTCAAATTCACCCATGTCCCCCTAAATTTACTAACACACATATAATTTTCAGCTAAGATAGAAAGTAGGAAATGAAATTTTACTTGTGCTGGAAGTCCATTAAATTCATTCAAATTTCGTGAGCTAAAAAATACCGGCAATAACGTGTAAGAGCCCCCCTTCAGAATTGTCCTAAGAAGGACTGCTTCAACTAACATAGAGTTCTTGTTAGTTCTCTTAATTGCAATTTAATACTTTAAGAAGACTAAAGAAGAGCACAAATAAACGAAACAGCAAAATATAATTTAATTTAATTAATTGCAAAACAACACGTTCATAAGTGTTGCAGAAATGCATGAATGAATGACTGAGTGAATAAATGAGTCAATGAATAAACAAAATCAATAACATTCAATACCATTAACATGAACATTTAACTGAGAACACATTTACAAATCAACCGTATGTTGGACATTAAAAAAAATCTCTAGTCTCCACAGTCCTTAACTGGAGGCGCAAATTTAATTAATTGCATCTTTAGTTTTCAATTTTAAGAGCTCATTTATGTTTTGTATCATTACAAAATATTTTGATTACGAATTAAAAAAAAAATGTGTTGTTGTACACTGAAAAAAATAGGTGCAAATCATATTATCTGAAGAAATAGCTAACCAATTAGCCATTAAGCCTCTGATCATTCTTCCTTAAGACGATGGAGAAACTGTTGGACTAATATATCAGGTAAACCAGTTTAAATTGCAAACCGACGTATCAGTTTGCCTACCAAAAAGGTAAATCTATCGAGAAGGCATCTGAGGCGAAACAAATAGCCCTTTGCGCCTTCATTGATATAAAGGGAGGCTTTGACAACACATGTTACGATGCTATTAAGAAGGCTTTCTATGAAAGAACAGGCACTCAATATAACTTTAAGTTGGTGACAGGAAAGAGGGTTGATAAATATTAAAGGAATACTCTTGACCAGGCGCGGATCCAGGAATTTTATTAAAGCAAAATTTCGTAAAGCAATAAAGTTTGGTTGGTCGTCGTGGGGGGGGGATGGGTGGTGTTTGTTTTGTGAATTTTTGTTAATATTTGCCATATTGTTTAACTAAGAAAAAAATAAAAAGAAGTTTTTTTTCAAATGTATGCAGAAAAATACCTAAAAACTTAACAATAAAGGATCCAGCGTTTGGATTTGTCTTTAGAAAAATGTTAGAATTTTAAACCCTTTGATGTAATTTTTTTTTTAATTCTCAGATCGTATTTTCTGCAAAAAACTAACAGATTCAAAATTTTCTTATAGAAAAACTTTCTCAGATGTTTAAACTTTTTTCTATAAAAATAATCTAAGATTCTGAGATAATTCTTTCTATAAAAAATTTTCCATGTTTTAATAATTAATAATTCTCATATTTTAAAGTTATTCTCAGATTCTAAAAACTTTTTCGTACTCAAAAATTCTTAGACCCTGAAACATATTTTGAAAAAGAAAATTATCAGTTTCCAAAACATTTTATGAAAAAATTTTGATACACTTTTCTCAAAATAAGACCATAAATTTTATAGCATTTTTCAATAAAAAATTTTACGGTTATAGTGCCTTCTAATGTTTTCTAAAGATTTGAAACATTTTTTTTAAGAAAAATTTAAATATTTAAAGGCACACATTTCCTATAGAAAAATTCTTAGAATATTTAAACGCAAAAAAATTCTGATTCTTGATATATTTCGTAGTAAAAAATCTCAGATTCTAAAATGGTTTTCTATAGAAAACCTCTTAAACATTTTCCCGATAAAATAACACCGCTCTACAAATCTGAGGTTTGTCGCTGCGTTTTGGATGAAACCAAAAAAAGTTGATAGGTTTTGGTGCCCCAATTCCAAAACGGTCACTCAAATTTTTATATCACGTCACAATTTTAAGAAAATCGCGGTTAAAGTGTCAAAAAAGGCCTATTTTGACCATTTTTGAACGCCTATCAAATAAGATCCTGACATGCGAATGACTTGGTATCAAGCTCATTCGAATGTGTGTAATTTTCTCTTTCAGACAAGATCAAATTTTCTGGGAATTTAATTTTCTAAAATGGTAAAAAAATCATTAGCAAGAAATGCTTTAAATCTAAATGAATTTATATGGAAATTTGTTAAAAAACATTGTGTAAATAAACTAAATATTTAAAAAATGGAAGGTTATTTGCTAATGATTTTTTTAACATTTTAGAAAATTTAAATTTCAGATCATTTTATCTTATCTTTAGGAGAAAATTACAGACTTTCAAATGAGTTTGATACCAAGTCATTGGCACCCAGCAAAACTTTGGTAATGGGTAGTGATTATATAACACATTACCAGGTAATGCATATACCTTATTTGTAGCATTATTTTAGGATGTCTAACCAAACATTTGTTCCACAAAGTATTATTTTCAAGTGAAAAATAATGCATTACTAATAATTGGCTACGTAATGCATGATTATTGGATAAAATGTATTTCATATTTATTATTTCTAAACATTAAATCATGGATGACTTATATTTGGTTACATTATGTATTATTTAAAAGTTTGAAATAATGCATTATTTATAATTGAATGCATAATGCATTACAATAACATAAAAAATAATTATTTCATAAAAAAATGCATAAGTTAAAACTAAAGATGGGCTCACGACAGGAAATTTCTAACGACACAAACTCATGAGCATATTTTATCTACTTACACTCACTTACAATCACGTGAGTAAATTAAATATAAAATTACTTTTTCACTACTCGTAACACCTTATATATTACCTTCTGGTATGCTATATTATTTCACTTCTCGTAGCCTATAAAATATCATATATTTTACACCTTACTCGTATTCTTTGTTATAAATTTATGACTTATTTTATACCTTACTGGTATTCTATGTGATAATGTGAATGCATTACTTTGAGTCTCATCGCCTGTTAAAATCATCAATGCTGCAATGTATAAAATAAGTTATCAACTCCACTCATTGAAATCCTACAGTATTCCTTACTAAAAAGTTGGTAGTTATTACTAATTGTTAGTATTAAAGGGCACTACAACGCGTTAGTCAATTTTTACTAACGCAGTTATAAAAAAACAGTAAACAAATTTAAAAGCGAAAACCTATCCAAAATCGATTTTGAAAAATTTTTTAACAAAAAAAATTGTTTCAAAAATATATAATTACTGAACTTGATAGCTGGCAATGATCTATGATCGGAATTTTTTAAAAAAAATATACATTTATTTTTTTTTCAACGAAAATTTGCTATGTGCGTTTGAAAAAAAAAAAATATTCAAAAATGTAAATTTTACCATATTAGGTATCAAAAATAATTTTTAAAATTTTTTAAAATTACTAACAAAAATTATTAAAAAATCGGTAAAAAAATTAGTATTCAGTAAAGTTAGAAGTATTCCAATTTCCAAAAAATAACTAAATTTATACTGTAAAGCTAAATTAATACTGTAAATTACTAAAAAAGTAGTATAGTTAAAGTTATAACACTTTTACTGTATTTTTTACTGTAGGATTATTTTGAGTGTCATTTTTCCAATGACCCAAACAAAAACCAGTAAAAAAATATGCAGTAAAAAAATAAATAATGCAGTAAAAAAATATGCATTTTTTTGGCCTCCAATTCTTTTGACCACAAATTTTTTGTAAGCAAAGAAAATTTTTAATTATTTTCATATCTCTTTATCATCTACTTAAATTAGTAAACCATGAAATCTTTTCTTTGTTTACAAAAAATTGGTTGTCAAAAGAGTTAGAGGTCAAAAAATGCATATTTTTTTACTGCATTTAAAAAATTTTGAATTTTGTTTGGTTCTTTAGAAAAATGAGTTGATAACTGAATTTAAACTATTGTACTATTTTTTAAATTTTAAATGTTTGAACTTGAAACATATAGAATTAGAAACATTTTTTAAATTTTTTTTAAAAAACGTCAACAAAAATTTTCAATTTCCAGCGCGACCCCCGTATCTCATTTAATATTTGCTCTATCTATACTCTATTAAGCTTAAATTAAAGCTTTGAAAATTTTCTTTATAGCGTGTTTTTAAATGATAGTCCATTGATAATAATAAGGGGTTTTATTGTCATCTTTTTCGTTAACGAATTACATCAACTTAAGACCTGTACACTTTCTTTTGACGCTCACAGTATACCTCTCCTAAGGATTTTTTTACACCCTAGCCATTTTCTTTCTTTGTTTATTCCTTTCCCTTCCTTTTTCCTTTCTTTTTTTTACCGTTCTTGTTTCTTTCTTGTTATTTTGAAATCATTTTGGGGGAGAAATCCATTCTCCCCCCCCCTGGATCCGCGCCTGCTCTTGATAAACCTCTGACATGGTCTGCTTATCTGAACAATACAACCAAAAAAGGAAATTAATTAAACTTTGATATTTAAAATCCAATATCCATTAAGTATATCCAGAAATATTAGCAAAAAAAGTCAAAGTTTTAAACCAAATATGCATACGTTTTTTCGTACCAATTTTCATGATTTTTTTGGTAAAATTATAAAAAAAAATTTAAAACAAATTTCCTAAAAATGTTTGCCTCTTAAACACGAATCTAACATAAGAAAAATTTTATCAAATCGCCTTCTCGAGATACAGCCATTTTAAATTTTTGTGGACCAAGTTAAAATAAACAAGTGAGAGTGTTAAATTCGGCCGTGCCGAATCTTTTATACCCTCCAACATGTTAAAAAAAAAACAGGTGCGTCATTTTTTTGGTGGAGGGGGTTCGGTGGTGGGAGACAACCTTACTGGATCCAACTACAGGACTTTGAACTTCTTCTGACATAAAAAATGTTTCGTTTGCTAAGTAGAAGTACAAAAAATCTATAAAAAATGGCGTTTTTTCAGAGGTTGGTTTAGTTCTTATAGGAGGAACTTTTCCCCCTTGGTCCGATTTTGCCCATCTCCGAACTTGATGAAAAAAAAAAATTATGTACAAAAAAATAAAGATGAAAAATAAATAGTGGTGAAAAAAATATTGATAAAAAAAAATATGATGAAAAAAAATTATTGATCAAAAAATATTGATGAAGAAATATTGATGAAAAAAAAATGTTGATGAAAAAAAATTATTGATAAAAAAAAAATATTGAGAAAAAAAAAAATAATGATGAAAAAAAAAATATTAATGAAAAAAAATATTGAGAAAAAAAAAATTAAAAAAAAAAATATTGATGAAAAAAAAAAATATTGATGCAAAATAATTATGTTACGTTTTATTCACCAACTGGTGAATATTTGTTTTATTCCCCACGAGGTGAATTTTTATCCAAGTTACAAACCCAATTTACAAAAATTTTTCATTTTAAAAAAATTAAAACAGTAATTCCAATTTTCTTTTTTGTTAATCTTTAGCATATATAGTCAAACTGAGGAGGCGTCCAGAAACTTTTTTAAATTAGACAACAGCCTAAAAACAATATCATGTTAAAAAAACTATTAAAGTTTTTATGTAAACAATTTTTTTTTTTTCATGTAAAAAAATTTTCTAGAAAATATCTTAGCAGATTTCTCTGCTGATTCACCCAGATAATCATGACAGATTTTCAGCAAACCGTGTCTGCTAAAATCAGTAGATTTCTCATATGGATCAAAATCTGATTGAACAGAGGATTTATTTTGAGTGTACTTATCAAAAGATAAACAATGATTATAACTAATCATTTATTAATTTCTCGCCTGTCGCGGTAAATGTTTTCAAATTCATTTAATTCACGCTCTCAAAAGGGGGAGGACAAAAAATAGAAATTTTCTTATTCACTGGGTCCAAGTGCATACCTTTAAACTTTTACGTTTTTCAGAGGTTGATTTAGTTGTTAAAGGGGGAACTTTTTCCATCTGGTCCAACTTTAACCATTTACGAACTTAACCTGCCTAGGAGCATTAGACACACTCGTGCCAGGCTTCAGGAGTATTTGGACTGCCTCGGCCCTACATTTTTTGAACCTTTGCCCTGTAAAATATTCAATAGCCTGTCCCGAAAAATAAATAAAACGATACCCTTTCGAATGGTAAAAATAATCCAAAAAAAATTTAAGTATGTCATTGCCCCCTACCAGCGGTTGAAGTTCGCAATCGTACACTCAAAAAAAAAAAACTGTAAAGTTGGCAAAAAATTTAGTTAAATTTAACTAAAAAAACACCTGATTATGAACCTACTAAATTTCTAGTTAATTTAACAAAAAATATTTACACAGAAAAAAATAAAAATGAATTTCAATTACGAAATTCGTTGATTCAATTAAAAAATTAATTGATTTCGGACGTATCACGAAAATGCGCATATTAATTACTCATTTTGTTTGAAAATAGTTTTATAACTTAATTAAATTGTTAATTGAATCAATTAAAGTTTTAATTGAAAATAAAATGGAAAACCAATTAAAATTGTAATTAAATAAACTAAAAAAAAAATAATATAAAATTGAAAATCAAAAATATAGATTTATTGATTCACATAAAATGCTTTATTGAAAAAAGACCAAAACTCAATTTAATTTTAAAAGTTAAACTATAAAAAATTTCCTAAAATAAATAAACATAGAATTTTTTGTTTTATATTATTAAGAAATTTTTATTCTTTATTAAATATAAACAGTTGGAATAGTTTTGCATAGAAACATTATAATAGTATTTTAAAATATCAATAACTATTTAAAACTAAATTTTTATTTTTAAATCTTGTTATTGCATGCATTTTTGTCGCTTTAGTAAAGTTGAAACAAAAAAAAAATTGTATTATATTTCAATGTGCAAAATACAAGGCATTATTTTTTTTTGTTTTAACTGTACACGTACGCAAAACACTTTATCCGCAACGACCACTCGCCTTAAAGAAAACAATGAAACTAAATTTTTTTGTTGCGTTTTATGTATTCATTGACTGCTACCACCAAAATATACAAAACAATAGTTCAAAAGTTTTTTTTGTTGTTTTTTGCATTTTTATTTTGTCATTGGCTACTAACACTAATGCATACAAAACCGGTTTCGTTTGTTTATTTTATTTTTGTTTTGAGTAAAGTTAAGAATTCAATTAAAACATTAATTGAATCAATTAAAATGTTTAATTGAAGTTAAATTTAATATCAAATCCATTTTTAATTAAAAAAAAAAATACGATATTATTTTCTGTGTAGTTAACTTTTCGTAGAATGAATGTAGCAAAAAAACAGTAATTTTAACTAAAAATTCAGCTGAAAATTTCGTAACATTTTTTATTAGGTGAATTCAGCTAACCTTTTTTTTTAAATAAAAAAAAAAAAAATATTTTTCACAGCGTTAAGTTCAGCTTAAGTAGGACTAATGAGATTTGCATAGGAGGCTACACAAGAAATGTTTAAAATTTTCGACTTGACAAAAATGTTACAAAAAATCAGCAAACTAATTAGTAAAAATTCGTAAACTCAGTTTTAAAGTCAACAAAAAAAATTAATTCCAAATTTGTACAAAACTAGTAATTTCGTAAATCGAACTTAACTAAAAAAAGTAGTTAAAACGCTGATTTTAACTAAAAATTTGCTAAAAAGCCAGTAAACTCGAGTTAACAAAAAAAAGTTTGTTAACTTTACAGTTTTATTTTTTTGAGTGTAGTGTATTTTGTAAAAAAAAAAATATTTTTTGTTTATGATGCGATGGATGTCAAAATTTGAAAAATGTCGAGTACATTAAGGGAAAATATTTGCATGATGAAATTTATTCCACTTTTTAAATTTTTGATGCAAAACCTAGAAAAATATTTTTTTTATACCCTCCACTCTAGTGATAGAAGGTATATATAAGTTTGTCATTCCGAATGTAACACCTCCAAATATTGGTCTAGGACCCCATAACGTATATTTATGATCCTCGGTCGATTTTAAGACGATCTAGCTATGTCCGTCCGTCTTTCTGTCTGTTGAAAACACGATAACTTTTGAAATACTTTACGGAGGCTCCTGAATTTTGGCATATATGTTGGGCACCTAGTCAGGTTGGTATTGCAATCCACCGAATTTTGGTTCAGAAGTTCAAGAGTTATGAGCAAAAGACGGAATTTCGGCGAGAGTTTTACATGAATTTACGAGATAAAAATCATGTTAACTTTCGAAAGGCTATTCTAAGGATGCTGAAGCTTGGTATATATATTTGTCGTTCCCTTGGCCTAGTTCGAATTGAATTTCAGCAAAATCGGTTAAGTGGTTCAAAAGTTATTAGCAAAACCGTGAATTTCAAATTAGTTTTAAAAAAAAATACACTCGAAAAATATTTTACACTCAAACAAATTTAGTAAATTATTTTTTTTTTCAAAAACAACTTAAAAAAAGTTTTTTTTACACAACATAAAATATTCATAGCTTCGGCCAAGTCAAATTTAACTTTTATACTTGTTTTTTTTTTACTTTTTACGGTTAAAACAATTTTTTTTTTGATAAAATACACTATGATTGCGAACTTTAACCGGTTGTAGGAAGGCAAAGACAAATTTTGGATTATTTTGCCCATTATCAGTCCTGCCATACGCAACATTTTTTTTTTTGCTATTGCCAAGCGAAATTCTTAAAAGAGGTAATTTTCGGGACAGGCAAATATCCAAATTTCTTGGAAATCCCTCGTTCCACAATAAATTTAATTTTAATCCAATTGATACAAATTTTTTCAAGTGTACTTTAGATATTGGTTTCCTTTAAATAATTTTTTTCCTTGGCTTTTGCTAAAAAAAAGATTGATTTAATTAATCGAAAACAAAAACGTGCACAATTACAGTAAAATTTTTAATAACACCACTAGAGGTTATTTGTTTTTAAGTTTTTAATTTCATGTATCTGTATCGCACAAATGAGGTATTTATTGCAATATTCTTATTTTATTTATTTTTTTATTTTATTGCTTCTGTTTAATGAAAAATTATTATAGACCTCCAGTTGTTTGTTTTTGTTAAATAGCACTGCAAGAGATATTTTTTTTGCAATTTGAAAATTGAAGTTGGTTATAAAAAATATTGTTTTCTTTCTGGGAGACTGGAATATATAAAATTAACGACATTAAATATTTTTTTATAGTTAAATTTATAAAACACATTCTAAGAAGTAGGCGAAAAAAATTTTCGTTGAAAATTTTTCAAATTAACATATTTGCAATGTCTGAAATAATTTCCATTACAAATAAATATTTTAAAATCTCTTAGGACCAAAAAATTGACTTTTGTTTAACACGAAACATTTATCACATGAACTTTTATTTAAAAATAATTTCTCATTTTAATAAGTCTTGTATAACACCTCCAGTTGTTATAATTTGTCGCTGCTAATCTTGTTGTATATCACACTGTGAAAAGTATTAAATTTCCCTTTTATTTCTCCAGTTGCAAGTGGCAACAAAAAAAAAAAATAAATAAAAATAATATGCGCATTCATAAAAATATGTTCTCTCCCAAGGTCAATTGATGTCAATGTGACTACAAAATTTTGAATTATAGTTGTTCAGTATGTTGTTTTTTATCAGTAGATATTATCACAGGACAACAAAAATTCAATGTAAGATAATGATAAATCATAAAAACTTTTTTAATTTAATGATCAAACTTAGTTAAAGATGATAAAAATGTGAGAAATCAGGTCAGAATATATGAAAATAAGGCGATAAGTTAATAAGATGATATGTTAAATTAAGATTAAAAAAGAAAAATGCAACAAAAAGTTAAATAAAAAACATATAAATTATGAGATGACAAATTAAATGATAGTGATTTTAATGAAATGACAAGTGTGTTGAGTTAAGTTCACGTAATCGAAATATAGTGGCGGTCATGATAATACGAAAATCTACACCATTTACAGAAGAAGATAAATTATAAGAAGATTCTACTTGTAATTCGAAAATTTTATTTGTAATTTGAAAATTCCATTTGTAATTCGAAGATTCTACTTGTAATTCGAATTTACTATTTGTTATTCAAAAATTTTATCTTTAATTTGAAAATTCCAATTGAATTTCAAAAAAGATCTATTGATCTTTTGCGAATTACAATTGATCTTTTTCTTTTTACAATTGAATAGTTCATGCGAATAAAGACGAATAGACCATTTGTAGAATTTTACAGGGGACAATAAAAACGCAGGAAACGATTAAAAAATAATATTTTTGTCAACTTTTTGGTTTTAGCTTAAAGATTTAGGTCACATCTACCTATATACAAAATTTTAGTAAGGTATTCGAAAGAGAACTTGCCAAAAATTGGACTTCAATTTTTTGCTTAAATGGAAAAAGGGCGAATATCCAAAAAAATGTATTGAAATTTGAATAAAAATGTGTTACTATGTAGCAGATTTTGACTACATTTTCATGAGACTTGCAATACTTGACGAACTATGGTTGGTATTTGTTTGTAACACTTTAAGGACTTCAAGGATACACTTTTTAAGGATTGCCAGGACATGCAAAAAAAATTTTTTTTGTTAATTTTTTTTTAATATTCCTGCCATTTGATGCAGTAGTAATTCTTTATGACACTAAATACATTTTTAGGAATTATAATATTAAGCCTTGACTGCATATTACGACGTAACATAAAGGACATGAAAAAAAATTTTGTTTTTTATTCCTGACATTGGATGCAGTATTAACACTAAAAGTTTGTATGTGCTAAGATCGTTTTTTTTTTGTGTACAATTTCAAATTTTAGCTAATATCAATTTTAAACTCGCAGCTAAATAATTTTTATATAATATTTTGTTAAGGATGGATATTCGCCCTTTTTGCTTTCCACACTTTAAAGTCTTATAACTCAAGAACGGTAAAATTTTTTGCCAATATAATAAGTGTGGTTTTTTCCTCGTAATGTTCTTTTAAAACATTGTTACCGAAAGTAAAATTTTTGTATGTTTTTGTGTTGTATTTAATCAAAATTGTGCGTTAGTTCACTCCCAATTTAAACAAAAATATAAAAATATACGAATTATTGCACTTTCAAAGTAATTTTTTTAGCCTTAAAAGTCAAAATTTCCCCAAAATTTCTGCATAGGATTGTAGGGCTCTGCTAATAAAATGCATTTATGCAAAAAAACGTGTTTGCGAAAAAGTGGTCTATTCGTCCTTATTCGCATGAACTATTCAATTGCTCTTTTTTCACCTTATTGAAATTACACTTGATATTTTGGAATTACAATAGATCTGTTTTAAATTAAATGTGATCTTTTTCGAATAACAACCGTGTGATTGCTCCTAAAGGACAAATTGATCTAAAAAATATATCTCATGACTGGTTCAAAGCGAACTAGTAAAGAATACCAGCACTATTACAAGAAAAAAAAGGTCAATTGATATAATAGTTTTTAGTTCGCCAAAATTAAAAGTCCTGCGCTTGGTTAAAGGGAATTAGAGAATTGGAAAATGTCCTATTTTTCGGCCCGCCCCCTTTTGAGGGCGTGGAAAAAACAATAATTTAAATTATGAAAAAATATAAAAACGTTAGAGCACAAGTCAGAATAAAATAAACTTGTAAGCATATACCGCGAGGGAAAAGGACACCAAATAAACGCCACTGTTAAAATTTTGTTTTTATTTTTAGCATGATAATGTTTTTAGGCTGGTGTCTAATTTTAAAAAAGTTGCAGGACGCCACTTCAGTTTGACTATATAAGCTAACGATTAACAAAAAAGAAAACAGGAATTACTGTTTTCATTTTCTTAAAAACAAAAATTTTAGTAACTTTGGTTTGTAACATGGATAGTAATTCAGCTCGTGGTGAATAAAACAAATATTCACCAGCTGGTGAATAAAACGTAACATAATTATTTTTCATTAATATTTATTTTTTTTTCATCAATATTTTTTTCATCAATATTTTTTTTTCATTAATATTTTTCTTTTTTTCAGCAATATTTTTTTTTCATCAATATTTTTTTTTCCATCAATATTTTTTTTTTTTTTTCATCAATATTTTTTTTCCATCAATATTTTTTTTTCATCAATATTTTTTTTTCATCAATATTTTTTTGTATTTTTCATCAATATTTTTTTTTTTCAGCAATATATTTTTTTTCATTAATATATTTTTTTTCATAAATATTTTTATAACTATTTTTTTTCATAATTTTTTTTTTTTATCAATTTTTTTTTTCACCAAAATTTTTTTTTTCATCAATATTTTTCTTCATCGCTATTTTTTATCATTATTTATACATCATTATTTTTATCACAATTTTTTTCATAATTTTTTTCTTTATCAATATTTTTTTTCATCAATATTTTTTTTCATCAATATTGTTTTTTTCACCAATATATTTTTTCATTAATATTTTTATTTTATCAATATATTTGTTTTTCATCAATATTTTTATACCCTCCAACCGCAGTATTGGGGTATACTCACTTTGTCATTCCGTGTGTAACGCATCGAAATATCGGTATAGGACCCCATAAAGTATTTATATTATTGATTAGTGATCGATTCTAAGACATTTTAGCGATCTCCGTCTGTCCGTCCGTACGTCTGTCCGTCAGTGGAAGACACGATACAGCCCAAAGTAAAAAAGCTAGACTCCTGAAGTTTGGTGCAAATATGTCTTATGTTATTGGGCTGGTTAAGTTCGAACATGGACAAAATCGAATGAGAACTAAACCAACCTCTGAAAAAACGCTATTTTTACAGGTTTTTTTACTTTTGCTTTACAAACGAAACATTTTTATATAAGAAGAAGTTCAAGGTCCTGCAGTTGGATCCAGGAAGGTTTTTTCTCATCGCTGAAAAACCACCGACCCCCCCAAAAAAAATTACGCCCCTGTTTTTTTTTTAATGTGTTGGAGGGTATAAAAGATTCGGCACAGCCGAATTTAACACTCTTACTTGTTTACCATAATTTTTTTTTTCATCAATATTTTTTCATCAATATTTTTTTCATCAATATTTTTTTCACCAATATTTTTTTCATCAATATATTCTTATCAATATTTTCATGGTAATGCGCAATAAATCCCAAATGAAATAACTCCCAAAAAAAAAATGAAACTTCTCCCAAAAATTTTACATACGATTTGGGACTTATTTCATTATGAAATTAGTAACAATGTAGTGGGACTTATTGTACAAATTTTGTTGGGATTTATTTCATTATGAAATAACTTCCAAATGAAAAAAACCCCAACAAAAAATAGATTGGGAGTTATTTCATTTCTTGTTAAGCATTGGGAGTTATTTCATTTTAATTGAAAACAATTTACACCTCTGAGCAATTGTTTTTTTTTTTTGCTTAAAAATTTTTCTGCGTAGCCGGCCTTAGGCCGGGCTTAGGGATTACAAAATCCATGCATTAAACCCACCCTCTCCGCAATGTAAAGTTTTCTGGGGTAGCAGGCCTTTACGCTATCAAATTTGATCTGCCTCAAAAAGGCCTGATAACTGAAATAGCATTGGTTTGCAGAGAGGGTGGGCTTAATGCATGGAGTATGTAATCACTAAGCCCGGCCAAAGGCCGGCTACGCAGAAAACATTTATTACAAAAAAACAATGGGAACTTATTTCATTTTCTTTGGCACTTATTTCATTGGGAGTTCTTTAATTTTTTTTGGGAGTTATTATTTTGATTTTAAATAACTCCCAAATATTGGGACATATTTCATTTTTTCTTTGGGAGTTATTTAATTTTTTAAAGTGTGGAGTTAATTCATTTTTCTTTGAACTTATTTCATTGGGAATTATTTCATTGGGACTTATTTAATTTGGGAGTTATTGCGCGGTACCTATTTTCATTTGGTGACGCGAAATAACTCCCACCTAAAATATGAAATAAGTCCCAAAAAAACTCCATACAAAGTTGGGAATTATTTCATATGAAATAACTCCCAATTTAGTGGGACTTTTATCATTTTTGTTTGGAGTTATTTCATAATTTTTTCAGTGGGAGTTCTTTCATACGAAAGAACTCCCACTACAATAGTGATGAAATAACTCCCACTATTGTTTCATTGTTGGTGGAAGCATCTGGAACATTTTGACTTATAGAATATTATTATCAATAAATTAAAATTCGTAATGATTTTGGAACCAAATTTTAGGACGAAGTGCTTTTTTAACAAATTTGTATGTTTTAAAAATTTTGCTACCAAAACTTGCAAGGATTTTTGAGGTAAGAGCGGCTTTTGGTGGGATTTACTTCATTGGGAGTTATTTCGTGGGAGTTATTTCATGTGGGAGTTATTTCGTGTCGCCTTTTTATTCATCCATATTTTTTTTTTTGTCAATATTTTTTTATCAAAATTTTTTTTTGTTGAATGGTTTTTTTTATCAATATTTTTTTTGTCATAATTTTTTTTCCTGAATATTTTTTTTTATACATTTTTTTGCAAAAGTGCACTTTACGGGGCACAAACATTTTTAGGGGAATACACGAAATTAAAATTTAAAGGGCTGGGCACCGGACCATCCCCCCTGGATCCTAAAAACCACCCCACCCACCTTCAGGTTTGTGTGGGTACTTCAATTAAAGATAATTAAAAAAGAAAAATTAAAATAAAGAGGGCTAGGTCCCAGGGCACTTCTTGGTCTATAAAACCGTCTTGATGGGATTTTTAAAAAAAATTTTTTTTTCTAAATTATTAAAAGGGACGCCCAACCGGCCTTCGGCGGCTTTTTCTAAATAAAGTTTTTTTGTGTATGAAGCCTTTTACCCGGTAATTTACTAAATGGCTAAACAATTGAACAGAAAGGTACTAAAATGGATCTAGGGGGTACAATATTGTTAAAATACATACAAAAAATACATATTTGCAATCGTTAGCAAATTAGCTTTCATTTGAATAACCATACATACATGTTGGTGGGTGCCCCCTTAAATTTTAATCGTGGCATATTTTTTTTTTTTTGCCAATATATTCGTGCCCCGTGAAATGCACTTGAGCCAATTTTTTTTTTTTCATTAAACATTTTTTTTATCAATAATCTTTTTTTATACCCTCCACTTATTGTTAGTGATAGGGGGTATATATAAGTTTGTCATTCCGTTTGTAACTGATCGAAATATAGGTCTGGAACCCCATAAAGTATATATATTCATGATGCCCGATCGATTTTAAGACATTCTAGCGATGTCCGTCTGTCTGTCTGTCTGTGGAAAATGCTGTCGCGGACAAAATATTGCACAGGGATGACTGAAACTTAACATATTTATTGGAAGTTCTTTCGTGAAGTATGGTATTGCATTTGAGCGATATCGGTTCAGCGGTTCAAAGGTTATGAACAAAAATGTAAGCACACCTCAAAAATTTCAGTACATTCAACATAACCTAAAAATACAAAATGCTTTAATTCGGCTTCTGGTTGACATATGTGAACATAATTGAACACCAAATGGTATTTAAACAATTACGAACATATTTTTTGACAAAAAAAGAAAAAAATCGCGGATTTTTTTTTTACCAAAATGTTTTTTTGCGGAATTTTTTTTTTTTCAAAAGTAATTTCCTTTTAAATAAAGTTTTTTGCAATAATCTTTTTGAAATTGTGGAGGGTATCACTGCATTCGGCAAGGCCGAATTTAATTTTTTACTTGTTTTTCATTAAAAACTTTCTTTATAGACAAACAAATTGTTACAAATTATCACGCGAACAAATGTTGAAGGACGGCCTAGTAGAGGAAGAAAAGAAATAACTTGGCTTAATAACATACAAACGTGGACTAGTATCCGTGATGCAGGCAACCTGTTTAGCGAGGCGAGAAATCGTAAAACTTTTTCAGAGATAGTAAAAAATATGTATTATTTGAAATAATGTAAAATTTACTTGAAATGGTCGCTTATATTATTATTAATGACATATTCTTAAAGAACTTAGTCTATTCACATACATCTTAAAAGAAATAAAAATAAATAAAATAAAAAAAAAAAAAGTATGTATACTAGGGCGGGTCGATTTGTATGGATCGAAAAAAACTGAAAAATCGTATAGCAAAAACAAAATCTACAAGAAATTCTAAGAAAGTTTTCCAAAGAAACCATTGGTCTAAAATCAAACCCTATACCGCGCCTAACGACATGAAAATCCGTCCGTCCGTCTGTCTTTCTGTCTGTGTGAAACACGCTAACTTTCAAATGTTAGCGGAAGAATGAAAAATATATACGGCAAGCTGCTGAAGCGTAGCGAATATATTTGTTATACTTTCGGTCAGATTAATACTAAATTTCAGCGAAATCTGTCCAGTGGTTCATAAGTTTTTAGCAAAATGGGAAATTTCAGATGGGTTTTAACCCGAACTCCCGTGTTGAAAAAAAAAAAACGCTAAACACGCTTTGAAAATGGTAAGCCAAAAAAAAAATATTTTAGAAACTATTTTTGTCAATCAAAAAAACTAAAAAAAAAATATTACACTCAAAAAAAATAAAATTACACTCAAAAAAATGTTCACTCGAATTTTTTTTTTTACAAAAATTAAAAAAAAAGTTTACTCAAAATAAATCAAATACTGATGTAAAAAAAAAATATTAAGTTATCAAACATTTTTATCTAACACAGCTCTTTTCCTCTCCGATATGCAACTCTCGAATTTCATACCACAAAAGTATCTAAGTATGTGTTTTTTTTTTTTGACGAAATATCATTATGATCCTCAATTATATGCTTTTATTTACTAAGAAAAATCCGCTGTACCAGCTTCCCTTTGTAATTAACATACAAAGGCTTTGGAGGGAATCGAACCCACAACCCCTGCGAATCCTTTCAGAGTTTCTCGCTACATGTTAATATACTGCAGCCCAATATAAAATAAATAATGGAGTAAAATTATTATGGATAAACGATAAAAGCAGCGATTTATTGTTAAAATTTCTTATTTTTCGTCTGTGGCGTTTTCATTACAAGTCAATATAATTATTTATTTCTCCATTTCAGGGATTATGTCTAATATACTTGCCGGTCATAATCCCAAAAATTTTTCGAATTATATCCAGCGTCAATTAGTAAAACAATGCCGCTGGATATGTTCTAGCAGCATATCGATATATAAAACTATGTTTTCTTTACATCTGAGGTGTAGGGTATGTTCAGCAACTTTGTAGAAAATATTATGGCAAATATTTTTGTGGAACATATTAACCCTCTAACTCCCACTCATAACGGTATTTTTTGGCTCTATTCTAACAAATCGCAAAAAACACCCCGAAAGAGGGGGAGAGTGGAGATGAAATGTTCTACAAAAATGTTGCCAATAAAATTTTACTATATACCTTAGAGCACACCAAAGCCCAAAAATTAACACTAACACCAAAAAAGAGTCAAGTTCTATGTTTTGCTTATGAAAAAAAGGACGGACGGACAAATCTTCATGTCGTTAGGCGCGGTATAGGGTTTGATTTTAGAAACATGGTATCTTTGGGAAATGTTCTTAGAATTTCTTGTAGATTACGTTTTTGCTATACGATTTTTGACAAAAAAAAATCGACCCGCCCTAATGTATACATATTAAATATTGCATAAGTTGTTAACATATAACTTCCACAGATCTCTATCACGTGCAATAGCTCTCAATTGACCAAAAGATTTCCTCGTTTCTTGCATCACAGTTCTACGCCAAGTTTGCTTTGGCCTACCTCGAAGTCTACGTCCTTGTGGATTCCATTCTAAAGCAAAGTGTGCTGCATCATCGACAGTTTTTCTAAGAGTGTGGCCTAACCATTGGTATTTTCTTTTACGGATTTCAAGTTCTAGCTTTGTTTGACCGCATATTCTCCAATGTTCTTCATTTCTTATAGTATTTGGCCACCATATTCCAAGTAATCGTCGTAAGCAACGATTTATGAAGGTCTGAAGTTTAGTTGAAATAGCTTCTGTAACTAGCCAAGTCTCACTACCATACAACAACACAGATTTTACGCAAGCGCTTATATTAGGAAAACGAATTGGTAAATAAAGAAAAAGATCGACAAACACAGACAAACAGATTGATGGATATCAATAAAATGCCTTAGAAACCTTTACGGATCAATTATATATAAACATAATGGGGTCCTCGAACGATATTTCGATGCGTTTTGCATGGAATGACAAATAAATATCGCGTTATTTTTTCTAGAAAAATTTTGCTTTAGAAAGATTAACTATTTATACAGCAAAACATTATCATGATTCAATGGTTTGGGCATGAGTACAAACTTCGCAGACATTTTTTTACATATTGGAGGGTTTAAAAGATTCCGTACAGCTGAATGTAACACTCTCACTTGTTCGAGCTGCAATTAATATTTTTCTAATTACAACTGGAATTTGGAATTACAAATGGAATATTCGAATTACAAGTAAAATATTCAAATTACAACTTATCTTTTTCAAAATACACATGTAAATGGTAGAAATAAGAAAGTTTTGTTTTTGCTGAAAAAAAATCAATATGATTTTTTTTAAAACAAGATAAAGTATTAAAGTCGGCTGTGCAGAGTCACTTCAAAACGAACCGTGATTTAACAGTCGCACTTGTTTTCTTAAAAAAAAATTTATAGAAATATTTCTTTGTATATCTTGAAAACCATGAAATTGCTGTTGTTTTTCTTTTTCTATAGAAAATTTTATAGGCCCTATCGAATTTTAACAATAGACTCCTGCCTCCAACTCATTTACTAACAATACTCTGTATTTACATTTAATCAAAAAAACTAACATTAACTTTTTACACACAATTAAAACTTAACAAAAGAATTTAGCAAAAATAAACTCAAAATAATTCCAATACAATATTTAGAAAAAAGAAGAGTAACAATAGAAAATAGTTTCTAATCCGTTCTGATACACTTTAAAAACAGAACACTTTTTTAACATTTAAATCTCATTCGTTAAAGCAATAAAAATGTTCATGTTTTAATTTTAGTTTTTTTAAATTCATATAATTTTTTTTCTCAATAGAACACGTTATTTTGAAAAAAATTGAAACGTGTGTGGGCTATAAGAATTAAGGATTAACATTTGAAAAGAAAATTTACTTGCATAAATTTAAATGTTTTTTAAAAAGATCACTGTTCTAATTTAAAGAAATCTAAAAATATGAACCCTAATGTGTTACTAGAGACCACCCTTAAAAACGGTGTTTAAATTTTACGGTAGATTTTATCTAGACATTTTTGTGTTACTTTCTAACCTAAAAATTTAACATTAATAATTTATTAGCCTTGGTTAAAATTAGTTCATATACTAGATGCATACACTATTTATATGTCCTTTTATAAAAACCGCTTAATTTTGCCATACTCTCTTGTTTAAACATCATTTTTGTAGTCAATGACGCACAGTGTAACAATTTTAGTTCTAAATAATTTTTGATGAAGTTTTCAAAATATTTATTGATAAACTCAGCAGAAACTTCCATTACCAAGTAATTAAGGTTATACATATTTAAAATGAGTAACTACAAAGAAAAAGTGCTTTCGAATTTTGTACTCTTGCCCAAAACATTAAATCATGATAATGTTTTGCGGAAGATTCGGGTGTAATGTTATATTACTTTGCTATTCCATGCAAAAGGATTTGAAATATCAATCAAGGACCCCATTAAAAAACCAAAAGAGCTGTACATTTCGTAAGTGAGTGCAAAAATAAGTACAAAAAAGTGTTTTTACATTATGGAGAGTATAAAAAATTCGGCACCAAAGTATATAATACTCTCACTTGTTTTATGTACATTTGATAAACAAATGGAAAATTATTATGCGAATAGCAAAGACTTGGTGGAAAAGTAGTTTTGTTAAAAAAAAAAAATATTTTTTTTCACGAAAAACAAAATTATGTTCAAAAAAGTTAATAAACCCCAAATTTTTGGTGAAAAAAAAATTTGATAAAAAAAGTTTTTTATGAATTTTTTTGATGAAAAAAATTTTTTTTTGATGTAAAAAAAAATTGATGAAAAAAAAAATATGAAAATATTTTTTTTTTTTTGAGAAAAAAATTGATAATAAAAAATTTGATAAAAAAAATTGATGAAAAAAATATGATAAAAAAAAATTGATGATAAACTAAAACATATAAAACATATAAACAATAAACTAAAACCTGTACTTAAATGCACTTTTTAAATTAATATTTTAAATAAGCTAAATTTTTTAACTTTTTGTTTCAGCTGAATTTTCTATAAAAAAAATATAAAAACAATAAATTATATAAATGTATAATATTTAATTTTCTAAAAATATTTTACTGCTGCATATCAGTGATTATCATCAAAACACATTCATAACACTGTGCAGCAGGGTGATAAAATTACTACAATAGTTTTCTTTTCTGCGGCACATGTTAGTCGAACGTCTTAAAAGATATTCAACTACATACATAAACTAAGAGAATAATCACAATTGGAGCGGGAAGCGGAAAAACGCAATTGTCCTCATAAAAATAGAATTGAATCTATTTTTGCGGAAAAACGCGGCGGATTTTGTTATCATATAAAACGTATGTGAACAGTTGCGGAAAAACGCTTCCCGCTCCAATTGTGATTATTCTCTAAAACTAAATAAAAATTTGCGGTTAGATTCTTTTTGAAGTTTTCAACTTGAACGAACAAAAAAAAAAAAGGAATTTTTCTAAATAATTAAGTAGTTGAATTGAGTTTTTAGTTTTGAGTTAACGATAACGAAAATATTCAAACATTATTCAAATTCACAGACTGTTGGTTGACTGCTGCTGTTGCTGCGGCTGTTAACTAACTGACTACTGCAAAATGACAACACACGCTATTAACTTAATTTAAAATACACTGCAAGGAATCAAGTCATGAATACATGCCACTATAACTAATAATAATCATTCAACTAACGCTTTGATATTGAATGAATGAAAAAACAACAAAAAAATTTAAGATTTTCAACAACATATGCATGATTTCAAATATTTTTTGTTGTTATAAATAATCTTTCACAGTTGGCGGTGACACTTGAAGTAACTTTAAAAATCTGCTACCAATTTGTTTGTTCTTTTTTTTGTAGCATTTCTTGTATTTTGCATGTTGCTGATTTGATTACCAACTGTGCTCAAAACTTAGTTTTGCAAGAAAAAAAAATTTAACATATTTGAATAAACTTCTACTTGTATGAAATTAAATATAAGGGGCATTCAATTGTCGTGCACGGCTCCACGAAAGAAAGTTGTTGGCACACCCCTATTCGACATGATGTAAAAATATTTTGGGTTTGTGGCAATTTTTTAATTTTAAAAATCGCCGAACATACCAAAAATAACTTAAATTTTAATGGAAAATTTTTTCTTTTATAAATTTTGCTATGGCTCCGATATTTATTTTCGAATATCCTTGTAGATCCTGTTTTCGAGTCATAGCTTCAAAAATTACACTGTTCGGTAACAAAAACCTTCCAGTGAAAAATCCAACTAGTTGTTATAGATTTTTCTCTCCTGAATCCAAATCTGCCTTCTAATTTTATCTAGCACGGTACGTTTTTTGCGGTTAAAAATATTAAAAACCTAAAGTTTTATGCAGATTCTTCTAAAAACTGAACTTGATTTCCTATAAAATGGACCTACTGCTCCCAAAACCGTTTTCGAGATATTTGCGTTTTGCAATTTCTTCCCGCGAAAATCTCGAACACGAATATCTCAAAAACGGAACATGCAGGAGGTCCAATTTATAAGAAATCAAGTCCTATTTGTTGGAAACAACATAACAGTGGACCCCCAAACGTACGAAATTATTTTTTTGTTACTTTTCAACATCGAATATCTCAAAAACCGTAAGTACTAGAAAAAGTTGGATGGCAGATTTGGATTCAGGAAAGCAAAATTAATAAGAATCAGTTGGATATTCCACTGGGAGGTTTCTGTTGTCGAATTGTGAAATTATTTAGCTATATTTCGAAAACAAGATCAACTAGGGTTTCATGTTAACGATTTTTTAAGTTTAAAATAGAGAGGAGTGAAATGACATTAGCCGATAGAACCTAAACTTGCTTTAAGAGGGGTGTGTGAGGTTGAAGGCAAAAGGCAGAGTATGAATGAGACACTTAATCAAAACCTGTGGACAATCTCTGAGTGAGGTCTTCCCAAGTTCAATGTCGTATGTTGACGCCATGGCTGTGGAGCGTCATCTGTATATTGTGCAAGTATCGAAGAATCTGACACTATTGATGTTCTGGGCATGAAGATTCAGTGTGATGTCCGTAGGAACAAACACATTTTTCTAGTGTTGAAAGAAGCCTTCATGTGTCTCGGTTTCTTGAACCGGTGCACCGCGGTGGAAGAAGTACTTCACCTTATTTTTCTCATTTTTGCCAAACAGTCGAACCTTGACCCGCGATAATTGGAACACTAAACCGAAATTCGAAAATCCAGAAAATATAGAAATATTTTCTGAATTTAAAGTAAAGTCCAAAGGCATAATTCCGAACAGTGCACTGCAGTGGGGCGATATTTTTTGGATTTGCCTAAAAAAATTAAATTATAAAATTTAAATTTATAGATTTATTTAAAAGACCATAAGAAAATCATGAAAACGTAACCGAACAAAAAAAAAACGGGTAAAAAAATTAAAATCACGAAAAATTCACGTAAAAATTTGATTCACGCACGATCTTTTTTTGTTACTCACACTCACGCACGCTCACGTGAGTAGAAAAAAATTTACTCACAAAATCACGTGTCTCACGCGTGATGCGCATCTCTTCTTTCGATATTACCATGAAAAATGTTCTGTTGAGGTATGTGAACTGTGGATAAGCACAAGTTTTTGTTCGCAGCACTCGGTTTTCTTGTAGATCACATCGGTTTGCTGTCGATTGTCCAGTTGAACGCACATGGCATTACAGAGAAAGTTCGTTTATTAGTTGAACTAGAAGCATGTGGAATTAACTCCTCGTGGAGTCTTCCCAGTTTCTTTCAATGTAGGTATTTCCAGTTGTTACTGGATCGGGTAAAGAAGTTAAATCAGATAATACATCCCAAACTGAAACCGAAGCAAAATTAAAACAAAATCGATCTTACGCAATCATGACAACCTTCAGCATTAAAAAACGGACTCGATTTAGAAACTGGAACGCTTTTAAAACCATCGCGATTAACTCACGTTTGCAAAGAATTTAAGAACTACAATCTTGTACTGCTGAAGTCAACTTCGCTGACCAGAGTTTGGTGAAAAAACGTCAACTGAGGGATTGTACTCCGGTAAATCATTAAATGAAATAAAATCAATTGGTGTTGCATACTATTATCAAGGGAAGCTTACAGTGATATGAAAAGTTGGAAACCCTATTCTGATAGAATAATCACAGTGAGGCTGCGAACTCGTGCACGTAATATGAAATGCATACAGATTATGCTGCCAAAGAAGATTTCTACAGCCTTTTTGATAATGTAATATCGTCCCTGAACTTTGGAAATATACAAGTTGTTATGGGTGTGACTACCATCTTCTAATGGCAAGTGTTCCCATCTTATAACTAGCAGTCAACAAGAATTTTCAAACAAATCAGACAAATTTCGACTGTATGGTCGACCTCTTCTGTCTGGTGGCCTGCTTTAGAAACAAAAGCGAACTGTGTCTTTATCACGAAGGTGCAGAGAATAGCGTCAATTTGCATCACTGGTTCTCTTCGTGCTACACCTACGGCTACATTATAAATTCTCGTTCACCTGATACCATTGGACATATTAGGTAGGCAGTATGGGGCTACGTCAGCAATTCGACATAATATCACACTGAAATGAAGGAGCCGCAATTGTGGCCATAGCTCGATCTTGAAGACAATAACATTTCCACAAAATAAATACTATACTCCCTCTATGTGCCTTTTTGAGCGCCACTTTACCACTATGATACTATCCAGGGAGTCTAGGATAAGGGGAATTCCGGGTAGTGGAACTGATAAATTGGATAAAGGCTGCACGAGCAAGTGGGCTTTGGAGTCTATTCAGAAGAGCTTGGATTGAGCCTGGCTCGAATATGGCCAGATCATTGTAGTGTTTACCAGACAGAGATGCTGCCAATAAAGGAAGTGGCTGACTGGTTGAGTTGCAATTTCTTGTTTACAATCGCAGTTAACATCTATTTTGACAGTCAAGTGGTCAATACACTGGAGTCCATGTTTCTGAAAACAGGATCTGCCCTTAACTGCAGCACATCTTTTAATGAGATGGCCAAGCAGTTTTATATACGACTCATGGGGGTCCCAGGGCAGAGAGACATTCCAGGGAGTTCCAAAGCCGATGAGCTTGCAACATTGGGATCTACCTTACAGTTTCCAACAAAATTGAATGTGTTTGTATGCCTCTAGAAACTTGCAAGCAAATTCAACGGTTTTGTTCCGTAACGGAGACTAATCAGGGACAGGCAAACGGATTGATGTGTGAGACAACACTACTGATTTGGTCTTCTCTAAATCAGAGGAGAACATGCAAGCTGATACCTCTTCCAAGAGGAGAGATTTCGACAGTGGTTGCTGTAATTACCGGACACTGTCTTATAGGGAAGCACGCAGAGCGGTTAAATGTGCCGTTAAATGACTTTTGACGGAGTTTTATGGATGAAGAGGAACACTTTATATGCCATTGCCAAGCACTTTCTGGTCGGAGACTTGCTTCACTGGGATCTAGGGAGCAGCACGATCTTTCGGATTTGTAATATGTCAAAATTCAATATTTTTGGAGTTTCATAAGAAGCTCAAATTGGTTTAACGGCAGGGACCAGTAGGGAATTCTATTACATTTCCGTGGTATCACATTGGACCTCAGAATCTACGTGTGCTGACGTAAAACGTCAGCAGCCTCTTGCAACCTAACCTAACCATTGAAATTTTAATGGAAGTGAATAGGTCACACTAAATGAAAGGTCATTACAGATATTGCCAGAACCGCTATCAAGTGAGCCTCGTAAGGTAGCCACAGAAGAGGTCGACCAGCGCATACACGAAGAAAACAAATTGAAATTGGAGCTGCAGACTAGCAGGCGTTAAGTTAAAAATATCAAAATAAACAGATCAAGATGGAAAGATTTTTTTGGGAACATACTTGCAGGGTAAAAATTATTTACCTGAACATCCTTAATATTAAACTACAAACATATCGTAAGTAAATTAACCAACTATGGGCTTGTAGAGTGTAGTTTGGGGAATTTAGCCATGATTTGTTGTGATCATTGTAAAAATTGGTGGCGGCCTTGTTTTTGCTGCTGTTACTCGACTGTTTTTCTTATTGCTGTTATTGCTGCTGCTCCTGTTGTCACTGTTATTGTTGCTGGTTAACTACTGCGAAACCAATTGCTATAATTTTTTTTGTTGTTAAACACATAATAAAAAAAAATTAAAGGGTTTCTTCTTCTTCTGGCTGTGAAAAAGGGTAACCAACTATAGGAGCTAATATGCTAACAAGTAAACATATTGAAAAATTATGTGGCGGCGGAAGATCTTGACAATTTTACAAATTATCAGATGATACCAATTTATATTATTGTTTATTGCCTTTTTGTTCCAACGAAGCAAAAGAAACATTGTTTAGGAGGGACATAATTTAAGAAACTTTTTTGTGCTGTTGTTGAAGGAATATCGTGAGAAATCATGGTCATATTAAACAAAATTATTTATTAAGAACATATTTGTATTACAAACTGTATTTGTAACTTGGAAAAGGGGTTACGAAGATGTACACTTCCTAGTATTATTCTTTTGGACATTAAAAACATAATTTTCGATATTTCTCATACACCTTAGTTAATCGTATTAGCGGGCAGTCGTCCAGTGTGTATCAATTGTAACTCGTTTAAAATAAAAATTCTGTATTTTTATCCTGAAGATGGCATCCGAAGGATGACGAAATATTGATGAATAAAATTAGTAAATAAAATTTATTAAAAAACTAAGGCCTCGAGCTTAAATATCCGTTTACTTATTGAAATTTCCAATTATATTAAAGAAAATTCCATTTATATTTTAGAAATCTATATTTTTATATTGGAAATTTCCATTTATATTTCAGAAACATCTATTTATGTTCAGAAATTTCAAACTGTATTTATGACATTTTCATTTGTATTTCAAAATTTTATAACTGATGGAAATCTAAATGAATTTTCTGAAAAGAGTTTAGAAAATTTTTAAATACAAATGAAAATTTCTAAATTACACATGGATTTTTTTTTAGTTTAAATGGAATTTTCTGAAAGCATTTTGAAAATTTTGGAAGTATAAATTCAAATTTCTGAAACATAAATAGAAATTTCTGTAACATAAATGGAAATTTCTGAAACATAAATAGAAATTTCTGAAACATAAATAGAAATTTCTGAAATATAAATGGAAATTTCTTAAATATAAATTGAAGTTTCCGAAATATAATTGGAAATTTTTGAATTATAAATGGAAATTTATGAAATGTAATTGAAAATTTGTGGGTTATAAATTAAAATTTCTGAAATACAATTGGAAATTTTTTAAATATAATTGGAGTTTCTAAAATGTCATTGAAATTTTTTTTGTTATATTATTTGTATTTTTATACCCTCCACGCTAGTGATAGAGGGTATAGTATAAAAGTTTGTCATTCCGTTTGTAACACCTTGAAATATTGGTCTAGGACCCCATAAAGTATATATATTCATGATCCTCGATTGATTTTAAGACGATATATCGATATCCGTCCGTCCGACCGTCCGTCTGTCTGTCTGTTAAAACAAGCTAACTTTTGAAAGACTTTACGTAGGCTCCTGAAGTTTAGCATATATGTTGGGCATTTACCTGATCAGGTTGGTATTGCAACCCAGCGAAATCGGTCGAGTGGTTTAAAAGTTATGACTAAATGACTGAATTTCGGCAAGGGTTTCAAAAGGCAATTCCGAGGATGCTAAGGCCCTGCACATATATTTGTTGTTCCTCTGGCCTGGTTCGCTTCGAATTTCAGCCAAATCGGTCCAGTGGTTCAAAAGTTATTATCAAAACCGTGAATTTCAGATTAGCTTCACCTTAAATTCACGTGTTGAAAACCCGTTAAACCTGTTTTTAAAATTTTTGGCAAGTCACAAAAATATTTTACAACATATTTTTGTCACTCAAAAATATTTTTACATTAAAAAAAAAAATACAATCGAAAAAATTTTACACTCCCAAAAAATTTTACACTCTAAAAAGAAATTTAGTATATTTTTTTTAAATTTGTTTAAAAAAAAAAGTTTTTTTAAAACTAAAATGTTTCTAATCAAAAAAAAAAATTTTTTTTCACATTAGAAAATTTACTATCACTTAAAAAGGGCATTGTGGAGGGTATTCATAGATTCGACCAAGTCGAATTTAACTTTTCTACTGTTTTTTTTTTCTCCTTTGTTACTTTTCATTGGATAAGCTTTTTTCCGTCGATGGGTCCCAAGCCCGATGCGACAACCATCTTTTTAACGTGCAATAGGCGAACGGTTTAATGATACAGTAGAGTTTCAGTGATTTATTAGAATTTTAGTTTTCATCTAACTTCCTGAGACGCACCGGTGTTATCATGCCATTCAGGATACGCATTAACTGTACGCCTTCTCACTTTACCTGCCGACAAACGGTTGTTTGCACGACACTACCAGGAAATACTTGGAAAATTAATTACCAAATAAAGTAAAGTAAAGTAAGTATTTGTATTTTCTGAAATTAAAGTGAAAATGGTGTAATCAATTTTTTTTAAATACTAAAAAATATTTAAAAATCTGGCCTATTTATCATCATTCAAAATGGGTTATGATTGAAGCACTCTTTGTAGCGCCGAATAATGCGTAATAATGATGCAGTCAAATCATGTGGCTTTGTCCAAAATTCGTGGTTTTTTAAATATATTAAAAGCGGCCCTATGCTCCTTGCAGTAAAAGGAACAAATATATAAATATATTAAAATGGAAAGCAAGTGTGAAATTTTATCAAAAACTAATTTTAAGTTTTAGATAAAAAATGTGAATAAAAAATTAAAATTGCTCCCGTTAATTTTTCTACATCCTCAAAAGCGATCTTTAGATGCGCTTCTCGACTTATTTTTGCTGGGTTACTTCAAAAAGGGTTATAAATGATATCTATATATATAAAAGAATAATGTGACTGACTGACTGACTGACTGACTGACTGACTGACTGACTGTCTGACTGACTGACTGACTCATCATCGCCCAGCCTAAACCGCTGAAGCTAGAAACTTGAAATTTGGACTGTAGGTTCATCTCCCGGAATATAGATCCACTAAGGCTGGATTTTTGCGAGTGTTGATTCTAAGGGGGTAAAAAGGGTAAAAAACTGTACTTTTGGTACTTTTTATATCTCCTGAAATAATGGTCATAGAGACCTAAAATTTAGACTGTATGTTCACCCCCGAAACATAGACACACTAAGGCCGGATTTTTGCCAGTGTTGATTCTAAGGGGGTTAAAAGGGTAAAAAACTGTACTTTTGGTACTTTTTATATCTCATGAAATAATGGTCATATAGATTTGAAATATGGACTGTATGTTCACCTCCCGGAATGTAGATCCTCTAAGCCTGGACTTTGGCCAATGTCGATTCTAAGGGGGTAAAAAGGGTAAAAAAACTGTACTTTTGGTACCTTTTATATTTTCTTAAATAATTGTCACAGAGACTTGAAATTTGGACTGTAAGTTCACCTCCCGGAATAAACATTCACTAAGGCTGGATTTTCGCCAATGATGATTCTAAGGGGGTAAAAAGGGTAAAAAACTGTACTTTTGGTACCTTTTTTATTTCCTTAAATAATGGTATTAGAAACTTGAAATTTGCAATGTAGGTTTACCTCCCGGAAAAAAAAATCACTAAGGCTGGGTTTCTGCCAATGTTGATTCTACGGGGGTAAAATGGGTAAAAAAGTGTACTTTTGGTACTTTTTATATCTCCTGAAATAATAGTCATTGCGACTTGAAAATTGGACTGTATGTTCATCTCTCGGAAGATCCATTTAGGCAGGATTTTTGCCAATGATGATTCTAAGGGGGTAAAAAGGGTAAAAAACTGTACTTTTGGTACCTTTTACATTTACTTAATTAATGGTATATTAACATAAAATAAAATGGATAGAAACTTAAAATTTGTAATGTCGGTTCACCTTCCGGAAAAAAGATTCAATAAGGCTGGGTTTTTGCCAATGTCGATTCTACGGGGGTAAAAAAGTACCTTTTATAAAAAGTACCTTTTATAAAAAGTACCTATTATAAAATATACCTTTTATAAAAAGTACCTTTTATAAAAAGTACCTTTTATAAAAAGTACCTTTTATAAAAAGTACCTTTTATAAAAAGTACCTTTTATAAAAAGTACCTTTTATAATAATAATTTTTTCAAGTGTGTAAAAAAAAAATGCATTTTCGCGAAAACGCGAATTGATATAGAAAAACCGGGAAACACAAGAATGTTATTTGAGCCCCACTTTCTGAAAAGCAAACATTTTTTTTACATGTAAATTTTTTTTTTTTTTACGTTTTTCGCGAAAACGCGAATTGATCTAGAAAAACTGGGAGACACGGGTATTTTTTTTTTTTGGCCCTATTTTCAGAATTTTCGGGTCCGGTCCATGTGTACAAAAGTGTGTCGGACGGTGTTATTCATTAAAATATTATTTTATGAAAGACTTGAACGTCCACAAGTAAATAAAACAAAACCTATGTAGAGGATTTTTTTAAATCGATAGAGTAATCCTGATCTTTATATTATCCGGTGTTCAATACAACCGGTAACGAAGTACCGGGATGGTAAGCTAGTTTATAAATATAAATGACGGTGCCCCTAAAGAGCCCTTCAGCAACCAGCCCACCCCAATTTTTTGTTTGTTTTACACATGTTAAGGATATAAAAAATTGTACGAGTATTTTTAAATTTTTGAAAATTTTTTAAACAAATGGTTTACAAATCACTACGAATTTATATAAAATAGTTGTTAAATACCCGGGCTATAACACTAAAAGATGATGATGTGTTACATACATTTCTTTTATTTCATGTTTGAAACAAATGGACTTAGCGCCTTTTACATTAAGCCAACGACATGATTTTTCTAGTAATAACCAAATGTTGGACGTCATTAAAATTTATTTATTGAATTAAAAAAAATATTTATTACCGGAAATATTTGGTCCTAGTAACCCGCATTCTATCAAGCGTGGGTGTTTTATTATTATTATTACACTATTATTACATTCATAAATTCAAAATAAAATGTTGAGTGTAATTTTTCTTATAACGTATGCGGAATGAAATTGCAAAAACTTTTGTATAAGTACAAAACTTAGCGTTGTTATACCCTTCAAACACAGTATGGGGGTATACTCTCTTTGTCATTCCGTTTGTAACGCATCGAAATATCGGTCGGGGACCCCATAAAATATATATATTATTATTCCATGATCGATTCTAAGACATTCTGTGAATGTCCGTCCGTCTGTCTGCAGATGGCACGATACAATCCAAAATAAAATAGCTAGACTCCTGAAGTCTTGCACGAATATGTCTTATGGTCTTAGGTAGGTTAAGTTCGGAAATGGACAAAATCAAACGAAGGGGAAAAAGTTCCCCCTTGACGAACTAAACCAAGCTCTGAAAAATAACATTTTTTAACGTCTTTTTTTTGTATTTTTGTTAAATAAATGAAACAAATGAAATGATAAATTTTGTAGTGCAAAAAGCATAATAAATGAATTAGTAAACATTTTTCGCAAGGGAAAAGTGTTCCCACGTCCCCCACCAAACCCCCTCCCCAAAAAAACCGCCCCTGTATTTTTTTTAGCATGTTGGAGGGTATAAAAGATTCGGCACACCCGAATTTAACACTCTAACTTGTTTTTTTTTTTGTATTTTCCGATCTGTGGTAATCTGTGCAAATACAGCCCAAAATAACCATTTTCAAAGAATTAACCCTTTTTGATAATAAATTATTTGAAATAAATGATATGTTAGATATGTCAATATTTAAAATAAATATTATTTACTGACTGCATAAAAACTCGTTACCGATGATACAATTTTTAATTCACTTGAAAAATAAAAAAGAAGATAAGAATTTAAAATTTTTATCATTATATATTATTTGTTAATAACGATTTAAAGCACACTTTTAGCACACGTCTTCAAAAAAAAAATATTATAAATATGAAAAATAAACATATTTTTAAGACAGATAACACTAATATTCGAATAATATTGAGCCACTGTTATTTACAGATGAGTTGAAAATTTATTTGTTTGAGGCAAACATATGCGCAGACGATATACGGGTAGAGTGGTTACGATAACGTGCGTGGGTGTTAAGAAAATGTCAAGTTTGTTTTTTAAAGAAAAAAAAAATTATGGGGAATAAAATATATGTCATATGGTTAAAATTACTTTTAGATGCACCACCCATAAAATGGGGGTATCATAATTTTGTCATTGCACGTGTAACGCCCTGTAGCGATTTTGTGTAACAGTTTTCTGAAAGCAGACAGATCCTAACAGAAATATATAAGTTAGCTAAAAATTTAAAAGGACTCAAGATTGGTGTGTTTTTGGAGATTAAAATTCTGTTAAATTTCTGTCTCTTGATTATCAGAATCAGTTCTACATACATTTTACAACATGAGACCAATTTTAAACATTCAAAGTGAATTCAGAACAATCATGAGAATTCGTTAAGACTTCTCATTAGTTTTATTCGATACGAAAATGTGTTGAAGGTTATAAAAAATTCGACCATGCCGTCTATAAAACTCTTTTTTATTGCTGATTTTTATTGCAATTTAAATGCAAATACAATCCCAGGCAGAAAAGTACAAACGGGAAAAGTACAAACGGGAAATTAAAAAAAAAAGTTCCGCCAACTGGCGGCGAACCCGCAACCTTCATGATACGAAGCTAGCACACTACCACCCTGCTATTTCTCATGTATATTTAAAGTTGACTAAATGCGTACATTAGGTGTCTGTGATTTCAATATGCACTTTTTGCGTTTTTAACAATAATAAAAAATGTGGCATTATACATATTTAAAAATAAATAATAATGTTGCATCACACAAATTTAAAAAAATCTAAAAATAGGATAAAAAAATAATCTCAAATAAAAAAAAAAAACAAACATAAAAAAACTGTTCCGCCAACTGGCAGCGAACCCGAAACCTTCATGATTCGAGTTTAGCACACTACCACCGTGCTATCGTCGCATATATTTGTGCTTGATTAAATAAGTTTATAAATTGTTTGTGTTTTTTATGTGAATTTTGTGGAATCTTTAACAATGATTTTAATTCATGTGTTTAATTGGAAATAAAACCGGATGTTTGTCACATTAACAATACACATTGTTGATACAATTAAAAACGTTGTTGAACTAGTATTTCGTTGGTAACAATTTGTTTTGTTACTCTTGATTTTACGATATTTTTTTCTGTGTACCAACGTTGGCGAATCATACCCGTTTCTTAGTCTACGACGTCATTTCGAAGTTGAAATGATAACAGTGGCCAACGATCGCTCGACTTTTGTTTTGACGTTGGGTTAACATTGATTTTACAAATTTACGACATTGGATTTACCTTTTACTTAGGGATGTATTGAAAATCTCGATGTAGTGCTTTTTAGTTACCATTTTGTACAAATTGGTTGAAAAAGCAATTAAAGTGTTGAGGTCTTTGAAAATCAAAAACTTTTTAAAAAAATAAAAATGTTAAATTTTTAAATTATAATCTATAGCAGCGGTTACCAACCTATGGTACGCGTACCACTAGGGGGTACGCGAAACTGTCTGCGGGGGTACGCAAAATTTTAGTAATTTGGACATTCAATTTAGATTAGCCTTTCAATGCTGGTTCCAAAGTTTTTCAAAACATCAGGTTTTTAAGAAAGTTGAGGTGAAAGTTCACAAACAACGTATTTATGTGCAATTTAGAGAATATTTTTTCGATATTTTTGGATGATATTTTGAGATCGGTCAGAGATCTAGTTTTCGATTAACCTTTCCATGCTGATTCCGAATATGGTTTCCAAATTGTTCTATGATGTCAGGTTTATGAGAAAATTTATGATAACGTTCTCAAAAACGTATTTTTGGGCATTTTTGAGACGGGTTGTGATAGTATGGAAATTTTGCTACGATTTTGTTAAGCTCCAAATGCCTTTTCATTGTATATGCGAGGGTGCTTCATTCATTTGCTCTGCAGAAAAATCAGCTCATAATCCGCGTTTTCAGATGCACCCTTAAGGAGCGAACATTTTTCCAAAAAAATACCACCATTGTTTTGATCTCGCTAAATCCTTCAAAAAAATTATATACCCGCAGATCAAAAATTTCAAAATTTACTCTAATATTAATATGTGAAGTTTTTTAACGAAAACAAAAAACTCTTTAGGAGGTACGCAGCTGATAAAATTTAAAATTAGGGGTACGCGAGCCAAAAAGGTTGGTAACCGCTGATCTATAGTGTAGTGTTATATGTAAACACAAATTTGGGCCAACACAATATTTTTAGTAAAACTGTTTTACATTATGCAATGTTGTATTTTTCGTTAGCCCGATATTGTACCAACACAAAATTTTTGGTACGGTTGGCAATTTCTGACTGGGATGTATTGATTATTTTGAAATACAAATAAGATTGTAAACAAGTAAATATTGGCTTTAAAAAATGTAGGGGTTTTTTAATATCTTGAAGACACATATAAAAATATTTTTTGGAAAAAAAATTTTAAAAGTGTTTGATATTCTTATTTTATTTAGATCTGCACGTTTAAGTCTTCTTTAAAAACTGTTTAGAATAATTTTACAATTTAATTTAACAGCAAATTTCTACCTGGAATCATGATTGTTTCAGTGCAAAATTTTCTTAAAAATTTTCGAGCCCTATCGTAATAATCCTATGATATTAAGAAATTTGAAGTAATGGCAAATTTGTAGTGAAAAATTTTATGAAAAATACGAGTGGAAAGTATTTTGAAAGACAAAATTTAGGTGAAAAAGAAGTTTGAGTGAAAAATAAGTCGAGTGAAAACATGTGAGAGTGTTGAATTCGACGGTGCCCAATCTTTGATACCCCAAAAAGTTTAAAAAATGGAAAAAATTAAAAAAACGGGGACACCTTCACTTCACTATAAATGGTTACAAATTCATTTAACATGATTTTTACAGTCAGTTAAGATATATTGTAAAGATATACAGTTTTATTCATATTTTAGCTATTTTTTTATATCCACGCCTACAAAAGAGGGCGGGCCAAAAAACCAGCATGTGTTTATCCCCTGGGTCAAGTGCAAGTCTTTAATCTTCCTCCAACACAAACTTGTTTCATTTACTTAACAAAAATACAAAAAAAAAGTTTAAATATATCCCGATTTTTAGAAATTGATTAAGTTCTTTAAGGGAAACCTTTACCCCCCTGATCTAATTTTTCCCATTACGAACTTAACAAGCCTAGGACCATCAGAAGAATATCTTTTTCTTTGGAATGTATCGTGTTTACAAAAAAACAGACGGACGGACCGACATTCATAGAAAGTCTCAGAATCAATCACTTATCAAAAATCTATGTTCTTTACAGGATTTCAAACTGAAATTTCGATGCGTCACATATGAAATGACAAAGTGAGTATTGACCCCATACTTTGGATGAAGGGTATAAAAATCATTTTTTTTAGTTAACTAATTATAAGAAAGTACCAATTTCCCCCGTAGAATTAAAATTTCCAAAAATAACTTTTCTTAGAATGTTTCTTTTTGTTGCAATATCCAACATTAGAGTGGAATTTTTATACCCTTCGACCATGGGGGTACCTTCACTTTGTCATTCCGTGTGTATCGCATTGAAATATCGGTCTTGGACCTTATAAAGTATATGGGGCATTCCATGTCCAAACGGACACTTTGAATAATTTTTTTTTAGATTTTTCCAATTTGTTGACAGTTTCTAGTACCCTTCGAAAACTCCTTCGTGGTAAATTTTCCGATTTTTTTGATGACCCGTTCGAAGGATATCAAATTTTTAAAAATTGGCAGTTTGTTCCTTTACTCGAACTTCTTTTACTCACAACTTCTTCAATAATATTCCAAATTTAATTTTTTTTTAAATTTTTGTTTTTTTTTTACGTACTTAAAAAATCGCAAAAAATTCTTAAAAGCGCTCTAGTATGCGATTTTTAAGTTTTAAAATTTAAATCTCATTTTTGAAAATGTTTGTACTCTTCGATTTTTTTGAAATATTTTTTATATTTTTGTAAAACTTCTATCGATTCTACAAACGTTTTGCCCAGGAGGATCGTGGGATAACGATTATTACTATTTTTTTAAATTTTTTGAAAAAAATTTATTGTAATTTTCCAATCTTAAAATAATTTCTACTGCTAAAATGGTGCGTCATAGAGGGGTCATTTCCAAGACCGACCCCCATTAATTTTACGTCTAAACATTTCTTTGGAACAAACGAATACCCTATATCCAATTTCTAAGGGGGCTCCCACACAAAATGACATTTTTTAAAATTTGCTCCAACCTCTCTAACTGCCCTAGGAGTGCCCTTAAAGCAATCAAATGTATGACTGACCCACAATATTTTTTTAGTCCAAACATTTTCTCTAAACACACCTACCCTCTATCTTTAACTATTGAGGCCCTCATACAATTTTTTTTATTTTTTGTAAATTTGTTTTATTAAATCAGCTTCTACCGGTCCAATGGTGCATCCGAGAGGGGTCCTCGGACCCCCATTTATTTTTACCCTCCAACATTTTTTAAAACATACCTACGCTCTATCTCAATTCCCTAAGTTGGCTGCCATTCAAAATTACATTTTTATAAAATTAGCGACAACTGTAATTTGTATGGGAGGCTACTTAGGGAATGGAGAAAGGGCGTAAGTATGTTTGAAAAAATTTTGGAGCACCATTTGACCGGTAGAAGCTGATTAAATAAAACAAATTTATAAAAAAAAAAACAATTGTACGGGGACCGCCTTAATAGTTAAAGATAGAGGGTAGGTGGTTTCAGAGAAAATGTTTGGACTTAAAAAAATATTGTGGGTCGATCATACATTTCATTGCTCTAAGGGCACTCTTAGGGCAGTTAGAGCGGTTGGAGCAAATTTAAAAAAATGGCATTTTGTGTGGGACCCCTCTAAAAAAATTGGAGATAGGGTATTAATTTGTTCCGAAGAAATGGTTAGACGTTCAAAGGGTCAACAAATTGGAAAAATCTAAAAAAAAAAATTATTCAAAGTGTCCGATTTGACATGGAATGCCTCATATGTATTATTGATCAGTGATCGAATTTTAGACATTTTAGCGATGCCCGTTCATCTGTCCATCTCTAGAGGATACGATGCAGTTCAAAATAAAATATCTAGACTCCTGAAGTTTGGCAACTATGTCTTATGGTGATAGGGTATTTAAGTTCGGAAATAAGTAAAATCGGACCATGCGGTAAAATGTCCCCTCTTTGAAGAGTAAAACTATTCCCAGCAAAATGCTCTTTTTTGTAATTTTGGTAAACAAATGAAACATTTTTATGTCAAAAGAAGCTTAAAGTCCTGGGACGAAACAAAATATAATTTTTTTTCGGCCCGCCCCCTTTTGTGGGCGTAGATATTAAATATTAATAAAACTAATTATAAAATTGTATTACTTTAGGGCAAAAATAATAATTAATGAATTTTTTGATTTTTTTTTAAATTTTTAAAATTTTTTTTTTTAATTTTTTTTACATATTTGAGGTTAAGAAAGATTCGGAACAGCCGAGTTTAACACGCTCACTTGTTTCTTCACCTTTTAATTTTTCCAAGTGTCAGTTTTTTTTCTACTAGACCTAAACATTATTTGCTACAAATTTGAGACCACTCGGATTAAATTAAACCTCGATCAAAATTTCAGATTTTTGAAAATTAAAAAAAAAAAATAAAAAAATGTGTCATTATTATTTATATCGCATGTCGCGGCCTAACTAACTTTAACCTCAAGTGTTCGCAACTTTTGGTTAAAGTTAGTTCAGTCGATGTGTCGTATTTATCGTATTTATTAGGTTTGATGCGCTGATCACTGATATCAAAAAAAAAAAATTAAATCGGTAGTACTGTTTAGAAATTTGCAAATAATGCCGGGTTGTTACTACACTCAAAATAATTCTACAGTAAATGGTTTAGTAAGTGATATTGTACCAAAATCTACTAATTCGTTACTAATTTTAGTATCTTCAAAGTACTAACATTAGTAATTTTTACTGGATTTGACTAATATTAGTTAAAAATTTTAGTATTGGTTACCAATTTCTGCACTAGGTCCTTTTGGACTAAAATTAGTTAAATTTTTAGTATTGAATACCCACGTTTTTTTTTTGGGTGTACGGACAAAAAATTAAAAAAAATCTGCATTTTTTCCTTGACTCTTTGATAGAATTGGAGACAAACATTCATTTAAAATTAATTTGAGTTAAATCTGATCATTTTAAACCAGAGCGTATTTCGATCAAGGTTTTCGTTTTTTTTTTTTAATTTTCAGCAAAAATCTCTAAATTTTGATCGAAAGGCGGCATGGGTAAAACGGTTTGATTTTATTTATATTAAGTTCAAATAAAAGCTTGTTACCTCCTAATGAAATGGTCAGTGAAAAAAGATTTTGGGATTTTTTTTATTATTTAATTTTTTGATCGTAAGAAAAACGCCATTTTTGGATTTTTTTTATAAATTTCAAATGGTGATATCTCGAAAACCAGTTGCCCGATTTTAGAAATCTTTTGATATTCATATTCGGCATAAAAACTAAAAATAAAGTATTATACTAGATTTTTTTTAAATTTTCAATAATTCAAAATTTTGGTGGAAATTTTCAAAAAATCCTGATCGATGGACGCCACGGGTTAAAATTATAGGAGTTTGCTCAATTTTAGTTTAAATGAAAGTTTGACTCAAGCTTTATAAAATGGTCAAGGAAAGAATTTTTGAGTTTTTTTAACTTTGAACGTAGGAAAAAACCGAAATTTTTCGCCAAATTTATATAGCGAAATCTAGAAAACCATTGGACCGATATAAAACATTTTTTGATTAAATTAATAAAGATAATGTATCGCACGGCATATTTTTTTAATATTCTACACGTATGGAGAATATTAAAATGTGTTTCTTCCCAGCAAAAACATGGTAATGAGTTGTGAAAAGTAATCATTATCAAGCACATTATTTATAATGAGTACCCATTACCAATAACATTATTTTAAGCCCAAAAGTAACTACTTTTTAGTAATATGTTAACAAAGCACTTCTAAGTATTAATATCTCCTTGCACTTGCAGTTTTTAACCTTTACACATCAATTAACTTAAAAAGTAATTAAAAACTCAATAAAATTTACGTATTTTTTAAGTTTTAGTAAAAACAAGTTAAATTTTAAAAGTTTTAATTAACTAATTATTTAACTTCTTATTGGTAATGGGTTTTTACTCCTTATTTGTAATCCGAGGCAGTAACTACTGGGTAATTCCAAAAATTTTCGCCCCACTGTTCGGAAACATGCCTTTGGACGCCACTGAGAATTTGGCTCATAGATATCCACGTTTATATGAGATATGTTGCATTTTTGGATTTTCAAAATTTGCTGTAGTTTTCAAATTATCGCGGGTCAAAGTTCGACTTTTTTAGCAAAAGTCAGAAAAATACATGACGTTTAACGTGCTCTAACTTTTTAACTAGTAATCCGATTATCACAAGTAATGGCTCATATGAAAGCTTAATTCTTCTTCTTTTAGGAAATATTTTCAAAAGCATACGGTTTTTTTTCAGAAGTGTTGCAAAAATTCAAAAACATTTTCTTTTTGCGAATATTTAAAAAAACACATCTTCGATTTTTTAAAAAAAAAGTTTGGTGATAAACAATACTGTTTTCTACAACATATCCAAAATTCAGAGTGGGATCCCAATGGGATCAAAAAATATTCTGGTTTTAGTAAGAAGTTCTTAAATTTTACCTTAGAAAATTAAAATTTTATGTTTCTTCAATATAAAAATTTAAATTTTCAAAGAAAATTATACTATTAAAATTTTGAAAAACATTCAAAACATTAGAAATTTAAATTTTCTAAGGGAAAAATATGAGAACCTCGTACTTAAAACAGAATAGTTTTTGATCCCTTGGAGATCCCACTCTGAATTTTGAATATGTTATACAAAACATTGTTATTTTTCACCAAATTTTTTTTAAAAAAAATCGAAGATGTGTTTTTTTAAATATTCGAAAAGAAAAAATGTTTTTGCATTTTTGCATCATTTCTGTAAAAAAAACTGTGTTATTTTAAAAATATTTTCTAAAAGAAGAACCCCAGCTTTCACATGAGCCTAAATTTGTGAAAATCGGGTCATTGGTTAAGAAGTTGCAGCTCTTTAAACGTGATGTATTTTTCTTACTTTTGCTTAAAAAGTCAATCTTTGACCCGCCATAATTCGTTAAATACACCAAATGTAAAAAAACGATATATGGTACATATATCATATTTATGAGGGCTATCTATGTGTCAAGGCTCAAATTAATCTGAGACACCATTTCCAAAAATTACTAAAATTTGAGCTAAATTTTCTGGATTGGCCCTACTTATTTATCTCCATACTCTTCACTAGTTATTTTTGTCTCACGCCCTTGTTAAAATAATTAGTGTTTCATTCAATAAGTAACTACTTATTAACATCTGTTTCGGATTACAAAACCCATTACTAGTAATGTCAATTTTTGCTGGGTTGTTTTCTAATAATGGTTTTGTTCAATCGAGTATAATTATAACTTGCTATCCCATAGTGCATTCAAAAAATAACAAATAACTCTTCTCATATGTAAATTTTTTAAAAAAGTGTAAGTAAGTCATCATTTCTGTTAACACCTTCTATTAAATATAATAAATTTTATTTTATTTTTTCTCTTCGGTTGTTGCAACTTTTGGGTTAGACACTGAGATGATATATGATCTTGAAATTGTTAAATTGCAACAAAAATTAGTTTAACTCTTTTTCTTTCTTCTGGAGGTTGTACAAACAAAACATTAAAATTTAGTTTAAATAACTACAGGGTGTTTTTTGCTAAAGTTTAAACCAACAACCAACTAATATTAACTAATTTCCAAGAAGGTGTTTAGATCAAAACGCTTCCAGTATTTTTGTTAAAATGATGATATTGACGATGATGAAATGAGAAACAACTGCATGAGGTAAAAGAAGGCACATTATGGATGACGAAGAGGACAAGGAACAAGAAAAAAGTAAAAACAAACAATTATTTGTGTTATGCCGACATCACAGACGCCACCTCCATCATCACTACATCAGCCACTAACTGCCACCACCACCGCCGCCAACACATTTTACTCATATCTAATGCATCTTATACTTGTAATGACTTCGTAAAATCATTTGAACAAAAATAATCCTTCTTTTTTATTAAAAAAAACATGATGTTCTGTAGAGTAATGTTGGTAAATGATCTTTAAGTTTTTTGTTTGTTAGTTTTGTTATAGTCATGGCCTTAAGCTTTTTAATGTCCAAACAATTTATGTTATACAAACCAACAACATAAAGTTGTTTAAAGTAGACGATAGAGACTGGATTTTCTTGGACAAAACATCAGAAAATTTGTTGTAGATCACTTAAAAGTAAATACTCATCTTCCACAGAACGTTTGCGTCATTAAAAATCCATCACTTTCTTCTAAATATTTCGAGGGTTGGTCATAATCGTCTACATTGGAAGTGTTTTATTTCATGGTCCCAGAAAATATGGGATATGGACAAGGACCATAGAGTATATAAGGATACCCGAACTTTCAAGTTTGTGGTCCATTTCGTCTAACTCGTCCAACTTATCAGTACCTGGTAGACTGGCCACGAGGACCGTAAACATTAACCCTGGAATGGGTTAATCAAAATAAATCGAAATTTGACAAACATTTAACAAAATTTCCGATTTAAATTTAAAAAAATGAGAAAAACTCCAAAAAAAACCAGTAAGAAAATTATAGTCGGTCAAGACCGACCATATAACACCCTACACCAGAGTTTTTTCCCGGAAGATGGGTCCCAAGTTCAAACATGGACTGATTAGATCTATATTTTGTCAAATCTTAATAAGTGTAAAAAGCACTCACAAAATAGGAATAGGCTTCTTTTTGTTGACAATAAACCGCTTCAACTGAATATTGGTCAAAATTTTCACATGGCACCTAAGTCCAAAAATGGTCCTATGATAATCAGAGTACGCGTTTAACATACACAAACAGAATTTTAATTAAATATTTTCTACTAGCTTACCATCCCGGTACTTCGTTACCGGTTGTATTAAATACCGGATAATATAAGGATTAGGATTACTCTATCGATTAAAAAAAAATCCTCTACATAGTTTTTGTTTTATTTACTTGTGCACGTTTAAGTCTTTCATAAAATAATATTTTAATGAATAATTTAAACAATAAAATTTGAATAACTTCGCTGGTACGTCATCATGCTCGTTTCGGTGAAAAAATATATTGACAATTTTCGAGTCCTTATATTGGGTTTTAAGATTTTGAGTGAATAAATACTTCAGTGAAAAAAAAATTGGAAAAAAAATAAGTTTGAGTGGAAAAACATATAGAGAGAACAAATATGGAGTCAAAAAAGTTAAATACGTAAAATTTAAGTAAAAAGTATCATTCCATATTGTTCCCAGCTCTATTCCACTTCGTTCCCCGTTCTATTCCATTTCACTTCCAAGTCCATCTCCTTTCGTTGTAAGTTTCATTCCTCTCCGTATAATATGCGTTAAAAAAATAAAAGTTCCGTTGTCTTTATATTGTAGATATGAAAAGTACCATTTTACACCACTGTTACCAGGTACCACTTTTTACCCTAAAATTTTAAAATATGTCCTTGTCTTGGGTGTTATTACTACGGCTTTTAGTTCAATAGTTAGATATCTCAAAATAACCATTTGCCCCCTTTTCCCCGTAAAATTATATTTTCCAAAAACTGTTTTTTTGTGCTAGGTGATCCTTTATTTAAAACATCAAGTTTTTGAACCATTATTTCAAGAAATATAAGAATAACCAAATTTGCACTTTTTATCCCCTTTACGATCGGTCGCGACCCTTAGAAACAGAATTTCCAAAAATAACTTTTTAAAGCATTCAAAATTTCAGTGCATAGGATAATTACTTAATGAAATATAAAAAGTATCAAAAAACACTTTTTTACAGCTCTAGAAACAGAATTTTTTGAAAATACTTTAGCAGAATGTTTTTTTCACCGAAGTCCCCTACATTCCAAAATTCAAGCTTCAACGGTCATTATTATAGGAACAAAAAAAAAATATACCAAAAGTACACTTTCTTAACCCCGATAGAAACGAAATTTCAAAAAAGTATCTCTTCCAGAAGGTTTTTTTCTTCACCAAAAAATCCTACATTCCTTTTTATAAAAGGTACTTTTTATATAAGGTACTTTTTATAAAAGGTACTTTTTATAAAAGGTACTTTTTATAAAAGGTACTTTTTATAAAAGGTACTTTTTATAAAAGGTACTTTTTATAAAAGGTACTTTTTATAAAAGGTACTTTTTATAAAAGGTACTTTTTATAAAAGGTACTTTTTATAAAAGGTACTTTTTATAAAAGGTACTTTTTATAAAAGGTACTTTTTATAAAAGGTACTTTTTATAAAAGGTACTTTTTATAAAAGGTACTTTTTATAAAAGGTACTTTTTATAAAAGGTACTTTTTATAAAAGGTACTTTTTATTAAAGGTACTTTTTATAAAAGGTACTTTTTATAAAAGGTACTTTTTATAAAAGGTAATTTTTATAAAAGGTACTTTTTATAAAAGGTACTTTTTATAAAAGGTACTTTTTATAAAAGGTACTTTTTATAAAAGGTACTTTTTATAAAAGGTACTTTTTATAAAAGGTACTTTTTATAAAAGGTACTTTTTATAAAAGGTACTTTTTATAAAAGGTACTTTTTATAAAAGGTACTTTTTATAAAAGGTACTTTTTATAAAAGGTACTTTTTATAAAAGGTACTTTTTATAAAAGGTACTTTTTATAAAAGGTACTTTTTATAAATGGTACTTTTTATATAAGGTACTTTTTATAAAAAGTACTTTTTATAAAAGGTACTTTTTATCAAAGGTACTTTTTATAAAAGGTACTTTTTATAAAAGGTACTTTTTATAAAAGGTACTTTTTATAAAAGGTACTTTTTATAAAAGGTACTTTTTATAAAAGGTACTTTTTATAAAAGGCACTTTTTATAAAAGGTACTTTTTATAAAAGGTACTTTTTATAAAAGGTACTTTTTATAAAAGGTACTTTTTATAAAAGGTACTTTTTATAAAAGGTACTTTTTATAAAAGGTACTTTTTATAAAAGGTACTTTTTATAAAAGGTACTTTTTATAAAAGGTACTTTTTATAAAAGGTACTTTTTATAAAAGGTACTTTTTATAAAAGGTACTTTTTATAAAAGGTACTTTTTATAAAAGGTACTTTTTATAAAAGGTACTTTTTATAAAAGGTACTTTTTATAAAAGGTACTTTTTATAAAAGGTACTTTATATAAAAGGTACTTTTTATAAAAGGTACTTTTTATAAAAGGTACTTTTTATAAAAGGTACTTTTTATAAAAGGTACTTTTTATAAAAGGTACTTTTTTACCTTTTTTACCCCCGTAGAATCAACATTGGCAAAAACCCAGCCTTATTGAATCATTTTTCCGGAAGGTGAACCTACATTACAAATTTCAAGTTTATAGTACCATTATATAAGTAAGTGTAAAAGGTACCAAAAGTACAGTTTTTTACCCTTTTTTCCCCCTAAGCATCATCATTGGCAAAAATCCAGCCTAAATGTATCTTTATTCCGAGAGGTGAACATACAGTCCATATTTCAAGTCTCTATGACTATTATTTCAGGAGATGTAAAAAGTACCAAGAGTACAGTTTTTTACCCATTTTACCCCCTTAGAATCAACATTGGCAAAAACCCGGCCTAAGTGATTTTTTTTTTTCGGAAGGTAACCCTACATTGCAAATTTCAAGTTTCTAATACCATTATTTAAGGAAATAAAAAAGGTACCAAAAGTACAGTTTTTTACCCTTTTTACCCCCTTAGAATCATCATTGGCGAAAATCCAGCCTTAGTGAATCTATATTCCGGGAGGTAAACATACAGTTCAAATTTCAAGTCTCTGTGACAATTATTTAAAAAAATAAAAAAGGTACCAAAAGTACAGTTTTTTACCCTTTTTACCCCCTTAGAATCAACATTGGCAAAAGTCCAGCCTTACAGGATCTACATTCCGGGAGGTGAACATACAGTTCAAATTTCAAGTCTCTATGACCATTATTTCATGAGATATAAAAAGTACCAAAAGTACAGTTTTTTACCCTTTTTACCCCCTTAGATTCAACACTGGCAAAAATCCGGACTTAGTGTATCTATGTTCCGGGGGGTGAACATACAGTCCAAATTTCCAGTCTCTATGACCATTATTTCAGGAGATATAAAAAGTACCAAAAGTACAGTTTTTTTACCCTTTTTACCCCCTTAGAATCAACACTGGAAAAAATCCAGCCTTAGTGGATCTATATTCCGAGAGGTGAACCTACAGTCCAAATTTCAAGTCTCTAGCTTCAGCGGTTTGGGCTGGGCGATGATGAGTCAGTCAGTCAGTCAGTCAGTCAGTCAGTCACGTTACTCTTTTATATATATAGATTTTCATGAAATTTAAGAGATTTTGTATGGGGACTACAAGAAGAACTGGTCCGATTTCTTTAATTTTCGGAATGGTGATTTGTGTGGATGAAACATGATTATCTGCCAAATTTCGAAAATATACCTATTAAAATGCGGTTATTAGAGTCATTTGTGCCAAAACAAAAGAGGACCTTTGTATGGGGGATAGGTCTAAATATGGACCGATTTTTTCCAATTTCAATAGGCTTTGTCCTTGGGCCAAAAGAGGCTTAGTTTCAAATTTCAAGTCAATTGATTAAAAATTGCGACCTGTATCGTGTTTACACCGTTTACATGGACAGACAAACGGACGGACGGACGGACATCGCTAAATCGACTTTAAAAGTGATTCTAAGTCGATCGGTATACTTAAAAGTGGGTCTAGAACCAATATTTCGGGTAGTTACAAACATCAGCACAAACTCATTATACCATGTACCACAGTGTGGTGTAGGGTATAAATATTAAAAATATAAAAAAACAACAAGAAATTGATATGTTTTTGTACATTTGTTAAACAAATGGAACATCAGAATTTTAGACTTGGTAAAAAAGTAGTTTTGGCAAAATAATAAGAAAAATATTAAAAGAACAACTTTTTGATGAGAAACAAAATTTTGATGAAAAAAGTTTTGATGAAAAAAAAATTTGGATGAAAACAAGTTTTTGATGAAGGAAAAAAAAATCTGCTGAAAAAAAATTTTTTGAGGAAAAAAAAAAAAATTGATCAATAAAAATTTTATGAAAAAAAAAAATTGATGAAAAACAAAAAATTTGATAAAAAAAAGAAATTATGAACAAAAATTTGATAATTTTTTTTTTTTTTGTTGAAAAATAATTATTATATTACGTACGTTTTATTCACCGTCTAGTGAAAAACGATTTTATTTAATTTCCCCCCAGACCAAATTTAAAAAACAAAAAATGGAAAAGAAAAAAAAATAAACAAGTGAGAGTGTTAAATTCGGCCGTGCCGAATCTTTGATACCCTACAACATGTTCAAATGCATAAAAAAAATCAGAGGCGTTTTTGAAGGGGATAGGGGGCTCTTTGAGGGTGCTGGGGAATACCTTCCCCAACGCGATAAATGTTTACTAAATTATTTATAATGCCTTTTGAACTTTAGTTATACCATTTCCCCATAATTTTTATGTTTTTTTTTAATCCACGCCCACAAAAGGGGGCGGGACGAACAAAAATATTTTGTAGCCCCCCCGGGGTCTAAGTGTATGACTTTTAACTCCTTCTGACATAAAAAAAGATCTCATTTGTTTACCAAAAATGCAAAAAAAAGCTGTAAAAAATGGCGTTTTTAAAGAGGTTTTTTAGTTCTTTAAGGGGGAACTTTTTTGCCCCTTATCTGATTTTACCCATTTCCGAACTTAGCCGGCCTATGACCAAAAGACACATACTTGCCAATTTTCAGGAGTCTAGCTCTCTTATTTTGAACTGAATCGTGTTTTATACAGACGGACGGACGGACGGACGGACATTCATAGAATGACTTATAATCGATCATAGATCAATAATATATATACCTTATAGGGTCCCCGACCGATATTTCTATGCGTTACAAACGGAATGACAAAGTGAGTATACCCCCATACTGTGGTTGGAGGGTATAAAAAGAAAGAAAAAGAAGAAAGAATGAAACTTTCTAAAAAATTTTCCAAGGAAAAAAATTTTTAAATCCGAAAATTTTTTATAGAAAAAAAAATCTGAAAATTTTTAAGACAAAAATCTAAAAAATTTTATAGCAAAAATTTGAAAATTTTTAAAGGAAAAATGAGAATAGATCTAAAAATTTTTGTCTTAGAATCTGTGACTTTTTCTATAGGAAAAATGTTTCAGAATCTAATATTTTTTCTATTGGAAAAATGTCTCAGAATCTGAGACTTTTTCTATGAAAACATGTCTGAGAATCTTAGACTTCTCTTTAGGAAAAATGTTTCAGAATCTGAAACTTTTTCGATAGGAAAAATGTCTTAAATTCTGTGACTTTTTCTATAAGAAAAATGTCTCAGAATCTGTGACTTTTTCTAAAGAAAAAATGTCTCAGAATCTAAAAGTTTTTCTATAAAGAATCTAAGACCTTTTTTTAAAGACAAATATCCCCAAAATGCTGTAAAGTATGAGACTTTTTCTATAGTAAAAAGTTTAAGAATCTGAGCCTTTTTGTGGAAAAAAGTTCTTAGAATACAAAATTTTTTCTTAGAATCCAAAATTTTTTTTAGAATTCAAAATCTTATATTGGTCAAAGTCTAATATAAGAGTCATCCTAATATATATGCAGTAAAAAATCTAAACATAAACATGTTGCTATAACACATTCCTTTACTGACAATATAAGTTGCTACTTTATTGTTACCAGTCTCAGACTGCAGCAACATCAGCAATAGTGGATGCAGGAGTTGATTCTATCTATTATTATGACCATCATTATTATAATTTTCACAACAAAAAATATGTATTAATGCAACTACCACATAATGTTTTTGCTGCTGCTGTTTTATGATCGTTAATCTCTTGTAATTTTCGTTATTTACAATGAAGGTATCCCAAAGAACCCCCTCAGATTTAAAGAAAATTGCTTTTATCTGCTAGAGGAGGTAAAATAAAGTAATACAATTTGTGAAGCACCAAATCTGGGCCCGAATTACGGCATTCGATATCGAAATTTTACTATCGAAATCTATTTATTATTTGCCAAAATTAAGGAAAATCAGAAGTTGACTAATCAGAAATTAAGAAATGTTTACCCAACCAGCAAATTAAAGTAAAATTGGGAGTATTGATCAAAGTTCCGTAGTGATCGAAATTTTATTCGATTACGAATGCCGTAATCCGGGCCCTGATACTTAGGTATAAAAGTACAATTTTGGAATTACTGAAAATGTTTAAAATGTCACTTCTACTTTTTCTGATCGAAAATTTCCGGTTTAACATTCTTTTAACAAATATGAGCTGGAAAAGCTCAACTGTTTCCCTTTTTTTCTTCCATGCGCCCCAGTAGGCTAGTTGGTTGCGTGGTGCTTGCCTGTGAGTATAGAGGTCGTGGGTTCGATTCTCAACAGAGATTTGGTATGTTTCGCCACAACGAGACGATGGTCATTGTTACTAGTTTTCAGTTAGGTAAAATTAGTACATGGTTTGTAATTATACGATAATTCTAATATATAAATAATCAATTTTCTTCTACCGCAAATAATACTTTCAATAAGATCTGCAGAAGTGCTTTTGGGATACCTTCCTTTTTAGTTGTTTTTAAACCCGCTATATGATTCGCATTGCTATTAAATCATATAGTTTTTACAACATTTTAAAAAATAACTTCACTTTTTAAATTCTTCCGTATAGTATTTTTTGAAAGTGTTTTATTAAATTAATTTAAACCATCTATAAAAAAATAGAAGTTGGGTTGTAAACAATGCCTCTGGTTTTAGTTTTGTGTAAATTTAGTCAAGATTATTAAAATTTATTTTTATTATTTATTTTTGCGGAGTTATTAAATATAACATAAAAGTTAATTAAAGGAAAATTCTTGTAAGTCCTTAAAGAATTTTGTAAGATTATTAAATAACAAAATAAAACAAGTAGAATAGTTAAATTAGACTTGACCGAATCTATTAATACCCTACACAACGCCCTTTTTAAGTGATAGCTAATTTTCTAAAGTAAAAAAAATAACATTTTGAGTAGAAATATTTTATTTTGTGTAAAAAAAAATTTTTTTTTAAGTAATTTTTAAAAAAAAAATAATAATTTACTAAATTTTTTTTTGAGTGTAAAATTTTTTCGAGTGTATTTTTTTTAGTTTAAAAATATTTTTGAGTGACAAAAATTCTTTGTAAAATATTTTTGTTTTTAAAGCATGTTTAACGGATTTTCAATACGTTAGGTAACCTAACCTTTAATACGTTAATTTAAGATGAAACTAATCTGAAATTCACGGTCTTGCTAATAACTTTTGAACCACTGCACCGATATGCCAAGATTCAGCATCCTCAGAATTGCCTTACAAAAGTTAGCGTGTTTTTTATCTCATAAATTCACGAAAAAACCCTTGCCGAAATTCAGTCTTTTACTCATAACTTTTGAACCACTGGACCGATTTCGCTGGATTGCAATTCAAACCTGACCAGGTAAATGACCAACATATATGCCAAACTTCAGGAGCCTCCGTATAGTCATTCAAACGTAAGCGTGCTTTCGACAAACGGATGGACGGACGGACGGACATCGCTAGATCGGCTAAAAATCGATCGAGGATCATATATACTTTTTGGGGTCCTAGACCGATATTTTGAGGTGTTACAAACGGAATGATAAATTTATATATACCCTCTATCAATAGAGTTGAGGGTATAATAAAAGTAGCCCCAACAGTGAAAACAAGAGCATGGTCATTAGGGTGGAGCAGATAGTGCTTCTTATGAATTAAGTTTGAAAACCAAGAAAAAATTTTCTTCAGAGAAGTGGTTATCATTCGAGTTCTCCGAACCATTAAAAATCCGACATTTTTAAAAAAATGTCTTGATGGGCAAGATATTATGGTCTAGGAATTAATCCAAGTAAAAGAGAGCTTGTTTTGTTCACAAGTTCACAACTAATTGTAAGTCAATGTTTCAAAAAAAAATATGTTCCTTAACTGCCGCACGTCTTTGAATGAGATGGTCAAGCTACGGATACTTATTAGAGATGGGCACTAGGACGGACTCGTGAGAATACACGACAGATTTGGCATTCTTTTTATCAGAAGCGCTTAAGAGAGCTGACACAGGCAAGATTTCGACGGTGGTTGCTGTAATTTCCGGACACTGTCTTATAGAAAAACAAGCAGAGCGGTTAAATGTGCCTACAAATGATTTTTGCCGGAGTTGCATGGATGAAGAATAGTTGGAAACTATCTAACACTTTATCACGGCACTTTCTGGTCAGAGACTTCCTTCACTGGGATCTAGGGAGATTCACGATCTTTCTGATTTGCCAGATGCTAAAATTCAATATTTTGGGAGTTTCATAAGGAGCTGAAATTGGTTGAACCACAGGGATTAGTAGGGGAACCTCATTACTAGCCCGTGATACCACAACGAACTTCAGGGTCTATGTGTGCTGGCTAGAGCCTACGGCCTGTACCGGTAATACCGGTATTCCCGGTTCTCGGTATTACCGTGAATTGGTACCGGTTTCCGGTTCTTGAATAAATCCCGGTATTCCCGGTTCCGGTTCTAACGGTATTACTGGTATTCCAGGGACTACCGGTATGTAAATTATGAGAATTTTTTACAATTGAAATTTTTTCTTTGTTAAAAAAAAAAAAAAATATGTATGTTTAAAATACCATTTCCAGTTTTTTTACGAGTTTAAGAAAAAAACAAGTGAGAGTGTTAAATTCGGCTGTGCCGAATCTTTTATACCCTCCAAAATGTAAAAAAAAAATTTCAGGGGCGTTTTTTTAGGGGGTGATGGGGTCAGTGGGGGACGTTGAGAGCACCATCCCATTGCGATAAATACACCAAATGTTTCATATATTTAACAAAAATACAAAAAACATGTAAAAAAGTGTATTTTTTCTGAGGTTGGATCAGTTTTTCTAGGGGGACATTTTTTTCCCCTTGTTCGATTTTTCCCATTTCCGAACTTAACCTGCCTAAGACCATAAGACATATTCGTGCCAAATTTCAGGACGATAGCTCTTTTATTTTGGACTGCATCGTGCCATCTACATACAGACGGACGGACGGACGTTCACAGAATGTCTTAGAATCGATCATGGATCAATAAGTTATACACTTTATGGGGTCCCCGACCGATATTTTGATGCGTTACAAACGGAATGACAAAGTGAGTATACCCCCATACTGTGGTTGGAGGGTATAATAATTGAATGATTTTTAAATAATTTTACAAACGACGAAATATTTCTGAAATACTGAACAAAATGGTGTAATTACTAAATTTAAACATGTTATATTATATTATTCTTTTTGTTTTTTTAAAACCGGCACAAGAATTAGAACCGGAAATACCGGTATTCCCGGGAATGTTTCTAGTGCCGGGAAACCGGTACCAGAATCAAGAATACTGGTATTCCGCGGAAATACCGAGAACCAGAAAATGGGGGACACTAGTGCTGACGAAAAATGTCAGCCGTCACTTAGAACCTATCCTAACCTATTGGGGCTATGTATTGACCGATTGAAGCTTAACTTTGATACTTCAAGTCAATTGATTGAAAATTATAATCTGTATCGTAGTTAAACCGTTTACATGGACATACGGATGGAAGAACATCGCGAAATCGATTCAAAAAGGGGTTCTAAATACAAACTTTCGGGAATTTCAGCACTATTTCCGGGGATTGCGGGATTAAAAAAACTGGTCTTCCCAGGAAGTCCCGTCCCGGGAATTTCCGTAAAAAAATCTACATATGACATCACTACTCGTCATAAATATAGCAATATCATTGTTGTCACATTTTGAAGTTTACTTTGGAAAATTTTGCCGTTTGTCTCCTCAAAACTAAGAACAAACTACTTCAATATGCTGTCTGTGTGTAACAATTCTGAAAATTCGTTTAAACAAATTTGCATCTTTGCTACTGTTGACAACTTGTAACAAATTAATTTACTTTTTAAACCGTAAAAACAATATTTATTTATAATTTACTCGAAAAATGCAAAAAATAAAATTTGCCATGGTTAAGACACATGCTAAGAAGTTTTCTTAAATAAAAACCACAAAAAATATAATCCTTAAAAGATAAATTTAAAATCCTTAGAGAATTTCTTAAGAAAATATTAAAAAAAAAATTTGCATGATATTTTTACAACATGAATTCCAGAAAAATTCAATTGGTTTCAGGTTATGACCAAAATTTATAGACAGTATAATTCTAAAAGAAATTTTATCATACATACATATGTACACAGCTGGTACTTGAATTAGACAATAAGACTATAAATTGCATAATGGTCATAAGTCCTTAGAAAACAAAAATGGAAAAACACTTAACGCAAACACACACTTGAAAGAAAAACAATAGATTTTCCATGTGTCCTTTGAATATACATTTTTATAAAACCACAAAAGATCTTATTCATTCATGCATTCAATAATTTACAATTGCAACATTCATGCAAGTACTAGTAAATTTTAATTTCGGTAGATAAGAATCTCTTTTTTTTCTTCTTACATGTTGACATTTCTATTTGTGCAGGATTATATTTTAATGAAGTCCTTTAAAACACTAATACAATTTGAAATGCGTAATAATTGACATTTCTATTTTCTGTTTTTTGTATTGTCGGACAGTCATTTGTAGTTTATGAAGATTTCTTTCTATATTTATTTTTCATTTACTAAAGATTAGCAACACTCTTTTTTTTTGCAATATGAATTACCTTTTAAAGATCCCTAGAGACCACCTAGTTTTTAAAGAAATCTTTACTTTAAATAGCTAAAAATAACTGCTAAGATTGTTATTGCTAGTTACTTAGTATGGTCCTTAAGAAATCTATGTTTTCACGCAATTTATGTTCATCATACATTGTTTTATAAAATCATTCATGTATGCTTTACGTATCTTAAGAAAAACTTTTTTATATCAAGATCATCTGTGTACATCTTCATTTTAAATCTTAATTTTTATCTTTGTTGCGTGTTTTTGAATGATAAAAATGTTTATTTTTTTCTTATTGATATTAAAAATCCCTTTTTGCATTTTAAATTGTTATATTCTACATCACACTTTGCTGTAGGGTATTATAAGTTGGCAATTGTGTCTTTAATTTATTTGCCTATCGCTTTTTTATATATGTAGTTCTTAGTTTTGAGAAGACAAACGGCTAGATTGTCCTAGCTAAACTTCAAAATGTGACCACAATGATTACACAGCCCCACAAAAAAAAGTTCTGACCCCCAAAGTTTTTACATTTTTGAAAATAAGGTCTTAACAAAGCCGAATTTGGACACAACCAATGCACCACTGGATGGGCCTTCAAAATACCTTTCATAAAATTATGTTAGTAAAATCAACTGAAAATATCAATTAAAAAAACTACTTTGTAAGTTGTTTTGGGGTCAACTAATTTTTCAGTTAAAACAACTGACAATGTCAGTTACTTTAACTGACATAAAACAGCTGACTTATGTAGTAAAAACAACTTACATTTATAGTCAAAACAACAAACATATGTAGTAACAATAAAATAATCAATATATAATTAAAAAAAAAAAAAAATTCAACAATCTTGCTGCCCCACATTGGGCGCCAATGAAAAAGTCTTGCTTCGCAGATTGTAAAAATTAAAAAAATTAAAACACACACGGGTGGTCCGAGATAGTTTTAACAGTTTTAACATAACAGTTGCGAATACCATAATTTTTATTTTTGAATACGTATTTAGGATGAGTAAAAAAAATTTAGCAACGAACCCCAAAATTTTCGATCGAGCAAAAACCGCGTTTAAATTGCAAAAAAAAAAAAATAAATTCACTCTTCAAAATTCAAATAGACTTAATAGATTTTGACCTCCTGATTCCAAATCTATTTTCAAAATATTTTTAGCATACACCGTTTTTAAGATATTCGCGTTTGCAAATTCCAAAAACGGCTATTTTAGTACTTTCTTTTGCTCCACGATTTCTAAAGTCGGCAACAAAAAGCTTTATAGTAAATGGACCTCCTGAATCTGAATCAGCCATCAAAGCTTTTCTAGCAGTATTCATTTTCCAGATATTAGCGTTTAAATACCACAAAAAAAACGCGAATTTTGTGGTTTTTAAGAAGGAACTGCAACGTTGTTGTAAGTTTTAGCTACAAAATGGGACATGAGTTTACATAAAATGGACCTCGTGATTCAAAATCCGCAGTTAAAATTTCTCTATAGCTTTTCATTTTCGAGATTTTCGCGATTGAAATTTAAAAAATGCGATTTATAAGAGTTTTTTTGGCTCTACTGTTAAACATTATTGCGTTAACGTCAAAAACTAAGGGTGGATATATAAAATACATTGTAAATTATTTTATATATTTTTTGATAATGTAAATTTTTAAATACTTTATATAAATGCATATTTTCTGAGGAATATTTTTGGTTTTAAGTGTTTTTTTTTATATCTCTCATAGTTTTCGAGAAAATTCGAATATTGTAATTTTTCTAAATTATTCTTAGACAATTATTAAATTATTCTTAGACAATTCCAAAAAATATTAAGGTATTCGCACTTTTAGCTTAAAACTCTCTCGGACTACCCGTGATTTCACTAAAAGTTGATCAAAAGAATTTATTTAAGCTATTTGTCGCCAAGATGCAGGCCCTTGGTGAGCCAACACCCTTGGCAACCATCAACTTGAACTCAGGGTTCATTAATCCGCAAACCGTACCACCCCGCACCCAGGGCTCTTGGATAAGGCGCAGCAAGATTGCAACAGAGGCTGCCTTGGAATAATGGAGGTTTATTTGAATGAAACCACAACATCTTGTTTTTCTTCTACAATCCTTTCCACCATGGTATTATTGGCTTCGTCCTCCGTGTTATCAAAGAAATCGCATTCGTCCCCAGATTCGGTTTCGAACACGCCATATGTATGTCCCGTCTGTTCTGAATCGTAGGCAACCATACTCTCCACATTCTCTACTGCACGGGCCTCGATCTTAATGTCACCCACTGTGATATTTGCTTTGTCCTCCGTATTATCACAGAGGTCGCACTCGCTATTCAGTTTCGCAAATGCCAGATGCATCTCCCAACAGCCTAAAATCGGTCAGCTGAATATCAACCTCTTCCGGGTTCTCCTCCCCAGCCGACTTTGCCACTGGCTTGGCTGCCTCCAAAATAGACCTCAGGTCGCCCTTGTAGACATTGACTCTTATATGAAAAAAACAAATCTGATAAAGCCGTCAGTCCTGGCTAAGAGCGGAATTGATTTCTCATTAACCAAGACCACTGCTTGACGACAAGCGCCCTCCATCTCCATGTAGTACCAGTCGGTGAGACAGAGCCTCAAATTAAATATGTATCATTTGTGTCTATATTTTAATTTTCCTTGATGTGTTCATAAAAAGATATCTCAAAAAACCTATTACGAACAATTTTATTAATTTAATTATTAGCTCGGAGTTAAACTAAAAACACCTCCATTCTTTTCAAAAGTGGAAAAAATCTACTTTTTGCAGCAAAAATCACCAGATTTTTTAAAATAAGTTAGCAGATTTTTCCGCTGTCTGGACAGAACTTCTTGCTTATGCATGCGAACGCGATTGTCAAGAAAAAAAATCAGCAAACCGCGCCTGCTAAAATCTGCAGATAGTGTAGGGCCACATCTGGTTGTTGTCACTGCCCTCCTCATATTTAAACCCTTTTATTATCACATCAACTTTCATTTCATTTTCATGTTTAAGATAATATTTTATCTAACAAATCAATTACGTTTTGATTTTTTTTTTATATTGGAATTATTCTTTATCCGCATGCTCTTTGATTACGATTATAATCGTTTGGCATCCTTGTAATTTGATGTTATAAAGCTGGATATTATTTTAATTTGAAAATTTATCTTTGATATCAAATCGATTTTCGTTGTTTGCACGCACCTAAAATCACACACTGTGATATCGGTTTTTGTGTGTTGTGACATGATTTAAATTAACTTTTTAACCATGATAATTCAATTTAATTTGCGTGTTTGTTATCATTGAGATATCAATGATTATGGAAGTCAGGGAAATGTACAAATTTTAATAAAGAAATTTGAAAAAAAAGAAAAGAAACCAACTTGAAAGCAATTGGTGGTTGTTGAAGGAAATGTTCTTAATGAAATATATCCTTTGTCTGATTATTAGGAAATTGTTTTTCAAATTTGTGAATTTTTGTAATCATGTACCCAAATCGAGTATTGAACCACAGATATTTCGTTAAATTCATACCATTAACAACACAAACTGACCGGCACCTTAGACGATACAACCACCCCTTTAATATGATATTCTTTGACAAGAGTAGTTTCTTGTTCTATTACTGCTGTGTTTACATATTTATAGCTTTTCCAGAACAAATTTTTATAATTTCCATCACTAAAATTTGATTTTCAGAAATCTCAACTTCACCTCATACCATCTTTCAACTTTTTTTATCTCGTACATATTTTTTGCAAGGTTTACCAACATGATTTGACATTTATTTATTTTTTGTTAGTACAGATCGACTGTGGGCTCTAATTCTATTTGTTATGAAAGTTTAATTTTAAAAATAAAGAAAAAAAAATAATTTTTAAAAACTATACCCATTTCTAGTACTCCAGAAATGTCAAACTCTCCAGTTAGAACTATGATCAGTAGGATTCTAATGTCGGTTTGTCTAAGTGTGGATTCATCGTACAACTGTTGACATGTGTGAACGTGTCTGGTAAGGGTGCTTAGCCTACTATTGGTGAAAAAAAAGAGAAAGAAACTTAAGCCATCAAAGGTCAGGCACAACCAGAGAAGGCTTTGTTTGAAATTCATTACCAAAATACCAAGCGCCGCTCTCCTAACATGAGAATGCATATCGAAAGAAGTCATTAACGAACAGGACAAACTTTTGACAATGCACGCATCTGATAAACAGGGCGCTATTTCGGCCTCGTCATCGAAGTCTGGTAAAAGGTTGCACTCGACAGATGAGAAACCTTTACTTAAGTGGACTCAGATGACCGTCAATGTCTGGGCTCAATCCTTTAGTGAGGCTTTCATCAAAAGTGTGAAAAGGGGTTATAGTATCCCAAGGTACAAGTGGAGTTTAGTGGAAACAAAATTATATGAAATCACTTTTAGGCTCCTTGAGAGTGTGTCTGATTTCCTCCCAACTATTGTTAAAGCAGGTTGATATCAAGGCCGATTAAAACTCGTTGCTTTTGGGAACGAAAGATCTGCACAGCCATGCTTAAGGTTCCCATTAGAAAAGTGGGAGAGTTATGGCCTTGAGCCAAGCTGGAGGTCGTGAAAAAAATATGATATACCGTCGCAGTCCAGAGCTCATGCATGGATTTCGATGGCTACAAGTGACACTGAAAACATTCTGAAGATGATCAGCGTCTGCAATTCTGAACTTCAAACTTAGAATTGAAAAATTGCAAGATTGGATGAGATGGTGGGCGCTTGCCGCCAAGCATTGATCTTGGTTAACGATCAATCACTTCCGATATTAGCCAGGACTGACGGCATTATTAGATTTGGCTTCTCTCTTATAGGAGTCAATGTCTAAAAGAGCGACTAGACTCTATTTTGGATGCAGCCAAGCCAACGACAAAGTCGGCTAGGGAGCAGAATCCAGAAGAGGTTGCTATTCAGGTTATCACCCACGCTGTAATGGATGTGGATAGTGTTGATTCCACCGATTCTAGGCTAATGCTTCCATAATCCCATGCATCTGGAATTTTTGAAACCGATTCTGGTAACAATTGCGACCTACATGATTCACGGACGACAAAGCTAATATCACTGCAGGTTAGTGTTGTAAAAGTATTGAGTATTTGAGTACCGAGTACTCAATACTGCCTATTTTTTCGAGTACTCAATACATAAAAGTAACTACTCAATACTTTTAGGGTTGTATTTTGTCACTTGAAATCCATAATTTAACCAACAAATATAACCATAAAATGCAACTCTGTGTATGAAAAAATATTTTAGTTTTTTTTTTTTCTAGAAAAATAATTTTTAAATTGATTAAAAATAATCTAAACTTAAAATCGAATGCATTGTTATGCAAACACAAATAGAATTTTGATCAAAATTAATAAAATTGTAATTTAAAAAGCTCTATTTTTAAATTTTTAAATTTTAAAAAAAGTATTGAGTAGTATCGAGTACTCAGTTGAAAAAGTATCGAGTAGTATTGAGTAGTCAAAAGTAACCACAATTTACAACACTACTGCAGGTGACATTCGGGTCGAGGCCCATGCAGTAAAAACTTCGGAGGGTTTTGTTGCCTCCTATTCAGAGCGGTTGCTAAAAAATTTTTTCATCAAATTATTAAATTTTTTTTTTCAATTTTTTTTTTTATAAAATTTTTTTTTAAATTTTTTTTTTTTCATTAATGTTTTTTTTTCATCAAATTTTTTTTTATCAATTTTTTTTCATTAATTTTTTTTTTCATCAAATTTTTTTTTCATCAATATTTTTTTCATAAATTTTTTTCTATCATATTTTTTTTCATCATTTTTTTTTTTTCATCAAATTTTTTATTATCAATTTTTTTCCACCAAAAAATTTTTTTTTTTAAATTTTTTTTTTCATCAATTTTTTTTAACATCAAAAAATTTTTCTTTTCATCAAAATAAAAATCATCACAAACTTTTTTTCATCAAAATTTTTTTTCACCAAAAATTTTGGGTTCATTAAATTTTTTTTAACATAATTTTGTTTTTCGTGAGAAAAAAATATTTTTTTTTACCAAAACTACTTTTTTACCAAGTCTAAGCTTTTCGCATAAAAATTTTCCATTTGTTTATCAAATGTACATAAAACAAGTGAGAGTGTTATATTCTTTGGTGCCGAATCTTTTATACTCTCCAAAATGTAAAAACACTTTTTTGAACTTATTTTTGCACTCACTTACGAAGTGGTGAGTGCAGTAATCCGCCCTTAATGTTTTGAGTAATCCGCCCTTAATGTTTTAGGCAAGAGTACAAAATTCGCAGGCATTTTTTAATAACAAACTACAAAAACCGTACTTCTGTAAAATTATTCGGTATAATCAGCCACAAGTAATTTCACTAATAAAAATATTCTTTCGTAAATTTTGTAGTTTATTTTTTTAACAACTGTATAAATCATTCAATATTTTAGTTTCCCTAGTAAACAAACGAAAAAACGTATAAAACAATTTTAACTAAAAACTTTTTGAATAACAGTAAAAATTTACTGTAAAACTCTTCTGGGTGTAGGGGTAAAAAAACTCCTTGGTGGTGATATGAGTTCCTGTAAAAAACTCTTTATGAAGGCAAAATCTTCAAGACCTGACGAAGACTGGTCTGCATATAGGCTGCAACTTAAGAGTTATAAGAAGATGATAAGAATTGACAAATATGGCTGTTGAAAATACTTCGGTGGAAACATAGAAAACTTTTCTGAGACTACGAAAAATTCTCTCTTCTTCTCCTTAAACACTAGGATGCCTGAAGTATCCTAGTGGGGTGTGGTCTACCTCCAGTGGGAAGTCGCTAGATCTCTTTCTAAACACGCATTTTCCGCCATTTCAAGATTTGGAAAGCTCTGACGCCCAAGCAGCTAAAATTGTTGGATAATAAATATGCCAACTGTATTCTGAACGATTGAAAGATTCAGGTCCTATAAATCCCATGCATCTGGTGGTATACTATTTTTAATATTTTCGTTTTTAGATATGTTTACATTTTAGCATTTTTTTTAGAAAAGTACCACGAAGTAGAGATGGGCGCTGGTCACGTGATTTACGTGAGTCACATGAGTAACGCGTTATTGTGAGTGATATTCATTTTAATCACGTGATTGTGAGTGAGCATTTTTTGCGTGAGTTTTCCTGATTAGATTTTTCGGTTTGACCAATTTTTTTTTAATTTTTGTAAAATTTTTTTTTTTTTGGAGGAGATTTTGCGTGACTCACGCCTGAGCGTGACTGAATCTGGCGTGAGTCACGCGTGAGTGTGAGTAAGTTTTTTATTACTCACGTGAATAGTGAGTGAGCGTGAGTAAAAAAAAATTGCGTAAGTGGTTAGATTATTTTTTGCGTGTGTGAGTCAAAATCCACTCACGTGCCCACCTCTACCACTAACATAAGTTAAAGAAAATGCTACTGAAGCTATTTTTTTGATCAGATGTTCCTGATTAACCTCAAACTCAAATAAATCAGAGTTTTGTTAATTACCATACCTTTTTTAAGCCATTACAAACAATCAACGAGTGCGACTATTGAAGATGATTATATTTGTAATGCTTTCAACATACTTTGTTCAAATGTACTATATGAAGTTATCGCACTTTATCTAATGTTAATGTTCAACAAATTTAAAATAATGATAACAATTGAAGACGAAAATGAAGAAAAAAAAGTGTTAAACCGACATTTAATTGACAGCAAACACGTGCTTATCTGTTTGAAAACTAAACAAGTAAGAAAGTTATATTCGGCTGTGCCGAATCTTTAAATACCCTCCACCAATGTAATGATTTAAAAAAAAAAAAGTTTGTTTTATTTATACCTTAGGAAAAAAAAAATTAGTACCAAAAAGTGATCTTCCGGTACTTTTAATAAAAGGTACTTTTTATAAAAGGTACTTTTTATAAAAGGTACTTTTAATAAAGGCTACTTTTTATAAAAGGTACTTTTTTATAAAAGGTACTTTTTATAAAAGGTACTTTTTATAAAAGGTACTTTTTATGAGAGGTAATTTTTATAAAAGGTACTTTTTATAAAAGGTGCTTTTTATAAAGGTACTGTTTATAAAAGGCACTTTATATAAAAGGTACTTTTTATAAAAGGTACTTTTTATAAAAGGTACTTTTTATAAAAGGTACTTTTTATAAAAGATACTTTTTATAAAAGGTACTTTTTAAAAAAGTTACTTTTTATAAAAGGTACTTTTTATAAAAGGTACTTTTTATATAGGTACTTTTTATAAAAAGTACTTTTTATAAAAGGTACTTTTTATAAAAGGTACTTTTTATAAAAGGTACTTTTTATAAAAGGTACTTTTTATGAAAGGTACTTTTTATGAAAGGTACTTTTTATGAAAGTACTTTTTATAAAAGGTACTTTTTATAAAAGGTTCTTTTTATAAAAGGTACTTTTTATAAAAGGTACTTTTTATAAAAGGTACTTTTTATAAAAGGTACTTTTTATAAAAGGTACTTTTTATAAAAGGTACTTTTTATAAAAGGTACTTTTTATAAAAGGTACTTTTTATAAAAGGTACTTTTTATAAAAGCTACTTTTTATAAAAGCTACTTTTTATAAAAGCTACTTTTTATAAAAGGTACTTTTTATAAAAGGTGCTTTTTATAAAAGGTATTTTTTTATGAAAGGTACTTTTTTTAAAAGGTACTTTTTATAAAAGGTACTTTTTATAAAAGGTACTCTTTATAAAAGGTACTTTTTATAAAAGGTACTTTTTGTAAAAGGTACTTTTTATAAAAGGTACTTTTTATAAAAGGTACTTTTTATAAAAGGTATTTTTTTTATGAAAGGTACTTTTTTTAAAAGGTACTTTTTATAAAAGGTACTTTTTATAAAAGGCACTTTTTATAAAAGTTACTTTTTATAAAGGTTACTTTTTATAAAAATTACTATTTATAAATGTACTATTTTTAAAGGTACTTTTTGAAAACGGAACAGAATTTTCGGAAAGTACTTGTTCCAGAATGTTTTATTTCTTTAAAGGATCCTGCATTATTAATTTCAAGTTTGAATAACCATTATTTCAGTAAATAAAAAAAAAGTACCAAAAGTACTTTTTTACCCATTTTACCCCCGTAAAATCAACATTGGCAAAACCCGAGCCTTAGTAAATCTTTTTTCCGGGAGGTGAACCAACATTGCAAATTTGAATTTTCTTGTACCATTATTTAAGGAAATATAAAATGTAACAAAAGTACATATGTATTTTTACCCTTTTTACTTTATTAGAATCATCATTGGCAAAAACCCAGCCTTAGGGGATCTATATTCCGGGAGGTGAACATCAGACATGTGCACGGATGGTGTTAAAATGCGTTTAGAGACATTCTAAAAAATTTAGAATGTGGACAATATTCTATTCTTATCGTTCAACACGAATGAGTTTTTCATTCTATGCTCACAGTGCAAGAGAAAGCTACACACACTAGTGTAATGACATTCGTAATACGAATGAACCAATTAGGGAGTACATAGACAGCCAATGATTTGAAAATACTGTACTCTGAAGCGTGTAAATAGAATGATTTTTATAAAAAAAAAAAAAAATATTGTTTGGCTATTTGGGGGAATTCTTTTATAAAAAAAATATATGTATGTATGCAAGTGCGAATTAAAATAAACATTTTGTTATGTAGCATAAATGAAGAGGCAAATAAAAAATAAGTATGGGGAAAATTAATTTATAAATAAGAGTGGATAAAAAAAATTTTAATACATAAAAATAAATATTAGGGTGGATTGAAAAATTCTTTTTCTATTTCGAAAAATAATGGTCATTGTGGAAAAAAAATGTTTTGCTTTATGGCAGAAAATGTTAGTACCTATAATGATGAAATATATAGTGAGTGACCAAATACATTTTTGTTTTACAAAATTTTCAACTGTTCTTCTAATACCGAAAGTTTGTCTATTTTTTTGTATGTACATTAGGGTGGAGAAAATTATGCTTTTTCCGAATTTCGAAAACGTCGGTGAAAAAAATTTTTTTAATTTTTTTTTTTTAATATTTAGGCTGAATAAAATATTATGCACCCTCAACCGTAAACTAGCGTAGAGAGATTTTCGTTATATGAGAACAAATGAGTGCAATTATTCTTCTTTGCAGACCGTGATTTTCTATTTGATTTTGATCACTACGCTACGTTGGGGGACAGTTACGGGTAGCTAACCCAGCCTTTAGTTTATATTCGGACATTACTGAAATGTGTTTTTATGGTAAACATTTTTTTTTTCTGTAAAGAAATTAAAAAAATGTTCTTTAAAAACAACTTATTTTTTTTTTTAATTAATTTCAAATTGCATTAAAGGCCAAATTAAATAAAACGACAGATAAAAATATACATCTTCTCAAAACTGAGCCAACATGACGTTATATTTTTAGCAAAAAACGAATTAAAAATATTTTTTGCAAAACAAGAAATAATAAAATAATTTTTTGCAAAACAAGAAAAAAAAATTTACAGACAAAAACAAATTTTTACAGACAAAAAAAAATTTACCATAAAAACACTTTTTAAGTAATATTTTTTTACTTTGTTCGGAACTCTCCGATTTTGAAGCCAAGGCCCATGTCTCACAGGATCAATATTTTAATGTGTTAATGTCAACCCTAAAAGGCAACTTTACCGACCCGACGTTTTCGAAATAGATCTAATTAGCTCCACCCTAATGTATATATATATGAAGACTTTTCACTACACTATTATTTAATCTTTTTTATATTTCTCTTCACCCTAACATATTTGCAAAAAACATATTTTAAAAAACTTTAAAGCGGTACTTATTGTTGTTGGGAATACTTTTAGTTAAAAATAAAAAAAAAACACAATGTTTATGATTTGTTTCAACGACACAATAAGATTGTGCGTGTGCGTGTGCGTGTACGAGCAAGTGTAAAAAGACAAACAAAAAACTAACTGCATTATTTTGCATATTTTTCTTATACATACATACATCCTAATACATTTTTTCACAAAGCATAATTTACTTTTTCATCAAAACGTTTTTTTTACTACCCCCATATTTATAATAAGTTTTCCAACAATTTTTTTTTAAATATTTTTTACAAAAATATTCTAAGCGATCAGTGTATATCAAAAAGATTCTATAAAACGGTGTAATTTTTATAATCTCTGCTATGTTTGTTATTCTAAAAACGAACGTTTGTTTCATTCTAATCGTTCAAACACGACATTTTTCGTGTTCGTTTAAACAAGCACAGCAAATTTTTTAATTTGTTGTTTAGCATCATAGTAAACATTCTCATTCGCAAACACTGTACTCTAAAAATAGTGTACTCTGAAGCGAATGATTTGGTGTAAGCGAAGAAGGGAATACATTTGAGCTCATGTCTGGTGAACATACAGTCCAAATTTCAAGTCTATGTGACAATTTTTTAAGGAAATATAAAAGGTACCAAAAGTACAGATTTTTACCCTTTTTACCCCCTTAGAATCAACATTGGCAATAATCCAGCCGTACTTGATCTATATTCCAGGATGTGAACATACTGTCCAAATTTGAAGTTTCTATGACCATTATTTCAGGAGATATAAAAAGCACCAAAAGTACAGTTTTTTACCCTTTTGACCCCCTTAGAATCAACACTGGCAAAAATCCAGCCTTAATGGATCTATTTTCCAGGAGGTGAACATACAGTCCAAATTTCAAGTCTCTATGATCATTATATCAGGAGATTTAAAAAGTACCAAAAGTACAGTTTTTTACCCTTTTTACCCTCTTCGAATCAACATTGGCAAAACTCCAGCCATAGTGGATCTGTATTGCGAGAGGTGATACAGTCCAAATTTCAAGTCTCTATGACCATTATATCGGGAAATATAAAAAGTAACAAAAGTACAGTTTTTACCCTTTTTACCCCATTAGAATCAACATTGGCAAAAATCCAGCCTTTGTGGATCTTTATTCCGGAGGTCAACCTACAGTCCAAATTTCAAGTCTCTAACTTCAGCGGTTTGGGCTGGGCGATGATGAATGAGTATGTCAGTCAGTCACATTACTCTTTTATATATATAGATTTTCCGGATTTGGGCGATTTTTGCCATAAAGATTATTTCTTTCTTTTATTATTTAACAAAATTTATTTTTTTTAAATAAAAACTATTTTTTTTTTTAAGAAATCTGAACAAAATTGAATTTTGGCGATATTTTACATCCGAGTTTGCGACAAAGCCAAAAAAAAGTCTGGCAACCCCGTTAATATGACGAAGCAAAAAAACGGACACACACACACGCATGTATATAAAAATAACTATAATTTTTTTTTTATTACTTAACGAACTTTTTTTTAATTAAATTTAGATTTTGTTTTACATATTTTAAAGTTTTTTTGTAAAGATTTTTTCTTTTTCTCCGTTTTTTTTTATTTCCGTATTCTTTGTTATGTACCTATCTACACAAAATATAAGTTAATTTAGGGTTATGTTGAAAACCACTAAGACTTTTTTCAGAAATTCACTCATAACTTTTAAAATACTTAACCGATTCCGCCCAAATTTTTTGTGAGTATTTGAATTGATAAAATTGTAATAAAGTCTAAGTTTCGTTCACATTTTTTCAACAGGTGTCAAGTTACAGCATTTTTTTTGGGTAAAATTCACCATATTTTTAGAGGTACCTTTACATTTTCACTCATAACTTTTAAAATACTTAACCGATTTCAAAAAAAAATACTTTAGATTCTGCCTGGATAAATTCCGCAACTTTTGGTACCCCAAGCGTTTAAATCGGTTCCGGATTATTGCCAAAAACGTGATTTCAACAGACAGACAGACAGACGGACGGACAGACAGACAGACAGACAGACAGACAGACGGACATCGCTAGATCGACTTAAAATCGATCAAGGATCATGAATATATATACTTTATGGGGTCCTAAACCAATATTTCAATGTGTTACATACGGAATGACAAACTTATATATACCCTCTATCACCAGAGTGGAGGGTATAAAAATATTGACCATAATAAAATAACAATAATAATAAGTACCAGAGAAGACAAGACGACTCGAGACATGTAAATAATCCACAGACAAATATTAAAAACTCAAAAATCAACAACTTATTAGCATATCGGGGATAAAACACACAAAAAACAAGTAGAAAAATTAAGTTCGACTTGGTCGAATCTATGAATACCCTCCACAATGTTATCTGATAGTAATTTTCTAAAAAAATTTCAAAAAATTGCAGTACAAATTTCTTATTAGAAATATATTATTTTGAGTAAAACTTTTTTTTAATCAATCAAATTTTTTGAGTGTAAAATTTTTTTGACTGTCAGCATTTTTTTGAGTGTGTCATTTCATTAAAAAAAAAATAATGTATACATTTTTTTTTGAGTGTAACATTTTTTTGAGTGTAACATTTTTTTTAGTGTAAATATTTTTTTAGTGTACAATTTCTTTGAGTAACAAAATTACTTTTTAAAATATTTTTGTTGTTTTATTCCTATATATAATACAAAAAAAAACTATTTCACATATTTCCCTCTTTTTTTTATTTTCTTTAAAAACCAAAAACAAATTAACATTCATTCATATACGTAAGTCCAACTTTTTTTTGATTTTTTTCCAAAAAATACTTACTATACACCGTTACATACAGTTACAAAAACAATAACAAAACAATAACAAATATTTACTTGTCTAACAACTACACTGCACCCCACGACAAAAAAACAAACAACAACAAGTTTTAAAAAACTGGTATTTCACCATGCTTTTAAAACTTGTTTAACGAGTTTTCAACAGTTTAAGGTGAAACTACTGTGAAATTCAGAGCTTTGCTTATAACTCTTGAACCACTGAACCGATTTTGCTGAAATTCAAAACCAAACAGCCTTGGGAAACGAAAAATATATATGCTAAGCTTCAGCCCCCTCAGAATTGTCTTTCGAAAGTTATAGTGGTTTTAATCTTGTAAATTCAAAAAATACCCATGCCGAAATTTACTCTTTTGCTCATAACTTTTGAACCACTGGACCGATTTCGCTGGATTGCAATACCAACCTGACCCGGTAAATGAAGAACATATATGTCAAACTTCAGGAGCCTCCGTAAAGTCTTTCAAAAGTTAGCGTGTTTTCAACGGACAGACAGACAGACGGACGGACGGACGGACATCGCTAGATCGACTTAAAATCGATCAAGGATCATGAATATATATACTTTATGGGGTCCTAGACCAATATTTCGATGTGTTACAAACGGAATGACAAACTTATATATACCCTCTATCACTAGAGTGGAGGGTATAAAAATTAGACTTTGCTGATGTCACGTATTAGGTAAAAATTTGAGATAATGAAACGATAACAATCATATGTATTTATCAATAAGAATTTAAAATAATTTATTTGTTTTTTATTTCAAATCATAAAAAAACGGAAATACTTTGAAAATCTACTGATTTCCTGTGTTAAAAAACAAAAAATATAATAAACTCTGTAAAAAATACGATTTGTTTTTTTGTAGAAAATATATTCTACCTAAAATTCTTTAAAATCCTTCAAAAATTTTCACTCATATTTCTTTTGGTGCTAAACAAAGAAAAGTATACAAAATTGTCAGGATATACAAATAATTGATTTTTTACAAGCATATAATTATAATTGTTCACGCGGTTTTGCAAGAAATTTCTTTACAATTACAAAACACCAACGAAATTTAATGCCTTTGGATTTTCTTCTTGGGGGTGTTTATGAAATTTAAGTACCATTTGCACCTTAACCAAAAAAAAATAATAATAATTGATAAGAATTAAACATAATTTTAAAATTTTCAAATAGAATTTTTTGTCACCCCCACAAAAAATAAAATATTTAATAGAGATATTTTGTTTTTTTCTCAAATCATTTTCCTGTTTCTGGACAAGGCGTCATAAGTAAGTGTGAAATTATTTTAAAACCCTGACATTAGTTTTGTTAATTCTTTAGAAATGAACAAAATTTTAATCCGCTTAAAAATTGCATTTGATGATGGTGGTGGTGGTCCTTTAAAGTCCTTTAGTAAAGGTCATGGCTGACTAGCAGTTTTTTATTTTCAATATTTTTTTCTCAAAATGAATTGTCAAAAGTGTGCCTAAATTTAATTTTTCATTTCATAATTAATTTTTGGAAACAAATTTGGTGTTAATTTTTTTTTCGATTATTTCAAGATGGTTGGTTGTACTATAAGTTGACGTAAGTCCATTTGTTACACTCATGTAGTGGAATTTGTGGTTAGTTTGAATTTTATTGTTGATTGGATATTTGTAAAACCTTAAAGTATTCCATTTTAAAACTCACGTGCAAGGACAGAATATGCAGCTGTTTATAAATATCCACCAAAAAAAAAATAATATTTCAAAAAGAATTAGCGGTTTCACTATATTCAGAGTAGCGGTAGGTGATATAATTGTATTACTTTAGAGCGAAAATCATAATTAATCAATTTGCCAACATTTATCGCTAGGGCGAAGGTGTCTCCCAACGCATTTCTAGAATGCCAAGATTTTTTTTCTGTTTTCATTGACTCTTTCAGATTTATCTACAGTTAACCGTGCAGGTGTTCCCACCTTTCCACTCATTTTCAGCAGTTATTTCTTTCTGTATATAAAAATTCTGTCTAGTGAATCGAAATTTGTTAAATCGTTATGCTTCCTGTCATTAATTGGGTCTGACTTTTCCTCATAGTGAAGAGTCACCGCTTCTTGATTTCGTATCCGGCCCCTGCTTGGGCGCCATTTTTATACAAAAAAAATCGTATGTCTTCCAATTTGAATTTTTAATGGATCGGATTTTCTATTTTAAAAAACCTTACCCGTGATTTGAAAATATTTCTGCTATTGAGAAAATTGGACTTGTCCTAATTGTCCTGCGCCAATCTTTAACTTGTAATCAAACTACAGGTCGCTGTGTGTTTTCAACACGTGAATTTAAGGATGACCATCTGAAATTCACAGCAACATAACTTTTGACTGACTAGGCCGATCTTGCTGATACCCAACAGGATCTTGATAAAACTAGTACTCGGAGGTGTATTAGGTACTCTGGGGTTGTGTTTTCTTAGTCAAGAAATCGTAAAACCCAGTTTTCAGTTGGAAAATGTGTCGATAAGGAAAATTACATAGTGATTCTTTAAGAAAATATCTTTAGGTTCTGACAAATCATAAGTAATTCTTGATGTGATTTCCTAACATTGTCATCAATGAATGCTTATTTTAAGAGTGTAGACAAATCCTGTAATATCTCAATAAGAAAATGTCTTCAAAATAGCAGTAGGTTAGAGGTGGCGGAGTCAAAGACTCCTCACGTATACCGGTTGGTCCACAGGTAACCACAGTTTTCGTAGCGAATTGTAATAATTGCCTTAGGTCGACATTAGAAACCGTTTACACGCTTTAATTTAAAGCTCACTGAAGACGTCTTTCGACTTATTTCAAACTTGTTTTGTGAAACACAATTTAACAATATATATTTTCTCGGCATTTTTTCGAGAAAAACACGAACTGATTTAAAAGACCTAAGAGAAAAGGGACAGCGGCGGCTTATCGGCGGCGGCGGCTTATCGACTGCCCACCGAGTTTTGGAAAATTTGGATGCAACACTTTGACAGCTATTCCGTGTCACGAGAATGACATTTTTATCCCCACTTTTTTACTAGAGTAAACGTTTCCTTTTTTGCATTTTTCCCGAAAACCCGAATTGATCTAGAAAGACTGTGAGACATGGGTATTTTATTTTCGGCCCTGTTCTCAGAATTTTTTTTTGGTCTGGTTTATGTGTAGAGCCAAAATTTGAAAATTGTCGAACGGTGCTATGGGACAAGTTAACTTTTCTCAGCAATCCGAGTTTTTGTTTCTAGTCAACCTGCTTATCTAGTATATTTCTTCGTATTAATCGGGTCGAATTGTTGTAAAGTTTATTTTTTGAAATTGGGTTAATTTCAATTATTCTCACAAATCTGGGCTCCAAGCTTTTCCATCACATCAGGTTCTTGAGAAAATTGAGGTCAAAGTTCAAAAAATATACATTTTGAGCAATTTTTACTACTCAATATTAAACATTTCTCCTAAGGACGCAGAACTCATTTGGTCAGTTGCCTTAACCCTTAGGGCGCCATTGTCTCTCAACCATTTCTTATTCCCAAAAAACGATTTTTTCCGCAACAAATCATATAAAAAACAAGTAGAAAAGTTAAATTCGACTTCGCCGAATCTATGAATACCCTCAACAATGACCTTTTTAAGTGATAGTAAATTTTCTAGGCCTATGAGCACAGGGCCTGAGGCCCTATGCTCCTAAATGGAACAAGGGGAATATATACAAATTTTCTAACGTGAAAAAAATAAAAATTTTTATTGGAAATATTTTATTTTGTGTATTTTTTTAGTAATTTTTGAAAAAAAAAAATAATTTACTAAATTTTTTTTGAGTGTAAAATTTTTTTCGAGTGTATTTTTTTAGTGTAAAAATATGTTTGAGTCACAAAAATACGTTGTAAAATATTTTTGTAACTTACCAATGTTTTTAAAATATGTTTGACGGGTTTTCAACACGTGAATTTTAAGAGAAACTAATGTGAAATTCACGGTTTTGCTAATAACTTTAAACCACTGGACCGATTTGGATGAAAATCAATACGAAACAGGCCTGGGGAACGAAACAAATACATATGCGAAGTTTCAGCATCCTCAGAAATGTCTTCCGAAAGTTGGCGTTTTTATAGCCTACACCACACTGTGGTACAGGGTATAATGAGTTTATGCTGATGTTTGTAACAACCCGAAATATTGGTCCTAGACTCACTTTTAAGAACACCGATCGACTCAGAATCACTTTTTGACTCGATTTAGCGATGTCCGTCCGTCTGTCTGTCGATGTAAACGGTGTAAACACGATACAGGTCGTAACTTTTAATCAATTAACTTGAAATTTGAAACTTAAGACTCTATTGGTCCAAGGACGAAGCGTATTGAAATTGAAAAAAATCGGTCCATATTTAGGTCCTCTTTAGTTCTGGCTTAAATGACTCTTATAACCGTATTATGATAGGTATCTTATCAAAATTTGGCAGGTAAACGTGTTTTGTCTCCACAAACCACCATTCCGAATTTTGAAGGAATCGGACCAGCTCTTCTTGTAGCCCCCATACAAACCACCTTCCTGATTTTCACATAAATCTCTCAAATTTCATGAAAAAAAGAAAATATTTAATTAAAATTTTGTTTGCGTATCTTAAACGCGTAATTCAATAACCTTATGAAATCTGATTACCATCGGACCATTTTTGGACTTAGGCCCCATGTAAAAATTTCGCCCGATATTCACTTTATTGGCAGCAAGTCGAAGCCTATTTCACTCAAATTTGATTTGTAAGTGTTTTTTACACATATTAAAGATTTGACAAAATATATATCTAATCGGTCCATGTTTGAACTTGGGAAACATTTTCCGGGAAACTCTGGTGTAGGGTATTATATGGTCGGTTTTGACCGACTATAATTTTCTTACTTGTTTTTATCTCATAAATTCACGAAAAACCCTTTCCGAAATTCAGTCTTTTGCTCATAACTTTTGAACCACTAAACTGATTTCGCTGGATTGCAATTCCAACCTGACCAGGTAAATGCCCAACATATATGCCAAACTTCAAGAGCCTCCGTAAAGTCGGATCGTCTTAAAATCGGTCGAGGATCATGAATATATATATTTTATGGGGTCCTAGACCAATATTTCGAGGTGTTAGGCCACAAGTTAGGTCACAAGTTCGGTCTTCAAACTTTTCCATTGAATCAGGTTTTTGAGAATTTCTAAATCCAAAAAAATGTGGTTTCGGGCTTATTTGACAACAAATAGCGGATGAAACCGATGTACTGACGACTTCAAATAAGTCAAGGGTAAAGCTCAAACACTTCTCTTTAAGATGTATAACTCATTTAAACAGTCGCTTTAACCGTTGGAGCACCAATTGTCTTTTAATAAGGTATTTTGTACTAATATAGTATTTCCCAAAAAACGTTTTTTTTTTATAAAACATCATTGAAACTCAATTGGTGCCCAAAGGGTTAAGGCTAATGACCAAATGAGTTCTGCATCTTAAAGAGTAATGTTTAAGCTTTACCCTCGACTTATTTTGAAGTCGCATCACATTGGGTTTATCCGCTATGAATTTCCAAAACTGCCCAAAACGAAGATTTTTTTGAACTTTGACCTTAATTTTCTCAAAAACCTGATGTGATGGAAAAGTTTGGAGAACGGATTTTTGACCAGCAGAACTATTGTAATCAAGTGTATAAGATAGCGTCCCAGTCGCATTTTCGATGTTTGGTATTGTTATTTTTAAATGAAAAATTTTAAAAACTTGGCGCCACCATTTACTTTATAACAATACCCTTCAATCAAACTGTCCACAACAAATCAAGTTTTATAAAAAAAAAATTCAACAAATGAAAACTGTTTTTTCAGACAATGGAAACAATTGTTTTGATTAGAAATTAAATGATATTGAATAACGCCTACAATTACGAGGAAAATTAAAAAAAAACACTTTCGTAAATTGCGAATAGAAAAAAGACAATCTTTTTACAAAAAACTATCGAATTGTAAAACAGAAACTGCAATTTGTTACGTGAACAAAACCGTAAAACAACGATATTTTCTTCTTTTAAGATATCTATAAAAATGTTTAAAATATTCCTAGAACTCTATATGGATGGATGTATTGATGACAAAGATGTCACATAAAAATTTTTTGTTGACAAAACATTGCCAAATAAAAACGTCTTAAACAAGACAATAATCATGACCTCTAAATACGAAATAGATAACAATACAAGGACATAATGAAAAACTTTACTGACAAAACAAGACCACCTTGTAGAAAATACATACATATTTCAAACCATAAAACTATAACGAAGGAGTGATCCTAAATACGAATTGTATTGAATATTTTGCTAGTGACATTTTCTTTAAACACATCCTTACAATTTTGTTTTTCAATTTCTTTAGATGTTTTAAACTCATATATCGTATATTTTGGTTTTAAGTGTGGTCACAATAATATCCTTTAATTTTTTTATTTTCATCTCTCGTATTATAAGAGTAAAATACAATTGTATTGAAAGAAGAAGACCTCACAGGTACAATATATTTTATTCAACATAATGAATAGAAATGTGCTAAATACCTTGAAATGAACATTCAAAAAAACTAAATATAAAAGAATTTAATTGTTTTATTTCCATTCTAATATTTTGTGACATTTTTATTAAATTCTTTAAGAGTAAAAATGAAAAATCCTGCAGAGTTTAGATATTGCACGAAATCTATGGTTTTATATATTGTTCAAAAAATTTTAAACAAACTAAACATTTCTATTAAACTTTTCAATAAAAATAGATTTAGTATGTGTTGAATTCAATTCTGTGGTAGATTTCTTAATATCAATAATATTGATTTATGTGAACAACTTTTTTGGAAATATTTTTGTAATAAATTATAAAAAAGGATAACAATAACAAGTAAAAGATTGAATTCAACTCGGCCGAACCCATTATTACCCTATACAATAGGGTTGCCCAAAATTCCTTTTGCACCGCTACAGGTCAACGTACCTCAAATTAAAGATGGCATCATAACTAATATTTTAAGCCAAATTGCAGCACCCTACGACGATTAGAAGGGAATGTTAATTGATCACATATGTTTGCAACCTCCGAAGAAATCTAAAAAAAAAATGTTTGCAATCCTAAAAATGACTACATGGAATGATAGCGTAACAAAAGACATGAGTCACATATGGCCATTTTGTCCTTAGATTGTCTAGAAAGGACATTAAGGACCTTTTAGTTTTGATTAGGAAAAAAACAAAAAAAAATTTGAAGCTATACTCAAATAAAAGATATTTTTATTACCTTTCAAATGAACTTTATCGCAACTTAATGGTCCGCACAGTTTTTGGGTTATAGCGGTTTTAGTAAAATGCAGGTTTCGCTTTTTCTAATATCTATTTTTTTTTTTTTTTGTTTGAGGACAATCGTAGGGCAAAATGGCAATATGTGAATTATGTGCTCTTGTTACGCTACCATTCCATGTGGTTAATTTTAAGATTGCAAAAAAAAAAATTAAGATTTCTTTGGATGTTTCAAACACATATGATTAGTTAGCATCCCCTTCCAATCGTTGTAGGATGCTGAAATTTGGCGAAAATTGTTCGTTATGATGCCATCTATCATATTTTAAGTAACGTTGAGTTGTGAGTTATACTTCGTACTTTTCAATATGTTGATGGGCCACACTACTCTGCAATTCCCAAGACCCTTTTATAAAATTGTTTAACAATTCTTACTAAAAATATTTTCGAAACTAATAAATTTTTTTAAAGAAAACTTTTTTCAGAAATTTTACTTGGAAAAAATGTTTCAAATGGTGGACTTTTTATATAAAAACAAGTAAGAGTGTTAAATTCGGCTGTGCCGAATCTTTTATACCCTCCAACACGTTTAAAATTAAAAAAAAAAATTGCAGGGGCGTCTTTTTTTTTTTGGTGGGGTGTCGGTGGAGTTGGTGGGGGACACCTGTACTCCCGCTTTATATGTTTACAAATTATTAGTTTATGATATTTACGCTTACATAATAAATTTTTATCGTTATTTTTAATTAATTTCTATAACCAAGCCCCCAAACGGGGGCGGCCTGAAAAAAATCGAATTTCCTAACCCCCTTGGTCCAAGCGCAGGTCTATGAACACAATATGGCATACAAATGTTACATTTGTTAAGCAAAGATTAAAAAAAAACTATTAAAAATATCGTATTTTTCAGGAACTTTTTCCCCCTGGTCCGATTTTTCCCGTCTTCGGACTTAAGAGATATTCTTGCCCAATTTCAAGGGTCTAGCTCTTTTAGTTTGGACTGCATCGTTATTTCTACAGACGGGCGGACGGACATCGTAGGAGCCTACTTAGGGAGTGGAGATAGGGCGGTAGGTATATTTTGTAAAAATGTTGTAGGGTAAAAATAAATGGTGGTCGGTCTCACTAATGACCCCTCTCGGACGCACCATTGGACCGGTAGAAGCTGATTAAATAAAACAAATTTACAAAAAATAAAAAAAATTGTATGGGGACCGCCTTAACAGAGAAAATGTTTGGATTAAAAAAAAATATTGTAGGTCGGTCATAAATTTTGTTGCTCTAAGGGCACTATTAGGGCAGTTAGAGCGGTTGGAACAAATTTTAAAAAATGTCGTTATGTGTGGGAGCCCCCTTAGGAATTGGAGATAGGGTATTAGTTTGTTCCAAAGAAATGTTGAGACGTAAAAATTAATGGGGGTCAATCTTATAAAGGACCCCTTATAAAGCACCATTGGAGCAGTAGAAATGAAAAGAAATGATTTTAAGATTATAAAAGCATATTTTGCATACTTTCGTATAAATTGCACTTTTTTAATTTTTATCACCATTTTTTTGAAACTGATAGTTAAACCTAAGGAAAGTTCAATTTCTATCAGCTAATTATTTTGTGTAGAAAAATTATGTTTAACCCTACACCACTCTGTGGTACAGGGTATAATGAGTTTGTGCTGATGTTTGTAATTACCCGAAATATTGATCATAGACTCAGAATCACTTTTTGAGTAGATTTTTAACCGATTTGTCTAAGATTTGAAACTTAAGCTTCTTTTAAGCGAAGGTCGGACTTTATTGAATTTGGAAAAAATTTGTTTTGACCTAGCCCCCACACAAACGTCCCCTTTAAATATGGGTAAAATTACCCTAACAACCGTATTTTAAGAAATTTAGCAGGTAGACTTGTATTTGCAAACCACCATTCCGAATTTTGAAGGAGTCGGAGCAGTTCCTCTTGTTGCCCCCATACAAACCACCCTCCCGATATTCACATAAATTTCTAAAATTTCTTGAAAACAGAAAATATGTATATTGTTAACATTTTTATTGTGTGTGTTTAACGCGTACTTTTTTAACCCGATCAAATCTGATTATAATCACACTATTTTTTTGGTTTAGGCCCCATTTCAAAATTTCGTCCGATATTCACTTAAAGCGGTTTATTGGCAACAAATAGAAGCCTTTTTTACTCAAATTTGGTTTGTAAAATGACAAAAGATAGACCCAATCGGTCTACGTTTGGACTTGGGACCCATTTTCCGAGAAACACTGGTGTAGGGTATTATATGGTCGGTCTTAACCGACTATAACTTTCCTACCTGTTTCTTATAAAAAAAAATAATTTATAAACTTTAAGCCCCTATGACACTACATTTTTTTTGTATTGATGGAATTTATGTGAACAGTGCAAATATATCACCATAGGAAATCTGAATAAGTGTAAATAGTAAAAGCATACTAAAAAAAACAGTAAACGTCAAATTTTATTCTTGTGTTATCGATAAATTTGGTTATCAAATGATTGAATGTCAAAAAAAATGTAAAAATTTTACATTTTTTTTAACATTTACGCATGAATGAAATTAAGTGTTGCCAACTTTTCTGTATTTCATTAAATGAAGCGATTTTTTGTTTTTTTTTACGGTTTTTGGTATTTATTAAGCGGGTTTTTATTTAAATAAAAGTAATCATCACTATTTGTTTGTTTATTTTATGTTTCTTTTTCATTTCTTCTTTTGCTGTTTCATTCAATCAATTAATAAAAAATAAAATACAAAAAAAATGTAGTGTCATAGGGGCTTTATAAACTCAAAAAAAAAAAAAAAAAATTCACTCAAAATTTTTTTTAACAAAAATGACTAAAAAAAAATTTTAATCCGAAAAAAAAATCTAAATTTTTATGTATTTTTTTTTGCGTCCCAGGAATTTTAAATTAGCAGTTCTGGAATATTAAGTAAAATCGGTTGCAGGGTAATATAATGCGTTCCAGATCCGAATATTTCGAACGAAAAATTTTGTTTTTTAGACACATCACAGAATGTGTAAATGTGTACCAAAAATCTTTTTAAAAATTGTATAGGTCATCAAATATCCGAAAAACCCCTATTTTTCGTTAACAACCCAATTTTTTTGTTAAAACACCCATTTTTAAATTAATATTTTTTAAACTTTTAGTGCACATTTTGGATTTTTAGATGCATTTTATATTTCACTCAAATTTTAGTTTGCGAATGTTTTTTACACTTATTGACGATGTTTGAACTTGGGACCCATTTTCCGAGAAACACTGGGTATTATATGGTCGGTATTGACCAACTATAACTTTCTGACTACTTACTCTATTGTTTAGGAAACCGATTTCATAATTTATTTATTTTTTTTTAAGGTCTAACTTGCTCCAGGTCCCGAACTTCAAGGGGTCGACCTTAAAATATTTTCGAAAATTTTGGTGTTACTTTTTCATGAATCTTAATAAACTGACAGGGCGCACAAGGACTTTTTTGTCCACTTTTGCCTACTGGTCGCAATTCTTAACCGATTGTAGCTATTCTTTTTTTGTATTTTAGCTATAAAATTCCACATCGATCTGTCATGGTGGATAAAAAAGAGATTATTTAATATCATCCTCTCAATTCTTAAAAATGATGTTAGAAGTTTTCGCGATTTCAATGGTTTTATTACGATGTAAGTGTTCGAAAGCTTTCAAGATATGTTTCAACTAGAACGAACATTAATCCGGGCTATATTATATATCATTCTAAATAGTTTTGCGTAGTTGAGAATTTCAGAAATTCGAGCTCCAATCGTGATCTATCAACTATCCGGTATTTAATGTTGCAGGTTACAGAGCATTGGGCAAAAAACCTAGAAAAATATAAACAGTTTAAAACAGAACTCTTAACCCAGCATACACAATCATAGTTTTTTGGGTTTTAGAAAAATATAAGACGAAATGACTAATGTTGGTTATGCAGGTCTAATTTTAGAATTATTTTATTCTATTAAGAAGGATGTCCCATTATTAATTTTTAGTTTTTTATATACCAAGATCTGTAACCATATCAAATTATAAATATTTAGTGCAGTTTACAGTTTAAAAATATTTTCATTCATAATTCATTTTTGACCACAAAAATACGGATATCAACGCTATAATTAGTTTTAAAAAAAATTATAGATTTTCATTGATAACAAATTATTAAATTTACTTTCAACGCATTAGCAATTTCAATACTACGATTTCTAAAAGCCGTGAATAATTTCTTTAGACATAACATGAATTAACAAAAGTTAACACCTTAAGAGTTTTTGAAAACAAAAAATCAAAAATAGACTTCCGTCTAGGTCGAGTCAAGAATGTAGGCGTCATTTTTAGAAAAATCAATAAATTAGAGAATATAAAAAAAATAAACTATGAATTAAAGAAAATAAATACAGGAGGCTGTAAAGAAAATATTTAAAATTATTAAAACATAAAAGACAAAAACTTCAATAAGAGAAGCCGACTTAAAAATTTAAAATACTAAAACACAGTTAGACGCCATTTAATTGGCCAACAAGAAACAAACCCATTTTCCAAACAACAATGTCATTGTAGGATATATTTTTTTCCTTCATTTTCATTTTTAGATTCGAACAAGTGCATTTAAACTCAATGTTAAAATATGGTACTGCAACAAAAGGTAGCAACATTTATTTCAAAGAAAACTATTGATCTTTTGTTTTATATTAAACAATTTTACTAGTCATTCATTAGAATAATAGGGACAAGAACATCGAAACGTTTAATTGACTAACATTTTTCGTAAAGATCAAAGCATTAATTTCTGTTATTTTGGTGTTTTTTTTTTTTTTTTTGCTTTACAAAAGGATGTGTTTACTAGGACCACCCATTTTAACAGTGTTGAAGTCAAAAAAGGAAAAAGGACGCATGCTCTTTGATGCTAATGCATTTATTTAAATCAACTAACCAAACATTTAGTTTAATTATAAGGTGTAATATAAATTAAGGTCAAGCATTTTTAAAACATATTTTTTTAAAAATTTTTCAAAAGGAATTTTAAGAGATAACCGAAATTTTAACATTTCCAGCATTTCCAAAAATAAAGGACACTCTATTATACAAATTTCCCGCAATACTATATATTATTATTCGATTAATCGGCATAAATTCGTCGATTGATCCTTTAATCGAAATTTTAGAAATTTTAAATTATTCGAACAATTATTCGCCGGAAATTGTTCGATTAATCGAACAAGAATTAATCGACTGAACACCCTATTACAGACTGAAAAACTATCAAATTTTTTCAAATATCTTAAACTTATCCATGCGAAATGTTAAACAAAATTTTGAATGATAAAACCATGTAATCCAGTACCTTAAAATGTCGCAAACAAAATCTTATAATCTTTATCTCTCTTACCCTAAGCTTAATAAATTCTAAAACCACATTAATTCGCTTACCTCATTTAAGTATATCAAACTAGTTTAGCAAAAGGTCCTTACAAAATCTTGGTTTAAAACTGTTTAAATATATAAACATTTTTATATTCAAATCTTTTGTTATTCAAATCCTCTGTAAGTAAATAAATCTTTTAAATACAATACGATTTATAAGGTTTAATAAAAACCTTTGTAAATCTTAATTCAAATCTTTTTGAACAAACTAATTCCTAGAAGGCTAAACTAAAGAAAAAGTGACAAATACCCAAGAGTGGTCTAACGCGAAAGTGCGAGAAATTTTTTTTATGCTTTAATAGATGGAACAAATTTTCGACAACAAATCTTAGCTGAAAAGATTTCAACTTGTTAGACAAATTATACAACACAGCAAGTGTAATTGAGGGAAATTTCCCATTTTTATGACCATTTAAAGTACTTGAGATTTTATGGCAAAAATTTTTTTTTTTTTTGAAAAAAGAAAAGAACCAAAAATTAACTCGACAAAATTGAAAATAAGGACTAAATTTAGTAATGAAACATAAAAATGTCCTGTTGATAATTCATGTTAAAAACAACATCTATCTCTAGTCTAACTAAAGATAATAAAGTCCTTGTTCTGTTTGTAGGGTTATATTCAGAGATAAGATTTTAAAATGTTTATCATCATAAATTGCAGGTAAAAACTAAATTTTTATATATTTTGCATGTTTATGAGGATTTTAGAACTTAGCAGGGTTTTATTTTTCCAAATTATTTTACATTTCATAGATAAGATTAACTGACAATTTCATTCTATCTTTTTTGTGTCGTTTTTAATCACAGAAACTTGTGAATCATCTTGTTTCTTTAATTTGCAACCGTTTGTATTTTTGGGATCTCTATACCCAAATCACCTGCTGATATTTTTTGTATAAAACAACAAGATTTTATTTTATTACACTAAATAATTTTTTAATTTTTATGCTGGAGGAGGTCACATAATGTGACTTTAAATACTTTCCTATATGCAGAAAATTAAAAAAAATAAGATTTGTGTCAAGAATTCCAATTAATAGCAAATCAATATCATTGCAATATTTTGTATTTATGTGGTTTTTCCATACTACTCAATTTATGCGGGATTAACAATTTGGGTGGTCGTAGCATGAAGCACGTGTCTTTAAATTGAAATGAGGGTATTAAGGACACAGGATTTTTTATGCATTAAGGAGTACCCAGCCAGAAATTGTCATCGGTACAAAAAATGTAAAGTATTTTATTATTCAAGGGGAGATCTAGCCCTTACGCCCGATACTGCAAATTTAAATCAAACTCTGTTCAATGTTCTTAACTGACAAAATAGCTTTTTTTTTGGAAAGTCGATTACTTTTCCAGTGTTGGAAATAATAACCCCAGATGAGATATACCAGTTCACCAGTTTACAAAAAAAAATATTTCCATAAATCGAAAAATATCAACTAAACTTTCATTGACATTTTTCGAATTACAATTAGAATCACCGAATTACAATTGATCTTTTTTGAATTACAATTGATCTTTTTCAAATTACAATTGATCTATTTTGAATTAAAATTTATCTATTTCGACAAATGATATATTTCGAGATACAATAGATCTTTTTATACCCTACACCACTTTGTGGTACAGGGTATAATGACTTGGTACTGATGTGTATAACTACCCGAAATATTGGTCCTAGACCTACTTTCAAGTATACCGATCGACTCAGAATAACTTTTTAAGTCGTTCTAGCATTTTAAACACGATACAGGTCGCAATTATCAACCAATTTGGCTGAAATTTGATTATTCACATGATAAAAGTTTTTTATCATAAAACAATTTTGAAATAAAATTACTTGACTGAGTTTGTTGAAAACAAAATCAATCTTTTGTATTATGGATAGGGCGACCATTTTTTTCTGAACTCAAATCAGTACACTCACATGACAAATACGGTTGCCAAAAACGGAAATACTTCAACCTCATGGTTCTGAACTCAAATCAGTACACACACATAACACATACGGTTGCCACAACCGAAAATTTTTCAACCTCATGTTTGAGGTTGTCGTTACCGGTCATGTGGTTGTTACAACCTCAAAACCGAATGGCCGGTTGGAACAATATCAAAAATGAGGTTGGAAAATTTACGGTTGTGACAACTCTATTTGTTTTGTGAGTGTACTCTCAATTTTTAATGTTATAACTCTCTGAAAACGCATTTCAATTGCAAAACACTTATAAATTTTCAACACTCAAAAAATTTCGGTTAAACTAACAAACTTGGGGTCAATTATTGAAAACAACCGTTTAAAAAAAATTGCCATAAACTGTTGTAGTTATTTTGCAGAAAATGTAGCTGACTTTAAACAACTTCATTAGACTGTTTTGATCGTTTCAGTGCAGAAATTATAACAAAAACCCACAGGTTTTGAGAATAAGAAGATCCATCAGATTCTGAGGACTTTATCCCATTAGTTTTGATAACTCTTCCTTATTGAAAACTTCCTAGATAATAATCACATGTTTTGCTTTTTAATATCGGCTGATAGTCTGAGTGGTTTTTCCAATAAATTTTGACGACATTACCTCATTAAACATCTCAGAATCATTTGGATTCATTCAATTACATTATCTTTCTAAAAATATAGAAAATCTGTCATCCGTAAACTTTTCGGTATAGAAAATCTCGAAGATTCTGTGCGCCTTTCATATAAGTTTATGAAGATCGAAATATCCTCATGATCAAATATACACTCTTATAAATTTTTGTTGAAATTTACCCACTTTATTGTAGGTAACTGTTCTCCTACAATAAAGTGGGTAAAAATACACTATGTGTTTAAATTTCAACATTTGCACACAAAGTGTGTACAACTAATAAACATTTTGTGTGCACACCTACATGTTTGACGCTTGGAAATTTCTCTAGCTATAAACACAAAATGTGTAATTTTAAAATGTTTGTGTTTAAAAAAGCATAATATGTGTGCAAAAATGCATTAAAAATGCTTAAAATTGCATTTATAATATTTTTATTTTACTTTTAATGTGCTTTGTTCCTAAAAAAAATACAAAAAAACGTATTTTTAGTTTTATGATTTTATTTAAACTCAAGTGAAATTAAATTATTTAGATAAAATATGCATCAATTGCAAAAACTTAAATGTAACAAAAAAAAAACAGTAATAACTACATAATTATAAATGTGAAAAATTATTAATAAACAATTATTAGCTACAGTAAACGTCGTAATAAAAGCCGAATTTGTTAAAAATGCAAATTTTGATAACTTCAGGTGTTGTCCAAATCTGCAAATATAAAAATAATTAATATTATAAGAATCTAATACATTCATTCTATTGAAAAATTGTTCGAATCTGAAACATTTTTTTATAGAAAAATTCTCCGAATCTGAGACATTTTTTAATAGAACAACTCTAATAATCTGTGATATTTTTTCTATAGAAAAATTGGAATCTGAGACATTTTTTTCTGTAGAAAAATTCTCAGAATCTGAGAAATTTTCTGAGAAGTTTTTTTCTATAGAAAAATTCTCAGAAACTGCGAAAATTTTTTATGGAAAAATTCTCAGAATCTGATACACTTTTTCTATAGAAATATTCTCAGAATCTGAGACATTTTTTCTATAGAAAAATTCTGAGAATCTGAGACATTTTTTCTATAGAAAAATTCTCAGAATCTGAGACATTTTTTGTTATAGAAAAATTTTGAGAATCTGAGACATTTTTTTTTTTTAGAAAAATTCTCAGAATCTGAGACATTTTTTCTATAGAAAAATTCTCAATATCTGAGACATTTTTTCTATAGAAAAATTCTCAGAAGCTAAGACATTTTATTTTTGAAGAAGCCCAAGAAACAGCCAATTTTGGTTCACATAAACATTAAACCAATATTATAAATTTCATGTTGATTAAAAGTTGACTTCTAAAAAGTACTGCGAAAGGACCCAAAAAGGCTGTTTCTTGGGCCTCTTTCAAAAAATTTGAAAAACACATGACTCGATTTTTAGGATATAAAAATCGGAGACAGTTTTTCTTTAAAAAAATTATTAGAATATAATATATTTTTTCTAGAGAAAAATTATATACATAGATTCTAAAAAATTTTTTCGACGGAAAATTTTTGAGAATCTAAGATATTTTTTCAATAGAAAAATTCTCCGAATCTGATTGATATATTTTTTTAATAAAGAATTCTTAGAATCTCATAATTTTTTTTGTCAAAAATTCTCAGTATCGGATATATTTTTTTCTAAAGAAAAATTCTACGATTCTGAGATATTAATTCAATAGCAAAATTCTCGAAATCTGAGATACATATTTTTCTATAGAAAAGTTCTCAAAATCTAAAAAAATATTTAAGAGAAAACAAAATATTTAAGAGAAAACAACAACAAGAATCTGAATCGTGTTTTCTTTCGAAAGATTCTAAGATTCTGATGCATTTTTCTGCAGACAAAAATGTATACAAATTTAATTTTCTTTACAGAAAAAATCAAATATAATTTTCTTACATTTTTATACCCTCCACTTAGTGATAGAGGATATGTGATAGAGTGATAGAGGATATGATAGAGGATATGTCATTCCGTTTGTAACTCATCGAAATATCAGTCTGGGACCCCATAAAGTATATATATTCATGATCCCCGATTGATTTTAAGACATTCTAGCGATGTCCGTCTGTCCGTCGGTCCGTCTGTCTGTGGAAATGATGATCACGACCAAAATACTACACGGATATGACTGAAACTTAAGACATTTATTGGAAGTTCTCCTGAGAAGTTTGGTATAGCATTTGAGCGATATCGGTTCAGCGGTTTAAAAGTTATGAACGAAAATGTAAGGACACCTCAAAAATTTTAGTACATTCAACATAACCTAAAAATACAAAATGCTTTAATTCGGCTGCTGGTTGACATATGTGAACATAATTGAACACCAAACATGTACGAACATATTTTTTGACAAAAAAAAAGAAAAAATTCGCGGATTTTTTTTTACCAAAAATTTTTTTTTTTTACGGAAATTTTTTTTAAATTTTTTTTTTTTTTAAGTAATTTTCTTTTAAAAAAAAGTTTTTTGCAATAATCTTTTTGAAATTGTGGAGGGTATCACTACATTCGGCAAAGCCGAATTTAACTTTTTTACTTGTTTCTTTATAAAATGATTCTCTGAAGAATCTGAGTCACTTTTTTTAATACAAATTGTACAAATTGTCTCAGCAATTTTTTCTGTAGAAAAATATTTAGCATCTGAGAATTTTTTTCTGTAAAAAAAAAAAATCCACTAAAATTTCTTATTTAAAAAAACATTTTCAGAATCTGACAGAGATATTTTCGTGGTACTTACTTTTCTGATAACTGCAAACATTAAAAAAAAATATCTTCTTCTACGATTTTACGTTTGTTTATGTCCACGATGAATCACGTGATTCGTGAGTAAATTTTTTTCTACTCACGTGAGCGTGCGTGAGCGTGAGTAACAAAATAAAGTTCGTGCGTGATCGTGCGTGAGTAAAATTCTTGCGTGAATTTTTCGTGATTTTAATTGTTTCCAAGAATTTTTTTGTTCGGTTACGTTTTCTTGATTTTTTCATAGGAGATATTTGTAATATATCAAAAGTCTCAAATCCGTGGAAATATTTGCTACCTACATAAAAAGTTTCAGAATGTTAAATATTTTTCGTACAGAAAAAGTTTCAGATTCTGAGATTTTAAAAAGTCTAAAGTTCAGAGAAGTTTTTCCAACATAAAAAGTTTAAAATTTCGAGACACTTTTCGTATTGAAAAACACTCAGATTCCGAGACGTTTTTCGTATAAAAATATTCTCAGATTCTGAGACATTGTTCGTACAGGAAATGTCTCAGATTCTGAGATAGAAAACGTCTTATTAAAACCATTTTTTTCACGAATATGGTTTTAATAAGTAAAGAAAAATTACCTCAAAATATTTTTTTTAGTTTCTTTTTCTTAAAACATGAATTTAATTTGTACCAAAAGCATGCTTTCCAGCGGGGCCCCAAATTCTATATGTGCCCAGCGTCATACTTTAAGACGGACCTGAATCTGGGAACTTTTCAATTTCTGAGAAAAACATCGGAAACATCGGAAAGTCGAAAAGTTATTTCTTAATATGATATAGATAATTTATACAGAAAAATGGATGGAAGTAAAATCTAATAGAAATACGAAGATTTTTGCATTTTAGTATGACCTATATCATACATTTCCACAAACACGACTTAGGGGAAATGTCATGGGAATGTCAGCACCCCCTGAGAACTGCTGATTATGATTGAGGATATTTTAAAATTTTTTATGAAACTGTCCTCAACTCGGTATATAGAGATATCATGGGGATGTCAGGTGTGACTCTAACATGTCAGCGAGCCATCACCACGGATGGCTCGAGGACCTTCCCAACTAGGTAATGCATAACAAAATATGGCATACTTTTTTTTACATATTTTAATTCGTGAGTATTTCGTGATCGTGATTACGTCGTGAGCGTGATTAATTTTTTTTTCTACTCACGTGAGCGTGCGTGAGCGTGAGCAGAAAAAAAATATTCGTGCGTGATCGTGCGTGATTACAATATTTTTTTTCGTGAGCGTGCGTGATCGTGATTGAAAAGTCACTCACGATCCCATCTCTAGTTTAGTTGATATCATGTTTGGTTGATTTACAATTGATGTTTGTTAGTTTTGGTAAAAAAAAGATTTTTTTTTTTACGAAAAAGAAAATTATGATAAATAAAAAATTTAATGAAAACAAATTTTTTGGTGAAAAAAAAAAACATTTATGAAAAATGTTATTTTGTTTTTTAAAATCGAACCCAGCAGAAATTTTGCTGAACTGGCAGCAGCAGCTTTTGGAAAAGAAACTCGAGTCAAGGAGCGCATCCAAACCTGCTGAATTCATGCATGATTGTCTAAGGTGATGTCACACTTTGGAGCGCTAGTTGGATACACCCAAAAAGTGCTCTTAAGATGCACTGAAATCACGTGTCTTTAGAGCGCTGATTAAAGCATACTTTTGCAGCGCCAATTAATGCGCAATAATGATGCAGTCAAATCATGTGTCTTTATCCAAAACTCATGCTTTTTCATTCAAAAAGCGTAAAGAATATTAAAAAGAATAGCAAGTTTGAAATTATATCAAAAAATAATTTTATATTATCAGCTTTACCACAAGAAAATAAAATAAATTTAAAATGAGGTTTTAATTTTATTTCCATACAAATTGTTTTTGTTTTTAAAATCGACTTTCAAAAAATGTATTGAAAATTTGAAATTTAAAATAAAACTTTTGTTAAAATAGACTTTTTGTTTTCTTGTGGTAAGGGCCTATAAGTTTAATATAAAAAATCTCAACAAAAAGTTAATATTTTTCCCCTTACTTTTACTGCATCCTCAAGAGCGCTCTTTGGAAGCGCTTCGGTATGCTATGAAAAGATGCTGTGTCGCCAAAATCTCAATTTATTTTTGCTGCGATAAATTTTCAAAAAATGTATGGCAAATTTGAAATTTAAATTTATGGCAAGTAATTCTTATTTTCTTTTTTTGCTAGCCGGTAGCTTATATAGCACCGTCCGACAAAAATGAAAAAAGTCGTTATGCACGAACTGGATAACATATGTTTGAAACTGGAGACTAAAACTGCATTAAGAGTTTTTCTTTTCGTTGATCCGGTTTTCTTTTAAAAGAAGTTCAAAGTTTTAGAGAATTAAATTTCATAAAATATTTTCCTTTCAAAAACTTATCCTTCAATTTCATTCAAAATGTTCAACAAAATATTTTGATAAGGTTTTCAAATGGCTTTATGAACATCCTTTTATCCTGGTATGGCAAAATTAAAAAAATGGAAAAATCATTTGCTCTCACCATTGTCATCCTAGGACAAGTACAAATATTTCAAAAATATTTTACAAAATGTATCATTATAAATTTTGAAGTCCTTTTAAAAGGAAACAGGATCACAAAATGAAAAACTGTAAACGCAGTTTTACTCCATTTAATATCTACTTTCAGACGTAAGTTATCCGGTAGATGTTTAATATTGGCTGTCGGACGGTGTAGTCAAACTGAGGTGGCGTCCTGCATCATTTTTAAAATTAGACACCTGCCTAAAAACATTATCATGTTAAAAAAATCGGTCCATATTTCGACCTTTCCTTCATACAAACGTCCCTTGTGAATTTGATTCAAGTGACTCTTATAATCGTATTACAATAGGAATCCTTTTGAAAATTGGCAGGTTATCGTATTTTGTATTCACTCCAAACTATAAAGGAATTGGACAAGATCTTCTTGTAGTCCCCATACAAACCAACCTCCCGACATTCACATAAATCTCTCAAAATTCATAAAAGTTGGAAATATTTGTTTTGTTCGTAGGAATAAAAGGTGAACTTTGGAAACTTGGATTTAGTCACCTATACAAAAATTTGGACAGATATTTAGTTAAATCCGTCTATTGGCAACAAAAATAAGCAAATTTTACTACATTTTGTCTGTGTGTGTCTGTTTCTGTGTCGGTGTTTTCTACACTAATTTAAGATCTAATAAAAGATAGATCCAATCGATCCATGTTTGGATTTGAGACCAATTTTCCGGAAATCAATGGTGTAGGGCAGCGGTTACCAACCTCTTTGGCTCGCGTACCCCTAATTTTAAATTTTATCAGCCGCGTACCCCCTAACGGTTTTTTGTTTTAGTTAAAAAAAACTAAATATTAGAGTTAATTTTGAAATTTTTGATCTGCGGGTATTATAATTTTTTTGAAAGATTTTGGGGAGATCAAAACAATGGTGGTATTTTTTTGGAAAAATGTTCGCTCCTTAGGATGGTTGCTTCAATGCATCTGAAAACGCGGATTTTGAACTGATTTTTCTGCAGAGAAAAAACGGCTGAAAATATTGCAAATCTGATTTCACCAGTCGTATTTTTGTAATGCGAGGGCAGATCAATAATTCCGTGACTTTTCGAATGAAACACCCTCGTATTTTAATCGAAAACAAATGGTCAGATCTCTAAATATCATCCAAAAATATCACAAATAATGCTCTCTAAATTGCAAAAAAAATAAGTTTTTTTGGGAACTTTGACCTCAACTTTCTTAAAAACCTGACGTTGTGGAAAACTTTGGAAGGCAAATGCGGAACCAGCATTCAAAGATTAATCTAAAACGAATGTCCAAATTACTAAAATTTTGCGTACCTCCGCGGGGAGTTTCGCGTACCCCCTAGTGGTACGCGTACCATGTGTTGGTAACCGCTGGTGTAGGGTATGGTTGTCTTGACAGATAATAACTTTCTTACTTGTTTTTTTATTAATTTATTGGGGGAAGGACGGGGTTTTGAGCTCAATTTTAAAAATCATACGTTAACGTAATGACCGACAAGTGGAATACTTGTAAGCAGAGCTTCGAAGAATTTCATTCCTTAATTCGATTTGGCATTCTGAATGAAAATTTTGTGATTGATTTATTTTTCATTCGACTTTCAAAAATCGAATGCATTCGATTTTTTTCATTCGACTTTTAAAAATCGAATGTATTCATGTGCGAATGCAATTGATGTTCTTTTCATTCAATTTGAAAAATCGAATGGGTTATTCATTCATTGCATAAAAACGTAAAAAACTAACTAACAATAAAATAGAGCAAAACGGAGACAATTTTTTGTCCATAGTGTCTCTAACACTCCTCACACTTTTTATCGAGTAGGCAGTTTAAATTTTTAAAATTTTAGGGAACACCTATTTTTTGGATTCAAAATTAGGCCTCATTAGGGCCATCGTATATAAAGAGAGTCGGCGACACTATGGACCAAAAATTTTAAAAAATCGACTGCATTCGCAAGGGAATGACAAAAAATCGAATGCATTCGTTTTTTCTAAATCGAATGAACAAGAAATCGAATGCATTCATTTTTTCCATTCAATCGAATGAATTCCAAGGACTGCATTCATTGTTGATTTATGAAATCGAATGCATTCACTGACTATGAAAATTGAATAGACTTTTTTGAGAATTCATTCGAAAAGGATTTCATTCTTCGAAGCTCTGCTTTTAAGCAATTAAAAACAAAAATGATTCCCACAAATATCTAGTGATTATATTTTCAAAATTAAAGAGTTCGCTAAAAACAGAAATTTTTGAAAACAAAATTTATGACAAACCGATTTTTTTTAATACAAGAGTGATACGCTTACTACGTCCATTTATAATTTAAAATTACCTTGAACTAATGCGAATATAATGGATTTCATAAGGCGTAATGTTAACCGAAAAATTTCCAATGAAAATAGTGAAATCCAAACAAAATCCAAATCAATGCTTCACTAAATCTCTTTGACAAAATTTCTAAAAACAAATGCATGCTTGCGTAACAATCCCCTCAAAAAAAAAAAAAAATAGCGGCAAAAATATTGAATACAAAACATGTAATTCTTAAATCAGACCGCAAAAATCAAATTTTATAATCAGATAATATTTTTGTAAGAACAAGAAAAAATGGGACAATAATCAAACAACAAGAAACCGCCCGCTACCGTAAAAATCAATGAAAAATTCAATAGAGTTATGCGTGAGAAACAAGGAGGTTCAAAGGAAAATATCCAAAAATTTACCGCAAAGGCCCAGAAACCAAAAAGAAAAAAAAGAAGTGATAATGCGACACAACCACAATGTCAACCAAGTGTAACGGCAGTGGCGGTAACTTCTTTTAAGATTTTTTTTTCGTTTTTTGGAATCTGTTATTCTTTTTGTAAAATTTTAATACAAGCAGGTTAAATGTAGAATATATAGAAATTATAAAGATCATCATGATGGTGATAGTTTTAGTTGTTCTTCATTTATTTTTTTAAGTTTTTGTTGCCATTTACACTATTGTTACAATATGTTGCTATTTTATGATCAAATAATCGATTTATCAAAACTGTAACAAAACTAAAAAGGAAAAAATCTTTTAGCATTATTTGGCTCTTTTCGATTTTGTTGGCTTAGTTTGCAATCACTGATCGGTCATGCCATGATCTAACATGAAGTAAATATAACAACAAGTATAAGAAAAAACCACAAAAGGAGGAACAGTGGGATCTGGAGAAAAAAATATGATGTAAACTATTTTTATTAAATTGGAAATGATTAAAATTTTGTGATCAGATACTCAAAAATATACAAAGCCAATATTTGGGAAAAAATTTCGTCCAAAATCTTACTGATGACTGACTGCTGATTGACTGATAACTGACAGATGACTCACTGACTGATGGCCGACTGACTGAAGAACTGACTGACTGCCTGATGACTGAATGATCAATGACTGACTGATTTCTGACTGCTGACTGAATAATTACTTACTGATGACTGACTGACTGATGACTGGCAGAACGACCGATTGACTGGCTGACTGATGATTCACAGATGATTGGCTGATGACTGACTGACAACTGACTAATGATTTACTATGCAGTCAAAACCACTAGAGACATACATGTCAATGACTGACTGACCGACTGACAGATGACTGACTGATGATTGACTGATGATTGCCTGATGACTGACTGATAACTTGCTATACAGTCCAAACCACTGAAGTTAAAGAGACATGAAACTTGAAATATTGATCCGCCTCCTAGAGTATAGACGACTGCATCGTATCTTATACAGACAGACGGACAGACATTCATAGATTGTCTTAATATCAATCTTAGATCATACTTTATATGGTCCCCGATATATATTTTGATACCTACCACACGATATGACAAAGTGAGCACACGGTTTAAAATAAAAATACTTACAATTAGAAATTCTGATCCAAGAAGGTAAAATAGTATTACTTGGTACTTTTTTAGATTCCAAAAATATTAGTCTTATATACTTGAAATTTTGAACTACCGATTCTCCAGCAAAAAAAAAAAAAAATTTTTAAAACATAAATTCTGAAAATTTTAATTTTAACAAGGGAAGTATCTCAACTAGAGATGGGCACATGACCAGATTAGAGAGTTGATTCACGTGATTCACGCGTAATCACGCGTGAGTGGGACTGAATTCAATTTTACTCACGTGATTGTGAGTGAGTGTGAGTGGAGAAAAAAATTGCGTGAGTGAGTGTGCGTGAGTAAGATTTTGGCGTGAGTGAGTGTATGTGAGTGAGTGTGCGTGAGTCGATTTTTTTGCTTGATTTTGCGTGATATATTTTCTCTTCATATTTCCGTTCATACCAAAAAAATCAACAAAAAATTGTACAATTTGTATTTTCGTCCTGAGCTAAAACACCTCAATTCAACCGAGGAGTTGACCGCACCCCCTCCAAACTTAAAGAAATTAAGTACTGATGTTTACTTTAACAAAAAAGAGATTTTGCCAATTTTTCAGGCTTCTGGTCATTCCAGTATTCAAGATATGCGGTCTTGAAGATTAACAAAATCGTATATATTTGACAAAAGTGTTCTGAGATAAATAAAGATAACTCGAAAAGTAATAACAATACAGGTCTCAATCGGGTTGCAAATAATTGGTAATGAAACAGCCTTTAAAATAGCATTCCCCAAGATTTTTTTTGAAAAAGGTCAAAGGTCATTGGTTTTAACCTTAATTTTTGGAGAGCTATATCTCAAAAAACGATATTTTTAAAATTTTGGAAAAAATATGTGTGGTTAAGAATTACATATACTACTTAAGTTTAAATTTCCAGGATGGAGACTTCATTGGAACATTTTATATTAATAGAAACGTTGTGACAGGAAAGAAAAAGCGGTGTAATTTCCCTTAGAAAAAAAATATTTTTTTTTTGTCTTTGAAATTCGGGTACCAAAATCCATTTTTCTGAATGTTTTTGACGTGCTGAGTCCAAATATGACCTTTGAACTGGCCTATCGCTATTACTTTTCAAGATATATGCACCTTAATTTTCAAAAAACACAGCAATAGCATTTTAGCAATTTTTACATATTTATGTGCAGATATCTCGAAAACTAATAGCGATAGGCCAGTTCAAAGGTCATATTTGGGCTCAGCACGTCAAAAACATTCAGAAAAATTAATTTTGGTACCAGAATTTCTAAGACAAAAAAAAATATTTTTTTTCTAAGGGAAATTACACCGCTTTTTCTTTCCTGTCACAACGTTTCTATTAATATAAAATGTTCCAATGAAGTCTCCATCCTGAAAATTTAAACTTAAGTAGTATAGATGATTCTTAATCACATACATTTTTTCCAAAATTTTAAAAATATCGTTTTTTGAGATATAGCTCTCCAAAAATTAAGGCTAAAACCAATGACCTTTGACCTTTTCCAAAAAAAATCTTGGGGAATGCCATCTTAAAGGCTGTCTAATTACCTATCATTTGCGACCTGACTGAGACGTGTATTGTAATTACTTTTTGAGTTATCTTTATTAATCTCAGAACACTTTTGTCAAATATATACGATTTTGCCAATTTTCAAGACCCCATATCTCGGGAAGAAAAAGTACTGGAAGCCCAAAATTTTGGCACTATGAGTTTTTTGTAAGGGCCCAACAATATTCCAAGTTTCATCAAATTCGAAAGGGGTAAGGTCAAAAATGCTGTTTTTTTCGGTTGAATTGAGGTGTTTTAACTCTCCTGAAAAAAGCAAAAAAATTTAAAATTTCGCTCAACTTTAAATTTTGCTGAAAATTTTAAAAGATTTTTGAAATTTTAGTTTTAGAAATTTTGTTTTGTATAAATAAGAGTTTCGTGAGTGTGAGTCAAAGTGAGTGTGAGTGAAGCTTGCGTGGGTGCACGTGAGTGTGAGCTGTATTAAATTTACTCACGTGATTGTGAGTGAGTGTGTCTAGAAAAAATATGTTTGTGAGTGGGTGTGCGTGATTCAAAAATTCCTGTCGTGAGCGTGAGTGAGTGTGAGTCAAAAATCACTCACGCGCCAATCTCTAATCCCTTATGAACCGTTTTGTTTGAAACTTAAAGTATAAATAAAATAGAGGCTTTTTAGTAGAGATGGGCACATGAACAGATTAGAGCGTGATTCACGTGATTCACGCGTGATCACGCGTGATTGTGACTGAATTCAATTTTACTCACGTGATTGTGAGTAAGTGTGAGTGGAGAAAAAAATTGCGTGAGTAAGATTTTTGCGTGAGTGAGTGTGCGTGAGTCGATTTTTGTGCGTGAGTTTGCGTGATTTATTTTTTCTTTATATTTCCTTTCGGAACAAAAAAAGCAACAAAAAATTTGTAAAACTTGGCTTATCTTTAGCTTTCGTCCCGAAAAGAGCAAACAAAAATGTAAAATTTCGCTGAACATTAAATTTTGCTGAAAATTTTGAAAGATTTTTGAAATTTTCGTTATCGAAATTTTTTTTTGTATAGTGAGTGTAAGTCAACGTGAGTGTGAGTAAAGCTTGCGTGAGTGCACGTGAGTGTGAGTTGTATTAAATTTTCTCACGTGATTGAGAGTGAGTGTGAGAAGAAAAAATATGCTCGTGAGTGAGTGTGCGTGATTCCAAAATTTCTGTCGTGAGCGTGAGTGAGTGTGAGTCAAAGATCACTCACGTGCCCATCTCTACTTTTTAGGCCATATAATTATTTAAAAATTTCTTTGTCCCTTAAAAAACCTTTCTTCTCTAATGGAAACATAATATAGTTTCCTAGAAAGAATGGCTGAAAAATCCAAAAAAGATTTTTTCGCCATTTTTTGAACCCCTTAATTCCCAATAAGCCGAGACACCCCAACCTTAGAGTTGTCTCTTTTATATATATTTTAAGTTTCATGCAAATCGGTTCATTAGGGTTGATATACTTTCCTTGTTAGTTATTCTGCAAAAAATTTCATATAGACATTGTTTATTTAATCCAGGTCATCGAAAAATCTTTGCCCCAAATGTTTACAGCGGCTTCTTTCTTTCTTAGAATTGTTACAAGTTGCTGCTGTATAAATTTTTTATTACAATTTGAGTGAAATTTTTGCAGTGAAAAACAGAGTACTAGGCTTTAGAGATAAGCGCGTGAGTGGATTTTGACTCACACTAGCGCAAAAAATAATCGAATCAATCACTAATCACTCACCCAATTTTTTTTTTTTTACTCACTCTCACTCACTATTCACGTCAGTAATAAAAAACTTACTCACGTGTGACTCACGCCAGATTTAATCACGCTCACGCATGAGTCACGCAAAATCGACTTATGCAGTAAAATTTTCGTACCAAAAAAATTTTTTATTTACAAAAAATTAAAAAAAAATTGGGCAAATCTAATCACGCAAACTCACGCAATCTCTACTAGGCTTCAATTCATTGCACAATTAAAATATCGAATAAATCGCAAATTTGTATTTAAAGAAAATTAATTAAGAAACTTGATAATAACATTGTGGTCGAATTTATTAGCCACCCTACTGGTACGGTTAATTCGACTACGCTAAATTCAATAGCCGTTTTTCGGAGTTAGCGCTCGTATTCGCGATATTTGCGATTTAAAATTTTGATGCTCAAGTAAAATAAAAACGATATTTTTAAACATTTGCTATAATTTTTTAATTGAAACACATTCCACTCTTTTGAATTAACACAACAAACCCTCATGCTATGAATCTTTTCGCAAAAAATATCTTTGGTTCGCGAAAATTTTTTTTTTTTCTTGAAAAAAAAAAAAAATATTGTAATACAATTTTTTTAGTCTGATTTTTATTAACGACACCCATCTGGTAAAACAAGTTTGTGTTAACAAAATCCCAGTTTTATATTATTAAAATACGATACAATATAAAAACAAAAGTTTTTGAAAAAAAAATTTCGCGGAAACAATTTTGGCCCTTAAAAAACAATGCATTATCTAAATTTATATTTAAAAATTTTCCCAAATGCATAAAAATTAATGTTTTGTGGTACTTTAGCATTACAATTTTAAATCGCGAATTCCGCGAATACAAGCTAGCACAACTAAATTCAGCGAACACAAACAAGCTGTACCAAAAAGGTACACAGTGTAATTATTGAAAATTATTTAAAACAGATCATTGCACTCAGAGAAGAGGTATGATTGCCGCAACCATATTTAATTTAAGAGCGTCATATTATGATTGAAAATTGTATCATAATATGTTTATAGCAATCGTAACATTTTTGTAGCAGTCATATTATGGTCCTAAATTATAATTTTTCAAATATTTAGGATAATAACATGATCATAACATTGCTGAAAAAATGTTTTGGTTGCTACAAACAAATTATGATAAAATTTTCAATCACAATATGACGCTCTTAAATTATGGTTGCCACAATCATATCTCTTCTTTGCGTGTGTGAAGTTCAATATATGTTACCGTTTTTCATTCGAAGGTCCCACTGTCTTATATCCAAGAAGTCGGCTCCATATACTGATGTATTCATGTTCATTAAGACGTGAAATTACTTTATCTTTGCATTTATTGTCCATTGATTATAAAAATCCTTTTGTTTATTTATTTTTTTGCGTTTACTTAAAAAAAGAGAAGACAAAAAATGTAGATGACATTTTTTGTTCTAATTTTTATTCTTGTTGCAAAACCTTAAAACTTTGAGACAAAACAATGAAAAGAAGAAAAGAGCAGTCAATTCGGCAAAGAAGAAAGGTTCCGTCAGGATCAAATACTTAGACATTGTTTGACTAACTCTCTACTCTGCATGTTACATATTTTAATGCTTCTAATCATAAAAATATCCTGTGGCTTTGACATCACACACACACAAAAACTGACTTGGAATAGATATTTTTTGTTTGATTAGTGTTGACATCATCAAAAGATTTGCTAAGCAAATCTTTTAAACCGGACTTACGTAAAAATATATTCGGTCTAATAAAACAATATGTATGTCACAAAAAAAAAACTCGTCTTTCTATTGTAAAAAAAAAAATAATTTTCTTTGCCAAAATCAAAAAAAAAAAAATAATAGTGTTTTATTACTATACCACATGATATTTTTTTCGAAGATTTCCTCCTCAAAAAATATTATTTTAGTTTCCTTTACGGTTCGCCACGGTGCCACCTACTTTTTTCAACCTCAAAATTTTGTTATTACTTTATAAAAGAAAAAGTAGGTGTCATTTTGTGGGCGTTAATTGCATACATGTTCACACTGTTCCATACAGATTCTAGATATTTCTTTGATTGTTGAGAAACGCGCCAAAAAGATTTCTTTCTTAATTTTTTACGCCATCTTATCAAACCTTAATTTTTTGATAAATAATTGGATAAAAATATAGCAAGCTGCAAGCAAATGACAGACACACTTCCGTAAATGGTTCATCTGCCTTGTTGCAATAGAATTTTTGCTCCAGATAATCTTTCTTTAGTAACACAGACCAACATTGCACATTGGGGCAGCTGTAAGGTATCCTTGGCAAAAAGCCAGAAGCTGAAACCATGATTTTTGAAAAACCGTCAACACCAATGAAAGAATATAATTTTTTGCAAAAGCCCTCATACATAATGGTCCAAATTCCATTTTTTTATCTTTGTTTTTTTCGTATTTAAAAACAAAAAAAAATTTCTAAAAAATTCTTAAAATTGGTCTAGTATGCGAATTTTAGGTCTTAAAATATAACTTTTTAAATTTCGGTCATACATTTGACTGCTCTAGGGGCACTCTTAGAGCGGTGCACTGTGGCCGAAATCACTGATCTAGCGGCGCTTAAGTCAAAATTAAAATATTAAGATCGATAAATGTTTTTGCACTGCATCGTTTACCTATACTTTACAGAGAAAATTTACGTTTTTACTTTTGTTTTGCTTTCAATATTCGCACAGCTGTAAGCTGTCAAATATACATGTTCTGCAGCAAGTGTATTAAAGGAATTTGGGGCCTAATTACTCAGTGAGTTTTTCTTTACACTTTTAAGTCAATTGTTTACACATTTTGAGCCAAAAAGTTTTAATTGAAAGGTATGTTTTAACTAAAAAAAATGTTCATGGCCCATGTGTATCTACACACAAAAAATTATTGGCTAAAAAATTTCAATTAAATCTATTGATCAACAAAATTTAAATGAGTCAATTATTGTTTTGATCAACATTTTTGTTATTTTCTTTAACTATCAAATTACAAATTTTCAACATACCAGATTTTTTTCGCTTCAATTTATTTGAATGCATTAATTAAAAAATATACTTTTTACTACGGGTTTACTTTTTTTTTATTGTCGGCAAAATATTGGAAAGCAAAAAATCTGAATTTATTCATAATTTTTCCATAAGCGTGAAATTCATTTGTTAAATCAATAATTATTTTAATTGACTTTAAATAAAAAATCAATCAAATTTTTGATCAAAATCGAAAAAATGATTAATTGAAATAAAAATCAATTAATGACCTACAATTTGATGATTGATATAACAATTTTCTTTATCGGAGGAGTTTCAATTAAAAAATTAATTGAATCCGCGTTTTTGTTGATTGACTTTCGTTTTCAATTCTTTCTGTGTAGTTTTTTATTAGTGCATTATAGAAGTTGACATTTGTGATACAAACTATAGTTTCATGGACTGCAACTTTTGAAATTCGATCGTATTCGATCCAATTCCTGTTTTGTTTATTATTTTTGGTTATTTTTGTTGTGACGTTTCAGTATGGTGTGCTAGTTCGCGCAAGTTGTTCGGTTTTTAGGGTCCATCTGCCTGTCCAAATAAACAGTATAAACGCGATACAGACCACAATTTTCAATCAATTTGGCTAAAATTTCAAATTTAAGATTTTTTATCAAAATAACAAAACCTATTAAATTTTTGACAATATCGGTTCATGTTATCCCATAGCCCCCATGTTAATTTCCCCTTCCAGTTTTACTTAATAAGCCCTAACAATAGGTAGTATTTTAACAAATATCCCCTAAAAATCGACTGTTAAATGTTTTTTGTAGCCATAAGTAATCACTCTAAATATTAACGGAATCGGAACATTTTAACTACCAGTCCTCATACAGACCACCCTCCCGATATTCACATAAATTTTCAAAAATACATAAAAACACTGAAATAAATAAATATGGTTAAAAATTCAATTCTTTTTAAGTTTTATAATCACAAATATGCATTGGGCTTTGTTATTTTACATTTCCGAATTAAGCGCCGCTAGATTGGGTGTTTCGGCCACTGTGCGGTGGAGCCAATTTTAAAAAAATGTCCTTTTGTACGGAAACCCCTTTTCAAATTTTCGACAGAGTAATAGTTTATTCTAAAAAAATGTTAAGGTGTAAAAATTAAGGGAGGTCGGTCTTGCATTTGGCCCCTTTACAACACACCATTGCACACAGGGCCAGCATGATCCAATTCCGGCCAAAAGTCTTTATCGTTGTTGGATCCGGCTAATAATGTACTTCTAGAGTATTTCGGGGTCGCTGATTTCAAAATTTAGCTAAAAAAAAAACTAAAACTAAAAAAATCAAAATGGCGCATCCAATATGGCGGAACATTTTTGAATAATTGTCCGATTTAACTCAAATTTTGTTTTAAGGGGGTCCTGGAGTTACTGAATAAGAATTGTTACTCCGAATTTTGAAAAACAAAATGGCGGACTAAATATGCTTCTTTAAGCTTACAGAATGATCCAACTCCGGCCAAAAGTTTTTATCGTTGTCGGATCCGGCTGAATATGTTTTGCTAGAGTATTTCGTGGTCGCTGAATTGAAAATTTAACTAAAAACTAAAAAAAAATCAAAATGACCCATCCAATATGACGGACAATTTTTTTTTAATAATTGTCCGATTAAACTCAAATTTTGTATTAAGGGGGTCTTGGAGTTACTGAATCAGAATTACTGGCGTGAATTTTGAAAAACAAAATGGCGGACTAAATATGCTTAGTAAAGTCTGTTACAAGTACTTAAAAAGCTGTTATATTTAGGGTGACCATTTTTTTCTGAGCCTAAATCAGTACGACCAAGTTTTTATGTTATTTTTTTTCTAGAAATAACTCTCTAAAAAAATTTTCTATGAGAGAACACTGGTATTTTATCAACACTCAAAAAATGTAAATTAAACTAACTTGACCCCAAGCATTTCGAGTAAAAACCACTGTTAAAAACAACTGCAAAAAACAACTGTCGTGGTTTTGCTGAAAATGTAGTTGACTTTGAACGACTTCATTTGAATGTTTTGATCGTTTCAGAGCAAATATAACAAAATTCCACAGGTTTTGAGAATAAGAAAATCCCGAAGATTTTTAAGACTTTTTCCGTTTTGACAACTTTTCCTGTAAGAAAACTGAACAGCTAATAAGCACATGTTTTTTAAAGTCACTGATTTTTGAGCGCTTTTTTGAATAATCTCTGATGACATTACCTTATCTAAAATCTCAGAATCATTTGGACTCATGCAATTTTCATCATCTTTCTAAAAATATAAAAAATCCAACGGCTCATTGAACTTTTTAGTTAGAGAAAACCTCAAATATTCTGTGCGCATTTTCATATAAATTTAGGAAGATCAAAAGAACCTCATGCTCATATTAATTTTTGCGTTAAGAAACCTCTTGATTCATGAATTCTAATCTCCTTAGAATAAATTCATTATAAATTATCTCATTTTCAGACTTAAGTTATAAAAAACAACTCTGAAGACTTATATTATCGAAATTCAAGTTTTGTACAGAATTTTCGAATAAAATTATTTTTTATATTGAAATATTCAAAAATCAGTACAATCAGTACATATTTTAAAAGATCAGTGCAAATCAATACAACGTTTTTTGATCAGTACACGTGATCAACAATCAGTACATGTACTGATGAAATCAGTACGAATGGTCAGCCTAGTTATATTCCTTTTCTTTTTTAAAGCTAGCTAAAAGTGTGGCCTAGTAAATTTCCGGGTCTGTTATCTTAAAATCGCACTGATAAAATTCAATATGGACGAAACAATATGGCAGCTAGATTTTGTAACTTTGTCTGATCTAACTAAAAATTAGTTTAAGGAGTATAAAGAGTATCTGAAGTTAAATCTACGCACATAATTTTTATACATATATTTTTTTTATTTTGGATATAAATATGGAAATGGTGTAAACGACTTACTTAGTTTCAGTAAAGCTTTTGGAAATGGTGACGACAAATTAATAATTTTTTTTCTTTATTTTGGAAATTTAATAAAAAATCTTTGAATTTAATTGGAAATGGTGTAACTGATATTGTCCATAATTCTACAAAAAAACTAGAAATGTAGATAATTTTTTTCCTACACTTAAGGCACTCTCTGACGATAAAAAACTAATCAAGCCGTAAAACATTATTTTGGGTTAAATTATTTTTTTTAAAAACAAATCTCGGACCACTGCATATATACTGTTATTTCGCCATTTATCATTTCGAGCAAGTTTGGGCAACTTTCTTCGAAAGATATGGATCCATTCTAATAGAAAAAATATAGACTGATTGTATCGAACTGAGGATTGCTGAGGATTTTTTCGGCGCGAAGTAAATAACTAAAAAAATCAGGAAAATGAGTTATATTTTTCCATATTATTTTCGTTACAAAGGCTAATACAAAAGGGTTAACCCTGCAAATCAGAAGTTCATTAGCAATAGAAATGTGTTAAAATATAAAAAATTACCTCCACTTAAAATTTTTTTTTCAACTTTTTTAACTTTGAAGACCTGACAAAGGAAATGGTGTAGTTGGATCATAAAGGTAAGTTCAGCAAACCAGCTCCTATATATGTCCAACAAATTGGTATAGATATTTTTTGAAAAATTAAACATAGGGACTTTTGGCCGGAAAACGATCTCACTGGCCCTGTGTGCATTGGAGCAGTAGAAATAACTTTAAGATTGGAAAATTATAATAAATTTTTTTCAAAAAAATTAAAAAAATACTAATAATCGTTATCCTATGATCCCACTCTGCAAAAATATTGAAGAATCGATAGAAGTTTTCCACAAAAAAATTGAAAAAAATCAAAGAATACATACTTTTCCAAAAATGAGATTTAGGGACCTATTCACAAAAAAGTCATAACTCAATCATAACTCAATTTTTTCCATGTGGTTGTTGTAAACAATCATAAAAAAATTCAAATTTTGTTTGAAAATTTCAAAAAAATAAAGACCTGCTACCCACATCGTCTCAAAATTGACAAATAATTTAAAATTTTGAGACTTTTTATGATTGTGTTTACAACAAACACAGGGAATATGAAGTTTAAAAATAATAAAATTAGTCATAACCAGTCATAACTGAGAATAGGCCTGTTAAATTTTAAAACCTAAAAATCGCATACTAGATCACTCTATAGAATTTTTTAGGAAAATTTGAATTTAGGCCATTATTGAAGAAGTTATAAGTAAAAGAAGTTTGAGTAAAGGAACAAACTACCAATTTTTAAAAATTCAATATCTTTTGAAGGGGACATCAAAAAAATCTGAAAATTTACCACGAAGGAGTTTTTGAAGGGTACAAAAAACTGTAAAAAAAATTTAAAAAATCTAAAAAAAAAAAAAATTCAAATTGTCCGATTTGATATGGAATGTCCCATATGTATTATATAGCCTCTACCACTGGATTGTAAAATTATCAATTATATTTCGAATATTGTTAGTCATATTTTTTAGTCAAAAATTCTATTTGTATTTCGAAGATTCTAATTCTAACTCGAAAAGTTCAATTGTAATTCGAAATATATCAATTGTTATTCCAAAAAGAACAATTGTAATTTGAGAAAGATCAACTGTAATTTAAAAAATATTAACTGTAATTCGTAAAAGATCAATTGTAATTCGAAGATTCCAATTTTAATTTGAAAAATATCAATGGAAATTCAGTTGAGTCGCGACGGCAAGAAGTCATTCATTCCGTCAAAGCTCTATTTGGCTTAACCAAGAGAAAAATGATGATTTAATTAGAATGCAGGAATGCAGTCAGATCCAAGGAGGAAGCATTCAGCATTCGTGATAAGAAAAACGTTATTACTGATCTGCTACGCAAAGGGCCAGATCCGAGTGTGCAAGAGTCTTTAGTCGCAAAAAGCTTCTTTAAACATTGACTTCGTGCTAAAGTTCTTTTCGCCCATCGGGGCAGTAAGAGCTTTTGGACGTTCATGTAAAGAGTCAGGGAAATGCTAGTTCTTCTATCCCGACTTCTATAAAAGACGACTTACAAGGAAGGTATCCCATAGCTTACACTCCGTTTATAAGTAAAGAAAACTAAGATGTAAAGACTCCCGCACGGGTTGGAAGATTGACAGTTCCATAAAAAGGCTTCGGCTAATAAGCCTAATAAATTACCGCCCAATCGCAATAGTGATGGAGAACACAGTAAATTGCCATCTTGTTAGGTATCTACACTCAAAAAAAAAAGTTTGTAAAATTACAAGCAAAAGGTCTTGTAATTCTATTTTACTAATATTTTTGTCTATTTACAAAAATTCTTGTATTTTTAATAAAACAAAAACTACCGTGCGCTTTGTAATTTTACTATAATATGTTGGTAAATTTATTTAACATTTTTTTAGGTAAATTAACAAAAAAAATAATTATTTTACAAATTAAAAAAAAAATTACAAGGTGTTTAGTTGTTTTACACAAGAAAATTGTAATTGTACAACAACATTTTATTTGATAGTATTTAGTCTTTCTACCAAAAAATGTTTTATTACAAACAATTTTTTTTTCAAGATTTTTTAGTTTACAAGGTTTTCAGTATTTTGACACAAAAAAATGTAATTAAACAAAAATTTGTATTGAAAAATAATTATGCAACAATAGGAGACGCAAAAATTTTCTAAGTCCATATTTTGTTAAAAATTATTTTTTATAAATAAAAAATTTCATAAAAAAATTTTGAAAGTTTTTTAAGTTCCGGGCACAAACATTTTTCAATTAGTTGTAAGCTTTATCAAAAAAATTTAATATTAAGACAATTTTTTGGTAACTTGCTTTAAGTAAAATACCACAATTTTTATATGTTTTTACTATATTATTGTTCTAGTTTTTTTGATTGTATTTTTACCATTTTTTTTGGTAATTTTACCATATTTTTTTGGTACTTTTTTTTAAATCTGGCACTAAAATGTCAATCAAAAGCTGTCAATTATGAAAAATTAAGTTTTTTCTTATTTTATCAGGTACTTAAACGTCCAATCTACAATATCCAAAGTTTTTTTTTATAATTTTTTAAAAATACTTGCTAAAATAATTAAAAATTCGAAAAAAAAGGTAATTTTTTTGACTAGTTTTTCTTGAAAATATAAGAAATTTCTTGTGTAGCCTCCTTCGCAATTCTCATATGTTCTACTTAAGAAAAACGAAATTCCGAAAAAAAAATAAAAAAGTGCAGTGTTATACTCTAAAAAGTTTGTTAAAAGTGTTCAAGTGAAAAAAAAAAAAATCATTTCAGGTTGTTAAAGTGCTACTCCAGCTGCCGAAGATGGAAAAATAAGATGCACCAATGGAAAAAACCTTTAAATTTACAAAACCAATATGTAAATATACCAAATTTTTTGTAGATTTACAAAACAAATATGAAAGTTTAGAAATCAAAATTGTATACTTACAGAAAAAGTTGTAATTTTACAAAAATGAAGTAGAAAATACAAAAACAATATTGTAAATTTACAAATTATTTGGTTAAACTACTGTTTTTACGGCAAAAAAAATAAAAAAAAATGGTATATTTACAATAAAAATTGTAAATTTACCACTTTTTACTATAAATATACAAGTTTTTTGCCATAAAAAACTGTAGTTAAACCAAACAATTTGTAAATCTACAATTTTATTTTTTGATTTTCTACTTTATTTCGTAAATTTACAACTTTTTTTGTAAGTCTACAATAATATTTTACAAAAAAAAAATGTAAATTTACACTTTCTCCCCGTAATTTTTTTGTTAAATTAATTTACAAATTATCCCCGTAACATTACGGGGATTCTTGCTAGTACATATTTTACAAAACCTGCCCGTAAAATCACGGGGATTTTATGTCATTTTACAAACTTTTTTTTTTGAGTGTAGAGGCTAAACTACTGTTAAACTCTCGACAGTATGGTTTCGGAGAGCTCGTTCTACTGGGGATCTGTTGGCGATTCATTCGAAACGTTGGAGTCGGTAGAGCAACCATTTTGGTGAGAGTAAGGTGGTTGCTCTGGATATCTCCAAGTCATTGGATTGTGTATGACACGGTGCTCTTATATCTAATCTTAATGTCTGGTGTCGGAAATGACTTCTCTCGATTTATTTCAAATTTCTGCACAGATCGTTTTATACGTGTTGTTATAGATGGGTTCTCATCAAATGAATTTCAGCTTCAATAAGGGTTCCGCAAGGTTTTATTCTTTCTGTTTACTCTTTCGCAGATGACAGCAACATTTGTCATTAATTTTTATTTGATCGTAGGCCAAGCCTTGTTGGGCTTGAAGGGAAAAGGCAGATTTTGAATGACACACTTAATCCGGACCTGTTGATAACCTCAGAGTGGGGTCTTGGGAATAGGGTCAAGTGTCGACAGATACATTCAGCACTGAACTTCATATAATCTCCTTCAGTTTTATACTAACTACCTCCGACCGAAGGTGGAATATAAGTCCCATATAAGGCCAGGGTACTCGAAGTCTATTTTGGAGCTCTTGGACCATGTGCTAAGGATGGCGTTGATGGTCATCAATCACAATAAGCTATTCAACACTATTGACTCATTGAGCATCGTTGGAATATGGGTTGACTCTGTTTTATCAATATTACCATGAAAAGTGTTCTCGTGATATAAATGAACTTATTCCTGGGGCCCGAGTCTTTGTTTGCAACTTTCGGTTGTCTAGTAGATCACATCCGATTGTTGTCGATTGCTTAGTTGATCGTACGTAGAATAATCTCCCCGAAGAGGTTTACCCAGTTTCTTTCAATGCAAATAAATTCAAGACAAATATCCACAAACACTACTCCCTCTTTCCTCCTAATAACCTATTATCCTAATATCAACACTATGCACTACATTAATAAGGGAATCCCGAGTGTATTGGTTCAACGTAAAAAAATCTCTTACATCTCCAAAATACCCCTGTCAAATTGTTATTTTGTTTTTTTAAATTTTCAAAATTTTGGATGCTATTTAACATTCTGCGCAGCCGATTTTACAACTCTCACTTGTTCTTCTCATAAATGTAATAAAATTCTTATTATATTTAGTAGTGATACAAATATATTCCATAAACAAGTAAAAAAGTTAAATTCGGCCTTGCCGAATGTAGTGATACCCTCCACAATTTCAAAAAGATTATTGCAAAAAACTTTATTTAAAAGGAAATTACTTTTGAAAAAAAATTTTTTTTGAAAAAAAATTTCCGCGAAATAAAAATTTGGTAAAAAAAAATCCGCGATTTTTTTTTTGTCAAAAAATATGTTTGTACTTGTTTAAATACCATTTGGTGTTCAATTATGTTTACATATGTCAACCAGAAGCCAAATTAAAGCATTTTGTATTTTTAGGTTATGTTGAATGTACTGACATTTTTGAGGTGTGCTTACATTTTCGGTTATAACTTTTGAACCGCTGAACCGATATCGCTCAAATGCAATACCAAACTTCTCGGGAGAACTTCCAATAAATATGTTAAGTATCAGTCATCTCTGTGTAATATTTTGTCCGCGACACAATTTTCCACAGACAGACAGACGGACATCGCTAGAATGTATTAGAATCGATCGGGCATCATGAAAATATATACTTTATGGGGTCCCAGACCGATATTTTGATGAGTTACAAACGGAATGACAAAATAATGACAAATATATACCCTCTATCACTAGAGTGGAGGGTATAAAACACAAAATGATTGTTATAAAAAACCCTTTTTATAGCTAAAACAAAATTACTTAAGAAAAATCTAACAACATGAAATTTAAAACTTTTTTTCAACAAAAGAAACGAAAGTAATAAAGATTTTAGTTTTTGCAAACAATAGCAAAAGAAACATTGAATTTGATCTCTAATGTTTATGAGACACCATGACTAACAAATAACACATGATCCCACTATCAATTCCCTAAGAGAGACTTATATGAAAAAAAAAGGTCATAAACCTGTAACTACGCATTGGCAAAAAAATTCCAAGCCATAGCAAAATCATATAAACGAACAAGTTTCTTAATGTTTTGGGAAATTACGCCGTGTTTTACTTTTCGAAGACATATACGTACAGGAACTTGTTACACAAAATGCAAAAAAAAAAATCCCGGTACAAGTGTTTTGTACACTGGAAAAAAAATATTTGATTGGAAATGATGTTTAAAACTATTCAAAAATAAAACTTTTTAAGCTGGAATATTAAGTAAAATCGGTTGCAGGATATTAAAATGCGTTTGGGAACCAATGATCTGCAATGGAAAATTTTGATTGGTAAGGTAATGGAGAGTATTTGAGGGCTAACTTTCTTTTAAGCGATCGATAGTATGGTTTTTGCTAGACTCCTTATACGGGAGACCTTTGGCGTTCCTTTCGAAACGTTGGAGTCGTTTGACGCATAATTTTTGAGAAAGAAAGGTGGTTGTTCTACATATTTCCAAGGCGTTTGATTGTGTGGGAAACGGTGCACTCATATCTAAGCTTAATGAATTTGGTGTCGGTAATGACTTCTATCGATTTATTTCTAGCTTCCTCAGAGATCGTACGTGTTGTTATAGATGGCTTCTTATCAGACGAGTTTCAACTTCATTCAGGGGTACGGCAAAATTCTGTTCCCCCTACCCTTTTTCTTATTTTTCTTAACGACCTTCTAAGTGCGGTTAACACAATATCCAGTTAAATCAAAGTAAACGTAACATCCGGTTAGTCCCATACAAATTTGACATCTATAAGCTCCGGTTAGCACTAAGCCAAATTTATCTTCCTATCTTCTCTTTTGCAGATGACAGCAAGATTTGTCATTAATTTTCCTTTGGTCGTTGGCCAAGCCTTTCTGAGGTTGAAGGCAAAATACAGAATGTGAATGACACACTTAATCAGGACCTGTTAAAAATTTCGGAGTGAAGACTTGAGAAAAGGGTCAAGTTTAATGCACGCAAGACCCAATGTTGCATGTTGACCCACACTACTGTCGAGCCAACTGAGTCATTTATACATATGAGTGGTATAAGTTAGAGATGGGCGCGTGAGTGGATTTTGACTCACACTCACTAACGCTCACCCAAAAAATAATCGAATCACTCACTAATCACAAAAAAAAAAAACTTCAAAAAAAAATTAAAAAAAATTGGGCAAATCAAAAAATCAAATAACGCAAACTCACGCAAAAAATAAATGACTCACTCACTAATCACTCACTCAATTTTTTTTCAACTCACGCCCATTCACAATCACGTTATTGAAATGAAAATCACTCACGCGTGATTCACATAAATCACGCAAATCACGTGACCAGCTCCCATCTCTAGAACAAGTAATGAAGAATCAGATTCTCTTGATGTTCTGGGCATTAAAATTCAGTATGACGTCCTTTGAAATAAGCAGGTTTTTCACGTTTCGAAAGAAGCATTCAAGTGTCGCGGTTTTTTAAATCGGTGCAAGATGTTCTTCACCCCATCCAATCTCCTTACTATTTATACCACCTATATCCGACCGAAAATGGAATACAACTCCCATATATGGGAAGGGGCTTCAAAGTATACTTTGAAGCTCTTGGACCATGTGCAAAGGAGGGCGTTGATGCTTATCAATGAGAATAGGGTATCCACATCTATTGACTGATTGGGACATCGTCAAAATGTGGTTCGTGTGACTTTGTTCTATAGATATTACCATGGAAAGTTATCTGCTAAGATAAGTGAACTTACCCCCAGGGCAGGGTTTTTGTCCGCAGCAGTCAGTTGTCTACACCATTTAGAGATGTAATTCGTAAAAAATCAATTGTAATTCGAAGATAATTTTTGTAATTCGAAGATTCCATTTGTAATTCAAAGATTCCAATTGTAATTCGTAAAAAATCAATTGAATTTCGAAAAATATCAATTGTAAAAGATCAATGGAAACTCAGTTAATATTTTTCGAATTACAATTGGAATTTTCGAATACAATTGGTCTTTTACGAATTACAATTGATATTTTACGAATTAAAATTGATATTTTTCGAATTACAATTGATCTTTTTAGAATTACAATTGACCTTTTACGAATTACAATTGATCATTTTCGAATTACAATTGATCTTTTCGAATTACAATTGATATTTTACGAATAGGTTCGTTTATCAGTCTCCACGCAGAAGTTTTCCCAGTCTCGTTCAATGTAGATTAATTCAAGTCAAATGTCCTCAAACATTGCCTCCCTCTTTACTACTCCTCATAACCTATTTTCCTGATATCAACACAATGCGCTGCGTTAGTAGAGGCATCCTCTAAGTGTTGGTTCAAAGAAAAACAAAAAAAAATTTCATGTAATCCAATCTAATTATACTAATCAAATGTTGTAATCATAGTTGTTTAAAAAAATTGCATATTTTATCGGCAAATTCCGTAAGGATCGAACACTATCTGATAAGGTGACAAGTTATCGAAAAGGGGTCTCGGCAGATTATTTATGTTGAGGTTGTTTCCTTGTTTCAATTGGTTTTCGCAATTGTGTTCTTTCGATTAACTATGCACGTAGATGTTCTATCATAAATCCCGAAGCGATTATTCAAGCCTTTGGACACCGTTGCCCTAGTTCATGCATTTTAAAATAAACTCAGCTGTGTGCACCGGTATTCAACGATTGCTCAATGTTAGTTGAATTATCTGGGTGCCCTATAAGTATAGCCTGGTTCTATCTTATTGGCAGTGGTTTTTTAGTATCCGTTTTACGATTTGAAATTAGGCCCCGGCTTGGGCGCCATTTTACTAAAAATTCTGTTAGTAAATTTTTCTGAATTTATGTGAATCAATTTTCAGGTTTTCTTAAAATGAACTGAAACCTAAAGCTAATGGTTGGCTTTGTATTTTGAAACTGAGAAAATGGGGTCTTGAAAATGGTCGGTTATTAGGAAGTTATCCAAAAGGCCATGTCAAAAATCACACTTTTAAGAATGTGTCATTGAATGATATGCTTAGAAAATATTATACCAATTTCAATAACTATTTCCAAAATTACAATTGAGACAGTCTGAATTTTAGTTGACATTTTTCGTTTTTAATTCAAATTCACACATTCTTTAACTTTCAACCTAAAATATTTCTTTCAGTGTTTAGATAGTAGATAGTTGGATGGATTGATGGGTGTTAAAACTATGATACGCAACTTAAATATAACAAAAGAATTTTTGCGCAGTAACAAAAATCTTTCTGTTTTTTTGTACTTCGTAGGTACGAGTATGTTAAATATAAACAAGGATAATGCGGTACTACTTAGTATGTACAGTGCGCCATAGGAGGTGTTGTTTTTAGCAACATATAACTCATATTAATTCAGAGGATCCTTCTATTTGTTTGAGTTACTTTCTTAGTTTTTATTTTAGTTGTTGTATCTTAGTTTTAGTCGGATCGTTCCTTAAGCTTAGGCGTTAAGATTTGAGTACCTGTTTTATTTAGAATATTCTAATGGTTTTTGGGAGTTTCCAAAACAAGTTTTAAAAATTTTTTTTTCTCAACTAGTGATTTTGTAAATGTTAAACTACTGTGCGTAGCAAATTTTAAACTCCTTAGATTACATTAGATAAAAATCATTTTTACACAGATCAAGTAGTAATCGGAGTTTTGTGAGAGTGAGTAAAACTGGGCAGGAAATTTAGTTTGTATTTAACACTGTTAAATTTTGGGCTTATTTAAAATGTAAAAAATAACCGTGTCATTAACAAGGGATAAGATTAGATTTGCACAAGAAAAGGCCTGAACGTTTTAAGTTTAATGAGTGTAAGAGTGTTAAAATATTTAAGGACAGGTTACGAGATTAAGAAATGAAAATGTTGTAATTTTACGGGATAAAAAATGGAAGTGGGAAGCATGAAATTGGATGAAAAAATGGAATGCTAGTAATTCGTTATTTAAGATTCTGATGGGAGGGGAGTAGCGTTTGGTAAGCAAAGTGGGGAAAAAATTGATTTTTGAAAAATATATCCAATTTTCAGTTGGCCAGAAAACCTTTTCTCAATGTCCTCAGTGACGTAAACCAACGTGTCTTAGTTGATGGCGGCGGACCCAATTACGAAAATGTCCACAAAACCTTTTCATAAGTTTATTAATTTAATTTAGTTATTATTATTATTCCTCGATGGGAAGACTGGTGTATCCTGAATAACTACTGCTTTATTTCTCCATTTCTCTACATACCCATTTAATATCTCAAATCGCTAAGGACACTGTTAGTATTAAGACGATGAGTCCAAAAAATATTTTTTACAGTACTCACATAACATAAGTATGAAGTTGCTACAATCGTATGAGTTTCAACCTCATTTTTGAGGTTGCCGCAAAAGTTTATTCGGTTGTTATATCTTCATTTCGGTTATCACTACATAATTGCAGTTGTCGCAACCTCATTGCAGATGTCACAACCATATTCCGGTTGCCATAACCGAATTGAGAAAAATTAGATTTTGAAATTGTGGTTGAGGCATCTGGATTTGTTGTTTGACATGTTTGTTTCTTTAGACGAAGTGAGTTGGATCATTTATAATATGTGGAATGACAGGATAATCGGTATATATAATGACAGACTGCGACTACGGCACTTGAATATATTTGTCACTTCATATATAGATGATCAGAAATTTGTCAGGGGCGTTTTTTTAGTGGGAGGGGTAGGCTTCAGTCATTCGGGGAAGGGCATATCTGAACTGCCTCTGACACAAAAATGGTTGAATTGTTTAACAAATATATAAAAAACCCGTACAGAAATCCATTTTTTTTTTGTAGTAGGTTTAGTTCTTCAAGGGCAACTGTTTTTCCCCTGGTCTGATTGTGTCCATTTTTGAACTTAGCCAAGCTATTACCAGAAGTCATATTCGCGACAAACTTCAGGAGTCTATATTTTTTAGTAGTACACCTGCAAACTGGGATTGATGAGCTTCGAATTGTCAGGCAACATTTGCATATCGTGAACCTATATTCAAAATATGCCAACTCAAATTTGACGGAAATGAGTTTCCGATGGCAAATAGTTCCCCTATGTAATACCTATCTGCCATAAAAATTTCAGAGCAAAAAAATAATTTGTTGTCGTTTTACATCCATTTTTGTTATTCTGCTAACTCAAAGTACATATTTTTTTGGTGGAAATAAATGCCAACTCCCATTGTAAATTTCCAAAAAATTTTCAAAAAATTTTTTAAAAAAAAATAGACCACATATCTTTTTGCATTTACCATGCTAAACACGAATCTTGTAAAGATTTTGATATCTAATGACTGGTTCTCGAGATATTGCCATTTTGAAAATATCGGTAAATAGTGTTTGCAAAAAAAAAAAATTGCTTATATTTATGTAACTTTCAAACTATGTATCAGATTGAAACATAATGAATGGGGCAAATAAAGTCAATGATATAAGCTTTCAAACTAGCTAGTTTGGAGTGACCCTATTGCAATACAGCGTGAGTTACAGAGTGCCAAAGTTGACCACCCTGAGATTAAAAGGCTTTCGGAGCTAGTAACTTTTAAAAATATCCAAAGATTTTTAATTTTTTGTTCAGTTTTTGCAATTACCGTACTAAGGATAACAAAAACCAAAAAAAAAAAAATTTTAAAAATTTTTCAAAAAAAAATGTATTTTTATTTTCCGACAAAATATGCCAACTCTAAAAAAATATTTGTTTTTTGATATAGTAATAAATGCCATCTCTGAAAAATACGCGAACAAGTGCAAAATATGAAAATTTTTGCATAGGTAAAAATTGTTTAGAATATTTAAACCATCTTGTGGAAGGTACATTGTTTATTTTTGCAATAATTCACGAAATAACTAGTTTTTTAGCTCTCCTGAACAGTAAGCTTTTTCGAGTTGGCATTTATTGAATATAGTTCGACGATATATGTTTTAAAAAAGTCTATTGGTTTTTAAAAAGAAAGTAAATGGTTAGGTTAGGTTAAGAGGTTGATGAAGTGTCCACGAGACCAGATCCTGGTCCAAAGTTATCCCTTAAGGAAGGGGGGAGGGTTTCTTTCCATATTAGTTAGAATTAGTCTTCTGTCTTCCGGTTCAATATCTTTTAGCCTTATATATTTATGAGTCTTCCACATGCTGACCCCTCTAAGTTCTTTCATAGTCTTAAAGAAGTAAGAGCCAATTCAATTAAATCGAGTGCGAGATATTGCAGGGCACTAACAAAGTTAATGGAAATTAATCTTCTAGTATTTTACCCCATAGTAAAGGGTATAATGACTTTGTGCTGATGTTTGTAACTACCCGAAATATCGATCTTAGACCCACCTTAAGAAACCCGATCAACTCAGAATCATCTTTTGAGCCGATCTAAATTCTAAACACGAATAAGGTTGCAATTTTCAATCGGTCAGTATGGAAATCGAATTTTAAGCTTATTTTGCCTTAATGTCGAATGCTATTGAAATTGAAAACAATCGGTCTACGAGCTGGCTTTTATTTCCTGGAATATTTTGATGATCCGAAACCCACAGTAGCCTTAGAGAGTTTTCTTTGATGGGAGCTTGAACTAGCTTTGATCGAATATTCCCATTACCTCTGCTCTATATTTCACAGCTTTTGAATTCACATGAAAATTTCCGAATCACATAAAATCGAGTTCGGTATTCTGTTGTTCATATTTAATTCGAAGTTCAAGTCGAATGACTAAAAGTTAAAAAATTATAACGAAAAAAGTGCATTCGTTTTACTTTCACCAAACTTTATTTATGTGAAACACCACGAAAAAAGTTTTCGGAACACCAGCAATTCTTTGAGTTTCCTATTTTGTGTGCTGATTACAAATAATAGAGATGGGCGCGTGAGTGATATTTGACTCACACTCACTCACGCGAACGGAGTTTTAAAATCACGCACACTCACTCGCGAGCATATTTTTTTTACTCTCACTCGCTCACTCACAATCATGTGAGTAAATTTAATACAACTCACACTCACGTTGACTCACACTCACCAATCTTTTATTTGTACAAAAAAAAAAATCAAAAATTGAGTTTCCTATTTTTTGAGTTTTCTGTTTTTTGTGCTGATTACAAATAATAGAGGTGGGCGCGTAAGTGATTTTTGACTCACACTCACGGAATTTATTAATCACGCACACTCACTTGCGAGCGTAATTTTAATACAACTCACACTCACGGGGACCCACACTCACAAAGCTCTTATTTGCACAAAAAAAAAAAATTCAAAAACTAAAATTTCAAAAACCATTGAACATTTGCAGCAAAATTTTAAGTTTAGCGAAGTTTTTCATTTTTTTTTTGCTTTTTTCGGGACGAAATCTTAAGTTAAGCGAAATTTTACAATTTTTCGATGCTTTTTTGGTACGAAAGGAAATATTTAAAGAAAATAAATCACGCAAAAAATCGACTCACGCAATTTCTTCTCCACTCACACTCACTCACAATCACGTGAGTAAAATTGAATTCTGCTCATGTGCCCATCTCTAGTTTGTAATTACTCGAAATATTGGTCATAGACCAACCTTCAAGTATACTGACCCGCTCAGAATCACTATTTAAAATGGAAAAAATCGGCCAATAATTAGACCTAGCCCCCATACAATCGTCCCCTCAAAATTAAGATAAATTAAGTAAAAGTTTTGTTTCTAGTCGAATCTGATTGTTATTAGATCATTTCTGGACTTAGTCCCTATATAAAAATTTCGCCCGATATTCAGTTAAATCTCGTTTATGTATGTTTTCAAACTAATCAAAGATCGTACAAGAGATATATCCAATCAGATCGATTTTTGGACTTGGGTATTATTATGGTAGGTCTTGGCCGACTATAATTTTCTTACTGTTTTTGAACTATTCTGAATTTTTAACAATTTTTCGATTTTTATTTCTAGATTTAAAATCTTTCGATTTTTTTTTTAAATTTCAACATTTTTTTGAGTTTACTAATTATATTCTTAACTATTCTGAATTTTCAATATTTTTCAAAATCCTTCTAATTTTGTTATAATTGTTCTGATTTTTTGAGAATTTTCTGGAAAATTTTTCCGATTTTCCCGAATTTTCCGTGTTTTTTATTTTTTTTTCAATATTCTGATTTTTTCTGAATTATACACAAATTTTTGGAGTTTTCCCCGTTGCCAATTTTGCCCATATTTTCTACTGACAAGGGAAGTCTCCCTGGTGTCACCCTCCGATCTTCATGAAATTTGGATATGTTGTTAAGAAAGAAAATTAATTCGACACGTATTTTTTTTAGCGGCCCAAACTCATTTTTAGGGGGGGTCGATTCGTATGGTGGGAAATTGACCTTTTCAGTTTTTTACAATTTACGCCTATTTAAACAAAAATAATATAGGCATGTGTGGTATCAGATTAAAGGTATTAAAAATACCTATCTCGTGGTACTAACAACGGGCCGAAAAAGTTAATATTTTTTAAGACATTTTCGACTTATTAACGAAAATGTCCTAAAATTTTGGTATTTTACTCAATATGACGAAAAGTTGTGCATGTTTGGAAACGTTCTTAGCACACGTAGATAGGTTTTCCCAAGACCTTTCATTTGGTATGTAACATGACTAGGTTTCTTTGCATAATTTAGGAGATAAACGAAAAAAACTGAAAAATGGCCTTGTCTTCCCCCCTCCTTTTTACCCCCTAAATATGAATTTGGGCCGCTAAAAAAAAATACGTGTCCCTTTATTTTTTGTGCTCTACAAAATAAAACCAATTCCATAAAGATCCGCGGGTGACACTAGGGAGACTTCCCTTGTGAGCTAATACATCAAGACCTCGCTTCATCCTACATCCTCCAGCCAGAAATTCTTGGTTTCTCCAAAAAAAATTTTTTTTGAAAGACGGAAGCTAGATCGATTTAAAATCGATTGAGGATAGTTCTATTGGGTCCAAGACAAACATTTCGTTGTATGGTCCAAAACAAACTTCTATCACTTTTTCACTCTGTTTTGGTTTCCACAAAATCATCTAGCCAGGTGTTTTCCAAAAACGTTTTATCATTTTCCAAAAAATCATAGTTCGTAATCATTTTTTATGATTTAACAAAAGTGAAAACATTTATATGACTTTTCGATGACATATCATGACATTAATGCTAACCGCATAAATTCCTTTCAATCAAATACTTATTTAACAAAAAAATATTTAAAAATAATATAATGACTCGTGGCAATTAAATGTATTCAAGGTATACAAACCATTAAAACTGAAAATTTTAAACAATAAACAGGATTCTAGGAAATCTAAAAAAAAAAAAACATTAAATGAATAGAACTAAATTTTCATAAAATTTGATGTTTAACCTTTATAAAAAAACTATAGTAAACTAACAAACAATAAACCCCGTTTTCTATAAATGTTAAAAAAATCTAGCTTCCATAAGAAAAAAGAATAAAAAATTATTGTTTTATAAAAGTTTAAAAGTCCTTTGTCACTTTGAAAAGGGATTTCTTTTCTTTATATTTTCAATACAATTTTTTTTCTATCATGTAATATTTGATTTTTATATGATGTAGGAGCTAAAATATCCTTTTTCTTCTTTGTCTGGTGTCTGATATGAGGGAAAACTCTATGAAAGTATTTTTCTTTTATTTGATATTATAAAGATTTTGTTCATTCATGATTTACGATGCCATGTTGTACGAACGTGTTTTAGATTCTGTAATAAAAATTTGTTAACGTGATTTTTAATTTTTATTGATTAAATCAAGAGATTTTCTTAATTGATTTTATGATAAGTTAAATTTTCTTAATGGTATTATTTGCAGTTACGCAGGAACATAAAGACAAATGATTTAATAAATATATGCAGAAATTTTCAGATTTATAATTTTTGTTTGTAGTTTTTAACATGAAAATGTTTTTAGGCTGGTGTCTAATTTTAAAAAAGTTGCAGGACGCCACCTCAGTTTGACTATATAAGTAGGCTGACCATTCGTACTGATTTGATCAGTACATCCCAGCAGAAATAAATCGAGATTTTGGCGACACAGCATCTGTTTATAGCATACCGTAGCGCATCCAAAGAGCGCTCTTAGGGATGCAGTAAAAGGAAGGGGAAAAAATTTTAATTTTTTTTTAAGATTTTTTATATAAAACTTATAATGTGTAATTATTTTTTGATAAAATTTCACACTTGCTTTCCTTTTTAATATTTTTAACACTTTTTGAATAAAAAAACATGAGTTTTAGACAAAGACACATGATTTGACTGCATCATTATTGCGCATTAATCAGCGCTGCAAAGAGCGCTTCAATCATAGCATCTTTGACCGCTGTTCCCAAAAAAATCCCATAAAAAATGTGAAAATGAGAATTTCCGATATTTTTTTGATGCTCACTTCCGATTTTTTTTTTTTTTCATTTTGTTTCACATAAATAAAGTTTTGTAAAGTAAAACGAATGAATTTTTTTGTTATATTTTTTTAAATTTTAGTTATTTGATTTCAACTTTGAACAGACAAGGAAAAAATACGAATTTTATTTAAAATTCATAAGGTATTTGAAATAAAATTTTTGTTTAAATAAAATTCTCAAAAACATTTGAATTTTATTATTTCCAAAAATAAAATTCTCAAAAAAAAGAATTTTATTTTTGGTTTGAATTTTATTTTTGGTTTAATTTTATTTTACTTTTGGTTTGAATATTTATTTGTTCAGAATATATTTGTTATTATGGAAATAAAATTCTTTTTTTTTATTAATAAAATTCTTTAAAGAATTTTAAATAAATTTTTTTTTAATTTTATTTCTTCTAAGAATTTAAAATAAAATTTTTAAGAATTATATTTAAAATTCTTTCTTGAATTTTTTGAAAAATTCAAAATTGAATTTTATCAATAACGAATTTTAAATTTTATTGTTTTTCCTTGTCTGACTTTGAATGAACCCGTAAACAAACACCAAACTAGATTTCATGTGATTCGGAAAATATCATGTGATTTGAAAAGTTTTGAAAGACATAACAGAGGCCTTTAACACATTTTAAATGATGATAAATAGGCCAACCAAAAAACAGCCAAAGCTTATTTGTTATTTCGATGAATAAACCGATTTGGATTAAACACAAACTCTAATCACGAAAAAACAGAAAAACTAAGATACATTTGTTATAACTTCTTTTGAATATTTTTTCATTTATTGGTAATTTTTTTGTTTTTTATCTCATTTTTACATTTTAATTTTAGAACTTTAATTTTAGAAAATACAAATTTTATTACAAAAAAGTCCAATCATATATTAGAAACTCCAATTATATTTAAAAAAATTCCAAATATAACTCAAAAATTTTAAATTATATTTCTAAAATTTCCATTGATAGTTCAAAAATTTCCAACTTTATTTTAGAAATTTCAATTTATATTTACAGAAATTTCAATTAATATTTTAGAAATTTCAAATTGTATTTAAGAAAATTTCTAAATGCTTTTCAGAAAATTACATTTGCATTTAAATATTTCCATTTGGATTTCAAAATCTTATAATCGCTATTAAGAAAATTCCATTGAAATTAAAAAAAAATCCATGTGTATTTTAAAAATTTCCAACTGTTTTTCAAAAACTTCCGTTTGTATTTAAAAATTTTCTAAATTCTTTGCAGAAAACTCATTTATATTTTCCAAAAAATCATTTAGAAAATTTGAAGTAAAAATGGAAATTTCTTAAATACAATTGGAAATTTCTGAAACATAGAGTAGTCAGGACTTTTGAAGTTTTTTTTCACACAAACATTTAAATTTTTTAACAATACTACAAACTAAACTAAAAACATACGTTTTCAGCGGTTGGTTTACACCAATGGTTCCCAACCTTTTTAACGCCACGCCCCACTTTTAAGTTTAAAAAATTGACTTGTCCCCCCTAAACTCCTGAAAAATTTGTTAATTTTTCAAATTCTTGTTTCTAATGAAAAATTATGACTGGTTTAGCGAAGTTTTTGTAAAATAAGTATTTAAAAAAAGTTTTTAGTAAAAATTCAAACAATTAACAAAATTTTTGTAGTTAATTTTGCTAAAAAAAAATTGTTTTTGTAGTAAATTTGACTAAAAAAATCTTTAAAATTCGCTCCTTGCCCCCCTGGAACTTTCAAATTGCCCCCCAGTGGGGCGAGAATCAAAGGTTGGGAACCATTGGTTTACACCATTTTCAAATTCAGATTTTCCAATTTTATTTCAAAAATATTCAATTGTATTTCAGATTTTTCAATTGTATTTCAGAAACAGTCAAATGTATTTCATATTTTCCATCTGTATTTCAGTAAAAGTAAAAATGGAAATTTCTTAAATACAGTTGGAAATTTCTGAAAAATGGAAATGGTGTAGTCAGGACTTTTATTCTGCTTAAATCAGCTCTACAAAGATACATGAATTCACTGCATCTTTAATCTGCTTAAATCAGCGCTAAAAAGATACATGAATTTACAGCATCTTTATTCTGCTTAAATCAGCGCTCTAAAGACACGTGATTTCAGTGCATCTAAAGAGAGCTGTTTCTGTGTATCCAACTAGCGCTCTAAAGTGGGACATCGCCTTAGAGAATCATGCATGAATTCAGCGCAATTGGATGCGCTCCTTTACTCAAGTTCCCCTTCCAAAAGCTGCTGAACGTTCAGCAAAATTTCTGCTGGGATGTACTGATTTTTGATCACGTGTACTGATAAAAAAAACGTTGTACTGATTTGAACTGATTTTTTAAAATATGTACTGATTGTACTGATTTTTGAACATTTCAACATAAAATTTAATTTTATGCGAAAATTCTTTACAAAAACTTGAATTTCCATAATGTAAGTCGTCAGAGTTGTTTTTTATAACTTAAGTCTGAAAATGAGATAATTTATTATGAATTTATTCTAAAGACATTAGAGTTCGTGAATCAAGAGGTTCCTTAACGCAAAAATAAATCTGAGCATGAGGTTATTTTGATCTTCCTAAATTTATATGAAAATGCGCACAGAATCTTTGAGGTTTTCTATAACGAAAAGTTCAATGGGCCGATGGATTTTTTATATTTTTAGAAAGATGAAGTAAATTACATGAATCCAAATGATTCTGAGAACTTAGATGAGGTAATGTCATCAGAACTTATTCGAAAAAGCGCTCAGAAAATAAGGGCCTTTAAATAAAAACACGTGATTATTAGCTTTGAAATTTTCTTACAGGAAAAGTTGTCAAAACTTACGGAAAAATTCTTCAAAATCGGAGGTATTTTTTTATTCTCAAAACCTGTGGAATTTTTTTATATTTTCTGCACTGAAAAGATCAAAACATTCACATGAAGCCGTTATAGTCAACTAAATTTTCTGCAAAATAACGACAACAGTTGCTTTTTGCAGTTGTTTTTAATAGTTGTTTTTACTCAAAATACTAAAATACTTTAATCGTCAGTGTTTTCTCTTAGAAAATTTTTTTTAGAGAGTTGTTTCTAAAAAAACTTGGGCGTACTGATTTAAGCTCAGAAAAAATTTTCACCCTATATATAAGCAAACAATTAACGAAAAAGAAAACAAAAATTACTATTTTTATTTTCTTAAGACCAAAAATTTTAATTACTTGGGTTTGTAACTTGGATAATAATTCACCTCGAGGTGAACAAACCCGTTTTTCATCAGCTGGTGAATAAAAAGTAACATAATTATTTTTCAACAAAAAAATTTCTTTTTTCATCTATTTTTTTTTTTATTCATAAATTTTTTTTTTCCATAAATTTTTTTTTCATCAGTTTTTTTTTTCATATTTTTTTTTTTTTCATCATACTTTTTTTTCATCAATTTTTTTCTTATCAAAAAGTTTTTTTTTGATCAATTTTTTTTTCACATCATTTTTTTTTTTTTCATAAAATTTTATTTTCATCAATTTTTTTTTTCATTAATTTTTTTCATTAATTTTTTTCATCAAATTTTTTTTTCCATAATTTTTTTTTTCATCAATTTTTTTTTCAACAAATTTATTTTTTCTTCAATTTTTTTTTCATCATTTTTTTTTTTTTCATTAATTTTTTTTATCAAATTTTTTTTTTCATCAAAATTTTTTTTATATCATATTTTGTTCATCAATTTTTTTTCATCAAATTCGTATACCCTCCACTCTAGTGTTAGAGAGTATATATAAGTTTGTCATTCCGTTTGTAACACATCGAAATATTGGTCTAGGACCCCATAAAGTATATATATTCATGATCCTTGATCGATTTTAAGCAGTGTTGGCTACCGTTACCCTTTCAATACCGTTACCGATTAAAAACCCTTTCATATTGACTACCGTTACCGTTACCAATACCGAAATAAAAAATTTTAAATACCGTTACCGATAAAAAACCGTTACCTTTATTCGGATATTTACCGGTATTATATCGGTTTTGTTTCGGTTGTCTTAAAATTACTTATTTTAATTTTTTCTGGATTTAAAACTGTAAAATAAACTAAATTTTGACAAAGTAAATGTGGAAATCGGTCCTACCAATGATTACATTCGCAATTCACTTAAAAAGTTCGAAAGAAAAATATAAGATAGAAGAAGAGACAAACCTGAATTGTGGCAAATCACTAAAGTGTTGCAGGTGGTGTCATCCACGTAGCTAAGCGTGGAGAGATTGTTCTCTGAAGTTAAATACATAATGAGCCCTACTCGTACACTCCGAAGAAAAAACTGTCGAAAAATCTGGAAAACAACTTTCAGTTGAATTAGATATTTTTAGCGGATTTTAAAATTAATATTTTACTAAATTCTGTCACTCAGTTTTAGAGAATAAAAAATGTTTTCAGTATTTTTACTGACTCTGTTTGCAGATTTCTCAAATGGCTCAAAATGCAGATTTCTTATATGGCTCAAAATGCAGATTTTTTTGATTATTGTACAAAGGTGTCTCTACGAACATGAGTTCGTATATGTTGAATATTGCGTAAATTTTTTAATTATATTCTGTGTTAATTCATAGTATTTAATACTAGAACATATATTTTTATGTATTGGAAACGTACTAAATTTAACAGTATTTTTTTTTAATAACTTTTTTTATTTTTTACGTGTTTTAACAAATTTGTGACTTGTTAACATTTTATTCATAATACCGGTACGCACCGGTATTGATGTTTCGGTAACGGTTTACCGTTACCGAAATAATCGAAAATACCGTTACCTTTACCGTTACCGATATAAAAAATAGGTAATACCAATACCGTTACCGATAGCGTTATTCGTTTCGGTTGCCAACCCTGATTTTAAGTCGATCTAGCGATGTCTGTCCGTCCGTCCGTCCGTCCGTCCGTCCGTCCGTTGAAAACACGCTGACTTTTGAAAGACTTTACGGAGGTTCTAAAGTTTGGCATATATGTTGGCCATTTACCTGGCTAGGTTGGTATTGCAATCCAGCGAAATCGGTCTAGTAGTTCAAAAGTTATGAGCAAAAGAGTAAATTTCGGCAAGGGTATTTTCCGAATTTACGAGATTAAAAACACTCTACCTTTCGAAAGACAATTCTAAGGGTGCTGCAGCTAAGCATATATATTTTTCGTACCCCAAGTCTGTTGGTTTTGAATTTCAGCTCAATCGGTTCAGTGGTTCAAAAGTTATAAGTAGGGATGAGATTTCCATGCAAATGCATGTTTTTTGTCAATAGTCTAAAAACGATTTCGACCAATTATCTTTTCGAATCAAGAAATTTGCGTTAAAATGGCATCGATTTGTTATTGCATATTTTTGCATATTTTGGTAAAAATGCATATTTTTGCATATTTTGGTTTTAAATACATATTTTGTGCATATTTCCAACTTTTAAATGCATATTTTGGCATAAATTAGCAAAAACACAAATGGAAATTTATTTGTTTCAAAAACTTTTTTAAACCCAAATTCTGATTAATTTTTATTAATAAATAAAAATTGTTTTATTCGACCTTTAAAATATTATATTTTGTGAGGATGTTTATTCTGGCTCGAGGTCTTTATTTTCTTTACTAATTAAAACCATGATATTCTCATAGCATAATTTTTAAGAAAATTATTTTTTGTTTTAAATTTATTTATGTTGGTCATTTTTGCAAGACTTAATCGACACGTGTTTCGGAATTTGTCAAGATTCCATTGTCAAGATTATTTAGCAAAAATAGAAACGATATACTACAAAGTAGCAAACGAGTCTAATGACAAATCGTTTGTGCACAAACTAAAGCATTAATACATATTCGACTCTATCCACAATGTGAATTAGAAAGACGAAGAAATTGTACTATACTAGTAAGTAACGAATTGTCAATAACCAACAAAAATATTTAAAACATTTATTTATTTATTTATTTATTGGTTCTTTATTTGTAATCATTTAAAACATTAGTAAAGAAAATAATGACCTCGAGCCAGAATAAACATCCTCACAAAATATAATATTTTAAGGGTCGAATAAAACAATTTTTATTTATTAATAAAAATTAATCAGAATTTGAACATAATGGTTGGCACGCCATAGTGATGAATAGCCCTAATAATGGTATAATTTCATTCACAACAACAAAAAACATATTGTTGTAGTCCAATGGACTATCGTATGTAAAATGTTTTAAATATTTTTGTTGGTTATTGACAATTCGTTACTTACTAGTATAGTACAATTTCTTCGTCTTTCTAATTCACATTGTGGATAGAGTAAAATATGTATTAATGCTTTAGTTTGTGCACAAACAATTTGTCATTAGACTCGTTTGCTACTTTGTAGTATATCGTTTCTATTTTTGCTAAATCTTGACAATGGAATCTTGACAAATTCCGAAATACGTGTCGATTAAGTCTTGCAAAAATGACCAACATAAATAAATTTAAAACAAAAAATAAAGTTCTTGAAAATTATGCTATGAGAATATCATGGTTTTAATTAGTAAAGAAAATAATGACCTCGAGCCAGAATAAACATCCTCACAAAATAAACTTTTTTAAATTTTAAAAATTTATTTTGGAAATAAAAAAAAAATATTTTTTTTCTCAACATTTTTTTAAAGACAGTCTTAAGTTCTAAAAAATTCTTGCTTATATAAAGTTTTAAATGTTACTGTTTAAACCCGACGTTACTTTTTGCTTTTTAAGAAGATTTTCCTATGAAAACAAGATTTTTTTGCGCACATTTTATTTTTTAGTGCATATTTTTAGGTTTTTTAGTGCATATTTTGAGTTTTTTAGCGCATATTTTAAGCGCATATTTTCGATTTTTTAGTGCATGAAAATCTCATCCCTAGTTATAAGCAAAACCCTGAATTTCAGATTGGTTTCTTCTTAAATGCCACGTGTTAAACAAGTTTCAAAAGCATTGGTGGTAACTTAACAATGCTTTTCAAACTTGTTTAGTTTTAAAGCAATGATTTTTAAACTTGTTTTTTTTTTAAAGCATTGGTAAAAAATTTTACACTTGAAAAAATTTTTACACTCAAAAAAAAATTTGGTTTTTTTTTTTTACAAAAATGACAATGTTTTGTGCACATACGTACGCGCATTCACTCAGAAATATTTTTACAGTAAAAAAAAACATTACACTCGAAAAAAATTTTACACTAAAAAAAAAATTAGTATTTTTTTTTTTTTTAAAGGCATAATAAAAGAGTTTTTTACCCAAAAAAATATTTCTAATCAAAATTGTTAATTTTTTCCACATTAAAACTATCCTTTAAGAAAGGCATTGTGGTGGGTATTTATAGATTCGGCAAAGTCGAATTTAACTTTTCTACTTGTTTAGTATAAATTTTTTTCTCACCAAAAATTTTTTTTTTTTTCATATTTTTTTTCATATTTTTTTTCATCAACTTTTTTTACATCAAAAAATTGTTCTTTTCATCAAATAAATTCACCGAAAATATTTTTTTTTATCAAAATTTTTTTCACCAAAGATTTTGAGTTCATTTAATTTTTTTTAACATAATTTTGTTTTTCGTGAAAAAAAATCATTTTTTTTACCAAAACTACTTTTTCACCATGTCAAAGATTTTCGCATAAACATTTTTCATTTATTTATCAAATGTACATAAAACAAGTAAGAGTGTTATATTCTTTGGTGCCGAATCTTTTATACTCTCCAAAGTGTAAAAACACTTTTTGGCACTTATTTTTGCACTCACTTACGAAATGTACAGTAGACTTGTGCTTAATCGTTCAATTGAGTGAGCGCTCATTTTCGTTCATTTCAGATAAAAGACCTAGTTCGTTCATCTAGTTGAATTGCTCTTTTGTAGTCTTCGTTCAACAGTTTGTGAACGAATCATTTTGATCATGTCTGTTGATCGTTCATCTAGTTCAAACTGTTCAGTTTTTGTTTTCGTTCAACAGTTCGTAAACGAATTATTTTGATCATGTCTGTTGTTTTGGCTTTCTTTCAAAAAATACAAAAATGTTGAATAAAAACATGAGTTAAAAAAAATATATACAATTTTTGTAAAAAAAAACATAAATGCTGAGAAAGTGTGCCAAAAGAGACGGGAAAACTAACGCCTAATGACAAAATTAACAAAAAAATTGAACGACCGAACTGAAAGATCAAAATGAAATAATGAACAATTGAGCTAAATGAACGAAACGACCTAAAAGAGCGGAAATGAACGAACTAGATAAACCGCTCAGTTAAGTGAATAGTTTAATTGAACTAGTTCGTTCGTGAACGACACAACTCTAATTTTCAGCTCTTTTGGTTTTTAATGGGGTCCTCGACAGATATTTCAATTCGTTTTGAATGGAATAGCAAAGTAATAGCTGTGTTCGCGAACTCAATAATTTGTACGAATTTGTACAAATTATTACGAATTTTGTCTAAAAGTCGTTCGCCTACTTTAAAAACCCAGTAAGGAGAGAGAAAATGAGAGAAAAAAGTGACAGTTCTATTTTAGAAACTTGCAAGTTTTTACTGGATAAATTTTTGGCAGCAAGAATTATCAAGTACAAAAAACATATGTTTTAAAAACATATGATTATGTTTTTGTAAACAAAATAGAAAATATTCTGCAGTTACATTCTTGTGTATAAAATATGATTAAATATCAACGAATGATTAAAAAAATACATCCTAAAATTAAATTTCTTTTATTAACGAGTTAAAAAATAAATACGATCATACTAAAAATTTACAAATGAAGGCAAAATTTTTTATAAGCTGATTTAAATCAGCTGTTTAACTAACTTGCAAATTTTTACGGATTTCTGTTCGCGTACTTTTTACAATTTTTCGTTTTTGAGAGCCATTTCTTTTTTAATCTCTAAAATTATGTTGCTTGATAATTTTTACTGGGAAAGTACGCAAACAGACTTAATATAACATAATTTTTTCTAAAAAAAACTTTGCTTTGGCAAGTACACCCAAATCTTCCGCAAAACATTATCATGATTTAATGTTTTGGGCAAGAGTAAAAATTCGCAGGCATTTTGTTAGTAAAGATCAATCATGGGCTCTAACTCTATATGTTATAAAGCTGACCGGCACCTTAGACTATACAACCACCATAACAAAAAGTAGTTTTCGGTTTTATTACTGCTGTGTTAACATATTTATAGTTTCTCCATAATATTTTTTTACAATTTCCAACACTTCAATTCTATTTTTAGTAATCTTAACTTTACTTGATATTTTTTGTCTCTTATATATTTTTTTGAAGGGTTGTCAATATTGTCCACTTACAATTAGTGGTATACGGTAATACAATGCAAGACTCATCGTAGTTTTACAATTATAACAATTTAGTTGTGATCAGTTTCTCATTGAGTTAATAATATTTCAAACATTCAGTTTCAAATCTATCTTTATAACATTGTTGACAACATTAATTGCTTTTAAATAAATTAGTTATATGAAAACTGTACTTATTTTTTCCTAAAAACCTTACAATCATTTCAACACGCATCATCACTTGGAATTCCTTAAGTTACAAAACAATTCTTCAAATCAATCTTTCTTTCGTACTCTTGGGTAACCACCCATTTCCTTAAAAACTCGTGCCAGATTTCTCTGATATAACAACAAATGTTACTACAATTTGTTTGTAAATGACAAAAAATAAAAATTTGCATAAAATTGAAAGTTGTATGCCATTAAAAATGTTTTGTGACATATCATTTTACAATAAAAATTCCTGATGACATACTACGAGTATACAAAAGAAACCAACAATTCAAAGGAAACCAAAAGGAAACCTTCTTCTACTACAACATTTACAAGAAATTGTATTAAATCAAAGTAAATTTTAAAGACGAAAGTAAAAAAAAGAAGGCGTTTATAGGGACATTGCATTATGAATTGTAATATCATTTAAGTCCAAGAAATGATTTGCCGGAATGAATTAAAAAATTAAAAATAAATGGGTGTTGATTTTACTTCTTGTTTTTTATATTAAATATGCAACAAATTCCTGCATAAGTAATTAAGTAACTAGGGTGGCGCTTAATTTGGAATTTATTGAATCCTTGCAATCAATCTATACATGATTGGTTTCATTATGGTTTAAAGCTTTCAAAATCAATTTATGTTCCAACCACACATGGAGGCATACTCACTTTGTCATTGCGTGTGTAACGCATCAAAACATCTTTCGTTTAATGCAAAATCGGACACTTTGAAATTTTATTTTTTAGATTTTCCAAATTTTTTAACCCTTTAAAAACTTCTTTCTGGCCCAAATTCACTTTTTTTTTGGTTTTTTACGTAATTTAAAAAAAAAAAATTTCTGAACTAAAATCAGTACACCCAAGTTTTTATTTTTTTTTTCCTAGAATAACTCTCTGAAAACTCTTGTATGGAAACTTCCATTTTTTGGCCAATAAGGTCTGTAAGGCAAAACATATTTAAAAATATTTTTTCGGAATGTCGACATCTTGAATTTTGTCCATCTTATACACATATCTTTTTATTGTAGCTTTAAGTTTTTTTTTGAATGAGGTTAAAGTCAAAGTTTGAGATTTTTTACATATTTTTATACCCTCCAACCACAGTATGGTGGTATACTCACTGTTAAACCCTGTTTAACAATGGGTTAATTGAGATGTCAACGGATGGTGATATATATATTAAGATCGTTTAATTTTGTATTGATCTCTTATACCAATTTGATTGGTCCATTTAAATTTGATATACACACTTTTCTTTGTGTGTATTAGTTTCTAGTAACATGATTTTTTTGTTCCCTTTTTATTGTACAAACTAGAAGTTAGTTACATTTTTAGTATTAGAAGAAGAACTCAAGGGCATTGAAGCCTATAATAAAAGCGCCTAGTTATTTAAATTTTTGGTTCGTGAAGAACATTAAATAAACCCAGGACTTTTTATTTATCTAATCATTAAACTGACTTTGGAAGTCAACATTTGGTCCTTCGATACCTCCTAGATTTGGCTAGGAGTGGAAAAGAATTAGTGACAAGTTGTCCACTAAAACCCCCGGCGGTTGCGCTCTACCCGAACAACCCCAACATCTACAGCAGCAGTCATACTGGAGGACTGTTTGGCTAATAAAATTACAAGGCTACATCCCGGCAGCAGAAGTAATTAAAAACAAGTACATCATTATTATCAAGCGGCTCTTCATCAACAGCATCCCGTGCTTATAAACCGATCGAACGAGACGTCATAATTTTGTGCATCCCGGCACACAGATTATAGGATAATCACACCAAACCTCCAAGGCAGAACAAATCAAGAAGAATTTGTAAAGGTTTGAACAGAATTCAGGAATAAATAAGGTATGTAATGTGTTTTTATTGGTATTTTGTGCGACAATATTTTTTTTTCTCTACGAGATTGCAAAAATATTGAAAGAAATTATCAGAAGTGAGATATCCAGTACAAAAAAGATAAATCCCTAACATTTCCGTTGAATTGTACCATTATATTGAAAAAGTACCACTAAAATCTAAAAAAGTACCAAACTAAAATAAAAAGAAATCATCACTATTATCGGTCATGCGCAGTAGCAATTAAAGAATTGTCATTTATCTAACCGCATGAAATTACAACAAATTGCTTCGATTCCACATCGTTCCTCATTGCATTGGAAGGTACAGGAGAGGAAAAGACGAAATATTGTTAAACCCACGAATTAAATTTCACACTGTAAATTATTTTTTTTGTAAGGAGATCGTGTGTAAAATATTGCGAAGAAAATATTAATCAAATATTAAATAAATAAAAGCAATATTTACAAAAAAATATTCCGAAATAAATATAAAAAAAAAAATAGTGTGTGAAAGTGAAAGAAAAAACAACAAGTGGTAACAAACAAAAAGGAGACAAGTGGATACAAAAAAGATCATAAAGAAAGTGATAAACCAAAAACAACAAATACAACAATTCTCCAAGAATTAGCAAAAGTGCATTTAATTTAATTGCAATTCTTGTGTTTTTATAAATTGGTGCCGCTATAAAATCAACAGTTAGAAACTGTCTCACAAAAATAACAACAACAGCAATACTTGAAAAAAACACCACAATACGAAGAAAAAAAGCAGGGTTTCCGATACCAGTGATCACCAGGGGAAAAATTAAAAAACCGGTGAGTTAGTTAATCGATTTTTTTTTAACCCTGAAATTAAAGAAAAATAGTTTGGTGGAAATAAGTTGTGTTTTTGGAAAAAAATAGTGGTACACGTCGAAAAATTGTTTGGCAAAATAGTGAGAAAAAAAAGTGTACATTTTTAAATAAAAAATTCGTTGGTGATATTTTACAATATTTCTTGGAGAAATTATTGTTACACTGACACAAAAGATTGTATACACGGAGAAAAATTACTACACTGAAAAAAAAAAAATTTAATGGTTGATTATTTACGAAATTTCTTGGAGAAGCTTATAATCAAATTTTGGTACACTCAAACAAATTTTTTTGGTACACTGTGAAAATTTTTTGTGAAATATTTTAAGTGAATTTATTGGCTTTTTTAATACAATTTCTTGGAGAAATTGTAAATCCACTGATATTGGTACACAATCACACATTTTTTGGGTACACTCAGCGAAAATTATTTTATGAAGATTGTTGATTGATCGTTTACAAAATTTCTGGGAGAAATTTATGATTCAAAAGCTACTTATATACAAATTTTTTTCTCAAAGATTTATTTTATTTTGTATAACCTTTTACATTATATTTTTGATATTTTGGAAAACAAAAGGGGTTAGGCACAACGAGTTTTACTAAGTGATTTTTGCGCGATTTATTTGTATTTGTTTATTAACACAATTTCTTGGAGAAATTGGCAAGCCTACAATTTGGTACACCGCGAAAAATTTATGTAAAACATTTGTCGATTATTTTGATTTGTTTACACAACTTCTTGGAGAAATTAACAAGCATAGAATTTTGATACACTGAAAAAAAATCTTTTTTTTACTAAAATTTTTTTTATTGAATTTCAACACAATTTCTTGGAGAAATTGCCACACCATCGATATATCAGCACACTGCAAAAAATTTTTTGGTACACTGGAAAAAATTTGCTTAAAATTTATATCAAGTTTTGTTGATTTTCTTGTTTTTAACACAATTTCTAGGAGAAATTGTCAAGTCTACGACTTTGGTACACCGCAAAAAAATTTTTTTGGGAAAATTTTTATCGATTATTTTCGATTTTTTTTACACAATTTCTTGGAGAAATTGTTAAGTCTACGACTTTGGTACACCGCAAAATTTTTTGAAAACATTTTTATCGATTATTTTCGATTTTTTTACACAATTTCTTGGAGAAATTGTTAAGTCTACGACTTTGGTACACCGCAAAAAATTTTTGGAAAATTTTTATCGATTATTATCGATTTTTTTAAAACAATTTCTGGGAGAAATTGTCCTACCAACCAGTAGGGTTCACCGTGAAAAATTTTTAATTGAATTTTTTGGGTTTTTTAACACAATTTCCGGGGGAAATTGATAAGCTATCGTTTTCTGGTACACAGCGAAAAATTTCTTGCAAATTTTATTTGAGTATTGGGCATATTTTAACAAATTTCTTGGAGAAATTTATAGGCGATTATCCCATATAAAATTTGGCTTTTTTAACACATTTTCAAATCAAAACGTGCGAATACAATAAAGTTTATTTGGGGCACTTCAAAATTACGGACGGTAATTACAAGGAGTATCAATTATATACGATTGGGGTCATTCCTGGAGTTCAGCAGTAGTTATCATATCTCAGATTTGGCATAGTTTTTTCTTTTTCACTTTGATTGTTGCATCAACAGAAGGTTTGTTTCCTTCTTCACGAAGATAGCCAAGGTGAAGTTATCGGTTAGGTTTTTCTCTTATTGGTTTCAAATTCGGTTAGCGATTACTAAAGATGACAGCAAAGAAGAGGTGCAAAGCCGACATCAAGCAGCTGAACACATGTTGCTCCAAGTTCGATATATTACTGCAAAACGACGTAACAGTATCTGTCATTGAGGTGAAACTAGTCGAGTTGGATAGAAGATGGACGAAAGCAGCAGAATCATATGAAGCATATTTATATTCATTGGAGGAAGAAGATCAGGAGGAAGACGCCAAAGATGAAGTATCGACTAAGTTTGAAGAAGCATGCGACAAATTTGAAATCTGCAAGGCGGCCATACTGGACAGAATAAAAACTGAGAGAATTGCAGAAAAAGAACAACCCGGTGAAAAGCAACAAGCAGACAAAACAACAAGTCATCATTCGGGGTTGAAGTTGCCAGCATGTGAAATTCAAGTGTTTGAAGGAGGTTACTCCAAATGGCCAGCTTTCCGCGATATGTTTAAGGCAGTCGTTATTAAACATCCGCATTTGTCTCAAGCGCAAAAACTTTACCATTTGCGAAGCAAAACAAAGGGGGAAGCTAATCAAATAGTTTGTCGTTTTGATTTAGTTGACGAAAGTTTCAATTTAGCCTGGGAAGCATTAGAAGATAGGTATGAAAATCCTCGTATCCTGGCCCATCAACAAATGAAGACTATGTTCGGGGTTCAGGCCATACAAAATGAATCTTCAAAGGCAATTCGGCAGATTCAGAGCGTTATCAACGAAAGTTTAAAAATTTTTGAAACTTTAGGGCTTACAAAGACTTGGGATGCAATATTAATACATTTGTGTGCATCACGGCTTCCAGAAGAAACCATACGGGCTTGGGAGGTCACTTTAAAAGATCACAAAGTTTGGCCAACATGGCAGAACATGAGTGACTACCTCTCCCAGAGGGTCGAAATGCTGGAAACAGTTGCCGATTTGCGAAAACCTTACGTAAAGGAAAGCCAATCGTCAAAAAATCAGTCTTTTCACGCGCAATCGGTTTCAGAAAAGTCTAAGTTTAGCTGCAAAAAGTGTAAGCAGAATCATCCCTTGAGGCTCTGCAAACATTTCAAATCCCTGTCACCAAAAGAAAGAGTAAAATATGCATACGATGAAAAATATTGCATTAATTGTCTCTCCCCGGGTCACTTCAAACCAAAGTGTCAGAGTAAAAATCTTTGCACCAGGTGCAATGAGAAGCACCATACGATGCTACACATCGAAGACGGTGATAAGCGCAAGAAGCCCGCAAATACAAGAACTACAACACATCCGTATCGTCATGATGACGAAAGGCCGTCATTTTCTGGTGCTCAGGCACAATCAAATGCTCCAAAAACTCAAGTAAACACAGCTGCAGCATCCACCGCTCCCGCAGAAAGGGTGCAAGCACATTTCGCTCAAAATGAAAGCACAACAGTTTTGCCTACAGCGTTAGTCAATATTGAAAAATCTGGAGAATTTTTCACCATTAGGGCTCTCCTGGATGCCGGTTCTGAGAAATCATTTGTCACCAAGCGTATTCAACAACAATTGGAGCTGCCAATGGAGGCTCATAATTCTCAAATTTCTGGTCTGGGAGGAACTGTCGTAGGTAGTTCTAAAGGTCGTTGTTTTTTGACGTTAAAATCAAGAGGGTCGAATTTTAAAATAAATATCATGGCTATTGTGGTTTCTAAACTTTCGCATTTTTTGCCCTCCCGACGAGTAAAGGTGTCCGGTATAGAGAATGTTAAACATTTAGATCTTGCGGATCCCTATTTTTATAAGCCGGCAGCTATTGACATGATCATTGGAAGTGATTATTTGCCATATATAAACCTTAGCGGTGTTCAATCAAATGTTTTAGACTGTTTCGAAGCTAGAGAATCGCATTTTGGTTGGTATTTGTCCGGACCAGCGGCAATAAGTGAGGTGCATTCATTTTCAACAATGGTTTCGCCATCAGCAGACTTCGTTCTCCACGAACAAATTAAAAAGTTTTGGGAGATAGAAGAGGTTAAAAAAGACACTGAGATATCAGAAGCCGATGATTACTGCGAGAAATACTACCAAAGAACCACTTTCCGACAGCCAGAGGGTAGATATGTCGTTCGCCCGCCGTTCAAAGAAGAATTTCCAACCGACATCTATTTGGGTCCTTCAAGGAATATGGCACTGGCGCAATATTTTCGTATGGAAAAAACACTTAGCAGGACGCCTGAATTAAAGTCACAATATAGTAAGGTTCTTCAAGAATACATCGACTTGAATCATATGGAACCCGTATTGCACAATGAAGCTCCAGCTGAAAAATACTCCTCGTTTTTTCTACCCCATCATGCGGTCGTACGACCTGAAAGTAAATCTACAAAAGTTCGCGTCGTCTTCAACGCCTCTAAGAAAACAAATAGTGGATTCTCCTTGAATGACGTTCTACATCAGGGTCCAATTCTACAATCAGATTTAATGAAAATCATTTTGCAATGGCGAAATTATAGATTTGTTTTCACCGGAGACATCGAGAAGATGTATCGCCAAATTTTGGTGCATGAAGCCGACCGCCCCTACCAACAAATTTTATTCAAAAGCGAATCTGAAAATCAAGTTAAAGCATACCAACTGAAGACAGTAACGTTTGGTGTGAATTGTGCGCCATTCCTGGCCATTCGAACTCTTCAAGAGCTTAGCAACGCATGCAAGAATCTGTATCCGAAGGCGTCGTTTATTTTGAAAAACGAAATCTACGTGGATGACATCCTGTCTGGTGGTCATGATCTGGAAGAAGCAAAAATCAAACAGTGCCAGCTTATAAACGCTTTAAACTCAGCTTACCTTCCAATGAAGAAAATAACTGCAAATGATCGAGTTCTCCTTGAACATTTGCCCCGGGAAGATCTTCTGGACGAAGATTTTTTAAAGTTTGACGATTCTAGCTCTATCAAAACATTGGGCATTCGATGGAATGCTATGACAGATTCGTTTTACTATGTTATTGACCCAATTGAAATTACCCCATTAGCTACAAAAAGACAGATCTTATCAGTCATCGCAAAACTTTTCGATCCAATAGGGTGGTTAGGCCCAGTTGTTGTAGTAGCAAAACTATTGATGCAAGAGTTATGGGAAGACAAGGCAGGGTGGGATGAAGGCGTTTTACCACATATTCTCGTACGGTGGAACAAATTTCTACAAAATCTCCCACATTTAGCAACCTTGAAGATTCCTAGATGGGTAAACTTTTCTCCGCAGCATCAAATACAAATCCACGGATTCTGTGATTCGTCCGAGAAGGCATACTGTGGCACAGTATTTATTCGGACAACCGCTCCTGACGGGTCAATTAGCTGTCACTTGCTGGTAGCGAAAACGAAGGTCGCACCTCTAAAGAAGCTGACAATTCCTAAGCTCGAACTGTGTGGAGCTCTGTTATTAACAACGCTGATGAAAAGCCTAATAACGGACTACAAGTTCAAATATGAAATGTACCTATGGACGGATTCCTCAATCGTTCTAGGTTGGCTGCAAAAACAGCCTGATACTTTAAAGACTTTTGTTTCAAATCGTATCAAGAAAATTAGTGCTTTTGCAAATCAAAATCATTGGAAGCATGTAAAGACCGACGACAATCCCGCCGATCTTGGTACCCGTGGCTGCTCCCCTCAAGAACTTATCGTAAGTGAATTGTGGTGGCATGGGCCTTCCTGGCTAAGACAACCTCCCGAGCTCTGGCCAGAACCTCGAACTTTCGATCCAACCGATTTGGAAACGAAAAAAAGTCCTAAAACACAACTTAGCGCTAACTTTCATCTACATACCAATCATGGTGACGGTAAAGAAAAAAAGACCTCCTCGGTCACACCGATGGATGAGTCTGACGTGCTTGAAGAGTTTTCATCGCTTGACAAGGCGCTAAGAGTAATAAGTTATCGCTTTAGATTTATCAACCGCATCTGCAAGCGACCATTTTGTATTGATCCATACATCACTTCCAACGAAATTCAATTTGTGAAAACTCGTCTTATCATGGTCGCTCAGAAAAATCACTTCAACAGAGAGTACGATTGTCTTCAAGATAAAAGACCTGTTCATCGAAAAAGTAGAATACTTACACTAAGCCCATTTAGAGATAAAGAAGGGCTCCTCCGAGTAGGAGGCAGGCTAAGTAACTCCGGGTTAAGCTACGATGAACGCCATCCTATAATAATACCTGAAAAGTCTCATTTTGCAAAACTCCTCGTCGAATACACTCATCGCATACTGCTCCACGCTGAACATCACATTATGCTACGTGCGCTTAGACAAAGTTTTTATATACCGCGGCTTAGAAGCCTTGTTCGAAAATGTATTCGAAATTGCCGAGCGTGCACCATCTACAAACACAAGTTCCAGCGTCAAATAATGGCTACACTTCCTCCAGAGAGAGTAAATTTTTCGTTGCCGTTCACCTACACCGGTGTTGACTTTGCTGGCCCATTCAACGTGAAATCATCACCTTTAAGAAACGCAAAATTAATTAAAGGTTACGCAGCAGTATTCGTATGTTTCTCCACGCGAGCAGTACACCTCGAAGCCTGCTCCGACCTCTCCACAGAGGCTTTCATGGCCTGCTTCGCTAGGTTCACAGGCCGACGAGGTCTGCCTAAAACCATGTTTTCCGACAACGGTCGCAATTTCCTGGGTGCCAGCTACGCGTTATTAAAAACACATAACGTCTTCCTGAAAACCGCCGAACAAGCTTTAATTGAAAAGTACGGTTCCCACGGCTTTACCTGGTCTTTTATCCCGCCATATGCTCCTCACATGGGCGGCCTCTGGGAGGCTGCCGTCAAGAGCATGAAATCGCATCTGAAGAAAGTTGCAAATAATCTCACTTTCACCTTCGAAGAATTCAGCACTCTCCTCGTTCGCATCGAAGCAGTATTGAACTCGCGTCCGATGTCTCCATTAAGTGAAAACCCTACCGAACTCCTTCCACTGACTCCAGGTCATCTGCTACGAGGCGCCCCTCTGATAGCACCACCTGAAGCCCCTGAAGAGCCACCTTTAGACAAGATAAGTTTCCTTAAACGATGGGATCGACTTAAAGCTCTTCAACACGTATTCGCACGACGATGGAAAAACGAGTATATCACTGAGCTCCAGCGAAGATTCAAGTGGAAGACTGAATGCCATAACATCAAAGAAAACGATTTCGTCATCATCAAGGACGACTTATTACCCCCATCCGAGTGGCGGCTTGGCCGTGTTACCAAAGTGATCTACGGATCCGACAGCAAAGTTAGAGTTGCCGAAATCAAAACCCAAAACGGCTTGATACGGCGCTCAATAGTAAAACTATGCCTACTGCCCACAAACTGTGGCCCCCCTTCACCACTCCCAACCAACACTCAATAATCCACCAAATTACCAATCCACAAGAGATAGTCGCTTTACAGAATACTAATATGCACATTACATTATTTTTTTTATTTCTTCCCTTTTAACATATTTAGACGATGTCTAGTAAGCCCCGCTGCCATCTGTGCTTTCTAAATCACCCACTCAACTATGGCTGGTTATTCCTGGAATTTAACCCTTTGTGAAGAGAATGGGTTAGCGCTGCAATGGTCGCGTAAACCACGACCGAAACATGTTAATATCAACGCCATTGTGAAGTAGGCAGCGTCAGATCCATATTGATGCTACACGAATCATCATCAGTAAAATAATCAGATCATGTTCCAGTTAATTTTCCAGCCTCCTTGGCACAGGCAGCGCCGGCTCCCGAACATGTGCAAGCCTCCCTGGTCCACCATAGATCTGCAACTTGTCAAGAGTTGACGGCGTCATCGGGTATCTTACAATTGCCCAGATTTTGTTTAGCGACATCGTTCATCCAAAGCCGAGCCTTCTAAATGCATAACATCCGATCTTTGGCTGGGTCATTTCCGAAACGTGGAATGGGTGCTCCTTTCACTTCCGCCCGGGAATATGTTAAACCCTGTTTAACAATGGGTTAATTGAGATGTCAACGGATGGTGATATATATATTAAGATCGTTTAATTTTGTATTGATCTCTTATACCAATTTGATTGGTCCATTTAAATTTGATATACACACTTTTCTTTGTGTGTATTAGTTTCTAGTAACATGATTTTTTTGTTCCCTTTTTATTGTACAAACTAGAAGTTAGTTACATTTTTAGTATTAGAAGAAGAACTCAAGGGCATTGAAGCCTATAATAAAAGCGCCTAGTTATTTAAATTTTTGGTTCGTGAAGAACATTAAATAAACCCAGGACTTTTTATTTATCTAATCATTAAACTGACTTTGGAAGTCAACACTCACTTTGTCATTCCGTGTGTAACGCATCGAAACATCGGTCTAGGACCCCATAAATTATATTTATTTTATATATTTATTTTATTATTATTGATCAATGATCGATTATAACGCATTCTAGCGATGCCCGTCAGTCCGTCTGTCCGTCTGTCTGTGGAAGACATGATATAACCCAGAATAAAAGAGATAGACTCCTGAAGTTTGGCACAAATATGTCTTATGATCATAGGCTGGTTAACTTCGGAGATGGGCAAAATCGGATCAGGGGGAAAAAGTTCCCCCTTGAAGAACTAAACAAACCTCTGAAAAATACCATATTTTTTACATTATTTTTTGTATTTTTGTTAATGAAATGCAACATTTTTATGCTACAAGAAGTTCAAAGTCCTGCATTTGGACCCAGAGAATTAGAAAATGTCGATTTTCATGGTCCGTCCCCCTTTTGTAGGCGTAGATTAAAAAAAAAATGTTTAAATAATAATAAACTTGTACTTCTTTAGTGCAAAAAGCACAAGAATGAATATTTAAACACATATTTGAAGAGGAAATCCCCCCCCCCAATAACCAATACCGACCCCAATTACCAATACCGGTCGTAGTCCTAACCGGGAAAGGATATTAGGTTAGGTTAGGTTGTAAGTGGCTGCTGACGTTTTACGTCAACACACGAAGACTCTGAGGTCCATTGTGATACCACGGGACCGTAATAGGTTTCCCTACTAGTCCCTGTCGTTAAACCAGTTTAAGCTTCTTATGAAACTCCTTAGATATTGAATTTTGACATCCGACAAATCAGAAAGATCGTACAGCTCCCTAGATCCCAGTGAAGCAAGTCTCTGACTAGAAAGTGCCGGGCAATGACAAATAAAGTGTTCGATAGTTTCCAACTCCTCTTCATCCATGCAACTTCGGCAAAAGTCATTCGACGGCACATTAACCCGCTCTGCGTGCTTCCCTATAAGACAGTGTCCGGTAATTATAGAAACCACCCTCGAAATCTCTCCTCTTGGAAGCGATATCAGCTCACTTGTTCGCCCCTGATTAATAGAAGGCCAAATCAGTCGTGTTGTTTCACACGTCCATCCATTTGCCCTTCTTTGATTAGTCTCCGTCGCAGAACAAAGCCGTAGGTTTTGCTTGCAAGTTTCTAGAGGCATACCAACACATTCCAATTCTGTTGGAACCTGTAAGGTAGTTCCTAGTCTTGCAAGCTCATTGGCTTGGTACCGTGCAATAACTCCCAAATGAAATAAGTCCCAATGAAATAATTCCCAATGAAATAAGTTCCAAGAAAAATGAATTAACTCCCCACTTTAAAAAATGAAATAACTCCCAAAGAAAAAATGAAACATGTCCCAATATTTGGGAGTTATTTAAAATCAAAATAATAACTCCCAAAAAAAATGAAAGAACTCCCAATGAAATAAGTGCCAAAGAAATGAAATAAGTTCCAATTGTTTTTTTGTAATAAAGGTTTTCTGCGTAGCCGGCCTTCGGCCGGGCTTAGGGATTACAAACTCCATGCATTAAACCCACCCTCTCTGCAAACTAAAGCTATTTTGGTTATCAGGCCTTTTTGATGCATAACAAATTTGATAGCATAAAGGCCTGCTACCCTAGAAAACTTTACTATGCTGAGAGGGTGGGTTTAATGCATGGATTTTGTAATCCCTAAGCCCGGCCGAAGGCCGGCTACGCAGAAAAAAATTTAAGCAAAAACAAAAACAATTGCACAGAGGTGTATATTGTTTTCAATTAAAATGAAATAAGTCCCTCCATTGATGAAATAACTCCCAATGCTTAACAAGAAATGAAATAACTCCCAATCTATTTTTTGTTGGGGGTTTTTTCATTTGGAAGTTATTTGATAATGAAATAAATCCCAACAAAATTTGTGCAATAAGTCCCACTACACTGGGACTAATTTCATAATGAAATAAGTCCCAAATCGTATGTAAAATTTTTGGGAGTTGTTTCATTTTTTTTTTGGGAGTTATTTCATTTGGGAGTTATTGCACGGTACCCATTGGCTTTGCAATTCCCTGGAATGTCTCTGTGCCCTGGGACCCATATGAGTCGTATGTTAAGCTGCTTGGCCATCTCATTTAAAGACGTGTGGCAGTTAAGGACAGATCTTGTTTTCAGAAACATTGAATCCATGGACTTGGCCGCGGCTTGACTGTCAGTATAGATGTTGACTGCGGTTGTAGACAAGACATTGCAGCTCAACCAGTCAGCCACTTCCTTTATTGCCAGCATCTCTGCCTGGTAAACACTGCACTGATCTGGCAATCTTCGAGCCAGGCTCAATTCAAGCTCTTTCGAATAGACTCCAAAGCCCACTTGTTCGTGCAGCCTCGATCCATCTGTGTAAAAATTTATGGTGGCTCCACTTCCCGGAATGCCCCCCATCCAAGACTCCCTGGATGGTGTCATAGTGGTAAAGTGGCGATCAAAGAGGCTCAAAGAGGGAGCACAGTCCACATTTTGTGGTATTGTTATCTTCTTCAAGATCGCGCTATGGCCACAATCGCTGCTCCTCCATTGCAGCGTGCTTTTAAGTCGAATTGCTGACGCAGCCGCATACTGCCTACCCAATATGTCCAATGGTATCAGGTGAAGGAGGATTTCTAAAGCAGCCGTAGGTGTAGTACGAAGAGCACCAGTGATGCACATAGACGCCATTCATGTACCTTCGTGATAAAGACACAGTTCGCTTTTGTTTCTATAGCAGGCCACCAGACAATGATTCCATACAGCAAAATTGTACGCACCACTGCTGTATAGATCCAATGAACGACTTGAGTGCTAAAACTCCATCGTTACAGGAATATAAAGCAATCGTTGCTTTTCTCACCTGTTCCTCAATACGACGCCTCAAATTCAACTTCCTATCTAGAAATATTCCAAGATACTTGGCTCCATCTGAGAAGGTGATTTCAGTGCCGTTCAGAGAAATAGGATCAAAAGCAGGAATCTTATTTTTCCTTGTAAACAAAACAAGCTCTGTTTTACTTGGATTGAATCCTAGACCACAGTCTCTTGCCCATTTAGACAGATCTTTCAGAGAACCCTGAAGAATGTCCCTCAATGTTGGCAGATGCTTTCCCTTTACCGCTACCGCGACATCGTCAGCATATGCGACAACATGACAACCACGTGCTTCTAGAGATAGCAGCATTGAATTCAGTGTCAGTTTCCAAAGAAGCGGCGAAAGAACACCTCCTTGTGGTGTGCCCCTATTGACAAATCGAGATATGACGGACGCTACCAATTCAGACGTTATTCGTCTATTGGCAAGTTGGTTTTCCACCATTAAAACGATCCCACGCTTTACTCCCAGACCAGACAATGCCAAAATTATCGAGTCTGGGATGACATTTTAAAAGCCCCCTCTATATCAAGAAAGGCCTCCATAGTGTACTCCTTTACCGAAAGCGATCTCTCGATGGTACCAACGAGCTCATGAAGAGCTGTTTCCGTTGATCTACCGTTGCTGTATGCATGTTGCTTTGCCGAAAGCAACCTCGGGTCAATCACTCTACCAAATATGAGTCTATCATTCGTTCCATTGTCTTTAACAAAAAAAAAAGACAGACTAATTATACAGCAACGGCGCTATATGGTCCGACACTTGCTGCATCTCAGCCGGGATTATACCATCAGGTCCCGGGGATTTATAGGGCCTGAAGCTTTTTATCGCCCAGATTAATGTTGCCATATTTATTATTTCCGAAGCAATTTCAGATGCTTGAAACGGCGTCATGGAATTGACCGGAAAATGCGTGTTTAAAAGGAGATCCAGCGACTCTCCAGTCCTCGCCCGCTCTTTAAAATTTAGCCTTTTAGGGAAATGACATGTTCCCCATGGTTTTAAAAACGGGTATAGGTTTCACGACTAATGTGGGGATTATGACCGTAATGTTTTCGGTCATAATTCCCGTTTCCGTTTTGGGCTTAAAGACCGAGGGTATTATGACCTGTCACCGTCCCTTACTTTCTGACAAAAATTAAAATTTTGTTAAAAATATTTGGTACCCTTATGCTTTACAAATTTGTTTATTTCCCTAAAATTTTACAAAGACTTTTAAATTTTGTTTGGGTGTATATAAATATGATATATTAACACATTTATCCTTTTATTCTATTTGTTAATGTATGCAATTTTTTTTTGTTGGTTAGTTTTGTCAGTAGGGTGTGTAATGGTCCTTTAAACTTGTGTTTCATAAGGCACACTTTTTGTTAACAATTATCTTGTACGGTTGGTTTTTCTACATACTCGTTTGTATGAGTTGTTATTAGCAACCCATTGAATTTATTAAGGTAGGGTTGGTTGCGCCTGTTGGTAGGGTTGCTTATAAGAATTTACTACCGGAAGTTTATTACTCAGCAAATTATCATTTTGAAAAAAAAAACAGAAACAAGAATCTTTGTCCATATAGAGTTTTGTCTGTTAAGGCTTTTTAGTATCCTTTTTTGTATTCAAGTTATGTTGATTACTCATGACTATCCACGTGGTCCTGTTTTTCGTTATTATTTTTTGCCAAGAGCTATGAGGCGTGACCGGTGATTTCCGTTGTTTGTAGCTAAAAACTATTTTAGTTTCTGTTGTTTTGTAATTTTAAATTTTTGATTAAAAATCTAATTTATATTTGATTTCCGGTACACGCTTATAAAGCGTGCCTTTTTTGTTTTTGAATACGAAATTTGTTTGTTATTTTAAATTCTAGATGACAAAGTACAGTTTTAAATTAGTTTACAAATTAGAATTATTGTCAAACAAAGATTCCAAATCATACAGCTTGTATGTTCACTTTTACACAAGTAACAGCAATTGTCCTTGATGTCTTGATTGGTTAGAAATCTGCGAGTTATACCAAGAACAAGCTCCTTCAAATAGACTTAAAACAAGTATAAAAGTTAAATTCGACTTGGCCGAAGCTATGAATACCCTCCACAATGCCCTTTTAAGTGGTAGTAAATTTTCTAACGTGAAAAAATAACTTTTTTGATTAGAAATATTCTATTTTGTATAAAAAAAACTTTTTTTAAGTAATTTTTGAAAAAAAAACATAATTTACTAAATTTTTTTTGGGTGTAAAATTTTTTTGAATGTAAAATTTTTTTTGAGTGTATTTCTTTTTTTTATTGTAAAAATATTTTTGAATGACAAAAATACGTTGTAAAATATTTTGTGACTCTCCAATGTTTTTAAAACATCCCAGGCAGAAACTGCCAACCGTTCCAAAGAAAAAGCTTTGGCAAAGCACTTTATTTTTTGTGTAGAAAGTGCTTTGCCAATTTTTTTCTATTTAAATCCGTTCAATGTATAAATTTTTTATTAAAATTTATTAATTTTCATAACAATTGGAATATTTTTTATTTCCCTGCAGGATAAGTGGCCAGTCCTTGATAGTTCTCATGATATGTCACTTATACACAATGACCTACATATTACAAACTTGACACCTTTTATATAAAAACACCTGTTTCTTTCGTGAGGAAGTGTCTTAAACTCTGGATACATCACCCTTAAACTCCGGATACATATCCGTTTTGGTTCAATACACCACTTTTTTCAGGACTTTTCCAATTTTTTTCCTAAAAGCATTTTTAATAAATTTTTTTTTTCCAAAACGCAAAGAAAACTGCAAACAATTTTTTTCCGGGACTCAAAAAATTGTTCAAAATTTGTTAAAAATTTTTATCCTAATTTAATAAATTTCATTATACAAATAAACAGCAAAAAAATTTGTGTCTTATGGACTTATGTATACAATCCGTCGCTTTAAAATAGCAACGGCATACCGTTTACCGTGGTTATCATTTTGGACGCTGAGAGAGTACTAAACTGTGATGCTTTCCCAGCACACAAGCGACCATAAAAGGTACTTTGCCAGCGCTCTCCCGTTCGTATTTTTCTGCCTGGGATGTTAAACGGGTTTTTAACACGTGAATTTAAGGTGAAACTAATCTAAAATTCCCAGTTTTGCTAATAACTTTTGAACCATTGGACCGATTTGGCTGAAATTCAATACGAATCAGACCAGGGCACATTGGTTCCAAATCAAAATCTAGCTGGACAAAAGTCCAAAAATTAGTGTCCTTAAAATTGGGAATTAATAGTGCTAGGGACAAACTAAGGGTGTGTTCTGATCAAACTAATAACCATTTTTTGGAATTAGGTCTTTAACTTTGTTAAATATGCGAATGAAATAACATTTTTGGTATCCAATATTTAAAAAAAAATAATATATATATAAGTGTTCAACTAATAACATCATATTATTCGTGTAACATCAATGGTTTCAAAACGGTTTATGTACAAGAAAGCTACAGATTTATACTTATTCTGGACATTAATAAGAAATTTATTATCGATCTTCTTCTTACATTTTTTGTACTTTGAAGTATGGTCAATAATAACAATATTTTCGAGGACTTATGAAACTTCCGCAGCTTGCCAAAACCGAATCCAGGCATATCATGTCGAATTACTACATACAACTTATAGGTAATTTATTACTGAACGTTGTCATGCAGACATTTCTTGCAGGTTTAAAATTATTCACAGTTTATATGAAAATAGATTTTTGCCTAAAATTTTTTTTCTAAACAAAGTATCGAATTTTCGTAAGTTTTTGATAACTTTTAAGTATTATAATTATACTTAGCTTAAATAAAGCATTAAATGTGATGTTTCCTATTAAACCACGGCCAATTACACACTTCGACTAAATTCAAAAATGTCCGTCCGTCTGTCCGTCTGTAGAGGACACGATACAGTCAAAAATAAAAGAGCTAGACTTCCGAAGTTTGGAACGAATATGTCTTATATTCCTAGGTAAGTTAAGTTCGGAAATGGATAAAATCGTACCAAGGGGAAAAAAGTTCCCCCTTGGAGAACTAAACCAACCTAATAAAAATCGCATTTTTTTTTTACTTTTGCTAAGCAAATGCAACATTCTTCTCTCAGATGAAGTTCGAAATCGCAAGGGAAAGGTGCTCCCTAATGTCTCCCACCAACCCCCCCCCCCAAAAAAAAAAAAACGTGTCTGGATTTTTTTGAATTGTTTTTTTTTACATTTTGGAGGGTATAAACGATTCGGCACAGCCGAATGTAACACTCTCCCTGTTTTTTTATTTTTTTTTTACATTTTGGAGGGTATAAAAGATTCGGCATAGCTTAATTTAACACTCTGACTTGTTTTTTTCAATTACACTTCTCGACAGAAAATTTTTTTTTTTTTAGAGATTACAAAACTTTCAAAAAATAAGTTTTTGCATTTCATATTTCTGTTCTGCATATAAACCATTTTTGTCATTAATGAATTACTGAAATTAGAAAAAAAATAAAAAGTTGTCGATTAGTGTAATCGACTTAGAAAAATTTAAACATGTTTTTTTGAACTCAGCGACCCCAAAAACATATAAAACGGTGATAAAATAATTTTGTCCAGCTAGATTTGGACTTGGAACCATTGTGCAGGGGAACGACAAATATATATGCCAAGCTTCAGCATCCGAATTGCTTTGCGAAATTTAGTGTCTTTTTTATCTCGTAAATTCGCGAAAAACCCTTGCCGAAATTCAGTCTTTTGCTCAAAACTTTTGAACCATTGGACCAATTTCGCTGGATTGCGATGTCAACCTGACCAGGTAAATGCCTAATATAGGGTGTTTTTTTTACTGTTACCGAATTTTAAATTAAAATAAAGTAAGGAAAAATATTTTTAATATCAATGAAACTAACTTTATTGGATAGATCATTTTATGACATTAATGTTTAAAAATGATTTGGGAACATATCGCCACCTCGAATGGCTCGTACGTGGAGTAATCTGAACCTCCATTTTCACATAATTTGCATCCGAATTTTGAATTTCACCAATAACTCGTCGAATGTTGATTTCCAGGTGTTTCATTGTCACTAATTTATCGGAATAGACGAGTTACTTTACATATCACCAAAGAAAATAGTCCAATGGGCTTAAATCAAATGATCTTTTTAGCTAATTAACAGGATATTTGAATAAAGTTGAAGTTTGATAAACAGAATCATTTTTTGATAGTAAATTTCGACTATGTGCGAGCGTTGCTCTTATGTAAGTTTTTGCATGATAAAATGTCAAACCATACTTAACAAAAACCAACCATCAGCTGTTAAATCGGTTGTAAAATAAAGCAGGATTATCAACTCAAAGTTGTGAACCTCTATAAAAAACACCCTATATATATGGGGCTTTTCGTGTCAACTGACACAACTTTTGAAACCGATATCTTCCGATCGGGATGTAAGGTTAGTCCTATTGGACAGTAGTTCAGACACAATTTTTCAACGAGATCGGTCAAGAACTCTCTGAGTTAGAGGGGGTCGAAATTTGACATTTTGGCCAAAGAGGTTTTGATTCTCATCTATGTAACTTCTTACCTATTGTTTTTATCAAAATGTGTCCCGAAGAGTTTAGATAGCTATTTCTTCAGTCTTTCGAAAAAAAAAAATGTAAAAAAAATAAAAAAAAAATTTTGATTTTTTTTCTTAAAAATCCAAAACTTTTTTGACTTTTTCCTCAAAATGGGCCTTTTTTTTTTGATCCAAAAGAAAGCTAAGGTCCTTTAAGAGCTGTGGGGTCGCTTAGTGGGATGCGAATGGGATATGTATGAAAAAAATTTTTTTTAACTTTGGAACACAAAAAACGTTTCTACAATTTGCACTATTAGGCGTGGGATAGCTGACCTGTTTTATATTTCGATCCGCGATACCCTCTAATTTTTTTAAGGTTCGAGGGGCCATATGGCCCCTCATTGGGGTCAAAGTTAGGCGTAAGGAGGTAAAAATCCTCAAAAAGCCCCAAAATTCCCCTAGTAACGCCCCTGGAGGGGAGCAATGTGAGACCGACCTCCAATAATTTTCTGCCCCCAACATTTTTCTGGAACATACCTTACCCCTATTTCCACTCCCATACAAAACATTTTTAAAAAATTTGATCCTACCATTCTAACTTACCCTAAAGTGCCCCTAGTGGGCCAAATGTATGACCGACCTCCATTATTTTATTAATTCCAACATTTTTTGCAAACATACCTACAATGTATCTGTAAACCTTAAGGTGGTCCCCATACATTTCTTTTATTTTTTATAAATTTGTTTTATTAAACCAGCTCCTACCGCCCCTACCGTGCCTCCTAGAGAGGCAAAAATTACGACCAACCCCCATTATTTTTTAGTTACCAACATTTTGTCCGAACATCATAACACCCTATCTCCACTCCCTAAGGGGCTCCCATACATTATAAAAACATGTATTTTTAAAAACTAATAAAAAAAATAAAAAAAACTGTATGGGGACCCCCTTAAGAGTTGAAAATAAAGGGTAGGTATAATCTGAGAAAATGTTGGAGTTGAAAAAATATTGGGGGTCGGTCATACATTTTACTCCTCTAGGGGCACCCTATTGACAGTTAGAGCGGTAGGAGCAAATTTAATAAAAATGTCATTTTGTAAGGGAGCCCCTTTAGGAATTGGAAATAGAGGTTAGGTATATTCAAGAAAAATGTTGGGGGCAGAAAATTAATAGAGGTCGGTCTCACATTGCACCCCTCCATGGGCAGTTCTAGGGCAGTTTTGGGGCTTTTTGAGAATCTTTACCTCTTTACGCCCAACTTTGACCCCAATGAGAGGCCATAAAGCCCCTCCCCACCGCCCCCATTTTTTGGCTTGTGCTTTCTTTTTCGAACCTAAAAAAATTAGATGGTATCGCGGATCGAAATCGAAAACTGGTTAGCTTTCCCACGCCTAATAGTGCAAATTGAAGAACCGTTTTTTGTGTTCCAAAGTTAAAAAAAAAAAAATTTCATAGATATCCCACTCGCATCCCACTAAGCGTCCCCACAGCTCTTAAAGGAAATCACCTAAGCTTTCTTTTGGATCGAAAAAAAAAAAAGGGCACAATTTGAGGAAAAAGTCAAAAAAGTTTTTGATTTTTAAGAAAAAATATCAAAAATTCTTTTTTTATTTTTTTTATATTTTTTTTTCGAAAGACTGAAGAAATAGCTATCTAAACTGTTTTGGACACATTTTGCTAAAACCAATAGGTAAGAAGTTACATGGATGAGAATCAACACCTCTTTGGCCAAAATGTCAATTTTCGACCTCTAACTCAGAGAGTAGAGATGGGCGCGTGAGTGAATTTTGACTCACGCACGCTCACGCTCACGAAATAAAAATATTGCTCACGCACGATCACGCACGAAATAAATTTTTCTGCTCACGTTCACGCACGCTCACGTGAGTTACTAAAATTTTTCTCACGCTCACGAAATAGTCACGCTCACGAAGACTCACGAAATTCAAATTAACAAATTTTTGTTTTACTTTTTTCGAATTCGTGCAAAAAAAGTATTTAACTTCCTTAAAACAATAATAAAAATTTATTTAAACAACAATTTTGTAATAATTACCCTCTAAATTCAATAAAATTACGATTTTTTTACTTGTTTTTTGTTTTAAAGAGCACAAAACAATCACGCAAACTCACGAAGCAAAAATTACTCACGCACGCTCACGCACGAAATATTTTTTTTCACGTGCACTCACGATCACGTGAGTAAAAATAAATTTCACTCACGATCACGCGTGATTCACGCGTGAATCACGTGAATCACGAAAAATTCGTGTCACGCGCGCATCTCTATCAGAGAGTTCTTGACCGATCTCGTTGAAAAATTGTGTCTGAACTACTATCCAATAGGACTAACCTTGGTGCAAATTTCATTCCGATCGGAAGACATCGGTTTCAAAAGTTGTGTCAGTTGACACGAAAACCCCCATATTCCAAACTTCAGGAGGCTCCGTAAAGTCTTTCAAGAGTAAGCGTGTTTTCAACAGACAGACGGAGAGACGGACGGACATCGCTAGATCGTCTTAAAATTGATCGAGGATCATGCATATATATACTTTATGAGGTCCTAGACCAATATTTCGAGGTGTAACAAACGGAATGACAAAGTTTTATATACCCTCTATCACTACTTGAGGGTATAAAAACCATTTTGTAAAAAACCATTCTAAAATAACAAAACAAAATTGTAAAATTACAAAAAAAATAATATAAATGTCGATCAAAAATTGTTTATTAAAAGGGAAGGAAAACTGTCAAATATTGGTAAAATGGGATTACGAGACTTCGTCTAGGAATTTGACAACCTTTTTTTCTTTGTGTAGCATTCTTCGGTGAAAAAAAAATATTCTGGAAAAGGTATTTCTTGAAAATTCCATGTCTAAGGGTTGTAAAAAGAGTAAAAATTGTTCTTTTGGTACTTTTTATATATTCTAAAATAATGGCCATACAAAAATTAATTTTTTAATGTAGTTTCACTTCCCGGAAAATAGATCTAAATAGGCTGGGTTTTTGTCAATGTTTAATTCTAAGGAGCTTAAGGGGTTAAAAGTTTAGTTGTGGTACTTTTTTATTTCCTGAAATAATGTTCATTAAATCTTAAAATTTAAAATCTAGAATTCTTCGGTGGTAAAAACATTCGGAAACAAGTCAAAAATTTAAATTCGGCCTTGCCAAATGTTTTGGTACCCTCCACAACGTATAAAGGTAATTTACAAAAAACTCTACTTGATAATTTTTTTTCTAAAGGTTCCTTTAACCGATATCGCTGAAATGCAACATCAAACTACTAGAGACAGCAAGTAAATTTGTAAAATTTCAGTCAATTCCGTGTTATATTTAGTCCGTAATCGCCATTTCATCAGATAGACATCGCTAGAATGTCTATAAATCTATCACTGATCATTAATATACATTCCAATATATTGATGGTGTAAAATTAAACTTTTTTATTTGTTGCAAAATGTTTTTATCCGCTGGACGATCCACATGTAAAATTTCAATAATAATTTGTTCTACAGATATAAAAGCACCATTATTTTAGGAGAGTGAAAAAGTGCCACATTACAATTTTGTACCCCTTTTCATACTCCTAGAATCGGAAAGTCCATATAATTTTTTCGCTGTCTCGGAAATAATGGCTTAAGAAACTTGAATCTTGGAATATAGAATCATTCAGCTAGACAAATATTCTGACAAAAGTACCATTGGAAAGTAATTTTTTCTAAGATAATGAAAAGGGTACTTTGGTACTTATTGACATAATGATCATAAAAACTTGATATATGGAATAAAGATGATCCTACAGCGAAAAAAAAACATTTGGAAACAACGAAATTCTGATTCCATGTGTGTAATAAGGGGAAAATCATTTAATTTTGGTACTTTTTTGATCTCATAAAATAATAGTCCAAACAATTTAATATTTGAAATGTAGGATCCTTGGGAGTTCGGATTTTGTCGTTCTGAAAAAAAGATTTTTTGAAATTCCGGTGGCAAATTGGTACAACTTTATTATTACTAAACTATTTCTCTCAGAATTTTGAAATTTGACATGCAGGATCCTTTATTATAACTTAGGAGTTTTATGTATTTATATAAATTACATTTCGATTTAGAAGAATAAGCTCTCAGGCGCGGATCCAGTAATTAAAATATTCGGCGAACCACACGTTCTGATGTCCAAATTACTATATTTGTATTCAGTCTTTCACTATATTAACTGATGCAGTTCTAAAAACTTTTCTTAACTTAATTGTTTAGAGTTGATTTTCAGAGATCTGATATTAACAAATCTTCTTGAACTTTGCCGAATTAAAAGCTATTATTTTTAGACAATTTCTGAAAGGAGCCAGTTCTGTGTTGAAGAAAATGAACAAAATTTTAAAGTTAAACGTGTTGCAGATTAAAAGAAGTTATTGAAAAATCTTTTATTTTGTTCTGCAAAAATTATTATTAAAAATTTCATAAATTTTATCAATTCACATGTGTATTCTGAACAATGTTCACATATGAAAGAAGGTACATTAACCTAAGGATTTTTGTGTTGTTTTTGTGTACAGAGACATAATAAAACATTGTTTGACCGTCTAAGGACCTTCCGTTTAAGACATAAAAGTAGTAGTTGTTTTATTGTACACAGAAAGAGGAAGTACAGGAAGCACCAAATAAGAAATAGGGATTAAAATTTTTTTGAAATGAAATAAAATGAAGAATAAGAAATCACAACGAAAGATTGCGATAATTTTTAACGAAAAAAAAAATCTAAAAAGAATTTTTGCATTTTTATGAAATTAAATACATCAGCTTAAAAGGACATGGACACAATTGATAATAAGAAAGAGATAGAGAGACAGAAAAGAGAGACATATAAGGGAGATAAATAAAGACTGAATACAAAAGAACATTGTTACCGGATATCAAAGAAGCTTATTTTTTTTTTTAATTTGAAAAAAAGGAAATTTTAAACCAAGAAAAGAAATACAACACTAGAGGAAGTTATCTTAGGCTAATGTTTTTGGTATATAGACTTCCTTGTTAGTAGAATAGGATAAATTTAGACTGAAAATAATAGAAAGAAATTGTAACAATTTAGAGAGTAAGTAGTAAATATAAGAAGGTGTCAAAATTCTAGTTAAGCCAATGATATAATATTTGCTAAGATGACATATTTTCAATTTTATGCAATTTTTAATTTTCTATTACGACATTTTTTTTTTAAGCCGAGTATTAAGATCATTTTACGGTTCTTAAGATTTGATTACAATATTTTCTCAGGACAACAAACATAAAAAAGAAAATTCTTAAAAAGGAAATTCAAGTGAATTGTAGCGTGCCAGGAAATACAATATTTTCATTAAAATAAATGACACTGAACAATTGTCCTTTCCAGTGTTAAAGAAAATACACTTGAAAGAGAGAGACTTTCGCTGCTACTACTTTTTGTAGAACTATTTTAAGAAATTATTGAATTTTTAAGGACATTTTGTATTCTATTATAAAGTACTTGTCATATTTCCTATACCCTTCAGCACTTTGGTTAGGGATATATTAAGTTTGATCTGATGTTTGGAACAACCCGAAATATTGAAATGTGGGATCGTGACTAGCTAGTTTTTGGAAATTCGGAGTAAAGAAGGGCTGTGGTACTTTTTCTATATCATGATATATGACTTAAACTTGAGACTTGTAGGATCCTCTAACAGAAAAACATTCTGACAAACTTTTTTTTTAAATTCCAATTTTAATAGACTAGAATTAGTAAAAATGTTTACTTTGGTACCTTTTTTATCTTCTCAATTATTGGTTCTAGAAAGTATAAATTTTGAATGTAGAATTAGTATAAAAAACATTCTTACAAAAGTACCTCACTAAAAGAATCTAGCAAGGGAAACGATTTGCCTGAAACTTTAAATATATATAAAAGAGACGATTTTGAGGTTGGGGTGTCTCGTCATATCAGCCATATCAGCAGAGCCGCTTTAAGGTGTGGCGGAGCCCTTTGCACACAAGAATTTGGGGCTCCACTGGAAAGTAAAAAGTCGCATGACAAAAAAAACATTTTTTTGGTACAAATTAAACTCATGTTATTACCTGTTTTAAGACAAAGTAACTAAATAAAACATATTTTGAGTAGGGATACTCTAGCTCGAGGTAATTTTTCTTTACTAATTAAAACCATGATATTTGTATAGAATAATTTGGTTTTAATAAGACCTTTTCTATCTCAGAATCTGAGAATTTTTCTATACGAAAAATGTCTCAGCATCTGAGACTTTTTCTATAAGAAACATGTTTTAGAATCTACTTAGGACTTTTTCTATGCGAGAAACGTCTCAGAATCTGATACTTTTTCCATACAAAAAATATCTCGGAATCTGAGACTTTTTCTATATGAAAAGTGTCTCAGAGTCTGAAACTTTCTCTATACGAAAAATGTCTCAGAATCTGAGATTTTTTCTATGCGAAAAATGTCTCAGAATCTGAGACTTTTTCTTTACGAAAAATTTGTCGGAATTTGAGACTTTCCATACAAAAAATGCCTCAGAATCTGAGACTTTTTCTATACGAAAAATGTCTCAGAATCTGGAACATTTTCTGTATGAAAATTGTCACAGAATGTAAAATTTTTTCTATACGAATAATGTATCAGAATCTGAGACTTTGCATACGATAAGTGTCTCAAAATCTGAGACTTTTTATTTTGGCAAAACTTCTATGACCTTTAGACTTTGAAAATCTCAAAATCTGAAACCTTTTTTTAAAAAGGAAACATTTCTATGAATTTGAGACTTTTGATACAGGACAAATTTATTCCATAGAAAATGTCTCAGATATATGAGAAAAATCTGTTAGATTCTGAGAATTTTTCTGTAAGAAAATGTGAAATTTTCTTTAAAAACGAATTAATTGGCATTTCGGGCCCGCTTAGGTTAACGAAGCCGAATTTTTACAAAAAAAAAAAACTTACTTCTCAATATGGAAACAAAAAACAATTTTTTTTGCTATTTTTACCCAATTTTTGAACCTTGAATTTTTGAACCATAAATCCCAGATATGGCCGATAAGCCGAGACATCCCAACCTTAAAATCGTCTCTTTCATATACACAGAAAAAAATAAAAAAAATATTTAATTAAAAAATTCGTAGATTTAATTAAAAAATTAATTAAATCCGGACCAATCACTAAAATGCGCAAATAAATTAAAAATATTTGTATGTCGTTAATTAAAAATAAATGGATATTTATTTAATTAAAAACTTAATACTATAAATTAAAAAATTTAATTAAAATTTAAAAAAAAAAATAATTAAAATTTTAATTGTGTAAATTAAAAAAATTGTATAAATTAAAAATATTATATTAAAAAAAAAAAATAATTTGTAAAAACATTCTTTTTGAATAAAATAATTAAAAAAAAAATATTTCTTCAAACTTTACCAAATTTATTTATGCCGTAAAGACATAGTCAGTGAGATGATTTTATAAAGATGATTATAAATTTTTCATATACATACACATAAAACTATAAACAAAATGAGAATTCAAAAATCTATGTGAAAAATAAAAAAAAATTTCAACAAACTTTTTATACTTATGTATTTTTTTTTGTATGTAATACAGTGCAAGAGAAAAACACACACACGGAAAACAAAACAAAAAAAAAAAATAAGTAAAGCTAGAAATTTAATTAAACATTTAATTATATAAATTAAATACTTAATTAATATTAAATTTGAAAACAATTAAAATATTAATTAAAATAAAGTTAAAAATTTAATTAAACAATTTATTATATTAATTAAAAGTTTAATTAATATTAAATTAAAAAACAATTAAAATTTTTATTAAAATAAAATATACGATATTATTTTCTGTGTATATTTTAGTTTCAGGCAAATCGATAGTCATTTAAAAATAATTGACTTAATTTTTTTTTGAGTGTAATTTTTTTTTTGAGTATATTTTTTTTACATTTTTCTTATGTTAAAATATTTTTGAGTGACAAAAATACTACTTCCAATGTTTTTAAAGCTTGTTTAACGCATTTTTCAACACGTGAATTTAAGGTGAAACCAATTCTTAATAACTTTTGAACCACAGCACAGTGCCACATTTGGCCAATCTAGCACGACAAAAATCAAAAAAAAAAAGTTCCCCGATTTTGATCATATGTTTGTATGTATTATAGAACATTCCTAATAGCACGGAAATAATCATATAAGTTCGATAATTCTCTTCGTTACTAACAGGTGGGTGCATAAAGTTGCATCTTGTAAAATCCTGTAACTAGTGTACAATATTTCGCATAAATTAAGTCAAGTTTAAACTGTTGTAGCTTTTGAACAAAAAGAGATATTTATCCACTCTTTTTTGGTAATTTTAAATGATATTTAAGTGCTTTAAGTCATATCTTTTCTTTTTTTTAAGCAATTTTTTCTATTTTTTATTAAATTTTTAACAAAATACAAATTTTTGAAAAGAAAATTATATATTTATTTTTTTTGTTGGAATAGAACTTTTGTGTTTGGTCCGTATTGGTCGCCGGACTTTTTCAGATATATTGACCAATATCCATAGTACTTATTTCAACGGCTAACTTTTGCGACCGTCTGCGACGCCGACTACAGTGCGGCGATATGTAAACCTTGTTTTTACATATTTTTTAAACATATTTTAAAAAAGTGGGCGTGGCCGTTGTCTGACCGCCCCCTTTTTTTGTGATATTATTTCTACAGTCATTGAGAGTATATTTGCCAAATTTAAAGAAATTATAACCAAAATTACAAATTTTAAAAAAAGTGGGCGTGGCCCTTAACCGTCCTCCCACATTTTTTATAATGTTATTTTCGAAGTCAAAACGAACATTTATACCGAATTTCAAGTCAATATAATTAAAATTGGATTTTTGTTGTCCTAGATTGGCCAAATGTGGCACTGTGCACAGGACCAATTTTGCGGAAATTCAACACCAACCAGACCAGGGGAACGATAAATATATATGCAAAGCCTTCAGCTGCTTCAGGATTGTCTTTCGAAAGTTAGCTTGTTTTTTTTACTCGTTAATTAGCGAAAAACCCATTCCGAATTTCACTCTTTTGCTTATAGCTTCTGAACCACTGGACCGATTTCGCTCTACTACAATACCAACCTGCCTAGGTAAATGATAAAAATATATGTCAAACCTCAGGTTCCCAAGAATTTTATTTCTAAAATTCTTGGGAATTTTAGCTAGATCGATTTATACCAATATTTCGAAGTGTTACAAACGGAATGACAAACTTATTTATACCCTCTATCTCTAGAGTGGAGGATATAAAAACGTGGCGGTTCCAGAGGTTTTTATACCCTCCAACCACAGTATGGGGGTATACTCACTTAGTCATTCCGTTTGTATCGGTCGGGGACCCATAAAGTATATATGGGGCATTCCATGTCAAATCGGACACTTTGAAATTTTTTTTTTAGATTTTCCCAATTTGTTAACAATTTTTAGTACCCTTCGAAAACTCCTTCGCGGTAAATTTTCAGATTTTTTTGATGACCCGTTCGAAAGATATCGAATTTTTAAAAATTGGTAGTTTGATCCTTTACTCAAACTTCTTTTACTCATAACTTCTTCAATAATGGTCCAAATTTCACATTTTTTTTTCAATTTTTTTTTTTGCGTACTTTTTAAAAAAACATGGGGAACATGAAAAGGCCTCGAATCAGAATAAACTCTTTTTCATTGCACAATTAAAATGTCGAATAAATAACTAATTTTTATTATTTAATAAAAATTAAAACACACTTTAAAAAAAAATCTAAAAAAATTCTTAAAAGCGCTCTAGTATGCGATTTTTAAGTTTTAAAATTTAAATCTCATTTTTAAAAATGTTTGTACTCTTCGATTTTTTTTAAATTTCTTTGTGGTAAACTTCTATCGATTCTACAAATTTTTTGCCGAGGAGGATGTGGGATAACGATTATTACTATTTTTTTAAATTTTTTGAAAATATTTTATTGTAATTTTTCAATCTTAAAATCATTTCTACTGCTCCAATGGTGCGTCATAGAGCACCCCCATTAATTTTTACGTCTTAACATTTCTTTGGAACAAACTAATACCCTATCTCAAATTTCTAAGGGGGCTCCCACACAAAACGACATTTATTAAAATTTGCTCCAACCGCTCTAACTGCCCTAATAGTGCCCTTAGAGCAACAAAATGTATGACCGACCCACAATATTTTTTTAGTCCAAACATTTTCTCTGAACACACCTACCCTCTATCTTTAACTGTTAAGGCGGTCCCCATACAATTTTTTTTAATTTTTTGTAAATATTGTGGGTCAAAAAGTAGTTTTCGAGTGCTTCGAGAACTTACAAAGCTTAGGGAGTATGAACAAGGTGAAACTAGTACCGGTACCTGGTCACATAGGTATTCAAGGGAACGTGGGAGCGGCCGAGCTTACGAAATGAGGTGCTGACGATATTGGAATTTCTGTACATATCGATCCACCAATTCAGCACATTAAATCAATATGTTGCTAGTGGATAAAGCTAACAACAAGCACGATCAGTATAAGATTTTACAATCTGAAGAAAACTATCTATTTAAGCTGTGTTTATATCATACCACTGAGTATTAAGACTTGTCAAAAAATCTTGTGTAATATGATTTTGTTGACAGTCCACTTCAGACTTTTGATTTTATAAAATATTTCAAAAAATGGCTGTGTGTTATTAGATTTGCATACAAACAGCTGTTTTTAAAAATGTCTGCTTGATTTTGTGGCAGTATTAATTCGGTAATATTTTACTTTCTTTAAATCCAAAGACTCGGTGGGATGGTATAAACACACCTTTACTCTCACTTACCAGATGGAACTGCCGTATACTAACTGAAGTGATAGGTTATCATAGAAAGTAATGGGATTTATTTAAGATGCCAACTGTTGGAGGTGCGATGAACCTAACACTGAGGAAACGGTCGAACATATTCTTTACCACCGTCCTGCTCTTGCCAGAACCCGCTTGCACACATTGGGCAGACATGTTTTCGGGAGCTTGGAAATGGTTTGGATTGTCGACTTAAGGCAAATAGTACAATTCGCTTTGAGGACAAACGCGTTCTATCAGCGTCGCTGAGAAATTATTGTGGTTTTACTATGGACCATCTGGTCTATATGAGGAGTCTTTGACACCTCCACCTGTAAGCTAATATAACCTTATAAAAAATTTTCGACCAATTTTCACTTAAATCGGTTGTATTGACCGTATATAAACCTCTTTCACTAAAATTCGCTTGTATTTTCTAGACTTATTAAAGATATTACCGAATATACATCCAGTCGTTTTATGTTTGTCGCATTTTTCGTTTAGCATTGGTGCAAAGTATTAACTGGTCGGTCTTGACCGACTTTAATTATCTTACTTGCTTTATTTTTGTCAGTTAGTCAGGAAGTTATTGTTTATTTATTTTTATTTCCATATTTTTGCACTGGATTTTTCTTCTATATTCAATATTCAATATTTAATATTTGAAATGGTTTCTGTTTATATAAGAAGAAATGTCCTTTAAATGTTATTCTATCATAAAGTATTCAATTTCTTCTTGCTTCTTGTTCCAGTTTATTGCCGTTTAAGTACTTGTAACACAAATTTTAATGTTCCTTCCTTTTTACTTTGGTACATGTCCTCAACATATTTCCATAAATATCTTAAAGAAATTTGATACTAATGTTATTTTTTATGATCTCACTATCTCTTTTTGCTGCATATGTACTGTGATCATTTTTCAAAGAAATATTAAAAAATAATAAATATATTTGTTGATATACAATATTTTATACTGCGTCACATAAATTTAAATTTTCTTTTTTAGTCCCACTCAAAAACCTCTCATAAAAATCATGTTTTCAGACGCCCCTCTTGTTATTTCATTCACAATGATTTATGTTGTTTATTAAGAAAACTCCTTTGGAAAATAAGCAAACTCTTTACAATAAACCAAGTTCAAATTCAATTCCCTAAACAAAATATGACATGTTGTCCAAGAAAATGTGAAAATTTTGACACTCTGCTTAAGTAGACATCCTTTCCTTTGGATTACGAGTACTCAAAAAGATAAATTACTACATATGCTTTGGGTGACCAGTGGGTTGTTTAAAGGATTTCTTGGTACACTTAGATTAATGAGTTTTAATTTTATTGAAGCGTTATATTTTAATGTTTTCTAAACAAGTAATTAAGGCATTAAAAATACATTTTTTAAAAGTGTTTTGGAAAAAATATATAATTGGCGCCAATATGGTGGATTGTACATTGTCATATTGATTTTGAGTTTTATAAACACATGTTTTAATTAACTTCATTGAAAGAAATTCTTTCGAATGAAAGCGGTCTGGTAAATGTGCCATTAATATAAAGTACCTGAATGCCAAAATAAGTTTTTTTTTTTTTTTTTTATTGAAACAAAAAGTGGTACTACAATGTTTTGTTTCTTAAGACTACAACTAGCTCAATAATTAGAACTATCTAGTAGTTTTCTTCCAGTTGGTTATTTTAGTTTGAGGTTGTGTATGTTAAAGAGTAATCTACAAAGTATCATTGCCAAGTAGATCAATAGGTTTTGTACGAAATAATCTTCTTTCATTACAAGGATCGTAAAAAAGTCGACTTGCTTCTTGATTTGAATGGCGTTGAAGTTTTTAATGATGACTTATAGCATGCTTTTTAATAGTTGATTCCACACTGTCTATTCCCAGATCGGGGTGGAGGTCAGTGTTTCTGATGTACCATGGTGCATTTACCATATTGTGCAAAACTTTGTTTTGAAAGCGTTGAATGATTATTTTGTTTGAGTTATGGGCGCATCCCCATAACTGTATTCCATAAGACCATATGGGAACTAGAATTTGTTTGTAGATCATAAGCTTGTTATGAAGAGATAAAGACGATTTGTAACTGAGAAGCCAGTATAACTCTCTATACCGTAGTTCGAGCTCGTTTTTCTTTTTTTTTTTGATGTGTTCGTTCCACTTTAATTTGGCGTCTAAATTCATTCCAAGGTATTTTGCAGTATTTGAGTGTGGAATTTCATTATTTAAAGTAAACAATGGGTGGTAGGTAATTTTCTTATTTGTAAAATCTACATGAACTGGTTTGTTGTTATTTAGTTTAATTCTCCACTTTGTTGCCCATGAAGTTATTTCATTTAATGCACATTGTACTTTTTCGGTGGACTCTTCAATCGTTTTTCCAGTTGAAAGAATGGTTGTATCATCAGCAATTGTGGCGATTAAGCAATTTGGAGTGTTAATCGCCACATTTGCTGATGATACAGCCATTCTTTCAACTGGAAAAACGATTGAAGAGTCCACCGAAAAAGTACAATGTGCATTAAATGAAATAACTTCATGGGTAACCAAAATAAGTAACAAGTAGAAAAGTTAAATTCGACTTTGCTGAGTCCATGAACACCCTTCTCTGTGTCCTTTTGAAGCGATAGTAAATTTTCTAACATGAAAAAAATTTAACAATTTTGAATAAAAATATTTTATTTTAAGTTAAATCTTTTTTTTAGTAATTTTTGTAAAAAAAAGTGCAAATTTTATTTTGAGTGTAAAATTTTAGATTTTAATATTTTTTTTAGTGTAAAAATATTTTTAAGTAACAAAAATACTTTGCAAAATATTTTTTGTGGCTTACCAATGATTTTAAGGATTTTTTTAAAGCTTGGTTTTTTCAAACGTGAGTTTAAGTTGAAACCGATCTGAAATTCAAGGTTTTACTCATAAATTTTGAACCACTTGACCGATTTTGCTGAAGTTTATATAGGAAAGAGGAGAGCAAAATAAGAGTTACCTGTTTTTTTAAGCTGCCCAATCTCACATTAAGTGGTTCAAAGGGGTGGGGAAAAAAATGTTTTTTTCTTTTTTTTAATGTTTTTCCCCATTTCTTAAGAATAAATATTATGAACATTTTATATAGGACGGAAGATTTTTTGACAGCCTATACAATGACTTATCGGTCTTGTCCAAATTCTGCTTCGTTAAGTTAGTTATTGTCAAATATTTATAACGTTAAGGTAGTTTATATGGAGATGTATAAAGGTACGAACATATATAATATTCTCTATTAAATACAACTGGCCCGTATTTTTGCGTTTAGCGAAATTCCTGTTAGTTCGGCTTTTATTCGAATTTTCCCGAAAGTCAATATTTGTTTATAAGGTGGCAACCCTTTTTTAAATTTGAGATTGCCAGCTAAAAATACAGGTAACTCTTATTTTTTCCCCACATCAAAATATTCAAATTTCAGGACAATCGGTGGGTGCCCTCTGAAAGACCTCCCTTGTTAGTGAAGTTAAAGACTTCACAAGTTTTAAAGGATACAATTAGTAAAATATTTCTGAAATATTTGTACTTGTCCTTGATGACAGTGGTGATGGCAAATCAAAGAGGTGGATCTCCCCTAATTTTTTCATTTTTTATTTTTGCCATATCAGGATAAAAGGATAAGAATAAAGTCATTTGAAAATGTTATCAAGATATTTTGTTGAAAATTTTGAATGATATTAAAGGATACATTTTTAAAAGGACGTAACTTAATTCCTTTTTCTGATATGTAAAAATATTAAAATAGGAAAATTAGGGGAGATCCTCCTCTTTGTTTTGCTATTACTAGAGGCATGCTAGGACAAGTACAAATATTACAAAAATATTTTACAAAATTTAGTCCTTTAAAATTTTGAAGTCCTTTATAAGGAAACAGGATCACGAAAAGAAAAACTGTAAAGGCAGTTTAACTACATTTAGTCTCTAGTTCCAAACGTTTATTATCCAGTTCGTGTTCAACGACTTTTTTTCATTTTTCTCGAACGGTGTTATCTGTAAAATATAGATTACAAAGTAAAAAAACAGATAAAATTTTGTTTTTTGGTCACAATAAAACACAAAGTAAATTATTAAAATCTGTATGTTGACAGATAACTTTGTCAAATATCTGTCGAATTGAGATTACAGTAATCTTACAGAGCATTTAACAGAGTAATTATTTTGAGTGTGGGGTCTTTTTGTTTTAGGAAATATTTTTAAAATAAAACGTTTTTTTTACAGAAATAATGCAAAAAATATTTTTTCTTTTTGAATATTTAAAAAAACACATTTTCGATTTTTTTTTTTAATTCTGGTGAAAAATAACAATTTTTTGTACCACATATTCAAAATTCAGAGTGGGGCCTCTCAATGGGATCAAAAAATATTCTGTTTTAAGTGCGAGGTATTCATATTTTTCCATTACAAAATTTAAATTTCTAATATTTTGAATGTTTTTCAAAATTTTTAAAGTATAATTTTCTTTGAAAATTTATATTTCTATATTGAAGAAATATAAAATTTGAATTTTCTAAGGTAAAATATACGAACCTCGTACTAAAACCAGAATAGTTTTTGATCCCATTGGGATCCCACTATGAATTTTGGATATTTTATACAATTATTATAATATGGTTATTTAAGCCAAATTCAAAGGGGGCGTTTGTGTGGGGGCTAGGTCTTAACATGAACCGATTTTTTCCAATTTCAATATGCTTCGTCCTAGGGCCAAAAGGAGCTTAAGTTACAAGTCAATTGATTGCAAATTGCGACCTGTATCGTCAGCGACGTATCCAGGATTTTTCAAAATTTTTTTTGACATCGCCTATTTATATTTGTTTTTAACTAGCATTCTCCCCCTCCCCCTCCCCCCCCAAACTAGCACACCCCCTCACGATTTTATCTTTATTATTATAACAAAATGTCTTGGAAAACAGATTTTTTTATAAAAATTCTAGAAATCTCAAAATCTTTGTACAGGAAAAAATTTTGAATCTATGTACAAATTTTCATTTGAAAAACTAAATTTTTGATGAAAATAATAAATTTAGTAGTTTGAAAATGTTTTATAGAAATTTATTTTCATGATCCTGATACATATGAGGCATTCCACACAAATGTTCAGCAAAAAAAAGTTGTGTCGTGTCAATATGAAATCATTTGCAAAGTATTCGCTCTAAGGGTACTATTAAATAACAAAAATAAAATTTAAGTTTTTTCAAAAAGTGGGCCTTGTAGGCGTGGTCAAAAATTGAAAATATGTAACTTTTTTGCCTGAGCATCTTAATTTCAATATTTCTGCAAATTAAATGAAACACAGTAAAGTCTTAAAGACAAACGTTTTTTATAGATTTTTGTATGGGCTATCGATTAGAAAAATAAGAATTGGAAAATTTTCAAAAACACGCCGCAATTTTACTTTTTTTTAATTTTTTAAAAAAAAGTTAAAGTGCTTTTCTATCTGTTCTGAAATTTTCAGAGATGTGTTTTGCCTTGTTTTCGAGAAATCAAATGTCAAAGATTGCAATACGCTAATTTTATTATATTTAAAAAATATTTTAAGAGGCGATGGGAGCGTGAGTGAGTTTTTAACAACGATTACGCACGCTCATGAAAGAAAAAATTTAGTTACGCATGATATTTTATTTTGCTCACGCTCATTCACGCACACATGAGTAGAAAAAAATAAGTCGCGGTCACGATGTTCGCGCGAGCGTGAGTAAAATAAAATATCGTGCTTGAATAATTTTTTTCTTTCATGAGCGTGCGTGATCGTAAATAAAAACTCACCCACGCTCCCATCGCCTCTTAAAATATTTTTTAAGTATTGATATTACTCATACGCACACGTTTTATACAACATTATTGATTAAAATTAGCGTATTGCAATCTTTGTCAGTTGATTTCTTGAAAACAAGGCAAAACACATCTCTGAAAATTTCAGAACTGATAGAAAAGCACTTTAACTTTTTTTTAAAAAATAAAAAAAAAAGTTAAATTGCGGCGTGTTTTTTGATAAACAAAGTTTAAGTTTAAATTTAAAAAATTCAGAACTTCTTCTGAAAATTTTCCAATTTTTATTTTTTTAATCGATAGCCCATACAAAAATCTATAAAAAACGTTTGTCCTTAAGACTTTACTGTGTTTCATTTAATTTGCATAAATATTGAAATAAAGATGCTCAGACAAAAAAGTTAGATATTTTCAATATTTGACCACGCCTACAAGGTCCACTTTTTGAAAAAACGTAAATTTTATTTTTGATATTTAATAGTACCCAAAGAGCGAATACTTTGCAAATGATATCCCATTGAAACCACTATGGAACAGTTGGTGTGGAATGCCTCATATGTATGTAATTTTTATAAGACAAAACCAATTTTATGTGTCTTTAAACATATTTCGATAGAAATGACCTTTTTTATTTATTTATTTTTTTTTTAATTTTTTATTAACCAAGTGTGTTTTAATTTTTATTAAATAATAAAAATTAGTTATTTATTCGACCTTTTAATTGTGCAATGAAAAAGAGTTTATTCTGATTCGAGGCCTTTTCATGTTCCCCATTATGAATTAACATAACAAGTACTTATGATAGCTCTACTTTCTTTATTAGGATATTCTCCCATTAAATACTCATAGAGTTTCTTGTTTTCAAAAATTTTGGCAATTTTCAGGAATGAATTGACGATCGTATTAACTTTTGAAATTTTTTAAATCGAAAACGGGGGGCACGCGCAACCTGTGTCCACCCCCTGTATACGTCCATGTGTATCGTGCTTAAACCGATAGATGAACAGACGGACGGACTGGCGGACGGGCAGACGGACGGACATCTCTAAATGGACTCCAAAAGTTATTCTGGGTTGATCGGTATACTTGAAGGTAGGACTAGGACCAATATTTCGGGTAGTTACAAACATCAGCACAAACTCATTATACCCTGTACCACAAAGTGGTGTATGTTATAATAATAGAATGTCCCTTTTTCTGGCAGCAACATCATGGATTTTAAAAAACTAAATTTTGTATTGAATTTTGGAATGTTCTGTTAAGGATGTTAAAATTTCAAAGACGTGTTTTTTCGTACTGTCGAGCAATAAATATTCCAATTTGGTTGAAAAGCTAAATATCTATAAATTTAACATTTCCTTTTTTACTTTTCATCGATTTTTTTTTGTTTAAATACTAATTTTCTAAGCTTTTGTTTATTTTTCCTGAAAATTTTAAAAGTTTTCCTGAAAAAGAAGTTTTTTTTGTTTGATAAATAAAAAGAGTTTAGTAAGTTTTTGTTTTTTTTCAAATATTTTTTGTTATATTTTTGTTAAATAAATAATATTTTTATAAAAAATAATAACATTGTTTTTATAAGGGGTTTGTTTTGTTTAATAACTAGTTTAGTGTCTTCCATATTAAAAAATAAACTTATAAAATACTTAAAATTATAAAAAAAAATAAAAAAGTTTTAAATCATTGTCTTCCATTAAAAAATAAAAATAATATTAAAAACTTAAAAATTAATAATACTCAAGGCACTGCTTCATTGAGTAAAAGCACAATATTTACACATTATTATCTTTGTACAAGTTTTTTTCGAGAGACTAGTTCTTTCATATATGAGGAGGAACCAGAGAAATTAGTGCTCGTGGTATGTGGAGGACTAAACAAAGAGTCGATCGATAACACAAAATTACGAGTCACTGGGTTTTCGTTTATTTTTTGTTGGTTGTTGATGAAGGCGGGTATTTTTCAGTGAGGAAGAGTGGTGAAGTTGAAAACCTCTTATTGGTCTTGCCAAGATGATATATAATCCAATAATTCTTCATCATCATGTTGTTCGGAGAAATCAAATTTAAATTCTTGTTGTTCAGGTTCTTCCATTTTTAAAGTTTGTACAAATGTGTTGGCACCATTAACGGAGATATCAGAATCAGAATAAGAGGAGGTAGGTGAATGAGTCATTTGATACGATTGATTATCCACAGGACTGCCAATCGATGAATAACCATAATTGCTGCCATCATTACTAGATTCATCAAATTGTTGATATGAGGAGGAGGAGGCTGAAGGACCATCAGGATTGCTGGCATCTAATAAATCTTGTAAGCCACGAATATATTCTACAGCAATGCGTAAAGTATCAACTTTGGATAATTTCTTGCTAGCACCACGACCACCACTGGACAAGTTATTGATGACAGTTTGTGGAATATGTTGGCGTAGATTGGAGAAACCATTGTTGACTTGTTTAACACGATTACGCTCACGAGCATTACGACGAGCTACGGAAGGTAATTGTTCACCATAGGGCATATTGGTATAGATGAACTTCTTTTTAGCCATCATGGGTCCTGGTGCCGAATGTTGTTGCTGCTGAATATTTTGTAAATTGCTAGTTTGCAATACTTTTGGTTGAACTGCTGGTGCAATGGGTTGCAATTTATTGGCAAATTGTGCCTGTAAAGGCATTTGCTGCTGCTGTTGTTGCTGCAACATCATCATGTTGCCGTTGATAATTTCAAAATGATGTTGTTGTTGATAGTTGTTTTGTGACATACAAACACTAGCCATTTTTTGTGAGTATTTTTTTTTTTTATGTTGTTTTTACGTATTAATAATCCACAATTTTGAAAATGATTTTATTTTTTTATAAATCCACTTTTTTTTAGTCTTTTGTGTGTTCACGTCTTTTCTTAGCGATCTCTAAAATACAACTGAACTCTTTTTTCTTTAAACTACAAGTTTTAATATTAAGAAAATCTTGTTTTTTACTAAAAGTTGTTGTGAGTTTTGTGAGAGAGAGTGTTTAGTGTAGTGTGTTTGAATATATGTTTACTGTTTGGAATCGTATTCCGCAATGATACCCTTCGTCCTGTTGCTTTACCTTATGTACTCACTGTGAGAAGTAGTGCTGTGTAGTTAGTTTAGCTACCTGCTTCTTTACTACTTCTACTTCTTTACAATTTTAGGGTTCTTTCAACAATACAAGTGATCTATCGGTGTGTGCGTGAGTTCCTAGTTAGAGGTATGTGTAAATGAGAGTCTTGTTTTAATAGAATGTTATAGTTTTAGGTGGAGGATTATTAATAGTAGCATGAACTGTGTGTGTGTAAAGGTATTTGGGTCTAAGGAACAGGTCTAACATTTGGGTTTTTTATGTTAGATTTAACATTGTTGTAAATGTTTAGTACGGATTGTTGTGTACTATTATAGACTGTTAACCTTAGAAGGCGCCTTAATATATTAAGCGCCGTCTATGTGGGAAACTTAAGAAAGCAGAAGGGAATTTAAAAAGCTCTTATAGCTTAAGATGTGGAATCCGAACTGTTTCGCAGAGCTTCGAAGAATGAAATCTTTTCGAATGAATTCTCAAAAAAAATTCATTCAATTTTCATAGACAGTGAATGCATTCGATTTCATAAATCAACATTGAATGCAGTCCTTGGAATTCATTCGATCGAATAAACAAAAATGAATGCATTCGATTTCTTGTTCATTCGATTTAGAAAAATCGAATGTATTCGATTTTTTATCATTCCACTGCGAATGCAATCGATTTTTAAAATAGATAGACCAAAACCGAGCCAAATTTTGGTCCATAGTATCGCCGACTCTCTTTACATACGATGACCCTAATAGGCTCTGTTTTGAATAGTGTTCCCGAAAATTTTAAAATTGAACATATATGTTAGCGATACTATGGACAAAAAAATGGCTCCGTTTTGATCTATCTTGGTTAGTATTTTTCAGTTTCTTATGCAATGAATGAATAAGCTATTCGATTTTTCAAATTGAATGAAAAGAAAATCTATTGCATTCGCAAGTGAATGCATTCGATTTTTAAAAGTCGAATGAAAAAAAATCGAATGCATTCGATTTTTGAAAGTCGAATGAAAAATAAATCGAATGTATTCGATATTTATAAATCGAATGAGTCTAAAGTGAATTCATTCAATTCGCTAAAATGTGATTGGGGAATGCAATCACAAAACTTTCATTCAGATAGTCAAATCGAATTAAGGAATGAATTCCTTCGAAGCTCTGCTGTTTCGAAACTATGTATCTATGACGAAATGGCGACCTGGCATTAGTATAGATTCCGGGTCAAGGCGGTCATACGGGGAATGAACTCGCTGATTGTCTGGAAAATCGTGGTGCCCTTATGGCATCGTGACATGCTAGGGAGTTACTAAATATATGGAGTGAAATTAAGTTCAGAGAGCGCTGGAACTTTTGCTACTAAATTCGGCTGTGACAAAGGAGTTTTGTAGTTGTTTTAAACAATAGTCAGTTGTATAAACATAATTCAGTTGTGACTAGCGACATTCAATTGGACAACCTTTACGCAAAAGTTTTTGTTGGATTAACTGAATTTTTTTTTTCGTGTCTTTGGACCAACCGGAACTCAGAATTCTTACGTACTACCTAACTGCATATCGTAACCTACACTCAAAATAAATTCTCTGTCCAATCAGCAGAAAAATCTGCTGAACATACACCCATTTTGAGCCATATGAGAAATCTGCTGATTTTAGCAGACACGGTTTGCTAAATATCTGTCATAAGAGGTGAATAAATATAACAAATAAAAAAAAAAAAAAAAACATACGCCGCCAGCCAGAATCGAACTCGCCACCTTCCGATTTGAAAGTACACTTCTTAACCACTAGGCTACGGATGCTTATACTTTTATCTGGCGTTTTAGTTATTAAACATGTGTGTTGTTCGACAGCAGAGAAATCTGATTTTAGCAGAAATATCTGCTGATTTTAGCAGAAAAATCTGCTGATTTTAGCAGAACAATCTGCTGATTTCAGCAGAACAATCTGCTGATTTCAGCATAGAAATCTGCTGATTTCAGCAGAGCAATCTGCTGACAATCTGTTCTGCTTTTTTTTTTATATAAAAAAATTTCTTGAAAAAATAATGAAATTCAGCAAACCAAATCAGTATAAACATAGTAAAATGTCTGTTATTTTCTTAAACTGAATGACAGAGATTTTAGTAAAAATATCCTTCTCAGCAGAACAATCTGCTAAAAGATTGCTAATTCAAATTGAAAGTCGTTTTACAGATTTTTTGACAGAGTTTTTCTTTTGAGTGTACGTTACAAACTTAAGAAGAAAAATCTCTCTGACGCAAACGCGGTAGACTCTGCCAGATAAAGGAGCATACATATACTTTGTACATTAGAATATAAAAAGATATATTCTAATCCTTAAAAACGAAAATCCCCTTTTCATACCTGGTAGGGTCCTATATTGTTCTTTTGTATCTATATGGATTTACAGCAATCCCCATAAAAATCGCTCCTCTTGGTAGCGATATTAGCTCACTTGTGCGCTTCTGATTAACATAAGGCCAAATTTAACGTTAGTCTCACCAGTCCATCCATGCGCCCATCTCTGATTAGTTTCCGTGGCGGAACAAAGCCGTAAGTATATATATTGTTTTCAAGTTTCTTGAGGCATAACAACTTATAAAACTCCGTTAGAGCGTGTAAGGTAGTTCCCAGTCATGCAAGCTCATCAGATTTGCCATTACCTATAATGTCTTCGTGCCCATAGATCCGTTTGAGTCATACTACAAACTACGTGGCCAACTCAATTAAAGACGTGCGGTAGTTAAGGCCAGATTTTGTTTTCATAAGCATTGACTCAAGGGACTTGACCGCGGCTTGACGTCGGAATAGATGTAGACTGCGGCTGTAGATAAGACATGGCATCTCAACCAGTCAGCCATCTTAACCCCGTTAATTGCAATGATCTGGCAATCTTCCAACCAGACGCAACCCAAGCTTTTTCGAATAGACTTTATAAAAACCAGAATATAAAGGGCACACTTTTATACCCTCCACTCTAGTGATAGAGGGTATATATAAGTTTGTCATTCCATTTGTAACTCATCGAAATATCGGTCTGGGACCCCATAAAGTATATATATTCATGATCCCCGATATATTTTAAGACATTCTAGCGATGTCCGTCTGTTCGTCTGTCTGTCTGTGGAAATGGTGATCACGGCCAAAATATTAAACGGAGATGACTGAAACTTAACATATTTAATGGAAGTTCTCCCGAGAAGTTTGGTATTGCATTTGAGCGATATCGGTTCAGCGGTTTAAAAGTTATGAACGAAAATGTAAGTAAGTACATTCAACATAACCTAAAAACACAAAATGCTTTAATTCTGCTGCTGGTTGACATATGTGAACATAATTGAACACCAAATGGTATTTAAACAATTACGAACATATTTTTTGATAAAAAAAGGAAAAATCGCGAATTTTTTTTACCAAATTTTTTAAAAAAAAAAAAATTTTTTTCAAAAGTAATTTCCTTTTAAATAAAGTTTTTTGCAATAATCTTTTTGAAATTGTGGAGGGTATCACTGCATTCGGCAAGGCCGAATTTAAATTTTTACTTGTTTTTTTTTTTTAATTCTAACATGTTGCAACGGCTATATACAATTGATTTGTTTATTTGACTTAAAACTTTAAAAAAATTATAAACATTTTCAGAAAAACCATATATTATTATTCGATTAATCGGCATATATTATTCGATTAATCCTTTAATCGAAATTAGCAGTTTTAAATTAATAGAATAATTATTCGTCTAAAATTGTTCGATTAATCGAACAATAATTAATCGACTGAACACCCTAGGGTGAAGTTATTACCAAAATTATTTATTTTTTCTTCATTTAAGGGGGTACAGCGTAATTCGATTCGATAGAAAAAATGCTATCGAACACAAATTTTTTTTCGAAAATAATTTAAGAAAAAAATTAAGTTTGCTGATAATATTTGGACCCGGCAGATGGCGCTAGGATGAAATTTTCAATGTATGCAAAAAATACAAATATTTTAGCGGCCCAAATTCAAATTTAGAGGTGCAAATGATAGGGGAATAAGTGGCCATTTTTATGTTTTTTTCGTTTAACTCCTTTATAATGCAAAGCAACCTAGTCATATTGCATATCTATTGAAAAGTCTTTGAAAAACCTCATAGTCTGATTCAGAAATTGATACTTTGCGGGTTCATCTAGTCCTTATTAAATTTTAATCGACACTCATTTTTGCTCCTGTTAGTTCGGGAGTTATTGGAATCTACCTACAGATTTTTTTGAAATCATATCAGGAATTAAAACTCCTCCTATGAGCTTTTTCAAAGCTAACAATTTAACTTTTTACTTGTCTTCCTAAACTTTTTCTAAATTCTTTTTCAGGAACTAAAAAAAATTTTGACTATTAGCAAAAATAATGCAGTTGGTGGACGTCATTTTTGGTGGGTAGTTTCATAAATATTCCTACTAATTACGGAATATTTCAAATCATTCGGAGCCATTTATACAGCCAACCTATTAATGTTTATAAATCGACTGTTGCCAAATCAAAGTTGTTGTTTTGAAGTTTCCAAGTGTTTACGGGTATTTGCAATTCTTAGCTTTTAATGTTTTTTGAAGCCTTTAAATCTAAAATTTTCTTATTGCAAATTAACCCTGAATGTTAACATTGCACCTAACATAATCCTGTTAACAGCAATTCCATCAGCAAAATTCCTATTAAACCTCCATAAAGTCGCGTGCCATATTAAAAACCTTGACAACAGTTTACCCTTATGGTCTGCACACCAAAATATACCACTCACATTACCTGTCCTTTAAGTCATAAAAGAAAAAAATATGTACCTTAACAGGGTCACCTAGATTTACTATGCATGCACAAAATTTTAAATTTACAGCCCTGAGGATTAAGTCAAGATCAGGTATTAAAATGCTAACAGAGTTACTAGTCATAAATGGTCATAAAACACCTAGTGATAAAATTCATTAGAAGAAAACTACAAACTTTACAACCTCTTTGAGTAAGGGAACATTTTTAACATGAAAATTATAAAAATTTTATATTTTGGGTTTTTCCATTCAACTTGTTCGTTTTTAAGGATTTTTACCTAACATAACATTGGTAAAAATGGTTGGTTATAAACCAAAGAATGTAAAATTAGATTTTAAAATTTCTCTACTTTAAATCAAGAATATTTTTGTTTCTTAAACTACGTCCTACTATTTTTTGCTTTTGTTTTCAAATATTTTTTACTTTCATTACGATTCATTCTACTATTGTTGTTCTTGCATTAGTAAGATGAATAGAAATATCCTTGATGTTTATGCCTGTGTGTTAGTGTTTGTGTGTCAATGTTTATAGTGGTGGTAGTATTTAATTTTAACATTTTTTTTGTTGTTCCTTCTTTAACAATAGCTTTGATATCTGATCTTTGTCATGAAGCAGAACAAAAAATATTTTTTTTTTCTTATTCTTCCTATTTTCTTAAAAGATCCTTTTCTTTTTAGATTCCTTAGAGAGTTTTTTGTTGTTTTTGTCATTTCTATACTTTTATGTAGTTGTTGTTTAAGATTTTTATAGAAAACGAAATTTTTACATTGTCTTTCATAGTTTTAATTTTTGTGTTTTTCTAGTTTTGTTGGACAAATTTGAGGTCCTTGCAAGTGTTTTCAGAGAACGATATATTAGTTGATTTTTAGACGAGCTGGTGTGTGTTACTTGTGGGTTTATTTTTAGGCAAATTGGGAATAAAATAAATAAAAATCGGAATAAAAAAACCTGGAAAATTAATAAAAAACTTGTTACATTTCCAAAGGATGATTATTTAGTTTCAGTAACTAAAAAGTTTTCAATTATTCACAGCAAAAGTCGTTTAGAAAAATTTTCATTTTTTGAAAATTATTCGCATTTTTTTTTTATAAATATATTTATACAAAATTTTCCATGTCGGTGTAAATGAGTGACTAAAATAACATTCGATTTTCACTTGTATCCACAAAAGAAAATACTGCATTCGGGTTTTAAAAATTTCGAAATAATTTTTTACTTGGCTACCTAAGTGACCTAACCACAAGAAAATAAAACTTATTTAAAGACGACTTTAGTTTTAAATTTTTTTTTTTAGTTCATTTTGAATACAAAAGCAAAATTTACAAAAAATAAATTTTAAATCGACTCAGGGTGATTCCAGGTCAAACCGCACAGAAAACTGACATTTTCGGATTTGTCACCTCCGATTTTAATGAAATTCGCAAAAAATATTTCACATGCGTTGTTTTCATAAAATGATTACGTTACAGGCTCCAAAAATTTTTAGTTTTCGAAATATGGCATCTTGAAAATTGGCAAAAACGTCAAATTTTCAATAAGGTGCACATACAAAGTCACCCATAACTTTAAAACTATAGAACCCACAATTACCAAATAGGTACCATTTGAAAGCTGAAAGGATTACCTTAAAAGTGACATGCACAATTTTTTCTTGTAATGAAAGGTCAAAGGTCATATTTCAATGTCTAATGTTCAAAGACCTATATCTCAAAATCCGATATTTTTAAAATTCTCAAAAAAATATATGATAACAATCAAGTCTTTCCCTACATTTGTATCAAAATTTCAGCGTGGACACTCATATTGTTACAAAGTTACAGAGGAAAACGTGCTCGAAGGCAAGGTTTTTTCTACGAGTTCATATGCAAAATATTGCACAAACAAAACAATATTAGTCGTAAACAAAAGTGCGGGCCTATAACAAGGCTTGATACTTTTTATGTATTTTGAGTTATATTGTAGGGGTTGTCTTGTTCTTATACAAGGAAAGTCCTCAAAAGTGAACATACCTGATATCTTTGAAATTTATACACAAGCTAAAAAAAAATAAATCCAAAATCAACCAGTCTGAGCTTGTCGGCCTAAATTCAGGTTAAACGGGCTTAAAAATGACCCATTTTCAGTTATTTTGAAGTTTAGGTACTTTATATATATTGATGCCACATATAACAGATCGGTTTCATTCGAAACCTATATTCTTCCATAGTAGGGAAATAGGAATGGGGTGGGGGAACCGTTCAAAGCGGAATAAAGCTCATAAACAAGAATATAATCAGGCATAAAAATGGTTTAGAAATGAAAACACTATAGTGAAAACACTATATAGAAATGAAAACATTAAATTTTTTTCAAAATTTAATGAATTTTTGGATTTTTTTTTTTTTGGACACACTAATAAAGATATTTTTTTTTTTAATTCGTATGAAACCCGACCTGTAAGAAAAACTACTAATAAAAAATTCATGTGATTGCTTAATTTAAATAGAAAATAGTACCAACAATGAATTTGTTTTACAAAATCTATATAGTTTAACAAAAACTATACATTTTTAACAAAAACAATTATGCAACAAATAAAATGTCTCAAACAGACGCCAATTTTTTTTTTTTTCAAATGAAACGGATCTGATATATGTGGCATCAATGTACCTAAAAGTTAAAATGACTAAAAATCGGTAATTTTTGACTCCCGTTGAACCCCTTAAAACTAAATTAAGACCAGTAAGCTCAGACAGATCGATGTTAGATATTTGTTGTCTTTCATGGGCATAAATTTCAAAGAAATTACGTATGTTCACGTTGAAGATTTTCCTTGTAAGAAAACAAGAAAACCCTACGATAAAATTCAGTTTTGATAGTGAAATCAAATTCAGGAGGTCGAAATATTAATAAATAATGGGTTCAGTTTTTAGGTCCGTCCCATTGTTTGTTTACTGCTATGCTGCTTCGTGTGTGTAAGCTTTTTGACTTCGAGCACGTTTTGCTCTGTAACTTTTGAACCACATGAGTGTCCACCCTTAAATTTTGATACAAATGTAGGGAAAGACTTGATTGTTATCATATACTTTTTGAGAATTTTAAAAATATCGGATTTTGAGATATAGGTCTTTGAACATTAGACCTTGAAATATGTCCTTTGACCTTTCATTACAAGAAATAATTGTGCATGTCACTTTTAAGGTAATCCTTTCAGCTTTCAAATGGTACCTATTTGGTAATTGTGGGTTCTATAGTTTTAAAGTTATGGGTGACTTTGTATGTGCACCTTATTAAAAATTTGATGTTTTTGCCAATTTTTAAGCCGCCATATTTCGAAAACCGAAAGGTTTCGGAGCCAGAAAGGTAATGATTTTAGGAACACTATCTATTTGCAATATATTTGGAAAATTTTATTTAAATCGAAGTTGACAAATTCGAATGCTGTGTGGTTTGAGCTGGATTTGCCCCTCATTCTTTTGGTTGTGCTAAATAAGTTGAAGATTTCCAAGATACGGAGCGATTCATAAATGGTCAGTTACAAAAGTCCAAAAAATTTTGTTTTTATGAATAATTAAAATTGTGATAAGTTAATTTGTCACTCTTCATCAATTGTCATTGCAATTTATTCATACGCATTAAAAATAAACTAACTCGATCTAAACTCCTTATACAATACATTTGAAGGGCTTATTGTAAAAACTCTATAAGCAACATTTCATTTTATGGAGATTTTTGCTTTAAAACTTTTGAAATAATGTAAAAAATATGACTTTAGCAAACTTTTATACTTTAGATACTTGTACGAAGGCTTTAAGCTAGACTTCTGCCAAAAATCTGTCTGTGAAACATCAGTAGAAAGCGAAGAATACCAAAAAAAAAATGTTGCTTATCAAGTTTTTGCAGTAAGCCCTTCATTTGAAATTTGTAATATTTTGGCAGGAGCATGTAAAAAAACACTTTCAGATTTTTAATTTTTTATTATTTAAAATAGTATTTGCACCAAAAAAATCAAGTAACACATCATCGCTACCTAAGATATCAACCAACTATCAATACTTTCATGCTAATATATTAAATAGTTTTATGCTATCCAACAACTACACTTAGGAATTTAATTTAAACAAGTAGAAAAATTAAATTCGACTTGGCCTAATCCATGAATACCATCCACAAACCCTTTTTTTAATAACAGTAAATTTTCTAACATTTTTTAGTAATTTTTGTAAACAAAAAAATTAAATTTTTTTGAGTATTTATTTTTATTTTTTGAGTGACAAAAATACGTTGTAGTCACAGAAAATTTTTGGATTTAGTCACATATGTATTTCTTTTAAAATTTTTTTAGATTTTTCCTTTAAAAAGGGTAACATTTTTTTTCTATGAAAAATTTTCGGATTTCAAGATTTTTTTCCTTTGGAAGAATTTTTAAAAAAGTTCTTCTTCCTTCTTTTCTTTTTTTTCTTTTTCTTTCTTTTCCTTCTTTTTGAAATTTAATCTGGGGGAGGAAGAATTTCCCCCTTCCACCCCTCATGATTAACCCATGGCGTCTTTCGATCAAAGTTTTGTATTTTCGGGAAATTTCCACTAATATTTAAAAAAACGAAAAATGAAAAAAAAAATATCTTGCGATACACTATTTTTATTAATATTGGATGTTGAAAATGAATATAAACAAGTGAGAGTGTTACCTTCGGCAGTGCCGATGTATTAACGATATTAAAAAATCCAGGTGCGTCTTTTTTGGGGAAGGGGGGGGGGGGGGGTTGGTGGGAGTCGTTGGGGGCACCTTCTTCTGACACAAGAATGTTGAATTTGCCTAAGAAAAGTACAAAAACCCCTGCAAAAAATGCGGTTTTTCTTAGGTTGGTTTGGTTCTCTAAGGGGGAACTTTTCCCCTTTGGGTCCGATTTTGCCCATTTACGAATTTTCAGATTTTTTTGATGATCCGTTCAAAAGATATCGAATTTTTAAAAATTGGTAGTTTGTTCCTTTACTCAAACTTCTTTTACTTATAACTTCTTCAATAATGGTCCAAATTTCAAATTTTTTTTTTTTTAAATGTTTGTTTTTTTACGTACTTTTTAAACAAAATTCTAAAAAATTCTTAAAAGCGCTCTAGTAAGCGATTTTTAAGTTTTAAAATTTAAATCTCATTTTTGAAAATGTTTGTACTCTTCGATTTTTTTGAAATTTGTTTGTGTAAAACATCTATCGATTCTACAAATTTTTTGCCCAGGAGGATCGTGGGATAACGATTATTACTTTTTTTTAAATTTTTTGAAAAAATTTTATTGTAATTTTCCAATCTTAAAATCATTTCTACTGCTCCAATGGTGCGTCATAGAGGGATCTTTATAAGACCGACCCCCACTAATTTTTACGTCTTAACATTTCTTTGGAACAAATTGATACCCTATCTCCAATTTCTCCCACACAAAACAACATTTTCTAAAATCTGCTCCAAACACTCTAACTGCCCTAATAGTGCCCTTAGAGCAACAAAATGTATGACCAACCCACAATATTTTTTTAGTCCAAACATTTTCTCTGAACCCACCTACCCTCTATCTCTAATTGTTAAGGCGGTCCCCATACAATCTTTTTATTTTTTGTAAATTTGTTTTATTTAATCAGCTTCTACCGGTCCAATGGTGCGTCCGAAAGGGGTCATTAGTGAAACCGACCACCGTTTATTTTTACCCTACAACATTTTTTTAAAACATACCTACGCCATATCTCCACTCCCTAAGTATGCTCCCATACAAATAACAGTTGGAGCAAATTTTATAAAAATGTAATTTTGTATGGGAGCCTACTTAGGGAGTGGAGATAGGGCGTAGGTATATTTTAAAAAAATGTTGTAGCGTCAAAATAAATGGGGGTCGGTCTCACTAATGACCCCACTCGGACGCACCATTGGACCGATAGAAGCTGATTAATTAAAACAAATTTACAAAAAATAAAAAAAAATTGTATGGGGACGGCCTTAACACTTAAAGATAGAGGGTAGGTATGTTCAGAGAAATTTTTTGGACTAAAAAAATATTGTGGATCGGTCATGCATTTTGTTGCTCTAAGGGCAGTTAGAGCGGTTGGAGCAAATTTTAAAAAATGTCGTTTTGTGTGGAAGCCCCCTTAGAAATTGGAGATAGGGTATTAGCTTGTTCCAAAGAAATGTTAAGACGTAAAAATTAATGGGGGTCGGTCTTATAAAGGACCCCTCTATGATGCACCATTTGAGCAGTAGAAATGATTTTAAGATTGGAAAATTACAACAAAATTTTTTCAAAAAACTTAAAAAAATAGTAATTATCGTTATCGATAGATGTTTTACACAAAAAAATTTCAAAAAAATAGAAGCGTACAAACATTTTCAAAAATGAGATTTAAATTTTAAAACTTAAAAATCGCTTACTAAAGCGCTTTTAAGAATTTTTTGGGATTTTTTTTTTAAAGTACGTAAAAAAACGAAAATTTTGAAAAAAAAAAATTGAAATTTGGACCATTATTGAAGAAGTTATGAGTAACAGAAGTTTGAGTAAAGGAACAAACTACCAATTTTTAAAAATTCGATATCTTTTGACCGGATCATCATAAAAATCTGAAAATTTACCACTAAGGAGTTTCCGAAGGGTACTAAAAACTGTTAACAAATTGGGAAATCTAAAAAAAAAAAATTTCAAAGTGTCCGATTTGACATGGAATGCCCCATACACTTTATTGGGACCTAGACCGATATTTCGATGCGTTACACATGGAATGACAAAGTGAGTATACCCCCATACTGTGGTTGGAGGGTATAAAAATCTAAATTCGGTGGAGCGGTATCGCCTTCGGAATTTGTCAGAAAATTTCTAAACATATGGGTTTTTTCCCACGTTCAATATATTTCCTCTTTTCACATTTTTTTTTGTCACTGACAAGGGAAGTATCTCAACCCTTATGAACCGATTTGCCTGAAACTTAAAATATATATTAAAGAGACGATTTTAAGGTTGGGATGTCTCGGCTTATCGGCCATATCGGTGTTTAAAAATTTCGTTGTCCCCTTATGAAACCATGTGGACCTTCGGGAAAATTGTGATAACTTCCGAACTAACAGGAATATCATCTAGGGCAAAAATACGGGTCGACTTAAATTTAATAAAGAATATTTCTTATCCATATGGATATCGTAGGTCTATGTCTTCACATAAGTACCCCCAAAAATTTACACATTTTCCTGAAAAAAATATTTAAAGAAGCCGAATTTTTCCAAGGTTATGCCGCCATTGGATAGGCATTAAAAATACCTTTTTTCTCATATGAAAACATCATATAGTTTCTTAAAAAGAAATGGCTGAAAAATCCAAAAAACGATTTTTTCGCCATTTTTTGACCCATGTTTTGAACCCCTAAATCCCCGATGTGGCCGATAAGCCGAGACACCCCAACCTTAGAATTGTCTCTTTGATATATATTTTAAGTTTCAGGCAAATCGGTTCATAAGGGTTGAGATACTTCCCTTGTGAGATATTTTAGAGATCTAGAGACAAACTATTATTTAAATGTAATTTTGGCAAAATCAGAACATTTTAACCCATGGCGCCCTTTGATCAAAGTTTAGAGTTTTTGTTTTTTTTCTTAAAAACAAATAAAAATGCACCACGGGGTAAACTGATCGGAATTGGCACAAATTGATTTCAAACATAAATCTGTGTCCATTTCAATAAAAGGGTCAACGGAAAGATAATCTTAGACTATTTTTAAAAAATGTTTCTTGAACGTAGGAAAACCGCCATTTTTGACAAAATTCAAATAGCGATATCTCGAAAACCGTTTGACCTTAATTTTTTTTTATATTCGTGTTCAGCGCATCGAATTAATAATAATGGGTTAATTAAATTCGATTCAAATTTGTAACACATACACAGAAAAAAATATGGAGGAAACAAATTTAAGTAATCACTTGTTTAAATTTAAAAACAAAAATTGAGTAATTTTTTAATTGACGCAATTAAAAATTTATTTAAAAATTTTAAAAACAATCTAAGTAAATAATTTAATATTTATTTACTAGCCTACGGGGGGCCCCCGTAGGCTAGTTGGTAGCGTGCTAGCCTTTTAACGTGGGGGTCGTGGGTTCGATTCCCACTAGAACCCTTGGTTTTTTTCGCTACAACGAGACGACGGTCATTGATACCAGTTCTCGGTTAGGTTGCATTTATTAAAAATGAGTTGTAAATAAAATAGAGATAATAAATAAAAATAATTGATCATGTGATGTGATCAAAACTATTATATATATGGGGGTTTTCGTGTCAACTGACACAACTTTTGAAACCGATGTCTTCCGATCGGGATGAAATTTGCACCAAGGTTAGTCCAATTGAATAGTAGTTCAGACACAATTTTTCAACGAGATCGGTCAAGAACTCTCTGAGTTAGAGGGGGTCGAAATTTGACATTTTGGCCAAAGAGGTGTTGATTCTCATCCATGTTACTTCTTACCTATTGTTTTTAGCAAAATGTGTCCCAAAGAGTTTAGATAGCTATTTCTTCAGTCTTTCGAAAAAAAAATATAAAAAAAATAAAAAAAAAATTTTTGATTTTTTTTCTTAAAAATCCAAAACTTTTTTGACTTTTTCCTCAAATTGGGCCCTTTTTTTTTTTTTTTTTTTGATTCAAAAGAAAGCTTATGAGATTTCCTTTAAGAGCTGTGGGGTCGCTGAGTGGAATGCGAGTGGGATATCTATGAAAAAAATTTTTTTGTAACTTTGGAACACAAAAAACCGTTCAGATTTCGATTTCGATCCGCGATACCCTCTAATTTTTTAAGGTTCGAAAAGAAATAACGAGCCAAAAAATGGGTGCGGTGGGGAGGGGCCATATGGCCCCTCATTGGGGTCAAAGTTGGGCGTAAAGAGGTAAAAATCCTCAAAAAGCCCCAAAACTCCCCTAGAAACGCCCCTGGAGGGGTGCAATGTGAGACCGACCTCCAATAATTTTCTGCCCCCAACATTTTTCTTGAACATACCTTACCCCTATTTCTACTTCCTAAGGGGGCTCCCATACAAAACATTTTTAAAAAATTTGATCCTACCATTATAACTTGCCCTAAGGTGCCCCTAGTGGGGCCAAATGTATGACCGACCTCCATTATTTTATTAATTCCAACATTTTTTGCAAACATACCTACAATGTATCTTTAACCCTTAAGGTGGTCCCCATACATTTCTTTTATTTTTTATAAATTTGTTTTATTAAACCAGCTCCTACCGCCCCTATCGTGCCTCCTAGAGAGGCAAAAATTACGACCAACCCCCATTATTTTTTAGTTACCAACATTTTGTCCGAACATCATAACACCCTATCTCCACTCCCTAAGGGGCTCCCATACATTATAAAAACATTTTTTTTTAAAAACTAATAAAAAATAAAAAAAAAATGTATGGGGACCCCCTTAAGAGTTGAAAATAAAGGGTAGGTATATTCTAAGAAAATGTTGAAGTTGAAAAAATATTGGGGGTCGGTCATACATTTGCATCTCTAGTGGCACCCTATGGACAGTTAGAGCGGTAGGAGCAAATTTTATAAAAATGTCATTTTGTATGGGAGCCCCTTTAGGAAGTGGAAATAGGGGTAAGGTATGTTCAAGAAAAATGTTGGGGGCAGAAAATTATTGGAGGTCGGTCTCACATTGCACCCCTCCAGGGGCGTTTCTAGGGGAGTTTTGGGGCTTTTTGAGGATTTTTACCTCTTTACGCCCAATTTTAACCCCAATGAGGGGCCATATGGCCCCTCCCCACCGCCCCCATTTTTTGGCTCGTGCTTTCTTTTTCGAACCTAAAAAAATTAGAGGGTATCGCGGATCGAAATCGAAAACTGTTTAGCTATCCCACGCCTATAGTGCAAATTGAAGAACCGTTTTTGTGTTCCAAAGTTACAAAAAAAAATTTTTCATAGATATCCCACTCGCATCCCACTAAGCGACCCCACAGCTCTTAAAGGAAATCACCTAAGCTTTCTTTTGAATCAAAAAAAAAAAAAAAAGGGCCCAATTTGAGGAAAAAGTCAAAAAAGTTTTGGATTTTTAAGAAAAAAAATCAAAAATTTTTTTTTTAGTTTTTTATATTTTTTTTCGAAAGACTGAAGAAATAGCTATCTAAACTCTTTGGGACACATTTTGCTAAAAACAATAGGTAAGAAGTTACATGGATGAGAATCAACACCTCTTTGGCCAAAATGTCAAATTTCGACCCCCTCTAACTCAGAGAGTTCTTGACCGATCTCGTTGAAAAATTGTGTCTGAACTACTATCCAATAGGACTAACCTTGGTGCAAATTTCATCCCGATCGGAAGACATCGGTTTCAAAAGTTGTGTCAGTTGACACGAAAACCCCCATATATTAAAACTCTCATAGTTTTTTTAATTTTCGTTTAGTTTATAGTTTTTTGTGTATGTATATGAAAGTTTGTAATCGTCTTTATAAAATTTTCCCATATTTTTGAGACATAAATATGTTTGGTAATGTTTAAAACAGAAAGTTTTTGTTTTATTTTTTGTAAAAAAAATTTAAACTTTTTTAAACTTAAAAAAAAAATAGATAAACTTTGAGTAAATTTTTAATTGTGTCAATTAAAAATTTACTCAAATTTTATTTCAAACATTTATTAAATTTTTATTAAAAATTGACTCAATACTATTAAATCGTTTACTGGTGAAAAATTGAGTAATTTTTTACTAAATAGTATTAAAAATTTACTCAAATATTTTTTTTATTTTTTTCTGTGTAGAATTAACTTGGGTAATTCAAAAGTTGAAGAAAAAATGTCACTCTAATCTTGTTTGCATTAGTTCGCAATAACCAAGCTCTACCCTTAGCGTAGCAATACCTTCCTTATTTCCAATTGAAAAAATTGTATTGCTTTTCTATGACTCATACTTGGATTCCCGCCTAGGCGTTCTATCAGTTGTTAACTCCTTACACAATAACCTACTCCAATTTTGACCTTGACAACACAATATCCCAACGATAAGGAAATTCCCTACTTTCAAATGCGAAGAATAAAATAAATGACAAACATTTAACTGTATGACAATCATTGACACGTGCTTCCGATAAAAAAAGGCGGCCCAACGGATTCACTATTAACATTATGCATGAATTGAATTTCAATACAAAACTATAAGTGATCATGAATAAATGATCAACATCATGATCAAGACAAGTACGACACCATTTACATATTTAAATTGAAAAATAACAATTGAAAGTCGAATATTTCACCTGTAACTCGGATATTTGATATGAATTCCAAAATTCCATTTGCAATTCGAAAATTCTAATTATAATTCAAACATTCCATTTGTAATTTAAAAATTTTATTTGTAGTTCGAAGATAACAATAGTATTTAAAACCCGATCCGACTTCACCCAACTCACCTTATATTCTTTCTCTCGTGAGTTACTTAGATTTATACTAATCGTGGTTAGAATCCTATTAGACACGATTCATCTGATATTGTTTCTCCTCGTGAGTCAGATGATCTTTTTAATAAACCGAACGAAGAAATATTTCAAAGGAGGCAGAACTTTGACGACTCTGAACTGAGTCATACCTCAGCATATAAAGAAACTGCGTCACAAATAACAAATGGAATCTTCGAATTAAAGTTGATGTTTTTTCGAATTACATCTGTTAATGGTGTAATAAATGACAAGTGACCACGGGTCTTACAAAAAACAAACATTCAATTACAGGCTTGCGTATGTGATATTTTGTTATTCAAAGGATTTACTTCAAATACATTCGTATTTATTTGTATTATAAATCCTCTGGCCAGACAAGGTTGGTTGGTCAAATCATCATCAGTACAAGAACTGACTAAATTCTAAATGATTTGCAAGTGCGGCTTTAACATTGAAAGTGAACCAACCGCCAAGATAAATAAATAGTGAGTTTATGCTTAGGCGCATATGAGTCCACGTACAATTTGACAAATCATACTTAATAAGCAATTGGCGACTTTGACAAGTAAACAATAATCACAACGCAAAAGCAGTACCATCATTATGATGGTGAAATAGAGGTGATGACGACTTCAAAGACTGTGTGTGACTTGTGGCTTGTGCTACCAAAGCGCGCGTGCGTGTCCGAATACAACAAAAAAGAGTGAGCAAACAAACGTATTCATTCATGTTGATTTTTTCAAAAATAAAAATATTGAAATCAAATATAAAAGTTCTAGACTCAGATATGGGGGACAGCTGCAAATAGGTAAATGCACCATACAACAAGCAGCACAGTACAATAAATGGATGATGACGAAGTTGATGTGATGTTAATGATGGTGGTGGCGTTGGTGTGGATTTCTTTTTATTTGTTCTTCATTTAAATTTTTTTACTGAAATGTCTTTATATTGAAATTGAAAATGTCTGATATTTTGTTGCATTATTTTATTAAAACTCTGATTAAAAATGTATGATGCGTGATGTTGTATATGGTCAGTTATTGTTCAGTAATCAAGAGCCCCATAAGAGACGCATCTAAACTTAAACATATATTGATTCAATATTTTTTTTTTATTGGCTGCATTTTAACTTGTTGCAAACATGCGTAATGATCAACATACGATTTTGTGAAATGTATTTATAACTAAAATCATAAATGTAACATTGTAATACAAGTAATCAGGGAATAAACAATTTAACTCAGGAGAATGTTTCGGATAATTAATGTTAAAGTTATAAAATCATGTTTAACTTTGGCTTTTGATTTTTGTATATCCCTCGAACTACAGTATAGGAGATCCCAGTTGGCAACGTCCTCGAGCAATCCTAAGTGACGGCGCGGTGACATCCCAGCAAAACTTTGGTAATGGGTAGTGATTATATAACACATTACCAGGTAATGTATATACCTTATTTGTAGCATTATTTTAGAATGTCTTACCAAACATTTGTTCCACAACGTATTATTTTCAAGTGAAAAATAATGCATTACTAATAATTTGCTACGTAATGCATGATTATTGGAAAAAAGTGTATTTCATATTTATTATTTCTAAACATTAAATCATGGATGACTTATATTTAGTTACATTATGTATTATTTGAAAGTTTGAAATAATGTATAATAATTTATAATTGGATGCATAATGCATTACAATAACATAAAAAATAATTATTTTTTAAAAAAATTCATAAGTTTAAACTAGAGATGGGCTCACGACAGTAAATTTCTAACGACACACAAGCATATTTTATTTTATCACAAGCATATTTTATCTACTTACACTCACTTACAATCACGTGAGTAAATTTAATACAAAATTACTTTTTCACTACTCGTAACCTTATTTATTATCTTCTGGTATGCTATATTATTTTAATTCTCGTAACCTATAAAATATCATATATTTTACACCTTACTCGTATTCTTCGTTATAAATTTATGACTTATTTTATACCTTACTGGTATTCTTTGTGATAATGTGGATGCATTACTTTGAGTCTCATCGCCAGTTAAAATCATCAATTCTGCAATGTCCCAGCAAAAAAAAATCGAAGTGGTGCAAAAAGAATAAGTGATTCACTACATACATAGTAGCTATATGTGCCGATCTTCATATTCCATAAGAAGTACTTTTATAAGCACTTCCAAAACTGCTAAAAAAATGCCAATAATAACAACTTTCACCATTTCTTTCCTCAATGATTTAGAAGTACCATTTTCATATGTGTTTACAAATGCAATTGAAAAGTACAAATTTGTGGCACTTAAGTATTGGATTTGTTTTGTTGAATATTTTTTTTTTTATAATTTTCTCTGATTTAATAAAAAGCTAAACTTTATAAATGAATTTACTTGATATGCCGTAAAAGCGAATTTGTTATGTAAATTATGTTATAAAAAAATACAGTTTCCAGATTTTTGTTAAAATTACCAAATGACTCAAGAAGTGCTAAAAAGATAACAAAAAAACTGTTAGCCCTTAAAAAAGACAAGGGTTAAATATAACCAAAAAAGAGCTAAGTTGGTATTGCCGTTTAAAGGTATAAAAACTCTTCTAAAAATATACGATATCTGATTTAAAATGAGAGAATTACTTTGTTTTATCTCTTCATTTTATTTATTGGATGTTTTTTTTTAACTACATGTATAAAAACATTTTTTTTTTTATAATTTTTGGAGTTGTTTTGTAAATTATGTACAAAAAAAAAAAAACAATAAAAGTTTCCAGATTATGGTAAAAATTACACCGCTCAACAAATCGAAGGTTTTTGACTCCGGTTTGAAGTTTGATACAAAATTTTTAAAGATTTTGACTCGCTGATTCCAAATCTGTGCTCCAAAATTTTCCATCACGTCTAGAATTTTAATTATTCGCGGTTGAAAATGCGAAAAAACGCGATTTTTGCATTTTTTAAAAGCCTGCACAGCAGCCACTGGGTGGAATAAAAATCTGGTATAAAGCGTTAGAGTAGAATTGAACTATGATCTCAAATATATGATCAAAAAAATTTGAAGTTGTGTTTTAAAAAAACACTGTGAAAAAAATTAGGAAAAGCACCATTTTTAAAAGGCTCTAAAACAAAAACCAGATGATCAATCTTTACTGTGATGAGCTCAAAATTTAGGCAAAAGTTCATTCTTTCTTATAGACTTTTAAACCCATTAAAGATATCTTCCGGTTCATACGAAAAATAACACAGAAAACTTAAATTTGTAAAATATTTATTTTTTTAGTTTTTCTTTGAAAAATATTAAAAAAAAACTCTTTTTTACAAAAATTATAATTTTAACAGAGTCATTTTAAAACGCAATTGAAACCCAACCAAACGCAATAATTAGAAAAAAATTGTTTTCTATGTTGGAGACCAAAGACAAATTATACTTTTGCGCTTTATACCAGATTTGTATTCCACTCAATGGGTGCTGTGCAGGCTTTCAAATAATGCAAAAATCTTAATTTTTCGCATTTTTTACCGTGAATAACTAAAAATCTGGACGTGATGGAAAAATTTGGAGTACAGATTTGGAATCAGGAGACCAAAGTCTACTAAAATTGATCACCAGAATTCAAACCGGAAAATGACTGTTGAGCGGTGTTATCAAATGACTTAAAAAGTGCTTAAAGGGCTAAAAAAGATAACCAAAAAAAGGTGATAGCCTTTAAAAAAAAGGGCTGAATATAGCCACAAAATGACTAAGTTGGTATCGCTGTTGAAAGGTATAAAAACTCTTCTAAACATTAGGGTATTCAATTAATCGAGGTTTTGGTTTAATTGGCTAATCGGGGTTGAGATTTAATCGGTTAATAATCGGATAAATTTGAATTATTCGGTTAACCGAATAATAAAAATTTTAATTGAATATAAAACTAAGAACTCTATGTACTTTTAAGAATTTTATTAATTTTATTTAAAAAAAATCTTTATCCGATATGGCGAAGCTCTATAATGTTAGCCCAAATAAAGATTTTTTGTATGGCACCCTGAAAATTTACCCTAAAATTGATACCCAAATTGATGCCGGGCTTAGATGCACCTCTAATAGAGTTTCGAATTCGGTACTATTATATATCAACAAGACAAATTGGTTGGTTTTCAAATTTGTTTTCTTTTATTTTTTAGGGCCGAAATTGCAATAATTTTATCGGTCGATATCTTCGTAATGAAAAAAGATATCTTAATGATTGCAAAAGTAATTTGAAGAATAAGTGAAGTATTTTTAGATGCGCTGAACTAATTATACATCATAAAATAATTCTCGGTTTTATAAGGCCCCGAACATTGCGAATATCTGAGTTTATGCAGTACTGTCAATCGAAAATCTAAATATCTCAAAATAAGATAAATCACTTCTAAGGCCAGATTCGGATTAAGCGCATGAAAAACTATTAGAAAAATATATACATCCACATTTAATTAATAATTCCTATTAGCTAAACTAAATTATTAAAAACATCGATTTAATCTTAACAATTTCAAGTCTAAATATTACATAATATATATTATACATTGTTAAAAATATTGTTTTGGTTTTAATTATTATTAGTGTAAATACTAAAAAAAAAAATACTCTTAAAATCAATCCCAAAAAGTCATGAAATATGTACCTATCAAGAAGTGATGAAAAAATCACTTCTAAATCACCATATAAAAATTACATAATCACATCCAAAATGCCAAGAAATATATACTTCTAAAGAAGTGATGAAAAAAGCACTTTCAAAAGGTCAAGTTATATTAACATCACGATCACTACTTCAGAAGTTGTGATAAGAATGTTAATATATATGTACATACTAAACACTAGTGATATTGTGTGTCACGCCCATATAAAATTCATCAGTGTTTCAGCTGAAGAAGAAGTACATCTGGTTCATAAGTTGTGGTGAATTTTGTAGTGAATGGTAAGCTCTTTTTTTGCTGGGGTATAAAATAAGAGATCCTATCCCGAGTAAAAATTTTGATATTGCATCAGATCTATTTAGATCTGGATCAATATATAATCAGATCTTATTAGATCCGGAAATTGACCTGATCTAATCATATCAGTTCTGATACAAACTGATCAATTTAGATCTCGTTGGATCCGACATTTGTCCCATATATATTCTGATCTTATTGGATCTGAATTGATCAGAATTGATATTGTAGTATATGGTAATATTAATTTTTGCAAAATGTCAGTTGTTTAACACAAAAAATTAACACTGTTTTTTAAATGGTAATAATTGAATTTTATTTAATATTAATATTGATAATAACCCAGCAAAAAAAGAGCTTACCATTCACTACAAAATTCACCACAACTTATGAACCAGATGTACTTCTTCTTCAGCTGAAACACTGATGAATTTTATATGGGCGTGACACACAATATCACTAGTGTTTAGTATGTACATATATATTAACATTTTTATCACAACTTCTGAAGTAGTGATCGGGATGTTAATAAAACTTGACCTTTTGAAAGTGCTTTTTTCATCACTTCTTTAGAAGTATATATTTCTTGGCATTTTGGATGTGATTATGTAATTTTTATATGGTGATTTAGAAGTGATTTTTTCATCACTTCTTGATAGGTACATATTTCATGACTTTTTGGGATTGATTTTTTTTTTAGTATTTACACTAATAATAATTAAAACCAAAACGATATTTTTAACAATGTATAATATTTATTATGTAATATTTAGACTTGAAATTGTTAAGATTAAATCGATGTTTTTAATAATTTAGTTTAGCTAATAGGAATTATTAATTAAATGTGGATGTATATATTTTTCTAATAGTTTTTCATGCGCTTAATCCGAATCTGGCCTTAGAAGTGATTTATCTTATTATGAGATATATAGATTTTCGATTGACAGTACTGCATAAACTCAGATATTCGCAATGTTCGGGACCTTATAAAACCGAGAATTATTTTATGATGTATAATTAGTTCGGCACATCTAAAAATACTTCACTTATTCTTCAAATTACTTTTGCAATCCTTAAGATATCTTTTTTCATTACGGAGATATCGACCGATAAAATTATTGCAATTTCGGCCCTAAAAAATAAAAGAAAACAAATTTGAAAACCAACCAATTTGTCTTGTTAATATATAATAGTACCGAATTCGAAACTCTATTAGAGGTGCATCTAAGCCCAGCATCAATTTGGGTATCAATTTTAGGGTAAATTTTCAGGGTGCCATACAAAAAATCTTTATTTGGGCTAACATTATAGAGCTTCGCCATATCGGATAAAGATTTATTTTAAATAAAATTAATAAAATTCTTAAAAGTACATATGCTGTGTTTTTCAATAAGTGGATTTATTTTCTGATTAATCTTATTTTGCTTAAAAAAAATATTTTAACATACTAAAACAAATTTGGAATATTTTTTTTATAACTTTTTTAATTTTCCATATTTTTTTTATTTTTTCGGATAATAATTGCTTATTTATCGTAGATTATGGAAAAAAATATTCCAAATTTATTTTGGCATTATAGTTTATTTATTTTAAACCAAATAAGATTAATCCGAAATAAATCCACTTATTGAAAAACACAGCAATAGAGTTCTTAGTTTTATATTCAATTAAAATTTTTATTATTCGGTTAACCGAATAATTCAAATTTATCCGATTATTAACCGATTAAATCTCAACCCTGATTAATTATTTGCCCGATTAGCCGATTAAACCAAAACCTCGATTAATTGAATACCCTAATGTTTAGAAGAGTTTTTATACCTTTCAACAGCGATACTAACTTAGTCATTTTGTGGCTATATTCAGCCCTTTTTTTAAAGGCTACCACCTTTTTTTGGTTATCTTTTTTAGCCCTTTAAGCACTTTTTAAGTCATTTGATAATTTTTACCATAATCTGGAAACTTTTTATTCCCAGTTGGAAAATGTGTCACTGAGGAAATTTCCTCAGTGATTCCTTGAGGAAATGTCTTCAGGTTCTGACAAATCATAGGCAATCCTTGATGAAATGTCCTAACATTGTCAGCACTGAATGTTTGCTTTAAGAGTGTGGACAATTCCTCTAAGACGTCTAAAAGGAAATGTCTTCAGAATAGCAGTATATTAAATTAGAATTTTAAATCTGGGCAACTCTTTAATTTCCAAGAAAAAGATGGCAATATTATCGACTTAATCAAAATAAAATCAAAATCTAACAAGTAGAATAAAAGTAATAAATAGACAATCAATTTCAAAAATAAAGTTTGGAACAAGTGGTTAGGTGTGGGACTAATAAACTGGAGGTTCCAGGTTCAAATCCAATTGGGACTAAAAAAGGCGAAAAGTTTTTTCTAAATATGAGAAAGATAATTTATAAAGGAAAATGGATAAAAGTAAAAACTAAAGGAAATACGAAATTTTTTTGTATTTTCGCATGACCTATGTCAGACATTTCCCCAAAGAAGTCTTAGGTGACATGTCCCCAGAAGGTCAGCCCTGACCACTGCTGACTTTGAGTGAGGACATTTTGAAAATTTGTATGAAACTGTCCTCAACCCAGTACATAGAGATGTCTTGTGGATGTCAGGTGTGACTCTGACATGTCATCGCTCCGTCACTGAGGATGGCTCGAGGACGTTGCCAACTGGGTTGTTTTTTTTTGTACATAATTTACAAAACAACTCCAAAAATTATAAAAAAAAATGTTTTTATACATGGGCCATTCCAGAAAATTTAGCTAAAATTTTAGACATTTTTGGAAATGGTGTCTCAGATTAATTTGAGCCTTGACACATAGATAGCCCTCATAAATATGATATATGTACCATATATCGTTTTTTTACATTTGGTGTATTTAACGAATTATGGCGGATCAAAGATTGACTTTTTAAGCAAAAGTAAGAAAAATACATCACGTTTAAAGAGCTGTAACTTCTTAACCGATGACCCGATTTTCACAAATTTAGGCTCATGTGAAAGCTGGGGTTCTTCTTTTAGAAGATATTTTTAAAATAACACACTTTTTTTTACAGAAATAATGCAAAAATGCAAAAACATTTTTTCTTTTCGAATATTTAAAAAAACACATCTTCGATTTTTTTTTAAAAAATTCTGGTGAAAACTAACAATGTTTTGTATAACATATTCAAAATTCAGAGTGGGATCTCCATGGGATCAAAAAATATTCTGTTTTAAGTAAGAGGTTCTCATATTTTTCCCTTAGAAAATTTAAATTTCTAATGTTTTGAATGTTTTTCAAAATTTTAATAGTATAATTTTCTTTGAAAATTTAAATTTTTATATTGAAGAAACATAAAATTTAAATTTCTAAGGTAAAATTTAAAAACTTCGTACTAAAACCAGAATATTTTTTGATCCCATTGGGATCCCACTCTGAATTTTGGATATGTTGTACAAAACAGTATTGTTTATCACCAAACTTTTTTTTAAAAAAATCGAAGATGTGTTTTTTTAAATATTCGCAAAAAAAATTTTTTTTTGAATTTTTGCAACACTTCTGAAAAAAACCCGTATGCTTTTGAAAATATTTCCTAAAAGAAGAAGAATTAAGCTTTCATATGAGCCATTACTTGTGATAATCGGATTATTAGTTAAAAAGTTAGAGCACGTTAAACGTCATGTATTTTTCTGACTTTTGCTAAAAAAGTCGAACTTTGACCCGCGATAATTTGAAAACTACAGCAAATTTTGAAAATCCAAAAATGCAACATATCTCATATAAACGTGGATATCTATGAGCCAAATTGTCAGTGGCGTCCAAAGGCATGTTTCCGAACAGTGGGGCGAAAATTTTTGGAATTACCCACATGTAGTTAAAAAAAAACATCCAATAAATAAAATGAAGAGATAAAAAAAAGTAATTCTCTCATTTTAAATCAGATATCGTATATTTTTAGAAGAGTTTTTATACCTTTAAACGGCAATACCAACTTAGCTTTTTTTTGGTTATATTTAACCCTTGTCTTTTTTAAGGGCTAACAGTTTTTTGTTATCTTTTTAGCACTTCTTGAGTCATTTGGTAATTTTAACAAAAATTTGGAAACTGTATTTTTTTATAACATAATATACATAACAAATTCGCTTTTGCGGCATATCAAGTTAATTCATTTATAAAATTTAGCTTTTTATTAAATCAGAGAAAATTATAAAAAAAAATATTCAACAAAACAAATCCAATACTTAAGTGCCACAAATTTGTACTTTTCAATTGCATTTGTAAACACATATGAAAATGGTACTTCTAAATCATTGAGGAAAGAACTGGTGAAAGTTGTTATTATTGGCATTTTTTTAGCAGTTTTGGAAGTGCTTATAAAAGTACTTCTTATGGAATATGAAGATCGGCACATATAGCTACTATGTATGTAGTGAATCACTTATTCTTTTTGCACCACTTCGATTTTTTTTTGCTGGGAATGTTTTAAAATATAATATAATTAAAAAAGAATTTTAAAAAATGTTGAATAAGAAAGATAACTGAAGTTGAACAAATGAATAGTTCATGCGAATAAGGACGAATAGACCATTTGTATAATTTTACAAATGGTGATAAAAACGCAAGAAAGGGTTGAATATTAATATTTTTGCAAACTTTTTTGCATTTAGAGATTAATGCATAATGCAAAAATGTTGGAAAAAATATTAGTTTTTAATCGTTTCTTGCGTTTTTATCGTCATTTGTAAAATTATACAAATGGTCTATTCGTCCTTATTCGCATGAACTGTTCAAATCCTAAGGATCATTTAGTCTTTATGTCTATTGCCAGTTACAATAGAGGTACTCAGAGTTTTATTGCCAGCCCTGGCAATGTAACAAAAAGAGTACTTCTATCAAAAAATACATGTGTTTTGAAAGGAAAATCGATAAAGTGCTCCTTTACCACCACTACTACGTCTGGCAAGTAAGACCCTGAATATTACTAATGTTGTTAAAGATAAAAATATCCACACAGAGTTGTACTCTCTATCAAAAATCTTGGATTTAATCAAGACTAAATGATCCTTCAAATTTGTAAACACATATAAAATGGTATTTACATATCTTCGGTGCACCAACTAGAACTGGTACGTGCTTTTCAAAATTTTTTGAAGGCTTGCAAATCAGCTTTATTTTGACCTTCCGCGGTTTTTAAAAACAATATTTCTTTCATAAATATTAAAATAATACTGCAAATTTTCTATTTACATTTTTTTAAATTTAAAAAACAGCGTAAAAGTACCAAATTTAGTTGTTATAAAAGACTCCTCAAAAAATGTTAAAATACACATACCAGTTCTGGTTGGCGCACCGACGATATACAAACCCAAAAATCCAAATTTTTATGAAATTTAGAGTAAATCTAAATTACATATAATAATGCTCTTTAAACCAAATAAATTTTTGTTAAATGGATCCTTTTGATGTTTGGCTGATTTGGAGAAAAACTGCATTTGCTCAATCTTCACGATCATACAATTCAATATACATACATATGTATGTATGTTTATTCAATTTGGTCCGATTTTACATTTTTGTATGTTGAAAAAATCTGCAAATAAGAAGTAATTGTTAATACTTTTAATTCAAAATTTTCGCGGTAGTTAAAAATATACTTACTTACATACATCAAATTTAAAAACATCTTAAAGCTGCATTGAAATTAATTTTCCATCAATTTAAAAGAAATAGCAAATCTTTTTTTCCCAAAATATGTATGTATATATTTTTTTTTTTATTTGAAATTTGTTTATTTTTTATTTGACAGAAAATTCGATTCTTTTTTTCTATTTTGTATCAACATTTTTTATTTTGTTTTTTTTTTTTAATTCGGTATCAAAACAAATAAAAATGATGAAGATTTTTAAAATAGGGGGTGTTCATTTAAAACCGAATTCTTTAAAACGCTTATTGTTAGTGAGTTTATAGTTGATATAAATCTTGATTTAGTGCCAGATATGATAGAAGACATAACAAGATATGATACAAGATATAGTTATATATAGCAACAGATCAAACATATCTGGTTATATATAATTTGATCTTGTATCAGATATAAATATATACGATCATATATTTTCAGATATAATTATATCTAAATATTTTTACTCGGGATACCTTATTTTATACCTTATTTGGTAATCTAAGTTTTGCTGGGTGGTGTCTAATTTTAAAAAAAGTTGCAGGACGCCAATTAACGAAAAAGAAAACAAGAATTACTATTTTCATTTTTTTAAAACCAAAAATTTTAATAACTTGGGTTTGTAACTTGGATAATAATTCACCTCGTGGTGAATAAACCCGTTTTTCACCAGCTGGTGAATAAAAAGTATAAAGTATTATAATTATTTTTCAACAAACAAACTTTTTTTTTTTCATCAAATTTTTTTTATCAAATTTTTTCCATCAATTTTTTTTTTATCAAAAAAAATTTTTTTTTTCATAATTTTTTTTTTTTCATAAATTTTTTGTTTTTTCATATATTTTTTTTCATAAATTTTTTTTCATCAAATTTTTATTTATCAAAATTTTTTCATATTTTTTTTTCATAAATTTTTTTTCATCAAATTTTTTTTATCAATTTTTTTCTCACCAAAAATATTTTTTTTTCATATTTTTTTTCATCAATTTTTTTTTTAGATCAAAAATTTTTCTTTTCATCAAAAAAATTCATCAAAAACTTTTTTTCATCAAAATTTTTTTCACCAAAAATTTTTGGTTCATTAATTTTTTTTTTGACATCCCAGCAAAACTTAGATTACCAAATAAGGTATAAAATAAGATATAGGATCTCTTATTTTATACATTGCAGCATTGATGATTTTAACAGGCGATGAGACTCAAAGTAATGCATCCACATTATCACAAAGAATACCAGTAAGGTATAAAATAAGTCATAAATTTATAACGAAGAATACGAGTAAGGTGTAAAATATATGATATTTTATAGGTTACGAGTAAGGTATATAATTTAGCATACCAGAACGTAATATATAAGGTGTTACGAGTAGTGAAAAAGTAATTTTGTATTAAATTTACTCACGTGATTGTAAGTGAGTGTAAGTAGATAAAATATGCTCGTGAGTGTGTGTCGTTAGAAATTTCTTGTCGTGAGGCCATCTCTAGTTTAAACTTATGCATTTTTTTATAAAATAATTATTTTTATGTTATTGTAATGCGTTATGCATCCAATTATAAATAATGCATTATTTCAAACTTTCAAATAATACATAATGTAACCAAATATAAGTCATCCATGATTTAATGTTTAGAAATAATAAATATGAAATACATTTTTTCCAATAATCATGCATTACGTAGCAAATTATTAGTAATGCATTACTTTTCACTTTAAAATAATACGTTGTGGAACAAATGTTTGGTAAGGCATCCTAAAATAATGCTACAAATAAGGTATATACATTACCTGGTAATGTGTTATATAATCACTACCCATTACCAAAGTTTTGTTGGGATAATTTTGTTTTTCGTGAAAAAAAATAATTTTTTTTACCACAACTACTTTTTCACCAAGTCTAAGCTTTTCGCATAAAAATTTTCCATTTGTTTATAAAATTTAAATAAAACAAGTGAGAGTGGTATATTCTTTGGTGCCAAATCTTTTATACTCTCCAAAATGTAAAAACACTTTCTTGCACTTATGTTTGCTCTCACTTACGAAATGTACAGCTCTTTTGGTTTTTTAATGGGGTCGTCGACTGATATTTCAATTCGTTTTGCATGGAATAGCAAGTAATATAACATTATTTTTTCTAAAAAAACTTTGCTTTGGCAAGTACACCCAAATCTTCCGCAAAACATTATCATGATTTAATGTTTTTGGGCAAGAGTACAAAATTCACAGGCATTTTTCTAGGAAAAATGTTCAAATTTTTCTAATCTTATAATTTTTGAATCTTAGATTTTTTTATAGAAAAAATGTATCAAAATCTTTAAATTTTTCTGTACGAAAATATTTTACAGGGAAAATCTAAGAATTTTTCTTTAAAAAAGTGTATTAGAATTTGAAATTTTTTCTATAGAAAAAAATTCTCGGAATCTGAGTTTTTTCCTATTTAAAAAGCCTTAGAATCTAACTTTTTTTAGGAAAAACGGCACAGAATCTGGGACTTCTTTTTCTAAAGAAAAAGTGCCTCAGAATCAGAGACTTTTATAAAAAATCTCAAGGAATCTAAGAAAATGTTTTAGATTCTAAGATTCCTTGTAACCCCATTTTACCAATATTTGACAGTTTTCCTTGCTTTTTAACAAAAAAATTTGGACCGAAATTTACATTTGTTTTTTGTAATTTTACAATTTTTTTTTTTGTAATTTTACAAATTTCCAAGACAATTTGATAAAAAAAAAATCTGGTGAAATTCACGAGAATTCCTTGTATGTTTTATTGCGACAAAAAAGTTGTAAATATACAATTTTATTGTTAAAAAGCTTGTAAAATTACAAAAAAACTTGTAATTTTTACTAGGAATTCTCGTTAATTAGGAGGTAGCAAAAAATCAAGTAGTTACGAAACCTCCTTGTAAATTTTATCCTATCAAAAAAATTTTAAATTTTATTGGTAAAAACTATGAAAAATTACAAAATTATTGGTGAAAAGATTGTAAAATTCTCGTCAAATAGGAGGTACAAAGAAAAAGTAACAAACTTTTCGTGTAATTTTACAAAGTTTCTTTTTTTTTTTGAGTGTAGAAAATAAAATAAAAAAAAATATATCTCAGAACCTAAGATGTTTTCCATGGGGAAAAAGTGTATGTGAGAATTTTCTATATGCAAATGTAGCAGAATCTGAAAATTTTTTTTAAATCAAGAATTTTATAAATTCAAAGGCTTTTCTGTAGCAAAATGCCTCAGAACCTTAGAATTTTTCTATTTTTTTATTGGGATAATGTCTCATTAAGCAAATGAATCAGAAAACTTGTTTGCAATAAACATTAGGGTGTCCGAAAATAAAACCTTTATTCGATTTTCTTGGGTGCTCAAGCATAATTTGAAAGCTTATAGGGTAAAGTATTTTTGAGATTTTTTCCAGATTTTTCGGAAAAGTTTTTAAGGTCGCGCAAATCGATTTTGTGCTTAAAATCGGCTTTGACGACCGTTTTTTAAACTTTCTTTATAAGTTCACCAATAATCACGATATTCTTTACTATTGAGGTAACATTTTTAAAGAAAAATGTCCAAACTTTATTTTTGTATTCATAAATTTAACGTTTTGGCTATGCTTTTGCTCATTTGGGTACCCTACATAAGGTTTTTTCGTAAATTTTCCATAAATTTGGAAAATAACGCTTTGTAACTTTTAAAATTTCTATGAAAGTCAAAAAAAGTAATAATGCAGTTTGAAAGATAATTTAATTCTCTATAATTTAGCAATAATAATTTTTGAATTTGCTCTTTCCGGTCCAGAGTAATACCATTTTAAAGATTTCTATCCATTGTACAAAACTAATAGTAAAATAATAAACTTCTTATAAAGACCTGAAAAATTCGAGTTTTGGTCAGTAACAGAAATGTGAGAAGGTGGATCCTTAAGATTTTTTGATGCTGAACACAAAACTGCTTTTAACAACTCCCTAACAAGTTACGTTTGGTGGTAATTTAGTGCAGTAGGTCAAAATGTCCGTCCGTCCGGCTGTATAAGACACGATGGAGTCAAAAATAAAAGAGACAGACTACTGATGTTAGGCACGAATATGGCTTATGGTCATAGGAAGGTTATCTTCACAAATGGGAAAAATCGGTCAAGGGGGAAAAAAGTTGCCCCTTGAAGAATCAACAAATAACGTATTTTTTATATTGAATTTTGTATTTTTGTTAAAAAAATAAAACTTTTTAGTAAAAGAAGATGTATAAAGTCATGTCAAGGGGGAAAAAAGTTGCCCCTTGAAGAATCAACAAATAACGTATTTTTTATATTGAATTTTGTATTTTTGTTAAAAAAATAAAACTTTTTAGTAAAAGAAGATGTATAAAGTCATGTATCTGCGCCTAGAAAATGGTTATTTTCGGCTCGCTTCATTTTGTGTGCTCGGATTTATTCAAATAATGATAAAAATTTGATTACTTCAGTGGAAAAATCACAATATATGTATTGGTAATATTTATCTCGAGGGGAAAGGTCTCCCCTTAGGGCCGCCGCTTGGGACCACCACGACGGCCTTGTCAAAAAACATTTTTATATATATTTTTTTTTTTTACATATTGCAGGGCATAAAATTTCGAGGGCCTATATTCAAAACCCTCTATCTTAAAAAACACAACTTTTCAGGAGAGCCAAAAAACTGTTTATTTCGCGTATTGTTAGAGTAATTAAAATTCGATATTCTACAATATTTTTTTAAATCAACTACTGAATCTCACATATAATTCGTTTTTAAAATTTTGCAATATTGGGGATTTTAGAGGATAGGTAGAGGGTTTTGTTTCTCAAAAATATTAAGTACATGAATGAAAATTATCAGATAGAGGGTTTTGCATTTTAATAAAAATGAATTATTATGATTTCATTTACGATATCGGTAAATTTTTAACGTGATTTATTAATGATAACGGCTTATAAAAAATTCCAAAATCGCGGTTTTGGTCCACAGGTGCTAATTTTTGAGACAAAAATATTTTTTACCGAATTCATCTCAAAAGTTGACAAATAGTTGAGTATGTTATGTAAAAAACAGTAACAAAATTAAAAACGCGATTTTGATCCACAGATGCTGTGGACAACATCGCGATTTTTAAGATTAAAATTTTTGTTTCATGATGTTCACAATACATCAAAATTTTGAGCCTTATTTTTCAAAAAATTCAAGCAAGAATTTGGAGAAAAAATTAGCATCAGTGGACCAAAATCTTGATTCTGGAATTTTGTTGATAATTCATGTTCAGCATGCAAAAATTAGTATGAAAACATGTAATGCATGATGAAATTATTCCAAAAAAATATTTGTAAATTAATTATTTGAAAAGATAGAGGGTTTTGCATTTAGAAAAATTAACAGGCCTATTCTCAGTTATGACTGGTTATGACTAATTTTATTATTTTCAAACTTCATATTCCCTGTGTTTGTTGTAAACAAAATCATAAAAAGTCTCAAAATTTAAAATTATTTGTCAATTTTGAGACGATGTGGGTAGCAGGTCTTTATTTTTTTGAAATTTTCAAACAAAATTTTAATTTTTTTATGATTATTTACAACAACCACATGGAAAAAATTGAGTTATGATTGAGTTATGACTTTTTTTGTGAATAGGCCCCTAATTGTGTAAGAGATAGAGAAAACCAAAAATGTAAATAAAATAGCAAAAAAAAATATTTTTGTTCTGAATTTTACACTATAGATGAGGGCCGTTTTACTGAATATTTTGCCATCAAAAAGTCATTTTCGTGAAAATGGAAGATAGAGGGTTTTGAATATAGGCCCTCGATATTCTGCACAACCGAATTTAACACTCTTGTTTGTTATTTCTGAAAGCTGCATCTCATAGTCCCGGTATTCAGCTTTTAGACCCATCATATATAGCCTATTTACAAGTTTTTACCCTAAGATATTAAATAGTGGAAGGCAATATCTTTTTTAAATTCAATATTTTATTTTATTATTAGTTTTATACAATGGGTTGAAAGCTTTTAAATGGTATTACTTTGGAACGGTGGGAGCGAATTCAAAAATTATTGTTGCTAAATTATAAAGAATTAATTTATCTTTCAAACTGCATTATTACTTTTTTTGACTTTCCTAGAAATTTTAAAAGTTACAAAGCGTTATTTTCAAAATTTATGAAAAATTTACGAAAAAATCTAATGTAGGGTACCCAAATGAGCAAAAGAGTTGCCAAAACTTAAAGTTTATGCACACAAAAATAAAGTTTGGACATTTTTCTTTAAAAATATAACCTCAGTAGTGAAGAAACTCGTGGCTATTGACGATTTTATAAAGAAAGTTAAAAAAACGGTCGGCAAAGCCGATTTTCAGCAAAAAATCGATTTGCGCGACCTTAAAACCTTTTCCGAAAAATCTGAAAAAAATCTCAAAAATACTTTACCCTATAAGCTTTCAAATTATGCTTGAGCCAGGACAACTTTTTTTTTGTGGGACACCCTAATAAACATGTCTTAAATTTTATATATTTTCTATTGGAAAATTGTTTTAAAATCTGGGTGTTCTGCTATCAGAAAAATGCTTAAAAACTGAGAAATTCTTGAGGAGACATTTTTCAAATTATCAAACATTTTCTTCAGTTCTGTAAAAAAAATTTTCTTTAAAAAAAAATAATAATAAACACTAAAAAACCTTAACTTATATTTTAAATCCGACCTGAGGTTCCCTGCAAATAAAAAAAATGTTTGAGAAAAAAAAAATTCCCCCCGCAACCCAAGTGCTGAATCCGCTCCTGGAATTGGCAAATTCATTCGGATGCCATAGGGCCCATTGTGATATCTTTAATTGTTATTTCCCTACTCCCCCTCTGATACATAGGACTTCTCTTAAGGGACTTCTTAAAAATCTATTTTTTTTAATCTTTGACCGCTGGTTGCCGACTGATCAGCGACACGAAATTTGATCGTTTAAATTTGACGGGACGCCCTATTGTTCACTTATACATATTTTACTTTTATTTTATAACATATTTTTATTTTGTCTTGTTTTTTTTACAGCTGCATTTTGATTAAATTTCGTTTATAAGCCATAATTATAATCCTTTTTAGATATTTGAAAATGCATTTTAATTAAATTAAAATTTCATTAAAACCACCAAGTCCTTTTTGAGTATTTCAAAATTATTTTTCAATCATCGCATTCACTCCTTCATTTAAAAAAAAAAAGTTTCAAAAGTCCTTTTCATTCATTAAGCCTTTCTTCCTTCATATCGTACACATGTTTTTGTAGGTGTTAACCCAAGAAAATTGATTTTATTTCTCGCTTCTTTATATTCATAATATTAATTGCGGTTTTTCCTACAAACCATCATCAAATAGTCATTCCCTCATATCGACGACTTCTAAAAAGGAAAAAGGACTACCGTTTTGTTAAACATACATTACGTTTATTCACATTTAAATTTTATTCCCATAACATTTGATTGATTACACCATGTTGTATCATCACTTTAGAGTAAAGGTTAAAAGAACAGGTAAAAAGGAGCCTTTTGTTTGGGTTTAGTAATTAATTTGTTGATCTAATTGGATATAAGGATGTTAACAGCATCCTGTTGTCTTTTTGGATTTTTAAGACAACTCCGTTTTTTAAATTCTTATAAGAGTTTTTAAAGTGCCATCTAGTGATGAGTAGCTGAAGTTTTTAAACCTTCTGTTATAAGAAAGGAGGCTGTGTGAGCCTAATTGGATTCTTGTTAGAAGGAAATAGGTAAACAGAGTGCTTCAAATAAATTAAAGATTTAAATTGTTTAAAATAAATGAATGTGATTAGTTGTAAAAAGTGTACTTGGATATTTTTTAGCATGTATTTTTTTGGTTGGTGTCTAATTTTAAAGTTGACGCAGGATGCAACCTAACCACTAAAAAGAAAATAGCATTCACTGTTTTCGTTTTCTTATAACCAAAAAGGTTTTACGAAAATGAAAATAGCCAAAAATTTAAAGGTTATTATTCACCTGTTGGTGAATAAAAAAATGTTTCACCAGCTGGTGAATAACATAATTGCATTTTTTGTTGTATAATTTTTTTTTCATCAAAAACCTTTTTTTTAAAAAGTTTGTTTTACTTTTAATTTTTTTTTCATCAAAAACTTTGTTCATCAATTTTTATTTTTTCAAGTTGAAATTCTTCTGACATAAAAATGTTCCACTTGTTTAACAAAAGTACAAAAAACAAGTGAAAGTGTTAAATATGTCTGTGCCGAATCTTTTATACCCTCCGAAATGTAAAAATGTTTTGTTTCATTTAAGTAATACAATAATATCATTTTGATATCTACTCCCACAATTTAGAACTTCAAGGAGAAACTTTTTTCCCGTGGTCCGACGTCGTCCATTTGGCAACTTTATTAGCCTGGGAACAAAGTTACCAGCTTTGGACTGCAGTGTGCTTTCCACAGACGTAACGACAGAGCAGTGTTGCCATAAGAGAATTTGAAAAAGATGCTAAATGGCAGAAAAAGAGTGCTAAAATGCTCTTTAGACCAAACAAGTAAAAAAGTTAAATTCGGCCTTGCCGAATGTAGTGATACCCTCAACAATTTCTAAAAGGTCCTTAAATTTTCGTTCATAACTTTTTAACCGCTGAACCGATATCGCTCTAATGCAATACCAAACTTCTCGGGAGAACTTCCAATAAATATGTTGAGTTTCAGTCATCTCCGAGTAATACTTTGGCCGTTATCACCCTTTCCACAGACAGACGGACATTGCTAGAATGTCATAAAATTCATCGGCGATCATGAATATATAAACTTTATAGGGTCCCAGACCGATATTTCGATGAGTTACAAACTGAATGACAAACTTGTCACTAGAGTGGAGGGTATAAAAATAAGCAAATACTTGTTGTCATTAATCGAATCGAATTGATATACGCAATTAAATCAATGTTCGCAATCGATACCTTTTCAATACCGTTATCCGTTTCAAAACCCTTTAAATTGAATACCGGTACCAATACCAATACCGAAACTCAGTTTTAGTATTTGGTATCGGTATCCAAAAACCTTTTCCTTCGTTATCGGTACGTACCGATATTGAAACAGTTTTTCCTAAAAAACCAAGTTTGTAATTTTTTTGGTTTTTGTAAATGATAAATCGCCTCCCCGAAGTCTCAAAAAAATCGTTGGGCACCCACATCGTGGATTAAGTAAACATTTTCAAAGAAACATACTTCAACAAATTTTTGTGGAGTCATTTTGACTCCCAATAGAAACTTTCTGAACGCGATGTGGGTGCCCAAGGTTTTTTTCCGATATTTATAGGATTTTAAGGGGCCATTTCCCAGTTGGAAAATGTATCACTGAGGAAATTTACACAGTGATTCCTTGATGAATTGTCTTCAGGTTCTGAGAAATCATAGGTAATACTTGACGACATATCCTAACATTGTCAGCAATAAATGTTCGTTTTAAGAGTGTGTGCAATTCCTCTAAGACATCGATAAGGAAATGATTATAAGATGGCAGTATATTAAATAAGAATTTTAAATCTGTGCAACTCTTCAATTTCCAAAAAAAAAGATGGCAATATTATCGATTTATTTTAAATAAAAAATAGACAACCAATTTTCAAAACAAAGTTTGGAACAAGTAGTTAGGTGTGGGGCTAATAAACAGGAGGATCCAGGTTCAAATTCAGTTGGGGCTAAAAATGGCGAAAAGTTTTTTCTAAATATGAGAAATATAATTTATAGAGGAAAATGGATAAAAGTAAAAACTAAAGGAAATACGAAAATGTTTTGTATCTTTTATATCAGAAGTCGTAGGTGACATGTCCTTAGAAAGTCAGTATGCCCTGACTACTGCTGACTTTGAGTGAGAAACTGTCCTCAACTCAGTACATAGAGATGTCTTGTGGATGTCAGCAGAGTATCTAACATGTCACCGCGCCACCACTGAGAATGGCTCGTGGACGTTGTCAACTGGGTATATTTGATGAATACAAAAAATAAAAAGTTTTCCGGTCCTTGGTTTTAATAACGTATTACAATTTAAGGTTGAAGTAAAATTTTGTGTGAGAAAACTCAGTAAAATCCATAAAAAATATGGAAGTGTATTTTTTCTACCATGTATACAACAATCACGTAAACGAAATAAAATTCCAGTCACGGCTACACTTGACTCATCAAAAATTAGTATCAATAATCATTTTCATTAATTTCCATTTAAGGTTGCAATTTTTTTTTACTTACTTACTCCACATTTAATCAATGAATACTTTCGTTCATTCCATGAAAAACTTCATAAAACGTTTCAAACAAGTTCTACTAATATTTTTATAATTTCCATGTAAGTTTACATTGAATGAGACGTTAATGATACCGGTTTCATTGATCAAATGAACCCTGTCTTCGGTTGAAAACGTCAATCATTTTTCATTAAGCTTATGCCAATTTTAATTATTTTTACATTTTTTTTTTTAGTGTAGAAACTTGAAATTAGGAGGATTATCCAGTGGAATAGGATAATCCAGTGGAAAAAAACGTCCTGACAAATGTGTTTTTTTAATTTGAATTTAAAGGGGCAAAAAAGGTTCAAATTAAAGATTGTCTCATGGCTAAGAAAAATACAAATTTTGAAAAAAACACTTGAACGTATAAAAATCTCAAATGACGATATCTCAAAAACCGATTGACCTATTTCAATAATGTTTTATTACATTCAATAAAACCAATTTAATAAATATATCCTTTTTTATGTTACCTAAAGTTCCAACAAACTCCTTCCGTTTTCCTACTAAGTTTTCTTGCTTCAACAACAGGATATAAACTCCAAAAAATATGTCAAAGTAGCAAATATCTTTGTCAAAACATCATTTATTATACAATTCCCTTTATCACAAAACAACACGTTCTTGATATCGTAAATTTACCAAAACAAAAAAAAAATAACATGCTCTACACCATTTACAGATGTAATTCGAAAAAGATCAATTGTAATTCGAAGATTCTATTTGTAATTCGAAGATTCCATTTGTAATTCGAAGATTCCATTTGTAATTCGAAGATTCCATTTGTAATTCGAATACTCCAATTGTAATTCGAAGATTCCATTTGTAATTCGAAGATTCCAATTGTAATTCGAAAAAGATCAATTGTAATTCGTAAAAGATCAATTGTAATTCGTAAAAGATCAATTGTAATTCGTAAAAGATCAATTGTAATTCGTAAAAGATCAATTGCAATTCGAAAAAGATCAATTGTAATTCGTAAAAGATCAATTGTAATTCGTAAAAGATCAATTGTAATTCGAAGATTCCAATTGTAATTCGTAAAAGATCAATTGTAATTCGAAAAAGATCAATTGTAATTCGAAGATTCCAATTGTAATTCGTAAAAGATCAATTGTAATTCGAAAAAGATCAATTGTAATTCGAAAAAGATCAATTGTAATTCGTAAAAGATCAATTGTAATTCGTAAAAGATCAATTGTAATTCGAAAAAGATCAATTGTAATTCGTAAAAGATCAATTGTAATTCGAAAAAGATCAATTGTAATTCGAAAAAGATCAATTGTAATTCGTAAAAGATCAATTGTAATTCGAAAAAGATCAATTGTAATTCGAAAAAGATCAATTGTAATTCGAAAAAGATCAATTGTAATTCGTAAAAGATCAATTGTAATTCGTAAAAGATCAATTGTAATTCGAAAAAGATCAATTGTAATTCGAAAAAGATCAATTGTAATTCGAAAAAGATCAATTGTAATTCGAAAAAGATCAATTGTAATTCGTAAAAGATCAATTGTAATTCGAAAAAGGTCAATTGTAATTCGAAAAAGATCAATTGTAATTCGTAAAAGATCAATTGTAATTCGTAAAAGATCAATTGTAATTCGAAGATTCCATTTGTAATTCGAAGATTCCATTTGTAATTCGAAGATTCCAATTGTAATTCGAAAACCAACGAGTAAATCAACAAAAAAACAATGTTTTTAAAGGCGTAAGAAACGATTTTATACTCGTTGTTTTCGAATTACAATTGGAATCTTCGAATTACAAATGGAATCTTCGAATTACAAATGGAATCTTCGAATTACAATTGATCTTTTACGAATTACAATTGATCTTTTACGAATTACAATTGATCTTTTTCGAATTACAATTGATCTTTTTCGAATTACAATTGATCTTTTACGAATTACAATTGATCTTTTTCGAATTACAATTGATCTTTTTCGAATTACAATTGATCTTTTTCGAATTACAATTGATCTTTTTCGAATTACAATTGATCTTTTACGAATTACAATTGATCTTTTACGAATTACAATTGATCTTTTTCGAATTACAATTGATCTTTTTCGAATTACAATTGATCTTTTTCGAATTACAATTGATCTTTTACGAATTACAATTTGTCTTTTTCGAATTACAATTGATCTTTTTCGAATTACAATTGATCTTTTACGAATTACAATTGATCTTTTTCGAATTACAATTGATCTTTTACGAATTACAATTGATCTTTTACGAATTACAATTGATCTTTTTCGAATTACAATTGATCTTTTTCGAATTACAATTGATCTTTTACGAATTACAATTGGAATCTTCGAATTACAATTGATCTTTTTCGAATTACAATTGATCTTTTACGAATTACAATTGGAATCTTCGAATTACAATTGATCTTTTACGAATTACAATTGATCTTTTACGAATTACAATTGATCTTTTTCGAATTACAATTGATCTTTTTCGAATTACAATTGATCTTTTACGAATTACAATTGATCTTTTACGAATTACAATTGATCTTTTTCGAATTACAATTGATCTTTTTCGAATTACAATTGGAATCTTCGAATTACAAATGGAATCTTCGAATTACAATTGGAGTATTCGAATTACAAATGGAATCTTCGAATTACAAATGGAATCTTCGAATTACAAATGGAATCTTCGAATTACAAATAGAATCTTCGAATTACAATTGATCTTTTTCGAATTACATCTGTAAATGGTGTAGTCCAGATACGATAAAAGATAAACGTGACTTTGACACAGATTAATATGTAACGATAAGGAATACACTCAACGCTAGTGTCACTAAAATGACAGCTAATTTATCAAAGATTTTATGGGTGTTCTATAAAATCACCAAAAACAAAAACGAAAAAAAGACAAAAATTGAAAATAAATCTACCAATCAATATGTGTTTGGAAATTTTAATTAAATTCCATATAAAAGAAACAAAAAATTTCATATCAAAATAGTAGTAAACACCTTGTAAAGTAACCAAAAAAATGTCGCTTTGATCAATAATTTTTGATATAAAAAAGATAATTTTTCTTATACAACAAAATTATACACTTGTTTTTCGATCGTCATCATCGGCATCTTCTTCTCCAGAAATTACCTCTTTCACTGTCGCTTTTTTTTTTTTATTTGCAACTCTAAAGCGGTCTATAAAAAATGACACCTTAACATTTTACAAGACTCCTTTTAGCAACGAATAATGTCTCTTGTATGATTTTTAATGATAATTGCTATAACAACTCATTTTTCACATTGATAAACCATGATTATTCATTCACACCACTTTTGTGGCAATAAAAATTAAAACACCAACCAACAATTCCATATAACCAGTCCAGGATCTTAAGGTACTTCATTGGGATGGGCCCTTAAAGAAAAATGTTAAACAACAGCTCGTGGAATATTTTATTTTCGCTTTTTATTATCACAAAAACATCAGCTACAAGATTTGTAATTATCACTTGCATTTTTCACTAAACACCATCAGATCTCCGAAGATCTGTTTCTTTTGTTTTTGGCGCGATTGTGGGTTTTCTCTTTATATGTGCATTAGGGTGGAACAAATTTTGATTTTTTTTTTTAGAATTAGAAAACGTCTGAGTCGGGAAAGTTTCCTTTTAGGGTTGATATTAACGCACAAAACAAATTGAACACGTAGGACAATGGCTTGGGTTCCTTTTTTGACTTGAAAATGTTTTTGGCTGGTGTCTAATTTTAACGCCACCTCAGTTTGACCACATAAGTTAACGATTAACAAACAATAAAATAAAAATTACTGTTCTCATTTTCTTAAAACCAAAAATTTTAGTAACACTGTGCTACAGTGAAAAAATACTTCTGATGTGAAATAGTATAGGTTCTTGGTCTTGTCGAGTAGATCACAAAAATGCCCATTAAACTTGCCAGACACTCTCAAATTTTAGAGTTATCGTCAAAAAACGTTTTTTTGGGACTTTTCTCACTAAACCTTTTGTAGCTCAGAAAATTTTAAACCGATTTTAAATTTTTTAACTGTTTTTGATAGAAGAAGGATGGGGCTTCCCATGTGTGTGAATTTGTCTACACTAGAGTTGTCAGTCGATTAAGAATAATTCGATTAATCGATCAAACAAAACCCAACTCTTGTTCGAATAATTAAAAAATGACGATTTTCGAATAACGAATAAATCGATTAATTAATGTCGATTAATCGAACAATTTTTTTTAATTAAAATATTAAATAAATGCTTAGAATTTGATTTATTCTCATACATTTTGAAAGATTTTATACAAAATGTAGGAAAATTAAAATATATTGTAGCCATGGATAGCACATCCATTATCATGTTTTTAATAAATAATTTAGAAAAAATTAATAATTCTTTTGCATCAGACTTACTAAAACGTATTAAAATAAGAATGAATTAGAAACTTATAAAAGTGTTAAATACATTAATAATTTTTCTAAATTCTGGAAATTTTCCGAGCAATGAAAGTTTCTTTAAATATTCTCCAAAAAGCGAAACAAGAGAATATGCAAATGAATTATACTCCAGATTTTTTTATGTTGAAAGTAATCACAATAATTCAGATAAAAGTATTGAAATAATGGAAGTTATTAGTAAGGAAAGAAGAAGTAGACAAACTACAATTGTACTTTATAAAAAAGATATTAAAACTGCCGACAAATACACCAACATATGCGATCATGTTGGAAACTAAAATGGAAAACGGTCATATATACACTCTTAAGTTACATCTTGGGTATATAATGAAAACCTTATTCGAATATAAGGAAAACAGACTTCCTCACCAATTACACAGGCACACAAAATAAAAAAAGTGGCCAGACCCAGAGGGTAGACCATGCTATTTCTAGGTTTTTGGGGTCGCTAAATCCGAATATGACCATAAAAAATCGTTTCAATTGCCAGTTTTCCCCCTACGGCCCCCCTATAACCCCCCGAAGGATTGACTTTTAATTGTCATACAAACTTAAAATCATTGTATACTATTATGTTTTTTTGCATCTAAACCCTAAACTGACAACAAATAAAATATGTGACCCTTCCCCCAACCCCTAGCACGTTCTTACAACCCCCTGAAAGGGGATGAATTTTGAGTGTTCATAAAAAATCAAGATCTATATGGATTTCTAAGTTTTTTGGACCGCTAAAGCCGAATATGACTACAAAAAATACATAATACTCTTCCCTCAGTCCCTAGCACCCATTACTACGCCCTATAGGGGATTTAATTTTGAAATTTACCTTCATAATTATTTTAGTCTACAACTTAAGTTTTATTGAAAATTTCGAAATTAAATGCACTATAGGGCGTAGTAATGGGTGCTAGGGAGTGAGGGAGGGGTATTATACATTTTTTGTAGTCATATTCGGCTTTAGCGGTCCAAAAAACTTAGAAATCCATATAGATCTTGATTTTTTATGAACACTCAAAATTCATCCCCTTTCGGGGGGTTGTAAGAGCGTGCTAGGGGTTGAGGGAAGGGTCACATATTTTTTTTGTTTGTCAGTTTAGGGTTTAGTTGCAAAAAAAAAACATAAAAGTACACAATGCTTTTAAGTTTGTATGACAATTAAAAGTCAATCCTCCGGGGGTTATAGGGGGGCGGTAGGGGAAAAACTGGCAATTGAAACGATTTTTTATGGTCATATTCGGATTCAGCGACCCCAAAAACCTAGAAATAGCAGGGTCTACCCTCTGGGTCTGGCCACTTTTTTTATTTTGTGTGCCTGTGTTATCAATGAAAGTGCTATCTAGAAATGTGTTTTGGGCAGAAAGACTTAATAAGCTCAGTGCGGACCATGGTCATGAATGGAATATGCTTAATTTAAACAAAGAGAACTGGGATATGATGCTAACGAGCTTAATTGAGAATATTAAAATAAGCAACTACCATAAAATGTGGGAAAAATCAATGAGAAGCACAGGTAGAATATACAAATTTCTAGACCATAACTGTGGCAACCTATACATAAATAAAACATATAGTAGATCCAAGATAATGTGGATTTTTAAAGCCAGGTGTGGACTTATTTTTTTAAATGGCTCAAACTTTACTTCACAAGGAACCTGTACATTGTGCAATACAAATGAAATTGAAAATATTCAACATTTTCTTGGAAAATGTCCAATCTTTAGAACATATCGAATGCGTTATTTTGGCGAGGCTTTCTTAAGCGATGCCGATATTATAAATGTTTTAAATGGTGTTAACGATGATCACTGGAATGGCTTAGTAAATTACATTATAAATGCCCTAAAGTATAGAACATTAATTATAAATGAATATGAATAAATATATATATATATATGCTTTATTATTGATAATCCTTTTTTTCTTGTATTAAATATATGTAAACAACTCTCATCTCAAAACAATTAAAAATTAAAATACATTGTCAACAATGATAAATGAAAATACATTGTCAAATCAAACCTCCGACAGACGACTTTTAGTCAATGTCGTAAGTTCAATATTTTTTTTTCAACAAAATCTGTATGAATAGCTTTAAGATATTATTGTAAACATACAAAATTTTTTGAAAAAATAAAGAACCCTATCTATCTATCTATCTATCTATCTATCTATCTATCTATCTATCTATCTATCTATCTATCTATCTATCTATCTATCTATCTATCTATCTATCTATCTATCTATCTATCTATCTATCTATCTATCTATCTATCTATCTATCTATCTATCTATCTATCTATCTATCTATCTATCTATCTATCTATCTATCTATCTATCTATCTATCTATCTATCTATCTATCTATCTATCTATCTATCTATCTATCTATCTATCTATCTATCTATCTATCTATCTATCTATCTATCTATCTATCTATCTATCTATCTATCTATCTATCTATCTATCTATCTATCTATCTATCTATCTATCTATCTATCTATCTATCTATCTATCTATCTATCTATCTATCTATCTATCTATCTATCTATCTATCTATCTATCTATCTATCTATCTATCTATCTATCTATCTATCTATCTATCTATCTATCTATATCTATCTATCTATCTATCTATCTATCTATCTATCTATCTATCTATCTATCTATCTATCTATCTATCTATCTATCTATCTATCTATCTATCTATCTATCTATCTATCTATCTATCAATCTATCTATCTATCTATCTATCTATCTATCTATCTATCTATCTATCTATCTATCTATCTATCTATCTATCTATCTATCTATCTATCTATCTATCTATCTATCTATCTATCTATCTATCTATCTATCTATCTATCTATCTATCTATCTATCTATCTATCTATCTATCTATCTATCTATCTATCTATCTATCTATCTATCTATCTATCTATCTATCTATCTATCTATCTATCTATCTATCTATCTATCTATCTATCTATCTATCTATCTATCTATCTATCTATCTATCTATCTATCTATCTATCTATCTATCTATCTATCTATCTATCTATCTATCTATCTATCTATCTATCTATCTATCTATCTATCTATCTATCTATCTATCTATCTATCTATCTATCTATCTATCTATCTATCTATCTATCTATCTATCTATCTATCTATCTATCTATCTATCTATCTATCTATCTATCTATCTATCTATCTATCTATCTATCTATCTATCTATCTATCTATCTATCTATCTATCTATCTATCTATCTATCTATCTATCTATCTATCTATCTATCTATCTATCTATCTATCTATCTATCTATCTATCTATCTATCTATCTATCTATCTATCTATCTATCTATCTATCTATCTATCTATCTATCTATCTATCTATCTATCTATCTATCTATCTATCTATCTATCTATCTATCTATCTATCTATCTATCTATCTATCTATCTATCTATCTATCTATCTATCTATCTATCTATCTATCTATCTATCTATCTATCTATCTATCTATCTATCTATCTATCTATCTATCTATCTATCTATCTATCTATCTATCTATCTATCTATCTATCTATCTATCTATCTATCTATCTATCTATCTATCTATCTATCTATCTATCTATCTATCTATCTATCTATCTATCTATCTATCTATCTATCTATCTATCTATCTATCTATCTATCTATCTATCTATCTATCTATCTATCTATCTATCTATCTATCTATCTATCTATCTATCTATCTATCTATCTATCTATCTATCTATCTATCTATCTATCTATCTATCTATCTATCTATCTATCTATCTATCTATCTATCTATCTATCTATCTATCTATCTATCTATCTATCTATCTATCTATCTATCTATCTATCTATCTATCTATCTATCTATCTATCTATCTATCTATCTATCTATCTATCTATCTATCTATCTATCTATCTATCTATCTATCTATCTATCTATCTATCTATCTATCTATCTATCTATCTATCTATCTATCTATCTATCTATCTATCTATCTATCTATCTATCTATCTATCTATCTATCTATCTATCTATCTATCTATCTATCTATCTATCTATCTATCTATCTATCTATCTATCTATCTATCTATCTATCTATCTATCTATCTATCTATCTATCTATCTATCTATCTATCTATCTATCTATCTATCTATCTATCTATCTATCTATCTATCTATCTATCTATCTATCTATCTATCTATCTATCTATCTATCTATCTATCTATCTATCTATCTATCTATCTATCTATCTATCTATCTATCTATCTATCTATCTATCTATCTATCTATCTATCTATCTATCTATCTATCTATCTATCTATCTATCTATCTATCTATCTATCTATCTATCTATCTATCTATCTATCTATCTATCTATCTATCTATCTATCTATCTATCTATCTATCTATCTATCTATCTATCTATCTATCTATCTATCTATCTATCTATCTATCTATCTATCTATCTATCTATCTATCTATCTATCTATCTATCTATCTATCTATCTATCTATCTATCTATCTATCTATCTATCTATCTATCTATCTATCTATCTATCTATCTATCTATCTATCTATCTATCTATCTATCTATCTATCTATCTATCTATCTATCTATCTATCTATCTATCTATCTATCTATCTATCTATCTATCTATCTATCTATCTATCTATCTATCTATCTATCTATCTATCTATCTATCTATCTATCTATCTATCTATCTATCTATCTATCTATCTATCTATCTATCTATCTATCTATCTATCTATCTATCTATCTATCTATCTATCTATCTATCTATCTATCTATCTATCTATCTATCTATCTATCTATCTATCTATCTATCTATCTATCTATCTATCTATCTATCTATCTATCTATCTATCTATCTATCTATCTATCTATCTATCTATCTATCTATCTATCTATCTATCTATCTATCTATCTATCTATCTATCTATCTATCTATCTATCTATCTATCTATCTATCTATCTATCTATCTATCTATCTATCTATCTATCTATCTATCTATCTATCTATCTATCTATCTATCTATCTATCTATCTATCTATCTATCTATCTATCTATCTATCTATCTATCTATCTATCTATCTATCTATCTATCTATCTATCTATCTATCTATCTATCTATCTATCTATCTATCTATCTATCTATCTATCTATCTATCTATCTATCTATCTATCTATCTATCTATCTATCTATCTATCTATCTATCTATCTATCTATCTATCTATCTATCTATCTATCTATCTATCTATCTATCTATCTATCTATCTATCTATCTATCTATCTATCTATCTATCTATCTATCTATCTATCTATCTATCTATCTATCTATCTATCTATCTATCTATCTATCTATCTATCTATCTATCTATCTATCTATCTATCTATCTATCTATCTATCTATCTATCTATCTATCTATCTATCTATCTATCTATCTATCTATCTATCTATCTATCTATCTATCTATCTATCTATCTATCTATCTATCTATCTATCTATCTATCTATCTATCTATCTATCTATCTATCTATCTATCTATCTATCTATCTATCTATCTATCTATCTATCTATCTATCTATCTATCTATCTATCTATCTATCTATCTATCTATCTATCTATCTATCTATCTATCTATCTATCTATCTATCTATCTATCTATCTATCTATCTATCTATCTATCTATCTATCTATCTATCTATCTATCTATCTATCTATCTATCTATCTATCTATCTATCTATCTATCTATCTATCTATCTATCTATCTATCTATCTATCTATCTATCTATCTATCTATCTATCTATCTATCTATCTATCTATCTATCTATCTATCTATCTATCTATCTATCTATCTATCTATCTATCTATCTATCTATCTATCTATCTATCTATCTATCTATCTATCTATCTATCTATCTATCTATCTATCTATCTATCTATCTATCTATCTATCTATCTATCTATCTATCTATCTATCTATCTATCTATCTATCTATCTATCTATCTATCTATCTATCTATCTATCTATCTATCTATCTATCTATCTATCTATCTATCTATCTATCTATCTATCTATCTATCTATCTATCTATCTATCTATCTATCTATCTATCTATCTATCTATCTATCTATCTATCTATCTATCTATCTATCTATCTATCTATCTATCTATCTATCTATCTATCTATCTATCTATCTATCTATCTATCTATCTATCTATCTATCTATCTATCTATCTATCTATCTATCTATCTATCTATCTATCTATCTATCTATCTATCTATCTATCTATCTATCTATCTATCTATCTATCTATCTATCTATCTATCTATCTATCTATCTATCTATCTATCTATCTATCTATCTATCTATCTATCTATCTATCTATCTATCTATCTATCTATCTATCTATCTATCTATCTATCTATCTATCTATCTATCTATCTATCTATCTATCTATCTATCTATCTATCTATCTATCTATCTATCTATCTATCTATCTATCTATCTATCTATCTATCTATCTATCTATCTATCTATCTATCTATCTATCTATCTATCTATCTATCTATCTATCTATCTATCTATCTATCTATCTATCTATCTATCTATCTATCTATCTATCTATCTATCTATCTATCTATCTATCTATCTATCTATCTATCTATCTATCTATCTATCTATCTATCTATCTATCTATCTATCTATCTATCTATCTATCTATCTATCTATCTATCTATCTATCTATCTATCTATCTATCTATCTATCTATCTATCTATCTATCTATCTATCTATCTATCTATCTATCTATCTATCTATCTATCTATCTATCTATCTATCTATCTATCTATCTATCTATCTATCTATCTATCTATCTATCTATCTATCTATCTATCTATCTATCTATCTATCTATCTATCTATCTATCTATCTATCTATCTATCTATCTATCTATCTATCTATCTATCTATCTATCTATCTATCTATCTATCTATCTATCTATCTATCTATCTATCTATCTATCTATCTATCTATCTATCTATCTATCTATCTATCTATCTATCTATCTATCTATCTATCTATCTATCTATCTATCTATCTATCTATCTATCTATCTATCTATCTATCTATCTATCTATCTATCTATCTATCTATCTATCTATCTATCTATCTATCTATCTATCTATCTATCTATCTATCTATCTATCTATCTATCTATCTATCTATCTATCTATCTATCTATCTATCTATCTATCTATCTATCTATCTATCTATCTATCTATCTATCTATCTATCTATCTATCTATCTATCTATCTATCTATCTATCTATCTATCTATCTATCTATCTATCTATCTATCTATCTATCTATCTATCTATCTATCTATCTATCTATCTATCTATCTATCTATCTATCTATCTATCTATCTATCTATCTATCTATCTATCTATCTATCTATCTATCTATCTATCTATCTATCTATCTATCTATCTATCTATCTATCTATCTATCTATCTATCTATCTATCTATCTATCTATCTATCTATCTATCTATCTATCTATCTATCTATCTATCTATCTATCTATCTATCTATCTATCTATCTATCTATCTATCTATCTATCTATCTATCTATCTATCTATCTATCTATCTATCTATCTATCTATCTATCTATCTATCTATCTATCTATCTATCTATCTATCTATCTATCTATCTATCTATCTATCTATCTATCTATCTATCTATCTATCTATCTATCTATCTATCTATCTATCTATCTATCTATCTATCTATCTATCTATCTATCTATCTATCTATCTATCTATCTATCTATCTATCTATCTATCTATCTATCTATCTATCTATCTATCTATCTATCTATCTATCTATCTATCTATCTATCTATCTATCTATCTATCTATCTATCTATCTATCTATCTATCTATCTATCTATCTATCTATCTATCTATCTATCTATCTATCTATCTATCTATCTATCTATCTATCTATCTATCTATCTATCTATCTATCTATCTATCTATCTATCTATCTATCTATCTATCTATCTATCTATCTATCTATCTATCTATCTATCTATCTATCTATCTATCTATCTATCTATCTATCTATCTATCTATCTATCTATCTATCTATCTATCTATCTATCTATCTATCTATCTATCTATCTATCTATCTATCTATCTATCTATCTATCTATCTATCTATCTATCTATCTATCTATCTATCTATCTATCTATCTATCTATCTATCTATCTATCTATCTATCTATCTATCTATCTATCTATCTATCTATCTATCTATCTATCTATCTATCTATCTATCTATCTATCTATCTATCTATCTATCTATCTATCTATCTATCTATCTATCTATCTATCTATCTATCTATCTATCTATCTATCTATCTATCTATCTATCTATCTATCTATCTATCTATCTATCTATCTATCTATCTATCTATCTATCTATCTATCTATCTATCTATCTATCTATCTATCTATCTATCTATCTATCTATCTATCTATCTATCTATCTATCTATCTATCTATCTATCTATCTATCTATCTATCTATCTATCTATCTATCTATCTATCTATCTATCTATCTATCTATCTATCTATCTATCTATCTATCTATCTATCTATCTATCTATCTATCTATCTATCTATCTATCTATCTATCTATCTATCTATCTATCTATCTATCTATCTATCTATCTATCTATCTATCTATCTATCTATCTATCTATCTATCTATCTATCTATCTATCTATCTATCTATCTATCTATCTATCTATCTATCTATCTATCTATCTATCTATCTATCTATCTATCTATCTATCTATCTATCTATCTATCTATCTATCTATCTATCTATCTATCTATCTATCTATCTATCTATCTATCTATCTATCTATCTATCTATCTATCTATCTATCTATCTATCTATCTATCTATCTATCTATCTATCTATCTATCTATCTATCTATCTATCTATCTATCTATCTATCTATCTATCTATCTATCTATCTATCTATCTATCTATCTATCTATCTATCTATCTATCTATCTATCTATCTATCTATCTATCTATCTATCTATCTATCTATCTATCTATCTATCTATCTATCTATCTATCTATCTATCTATCTATCTATCTATCTATCTATCTATCTATCTATCTATCTATCTATCTATCTATCTATCTATCTATCTATCTATCTATCTATCTATCTATCTATCTATCTATCTATCTATCTATCTATCTATCTATCTATCTATCTATCTATCTATCTATCTATCTATCTATCTATCTATCTATCTATCTATCTATCTATCTATCTATCTATCTATCTATCTATCTATCTATCTATCTATCTATCTATCTATCTATCTATCTATCTATCTATCTATCTATCTATCTATCTATCTATCTATCTATCTATCTATCTATCTATCTATCTATCTATCTATCTATCTATCTATCTATCTATCTATCTATCTATCTATCTATCTATCTATCTATCTATCTATCTATCTATCTATCTATCTATCTATCTATCTATCTATCTATCTATCTATCTATCTATCTATCTATCTATCTATCTATCTATCTATCTATCTATCTATCTATCTATCTATCTATCTATCTATCTATCTATCTATCTATCTATCTATCTATCTATCTATCTATCTATCTATCTATCTATCTATCTATCTATCTATCTATCTATCTATCTATCTATCTATCTATCTATCTATCTATCTATCTATCTATCTATCTATCTATCTATCTATCTATCTATCTATCTATCTATCTATCTATCTATCTATCTATCTATCTATCTATCTATCTATCTATCTATCTATCTATCTATCTATCTATCTATCTATCTATCTATCTATCTATCTATCTATCTATCTATCTATCTATCTATCTATCTATCTATCTATCTATCTATCTATCTATCTATCTATCTATCTATCTATCTATCTATCTATCTATCTATCTATCTATCTATCTATCTATCTATCTATCTATCTATCTATCTATCTATCTATCTATCTATCTATCTATCTATCTATCTATCTATCTATCTATCTATCTATCTATCTATCTATCTATCTATCTATCTATCTATCTATCTATCTATCTATCTATCTATCTATCTATCTATCTATCTATCTATCTATCTATCTATCTATCTATCTATCTATCTATCTATCTATCTATCTATCTATCTATCTATCTATCTATCTATCTATCTATCTATCTATCTATCTATCTATCTATCTATCTATCTATCTATCTATCTATCTATCTATCTATCTATCTATCTATCTATCTATCTATCTATCTATCTATCTATCTATCTATCTATCTATCTATCTATCTATCTATCTATCTATCTATCTATCTATCTATCTATCTATCTATCTATCTATCTATCTATCTATCTATCTATCTATCTATCTATCTATCTATCTATCTATCTATCTATCTATCTATCTATCTATCTATCTATCTATCTATCTATCTATCTATCTATCTATCTATCTATCTATCTATCTATCTATCTATCTATCTATCTATCTATCTATCTATCTATCTATCTATCTATCTATCTATCTATCTATCTATCTATCTATCTATCTATCTATCTATCTATCTATCTATCTATCTATCTATCTATCTATCTATCTATCTATCTATCTATCTATCTATCTATCTATCTATCTATCTATCTATCTATCTATCTATCTATCTATCTATCTATCTATCTATCTATCTATCTATCTATCTATCTATCTATCTATCTATCTATCTATCTATCTATCTATCTATCTATCTATCTATCTATCTATCTATCTATCTATCTATCTATCTATCTATCTATCTATCTATCTATCTATCTATCTATCTATCTATCTATCTATCTATCTATCTATCTATCTATCTATCTATCTATCTATCTATCTATCTATCTATCTATCTATCTATCTATCTATCTATCTATCTATCTATCTATCTATCTATCTATCTATCTATCTATCTATCTATCTATCTATCTATCTATCTATCTATCTATCTATCTATCTATCTATCTATCTATCTATCTATCTATCTATCTATCTATCTATCTATCTATCTATCTATCTATCTATCTATCTATCTATCTATCTATCTATCTATCTATCTATCTATCTATCTATCTATCTATCTATCTATCTATCTATCTATCTATCTATCTATCTATCTATCTATCTATCTATCTATCTATCTATCTATCTATCTATCTATCTATCTATCTATCTATCTATCTATCTATCTATCTATCTATCTATCTATCTATCTATCTATCTATCTATCTATCTATCTATCTATCTATCTATCTATCTATCTATCTATCTATCTATCTATCTATCTATCTATCTATCTATCTATCTATCTATCTATCTATCTATCTATCTATCTATCTATCTATCTATCTATCTATCTATCTATCTATCTATCTATCTATCTATCTATCTATCTATCTATCTATCTATCTATCTATCTATCTATCTATCTATCTATCTATCTATCTATCTATCTATCTATCTATCTATCTATCTATCTATCTATCTATCTATCTATCTATCTATCTATCTATCTATCTATCTATCTATCTATCTATCTATCTATCTATCTATCTATCTATCTATCTATCTATCTATCTATCTATCTATCTATCTATCTATCTATCTATCTATCTATCTATCTATCTATCTATCTATCTATCTATCTATCTATCTATCTATCTATCTATCTATCTATCTATCTATCTATCTATCTATCTATCTATCTATCTATCTATCTATCTATCTATCTATCTATCTATCTATCTATCTATCTATCTATCTATCTATCTATCTATCTATCTATCTATCTATCTATCTATCTATCTATCTATCTATCTATCTATCTATCTATCTATCTATCTATCTATCTATCTATCTATCTATCTATCTATCTATCTATCTATCTATCTATCTATCTATCTATCTATCTATCTATCTATCTATCTATCTATCTATCTATCTATCTATCTATCTATCTATCTATCTATCTATCTATCTATCTATCTATCTATCTATCTATCTATCTATCTATCTATCTATCTATCTATCTATCTATCTATCTATCTATCTATCTATCTATCTATCTATCTATCTATCTATCTATCTATCTATCTATCTATCTATCTATCTATCTATCTATCTATCTATCTATCTATCTATCTATCTATCTATCTATCTATCTATCTATCTATCTATCTATCTATCTATCTATCTATCTATCTATCTATCTATCTATCTATCTATCTATCTATCTATCTATCTATCTATCTATCTATCTATCTATCTATCTATCTATCTATCTATCTATCTATCTATCTATCTATCTATCTATCTATCTATCTATCTATCTATCTATCTATCTATCTATCTATCTATCTATCTATCTATCTATCTATCTATCTATCTATCTATCTATCTATCTATCTATCTATCTATCTATCTATCTATCTATCTATCTATCTATCTATCTATCTATCTATCTATCTATCTATCTATCTATCTATCTATCTATCTATCTATCTATCTATCTATCTATCTATCTATCTATCTATCTATCTATCTATCTATCTATCTATCTATCTATCTATCTATCTATCTATCTATCTATCTATCTATCTATCTATCTATCTATCTATCTATCTATCTATCTATCTATCTATCTATCTATCTATCTATCTATCTATCTATCTATCTATCTATCTATCTATCTATCTATCTATCTATCTATCTATCTATCTATCTATCTATCTATCTATCTATCTATCTATCTATCTATCTATCTATCTATCTATCTATCTATCTATCTATCTATCTATCTATCTATCTATCTATCTATCTATCTATCTATCTATCTATCTATCTATCTATCTATCTATCTATCTATCTATCTATCTATCTATCTATCTATCTATCTATCTATCTATCTATCTATCTATCTATCTATCTATCTATCTATCTATCTATCTATCTATCTATCTATCTATCTATCTATCTATCTATCTATCTATCTATCTATCTATCTATCTATCTATCTATCTATCTATCTATCTATCTATCTATCTATCTATCTATCTATCTATCTATCTATCTATCTATCTATCTATCTATCTATCTATCTATCTATCTATCTATCTATCTATCTATCTATCTATCTATCTATCTATCTATCTATCTATCTATCTATCTATCTATCTATCTATCTATCTATCTATCTATCTATCTATCTATCTATCTATCTATCTATCTATCTATCTATCTATCTATCTATCTATCTATCTATCTATCTATCTATCTATCTATCTATCTATCTATCTATCTATCTATCTATCTATCTATCTATCTATCTATCTATCTATCTATCTATCTATCTATCTATCTATCTATCTATCTATCTATCTATCTATCTATCTATCTATCTATCTATCTATCTATCTATCTATCTATCTATCTATCTATCTATCTATCTATCTATCTATCTATCTATCTATCTATCTATCTATCTATCTATCTATCTATCTATCTATCTATCTATCTATCTATCTATCTATCTATCTATCTATCTATCTATCTATCTATCTATCTATCTATCTATCTATCTATCTATCTATCTATCTATCTATCTATCTATCTATCTATCTATCTATCTATCTATCTATCTATCTATCTATCTATCTATCTATCTATCTATCTATCTATCTATCTATCTATCTATCTATCTATCTATCTATCTATCTATCTATCTATCTATCTATCTATCTATCTATCTATCTATCTATCTATCTATCTATCTATCTATCTATCTATCTATCTATCTATCTATCTATCTATCTATCTATCTATCTATCTATCTATCTATCTATCTATCTATCTATCTATCTATCTATCTATCTATCTATCTATCTATCTATCTATCTATCTATCTATCTATCTATCTATCTATCTATCTATCTATCTATCTATCTATCTATCTATCTATCTATCTATCTATCTATCTATCTATCTATCTATCTATCTATCTATCTATCTATCTATCTATCTATCTATCTATCTATCTATCTATCTATCTATCTATCTATCTATCTATCTATCTATCTATCTATCTATCTATCTATCTATCTATCTATCTATCTATCTATCTATCTATCTATCTATCTATCTATCTATCTATCTATCTATCTATCTATCTATCTATCTATCTATCTATCTATCTATCTATCTATCTATCTATCTATCTATCTATCTATCTATCTATCTATCTATCTATCTATCTATCTATCTATCTATCTATCTATCTATCTATCTATCTATCTATCTATCTATCTATCTATCTATCTATCTATCTATCTATCTATCTATCTATCTATCTATCTATCTATCTATCTATCTATCTATCTATCTATCTATCTATCTATCTATCTATCTATCTATCTATCTATCTATCTATCTATCTATCTATCTATCTATCTATCTATCTATCTATCTATCTATCTATCTATCTATCTATCTATCTATCTATCTATCTATCTATCTATCTATCTATCTATCTATCTATCTATCTATCTATCTATCTATCTATCTATCTATCTATCTATCTATCTATCTATCTATCTATCTATCTATCTATCTATCTATCTATCTATCTATCTATCTATCTATCTATCTATCTATCTATCTATCTATCTATCTATCTATCTATCTATCTATCTATCTATCTATCTATCTATCTATCTATCTATCTATCTATCTATCTATCTATCTATCTATCTATCTATCTATCTATCTATCTATCTATCTATCTATCTATCTATCTATCTATCTATCTATCTATCTATCTATCTATCTATCTATCTATCTATCTATCTATCTATCTATCTATCTATCTATCTATCTATCTATCTATCTATCTATCTATCTATCTATCTATCTATCTATCTATCTATCTATCTATCTATCTATCTATCTATCTATCTATCTATCTATCTATCTATCTATCTATCTATCTATCTATCTATCTATCTATCTATCTATCTATCTATCTATCTATCTATCTATCTATCTATCTATCTATCTATCTATCTATCTATCTATCTATCTATCTATCTATCTATCTATCTATCTATCTATCTATCTATCTATCTATCTATCTATCTATCTATCTATCTATCTATCTATCTATCTATCTATCTATCTATCTATCTATCTATCTATCTATCTATCTATCTATCTATCTATCTATCTATCTATCTATCTATCTATCTATCTATCTATCTATCTATCTATCTATCTATCTATCTATCTATCTATCTATCTATCTATCTATCTATCTATCTATCTATCTATCTATCTATCTATCTATCTATCTATCTATCTATCTATCTATCTATCTATCTATCTATCTATCTATCTATCTATCTATCTATCTATCTATCTATCTATCTATCTATCTATCTATCTATCTATCTATCTATCTATCTATCTATCTATCTATCTATCTATCTATCTATCTATCTATCTATCTATCTATCTATCTATCTATCTATCTATCTATCTATCTATCTATCTATCTATCTATCTATCTATCTATCTATCTATCTATCTATCTATCTATCTATCTATCTATCTATCTATCTATCTATCTATCTATCTATCTATCTATCTATCTATCTATCTATCTATCTATCTATCTATCTATCTATCTATCTATCTATCTATCTATCTATCTATCTATCTATCTATCTATCTATCTATCTATCTATCTATCTATCTATCTATCTATCTATCTATCTATCTATCTATCTATCTATCTATCTATCTATCTATCTATCTATCTATCTATCTATCTATCTATCTATCTATCTATCTATCTATCTATCTATCTATCTATCTATCTATCTATCTATCTATCTATCTATCTATCTATCTATCTATCTATCTATCTATCTATCTATCTATCTATCTATCTATCTATCTATCTATCTATCTATCTATCTATCTATCTATCTATCTATCTATCTATCTATCTATCTATCTATCTATCTATCTATCTATCTATCTATCTATCTATCTATCTATCTATCTATCTATCTATCTATCTATCTATCTATCTATCTATCTATCTATCTATCTATCTATCTATCTATCTATCTATCTATCTATCTATCTATCTATCTATCTATCTATCTATCTATCTATCTATCTATCTATCTATCTATCTATCTATCTATCTATCTATCTATCTATCTATCTATCTATCTATCTATCTATCTATCTATCTATCTATCTATCTATCTATCTATCTATCTATCTATCTATCTATCTATCTATCTATCTATCTATCTATCTATCTATCTATCTATCTATCTATCTATCTATCTATCTATCTATCTATCTATCTATCTATCTATCTATCTATCTATCTATCTATCTATCTATCTATCTATCTATCTATCTATCTATCTATCTATCTATCTATCTATCTATCTATCTATCTATCTATCTATCTATCTATCTATCTATCTATCTATCTATCTATCTATCTATCTATCTATCTATCTATCTATCTATCTATCTATCTATCTATCTATCTATCTATCTATCTATCTATCTATCTATCTATCTATCTATCTATCTATCTATCTATCTATCTATCTATCTATCTATCTATCTATCTATCTATCTATCTATCTATCTATCTATCTATCTATCTATCTATCTATCTATCTATCTATCTATCTATCTATCTATCTATCTATCTATCTATCTATCTATCTATCTATCTATCTATCTATCTATCTATCTATCTATCTATCTATCTATCTATCTATCTATCTATCTATCTATCTATCTATCTATCTATCTATCTATCTATCTATCTATCTATCTATCTATCTATCTATCTATCTATCTATCTATCTATCTATCTATCTATCTATCTATCTATCTATCTATCTATCTATCTATCTATCTATCTATCTATCTATCTATCTATCTATCTATCTATCTATCTATCTATCTATCTATCTATCTATCTATCTATCTATCTATCTATCTATCTATCTATCTATCTATCTATCTATCTATCTATCTATCTATCTATCTATCTATCTATCTATCTATCTATCTATCTATCTATCTATCTATCTATCTATCTATCTATCTATCTATCTATCTATCTATCTATCTATCTATCTATCTATCTATCTATCTATCTATCTATCTATCTATCTATCTATCTATCTATCTATCTATCTATCTATCTATCTATCTATCTATCTATCTATCTATCTATCTATCTATCTATCTATCTATCTATCTATCTATCTATCTATCTATCTATCTATCTATCTATCTTTTTGTTTTTTTTTTAACGAAAGGTGTTTCTGAACCCATCATGGGCCATAATAGCCGGCTATTACTACTGTGAGACTCCTACTCACTAAACATTTTCACCCTCTCACTTCAACACTCTCCCCGCGGGACTGTCGTGAGGTATTACGTCGCGGGGCGGTATTAGCTATCTAAGCTACAACTCCAGTTGCTTCTAGCATTCTTCTTTGTAATTTGCGTTCATCTTCTTCTTCTCTTAACTTCTTGTGTATCAAGGTTGTGAGGTTGCTAACTAACTTCCAGTTTTCTTCATTTAGTAGCATTTTATCAACAATATTTTCGGGAGTTAAATCACCAAGTTTAGCTGTTACATTGTTTCTATCTTCCGCGAATCTGGGGCATGTAAACAATACATGATTTGCATCTTCTTCCACCTCTGGGCACGTTGGACACATTGGTGAATCGTCTAATTTAAACCTATATAGGTAACTTCTAAACCCTCCGTGGCCAGTAAGAAACTGAGTTAGCTGGTAGTCCACTTCGCCATGTCCCTTAAGGAACCATTTTTTCACATTTGGTATTAGACGAAACGTCCATCTTCCATTTACGTTTTCCTCCCACCTGCGCTGCCAATGCCTCAGGGAGGTCTCTCTTTGGAGTTTAAAAACTACTGACCTTTGGTCATATGGATTTTCTGTTCGCGATTCATACAATCTTCTTGATTCATCTGCTAGAATATCAATTGGGATCATTCCAGCTATTATACAGGCTGCTGCTTCCGATGTCGTACGATATGCACAGCAAACTCGAAGAGCGCTCAATCTATATACAGATGTGATCACCCGTTTACTTTCCGCACTGAGGAAGCTAGACCACACCGGAGCTGCATACAAAATGGTTGAGCTCACTATTCTAGCTATCATCCGCCTCTTGTTTTGTCTGGGTCCTCCTACGTTTGGCATCATTCTTGCTAGGGCCGAGCCTACTTTTGCTGCCTTGTCTCTGACATACTCCATATGTTTTTTGAATTTAAGTCTCGAGTCTATAACTACTCCTAGGTATTACTTTTGCTGCCTTGTCTCTGACATACTCCATATGTTTTTTGAATTTAAGTCTCGAGTCTATAACTACTCCTAGGTATTTCAGATCGCTTTTCGATGTAATTTCGTGTTCTCCAATGTTAATTTTAAAAGATTCTCGTTTTCTACGCTTACTGATCAATACGGATTCAGTTTTGTGATCCGCTAGTTGCAGTCCTGCGCTATTCAGCCACGACTTTATTTCTCTTATCGTCTCGTTTGCATAGATTTCTATTTCCTCAATGTGTCTTGCGGTTATCACCACTGCGATATCATCGGCGAAGCCAATGATACTTGCCTCCTCTGGTATTTTAAGGGTTAGGACCTCATTATACATGATGTTCCAGAGTAGTGGACCGATTACTGAGCCCTGTGGAACTCCTGCTGTAACGTCATACGTAACTTGACCATTATCTGTTTCATAACATAGTTTCCTGTCTGTAAAATAGCTTGATATAATACTTGTAAGGTATGCTGGCACCTCCAGTCTTATTAATGTATCCATTATACGTTTCCAATTCGCCGAGTTGAAAGCGTTCTTCACATCCAGTGTGATTACAGCACAATATTGAGTTTTAGAACCCCTTTCCTCGATTGCAGCTTTCGCTTTTTCCGTTAGCATGCGTATTGCATCTATTGTCGACCGTGCTTTCCGGAACCCGAATTGGCGTTCCGATAAGCCGCCATTTTCCTCCACAGCTGGTTGCAGTCGGTTATATATTAACCTCTCCAAGATTTTCCCCATAGTGTCCAGCAGGCAAATTGGTCGGTATGACGATGGGTCTCCCAGGCGTTTATCGGGCTTCGGAAGAAGGACTAACTTCTGAACTTTCCAAGGTTTTGGAAATGTACATTCAGATAGACACTGGTTGAACACTTGTACGAACGTACTTGGTTTGTTCTGGATTACCACCTTTAAAGCCTTATTTGGTATAACGTCTGGGCCTGGAGCTTTATTGTCCCCGATATTTTTTAGCGTCGCCAAAAGTTCCTCTGTGGTTACCAACGGTATACTAGATATTTCAGGCACTACAATATGAACGTTTTCACGTGTTAATTGGTGTGGAAATAACGTTGTAACTATTTTATGCAACAGTACAGGGCACGTTAGTTGCGGTGACCACTTACTTCTCAGCCGTGAGGTTACAACTCTGTATGCTGTACCCCAAGGATTTGATTCTGCTTCCATGCATATTTGCTTAAAACATATTTGTTTACTCTTCTTGATAGCGTGTTGGAATTCATGTCTAGCTCTTTTGTACTCCATCTGTCTTTCATCAAAATCCGGCCTTCCCCTACCACGTTGGCAACGCCGTCTCGCTTTTAGACAAGTACTCCTTAGAGTGTGTATCTCACTGGTCCACCAATAGTTTGAAGGTCTGGATTGTGTCAATCGACGACGTGGCATTGATGCATTACATGCTTCTTTTAAATCAGTAGCTATTTGCTCCGCCATTTCCTCCGATGTACCTTGCATGACATGCTCCTGAAATACCTCTAAAAGGCATGCCTCGTCAAGTCTTTTTGCAGCCCATCCAATTGATGTTGCCTTCTTTCGGCTATCCACGTTACCAACTTCACCTTCCCGACAAATCGTGAAGAGAAGTGCCTGGTGATCACTATGTGTGTAATGTTCGCTGACACTCCAGCTCTGTTTTCGCCTTATCAGGGAACTGCTCATAAAAGTGAGGTCAATTATCGAGCCTGTGCCTCTGGCTCTAAACGTAAGTGCATCGCCCTCATTTGCCAACACCAAGTCACATTTCGAGAAAGCTTCAAGCAAAGCTTTTCCCCTTGCATCTGACTTTCTACTTCCCCAATCGACGGCCCATGCGTTAAAGTCACCAGCCACTATACATGGACTATGTTCTACCACGTCTCTGACCAAAACATCCAGTAGGTGTCTAAATTCATCAATTGTCATGCTAGTGGAGCATAGCAACTATAGACATATACCCCTCCAATTTTAGCCCTCACAAACCTTTCCTCAGAATAATCTGACAGCTCCTCAATAGCACGATTTCCACATGCCCATATTGCAACCTTTCCCATGCGGTCTGTTGCCCATACACTTTTGTCCAAGTTTTTATATTGGTCACAAATAATAGCGACTTCTACACCAGTCTCACAGACTGTCTGAGAGAGCAGGTCCTGTGCCGCTTGACAGTGGTTGACATTTAGCTGTAAAAATTTCATCTTCTTAGGTTACATAGTGCCCTCCGAAATGCGGGACACTTCGCGCTGCCAGCCACGTGTTTTAGGTCCACGTTTTCACCGCCCTTGCATAAAAAGCATTCTGGAGTTTCGATGCAATCCTTCGCGATGTGGTCAGTCTTTCCACATTTCCTACACATTTCAGATCTATCATGAGTGCTGTTGCACCCATGTGCCTTGTGACCAAAATCCAAACATTTGAAGCATCTTGTAAGCATCCTTCGCTGACGAAGGCGACAAACGACCCATCCAATTTTAACCTTTCCGGCTTCAAGTGCTCTGTTAGCTGCATCTACTGGTAAACTAAGCATTGCAACCTGTGTTCCACCAAAACCTTTTCTCAGGCTTTTTACTGCCGACTCGGGTATATCATCTACTTGCAGCTCCTGAGTTAATGCAAGGTATATGTCTTCTTTGGTAGTGATCTCATCAATATCTCTACACTCTATCAACACCTCTTGCCTTCTGGTTTTAATGTCGGCTTTCTCTCCAATTGATTTTTCCACCTCGCTTTGAAACTTTTGAACAGTGCACTGGTCACTTTTCTTTATCTCAAGCAAAAGATCTCCTTTTTGCGTTCTTCTTATTCGTGAAACACTCTCGCCCAGATCCTTTAACTCCGGATCTGTTTTTATCTGCCTTAGAATATCGGCGTAAGATGCACCATCTTTTGCTGAGATAATCATGGCATCTAGACGGCTGCTCTTTCTTATACGTTGCCTCTTCTTCCCTTGCACTTTTTTCCAAGCACTTGTTTCTTCCCTTTCTGGGTTTGTGTCCCTTTTTTCTTCCTGTTTGTTTTCAGTCTTCTCCACCACATTACTTTTTACCGCATTCTTCTTCTTGGGGGGGTGACCTTTCCTTCTCTTAGGAGTATCATTTTTCGGGGATTCACCAGATAGCTCCCTACTCCTTTTGCCTTCTTTCACTGTTGGCGCATTCTTTGGCGTTGTTTGTGTCGCCTGTTCTCCTCTACTTTGGTTTTTTACCGAACTTCTACTAATTTCATCGCGTGCTTTATTATAAGTCGCTCTGATTGAACGCACCTTATCCTTAATTGCATGATGGATGTTGTTTCTGGTCTTCATATAATCCATCAGATCCACAATCAGATTTCCAAGTTGCGAAAACGCGTTGATACGATTCATTGCGGGTGAATCGTTGGAAGCCATATCGGTATCCATTTTCTCCACTGGGCCATTTAATGGCGTATCTTCGAGTACTAAACCTCCTTCACTAGCACCCTCATTATTGTTGTTGTTTATATTTTCAGCATTTTTGATTTCGTTTGTATCCATTCAAATGGGTCCCATCTCAGAGCCGCTATCTACGTTTTTTGTACAGTCACGTAAGATCCCATGGTTATCTATACATGCAAATATAACCATAGATATCTATCTATCTATCTATCTATCTATCTATCTATCTATCTATCTATCTATCTATCTATCTATCTATCTATCTATCTATCTATCTATCTATCTATCTATCTATCTATCTATCTATCTATCTATCTATCTATCTATCTATCTATCTATCTATCTATCTATCTATCTATCTATCTATCTATCTATCTATCTATCTATCTATCTATCTATCTATCTATCTATCTATCTATCTATCTATCTATCTATCTATCTATCTATCTATCTATCTATCTATCTATCTATCTATCTATCTATCTATCTATCTATCTATCTATCTATCTATCTATCTATCTATCTATCTATCTATCTATCTATCTATCTATCTATCTATCTATCTATCTATCTATCTATCTATCTATCTATCTATCTATCTATCTATCTATCTATCTATCTATCTATCTATCTATCTATCTATCTATCTATCTATCTATCTATCTATCTATCTATCTATCTATCTATCTATCTATCTATCTATCTATCTATCTATCTATCTATCTATCTATCTATCTATCTATCTATCTATCTATCTATCTATCTATCTATCTATCTATCTATCTATCTATCTATCTATCTATCTATCTATCTATCTATCTATCTATCTATCTATCTATCTATCTATCTATCTATCTATCTATCTATCTATCTATCTATCTATCTATCTATCTATCTATCTATCTATCTATCTATCTATCTATCTATCTATCTATCTATCTATCTATCTATCTATCTATCTATCTATCTATCTATCTATCTATCTATCTATCTATCTATCTATCTATCTATCTATCTATCTATCTATCTATCTATCTATCTATCTATCTATCTATCTATCTATCTATCTATCTATCTATCTATCTATCTATCTATCTATCTATCTATCTATCTATCTATCTATCTATCTATCTATCTATCTATCTATCTATCTATCTATCTATCTATCTATCTATCTATCTATCTATCTATCTATCTATCTATCTATCTATCTATCTATCTATCTATCTATCTATCTATCTATCTATCTATCTATCTATCTATCTATCTATCTATCTATCTATCTATCTATCTATCTATCTATCTATCTATCTATCTATCTATCTATCTATCTATCTATCTATCTATCTATCTATCTATCTATCTATCTATCTATCTATCTATCTATCTATCTATCTATCTATCTATCTATCTATCTATCTATCTATCTATCTATCTATCTATCTATCTATCTATCTATCTATCTATCTATCTATCTATCTATCTATCTATCTATCTATCTATCTATCTATCTATCTATCTATCTATCTATCTATCTATCTATCTATCTATCTATCTATCTATCTATCTATCTATCTATCTATCTATCTATCTATCTATCTATCTATCTATCTATCTATCTATCTATCTATCTATCTATCTATCTATCTATCTATCTATCTATCTATCTATCTATCTATCTATCTATCTATCTATCTATCTATCTATCTATCTATCTATCTATCTATCTATCTATCTATCTATCTATCTATCTATCTATCTATCTATCTATCTATCTATCTATCTATCTATCTATCTATCTATCTATCTATCTATCTATCTATCTATCTATCTATCTATCTATCTATCTATCTATCTATCTATCTATCTATCTATCTATCTATCTATCTATCTATCTATCTATCTATCTATCTATCTATCTATCTATCTATCTATCTATCTATCTATCTATCTATCTATCTATCTATCTATCTATCTATCTATCTATCTATCTATCTATCTATCTATCTATCTATCTATCTATCTATCTATCTATCTATCTATCTATCTATCTATCTATCTATCTATCTATCTATCTATCTATCTATCTATCTATCTATCTATCTATCTATCTATCTATCTATCTATCTATCTATCTATCTATCTATCTATCTATCTATCTATCTATCTATCTATCTATCTATCTATCTATCTATCTATCTATCTATCTATCTATCTATCTATCTATCTATCTATCTATCTATCTATCTATCTATCTATCTATCTATCTATCTATCTATCTATCTATCTATCTATCTATCTATCTATCTATCTATCTATCTATCTATCTATCTATCTATCTATCTATCTATCTATCTATCTATCTATCTATCTATCTATCTATCTATCTATCTATCTATCTATCTATCTATCTATCTATCTATCTATCTATCTATCTATCTATCTATCTATCTATCTATCTATCTATCTATCTATCTATCTATCTATCTATCTATCTATCTATCTATCTATCTATCTATCTATCTATCTATCTATCTATCTATCTATCTATCTATCTATCTATCTATCTATCTATCTATCTATCTATCTATCTATCTATCTATCTATCTATCTATCTATCTATCTATCTATCTATCTATCTATCTATCTATCTATCTATCTATCTATCTATCTATCTATCTATCTATCTATCTATCTATCTATCTATCTATCTATCTATCTATCTATCTATCTATCTATCTATCTATCTATCTATCTATCTATCTATCTATCTATCTATCTATCTATCTATCTATCTATCTATCTATCTATCTATCTATCTATCTATCTATCTATCTATCTATCTATCTATCTATCTATCTATCTATCTATCTATCTATCTATCTATCTATCTATCTATCTATCTATCTATCTATCTATCTATCTATCTATCTATCTATCTATCTATCTATCTATCTATCTATCTATCTATCTATCTATCTATCTATCTATCTATCTATCTATCTATCTATCTATCTATCTATCTATCTATCTATCTATCTATCTATCTATCTATCTATCTATCTATCTATCTATCTATCTATCTATCTATCTATCTATCTATCTATCTATCTATCTATCTATCTATCTATCTATCTATCTATCTATCTATCTATCTATCTATCTATCTATCTATCTATCTATCTATCTATCTATCTATCTATCTATCTATCTATCTATCTATCTATCTATCTATCTATCTATCTATCTATCTATCTATCTATCTATCTATCTATCTATCTATCTATCTATCTATCTATCTATCTATCTATCTATCTATCTATCTATCTATCTATCTATCTATCTATCTATCTATCTATCTATCTATCTATCTATCTATCTATCTATCTATCTATCTATCTATCTATCTATCTATCTATCTATCTATCTATCTATCTATCTATCTATCTATCTATCTATCTATCTATCTATCTATCTATCTATCTATCTATCTATCTATCTATCTATCTATCTATCTATCTATCTATCTATCTATCTATCTATCTATCTATCTATCTATCTATCTATCTATCTATCTATCTATCTATCTATCTATCTATCTATCTATCTATCTATCTATCTATCTATCTATCTATCTATCTATCTATCTATCTATCTATCTATCTATCTATCTATCTATCTATCTATCTATCTATCTATCTATCTATCTATCTATCTATCTATCTATCTATCTATCTATCTATCTATCTATCTATCTATCTATCTATCTATCTATCTATCTATCTATCTATCTATCTATCTATCTATCTATCTATCTATCTATCTATCTATCTATCTATCTATCTATCTATCTATCTATCTATCTATCTATCTATCTATCTATCTATCTATCTATCTATCTATCTATCTATCTATCTATCTATCTATCTATCTATCTATCTATCTATCTATCTATCTATCTATCTATCTATCTATCTATCTATCTATCTATCTATCTATCTATCTATCTATCTATCTATCTATCTATCTATCTATCTATCTATCTATCTATCTATCTATCTATCTATCTATCTATCTATCTATCTATCTATCTATCTATCTATCTATCTATCTATCTATCTATCTATCTATCTATCTATCTATCTATCTATCTATCTATCTATCTATCTATCTATCTATCTATCTATCTATCTATCTATCTATCTATCTATCTATCTATCTATCTATCTATCTATCTATCTATCTATCTATCTATCTATCTATCTATCTATCTATCTATCTATCTATCTATCTATCTATCTATCTATCTATCTATCTATCTATCTATCTATCTATCTATATCTATCTATCTATCTATCTATCTATCTATCTATCTATCTATCTATCTATCTATCTATCTATCTATCTATCTATCTATCTATCTATCTATCTATCTATCTATCTATCTATCTATCTATCTATCTATCTATCTATCTATCTATCTATCTATCTATCTATCTATCTATCTATCTATCTATCTATCTATCTATCTATCTATCTATCTATCTATCTATCTATCTATCTATCTATCTATCTATCTATCTATCTATCTATCTATCTATCTATCTATCTATCTATCTATCTATCTATCTATCTATCTATCTATCTATCTATCTATCTATCTATCTATCTATCTATCTATCTATCTATCTATCTATCTATCTATCTATCTATCTATCTATCTATCTATCTATCTATCTATCTATCTATCTATCTATCTATCTATCTATCTATCTATCTATCTATCTATCTATCTATCTATCTATCTATCTATCTATCTATCTATCTATCTATCTATCTATCTATCTATCTATCTATCTATCTATCTATCTATCTATCTATCTATCTATCTATCTATCTATCTATCTATCTATCTATCTATCTATCTATCTATCTATCTATCTATCTATCTATCTATCTATCTATCTATCTATCTATCTATCTATCTATCTATCTATCTATCTATCTATCTATCTATCTATCTATCTATCTATCTATCTATCTATCTATCTATCTATCTATCTATCTATCTATCTATCTATCTATCTATCTATCTATCTATCTATCTATCTATCTATCTATCTATCTATCTATCTATCTATCTATCTATCTATCTATCTATCTATCTATCTATCTATCTATCTATCTATCTATCTATCTATCTATCTATCTATCTATCTATCTATCTATCTATCTATCTATCTATCTATCTATCTATCTATCTATCTATCTATCTATCTATCTATCTATCTATCTATCTATCTATCTATCTATCTATCTATCTATCTATCTATCTATCTATCTATCTATCTATCTATCTATCTATCTATCTATCTATCTATCTATCTATCTATCTATCTATCTATCTATCTATCTATCTATCTATCTATCTATCTATCTATCTATCTATCTATCTATCTATCTATCTATCTATCTATCTATCTATCTATCTATCTATCTATCTATCTATCTATCTATCTATCTATCTATCTATCTATCTATCTATCTATCTATCTATCTATCTATCTATCTATCTATCTATCTATCTATCTATCTATCTATCTATCTATCTATCTATCTATCTATCTATCTATCTATCTATCTATCTATCTATCTATCTATCTATCTATCTATCTATCTATCTATCTATCTATCTATCTATCTATCTATCTATCTATCTATCTATCTATCTATCTATCTATCTATCTATCTATCTATCTATCTATCTATCTATCTATCTATCTATCTATCTATCTATCTATCTATCTATCTATCTATCTATCTATCTATCTATCTATCTATCTATCTATCTATCTATCTATCTATCTATCTATCTATCTATCTATCTATCTATCTATCTATCTATCTATCTATCTATCTATCTATCTATCTATCTATCTATCTATCTATCTATCTATCTATCTATCTATCTATCTATCTATCTATCTATCTATCTATCTATCTATCTATCTATCTATCTATCTATCTATCTATCTATCTATCTATCTATCTATCTATCTATCTATCTATCTATCTATCTATCTATCTATCTATCTATCTATCTATCTATCTATCTATCTATCTATCTATCTATCTATCTATCTATCTATCTATCTATCTATCTATCTATCTATCTATCTATCTATCTATCTATCTATCTATCTATCTATCTATCTATCTATCTATCTATCTATCTATCTATCTATCTATCTATCTATCTATCTATCTATCTATCTATCTATCTATCTATCTATCTATCTATCTATCTATCTATCTATCTATCTATCTATCTATCTATCTATCTATCTATCTATCTATCTATCTATCTATCTATCTATCTATCTATCTATCTATCTATCTATCTATCTATCTATCTATCTATCTATCTATCTATCTATCTATCTATCTATCTATCTATCTATCTATCTATCTATCTATCTATCTATCTATCTATCTATCTATCTATCTATCTATCTATCTATCTATCTATCTATCTATCTATCTATCTATCTATCTATCTATCTATCTATCTATCTATCTATCTATCTATCTATCTATCTATCTATCTATCTATCTATCTATCTATCTATCTATCTATCTATCTATCTATCTATCTATCTATCTATCTATCTATCTATCTATCTATCTATCTATCTATCTATCTATCTATCTATCTATCTATCTATCTATCTATCTATCTATCTATCTATCTATCTATCTATCTATCTATCTATCTATCTATCTATCTATCTATCTATCTATCTATCTATCTATCTATCTATCTATCTATCTATCTATCTATCTATCTATCTATCTATCTATCTATCTATCTATCTATCTATCTATCTATCTATCTATCTATCTATCTATCTATCTATCTATCTATCTATCTATCTATCTATCTATCTATCTATCTATCTATCTATCTATCTATCTATCTATCTATCTATCTATCTATCTATCTATCTATCTATCTATCTATCTATCTATCTATCTATCTATCTATCTATCTATCTATCTATCTATCTATCTATCTATCTATCTATCTATCTATCTATCTATCTATCTATCTATCTATCTATCTATCTATCTATCTATCTATCTATCTATCTATCTATCTATCTATCTATCTATCTATCTATCTATCTATCTATCTATCTATCTATCTATCTATCTATCTATCTATCTATCTATCTATCTATCTATCTATCTATCTATCTATCTATCTATCTATCTATCTATCTATCTATCTATCTATCTATCTATCTATCTATCTATCTATCTATCTATCTATCTATCTATCTATCTATCTATCTATCTATCTATCTATCTATCTATCTATCTATCTATCTATCTATCTATCTATCTATCTATCTATCTATCTATCTATCTATCTATCTATCTATCTATCTATCTATCTATCTATCTATCTATCTATCTATCTATCTATCTATCTATCTATCTATCTATCTATCTATCTATCTATCTATCTATCTATCTATCTATCTATCTATCTATCTATCTATCTATCTATCTATCTATCTATCTATCTATCTATCTATCTATCTATCTATCTATCTATCTATCTATCTATCTATCTATCTATCTATCTATCTATCTATCTATCTATCTATCTATCTATCTATCTATCTATCTATCTATCTATCTATCTATCTATCTATCTATCTATCTATCTATCTATCTATCTATCTATCTATCTATCTATCTATCTATCTATCTATCTATCTATCTATCTATCTATCTATCTATCTATCTATCTATCTATCTATCTATCTATCTATCTATCTATCTATCTATCTATCTATCTATCTATCTATCTATCTATCTATCTATCTATCTATCTATCTATCTATCTATCTATCTATCTATCTATCTATCTATCTATCTATCTATCTATCTATCTATCTATCTATCTATCTATCTATCTATCTATCTATCTATCTATCTATCTATCTATCTATCTATCTATCTATCTATCTATCTATCTATCTATCTATCTATCTATCTATCTATCTATCTATCTATCTATCTATCTATCTATCTATCTATCTATCTATCTATCTATCTATCTATCTATCTATCTATCTATCTATCTATCTATCTATCTATCTATCTATCTATCTATCTATCTATCTATCTATCTATCTATCTATCTATCTATCTATCTATCTATCTATCTATCTATCTATCTATCTATCTATCTATCTATCTATCTATCTATCTATCTATCTATCTATCTATCTATCTATCTATCTATCTATCTATCTATCTATCTATCTATCTATCTATCTATCTATCTATCTATCTATCTATCTATCTATCTATCTATCTATCTATCTATCTATCTATCTATCTATCTATCTATCTATCTATCTATCTATCTATCTATCTATCTATCTATCTATCTATCTATCTATCTATCTATCTATCTATCTATCTATCTATCTATCTATCTATCTATCTATCTATCTATCTATCTATCTATCTATCTATCTATCTATCTATCTATCTATCTATCTATCTATCTATCTATCTATCTATCTATCTATCTATCTATCTATCTATCTATCTATCTATCTATCTATCTATCTATCTATCTATCTATCTATCTATCTATCTATCTATCTATCTATCTATCTATCTATCTATCTATCTATCTATCTATCTATCTATCTATCTATCTATCTATCTATCTATCTATCTATCTATCTATCTATCTATCTATCTATCTATCTATCTATCTATCTATCTATCTATCTATCTATCTATCTATCTATCTATCTATCTATCTATCTATCTATCTATCTATCTATCTATCTATCTATCTATCTATCTATCTATCTATCTATCTATCTATCTATCTATCTATCTATCTATCTATCTATCTATCTATCTATCTATCTATCTATCTATCTATCTATCTATCTATCTATCTATCTATCTATCTATCTATCTATCTATCTATCTATCTATCTATCTATCTATCTATCTATCTATCTATCTATCTATCTATCTATCTATCTATCTATCTATCTATCTATCTATCTATCTATCTATCTATCTATCTATCTATCTATCTATCTATCTATCTATCTATCTATCTATCTATCTATCTATCTATCTATCTATCTATCTATCTATCTATCTATCTATCTATCTATCTATCTATCTATCTATCTATCTATCTATCTATCTATCTATCTATCTATCTATCTATCTATCTATCTATCTATCTATCTATCTATCTATCTATCTATCTATCTATCTATCTATCTATCTATCTATCTATCTATCTATCTATCTATCTATCTATCTATCTATCTATCTATCTATCTATCTATCTATCTATCTATCTATCTATCTATCTATCTATCTATCTATCTATCTATCTATCTATCTATCTATCTATCTATCTATCTATCTATCTATCTATCTATCTATCTATCTATCTATCTATCTATCTATCTATCTATCTATCTATCTATCTATCTATCTATCTATCTATCTATCTATCTATCTATCTATCTATCTATCTATCTATCTATCTATCTATCTATCTATCTATCTATCTATCTATCTATCTATCTATCTATCTATCTATCTATCTATCTATCTATCTATCTATCTATCTATCTATCTATCTATCTATCTATCTATCTATCTATCTATCTATCTATCTATCTATCTATCTATCTATCTATCTATCTATCTATCTATCTATCTATCTATCTATCTATCTATCTATCTATCTATCTATCTATCTATCTATCTATCTATCTATCTATCTATCTATCTATCTATCTATCTATCTATCTATCTATCTATCTATCTATCTATCTATCTATCTATCTATCTATCTATCTATCTATCTATCTATCTATCTATCTATCTATCTATCTATCTATCTATCTATCTATCTATCTATCTATCTATCTATCTATCTATCTATCTATCTATCTATCTATCTATCTATCTATCTATCTATCTATCTATCTATCTATCTATCTATCTATCTATCTATCTATCTATCTATCTATCTATCTATCTATCTATCTATCTATCTATCTATCTATCTATCTATCTATCTATCTATCTATCTATCTATCTATCTATCTATCTATCTATCTATCTATCTATCTATCTATCTATCTATCTATCTATCTATCTATCTATCTATCTATCTATCTATCTATCTATCTATCTATCTATCTATCTATCTATCTATCTATCTATCTATCTATCTATCTATCTATCTATCTATCTATCTATCTATCTATCTATCTATCTATCTATCTATCTATCTATCTATCTATCTATCTATCTATCTATCTATCTATCTATCTATCTATCTATCTATCTATCTATCTATCTATCTATCTATCTATCTATCTATCTATCTATCTATCTATCTATCTATCTATCTATCTATCTATCTATCTATCTATCTATCTATCTATCTATCTATCTATCTATCTATCTATCTATCTATCTATCTATCTATCTATCTATCTAGTAAGGAAAATAATAATCTTTTATGCGAGTTAAATAATTCAATTCAAAGTATTAAAAATTCAGAAAATAAAAAGGACTGCAGCGATATATCAGACGATATGGTATATTTGGGAAAATCTGAAAAAAGAACATAAAAATTTGATAAACTTTTGTATGCTCTTCTTACAAAATCTAATTTAATAAAAACAAAAACCAAAAATCGTTCGAAAGCAAAAAAATTGAGTCAACTTTTATTTTTAAAAGATTATTTCTTAACAACAACTTAAATTGTCTTATTTGACAAAAATTAAAATCATTTATGATATACATATTTTGTCTGAATACTTCAAATAATAATTTGTATTTGAATTATTTGTCAACAAGTATTAAAATCGACATCCTTTAATTAAAAGTGATCTCAGTTATTAAATTTTTAAGTTTTTTTAACTGTTAACTATTTTATTTTTAAGTTTTTTATGCATTTTTTCGTTAATAAAAATTTTAACTTTCTTATTTTAAGTTTTTTTATATGAATTGTATATGTTTTTTGTTAATAAAAATTATTTTTAAAGACCATTTTTTTATTCGTTATTCTCTTCGATTAATCGAATAAATTTTGATCTTTAGTCGTTTGATCGAACGAGGAAAAACAATTATTTGAATTATTCGAACATAGTTGAAAGTCGAATAATTGACAACTCTAGTCTACACATATCAGGAAGATATTTATTGATTTTTTCTTAATATCTAATATTTTTGATATTTTTTGAAAATTTTTCTAGTTTATCGATTTTTTTCTGCTATAGCTCGCTTAACAACCTTTATATTAATAAAAGTATTTTAAACAAAATTTGATTTTGAATACGATAAGCTTTATCCTGAAGAAATCGGATAACAATTGACAGAGTTGTGATAATTTTTCTAAAAAAGAAAATTAATATTTTGCAGGAAATCGCCGTTCAGATATCCCAGGCAAAAAAAAATAATTTTATCATAAGAGGTCTTGTACAATATTTTTAAAGGTTTTTGGCGCTCTGAATCCAAATCTGGCCTTTAAATTGCTCTATCTCGTCAGGTTTTTGAGATGTTTATATTTTATATATCAAAAAGTTAATAAGATAACGCAATTTCAACGTCAAATTCGAATTCAGGAGGCCAAAACCTTTAAAATAATGATACGCGACCTCTCAGTATGTTCGTTTATTTTTTTATTTTTTTGCCTGGGTTATCCGAACGGCAATTTCAAGCAAAATCTTAATTTTCTTTTTTAGAAAAATTATCACAACTCTGTCAATTGTTAGCCGATTTTTTCGGCATAAAGCTCATCGTATTCACAATTAAATTTTCTTTGAGAATACGTTTATAAATATAAATGTTGTTGAACGAACTATAACAGAAAAAAACGATAAACTCAAAGAATTTTCAAAAAATAACAAAAAATTAGATATTGTTGAAAAAATCAATACATATCTATCTTTTTATCTTATCTTTTTTTTATGTATAGATCAATTCACACACATGAAATGCCCAATCCTTCTTCTATCCAAAACAGTTAAAAAATTGGAAATCGGTTGAAAAATGTTTAAGTTACACGTGGTTTAGTGAGAAAAGTCCCAAAAAATTTTTTGACAATAATTTTAAAATTTGAGGTTTGATGGGCATTTTTGTGATCTTTTCGGCGAGACCTACAACCTTTACTACATCATTTTAAAAGTATATTTGATTTTGTGTTTTTGTAGCACAGTGTAATTTACCTCGTGGTGAATGAATAATTCACTAGCTGGTGAATAAAATGCAACATAATTATTTTTCTTCAATTTTTTTTTCATCAATATTTTTTTTTGATCAATATTTTTTTGTTCATCTAAAGTTTTTTTTTCATCAATATTTTTTTTTCGTCAATATTTTTTTTTCGTCAATATTTTTTTTTGTCATCAATAATTTTTTTGTCAATATTTTTTTCATAAATTTTTCTTTTTTTCACTATTTTGTTTTATCACTATTTTTTTTTCATCAATATTTTTTCATCAATATTTTTTTTCATCAATATTTTTTTCGTCAATATTATTTGTTTTATCAATATTTTTTTTTTCATCAATATTTTTTTTTTGCAATAGTTTTTTTATCAATATTTTTTTTTTCATCAATAGTTTTTTTTTCATCAATAATTTTTCTTGTCAATATTTTTGTCCATTAATATTTTTTTTTTCATCAATTTTTCTTTTTATCAATATTTTTTTTCTTCATTTTTTTTTTCATCACTATTTTTTTTTATCAATATTTTTTTCATTAATATTTTTTTTCATCAATATTTTTTTCATCATTTTTTTTTATCAATATTTTTTTTTCATCAATATTTTTTAATTTTTATTTTTATAAATATTTTTTCCATCAATATTTTTTTCATCAATATTGTTTTTCATCACTATTTTTTTTTAATTTTTTTTTCATCAATATTTTTTTTCGTCAATATTTTTTTCATCAATATTTTTATACCCTCGAACTACAGTATGGGGGTATACTCACTTTGTCATTCCGTGTGTAACGCATCGAAATATCGGTCTAGGACCCCATAAAGTATATATATTATTGATCAGTGATCGATTCTAAGACATTCTAGCGATGTCCGTCTGTCCGTCCGTCCGTCCGTCTGTCCGTCCGTCCGTCTGTGGAAGACACGATACAGTCCAAAATAAAAGTGATAGACTCCTGAAATTTGTCACATATATGTCTTATGTTCATAGGCTGGTAAGTTCGGAGATGGGCAAAATCGGACCAGGGGGGAAAAAGTTCCCCCTTAAAGAACTAAACAAACCTCTACAAAATACCATATTTTTACATGATTTTTTGTGTTTTTGTTTAACAAATCCAACATTTTTATGCTACAAGAAGTTCAAGGTCCTGCATTTGGACCCACAGAATTAGAAAAAATCGTTTTACGGTCCGCCCCCCCCCCCTTTTATGGGCGTGGAATATTTTTTTTTTTTTATATAATGATAAATTTGTATTTCTTTAGTGCAAAAGGCATAAGAATTATTTTTTTTAACACTTATTCGAGAGGAATTGTGCCCCAAATCAACACTACCAACCCCCCCCCCCCCCAAAAAAAAAAAAAAATAACGCCCGTGCAATTTTTTTTTTATTTATTTGCGTGTTGGAGGGTATAAAAGATTCGGCACAGCCGAATTTAGCACTCTTACTTGTTTTATTTCATCAATATATTTTTTTTTCATCAATATTTTTTTTTTTCAATGTTATTTTCGTCAACATTTTTTTTTCATCAATATTTTTTTGCAATAGTTTTTTTATCAATATTTTCTTTTCATCAATATTTTTTTTTTTCACCAATAGTTTTTTCACCAATATTTTTTTTGATCAATATTTTTTTTTTCTAAATTTTTTTTTCATATTTTTTTTCATATTTTTTTTTCATATTTCATTTTTCATACGTATTTTGCTCAATAAATTTTTTTCTTTGTTTTCATCAACAATTTTTTTATCAACATTCTTTTTCATCAAATATATTTTTTTTTATCAATAATCTTTTTTCATTAAAAACTTTTTTTCATCAAAAGCTTTTTTTTCCGACAGACAAACAGAGAGATGGATATCACTAGAATGTCTTAGAACCCTTAACGGATTAATAATACTTATATAAACATTATGGGGTCCTTGACCGATATTTCAATGCGTTTTGCATGGAATGACAAATTAACATAGCGTATTTTTTCTTGAAAAATTTTGCTTAGGAATGAGCACCAATTTATACAGCAAAACATTATCATGATTCAATGGGTAAGTGTACAAATTTGAAAAATTTAATTATGAAAAAAAGTTTTTGATGAAAAAAAAGAGACAGAAAAAAATTGTTGAAAAAAAATTTGGTTAAAAAAAAAAATTGATGCAAAAAAAATTTTTTTTGAGAAAAAAAAGTTTGATAAAAAATTTTTGAAAAAAAAATAAAAAATTTGATAAAAAAGTTGATGAAAAAAAAAATTAAAAAAAAAAGATTTGATGAAAGAAAAATTTTTGACAATGTTATGTGTTATTCGCCATCTGGTGAAAAACGTTTTTATTCACCAGCTGGTGAGTTATTATCCAGGTTACAAATCGAAGTTGGAAACCTTTTTGGTCCTTAAAAGGCAACTATCGCGACCCCGACGCTTTCGAAATGGAAAAAAGGTAAATTTGTTCCACCCTAATGTGCATGTAGATTTGTATGTTTGAATTTGTATGGTATCTGAAAAACTATTATCTTGTTTATAGTGAATCAACAAGATGAGGAAGTTACTCACAATCAATATCAGGCTTGTATTGTGATATGAGATTTTCAGTGGCGACACGTTAGGGGGATGGAATTTTGCATAATTTGAATTATAATAAAGCTGACAATTTGTAAAATATTTACACCTCTCTGAAATTTTAATAGCGTTGAAAAGACATTCTAATCTTTAATACAAAATTAGAATGTCTTGAAATCCATAGAGTCCTTGCCAGGAAAAAAGGACATTCAAATATTGTTTTTAAAATTTTTTGTTGAAATTTTTTGGATTTTTTTTTTCTAAATTGTAAATCTTAACAATTTTATCTACAATGTTGTTCGTATAAGTTTTCTCGTACGACTTACGGTTTTCGAGTACGAAAATTGTAAAAATCTGTCTAAAAGTCACTATTTCCAAAAAAAGAGCGGTTTTTAAAGTCCCATATCTTCCAAAGCATTTATCCAAAAAACAAAAAAAAATATAAGGGTTCAAGTTGAAAAAATGCAGAAGAAAAATTGAAGTGAGGTTGAGATTGCTAGAAATAGAATTGTGGTGTTGGAAACTGTCAAAATTTATTCTGTAGAAACTATAAATATTCACATATATGAAAAACAGTTTTCATTAACAAGACAAACCGACATTTAAAATCCTACTGAAGATGACACTAACTGGGGTGTTTGAAACCGGTATAGGAAATACCAGAAATGTCTATAATTTTTAGAAATTCAATTTTTCTTCTGCATTTTTTCAACTTGAACCCTTATAACAAATATAATTAGAGCCCGTGCTCGATCTGTAGTTACAGAAAAAATCAAAAAAAAAAAATATGGTTTTGAATCATTTATAAAGCTTTATTAAATAACAAAAACACTAAGAAAATCGGTGATCCGCCAATTAAATTTTCCATGGACTTGCTCCAATAAGAAGATGATCAGAACTACCAAATGTGACTCTCGGAAAAACTTCTGTGGAAACATAGAAGACGTATCTGAGGCATCCAGGCTGTGGAAAGTTTTGTCTTCTTTTTGCAACCTGGGATACCTGAAGGATCTTATTATATTTGGGTGTGGTCTATTTTCAGTGGGGAGTCGCTGGATCTCATTCTCAACACGCATTTTTCGCGAAATTCCTTTACGCCGTTTCAAGCAATGGAAAGCTCTGACGCCCATGTATTTGAAATTGCTTCGAAGATAATAAATATCCCAACATTAGACTGGGCGACTGTTGAAAATTTGTCTTATCTAGGTACGCTTATGTCGTGGAGTTAAGCCGAGTAAAACTGAACTTGTCTGAAATTACTGCTTTTGATCCTATTTCTCTGGATGACACTAAAATCGCCTCTTAGTTGGAGTATTTCTAGAAAGGAAGTTGGATTTCAGGCGTAATATTGAGGAACGGATTAGCAAAGCAACGATTGCTTTAGATAAGAATATCTTGGAATCGATCGTAATACGATGTGTCACGAACGGAAACGTGATAAACTTAAGGAGTCAAGCTCTTTAACTTTAAACTCCTCCGCGATTTATACAGACGGACGGACATTAAAAAAAAGGATTGGTTCCCTGACCTTTATTTCGATGCCTTACGTACCGAATGGTGGTTTTAGGGTATACAACTAAAACTTATTGTATTCATCTTTTACCCTCCTCAATTGAAACAAATATCCGTCTCTGTTTTACTCCATTTAAAGCATCCAATTAATTAAATAGAATTTAAACAACACTTTTCAAATACTTTAAAAAAACATTTAGGACATTTTGAAAGTTTTTTTCTGAAGTTTGGTAATAAATAAAAATCACAACTTGAGGTTCGTTTTTGAGCTCAAAAAATTTACATAAATATTTTTTGAAGGTTTTTTTATTTTCTTCATATTTTTGGGAGGTTTGACCACCATTAGTGTTAATGGTGCATCAAATGTGTGATATTGTGAATATTACCCAAAAAAGTTGACAGTCGTAACAATATTTTTTTTCTGCTTAGGGAGTGATTTAACCATTTAGTTATGTACTAATTTATCATTTAGCCGCTGTGTTATTTAAGAACAAAAAACAACGAACCAAAAAAAAAATCACTTTTAAAATGAACATAGAATTTATATGGAATACAAGTGGCATTTATTTAAATTTTTTGTTGAATATTTATAAGATGCATAAAGGAGGAAATACACTGAAAAAAAACAACTTTGTAAAATTACCTAAAAGGCATGAACTTTTAAAGGAGAGGTCATGTTAAAATTCGCTTAGAGCAATATGCTAGCTCGAGGCCTAAAAAGTATAAAAGTATGATATTCTCTTAAAAGGTTATTTATTAACATCTGTACAGATTTGTTTTACTCTTACCAAGGGATCTTCAGCAGATTTTAGAGAATCATTATTGGTCTTTCAAACATCAAACCATTTAACAGGATAAAATCATTCCCAATATTACAAGAATTGCCTTGTAGATTGCATTATTAAAAAAAAAAATATTTTTTTTTTACCAATGCGGAGATGTCGTCATCTTTCGGAAGTTGTCACCCGTTCATCATCAGCGCTTTACGATTGTCATGCTTAATGTGTTTCAGATTAGAATCTTCTATTTAAATTAAACTGCGAATTAATAGAATAAATAAGATATTTATTTAAGGTTTTATTTAAATAGCTAATTTTTATCTGACAGACTTTAAATTTCACAATCGAAGAGTGCTGATGATGAAAGGGTGTCATTTTCCGAAAGCAGTCAAAATTTCCACTTAGCATGTGTTGTCACTTAATTTTGTTACAGATTACTCATTCTAAAACAAAAATTACACTTCTTAACATTGAAAATGCGTCTGAGACGCGCCCTTACATACTTGATTTTTAGTTTTGTTGATAAAAAATCCGGTCTCCTTGACCTTAAACTCGTAGCGGAAACTCACAGCTGATGAACCCGATGTTATGGCGACTTCAAAATAAGTAGAGGGTAAAGCTTAATTATAACTATTTAAAATGAAGAACCCATTTGGTCGCTTTAACCCTTTGACCACCAATTGTCATTCAATGATGTCTTTTCGAAAAATTCCTGCAAATTTTGTACTCTTGCCCAAACGATTAAATCATGATAATGTTTTTCTGAATAATTGGGTGTACTTGCCAAGGCAATTTTTTTTAGAAAAAATAATGTTATATTCATTTGCCATTCCATGCAAAACGAATTGAAATATCGGTCGAGTACCCCATTAAGTTTATATGTTATTGATCCAATTCCAAGACACTCTAGCTATATATATCCGTCCATCTCTCTTTAGAAAGCAAGATGCAGTCTAAACCAAAAGATCTGTAAATTTGGTAAATAAGTGTATTACTTAAGTTCAAAAAAGTTCTTTTACATTTTATAGAGTATGAAAGATTCGGCTCTGAAAAATTTAACACTCGCACTTGCTTTTTGTACATTTGTTAAACAAACGGAATATTTTTATGTCAAGAGTTTAGATTTGATGAAAAGGTAGTTTTGGAAAAAAATGGGAAAAAATATATGAAAAACAAAATTATGATAACAACAAGTAAGAAAGTTATAGTCAGTCAAGAACGACCATATGATACCCAACACAAGCGTTTTGCGGAAAATGGGTCCCAAGTCCAAACGTGGACCGATTGGACATATCTTTTGTTAAATCTTCATTTAGTTTAGAAAAAACACACAGATCAAATTTTAGTGGAATTTGTTTATTTTTTTGTCAATAGACCGATTTAACTAAATATCGGTCGAAACTTTTTTATGGGGGACTAAGTCCAAAAATGGTCCAATTGTATTCCAATTTGATTAGGTTACTAAAGTACACGTTTATCACCTAAAAATAAAATTTTTATCAAATATTTACATTTTTATGAATTTTGAGGGAATTATATGAATTTAGGGAGGATGGTTTGTATGGGGACTACCAGAAGGACTGACCCGATTCATTTGAAATGGTGATTCGTGCATACAAAATTTGACTACCTGCTAAGCGGTTATTCGAGTCATTTAAGCCGAATCCAAGGGGGTCGTTTGTACATGGACCGATTTTCTCCAATATAAATAGGCTTGGGCCAAAAGTTTCAAATTTCAAGTCGATTAAAAATTGCTACCTGTATCATGCTTAAAACGATAGATGGACAGGCGGACGTACATCGCTAAATCGACTCAAAAAGTAATTCTGAGTTGATCGGTATACTTGAAGGTAGGTATAGGACCAATATTTCGGGTAGTTACAAACATCAGCACAAACTCATTATACTCATTTTTGATGAAAAAAAAAAAAAAATTAGGAAAAAAATGTTGATGATCAAAAAAAAATTTTTTGACGAAAAAACAAATTGAAAAGGACAATAAAATTTTTGATAATAAAAATTAGTGCCTACGGTCAGTACCGTAGTACCGGGAATACCGGTATTCCCGGTTCTCGGTATTATCGGGAAATGGTACCGGTTGCCCGGTTCTTAATTCATTCCCGGTATTCCCGGGAATACCGGCATTCCCGGTTCCGGATCTGACGGTATTCCCGGGATTACCGGTATGTACATTTTGTAAAATTTTCTACAATTACAATTTTTTCTTTGCTTTTACCAAAAAAAATACAAAACATGTGAAAAACACCATTTCCAATTTATTTTTTTAATTTAAGAAAAAATAGTTGCATGATTTTTAAATAATTTTACAAACACAACTAAATAAGTATTACTAAAATACTGATTAAATAGTGTAATTTAAATATTTTATGGTATAGTATTTTTTGGTTTTTGACAACCGGTACCAGGATCAGAACGGGGAATACCGGTATTCCCGGGAATACCGTGAACCGGGAAATGGGGGGCACTAATAAAAATTGATGAAATAAAAAAAATTATGAAAAAAATATATGAAAAAAAATTGATAAAAAAAATTTATGAAAAAAACTTTTTTTAAAAAAGTGATGAAAAAAAAAATTATGTAAAAAAAAATTTATTGAATTTTGATGAAAAAAAGGTTAAAAAACATTTTTGATGAAAAAAAATTTCGATAAAAAAAAAATTGTGAAAAAAAATTTTATGAAAAAAAAAATTGAATGCAAAGAAAAATTGATGAAAAAAAAAAATTTGTAAAAAAATAATTATGTTACTCTTTATTCACCAGCTGGTGAAGAACGGTTTTATTGACCAGAAGGTTAATAACACCACTCAACACTCATTTCCCGGTTTGAATTCTGGTGGTCAATTTAAGTAGTCTTTGATCTCCTGATTCCAAATCTGTTCTCCAAATTTTTCCATCACGTCCTGATTTTTAGTTGTTCAGGGTTGAAAATGAGAAAAATTATAATTTTTGCATTATTTAAAAGCCTGCACAGCAGCCATTGAGTGGAATACAAATCTGGTATAAAGCGCAAAAGTATAATTTGTCTATGGTCTCCAACATAGAAAACTATTTTTTTCTAATTATTGCGTTTTAAAATGAAACTGTTAAAATTACCATTTTTGTGAAAAAGGTAGTGTTTTTGATATTTTTCAAAGACAAACTAAAAAAAATAAATATTTTACAAATTCAAGTTTTCTGTGTTATTTTTCGCATAAGCCGGAAGATATCTTCAATGGGCTTAAAAGTCTATAAGAAAGAATGAACTTTTGCCTAAATTTTGAGCTCATCACAGTAAAGAGTGATCATCTGGTTTTAATTTTAGGGCCTTTTAAAAATGGTGCTTTTTATAATTTTTTTCACAGTGTTTTTTAAAATACATGTTTGGCCAATAATAGTGCACCAACTTCAAAATTTTTTGATAATATATTTGAAGTCATAGTTCAATTCTACTTTAACGCTTTATACCAGATTTTTATTCCATCCAGCGGCTGTTGTGCAGGCTTTCAAAAAAGGCAAAAATCGCGTTTTTTCGCATTTTCAACCGCGAATAATTAAAATTCTAGACGTGATGGAAAAATTTGGAGCACAGATTTGGAGTCAGCGAGTCAAAATCTTTTAAAATTTTATATGAAACTTCAAACCGGAGCCAAAAACTTTCAATTTTTTGAGAGGTGTTATTATCCAAGTTACAAATCGAAGTTACAAACCTTTTTGGTTTTAAGAAAATAAAAACAGTAATTCTAATTTTCTTTTTTGTTAGTCGGTAGCTTATTTAATCAAACTGAGATGACGTCCTGCTAAATTTTTAAAGTTAGACACCAGCCTAAAATCATTATCATTTTAAAAAACTTTTTGGTGGAAAATACCTTATTGAAAGACAGTTGGTGCTCCAACTGATTAAATGAGAGCAATGTTTAAGCTTTAATCTGTTTTTTTTTAATTCGTCAGCACATCGGGTACATCTGCTATGAGGTGTCAAAAATGTCCGAATGCCCTATTTCTTGTATGCCCTATTTCTCAAAAAACCTGATGTATTTTTTTTCATATGATATGTAGCTATCACATCGGGTTCATCCGCTATGAGTTGTCAAAAATTCCCAAAACGGCGATTTTTTTAACTTTGACGTTAATTTTCTCAAAAACTTGATGTGATGGAAAATTTGGAGACCAGATTTGAGATCACTAGAACAATTGCAATTAACGGTTTAAGGTCGCGTCCCAGTCGCACCAAGCTTTTTTTTAATGTTCAGAAGTGTTTTCATTGGGAAGTGTTATCATTAGGGTATAAAGAGTTTTTGATGAAAAAAAAAATTTTTTACGAAAAAAAATTTTGATGATAAACAAAAAAAAGAAGAAAAAAAAATTTTGATGAAAAAACAAATTCTCAAGGAAAATACAATTTTTGATAATAAAATTTGATAAAAATAAGAAAATTTATGAAAAAAAAAATTGATGAAAAAAAAGTTATGAAAAAAAAAAAAATTTATGTAAAAAAATTTGTATTTCGTGATGTTCAGAAGTCTTAACATTACCAAAATAAGCCGACATTTAAAATCCTACTAAAGATAACACTACAACTGGGGTGTTTGAAACCGGTTTGGGAATACCAGAAATGTCAATAATTTTTAGAAATTAAAATTTCCTCTACATTATTCAACTTAAACCCTTATCACAAATAGAATTAGAGCCCGCGCTCAATCTGTACAGCAGAAAAAAAACTTATGTAAATTTTTTTTTTATTATAAATTTACATAAAATTTCATAACTTCTAAATTTTCATTTTTAATTTACATCTTTTTGCCTAAAAAGAGCAGCCCTGTTTTATATTCCTTAGAATTTCTTTAAGTGTATTTTGTTTTAAATTTATGGCACATGTATTACTAAACAACTTGACATTTGATACTTATTTCTTGTTAAAACATGCCATAAAAATAAAATCAAGTGTTCCTACTACAAAAGTTTGTCTACAGAAGTCGTTATACTAGTACGAACTGTATAATAATTTTCTTATTTTTTTTTTTTTTTTGTTTTTTGGCAACATACAATTTTCTGTCTGTCTGTCCTTGCTAACCGTACTGAGTGATATATTCCAATAAAATTGACCACATATAAAAGTCAGACACTATTAAAATCACACAGTGAGGAAATAGTCGTTGAATTTGATGATGATGCAGATGATGTGGAAACAGCAGATATAAAACACCACCACCAGAAGAAGAAAAGGAAGAAGTATGAGATACATTATATCATCATGTCGTTTTTTTTTTAATTTATTTCTTTGATTTCTGCAATTTAAGGTAATTATAATGTTGCTAAGGGGTAATTTTAACACTTCGACACCAAATCGGACAAATATCATCAAAGAGATTGTAAGCGGTACTATGTTATGCGAACTTATGAGTGGCTACAGAGCATCAAAACCTAATGCAATAATATTGTAAAGATGAAATAAATGTGTTTTTTTCTGTTTTGGGTGGAAATAAAATAAACGTGTTGTACGAAAAAAAAAGAAATCTTCTTAGAAAGAAAAAATAAAATCAAAAAGTGTTTGAAGGAATGATTATTCAACACCTTTAGAATTAAAGAATCATTTTTTTAATCGGCATTGACTACTTTTTTAGTACCCTTCACATGTTAGTTTTAACCTCAGTATTCATATGCATTTAAATATTTGGCACTTCAAGTTGGAAAAGAAATTATTTTTTCAGCCGTCACTGATCGTCTTTTGAATCACCCTCTTGATTAAAACCATTTTGACTTTTGAGTAATCCTGTTCTGAATCTTCAAGTGAATCTGTCTGCTCACTAAATTTGACTAACTGGATATTCCCCAATTTATTTAATTAAAGGCTTTGATAGAAACAATTTAGAATGATCAAAACAATGTTCGTTTCTGTGAAAAAATTCTAAGAAACTTTGGAGCCCTTATATTGTAAAAATTGTATGGTTCGTTTTGAAATGCACAAAATATTCAAAAGTTTTTTAATGTGTTTGTTAGTCATTAAATTTTCATTAAAAGTTGACTGTAATACAGGCGCGGATTCAGGGGGTTCCCCAAAACGATATCCTTAGGATAAAATGTTTCAAAATTTTTGAAATTTTATATGAGAAACTCAATAGAGTCGTGGACATTTTCTAACCCAATAACATTCTTTATCATTTTCTAAGGAAAAGCATTTCAAATATTTTTTGACAAAAATTCCTTATAATTTTACAAACTTTCTATCTACAAGTTTGTAATTTTACAAGCTTTTTACCTATAAGTTTGTAATTTTACAAGGTTTTTACTAATAAAATTGTAAATTTACAAATTTTTTGACACGATAAAATTTACAAGAAGGTTTCGTAACTTAACTAGATTTTTTGCTACCTCCTATTTTATTTTATTCCAAGTAATTTTACAAGCTTTTTACTAATAATTTTGTGATTTTAGAAGATTTTTACCAATAAAATTGTAAATTTACAATTTTTTTGTCGAAATAAAACAAATAAAATCTTGAAAATTTGTAAAATTACAAGAAAAGCTGTGAAATTACAAAGAAAAATTTAAATTTCAATCGAGAATTATTTGTTAAAAAACTAGGAAAACTGTCAAGTATTGGTAAAATGAGATTACGAGACTTTTCCTAGTAATTTGAGAAGGTTTTTTTTGTGTGTATAGAAAACTATTTTGTATGAAAAGTGTTTTAGAATCGGAAAATTTTTCTGTTTGAAGATTCTGAGATTTTTTTTCTATGGGAATGGAAATTTTTCTTTTAAAATTGTTTTGGACACAATAATTATTTTTCTATATGAAAAATGTTTGAAAATCTTAGAAATTGTCTTGGAAAACATTAGATGGCATTAAAACCGTAAAATTTTTTTATATAAAATTTTTTTAAAATTTAAGATTTTATTTTTGGAATAGTGTATCAAAATTTCTGTACAAAATGTTTAAGAAACTGATACTTTTTTAGTATCTAATAATTTTCTTTTACGAAATATGTTTCAGTATATGAGAATTTTTGATACAAAAAATATATGAATTATTTTAGAGATTTTTTTAAAGAAAAGTATATCAGAATTTTTAAATTTTATATAGAAAGAATGTCTCAGAATCTCAGATTATTTCTATAAAATAAAGTTTAAATATCTGAGACATTTTCTATGCGAAAAATGTTGGATCAGAGATATTTTCTATAGAAAATTTGATCTAATAATAAAACAACTTTTTTATATCAAAGGGCTTTAGAATCTGCACATTTTTCTAAAGCAAATATCTCAGAAATGGAAATATTTCTATAAGAAAATATTTGAGAATCTAAGGGTTTTTCCGTTATAAAAATGTCTCAACATCTGAGAAATTTTATGAAGGAAACATGTATAAAAATTTCGTACCTTATTAAAAAGTTTTTTCGGATTACTGGACTTGTAGTATCAAAATAAATTTTAAAAAACAAGATTTTTTATACATATAAAAGTTTATGGGTCTAGTTGTGACTGCCTATGATTATCATAAATTAATTTTTATGACTGAAAAGTGATAATATCAATATTTTCCTATACAAGCCCCCAAAAAATTAAAAATTATTATTTTTTTTTGTTAATTTTATGAGAGAGAGCAGGTCTTAAAATTCGCAAATAAAAGTTAAAATTTTAGAATTTTTTTGTTGGTTTGTGTAGAAAAATATTAATGGTATGACTGCTTAATCATAAAAAAATGGCTCATGATAGATATAATCAGTCATAACAGTGAATCATTTGAATATTAACGGTCTTATTTATATCAGAAACCCCCTTCCCGCTTCCATCCAAACTTTAATATGTTTTTGCTTAAAAAAAAATTTCACCAGCTGGTAATTTTTTTTCGTCATATAATTTTTTGTTTTTTTCACCAATATTCTTCTTTATTATTTTTTTTTTTGCTTTTTTCATAAATTTTATTTTTTACAGGTTTTTTTCAATAATTTCGTTTTCCCTAGTAAAAATATTATGCTAATTTTACTAAATAGACTTAATTTGATCCGTAAAATGGTTGTATCAAATAATATCTAATTGTATTACTTTAGATCAAAAAATATAAAAATTGATAAAATTTGATCCTGAATTTGGTCAAATCTAATTGTATCAAATTGATCTTATAATATATATTTTTATACAATTTGATGAGCAAAACCAAAATACGAATCTAATCATATATGGAGCAATATCTAACGATATGAAGTGGATCAACCGTATCAAAATGATAGATATAATTTTATATAAATTTATACGGAAGCATATTAACTCATATAAGATTATATCAAATTATATATGATTATATCAGAAAATTTTTACTCGGGTTATTAAAATTTTTCTTGCCCTGGTCCGACTCCGTCCATTTAAGAACTTTACCAGCCAATGAACACAATGCATTTTCGAGCCGAATTTCGGGAGTCTAGCTGTCTTGGTTTGGACTGCCTTGTACTTTCCATAGACGGGCAGACAGACGAACATCGCTAAAATGTTTTAGATTGATTTTGCTCATTAATCAAATTTAGAGCTCAAAAATACCGGTATTCTCAAGAAGACCGGAAATAATACTGGAAAGAATACCTGTATTCCCGGTTCTCGATATTACCGGGAAATAGTACAGGTTTCCCGGTACCATTTCCGTAGGCACTAGTATGGACTACATCTTACAGATAGTCTGTTGTTGATGTTGCTCATTTTTTTCATGATTTTTTTATACCCTCCAACTAGAGTAAGGGGGTATACTCACTTTGCCATTCCGTGTGTAACGCATCGAAATATCGGTCGGGGACCCCATAAAGTATATATATTATTGATCCATGACCGATTCTGTGACATTCTAGCGATGTCCGTCCGTCTGTAGTTGACACGATGCAGTCCAAAATAAAAGAGCTAGACCCCTCAAGTTTGGCACAAATATGTCTTATGTTCCTAGGCAAGTTAAGTTCGGAAATTGGCCAAATCGGACCAGGGGAAAAAAAGTTTCCCCTTGAAGAACTAAACCGACCTTTAAAAAATACACTTTTTTACATGTTTTTTTGTATTTTTGTTAAGTAAATGAAACAATTGGTATATTTATCGCGATGGGTAGGTGCTCTCAACGTCTCACTGACCCTATCAACCTTCCTCCCCCAAAAAAAAAGAAACGCCCCGGACAAATTTTTGTTTTTCAATTTTTGTACATTTTGGAGGATATAAAAGATTCGGCACAGCCGAATTTAACACTCAAACTTGTTTTTTCATCATTTTGATTTTTCATGAACTTTTTTTTCGTCAATTTTTTTTTACTTTAAAAAAAAATTTTCTATCAGGTTTTTTTTTTACATAAATTGTTTTTTTTTTATAATTTTTTTTCAATTTTTTTTTTATAAAAAAAAGTGATGAAAAAATTTATTTTTTCATCAAAATTTTTTGTTGTATCAATAATTTTTTCTGATCAAAATTTTTTTAAATTTTTTTTCTCGTTTTTGTACAAGTCTAAACTTCTGACATACAAATTTGAGATGCGCACCAAACACGTGATTATCGTGATTTTTTTATGCTAACGATAGCTTGCATGAGCGTAAGTAAACAAAAAAAGTTCGTGTGTCAGTACAATTCTTGATTGAACATTTAGTGAATTAAGAAAAAAAATGTTTTTTTTTTGTTATCTATGGGCACATCCACAGAAAAAAACTTAAACAATTTGTCTGTGCTAGACCCACAGTTAAATGCGTTACTGCCATACTATGGTATTGTCCAACCACGGTATGGGTAAAAAAAAAGACAAATTTATATATTTTTCAATTCGTGATTATATCTATCTACAAACTTATGTTCGTGCGTGATAAAAAATTTTATTCAGTGAGCGTGCGTCAGTGTGAATGAAAAGTCACTCACAATCCCATCTCTAATGAAAATGTCCCATTTGTTTAACAAATGTACAAAAAAACAAATGAGAGTTTTCTGTGCTGAATCTCTAATACTCTCTAAAATGTTAACATTCATTTACCAAATTTATAGCTCATTTGGTTTGGACTGCATCTTGATAGTATTTTCTTGAGTTTAATTTCCTCAGAATCGAAAAGATGTCTGAAGGAAAATTAGCTTAAATTTTAGAAATAATTTAATAAATTCTCATAATTTGAGAATTTCTTAATAGGAAAATGTTTCAGTCTGAAAATTTTTTTAAGCAAAAAATGTCTTTTAATCTAAAAAAATTATTTCTAATGATAAAAGCGATTAATCCAGAACCAGTTCTGGAATATGTTCTGTAATAGTTCTGGAACTACTTAGTTTAAAATACGTTACATTTTCAATTATAATGCAGATCTGTTAACTGTTCTACAAAAGTGGTTCTAAAAAAAGTTCTGAATAAAAAACAAGTAAAAAAGTTAAATTCGGCCTTGCCGAATGTAGTGATACCCTCCACAAGTTCAAAAAGATTATTGCAAAAAACTTTATTTAAAAGGAAATCGTCGGTGCGCCGACCAGAACACCTATGTGTAATTTTTTTATTTTTTTTTTATTGGCCCATTAGGAAGCCTATCAGGTAATGCATTTATCCCCCAGAGCGTTTCCCGTTATCTCAAATGGTTTCAAAGTTAGCTTAAACTCCTATGTGTTACCTATAATAGAAATTCTCCTACAAAAACACTTATGTGTTATTAGTACACATAACTGTTTTTGATTTAAACGTAAAAACATTGCGTCTGCCTTTGGTTTTTTTATAAATTGATATTTTAAAAGTTTTCTGAACATTTTTTTTGTAATATTCCGAAACTTTATTGCATAACACTGTGCAACACGATTTAAAAAAAAATAATTTCCAAATTTTTTTTAAATGCGTTTTGAACAAGCTAAAAAAAAGTATAAAGTATAATTCTGAGGTAAATAATATCAAAAGATGTCCTTAGTGAAATTTTAAGGCGGTTCGTTTCTAAGAACATACATTTACATACATTAACCCTGTGTGTCCCATTTTTACGTGTCGTTTTGGTACTTTTTTTAAATATCCTCGTTGAACGCCATTAAAACGTGCGGTTAAAGGATTAAAATGTTCTACAAAAAAATTAGTTTTACATCAAATTTTACTAGGGGTTGTCACAGGTCAAAATTTTGTGCGAAAAGTGCAAAATGCTTAAATAAATTTAATTGTAAATTATCACAAACTGTTAAATTGTTTTCCACCAAAGTCGTGTAAAATAAGTAAAAAAAAAATATAAATCTTTGTCTGAGCTAAATGATGTTGTCTTCAGTGACATTTGATGGCGGTTCTTTTCTTGGAACACATTATCTTCCATTTTTGGGAGTAATCTTGGTCCTTTTGCCAAATACCCTCATAGAACTTCACTTAACTCTTTCAGGTTTGGTGGTTAGTTATCTAACCACTTATTGTTGCTTGTTTAAAACTTGTTTTCGTGCCACCTATTGGCAAATTATTAAACAATTACATTTTTAAAGACATCGTTGATCATTTGTTGGGAGAATTTGTCTCTAGGGTGCACTGGTTATATTTATTTCTTTATTTACCAAGAGAATTGCGTCTGGAAAGCAGTATGCATCAGCCAGAGCGATCTTTTTTTTTTATTTTTTTTTTATGATAAATAAACCTCAATCAAACTAAAAATGCAGTTGTTTTATTAATAAAATAATATATGTAAATTTGTGGCTGAAAGAGTTAAACGTGCGTTAAAAGGGTTAAAATGTTCTACAAAAAAGTTTTGCAGCAAATTTTACTAGGAGTTCTCAAAGGCCAAAAGTTCGTGCGAAAAGTGCTTAAAAAAGTAAAATTGTAAAGTATCTTGGTAAGACACAATTTAACAAATTATGATAATTTAAAATTTTCCTTTTTTAAACCTTTTGCTTACATCGCACGAACTTTTGGCCTTTGACAACCCCTAGTAAAATTTGATGCAGAAAATGTTTGTAAAATTGTTTAACCCTTTATAGTATAAAGTTTATACGTATGCCTTAGTAGTGGACTATGATGATATTTAAAAAAAGCACCAAAATGAGGATAAAGGGTTAACATGTTCTAAGAAAAGAACCGCCATCAATTTTCACTGAATTATCTCTTAACTTTATTTGGCTCAAAAGCAGATTTATATTTTTTTTCGACTTATTTTACTCGACTTTTGCAAAAAAAAAGTTTAACAGTATTTGATAATTTACAATTTTACTTTTTTAACCATTTTGCACTTTGCAGGAACTTTTGGACTTTGGCAACCCCTAGTAAAATTTGATGCAGAAAATCTTTGTAAAAGATTTTAACCCGTTAATGTACGTTTTTGTGGTGTAGGTGGTGTTGTATGAGGATATTTAAAAAAAGGACAAAAATGACCCCTAAAAATGGCAGATAGAGGGTTAATATGTTCTACGAAAAGATTCGCCATTTCATTTCACTGAAGATATATTTTGCCATTTTTTGCATCAGAATTATATTTAATACTTCTTTTGACTTATAACCAGGGACCTTCATGCACTAAAAAACTATGTTTTAGGCGCCTAAAATATGCACTAAAAAGTCTTGAAATATGCACTAAAAATCTTAAAATATGCACTAAAAATCATAAATATTCATTTGTTTTTTACTTTTATTAAAAAAATATATAAAATTTGAATTCAGTCTGTCATTTGAAGCTTAGATATTCATATATACAGTGTGTATAAAATGTTATTAAAAAAATAAAAATTATCTAAAAAAATTTAATTATTGTTTTAATGCAAACAAAAATTATTTTCATTAAAAAATCTTAAAAATAGATAAAAAATACTAAAAAATAGCTAAAAACTAAAGTTTATACAAAATATGACCTAAAAATATGCATTTATAGCGAAATAATAGCAAAATATGCAAAAATATGCATTTTAAGCAAAATATGCAAAAATATGCACTAACGAATCGATGCCATTTTAAAGCAAATTCTTTGATTCGCAAAGATATCTTGTTTATGCTGTTCTATGACCAAAGGGAAAAAACATGCATTTGCATGAAAGTCCTCTCCTTGCTTATAACTTATTATTATTTTGGTTTTCCTGACAATCACTTTCTGCATTGGTAAAGTTTTTCCGTCTCTTTGTGATAACAAAATTCACTTCAGAAGTTTTCAGCCTTGCAAAGTACGAAATGAAAAACTTTTTACAACAAACACATGGGATGAAAAAAAAACACCAAAATAATTTTACGTGTGTTTTTTGTAGTAAATGTTGCATTTCGCACATTGCAAGGATAAAAATTCTAACGTGAATACCATCAATATTTCGCTACAAGTCCATGCGGATATATAACTTGCAAAATTTTTACTTTTGAACAACAAATAAAAATTTATTTAAAATAAATTTAAGAACAAAAACACCTATGTGTATTATATATTTTTTATAAACATGTAAAATTCCGAAACAAAATCACCTATGTGTAGTTTTTTGTTAAAATCTTGTACCACTTCAGATTAAAAAAAGATTTTGTATGTTTTTCAACGCGTAATATTTTTAAATGGGTTTAGGAAAAATAAAAAAAATTTACTTTAAAAAAATGTTGCGAATTGGCAAAATAAAACGGTTTTTTTGCTCTCCTGAACAATTCATAAAAAACACATAGGTGTTCTGGTCGGCGCACCGACGAAATTACTTTTGAAAAAAAAATTTTTTTTGAAAAAAAAAATTCCGCGAAAAAAAATTTTGGTAAAAAAAATCCGCGATTTTTTTCTTTTTTTGTCAAAAAATATGTTCGTACTTGTTTAAATACCATTTGGTGTTCATTTATGTTCATATATGCCAACCAGAAGCCGAATTAAAGCATTTTGTATTTTTAGGTTATGTTGAATGTACTGAAATTTTTGAGGTGTGCTTACATTTTCGTTCATAACTTTTGAACCGCTGAACCGATATCGCTCAAATGCAATACCAAACTTCTCGGGAGAACTTCCAATAAATATGTTAAGTTTCAGTCATCTCTGTGCAATATTTTGTCCGCGACAGCATTTTCCACAGACAGACAGACAGACGGACAGACGGACAGACGGACAGACGGACAGACGGACATCGCTAGAATGTCTTAAAATCGATCGGGCATCATGAATATATATACTTTATGGGGTCCCAGATCGATATTTCGATGAGTTACAAACAGAATGACAAACTTATATATACCCTCTATCACTAAGGAGGGTATAAAAAAATAATTGTTTCCCTCAATTATGACTTAAATTCAAGTCAGTCTCCTCAGTATTTGTACTACAAAAAGATTAATAAGAGACTCTAAAGTTGCTCTTGAAACTTTTAAGGATACAAAATCCTTATTCAAATATGTTGCCAACTTAAGCAAAATCCCTTAAAAGTCTTTATGACATACAATAGAGTGCTTCTAAAAACAGTGGCGGCTTATTGTATTGATTATCTTTCTCTTATTTCAGTTGGGTACTTGCAAAAGGGACAAGAAGATTTTTTTTTTTCAAAAAATATAATATAAAAAACTTAAGTATCCTAAGATGAATGAATTGTTGGTAGTAGAAGTGGTTGTTGGTGTTGTTGTGTATATCTTGTTTACCCTGGAGGGTACGTTTAAGTAGTTTGCAGTTATTTTCGCACTTCGACAATCATTTTTTCGCACCTCAAGAGTGCGTCTAATTTGGCAAAGCAAATCGTATGCTGGGCTTATAAAGCTCCAATACTTTGGCAGCAGCCCCAATGATGATGATGATGATGAAGCTTAATATGTTACTGTTGATTTCTTCTTTCACACCTATAAACACTTCACACTTTATATTATCACACCAAAAATATCAAGACAATTGTTTTCAATATTTTTTTTTTTTTTTGATATTTGTAGCTAAAGCAAAGCAGCTTTAAGCAAAACGTGATGTTTGGTGAATGAATTTTTGGTAGATCCTTTTTTTTCTTTCTCTTTGGTTTTATAATTTTTTGAGATGTATATCCTGTCAACACTTTGGCGCTTTCGTGTCTTATAACAATAAGAAGACCTTTGAAATTAAAGAAGTTGAAGGAAAAAAATATTAAAACTTGAAGTTTCCTCAGAATGCACACTGGGCCGAGATGGTAGTTTTTTTGGCCAAAACTAAAATAAACAAAATTATTAAATTAAAAAAAGCGAATGCACTATTGTATTAAGTATGACTTGCTGCACCTTGTCTGTAATTTTTGTAAAAATCGGTACACCCATTCTCTTGGAATGATCCATCAAAGATAAAATATGTATGCTTAAATCTCCATATACCGTAATCAAAAAAGCTAGCAAGTTTATACATTATTAAGATGGGACCTTGTTTTTTTTTTGGGGATTAATTTATTTGACAAAGGGAATTACAACATGTAAATGGGTATGAACAGCTCTTTTCCCCTATTTTTTTTTTGATGATTTTTGATATTTTTATATAAATTTTGAAAAATTGTTCCATTTGATATAGTTGTTCCAAAATGTTCCGCGACATAATCCAAAAGTTAGGATGCCAAAATGTTCGTTGGTTTACCAGCTTTCAGACTGACCTGCCCGCTTTTGCCCGTTTTTTCATCTGCGTATATAATATCAATAGAAAGGGAGATGAACAAGTCTAAAGTTGTTAAAATGAACCTTTTTTATTGAATTAAATTAATTTTATGAATTAACAATTTTCAAGTTTTTCCTAAAGTACATACATAGTGTTTTTCTATATTAATACGGGATAAAATGAAACCCGGTTACCCAAAAACCCGAATACAAAAAAAACCGGTTACGAGAAAAACCCGGTTACACGAAAAATATTTTTTTTATCGTATTAAAATTTGTTTTTAATACATTGAAAAAAAAAATAATTACCCGGTTAGGCGGTCCTGACAGCTTTTTGAAAGAGTGTGGAACTTTTGATAACGATGAGTTAAAAAAAGTGTTTTTTTTAAACGGGTTTTCAAAAAAAAAATATTTTTTCTAATTTTTTTCTAAATTTTATTTCCATTACATTTTTTAAAACGGGCACAAGCTGGCAACTATTATGGAAAGTGTGGATAGGAAGAATAATTCTGGCCCAGACAGTTTTTTGAAAGGGCGTGGAACTTTTGATAACGATGAGTTTAAAAAAGGGGTTTAAATAAAAAAATATTTTATTTTTTCAAATTTTTAATATTTCAATAACATTTGCCTAAACGGGCACAAGCGGGCAACATTTTTAGATAGAAGGGATAAAAAGGAAAATTTTGGCCCAGACAGTTTTTTGAAAGGGAGTGGAACTTTTGATAACGATGGGCTTAAAAAAGGGGTTTACAAAAAAAAAATCAGATTTTTATAAACTCTTATTTCAATTAAATTTTTGAAATCGGGCACAAGCGGGAATTTTTTTTGGAAAGTGAAAATAAAAAGGATAATTCTGGCCCAAACAGTTTTTTGAAAGGGCGTGGAACTTTTGTTCACAATGAGTTTTAAAAAAGGGGGTTTTCACAAACATTTTTTTATTTTTTTTTAATTTTTGGTATTTTAATCTCATTTGTGTAAACGGGCACAAGCGGGTAAGTTTTTTCTAAGGTGGGGTTAAAAAAGGCTAATTCTGGCCCAGACAGTTTCTTGAAAGAGCGTGGAATTTTTGATGAGTTTAAAAAGGGGGGTTTCAGAAAAAAAAAATTTTTTTCAATTTTTTATTAGCCCTTATTAGAAGTAATTTTTTTTTTTTTGAAAATGGGCACAGACGAGTAACTTTTTTGGAAAGGGCTGATAAAAATGGCAATTCTGGCCTAGACAGTTTTTTGAATGGGAATGGAACTTTTGATGACGATAACTTTAAAAAGGGGGTTTTCAAAAAAAGACCAATTTTTCCCAATTTTTTATAAACTTTTAATTTAATTTTTGAAAACGGGCACAAGCGGAAAAGTTTTTTGGAAAGTGGGGATAAAAAGGATAATTCTGGCCCAGACAGTTTTTTGAAAGAGCGTGGAACTTTTGATGAGTTTAAAAAGGGAGTTTTCAGAAAAAAAAAAAAAAAATCCAATTTTTTATTAGCCCTTATTAAAAGTAAATTTTTGAAAACGGGCACAGGCGAGCAACTTTTTTGGAAAGTGCTGATAAAAAGGGTAATTCTGGCCCAGACAGTTTTCTGAAAGGGCGTGGAACTTTTTATGACGATGAGTTTATAAAGAGGGTTTTCAAAAAAAAAATTTTTCAATTTTTTATAAGCTCATTTTTCAATTCAATTTTTGAAAACGGGCACAAGCAGGTAACTTTTTTGGAAAGTGCTGATACAAAGGATAATTCTGGTCCAGACAGTTTTTTGAAAGGCCGTGGAACTTTCCATAACGATGAGTTCTTAAAAGGGGGTTTTCAAAAATGAAATAATTTTTTTCATTTTTTTATAAATTTTATTTAAATTTCATTTTTGAAAACGGGCACAAGCGGGCAACTTTTTTGGAAAGTGTGGATAGAAAGGATAATTCTGGCCCAGACAGTTTTTTGAAAGGGCGTGGAACTTTTGATAACGATGAGTATAAAAAGGGGGTTTTCAAAACAAAAACAATTTTTTTTTTCAATTGTTTATAAACTTTTTTCAATTATATTTCGGAAAAAGGTATATTCACGTGATTTAAATGAAAATCATTCACGCTCACGCGTGAATCACGTTATTTTTAAACTTTTTTTTTAATTCAATTTTTAAAAACTTTTATATAACGTGATTTAAGTGAATATCACTCACTCTCACGCGTGAATCACGTTGTTTTTTGAGTCACGCAAATCACGGGACCAGAGACCATCTCCAATTCAAAAACATAAACAAAAGACAAGTTTCTCTTCATTTGTTTCATCTATAACATCTGTAAATTTTATTAAAAATTAAGTGTCCACCCTGAAACAGTTTCCTTGTAGGTCCGATTCCAAAAAGTTTCAAGTCACTTATTTATTTCCCTAATATAGGCTTATATTCTGAATTTCAACAAAATCGATTAACATTTACGACCTGTAGAGACTTTTGGCCAAAAAACCTACCATCTCGGCCCAGTGTGGAATGGTCAGAGTGTAATGTTAAAATCGTGTTTGTGGCAGTGTAAACTTCACACCATATTGATGATAATTGAGCCACGCGTATAAATAACCGTTATTAGGTGTGATCGTGCAAAGTTGATTTCTTTAATTTTTTATTTTTTATGGCAGACCATCGATCTTTCGGTGTTTTTTTTTTTTGCTTCTTTGGAATTTTCATGTTTTTTAAACAGTAGTTTTTTCCTGTGGTCAGATTTTTTTTTTCAGAGGTTTCCAAAGGAGGAGTGATTTCTTTGGGTATAAATTTATGTTTTAACAAGTTATTTTCACTTTTTTTTATTATTAGATTTTGTCAAAACTGTTAATGTAAATTGACACTTGGTTGATGAATATTTAAATGATCGAAAATGTTTAACAAGACTTTCGTTTTAAAAAAATGTTGGTTTTTTTTTGCTGTAGTTACAGTGCAACTTACAAAAAGGTGTCAGTCATCAACAAGTTGACACTTGTTTAATGTTTAATGACAAGTAGTTTGTGTTTTGATGTTGTAAAAAAAATAAAGCCCTGTAAGGAAACAAAAAAAAATCAGAAAAATATTCAAGGTGATTAAAGGTCATTAATATGCTAATTTTTTTTTGTTGGCAATGAGGTGGTCATGACGACAAGCCCTAATACAATTTTTGGGTTTGTGGGGGTCACAGAAGTTTCCGACTCTTAAACAATTTTCTACCGACAAAGCCTGAGACTTCAGTTATTTTAGAATATTTTTTTGACGACCTAGACTTCGATCAGGATGCCTCTTTGACTTCTTTTAGCGAAAAATCTGCTGAAATGGAGGGCTGTAAAGGAGGAACGGTTTTAAGGCTTACAATAAGTGTATTTTTCAATTAAACAAATAAAAATAAATTTCTTCTTTAGAATTAGTTTTCTAGAACACCCATAAAATTGTTAATAAATGACCCTGCCATTTTCTCCTTAAAGGTAGTTGTTTTCGTGTCCTTTAATTTATCTGATTTCCCTGTTTATACAGATTTCTTTTAGTTGATATTAAATGTCCTTAAATCAATTGGCTTGTGTGTAAAAATATTACTATTTTTAGATTTTTATCACAATGTTCTAGTAAATCTTACAGGTTGTCAGTACGTGCTACTGTTTATATTTTTTGTGGTGTTATGTCCGGAATAATTATGAGTTTCGATTTTGGTATATTTATTTTTTAAGGGAGGTCGTAAAATAGTTAATTGATTGTTTAATTATAATTTGCTGGTTTTAAAGGATTTTGTAAAAACTACATGAGTAAAATAATAATTTTGAGAAATTCAGGCTTCAACGGATGTTAAATGGATTGGGAGAGTAGCTAGTTAAAGTGTTCGAAAGAATACTATATGGATGTCTTACCAGGATGTCTTAAAAAAAAATTTTTTAGAAAAATTAAATTTTTCTTTCACACTTTTCTCAATTCAAAAACCATGTATATCAAATCGAAAAATTATAATACATAATTATAATTAGAGCCTGAGCTCGACTGTCTTTACAGAAACAATAATTTGTTATATTTGGCGCTATCCACAAAATAAAACAAAAGACTTAAGAAAGAAACTTTGGAAACAAACATATTTTGGTTATAATGATATCATTTGTATACTTTTTTATAGAAAACACAAGTAAAAAATCCAATTTGAAGGATAATTTATAGCAAATTGAACTATCAAAACAAAAGACTTAGGACACAAACTTGAAAAAATTTATTTTGATATATGGGGGTCTCCGTTTCAACTGACACAACTTTTGAAACCGGTGTCTTCCAGGATCAAATTTTTTAAAAATGTTTTGTATGGGAGCCCCCTTAGGAAGTGGAATTAGGGGTAAGGTATGTTCAAGAAAAATGTTGGGGGCAGAAAATTATTGGAGGTCGGTCTCACATTGCACCCCTCCAGGGGCGTTTCTAGGGGAGTTTTGTGGCTTTTTGAGGATTTTTACCTCTTTACGCCCTTATTTTTTGGCTCGTGCTTTCTTTTTCGAACCTATAAAAATTAAAGGGTATCGCGGATCGAAATCGAAAACTGGTTAGCTATCCCACGCCTAATAGTGCAAATTGGAGAACCGTGTTTTGTGTTCTAAAGTTAAAAAAAAAAAAAATCATAGATATCCCACTCGCATCCCACTAAGCGACCCCATAGCTCTTAAAGGAAATCACATAAGCTTTCTTTTGAATCAAAAAAAAAAGGGCCCAATTTGAGGAAAATGTCAAACAAGTTTTGTATTTTTATGAAAAAAATAAAAAAATTTTTTTTTTTTTTTTGATAATTTTTTTTTGAAAGACTGAAGAAATCGCTATCTAAACTATTTAGGACATATTTTGCTAATAACAATAGGTAAGAAGTAACATGGATGAGAATATCACCTCTCTTGACCGATCTCGTTGAAAAATTGTGTCTGAACTACTATCCAATAGGACAAACCTTGGTGCAAATTTCATCCCGATCGGAAGACATCGGTTTCAAAAGTTGTGTCAGTTGACACGAAAACCCCCATATATTTTTTTTCTCCCATAGAAAATTATTCTATAAACTTAAAATTTGAAACCAAGGTTCCTTTAATGTAAAAGTCATTATGAAAAAATTATTTTTTGTATTTTAATTTTTGTATCAGAGCCTATTCATATTTATTTTGTTAACTTTTGTAGCACTATGTAATTTAGAGAAAAAATTAACTGTCAAAACAAAAGACTTAAGACAGAAACTTGAAAAAAGTTTAGTTTTGTATTTAAGAAAATTACGGGAGATCCTCCTTTTTCATTTGCTTTCACCAGTGGCATCCTTGGACAAATACAAATATTAAAAAAATATTTTATAAAATTGAATACACTAAAACTTTGAAGTCCTTTTAAAAGAAAACAGGATCACGAAAAGAGAAACTGTAAATGCAGTTTTACTACATTTAGTCTCTAGTTTCAAACGTATATTATCCAGTTCGTGTTTTATGACTTTTTTAATTTTTGTCGGACGGTGTTATCATATAAACTTTAAATTTGAAAAAAGGTGAAAAATATTCTGAAAAAAATATAGATTGGAAAATATGGAAAATTTTATTTTGGTACTTTTTCGATCTCCTGAAAAATGGTGATGAAAACTTGAAAACTAAACTTAAACTTTAGAAAAAGTGTTTGTAGTTCATAGCAAAAATGAACTAAAACAAGTAAGAGCGTTGAATTCGGCTGTGTCGAATCTATTATGTCGAAATCCAACATGTTGAAAAAAAAATTACAGAGGGTTTTTTTTGGGGGGACTTCGGCGGGGGCTGTGGTGGCACATAATCATCGCAAAACATGTTTACTAATTGATTTATTATGGTTTTTACACTAAAGTTAAACAATTTTATCATTATTTAAACTATTGTTTTATATCCTCGCCCTTAAAAGGGGACGCACAGTGGGGTGGATGATACCTAAAATGGCGATTAATACATAGAAGACTTAATTTTAAAATATAATAATTTTTTATTGATGAGTAATCTTAAACACATAAAAACACAGCATTTTCGAAAAAAAACATTGGAAAATTTTTTTTTTTTTAACCTGTTAGGCGCTTTATTGTTTTTCGGATATAATATCTTATTTCACAATTTTTGCTGTAACTTTGGAACAAAAAGCTTTACATTTATAAATAAAATGGCACATTATAGCGAACTTAATGTGCTATTAAAAACTTAAAAAAGTAAATATATCGTATGTGTTTTTATTAGTATAATTTTAATTTAAAATTCGATTTTTGTTTTTCACTAAATCTCATTAATGTACAAATTTATCTCAAAAAGTCCCGAAACAGAATATTAAAAATTTGTTATTAATGGATAATCATAATTTAATAAAACGCAGCATTTCAGAAGAAAAATTGGAAAAAATATTTTTACCTGTTAAACTTTTTTTCCGTTTTTCGGAAAAAGCCTAATTCACAATTTTCGCTGTAACTTTGACATCAAAAGAATAAGTAAATAAATATAAAATAAATAAAATATGTATTCAAATTCTGATTAATTTTTATTAAAAAATAAAAATTGTTTTTTCGACCTTTAAAGTATTATGTTTTGAGTGGGTTTATTCTAGCTCGAGGTCATTATTTCCTTTACTAATTAAAACTATGATATTCTCATAGAATAATTTTCAAGAAATTAATTTTTCCGTTTTTAAATTTATTTATGTTGGTAATTTTTTTCAAGACTTAATCGACACGTGTTTCGGGATTTGTCAGATCCCATTTTCAAGATTATTTAGCAAAAAAAAAAAAAAATATGAGAATATCATAGTTTTAGTTGGTAAATGAAATAATGACCTCGAGCTAGAATAAATCTACTTAAAATAAAATATGTATTCTTATTAGTATTAATTCAATTTTAATCAAGTTTTTATTTTTCACTTAATTCAGTTAATGTGAACATTTATCTCAAAAATTTACAGACGAAAATTTTTAAAGGATCAGAACAGAATAATTTAAGGTCTAGTTGATGAGGTTATGTATGGTGTATCTTCATCAAAATCGCTCACGCACTCATCTCTCACAAAACAAAAAACAACAAAATACCAAAAATATGGAAATTGAGAGTATTTTAACACAACAAGTAAGAGTGATGTGCCGAATCTGCTATACCATCCAAAACGTTACAAAACTACAAAAAAATTTGTGGGGCATTTTTGATAGGGGCTCGGAGGGGGACGTAGGGGGCACTTTCACCCTTGCGATTAATCATTGCAAATTCATTTTTATTGGTTTTTGCACTTAAGTAATACAATTGTATTATTATTACATATTTTTTTATAACCACGCCCCAAAAAGGGGGCGGGCGTGCGTGTGCGTGATTTAAAATAACTCACGCACCCATCTCTTATAAACAGTACACTCATGAGCTGCAGTTACAACTACCATACGGAATATAAGGACAAAATATTATGAAAACAACTTGATTTTTAGTCTTTTTTTTCAAATAGATTTTTAGCAACTGGAGTTCTTTCACAAAAAAATTGATAAGTCAAAAACCGCAAAAAACCGCAAACGGACATTCAGGGATTTATTAGATGAAATCATATATTTAAAGACCATATAGGCGGATTTTCACTCTTTCACAGACAAAGTGGTTGAAACTCCATATTTATATCAAAAATACAATATTTTTAGAGGATTTTTATTATTATTTTTTTTTTTTAATATTTCCAAAACATTTATCTAAACCAAAAAATTTTTTTTATATGCTCAAATACCTAAAGTAGACTGATCCATTATGAAGCTTTCAATTTTAGAAGTCTTTATACAAAATGTAATTACTTGAAATATCAAAATTTTCACTTTAAATCAATGCGCGCTAAAATAATAAAAATAATTGAACTTTAAACACACACTGCAAATAAAGTGTACAACTTAGAACTTTGTTTTTTGCCATTATTGATGTTGAATTTTATCTACTTTAACCTGGTACCAAACACGGTTGTGAAAGTTAATGTTCATCTATTGAATTAATCGCCACTTTGGATGCATTTCACCCCTCTGTGGGACGGGGAAAAAATATTTTTTTTTTAATTTCTCCGGTCCTAGAAAAAAAAAATGTTTTATTTGTTTAACAAAAAATGCCTGCGAATTTTGTACTCTTGCCCAAAACATTAAATCATGATAATGTTTTGCGGAAGATTTGGGTGTACTTGCCAAAGCAAAGTTTTTTAGAAAAAAAAAAAAAATAATGTTATATTACTTTGCTATTCCAGTGGGTATCAGGTTGGTTGGCTACCATTTAATTTCCTCTCTCAAAAAGTTGGTTCTCTTAGTGTTGCCTATGCAATTGCATGTAAAAACTCTCATAAACATTAAGAGAACCAATTTATATAAAGTGACATATTGTTTTGGGTCCTATCAAAATCTCTGATATTATTCTTTACTCTATGTGCTATTCCATGCAAAACGAATTGAAATACCAGTCGAGGACCCCATTAAGTTTATATATTATTGATCCATTTCGAAGACACTCTAGATATATACATCTGTCCATCTGTCTGTGGAAGCAAGATGCAGTCCAAACCATTTGGTAAATGTGTGCAAAAATAAGTGCTAAAATGTGATTTTACATTTTGAAGAGCATAAAAGATTCGTCACCGAAGAAAAAAAAGTTTTTAATACAGCTAAAATTTTTTTATGAAAAAAAATTTTTATGAAAACAAAAATTATTATTTGAAAAAAAAATTTGATGAAAAAAAATTTGAATGAAAAAATTGAAAAAAAAAAATTGAATGAAAAATTTTTTTTTATAAAAAAAATTTGATGAAAAAAAAAATTGATGAAGAAAAATAATTATGAAAAAAAAATTGAACGAAAAAAAAAAATTTGATGAAAAAAAATTGGATGGAAAAAAAAATTGATTAAAAAAAAAAATAATGAGAAAAAAAATTTGATGAAAAAAAAAAAAAATGTAAAAAAAAAAATTTTTTGTTGAAAAATAATTATGTAACTTTTTATTCACCAGCTGGTGAAAAACGGGTTTATTCACCACGAGGTGAATTATTATCCAAGTTACAAACCCAAGTCACTAGAATTTTTGGTTTTAAGAAAATGAAAATAGTAATTCTTATTTTCTTTTTCGATAATTGTTAGCTTATATATATAGTCAAACTGAGGTGGCGTCCTGCAACTTTTTTAAAATTAGACACATTCTAAACATTCTCATGTTAAAAATGGATGAAAAAAAAAATATTAATAAAAAAATGGTGATAAAAAAAAAAAAATATTGAGGAAAAAAAAAAATATTTATAAAAATAAAAAATAATAAAAAAAACTATATTGTTGAAAAAAAATATTGATGAAAAAAAAATATTGATAAAAAAAATGGTGATAAAAATATTCATGAAAAAAAAAAATATTGATGCAAAAAATATTGATGAAAAAAAACAAATGAGAGTGTAACATTCGGCACGAATCTTTTATACCCTCCAAAATGTAAAAAACAATATAACAAATCCAGGGGCGTTTTTTTTTTGGGTGGGCGGGGGTTGGTGGGAGACGTTAGGTGACACCTTCCCTTGCGAAATTCTTCTGAGATAAAAATGTTGCATTTACTTAGCACAAGTTCAAAAAAACCTGCAAAAAGTGTGGTTTTTCATTGGTTGGATTAGTTCTCTTTAAGGGAGAAATTTTTTCCCCTTGGTCTGATTTTTCCTATTTCCGAACTTAACCTGCCAAGGAATATAAGACATTTTCGAGCCAAACTTCGGAAGTCTAGCTCTTTTATTTCGGACTGTACCGTGTCCAGACGGGCAGACGGTCGGACGGACATCGCAAAAATGTCTTATATTCGATCACTGATAAATAAAATATATACTTTACGGGGTCCTAGACCGATATTTCGGTGCGTTACACACGGAATGACAAAGTGAGTATACCACCATACTGTAGTTGGAGGGTATACAAATATTAATGAAAAACAAGTAAGAGTGTTAAATTCGGCTGTGCCGAATCTATAAGACCCTCCAACATGTAAAAAAAAATTAAAAAAAAAAATTGCAGGTTCGTTTGTTTTGTTTGGGGGATGGGGGTCAGCAAGAGTCTTTGGGGGACACATAAACCCATGCGGAAAATGTTTAAAAATTCATTTATTATGCTTTTGAGCTTAAGTAATACAATCTTATCATTATTTAAAAACTTTTTTAATATCCACGCCCACAAAAGGGGGCGGGCACAAAAAACGATTTTTTTTATTTCCTAAGACCAAGTGCAGGACCTTGAACTTTTTCTGACATAACAAAAATACAAAAAAAACTGTAAAAATATAGCGTTTTTCAGAGGTTAGTTAAGTTCTTCAAGGGGGAACTTTTTCCCCTGCTCCGATTTTTCCCATTTACGAACTTAAACTGCCTAGGACCAAAAGACATATTCCTGCCAAACTTACCCAGTCTATCTCTTTTATTTTGGACTGCATCGTGTCTTATACAGACAGACGGACGGACGGACGGATATACGGACATTCTAGAAAAGTCTTAGAATCGATCATAGATCAATAATATAAATATAAATAAATAATAAATTAAATAAATAGTTTAGATCACATTACATGATCAATTATTTTTATTTATTCTCTCTATTTATTTACAACTAATTTTTAATAAATGCAACCTAACCGAGAACTGGTATCAATGACCGTCGTCTCGTTGTAGCGAAAAAACCAAGGGTTATAGTGGGAATCGAACACACGACCCCCCACGTTGAAAGGCTAGCACGCTACCAACTAGCCTACGGGGGCTATAATATATATACTTTATGGGGTCTCCGACCAATATTTCTATGCGTTACAAAGGGAATGACAAAGTGAGTATAAAAACTATTGATAAAAAAAAAAATTAATGAAAACAAAATATTTATGAAAAAAAAAAATATTGATGAAAATAAAAATATTGATGAAAAAAAAATATTGATGAAAATAAAAATATTGATGAAAAAAAAAAATATTGATGCAAAATAATTATGTTACGTTTTATTCACCAGCTGGTGAATATTAGTTTTATTCGCCACGAGGTGAATTATTATCCAAGTTACAAACCCAAGTTACTAAAATTTTTGGTTTTAAGAAAATGAAAACAGTAATTCCTATTTTATTTTTTGTTAATAGCAACTTTTTTAAAATTAGACACCAGCTTAAAAACATTGTCATGCTAAATACAAAAAAAAGTGTAAAGAAATTGTGTTTTTCAGAGGTTGGTTTAGTTCCTCAAAGGGGAATTTTTCCCCCTAATCCGATACTGCCCATTTACGAACTTAAATGTAGAACCATCACCTTTAAAATTTTCTGAAATAGTTCTTCTAAATCATAAATTTTTGTGTAGGATCAGCCAGCAGAAAAACATTCTTCTTCTGAGTAATGTTCTCACTTTTTATTGTCCCGCCCCTTTTGGGGGCGTGGATTAAATAATTAATTTTAATTTTGACAAATTTTAATACTTAAGTGCAACAAGGGAAAGGTGTCCCCGAACATTTTTTTACATTTTGGAGTATTTAACAGATTTGGACAATCCTAATTTAACACTCTCACTTGTTATATTTAAATTCATTTGTGTTAAATTTGTGTGGGTATTGTGGAATTGTGTAATTGATAAATTTGTCGAAGTCCAATTTACTTATTTACTTTAAATCTGATTTTGTAAAAAAAAATATTTTTCTTTTAATATGTATTTTTTCTTTGTTTTAAAAAAGATTTGTACTACGGTAATTAAACAAAAGAAAAAATTTTAAATTACTTTGAACAATTTAAATATTCTTTGAATTGTGGTTTAACAAAAACTACCGCCAATTAATATTGCCTACTTACATAAAATAAAAAGAAAATCAATATACCTGTTGTGAAATGTAACCACACAATCATTATTTTTCTTAAATAAATCTTCAAAAAAAAATATCTCTCTTTAACAAATCAATTGATGATGATGTGCATAACCTACTAAAAGATTGAAAGTAAAACGTTTTTGTAACACAACCTAAATCTTATCAATCATTATGTATCAAAATTGATATTGTATCAGTAGTTTACAAGATTTAACATTGAAGATAAATAAAAATATTTTTGTAAGCACATCATAATTAATTCTTATTTATTTTTTCAGTTTCTTGGATTTTTGCATAATTTCACCACAGGTAATCGTTAAGATATAAACAAATAATGCCACTCAAAAAACAAAAAAATTCAATAATATTTTGTAAATATTGAAAAAAGGTATTTCTGGTTAAATTTTAAAATAAATTGTATTTCTGTAAGAAATTGAAATTGTAATTAATTACAATTAAGGTAGCAAAATTGGTAAATGAATAAAAATAAATGAATTACTGGTTTGTGTGTCATGTCATTAGTCTAGAAAACAAGGGCACCTACTGTCACTCTAGGAGGTGTATTCCAAATAACAAGTGGATTTTTTTTTAAAGATGAAAAATTGTTTTAAAATTTTTATTTAAAATATTTTAATCTACATATAGGACAGTTCTAAGAAAAAACAATTAACAAAATTATCGTCGGTCAAGACAGCGCATATAATACCCTACAACAGTATTTTTTCGAAAAATGGATACCAAGTCTAAAAATGCGCCGATTGGATCTTTATTTTGTTAGATCTTTAGTTATTGTTGAAAACACATTTAAACCTTATTTGAACCTTATGAGTCATGCTTATATTTTTCTCCAATAGACCGATTTAAATGAATACTGACAAAACTTGTATATGGGGAACTATGCCCAAAATGGTATTATTGTAATTAAATTTGATTAGGTTATCATAGTACACGTTCCTAAACACAAAATTTTAATCGAATTTTTCCATTTTTCATGAGTTTTGAAAGATTTCTGTTAATATTGGCAGCGTGGTTTGTTTGGGAACCAGAATAGAGTCATTTTAAGATAACGTCAGTTTAAGCGCTAGGTCCAGACATTGACCTATTTGCACCTACTCAATTTCAATAGCCTTCGTCATTGGGCTAAAAGAAACATAAGTTTTAAATTTCTGCCAAATATTCTGAAAATTGCGACCTGTATCTGGTAAACACCGTTTACATGGACAGACAGACGGACATTGCTAAATCGACTCAAAAGTGATTCTAGGTAGATCGGATAGTTAAAAACGTCTGCACAAACTCATTATATCCTGTACCATAGAGTTGTGTAGGGTATAATAGGGCACTTTTTATTGTTAACGATTAAATAACAAACGATTAAATAAGAAAGCGGTCAACTAAACGTTTTCTTATTTAATCGTTTTGAGCGCTTTTTTTGACTCTTCTTTCATAAATTGTTTTCTTAATTGCTGTTCCATTTTTATTTTGTTTTTTTATTCAAGACATTATTTAAGAATTATTTAATTCTTTTTTGAGCAGTTTTTTTATTTGGATTTTTAACGATTTTCTGTTTTAGTGTTTTTTTTTTACCCTTTTTCAATTAATGATTTTTCAACGTTATTTTTACTCGAGTGCTTTTTATACCCAACAACACTCTGTGGTACAGGGTATATTGAGTTTGTGCTGATGTTTGTAATTATCTGAAATATTGGTCCTAGACCTACCTTCAAGTATACCGATCGACTCAGAATGACTTTGAGTCGATTTAGCGATGTCCGTCCGTCCGTCCATTCGTCCGTCTGTCCATCTGTCGGTTTAAGCACGATACAGGTCGCAATTTTCAATCAATTGACTTGAAATTTGAAACTTAAGCATCCTTTGGCCCAAGGACACATCCTATTGAAATTGGAGAAAATCCGTCTATGTAAAGACCTAGCCCCCATACAAACGCTCCCTTTTGATTCGGCTTAAATGATTTTAATAACCGTATTATAATAGATATCGCTTTTTAGTTAAGCAGTTGATCAAATTTTGTATGCATGAATCTTCATTCCAAATTTCAAAAGAATCGGGTCAGTGCTTCTGGTAGTCCCCATACAAACCACCCTCCCAATATTCTCATAATTCCCTTAAAATTCATGAAAATGGAAATATTTAATCAAAATTTTATTTTTAGGTACTTAAGTTACCTAATCAAATCGGAATATAATTGTACCATCTTCGGACTTAGTCCCCCATATAAAAATTTCTACCGATATTCAGTTAAATCGGTCTATTGACAAAAAAAAAAAACAAATTCAACTAAAATTTGATCTGTGTGTGTTTATTACACTAAATAAAGATCTAACAAAAGACAGATCCAATCGGTCCATGTTTGGACTTGGGACCCATTTTCCGGAAAACACTGGTGTAGGGTATCATATGGTCGGTCTTGACCTTCCTACTTGTTTTTTACTTATTTAAGCGTTTTTTCACTTAAGCGCTTTACTAATTTTGATGTGGCACTTATTAACATGATAATAATTTTAGGCTGGTGTCCAATTTTTAAAATTATGCAGGACGCAAACTCCTTTTTTTAACATCTATTTTTTATATAATTTTTTGTATCAAGTTTTTTCCTCAAATTATCCTTCTCATAACTTTTTTCATGAATTTTAATCATTTATTTTCATAAATTTTTTTATCAGCAATTTTTTTTTTTTCATAAAATTTTTTTTTATGAAAATTTCATCAATTTTTTTTCATAAATTTTTTTCATGAATTTCAATCACTTATTTTCATAAATTTTTTTTAATCATTTTTATACCCTCCAACCACAGTATGGGGGTATACTCACTTTGTCATTCCGTGTGTAACGCATAGAAATATCGGTCTAGGACCCCATAAAGTATATATTTTATTGATCAATGACATTTTATTGATAAGACATTCTAGCGATGTCCGTCGTCCGTCCGTCTGTCCGTTTGTCCGTCTGTAGAAGAAACGATACAGTCCAAAATAATAGAGCTAGACTTGCGAAGTTTGGCATGAATATGTCTTATATTCCTAGGCAGGTTAAGTTCGGCAGTGGGAAAAATCGGACCAAGGGGAAAAAAGTTCCTACTTGGAGAACTAAACTAATCTAAGAGAAAAAACTACACTCAAAAAAATACGTTAGTAGATTTACTAATTTTTTTTTGCTAATGCTAGTTAGCTAACTTTTAGCAAATTTTTAGTTGAGATTAGCATGTTAGCAAAAAATTCTTGTAAACTTCATTTAGCACATTAGCAATTTTAAACAAACGTTGAACAAATTTCTTTTGGTAAGATTTGAAATTGAGTTGACAATATTTTTACAAGATTTTTTGCTAACATTAGCAAAAATAAATGGTAAATTTTTTTTTATTTTCAGAAAACTTAAAATGGCTCTATCTCGGAAACTAAGCGAGATAGAGCAAAATGGAGGGCATTTTTGATTCTTAAAATCTCCATACTTTCGCGGGTCCTCTTCGCAAGTGTGGACCCTAATGGGCCCTAACTTTGGATCCAAAAAAGTTAGAATTCCCGAAAATTTTAAAATGCTCATATCTCGGTAAATATTGCCGACACAACAAAAAGTCCAAAAGCATTTTTGTAGCTCTCAAAAAGCTCTCCGAGTAATATTTTTGAAGTTATCGAGTTTTTTAATTCTCAAGAACCCAGTGGTCCCCTATAATCACGTATCTCAAAAACTAAGCAAGGTAGAGCGAAACGGACACAAATTTTGGATCAAAAACTAAAACGATTTTTAAGGAACCCAACTAGGTCTAGGCCCATCGGGGTCTGGACCTATCGGGTCCAGACATTTACATTTTAGAGAGTATAAAGGATTCGTCACAGCCGAATGTAACACTCTCACTTGTTTTTTTCATCCAATGTATTTTTTCCATCAATATTTTTATACCCCCCCAACCACAGTATGGGGGTATACTCACTTTGTCATTCCGTTTGTAACGCATCGAAATATCGGTCAAGGACCCCATATTTGACCCCATTATTGATCAGTGATCGATTCTAGGACATAGCGATGTCCGCTTGTCAATCTGTCCGTCTGTCCGTCTGTCAGTATGTCCGTCTGTAGAGGACACGATACAGTCCAAAATAAAAGAGCTAGACTTCCGAAGTTTTGCACGAATATGTCTTATATTCCTAGGCAGGTTGAGTTCGGAAATGGGCAAAATCGGATAAAGGGGAAAAAAGTTCCCCCTTGGAGTAATAAACAAACTTAAGAAAAACCGCATTTTTTGCAGGGTTTTTTGTACTTTTGCTAAGCAAATGCAACATTCTTATATTAGAAGAAGTTCAAAATCGCAATGGGAAGGTGCCCCCTAACGTCATCTACCAACACCCCCCCCCCAAAAAAAAAATATGCCCCTGATTTTTTTTTTATATTGTTTTTAAGTTTTGGAGGGTATAAAAGATTCGGCACAGCCGAATGTAATACTCTCACTTGTTTTTTTATCGCTCTACGATTTGAGCTTTTTCACTTGAGCTCTTTACCACTTTAATTTTGGAGCCTTTTATTGGGTTTTTTATTTAACAGATTTTTTACTTTAGTGGTTTTACATTTTTACTTTGACGTTTTTGGGTTTGGCGTGTCTTAACCTTAGCGCTTTTCACGCTTCTTAAAACGTTTTGTGCTTTTCCATTTTGATTTTGAGACATTTTTAATAAAGCGTTTTTTGTTTTGGCATATTTATACCATACACCACTCTATGGTACTTACAATTAGTAAAAACTAAAAGAGCTAGACTCCTGATTTTTGTAACGAATTTGTCTTCTTCTCATAGGCAAGTTCGGAAATGGGAAAATTCGGATCAGGGGGAAAGTTCCCTCTTGAAAAATTAAACAACCCTCTGAAAAAACGTAATTTAAAATTTTTTTTGAAAACAAATGAAACATTTTCAAGACGCACATTGGGTTCGATGGTACCCAAAATGGCGATTAATTCAGATAAGCAGTAGTTTTAGAATATTATATTTTTTTATTGATGAACTAATAAAAACACGTAAAAATACAAATTTTGGAAAAAAAAATTTGGAAAAAAAAATTTTTTTAACCTGTTAGGCGTTTTTTTGTTTTTCGGAAAAAAGGGTTATAGTTCACAATTTTTGCTGTAACTTTGGAATGAAAAGCGATAAATTAATAAAAAAAAATGGAAATTAAAGTGTACATAATGTGCTATCAAAGTAATCAAAGAAAGAGCGCACAATATGTATTTATATTATTTTAAATTTTATTTATAATCCATTTTTTGTTTTTCACAAAATCTCATAAATGTACAAATTTATCTGAAAAAAGTGATTTATGGGAATATTGTAGTTTTTTATTAACGAATTATCAAAAATACATAAAAACACAGCATTTGAGAAAAAAAAATTTAACAAAATGTTTTTTTTTTAGTCGTTTCTTTGTTTTTGGAAAAAAATACGAAATCCTTAAACATGTAATAAAGCTACCAAAAACAAATGGAGGGACGTTTTTTTGGCGTAGGGGGGTGGGGGGTTTATCGGGAGACTATGGGGGACACCTTCCTCTCGCGATAAACCTTGCCAAAAAAATTGATGTCATTTTTTGCACCTAATTAATAAAAATTTATCATTATTTAAATTATTTTTTCTATACACGCCCCCACAAAGGGGCGGACCGAAAAAATTCGCTTTCCTGATCCCCCTTGGTTCGAATTCAGGTCGATGAACTTCATATGGCATTAAAATGTTTCATTTATTGAACATATATACAAATAAAACTTGGAAAAAAAATATTTTTCTGGGGTAGTTTTAGTTCTTCAAGGGGGAACTTTTTCCCCCCTGGTCCGATTTTGCTCGTTCAAGAACTTAACCAGCCTATGACCATTATACATATTTGTGACAAACTTCAGGATTCTAGCTCTTGTTTTATGTACTTTATGGTGTTCTCAACAACAGACGGACGGACGGACGGACACACTGTTAGTCACAGAATGTCTTAGAACCGATCAGTGATCAATAATATACACTTTATGGGGTCCTAAACCCATATTTCGATGCGTTACTTATGGAATGACAAAGTGAGTGTAAGCCCATACCGTAGTTGAAGGGTATAAACACACATATAATGGCCTTGTTTAATTAACGATACCCAGACTTTTTACACAAAAACGGGAATAAAAAAAAAGGGCCGGGCATTGTCCGTACTTTTTTTTCTTTTAAATAAAAGCTGATATCCTATACTTTTTTGAAATCCACAAAACTAAATCCAACTATTACTAACTTAATATGTGTGGCCCATTAAATATGGAAAATATCCCAATTTTGGACCCTTTTTAAAAAAATTATTAAAAACATTGAGACACAATTTTTATAAACAAAAAAAATTTAGAATTTAGCTTAATCGCTAGTGTTTAAGGTTCCATTATAAAAGATTTTCTTTTAAAAGACTTAATACCACTAATAATCGCTTAAATTGTAAAAAATTTCAATTTTTTTACTTTTTTCAAGCACTGCAATAATTTGTTAACTTTGACAGCTCACCGAAAAAAAAGTAAACAACTTAGTTGATTGATTTTGATAACTAGTGTTGCAGAATTTTATCTACTTTTACCCCATACCAAATTTTATAACAAAAACTTCATTTATAAATTTCAATTAATCGCCACTTTGGCATCATTTGAACCCAATGTGAGACGTTCAAAGTGCTGCACTTGGACCAAGGGATGTAAAAAAAATTGTTAATGGTGACAAAATTGTATTCTTAATTGCAAATATCATAATAAATTAGTTTGCCAGCATTTATTGCGGGACTACCGTAGACCGCTTCCCCTAAAAAAAAAACGCCTCTGACATTTTTCTTAGTTTTTTTGATGATGACAGGTATCAAGATTCGTCACAGACAGATTTAACACTCACGCAATGCAAACACCAAAACTACAATTTTAAACCCTCTAATGCATAAGGCCGCTTTAAGGCTGACCTTTGGATTTGGTTGTAACTTTTGAAGGGCAAAACTTACAAACAAGAGAGCGGTCGATTTTGAAAGCTAACATTAAATATTGTTCTCTTCTTCATTATAAAATTTATTTTGTTTATTAACATGCGAAAAATGAATTTGAAAACAAAACAAGTAGGTAATGAGGAAGAGTGCAATATAAATCTGTGCAATGTTAACTTCAAAATCGACCAATCTCTTGTTTGTAAGTATTTCCAATCAAAAGATACAACCAGATCCACAAGGCCGCCTAAGTAAAAGCGGCCTTATGCCCAGGTTCTTCATGGATTCGGTAAAGTCGAATATAACATTTTTACTCTTTTAATAATTTTTAATTATCAGAAACAAAAATTGCATCTGCTTTTACCACCAAAGGTTTTAGTAAAATTCCTTCACTTTTATATGTATTGTCCTCAAAACCAGATGCTTTTTTTCTAAACACAATAATAACAATTAAATGTCACCCTTTATTTTTAATTCAAATCCTTAACATTTTGTTGTATTCAATTTAAATAACTCTAGTATCAAATTCCATAACATAGAATTTAGAAACATTTGATTCAACAACCCTTTAAATTCTACATGTGTTTATTAATAATAATAGTAGCACAATTTTAAAACGCGTGATTCCATTTTTTCTTCTTTCTTTTATTTTATTGAAATCTTATATTTAATGTATTCATATTTAAAAGCAGGTGCTATTTCCATCTCCCAGAATCTTTTACAATCATTTTAATAATCCTTACTGTATTGTGTCGCACTTTATATTTTCTTTTCTTGATGTTAGACCACCGTTAAAGGTGTTATATTCCCAAACATAACAAAATGTGATTTTATTGAAATATTTTTTTTTTCAATACTTTCAGTCATTAGAATACGCGTGTCATAACTGCAGGCATACATGTTAAAATTTATGTAATTATGCGTTATTATGATTGCTACACCAAAAGGAAATTTTATGTAATTATAATTTTTTTTTTTTTCCTTTCAAAATTGTTTTTTAATGACAATGACATCTGTCAAGGAAGAATTTTAACACATTTTGAAAGGTAACTGTAACCTCCTTAAAAGGATTTTCTTTAAATTCCGTTATATTTAGAACAGTTAGAAAATGTTTTTATATCAAGATGTTTTGTTGTGATACAAAACAAAAGACTTAAGAAACAAACTTTTGACATTTGTTTTGCTAAAAAAAAATTATTTCGTTACCCTCCACTTTGTTTGTGATTGAGATTGAATATAAGTTTATAATTATAAGTTTATAATCTCAGAATCTGAGACAGTTTTTCTATAGAAAAAGTCTCAGATTCTGAGACAGTTTTTCTATAGAAAAAGTCTCAGATTCTGAGACAGTTTTTCTATAGAAAAAGTCTCAGATTCTGAGACAGTTTTTCTATAGAAAAAGTCTCAGATTCTGAGACAGTTTTTCTATAGAAAAAGTCTCAGATTCTGAGACAGTTTTTCTATAGAAAAAGTCTCAGATTCTGAGACAGTTTTTCTATAGAAAAAGTCTCAGATTCTGAGACAGTTTTTCTATAGAAAAAGTCTCAGATTCTGAGACAGTTTTTCTATAGAAAAAGTCTCAGATTCTGAGACAGTTTTTCTATAGAAAAAGTCTCAGATTCTGAGACAGTTTTTCTATAGAAAAAGTCTCAGATTCTGAGACAGTTTTTCTATAGAAAAAGTCTCAGATTCTGAGACAGTTTTTCTATAGAAAAAGTCTCAGATTCTGAGACAGTTTTTCTATAGAAAAAGTCTCAGATTCTGAGACAGTTTTTCTATAGAAAAAGTCTCAGATTCTGAGACAGTTTTTCTATAGAAAAAGTCTCAGATTCTGAGACAGTTTTTCTATAGAAAAAGTCTCAGATTCTGAGACAGTTTTTCTATAGAAAAAGTCTCAGATTCTGAGACAGTTTTTCTATAGAAAAAGTCTCAGATTCTGAGACAGTTTTTCTAAAGAAAAAGTCTCAGATTCAGAGACAGTTTTTCTAAAGAAAAAGTCTCAGATTCTGAGACAGTTTTTCTATAGAAAAAGTCTCAGATTCTGAGACAGTTTTTCTCTAGAAAAAGTCGCAGATTCTGAGACAGTTTTTCTATAGAAAAAGTCTCAGATTCTGAGACAGTTTTTCTATAGAAAAAGTCTCAGATTCTGAGACAGTTTTTCTATAGAAAAAGTCTCAGATTCTGAGACAGTTTTTCTATAGAAAAAGTCTCAGATTCTGAGACAGTTTTTCTATAGAAAAAGTCTCAGATTCTGAGACAGTTTTTCTATAGAAAAAGTCTCAGATTCTGAGACAGTTTTTCTATAGAAAAAGTCTCAGATTCTGAGACAGTTTTTCTATAGAAAAAGTCTCAGATTCTGAGACAGTTTTTCTATAGAAAAAGTCTCAGATTCTGAGACAGTTTTTCTATAGAAAAAGTCTCAGATTCTGAGACAGTTTTTCTATAGAAAAAGTCTCAGATTCTGAGACAGTTTTTCTATAGAAAAAGTCTCAGATTCTGAGACAGTTTTTCTATAGAAAAAGTCTCAGATTCTGAGACAGTTTTTCTATAGAAAAAGTCTCAGATTCTGAGACAGTTTTTCTATAGAAAAAGTCTCAGATTCTGAGACAGTTTTTCTATAGAAAAAGTCTCAGATTCTGAGACAGTTTTTCTATAGAAAAAGTCTCAGATTCTGAGACAGTTTTTCTATAGAAAAAGTCTCAGATTCTGAGACAGTTTTTCTATAGAAAAAGTCTCAGATTCTGAGACAGTTTTTCTATAGAAAAAGTCTCAGATTCTGAGACAGTTTTTCTATAGAAAAAGTCTCAGATTCTGAGACAGTTTTTCTATAGAAAAAGTCTCAGATTCTGAGACAGTTTTTCTATAGAAAAAGTCTCAGATTCTGAGACAGTTTTTCTATAGAAAAAGTCTCAGATTCTGAAACAGTTTTTCTATAGAAAAAGTCTCAGATTCTGAGACAGTTTTTCTATAGAAAAAGTCTCAGATTCTGAGACAGTTTTTCTATAGAAAAAGTCTCAGATTCTGAGACAGTTTTTCTATAGAAAAAGTCTCAGATTCTGAGACAGTTTTTCTATAGAAAAAGTCTCAGATTCTGAGACAGTTTTTCTATAGAAAAAGTCTCAGATTCTGAGACAGTTTTTCTATAGAAAAAGTCTCAGATTCTGAGACAGTTTTTCTATAGAAAAAGTCTCAGATTCTGAGACAGTTTTTCTATAGAAAAAGTCTCAGATTCTGAGACAGTTTTTCTATAGAAAAAGTCTCAGATTCTGAGACAGTTTTTCTATAGAAAAAGTCTCAGATTCTGAGACAGTTTTTCTATAGAAAAAGTCTCAGATTCTGAGACAGTTTTTCTATAGATATTTTTTCTATAGAAAAAGTCTGAGATTCTGAGACACATTTCTACATAAAAATTTTTTGATTCCGAAGCAAAAAAGTTTTTTGTGCAAAAAATCTCAGATTCCAAAAAAAATTTCTGTAGAAAGGTTCATATTCTGAGACATCGGTCATAATCCCCTTTCCGTAATTGGCATAATGTTCGTGGTTATTATATACGGTCACCTCCTTTAAAGTGGAGGATTTAATGTAACAAATATACACAACATTTATTTTTATATCTTCCCCCACCTACGCGTGCTCGGACTGTTGCACCTTGTTTTGAGATATATTCATCTGGATATAACTAAAATGTTCGTTGCTTGAGTCTTTTGTTTTAAACTCCATACAAAAAACATTAGATTTTAAATGGTTTTTAGTTTCAGAATTTAAATTTAAATGCAATTGCATAAAACAAAAGACTTAGGAAACAAACCTAAAATGCAATAAATACAATTTTATTACTATTAAATTTTATTTTATTCTTTTTTTTGGTTATAAATTTAAATCTGTAATATGATCTACCTTATGTAACATTATGAAATTTGTATTATTATTAATTTCTGTTCAGTTACAATATACATACACGTGCCTTTTGGGCATAAATATCACATTACTCAATGATACTAACAAGATGAACGAAGTGTCTAAATTGGTGTTGAACAATATTACCACAAAGTAACAAAAAATACATGAGAAAAAAACTAAAACATAAAAAGGCCAATGGCAAAACAATTGAAAACAAATTGCAAAAATATGAATTGATCTGAAGAAGAAAAAAAATATTATATGGTGCAAAAAGAACACACACATGTAGGAGAGAACTTTTTTTTTACCAGAGATCAACAATAAAATTTTTAAAAAATAAAAATAGAGATGTTGAATTTACTTTTAAATTGTTAAAAATAAGAATCGATTACTTTTATTGTATATAGGGTTAAGTTTTCTTTGTATTGTCTTATGGTCAAGGACCACACCTTATTAATCTGATAAACCTTAAAGATTTACCACAAGTTAATAACTTAATAACTTGATATTTATTACTTTCTTTTAAATAATTTCAATTCTTTACTAATCAAATGACACTTTTTTATAGCACTTTCTATTGTCTGAAAGAAAATTAAACCCCATAAAAAAATCTATAAAAAAATACAATGGTATTTTAAAAACTATAAAAAAAGGATTTTCCAAGATGTGTTTTCAAAATTAAAAAAAAAAAAAATTTTCTAAACTGATGTTTAATCAGGATAACTTTGTAAAAGATTTTGTTTTTTATGTATTTTTTTAATAAGTCAATTTGAGAAAAAAAGGACCCTTATATATTTTTCGTTTGTAAGAGGGTTTTAAAATGACAATGCATTTTCAATTGGGGTGTCTTTATTAATTTCATATTTAGTTTTCTCTAAAAAAAATTCTGTTAATCATGTTGATTTTAGGAATTTTGAATTTTGTCTTTAAAAAATTTATATCACAGCATGTATGAGAGGTATTTAAAGTTAATAATTCTATTTATAACCGTATTAATGTCAATAGATAAGAATTTGATATAGATATTTTGTAATTCCAATATAAAGATTTTAAGATGATAAAAAATTCAATTGAAAAAATTCGAAGAAATTTTATAATGTTTCTTTTATGAAATTAATTTTAATTTTACAAATGCTTAGTTAAGTTACAAAAAAATTAGGATTTTCATATGTTTGGTTTTAGTTCTTAATGAAGGAACTTTTTCACCTCTCCGTTTTTTCCACTTACAAACATAATCAACCAATGACAAGAAAACAAATCAGTTCCGTTTTAACCATTGGGGCACACTGGGCACATGTTTAGGGCCCCCGACCTAAGGAGCTCCAAAATGCCAATAAATTTTTTAATTTGTTTTTAAAGAAAATTTCACATTTTTTTCAGAAAAATTCTCGGAATTTTTTTTACATCGTTTCGTTTACATCTGCTACATTTCTTATAGGAGAAATTTGTCCTATATTACAAGTCTCCGATTCATAGAATTTCTACATAAAAAGTTTCAGATTGTGAAATATTTTTCGTACAGAAAAAGTTTTAGATTCTGAGATTTTAAGAGTCTAAAGTTCATAGAGATTTTGCCAAAATAAAAGTCACTGATTTTGAGAAACTTATCGTAAGCAAAGTCTAAGAGTCCGAGACAATTTTCATATAGAAAAAGTCTCCGATTCTGAGACATATTTTATTTAGAAAAAGTCTCAGATTCTAAGCCATTTTTCGTATAGAAAAAGTCTCAGATTCTGAAACGTTTTTCTTATAGATAACCGTTTCGTCTAAAAAAAGTTTCAGATTCCAGGACATTTTTCGTATGGAAAAAGTACCAGATTCTGAAACGTTTTTCGCATAGCAAAAGCCTTAGATTCTAAAACATGTTTTGTATAGAAAAAGTCTTAGATTCTAAAACCTATTTCGTATAAAAAAAGCATTAGATTCTGAGACATCTTTCGTATAGAAATAGCATTAGATTCTAAGACATACGAAAAATGTCTCAGATTCTGAGTCATTTTTCATATTGACCAAGTCTCAGATCTGATACGTTTTTCATATACAAAAATATCAAATACTGAGGCATTTTTCGTACAAAAATGTTCTCAGGTTCTAAAACATTTTTCGTAAAAAAATGCCACAGATTCTGACACATTTTTCATATAAAAAAAAAAATTTAGATTCTGAGACATTTTATGTATTGAAAAAGTTTTAGATTCTGAGACGTTTTTCGTATGGAAAAAGTATTTGATTCTGAGATAGAAAAGGTCTCATTAAAACCAAATTGTTCCACACAAATATCATGCTGTTAATAACTAAAGAAAAATGACCTCGAGCTAGAATATTCCTAATCAAAATATTTTTTTTAGTTTCTTTGTCTTAAAACAGGTAATAACATGAGTTTAATTTGTAGCAAAAAAACTTTTTTTTTTTTTGTCATGCGACCTTTTCTTTCTAGCGGGCCTCAAATTTTTCTGAGCCCAGGGCCCCGCCATACCTTAAAGCGATACCCCCGAGCCGTTTAAAGTCCGCCATTTTCTAAATATTTTCATTTATGCAAAAATGGTTTATTCTGATTCGAGGCCTTTTCGGGTTCCTTTTTATGAATTAACATAACAGTACTCTACTTTCTTCGTTAGGAAATTCTCCCACTTAATACTCATAGATGCTTTAAAAAATTGTTCCAATTTTCATAAATAATTTGACGATCGTTTCGGGGATTTTCCAATTTTCCCATCATCAGAATTCAAATACTCATATTCTTAATTATCTAAACTTAATAAAAAAACAAGTGAGAAAATTATATTCGGTCAAGACCGACCAAATAATACCCTACACCAGAGTTTCCTGGAAAATGGGTCCCGAAAAATGGGTCCCATGGAACGACTAGATCTATATTTTGTCAAATCTTTAATAAGTGTAAAAAACACCCACAAATCAAATTTGAGTGAAATAGGCTTCTATTTGTTGACAATAAACCGCTTTAAATGAATATCGGGCGAAATTTTCACATGGCACATTGGTTCCAAATCAAAATCTAGCTGGACAAAAGTCCAAAAAATAGTGTCCTTAAAATTGGGAATTAATAGTGCTAGGGGCAAGCTAAGGGTGTGTTCTGATCAAACTAATAACCATTTTTTGGAATTAGGTCTTTAACTTTGTTAAATATGCGAATGAAATAACATTTTTGGTATCCAATATTTAAAAAAAAATATATATTTATTTAAGTGTTCAACTAATAACATCATATTATCCATGTTACATCAATGGTTTCAAAACGGTTTATGTACAAGAAAGCTACAGATTTATACTTATTCTGGACATTTATAAGAAATTTATTGTCGATCTTCTTCTTATACTTTTTGTACTTTGAAGTATGGTCAATAATAACAATATTTTTGAGGACTTATGAAACTTTCGCAGCTTGCCAAAACCGAATCCAGGCATATCATGTCGAATTACTACATACAACTTATAGGTAATTTATAACTGAACGTTGTCATGCAGACATTTCTTGCAGGTTTTTACAGGTTTAAAATTAATCACAGTTTTTATGAAAATAGATTTTCGCCTAAAATTTTTTTTCTAAATAAAGTATCGAATTTTTGTAAGTTTTTAATAACTTTTAAGTATTATAATTATGCTTAGCTTAAATAAAGCATTAAATGTAATGATTCCTATTAAACCGCGGCCAACTACACACTTCGACTAAATTCAAAAATGTCCGTCCGTCTGTCCTTCTGTCCGTCTGTAGAGGACACGATACAGTCCAAAATAAAAGAGCTAGACTTCCGAAATTTGGCACGAATATGTCTTATATTCCTAGGCATATTAAGTTCGGAAATGGATAAAATCGGACCAAGAGGAAAAAGTTCCCCCTTTGGAGAACTAAACCAACCTAAGAAAAATCGCATCTTTTGCAGAGTTTTTTGTACTTTTGCTAAGAAAATGCAACATTCTTCTCTCCGATGAAGTTCGAAATCGCAAGGGGAAGGTGCTCCCTAACGTCTCCCACCAACCCCCCCCAAAAAAAAAAGACGCCCCTGGATTTTTTTTATATATGTATTTTTTACATTTTGGAGGGTATAAAAGATTCGGCACAGCCGAATGTAACACTCTCAATGGTTTTTTATTTTTTTTTACATTTTGAAGGGCATAAAAGATTCGGCATAGCCGAATTTAACACACTCACTTGTTTTTTTCAATTACACTTCTCGACAAAAAATTTTTTTTTTTTTTAGAGATTACAAAACTTTAAAAAAATAAGTTTTTGCATTTCATATTTCTGTTCTGCATATAAACCATTTTTGTCATTAATGAATTACTGAAATTAGAAAAAAATAAAAAGTTGTCGATTAGTGTAATTGTCTTAGAAAAATTTAAACACGTTTTTTGAATTCAGCGACCCCAAAAACATATAAAACGGTGATAAAATAATTTTGTCCAGCTAGATTTGGACTTGGAACCACTTTGCATGGGGCCTAAGTCGAAAAATTCTCCGATGATAATCAAATTTCATAAGGTTGGTAATGTATGCGTTTAACATACACAAACAGAATTTTAATAAAATATTTTCTATTTTCATGAAATTTGAGAGAAATATGTGATAATCGGGAAGGTGGTTTGTATTGGGGCTACAAGAAGAACTGGTCCGATTTCTTTAAAATTCTAAATGGTGATATGTGAAGACAAAACATACCGAAAAGATACCTATTATAATACGGCTGTTAGAGTATTTTGAGCCAAAACTAAAGAGGACCTTCGTATGGGGGCTAGGTCTAAATATGGACCGATTTTTTCAAATTTCAATAGGCTTCGTCCTTGGAGATGCTTAAGTTTCAAATTTCAAGTCAATTGATTAAAAATTGCGACCTGTATCGTGTTTACACCGTTTACATGGACAGACAGACAGACGGACAGACGGACGGACGGACATCGATAAATCGACTCAAAAAGTGATTCTAAGTCGATCGGTATACTTAAAAGTGGCTCTATGACTAATATTTCGGGTAGTTACAAACATCAGCACAAACTCATTATACCCTGTACTACAGTGTGGTGTAGGGTATAACAATATGATTTCGGACTTAACGATTTCGTGAAGATCGGAGGGTGATGCTTGGAAAACTTGCCTTGTAAGTGAAGGGTATAAAAAGTGTACTTAGGTACTTTTCGATATTATATACTAGAGATGGGCGCGTGAGTAAGTTTTAACCTTCACTTACTCACGCTAAAGACATTTAAAATCAGGTACGCTCATTCACGAGCATATTTTTTCTACTACCACTCACAATCACGTGAGTAAATTTAATAAAAATCACACTGAAGTGCACTCGCAGAAGCTTCACTCACACTCACGTTGACTCACACTCGCGAAACTCTTATTTGCACAAAAAAGGAAATATAAAAAACAAGTCGGTCAAGACCGACCATATAATACCCTACACCAGAGTTTCCCGGAAAATGGGTCCCATGGACCGATCTATATGTGGTCAAATCTTTAATAAGTGTAAAAAACACTCACAATTCAAATTTGAGTGAAATAGTCTCCTATTTGTTGACAATAAACCGCTTTAACTGAATATCGGCCGAATTTTTCACAAGGGGCCTAAGTCCAAAACTGGTCCGATGATTATCAGGTTTGATAAGGTTATTTATGTACGCGTTTAACATACACAAACAAAACTTTAATTAAATATTTTCTGTTTTCATGAAATTTGAGAGATTTATGTGAAAATCTGGAAGGTGGTTTGTATGGGGGCTACAAGAAGAACTTGTCCGATTTCTATAAAATTCGGAATGGTTTATACCCTGTACCACAGTGTGGTGTAGGGTATAAAAATAAATCACGCGAACTCAAGCAAAAAATCGAATCACGCACACTCACCAACGCAAAAATCTTACTCTTACTCACTCAAACAAATTTTATTTCAACTTATACTTACTCACAGTGACGTGAGTGAAATTGAGTTATAGTCACACCCACGCGTGAATCACGCACCAATCTTCTCATATGCACATATCTATTCTATACTGAATAAAATAGGTTTCATATAAACTTGATTTTTCGAATATAAGATCCTCCGTCGGACCTAAACAATTGGACCTAAACAGTTGGAAGGCTCCTTGCCCCTCCCGTTATATGTTTACAGTTGATTTTGTTCTGCTTTGTGCACTAAAGTGTTACAATTTTATCATTATTAAAATCGTTTAATTTGGCACTATTTTGATTTTCTAAAATAATAATGGACCTAGAGCAAAAAGTTTTCAGTTTTTTTTTTTTTGGAAATTTCAATTCGATTTTTTTACTATTTTACTGAAAACATGTTTTCTACTAAGTATTTAACTGAAAACATGTTAGAACCTCCGTCGGAATTAAAATACAATTAATTATCTCCAGAAATAATACCACTTCTTATATCTATTGACAAGTTTCGTCCAAACAAACTTTAAGAAATTATGTATTCTTCAACAAAACTTTAAGAAAATTAAAATGAGAGATAGCGATCTTATTTTTGCTAGGAAAAATTTTGGTCATGAGTAATTTTTTGATATCTCGGTTCCATTTGGAGTTACTTACACACAAAGTTGCAGTTAAACTTTAATAGAAAAACATATTGCAAAAACATTTTTTTTTTGCAAAAAAAAAACCGATCATATTTAAAGAAAGTAAGTAAATCTAAAAGTTTTAATCGCGATATTTATAATTCGTTATTTTTTTTACAAAAAAAGGCAAAGTCTTAGGCTCGGAGTTGAAAACTTAAACTTTTGCTACAACAACATTGCAATTGCACAATGTGAAGATTCAGTTTTATTGCATTTTTTCCGAGGAATAATTTTTGTGTTAGGTATTTTTTTTCATATCTCTTATCGTTTTCGAGATAAGCTTAAAATGTCAGTTTTTTTAACGCGATTTTTTAACAACGGCTCTGTTGAAGTTTTTTTGATTTTCGTCGAAATATAGAATTAACAGTGTTCGCACTTTAGGTTAAAGTTGCAAAGGAACAAAAAAAAAAAACGATTTGAAATTAAGTTTTTTCACTTACAATTTGTTTACTCAATATTATTAATGAGTTTTTCTGTTAGCGTTTTTTTCTTTCAGTAGTTCGGATTCAGCAGTTTTAAGTTTCGACCATTGTCGTTTGATCATTTTTATAGATTTCCGCAGTGCCAATTCATTGAGATCACTTACCGTCGAGACTTTTATCCATAATAATTGGTTAACAAACAAAAACCAATTCTTTTATTATGTTAAATAATTTTTTACAAAACTCTCCATGGTAAGATTTTACTATATAAAATCGTTCAACGATCCTTTTTAGTTTCCTCAAAAAAAAAAAAAAAACAAGTGATGTAAGTAATTAAAATTTAATTTTTAATTTCCTGTTTTGTGTGTTTTATTTTTCGGCTGATACAATTTTAATGACTTAATAAACACATACGATTAAGTACGAGATTTTATATGAGTTTTACCTGTTATTTAACTAAAGTAGTGCACGTATGTCTGATGGAGATGTAAAGGAAGCTGTCAAAAAGGATTTCAATTGCGTGTGTAAAAAAATTGATATACAACATTTAAATCCTTGTTGAAATTTAAAATAAACAATAAAACAAAACAAACCATACATAATAAATATTAATGATATTTTAAAGGATTTTAATGTTTTTATTAAGTTGAGATAAGAAGAAAAAAAAATTAACAGAGGCGAAAACCAAACAACATCCGGTTTAAAAAAATGTTAAAAAAATTATAATTACATAACTTAAGTGAAACAAGGATATAAAATTTAGATTTAAAAGAAAAAGAGAATAGAAAAAAAAATTCAATTTATCATTATTTATACAAAATACAATAAACGAAGGTGTACAGTGTATAGAAAAAGTCTCAAAATCTGAGACAATTTTTCTATAGAAAAAGTCTCAGAATCTGAGACAGTTTTTCTATAGAAAAAGTCTCAGAATCTGATACAGTTTTTCTATAGCAAAAGTCTCAGAATCTGAGTTTTTCTATAGGAAAAGTCTCAGAATCTGAGACATTTTTCTATAGAAAAAGTCTCAAAATCTGAGACAGTTTTTCTATAGAAAAAGTCTCAGAATCTGAGACAGTTTTTCTATAGAAAAAGTCTCAGATTCTGAGACAGTTTTTCTATAGAAAAAGTCTCAGATTCTGAGACAGTTTTTCTATAGAAAAAGTCTCAGATTCTGAGACAGTTTTTCTATAGAAAAAGTCTCAGATTCTGAGACAGTTTTTCTATAGAAAAAGTCTCAGATTCTGAGACAGTTTTTCTATAGAAAAAGTCTCAGATTCTGAGACAGTTTTTCTATAGAAAAAGTCTCAGATTCTGAGACAGTTTTTCTATAGAAAAAGTCTCAGATTCTGAGACAGTTTTTCTATAGAAAAAGTCTCAGATTCTGAGACAGTTTTTCTATAGAAAAAGTCTCAGATTCTGAGACAGTTTTTCTATAGAAAAAGTCTCAGATTCTAAGACAGTTTTTCTATAGAAAAAGTCTCAGAATCTGAGAGAGTTTTTCTATAGAAAAAGTCTCAGAATCTGAGAGAGTTTTTCTATAGAAAAAGTCTCAGAATCTGAGAGAGTTTTTCTATAGAAAAAGTCTCAGAATCTGAGACAGTTTTTCTATAGAAAAAGTCTCAGAATCTGAGACAGTTTTTCTATAGAAAAAGTCTCAGAATCTGAGACAGTTTTTCTATAGAAAAAGTCTCAGAATCTGAGACAGTTTTTCTATAGAAAAAGTCTCAGAATCTGAGACAGTTTTTCTATAGAAAAAGTCTCAGAATCTGAGACAGTTTTTCTATAGAAAAAGTCTCAGAATCTGAGACAGTTTTTCTATAGAAAAAGTCTCAGAATCCGAGACAGTTTTTCTATAGAAAAAGTCTCAGAATCTGAGACAGTTTTTCTATAGAAAAAGTCTCAGAATCTGAGACAGTTTTTCTATAGAAAAAGTCTCAGAATCTGAGACAGTTTTTCTATAGAAAAAGTCTCAGAATCTGAGACAGTTTTTCTATAGAAAAAGTCTCAGAATCTGAGACAGTTTTTCTATAGAAAAAGTCTCAGAATCTGAGACAGTTTTTCTATAGAAAAAGTCTCAGAATCTGAGACAGTTTTTCTATAGAAAAAGTCTCAGAATCTGAGACAGTTTTTCTATAGAAAAAGTCTCAGAATCTGAGACAGTTTTTCTATAGAAAAAGTCTCAGAATCTGAGACAGTTTTTCTATAGAAAAAGTCTCAGAATCTGAGACAGTTTTTCTATAGAAAAAGTCTCAGAATCTGAGACAGTTTTTCTATAGAAAAAGTCTCAGAATCTGAGACAGTTTTTCTATAGAAAAAGTCTCAGAATCTGAGACAGTTTTTCTATAGAAAAAGTCTCAGAATCTGAGACAGTTTTTCTATAGAAAAAGTCTCAGAATCTGAGACAGTTTTTCTATAGAAAAAGTCTCAGAATCTGAGACAGTTTTTCTATAGAAAAAGTCTCAGAATCTGAGACAGTTTTTCTATAGAAAAATTCTCAGAATCTGAGACAGTTTTTCTATAGAAAAAGTCTCAGAATCTGAGACAGTTTTTCTATAGAAAAAGTCTCAGAATCTGAGACAGTTTTTCTATAGAAAAAGTCTCAGAATCTGAGACAGTTTTTCTATAGAAAAAGTCTCAGAATCTGAGACAGTTTTTCTATAGAAAAAGTCTCAGAATCTGAGACAGTTTTTCTATAGAAAAAGTCTCAGAATCTGAGACAGTTTTTCTATAGAAAAAGTCTCAGAATCTGAGACAGTTCTTCTATAGAAAATGTCTCAGAATCTGAGACAGTTTTTCTATAGAAAAAGTCTCAGAATCTGAGACAGTTTTTCTATAGAATCTGAGACAGTTTTTCTGTAGAAAAAGTCTCAGGATCTGAGACAGTTTTTCTATAGAAAAAGTCTCAGAATCTGAAACAGTTTTTCTATAGAAAAAGTTTTAGAGTTTGAGACAATTTTTCTTTAGAAAAAGTCTCAGAATCTGAGACAGTTTTTTTATAGAAAAAGTCTCAGAATCTGAGACAGTTTTTCTATAGAAAAAGTCTCGGAATCTGAGACAGTTTGTCTATAGAAAAAGTCTCAGAATCTGAGACAGTTTTTCTATAGAAAAAGTCTCAGAATCTGAGACAGTTTTTCTATAGAAAAAGTCTCAGAATCTGAGACAGTTTTTCTATAGAAAAAGTCTCAGAATCTGAGACAGTTTTTCTATAGAAAAAGTCTCAGAATCTGAGACAGTTTTTCTATAGAAAAAGTCTCAGAATCTGAGACAGTTTTTCTATAGAAAAAGTCTCAGAATCTGAGACAGTTTTTCTATAGAAAAAGTCTCAGAATCTGAGACAGTTTTTCTATAGAAAAAGTCTCAGAATCTGAGACAGTTTTTCTATATCAGAATCTGAGACAGTTTTTCTATAGAAAAAGTCTCAGAATCTGAGACAGTTTTTCTATAGAATCTGAGACAGTTTTTCTGTAGAAAAAGTCTCAGGATCTGAGACAGTTTTTCTATAGAAAAAGTCTCAGAATCTGAGACAGTTTTTCTATAGAAAAAGTTTTAGTATTTGAGACAATTTTTCTTTAGAAAAAGTCTCATAGTCTATGACAGTTTTTCTATAGCAAAAGTCTCAGAATTTGAGACAGTTTTTCTATAGAAAAAGTCTCATAATCTGAGACAGTTTTTCTATAGAAAAAGTCTCAGAATCTGAGACAGAAAAAGTCTCAGAATCTGAGACAGTTTTTCTATAGAAAAAGTCTCAGAATCTGAGACAGTTTTTCTATAGAAAAAGTCTCAGCATCTGAAACAGTTTTTCTATAGAAAAAGTCTAAGAATCTGAGATAGTATTTCTACAGAAAAAGTCTCAGAATCTGAGACAGTTTTTCTATAGAAAAAATCTCAGAATCTGAGACAGTATTTCTACAGAAAAAGTCTCAGAATCTGAGACTGTTTTTCTATAGAAAAAGTCTCAGAATCTGCGACAGTTTTTCTATAGAAAAAGTCTCAGAATCTGAGACAGTTTTTCTACAGAAAAAGTCTCAGAATCTGAAACAGTTTTTCTATAGAAAAAGTCTCAGAATCTGAGATAGTATTTCTACAGAAAAAATCTCAGAATTTGAGACAGTTTTTCTATAGAAAAAGTCTCAGAATCTGAGACAGTTTTTCTATAGAAAAAGTCTCAGAATCTGAGACAGTTTTTCTATAGAAAAAGTCTCAGAATCTGAGACAGTTTTTCTATAGAAAAATTCTCAGAATCTGAGACAGTTTTTCTACAGAAAAAGTCTCAGAATCTGAGACAGTTTTTCTATAGAAAAAGTCTCAGAATCTGAGACAGTTTTTCTATAGAAAAAGTCTCAGAATCTGAGACAGTTTTTCTATAGAAAAAGTCTCAGAATCTGAGACAGTTTTTCTATAGAAAAAGTCTCAGAATCTGAGACAGTTTTTCTACAGAAAAAGTCTCAGAATCTGAGACAGTTTTTCTATCGAAAAAAGTCTTAGAGTCTGAGACAGTTTTTCTATAGAAAAATCTGAGACAGTTTTTCTATAGAAAAATCTGAGACAGTTTTTCTATAGAAAAATCTGATACAGTTTTTCTATAGAAAAATCTGATACAGTTTTTCTATAGAAAAAGTCCCAGAATCTGATACAGTTTTTCTATAGAAAAAGTCCCAGAATCTGAGACAGTTTTTCTATAGAAAAAGTCCCAGAATCTGAGACAGATTTTCTATAGAAAAAGTCTCAGAATCTGAGACAGTTTTTCTATAGAAAAAGTCTCAGAATCTGAGACAGTTTTTCTATAGAAAAAGTCTCAGAATCTGAGACAGTTTTTCTATAGAAAAAGTCTCAGAATCTGAGACAGTTTTTCTATAGAAAAAGTCTCAGAATCTGAGACAGTTTTTCTATAGAAAAAGTCTCAGAATCTGAGACAGCTTTTCTATAGAAAAAGTTCCAGAGTCTGAGACAGTTTTTCTATAGAAAAAGTTTTAGAATCTGAGACAGTTTTTCTATAGCAAAAGTCTCAGAATTTGAGACAGTTTTTCTATAGAAAAAGTCTCATAATCTAAGACAGTTTTTCTATAGTATCCGTAATGTGGAAAGCATTTTGGAGAATACGGAAAAAATTAAATTTATAAATCAGTTTAAGTCTTCATTGTAAAAAAAACTTACCAAAATTATGCTGTATTTTTCAGAATTTCTCCTTAAATATTTTTTTAAGGAAGTTTTGTTAAAGTTTTTTATTTGAATTATAAGTAAATGGGTACCGATAGTATGAGTTTGAGGCAACGGTTGTGACAACCGCATCTTAGTTGCAGCAACCATAATCCGGCTATGACAATTGCATTGCGGTTGTGGCAACCTAATTCTAACCGATTTTTTATGTGAATGTGGAGGGTATAAAAACAACATTAAAACATATGGAGTAAAATAATTCTTTAACGCAGCTGATTTAAGTAATTTCTCTCTTTTTGTTCTCCCAATTCAATTGGGTCCTTAAAGCTCCTTGCTTGAAGTGCAAAAGTAAAACCTTATTCAACACCATAAAATCAAACTCTTAAAGCAGGTTCGTTTTCTAAGTCTTTTGTTTTATATACCAACATTCTTGTTATAATCGATTACTTTTCAATTGCCACAACACTTTTCGATATCAACTAAACAATTCTTAAAAAATAAGTGTTATTCTTTGAAATTTTCACCTACGATTAAATTGCTTGCAGCATATTTGGGTGGGCTTTTTTCAGCTTTTGTTTCTTCCTTTGATTTCTACCACAAATGTTACTAATACGGATCATATGCATATAAACGAAAATGCAATATGATACTTTCTGCAATACTGGTGTTCATTGCATCGCAAAGTGGTGTGATGTAAAGAAGCTTGAGCACACCAGAAAAGACATGAATGCTCAGTGAGCACGCGTATTAAAAACTCAAAAAACAGTCGAAGCCAATTATCAAAATAAATAGCAATCAATTTATAAGCAAAAAAAAAATGAACAAAAGCGTATAAAATTGCTCTAAAAAAGGAATTAAGGGAAAAATATTACTAAATGCCTTTAAGTGTAAAACAATATGAAATTTGATATTTATTAGGCTTTTAAAAGAAAAATATTTAATTTTTAACCTTGATAGGGGATTACAGAACCAAAATACAAAATTTTAAAAAAATACATTGTTTTTTTTTCTTAAATTGTTAAGGCAATTTACTAAATAGTTTCTTAAAAAAAAAAACATTTTTGAAATCAAAACCTTGCTAAAAACAGTAGCCAGTTAATAGAAATATTTGAAGGTCCTAAAGTAGCCGTTGTTAATTTTTTTGTAACATAAAATTTTTATAGCCTTTTGCTACTTAATTCTACTGTTTAAACACATGTTTTTAGCAAACAGATGTTTATTTTTGAACTACATATATTTTTTATTTCTTACAAATATTTTTTCATTTGTTATTAATGTCACCAAAATAATTCTTTACTTCATTATTGTATAATGAAAATTTTCACACTTCAATTGACCTTGCTACCATAACTAACCCATTCTATACAAATTTATTTAAAATTATTTTCTAATATTTATTTCAAGGCTTTCATGCTTTAACATAAAACCAATCAAAATATTTACTAAATTGTCTAATTGTGAAATTAATTTATATACGCTTATGTAGGTTTTTCGTTTGTTTTTCTTAAACAAATATTTTTTTGCAATATGTTAAGGTCAAAACCTTGACCAATTTAGCGAGCACAAGTGTATTGTTTGTTAGAATTGTATAAAATATTATACAAATATCCTTATTTTCGTATTTGCTATGCTGAAAGTTTTAGAGTGTGTTTCGTATTTGCTTTCTTTTTGACTTACTGGTGACTTCCCAGCATGACGTTTAAGGTTATTTGAAAATTATACAAAACTCATTAGATTGTAATATGGATTTTAGATTTTACCTCTACCTAGAATACCTCGAAAGAAAAAAGTCACGTGGTAAAACTATTTTTATTTCTACTATTTTTTTGATATTGTCTCAAGTTCTATGAAAGGCTCAAAGCAAAAATATCTGCGAAGTTTGTACTCTTGCCCAAACCATTGAATCATGATAATGTTTTGCTATATACTATTTATATGTACTTTCCAAACCAAAATTTTTCTGGAAAAAATAACGCTACATTAATTTGTCATTCCATGCAAAACGCATTAAAATATCGCCCGAGTACCCCATTAAATTTATATATTTTTGATCCGTAAAGGTTTCTAAGGCATTCTAGTGATATCCATCTCTCTGCTTGTCTTGTTTGTTAATAAAAAAGTTTTTGATGAAAAAAAGTTTTTAATGAAAAATGATTATTGACAAAAAAAATATTTGATAAAAAAAAAAATCTGAAATAAAATATTGATGAAAAAAATATTTGTGAAAAAAAAAATATTGACAAAAAAAAATAATGATGAAAAAAAAAATATAAAAAAAAAATATTGATGAAAAAAACATTGATGGAAAAAAATATTGATGAAAAAAAAAAATTTGATGAAAAAAAAAATATTGACGAAAAAAAAAAATATTGATGAAAAAAAAATATTGATGAAAAAAAAGATTGATGAAAAAAATTTTTGATGAAAAAAAATATTGATGAAAAAAATCTTGATGAAAAAAAATATTGATGAAAATAAAATATTGATGAAAAAAATATCGATGACAAAAAACATTAATAAAAAAAAATTGAAAAATAGTGATGAAAAAAAATATTGATGAAAAATAATTATGTTACGTTTTATTAAAAAAATATTGATAAAAAATTTGATGAAAAAAAAATATTGATGGAAATAAAAATATTGATGAAAAAAATAATGATACAAATAAATATTGATAAAAAAACATTGAAGGAAAAAAATAGTGTTGCAAAAAAAATATTGATGAAAAAGAATATTGATGAAAAAAAATATTTATGAAAAAAATATTCCCGAGTAAAAAAGATTATATATAATTTTACTTATTTTTATATAAACATATATTATTTCATAAATTTATACGTAAATTGTTTTGCTATCATATAAGATTATATATATTTACACTTCGTATCTTTTTCTTATATAAAATTATATAAAAGAAAATGTTAAGTTATACATAATAACATATGATTAGAGTGAGTTTATATAATTACATATGAAATATAAAAATTTGTCTGTTTGTTTTATATAATTTAATATAACAAAATATTTGAAGACATTTTATATAAAACTTTATGCAACTTTTTTCTGAATAATATGTAATCTTATATGAGTAAAATTAAAAAAGAAAATCTAAGTCCTTTATATTTAATTTGATATAACTTTTGAAAATTTTTCTAAGTCCAGAAAAATTTTTTTTTTGAAGTTCCAAAACTAAACCTTAAACATTTTTTTTTTTAATTTTATATGTTATTATATATAATGCAAAATTAATAAAAAAAATCTAAGTTCTTTATATATAATTTAATACAATTTTTTTTTTGGGATTTTTTTTATTAAAAAAATTTTTTTTATTTTTTTTTATTTAATTATATATAATTGCATAAATTTTTCTAAAAAAGGGGCCAATTTTCGCATCAAATCATATAAAATTATATTAAAATCACATCAAATTATATCAAATTTAATTCAACTTTATATGGTTTTATCGACTCATTTTTCGCATCAAATTCTATATGAATATATATGATGTCTTTATATAATTAAATATAAACATATATAATCTTTTTTACTCGGGTTGATAAAAATATATTGATTAAAAATAAATATGTTACGTTTTATTCACCTGGTGAATATTTACTTTATTCACCACAAGGTGAATATTTACCCAAGTTACTAAAATTTTTGGTTTTAAGAAAATGAAAACAGTAATTCTTATTTTCTTTTAATACCCTCCACTGTAGTGATAGAGGCAATATATTAGTTTGTCATTCCGTTTGTAACACCTCGAAATATTGGTCTAGGACCCCATAAAGCATATAAATGCATGATCCTCGATCGATTTTAAGACGATCTAGCGATGTCCGTCTGTCTGTCTGCCTGTCTGTCTATTGAAAACACACTAACTTTCAAAAGACTTCAAGGATGCTCCTGAAAGTTGGCATATATGTTGGACATTTATCTGGTCAGGTTGGTATTGTAAACCAGTGAAATCGGTCCAGTGGTTCAAAAGTTATAAGTAAAAGAGTGAATTTCGGCAAGGGATTTTCGTGAATTTACGAGATAAAAAATACTATAACTTTCTAAAGACAGTTTTAGGTTGCACTCAAAAAAGCTGTAATGTTAGCAAAAAAAATTGTAAACCTACAAGAAAATTTGCTGAAATTTTTTTTATTTCAACTTAGTTCATACACATTTGAGGACCCCGATAGGTCCAGACCCCGATGGGCCCAGACCTAGTTGGGTTCCTTAAAAATCGTCACAGTTTTTGATGCAAAATTTGTGTCCGTTTCGCTCTACCTTGCTTAGTTTTTGAGATACGTGATTTTAGGGGACCACCGGGGTTTTGAGAATTACAAAACTCGATTGAAAAATATATTGAAAAATATTACTCGGAGAGCTTTTGATCATTTTGCGGTCTTGTTCTACGTGTTGAGAGCTACAAAAATGCTTTTGGACTTTTTGTTGTGTTGGCAATATTTACCGAGATATGAGCATTTTAAAATTTTCGGAAATGCTTACTTTTTTGGATCCAAAGTTAGGACCCATTAGGTTCCACACATGTGAAGAGGACTTCTATAGAAAAAATGTCTCAGAATCTAAGACTTTTCAATACGGAAAAATATCTCAGAATATGAGACTTTTTCTTTAGGAAAAATGTCTGAGAATCTGAGACTTTGTCTTTAGGAAAAATGTCTTTTTCTTTAGAAAAAATGTCTCAGAATCTAAAACTTTTCCTTTAGGAAAAATATCTCACTTTCTTAGGAAATATGACTCAGAATCTTAGGATTATTCTTTAGGAAAAATGTCTCAGAATCTAAGACTTTTTCTATAGGAAAAATGTCTCAGAATCTGAGACTTTTTCTATAGGAAAAATCTGAGACTTTTTCTATAGGAAAAATGTCCCAGAATCTGAGACTTTTTCTATGGGAAACATTTTTCAGAATCTGAGACTTTTTCTATAGAAAAAAAGGTTTCAGAATCTGAGAGGTTTTCTATTGGTAAATGGCTCAGAATCTAAGACTTTTTCTATAGGAAAAATGTTTTTGAATCTGAGACTTTTTCTATAGAAAAAATGTCTCAGAATCTGAGACTGTTTCTATAGGAAAAATGTCGCAGAATCTCTGACTTTTTCTATAGGAAAAATGTCTCAGAATCTAAAACTTTTTCTATAGGAAAAATGTCTCAGAATCTGAGACTTTTTCTATAGGAAAAGTGTCTTAGAATCTGAGACTTTTTCTATAGGAAAATGTCCCAGAATCTGAGACTTTTTCTGTAGGAAAAATGTCCCAAAATCTAAGACTTTTTCCATAGGAAAAATGTCTCAAAATCTAAGACTTTTTCTATAGGAAAACTGTCTCAGAATCTGAAACTTTTTCTATAGGAAAAATGTCTTCGAATCTGAGACTTTTTCTATAGGAAAAATGTCTCAGAATCTGAAACTTTTTCTATAGGAAAAATGTCCCAAAATCTAAGACCTTGTGTATAGGAAAAATTGGAAAAATTTCCCAAAATCTGAAAATCTGAAACTTTTTCTGTAAAAAAAAAATTTGAGACTTGTTTACAGGGATCTGAGACATTTTTTATTGGAAAAATATCCCAAAAATTTTTAGAGTATGAGACTTTCTCTAGTAAAAGGTTTAAGAATATGTGACTTTTTCTGTCGAAAAAGGTTTTTAGAATTCGAAACAGAAACCACATTTGCTTTTTATAAGGAACAAAAGGTATTTTTAAAGCCTATATAATGCTATATTAAGCATTTCAAAAAAAATATTTTTTAAGCTAGTCCGTTAAATGTACAAAATTTACGGATTTTTTATATTTTATTGAATAAAATATGTGTCTTTCGGCAGTTTTTATGAATTGTTAGATAGAACTTGAAAATACCTTTCATTCCTTATTAATATCTTATGTAGTTTTTTCAATAATCTGCACAATTAGCCCTTAAAGAAAAAAAGGCAGAAAGTGCGATATTTTTTCCAGAAAATAAACCCCATAGAATTAATCCACATATAAATGATCCAATGGAATTGCAATTCAGTCCAGAAATTTTAGGAGTAAGGCATTTTTTAACTTACCTAATAATTTTAAAACTAACCTCTACCATAAAGTGCATACACTCAAAAAAAAAACCTTTTCAAATTACTAGAAAAAGTCTCGTAATACCATTTTAACAATTTTTGACAGTTTTTCTTATTTTTTAACAAATAATTCTCCATCGAAATTTACATTTATTTTTTTTGTAATTTTACAGTTTTTCTTGTAATTTTACAAATTTCCAAGATTTTTTACAAAAAAAAGTCTAGTAAATTTATAAGTATTTCTTGTAAGTTTTATTTCGCCAAAAAAGTTGTAAATTTACAATTTTATTGGTAAAAATCTTGTAAAATTACAAAAAAGTTCTTTACTTTTACTAGGAATTCTCGTTAAATAGGAGGTAGCAAGAAATCTGGTAAAATCACAAAACCTCCTTGTAAGTTTTATCGCGTAAAAAAATGTAAATTTACAATTTTTATTGGGAAACATCTTGTAAAATTACAAAATTATTGATAAACAAACTTGTAAAATTACTAGGCAGTAAAAAATAAAAATAACAAGCTTCTCTTGTTATTTTACAAGGTTTTTTAGAGTGTAGTACTAAAACGGTCACATATTTAATTTCCACGAATTTTTCTTTATATCAAATTTATTAAACCCCTTGACCAACCATTATATTACAATATATTACTTCTTTGTCCCTTTTGTCAAAATATTTGTTGTAACAATTCAATTCTTTTGTAATTTAATAGCGCCAACATGTAACGAATCAATAGTGTCCTTCTTTGAAACTTAACAAATAAAAACCCTTATGCTCATCAAACATTACACCATTATTAGGCAAATAAATTTTTCAAAAAAAAAACAAACAAACAAAACAATCACTACAAAAGTGTTAAAAATTGATGTCTATTAATAAAACAATACCAGAGATTCTTTAGAAAAATATCCTTCTCTTATATGAATTTAGCTTTGAGTGGCTATAATTTTTTCTTTTATTTAAATCAACCCGCAACCAATTGAAACAACGGTGTAACATATTCAAATAAAAACAAACATCATAGAAGGATAATAAAAATGTTGAGTCATTATGCCTAATATTACATTTTAAAGTATTATGAATATCATTGATATGCAATATAAATGACAATAGAGTTGATGAGTGTTTAAACATGCATAACACATAATCCTTTTTTCTGGAGTTTGAATTTGAAGTTACAATGACAAGGATGATGTATGTAAATAATCCTTTTGGTGAAGTGATTTTTAAACAAAAAAAAAATTTGGAAAATTTTCCTAAATAAGCGGGTTCCTTTATTTTGTATTGGTCCATATGTAAACATTTTTTCTAATAGTTTAAACCAAACATTTCTTTATTCTTTCTTTTCATCCTTAACAAATTTATGTTTTGTATTAAAATTTTACCATATACTCCTTTTTTGAAAAATCTTTGACCAAATAATTTTTACAACCATACTTAGCTACTGACAATGGGCCTTATTTAAATTCATGCATTTTTTCTTTGCATTTTGAAATGAGTTTGAAATTTTTTTTTCCAGATTTTTTTTAAATTTGTTTCACTTGATGTTGCGGGTGCTTTATGATTATGATTTGTTAAGGTAAAAATGCTGGTTAACCACACAAATTTGTTTAAAATGCTAATATAAGACTGCATATTGGCTACGGCTTATTTTTTTGGTTAAAAGTGCGTTTATAAAGTTTATATTTTGATTTGATCAGTAAATAAATCATCTGTAGTAGCACTTTAGCGTTACACAAACGATTTTAAGCGCCTAAAACTGTACACAAAAAAACACAGTGGGACAAAAATTGCAACATATTTTGGAAAAAATAAACAAGATCTGAAAAATCTGAGACTTTTTCTATATGAAAAATATCTCAGAATCTAAAACTTTTTTATAGGAAACAAGTAAAAAGTATAATTCGACCTTGCCGAATGTATTGATACCCTACACAATGTAGGGTTTATTTTCAAAAAAAAAATTTGGAAAAAAAAATTTTTTGTTAAAAAAATAAAAAAAAAATTGGCGAAAACTTTTTTTTGTAAAAAATATGTTTGTACTTGTTTAAATACCATCCGGTGATCAATTCTGTTCACATGTGTCAACCAGCAGCCGAAAGAAACCATTTTGTATTTTTAGGTTACGTTGAATGTACCAACATTTTCAAGGTGTCTTTACATTTTCTTTAATGAATTTTGAACCGCTGTACAGTGACACATTTGGGCAATCTAGCACGACAAAAATCAAAATCAAAAAAGTTCCCCGATTTTTATGATTTGATTGTATGTATTACGAAACATTCCAAATAGCACGGAAATACTCATATAAGAACGATTATTCTGTTCGTTATTAAGATGTGGGTGCATAAAAATTCATCTTGTAAAATCCTGAAAGTAGTGTTCATTATTTCCCATTAATTAAGTCGATTTTAAACTGTTGTAACTTTTTAACAAAAAAAATATTTATACACTCTTTTTTGGTAATTTTAAAGGATTATTAAAGTCTTTAAGTCATATCTTTTCTTCTTTTTTTAAACAATTTATTCTATTTTTTATTTAATTTTTAACATACCCGGTGAAAAATGAACATATATGGATACATATGGGGCATTCCATGTGAAATCGGACACTTTGAAAAACTTTTTTTTTAGATTTTCCCAATTTGTTTACAGTTTTTAGTACCCTTCGAAAACTCCTTCGTGGTAAATTTTCAGATTTTTTTGATGACCAGTTCAAAAGATATCGAATTTGTAAAAATTGGTAGTTTGTTCCTTTACTCAAACTTCTTTTAATCATAACTTCTTCAATAATGATCCAAATTTCAAATTTTTTTCTTCATAATTTTTGTTTTTTTACGTACTTTCTAAAAAAAAATCCAAAAAAATTCTTAAAAGCGCTCTAGTATGCAATTTTTAAGTTTTAAAATTTAAATCTCATTTTTGAAAATGTTTGTACTCTTTGATTTTTTTGAAATTTTTTGGGTAAAACTTCTATCAATTCTACAAATTTTTTGCCCAGGAAGATCGTGGGATAACGATTATTACTATTTTTTAAAATTTTTTGAAAAAATTTTATTGTAATTTTTCAATCTTAAAATCATTTCTACTGCTCCAATGGTGCGTCATAGAGGGGTCCTTTATAAGACCGACCACCATTAATTTTTACGTCTTAACATTTCTTTATAACAAACTAATACCCTATCTCCAATTTCTAAGGGGGCTCCCACACAAAACGAGATTTTTTAAAATTTGTTCCAACCGCTCTAACTACCCTAATAGTGCCCTTAGAGCAACAAAATGTATGACCGACCCACAATATTTTTTTAGTCCAAACATTTTCTCTGAACACACCTGCCCTCTATCTTTAACTGTTAAGGCGGTCCCCATACAATTTTTTTTATTTTTTGTAAATTTGTTTTATTTAATCAGCTTTTACCGGTCCAATGGTGCGTCCGAGAGGGGTCATTAGTGAGACCGACCCCCATTTATTTTTACCTTACAACATTTTTTCAAAACATACCTACGCCCTATTTCCACTCCCTAAGTAGGCTCCCATACAAATAACAGTTGGAGCAAATTTTATAAAAAAGTAATTTTGTATGGGAGCCTACTTAGGGAGTGGAGATAGGGCGTAGGTATGTTTCGAAAAAATTCAAAGAGTACAAACATTTTCAAAAATGAGATTTAAATTTTAAAACTTAAAAATCGCATACTAGAGCGCTTTTAAGAATTTTTTGGGATTTTTTTTTAGAAAGTACGTAAAAAAACAAAAATTTTGAAAAAAAAAAAAATTTAAATTTGGACCATTATTGAAGAAGTCATGATTAAAAGAAGTTTGAGTAAAGGAACAAACTACCAATTTTTACAAATTCGATATCTTTTGAACGGGTCATCAAAAAAATCTGAAAATTTACCACGAAGGAGTTTTCGAAGGGTACTAAAAACTGTAAACAAATTGGGAAAATCTAAAAAAAAAGTTTTTCAAAGTGTCCGATTTCATATGGAATGCCCCATATATATGTTAATATATGGATGCATATGTGTATCTGAGACTTTTTCTATAGAAAAACTGTCTCAGAATCTGAGACTTTTTCTATAGAAAAACTATCTCAGACTCCGAGACTTTTTCTATAGAAAAACTGTCTCAGAATCTGAGACTTTTTTCTATAGAAAAACTGTCTCAGAATCTGAGACTTTTTTCTATAGAAAAACTGTCTCTGAATCTGAAACTTGTTTCTATAAAAAAACTGTCTCAGAATCTAAGACTTTTTTCTATAGAAAAACTGTATCGGAATCTGAGACTTTTTTCTATAGAAAAACTGTGTCAGAATCTGAGACTTTTTTCTATAGAAAAACTGTCTCAGAATCTGAGACTTTTTTCTATAAAAAAAACTGTCTCAGAATCTGAGACTTTTTTCTATAGAAAAACTGTCTCAGAATCTGAGACTTTTTTCTATAGAAAAACTGTCTCAGAATCTGAGACTTTTTTCTATAGAAAAACTGTCTCAGAATCTGAGACTTTTTTCTATAGAAAAACTGTCTCAGAATCTTAGACTTTTTTGTATAGAAAAACTGTCTCAGAATATGAGACTTTTTTCTGTCTCAGAATCTGAGACTTTTTTTTATAGAAAACCTGTCTCAGAATCTGAGACTTTTTTCTATAGAAAAACTGTCTCAGAATTTGAGTTTTTTTTATAGGAAAGAAGTCTCAGATCTTTTCGTTAGGGAAAATGTCTCAGAATCTAAAACTTTTTTTTCATTTTTTCTGCTCAGAATTAACCCACTGTTCTGTAATATGTGCTTTTTGCTAACATTCAAATTTCAAATCTTAAATTTTGCAATTTTAACCAAAATAAAACAACAAAAAAAATGTTTTACTAACACCAAACTGATTTAAAATTAACACACAATATTTTTTTTTGTGGCTTATTTTCTGTTGTTTTAAAAAAGCATGATAACAAAGTTAAACCATATCATCTACTTTATGCTCAAGTATGTACTTGACCTGGCCACACTTCCTTATAGTACATGCGCATGGTAAAAAGACTGTTATAATAAAGCCAAGGGGCAATTACCGATCATGATTTATTACATGAAGTCTCATAAAGTTCTAGAGATTTGCAAAGAGTTTTCTGTAAAAAGCGTTCTACTTGTACTTCTTAAAACCTCCTTCGCAAATACACAACAAAAATAAAAAATAATATTGATACGCATAAAAAGAAGGTTCGTGTACCCTACAACAGGTAGGGATAAAAGATTGATTGGATATAGATTTTTGGAACAAATCACGGGATTTGTAAATCAAAAGATTTGGTGCAACAAATTTTTTTTGTTTTGATCATTGACTTCATAATCCGATAGTTGCCAACCATTATCACATTATAGTTTCAATTATCACATAATGGTGATTTGTAATCATATTATGATCATTAAGGATCATATTATAATCATTAGAATATAGTTGACTACAACCATATAATGTGTTTCATTGAAGAATGTTTTTTATGTTAAATGCATTTTGAAAAAAAGTATAGCATCTAACATAGTCGGTTTCCACTGTCAGTTTTTTTTTTGCAAAGTGCAGTTTTATAAATTTTGTATGCAAGTAGTGGTTCATTCACAGCAATCGATCAGATCAGTTCAGCTACGCCGCCCCATTTATTTTATTTCCATTTTTTTGCAAAGGAAGAATTGAAGTTCATTTTTTTTTTGGCTGATGGATTTTTATCAATATCTTCCGCTAAAATTAAATTTAAAAACAAAGAATAAGAATCATTCTAAATGCATTTACGCACTAAATTTACAATGTAAAAATACTCGTTTACATGCGTGTTGAATTAAATATGAGCCATTTTTTTTGGTACCACGATAGTAAAACGGAAATGCGCTTTTTTTTTAATTTACCAGTAACTTAAAGTTTCATTCATAAAAGATTCTTCCTTATTTAAACAAAAATAAAAAATGCGTTGTTTGCTAATTTAAAATTGACAACCAACATGTGTTTAAGTTGGTTTAAACACACTGCTTTCCCAGCGACAAATTAGGCTGAAGTTGTAGTTAGTATCATGCATGCGTGGGAACAAGGGGGGTGGGGGAAAGGGAAATTTCCCACCCAGACCAGATTTGGAAAAAAAAAAAAGGAAAAAAATAAAAAAAAGAAGAAAAAAAGAAAGTAAAGGAAAGAAAAAGAAGAAAAAAAGAAAGAAGGAAATTTTCTAAAAAATCTCGAAGTCCAAAAATTTTTCATAGAAAAAAATCTGAAAATTTTAATAAGGAAAATTTTTAAATTTTTTAAGAAAAAGTGAATTAATCTGAAAATTTTCTGTGAAAAATATCTGTCAATCTTATTATAAATTTTAGAATAAACAAATTACTTAGAATATGCTTTTTTTGTATAGAAAAATGTTACAAGATCTTGATTTGGTTTATATAAAAAATGTTTAAGAATGTTTTGTAGAAAAAATATTTTAAAATCTTAAAAATGTTGATAGTCGAACTTACATATGGGGCATTCCATGTGAAATCGGACACTTTGAAAAACTTTTTTTTTAGATTTTCCCAATTTGTTACAGTTTTCAGTACCCTTCGAAAACTCCTTCGTGGTAAATCTTCAGATTTTGTTGATGACCCGTTCAAAAGATATCGAATTTTTTGAAAAATTGGTAGTTTGTTCCTTTACTCAAACTTCTTTTAATCATAACTTCTTCAATAATGGTCCAAATTTCAATTTTTTTTTTCAAAATTTTTGTTTTTTTACGTACTTTTTAAAAAAAAATCCCAAAAAATTCTGAAAAGCGCTCTAGTATGCGATTTTAAGCCTACTTAGGGAGTTGAGATAGGGCGTAGGTATATTTTGAAAAAATGTTGTAGGGTAAAAATAAATGGGGGTCGGTCTCACTAATGACCCCTCTCGGACGCACCATTGGACCGGTAGAAGCTGTATAGCGACCGCCTTAACAGTTAAAGATGAGGTTCAGAGAAAATGTTTGGACTAAAAAAATATTGTGGGTCGGTCATACATTTTGTTGCTCTAAGGGCATTATTAGGGCAGTTAGAGCGGTTGGAACAAATTTTAAAAAATGTCTTTCTGTGTGGGAGCCCCCTTAGAAATTGGAGATAGGGTATTAGTTTGTTCCAATGAAATGTTAAGACGTAAAAATTAATGGGGGTCGGTCTTATAAAGGAAATGATTTTAAGATTGGAAAATTACAATAAAATTTTTTCAACAAATTTTAAAAAATAGTAATAACCCACCAAAAACTACTGCTTCGCCGTAAGCAGGTTTGTAAGGGAATGTTGAGTTGACATTCCCCTACAAACCTGCTTACGTATGGCATGATATTTGGTCGCAATGTCCCACTTTAGAGCATTTCATCCGAGCGCTTATTTCAGCGCAATAAAAATGTAATGAAATCATACCTTCTCAGAAGCTTACTAGGTGCATTTTTGTAAGCATATTGGATGCTCAGAAATCATTGCTCCAATAAAGCACAAAAATAATTTGTTACCATCACTAAATTCTTCATGCCTGAATAGTTTGTATGAAGGAAGTGCTCCTCGTAGGCACACAAATAACACTCCAGTTTTAATGTCTGAATAGTGTGTAGTCGAAACTTTTGTTTTTACTTTTGCACATGCGTACACGTCCGTTCACAAAAACACAAAATATCAACTGAATTAAAATTGTATTTTTTTATTGCGTCATCCAAATTTTCGTTTTGCTGTTTGAAGTCGTCGTATAATTCATACCCACCAAAAACTACTGCTTCGCCGTAAGCAGGTTTGTAAGGGAATGTTGAGTTGACATTCCCTTACAAACCTGCTTACGTATGGCATGATATTTGGTCGCAATGTCCCACTTTAGAGCATTTCATCCGAGCGCTTATTTCAGCGCAATAAAAATGTAATGAAATCATACCTTCTTGGAAGCTTACTAGGTGCATTTTAGCAAGCATATTGGATGCTCAGAAATCATTGCTCCAATAAAGCACAAAAATAATGTATTACTTTCACTATAGTTTGCATGCCTGAAAAGTTTGTATGAAGAAAGTGCTCCTCGTAAGCACACAAATAATACTACAGTTTTTATATCTGAATAGTGTTTAGTCGAAACTTTTGTTTTCACTTTTGCACATGCGTAAACGTCCGTTCACAAAAAAACAGAACATCAACTGAATTGAAAATATATTTTTTTATTGCGTCATCCAAATTTTTGTTTTGCTGTTTGATGCTCGTAAGTCGTCGTATAATTTATAGTTTTTTCGCTCTGCCTTACGGTAGTGCATACTAGATGCACTACTGTAAGCGAATGTATTTAAAAATGTCTGTTTATATTCGTAATTTATTGCAAAATTTATATTTCTATCTCTGCCTTACAGTAGTGCATCTAGTATGCACTACTGTAAGGCAGAAATATCTACGTGCTGAAGACGAAGCGCTTGTGTATGCCAGAAAAATTATGAACTGCTTTCACAATTTCGATTATTTTTTGCTGGGTAATTTTTTACTCAATAGTATTAAAAATTTACTCAAATATTTTTTTTATTTTTTTCTGTGTATAGGAAAAATGTCTGTATAATGCTTTTAAATATGAGGCATTTTCTACAGTAAAATGTCTCAGAATCTGAGACTTTTTCTGTGGAAAAAAATTCTTAGAATCTGAAAATTTTTCTTTACGAAAAAGTCTAAGATTCTGAGACATTTTTCGTAAAGAAGAAGTCTTATATTCTGAGACATTTTCCCTATAAAAAAAATCACTAAAAATGTCTCAAAATCTAATATTTTCTATATAGGAAGAATTTCTTCTATTAAACAATTCTCAGATTTAGACTCTTCTTATGTATACAAAAAATATACAATTTTCTTTTAAAAATCTGAAAAAATGTCTCAGATTCTGAGACATTTTTCGTAAAGAAAAGTCTTATATTCTGAAACATTTTCCCTGAAAAAAATATTTTTTTACGAAAAATGTCTCAACATCTGATGTTTTCTATGTAGGGAGAATTTCTTTAATTAAAAAATTTTCTTCTTAGTATACGAAAAATATACAATTTTCTCTTGAAACAAATTAAAAAAATTGATCTAAACGAAATATGATCATGAAAAAATAACCTCCATCGGCAAAAACTAATAAATTTGATGATTTTATAGCTTTCCCGTCACTTTTTTTGTAAAAAAAACTTATCCCATTTTTTTGCTCGTCAACAAAGGTGTAATTTATGATTTTTTTTCGAAGTAAAAAAAAATTCCACCCCCCTCCAAAACCCAAAGCTGTGCCCACACTGGTATCATGTGTATCTAAAGACTTTTCATAAAAGTTTTGCATCTGACATCCAGAATGTAGAAATTTCTTGTGAACTAGAAAGTTCCTTAAAATATCATTAAAAAGTGAATTTTTGATAATTGGTATTATTGGTACAATTTTCAAACACATCAAAATTAGTATCATCAAAAAGTGAATTAAAAATAGGATATAGTTGGAGGCCCTAATAATGATTTTAAATCTAGAAAAACAAATATCGTGAAATCTAGTGTAACTAAACAAATTATTAACAATGAAATTCTAGTTTAACAACGTTTTTAATTGAATCAATAATGTATATTGTTAATGTGGCAAAAATATATATTTTTTTTTTCCAAATAAACGCACCAATTAATATTGTTGTTAAAAACGCAAAAAAAAAATTCAGAGTTTTCGCTATATATTTATAAAATACATTTGTTTTTAATCTTTCTTCAAACTAATTTTTTTTTCCTGTTAATATTTGCAAACTTATAGAAAACCATAAAAATTTTTATTTGCAAAATCCTTATAATCCATGTGTATAAATCTCAGACATTTTCTACGTGCCAATGAATATCAATTAGAGATCTTCCTCAAATTCGTGTCTACTGATGATGATGAATGATGGTCAATAATTTTATGTCTTTTTTTTATATTTTGATTATATACATTGTATGAAAGTATTCCTTGCAATGGTGTTGATAGTTTTTTTTTAATTTATGTTTTTGCCAGACGTGTGCCAAAATATCAGACATCTATTACATGTTATTATTCTTTTTTTTTCTTTTTTAATACTACATATTATTAGGTGTGTTTATGAGGGTGATACAATAGCGATAATATTTTCGATAATTTAATTTTTTTGCACCTGGATTTTATTAAGGGTAGTCTTTGAAGACCACTTCATGTTGCACACTGGGTCAGACAATAAAATTTCATTAAAAATTTGAAAAGAAAACAAGTTGCTGAATAAATTGACAACCTCCACAATGTTAACAATTTTTCTGTTAAAATTGTTAATTGTGATCTAGATGGAATATCAATAAATCACGATTATGTATTTCGTGATTTCCATTTCCTTCCATTTCGTAAATTTTTTAATATGTTGTAGTACATATTAAAAGCAACTTGCACACTAGGGTTATGACTAGGGATGTCGCTAATAATGTATTCGGAATTTTATCGAATATTTACTTTACATGGGTAGAATACAGGCGTATGAATAATCAATCTATTCTTCAGTTTTCGGTGTTCGGTTCAAAACGAATACCGAATGCTGCCGAATAGTTTGATTATTCATACGCCTGTATTATACCCATGTAAAAAATATTAAAAAAGTATTAGACTAAAATTGTGTTGTTGACACAATTTTTTTGCTACCTTAACAATTCGAATTTTAATCAAGTGCTCAAGTTTTTTTGTATAAAAAACAAACTGAAATGACTACAAAAAAATATCAAACGTAAATAAAAAGTTTGTTTTTACTTTTATTCATTTTCCTTTATAAATTATCTTTCTCATATTTAGAAAAAACTTTTCGCATTTTTTAGTCCCAACTGGATTTGAACCTGGAACCTCCAGTTTATTAGTCCCACACCTAACTACTTGTTCCAAACTTTATTTTGGAAATTGTTTGTCTATTTATTACTTTTATTCTACTTGTTAGATTTTAATTTTATTTTAAATAAATCGATAATATTGCCATCTTTTTCTTGGAAATTGAAGAGTTGCCCAGATTTTTAATTCTAATTTAATATACTGCTATTCTGAAGACATTTCCTTTTAGACGTCTTAGAGGAATTATCCACACTCTTAAAGCAAACATTCAATGCTGACAATGTTAGGACATGTCATCAAGGATTACCTATGATTTGTCAAAATCTATAGACATTTCCTCAAGGAATCACTATGGAAATTTCCTCAGTGACACATTTTCCAACTGGGATTCCCTCAAAATTCATAAAAATGGAAATATGTGATAAAAATTTAATTTTAGGTGTTAAACGTGTACTTTAGTACCCTAATCAAATCGGAATATAATTAGACCATTTTTGGACTTAGTCCCCCATATAAAAATTTCGACCGATATTCAGTTGAATCGGTCTATTGACAAAAAATAAAGCAATTCCACTTAAATTTAATCTGTCAGTGTTTTCTACACTAAATAAAGATCTAACAAAAGACAGATGCAGTCGGTCCATGTTTGGTCTTGTGACCCATTTTCCGGAAACACTGGTGTAGGGTATCATATGGTCGGTCTTGACCGACTATAACTTTCTTACTGGTTTGGCTTTGGTGTGCTCTGACATATATAGTATAGAAAAGAGCCAAAAAGAGTTGATATTTCCCACAAAAAAATTTGCCAAAATATTTTCTACAAAGTTGCTAAACATACCCTACACCTCAAATGGAAAGAAAACTTAGTTTTGTGTATCGATATGCCAAATGAACAGACCAAAACTGGGAAATGGTAACCGCCTCTAAAATAAAACTCTGATGTAATCATTCAAAACGCTGACAGGCGTACATTTTTTTTGTCTCCTTTGCCAGAATTTATTGTCGGAACCCCGTAATTTTAGAAAAAGTTTGAAATTGTTGGACATTACATTTTATGTAACCAATCCCTGAGAAGTCTATCTTGGTTTCACCAAACAGGGTTTAATCAGCCGTGGTTCCAGCTCTTGGGTTTGGGGGGGGGGACATTTTTATGTACTCAAAATATTTTTTTTTTTTTGCAGGAAACCTCAGGTAGGATTTAAATCATTGGTTTATGTTTTTAAGTGCTCAATTTTTTTTTATTATATTTTTTCTACAGAAACATTTTCAAATTTTAAAAAATTATTCCTATAAAGAAAACTTGAGGAATGTTTGATATTTGGAAAAATGTCTCTTTAAGAAATATTCAGGTTCTAAATCCTTTTTCTGAGAGCAAAGACCAAGATTCTGACATAATTTCCTAATAATTTCCTAATAATTTCCTAATAGAAAATAAGTCAGGTTTAAGATATGTTTATTCAAAATTTTTTTTCTGATTTTGAAATTTTTCTGAGTCTTTTGCTTAAAGAGAAAGTTTATGATTCTGAAACATAAGCTTTGTAAGGTTCTGAGGCATTTTAATACAGAAAAACTTTTAAAATGTATACAAAAAATTTTTAGTTCTGGCCTCTGTTCTGTCTTTCACAACTTTTCAATTCTCATGAAAATTTCCGAATCACATGAAATCAAGTTAAGTGTTTTGTTGATTACGTTTTCATTCGAAATTGTAATCGAATAGTTAAAATTTAAAAAAATTATAAGGAAAAAAGTGGATTCGTTTTACTTTCATCAAGTTTTATTTATGTGAAACAAAACGAAAAAGAAATTCAGATGTGAAATCTAGAACACAAAAAAAATCGGAAGTTTTCATTTTCACATTTTTTATGTGAATTACTTTTTTTGGAACAGCGGCCTCTGATACACTTTCATATAATAAATTCGCAGATACTAATGTAACTCTCCCACCAAAAAATTACTATATTTATAAAACAAAAATCGGAATGAAAAATTCTCAGATTTAGTGACTTTTCCCCTTAGAAAATTTTCTAGGTTTTGAAATATTTTTTTTTATTCTATTTTTCTATAGAAAAGTTCTAAAATACCGAAACGATCTTTCTAATGCTTTTTACATTTGTTTTCCTAGATTCTGAGACAATTTTCCTTAGAATAAGTCTAAGATTCTCAAACATTTTCCGAGACATATTTTGATAAGAGAATCTAAGAAATTTTTCTTAAAAAAATGTCTTAGATTCAGAGACATTTTTCTGATAGAAAAAGGCTCAGCGTCTTTGATATTTTTCAAAAAGTCTCAGATTCTGAATCTCATATACTTTTCCTAGAGAAAAAGTCTAAGATTTTGAGACATTTTTGAAATAAAAAAATCTCAGAATCTAAGACCCGTTCTCAGATTCTGTGATGTTTTCCTAAAATTCTCAGAATTTAATACATTTTTTTTATAGAAAAAGTCTTAGATTCCGAGTTATTTTTCTTATCAAAAAAGTCTCAGATTCTAGGACATTTTGTAAAATATTAAAACTCACAAATTCTGTGACATTTTTCCTGTAGAAAAATTTTCTGTAATTTTATTTTAAAATGTAAGGCTATTATTCATAATACTTATAGTAGACTTATTGTAGGTTTATTTGACAAATATGCCTGCAATATCTATCAAATACACCTCCTTTAGTTATATTTCAGTTTTTATGAATAACCACCTTAAGATTTAAAAACATTTTTTTTTAAGAAAAACTTCGAGATTCTTGAAAATTCTAAAAAAAATCTCACATGATTTATCTTTTCACTTTCCTTTTACCCAGAAGATTTTCAATATAGAAAATTCGCAGATTTTTCCTATAAAAAAATTCTCTGATTTTTTCTATAGAAAATTTTTTAGATTTTTCATATTAAAATTGTCAAAATTATAAGATTTTTTCAATAGAAAAATTCTAAGAAAAATTTTCAACTTTTTTCTATGGAAAAATTCCCGAATTTGTCGTCTCGTTAGTTTAAATTTTATTTTTAAAAAACAAAAATAATACTTTAAGATTTTTATCACAGAAAAATTTTTACATTTAAAAACATTTTGCGTTTAAAAAAGTTTTAAGATTCTTAAGAATTTTTATAAGAAGAATTTTTATTAACAAATTTCTCTTATAGAAAAATTCTCAGATTTTTCCTGCAGAAACCTATAAAGGCTTTTTCTTAAAAAAAATCGCAAATTAATTCTATCAAAAGAACTCTCATTTTATTTCTAAAAAAATTCTTCAATTTTTCCTATAGAAAATTTTTTAAATTTTTTCATATAAAAAAATTCTAACATTCCGAGACATTTTTCCTTTAGAAAAATTTTAAGATTCTTTTGTATTTTTCATTGAAAAGAATTCTCAGATCATTTCCTTTTCTTTTTATACCCTCCACTTAGTGATAGAGGGTATATATAAGTTTGTCATTCCGTTTGTAACTCATCGAAATATCGGTCTGGGTCACCAAATGGTATTTAAACAACTACGAACATATTCTTTGCAAAAAAATAGCGGATTTTTTTTCGAGGATTTTTTTTTTCAAAAATTTTTTTTTTTTTTTTTTCAAAAAAAATTTTTTTTTCAAAAGTAATTTCCTTTTAAAAAAAGTTTTTTAACAATAATCTTTCTGTAATTGTGGAGGGTATTACTACATTCGACAAGGCCGAATTTAACTTCCTCTCCTGTCCTTTTATTTTCTTTTCTTCTTTCTTCTCCTTTTCCTTTTTTTTCTTTTGAATTCGGTTTGGGAGGGGGGGGGGGGTAATTTCCTTCCCCCCGTGGATCCGCGCCTGTTTTAATATAGACTAAGACTGTTAAACGTCCAAAAATTGGTTTTTAAAGAGTTTATTCAAGATTTTCATTGAGATCAAATATATTAAAAACTATGATATGATAATTCTTTACTTTTTGCTTCCTATTTTCTTTAAAATAAAACATTTATGCAAATCTCAAGAATAGTAGAACAATTATGATATTATCTCAACACCAAATTTTGCTGTATTATTATGCAAATATCTTCTACAAGAAAATGTGTCATGAGAAAACACTTTCCTTAACCCTGACCCTGAATATCTTTACAATTTGTCTAGATTTAAAAAAAATAATAGAGAAACATAAATCACTTTACATTATAAAAAGATGCTCAACACAGTGAACTAGATTTTGACAAGTTGACAATAGAGATAAATTCAGTATTACAATATGCTTTTTACTAATAAAAAAAATACTTTTATATAAAAAGAAACAATAGTGTAACCCTTCAACTGTCAGGTTAACAAAAAGAATAGAACAATTTGACAAGTCGTTTTTGAAAAAAAGAATAAAGCAAAGAAAACTCTAAACAGCAGCTTGAAAAACATGAAAAGTCCCCCCACAAAAAAATTAAAAAAAAAATCTAAATTGTTTTTTGTAATACTTCGTAGTTTGAAACGGAAGAACTTTCACTGTTCTCAGGGGTTCAGTGATGTTTTCAATTTTTATAAAATTGAAACACGCTATTGTTGTCATGTTTAAATATTTCAATTGTGTTTTTTTTTTTAAATACTTAAATTTTTTTAAACATCTATATTTTTCTCAGGCTTGTTTTTTTAAACAAATGGTGGAAGTTTTTTTTTTGTTAAAGGGTCTTAATGTCAAAATTTCTAAACAATAAGGGTTAAAATAGAAAATTTTGTTGTTTATTTGTTTTGACAGGTCTTTTTGTTAAACGTTAATTGTTTTATGTTATGAACTCTATTGTTAACTAAAATCAGGTGTGAAAAATTAAAATATTTTTTTTTTTTATTTTAATCTTCTGGAATAAAATATTTTTATAAATTCTCTTTAAAATACTTTGTTACAGTTGCCCAAAATCTTCCAAATTAAATATTTTGTTTATCTTTAGCTTAAACAATTTTTGGTTATAAATCATTTGCTAAATTTGCTTAAATTATAGGTTTTTAAATTTGCTAAATACTTTTGTTAAACTTTATCCAAATGATCTACTTCGATTGATGTTTAAAATTATTGTTTCCTTAATTTTTTTATGTTTTTTTTTTTTTGGTTTTGGAAAAATTTATATTTTAACACCTTAGGCGTGTGATGTTATGATTTTTATTATTCTAAAAGAAAAAAAAAAGGTTTCTTTACTAAATATCTACTAAAATTTAAAACAACCGCCTTGTCTTCAAAAACAAAATGCCGCGTGCTAATATAATTTTTATTTGAATTTCAATAAGGCTCCAAAATACACACCGCCACCTAAGGAGACTTAACTTAAATATTTATGCATACAATATAATTCATAATCTAAATCAAATTAACCCATGTTGGGCAGAAGGGTTTTTGTGAATACAACTTGTGTATTCAAAACCGGTTTGTCGCTTTTATTTGAAAAAGCTTTGCACATTTAATTGTACCGGTACTTTGTTTCCGGTAATATTGAAAATCGAAATGTATTAGCATAGAAGAATTTAACACTCTCTTGTTTTTTGAACATTTGAATAGTTCATGCGAATAAAGACGAATAGACCATTTGTAGAATTTTACAGGGGACAATAAAAACGGAAGAAACGGTTAAAAAATAATATTTTTGTCAACTTTTTGGTATTAGCTTAAAGGTTTAAGTCACATCTACCTATATACAAAATTTTAGTAAGGTATTCGAAGGAGAACTTGCCAAAAATTGGACTTCAATTTTTTGCTTAAATGGAAAAAGGGCGAATATCCAAAAAAATGTATTGAAATTTGAATAAAAATGTGTTATTTTGCAGCAGATTTTGACTACATTTTCACGAGACTTGCAAAACTTGACGAACTATGGTTGGTATTTGTTTGTAACACTTTAAGGACTTCGAGGATACACTATTTAAGGATTGCAAGGACATGCAAAAAATTTTTTTTTCTTAAATTTTTTTTCTAATATTCCTGCCTTTTGATGCAGTAGTAATTATTTATGACACTAAATACATTTTTAGGAATTATAATATTAACCCTTGACTGCATATTACGATGTAACATAAAAGGACATGAAAACATTTTTGTTTTTTTTTCGCAAATCTGGTTAATTTGTTTGTATGTGCTAAGATTGTTTTTTTTTTGTGTACAATTTCAAATTTTACCTAATATCAATTTTAAACTCGCAGCTAAATAATTTTTATATAATATTTTGTTAAGGATGGATATTCGCCCTTTTTGCTTTCCACACTTTAAAGTCTTATAACTCAAGAACAGTAAAATTTTTTGCCAATATAATAAGTGTGGTTTGTTCCTCGTAATGTTCTTTTAACACATTGTTACCGAAAGTAAAATTTTTGTATGTTTTTGTGTTGTATTTAATCAAAATTGTGCGTTAGTTCACTCCCAATTTAAACAAAAATATAAAAATATACGAATTATTGCACTTTCAAAGTAATTTTTTTAGCCTTAAAAGTCAAAATTTCCCCAAAATTTCTGCATAGGATTGTAGGGCTCTGCTAATAAAATGCATTTATGCAAAAAAACGTGTTTGCGAAAAAGTGGTCTATTCGTCCTTATTCGCATGAACTATTCATTTGTTAAACAAACAAAAAAATTAAACGAACATTTTTTTGATGAAAAAAAAGGAAAAATTGTGATTAAAAAAAAATTTTTATAAAAAAAAATTTTTATGAAAAAGAAAAAATTTATGAAAAAAAATTATAAAAAAAGAAATCGATAAAAAAAAATTATAGAAAAAAATTTATGAAAAAAAAATATTAAAAAAAAAAAATAACGATAAAAAAAAAACTTGATAAAAAAATTATGGAAAATAATTATGTATGTTACTTTTTATTAGGCTGGTGTCTAATTTAAAAAAAAAGTCGCAGGACGCCACCCCAGTTTGACTATATAAGCAAATAATTAACGAAAAAGAAAATAAGAATTACAATTTCCATTTTCTTAAAACCAAAAATTTTAGTAACTTGGGTTTGTAACTTGGATAATAATTCACCTCGTGGTGAATAAAATCGTTTTCCACCAGCTGGTGAATAAAAAGTAACATAATTATTTTTCAACAAAAAAAAAAATTCATAATATTTATTTTTCATCATTTTTTTTTTTTATTAAATAAATGTTTTGTTTTTATCAAATTTTTTTTTTTCATCAATTTTTTTTTTCATAAATTTTTTTTTCATCAAATTTTTTTTTTCATAAATTTTTTTTTATCAAATTTTTTTTTTCATCAATTTTTTTCATTAATTTTTGTTCAATTTCGTTTGCATAGAATAGTAAAGTAATATAACATTATTTTTTCTAAAAAACCTTTGCTTTGGCAAGTGCACCCAAATCTTCCGCAAAACATTATCATGATTAAATGGTTTGGGCACGAGTGCTAAATTCGCAGGCATTTTTACTCACTAGTAGGTGTATTATTATCCAAGTTACAAATCGAAGTTGCAAACCTTTTTGGTTTTAAGAAAATGTAAACAGTAATTCTTATTTTCTTTCTGTAGGGCAAGTACTTTCAGGCATATAAAAATCGAAAATATGTGCCTATAATACGCTTCTAAAAATCAAAAATATGCACTTAAAATTTAACAAGTAAAAAAGTTAAATTCGGCCTTGCCGAATGTAGTGATACCCTCCAAAATGTCTAAAAGATTATTGCAAAAACTTTATTTAAAAGGAAATTACTTTTGAAAAAAAAAAAAATCCGCGAAAAAAAAAATTGGTAAAAAAATCCGCGATTTTTTTTTTTGTCAAAAAATATGTTTGTACTTGTTTAAATACCATTTAGTGTTCAATAATGTTCACATAAGTCAACCAGCAGATGAATTAAAGCATTTTGTATTTTTAGGTTGTGTTGAATGTACTAAAATTTTTGAGGTGTCCTTACATTTTCGTTCATAACTTTTAAACCGCTGAACTGATATCGCTCAAATGCAATAACAACTTCCAATAAATATGCTAAGTTTCAGTCATCTGCGTGAAATATTTTGGCCGTGATCACCATTTCCACAAACAGAAGGACATCGCTTGAATGTCTTAAAATCGATCGGGGATCATGAATATATATACTTTTAGGGGTCCCAGAACGATATTTCGATGAGTTACAAACGGAATGACAAACTTATATGTATATACCCTCTAACACTAGAGTGGAGGGCATAAAAAAATATATTGATGAAAAAAAAAAATATTGATGATAAAAAAAATTTGATAAAAAAAAAATTTTTTTTTGTTGAAAAACAATTTTGTTACTTTTTAATAAAATCTGGTGAAAAACGTTTTTATTCACCAGCAGGTGTATTAATATCAAATTTACAAATCAAAAATTTTTTTTTTATTTTTTCATACATTTTTTTTTTCATCAAAAAATTTTTTTTCTTAATATTTTTGCACAAAAATTACTTTTTCCCTAAATCTTTTGTACACAGAAAGAATTTAAAACGAATGTCAATCAACTAAAATGCGGATTCAATTAATTTTTTAAGTGAAACTCCTCCGATAAAAAAAATTGTTATATCAATCATCAAATTGTAGGTGATTAATTGATTTTTATTTCAATTAATCATTTTTTTGATTTTGATCAACAATTTTATCAATTTTTTGTTTAAAGTCAATTCAAATAATGATTAATTTAACAAATGAATTTCAAGCTTATGGAAAAATTATGGTGAAATTCATATTTTTGATGAAAAAAAAAAAAAATATTCATAAAACCCTAGTATAAAGTGTGTTTTTGAATTAATCTATTCAAATAAATTGAAGCCAAAAAAAAAAATCTGGTATGTTGAAAATCTGTAATTTGATAGTTAAAGAAAATAACAAAAATGTTGATCAAAACAATAATTGACTCATTTATATTTTGTTGATCAATATATTTATTTAAAAAAAATGTAAAAAAAAACTTCTTGCACTTTACTAATACAATTTTATTATTTTTTAAATCCATAAAATTGAAAGGGGGTGGGGGCGAAAAAGTGTAATTTTAAAGTCCTCTAGGACTAAAGCTAACGCTTTATATCTATATGAATATAAAATAATCTTTATTAAATTCGTCGACATAAATTTTTGCTCTAGACGATATTTCTTTTAGTTCGGGCGTTATCGGAATTTTCCCTAAGGTCTACATTGTTTTGTAAGGTGACAACGAAATCTTTAAACAATGATATGGCCGATAAGCTGAGACATCCCAACCTAAAAATCGTGATTTGCCTGAAATTCCGTTTCAGCTTTTACTCTAAAAACCGTATAAGAAATCCTTTCGAAATTTGGCATGCAAAAGTATTTCGAATTCAGTAATCACCATTCCGAATTTTTAAAGAATCAGAGTAGTTTTTCTTGTAGCCCACATACAAACAACCTTCCCGATATTCACAAAAATCTCTTAAAATTCATGAAAACAGCAAATATTAAAATTTTATATTATTTGTGTGTATTTCCCGAGTATTTTAATAACCTAATCAAATCAGATTAGAATCGGACCATTTAGAGGCCCCATATGAAAATTTGCCCCGATATTCAAGTAAAGCGGTTTATTGACAACAAATAGAAGCCTTTTTGCTCAAATTTTGTTTGTGAGTGATTTTACAATTATAATTATTAAAGATTTTACAAAACATAGATCCAAACGGTCCATTTTTTAACTTCGGACCCATTTCCCGGGAAACACTGGTGTAGGGTATTATATGGTGGGTTTTGACCGACTATAACTTTCTTACTTGTTTTTTTTAGAGAAAATTCACTTTTTAGTACTTGAGTAAAAAGTACTATTTTAGTTCTTGTTGTAAAACGTACTTTTTGAAAAAAGGAAATTTTTAAAAAAGTATTATTTTAGAACTCTTTATAAAAAAGTACTTGTTTTGTACATTTTACTAAAAAAAAATTAGGTGATTGTGGAAGTGAACTCTCAAATAGAGCACATTATCTTTTTAAAAAGTACTTTTTTCAGAACACTTTTTTTCGTTGAAGGGTGCTACATTTCAAATTTAAAGTTTATATGACGAGTATTTTAGAAGATAGAAAAATTACCAAATCTCATTATTTTATCCATTTTTGAGCCCTTAGTAATCGTAACCATCTTCATAATGTTTTCTTACAAATTCCAATTTTTCAAGACCATTATATCAGGAAATATAAAAAGTACCGAAATACGATGATTTTACCCATTTTTATACCCATTAATCATAGAGGTTGTAGCCATTTTGTCATTCCATATAAAACGCGTCAAAACATGGATCTAGGACCATATAAGGTTTTCTGATCTATGATTTAGATCTAGAGTTTGTCACGAATATGTCTAGTGATCATATGTTTGTTTTTTATTTGATTTTCAGCAAAAAGTACCAAAGTAATTTCGTAAATGGGCAAAATCGCACTAGGCGGAAACAAGTTTCCCCTTGAAGAACCACACCAACCTCTGAAAAAAAAAATTTTAGATTTTTTGTACATTTCTTCAACATTAGTACGGCAGAAGAAGTTCATCTACCTGCACTTGGCCCAAGAGAATTAGGAAATACCATTTTTCTGCTACTTTTTGTGATTGTGGAATCCACACTGTGGTTATAAAAAAAAAATTTTTTTGTGGCGCCCCTTTTGGGGCCATGGCTATAATATGCACTCAGAAAATTATGTAAGTTACTACATGTTAGTTGTTTGTATATTTTACCGTAGTAAGTTGTTTTCAACTACAAAGTCAGTTTGTATGAAAAATATCAAACAACTATTTCTGTTAGTTATTTTAAGTAGTTTTTTTGAACAACTAACAAAAAAGTACTGTGATGTAGTAAGAGTTATTTAAAGTAGTTAATTTTATGTTTTTATCTCTGCAAAATTTTCAAAGTTTTTTTCCAAAAAATAAATTTTTGGTTTTTTATTTTTCAAAAAAAACTTGAAAAAAATTTGGTCTTCAACTTTCTTTCTGAAAAATTTTTTGAAAAAAAAAATATATATTGATTATTTTATTTTTACTACATTTTAGTTGTTTTGCCTACAAATGTTAGTAGTTTTTACTACATAATTCAGTTGTTTTTTTCAGTTAAAATAACTGACTTTGTTAGTTGATTTAACTGAAAAAGTAGTTGACCCCAAAACAACTTACAAAGTAGTTATTTTAACTGACATTTTCAGTTGATTTTACTAACATAATTTTTTGAGTGTGAAAATTAAAATAATTGTAAAATTGTATAACAAAAGTGCAAAAGCCACAAGTAATAAATGAATTTGCTAAAATTTTTCGCAAGGGGAAATACATATGTTACCCCACAACAACCGCCAACCTCCGATGAAAAGTTAATTTTTATCCCCTCAACATTCCACCCAATAATGGATTAATAATATCCATAAATATATGATCAAAATCTGTTGTTTAAACCAAAATGGAAAAATACACATTACTAAACACTCACAAGATACATATTTATAAAGAAGCGGCTTAAGTAACTTTAATCTTTATAGCTAAAATACATAGAATAACAATGTTAGCGCTCCTTTAAACAAGGCTTTAACTAATATTTGAACATAATGTCAGAATTCTTTGCTCTATGCCACATGCTAAAGCCCCCAAAAAATGAAAGATATACAACATAAAGTAGGCGTTATCAATTAGCTTTATGAATTATTGATATTTTTTTTTGGTTCATCTAAAAGGTTTTGAAAAAAAGGAAAATTTATGCACAAAATTTTTGTTTAAAAACCATAATTTTCTTTAATAAAAATTATAGTTTAAAAGATAAATATGATGATCTGCGGTGAAAATAAGCAACCAGGGAAAAGAAAAAATAAAAGTGTCATTGATCTGCCAACAAACATATTTCTTAATCTTTTTAGTATAAACTGTATCTGATTTTTATATTTTATTATTTTTATATCAATTTTAAAATTTATTAACTATATTAAATAATACACTTTTATTTTGATACACAGAAAAATCATCAGTAAGTTAAATATATGATCCAATTAGTGTTTGTTTTCTTATTTTAACTTGAATTTAATGTTTATAAACTACTTCGGTGCACTGTATATGTGGACACTGTGATCAAAAAGTATGCATACTTACATTTTCAGTTTTGTTTTATCCTCCAACTACAGATGGGGGAAATATTAACTTTCAAATTTACTTATAAAATTTAAGAGCTTGTGTTAGTTTTTTTTATCGGAACTTTCTTTTTCCAACTCTATAATCGGACTTTAATATAAATTTGTGTCAAACAAACAAACCTCAGAATCTGAGATTTTTTCTGTAGGAAAAATGTTTCAGAATCTTTGACTTTTCCCATAGGAAAAATGTCTTAAAATCTGAAACTTTTTCTATACAAAAAAAAAATAAAAATGTCTCAAAATGTCTTAGAATCTAAGACGTTTTCTATAGAAAAACGGTCTCAGAATCTCTAAATTTAAGAATAATTTAATAGGAAAATGTCTAAGAATCTAAAACTTTTGCGAAAGGAGAAAGGTCTCAAATTCTAAGACTTTATCAAAAGGAAAAAGGCCTCAAAATATTTGACTTGAAGCCTTTTTCAAAAGAAAAAGGGTTTGAAAATCTGAGACGCTTATTTGTTGAAAAAAACTTTCAGAAGTTGAAAATTTTTCTGTAGGAGAAAGTTCTTCAAATCTTAGATTTATTCGATGTGAATAAGGTCTCAGAATCTCAGAATTTGAGACTTTTTCTAAAGGAAACAGGTTTCTGAATATAAGACTTTCTCTATAGGAAAAAGGTCACATAATCTTTTCTATAGGAAAACTGTCTTAGAATCTGAGACATTTTCTTTGGGTAAAAAAGCCAGCATCTTAGACTTTTTCTATAGGAAAAATTACTCAGAGTTTTAGACTTTTTCTATAGCAAAATGGTTTTAGAATCTGAGAAATTTTCGGAAGGAAAAAGGTCTCAAAATCTGAAACTTTATCTATAGAAAAAAGTTGTGTGAGAACTTTCCTATAAGAAAAATATTTCAAAAATGCTTTAGAGTATGACCCATTTTCTATAGTAAAAGGTTTAAAAATCTGAGACTTTTTCTGTTGAAAAAACTTCTTAGAATCCGAAAACTTTTCTATAAGAAAAAGTGTCAGATTCTGAGAAATTTTTCGTTAAGAAAAATTTTTAGATTCTGTCAGATTCTAAGACATTTTTCAATGAAAAATCTCAGTTTCTCAAAAAAATTTTCGTATAGAAAAAGTTTCTCTTTACGAAAAATCTGACATATTCTGTGTAGAAAGATTTTCTACTATTGAAAAATTCTATTAAGGCAGAGACAAAAAGTTACATGACTGACTGACTGTACATGAACTGACTGATGACTGACTGATGACTGACTGATGACTGACTGATGACTGACTGATGACTGACTGATGACTGACTGATGACTGACTGATGACTGACTGATGACTGACTGATGACTGACTGATGACTGACTGATGACTGACTGATGACTGACTGATGACTGACTGATAACTGACTGATGACTGACTGATGACTGACTGATGACTGACTGATGACTGACTGATTACTGACTGATGACTGACTGATGACTGACTGATGACTGACTGATGACTGACTGATGACTGACTGATGACTGACTGATGACTGACTGATGACTGACTGATGACTGACTGATGACTGACTGATGACTGACTGATGACTGACTGATGACTGACTGATGACTGACTGATGACTGACTGATGACTGACTGATGACTGACTGATGACTGACTGATGACTGACTGATGACTGACTGATGACTGACTGATGACTGACTGATGACTGACTGATGACTGACTGATGACTGACTGATGACTGACTGATGACTGACTGATGACTGACTGATGACTGACTGATGACTGACTGATGACTGACTGATGACTGACTGATGACTGACTGATGACTGACTGATGACTGACTGATGACTGACTGATGACTGACTGATGACTGACTGATGACTGACTGATGACTGACTGATGACTGACTGATGACTGACGGATGACTGACTGATGACTGACTGATGACTGACTGATGACTGACTGATGACTGACTGATGACTGACTGATGACTGACTGATGACTGACTGATGACTGACTGATGACTGACTGATGACTGACTGATGACTGACTGATGATTACTCAAAGGATGTTTAACTTATGTACTTTGGTACTATTTTTATCTCCTGAAATAATGGCCCTAGAAACTTAAAGTTTGAAATGTAGGAACCTCCAGCGGAAAAACATTCTGGAAAAAGTATTTTTAGAAAGTTCTGGTTCTGACGGGGCAAAAAATTGTACTTTGATACTTTTTTTGCCTCCTGAAATAAAGGTTAAAAAAAATTTGAAATTTGTGTATTAAAAACATTCTGAAAATTTTCCATTTGTAAATTTCAATTTAAAAGGTGTAAAATCCTTTAAAATAATGGATATAGAAAGTAAAAAGTTGGAATATAGGATAACACAGAGGAAATAATTTATTGACAAAAGTACTTCTTGGTAGATCCAATTCTAAGTGGGTAAATTGGTACAATCTACCACTTTTTTGATTTCTAAATCGGTAAAAAGGGGTAAAAAATCGTACTTTGTAACTGTTTTACCTCTTTTAACAATAATCCTGGAATTTTGGAATTTTTAGATGAAAAAAAAAATATTGAAACAATAAAATTAAAATCGGTCGAACGGTTTTTGAGATGTCGCAATTGGAAATTTGCAAAAAGAATTCAGTTTTTCCTACGTTTAAGAAATTTCAAAAAAATTTGAAAATTTCTTTTCCTTGACCTTTTCATAGAGCTTGAGACAAACTTTCATTTAAAATTAATTTAAGCCAAGTCCGATTATCTCAAAACATCGCGCCCGATGATCAAAGATTTGTGTTTTTTAGAAAATGTTTACCAAAAACTCAAAACTTTAATCGAAGGGCGCTTTCGACATGCCAAAGTTAATAAAGATAACGTATCGCTGGAATTTTTTTTTTTTTTAATTTTAAAATTTTTTAAAAATTCAAAATATTGGTAGAAATTTTTCAAAAATCCAAAACTTTCATCGAAGGTTACCACGAGTTCAAATGATTGGATCTGGCTCAAATTAAGTTTAAATTAAAAACTATCTTAAGTTTTTTGAGACTCTTGTTCAGCACATCAAAATTAATAAACATGATGTGTCGCAAGTAGTGTTTGGGAATTTCCGGACTTTTCAATTTTCCGGGAAACGGGAAAAAAACAATTTATTTCCCGGGATTCCCGGGAATACCGGGAAATTTTCATTATTATTATAAATCATAAAAAACATTAAAATTTTACCAACTTTTTATTAAAAACAGTTTTATTAAAGACTAGCAGGCCCGCCGGAACTTCGCCCCCGGTAATATTAAATACCTGATTTAAGAAGGATCAGGATAAGAGTCTCCATTTCTAAAATTCTTCCCTACAGAATTTTTTTTTATTTAATTTTGATCGTTGAATTCTTTCATAAAAACTATTTAGAATTAACAATAAAATTAAAGCAGCCCCGTTTAGCTCGGAATCATGTTCGTTTCGGTAAATAATGTTTTTGAAAATTTTCGAGCCCTTATATCGTAATTATTGAAACCATTTCATTCCCCGTTTCACTTCATTTCGTTCCCCATTTTATTCCATTTTGTTCTGAATTCCAATTCATTTCGATCCATGTAGGCTTAATTCTTTAAAAAAAAATAAAAGTTCCGCATTACAATAGTTTACCCTTATCCCTATTAAAATCTAAATTTCCAGAATGATTTTTTGGGCTGGAGGATCCAACATTTCAAGTTACTATGACCAAATTTTCAGGAGATAGAAAAAGTTTCAAAGTTCACTACTTTGCACGTATTTGACCCAGTACAATAGGATTTTCCAAAAAGGACATTTTCCAGAATGTTTTGAAATTAGATGAGTAGTTTGGTAGATTTTAAAATTTTACGTCTTTTAACCTAAAGTGATCTTTAAAATGGGTGTGGTCAATGAAACCTTCCCTAACTCACCATGAAAGAAAATTATAAATATATTTAAAAATTTTACGTAGATGAACCGAAGCCTATGTCTAAAATGATGGACCATTCTTAATATTGGAGAAAACATTTTTTAAATGAGTAGTTTCGGATATTTTGAAATTTTACGTTTTTTGGGCAAAGGTGGGCGTAGAAGTAGGTGTGGTCGATGAGAGCTAACCCATGTCCATCCTGAAGCACCATTTTTAATATATATAATATATTTTTAATGTATATTGGTGATAACATTTTCAAATCGGATGAGTAGTTTGATCATATTAAAATTTTACGTTTTTCTTGCCAAATATGGACGTAGTAATGGGCGTGGTAAATAAAACCTAGAATATTTCAACTCTCAAGGACCAAGTATTGGTGAAAAAATTTTGGAAATAGGATGAAGATTTTTAAATTTTAGTTTTTTTTTGCCAAAAAGTAGGCGTATAAGTGGGCGTGGTCGATAAATCCTAGCTTATGTCCACCCTGGAGGAACACTCTAAATATTGGTGAAAACATTTTTGAAATCGGATGGGATGTATAATAGATATTTAAATTTTAAGTTTTTAGGCCAAAAGTGGGCAAAGAAATGGGCGTGGTCGATGAAACCCAGCATATGTCCACTATGAAGGACCATTCCAAGCATGTATTGGTGAAAAAATTTTTAAAATCGGTTCAGTAGTTGTGGAGATTTTTAAATTTTACGTTTTTTGGCTAAAAGTGGGCGTGTTCGATGAAACCTAGCCTATGTCAACCCTGGAGGAACACTCTAAATATTGCTGAAAACTTTTTTGAAATCGGATGAGTAGTTTCATGGATATTTAAATTTTAATTTTTTTACCAAAAGTGGGCGTAGATGTGGGCGTGGTCGATGAAACCCAGCATATGTCCACCATGAAGGACCATTCCAAGTATGTATTGGTGAAAAAAAATTTGAAATCGGTTCAGTAGTTTTTGAGATTTTTCAATTTTACGTTTTTTGGCCAAAAGTGGGCGTAGAAGTGGGCGTGGTCGATGAAACCTAGCCTATGTCCATCCTGGAGGAACACTTTAAATATTGCTGAAAACATTTTTGAAATCGGATAAGTAGTTCCGGAGATTACCCTCTACAAACAAACAAACATACAAACATTACCTCTTTATAATATTATATTATATATTATATATTATATATAATATATATATATAATATACATATATATATATGTGTACAGCGCATAGTTTGGGGACAGAAAAAATTATGGATTTTTTTGACAAAATATGATAAATTATGACCTATTCTTCCAATTTCAACCGATAATTCAGCTAAAATCTGAACAGATCGGTCAGAAAATCGCATTTTTGTACCTAGCGCATACTTTAAGGACCTCATATATCTTGCGTATTTTTTGGGGACCTGTCCTCAAAATATATACTACGTAAAAGAAAAAAATGTTGCCATATTTTTCACCTATTTTCTACGCGTTGCAAAAAACCATTCTTCTACGCGATTTATTGTGCACCACTGGCTTTGACATTTTTGTATATTTACATATGTCGATAGTTTCAGGACTGTCCCCAAACTATCAAAATGTTGTTGAAAAAATACGGTTGGGGTAAAAAAATGTACCGAAAAAATGCGGTGCGCATATTTATAAACATTTAATACTTACACTTAAATTACAGCTAAAAATGGTTTTTAATAAAATGTTTTTTTGGCAATTCCTTAATGCTATTTTAGTGTATTGACCCTGTTCTCACGACGAGCTAAAAACCGTTTATAGCAACATTTTCTGTCGATATACTGTAATAGAATAAAGAAAGTGCTAAAAATATTGCTGCTAAAAACGGGTTTTAGCTGTACGTGAGAACAGGGTATTAAAACGAAAAATAATGCTAAAATCGGTTTTTATACCCTGTTCTTACGTACAGCTAAAAACCGTTTTTAGCAACATTTTCTGCCAATATACTGTAAAGGACTCTGCAGACGACGCAATATTTGGTAAGATTGACGATATATTGACACGATATATCTTCAATATTATCTATAGACTGTCAATATACCGTCAATCTAGCCATTCAATCGTACCTTAATAGAATAACTGTACGTGAGAACAGGGTAGTAAGTAAATATTTTAAGCAAAAGAATAATGCTATTACAGTATATTTACTGATTATTCGTTTTAATGTTGCTTAATCCAGGGGGTAATAATGTAATGTGATAGTCGTCAATTCGTATTATTTGTTTATTATACCCTGTTCTCACGTACAGCTAAAACCCGTTTTTAGCAACAATATTTTTAGCACTTTCTTTATTCTATTACAGTATATTGACAAAAAATGTTGCTAAAAACGGTTTTTAGCTGAACGTAAGAATAGGGTATTATACCCTGTTCTCACGTAGAGCTAAAACCCGTTTTTACCAACAATATTTTTAGCACTATGTTGCTAAAAATGTTAGCAACCATTTTTATTCTATTACAGTATATTGACAAAAAATGTTGCTAAAAACGGTTTTTAGCTGTACGTGAAAACAGGGTATTATAATCTGTTCTCACGTACAGCTAAAACCCGTTTTTAACAGCAATATTTTTAACACTTTCTTTATTCTAGTACAGTATATTGACAGAAAATGTTGCTAAAAACGGTTTTTAGCTGTACGTGAGAACAGGGTATAATACCCTATTCACACATACAACTAAAAACCGTTTTTAGCAACAATGTTTTTAGCACTTTCTTTATTCTATTACAGTATATTGACAGATGTTGCTAAAAATATTTGCTAAAAATGGTTTTTAGCTGTACGTGAGAACAGGGTATAAGAGGTTATTCAACTATTTTAAATACTTGAATATATTAAAACTGTTCTCACATACAGCTAAAAACCGTTTTTAGCAAATATTTTTAGCAACATCTGTCAATATACAGTAATACCCTATTCACACGTACAGCTAAAAAACGTTTTTAGCAACAATATTTTTAGCACTTTCTTTATTCTATTACAGTATATCGACAGATGTTGCTAAAAATATTTGCTAAAACCCGTTTTTAGCATTTTATTGGGTTGTGCACATCAAATTAAGCACTGTTACTATACTATGATTACTCAGCCTATTTTTTTTAGTTTTTCATACGTAGAGTATATTTTAAGCACAATTCCCAAAAATATATGAGACAAATATGATGTCCTCAAAGTATGCAATATAAATACCTAAATATCTACAGGGTTGTATTTCTGCCAAATATTTAGTTGTAGTAGTGCTGCCAGATTTTGTTAAATAAAAAAAACGTTATTTATAACTTATTAATCTGATTTTTCTTCTGGGTTCTTTAAACAAATTTCTGTTACAATTGAAAAGTTTTTGATTGTTTTTTTTTGTTGAAAGCAAACTCTGAAAATGATTGCAGTTACTACATGATAGTTGTTTACGTAGTGAGTATTTGTTGCTGTTTTCAACTAAAATTACAGTTGTTTTTGTCAAAAATTTCGAAACATATTTTTTTTGCAGTTCTTAAAATATTTTATTACTTTTTTTTTTAAATAAAATATACAAAAATTTACGAAATTTTGTTGAAATTATCTACCAGTAAAAACATCTTTACCATTTACAGATGTAATTCATAAAAAATCTATTGAAATTCGAGGGTTCTACTTGTTATTCGAAGATTGCATTTGTAATTTGCAAATTCCATTTGTACTTCGAAGATTCGATGTTTCCAATTTTAATTTCAAGATTCCAAATGTAATTCGTAAAAGATCAATTGTAATTCGTAAAAGATCAATTGTAATTCAAAATAGATCAAGTGTTATTGGAAAAAGATCAATTTAATTCGAAGATTCCAATTTTAATTCGAAAAAAGATCAACTGTAATTCAAAATAGATTATTTCTAATCCCAAAAATATGAATTGCAATTCGAAATTGATCGTTCGTAACTCGAAAAAGTTCTATTGTAATTCGAAAATGTCAATTGTAATTCGAAAAATATAAATTTTAATTCGAGATTCCAATTGTTGTTCGAACAGATCCATTGTAATTCAAAAACGGTTAACTGTAATTCGAAAAATATCAAATGAAGTTCAAATTAGATCAATTGTAATTCAAAAAAGATCAATTGCAATCTGAAAAAGATCGATTGTAATTCGAAAAAGATCAACTGTAATTTGAAAAATACATTTGTAATTCGTAAAAGATCAATTGAAATTCGAAAATATCAATTTTAATTCGAAGATTCTAATTGTTATTCGAAAGATTCCAATTGTAATTCAAAAAATATCAATGGAAATTCAGGATATATTTTTCGAATAACAATTGGGATCTTTCGAATAACAACTCGAAAAAAATCATTTGTAATTCGAAAAAGATCAATTGTAATTCAAAATAGATCAATAATGGGAAAAAGATCAATTGAATTCGAAGATTCCAATTGTAATTCGAAAAAAGGTCAACTGTAATTTGTAAAAGATCAATTGTAGTTCGTAAAAGATCATCATCTGTAATTCGAAAAAGATCAATTGTATCGACGCACCCTGATCAGTACATCCACCCAAATTTAATCCAGAAAGCAAATGGTTATTGGGTCCCGCCTTTTTGCAAGATGATGAAAATAATTGGCCAAACAGTTCGATAGTTATGCCAAACGGTAGCTTGGAAGAAGAACTCAAACCACATTCAATCTTAAGAGAAAGTGGATCTGATCTATTTGATTACCAACGGTTCTCATCGTATGTAAAGCTTAAGAGAACTGCTGCCTGGTTTATCCGATTCGTAAACCGCCAACGTAATATACCACATCAGCTTACTGTAGCCGAATTAGAGGTCGCCGAAAAATTGATTTGCCGCAAGATTCAAGAAGAATGTTTCCAAAATGAGATTGATTGCCTTAAAAACTCTCAAGCTGTTCCAAAAGGGAGTCCAATACACTCGTTGTTACCGTATATTCACGATGATGGTCTTTTAGGAGTTAATGGTTGCCTTGATGAGGCCATTTACCTTCCTTTTGATGCCAGTCATACTTCCTAAAAATCATCGGGTATCCGAGCTTATTGTACAGTATTACCATGAGAAGAATCATCATCAAAATATATTACTTACTATAAATGAAGTTCGTCAGAAGTATTGGATACCACATTTGAAGTCGTTGCTAAAATCCGTTATATGTAAGTGTGTTGTTTGTAAATTTGATTCAGCCAGACCACAACAACCCCTTATGGGTCAGTTAGACCGAATTTACATAAGGCAATTTTAATTGCGGCAATTCTGATTTTTTGGTGTATCAGAGAGAGAGGGAAGAATCTTAGATCTCTCTCTGATACACGATAAAATCAGAATTGCCGCAATTAAAATTGCCTTATGTAAATTTGGTCTTACCAGTAGACCGTGTGACACCATATGTTCGTCCATTTACTTACACTGGTGTGGATCTATTTAGACCTTTTAATGTATCGATAGGTCGCCGTAGAGAGAAGAGGTGGGCCGTCATTTTTACATGCCTAACGGTTCGTGCCGCCCATATAGAAGTTGCTACAGATCTTTCTACCGATGCTTTTATCATATGTTTACGCAACTTTATTAACCGACGCGGAACACCAGTTCGGATGAGAAGCGACAACGGCACAAACTTCCTTGGTGCTCAAAAATTATTAAAAAGCGAAGATCGACTTTTAAATATTGATGAGATTAATGAAGAAGCTGTAAAACAAAACATTGAGTGGATATTTAACTGTCCAGCAAATCCGAGTTCAGGAGGTTGTTGGGAACGATTAATAAGAATAATTAAGAGACTTTTGCAGAAGACATTAAAAGAGACCGCACCAAGAGTAGAAACATTTCGATGTGTATTAATTAAGGCTGAAAATATCATCAACTCAAGACCACTTACAGATGTTCCGTTATCACCAAAAGATGATGAACCATTGACTCCGAATCACTTTCTGATGGGATGTCTCAACTCTACACAGACTCCAAACCATACTTGGGACCTAAGCATTGAGGCATTAGTTTTTTTCATATGAAATGCCAATGAAATAGCAGGCATTGGCATTGTTTTTTCATACAAAAGTAATGCCAGGTCCCATGTATGCTCCAAACGTAATAAGTGAAGAAACATGTCTTCGTAAACAGTGGCGTATCGCTCAAAATCTTAAAGATCGGATATGGAGGAGATGGGTGCAAGAATATTTACCGCAGTTAATTTATCGATCCAAGTGGTTAAAAGTAGCCGATTCATTGAAACCTGATGACATTGTTTTAGTTTGTGATCCCAGTTTACCTAACACCAATGGGTTAAAGGTATTATTGTCAAAGTATATCCTGCCAAAGATGGTCAAGTTCGCTTTGCTGACGTGAAAACAATAAGTGGAATTACTCGCCGCCCTGCATCTAAAATAGCTGTTCTTAAGGTGAATCCAATCAATTCACGAGGGGAGGAAATGTAGGATCCACTTGTTTGAATACACTTGTTTTACGAAAACGAAACAAGTAAAAATATAAAAAAAGAATTTTTCCATATTTGTCAAATTAATTTTCAATAAATTTTATTCTACATTTTAAATTTAAAACAAACGGGTCTTATTATTTCTACAATTGCATTTCGTAAAATACAAGTATAATTCGGTAAAGATCAAATGTAATTCGTATGAGATCTTTTGTCATTCAAAAGAATCAATTATAATTCGAAGATTCCAATTTTAATTCGTAAAAGACCAATTGTAATTCGAAAAAAAAATCAATTATAGTTCGAAAAATATAAATTGTAATTTGAAAAGCTCTATTGTAATTCGAAGATTCCAATTCTAATTCGTAAAAGATCCATTGTAATACGAAAATGATTAATTGTTATTCGAAAATATCACTTGTTATTCGAAAAAGATCAATTATAATTCGAAAAAGATCGATTGTAATTTATAAAAGATCAATTGTTTTTCGTATAAGATCAATTGTAATTTGGAAATATCATTTTTTTCAAATTACAATTGATATTTTTCGAGTTTCTATATTTTTCGAAGTACTATCTTTTTCGAATTACAATTTATTTTTTCTAACAATTGGAATCTTCGAATAACAACTGATCTTTTCCGAATTACAATTAATTTTTTTTCGAATTACAATTGATATTTTTTTAAATTATTATAAATCTTTTTTGATTTACAATTTATCTTTTTCGAATGAAATTCGAAGATTCAACTTTTAATTCGAAAATTCCAATTGTAATTTGAAAATGATCAATTGTAGTTCGAAAAAAATATTTTGCCATTCAAAAAGATTAATTGTAATTCGAAGATTCCAATAGTAATTCGAAATAGATCAATTGTAATTCGAAAAAGATAAATTTTAATTCGAAAAAGATCAATTGTAATTCGAACAAGATCAATTGTAATTCGAACAAGATTAAATGTATTTCGAAAAATACACATAATTTGAAAATGATCAATTGTAATTCGAAAAAGATAATTTGCTATTCAAAAAAATTTATTGTAATTTGAAGATTTCAATTGTAATTCGAAATAGATCAATTGTAATTCGAAAAAGATCAATTGTTATTCGAAAAATATCAATTGTTACTCTTAAAAGAGCAATTGTAATTCGAAAAATATCAATTGTAATTCGAAAAAGGTAAATTTTAATTCGAAAAAGATCAATTGTAATTCGAACAAGATCAATTGTAATTCGAACCAGATTAAATGTATTTCGAAAAATACACATAATTTGAAAATGATCAATTGTAATTCGAAAAGATAATTTGCTATTCAAAAAGATTAATTGTGATTCGAAGATTCCAATTGTAATTCGAAATAGATCAATTGTATTTCGAAAAATACAATTGTTACTCTTAAAAGAGCAATTGTAATTCGTAAAAGATCAATTGTAATTCGAAAAAGATAAATTTTAATTCGAAAAAGATCAATTGTAATTCGAACAAGATCAATTGTAATTCGAACCAGATTAAATGTATTTCGAAAAATACATTTGATTTATTGTAATTCGAAGATTCCAAATTATAATTAGTAAAATATCAATTTTGATTCGAAAAAGATTAATTGCAATTCGTAAAAGATCAAATGTAATTCGTAAAACATCAATTGTAATTCGTAAAAGATCAATTGTAATTCGTAAAACTTTAATAATAATTCGGAAAAATCAATTTTAATTCAAAGGTTCCCATTGTTATTCGAATAGATCCATTGTAAATCAAAAAACATTAACTATTATTCGAAAAATATCTATTGTGATTCGAAAAATGTCAATTGTAATTCGAAAAATAAATTGTAATTTCAAAATATTTCATTGTATTTCAAAATAGATCAATCGTTATTCGTTAAAGATCAATTGTAATTCGAAAAGATTATTTGTAACTCGAAAAAGATCAATTGTAATTCAAAATAGATCAATTGTTATTCGAAAAAGGCTAACTTTAATTCGAAATAGATTTATTGTAATCCAAAAAAGATCAATTAAATTCGGAGTTTCCAATTGTACTTCAAAGAAGATCAATGATTTTTTTCGAATTACAATTTGAAGCTTCGAATTGCAACTGATCTTTTTCAAATTCCAATTAATCTTTTTCGAGTTACAATTGATCTCTTTAAAATTTCAATTCATCTTTTTCGAATTACAATAGATTTTTTCGGATTACGATTGATTTTTTTCGAATAACAATTGATCTATATGTGTTTTTTAAATAAAATAAGCAACACTCAGGCAATGCTGCCTATCAATTACTTATATAACCGTGATGCTTCTTTCGAAAAGGGGATAGGAGAGAGATAAAAAATTTGAAAGATAAAAGGGCTTCAGTATGGAAACACACGTGTTGATAATTTTGTGTACAGTTGTTAATTCGTCTTTTACGAAATTCAAAAGGCATTTTTTAATATCAATTGGAATTATCGAATTTTAAATGGAATATTGGAATAAAAATGCTCTTTTTGTCATTCAATTGATCTTTTAAGAATTATATTTGGCATTTTACACTGGATTTTTTTGAATACATATTAATTTTTACTAATTTTAGTTAATCTTTTGCGAATTTTAATTGATCTTACACGAATTACAAAATATTTTTTTTAGAATTTCAATTAATCTTTTTTTATGAATTTGAATTATCCTTTTACAAATTTTAATTGATTTTTTTTGCGAGTTTTAATTAATCTTTTATAAATTATAATATACCTCATTCGAATTTAAATTGATATTTTTCGAATTTTAATTGATCTTTTACGAATTTTAATTAATTTTTTATTATTTTAAATTGATATTTTTAAGAATAACTAACACACCAACATTTAACAAAATCTGGCAGCACTACTACAAATAAATTATTGTCAAAAATACAACTCTGTAGATATTTAATACTATATATTGAATACTTTGGGGACATCATATACTTTGGGGACATCATATATATTTTAGCGATTTGTCCCCAAAATATACACTTCGTATATAAAACAAAAAATTGTGCTGAGTCATTGAGTAAATATACATTAGAGACAAAACAAATTGTGCTGAGTTAAAGAGTAAATATACATAAGAGACTCCAAACATGTGCGATCGGTGTATTTTATTCTTGGATAAACATTTTTTGAAGACATGGTATTAGCTGTAAGTGAGAACAGGGTATAAAACTCTGTTAAAAACCATTTTTAACAGAATTTTTCGTTTTAGTATGTCAATATACTGTAATAGCATAAAGAAATTGCTAAAAATATTTTCTGAAAAACCGTGTTAGCTGTAATACCCTATTCACATGTACAGCTAAAATCTGTTTTTAGCAAAAATATTCTTAGCATTTTCTTTATTCTATTACAGTATATTGACAGATGTTGCTAAAAATGTTTGCTAAAAATGGTTTTTCGCTGTAGGTGAGAACAGGGTATAACACGTACTGCTAAAACCCGTTTTTAGCAACATTTTCCGTCATTTTCCTGTAACAGAATAAAGAAAGTGCTAAAAATATTGTTGCTAAAACCCGTTTTTAGCAACATTTTCTGTCAATATACTGTAATAGAATAAAGAAAGAGCTGAAAATATTGTTGCTAAAATCCGTTCTTAGCAACAATATGTTTATCACTTTCTTTATACCCTATTCACATGTGCAGCTAAAACCCGTTTTTTTGCACCAAAATTTTAAGCACTTTCTTTATTCTATTACAGTATATTGAGAAAAGTGCTAAAAATAATGTTGCTAAAAACGGTTTTTAGCTGTACGTTAGAACAGGGTATTAGGCGTTATTCATAGCTTTTTAGCTGTTCGTGTGAATAGGGTATAATCCCTGTTCTCAAGTAAAGCTAAAAACCGTTTTTAGCAACTTTATTTTTAGCACTTTCTTTATTCTATTACAGTATCCCTGCAAAAAAAGTCATTACCACTTCCCAGTGGTGTGCTTTAAAACTAAAACAAATGTAATGAAATACAACAAAAATAACAAAAAACACAAGACAAAAACACACAAACAGTTTTTTCTACTCCAGAATTCATAGATATTCAGCTCTTAACTCATTACCTATCGCGACACCTCCATACAAATGTAAGTATTTATTCACTAGATAAGAACTACTCCAGGGAAGTAGTTGGAAGTTGTTTGAAAGCTCGGAGTACTTCCTATCTACTGAATATCTACTTACTTTTGTATGGGAGTGTCGCGGAAGGTAATGAGTTAAGAGCTGAATATCAACTTTTTATGGAGTAGAAAAGAAGTCCTTTGCGATTTTTTCTTGTGTTTCTTATTATTTTTGTTGTATTTCATTACATTTGTTATAGTTTTAAAGCACTCCAAATAGAAGTACTCCGCACTTTTTTTGCTGGGATATTAATAGAAAACGTTGCTAAAAAACGGTTTTTAGCTGTACGTGAGAACGCGGTATCAATATTTATGTAAAAAGAATTGGTAATAAAATTAAATTGTTGAATGTAGTTTGGTATTAATTTTTTATCGCAAAAACAGAAAATATATCACGCAAACTGAAAATATTTTTTGAATTCACCGTATATTTTGGGGACATTAGGCACTAATATATATCACGCAAACTGAGAATATTTTTTTTAGTTCACCGTATATTTTGGGGACATTAAGCACTGTAATATATACATGTCGAGCAATTTTGACGGCGTCAAAGGCAAATATCTGAGAAAAATATGGCAACGCTAAGTTAAATATATATAAATAAATTGAAAAATATATAATGTGTCCTCAAACTATCATGTCCTCAAAGTATACGCAAGATACATGAATAGTTTGAGGACTGTCCTCAAACTATCCAAATGTCCTCAAAAAATACGGTGGCTCGAAAAAATGTCCTCAAATTATGCGCTGTACACATATATAAGAATATAAGTAATAAGTATATAAGTAATAAGTATAGATAGTAAAGATAAACATATAAAAATACTGAAATATAATAAAACAAAAAAAATATTGCAACTTTTTTCCCCACAAAAAATGGCAAAAAATAGTTAAAAATCGCAAAAAAGTTAAAACTGCGTTATTCGAGCAATATTAATATTTGTTCTGGAAATTTAAATTCTAGGTTCAAAATTTTTATATTATTTTGACAGTCTTATCAAAATTATCTTTAACCGAGGTATATTTTTTGACTTTTTATGTTTTTCCATGATATTGTCTTACTTTTTACACTTGGTCAGTTTTCCTGTTGTGCTGTTCATCCAAATAGAAAAAAATAGAAAAAAAGCAAATGTAATTGTACCTGTATGTAAAAAAAGTATTAAAAATCAAATTAAAATAAACCTTTTTTATGTAAAATGGTTTATTTTATAAAATTTCCGGTTTTCCCGGGAAAAATTAAACATTTTTTTTTAGAATTTTCATTTATTCATAGATATTTTTAATTTTTTTTTTTTAATTTAATTTTTTACGATTTCGTTCGAAATCGAAAAATTTGTACCACCATTCTAAAAAGAGGATACTTTGCTATCACTTTTTTGTATTTTCACAACAAAGAGACACAGCAATACGAAATTTGTTTCGATAGATTGTTATTTTTATCGAAATCGTTATTTCTAGAAATTACGGTATTGTTTCAATATGACAATATAATATCCCCTGCGTTATCGAAACTTTGCAAAAACTTAAAAAATACCTATCCTCGAACAATTTTAGTTATCGCGCCTAACAATTTATCAGCATAGTGTTTGCGTACACAACAAAAATCGTAAGTAAAATAAATATATGATCCAATTAGTGTTTTAAAAATATTACCCATGAAAACTTTATGACTTCATAAAGGCCTACTAAAATCGTTGTGATGTATAAAAACAGACTTCTTCCTCTATTTTGGTTTAAAAAAAAATATTTTGATACAGTTGTTTTTGACGGTTTCCTTTAAGAATAAAGTAAGTTCCTTCATTTTTACTAAAATGTCACATAAAGTTGAATGATAAATGTAGTTACAAATGAATAAGTGATAACTTCTTATTTTTCTTTTTCTCGGGATAAAAACTAGTAGTTTTTTTTATTTTTAGTAAATTTTGTTGAGATTTAAAAACAACAAATTGTAAGTGGCTATTTTCATAACCATGTAAATGTAGATTTGAATCTTTCTTTTAAAAAAGGTGCCTTAAAAAAACATAATTTGTGAAGATATTTTTTGCAGTTTATTTTTTTTTAATTTTTCTTAAAATTTCGTAGGCGGTAACGCTGGATTACTGCTAAAAAAGTATTTGTTTTTATAGGCTAGCGCCAGACTAATTGAGTCACCTACTTAGAGCAAGTGTCAAGTGCTTTACACTAAACTAAGTGAGTATTTTACAATAAAAAAAAACATTGCAATTATTTTTTTATTTTATATGAAGTGCTAAAACATGATTAGTTAACAAAACATGTTTTTTAAGGCTGTTTATACAGAAGATTACAAAATTAATTTTAAAAAAATGCATATCACTGTTGTTACTGGTTCAGTTATAGGTAAATGGTTGGAATTTGTATTAAAATATATTCTACTGACAAAAAAAAATAGTGCTTACACTTCTAATTGAAGTGCTTAAAAACTACAGCAAAACACACATATTCGCCCAAACATTATTTTCTAAAAAAGGTGCGTCTTCAAACCCTGAGAACTATCGCCCAATATCGATGTGTTCTATGCTCTCGAAGGTGATGAAGAACATGGTAAATCACTATCAGGTTGACTATCTCAAGTTAAACTCCCTTTTCAGTGACGTCGTTCTACAGGAGAACTGATGGCGTTTCTTTCGGAACGTTGGAGTCCTTCCATTCACCAATTTGCTGAAATTAATGTGGTTGCTTTGAATTTTTTCAAGGCTTACGATCGTGTGTTAAACTCACACCTTCAAAAATTTTCATTTTATTTGACTGGAATAGAACACAACATACAGAAATATTCTGCCCTGTATTTTTTAACAGCTGTTTTGAGAAAATAACACAGAAAAAGTCAGCTGTTATATAAGGCAATTTCAACCCCGTGATTTTTAAAGGGGGAAAAGGGAAAACTTTTTTGAATCTAAAAAACAGGTAACTCTTTGCTCCCCTCTTTCCTATATGCAAGTTTCCGCACAATCAATGGGTGCCCTGTGAAAGACCTCCCTTGTTAGCTCAGAAGTATATTTACATGATTTATTTCACTTATTCCATACGTCTTTAAAACACTTCAGTGGGCCATAAAAGAAATGTAAGTACGTAACCAAAATCGTTTGGGGTTTTTCGTCTACTATAAGCGTACTTTATTGTTTTTTAGTTGCAAGCCAAATACATTTTATTGAAAAAAATTCCTGCGAATTTTGTACTCTTGTCCAAAACATTAAATCATGATAATGTTTTGCGGCAGATTTGGGTGTACTTGCCAAAGCAACGTTTTTTAGAAAAAAAAAAATAATGTTATATTACTTTGCTATTCCATGCAAAACGAATTGAAATATCAGTCGAGAACCCCATAAAGTTTATATATTATTGATCCATTTCTAAGATACTCTAGCTATATACATCCGTCCATCAGTCCCGTGGAAAGCAAGATGCAGTCCAAACCAAAAGAGCTGTACATTTGGTAAATGAGTTCAAAAATTTGTTCCAAAAAGTGTTTTTACATTCTGGAGAGTATAAAAGATTCGGCACCGAAGAAACACTTAACACTCTCACTTGACTTATGTACATTTGATAAACAAATGGAACATTTTTATGTGAAAAAGTAGTTTTGGTAAAAAAAAAGGGGAAAAATGATTTTTAGAGAAAAAAAATGTTTGATAAAAAAAAAGTTTTTGATGAAGAAATAAAAAAATTTTGAAAAAAAAAAATTTAATGAAAACAAAAATTTTTTTTGAGAAAAAAATTTGAGAAAAAAAAATTTGATGAAAAAAATTGATGTAAAAAAAAAAATTTCAAAAAAAGTTGATGAAAAAAATTGGATAAAAAAAAAAAATTTGATCATGAATAAAAAAAATTTGATGATGAATAAAAAAATTGATGGAAAAAAAATTTGATAAAAAAAAAAAATTTATGAAAAAAAAATTGATGAAAAACAAAAAATTATGAAAAAAAAAAAATTTATAAAAAACAAGTAAGAAAATTTTTTTCGGTCAAGACCGACAATATAATACCCTACACCAGAGTTTCCCGGAAAATGGGTCCCAAGTTCAAACATGGACTGATTAGATATATATTTTGTCAATTCTTTGATAACCCAGCTAAAATAAATCGAGATTTTGGCGACACAGCATCTTTTCATAGCATACCGAAGCTCATCCAAAGAGCGCTCTTGAGGATGCAGTAAAAGTAAGGGGGAACATTTTAAATTTTTGTTAAGATATTTTATATAAAACTTATAATATAAAATTATTTTTTGATAATGTTTAACACTTGCTTTTCTTTTTAATACTTTTAACACTTTTTGCGTGGTAAATCATGAGTTTTGGCCAAAGACACATGATTTGACTGCATCATTTTTGCGCATTAATCGGCGCTGCAAAGAGTGCTGCAATCATAACATCTCTAACACATTTTGAATGATGATAAAAAAAAAACAGCAAATACTTATTTCTTATAAATTATAAATTTCCAATTGTATTCAAGAAATTTAAGTTTTTATTTCCAAACTTTTTTGAATGCTTTTCAGAAAATTCAATTTGTATTTCAAAAATTTCCATTTAGATTTAAAAATTTTATAATTGCTATTAAAGAAAATTTATTTTAATTTAAAAAAAAAAACATGTATATTTTAGAAATTTCCAATTGTATTTCAAAACTAGTCCATTGTATTTCAGATTTTCCAATTGTATTTCAGAAATAGTCAAATGTATTCATTCATCTTTATTCTGCTTAAATCAGCTCTAAAAGGATACATGAATTCACTGCATCTTTATAGCGCTTTAATCAGCGCTCTAAAAACACGTGATTTCAGTGCATCTTAAGAGCGCTTTTTCGGTGTATCCAACTAGCGCTCTAAAGTGTGACATCGCCTTAGAGAATCATGAATGAATTCAGCAGGTTTGGATGCGCTCCTTAACTCGAGTTTCCTTTCCAAAAGCTGCTGCCAGTTCAGCAAAATTTCTGCTGGGAAGTGTAAAAAGCACTAATTAATCAAATCTGAGTGGAATAGGCTTCTTTTTGTTGCCAATAATTCGCTTCAACTGAATATCGGGCGAAATTTCCACATGGGACCTAAGTCCAAAAATGATCCGATGATAATCAGATTTGATAAGGTTATTAAAGTACGCGTTTAACACACACAAACAGAATTCTAATTAAATATTTTCTATGTTGATGAAATTTGAGATTTATGTGATAATCGGGAAGGTGGTTTGTATGGGGTCTACAAGAAGAACTGTTCCGATATATTCAAAATCCGGAATAGTGATTTGTTTAAATGAAAATTGATTACATGCCAAATTTCGAAAAGATACGTACTTTAATGCGGTTATTACAGTCATTTGAGCCAAAACTGAAGAGGACCTTTGTATGGGGGCTAGGGGTAAATATGGACCAATTTCAATAGGCATTGGGCCAAAAGAAGCTTAAGTTTCAAATTTCAAGTCAATTGATGAAAAATTGCGACCTGTATCGTGTTTACACCGTTTACATGGACAGACAGACGGACGGACGGACATCGCTAAATCGACTCAAAAAGTGATTCTGAGTCGATCGGTATTCTTAAAAGTATGTCTAGGACCAATATTTCGGGTATTTACAAACATCAGCACAAACTCATTATACCCTGTACCACAGGGTGGTGTAGGGTATAAGTATTAAAAATTATGTATGAATAAATTTTTTGATGAAAAAAAAATTTTTTTTTTGATGTAAAAAGAAATATTGTTGAAAAAAAATATTGACAGAAAACAAATATGGATGAAAAAATATTGCTGAAAAAAAATGGATGACAAAAAATATTGTAAAAATAAAAATTTGATGGATAAAAATATTGATGAAAAAAAATATTGATTGATAAAATATTGATAAAAAAAATTGAGGAAAAATAATTATGTTACGCTTTATTTACCAGCTGGTGAATATTTTTTTATTCACCACGAGGTGAATTATTATCCAAGTTACAAGCCCAAGTTACTAAAATTTTTGGTTTTAAGAAAATGAAGCAGTAATTCTTATTTTCTTTTTTGTTAATTGTCAGCTTGTATAGTCAAATTGTGGAAGAGTCCTTTTTTAGAATTAGACACGAGCCTAAAAATTTTATCGTGTTAAAAAAACATTTGCCCTGTTTTCGCATAACCGTATATACGCTTGCTCATACAAATTTTAAATTATTCACGCTTATTTTTAGCGTGTATAATTATCCGTGTTAATTTTAAGCTTCGATCAAAAGTGATGCCAAGTTGAAATTTTTAATGAAACAGCATAGACACAACCCTATTTTTCTTGTTATATCATAGACATAAACCTGCTTTTTCTTGTTTGCCTTAATAAATTTTGACACATAACAACAGTGATGCTAAGTACATTTTGTTAAGCGTGGATGCGTTTTCGGTTAAACGGTTAATAAGCGTTTTACCATTTTATTGGGTAAATTTAATTACAGTTTAATTAGACTGTGCGAAATCAAATTAAAATTTGTAATTGAAACCGTTATTTTGTAAATCAGTTTTCAATCATTAATTTATTTACCCCTTGATAAATATATTTTTTATCAATTCCAGTCTTTTCAAAGAAAGAAGTCAATCAAGCTGTAATAAAGTATTCCTTTACTTGACCAAAAGTGAACGCACTACAACGAAAGAAAAAAAGTCCATTATCCGGTTGGTTATTATCTAATTTCTTTGCGTTATTAACAATATCATTTAAACAAACCGAAACTTTTTTTCTTTCTTCTAAAAATTATTATGGCAAGTACAGAACTGAAGCTGGTATCAATACATATGTTATCTAAAGTTCCAGAAGACTGGTTGGTTACCACCAGACTGAAATGTATTGAACTAGTTTTTTTTAATAACACTGACGTCATATTGAGAATATTGTTACTCCAAGCCAATAATGAAAAATATGTTTTAGTATCATTTAAGAGACACATCCTAAGTAAGTAGAGTATATATCACCCAGAGATGAAAAAGCTAGTACTTTAGTACCTTTTTTTAGCGCCTTTTCTCTGTCTTGACGATTTTGTTTTTTGTGTACGGTATACAAAAAATAAAATCGTCAAATTGTGTTTGTTGAATTTCTTTGTTGAAAAAAATTAAGATTTTTCTTTTGACAGATCAACAAATTGTGTTGATCTTTTTTCAACAATCAAAATTTACAAACGTTTGTTGATATAACAAATTTCCATATAGGAGCACTTTCAGTGAATAAATTAATTGTATAAAATCTGCCAAATTTCACTTAAAAAGGCTTCAATCGCTTCTAATTTAGGAAACTTTTGATTTTTGTCAAATTTTCATGGAGTTTTCTCAATAAAAATAAGAAAGTGGATTTGGATGTCATCAATTTAAGTACTTTTACTTAAAACCATCCCCGATATAAACATTAATAAAAGGCAGATTTTTGCAAAACGAAAATTCAGAAGAATCAAATGAAATTGTTGCATGTATTTATGGGTTTCTTTAAAACTAAAAATATTTGTTGCATGCTTTGGAAATGAAGAAAATAAAGATACCACAAATATACGATGAAAATACGATAATGATGAAGACAAACGATGATATAAAAGTTTTGTTGTGGTTTTGTGCCATTAAAATTTTGAACGAAAAGAAATCAGTGCATTTTCATATAAAAGGTATAAATGATTGTGGGCAAATCAGTCAAGAACAACCTAAACATTTTCGAGTATAAAATAAATATTAATTTTATCTAAAAGGAATATGGTGTAGTGTCTTCGACTAGACCAATATCACAGTTTGCAACGACCTCACTTTATCAGAAAAAAAGCGGACTTTAAGCATACTGCGGATTCATCACCGGCTCTTTAGTTGTTCTTCTGGTCACACATCTAGTCTCCAAATTTGTTCAACACAATTTGTTTAAAAACCTGATATGTTAGAAATATTTGGTGATCCAATTTGTCAATCGTAAGCAATTGTGCATTTGCTCCATACAAGAACATTTGGTTGTGGATTTTCGAGAGGAATTTGGGAAAAAATTAAAACATATAAAAATTCTTCAAATTACTTTTTCCGAAGTAGTAGAAAATATTGATTAACACTTTAATAACAATTTCTAATCAATCTATCAGATTTTGTTCCAATCCCGACAAACGTATTTAAGATTGTCTCTGCCTGCTGTTTACTACAAAATCAAGTGTATTTTTGTGAATATTATGCATATGATTTGTTAACATTACACCACAAAAATATAAACTGTATCTTGACACTGAGTATGAACGAATATATATATTTTGCACAATATGACGACTTCTTTTCTTAAACTTCGTGGTAGTTGTTGCAGTAAGTCGAGATTTGTGATAGTATAGACAAATTTAAAACATTAATAACCCAGCAAAATATTAGATACCTGAAATCAAACATATCTTAACATACTTATCTCTTGAAGCGGAACATGCAGTCGCATAACTAATTCAGTTGCCAGGCCCGTTAATATTCTAACATCATTTTGGAGGTTGTAGCAACCGGACATTCAGTTGTAACATCGATGTTTCGGTATTCAAAATCTCATTGCTATTGTTACAACGCTAATACGGCTATTACTGCATGACCGGTAAAAAAAAATCAAAAAAATAAGTTTGGAATATCTGAGGTTGGACACATTCTTCAGATTTTAAAGCTCTGATTCTTCTTCAGATTTTAAAGCTCTACTTCTTCTTCAGATTTTAAAAATCTTCTTCTTCTTCAGATGTTTGAACCTGGTAAATGTTTATAATTACGATTAAGTTCATTAAAAGTTATTGGTGTGTTGGATGGGCGCCGATTATTCGGTGAGTCCATACAATACGGACTTTAGCGATTTCCATGATTTTTTTTTCACTAAACTACACTAAACTACACTACACTACTACTAAACTTCACGAATCACTTCGATTTTCTGAGATACTCCGCTAGAGTAGTCACACTCAAAAAAATACGTCAGTAAAAAAGTTTGTAAAATTGTTTGTATCCCAACTTTACAACTTTTTTACTAAATTGTACTAAAAAAATATTTTTTTGTAATTCGTTTTAGTAAACTCGCGTTACAAACTATTAATTTTTTACTGATTTTTTAATAATTTTTTCAGTTGATTTTTTAAAAATTTCGTATTAACTTTTCGGTTTTATTTTCTAGAAAAGTAATGCACTAATGAAATACAAAAAGAAAATGTTATTAAAATATTTGGAAATTAAAAAGAGCATTTAAAAAAAAATATATAGTTAGTTATTTTTTTATTTTAATGGTAAAACTGCGCTTTGATGAGTATAAATATGTTTATTATTTTCAATATTGAATTTCACTTATTTGTCTGCTTCATTGTAACTACTTTGTTTTCTTTCAAATAAAAACATATATAAAAAAAGGAACAAAATGCAGTAAAGAGAAGATATGCAAAATTAAAAAAAAAAAACCCGACCTTTTTCAATTCTTTTTTCTTTCTTCTCCACTTGCGGTCCGTTTTTGTTTTACGCTATCTTCGATTTTTTTTTCTTGTGTACAGTGTAGTACACTGAGTGTACACAAAGGGTTGATTTCTTAATACTCAGAATAGTATTGGTAATTTTGTGTACTTTTCTTCATGCCTTTCTTTCTATTATTCAGTTGGAAAATAGATTTGAATTGTCAACGTCACGGAGCGGAAGAAATAAAAAAATGTACAAACAACAAAATATTACAACACAAAATACAGGTAACCAAATGTTAAAGTATTTTTTGTTTAAAATTAACTCTTTTTTTAGGACAATAAATAAAACAAAATAGAAAATGATGAAGCAGGTAACAACTGCATATTTATGTGTTCCATTTAAATAATATCAATATAATGTATTTTTTATTCTAGAACACCAATTTATTCAACATGTCAATTTATTCAACACAATTTTCAAAGCATTTATTTTATGTATGTAATTTATATTTTGTATTAAAAAAAATGTATTCAATATTTTCTCTTACATATTTCAGATCAAAAACAAAATCTGACTTGCATTGAAATAGTAATGGCGACAACAAGCGCAATACGCAGTTTACATATAGTAAAAAAATACCAAAAATTTAAAATACACAATTTACAATTTTTTTACAAAAAAATTTAGTAATACTAATTTTTTTAGTGTTTTTTAAGATTACTAATTTTTGAAAACCAAAGTTTGTAATGGTAACTGAAAAAGTTATCGGGCACAAATTGAAAACTTTATTAGTAATGGTAACAGACTTTTTTGTAAGGAATACTAACAAATTTTTATGAGTGCACTATTAAAACAATTCAGGTTATTGAAAAATCTTCGCCCCAGATATCTGAGACGAAGATCCTGCAGTCCCTCACATTCACATACCGGATGATACCTTGACTCCTCCTCTTCCACCTCTCCACAACTCATGCAATGATCCAAGTCAGTGATTCCCATACAAAACAGCCTTTCTATGTCCTATTAATACCTCCACAAGAAAGCAGACTGTTCGCTTTCCACTCTGTGGTGCAGGGTATAATGAGTTTGTGCTGATGTTTGTAACTACCCAAAATATTGGTCCTAGACCTACCTTCAAGTATACCGATCGAATCAGAGTTACTTTTTGAGTCTATTTAGCGATGTCCGTCCGTCCGTCTGACTGTCCGTCCGTCTATCCATCTATTGGTTTATGCACGATACAGGTCGCAAACTCGGTCCATGTTAAGACCTAGCCCACATAAAAACGCCCCCTTTAAATTTCGCTTTAATGCCTCTAATAACCGTATTATAATAGATATCGTTTTAAAATTTAACAGGTAATACCATTTTGTATGCACAAACCAGCATACCAAACCAGCGGGCCAGTCCTTCTGGTAGTCCCCATACAAACCACCCTCCCGATATTCACAAAATTCATAAAAATTAAAATATTTGATTAAAATTTTATTTCTAGGTGTTAAACGTGTACTTTGGTAACCTAATCAAATCGGAATACATTTGGACCATTTTTGGACTTAGTCCCCATATAAAAATTTCAACCGATATTCAGTTAAATCGGTCAATTGGCAAAAACGATAAACCAATTCCACTAAAATTTTATCTGTGTGTTTTCTACACTAAATAAAGATATAAAAAAATATAGGTCCAATCCCATTTTTCGGAAAACACGACTATAACTTTCTTACTTGTTTTATCTTTCTTCCTTCTTTTTTCTGCTTCCTTTTTTAGCATGATTGTCTGGAAAACACTTGAGGTTCGGACTATGGTTTTCTGCCTTGAGATAAAGTCATCCATTTTTAAATTGACTCTGAATAACGTTCCAGAAAACGTAAAATAGTTATGACATCCAGAGTGTGTTGAATAACTTTTTTTTATTTTACAAAAGCTTCGATGCTCTTTTTTTATAATTACTCTTCAACTATTTAATAAAAACATTAAAACAATTTTTCAAAGTTATTTTAAATGGTTATTTCAGAAGATTTTTTTTAATAAAATTGAGATTCAGTGTTTCGTATCTACCGGCCCCACGTTGGGCGCCATATTTTAAGGTTTTTATTTTGTGTCACCTTGATCTTAGACGAACGCCATGTTGGGGGCCTTTTAGATTCAATATAATTGATTTATATAATAACTCTTGGAAAAGGGGAAATTCTTGGAAAAGGGTAGGTTATTGTCTCACATCACTGCATATGACTAGGCGAACTGAGAAACATATTTTCTCTCTTATGCGTGGTACCATAAATTGTACAATCGACAACCAACCGATGGGATCTGCTAAAAAGGAGAGTACTACGACCATAAATTCGAGTCTAAGGAATATCTTTCGTGTCTACCGGGGTGTAGACCGGCACCACGTTGGGCGCCATATTTACTATAATTTTTAAAAGTTGTTTAAAAAATTTATTTAAGAAAAACTGCTACTTGCCAAAACAAAAATAAGGTTTTTGTTTTGTGTCACCCTGGATGTAGATGAACTCCAAGTGGGCGCCATTTAACTTCAATATAATCGATTTATATAATAACTCTTGGAAAGGGGAAAATTCTTGGAAAAGGTGAAAACTCTTAGAAAAGACTAGGATATACTAAGTAGGATCATACGACTAGTTGAGCTAAGACACAGACTTTCACTGTAATGCGTTGTGCGATAAATTGGACAATCCCTGGTAAGCTCTTATGACTGTTTGCTGGGAATAAAAAATAAAGAAGACCATGACTTTTATAAGGTTATAATATTTGAGAACTGATTTTGCCGCCGTTAAATATGTTGATGTCGGCTATTTGAATTGTAAAAAGCAACAGCAAAGCAGTGCAAGTTGAAAAAGTAGAAGCGAGACTCAAACTGATTTTACTTAACAGAGGCTGTGACGATTACTTCTTGATGACGATAATGATGATGACTATGGTGATATTGGTAAGGTAGTACTAATGCTGCTGCTTCTGCTGGAGCCTGCTGCCTTTTTGATGCTTTTGATGATGAGTTGTGTGCACCATATTATAATACTCGGTTTATGTGAATATTGTTGAAGTTTTTTTTATTTAATATTGGCTGGAATATAATGAATGAATACCAGTCCACTGACTGACTGCCTGCTCATGGAGTGTGTGTTGGCATGCAAACATCATGCAAACCACGCGACCACTGGGAGTTAAATCCTGTTTTGCTGTTGATATCAACATCATATATATTTTTTTAATTTTTTGTTGTTGCATATTTTGTCGCTCTATGTAAGAAAAAAAAAATTTGCTTAAACATAATGTAAACTGTAAGTGTGTGTTGTTTTCTTCTTTGCTTCTTCATCATTTCATCATTATGGGAGTAGATCAAGTGCATCATTCTAAAGGTTTGTAATTATTAATTTATTGATTGCATACCATGTTTAGACATTTGACGTTAATTCATTCATTTTATTCTAAGAACATTGTAATTTTTCAATGGGAAAATTTTTTTATTTCAAGGAAAGTGTTGTTACATTGTAATAAAAAATTGTTATTTAATCATCATGGTTCATTAATATGCAGAAATATTTATTTTTAAATATTTTAAAATATAAAGTGATGAGTTGCAATAAAATATCTTGTAATATGATAAAGTTGTAAGACAAATATATCGGGAGTTAATTAGTTTTACAATAAGTGAAAACAATTTAGGCGACTGCCGGAAAATTTTGGCTTAATTTTTGACCTTCCTAACCAAACCTTTTTTTTACCACTTTACCATTATGATTCCATCCAGATAGTCTTGGAAGAGGGGCATTCCAGATAGTGGAGCTACTATAATTTTTTACACAGATGGATCAAAGCTACACGAACAAGTGTACTTTGGAATCTATCCGGAAGAGCTTGGGTTTAGCCTGGTTCGAAGATTGCCAGATCATTACAGTGTTTACCAAGCAGAGATGGTTGCAATAAAGGAAGTGACTGACTGGTTCTGTCGCAATGCCTTGTCTACAACCGCAGTCTATATCTATTCTGACAGTCAAGCAGCAGTCAAGTCTCTGGAGTTAATCTTTCTGAAAACAAGATAAGCCCTCAACTGCACGTCTTTTAAAGAGTTGGCCAAGCAGTTTGAAATCCAGGCAAAAGAGACATTCCAGGTAATTGCAAAGTCGATGAGCGTGAAAGACTGTGAATTACCTTAGAGGTTCCAAAAGAATAAGAATGTGTTGGTATGCCCCTAAAAACATGAAATCAGAATCTACGGCTTTGAGATGGAGATGGTGTCCATAGACGTGAGAGACTTTACCACAGATTTAGCCTTCTCTTAATCAGAAGCGCACAAGTGAGCTGATATCGCTTCCAAGAGGAGAGATTTCGACTGTGATTGCTGAAATTACAGGACACTGTCTAATAGGAAAGAACACAGAGCGGTTAAATGTGCCGTCAAATGACTTTTTCCGGAGTTGCATGGTTGAGGAACACTTTATCTGCCATTGCCCGTCAGTTTCTGATAAGAGACTAGCATCACTGATGTCTGATATATCGGATGTCCAAATTCAATATCTCAGATTGGTTTACTGGCAGGGACTAGTAGTAGAACCTATTACAGTCCCGTGGTATCACAACGGACTTCAGAGTCTTTGTGTGCTGACGTAGAACGTCAGCAGCTACTTACAACCTTACATAGCCAAACTTTTAATACTTTATATTCTTTTTGCTTAATTTGTCTTTCCTTTTCCTTTAATCATAGGCCAATAGCAGCTGTTTTCAATATCAAAGACCCAATATTGAGACGACGATCTGTATCCATGGGTGGTATAACTATAAATGAATCACAACAGAATCTTGATGTCTGCACATAAAAATATAGTGTGATGTTCGATGTCCCAATTGTCTCCGCTTCTTAAAGCGGTGCAAGTATTAATTCACTCCGTATGATTTCCTTACTAACAATAAGTTGGAATAAAACCTCCAAATCTGGGTAGGAGCTTTAAGATCTATTTTGAAGCTTTTGGACAGGGGTAATCGCTAAAAGTGCTCTGCTGAGATTAGTGAACTTATCCATGAGACTTGAGTGTATGTTCATAACACTCCTCAATCTAGTAGATAACATCCGTTTGTTGTCGACTGTCCAATGAATCGTAGGACGCATTACAGAGAAAATTCGTTTCACAGTCGCACAAGTCGTATATGGAACTGACTCAACTCAGAAGTCTTTCGAGTTAGTTATGACCTGGTAAAGCTTAATATAAATGTCCATTAAAACTACTCCCTCTGTTCTCCTCCTCATAACCTATTTTCCTAATACTAACGCAATGTACTGAATTAGTGGGGGTTTAAGCCCAGAATTTTCACTCAAAGAAAAAAAATTGGTTGGACAAAATAGAAAAGTTTGGGAACATTTTTCATAGAGCCTTTAAAATCGATAATAATTACGATAATCAATTTTGTTTAATTAAAATCTAAGCTTTATTATTCAACATTGCTAACCATTCTTCCAACTATTTAAGTCTAGTCAGTATATTCCCCTCCATTGCATAATAACTTTTACTACACCAAAACGGGTGAAAAAAAAACATGGAAAAGTAGACAAGGGGAACGGGTTTGGGTGGTCATTTAACTTTAAACACTCTCTGAAACGTGGTTATAATGCATCACTCACACAATTACACACATACGAATATATACCGGTAAGAAAAATGTGATCTTTATAATAATTGGTGATGAAATTAATGGGTGCAACTCATAAATAATGACGAATGGCAGTTTTTGCTGATGTTTATATATAAAACAAGTACTTACTAGATATAAGGATGACCAAAAAGATCAGTTATCTTTTAGAATAAGACTATTAAGCGATTAAGAGATGTTAACTTGAAGAAATAAAAAAGCGCAAGTAAAAATATTGAATATATTAAAATCCTTGGAAAAAAAATATATATAAGAGACAAAAAAGTTGATAGAGAGTATGAACTAAAGTTGAGATTACTAAAAATAGAATTTGTTTTATTAATGTGTAAACCTCAGCAGAAATAAAACACAAAACGAGTATTCGTCTAATTTTAATTTAATCCTGATTTAATTCGTTTTGGGCAAATTTTTATTCTCCTAGGCCTAAAACTTATATTGTGCAAATTTGAGGCCCATCAGATGATGATAAGCGATCAAAGTTTTGGATTTTTGAAAATTTTTAAAAAACAAAATTTAAAAAAAACATACTCCAGCGACACTTAATATTTATTAATTATGATGTGCCAAACACTAATATTAAAATAAATTAAAATCGATCTAACGGTTTTCGAGATATCGCTATTTGAAATTTGCAAAACAAAAAAATTACCGTTTTGTCCTTCATTCAAGAAATTAAAAAAAACCCTTTCCTTTCATAGGGCTTGAGAAAGTCTATCTTTTAAACTCAATTTTAGCCAAATCCGATCATATTAACACGTGGCGGCCTGCGATCAAAGTTTTGGATTTTTTCAAAATTTCCATTAAAATTTTAGATTTTTGAAAAAAAAAAAATTTCCTTAATTTTACATGCTGAATATGAATACTAAAAATTTCTGAAAACGGTCGAGCAGAAAATTTTTCCAAAATGCCGGTTTTTTCCTATGTTCAAGAAATTTTGTAAAAAAAAAAATCACTGACATTTTTTTACAGAAGTTTTCATAGAGCTTAAGACCAAATTTCACTTTATTTGAGCCAAATCAAAACATTTTAACCCATGGAGCCTTTTGATCAAAGTTTAGAGGTTTTGAGAAACATTTAAAAAAAAAAACCAAAACTTTGATCGAATGTGTTAAATACAATTTTTGGAATAATTCTCTAACAAGGCAGATCTTTAACAGAGCACCCACCGATTGTCATGAAACTTGCATATTAGAAAGAGGAGAGGAAAATAAGAGTAACCTCTTTTTTCTTAGCTGTCAAAAAACGGGATTTTTAAATTTTTTGTATGATTTTTCACATTTCTTCAAAAGAAACTATATGAACATTTTATACAGATCAAAAGGTTTTTCGGGCCTATCTAATAGTATATCGGTAATGTCCGAATTCGCCTTCGTTAACCCAAACAAAATTTGAGTGAAATTTGTTTACTTTTGTTGCCAATAGGCCGATTTTACTGAATATCGGGCGAAATTTGTATATGGGCCTTAGTCCAAAATTGATCCAATTTTATTCAGAATTGATTAGACCACCAAACCACACATTTCACACCTACAAACAAAATTTCGATGAAATATTTCCAATTTTCATGATTTTTGAGAGATTAATGTGAATATCGGGAGGGTGGTTTGTATGGGAACTACAAGAAGAACTGGTCCGATTTCTTTAAAATTTGGAATGATGATTTGTTAATATAAAATATGTGCCAAGTTTCGAAAGGATACCTATTACTATACGGCCATTAGAGTCATTTGTGCCAAAAAAAAGCGGGCCTTTGTATGGGAGCTAGGTCTAAACATGGACCAATTGTTTCCAAATCAGCCAAATCGATTGATAATTGCGACCTGTATTGTGCTCACAACGTTTAGATGGACAGACGGACAGACGAGCGGACATCGCTAAATCGTCTCAGAAAGTGATTCTGAGTCGATCGGTATACTTGAAGGTGGGTCTAGGACCAATATTTCGGATAATTACAAACGTCAGCAGAAACTCATTATATCCTGTACCACAGAGTGGTGTAGGGTATAAATAGTCTTAAATGTACTACAAATTTAAAATCGAAATATCTCGTGATTTTTAGCTAACTTTTCAAAACGGGGTACACCACTGGGTTCTACCCAAATTAGCTTGACGTGTTTCGGTGTTTTGGTGTGTCATTTTCACATACTTTCAGTGTAATCATAATCTCAAAATCTCAATGGGGAAAAAAATCGTAGAATCTATTGAATTTTTCTCCAAAAAAATATCAAAAAAATCAAAGTACAAACATTTAAAAAAATGAGATTTAAAACTTAAAACCGCATAATAGAACCTTTTTGAAATTTTTTTATGAGTAAAATGAAAATTTGATACAAGGGTCCAAGTTGAAAAAATGCAGAAGAAAATTTGAATTTCTAAAAATTATGGACATTTCTGGTGTTTCCTATACCGGTTTCAAACACCCCAGTTAGTGTCATCATCAGTAGGATTTTAAATGTCGGTTTGTCTTGTTAATGAAAACTGTTTTTTATATATGTGAATATTTATAGTTTCTACAGAATAAATAAACTTATTTTGATACCTTTTGAACGGACTGTCAAAAAAATCTGAAAGTTTATCATCAACATTTTTAAATTTGCTGATGATCCCTTAGTAATGGTGAAACAGATTTGTATAGATCTAAATTAGTAATTTTGAGCAATTATTGCAAAAACGTAAAACCCTAAAAATAAGCTTGCTTCCATTGTTAGTGTATTTTTATATTATGCTTACGATTTTCTCGCCCCACTGGGGGGCAATTTGATGGTTCCAGGGTGGCAACAAACAAATTTTTAAGATTTTTTTTAGGTAAATTAACTACAAAAACTATTTTTTTAGCAAAATTAAAAAAAAATATTGTTAATTGCTTAAATTTTGAACTAAAAACTTAGTTTAAATGCTTATTTTACAAAAACTTTGCTAACAAGTAGTAATTTTTCACTAGAAACAAAAATTAGAAAAATTAACAAATTTTGCTTGAGTGTAGGGGGGACAAGGCAATTTTTTAAACTTAAAAGTGGGGCGTGGCATAAAAAAGGTTGGGAACCATTGCTTTAAAGGGTCTTACGTATAGATTAATAAAGTAAATAAACACCATTATATTTTAAGAAAGGAATAAAAACGCCTAATTAGCATCACTAATGAAAAAAGCCATAAATATTTTTTAATATAAAAACATATTTTATTTTAGTTGCATGAGTTTAATGATAATGTTTTTTAAATATACGTTTTTATTGCAAAAATGTTGCTTAAATATTTTTCTTTTATTTTTAATAAAATAATTAAATATTTTATTAAAAATTTTGTATGATTAATTGCTTTATTATTCATAAAGTTGTATTAACAAAAAAATCTTGTATACCTGTCCTAAGTAAACGCATGTTTAAATTTTTTTGCAACAAGAAATTCATTGTAAACCATAAATTTACTAAAAATTTTAGACAACTTCTTAAACATATTTTAAGTCGTGTAAGGTTACGAAAAGGACTTATTTTGAGTTCATATTTGAGTATAGTGTTTAGTTATAATTTAGTAAAAATATCCTTTGCCTACTTGTACTCTAATACACTTGAATTTAAAGGATGAGATTAAATTGTGCACCTCCATAAAATATTATAAATAAATCCTTTGGATTTAGTACCTGTTTGGGAGTATAGAAAAGGTCTTTTGGAATTTCCATTAATAAAAATAATGTGCCTTTTAAGTTAAACAGGTATTCTTTCTGGTGAATTTAAACAAAAGGTATCTTGGCATATTTTAAACCCTTTTTGAAAATTTGCTGCTTAAGTGTTTGCTTGTCATAAATCTAAAAATTTGCTTTAATGATTTTTATTTATCTTAATAATTCTCACGCTATATCTATTGTTTTGATTTCTGCATTTTTGGTTCTTGATGAACACTGATTTTTGTCACCGTAATGTCAATAGTTCTAAATTTTATTTATCTTAATTTCCATATTTCCGTTTTTGTGGCGAATAAAGAGAAAAGTTGCAGAAATGTAAAATAACACAGGATGTTTATTTTTGCCAAAGTGGTTAAATTAACAGTTAAGAAATTTTTATTCAAACAATTTTTATACCGTTTTTAGACAAAATCATCCCTGTTAAATTCCCAATGCGTCAGCAGCCATTTCATATTAATTCATTAAATTTAAAAAATAGCGTTTGAGAATTGATTTACACTCAAAAAAATAATACTGTAAAGTTAACAACATTTTTTTTGTTAACTCGAGTTTACTGGCTTTTTAGCAAATTTTTAGTTAAAATCAGCTTTTTAACTACTTTTTCTAGTTAAGTTCAATTTACAAAAATACTAGTTTTGTACAAATTTTGAATCAATTTTTTTTGTTGACTTTAAAACTGAGTTTACGAATTTTTACTAATTAATTTGCTGATTTTTTGTAACAAGTGAAAAATTTTAAACATTTCTTGTGTAGCCTCCTATGCAAATCTCATAAGTCCTACTTAAGCTGAACTTAATGCTGTAAAAAAAAAAGAAAAAATAAGTGAAGTGTTAGTGTTTAAAACCAATATTTAACAAACATAAAATTTTTTACAAAAAGTTTAGCTGAATTCAACTAATAAAAAATGTTACGAAATTTTCAGCTGAATTTTTAGTTAAAATTACGGTTTTTTTTGCTACATTCATTCTACGAAAAGTTAACTAAATATTTTTTGTTAAATTAACTAGAAATTTAGTAGGTTCAAAATCAGGTGTTTTTTAGTTAAATTTAACTAAATTTTTTGTTAACTTTACAGTTTTATTTTTTTGAGTGTACATATCCGAATAAAACAGTTATATAAATTTATAAATGAGATGAATTAAATATTGTGATCAACATTGCTTTTTTACAAAAATTCCAAACAGATTAGTTATTTTATTGATGTCATTTGGACTTTCCAAAATTCTAGTTCGTATGACTAGAATTTATGTTAAGGGAGTTTCCGAGATGGAAATCTACAACTTTCATTGTGCCAGAGTCCTGGAATTTTTTAAACACACAGCATAAAAAATCAATCGATTAAGCAGAAAAATATTATGAAACCGTAAATTTTCTTCGTTAAACTAAGAAAAAGTATCTATGAAAAATGCAGAAAAAACTTCTGAAACCACAGTTTTTTTTAAGTTTTTAATCCAATGAATGAATAAGCCATTCGATTTTTCAAATTGAATGAAAAGAAAATCGATTGCATTCGCAAGTGAATGCATTCGATTTTTAAAAGTCGAATGAAAAAAAAATCGAATGCATTCGATTTTGAAAGTCGAATGAAAAACAAATCGAATGCATTCGATATTAATAAATCGAATGAGTCTAAAGTGAATACATTCAATTCGCTAAAATGTGATTGGGTAATGCAATCACTAAATTTTCATTCAGAATGCCAAATCGAATTAAGGAATGAAATCCTTCGAAGCTCTGTTTATTATATTCTCATAATATGTATATAAATTTTTAATTTATTGCTTTTAAAAAGATACTCATTATTATATCTGAACAGATCTGTTTCACCCCCACTAAGGTGTCATCAACAGATTTTTCATTGTTGGTCAATTAAACTTTAAACCAGCATTATATTTCACAATTAAGATTTATTATTTCTAAACATTAAATCATGGGTCACTTATATTTGGTTACATTAATTATTATTTAAAAATTGTAAATAATGCATTATTTATGAATGAATACATAATGCATTATAATATCCTAAAAAATAAATATTTTATACAAAAATACATTAGTTTAAACTGGAGATGGGCTTACGACAGGAATTTTTGAATCACGGACACTCGTCACGTGAGTAAATTTAATACATCGTTACTTGTTCACTACTCTTAACGCATTATATATTACGTTCTGGTATGCTATATTTTATACCTTACTCGTTTGCATTACTTTGAGTTTCATCCCATATTAAAATCATTAATGCAGCAAACAAAGCTATCCTATACCTTATTTTATAACTTATTTGGTAATCAAAGTTTTGCTGGGCTGGTTTAATTTTTGATTTATCAACAATGGTTCAATGGTTAGGGGTGAAACAGATTTGTACAGATATACTATGTATGAGATGAATGACTTTTTTAAGAAAATAAATTAAAAATAATCTACTATGAGAATATCATAAATAGAAATATTTCTAGGCCTCGAGCTAGAATAATACTCTAATCGAAAATTATTTTTTTTTTTTTTGTCTTTAACTCGTCATTATTTTTATACCCTTTAACTACAGTATGTGAGTATACCCACTTTGTCATTCCGTATGAAACGCATCGAAATATCAGTCTGTATATATTAGAGTTAATTTTGAAAATTTGATATGCGGATATCATAATTTTTTTTTTAAAGGATTTGGGGAAACTAAAAAGAATGGCGGTATTTTTTTGGAAAAAATTCGCTCCTTGCGGTGGTTCAACGCATCTGAAAACGCGAATTTTGAGCTGATTTTTTTGCAGAGCAAAAACGGCTGAATATATGGCAAATCTTATTTCACCAGTCGATTCTACAGCAAAAAATAATACAATGCTGTTTTTTTAAACTCTTAAAAAAGTTCCTAAAACCCACCACAGAGGGCGGAAATAAAAGGTTTTTCCATTTTCTTTTTAAATTAATTTTTTAAATATGCACAATTAAAGGGTATTTTCAGCTTAACAAAATGGTATCAAAATTTCCGTTCTATCACAACCCGTTAAGAAGTTATATGCTCTCAAAAATGGACAAAAACACGTTTTTTGAGAACTTTGATCTCAATTTTCTCGAAAACCTGACGTGATAGAAAAATTTGAAAACCAGATTCAGAATCAGTATCGTAATGTTAATCGAAAACAAGTTTTATGATCCCAGAATATCATCCAAAAACATCACAAAAAATGCTCTCATTAATGCACAAAAATGCGTTTTTTGTGAACTTTGACCTCAATTATTTCAAAAACCTGACGTTACGGAACATTTTGGAAACCAGATTTGGAATCAGCATTGAGAGAAAAATCAAAAACGAGTGTTCAGACCGCTGACCCATCCAAAAAATTTTCAATTTTCGGCCAGTGTTTTATAATTTTGCCTTATAACTTTTTAATGGGGTGTGATAGAAAGGTGCTTTTAGTACCAATTTTCTTAGCAAGAGCTGCCTCGTGCATAATTAAAAAAATAATTTAAATTTAAAAAAAAAATATTTTTCCGCCTCCTGCTGTGGGTTATTGCAACTTTCTTTAAGAGTTAAAGAAACTGCTATTGCATTAATTTTTGCTGTAGAATCGACTGGTGAAATCAGATTTGCAATATATTCAGACGTTTTTTCTCTCCAGAGAAATCAGCTCAAAATCAGCGTTTTCAGATGCTTTGAACCACCCCAAGGAGTGAAAATTTTTCCAAAAAAAATACCGGCATTATTTTTAGCTCCCCTAAATGATGATATCCATTAAAGAGATGAAGTGACATAGTCACCAAACGAACTCTAATATATATATGATTTCCTTTAACTCCTATTGGAGCATAGGGCGTCAAAAAAGTTTATTGAAAATGATTTTAGGAAATTTTTTTTTTTTTTTTAAATTTCCGATGTTCCGAAAAAAGTTTTTTTTGTTTGGTAATTTGTTTGCGTTTGGGATAGAAAAATGCTTTTAGGAAAAGCATTCGATTTTCCAAAAAAAATTTCAAAATTTTCAAAATTTTTAAAAATTGATTAAAAACAAATAGAGATTGGCGCATGGGTGAATTTTGACTCACTCACCCCCACGCTTGCAAAATAATATTGCTAACACACGATCACGCACGAAAATTTTTCATCGGCTCACTTTTTTTATTTTCCTTTTTTCGATATCTTTCTTACACAATTAGTATTTTATTTCCTAAAAACAATCATAAAAATTTATTAAAATCACAATTTTTTGTTAATTAACTCCTAAATTCAATATGAAGAAAATCTTCTTACTTGTTTCCTGTTTCAGACAGCACAAAACAATCACGAAAACTATCGAAATACTTATTACTTCCGCACGCTAACGCACGAATTTGATATTTCTAATCCAGCTCACGTGTATAAAAATAATTTTTACTCACAATAACGCTTGATTCACTCATGAATTTTACGACTCATGATAAATTCGTATCATACGCGGAAAATTAGCAAAATCGAAGAGGGTCGAATACTTCATAGCATTACGCATTGAAATATCCCCAACCGATATTTAGATGCGTAAGTCACGGAATGACAAAGTGAGTATACCCCCATATTGTGGTTAAAGGGTATATATTTAAGTTTAAAAAAAAAAAATCACAAATTTCGAAAAATTTTCCAAAAAAAAAAAAAAAATTTCCAAGTCCTAGACACAAATATGTTTTTGTAATTTTTTTGCGGTTTGATTTTAGAAAAAAAAATTTTTTTTGAAAAATTTCTAGAGTCCGACCGAATATTCGGTTTCGGTCTCGGTTTCGGCCGAATAATGGGGTTTCGGCCTCTATTCGGTATTCGGCATAATTTTGGCGGAATATTAGCCGAAACCGAAACTTTTTGGTATTTTAAAAAATATGTAAAAAAGTCGGTGAATTTTTTGATTTCGTATTTCATTACACTTGTTTCAGTTCAATTGAAGAAAATGTCACAAGTTTATGCAATAAATGTAAAACTGTTTCAGTTCAAAAATTATTTTCTCTTAATCTGCAAATGAAATATACAATTTTTTTTTAAGTTTTTTAAAAAACATATTTTTTTTTTTTCAAAAATACAACAAGTCCTATGGTTTAAAAGCATTATATGCTGTATATTAATCTTTAACAACTTTTTAATAATATTATTCATGCCAGGCGGTAATTTTTTTAAGTTTCGGTTTCGGTTCGGTTTCGGCCGAATATTACTTTTTCGGCCGAATATTCGGTTCGGTTTCGGTTCGGCCTCGAAAACTGGTTTCGGTCGGACTCTAAAAATTTCCGATGTTATGATAAAGTTATTTTTCCCGTACACGAACATTTTTGAGAATTTGTTTGCGTTTGGGATAAAAAAATGCTTTAAGGAACATTTTTTAAAATCTTCGAAATTCCAAAAAAAATTTTGAACATTTTCTAAATCCCGAACAAAAAAATATTTTTGGAATCTTTTTTTTTGCGTTTTGGAGTAAAAAAAAATATTCAAAATACTTTAGGACTTTTTTTTGAAAAATTTTCGAATAATCCCGAAAAAGTAGTGATGTGTTCTGTGACATGTCACTATTGAACCGGCACAATTAAAATTTCATGCAACTTTATACATCATAACACTACACTTTACTTTTTTGTACAGGGTTTTTTGATAAAAATTTTAGTTCTTCAAAAAAAAAATCTTAACCAATTTTTATTGTCAAAATTATTTCCTTTTACCAAAAACCTATCATATTTTTTCTTAAAAAATTATTTTTCAAGTAAAGTTTTTTGCAATAATCTATTTAACATATTGAAAAAAAAAAAATGTATTCGGAAATGCCGAATTTTGGTTTTTTTACAATTTTGTAAACACTTAGTTTTGAAAGCCAAATTTTGTTTGCAAAATTTGACGTGAACATCAAATAGATCCTTCTGAATTAAATGGAATTTTGCTAGTAAAATGTTTGGCCAAAAACTTTTAATTTTTCATATTATTTTGTATAATATTATATCAAATTATATATAACCTCATATAATACTTTTTGCTCGCGTCTGAAATGATGTTTTCCTTTAAAAATAACGACACAATTTTTTTTAGTATTTAAAAAATTTTTAATTTTTTTAATATATTTTTTTATAAATTTATAAAACTAATTAACATTTCTTACTTAATCTTAAAAACTAAATAGTTTAGAGTCTTCCGTATATTAAAATTATAAACTAAAATCATTGTCTTCCTTAAATTTAATTAATAGATAAAAAATTAAACTAAATATTTACAACCAAAAAAATTATTAATTAGGCACTTGAGAATAAGAAAATAAAAAGTTTACACAAAAAAATTAAAAATTTGACTAGATTTTAAAATTATTATAAAAAAATATTTTACACACTGGCAAAAAAATAAATAAAAATATTTAATCCCTGATATTAATTAATTTTTTTCCTTGAATTGAAACTTTAAAACAGTCTTATTTTGTAAATTTTTGAAATTATTTTAAACTTGTTGTGCTAAATTTCCTATTGTTCTTGCCACAAGGAAATGTAGTCCAAAATTTCTTCATCATCTGGAGTACAATCTTCTTCATCCAAGGTAAAATTATCATAAGGTTCAAATTTTAATTGTAAATTACCATCAAAATGTGGAGTTGGATGTTGAAGTTGCTGGTGATGATGAGGATGAGTAAGTTGTTGAGGAGATGATAATTCTTGTACCGTTTCTGCTGGTGGCTGCTGTTGTTCATATGTTCCAGAATCAAAAGATAAACTAGAGTTAAAGGATGATGTGGGAGAATGACAACCAGACTTTTCTAATTTTGTTATTTGATATTGATGAGGAGGTGAATAGGAATTTAGGGATACTGGAGATAGTAATGTGGTACTATTGTTGTAGTTATTATTTAAATGTGTTTGTTGTAAATTTGCATCCATTAGCGAAGGTAATGGGCTGGTTGATTGTGTATAATAAACTGGTGTAGTGGTGGTGGCATATGATGATGTTGTTGAAGATGAACTGCTAAAGGAACTATTACTGGCTGTATCACAATTCGCCGAACTTTGAGATTCATATTGTTGTGTACTGCTGCTGGTGCCTGTACCACCATTTAAATCATCTAATAAATCTTCTAGTCTTCTGATATATTCTACCGCTATACGTAACGTATCAACTTTACTAATTTTCTTTTGTGGTCCACGACCACCACCTTTTGTCAAATCACCGATTATGGATTGTGGTATATGTTGACGTAAACGCGAAAAACTATTATTAACTTGTTTAACACGATTACGTTCGCGGGCATTACGTCTTAATACCGATTGTGTTGTCTCGGGAGCGTATGGAGCTGGTCTATTTGCCGGCACTTTACACGTTTTACCCACCTCCGTAACGGGCAGAGGTTCTATGTGGGTATATTTCATCATTTTCGAGGCCGTAGCAATTGTAGTCGGAAATAAATGTTGCGAATTCATTTTTTTGCAAGTAACACTTGACATTGTCTTTTAATTTAACAAAATTTATTTTTTTACGTGATTTTTATTATTTTTTCAAAAAATTGTATTTAAATATTTTTTATTTAATTTCTTGTTTGGTTTATTTATCTTTTACAAATAAGAGAACAACTTGATCCTACGACACCTTGTTTAAGAATGAGTCCCTTTGTCCTAAACCTTTGCATTAAGTACTTCTGCTCACACACAAGTTACCATAGCAATCGTGTTGATTGTTTAAATTTACTCTCTTGTTTTTTCACTAAAAAAATTACCTGTGATCTTTTAACAGGTAAATGAGAGTTAGAGAGTATAACCAGAGTATTAAAATTCATCTCATAATTTATTGATCAAACAGGTAAATCGTTTTTACTATTGCTCTTTCTTTTTAAGATCTCTGCTCATAAGAATCTTATCAGTTTTCTGCTATGTCTTTGGTTTGTGCAGTCAGGTAAATATTTGCTAAATAAATCCTTTCTCGAAGTGGTTTTTAAAAATGGGAACAGTTTTTTTTTATTAAAATCTTCTGCAAAGAATAATATTTTATTACCCCTACTTTTTTGCAGAAAATTCTCTGCTTTTTTGTTATCGTCATAAGTCGGAGTAGTAAAATTTTTAAATCTCATTTATAGTTTAGTTTAATTTTGTAGTTGTTTAAAAGAGGAAGATTTTTATGTTACAAATTTCTACGCAAGAATTTACGTAAATCTTTTTAACTTGATTTTAAAAGAATCAATGCAATTACCAGGTTAATTTTTTTTTTTATAATTTTCAGAAAATTGAATAAAATGTTTCACCAATAAATAGCTTTGTACCTCTTAAACCTTTTAAAATTAGCTTTGAGAGTGTTTGAGATAAAAAATTAAATTTTTCCTGTTTTATTTATTGTTGGACTTTATATTTTTATAACTGAATTTTTATTTATTTCTGTTTGAGTCCATATTAATTATTTCTGAGAAATAATTATTTTTGTGGTACAATGAGAAAATCTGAAAAAATTAGTTGACAACACAGGATAAGTGGAGATGTCGACAGCTTTCGGAAGAAGCCACCCTTCCTTCATCAGCACTCTTCGATTGTCACTGTAGGTGTGTAAGATTAAAATCAGCTATTTAAACGTACATTAAGGTGAAAAAGCGGACGAGAATTATATCACATTTCATTACCCATTTGTTACGTTAAGCACGAACTTAATCAATCAATTTTTAACTTTTTCTAACACAGTTGTAATTTCTTACACTGTACACTGTAGTAGATTTTCTGATACAGTAAGAAATTACAACTGTGTTAGAAAAAGTTAAAAATAGATTGATTAAGTTCGTGCTTAACGTAACAAATGGGTAATGAAATGAGATATAATTCTCGTCCGCTTTTTCACCTTAATGTACGTTTAAATAGCTGATTTTAGTCTTACGCACCTATAGTGACAATCGAAGAGTGCTGACGAAGGAAGGGTAGCTTCTTCCGAAAGCTGTCGACATCTCCACTTAACCTGTGTTGTCAATTAATTTTTTCAGATTTTCTCATTGTACAACAAAAATAATTATTTCTCAGAAATAATTAATATGGACTCAAACCGAAATAAATAAAACTTCAGTTAAATTTAATTTTTTTAATGATTTTCGTCAGTTTAACAGGAATTACACTATTCAGAGAAATTCGCACTCCCATTAAACAGAATACATGACTTAGATTTTGATCTCCTTATTCCAAGCCTGTCTTCCTAAGTTTTAACCATATCTTCGAAATTCGCGTTTGAAGATTAAACAAGTAGAAAGTTAAAATCGACTTGGTCGAATCCATGAATACCCTCCACAATGCCCTTTTGAAGTGGTAACTTCGTCCGACAAAAATGAAAAAAGTCGTTAAACACGAACTGGATAATATAAGTTTGAAACAAGAGACGTAATGTAGAAAAACTGCATTTACAGTTTTTCTTTTCTTTTCGTGACCCTGTTTTCTTTGTTTTATTTTATAAAATATTTTCTTTTAATTTTTATCCTAGGATGCCACTAGTGATAGCAAATCAAAGAGGAGGATCTCCCCTAATTTTTTCTTTTTTATTAATTTTACATACATATCAGGTAAGTAACGTCCTTTCAAAACTTTATCCTTCAATACAAATTCAAAATTTTCAGCAAAATATTTTGATAAAATTTTTAAAATGGCTTTACTCACATCCTTTTATCCTTATATGGTAAAATAAAAAAATTGAAAAATTAGGGGAGATTCTCCTCTTTCATTTGCCATCACCAGTGTCATCCTAGGATAAGCCAGAAATATTTTTCAAAATGTATCCTTTAAAACTTTGAAGTCCTTTTACAACGAAATATTGTCGTCCTAAAAAAAGTCAGAAATATTTTTCAAAATGTATCCTTTAAAACTTTGAAGTCCTTTTACAAGGAAATAGGATCACGAAATGAAAAACTGTAAATGCTGTTTTACTTCATTTGATCTCTACTATCAGATGTATATCATCCGGTTTATGTTCAATACTGGCTATCGAACGGTGTAATAAATTACACAGTTTGACAAAAGTTGAACTTTTTTAATTTGCCTGACCTTTGACAACTGATTTATATGGACTTTAGTGTGCTGATTTCGAATCTGTTATCCAATTTTTCCATCAGCTCGTGTTCGCGAGCAAATCGTTGTTAAAGAGTCGAAAAAGTGCGTTTTTTACCAACTTTGCTTGGCTATAATTTCCAAAACTAATTTTAGAGCCTCAGTTTTAAACACGAACTTAACTATATTTAATGCGAGGATTCTAAAACTGGTATTAGTTTTTTTCTGACAGCTTTAGTTTTCGAGTTATTAAAAAGAGCATAAATATTCAGACAAAATTATAGATTTAAAAATTTTATTTTAGCCATATCTCAAAAACTAAATATGACTCAACAAAAGTAAGAGCAGTTTTGGAATCAGCATATCCAACATAGCTAAAATCGTCATTCACTTTTTTGATGTAACACTAGAGTTGGTAAATATGGACTCACAAACATGCCAAAAATAGCCTATTTTCAAAGTTTCCTTAGGCTATATCTCGAAAACTAGAGTTGATCCAAAAAAACGATGGCCAGATTTGAAATCAGCGTACCCCAATTACCCAAAACTAGATATCAGAACCCGGGCAAAAAAAGTGTTGCCCTGTGTTATCTAAGTTAAAAAAAAAAATTAACAATTTTGATTAGAAATATTTTATTTCAAGTAAAAAACTTTTTTTAGTAATTTTTGAGAAAAAAAATTTACTAAATTTTTTTTTGATTGTAAAAAATTTTTACAGGGTAATTTTTTTTGGTGTGAAAATATTTTTGAGTGACAAAAATACTTTGTAAAACATTTTTCTAACTTACCAATGTTTTTAAAGCTTGTTACACTTTTTTTTAGCACGTGAATTTAAGGTGAATCCAATCTGAAATTCACGGTTTTCTTAATAACTTTTGAAGAAATGGACAGATTTGGATGAAATTTAATAATAACCAGACCAGGGGAACGATGAATGTAAATGCCAAGCATCAGCAGCCTCAGGGTTGTCTTTCGAAAGTTAGCGTGCTTTTTAACTAGTAAATTCGCTAAAAAAAAAATACGTATTTCACTCTTTTGCTTATAACTTTTAAACAACAGGACCGATTTCACTGGATTGCAATTTTGACAGTTTTCCTTGTATTTCAACAAACAAATTTGGATCGAAATTTAAATTTTTTTTTGTAATTTTACAAATTTCCAAGATAATTTTACAAAAAAAAATCTAGTAAATTTCTAGTAAATTCCTTGAAATTTTATTTGCGCCAAAAAACTGTAAATTTACAATTTTATTGGTAAAAAGCTTGTAAAACTACAAAATTATTGGTAAAAGCTTGCTAGCAAAAAGTCAAGTTAAGTTACGAAACCTCCTTGTAAATTTTATCATGCCAAAAAATTTGTAAATTTACAATTTTATTGGTAAAAACCATGTAAAATTACAAAATTATTGGTAAAAAGCTTGGAATTTTTGTCAAATAGGAGGTATCAAAAAAACAAGTAAAAAAGTCAAAATCGGCTTTGCCGAATGTATTGATACCCTCCACAATGTTATAAAAGATTATTTGCAAAAAAAATAAAAAATTTTTGTCAAAAAAAAATTCCGTGAAAAAAAAATTTTGGTGAAAAAAAAAATTCCGCGAAATTTTTTTTTTTGTAAAAAAAATTGGTTTGTACCTTTAGAAATTCCATTCTGTGTCCAATTCTGTTCACATATGCCAACCAGCAGCCAATTTAAAGAATTTTGTTTTTTGAGGTTATGTAGAATATACCAAAATTTTCGAAGTGTTCTTACAGTTTAGTTCATAACTTTTGAACCGCTGAACCGATTTCGCTAAAATGCAATACCAAACTACTTAGGACAACAACAAGTAAATTTCTTAAGTCTCAGTCATATATGTTTAACACTTTGGCCGTGATCACCATTTCCACAGATAGACGGACATCGCTAGAATGTCTTAGAATCGATCACTGATCAATAATATATATACTTTATGGGGTCTTAGACCGATATTTCGATGAGTTACAAACGGAATGACAAATTTATATATACCCTCTATCACTAACAAGGAAGGTCTTTCACAGGGCACTCACCGATTGTCCTGAAACTTACATATACACTCAAAAAAAAAAATATTGTAAAACTAGCAAAAAAAATGGTAAAAATTAGCAAAAAAATCTGTAGTTTTGGACGTTGCAAAAATTTTGGTAATATTAGCAAAACCATTTTGCTAATCAAAAAATTAGGAAAAAAATGGTAAAATTACAAGAATACCATTTTATTTTTGTAAAAAATCAACCTTGTAAAATTATCAAAAAATATGGTAAAATTACCAAAAAAAATGGTAAAATTGAAATAGATAAAAAATTTGTAATTTGGTAAAAAAACTGTTTTATTTAGTAATTTTTTTTCTCTGATTAGTAGTTGATTTAAAATTTGGTGAATATACTAAAAATATGTTTGCCTGTTTTTGAGCACCACGTTCTTTAAATGTAGTAATAGTAGCATCAACTATTACTTCAGTTGTTGGGTGGTTTCTTCGGCTTGATGGTGGCAGCATCTTCTTTTGCCTTCTTCTCAGCAGCATTAGTTGCAGTAACTGGACTTCCAACAACATCAAAATCCAAAATGATTTTTTTTTCACTTAAACACTTTAAACAAAAAACTTAAAGAACAACACTTCACTTTTTTTATTTTTTTGCGTCATTTTTTTTAGCTTAAGTAGAACAAATGAGAATTGCGTAGTAGTCTACACAAGAAATTTCTTACATTTTAGGTAAAATTTGTAGAAAATTAACAATTTTTTTTCGAGTTTTTAATTTTTTTCACATGTATTTAAAAAAAAAATAAAAAAAAAACTTTTGGATATTAAAGATTAGATATCTAACTATGTGTTAACATTTTAAAAAAATAATTTTTCAAAATTATTAACTTTTTATTAACAATTTAGGTGGCAAATTTTAAAAAATTTTCATATAAAATTAGCAAAAAATATGGTAAAATTAGCAAAAAATATGGTAAAAAATACTAAAAATTGTGTAGCCTATTTTTGAGCGCACATGCAGTTGATGGATGGCTACTTTGCTATGGTGTTGGCAGCATCATCAATCTGCAATGAGTTTTTTTCACACTAGAACACTTTAAACCTTTTTTTTTTTTCTTAAAACTAAGAAAAAACAAGTAGAAAAATTAAATTCGACTTAATCGAATCTATGAATACCCTCCACAATGTTATCTGATAGTAATTTTCTAAAAAAAATTCCAAAAAATTGCATTACAAATTTTTTATTAGAAATATGTATATTATTTTGAGTCAAACTTTCTTTTAATCAATCAAATTTTTTGAGTGTAAAATTTTTTTGACTGTCAACATTTTTTTGAGTCTGCCATTTCATTAAAAAAAAAAAAATAATAATGTGTACATTTTTTTTTGAGTGTAACATTTTTTTTGAGTGTAAATATTTTTTAGTGTACAATTTCTTTGAGTAACAAATTACTTTGTAAAATATTTTTGTTGTTTTATACCTACATATATGTAATACAAAAAAAAAACTATTTCACATATTTTCCACTTTTTATATTACTATCCTCTTCTTTAAAAACCAAAAACAAATTAACATTCAATCATACACATACTTTATTTGATTTTTTCCCGTTACATACAGTTACACTAGAGATGGGCGCGTGAGTGAATTTTGACTCACGCACGCTCACGCTCACGAAATAAAAATATTGCTCACGCACGATCACGCACGAAATTGTTTTTTTCTGCTCACGTTCACGCACGCTCACGTGAGTAACTAAAATTTTTCTCACGCTCACGAAATAATCACGCTCACGAAGACTCACGAAATTAAAAATAACAAATTTTTATTTTATTTTGTTCGATTTCTTGCACAAAAAGTATTTATTTTCCTTAAAACAATAATAAAAATTTATTTAAATCACAATTTTGTATTAGTTACCCTCTAAATTCAATATAATGACAATTTTTTTACCTTATTTCTGTTTCAAACAGCACAAAACAATCACGCAAACTCACGAAACAAAAAATACTCACGCACGCTCACGCACGAAACTATATTTTCTAATCACGCGCACTCACGATCACGTGAGTAAAAATAAATTTCACTCACGATCACGCGTGATTCACGCGTGAATCACGTGAATCACGAAAAATTCGTGTCACGCGCGCATCTCTAAGTTACACTAACAATAACAAAACAATAACAAATATTTACTTGTCTAACAACTAAACTGCACCCCACGACAAGAAAACAAACAACAACAAGTTTTACAAATCTGGTATTTCACCATGCCCTTAAAACTTGTTTAACGAGTTTTCAACAGTTTAAGGTGAAACAAATCTGAAATTCAGTGCTTTGCTTATAACTTTTGAACCACTGAACCGATTTTGCTGAAATTCAAAACCAAACAGCCTTGGGGAACGACAAATATATATGCTAAGCTTCAGCCCCCTCAGAATTGTCATTCGAATGTTATAGTGGTTTTAATCTTGTAAATTCGAAAAATACCCTTGCCGAAATTTACTATTTTGCTCATAACTTTTGAACCACTGGACCGATTTCGCTGGATTGCAATACCAACCTGACCCGGTAAATGTAGAACATATATGTCAAACTTCAGGAGCCTCCGTAAAGTCTTTCAAAAGTTAGCGTGTTTTCAACGGACAGACAGACAGACGGACGGACGGACGGACGGACGGACGGACATCGCTAGATCGACTTAAAATCGATCAAGGATCATGAATATATATACTTTATGGGGTCATAGACCAATATTTCGATGTGTTACAAACGGAATGACAAACTTATATATACCCTCTATCACCAGAGTGGAGGGTATAAAAAACAAGTAAGAGTGTTAAATTCGGCTGTGCCGAATCTTTTATACCCTCCAACATGCAAATAAATAATAAAAAAAAAATTGCAGGGGCGTCTTCTTTTTTTTTTTTGGGGGGGGGGGGGGGGTCGGTAGTGGATTTTGGGGGGCACATTTCCTCTCGAGTAAGTGTAAAAAAAATATATTCTTATGCTTTTTGCACTAAAGAAATACAAATTTATCATTATTTAAAAAAAAAAAAATATTACACGCCCATAAAAGGGGAGCGGACCGAAAAACGATATTTTCTAATTCTGTGGGTCCAAATTCAGGACTTTGAACTTCTTGTAGCATAAAAATGTTTGATTTGTTAAAAAAAAACTCAAAAAATCATGTAAAAATATGGTATTTTTCAGAGGTTGGTTTAGTTCTTCAAGGGGGAACTTTTTTCCCCCTGGTCCGATTTTGCTCATTTACGAACTTAACCTGCCTAGGAACATAAGACATATTCGTGCCATATGTCAGGAGTCTAGCTCTTTTATTTTGGGCTGCATCGTGTTAACTACAGACGGACAGACGGACAGACGGACGGACAGACGGACGGACGGACGGACATCGCTAGAATGTCTTAGAATCGATCACTGATGATAAATATATATACTCTGTGGGGTCTTAGACCGATATTTTGATGCGTTACACACGGAATGACAAAGTGAGTATAACCCCATACTGTAGTTGGAGGGTATAAAAAAAGTATTACCATTTCTTTAAGAAAAATACTAATATTTTTGCTAAAATTATAGTAAAATAAAAAAAAAAGAACTAGCAAGAAAATATAGTAAAAGTACCACAAAATTTTTGTATTTTACCAATAGTAAATTGCCAAAAAAACTGTAAAAGTTAAATTTTTACAATTTTTTTTGCTAAAGTTTGGTTGAAGTAAATTACAACACCTTTTACTAATATTTTGACTAAGTTATTTTTTTGAGTGTAGGAAAGATGGGAGCAAAATAAGAGTTATCTGTTTTTTTATAGCTGCCCAATCTCACATTAAGCGGGCCAAAGGGGAGGGGGAAAACGGTATTTTTTCATTTTTGAGGATTTTTCCTATTTCTTCAAGTGAAACTATATGAACATTTTATACAGGACGAAAGGTTTTTTGAAGACCTATCCAATGGTGTGTAGGCCGTGTCCGAATTTGGCTTCTATAAGTTCGTTATTGTGAAAAATGAATAATCGTTGGAGTAGTTTATATGGAGATGTATATATAATCTCTATCAAAATTAAGCTGACCAGTATTTTTTCGCTTGGCGAAATTCCTGCTAGTTCGGCTTTTATACAGATTTTCCCGAAAACCCTAATTTTTTCATAAGGTGGCAACCCTTTTTTAAATTTAATATTTGGCAGCTAAAAAAAACAGGTAACTCTTATTTTTTCCCCCTCATTCTAATATTTAAGTTTCAGTACAATAGGTGGGTGCCCTGTGAAAGACCTTCCTTGTAAGTGGAGGGTATAAAAAGTTACAAGTTTTTCTTGTAATTTTACAAGGTTTTTTTCGATTGAAGCGAATTATAACAAGGCCTCTGTTGGGAATCGAACTCAAGGCCCCCGCAATCATAGGTTAGCGCGTATTACTTTTAAAAATTAAAAAGAAAAAAATTGTTGCTTCTGTTTTATTTTAGTTTATTTTAACATCTCAAAATATTTTCTCGATTACACTGTGCAACAAGAAAAATGAGCCTCAATGGCTTCAACGCCATATGAAAGTAGACCATCAAGTGAACAAAATCACCAAAGGGTTTTGCAAAGTCAGTTCGGATTTCTTTTTTATAGCCCACTGAAGTTTTTATATTTTTATCAAAGGTGTTTGATAAAAAAAATTTTAATACTTTTTTAAGCATTTTCTATATGCTGGACGAAGTTTCTATCTTAGACGTGCCCTAGTAAAATTTGATGCAGAAAACATTTGTAAAACATGTTAACCCTTTAACTGCCTTTTTTATGGACTTTTTTGTATTTCTTTTAAAAAAGGACAAAAATTACCCTTTAAAACGGGAGCTAGAGGGTTAATTTGGTCAAAGAAAAGAGTCATCATAAAATTTTATATAACACATCAGAACATCATTTTTAGCTTCAAAGTATATTTGCACTGATTTTTGTCGATATTTTTTAACACTGCTTTGGTAAAAAAAAAATAACAAACATTGATTATTTATACTTGACCCTTTTTAAGCACTTTACACATGTCACACAAACTTTGAACATTTGATAACCCCTAGTGAAATTTTATGAGGAAAATATTTGTAGAACATTTTAACCCTCTAAATGGACGTTTTATTAGACTTCTGTGTTTAGATTTTGAAAAAGGACTAAAATGACCCCTTAAAATGGCAGTTAGAGGGTTAAAATGTTTTAAGAAAAGAACCACCATAAAATTTCACTGAAGACATCAAATCATATTTTGAAGCTCAGATGCTCAGATGTGTTTTTATTGTAGTATTTTTGGCGTTTTCCAAAACACCTTTGAAAAAAAAAATTAAAACTTCAGTGGGCTATAAAAAAGAAATCCGAACTGACTTTGCAAAACCCTTTGGCCATTTTGTCCACTTGATGGTCTACTTTCATATGGCATTGAAGGCATTGAGGCTCAATGAGATGACCCAAAATTTGTTGCACAGTGTTATAAAAAAAACTTTGTTTACCAACATTTGAGCCTTCAAAAGTCATTAGAACGGATTTGACAGCATTCTGTTTTAATGACCTCCCCATTTTCTGTTACAAAGTTTGTTTACTACCACATCCTTTGCCGATCATTTCCAAAGAAACTATAAAATCTTGAATGTAATTGTAAAAATCACTAGGTGGTGTTTTTATTACATGGCCTCCGTTTGTACATAAAGTTTACAATTTTAGTGTTATTAACATTCAAATAACAATAAAGTTTGTTTTTGCATTCAACAAATGACTTCATTCAACTAAAAACTAAAAAAAAACAAGTAAGAAAGTTATAATCGGTCAAGGCCGACCATATGATACCCTACACCAGTGTTTTCCGGAAAAAGGGTCCCAAGTCCAAACATGGACCGATTGTATCTGTTTTTTGTTAGATCTTTATTTAGTGTAGAAAACACACACAGATCAATTTTAAGTGGAATTGGTTTATTTTTTTTGTCAATAGAACAATTTAACTGAATATCGGTCGAAATTTTTATATGGGGGACTAAGTCCAAAAATGGTCCAATTATATTCCGATTTGATAAGGTTGCTAAAGTACACGTTTAGCACGTAAAAATAAATTTTTTATCAAATATTTCCATTTTTATGAATTTTGAGGGAATTATGTGAATATCGGGAAGCTGGTTTGTATGGGGACTACCAGAAGGACTGACCCGATGCCTTTGAAATTTGGAATGGTGATTTGTGCATACAAAATTTGATTACTTGCTGAATTTCAAAGCGATATCTATTAAAATACGGTTATTAGTCATTAAAGCCGAATCCAAAGGGGGCGTTTGTATGGGGGCTAGGTCTTAACATGGACCGATTTTCTCCAATTTCAATAGGCTTCGTCCTTGGGCAAAAAGATGCTTAAGTTTCAAATTTCAGGTCAATTGATTGAAAATTGCGACCTGTATCGTGCTTAAACCGATAGATGGACAGACGGACGGACGGACGGACGGACAGACGGACGGACGGACGGACATCGCTAAATCGACTCAAAAAGTTATTCTGAGTCGATCGGTATACTTGAAGGTAGGTCTAGGACCAATATTTCGGGTAGTTACAAACATCAGCACAAACTCAATATACCCTGTACCACAGAGTGGTGTAGGGTATAAAAACTGACTGGAAACAACATGATTTTTTAAAAGACACGTACTCCTAGTATTCCAATGGTTCTTTGATTGAACTGAGGAGTATAGACATGATGCGATGAAAACCAAAAAATTAAGACAGAAACAACAAGATTTTTAAAAAAATTTCTTTAACAAGTTATAATTTCATTAAAATTGTTAACATATTTTAAAGTCTACCTTAAGACAGTTTGTTCAGAATGTGTATTGACAAGTTAAAGAAGCAAAGAAAAAAACTGAAAATCAAGAAAGATATTTCCCAGTGTGTTAATTAATTTAAGATCAACCATATTTTTTTTTTTTTTGAGTTTGCAGTAGAAGAAGTTGAGGAATAAAATAACAACCATTAAATACAAAGTTTAGTACCACTGCATTTTAAGCATTTATCCAGTGATCTGTATTTAGACTGAACAATATAAATAAATTAAATATGCAAGACATTATGTCTGCAAAGGTGTTCAAACAATTTCAATTATTTCTCTAATTAAACGATCAAAGCTTCAATAACAACTGAAGCAATGTTTGAATGCACCATGGGACAGACAACGCATGATATTTACAAACACATAAGCCAAAGCGAAACAAACAGATGTTCAGTCCTACACTCAAAAAAATGAACTGGTAAAACGCCTGGTAAAATGCCTTGTAATCCCGTTCTACCAATACTTACCAATTTTCCTTGTTTTTTAACAAAAAATCTTGTACTTTGCTCAAACGAGAAATACAGTTTTCTTGGTAATTTTACAAGTTTATTTTCGTAATTGTATTCTACCATTTTGAAAGGTTATTTTACAAAAAAAAAAAAAAAAACTGTAATTTTACAACAAAGTTTTTATTACGAGGATTCTAGTTGAATTACAAAAAAACTGTTATTTTACAAAAATTATGTTATACGAGGATTTATGTTGTTCAACAAAAAAAAAAATTTTTTTTTTTATTGAAAAATATTTAAAAAAAAAGTTGACAAAATTTTGAAAAATTTATTACGAGGATTCTAGTTAACCTACAAAAAACAGTTATTTTACAAAAATGATTTTATTACGAGGATTTATGTTGTTTAACAAAAAAAAAAATTTTTTTAAATTTACCATTTTGGCTTGTAAATTTACCATTTTTTTCAACATATTTACTATTTTTTCTTGTAAGTTTACCATTTTTTTTTCCGGATTTAAAACAATATTTTTACCAATAAAATTAATTATTTTACCAATTTTTGGCGCATTCAAAATTACGAGGAAATCCTAGTAATTTTACGAGAATTTTACCTATCTCCTATTTTACGAGAATAGCCTCGTAAAATCACTAGATTTTTTGGTAACTTTACAAGGTTTTTTTTTTGTGTGCAGCGTTTTATAAAATAGGAAACGGTCCAACGCGAGGTGATGTGGCGTGTTGCTTTTTACAAAATTGGGCTCTTAAACGTCCAGAATTAAAAACAAGTAGAAAAGTTAAATTCGATGAGCGATCTGATTGCATTTTTTGCTAGGAATAATTTTGGTCATGATTAATTTTTTAATATCTCGCTTTCTTTTCGAGTTATTAACACACAAAATTGCAGTTAAACATTAAAAAAAAAAAAAATTTGCAGCAAACCCTATTAAATTTAAATAAAGTAAGTAAATTAAGAAGTATTAATCGCGGTATTAACAATTCGTTATTTATTTACGGAAAACGCGAAGCTTTTAGCTTGGAATTTAAAAGTGCAATTTTGGCAACAAAAACATTGCAATTGCAAAATGTGAATTAGCAGTTATATTTAGTCTGACCATTCGTACTGATTTGATCAGTACATGTACTGATTTTTAATCACGTGTACTGATCAAAAAACGTTGTACTAATTTGTACTGATTTTTTTAAATATGTACTGATTGTACTGATTTTTGAACATTTCAACATAATTAATAGTTTTATTCGAAAATTCTATACAAAATCTGGAATTTCCATAAAACAGGTCGTCAGAGTAGTTTTTTATAACTTACATATGCGTATGCAGCCATGTATACTTGTCAGAGAATTATTGGAAACACATGGGGTCTTAAACCAAGACTTATACACTGGATATTCACGGCAATTGTTAGACCAACACTGGCACATGGTGCAGTAGTGTGGTGGCCTATTGTAGGAAAGAGCACGCACGCCACGTACCTGAACAGGGTTAATAGAGTGGCCGCCTTAAGTATCACTGGAGCACGAAGGACAACATCCACACATGGTCTAAGTAGGATTCTGGACTTGCCATCTTTGGATCTCTACATCCAGGAATACGCACTTAGGACACAGCTGAGACTAAGTCAAAACTGCGCGCTGAAAGTTCGAGACTATGGACACACAAAACTCATACGAGACCATCGATATGATGACTGTGTGACGGATTATATGACTCCACATATCGTGTGGGATGCAGGTATAACAATTGAAATACCATCTAGAGTATTCTGGGAAAATCCACCTGTTGGGGAACAGCACATTGCAATCTACACGGATGGATCAAATATGCCACAGGGAACAGGTAGCGGTGTCTACTGTGAGAAACTGGGAATTGAACACAGTTCAAGGATACAGGACAGCTGTAATATTTTTCAGGCGGAACTGCATGCAGTGTCAGAGGCAGCCAGACTTTTTTTAATGAGGCCGATCTACTCTAGTGAGATCATTATTTACATTGATAGTCAGGCGGCTTTAAAGGCACTATATAACAGGAATATTCGATCAAAGGTTGTCAGCCGTTGTCGCCAAGAGCTTATGGCTCTCATCGAACAACACTCTTTAAGACTGTGCTGGGTTCCAGGTCATCAGAATATTTCAGGAAACGAGAAAGCTGACGAGTTAGCTCGTATGGGAGCAGTTTTACCATTAAGTTCAATAACGACCGACGTGCATCCGGGCCTGGATGCGATTTATTTCGAAATACGGAGAACATTTGAACGACAGGAAGATTTGAAATGGGAAAGCAGCCAGGACTGTATCCAAACGAAGGCCTTGTGGACTCGCTGTGGAAAAAGTATCCAGAAAACACTACTTTATATGGAAAAATCAGACCTCAGGAAGTATGTAGGTTTAATTACAGGCCATACTGGCTTGAAAGCTTATTTGAAAAAGTTAAAATTGATAAGAGATGACTTGTGCAGATGGTGTGGGGACGAAGAGATAGTGGAAGATTCATTCCATTATCTTTGTCAGTGCCCTGCACTATCTCGCACTCGATTTAATTGTTTTGGCTTTTATTTCTTTCAGGAACTGGAGGAACTTAGAGATGTCAACCCATGGAAGATGCTTAAATATATTAGGCTAAGTAAATTTGATGAGACATATATGGAGACATAAATCATCATTTACCAGGAAGGCAGTAGTGAATTATGATTAATATGTAAAGCAGCCAACAACAAAAACCAACCCCCCCCCCTTTTCGAGGTATCACTTTGGATCAGGAACTGGTCTTGTGGACATTACGTCAACCTCTTAACCTAACCTAACTTACACTTAAAATATTATGTAAGTAAATTCAACAGAAAATACGTTTGAAACAAGTGAAACTTTATTTAAAAAACGGACTATTTACATTTCATTTAAAACAAAAACATTTCTCAGTTATTTTTAAATGTTAATTAATAACTGTTGAAATCCGTAAAAATAACTTAAAAATCCGTAAAAAATGACTGACAAAATTTTACGGAAAAAAAGGTTAAAATAACGGAAATTTACATTCATTTTTATTTATTTTTTTAGAAATAATTTTAAAAAACTTCGAACCTGAGCAGAATCGAACTCATAATTTCTGGCTGATAGCCCAGCACGCTACCCTCTGTGCCACAAGCTACTTATATTTTCAGCAACTAAATTTCATTTTCTAATTCAAAAAAAAAATTCTAATTTTAGAAATTTTTAAATAACTGACAAATAACAAACGACAAATAAAATAATGTGGTTTGTTTTTTAAATAACTTAAAAAAAACAAACGTTACGGAAAATTTTATTTAAAAGACAGTTATGTATTTGAATAAACGTTCAAAAAGTGGTTTAAAATATTTGTATGTGAAACAAACGAATTTTCTTTTAATATTAACTAAAACGAAAACTATTTGTTTGACTGTGAAACAGTAACTGTAAAACTTTTATGAGTGTAGATCTGACAATGAGATAATTTTTAATGAATTAGTTAACGTAAAAATGTATGTGGGCACAAGGTCACTTTCATCTTCATAAAAAAAAACTCATAGAATTCATAAATTTACTATATAAAAACGCGCATAGAATTTTGAGGTTTTCTGTAACGAAAAGTTCATAGGATAACGGATTTTCTGTTTTATTACAACGATTATGTAATTGTTTTTAACAGTTGGTTTTACTGAAATATTAATTGACGCCAAGTCTGTTGGTTTAACTGAAATTTTTTGAGTCTTGAAAAAATCTTGAGTGGTTTTTGATAGAAAAGAGTTTTTAGAGAGTTATTTCTAAAAAAAAAAAAAACTTAAACTTGGGCGTACTGATTTGAGTTCAGAAAAAAATGGTCACCCTAGTTATATTGCATTTTTTCCGAGGAATAATTATACCCTACACCACACTGTGGTACATGGTATAATGATTTTGTGCTGATGTTTGTTACTACCTGAAATATTGGTCCTAGACCCACCTTAAAGTATACCGATCGACTCAGAATCACTTTCTAACTCGATTTAGCGATGTCCGTCCGTCCGTCCGCCTATCTGTTCATGTAAACGGTGTAAACACGATACAGGTCGCAATTTTTAATCAATTGACTTGAAATTTGAAACTTAAGCCTCTTTTGGCCCAAGAACGACGAATATTGAAATTGCAAAAAATCGGTCTATATTTAGACCTAGCCCCCATACGAAGGTCCTCTTTTGTTTTGACTCAAATGACTCTAATAACCGCATTATAATAAGTATCGTTTTCGAAATTTAGCAAGTAATCATGTTTTATCTACACAAATCACCATTCCAAATTTTAAATAAATCGGACTAGTTCTTCTTGTAGCCCCCATACAAACCACCTCCCCGATTTTCACATAAATTTTTCAAATTTCATGAAAATAGAAAATATTAAATTAAAATTCTGTTTGTGTATGTTAAAAACGTACTTTAATAACCTTCTCAAATCTGATTATAATCGGACCGTTTTTGGACCTAGGCCCCATGAGAAAATTTCGCCCAATATTCAGTTAAAGCGGTTTATTGTCAACAAAAAGAAGCCAATTTCACCCAAATTTGATTTGTGGGTGTTTTTTACACTTATTACAGGTTTGACAAAATATAGATCTAATCAGTCCACGTTTAAACGTTGGACCCATTTTCCGGGAAACTCTGGTGTAGGGTTTATATGGTCGGTCTTGACCGACTATAATTTTCTTACTTGTTTTTATATCGATTTTTTTTTGTACAAATTTTTTTCATCTATTTTTTCTTTTTATCAATATTATTTTAAAAAACTTTTTTATTCATCAATTTTTTTTTCTATTTGTAGTAGGTTTTTTTTAGCTTGAGGTCATTATTTTCTTTACTAATTAAAACCATAATTTTTTCATAGAATAATTTACAAGAAAATAATTTTTATGTTTTAAATTTATTTATGTTGGTCATGTTTGCAAGACTTAGCTGACACGTGTTTCGGAATTTGTCAGATTTCGTTGTCAAAACTATTTAGCAAATATAAAAATACTTTACAACGAGTAGCAAAAGGAATTAAAATTACCAATTGCTAATGTTCAAACAAAAATATTAATACATACAATTTTATAGATTGTCCCGAAATCAAGAAATTTTGGAATTTCTTTAGGGCATACTCCTAAAACGGTGCACATAGAAAACAGTTTAGTTGTGTCAGCCGAATTTAGAGTCAACTGCATGGTTTAATAAAAACAAACGAAATTTTCGGTTGCGATAACCGACATTTGTTTACAACAACTTAACTTCTGTAGGTTCTCATAAAATTCGGTAATCGCAACCGAAAATTTCGATTGTTGTAATTAAACAATGAAGTTGGCTCTAAATTCGACTGGTACAGTTAAACTGTTTTCTCTGTGTGCTTATTAAGGAGCTAATTAAGGGGGAAAGACAAAATGTCAACAAGATGTCATCTTCAGGGCGCAACCAGCGCTCAAAGTTTGGATTTTATCGTTGGGTTTTCTTGTTATCTTTTTATGAAAGTCCTTTAAAGCCCACAAAGTCCGCAAAGTGAATCTGCCTGATTTCTTTGAAATTTATACACAAAATGGAGAAAAAAAAATCTCAGATCGACCTGTCTGAGCTTATTGGACTTGGTTCCATTTTTAAGGGTTAAACGGTGGATCAAAAATTACCCGTTTTCAGTTATTTTGACGAATGGGGGCGTTATATTGATCCCATGTATACCAGATCCGTTTCAGTCGAAAGGCAATTTTTAGGCACATTATCCGGTATGCAGTTTTTATTTTCCAATGTTCCAAATGTTCACTTTGCGGATTTTGCTGAATATTTTGCAATTAAAAACTAATTTTCGTGAAAACGTGAGATATATGGTTTTTAATACATCAAAACTATCGATATCCTGTGCAGCGGCGTGAAGTTGGGAGTGCTTGCTGGTCAAATATATTTTAAATCTTGGGAGAATGTAAAATCCAGGCACTGGAATTCGATATACAATTTAACTTGTGTCACCAAAATTTTGGGATCTTAAATATTTCGGGGAAAAAAATTTGTTCTGTTTTGTAAACAAAATGTTGGGGGAGCAGCTTAATTTTGCTTATTTTTTTTTCTTTTTTGAAATAAGAACATAAAAAAACATATTCCCCCGTTAGCACCCAAGTTTCAGACTACGTTCAACTAATTTAAATCTTAATCAAAATCCAAAAAAAAAAAATCGGCCTTAAAGTTTGTGCTTTCTTTATGAACCAAGAAATTTATGCAAATGCGGTATTGCCTTTGCCCTATAATCGTTACGTAAAGAAAAAATATTGTAAATTCTGACATTTGGTCCCATAGTGTAATGATTTGAAATTCTTTTTAATGAGATATTTTTACAATTAAATGAAATAACTCTAAGATGTTTAAAAAAAAACTTGATTTAAAATGTATGTAGCTCGTGCTTTGTTTTATAAATAAAAAAAATACAAAACTTAATTAAAGAAATCGAAATTTACAACCATTAGTTCCTTCAACTTCCTTTTCAATTTCCAAAAATGTAATAAAATCAATTTTCTTTGTTTAAAATCTACCCCTTTTTTTGCTTAAAGTATCAAAATTTATCCAGGTGTTTTTTTGGCAAAAAAAAATGTTATTCTTTTTTGGCGACAATTGTCATTTTATATATTTTGAAAATCTCGTGTCAATTTTCACTTTTATTCATTCTTTTCTTCCGACATTTTTTCTCATATTCATCATAGTCATTGTGATCATTGATATTCACTGTACCTTCATAAACACTCAGTATTATCATAGTCATCATCATCATCATCAACATCATGGTGATCAATGAGTATCCTTTTGCTTTATATTAATATTCAAAAATATCCTTTTAAAATCCTTTTCAATTGTTTTTCGTTTCTTCTATGTCTTTCGCATCATTAACACTTTCTTTTGTTTTCTTTACATTTAAGTAGATTCTATTCATTTTTCTCATTTTGCGGCTTTATTCAAATATTTGAGATGCGTTTGAAAAAAGAGTTTATGGTTTAAATGCCGCCACCTTTATTGTTTGAAATATTGACATTTGAAAAATCGTTTTTTTTTCTGAAACGCCTTTTTGACAGCATTTCGGGAAAACAATAGCTACTTCGTTTTACGGTTTTTAATGTATGTGTAAAAATAAAGGATATGTGTTGAAATCCATGAAAGGATTGTGTTGTGTTGACTAAGCAAAATATTCCTATGTTGGCAAATTATATGAAAATCGATGCGGTTTCATTTAAAATTGGAATTTTTTAATGGTGAATAAAATATTTTTGATTTTTTGTGCATGTGTAGAAATATAGAAAATCGCATCAAATCAAACCAAGTCAAATTAAAACAAGTAGAAAAGTTAAATTCGATTTGGCCGAATCTATGAATACCCTCCACAGTGCCCTTTTTAAGTTATAGTAAATTTTCTAACATAAAAAAAATAACATTTTTGATTAGAAATATTTTATTTTGTGTAAAAAACCTTTTTTTACTAATTTTTGAAAAAAAAAAAATAATTTACAAAATTTTTTTTTGAGTGTAAAATTTTTTTTGAGTGTAAAATTTTTTTCGAGTGAATTTTTTTTTGTTTTAGTGTAAAAACGTTTGAGTGACAAAAATACGTTGAAAAATATTTTTGTGACTTACCAATGTTTTTAAAACATGTTTAACGGGTTTTCAACACGTGGATTTAAGGTGAAGCGAATCTGAAATTTACGGTTTTGCTAATAACTTTTGAACCACTGAACCGATTTGGCTGAAATTCAATATAAACCAGCTCAGGGGAACGAAAAATATATATGCCAAGCTTCAGCATCCTTAGAATTGCCTTTTGAAAGTAATAAGGTTTTTTATCTCGTAAATTCGCGAAAAACCCTTGCCGAAATTTACTCTTTTGCTCATTACTTTTGAACCAATGGACCGATTTCGCTGGATTGCAATACCAACCTGACCAGGTAATTGCCCAACATACATGCCAAACTTCAGGAGCCTCCGTAAAGTCTTTCAAAAGTTAGCGTGTTTTCAACAGACAGACAGACAGTCGGACGGACGGACATGGCTAGATCGTCTTAGAATCGAACGAGGATCATAAATATATATACTTTATGGGGTCTTATACCAATATTTCGAGGTGTTACACACGGAATGGTAAACTAATATATATACCCTCTATCACTAGAGTGGAGGGAATAAAAATCTTACGCAGTTGTGAATTTATATGAATGTGGATTTAGTCAGGATCCAAGAAACTTAAAACAAGTAAGAAATGTTTAGTCCTTTAAGATCGAAAATTTTAAACCTTACTTCAGTGTAGGGAATTATTTGGGTCCAATTTTCTGTAAACCATATATGTTTATACCCTCCAGCCAGTACCGGTTTAACCATTAGGGCACACTGGGCACGTGCCCAGGGCCCCGACCATACGGGGGCCCCAAAAGGCCAAAAACGTATGTTAATTTTTCATCATTATTTTTCCTTTTATACTGCTGTTTTTAAGAGAATAAACGAGTTGTTTTTAAAACTAAATTTAAATTTTTCGTATAAATTTCAGATTCAGAAAAAGTTTAAATCTGAGAATTTTTCTATGGCAGAAGTTCTTAAACTCATTTTCCTGCATAAATGGTCTCAGGTTCTGGGACAGTTGTCGTATAGAAAGAGTCTCAGGTTTTGAGACATTACTCGTATAGAAAAAGTCTCAGATTTAGATCTTCTTCTTATAGAAAAAAAAAATCAAATTTTTAGAATCTAAGAATCTTTTCTCATAGAAAAATTCAATTTTCCAAAAAGTCTCAGATTCTATGACATTTTTCCTTTATAAAAAATCTCAGATTCTGGAACCATTTATCTATAAAAAGAGTCTTTGAGTCTGAGATCTTTTTCCTTAAGAAAAAGTCTCTGAGTTTTCAACTTTTTTACTATAGAAAAAGTCTTAGGTTATAAGAAAAAGTCTCAGATTCTGATGCATTTTTCATATAGAAAGAGTCTTTGATTCTGATACCTTTTTCCTATAGAAAGTGTATTAGATTATGAGATCGTTTTCTTATAGAAAAAGTCTCAGAAATCTCAGATTTTTCCGATTAAAAAGTCTCAGATTCTAAAACCATTTTACTCTAGAAAAAGTCTTAGATTCTGAGACATTTGTTTTGGAGAAAAATCCTCAGATTCTGTGACACTTTTCTTATAAAAAAAGGTTTCCTATAGTATCCGATCCTGGGAGCTTTTCCCAATAGAAAAAGTCTCAGATTTTGATTCCTTTTTTCGATAGAAAAAGTATCTGCTTCTGGGAACCTTTTCTTGTAGAAAAGAAAAAATACCTCGAGCTAGAATAACCCTACTCACAATATATATATATTTTTTAATTTTTTGTAGGTCCTAATTCTTAAAACAAAAACAGAACAATCTTTTTTTCTTGTGTTGCAACTTTTAACTTTCCAGGGGCCCCCAAATTCTTGTGTGCCCAGGGCCCCCGCCATAACTTAAGACGGCCCTGCATCCAACCACAGTATGGGGGTATACTCACTTTGTCATTCCGTGTGTAACGCATCGAAATATCGGTCTAGGACCCCCCCCCCCAAAAAAAAAAAGACTCCTCTGGATTTTTTTTACATTTTGGAGGGTATAAAAAGTTCGGCACAGCCGAATGTAACACTCTCACTTGTTTTTAATAAATATACTTGCATTGGCGGGTGTCCGCCTGAAAATTTTTGAGAAAAAAAATGTAAAAATGTTTTGTTTACCGTTCTATTTCATTTCAAGAAGGTTTCATTAAAAAATGCTTGACAGTTAACAACATAATTTTTTAAGTATATTTGAAAGTACCAATTGCCCCCCCCCCCTTTGACTCCCTTTTCTGACCCGTAGAATTGAAATTTCCAAAATCTACCTTCTAAAGTCAAAATTTCCATACCATTACCCAGGAAAATTTTTTAGAACCGATTCTGACAACACTTGTTCTAGAACAGGTTCTTCGGTAATTATACACCATTACACTTTAATTATTTAGAACAAGTTAAGTAAAAATTATTGTGAATCTTGTTCTCTGCAATCAAAGTTTCATAACATTTTGGTTCTCAGGAATTAAAAAAAAAATTATGTGTCAAAAAAATTAAAAAAATAAATATCAATTTTTTGTTAACCAAGAAGAAAACACGAAATTCTATCAAATTATCAGGATATAATCGTGAAAATTGTTGATACAAAGGTAAGTAAATTAAATTTTGATTGTCTGGGTCGGGTCAAATACTAATAAAATAATGTTTTTCATTTTTGTTTGCAGAAAATCCATGTTCTGGTATATTATTGTTACAAAGCCCAAAATGCAATTTTGGAGGGGACAAAGGATTTAGTTGTGGATGTGGATGTGAATATTCCATGTCATATAAGATTATGTTTATCTTTACTTAATAAATTAATGCAACTTAAAATATTTTTTTTATTCTCATATCTGTTCCAAATTTCACTTCTAGAACCGATTCCGAGGAACAAAAATATGTTCTAATTTTGCTTACAAACACCTGTTGCTTTTGGGACAATCCCTTTGTAAAAAGAATCGGTGTTGCACAAGAATTAGAACAGGTTCTAGGGAAGTATAAGTTGTTCCACAATCGGTTCTTTGCAACCGAAAATTTTGCTGGGTAACTTAGGAGTTCGAAAGGGTACCAAATTTCAATTTGTACTTTTTACCTTTATAAAATCAGAAATTCTTAAAAGTTTTTTTTTAGAATGTAGCATTCCGATGGAAGAATTTCAAAAATCAAGTCTTATTCCAATATTTTCAAAAAATATCAAAAAAACGCTTTTTAACGCTCTTAGAACCTAAGCTGACTAATCTTAGAACCGAAACTGACTTAAAACTCAGACTGTTGTTTTTCGCTGGTTTTAAGTTTTTAGAACCTTTATTTCAGGAGATAGAAAAAGTACCAAAGTAAAATTTTTACCAAGAATTTTCAAGAAGTACCTATTCCAGAATGTTTGTTTCGACTGGAGAATCCCACATTTAAAATTTTAATGGTCATTATTTCCGGAAATATAAAAAAGTACTTAAGTACATTATTTTCCCATCTCCATCTAACCTTATCTCGTATATGACGACCACAGGCATTGTGTCCCGTAATTAAGCCAGTAAGGTTGTGACAGTTCTACTAAGACTTAGTAGATAGGTAGCCAGCCACCTTCTTGTCTGCTTAAATTCCAAAACCTTTGCTATTCTTGCATGCCAACTCAATTGATCATCTTTCAATGAACAATGATTTTATGTGAGAGTTGATCCAACGCATCAGCCATGTCAAGCATATACTATTTTTAGGTTCCTGCTTGTATGGAATTTTATCAGAGCCAACATTGGCCAAAGATTTGGCTATCTTGTTTTCCCGTATTCCCCTATGACCCGGAACTAGGGTTTTTTCCCGGGAATTCCCGTCCCGGGATTTCCCGGGAAATCCCGGTATTTTGATTTCCCGCTTTCCCGGGATTTTTTATGCGGGATCCCGGGAAATTAAAAATACTGCAAAAAGCTGTAAAATCTGCTGTATTAAACTGAAAAAATCTGCTGATTTAATCAGAAAAATCTACTGATTTCAGATAAACAATCTAAGCAACTTAAATGTATTTCATTGATGTAAAAAAGACTTAAAAAGATTTTAAGCGTAAAGTTTTTTTAACTTATACGAAAGCGATTGTAATTTTTTCAAGAAAATTTTTTAAGTTTTTTTTTTTCAAAATGTTAATTTTTAGTTATGCTGTTTTTCAACAGAATTTTTAATTTTTTTTTAATCTTTGAAAAATCTTAAAAACATTTTCTTGAAAACAATATATCTATAAATTTCTGTAAATTAAGCAAAATAGTCATCTAATTTTTGTTATTTTTTAAAACGACAGAGAATTCAGTTAAAATATCCGTTTCAGCAGAAAAATATGCTAAAAGTTTGCTAATTGAAACTGAAACTTTTTTTTACATCTGGGTGTTTTAAATTGAAAAACAAAACAGTCGATGTTAAGACCATGCGCCCATAAAAACGTTTATAAAACATTTTATTTAAACATTTTTTTAAGCGCGAGTGAGAACTGGCTATTAAATGAGCCTAATATCCATATTATAAAAGGCATGCTTTAAAATTTTTCTGGTAAATGTATTTTCTATTCATAATTCCTAATAATGAAGGAATTGGACCATTTTTACTACAAATCCCCATACAAACCGCCCTTTCCATATTCACATAAATGTCTCAAATTCCGTTACAATTTTCTTTGTAGGTGTTTACGTGTAGGTTCTTTGGTGATCTTGATAAGTCTGATCATAACCCACCCTTTTTGGACTTATTTCACAATAATAAAAAATCTAACCAAATATGGATCCAATCGGTTGGTGGTTGAACTACGACCAATGACTATAATTGCCTTTGTTGTTACGTTTTTGTTTTCGATCTCATATCTCTAGTTTTTTTTTGTGCTATTGTTTTATATTGTTTTAAGAAAAATCCTTTTTCGCGATAAAAAAATACTGAAAGAAATTTAAAAAATCAAAGTTCTTAAGTTAATATGTAATTTAAACTGACATGTTTGTGTACTTATTTTTCAACTTACTTTTTTATAGAGTTTTTTAAGCTTTTTTATAAAAATTTTTCTTAATAAAAATCCATTTTATATGATGTGGAAATTTCGCTGCGGGATCCCGGGAAAATTAAAAAAATTTCCCGCTTTCCCGGGAAATGAAAAATGAAAAATAAAAAAACTCTACCCGGAACCCATAGAAGACTGAACATATACTCACATGAGACCTCATTGTGACTGCGTCTACATTCCTGGACAATTTCAGATGTAGTGATTGATGATTCAAGTGCATTGAGCGTAGCCTTGCTGTCACTGCAGATACTGATTCTCCAATCACTTTATCTGTTCTCACTTATCCAGGTCGCCAAGGTCAAAATAGCAGATCCTTCAGTCTGAAATACTGTAGACATTTTCCCCATAGCAACATAGCATTTGGTCACATCTAAATACCAAACAGACCCAGAGCCATTTAAGGTACTGGATCCACCCGTGTAGAAGGTAAACGTGTAATTTTCGAGTAAATCTGCAGGTCTTCCCTACTCGGGAATTTTACAGTTAACTTTTTACTAAACTCATTGAAAACATTGGACAAAGTTCCGATAGCCTATTGAACAGACGACCATATCCCATATTGTACTTCCCATGCCATGTTCCGCTTTTGCGTAGTCTGCACAAAGATTTCATGACTTCTCCTTGAATTTCAGAGATTGTAGGTCCACTCCTAGAAGTGAGTCCAGGTGACCCTCCTCTTGCTTATAGGACCAAAACGTCCAGTTTCCAGGCCTTCGTTCTGCATACGGATTCGTGAGAGAACTTCATGGATCTTGGGATTACCAGGAATACAAACCGCTGCTCGCACCAACCTGCGTAGACTGCAACAATTTACAGTTGTAAATGAGCAATCTTCACATGTTGATATAGCAACCATAGTTTTGGTGTGCCATTCGAGGGAAGTTTGCTAGAACAGTGAAATTTAATTACTTCCTCTTCCCCTCATTCCCTCAAAGTTGGGTTAACACGTTAGTGAACCCATGGCTTTCCAAATGTAGCCACTGATATTATCCGTTTTCTACTGAGACAAGGGATCTCGCTTATTTGAAGCAACTATTACCTTCTTCAATTGCCTACTTACTACAATAGAGTAGCTTTGGGGTCCTACCGGTTCCAACAGCAGTGTGATTTTGGTTGATGATGTACCTTCTTGATTTCCACAAGAGGCACCCTGTGAAGGTCAGCCAATCATCTCAGTTCTGACAGTTCCATCATTCAACCGAAGGCGGGATAAATAGAAGAGCTCGATTCCAGATTTTCCTCCTTTCTCTAACTGTTTCTCTTCTACCTTCCCACAGTAAAGTTTCCAGTCGGTTTAGACGCAGTCTCACCGGTCTTGGTCTGCACATTTCATAAAGGTATGCTTTCCTTTCGTGATGTGAATTTGGTCCTCCGTTTTAAAATTAAACCTTGTAGAATTAAAATTCTCATCTGTATTTTTTCCCAATCCAAAATATTGAATTCAATCAATAGATAACTCTACAAACAAAACACGGAGGAAAAGTGAAAGAAATTACGGATTCGTGAGAGAACTTCATGGATCTTGGGATTACCAGGAATCCAAGCCGCTGCTCGCACAAACCTGCGTAGACTGCAACAATTTAAAATTGTAAAAGTGCAATCTTCACAGTTTGTTATAGTAGCCATAGTTTTGGTGTGTCATTCGAGGGAAAGTTGGTTGGAACAGTGAATTTTAATCATTCCCTCTTCCCCCTTCATTCCCTTAAAAATTGGGTTTACACGTTAGTGAACCCATGGCTTTCCAAATGTAGCCACTGATATTATCCGTTTCCCTCGGAGACAACAGATCCCGCTTATTTGAAGCAATTATTGCCTTCTTCAATTCCCTACTTACTACATTAGAGTAGCTTTGTGGTCTGCCGGTTGCAGTAGCAGTGTGATTTTTGTTGATGATGTTCCTGCTCGATTTCCACAAGAGGCACCCCGTAAAGGGCAGTCAATCATCTCAGTTCTGACAGGTCGACCATTCAACCGAGGACGGGATAAAGGGGGAGAGCTTGATTTCAGATTTTCATAATTTCTCTAACTATTTCTCTTTCTCCCTCCCACAGTAGAGTTTCCAGCCTGTATAGATGCAGTCTTACTAGTTTTAGTCTGCACATTTTTTAAATGTGTGCTTTCCTTTTGTGATGTCATCTTGTTCTTTTCAGCTAGGTTCCCGTTAGACATAAATATGGTTATCATTGAAATTTGGTTCTCCGTTTTGAAATTGAAACTTTGTAAAATTAAAATTTACATCTGTATTTTTCCCCTAAACCAAAAATATTGAATTCAATCGATAGAAAACTCTATTAACAAAACACGAAGGAAAAAGTGAAAGAAATTATAAGAAACAAATAAAAAATCATTATAAACAAAGGTAAAGGGCAGATGTTTTTTGTGGAGATGTACAAAGTACATATTTAAAGAGTGACCACAACTAATGGCCTGTGCCACTGAATTAAAAACAACAAAAAAGAAAAATAAAAGATGTATGATAGTTTTTTTTTTGTTAATATTATTTGGTTTGTATGCTCTGTTTCTTTCAAAAATCAAATAACAAATCAAATACAACAAAAAACGCACTCTAATCTTAAGAAGGAAGACCAGACAGAGCAATGAATTAGACATTTGTATGGAGGATTTTGGATATATAAATTTTTGATAATACTTATTGCCCAAAGTAGAGATGGGATCGTGAGTGACTTTTCAATCACGATCACGCACGCTCACGAAAAAAAAAAATTTAATCACGCACGATCACGTACGAAATTTTTTTTTTTACTCACGCTCACGCACGCTCACGTGAGTAGAAAACAATTTTAATCACGCTCACGATGTAATCACGTTCACGAAATACTCACGAATTAAAATAAAATAAAAAAAATTTGATGCCATGTTTTTTATGTTTTTAACATTTATTTAAATTTACAAAATGTTTTTGTAATTATAAAAGGGCAATTCCAAAATATTTAGAGCCAATTTTAGTCGTTTTTGGGAATGGTTTCTTCAGATTTAATTGAAAATTGGCACATAGATAGCCAACATACCTATGATAATGGAACTTTCTATCGTTTTTTAAATTCGGTTTACTGATCGTATTATGGCAGGTCAAACCTCGACTTTTTTTTTTTTGCAAAATTAGAAAAACATATCATCACATAAAACATATTCTAACTTTTTAACCAATTATCCGATTTTCACAATTCTTGGCTCATATGAGAGCTTAAGTCTTGTGCTTTTTGGAAATAATTTTAAATGCAAAAGGATTTATTAAAGAAAAGTATCAAAAATGCAAAAACTTTTTTCTTTGCGAATATTTAAAACAACACATTTTCGATTTTTTTTTTTTTAAATTCGGTGATAGTCAAAATGTTTTGTATAACATATCCAAAATGCAGAGGGGGATCAAAAGCTTTCTGGTTTGAGTACTAGGTTCGCATAATTTTCCATTAGAAATTTTTTTTTTTTTATTTTTGAAATGTTTTAAAAAATTTAACAGGGATAAGATTATATCCCTTATACAGGTTGTATTTTTCTCACTTTTGCTAAATCAGTCGAGCTTCGACCCACGATAATTCGAAAACTATACGAAATTTTGAAAATCCAAATATGAAATATGCTATGGCAAATTTTAAGTCAATTCAAACAGTGGAGCAAAATTTTTTTAAAATTGCTCAAAAAACTTATTAAATTTAAATTTATTAATTTATTTGAAAGAACTTAAAAAAATAAAAAAAAAGTAACCGCAAAAAAATGGTGAAAAAATTAAAATCACGAAAAAATCACGCAGCAATTTTACTCACGCACGATCACGCACGAACTTTTTTTTGTTACTCACGATCACGCACGCTCACGTGAGTAGAAAATAAAATTACTCACGAATCACGTGATTCACGCGTGATTCACGTGATTCACGGTAATCACGTGATTGGTGCGCATCTCTAGCCCAAAGTCAAACATACATACATAATTTAGGCACAAGCTTAAAATTCAAGTAAAATGATAGTTATCAGCAAGGAGAGGACTTTCATGCAAATGCATGTTTTTTCCCTTTGGTCATATAACAGCATAAACAAGATATCTTTGCGAATCAAAGAATTTGCTTTAAAATGGCATCGATTCGTTAGTGCATATTTTTGCATATTTTGCTTAAAATGCATATTTTTGCATATTTTGCTATTATTTCGCTATAAATGCATATTTTTAGGTCATATTTTGTATAAATTTTAGTATTTTAGCTATTTTTTAGTATCTTTAGCTAATTTAAAAAATTTTTTTTGATATTTTTTTTTTCTTTTTTTTGCATTAATGAAATTATTAAATTTTTTTATATAATTTTTACTTTTTAATAACATTTTATACAGACTGTATATATGAATATCTAAGCTTAAAATGCCACTCTGAATTCCAATTAAGTTTTGTTTTTAATAAAAGTAAAAACAAGTGGATATTTATGATTTTTAGTGCATATTTTAAGATTTTTAGTGCATATTTCAAGACTTTTTAGTGCATATTTTAGGCGCCTAAAACATAGTTTTTTAGTGCATGAAGGTCCTGTCCCTGGTTATCAGTGAATTTGGTAAAAAAAATCACATGTACATAATTTTGTATGTATGTGTAAAATTCGGATATTGATCTCAAAATAAAAAAAATCATGCCAACAACAAGCGATTAGTTGTAGAAGTAGTTTTAAAAATGTTAATTCTTTATATTTCCATTAGCTGATTTTAACTTGTTTTTCATCAAAACTAATCTACCCTTAGTTTAAATAAAAATGAAAAACAAAAATTTTAAAATTTACATTATTTTTTTAAATTTCCCCCAGTAAACTTTTTCAGTTCAGATATGCTCAACCTTAACTTCAAGAGTGATAAAATAAGTAATAAGGTGAAATTCGGCATTGCTGAATGTATTCAAATTTTAAACACTCTAAATTAAAAAAAATTTTGTAAAAAAAACTTCGCAAAACAATTTTTTTTTTTTTAAATATGTTTGTTTTTGTTTAAATACGAATCAGCATCGAGTTCTGTTCATAAATGTCAACCAGCAGCCGAATTAAATCATTTTGTATTTTGAAGTTACCCAGCAGAAATTTTGCTGAACGTTCAGCAGCTTTTGGAAGGGGAACTTGAGTAAAGGAGCGCATCCAATTGCGCTGAATTCATGCATGATTCCCTAAGGCGATGTCCCACTTTAGAGCGCTAGTTGGATACACAGAAACAGCGCTCTTTAGATGCACTGAAATCACGTGTCTTTAGAGCGCTGATTTAAGCAGAATAAAGATGCTGTAAATTCATGTATCTTTTTAGCGCTGATTTAAGCAGATTAAAGATGCAGTGAATTCATGTATCTTTGTAGAGCTGATTTAAGCAGAATAAAGATGCTGTAAATTCAAAGTTGAAATCAAATAACTAAAATTTAAAAAAATATAACGAAAAAATTCATTCGTTTTACTTTACAAAACTTTATTTATGTGAAACAAAATGAAAAAAAAAAAAAAAAATCGGAAGTGAACATCAAAAAAATATCGGAAATTTTAATTTTCACATTTTTTATGGGATTTTTTTTGGGAACAGCGGTCAAAGATGCTATGATTGAAGCGCTCTTTGCAGCGCTGATTAATGCGCAATAATGATGCAGTCAAATCATGTGTCTTTGTCTAAAACTCATGTTTTTTTATTCAAAAAGTGTTAAAAATATTAAAAAGGAAAGCAAGTGTAAAATTTTATCAAAAAATAATTACACATTATAAGTTTTATATAAAAAATCTTAAAAAAAAAATAAAATTTTTACCCCTTCCTTTTACTGCATCCCTAAGAGCGCTCTTTGGATGCGCTACGGTATGCTATAAACAGATGCTGTGTCGCCAAAATCTCGATTTATTTCTGCTGGGTATGTGGAATACACCAAAATTCTAAAGGTGTCCTTACATTTTCGTTCAAAAATTTTTAAACGCCGAACCTATTTCGCTCAAATGTTATACCAAACTGCGGGACAGCAACAAGTAAATATGTTAAGTTTCAGTCACATCTGGGCATATTTTGAAATTTTGATACTCTGGATGAAAAGAAAAAAAAAATGAAACGACGAGCGGGTTTCGAGATATCGCTATTTGAAATTTGTCAATAAAAACTCTAAAAATGGCGATTTTTTCTTTTTTTACAAGAAATTAAAAAAAAAAATGTTAGTGACTATTTTAAGCTTGAGACAACAAAACAAAATAGGATTTAGCATAACCATCGATCGTTTCGTGAATTATGGTGTTGAGTTCATACAAAAAAGTTTAGTTTTTCCCGAATTTTCCTAGGCACTTTTCTAATTTTTCTTTCCCTAAATCCTTATTAAAACTATTACTTAAGTGCCGTTTATACGATTAGTATTTCGGTAAGATTTGTCTTTTCGGAGTATGTTTAATATTTGATCCGCTTGTTGAATCATTTTCTGAATAATTTCATAAGATGAGAAGAGCCGTATGTCAAATTATCAAAATTTATTTATCTTGGCTGTGTCAAAGCTGTGAAAACAAGAGTTTTATTCAGAAATTTTTGACAGCTCGTTTTTCAAGTCTGCTGGTCTAAACTACCCTTAATAATATAAAAAATTAGCCGGGCCAGTCTAGTCGTAAGTAGTCAATTTATTCCGATTTCATATAAATGAACAAAAGTGGGCGCAAAAATTTGCGTGGTCAGTAAAACTTGTCCCGAAAAATTAAATTTAAAGTAATAGCAAAAAAACGATGCTCTTTCGAGCGCTGATAATGGGAAAATAGTAAAAAATAAATTGGAGTCTGTCTTTGCTTCCCTACAACCGGTTGAAGTTCGCTACCGCAGTGTATTTTGTAAAAAAAAATATTTTTTTTTTACAAAATACACTTCGTAAAAGTGGGCGTGGCAGATTTTTCTTTCCGTAAAAAGGTATGGCAAACATTAAAAAAAAAAAATTTAGGTAAAACGAAAAAAGTGGACGTGCTAATTGTTTCCTTCCGTAAAAAACTAAGTTGTGTGATGAATATTTAAAAAAAAAACAGTCATATCGGTCCAGGTATTCTCCAATTTTATATAAATCTAAAAAATGGCGAAAAGTTGGAGTGGTCAATTTTTCTTTCCGTAAAAACCTAAGTTGGACTACAGCGAACATTAAAAAAAGAACTATCAAATCGATACAGTTCCCGCAAAAACCTAGGCTGGACTATGGCAAACATATAAAAAACAAGTGAGAGTGTTAAATTCGGCTGTGCCGAATCTATAATACCCTCCAACATATAAAAATAAAAAAAAATTGCAGGGGGGTTTTTTTTTTGGGGGGGGGAGGGCGGTGGGTCAGTAGAGGACATTGGGGGACACATAAACCCATGCGGTAAATGTTTCCAAATACATTTATTATGCTTTTTCAGCTTAAGTAATGCAATTTTATCATTATTTAAAAACATTTTCAATACCCGGGCGGGCAAAAAAACGTTTTTTTTATTTCTTAAGTCCAAGTGCGGGACCTTGAACTTTTTCTAACATCAAATTGTTTCATTTGCTTAACAAAAATACAAAAAAACTGTGAAATATGGCGTTTTTCAGAGGTTAGTTAAGTTCTATAAGGGGGAACTTTTTCCCCTTTGTCCGATCTTACCCATTTACGAACTTAAACTGCCTAGGACCAAAACACATATTCCTGCCAAACTTAGCGAGTCTATCTCTTTTATTTTGGACTGCATCGTGTCTTATACAGACGGACGGACATAAGGACATTCTAGAAAACTCTTAGAATCGATCATAGATCAATAATATATATGGACTTTTGTCATTAACTTTTAACGCTTGTGATATTTTAGTAATTTCGCAATAACATTTTTATTTGTAAACTAGGTGGTACCTGTGAATGTAGATATGTTAAGGGAACCATAATGAGTAATTCTGCAAAGGCACAGCGCAAATAGTCTCATTATCTCATGGTAAGGAACGTGTAAAGTTGAAAAATGTAAAACAGTCGCTTGATACTCTCATGAAATTTGTCTTTCAAAGTTCCATATTGTTGGGTGCGTTAAAGCTATTGCTCCAAATTTAATACCGTTTAATCAGTAGACTAGGGCAATTATTTGGTATAGGTTCAGTGGATGTGCCATCAATAAGAAAAAAGTTACATGGACCTAAATCTTTGATACCAATTTTTTTCAATTTTCAATTTTTCGAAGTTTTTTGATTGTAGCTTTTGGTGCAAACTGTAATTTTAAAATTCAAATACACATGGTAAAAGCCCTTGTAAATATGCACAATCTGAAACTGATTCGAGTGATGTGCTCGCAATGGTTACGAAGCTGCAGCTCTCCAAAGATGGGAAGAAAAACGTGAATTTATTAAAGAGGCACACTCCCAGTTTTATTCCGAATGGTTCCGAATGCTTTGTGAACTTTATAATTTACCATTTCCCACTTGATTTACAAACGCACCCAAAAAATATTCAATTGCAAAAATTTTATGAACTTTTTAAATTTTTTGCAAAATTTCGATATTTTAGTTTTGCATTATTTGACAGCCAAATGTGCATGGCTGAAAGTTGAACACGTAGAAACAATGGTATGTGCAAATATAATAAATCATGGAAAGCAACATTGATCAAAACTTAATATTGGCGAATTCCGCGGCGTTTTTCTGTTTTACGTTTTTTGTAAGGCACATCCAGGCCGCTTATCGAAATTGGTCAGTGAAAAACGCGTTTGGTAGTATTTTTTATGCTTTATCTTCAATCCATTCGCACCCAAAAACAATTGACGTTTTAGTGGTTTTTTGGTGGTTTTAAATTTTTGATACTTTTAAATTTAATGGTTATATAAAATCTTACATTACTTAAATAAAGTAGAAAAGAAATGTATTTTGATAGATTATGACATGTCTTATTCAAATAATATTTCAAAATTAGTCCATTGATTCTTGCAGTCGCGAAAATCGCTAAAATTTTTTATAAAATTGATAAAATTAGTAATAACGTTTAAATATTTCGTAATAACCTTAATATTAGCATTACTAATCATACTTTGAATAGTTTCAATATTCAGTGAAGGACAACACTGTAAAATCAGACATTAATTATTAAAAAAAAAAAAAATCTAAATTATTAAATTTTTTTTTTCAAAAATGTTGCCTTTAAACCACTGCAGTTTCTTACCTTCTAGAGATAGAATAATGGTGTTAACTAAGAATTTGTTGAGATTTTGTTAATGCATTTGGTAATATTTTTCTAAAAAAAATATAACCGCTAGAAACATTTTTAGTTCCAAAATATTGGAAAATGTGCCGAAAAAAAATTGGTTAAATGCAAATATCTCGATATTTAGCAAAGATTTTATGCATGTTTGAATATGTATTTTAGCTATGGGTAAGCATAATACAAAATGGTACGTTTGGTTAACTTCGGATAAAAAATGTATTTTGACAAATTTTTTAAAAAATTTTAACTTGAAACCGCCATAGTTTTGGGTGCGACCGCTCAAATTAATGCACGCGGACGGATTTGATTTACTTACTTATAATGTAATTTACCTACAAAGTCTTATCAATGTGCCACGAAAAAAAATTGCAATTTTTTTTTTCTTAAATATTAAAAGTTAATGACAATTGCTCATATACTTTATGGGGTCCCATATGGGGTCCCATCAAAATATCAGTCGGGGTCCCCGACTGATATTTTGATGAGTTACAAATCTCACTCAAACGTAACTAATGAAAAATGAATAAACGATTTTGAGGATTCCTTAAATTTTCGTTCATAAGCGACTGGATGAAGCGATGTCGCACAAATGCAATACTTAAGTCGCTTAAAAGCTATACCTAAGTTTTAAATACATTAAACTCTTTGTCACATTTTGGACGTGATCGCCATTGCAACAGACAGATGGACGGACATCGCTAGATTGACCTAAACAAAATTTTGACCCTTTTCTAAGACTTAATTTGTGTTAGAGGTTGGACATTCAATTTTGTTTTAATTTAAACATTAATACAATCAGAAATTAATGCTGCCCCTGAGGAAAAAGTGAGATCAACAAAATTGCGCTGTCTATATGGTTATTAAAATGCATCCCCTAGTAAATGATATTTTTTTTTTTATATTTTTTGTTTAAACAAAGTTGTTTTGGAGTATTTTTTTTTTTAAATACTGCAGATATTGTTGTTTTTCAGTATTTTTTGTGTTATTTTCTTGCTGTTCAAATGTAGCACGTAATAGTGTGGCAAAGTTTCCGTTTGTATCTCTCGTAAATACACCTGCCACGCGCCGTCAATGTTTTCTTTTGTGTTTTTTTTTTACTTTTTTGTTATTTTTCCCCCGTGTTCCGCTGTTGGCTACCCGGTCAGACGCTGATGACGCAGTTGATCTCTCAACTGCCATGCAGCAAAACAAAAATATATTTTTTTAGAATTGGGGTGAATGCATTAAATTAAAATATTAAAATAAAATCATACTAATACACACATGCATCATATACAAATGAAAAGGAAATCAACAAACAGGACTACACTATCTCATACACACACACAAACACATACAAACGCTACAAAGGGCTCCCTAATTAAAGCAACAGGATCAACAAAAACACAACAAAAAACAATTTATTTCTTGTTGTTGTTAATTTGGAGTTTTTCATGTTAATTTTTATTAACTACTCGTACAATTTTTTTTACAAGTCATAGTGGAAGTACTACATTACACTGTGCAACAAATTTTGGGGTTACCAAGTGTATCTTGACCCCAAAGTTTTTATTTTTCTTTTTTAAAGAAATTTTGAAAAAGTAAAAAAGCTTCTAAACAAGTAAAATCTAGTTCTGAGGTTAATAATGTTAAAAGATGTCTGCAGTAAAATTTGATGGCGGTTCTTTTTTTAGAACATGTTAACCCTCTATCTCCTATTTTTAGGGGTCATGTAGGTCCTTTTTGCAAATACCCTCATAGAACACCACTAAAACGTGCGTTTAAAGGGTTAAAATGTTCCACAAAAATTATAAGGGTTCAAGTTGAAAAAATGCAGAAGAAAAATTGAATTTCTAAAAATTATAGACATTTTTGGTATTTCCTATACCGGTTTCAAACACCCCAGTTAGTGTCATCTTCAGTAGGATTTTAAATGTCGGTTTGTCTTGTTAATGAAAACTGTTTTTTATATATGTGAATATTTTTAGTTTCTACAGAATAAATTTTGACAGTTTCCAACACTACAATTCTATTTCTAGCAATCTCAACCTCACTTCATACTCTCTTTCAACTTTTTTGTCTCTTACATTATTTCACAAGGGTTACCAACATGATCTGGAATTGCAGACACAAATGAAGGAATTTGCATTTTCTGTTTCGGAGACGTGCCTAATGGCGACATATTTTGTCAGTTATTTTATTTGATTTTTTCTGTAAGTACAGATCGAGCACGGGCTCTAATTATATTTGTTATAAGGGTTCAAGTTGAAAAAATGCAGAAGAAAAATTGTCTACATCAAATTTCATTAGTGAAAGGTAGAGGGTTAAAATGTTCTAAAAAAAACCGCCCTCAAATTTCACTGACAACATCTTTTAACATTATTTACCTCAGAATTATATTTTATAACTTTTATCTGAATTATACAAAACGACTTTGAAAAAAAATTTAAAACTTCATTGGGCCATAAAAACAAGAACTCAAGCTTAGTTCTCAAAACCCTTCGGGGTTTTTGTGTGCTATACTATCATTTTTTTTGATCCCATCCAAGATACAAAATCGTGTTGTACAGTGTTATACACACATATAATAACAAGTTACCTTGTCCTCCTTCTATATGTATGTGTGCTTTTTTTTCCTTAGTTGCTGTTGATTATTACCGTAAAGAATAAGCGCATATGAATAACACGTGCTCAACCTTGTTCCGGAACTATGCTTCAATACTGTGACTTAATAAAAAAACAAACTCGTATGCAACCAGTATTTCTTTCTGTCTGTCTTTAATATTTAAAATAATCGTGTTTCAATCAAAATGTTGTATTTGGGGTGTCATTTTAGATTTTTATCCTTAATGAAAGGATAATTTAAAATTTTTATTAAACTTTTACATGAAAAATTTATTTAAAAAAAGCAAAAACTTGAGGGGAGAATCTTATTAATAATTATTAAAAATTGTCATTGCTTTGAAGAATTTTTAAGGAAAACAGGTTAAGAATTTAATTTTTTTAAAATTATACCAAACTCGTATACCAAAAGAAAATCAAAATAAGTAGAAAAGTTAAATTCGTCTTGGCCGATTCTATGAATACCCTCCACAATGCCTTTTTTAAGTGATAGTAAATTTTCTTACGTGAAAAAATTAAATTTTTTATTAGAAATATTTCCCTGCAAACAATAGGGCGATATATCGCCGAAAAGATATTGCGGCGATACGAAAATTTATCATTTCAATAAAAAATCAAAGTAGTATTTTTATTATATCGCCGTTTTCTCATACGAACGATATTTTGGCGATAAACAAAAAAAAAATATTGAAAATTTTTATTTCTTTGTCAATTTAAAATAAAATAATTTATCAGGCACAACAAGAAATCTTTGAAAGAATTTAAATTTGGCCGAAAAACACAAATGCGCGTTCAAGAATAAAATAAAAAATTCAGCGAATGTTGCGGATATATTTTTCAGATGAATGCAAATGTTTTTAGTCCTGTTAAAATGACCAAAATATGAATGAAAAAAATAATGTCTATTTTCAGCTTCAAGGAATCGATATAGCTGTATGGTTTATCATTTTGGTGATATTCCGGCGATACATACAAATCTATTATTTTTCGTTTATACGATTATCTGGCGATATTGCCCTTGTATCGCCAAGACGAATCGTTTTCGTATCGCCGGGATGTATTGCCGTCGCACAGTGGTCAATTTCACGAGATAGCGGTCAAAACTCTATAACTTTTGACCGGTTTGGTATTTTTTTACGCAATTTTTTTGTTCAATAGGGGGGACTTTAAGCTTCAATTTGCGTGTTCAAACGTAAAAATCGACTGATATGAACGTAAGTAATGTGGAGTTAAAAATGCATTTTAATTTTTTGTTGAATTTCCATGTAAAAGTTGAATATTTTGACATTTTAAATAGGTTTTTTTTTATAATTTCTAATTTTTTTCAATCGTATTTTACAACCAATACTTATTTATTATTCCTAAACTTAATTTTGGTCAGAAAATGCCAACATTTGGCCCCTGACATTTATTTAGTCTCAATATTCACAGGGGCCAAAGGTTGGTTTTTTTGGAAGAAAGCTAATTCTTGTGAGGATTAAACTGAAAAATAACACTAAATTCCCAACAATATCAATACCATTTGGATATATTATATACAGAACACAACATCGATAAAATTTTAAGTAAACTTTTACTATTGATTTAAAGTGCACATATATTTTATTTAAATGTATTAATAAAAATTTATACTAAAATTAGAAACAAATTATAATCTTTAAACTACACTCAGAAAAAAAACTAACTAAAAAATGGGAAAACTAACTAAATCCAAGGAAAATTGATAATGATTTAGCTCCATTGCCATGTATTCCTACTTTTTAGTCCATATTTTTCTTTAAAAGAAGGACAAATTTTAACTAGAAAATGGGAAAAAATTTTCCATTTTTTGGTTAAAAAAACATTTCTGATTAGGAAATTTTTCCTAAAAATTATTTTTTTTAATGGTTTATTTATAGAATAGCATGTGAATACACACATAATTCTCATTGGGTACATATTTTGTTAGAAATATAAAGATAGGTTTGTTTCTTAACCCATTTTGATCCTCTGTTCGATTTTTCGAACAGTAGAGAACACCTTTTTCAAAAAAATATTTATGTATGAAAGAGCTGGAATTTCGGGTGAATGTGGTTATGAATGTTAAGTCTCATCTTTCTGCAATTAAAAAAAAATATATCCGCTTGACCACCGCAATTTATATGTCCATTACATACAATGCAAATCAGCGCAGAAATTGTTTCAAGCAAAAACGAAAATTTTGCATTTTTCGATTTTCGGCTTTTAATTTTTTTGACTAATTTAAAAATTTTCTAGAGTCAATTTATTATCAAATTCACATAATTTGAATTATTTTGAAACTATTTACTTTGAAAATAATGAAATACATTAATAAAATAGCAAATAAATCCAAATATTAAAATTGCATAAAAAGTTGGAATGCAGGCTATTGTGGAAAAACGGCACATTGAAAATTTTTTTTGAAAGGATTTTTGAGATCAGCGGGTGCGAATTACCTTAAAAAAGTACCTTTTTCCAAAAAAGAAAAATAAAATTGAATCTTGGTCCAAAATGGGTTAAAGACAAGTAATAAATTTAGTTTTTTTAATTTAATTACAACAACAACTTTGTACTTGACGTTTGTTCCCAGACTATGGGAAAACACGACAAAGCCAAGGTCTTTGTTGTGATTAAAATATTATGTTTTTTTCTAACACATACATGTCGTGAACCTATATTCAAAATACAATATGCCAACTCAAATTTGACCAAAATGAGTTTCTGATCGCAAATAGCTCCCCTATGTAATACCTTTCTGTCATAAAAATTTCAGAGCAAAAAAATAATTTGTTATCGTTTTACACCAATTTTTGTTATTCTGCTAACTCAAAGTACATATTTTTTTTGGTGAAAATAAATGCCAACTCCCATTGTAAAATTCCGAAAATTTTTCAATTTTTTTTCTTTAAAAATTAGACCACATATCTTATTGCATTTGCCATGCTGAACACGAATCTTGTAAAGATTTTGATATCAAATGAGTGGTTCTCGAGATATTTCCATTTTGAAAATATCGGTAAATAGTGTTTGCAAAAAAAAAATTGCTTATATTTATGTAACTTTCGAACTATTTATCAGATTGAAACTAGAGTATTCAAAACCGAAACTGAAAACCGGTTAACCGGTTTTTTCATTTTTAGAAACTCGACCGGTTTCGAATAGTTTTGAATTTCGAATATTCGAGAAACCGGTTTTTTTGTGTCGGTTAACCGGTTTTTATAAAAAGTTATAATATAATGATTTAAAATATGAATTGACATTACACAGTTTTTAGAAACACTCACAAAACTTAGCGGTGCTTCCATAATCAGCTTGTGGATATGTTGGTATGTAAATATCAATATATCAACGAGTTCCGGAAGTCCGTCTCTTCGTTTAATATTGAAATCAATATATATTTTTTATATTTGGCACCTTGGAGTTCTATGGCAAACCATTTTTTTAAATTCTCCTTTTGAAATTGTTGAAATCTGAATTTCAAATTTCGATGTCTGAATTTATTATTAATTGTGCTCTTTAAACAATTCAATAAACGGATTTCCGCTCGCAATTGCAAAGAACTAAAATTTAGTTGTTACTTTCTGTCGAAGTTTCCAGCGAAATTGTGCGACGTAAACGGTGTCATACAGATGATACTATTTTCGCTATGACTTTTCGATTTTGTGTTTATTGGGTTATGCCTGTTTTGTAAAAATATAATTAAGTTTTATTAATTTTTAACCTGAAGAATAAAAACCGAAAAAAACCGGTTTAACCGGTTTTTTTGCTAAAACCGAAACCGGAAACCGGTTTTTCAAAAATAAGCTTTTTCGAATAAACCGAAAACCGGTTTTTGAAAATGGCCGGTTTTTTGAATACACTAATTGAAACATTATGAGTGGGGCAAATAAAGTCAATGATATAAGCTTTCAAAATAGCTAGTTTGGAGTGAGCCTTCTACAATAAAGCGTGCGTTACAGAGTTCCAAAGTTGACCACCCCGAGATTAAAAGGCTTTTGGAGCTAGTAACTTTTAAAAATATGCAAAGATTTTTACGTTTTTTTAGTTTTTGCAATAACCGTACTAAGAAAAACAAAATCCGAACAAAAAAAAAAAAATTTTTAATTTTTAAAAAAAAAATATATTTTTATTTTCCGACAAAATATGCCAACTCTAAAAAAATATTTGTTTTTTGATATAGTAATAAATGCCATCTCTGAAAAATACGCAAACAAGTGCAAAATATGAAATTTTTTGCATAGGTAAAAATTATTTAGAATATTTAAACCAATGTATCTTTGTTTATTTTTGCAATAATATGCGAAATAACTAGTTTTTTAGCTCTCCTGAACAGTAAGCTTTTTTGAGTTGGCATTTATTGAATATAGTTCGACGATGTGTAGAAAAAAAAGTAAATATTAAATTTATTACTTGTTATACAAGATCAAACCTTTTGTATTCATGTACTACAAATAATAAACGAAATGTGAACTACAAGCAAGCATAAAAAAAAATAAATCAACAAAACAATTTCAAGTTATGAAAAATTTACTAAACTTGTGGAAAAAACTTCCTCAAATTAAAGAAGATAAATATGATGAACTAACTGGTAGTAAATTACGTCCTAAAACTGAATTTTTTGAACTAAATTTTGTTTTAAGAAATATGTCTTAAAATAAAGATTTTTTTTCAATTATTTAGGGAAAATTTTTTTGGAGGTAAGAATTTCTTCCACGTATTAGGGAATTCTATTTAAGGAAAATTATGGCCTATTTAACAGTCCATGAACTAAAATATTTTCCTAAAAGTTAGGAAAATTCCCCAACATTTAGTTAATTTTAACTTAATTGTGGGAAAATTTATAAACTATTTTGAAGAAAAATTTTCCAAAGTTTAAGTTTCATCTTTTTTTTGAGTGTAGTACATAAACATAATATAACAGGTACTTGGTTTTACCAGCTATTTCCATTGGTTTTAAATTTATTTGCAATTTTCAAGTATTTAAGTTGTGTAATATTAGATGGAAATAACATCTTTTTTACCTTTTCCAAATGAATTGCTAGATACCACATAATTTGAGAGTTAACAGGTACTTGGTTTTACCAGTTATTTTCATTGGTTTTAAATTTATTTGCAATTTTCATGTATTTAAGTTATGTAATATTAGATGGCAATAAAATCATTTTTTACCTTTTCCAAATGAATTGCCAGATACCACATAATTTGAGAGTTCTATTGTCATTTTTGTCAAAATTTTGATACACCCTTCTATGTGGACTAGGTCCAAATATGCGACAACTTCTCCTAATTTCAACAGAATTATTTTTTGGGTCAATAAGAACTCTTGTACAAAATTTTATCAAAATATATGCATAATAGTCACTTTAATTACAAATAACTTCTCAAAAAATATGACGAGCATTTGTACCGAATATCTTACCTTCGGTCAGAAAAATTGCTGTAGCTCAAAAAGTGCAGTCCCGATGCATAGACATGTGTATATAGGAATGTAGGGGAGAGTTAGGACTACAAAATAGTAAATTTGTGTTTTGACTCAGCTTGACTCACAGGAGTTGTGGTCTATGAAGTAGGAAATTTCCGATAAATTTTACCTTTTTTAAAAAAAAATATTTAAATTGTTCTGGAAACAGTAGAGCTTCAATTTTTTTACCAGTAATAGGAAATAAGTTAGGTTACAACACAAAATTTATTTCGTCCAAAAATCTTGAAAAACAAAAAAGTTATGATCATTTAAACTTTAAAAATTAACTAAAAATATCATAAATTTACTAAATTCTGAAAAAGCCCATTTTGGACCACCCTGTTCTCAGTGAAATAGTTGAAATAGAGTTCTAATTTTTTGGCTCCCGAGGTTTACTACTATCTACTTTCATATGAGTCTAATAACTTTAAAATCGGAGAACAAAAACCAAAAGGAGTTTTGGCCGCTATCTTAAAATATTGACCACAGTGCGTCGGGTAACAGTTTCTCCCGAAAGGTGCATCACCGGCGATACGAATTCGATAATTGCCGCAATAACATTTATCGTATCGGCAATACAACCGGCGAATCGATGTCGTATCGTTTTGTTTGCAGGGTATTATTTACAAACAAGTAAGAGTGTTAAATTTGGCTGTGCCGAATCTTTTATACCCTCCAACATCCAAAAAAAAAAATTGCAGAGGCGTTTTCTTGTTTTTAACTTAGTTGCTGTTGATTATTACCGTAAAGAATATGCGCATATGAATAACACGTGCTAACACGTGCTCACGTGCGGGGGGGGCTCGGCAGTCGTTATTGGGGGGGGGGGGGGCAAATTTCCTCTATAATATGTGTTTAAAAATTCATTCTTATGCTTTTTGCACTAAAGAAATACAAGTTTAACATTATTTAAAAAAAAAATATTCCACGCCCATAAAAGGGGGCGGGCCGAAAAAACGATATTTTCTAATGCTCTTTATTTTAGACTGCATCGTTTTAACTACAGACGGACGGACGGACAGACGGACGGACGGACATCGCTAGAATGTCTTAGAATCGATCACTGATCATAAATATATATACTTCATGGGGTCCTAGACCGATATTTTGATGCGTTACACACGGAATAACAAAGTGAGTATACCCCCATACTGTAGTTGGAGGGTATAAAAATTGGTAGTCAAACGAATTTTAGGTCAAAAATTTGATTTTTTTTTTCCTACTGTGTTCTACTGTCTCCATTTTTTGTTAGGGTTGTTGGAAAAATTAGTTGATGACTGAATAAAAACTATTGGAACATGTTTTAAATTTCCAATGTTTGAACTTAGAAAAAATCGACTTAGAAATATTTTTTAAAAATTTTTTTAAAAAATGTCTATTATTAATTTCATTTTCCAGATCGACCCTCGTAGCACATTTATTATTTACTCAATCTGGACGCTATCAAGCTTAAATTCAAGCTTTATAAATTACCTACATAATATTTTTTTATATCGTTTGATAATAATAACGTTGAGTATTTTATATTTGTAGAAACTTTTCTAATTAGTTGACAATCACTGTATATTTATTAACAAATTGTTTAAAATCGCACCAGTGAACAATTTTATACTACACAGAAAAAAAAAGTTCATACTTGGAATTAATTTATTCATAAATATTATGAATCCAACATGACTTTTTTTTCCCAAACTTTTTTAATACTATTTATGAATTTGGTCACACATAGTATGAACAAATTCCTGTTGGATTTTTTATAGATTTGCTTTTATTTTTGCACTAAATGTACATTTTAATCAATAATAATAATACGTGGACAGTTAAATGGATGGATACCTGCGGTTTTATTAGTAAATAAACTATATTTCAAATTACAAATATAAAATGTACATAATTTTTAAGAGAAACACAAAAAAGCGAATATTCTTGCTAAATTTCTTCTGAAAATAATTTTTAAATGATTGAAGAACCCGCTTCTATTTTGGTGGTACTGCTTGATGTGTTTTGAAGGTACTATCCGATGATATTTTTAAGAATTGTACACTCAAAAAAAAAAACTGTAAAGTTAACAAAAAATTTAGTTAATTTTAACTAAAAAAGCACCTGATTTTGGGCCTACTAAATATTTAGTTAATTTAACTAAAAATATTTAGTTAACTTTTCGTAGAACGAATTTAGCAAAAAAAAACCGTAACTTTAACTAAAAATTTAGCTGAAATTTCGTAACGTTTTTATGTACATATATTAAAAAAAAAATTAGTTGATTTCAGCTAAACTTTTTGTTACTTTTCGTAAACTAAAATTTAGAAAATATTTTGTAAAAAATTAAAAGTTTATTTTTTCTATTTTTTCATCAGCTTAAGTAGAACTTATGAGATTTGCATAGGAGGCTTCGCAAGAAATTCCACTTAACAAATTTGTTACGAAAAATCAGCAAATTAATTAGTAAAAATTCGTAAACTCAGTTTTGAAGTCAACAAAAAAAATTAATTCAAAATTTGTTCAAAACTAGTATTTTCGTAAATTGAACTTAACTAAAAAAAGTAGTTAAAACGCTGATTTTAACTAAAAATTTGCTAAAAAGCCAATAAACTCGAGTTAACAAAAAAAAATTAGTTAACTTTACAGTTTTATTTTTTTGAGTGTATTTGATATGTTGCATATTACAGATTCGGCAAAACTTCTGAAAAAATACATATTTGTGTTAAAAAAGATGCTGAATTTTATAAAAATAATAACAATCATATTTTACATACCTTTCTTTTGCCAAATATAGCATTTTGATGTCCAAATTATTATTTCCTCCAAACAAAATTTCTGACAATTGTTATTTTTTATTTCAAACTAACTTCGATTTTTTTATTTTATTAAAAACTGAAATTTAATTAATTTATTCATAAATAGTATAATTTTTTCATATATAGTATGAATTGAAAACAATGAAAGCAATTCATACTATTTATGTACAAAATTTGTTCTGTGTATTTATTAAACTCTTACTTGTTGCTTTAAAGTTTTTCCAACACGTTTATATATTGATTTACTTTTACTTATTTTAAACATCACTTAAAAAAGCTTATGAAAATTTTCAACAAATTAATGAACAAAATCAATTTTGTGTTAAACAAACAAAAATTAAAGTTTTTTTTTTATTTTTTGTCTAAAGAGTGTTTTAAGCTTAAATTTTCACATCAAAAGGATAATTCCGCACATAGTTGGTTCATTAAAAATCAATAAACACAGCACCACATACGTTGATAATGAGCAGCACCAATATGTTGTATGTTGTTGCAGTAGTTGCAACAATGAAAATTGAATGGTTGGTGCTACAAAAACAACACACAAAAAATTCAATCAACTAAACATAAAAATCATCATCTTTATCCCGGCAGCAGGAGCAGAAACAAAAATACCAAGATCTTCTTTTTAAACCTTGTCATCAATTTGATGTTGCACAGTGGGTAAATATCTTTTTTATACCCTACAATAACAGTTAGTTAGTCAGTTCGAAAATTTTTGTACTTTCCACGTAACCTAAAAAAACACAAAGCTTTAATTCTGCTTCTCGTCAACATACGTGAACTGAATTAAATACTGAATATACGAAAAATTTGTCGGAATATAAGACTTTTGGTATGCGAAAAAGGTTTCAGAATTTCAAGCTTCTCTGTACGAAAAACGCATCAGAGTGTGAGGCTTTTTCAATCAGAATCTGATACCATTTCTTTACGACAAATTTTTTATCCGAAGACGTTTTCTTTTGGAAAAATATCTCAAATCTGAAACCTTTTTATACGAAAAATGTCTCAGAATCCAAGACTTTTTCCATACGAAAAATATTTAGGAATCTGAGACTTCACCTAAAAAATTATGTCATTAACTGTTTGTAGTTTATTTAAAAAATTTTACGTTTAGTCGTTTTTAAAAGAAAAAACATTCGTTTGATGTTTAGTTTTTATTAATGACTACACTCAAAATAATCACTCTTTTCTGCAGGCTCAGCAGAGATACTCTGCTGAGCCAGCAGAAAATACCATAGATTTCCAACCAGCAAGATTTTTTGTTATTTTACGAAGAAAACTCTGTAAAATGATTTCGATAATTAAAACTGTAAATTTACAGAATTATCTGTAAAATATTGATAAAACAAAAAAGAATTTTACCAAAAAAACTCTGTAAATTTACAAAGTTTTAGTTAAATGCATTTTATGAGTTCAAAATTTTACAAAAAAAACTTTGTAAATTTACAAAGTTTTAGTTAAATCCATTTTATGAGTAAAACTTCTCTGCATCAAAAATATTAATTAAAATTAAAAAGAAAAAATATTTAAAATTAAAATTTTAATGCTTCCAAATTTTAAATTTACTTTTTAATTTTTGTGAATATTACGAGTTTATAACGAGTAACTCCAATTTTACACGTCATCTTCGTAAAATTTACCAGTTTTTATTGTAATTTAAGACACTTTTTAAAGAGCGGTTTATCGGTCATATTTGGAAGTTTTTTGAAGTGATTTTTATTTAAAAACTGTATTACAGAGCAATAAGTAAAATTACAAATGAAATTTAGTATTTTGGTTACGAGAATAAAACAAAGTATTTTTCTAAAATCCGTATTTTAACAAAAAAAAAACTCTGCTTATTATCTATAAAATAGAGATAACAAAGTAAAAAGTAAAATTACAGATAAAATCTTGTTTTTCGGTCACAAGAAAAAAAAGTATTTTCTTAAAATCTGTATTTCGACAGATAACTTTGTAAAATATCTGTCGAATTGAGATTACAGTAATTTTACAGAGTATTTAACAGAGTAATTATTTTGAGTGTACTTCTGTCCTTTGTTCAAAAATAACACACTAAAAAATAAAGACATCATTTAGTTTTGTTCTGTAAGTAAAAACTACTGATTATTCTTTAAATTTTTAATGATTTGTGTAAGTATTTTTTTTTTAAATTGTTGGTATTTTTTATTGAGATATCATTATTTTTTACCTACACAAGTAGGTTATTTTTTTGTAGAAAAAAAATCAAAAAATTATTTATAGAAATATAAAAACATGTTTGTATCAAGTGACTTTGGCACGATGGGTAGAGTGTCTGGCCAGAATGTAGTTGATTGCGGGATCGATTCCCCAAAATTTTATTAAAAATTTTTAAAAAAATATTTCATAAGAAAATTGTAAAAAAATAACGTACGAAATCATTAATTTTTAATGCTTTCAAAGGTTATTTTTTTGGAGTTTGTTGGTAAAAATAACAGAGCTTTCATTAATTTTTAATGTTTTCGTAGGTTTTTTTTTCGAATTTGTTGGTAAAAAAGAATGAAAAAAAAATAATTTTTTAATGTTTAATTTTATTTATTTTAGAAAAGTTTGTCAACAATAAAAAATAAATGTTGATGATTGTTAAAACAAATGAATAATTACTGGGATGGTTTTCAATTGTTTATTCACTGGTTTTAAATGTGTTTTTCATTTGTTTTTGCCTACAAAATATTTTGAGTGTGTCTGCAAATCTGGGACTTTTTCTATAAGAACAATATCTCAGAATCTGGGCCTTTTTCTATACGAAAAATGTTTCACACTCCTATAATGTCTCAGAATCTAAGACATTTGTAATATGAAAAATATCTCTGAATCTGATTATAAAAATGTCTCAGAATCTGAGACATCTGCTATACGACAAACGTTTAAAAATCTCAGAAAAATGTCTCAGAGTCAAAATTCAATACAAAAAAGTCTCATAATCTGAAACTTTTTCTATACGAAAAATTTCTCAGAAACTAAGACTTTTTCTGTACGAAAAATGTATCGGATTTTGAGACTTTTACTGTAAGAAAAATGTCTCATGTTTTTTTGTTGGTTTGGGTCAACAAGAAATAAAACAAGTGAGAGTGTTAATTCGGCTATGCCGAACTTTTGATACCCTCCAAAATGTCAAAAAATATAAAAAAAAAATTAACAGGGGCGTTTGGTGAGGGGGGGGGGTGATGGGGGTCAGTGGGGGACTTTGAGACCACCTTTCTGTCGCGATAAATGTACCAAATTTTTCATTTATTTAACAAAAATACAAAAAAAAACATGTAAAAAAGTTGATGTGTTCAGATGTTGGTTCAGTTCTTCAAGGGGGAACTTTTTTCCCCCTTGCCCGATTTTGCCCAGTCATGAACTTAACCTGCCTATGAACATGAGACATATTTGTGCCAAATTTCAGGAGTCTAGCTGTTTTATTTTGGACTGCATTGTGTTATCTACAGACAGACGGACGCACCGACTGACGGACATTCACAGAATGTCTTAGAATCGATCATAGATCAATAATATAAATACTTTATAGAGTCCCCAACCGATATTTCGTTGCGTTAAAAACGTTATGACAAAGTGAGTATACCCCCATACTGTGGTTGGAGGGTATAAAAAGTGAAAGTGTTAAATTCGGCTGTGCCGAATCTTTTGCAACCTCCAATTTTTAAAAAAAAATTATTAAAAATTTTATGTCAGGTGCGTTTTCTTTGAAGCGGGGGGGGGGGAGGCTTTTTGAGTGGGGGTTGTTGGTACATCTTCCCTCTGGCCATAAATGTTTACAAATTTACTGAATTAGCTTTTTGTACAAAAGAAATTGAATTTTATCATTTTTTTTTAACAATTCATTCATTTCCACGCCCTCAAATGGGGGCAGGGCACCTTCCCCTAGCAAATTGGAACTTCTACTGAGATAAGAATGTTGCATTTGCTTAGCAAAAGTAGCAGGTTGGTTTAGTTCTCCAAGGGTCAACTTTTCCCCCTTGGTCCGATTTTGCCCTTCCTAGGAATATAAGACATATTCGTGCCAAACTTCGGAAGTCTAGCTCTTTTATTTTGGATTGTATCGTGTCTTCTTCTGACGGACAGACGGTCGGACGGACGGACATCGCTACAATGCCTTAGAATCGATCACTGATCAATAAAATATATACTTTAAGGAGTCCTAGACCGATATTTCGATGCGTTACATACGGAATGACAAAGTGAGTATACCCCCATACTGTGGTTGGAGGGTATAAAAATGTCAAATAATCGTGTTTTTCAGAGGTAGCTTTGGTTCTTCAAGGGGGAAGTTTTTACCCCCTGGTACGATTTTACCCATCTACGGACTTAACCTGCCTAGGGCTACAATAAATTTTTGTGCCAAACTTCGGGAGTCTAGCACTTTTATTTTGGACTGTATCGTGTTATATACAGACAGACGGACGGACGGACATTCATAGAATATCTTAGAATCGACCAAGGTCATTTTTCATGATCAGAGCTTTTCGATTGTCACACTTAATGCGTGTCAGGATAATATCATCTATTTAAATGCAATTTTGAGTAAAAATAAAATGGGGGTTAGTCATTTTACATTATTATTTGGCGGAACTTAATCTATTCAAACTTTACACAATATTGCCGTTTTTGTTTCCAAAATATTTTTATTCTATTCCACTGTATATTATTATGGTTCACAAAAACAATGTTACAATTTTTATGCCTTTATAAATATTTAACAAAAAAAAAAATAAAGATCACAATAAAGTTATAAAAATGTTTTTCGTTGATTTTATTTTATTTTGTTGCTGATAATTTTTTTTTTTCTCGAGTGTAAAGATCTTTACACTCATCTTAGGTATGGTTTTATGTGTATTGTATATTTTGAGTGTTCAGAAATACAATAAAATACTTTATTTTTCTTATTGCTCTAAATCATTTATTGTATGTTGTTGATTTTTTTTTTCTTTCAGTTTTTAGTGAAAATTGAGCAATCAAATAAATAATTTTGCTTTCATTGTAGAATGTTATATAACAACATGTTGTTACACATTATTTTTTTCGATTTTCTGAAAATTTATAAAATGTGGTTTTTGTTGATTTCATTTTTTTTGTTAACAATTTTTCAAAATTTGTGTTGTTTTAATACGTTTTTTTAGGTTTTATGGAATTTTTATTATTTTAAGGAGTCGTTGACATTTTGAAAAACACCTTTTTGTTTTACAATGTACAGGTTAAAGGTTTCTTTAGTATTATTTGCAATTAAAACATAAGTATTATTGCATTTGTTTTTGTGTAACAAAAAAGGATACTAGAAAGGGTGGTTTTAGCTCACTTAAGGATGTAAGGCTTGATTACCCATCCATTTAATGATTATTGGGCATATATATTTCTTTTTTAATTTTCTAGGGTGATACCTTGGTTACTTTGGGAATGTTTGTAAATATAACCAAGTGGTAATTTGACCAAAAAGGACATTAAATAACATGTGCAGACTTTAATGAATTCAGGTGTTAGTTATTAAAAAAACCCATTTTATAGTAGTTAAAAATGGTGATAGAACATAATCCCCACGGGCATTACCCCCATAACGGAAATGGGGATTATGACCGTATTCATCACTATCATAATCTCCACAATAACTGTGGGGACTATGACCGTTTCCAAAACGGTCACAATCCCAATGGGGATTATGTCCATTCCCTGTTGGGATTTCGACCGAACTTTTTCCGGTCATAACCCCCATTCACATTATGGGGAGTCAGTCCAAAGCAATTTGGGTCATAATCCCCGTTTTCTGCGGACAGATTAAAAAAAAACTTTTAAGACAAAAAAAAAAGGTGACATGACATAATCCCCAATATGTGGACGAAAATAATTTGGACATAATCCCAATAAAAAAATAATCCCCAGATTTATGGGGATAATGACCACGTAACAAATGGCCATAATCCCCATTACAGGGATTATGTCCACTATACTACTTGATCATAATCCCAAAAATTTAATTTTTTTTGTCTTAAAAGTTTTTCTGCGTAGCCGGCCCTCGGCCGGTCTTAGGGATTACAAACTCCTTTAATTAATTTAGCGGCTTCGCTCTGCAGAAACGGGGATTATGACCAACATTGCTGTGGACTTACTCCCCATAATGTGAATGTCCGTGGGGATTATGTCCTGTCACCAAATTTAACAAACACCAACATAATTCGTTTTTTTTTGTTTTTTTACTTTGAGCCAACACTCAGGGGATGCCCCCTATTAATGCAATGCATTGTGCTGGTATTAGGAAAATAGGTTATGAGGAGAAGGAAAGAGGGAGTAGTGTTTGTGGACATTTAATTTGAACATTTCCAAATTGTAGCCGGCTGGAAAGACTTCTGCCGGGAGTTTATTCCACATACGGCTAGTTCGACCGAGAAACGAATTTTCTCTGTAATGCGTTGTGCGAGACACTGGACAATCGACAACGAACGGATGTGATCTGGTGAAAAGGCGAGTACTACGGGCATATACCCGCGTCTCAGGGATGAGTTCGCAAATCTCAGCTGAGCACTTACCATGATAATAACGATAGAACAGTGACGCACAACCCACATTCCGACGATGCTCCAATGAGTCAATAGAGCTGGATACCCTACTGTCACTGATGAGCTTCAACGCACTCCTTTGCACCCGATCCAGAAGCTTCAAGATAGACCTTGAAGCACCTGCCCAGATATGGGAGTTGTATTCCATTTTCGGTCGGATATAGGCGGTATAAATAGTGAGGAGATCAGACGGAGTGAAGTAATTCTTGCACCGTTTTAAGAAACCAAGACACTTGACTGCTTCTTTTGACACTTGAAAAATAAGTTGGTTCCAACGAACATCACATTGAATCTTCATGCCTAGAACATCAAGAGTATCTGATTCCTCAATATCTATACCACCCATGGATACAGATGACGCTGATTCCACAAGCCGTCTGTGGGTCAGCATACAACATTGGGTCTTACGAGCATTAAAATCGACCCGATTCGCAAGACCCCACTCGGAGATTGCCGTAAGGTCATGATTGAGTGTGTCATTCATGTTCTGCCTCATAGCTTCAACCTCAGTAAGGTTTGGTCTATGATTAAAGGAAAATGAATGACAAATGTTGGTGTCATCTGCGAAAGAATATATAGGATTGAAAGATATACCCAGGAGGTCGTTAAGAAAAATAAGAAAAAGTGTAGGAGAAAGAACAGAGCCTTGCGGTACACCTGAATTCAAATGAAACTCATCTGATGAGAACCCATCTATAACAACACGTATGGATCGGTCTCTGAGAAAACTCGATATAAATCGATAGAAATCTCTACCGACACCAAACGCAACAAGCTTTGAAACGAGTGCACCGTGCCACACACGATCAAACGCTTTGGAAATATCTAGAGCAACCACTTTGCTTTCACCGAATTGATGAATAGAACGACTTCAACGTTCCGAAAGAAACGCTAACAGGTCTCCCGTAGAACGGCTTCTACGAAAGCCATACTGTCGATCACACAAAAGTAAATTTGACTCCAGATAATTTACCAAGTAGTGGTTGATCATGCTCTCCATGACTTTCGAGAGCGTAGAGCATATTGCTAATGGGCGGTAGTTTTCAGGGTTCGTAGCCTCACCCTTTTTAGGGATTGGCTGGACATTGGCCACCATCCAGCAAGAGGGAAAAACTCCAACCCGATACGAGTAGCTAAATAATGTTGCCAAAGGACGAGATAACGACAAGGCACATTTCTTCAGGACTACAACCGTAGCTCCATCCGGCCCCGGGGACTTATTTATGTTGAGATCTTCAAGGACCCTTTTGACTGCACGCGATCGAAAAAATATCTTGGACATAGTAACAGGTACCCTTTCGAGTTCGGGCGGTGGTTGATTGCTTCCCGGCAAAAATGAATTTCTTGCAAACAAGTCAGCAAAAAGGTTGGCTTTATCAACCGGGTCTGTGAATATTTGGTCATTCATTATAAGGGTTGGAATGGATGAACTAGTATTATTCTTTACCCTTTTAACAAATGACCAAAAGGTCTTACTACCCCGCGGAGCAGCAAGGACCTTAGCACGCAGACGCTGTTCGTAAAGAAGCTTTTCACTCTGGCACATTCACTTCTAGCCTGTTTACGTAACGCGTCAGTAACTGGGTTTTTGTCATTACGCCAATTACTGAACGTATCCTCTCTGGATCTGACTGCATTCCTGCACGTCTGATTAAAACAGCACTTATGTTTTGGTTTTGTCGAAATTTGCTTGTATGGAATGAATAATTTCATTCCCAGCATTATCACGTTTACTACCATTTCTGCCGCAGCGTTAACATTATCATCCAGAAAACAGAGTTTCCAGTTGAAATGGTGAAAGAAGTCGTTAAGCTCAGCCCAACGAGTCTTTTCATAAACAAAAATAGTGCGCTTCGTTGCTGGTTTTGAAGCACTACGAAGGTCCGAAAGTGAAAAGGTTGCAGAAATGAGGTTATGATCCGCGTTTCTAAGAGGCGCAAGTAGCTCGACTACGTATTTTTCAGGATGCGAAGTGAGGAAAAGGTCGAGAGTATTTCGAAACTGCCCTTCAACACACGGAATGTGTGTTGGTTCCTTCACAAGTTGCACAAGGTGATTTTGTGCTGCGAAGAGTTCAACATATAAGCCCTCGGGAGTCGTATGACTAGAATGGCTCAGCCATGCAGAATTGTGCACGTTGAAGTCCCCGGCAACGACTATTTCACTACCCGGACAGACCCCAAGGATTCCCGTTATGGAATCGGATACGGAGTCAAAATAATCGTAAGACTTCTCCGTGTCCAAATTCGGGCTCCTATAGACAAACCCGAAGTGCAAAAAGTGTGTCCTGATTTAACTCCCTTTGGGTTAAATTCCGCATCACTACAGCCTAGATGAGGCTGAAGTTGGAACACAACGTTTTCACGAATATATAACGCAAGGCCCCGATGAGGAATAAAAGGGGATAGAAATTGATACCCAGGTATTTGGAAATCCTGTGGATCAGCATCTCCTCCTACCTGGTTTTTTTTCAACAAAGAAATTTAACAAACAAAAATACTATTAATTGCCACGATAAAAAAAACAGGCGGCCGTTTTTACTAAATGTTTGGTTGATATCATGTTTGGTTGATTTACAATTGATGTTTGTTAATTTAAATTTGACGATTTTTTTCTGTGTAGTGTCTAATTTCTTAAAGAAAATATAAAAAAAATGTATGGGGAACACCCAAGAGTTATAGATAGAAAGTAGGTATATTCTAAGAAAATTATGGAGTTAAAAAAATATTGATGGTCGGTCACACATTTGACATCTCTAGGGGCACCCTTGGAGCAGTTAGGAGCTGAAGGAGCATATTTTATAAAAATGGCATTATGTATGGGAGCCCCATGATCGGGAGAGATTCGGTATAAGTTTGTTTCGAAAAGTTATGATAAATAAAAAATTGAATCGGGAACACTTAAGGGTTAAATATATAGGGTAGGCATATTCTAAGAAATGTTGGGGTTGAAAAAATATTTGGGGTCGGTCACACATTTGACATCTCTTGTGGCACCCTTGCAGCAGTTAGAGCAGTCCTTTATTTTTTAATAAAGAAATATTTTCTATACATTTTTTGTTTTAAAACCATTTTTATTACTAAATAATGTGCAGTTTGTCTAAAAAAAATATAAATATCAATTACAAAGGGCTTTACTGAATTAATCCCCATTTTACACATGTTTCAACCCACACAGAAAAAAACTAATTGTTATATTGACCCCCATATTTGTGAATACAATTAACTTTTTCACTGAAACTGCTTCTATACGGAAATTTGTAATATTAACTAACGTTTGTAAATATTGATTGTTGAAAAAACTTGTAAAAAAAATTGATAAACGAGTTTGTAATAGTTCTCTAAAATTATTATTTGTATTGACAAACGTACAAAATCTTAAATTTTTTTTTCAACAAAGAAATTCAACAAGCACAAACACAATTTGTTGATCTGACAGACGCAAAATTTTTTTCATTTTAATCATATCGCTCATTTACTTGTATAGTACCACAACTCGAAAAACGTGATTTTTGAGTTAATGATGCAGAATTATTTGTTTTATCATGCTATTATGTCAAAATTGCATGTTAATTAATTTTAATCTCACCGTTTGAGAAGAGAACACGCCAATATTATATTTTCAACCAACCTGCCTTTTTTGATGGAAATCCATTTTAATTGTCAACTTTAAGCTCGATTTCTGCAGAAGTAAATATTATGAAGTACACAGACAATAATATTGAGAAATACAATTTGATTATCACTTGTTTAAATTTTTAAAACAAATTTGAGTAATTTTTTAATTAACGCAATTAAAAATTTACTCAAAAATTGAAAATAAAATTTGAGTAAATAATTTAACACAAACACTCAGAAAATTATGTAAGTTACTACATGTTAGTTGTTTGTATATTTTTCAGTAGTTAGTTGTTTTCAACTACAAAGTCAGTTATTTTTGTATGAAAAATATCAAACAACTATTTCTGTTAGTTATTTTAAGTCGTTTTTTTGAATAACTAACAAAAAAAGCTGTAATGTAGTAGCAGTTATTTAAAGTAGTTAATTTTATTTTTTTTATCTCTGAAAATTTTTCAAAGTTTTTTCCAAAAAAAAAAAAATCGTTTTCTTATTTTTCACAACTTTAAAAAAAAAACTTGGAAAAAATTTGGTCTTAATTTTTTTTTCTGAAAAATTTTTTGAAAAAAAAAATATATATATTGTTTATTTTATTTTTACTACATATAAGTTGTTTTGACTACAAATGTTAGTAATTTTTACTACATAAGTCAGTTGTTTTTTGTCAGTTAAAATAACTAACATTGTTAGTTGATTTAACTGGATAAGTAGTTGACCCCAAAACAACTTACAAAGTAGTTATTTTAACTGACATTTTCAGTTGATTTTACTAACATAATTTTTTGGGTGAATTTAATATTTTTTAATTTTTTTTTTTATTCTCTTGGGGCGAGTTTTTGAGTTGTAAAATTTAATGATTGTATCTTTAAACTGAGTTATAACCACAAATTCAGTTTTTGGGATGTGGTTTATTTTAAGTTTAACTCACCAATGTTGGAGAGTTAAACTAGAGTTTGCAAATAATCGAGATATTTCATAATCGCGATTACGATTAAAAAAAAAACCGTTAATCGCGATTATCGATTAATCGAGTTTTTTAAATAAATATTATTGCAATAGTATATTTAAAAAAAAAAAACTCTTTTAAAATTTACGTTTCAGAATGTACGAAAATACAAAAATAAATATTTTATGCAATAAAATTATCTTTTCACACCAAATGTCCTGCGAAAAAACATATGTCCCATGAATGTCTGAATAGGTGGTATAGACAGCCCCATATGAAACTAAGAAAATTGCGTTTTTGGTTTTTCAATTTCTTAAAAACTAGTGAGCGTGGTTATTGGAAAAATTGGCGAAATTGTGTCGAGTTCCCTTGATTAAATATTTATCAAATTTACGAAATGCACCATAATCGCAGAATTAATATTCATGTAAATTTTTGTTTTTTCAGAAACCGTTTTGAAAGTTTTAATTTTTTAAAAAAAATCAATTTATCAAAAATCCGGCCACATTTTTTTTAAGTTTAGATGTTTGTCTATTCACACAAAAAAATTTTCGTATTTTTCGAGAAAATAGCATTTGAATATTAAATTTCATAAAAATTCTGCAATTCTCTTGTATTTATTGTTTCAACACCGCGTATGAGTAACGAAAATTCGTTGGTTTCGCAAATAGTCGTTACTCATACGCGGTGTTGATACAATAAAATACAAGAGAATTATAGAATTTTCTGATATCCAATATCCAATGAAATACGTAAAATGCCCTCCTGAATTTTTTACGTGGATAGACAAACATCTAAACTAAATAAAAAAAATGTGGCCGGATTTTAATAAATTGTTAAAAGGACAAAAAAAGGGTATAATTTGGAATACAGGGTCCTTTGGTAAAAAAACCGTCTGAAAAAATGTACTTGTTATAAATTTAATTTCTAAGGGTCGTAAAAATGGTAAAAAAGTGTGCTTTTTTCTTTTTTTTTTTATGAAATAACGATCCTAAACTCTTGAAATTTGTAATGAAGGATCATTTGGTTAAAAACATTCCACAAAAATTACTTTTATGTGTATATATTTGGGCGTCCCGAAAATTGTAATCTTTCGAATTTCGTATCAGAATACCTGCAAATGGCCACTGAAGAGCTGATTGTGTGAAAAGGAAATTTAGAAAGAGTGTCTTCAGTCTGCAACCAGAAAAAATACGTTTTTTGATACGTTTGATTCGGGCAGAATTTTTTGACTAAATCCAGACATATCCTTTTGGATTATTTTTAAAACAAAATTGTGGGGTTACTAGGATGAAAATTTAAATTTTACTTTAAATTTAAATTACTTTTACGAGAAAAAAGAAATTGCAAATAAGTTAAATGAATCGAAGGCCAATATCATATATTTTAAAATCGTTTTAAAAACTGTGTATTTTATAGAAAATGATTAATCGTAATCGCATGATTTTTTTGTCGATTACGATTACAATTAATTGGTGCGATTAATCGCGATTACGATTACGATTTTAATCGTTTTGCAAACTCTAAGTTAAACTATGGTACAAAAACGTCAAAAAAAACACCTCTGATTTTAAATATACTGGTTAGTGTTGCCATGTTGTGGTATTTTATTGGAAAAAATGTTCGCTTATGGCAACTATTCTAATTGGAAATGTGGTACTTGGTATGGTAATACCACATAAATCGACATTTGCTAAACTTGACCTGAAAAACAGAATGCTTGGCTAAACTTGGTTTTAATTTATTAAAGTTTAATAAAACTCCCGTTTAAACTAAGTTTAAGCGATATGTCAAAAACGCAGCCTTGGTGTTTTGAATTCTCATTTAGTTTATAGTTTTTTGTGTATGTATATGAAAGTTTGAAATCATCTTTATAAAATTTTCTTTGTCTTGAAGACATAAGTATATTTGGTAAAGTTTGAAAAAGTAATTTTTTTTGAAAAAAAAAAAATTGAAAAAAAATTTACTTTGAGTAAATTTTTACTTGACACAATTAAAAAGTTACTTAAAAATATTGAAAAATTTTAAGTAAAGTTTTGATAGTGTATTAAATAATTTACTCAAAGCATTTAAGCTTTTAATATTTTTTTTTTTAAAGTTTACTCAATACTATTATATCGTTCACTGGTGCAAAATTGAATAATTTTTAATTCAATAGTAATAAAAATTTACTCAAATTTTTTTTATTTTTTTCTGTGTATGAAGTGTGGTTGAGATTGCTAGAAATAGAATTGTAGTATTGGAAACTGTTAAAATTTATTCTGTAAAAACTATAAATATTCACATATATAAAAAACAATTTCCATTAACAAGACAAACCGACATTTGAAATCCTACTGATGATAACACAAACTGGAGTGTTTAAAACCGGTATGGGAATATCAGAAATATATATAATTTTTAATAATTCAATTTTTCTTCTAAATATTTTTTCAACTTGAACTCTTTTAACAAATATAATTGGAGCCTGAGCTCGATCTGTACTTACAGAAAAAACGCTAATCAAATATTTTGAGTTATGCCACTATACAAGTAAATGAGCGATATGAGAATTCTATATGATTCACATGTGAAAATTTTTCACTTGGGTATTAAAATGACCATAAAATGTTAATTTACCTTTACAACTCATAATTATGATAAATAACTGTCAAAAATTTACAAGCATTGCAAAAGTTCTGGCGCCACATTAAAGAGTAACAAATTGTTAGTAAATTATGTATATTTTGACTTAAAAGAAACAAAATATAGAAAATTTGTGTATTTAAAAAAAAAAAAATCCAAAAAGAGGTGTGAATTCCCTAGAATTAAAACAAACTACTAAAACACTTGAGTTTATTTTTTTGGCAAAAGGTGAGAAAGTACTTCGCACCTTGGAACATCATACATCGTTTTTGGCAAAAGGTTTGAGTTAATGGTCAAGCAAAAACAATAAACAAAGTCAAACAACCTTTTAACGCCTTTTTTCAAAAAAAAAATGTTAATGGTATTTTGTCGCCATCTACTATAGTTGCTAATTCCTTCTAGTGTAGATGTTGCAAACACAAAAAAAAACAAGTAAGAGTGTTACATTCGGCTGTGCCGAATCTTTGATACCCTCCAACAAGCAAATAAATAAAAAAAAATTGCAGGGGCGTCTCTTTTTTGGGGGGGGGGGGGGGGTCGGTAGTGGTAATTGGGGGGCACAATTCCTCTCGAATAAGTGTTAAAACAAAATAATTCTTATGCTTTTTGCACTAATGAAATACAAATTTAGCATTATATAAAAAAAAAAAAATATTCCACGCCCATAGAAGGGGGGCGGACCGTAAAACGATTTTTTCTAATTCTGTGGGTCCAAATGCAGGACCTTGAACTTCTTGTAGTATAAAAATGTTGGATTTGTTAAACAATAACACAAAAAATTATGTAAAAATATGGTATTTTTCAGAGGTTTTTTTAGTTCTTCAAGGGGGAACTTTTTCCCCCCTGGTCCGAATTTGCCCATCTCCGAACTTAACCAGCCTATGAACATAAGACATATATGTGCCAAATTTCAGGAGTCTATCACTTTTATTTTGGACTGTATCGTGTCTTCCACAGACGGACGGACAGACGGACGGACGGACGGACGGACGGACAGACGGACATCGCTAGAATGTCTTAGAATCGATCACTGTTCAATAATATATATACTTTATGGGGTCCTAGACCGATATTTCGATGCGTTACACACGGAATGACAAAGTGAGTATACCCCCATACTGTAGTTGGAGGGTATAAAAAACTAAAAATAAGGTGTAGATTTTCTCACTTTGTTTTTAATCCAGAGTAGTCGCTGCAAGAAACTCTTCTTCCATTCCAACATAGTTAACCAAATGATTAATGATATTTTAAGAGGCTCACACTCTACATTTAATTGATACAAGGAACAGCATCAAAATCTGCTTAAGAATTGCCACTAATAGGATTAGATCGTTTTGAAGAGAGGTTGATATTAATTTTATGGATTTTTTAGTTAAATTTTTTTGTTTCTTCGTTTGTTCATGTTCACAAGGTTTTAAGGACAACAAGGTGTGAAGGTAAATTGATACTTTGTTATTGTTTTTTTTGGGCTTAATTTATGTATGTCTTTATGTATATCTGTTTTAAAGTTAATTAGTAAACGTAGAGAAATTCTTAAAATCAGCAGGTTTATTTTGGTTTTTTCATTAGACTCATGAATTAAATTTTAAAAATACAGTAGAGTAGGGCACACATCATTGAGAAAAAAACATTTTATTAAGTGTAATTAACACCTATAAAGAGGCTTAAATTATGTATGTTAAGCTTAGCAAGAAAAGAAATCAACAATATGGTGATTGATGGCTTTGGAAGAAATACTATTTGATATTCATTGAAAAAAATATTCAATTAGTAAATTTCTAAGAAAAATTTTAAGAAAAGAAATTTATCCAATATTCTACCAATAAGGCCGAAGATTTCCTATTTGCAAGGAAATATTTATTACAAAGTGATACAAAAAAGAACAAACAAAAATACCTGGGATGCGATATTTTTTTTCTAGTAGGTGTTGTTAAGTCCAACAAGACTCGGTCCATAAAATTTGCGAAACACCTCCAAAATCTTAAGTTACGGGTAAAAAATTTCATACTGTTTTTACATAAAATCCTGCCACTTTGTTGAATATTAACCGATTTTAAATTTCTTGACAGTTTGGGAAAGAAAAAAAAAATGTGAACTTCCGAAAATGTGAACCTTATATTTAAGTACACAGAAAATAATATAGATAAAAACAATTTGTGTAATCACTTATTTAAATTTAAAAAAAAAAAAAATATACAATTAAAAATTTACCATTAAAATTAACCCATTTTTTTTTCTTACATTTCACATGAGCTTAACCAACAAGTACATATGTTAGTATCTTATTAATCGGTAGAATGTCTGAGAATAGATAACTTATCATTTATGTATATGCGTTATGTGGTCCTATACCGATATTTCGATGTGTTACACACGGAATGCCAAAGTGAGTTTACCCCCATACTCTGGTTAGAGGGTATACAAATTTAGAGAAAATGCCGAATCTCCAAAGCAAGAATATATTTTATGAATATGTATCATACAAAATCCAAAGAATAAAAATATTATCAAAAGCATAACAATATTATAATAAATATTCTGAAAATGTATTTAAAATTACAATACATAAAAATTAAATCTAAAACACAATTTGTTTTCACACAAAACATATAAAGCCAAACAATTCTTAAGTAATTTTGTGCCAAAGTAGTAGCATCCCAGTAAAAACTTCTATTGCCAAGTAATGAGGTTTTCGCCTTTAAATTGATGGTGGTAGCTAGTTACTATGTTGGTGAAACACTCATTATTTTAACATGGCGATGTCATTGGAGTAATGACCGCATACCCACTCGCTTACGAGAATGCTACTGAAAAACTACATACATTAGTACCACAAATAATAAGCTACTAGTAGCCCAAAAATAACTCGTTACCCACTACTTACAAAAATGCTACCAAATAACAGCATACATTAGTCCCAAAAATAAGTAGCTACCAGTTGCTCAAAAATAACTCGTTTCCCACTCCTTACAAAAATGCTACAAAATAACAGCTTTTGATTGTTTTAATAAATTTTTAACTTGGGGCAACTTCCGCCAATATGAAATTGAACAAGTTCATGTTGAACGTGTTTATTTCAAGAGCAACCAAGCGGGCAAATGTGGAAATGGAAAAGATCCAATGTACCAACGGAACCAATGTTTACGTTGATATCATTCCCTCCAAATGTTTGATTGTAAAATTCAAATATTACAGGGCCAAAAATATATCTTGGAACCTCGTAGAAAGGGACATTTGGCTACTTAGGACATTACCAATAACAAGTATACAGAAGCCACTGCTGCTCAGCCAATGGAAACCGCATTAAACACCATCTTATAAGTCTATATAAGAGTGAGTTAGTTTTTAAGGGAAATACTGTCTGTGATGGTTTTTTACCTTTTTACCGGCTTTAACATACTTTAAACAACAAGGCAAAAAAAAAGTTAAATTAAAATTTGGAGAACACCACAAAATTTATAGAAAAAACAATAACAATTTAGACAAGGCCAATTAAAATCCAGAAAACTTCAATAGAAGTTATGTAAAGACTAATTAAGGCTCATAAATCACGATCAAGTGTCAGCTAGATCCAGTTTTCTGAATATCAATTTGGTTTTCTAAACTTTTTTTTGCCTTGTCCCAATTTTAATCAGAATTCCTGAATTTAAATTTCTGTTAACAGAGTTTTATTAGAAAAAGTAGATAAATGTTGATCTTTTTTAAGCTAAATGTGCAAGTTCTTTCTAAATTTTCTTAAGCATTTTTTTAATTTCATTAAAAAATATTATTTGGACAACTTATCAGATATTTTAAATCGTATTTACCAGTAACCTGTTCTGCATCAGGTTATCGGTAACTCATTATTTATTAACAAGATGTAACCGGTTTTGTATTAGGCTATCGGTAACTCATTATTTGTTAACAAGAAGTAATCGAGCAGGTAACGAGCCCTCATTACATAGAATGCAGGCGGTAATGGGGACTTATTACCAAGTTTTTACTGGGATATTCAAACAGCTTTCGCTAACGCTTTTTCAACAACATTTTTGTTTACATTAGGTATAATTTTTCTATTATTATCAACATTAATTAGTAAGTTTTGAAAGTCATTCCCTAAATTTTTATACCCTCTAACCGTGTGTAACACATCGAAATATCGGTATAGGACCACATAACGCATATACATAAATGATAAGTTATCTATTCTCAGACATTCTACCGATTAATAAGATACTAACATATGTACTTGTTGGTTAAGCTCATGTGAAATGTAAGAAAAAAAATGGGTTAAGTTAGTTTTTTTTAATTTTTTTAATACTTCTACTAAAATGACAGACGTCATTTTGGATTTAAATGAAAGGTATTTAAAATTTCTATTAAACGGTGTCAACATCAGGAACCTACGTTGCATATTTCTTAAGTTATTGAGCTTTGAAGTTGGAAAACTCAAAATTTTTACTTTTAAGGTCAAAATATTGACCTTTGACCTTATCATTTTTACCGCGAATATTTTTTTTTAGGAGGCTAGCAATATTTTGAAGTAATTTATCCACTTTTGTAAAAACAAGGCACCATAAAAAAAAAAAAAAAAAATATGTTTTATAACCTCATTTTTAGCATAAAATCGATTTGAGCGAGTTGATCCCGGCCCGCCAAAAATCTGAAAAAAATCTCAAAAATCTTTTAGGCCATAAGAATTCATAATCCGCTTCAAGAGTAGCAAAAATCAAAAAAAAAGTTTTTGATGGAACGCCCTAATAATATGATAGTTTGAAATCATCTTTATAAAATTTTCCTTTGTCTTAAAGATATATGTAAGTATATTTGGTAAAGTTTAAAAAAGCAATTTTTTTTGACAAAAAAAAATCGAAACTTTTTAAACTTTTTATACCCTCCACTCTGGTGATAGAGGGTATATATAAGTTTCTCATTCCGTATATAACTCATTGAAATATTGGTTTAGGACCCCATGAAGTATATATATTCATGATCCTTGATCGATTTTAAGTCGATCTAGCGATGTCCGTCTGTCTGTCTGTTGAAATCACGTTTTTGGCAATAATCCGAAACCGATTTAAACGATTGTGGTACCAAAAGTTGCGGAATTTTGCTAGGAAGAAACTGATGTATTTTTTTTTTAAATCGGTTAAATATTTTTAAAGTTATGAGTGAATTTCGGAAAAAACTTAGAGTTGTTTTCTGTTGGTTCACCTCCCGCAGTATAAATCCACTATGTCAGGAGTTTTGCCAATGTTGATTCTAAGGAGGTAAAAAGGGTAAAAAAACTATACTTTTGATGCTTTTTATATCTCCTGAAAAAATGGCCATAGAAACTTGATATTTGGAAAGTATGTTCACATCCTGGAATATAGATCCAGTATGGCTGGATTATTGCCAATGTTGATTCTAAGGGGGTAAAAAGGGTAAAAATCTGTACTTTTGCTACCTTTTATATTTCCTTAAAAAATTGTCACATAGAATTGAAATTTGGACTGTATGTTCACCTCCCGGAATATAGATCCCCTAAGGCTGGGTTTTTGCCAATGATGATTCTAATAGGGTAAAAAGGGTAAAAATATGTACCTTTTATAAAAGGTACTTTTAATAAAAGGTACTTTTATAAAAAAAAAAAGCTTTTATAAAAAGTACCTTTTATAAAAAGTACCTTTTATAAAAAGTACCTTTTAAAAAAAGTACATTTTATAAAAAGTACCTTTTATAAAAAGTACCGTTTATAAAAAGTATCTTTTATAAAAAGTACATTTGTAAAAAGTACCTTTTAAAAAAGTCCGTTTTTAAAAGTACCTAAACTTGTATACACCTCGTATACCATACCATACCAAACATATTTTTTATAAATGGAGTTTGACATAGATTGTATAAATATACCAGATATTTACGGTATTTAAGGTGTTTATACGTTTAGATGAATACCACTACTTATAAAACATTTTTTTTTGTTTTTTAAATATTTACATTGCACTATGGTTCCGATCATCACTTTTCTTGGCCAAAATTACAACAATGGAAAAAATTTTGGTTTGAAATAGGGTTTGTTGTATAAATTTGTTATAATTTGTTTGTTTTTCATGTTTAATATTTTAAGAAATTTTTTGTATTTAAACTCAAAAAAATAATTGAAAAAATTAAAAAAATACTTTTTTTTTATTTGTAGCTAAAATTGTTTTTGAACGGTAAATGAGTGTAAACAAAATATGTTTTCTGTTGTTTGTAAATGTTTACGATTTTCTATAAAATCAATTTTGAGAAAATTGAATTTTGGCCAAAAATGTCGTCTGCGAAACCGTAGTGCATTGGTTAACATTGTGGAGGGTATTTAAAGATTCGGCACAGCCGAATATAGCTTTCTTACTTGTTTAAAAAGTAAATTGATACATTTTGAGTAAATTTTTACTTGACACAATTAAAAAGTTACTTAAAAACATTGAAAAATTTTAAATAAAGTTTTAATTGTGTCAATTAAAAATTTACTCAAATTTTTTAGTAAGCATTTAATAGTTTTTTATTAAAAGTTTACTCAATACTGTTAAACCGTTTACTGGTGCAAAAATGAGTAATTTTTCACTCATTAAAAACAGTGTTCGAAAAAAAACAGTACGTTATTTAACGTTCCGTTCCAAGAACACATTCTCTAAAAAGTTTTTTAAGTGGTTGTGAAGGTGTTCGCAAACAGAATTCCGAACGTTATGCCTGTGAGTTAAAGAACAGAAACTTTACGATAACGTACCGAACTAGGTTAGAAACAAAATAAAGTTCTTTTAGTGTTCTGTTTGTGAACTTTTGAGACATTTTTTTTTTTAAATTTAAAATGGCGATATCTCGAAAACTAAGCAAGATAGAGCAAAACGGAGCACATTTTTGGGTCTTGGGATCTCCATAGTATCGCTAGGCCTCTACACATGGGTGGACCCCATTGGGTCCATATTTTGAATCTAAAAAAGTTAGCATTCCGGGAAATTTAAAAATGCACATATCTCGCTAAATACTGCCGACACGACATAAAGTCTAAAAGCGGTCATGTACTACGAGACAAGATCCACAAAAATGCTTTTAGACTTTTCATCGTGTCGGCAGTATTTAGCGATATGTGCATTTTTAAATTTCCCGGAATGCTAACTTTTTTAGATTCAAAATAAGGACCTAATGGGGTCTACCCATGTGTAGAGGCCTAGCGATACTATGGAGATCCCATGAACCAAAAATGTGCTCCGTTTTGCTCTATCTTGCTTAGTTTTCAAGATATCGCCATTTTAAATTTAAAAAATGTCGCAAAAGTTCGCAAACAGATCACTAAAAGAACTTTATTTTGTTTCTAACCTAGTTCGGTACGTTATCGTAAAGTTTCTGTTCTTCAACTCGCAGGCATAACGTTCGGAATTCTGTTTGCGAACACCTTCACAACCACTAAAAAACTTTTTAGTGAATGTGTTCTTGGAACGGTACGTTTCGATAACGTACGGTCGCTCCATAGTTCCGTACAGAACACTAACGTACCGTACGTTAGAGTTTTTTTTCGAACCCTGATTAAAAATTTACACAATATTTTTTTTTTTTTTTCTGTGTAATATTAAGACAACTGTGCGTATTTCTCCAGCAATCTCAATTTAAAAAAAGTTCTTATTTTAAGTTTGGAGATGTTTTTATACATTATTTTGTTTAGGAACCGTACCATTTATGAATTTCATAAAAAAAGCTTACACATAAAAAAAAATCTTGCCAAATTACTAGAAAAAATCTCGTAATCCCATTTTACCAATATTTGACAGTTTTAATTGTTTTTTACCAAATAATTTTTGATCGAAATTTAATTTTTTTTTTGCAATTTTACAGTTTTTCTTGTAATTTTACAAATTTCCAAGGTTTTTTCGCGAAAAATTTTTTTTGAAGGTGTTGTAAGATGTTGTGACTTAATCGTCCGTATTTCATCCATCTTCTTTTTTTATGTGTTTTCCACAGCTCAAAAAGCTCTTTATTTGATAAAAATTACCCAACTTTAAAAGGCTCTAACTGAAAGACTTGGTCAAACTTGGTACTGATGTTAATTAGTACCTTCTTGGGAACCCCTATACTAATTTGTGGTATAGGGACTTAAGAGCAATTTTGAGCAAAAAATTTTTTTTTGGGCTTTCCAAAGTTTGTATTTTTTATAAATTTTTTATTTTTTTAGATTTATTTTCACCACCACTGTTTAAATTGATCCACGCACTCGAAATTGTCGAAATGCATATGACATGTAAAAATAATGCTAAATTTTCAAAATATATCAATTTCAAGTCAAACATTTTTTTTTTTTAGTTTACAGCCTACTTGGATTTCAAAGTTGCAAATCACAACTTTTAAATTTAAAAAATAATAAATACAAATACTCAACTTTGCTTCGTTATAAAACCTAAACTAGTCAAATGATTGGCACAAAATTTTGTAATCGCATGTTTTGAAGTGTTAGCTCTCAGTTGGCATCAATTTGGAAAAAAAGAAAAAAAACTTTTTTTTTTAGTTTTGGCCGGTTTTTACCTATGTGCACTGGGGTGAATGAACACTATTTCGAGTAATCATTATTCCTATCATTCATTAATTCTGATCTTTTGTACTTATTTTGCAATATTACCAGACAAAGTAAAAGGTTTAGTAAGTGATTTTTACTTAAATCTACTAATAAGTTACTAATTAATAGTAGTACAGTAGTTTTTATGGGTCTTCAAAGTACTAAAATTAGTAATTTTTACTGGTTTTGAAAAATATTAGTAAAAAATTTTGTATTGATTACCAATTCCTGCACTAGGTCCTTTTGGACTAAAACATTAGTACTTTAGTTAAATTTTAAGTAATGAATACCCACGGTTTTTTGAGTGTAATAGTTGTTGCCACATAGGGCGTCTTATATAGCGACCTTTGATTTTTTACAACAAAATTTATTGTGTGATGCTATTTTTTTGCACAATTTTTAAAGTTTCTCTTTTGCAAAGATATCAGGGGCTTAAAAATTCCAATTAATTTATGTTCTTGAATTTTTTTTTGTCACCAACTTCCCCCATTAGCTCTTAATTAGGTCTTTATTTAGCTGGTGGTCTCTATAACAAAATTTTATGTTTTTTTTTTTCACAAAATTACGACGATTTCACATAAAAAGAAGCGCCATTTGATCTCATTAAAAAGGATCTAAACACCGACCACCCCTACATAGAGACAAAAATCTTGTGGTCATAAAAAATCTTTGTTTTATTTTTATGAAACTTTTAATGTTTTAGTGTTGTTTTCAGTTTGAATCACAAAAACAGTAGTCTTTTTCATTTGATGTTACCAATTTTGTAACCTTTTGATATTAAAACAAATAGCTTAACCAATATCGAAGATGATAGTTAAACTTATTATGCCTTTTTTAAGGTTTATTAAATGGTAAAACATAAAAATTGCCCACCATTTTTTTTTTAAGCATTGAACGGAAATGACTTAATCTCGTTTACAATACAATTTAACGACTTATCAAAACATTGGGGACTTACAAAACTGTGATCAAGCAACATTGTAGAATTTAAGGAGCGATTAAATATATATATATTTTTTTATTATTGGAAATGCAGATAACAAGCAATTTTTATGGTGGTTAAGGATCAATATTTGCAACATCTTGTAATTTTATGATGCGTTAAGGCTTCATAAAAATCATCACAAAACTTCGATCGTATTTAAATAGATGTAATAAAAATGTTGCAAAAGTTTTAGGATTACATATAAACTTTTGCTAAAATTAATTAAGAGATAAAAAAAATAATTTAAATTAAAACAAGGAGTTTAAAAAAATATATAGTGCAAATAGCATAATAAATAAATCAAAACCAACACAGAAAAAAAAAATTGTATTCTAGGCTCATTTTCAATTAAATCGTTATTCTATTAACAAAAAATTTAATTGTGTTGTTAAATAAAAATTCAATTAATTGATTTGCCGATACAATTAAATTGTTTGTTAATAAAACAAAGATTTATTTGAAAATGAGCCTGCAATAGATTTTTTTCTATTAGGAAATTCATTAAAGAAAGTACTTCCGAAAGAAATGTTTCATAATTTTTCGTCAAACAAAAATTTCATAAGTAATACGAAGACAGTACGAAATTTTCTTAGTCTGACATAAACATAACGGTATAAAATGCAGCTTTGTATAATGGAAACTTCCGTCCGTCATATGTTAAATTTCATTTCGATCTGTCAACCTATTCGTGTAGTAACATGTGTTCAATAAAAGACGCTTCAGTGATTTTTATATAACAAAGCTTTATCGGGTCACGAAATTTATAACGATATGGGAAATGTGTTTGGAGCTCCTTTATATGCAATTGTAAACAATTGGGTTTCTGAATTTAAACGTGGTCTTACTACTGTTTAAGATGAACCACAAAGTGGATGTCCAAAAACTGCATTAATGCAGAAATCATAGCTAAAGTCCATGATATGTTATAAGACGATCGACAAGTGAGAGTACGTGAAATAGGTAATGGCATAGGCATCTAAAAAGATAAATTATATTTATTTTGAATGAAGAATTACATATGAAAAAGCTTTTTGCAAGATGGTTGCCACATTTTTTAACAGTTGACCAAAAACGCATTCTAATAAAAATTTCTCAATCTTGTTTCGATCGATTTATAACTGTTTATGAAACATGGATCCATCACTACACACCAGAAACAATAGAACAATCCAAACAAAGGACTGAAGCTGTCGGAAATGCACCAAAGAACGCAAACACAGTTTAATCGCTGGTAAGATTATGGCAACGGTATCTTCAAAAAGGAAAAACAATAAATTCAGAATATTATTCAATATATTACAGTGGAATTGCAACGGGCTGAGCAAACAATAAATTCAGAATATTATTCAATATATTACAGTGGAATTGCAACGGGCTGAGCAGAATATAGAGGTTACGAACTTCATGCACAAGAGACGAATAACGATCGCGGCCCTCTAAGAAACTTAGCTGACGAGCAGGAATCCAATCTCCTGCTCGTCAATCTATAGTATCCTAAGGAAGTACTGTGAGAGGGATAAGGGAGGAGTCCTTGCTTTTTTATCCATAACTCTGTTAACTACCGCCCGCTGTCCATCTAATCGAACGACGATCACTTGGAACTCCATCACTTTAACATCCGCCTGCCCTTCCGGATATCGCCCTTCCATTGAATTCATAATGGACGGCAATAACCGGGATATACTCGGTGACCTAAATACTCACCATGATAGCTGGAAAATGATGAAGGAGGTAAAGTGCCGATTCTCACCGAAAAGTTGACAACACAAATTACTGTATTGTCAATGAGAGGCACCCTCCTCGCATCACTGTAAACTGACGTAGCCCAAGTAAAAATGTGAAAGATCAGTACTGATCTGAAAAATTAATCGTCGTTCCATTGAATTCCTAATTCGGTGACCTAAATACTCACCATGATAGCTGGAAAATGATGAGAGAGGTAACATGACAACACAAATTACTGTATTGTCAATGAGAGGCACCCTTCTCGCATCACTGCAAACTGTCGTAGCCAAGTAAAAATGTGAAGGATCAGTACTGATCAGAAAAATGGATCGCTAAGATTATATCAGTTTTATTCGAACGGATACAATGTCATCCGATAAATGGGTTTATATAATTAGATCAGTACTGATCTTTCAAATCTCGGATCAGTACTGATCTTTCTCGGAGCAGTACTGATCTTTAAAATCTCGGATAAGATGTGATATATAAAAATATATCTAAAAATGTTTACTTGGTTTACCTTGTGGCCTTTACCACCTGGCATGCAATTCGGTCATCTGACTTCTCCTTCAACAACATCGGAGGGTGAACGGAACATCAGAAATATGTTGGTTAATTCGAAAAATCGTTGCATCCCGGCTGAACGCATCGCGAAGATGTGTCCAAATTTCCCGACGGAGGCATGTCGCCTAGCAGATAGACGAGGTGAAATCCGGAGGGAAAATGAAGTGTTTAAGGCAACTGAGCGCTGAGATTGAGGCTCTAGTCTCTGCTCACTGCAAAAAATTGTGGTTACGGAACCTTGAAGAGTCGGATAAAGGTTCTAAGCGCCTCTGGTCGACGATAAAGAGCCTGGCGAATCGCCGCAGAACCGGAAGACTTACTCTTACTTTGAGAGTGCCACGCCGCTTGACTCCTAAAGGTGCAGTGCTGCCTTTAACCGACAGTTTGTAGATGATTCAACCAGACCCAACAGGAACCACACAGGCATCCGAAGAAAGATCAGATCTTTACCTCATGCAGAAGATTGCTGCGGGTGATGTCTCTAAAGCTATCAGAGAAGTAAAAGCTTCCACGGCAATAGGGTCCGATGGTTTTGCGATGATTATGCTTAAACACGTGGGAGAGAAATGGTTGACATATATGGCAGAAACATTTAGCCTACGTGTCAACTCATTGGAGATTCCAGATATGTGGAAGTACGGGAAAATTATTCCCGTTCCCAAACCTGGGAACCCCATTAACTCGGAGAGCTCCTACAGACCGATAACCCTACTTTTCCCAGTGCTTAAGGTCCGAAATTCTGTCCTTTTCCCATCTCTTACGGAGAATGGCAATTCAAACAATGACAATTTCAACAAACTGAAGTACCAATTGCATTCACCTTTTTTTCCTGATTTGGCTCCCTCTGACTTTTACAAAATCTAGACCAAATCTAAAAAAAAAAAATCCTTGCTGGCAAACGTTTTACCTCGAATTAGGATGCAATAGCAGCTGTAAACGATTATTTTGTGGAGCTTCCGAAAAATTGTTTTAATCAAGGGATAGAATTGCTAGAAAAGTGTTGGACAAATTGTTAGAGTAAAGCAATTCTAAGAACATTTCGCACAACACACCTATGTATTCGATAAACTTTTTATGTACTTTAATCACAGTATCCCACATACGTTGTCATTCTGTATGTAACGCAATAAAATAGTTGTATATTATTGATCCATTATCGATTCTAAGACGTTCTATGATTATCCATCCATCCGTTGAAAGCACAATGTAGTCGAAACTAAGAGAGCTAGACTCCTTAAGTTTGGCACGAATATTTCGTATGGTCATAGGCTGGTTAAATATGAAGAAGGGCAAAATCGGATCAGGGGTAAAAAAACGTCCTTCTTAAAGAGCAAAAATCAAAAAAAAAAAAATTTAATTTTTTTTAGCATTTTTGTTTAACAAATGAAACTAAATAAATTTGACATTAAAAGTTTTTTTGAAGATTATTATAACTGGATAATATAAAACTAGTAAGAAACACACCAGGATGTCTTAAATTTTTAGAAAAATTAAAAATTTTTCTTATACACTTTTCTCAATTCAAAACCATATGAAACATTTTTATGTTAAAAGACGTTCAAAGTCCTACACTTATAGTTAGATCCAGGGGAATAGAAAATGTAATTTTTTTGGTCCGCCCTGCTTTGTGGGAATGGATTTGAAAAAAAAAAAAAATATAAAATAATGGTATAATGGTGTTACTTAAGTGCAAAAAGCATAATTAATAAATTAGTAAACAATTATCGAGATTGGAAAGGTATTCTCCCACTACCTCCCACCGAACCACCCAAAAAAACGGCCCTGAACTTTTTTGTTATATTTTTTAACACGTTGGAGGATATCAAAGATTCGACACAGCTAAATTCAACACTCTCACTTATTATAACGTCTGACAGCCAATATTAAACATGAACCGGATGATATACGTCTGAAAACTGCTAGTAGTTTTACATTTGGTGATTCTGTTTCCTTTTAAAAGGAAATGAAATATTTTTACTTGTCCTAGAATGACACTGGTGATGGCAAATGAGAGAGGAGGATGAGTTTTTTTGTTTTTAAATGCCATACTGTAAATTTTTCAGATTTGAGTAAATGGTTAATTGATTCAAGTAAAATTTAATTGAATGTCAAATTTTAAGCTGAGTAAATATTTAAAGGTTTTTTTTCATCGAATATTTTTTTCTGTGTATTATCAAGTTCGTGTTAAACGATTTTTTTTTCATTTTTGTCGGACGGTGATGATGATGACGGATGATGTCAAATTCTGATTACACAGAAAAAACGAATTGTTATAGTGACCCCCATATTTGTGAATACAATAAATTATTTCACTGAAAGTGCTCCTAAACGGAAATTTTTAATATCAACAAAAGTTTCTAAATATTTCTAAATATCAACACAATTTGTTGATCTGACAAAAGTAAAAAAATCTTAATTTCTTTTCAACAAAGAAATTCAATAAACACAATTTGTTGATCTGACAAATGAAATTTTTTTTCAACAAAGAAATTTAACAAAAACTTTTAGTTGATATGATAAAAGAATTTTGAAATAAAATTACTTGGCTGAGTTTGTTTAAAACAAAATCAAAGTTTTGTACTATGTTGAAAAGAAATTCAACAAATACAATTTGTTGATCTGACAAATGATTTTTTTTTTTCAACAAAGAAATTTAACAAAAACTTTTAGTTGACATGATAAAAGAATTTTGAAATAAAATTACTTGACTGAGTTTGTTGAAAACAAAATCGAAGTTTTGTATTATGGACTAACAGGCTGCCGTTTTTACTAAATGTTTGGTTGATATCATGTTTGATTGATTTACAATTGATGTTTGTGGATTTAAATTTGGCGATTTTATTTTCTGTGTAGTCTTAAAAATGCCCGTTAAGTTTAATTTTTTATTTCATATTTCTATTTCTTAAAAATATTACTTAATTACATTGTATTACTCTTTCTTCCACTCGTAAGTCCGATTGGTTAATGTTTACACTTGGAATTCATTTTTCCGCAATCCTTTGTGTGGAGTATTATATGCCGGTCTCGACATAATATAATCCACTTTCATAATATTGGAATGACTTCTATATCTTCTTACGCCCTCATCCACACGTATCGAAATATTAAAAAAAAATTAACAGAAAAGCTGAATAAATATTTTTAAAATATGATTGCGTAAGGAAATTTTCGAGAAGATTGTAAAACCTAACACTCAACAAACCAGCAAAAAGATAACGTTTGAATATCCTCTTTTAAGGATCACCTTAAAAAAATATCATCTGCTTTTTTATGTAACTAACATAAAAAAGACACATTTTTTTATCAAATCCTTTGAAAATCCGTTCGAAATATTTACATGTATTAGAATTTATTTTATGAATTGATTTTTTTTTCAAACCTTTTTCTTTAGCGCTCTAAAGGAATGCATCTGCTTAGAAAAAAAATAACCACCTACAAATATTTTATGTAACACACTTTTGTTAAAGTAAATATTATTATTCTTCTTCAAAAGTAAAGTAGTGTAAAATGAACAACAACCCAAGAAATTGAAAATAAATATTAGCACGTTCTATATTTTTTTCTATTTTCGGTATGCAATGAAATCTTATGTATGGCAATGCATTTTGTTAAATTCCACCAAGGGAAGTGTTGGATGACACACGCGGAAGGACATGTGCAATTTATCAAAAAATTTAAAACACCTTGTATTTGTTTCAAAGGTGACACAATATTAATGCAATATGAGCATTATGTTGTTTTATTTTTTTTATCAGACACTTTTTGGATATGATTTAGAAAACTAGAAATAGAATACAAATTGATTTTTATCAATATTCGTATGAATGAATACAGCAAAACTGGAAGTAACCCCTTTTTGAATAAACTCTTTCCAATTTTTTGTTGAATGATCCCAAAAGGCAGATGTCTATTGAAAAAATTGGTTATTTTTTGAAAGGATTTTTGCTATGGTAAACCACCTGCTTGAAACGGAATTAAATATTTTTATGCTTTAAAGATTAAAAAAAAAATAGATATTTAAACAAGTAAGAAAGTTATAGTCGGTCAAGACCGATCATATGATACCCTACACCAGTGTTTTCCGGAAAATGGGTCCCAAGTCCAAACATGGACCGATTGTATCTGTCTTTTGTTAGATCTTTATTTAGTGTAGAAAACACACACAGATCAATTTTAAGTGGAATTGGTTATTTTTTTTTGTCAATAGAACAATTTAACTGAATATCGGTCGAAATTTTTATATGGGGGACTAAGTCCTAAAATGGCCCAATTATATTCCGATTTGATAAGGTTGCTAAAGTACACGTTTAGCACCTAAAAATAAATTTTTTATCAAATATTTCCATTTTTATGAATTTTGAGGGAATTATGTGAATATCGGGAAGGTGGTTTGTATGGGGACTACCAGAAGGACTGACCCGATTCCTTTGAAATTTGGAATGGTAATTTGTGCATACAAAATTTGATTACTTGCTGAATTTCAAAGCGATATCTATTATAATACGGTTATTAGAGTCATTGAAGCCGAATCCAAAGGGGGCGTTTGTATGGGGGCTAGGTCTTAACATGGACCGATTTTCTCCAATTTTAATAGGCTTCGTCCTTGGGCCAAAAGATGCTTAAGTTTCAAATTTCAGGTCAATTGATTGAAAATTGCGACCTGTATCGTGCTTAAACCGATAGATGGACAGACGGACGGACGGACGGACGGACGGACGGACAGACGGACGGACGGACGGACATCGCTAAATCGACTCAAAAAGTTATTCTGAGTCGATCGGTATACTTGAAGGTAGGTCTAGGACCAATATTTCGGGTAGTTACAAACATCAGCACAAACTCAATATACCCTGTACCACAGAGTGGTGTAGGGTATAAATATATATGAACGCAAATAATCACAAACAAGCATTTTATAAAATTTTGCTTCACACAAAATAAAAAATTTTGATGAACGAAATTCATAGTATTTATAAAAAAATTCATAAAAATTTTAACTTTTTAATAATACTTTTAAACTTTTACATAGTATTTATTATCATATGTTGAACTTAAGAAATATTTAACATTTTTCATAAATACTATGAAAAAGTTCAGAAATGTAATAAAAAATTTCATAATTTTTATGTATTTGTTCATGAACACTATGAATTTCGTTCATTGGCAAAAATTTTTTTCTGTGATTTGACCGATTTGGTACTATATTCGGTGCACGTAAAAAAGATCAAATTAAATAAAGTCAAATTTGCAAAACTCATTTTAATTTTAATGTGATAATGTTTTTTGGCTGGTGTCTAATTTTAAAAATGATGCAGGACGCCAACTACCGACTAACAAAAAGAAAACTAGAATTACTGTTTTTTTTTAATAAAACCAAATAGGTTTGTAACTTCGATTTGTGACTTGGCTAATAATTCACCTGATGGAGAATAAACCCGATTTTCACCAGCTGGTGAATAAAGGTAAAATAATTATTTTTCTTCAAAAAAATTTTTTTTATCACAAAATTTTGTTTTATCAAAAAAAAATATTTTTTTTTTTCATCAAAATTTTTTTTCATCTAATTTTTTATAAATTTTTTTTTTTTCATAAAAAAAAAATTTTTTTTCATCAACATTTTTATACCCTCCACTCTAGTGATAGAGGGTATATACTATTTAAGTTTGTCATTCCGTTTGTAACACCTCGAAATATTGTTCTAGGACCCCATAAGGTATGTATGTATTAGGGTGGTTTTTTATTTTATTTTTTTTGGAATTTCGAGGAGCGCGCAGCGGATTTTTGTTTCATTTGATGTTAAAATAATTGTGTAAAAATTTGAGCTAAATCGGATAAAATTAACCCGAGGCGCAAGGAGATCAAAGTTTCGAGAAAAAGCCAAAATGGCCAAATTTTGAAAAAACTTTAAAAAATGTAAATTTTGTAGAAATAAAAAAAATAAAATATTTTTTATTTAACTTTCTTGCAATAATACTCAGAAAAAATTATCTTTACTTTTTATGACGGCAGTAACACTTTCAAACATGAAATACAAAAATTACCATGCATTTTGGGGGGTACCTGATATGAGTGTTTTCGATTTTTTGAAAATTTTATTAAACAAAAAAATTAAATCTTACTATTCTATAGCAATGGATTATTAAATACATCCTAAGGCTTAAATATTTAAAAAATTGGGGATATCCATCGACTCAATTTTTTTTTGGAGTCATTTGACTCCTTGAAATCCGCAAAACTCAAATGACTCCAAAAAAAATTGAGTCGATGGATATCCCCAATTTTTTAAATATTTAAGCCTTAGGATGTATTTAATAATCCATTGCTATAAAATAGTAAGATTTAATTTTTTTGTTTAATAAAATTTTCAAAAAATCGAAAACACTCATTTCAGTTACCCCCCAAAATGCATGGTAATTTTTGTATTTCATGTTTGAAAGTGATACTTCCGTCATAAAAAGTAAAGATAATTTTTTCTGAGTATTATTGCAAGAAAGTTAAATAAAAAATATTTTGTTTTTTTTATTTCAACAAAATTTACATTTTTTTAAGTTTTTTCAAAATTTGGCCATTTTGGTTTTTTCTCGAAACTTTGACCTTCTTGCGCCTCGGGTTAATTTTATCCGATTTAGCTCAAATTTTTACACAATTATTTTAACATCAAATGTCACAAAAATCCGCTGCGCGCTCCTCGAAATTCCAAAAAAAATAAAATAAAAAACCACCCTAGTATGTATATTAGAGCACCCACAAAATGTATGGGATGTGCAAAAGTGTGTTTTTTTCGCTCCCCGCTCATTTTATGATGAGTTGGGAGTAAACAATAATATCTGTCCAGAAATTTGACTTCTAGGTTACAAACAGGCCAAGCGGTTTGAACTTTTGACCTCTGAAATGGACTAAAAAACCTTCATAGATTCATCTGCCTGTAACTCTTAAAATAAAAGTTTTTTGCAATCAACTTTCATAACAATTTTTTTGTAGAATCAATACGCAAAGATTTTTTTCTCATATTGTTTTGACCTAAGTATGTCAGATCGTGGTGTTTTGAGCGGTTAAAGTCAAAATTTGGGTCAGAACTTTTTTTTAAAAAATTCTCGTAAATTTTTAAATTGGGGAAAATTTAAGCTCTTTGCATAATTTAATAGGGTATTGAATGTAGTTGTCCAAAAAATTTTTTCTTACAAAAATATATCGACCCTTTAATGAAAAAATGCAAAAGTAATAATCTGAATCACATTTTTTTACTAATCAACCCCAGTATGGGGGATTACTAACTTTGTCATTCCGTGTGTAATGCATCAAAACATCGGTTTAGGATTCCATTAAGCATGTATGGGGTATTCCATGCCAAATTGGACTCTTTGAAAAATGCAAAATCGAACAATTTGAAAAAATATAAATTTTTGTTTTTTTAATTTTTTTACATTTTTAGTACCCATGACAAGCCCCTTCCTGATAAATTTTTAGATTTTTTTAATAATCCGTTTAAAAAAATATCGAAGTTTCGAAAAAAACACAAGCTTTTTCTGTTTTTACTCATAACTCTTTCAAAAATGACCAAATTCTGTTTCGTTAAAATTTTGGAAATTAGGACCGACCTCTATAAAGTTTTACACCCCAAAATTTTTTTCGACCAAAAAATAAATTGGTTACCACAAAAAATTTTAAGAATAGATTGAACTTTACCACATAAAATTGAAAAAAAAATTTTTTGCGTGATTTATTTGCTCTTCATATTTCCTTTTGTACCAAAAAAGCAACAAAAAATTGTAAAATTTGGCTTAAAAAAGCAAAAAAAAAAAATTTAAATTTCGCTGAACTTTAAATTTAGCTAAAAAACTTGAAAGATTTTTTAAATTTTAGTTTTTGAATTTTTTTATAAAAAACGAGTTTTATGAGTGTGAGTGAAGCTTGCGTGAGTGCACGTGAGTAGAAAAAATATGGTCGTGAGTGAGTGTGATTCAAAAATCACTCACGCGCCCATCTCTAGTTTTAACCTTTGATTATCAAAATCTGGATTGGTAAATCTCTATTAAATAAAAAAAAAACTATTCTAATGACACCTTTATAGATTATATTTATTAATACCATATATTTAAATAAATTTAATGCTTATTTTTTTTTTTTTGCTTCAAAACTTATCATAATCGAATCGATCTATGAACAATTCATCATTCTAAGACGGCAGGCTATCTATCAGAAACAACAGCAACAAAAAAAGAGGAGATAGCTAAAATAAGGATCCATAAATTACCATGACTATACTCCGCTTAACAAAAGACGTAAGTACTGGCTGATGTACATACGCATAACATCCGGTTTAAGCTATGGTAGACATTAAAACTGCAGTAGCGAGCGGTAGCAAAACAGATCTTTGCAATGATCTACATCAAACCACAATGATGTCTTGCAAAATCCACAAAAAAAAAAATAAAGTAAGGCCGGTTTGTAATGCAAACAAAATTAAATAAGACCAGAGATTTTAAAGAATTAAGCCATTTATTTGATGCCCCGAGGAATAAGAGACATTTCCTTAAAACTTCAGTTCTATAGCAATATCGACTTGGACATGCCATTGGGTGGGATGAAACTTTTGACGGAAACTTGAGATCGTGATCTGTGGATCCTAAACTGGTATACTGACGGAACAAAAATAACCCCTGGAGTGGGATCTGGTTTACGTTCCAGACACTAGGATGTCCGAGCTCATGATTAAATGGAATGACTCCGTGAATTGGTTTACCTTCTCGACAGTGATTAGGGGTTTGGAGAGGACACACTTGTGGGACATTAGGATAGAAGAAGGGTTTCTTACCGGCCATAACAGAGTAAATTACACTGCGGAACACTAAAAAATAAACAAGAGTTACGACCATCATTTCAATATATTTCGGGCATGCTGATTCGAATGGCGTACTCCGTTTTACGATGTATGGTACAGTTTTCTTGCAAAATGTCGTTAAAGATTTGCTGATTTCGAGGCAGTTTTTTAACAAAAAAATTTGCAAAGTTAATGATTTATAAATTTTGTGCCATGGAAAACAAATACATGAATTGTAGCAATATTTCTTATGCAAATTTGGCTTAAATCTTTTCATCTTAAGCCCTTAAATTCGCGAATTTCTTAATTTTTTAAGGTTTTCGCGAAATTGACAGCCAAATTGGTCTTTGAAAAAAAACTTGTAAGTGAACCAAAAAGGCATCCCTAACAATACGAATAGTGGACAAAAAACAGCTATGTTATATGGACCATCATGACGAAAATCGCGAAAAACCGTTTTTTTGTATATGGCAGCATCACTTTACGAGATGATTTAAGGCTTCATCTTTTTGTTTATAATGTGGGAACCTTAAACAACTAACTGACCAAAAAAAAAAAAATCATTTGCAAAAGTTATCTTAACAAAAACTATTATTTCAGTGTTTGGCATACGATAATTATAGTTTTTGTTAAGATAACTTTTGCAAATGAAAATTTTTGGACAAATTTTGGGTCAGTTCATTGTTTAGGGTTCCCACATTATATACTAAAAGATGAAGCCTTAAATCATCCCGTAAAGTGATGCTGCCATATACAAAAAAACGGTTTTTCGCGATTTTCATTATGATGGTCCATATAACATAGATGTTTTTTGTCCACTATTCGTAGTGTCATGGATGTCTTTATGATTTACAAAATTCAAGTTTTTTATCAGAGACCAATTAAGGGGTTAATTTCGCGAAAACTTAAAAAAATGAAGAAATCCGCGAATTTAAGGGCTAAAGATCAAAAGCTTTAAACCAAATTTATATTAGAAATATTGCTACAAGTTATATCTTTGTTTTCCATGCCATAAAATTTAAAAATCATTAGCTTTGGAAATTTTTTTGTTAAAAAAGCAGCTGAAAATCAGCCAATCTTTAATGACATTTTACAAGAAATCTGTACCATACATCGAAAAACGGAGTACGCCATTCGATTCAGCATGTCCGAAATATATAGAAATGATGGTCGTACTTCTTGTTTTTTAAAAAAGTGGTGAGTTTTGTCACGCAGTGTTATTAAATAATACTACTATAAACGTTTCAATTTTTGAGCTCGTATTTCACAACTTCTTGGTCCCGATCATGCATGAGTGCAACCAAAAATTTAATTTTGTCGTACAGTGTTGTATTAAAAGAAGTCGGACACTCAAAATGTTTTAGTTTGATCAGAGGAAGACAGATTTCTTTTCAGTTCTGCATAATACTGACCACTATTAATTTATTGTTTACTCAAGAGAGTTTTGTATATAGAGCAAAAACAAAAAAGCGCAACAGGAAAATAGTAAAGTAATCGTTAATACCTTATTATATTGAAAATAAATGATCATGATCGTTGCTTTTTATATGTAAGTAAGTATTACAACAAGATATAAGAACATTTTATTATATTCGTCCAAACCAACAAATTTTATCACATATTGTAGGTGTTTCCGTTTGAGTTTTTTTGCTTACAAATTAATGATAATGACATTGTTTAAGAAGTGTTTTTTTTGCTCTTCAGTCTTAAAAGGAGACACGAGTCTTCTCTTGTGCTAAAAATCTTTCTGCTACAATTTTGAGCAAAAATCATCTACTGTATTTGTAATTATACTTAACAAACAAAATTCTTTAAAAAAATTTCTTAGAATTTTTATACATTTAATACTATTATCATCACTATCATTATCTTCGGGCAGTAGCTAAGGTGTGTTTGTATGAATATTAGAGTAGGAGGTTTATGCGTGCTTTAAGAGTTTACCTTTTTTTTCTCTGGGCAGTGGCAATTTAATGAATTGCTTTTGGTTTTTATACATGTTGTTTTGTTTTTGTGTTTTTTGCTATCTGTAGTTAGTAATTCATACTAATTTTATGGTAGTTTTAAAGCATCATCAACTAAAATTAAAAAAAAAAAAAAAAAAAAAAAACATCTCTAATCTTCCTCACCCGCAGTTTTGTGTACATGAGGTGTATCATTAGTTGGTCTGTAATGATTTATACGTGCGTGGCACACATTCGTCAAGGTTTTAAGCGCCATTTCTAATGTTTGGTTTTAGAATAAAAAGTAAATTTGAACATGAACCATAATACCATAGAAAATATTTTTTTTTTTTAAATTTGGTCGCGAAATCTGCAGTTGGAGTAAGCTTTTAGTAAAACGAAGGTTTTAGAAATCATGTAGTTTTATTTTCAAGAGTTTTAGTTGAGGTTTTTAGAGCTGTTGTATGCCAGCAACATGAAGGATTTATTTGGTTCAACAAAAGCTTGTTTTTATGAGGATGATCTATTCTAAAATTACGCTTTAACTCTTTGATATAAAACTTTAAATAACTTTTCAAACACGTTTCGAAGTTATATTACAGAAAAATTGTTTTTTTGGAATAAAAATGAGGTTCATTGTATCGTGTCGCTTGAAGTGTAGGTGAGCCCCATGCTGGGCGCCATTTTTTAATTAGTTTTTGAAAGTTATTTCAAAGTGCTACACAAGAAGAATTTTTTTGGTATAAAAATTCGATTCATTGTTTCGTGTCATTCAAGGCGTATATGAGTCCAAAGTTGTGCGTTATTTTACTTCGAGTCAAACCATTTATATATTAACTTCCTGAAAAAAATTAAAGTTCCAGTTTATTCATACTACATTTTATGACACTCACTTACAATACCTTACTTAAACTAGGTGATCTTTAATATTTAAGTATACTTTTATAAGCTGCTTTGATAACTTAGATCCTCATAACGGTAGTGGGGATTATGGCCGAAAAATTTGGACATAATCCTATTAAAAATGGACACAATTCCCAGATTAATGGGGATAATGATTAGGTCTACTATACAAGTTGGACATAGCCCCAAAAGTTATCTGAACATTTATTATTATAAAATTTTGTCTGCATTGCCGGAATTTATTATAAAAGTTTTTCTGCGTGGCCGGCTACGCTGGGCTTAGGAATTACAAACTTCATGCATTAAGCCCACCCTATCCACAAAATGAAGGAATTATGGCTGAAATTGTTTCAAACCCCATAATATGAATGGGCGTCATTTTCATTATGGAGATAATTTATTTCTTGAATTTAAAATATAATTACAAATTTCACAATTCCGAGAACGGGTAACACTGTCCATTTTTTCGTTGTAGCGAAACAGGCTAGGATAGCACGCTACCAACTAGCATACTGGGGCGCCTCGTTATGAGGATAATTTCTGTGGCGATAATGTCCAATCTGCGTAGGGAACAAATATTTGGACGTAGGGAAACTAGGCACATTTTTGAGTCAGGGAATTTTAAAAATTTTGTCTGACTCACAGATACCGTGGATATGACAAATCTATTGGCTGAGCCAAAAACTCTTTATTACCGGTTCTTCCTAAGGGTAATATGCTCTTTGCTCAACGTATTTTTAAAAATACGTGCAATCAAATAATTTTTTGTCGAAGTTAATTTGAATAAATATTTAGGATCTGATGGCATCCCAACATTTGTTTTAAAAAAGCAATCTCCGATGCTAGCTTGTGCAGCTGCCGAAACAGTTACGCACCTCATACTAGAGGTGGGCACATGAGCAGATTAGAGCGTGATTCACGTGAATGAAGTGTGACTGATTTCAATTTTACTCACGTGATTGTGAGTGAGTGAGTGTGAGTGGAGAAAAAAATTGCGTGAGTGAGTCGATTTTTTGCTTGAGTTTGCTTGATTTATTTTCTCTTTATATTTCCTTTTGTAACAAAAAAAGCAACAAAAAAATTTTAAAATTTGGCTTAACTTAAGATTTTGTCCCGAAAAAAGCAAAAAAAATTTAAAATTTCGCTGAACTGTAAATTTTGCTGAAAATTTTGAAAGATTTTTAAAATTATAGTTTTTAAAATTTTTTTTGTATAAATAAGAGTTGAGTGTGAGTCTACGTGAGTGTGAGTGTGAGTGAAGCTTGCGTGAGTACACGTGAATGTGAGTTGTTTTAAATTTACTCACGTAATTGTGAGTGAGTGTGAGTAGAAAAAATATGCTCGTGAGTGAGTGTGCGTGATTCAAAAATTTCTGTCGTGAGTGTCAGTGAGTGTGAGTCAAAAATCACTCACGCGCCCATCTCTACCTTAGTAAGGTTGCTGCTAAGGGTATTTGTTCTGGATAGGAACATTTGCCACTGATATTTCTTCAAGCTCAGACAAGGAAAATCCGAGAATGATATCATACTAAAGCCTTGTGGATGGCCCTTCTAACATTGACCTATAAATGCAGCGGTTCTTCCTCCTGACAACCCATTTTACTGGCGTGTGCACCGAAGCGTGTACTATCACCGTAACGGCTGCGATCATATGAGGGCCACATTATCGTCATGTTAGAGCACGTGGTTTCGCGGTACCAATTGTCGTTGACGATTTTTAATAGCGAAGTATGATCGATACCATTAGCACTGTTGCCAGATTTGACGATTTCTCTGCATTTTGACGATTTTTACTCCCCAAAATAGCAAAATGACGATTTTTAAAAATAACAAAAACCTGTCAATTATGTTTACTTTTTAAATTTTTTTAATGAAATTTTGGTATTCAATGAATATTTTTTGCTTATTGTTAGTTAAAAAAGGTATCCACCAATATTTTTGTACAAACAGCGACAAAGGGAACAAGTGAGAGTTACATTCTCCTTTTCCGGATTTATTGATTTATTATGATATTTTGACGTTTTCTGCAAATGGGATGAATATTTTGACGATATTTTTTATAAAAATCGTACATTTTTGACAATTTTGTACCCAAAAATTCTGGCAACCCTGACCATTAGAATGTAGAGTCGTCCTCTGCCTGGCTTTTTAAGTGCCACGTTCGAATGTTTCGCCATCTCATTTAGAGACATGCAGTATTTTTGGACAATTGTAGATGTGGTTGTCACACCCACTAAGGATTTAATAGCCGCTTGTTTGTCAATGAAAACAAAAATATCCCTAAATGATATCCGTTGGTACCCTATCCAATTCACATCCCGATTTATGGACACGATCAATGGTAGTCGAAAGGTGAGTCAATAATCCAGTTGACTCATAAAATGGATACCCCATTCGGCCATTCATTTTGGTTCTCAAGTGTCTCAAGTGTCTCCTCAGGTGTATTCAAAACCTCAGTCCAATCGCATCTGTCCGGAATCCTTGTTGTAAACACGGTTTCGAACAAGTGTATAGTGGTGCAATAGTTAATAATCACTGCGGCACCGTAATGTCCCAAGATTATCGCATATTCTTATGGTATTTACGTCAATGCATTTATAGCCGTAGGCCTAGTAGCTTTTCCCGGCTGGTTGTCTTGGGAGAAGGTCTACTGGCACCCAGTGAAGCAGTGTCAATAGAGCTTTCGTTGGAGTGGGACAAAATGCCTTTTGATGATTATGGTGACAGCTACTCACAACTTTTGAAAATAATATCAACCATTGCACTGTACTTTCTCGTTAGAGATTTTTTAAGAACCATGCAAGGAGTTAAGGGTGTAAAGGTTAAAGAGTTTCTTGACTTTTTAACTTTAAAGTTGACAAGCGTAAGGTAAACTGTTCGCACTATGTAGTGTTGATCTCATTGCTTCGGCAGTGACCACCTCGCGGTGCTCCCTGGGGATCATCTCTTTTGAGATGAAGGCGAATTAGAGCGAAGGTCTGGACCATGTCCAAATGGTCATTTAAACAATGGCGTCTAAGTTTGCTAATGACTTTTCCTCAAGCCAGGCAGGTGGCTTAGCAGGCAGTACCAGCCTAGGAGGGCTATAGGTCAAACACCCAATCTCTACGAAGTTAAAATATTACCAAAACTATTACAAATGTTTGCGGCAATATGTTTCACTGAGAATTAAAGATTTACAAAACTTGATTTGTCGAATATCGAAAAACCATTTTTCGTAATTTGTTTAACTTTGTAGAGAATAGGTGATTGGCCTATAGCTCTCCTAGGCTGGTGATTTAGCTGGCAGCCCCGGCACAAACCTAGGAGAGCTATAGGTCAATCATCCATTCTCTACAAAAGTTAAAAAGATTACTGAAACCATTACAAATGTTTGCGACCCAATGTTCCACTGGGAATTGAAGGATTACAAATAAACAAATGCAAGAATTTAAGTGAAATCTCTGATTTGCAGAATATCCGAAAACCATTTTTTTGTTATTTTGCAATACAAAATTAAAAAATATATTACCAAGTGGAACTTTATTCCATTAGATAAATATATGATATGTAAATACGGAAGTTACCACTTCAAAATCTAACAAACATATCAAGTTACTTTTAACATTCTCTTGCAATTTCTATGAATTCCCTTCAAATCTATGACCTTTAAAACAAACTGTTGGCTAGTCAATCGGGAATAATGAAAAAAAAAACTAAACAAAGTTTAACTTTAACACTAGCATTGAAACAAGATTATAATGTTAACCAAAGAAAAACTCATGTATGTTTCAAAACTAACAGGTCAAATTACATGTATGCAACCAAATTCATTAAATGTTTGCATATAAACATTGGCATACACATGAAGATTCTAGCATTATTTCTTAGAAAAGAAAAATAAATCTCAAGATCAAGGTAAATACAAGGCCAAAGTATATAAGAATGTATATAAATAAAACCGTATTTATCTTAAAGGATAAATACGGTTTCAAGATCTAAAGAAAATAAATCACGCCTAAAGTACTCGCATAAAAAATATTACATGTTTTAGAAAAATGAATATTTGTTTCATATAAACAAAAATTGCCTCGGATTTGTGGTAGGTTTTACGGTTAACCACAATAGTATTTAGATTTTTTGTTTGAGATAAATCGTTATGAATTTGTGGGATTACAACATGTATGAGGTGAGATTAAAAAAAAATTTCAGTTAGGTTTTTATTTTTGAAAACTTTGCAGATATTTTATCTATGATTAGTTTGGGACGAACATATCGTTAAAAATTTAATATGCAACCACACACATATTTTGCATAATATTAAGGTTTTGTTTTAAATGCTAATTGTTTTAGGCTTATTATTTTGTTTTTCTTATTTATCAGATCTTTAGGTGTGTTCCAAAATATTGGATTTAAATAAAGATTTTTTAAAGATAAACATTAGAACTATTGTGGTTTGTATGAATGTTTTAAGTAAATAAGTTATTAGTACGTACAATTAGGTTAGATGTGAGCCAGCATTTGCTATCCGGATCTGGAGACCTTATAATATATTCTGCCAAACTAAGTTCCTCTGATATTTGTAGCCTTAGATCGGCTTTTTTCTGTGTGGCAAAAAAAATTCTCCGACGTTTTTTTTTTACTTAACCAACACTCAAGGCTCACTCAAGTCTTCTATAAATGCAGTACATTATGTTGGGAATTGGGAAAATATTGGAAGCAAGACGAAGAAAAGAGGGAGTAGTGTTTGTGGATATTTGATTTAAATTTTCCTAAATTGTAGTTAACAGGAAAAACCTTCGCAGGAAGTATATTCTACTTTGCTTATCTCAGCAGAACACTGACCATGTTATTATCGATACAATATTGCTACACCACCCACATTCCGATGATGCTCCAAAGAGTCAATACCAATACCACCTATAGGATGTAAGTGGCTGCTGACGTTTTACGTCAACACACGTAGACTCTGAGGTCCACTGTCTATAGATACAGACGACAATGTTGGTTCCAGAACTAGTCTATGGGTCAACATACAACATTAGGTCTTGCCTGCATTAAAATATACCAAATTCGCAAGACCCCACTTAGAAATTGTCAAAAGGTCTTGATTGAGAGTGGGATTTATATATTGCCCCGTGAGCTCAACCTCTAAAAGGCTTGGCCTATGATCGATAAATGACAAATGTTGCTGTCGTCTGCAAAAGAGTACAATGATATTCTCATATTTGCGTAGAGTGAATGACCCGAGGTTGCTTTCGATAAAGCAACATGCATACAGCAGGGTAGATCACCGCCTTCGTTGAAGGAGTACACTATGGTGGCCTTTCTTGATATAGAGGAGGCTTTTAATAATGTCATCCTAAACTCGAAAATTCTGGCATTGTCTGGATTGGGAGTAAAGCGTGCGTTCGTTTTAATGGTGAAAAACCTACTTGCCAATAGACGTATAACGTCTGAATTGGGAGCGTCTGTCATATCTCGATTTGTCAATAGGGGTCACTACAGGGAGGTGTTCTTTCGCCGCTTCTTTGGAACCTGGCACTGAATTCAATGCTGCTATCTCTAGAAGCACGTGCTTGTCATGTTGTCGCATATGCTGACGATGTTGCGATAACGATAAAGGGGAAGCATCTGCCAACATTGATGGACATTCCTCAGGGTTCTCAGAAAGATCTGTCTAAATGGGCAAAAAGCTGTGGTCTGGAAGTTAATCCAAGTAAAACAGAGCTTGTTTTGTTTACAAGGAAAAATAAGATTCCTGCTTTTGATCCTATTTCTCTGGACGTTACTGAAATCACCTTCTCATATGGAGCCAAGTACCGTGGAGTATTTCTGGATAGGAAGTTGAATTTCAGGCGTAATATTGAGGAACGGGTGAGAAAAGCAACGATTGCTCTATATTCCTGTAAAAGGGCCATTGGAAAACGATAGGGTTTTAGCCCTCAAGTCGTTCATTGGTTCTATACAGCAGTGGTGCGTCCAATTTTGATGTATGGAATCATTGTCTGGTGGCCTACTTTAGAAACAAAAGTATGTCTTTATCACGAAGGTACAGAAATGGCGACGATGCGCATCGCTGGTGCTCTTCGTACTAGACCTACTGCTGCTTTAGAAATCCTCCTTCACCTGATACCATTGGATATATTGGGTAGGCCACTTTACCACTGTGATACCATCCAGGGAGTCTTGGATGAGGGCATTCCGGGAAGTGGAGCCACCGTAAGTTTTTACACAGATGTATCGAGGCGGCTCGAGCAAGTACAGAAGATTGCCAGATAATTTCAGTATTTACCAGGCAGAGATGCTGGCAATAAAGGAAGTGGCTGACTGGTTGAGTTGCAATGTCTTGTCTACAACCACAGTCAACATCTATTCTGACAGTCAAGCCGCGATCAAGTCTCTGGAGTCCATGTTTCTGAAAACAAGATCTGCCCTTAACTGCCGCACGTCTTTAATTGAGATGGCCAAGCAGTTTGATATACGACCCATATGGGTCCCAGGACACAGAAACATTCCAGGGAATTGCAAAGCCGATGAACTTGCAAGACTAGGTTCCAATAGAATTGTAATGTGTTGGTATGCCTCTAGAAACTTTCAAGCAAAATCTACGGCCTTGTTTCGCGACGTAGACTAAACAGAGATGGGCAAATGGATTGACGTGTGAGACAACGCGACAGATTTTTCCTTCTCTTAATCAGAGGCGCTCAAGTGAGCTGATATCGCTTCCAAGAGTAGAGATTTCGACAGTGGCTGTAATTTCTGGACACTATCTTTTAGAAGCTGAAATTAGTTTAACGGCAGGGATCCTATTAGGGAAACCTATCACGGTCCCGTGGTATCACAATGTTCCTCAGAGTCTACGTGTGCTGACGTTAAACGTCAGCAGCCACTTACAACCTAACCTAACCTGCAAAAGAGTAGATAGAGTGGTAAGTTTGACTAAAACGGTCATTAATAATGATGAGAAAAAGAGTAAGAGAAAGAACAGAACCTTGCGGAACCTCTGAGTTGAGTTTAAACCTATCCGATGAGACCCCATCTACAACAACACGTATACTTCGGTCTCTTAGAAAACTCGATACAAACCTAGAGAAATCATAGCCTACAACAAAAGCAATAAGTGTAGATACAAGTGCGTCGTGCCACACGCAATCGAACGCCTTTCCACAGCAACGACCTTACTTTCACGAAATTGGTGAATAGACTATCTTGTACTGAAAAGTAAGTTTGACTCCAGATAGTCACCCAGATCATGATTTGCCATATTCTCTATCACCTTCGTGAGCGTAGAACAAATTGATATCGGGCTATAGTTTTCCGGGTTCCAAGGCGCACCCCTTTAAGGGAATGGTTGGATGTTGGCCACCTTCCAGCAAGGAGGGTTGATACACTTATGCAACAAAAAGCTGAAAAGGTTTGTCAATGGGCCGGCTAACGCCGAGGAAAAAACCGCCGGGTGCTATGAATACCAGCTGCAATTTTAGGTCTCACACCTCTCGATATTTTCATCAGATTTACGGCAACTATGGCTGCGCGTAGGATGAATATTGATTACTCTGACCCTTGCAACTTGAGCGGACACTCTAATATACTTTCTGCAATAAGAGCTTGGCTTTGGACGAAAATTTGAGATCGTGGTACCGAGTAGATGAGATTGGGATTAAGGTGAGGTTTGTGGACACTAGAAGCCTATAAGATTTGCAATTTTAATTAGCCAAAAATGAAATTGAATCTCGCAGAGGTTTTCTCTGTTATTTTCAAGGGAGACAACAATTAAATGTCCACAAATTGGTTCGGTTTAAATATTGAAAGGAAACATTCAAAATGGATCCAATGAATTAAAACCTAAAAAAAAATAATAAGTTTATAATAGGTCAAGGCAGACCATATCGCTCATTTACTTGTATAGTGTCATAACTCAAAATGTTTGATTTTACAGAAAACCTGTTTAAAGTTTACAAATGAAACTTGGTTTACAGTGCAAAATGCCCGTACATAGAAAATGTTAAAATGGCGTGTTCTCTTCTCAAACGGTGAGTTTAAAAGATAATAATACGAATTTTTGACACAATATAAAGCAGGATATAACAAATAATTTTGTATCGTTTATTAAAAAACGACATATTTTGAGTTATGACACTATACAAGTAAATGAGCGATACGATTCCCTACACTAGTGTTTGCCAAAAAAAAAAAAAAAAAAAACTTTAACGGATTAGATCTATATTTGGTAAAATCTATGAAGAAGTAGTCCAAAAATTGTCAAAAGTACATGAAAAAAATATTCTATTGAGTACAATATCATCATTAGTAACTTAAAAAATTTAAAGTCTCTATTCTTAACTAAAACTCCTTATTTATAAGCTCCATAAAAGGATTAAAATTCCTTTTAACAAAGTTGTTAACATATTTGCACAAACTTTGCTTACCAAGTTTTCAAATATAAAACTTGTTAAAAAAAATTTTTTTTTATCACTTCACTCCGTGATTGACTTATCAAAAGGGAAATATTATTACATTTGTATTTTCTTGTAAACATAATGTAACAATAGTCTTCCAAATATGGAAAATCACTTTAACGCCACTTTATACAAAAGTCTCTTTTATATTCAACACAAAAAAAACACCCATTGTAAATGTTTTAAGCATCATGCAACATGATTTGATTGAATATACAATTTTACAATACATACACTTCAATTCATTCATTCATCCGAACATTTGTATGTTTGATTTTATTGTGCAGAAAGCGAAAAAAAAAATATCGACAAGTGTAAAAATGCTAAACACAAAACAACATCGTCCAGAGACATTACGTGACAATGCAACAATAACGATGGGGAGCCCCAAACAACTTTATAAAAAAAAAAATATGTATGCGGTTTTTGGTATATCGTCTGTACTAAAAAAGCTAAGACTTGACAGTATTAAATAGTGTTACTATTATCTCAAAGGTTCGACTCCAAGTCCAAATTTTCTTGTGTTCGATGGTCCACCATTTTTGGTGGACCAGCTCATACCAGCTAATAACCTTAAATTTAGAGTGTAGATTCACCATCCAGAAAATAGATCCATTAAACATTGGTTTTTGGAAATTCCGATTCTAAGGGGTTGAAGAACTATTTTTTGGTACTTTTACATTTTCAGAAATAATGGTCCAAGAAACTTGAAATTTGGAACGTAGGATAAGATTGTGTAAGATGGAGGGCACTCGTCGTCAAGCAGTTATCTTGGTTAGTGAGGAATCACTTCCGCCAGGACTGACAGCATTATTACATTGGCATTATTTTATATAAGAGTTAATGTCTACAAGAGCCCTGGGTGTGGAGTGGTAGGGTTTGCGTATTAAAGATACCCGGGTTTAAGTTGATAGCTGACAAGTGTGAAGGCTCATCCAGGGCCTGAAATAGCTTAAATATGTTAATTTTTATCAATTTATCAATATCTATTTTGTTCGCCTCTGCGCATTTTCCTAATCCGAGTCCAATACCACCGGAAAAGTTGAGCGGCCTGATACAGAAAACTAAATCTAATAGACATCAGTTAGTAGTGTGCTCTGATGCTAATATCATTCGATATGGGGAAGAAAAAACACAAACGATAGAGTCGAGTGCAAAAAGAAGCAAACTTGGTGGTTAAATGAGTTGCAGAAAAGTAAAGATTCCTGCTGAAAGATCTTTAATAAGGAAAAATCTCCAAGAACGGACGAGGACTGGTCTGCATAAAGGCAGCAACTGAAGAGTTATAAGATGATCCGAATTACCAAGTATGATTCTTGGAAAAACTTCTGTGGAAACATATTTCTGACTTCTTCTCCTTGAACCCTAGGATACATGAAGGTACCTACTATTTAACGTCTAAAATGGAATCGTCTGTTCTTTCCCTGCAAAAAAAGTCATTACCACTTCTCAGTGGAGTGCTTTAAAACTACAACAAATGTAATGAAATACAACAAAAATAACAAAAAACACAAGACAAAAACACACAAACAGTTTTTTCTACTCCAGAATACATAGATATTCAGCACTTAACTCATTACCTATCGCGACACCTCCATACAAATGTAAGTAGATATTCAGTAGATAAGAACTACTCCGTGGAAGTAGTTGGAAGTTGTTTGAAAGCTCGGAGTACTTCTTATCTACTGAATATCTACTTACTTTTGTATGGGAGTGTCGCGGAAGGTAATGAGTTAAGTGCTGAATAACAACTTTTTATGGAGTAGAAAAAACTGTTTGTGTGTTTTTTTCTTGTGTTTTTTGTTATTTTTGTTGTATTTCATTACATTTGTTGTAGTTTTAAAGCACTCCACTGAGAAGTACTCCGCACTTTTTTTGCTGGGTTGGAACCTGACATTGAATTCAATGGTGGTCTCTAGAAGCACGTGGTTGTCATGTTGTCCCATATGACAACAAAATCATGATAGCAGTAACGATAAAGCACTTGCCAACATACTTCAGAGTTCTCTGAAATATCTGTCTGAATAGGCAAGAATCTGTGGTCTGCAAGTTAATCTGGATAAAACTGAACTGGTCTTGTTTACATGGAATAAAAAAACCTCATGCTTTTGATTCTATTCTTGCCTTCTCAGATGGAGCCAATTACCTTTTTCAATATTTCAGGCGATATATTAGGAAACGGGTAAAAAATCAACGATTTCTATATATTCCTGTAAAAGGGTAATTTAAAAATGATGGCCCTTGTAAAACTGATTTTGTATATATTCATGTATAAATTGATTCAAATGTATCTAATTTTACATAAAAAAATCTAACTACATAAAATTATATAAAAAAATACTCAGATATGACCAAAATTCGTATCAAATTTTATAAAATTTTATCTGGGGTTATATCAAATTTTATATAATTTGATACGAAATTTGGTCTTATCTGATTGTTTTTTTATATAATTAAATATAATGAGATCTAAATATGTATAAAATTATATATTTGTATCAATTTATACATGACTATATACAAAATCATTTTTACTAGGGGGGGCTTTAGCACTAAAGTCGTTCACTGGATTAATACAGCAATGGTGCGTCCAATTCTGCTATATAGAATCACGTTCTGGTGGCCTGGTTTAGAAACAAAAGTGAACTGTGTCTCTATCATGAAGGTATTGAAAATGGCGTCGATGTGGAGCACTCCGAACTACTTCTACGGCTGCATTACCTTCTTCACCTAATACCAATAAGGTTGGAGTGTGCAGCAACGTCGGGAATTCAACTTAATAGCACTCTGCAATGAAAATTGCAGCTGCATCAACTGATAGTTCAGTTGCTTCTACTGTATTCGGCTCTGACAATATAATTTTTTGGTAGTTTCAACAAGAAGCCAGTTATATCAACCATGTTCAGTTGTGTCTACCGATATTTAATTGTGATTACCTATACATAAGTGTTTCAACCGACTTTTTGTTGCATCAACTGAGAGACCGCTCAATACGTGCTGTTATAGATGGGTTCTCATCGGATGAGTTTCATCTGAATTCAGGGGTACCGCAAGGTTCTGTTCTATCTCCTACACCTTTTTTTATTTTTCTTAACGACCTTCTGGGTCTAACTTCCAATCCTATCTATTCTTTTGCAGATGAAAGCAACATTTGTCATTCATTTTCCTTTAATCATAGACCAAGCCTTATTGAAGTTGATGCTATGAGGCAGAACATGAATGACACACTCAATCATGACCTTATGAAAATCTCCGAGTGGGGTCTTGCGAATCAGGTCGATTTTAATGCTCGTAAAACCCAATGATGTATGCTGACCCACAGACGTCTTGTGGAATCAGCGTCATCTGTATCCATGGGTGGTATAGCTATTGAGGAATCAGACACTTTTGATGTTCTAGGCATGAAAATTCAATGTGATGTTTGATGGAACCAACATGTTTTTCAAGTGTGGAAAGAAGCATTCAAGTGTCTTAGTTTTTTAAAACGGTGCAAGAATTACTTCACCCCGTCTGATCTTCTCACTATTTATACCGCCTATATCCGACCGAAAATGGAACACAACTCCCATATCTGGGCAGGTGCTTCAAGGTCTATCTTGAAGCTTGTGGATCGGGTGCAAAGGAGTGCGTTGAAGCTCATCAATGACAGTAGGGTATCCAGCTCTATTGATTCATTGGAGCATCGTCGGAATATGGGTTGTGCTTCATTGTTCTATCGATATTACCACGGTTAGTGCTCAGCTGAGATGGGTGAACTCATCCCTGATACGCGGGTGCATACCCGTAGTACTCGCCTTTCCAGCAACTCACATCCGTTTGTTGTCGACTGTCCAATGTATCGCACATCGCATTACAGAGAAAATTGGTTTCTCGGTCGAACTAGCCGTATGTGGAATAAACTCCCGGCAGAAACCTTTCCAGTAGACTATAATTTAGAAAAGTTCAAATTAAATGTCCACAAACACTACTCCCACTTTCCTTAAAAAAACAGCTTCTGTTACCTCGGTAGCATCATTTCTCCTTCCGGTGGTTCCAACGATGATATCAAATGTCGTATTAAAAAAGGGAGGCAAGCATTCGGAGCTCTTCAACCTGTATGGAAATTTTCCAGAATTTTATTAAAAACCAAATTAAGATTATTTTCTTCGAATGTGATATCGATAGTCAAGCCGTGGCCAAGTCCCTGGAGTCAATGTTTCTGAAAACATGATCTGCCTTTAACTGCCGCACGTCTTAAAATGAGATGGGGCAAGAAGTTCGACCTACGACTCATATAGGTCCCAGGACATATAGACATTCCAAGTAATTGCAAAGCCGATAAGCTTGTAAGACTGAAATATTTTGGTATGCCACTAGAAACTTGAAAGCAAAATATACGGCTTTGTTCTGCTAAGAAGACTTAAGTATCTGAGATGGGATTACTGATGGTCGTGTTAGACTACATGTCAGAATTGGCCTTCTCTTAATAAGAAGAGAACAAGTCAGCTGATATCGCTTACAAGACGAGAGATTTCGACGGTGGTTGCTGTAACTCCCGGAGTCTGAACACTTTATCTGCCATTGCCCGGCGTTTTCTGGTCAGAGAATAGCTTTTCTGTGATTTGGGGAGCTGCTCAATCTTTCTGACTGGTCGGATGTCAAAATTCAATATCTTAGGAGTTTTATAAGGAGCTGAAATTAATTTCAAGGCAGGGACTAGTAGGGAAATCCCATTAACGTCCCGTAGTATCACAACGGAACTCGGAGTAAATCGTCAGCAGCCAATTACAACCTTACCTAATTAAACGAACACTGGCAACATTCGAGTTCGTAACATAACAGAAATTTACTGTAGTTAATAGTCCCTGCATATTACAGCCAGATTATAGAATATGCACTTTATTTTGTATTTTATTATAGGTGATTTATGATGTGTTCCATTGATTTTTTGGGAAACATTGGCAAGATGCAGTGTAAAGCTTCACCTTATTTTCTTAAAGTTTATATTATTATGTTTTTTGTATTTTTACACTAGAGAATTCGTTTACTTATTTTTCTTTTTCTTCCGTCGACATGTACAATAAAGTGTTGCATGTCTACGCTTGTCAATATATGAAATGAAGAAGTTGTTTTGTGTCAATGTTTCAGGCATGAAAAGGAAGACTTTGATATGGTGTTTTTGTTGATTGTGTTGATACCGTTTGCCTACATTGATGTGTTCATTGGAAATTTATAAGATTTGTTTTTGTTGGTTCCATCATATTACATTGTATGTTAAATCAAGTGTTATTCAAAAATTTTCATTCATAAATCATAATTCATATTAAAAAATTTTATTTTTGAGTTTAACATATTTTGACAGCATACATTTTGATTATATGTGTCAATATATTATTTTTGGATGAGTGTAACGCTGTCACTCATCGCTTAAAAATATTCGGGTTGATAGACGACACAGTTTTTAATTAACATATTTTTAAAATTATGAAATGTTGACACACAGATTGATCTGCATATCACCAAAAATTTCTGTGGTGCGTTAACAAGGCCACTTCTCGGGAGGCGGACACTCAAAATTACAATATCAAAATTTTTAAAACTTAATCACATAATAACATTTAATCACAAAAAAGACAAAACAAAACTCATTTAATGAAACCATCAAAATTAAAACATTTACAAAATGTTAAAATTTTGAAATTAAATCTTTAGAAAGAATACATTTTGCCGCCAATTACATACATATTTCAATCAATTTGTACAGAATATCGCTTAATTTTGTCCTCGTTTTAACGTTTTTTTTTTCAGCTCATATAGAAAGATTGGAAAACCTTTAAAAACTTGTACGACAATATATAGACACATATATGTGGGGACAGACAAAGACGCCACACAAACGATATACATAATACATAAAAACTATACAATCACTTAATCTGCTGAAAACGATCTGCGGAGATTATTTAAACGATTTTTTTGGGGCGATAAACGAATTTATTGCAACAACGCTAAACAATAATTGAGCACAAATGTAGATGAAGTTTTCAAGGGCTATTGTTTTTTTTTCTTGTTGTTCCTCTGTTTAATTTTTTTTGTAAAGGCTCTGGTCTTGGAGTAGACATAGTTGATTTGATTGGTTTGTTTTTTAGGGACACACAATGTTAGTTGGTTGGTGGTCATGCCAAATTAAGTTGCTGTTGAGTGTTTTTTTGTTCATCTTCGTTGTTGTTCTTATTTTTCGGAAATTAACAATTGTTCCCAAAGGATTTACTTTGACAATGAACTTTGTTTTATAGTATTTATTTTTTTTCCAAATATATTACCACCAAAAGAGTAATTGAGCCAGTTGAGCAAATGGTGTATGTAGTTTGTCTTTAAAACACAGATTTGCTAAAAGAAACCGTTTTTGGTAGCCATTGATCTCGGTTGTAATTTGCTAATGCGTCAGTGTAATATATCACAATGTTTTCCTGTGTTGAAAAAAAAAAAACTTATTTGTGGCAAGTTTAAAGGGAGAGTTTTTGATAAAATAGTGTTGCCATGTATTATAATTTTTTTAGGGGGGAAAAGTTGTTGGTACCAAAAATTAGAAGAGGATAACGCCAGGATCCTGGTATTCCCAAAAAACAAACACCAAATCTTCAAAACATATTTTTTTATTCCAAAGCAATGGGCTTTTACGCATCCCTGTCAAATCAGAAAGATCGTGGAGCTTCCTAAATCCCAGCGAAGCAAGTCTCTGACTAGAAAGTACGGTTCAATGGCATATAAAGTTGTTCATAGTTTCCAACTCCTACTCATCCATGTATCATTTGGTAATACATTTAACCGCCCTGCTTTCAATTAAGACAGTGTCGGGTAAAAGCTTTTCCGAATAGACTCCAAAGCCAACTTGTTCGTGTAGCTTGGATCATCTGTGTAAAAATGTATGAAGGCTCCACTACCCGGAATACCCCCCATCCAAGGCTTTCTGGATTGTATTATCGTGCTAAAGTAGCGCTCAAAAAGGCTCATAAAGGGAGCTGAGTCCACATTTTGTGGTATTGTTATCTTCTTCAAGATTTCCACAATCGCTGCTCTTCCATTGCAGTGTGCTATTCAATCGAATTGCCGACGCAGTCATATACTGCCTGCCCAAAATATACAATGATATCAGGTAAAGAAGGATTTTTATGTAGTCGTAGGTGTAGTACAAAGAGCAAACCTTTGTGATAAGGACACAGTTCCCTTTTGTCTCCAATGCAGGCTAACAGGCTATGATTACATACAGCAGAATTAAAGGCATCACAGTTGAATTTATCACATAAACGACTTAAGTGCAAAAGTCCCATCGTTTTTCAATTGTCGTTTTACATGAAAACAAAGCAGTCGTTGCTTTGTTCACCCGTTCCTTAATATTACGCCTGAAAATCAACTTCCTATATAGAAATACTCCAAAATACTTGACTACATCTAAAATGGAAATTTCAATGCCGTCCAGAAATAGGATCAAAAGACGAGCTCTGTTCTTTTTGGATTAACTCCCACACCACAGCCTCTTGCCCAATTAGACAGAACCCAGAAGAATGTTCCTGAATCTTGACAGTTGCTTTCCCTTACCGCTGTCGGGACATCGTCAGCATATGTGACAGCGTTGGCAACCTTGTGCTTCTAGAGAGAGCAGCCTTGAATTCAGTGCTAGGATTCAAAGATGCGTCGAAAGAACACATCCCTGTGGTGTGCCCTGATTATTGAGTAACCTATTCAGCATTAAACCTTCCAATTGGCTTCTTTTACTAAAATTGGGTGTATTGACTTGAATTTTAAACGTTTTAACGATTGGTAGATAGACTTCTGTAACACACGTGATAGACTTCTGTAACACACGTGAACAGTGAAGATGATTCTTTCACTGAATTTGATCACGCCAAGTGGAACAAGGGTCCACGGTCTTGATGACCTTTGGCCTGCGATGAAGGTAGAGGTCGTCCCTATTGATCAGGTTCCTTATCAGGCTACAGTCCAGTTATAGAGGCTGATGATTGGCGAATCATCAGGGGACGTGTGAGGGACAAGAGAGACGGTAAGGATCTCTGGCTAAAAATTAGCTCAGAGTCCTTGCGCATCTCCAAAGGCGAAGTGAAATTCGGGCTGAATAATTTGAAGTTGATTCTTCCCAAAGACGAAACGCCAAAATGCATCCTGGCTGCATGAAGGTGGTACAGATTAATCTGCATCACTGTAAGGCAGCTACGGATGAATGCTGCGTTTTATGGAGAGAGACGGAATTGACGTGGCTTTGATACTGGTTGCTTGCAAACAGGGTTCAGGGACTGAAGTCGCGAAAATTCATGCTCATCCCTTTACCTGGTACAGGTAGGTTGCGAAGCTGCATTTTGTATAGGAAGAGTATTAATTTATTTCATCTGTCTCATTACAGTCATGGCGATCCATTTTATATCCTTGCGTCTATGTATCTGCCATATGAGGAGGATGACCCCCCAGGACAACATCTACGAACCTTTGTCGAAGTTGGCATGCTCAAGGGCCTGGATATTGTGGTAGGTGGAGATGCCAATGCTCACTATACATTGTGGGGGAGCACTGACATCAACAGGTGAGGTGAGTCCATTTTTGATTACCATTTATCCACTAATTTAGTTATATGTAATAACGGCAATAGAACGACTTTCTATAACAGAAATAAGGAACAGGTTTTCGATATAACCCTGGTAACGAATTCAGAATTTCAGACTGGAGGGTATCTACTGAGTGCTCTTTCTCGGAACATTACTGGATACTCTTTAGCATTGACCTCTCAATGGAGAATAGGATCCTTATAGCAACCTTTAGAAAACAAAGTGGGTTAAATTCCGTAGTCTTGTTAGGGCACTACCGGCCCTTGAAATGGATAAACCGGTCAGCAAACTGGATTTGGAAAAGTCTGTTAGCTTAGTGACGAACACCATTAGGAAAGCTTATCTTAAATCATGTTCAGAGCGCTTGCCTCCGAAGAAGATCCATCAACCATGGTGGACACCGCAACTCAAGCTTCTAAGAACAGAAAGTAGGAGACTCTTCAACAAGGCAAAGAAAGATAACACGACGGAAGACTGGGAGAACTATTGTCTCAGTTTTAATGCTTTCAAAAAGGAAACCCGGAAGGCGATCCTGGTCCATTTTTTGTGGGTAATTGGAGGGAACTATGGAAGCGGCGAGACACCGTAAAGTTCGTTCAAAGCTCCCAGTGTACCGGGATTTCTTTATAAGCCAGACGGATCCTTTGCAGAAAGCAGTAAGGAAACTATTGAACTTCTGATGGACACCCATTTTCCGGGTTGCAGTGACGAGGTGAAACGAAATACTCCCTCAGGTACACTTTCACCAACTACAATTCCGGTGAATAAATTCTTCAAAAAAGTGGTGGACGAACGCAAGGTAACGTGGGCGAACGCAAGATAACGTGGGCTGTTCACTTCTTGAAGCCCTACAAATCGGCAGGGCTTGATGGTATATTTCCGGCACTCTTGCAGGAGTCCCTGGGGATAATCATACCATGGCTACTGCGTATCTTTATGGGAATCTTGGCATCGGGGCATATACCCTCCGAATGGTGGGAGGTAAGAGTGATCTTTATCCCCAAAGCGCGGGATAAAGCAGTCTGTCATCGTTTTTATTGAAAACACTGCAAAAAATTGTAGATTTATATGCGAGAAGTACCCTCACATCAGACAATTTCAGCGAGGCCCAAAACGCCTATCTTAAAGGTAGGTTTGTTGAATCGGCCTAAAGCGACGTTGTCGGGCTGATTGAAAGAGTATGTTTTGGCGTCATTTTTGGACGTGGAAAGTGCGTTCAACAATTTCAAAATATTATCTATTCTTAATAGAGATAGGTAATGGTGAAGCTAAGAAAATATTTACAAGGGGCAGTCTCAAGGAAGAGTCATCTCTCCTCTTCTATGGAATCTTGTAATAAATGAGATCCTCGAGTCACTCAACGCAATGGGTATCAAGGCGGTTGCCTACGCTGATGACGTTGTGATCCTAATAAATTGTAAGTTTTTACCAACGATTAGCGAACTCATGAAATCAGAGCTTAAGATACCTTCAACGTGGGCAAAAAACAACGGTCTGGGAGTTAATCCCGCCAAAACCGAAGTCGTCTAGTTCACAAACATGACTAAGATAGACAGGTTTGTTCTTCTCAAATTTGATGGAATCATCCTGGAATTATCCAATGAGGCGAAATACCTGGGTGTGATCCTGGACTCAAACCTTTCTTGGAAAAGAAATACAGAGGAAATGATGAAAAAGTCGTTATGTGCTTTTTACACCAGCAAAAGAACTTTCGGAAGAAAGTGGGGTCTAAAACCGTATATTATACACTGGATGTATGGTGCGATAATTAGACCAATACTTTCCTATGGTGCCTTTGTGTGGTGGAGAGCAGTGGATAAGAAATCAATAAGGGTATCATTGGTGCTATTAGATCAGCACCCCAGGCCGGTCTCGAAGTGCTACTAAACATTCAGCCCGTGGATATTTACGTCAAGATCACAGCAACAAAATCTGCTCATAGATTAAGAGAGTCGCAAATGCTTAAGCAACGCTCTTGGGGACACTCGACTATATTAAGTTCGGTGGGCGGGACGGAACTAGAACAGAGAACCGACTATACTCTGAATGCCTCAAAATCGGGGTCTCGTTGAGACTTCCGGATGAGTGTAGTGATTTCCAGGCTGAGGTACTTGCAATTGATAAAGCCGCGCAGATGATTATGACAAGGGACCTTCGTTCTTGTGTGGATAGTCTCGCAGCTCTGAAGGCCTTAAAATGCAACACTGTAACATCGGGAATAGTTAGGAATTGTATACAATCCCTTCGTCGAATCACTCAGCACACAATCTGGGTCCATGGATATAGTGGGGTCGCTGGGAACAAATTGGCTAATGAAAGTGCGAGAAATGGCTCTGAATCGGTAGAGGAACGGGTAGAACCTGATTTCTCGGTTGCTATAGTGGAATTGATGAACGAAATTGATAGGATATCGGAGAATAGAATGAAGGATAGGTAGATATCACTGACTACGTGCAGGATATCGAGAACCCTGTGACCACTGCCAAATCCTAAGAGGACAAGAAGTATTCTTACTTTTGGCAAACGGACGGTAAGCCTATTAGTACGAGTACTTACAGGACACTATATAATTGGCCAAATGACCGTGTGTATGGAAATTTGTGATAGGGACAATAGTAGAAGGTGTGGGGAAGTGGAGGAGGAGGTGTCAGTGAAGGACTTGCTATGCAAATGTCCAGGTCTAATGAGCAGCCGCCTTTACCATTTGGGGCAAAGATATTTCGATGACCTGGATTGCCTAAGCGGTGTCTCATTGACGTCTCTAGCAGAATACCTTAGTGAAATGGGGTGGTGTAAGAAGTAGAACTTTGCATCAGAGGGGGATTAAGGAAATATTATTGATGGAATCACAATGGGCCTTATGGCCTTCGCGTGAATTCGCCAAATGGCGAACGCCCATCCAACCTAACCTAAGTCGAATTTCCACAAACGCTCCCTCTTGCCTTCTCCTCAAACCCTATTTTCCTTAGTTTGTCGGATGAACCTCTTTTAAATTTCAATTAATCACATTATTTTCATACAAGAACTTCCCTCAGTAATTTCATTTTTACCCACACTTGACAACTCTGTTGTTTCGTTTGCATCCACTGCACTTTGCGTAAAAATTAATCTCGTCTTAAGCATGTTTTGTTATGTTAATCGATTATCTGTATTTTTATTTACACAAAAATCCAAAAGTTTATTATTTTAAAGCCCGAAGTTGTAGGTTGTTATTGATTTTGTGACTCAATTTTTTATGTTTCAGCGCAGAATCTGCAGTATCACGTTTCGTAAATTAGCTTATGTCATGTTGTTGTTAAAGATTTCTAGAGATATTGTCAATTTGTGTTTTTGAAACAACTTAATTTTTTAGGAAACTATATTTTAATCTTATGTTTAGTTATCGAAAAAATGTTTCTAAAAAAAGTACCGCTTACAGTAGGCAGCTATTAAAGACGTATTTAAGAAAATTAAATTTTGTTATTCTTATAATAAATTTGTTACGGTAATTAAAATTTTCGCACATTCAATTGATTCTTTTGTCTGGTTAAACATTTTGAAATATTTATTTTGAAAGTGCATTAGCTATTTCTTTTTTTGTGACCTGAGGTTAGTTTTTGTTTTTATTTTTTGTGTTCAGTGGCCACCTGGTTGAGTTTTATGGTTTTTAGACAATATGACCTTCAGAGGATGTCATTTGATTGATATTTTCTTTTTTTATTTTATTTCATGGTTATAAAATTGCGAATCAAGCCAAAAAAGGTGAGGACAAAAGCGAAATGACAAGAACGAAGAAACAAAAAGGAACTTTTCTAATTGATTTTAAGCTTTAATGCGTGTAGCGAGGTGTGTGGTACCAAAAACATAATCTTGTGACAATTAGAAATGGAATACTATGGAAATTATTTTGATGCTTTTCAAATTCTATTAGAATCTTCCAAATTCAATTAGATTCTTCCAATCTTTAATTTTTTTACGAACTACAATTTGTATTTTTTGAATTTTAATTAATCTTTTTCGAATTACAATTAATACTTCACGAATTTTATTTAATCTTTTTTGAATTTCAATTATATTTTTCGAATTTTAGTTGGTTTTTATACACTCCAACCACAGTATACTAACTTTGTACCTACCTCCTTTTTAAACATTATAAAGGGGCTCTCACTCATACAAAATTAATTTTTTTCAAAATATTGGGCGAAATTTTAACAGGTACATTTTGTGAAATTTTAACATTGATCTTGCTATAGGAAATGTTAACACAAACCAAAATATAAAGATTTAATGAAAGGCATCCCGCAATTCCCAATTTGCAGTTTTTGCTACCACGGATATATTAAAGGCGGGACTTAAAACTTGTGTTAAAAATGGGTCAATTTTCGATGGGGCGGATGAGCACATCATATAAAATTTCGACACGCTTTTTTAAACTCATCTACGTAATGTTGCCTTTCAGATAAATCTAAAAAATGTACATGTTCTTAACAAAACTTCTAAACTGGAAGCAAAAGAGTGTTGGTACTTTGTGCCCAAAAATCTCATATTTTTTAAATTTCTTTTTAAGTTTTAAATATCACATCATTCGATATGGGGAAATACAGACATACGATAGAGGCAAGTCACTTTTGTAGTTTTTCTTAAAGCACTAACCTGCATATTTGTAAAAAGGGTAGTGAAACCCACTTTCGTTACAAGTAGTCGACAAGAGGTGCTTGATGTAACACTTGTATCAGATACGTTGTCTCATGCAGAGTTTTTGAAGAACATTCTTTTTTATATCATCGCTGCATTGAGTTTTTACTCAAGGAGCGTGGCCCGGTTGAGAAAGTCTTTAGAAATCTGAAGAGAACAAACTGGGTAAAATATAGGGAGACTTTTTCTGGGCTTTTGGATGAAGTACCCTTATCTGAACCGCATAGTTTGGCGGAAATTGACTGTCTGGTGGACCATATAACAAATGTTTGTAATAGGTCCGTGGATGCGTCTTGCCCTTTTGCAAAGGTTTAGGGGGAGGGGGAAACACCTTGGTGGTCAAGTAAGCTGCAGACGAGCAGAGATTCCTGCAGAAAGATCTTTAATAAGGCAAAATCTCCAAGAGAATGCTAAAAATATGCTTTTTAATAAGGCTAAATCTTCAAGAGCGGACAAGGATTGGTCTCATATAGGCTGCAACTTAAAAGTTATACGAAGATGATCAGTATTGCCAAATGTGATTGTTGGAAAATGTTCTGTGGAAACATTAAAGACGTTTCTGAGGAATGTGCAAAGTTCTGGATTCGTTTATCTCGAAGGCTGGAAGGAATTCCCATAGAGCTTCAAAGGATTTCAGACCAATTAGTATTTTTTTTTTGTTAAAAACAATGGAACGAATGACAGACTCATATTTGCGAGGTTGGTTTCGACTAGGCAACATTCATACAGCAAGGGTAGATCAACGGAAACTGCTTTTTATGAGCTTGTTGGTACCGTCGAGAGATCTCCTTCGGTAAGATAGTACACTGTGATGGCCTTTCTTGATATAAGGGGGACTTTTAATAATGTGCTCTTTCACCGCTTCTTCGGAATTTGGCACTGACTTCAATGCTACTCTCTCTAGAAGCATGTGGTTGCCATGTTGTTGCACATACTGACGATGTCGCGATAGCGGTAAAGAAATAACACCTGTCCACATTGAGGGACATTCTTCAGGGATCTCAGAAGGATCTGTCTAAATGGGAAAGTAGCAGTGGCCTGGAAGTTAATCCAAGTAAAACAGAGCTTGTCTTGTTTACAAGGACAAATAAGATTCCTAATTTTGATACTATTTCTCTGGACGGCACTGGAATCGGCATCTCAGATGGAGCCAAGTATCTTGGAGTATTTTAAATACTGTCAATATTGAGGAACATTGTTCAGGGTTCACTGAAGGATCTGTCTAAATGGAAAAGTAGCTGAGGTCTGGGAGTTAACCCAAGTAAAACAGAGCTTGTCTTGTTTACAAGGACAAAAAGGATCCGTAATTTTGCTCCTATTTCTCTGGACGGCACTAAAATCGTCTTCTTAGTTTAATCAAAGTATCTTGGAATATTTCTAGATAGGAAGTTGAATTTCACGCGTAATAATGAGAAACGGGCAACGATTGTCTTATATTCCTGTAAGAGGGCCATAGAAAAGCGATGGCGCTTGTGCCCTAAAGTCGTTCATTGGATTTATACAGCGGTGGTTCGTCTAAGTCTGCTGAAGGGAATCATTGTTTGGTGGGCTTTTATAGAGACAAACGCGAGCTGTGTCTTTATTACGAAGGTACGAATGATGTCGATGTGTCTTCCTACTACAACTACGGCTGCAGTAGACATCATCCTTAGCCCAATACCATTGCATATTGGGTAGGCGGTATGCAGGTATGTCGGCAATTTCACTCAATAGCACACTACAATGGAAGAGCAGCGATTGTGGCCGTAGCGCGATCTCGAATTAGATAACAATACCACAAAATGTGGACTGTGCTCGCTCTTTGAGCCTTTTTGGACGACTCTTTGCCACTGTGATGCCATCCATGGAGTCTTGGATGAGGGGTATTCCGGGAAGTGGAGCCTCAAACGAAGCTACACGAACAAGTTTTGAAGTCTATTCAGAAGATCTTGGGTTGAGCCTGGCGACAAGATTACCAAATCAATGCAGCATTTATCATGCAGAGATGCTGGCAATAAAGGAAATGGCTCACTGGTTGAGTTGCAATGTCATGTCTACGACCGCAGTCAACATCTTTTCTGACAGTCAAGCAGGGGTCAAGTCCCTGTAGTCAATATTTCTGAAAACAAAATATGCCCTTAACTGCCGCACGTCTTTAAATTGGATAGCAAAGCAATTTGACATACGAATTTCAAAGCCGATAAACTTGCAAGACTGGCAACTACATTACATGGTCCAACAGAACTGGAATGTGTTGGTATGCCTCTAGAAAAGCAAAATCTACGGCTTTATTCCGCGACAGAGACTAATCAGAGATAGGAGACTACTCGACAGATTTGTCCTTCTCTTAATCAGAACCGCACAAGTGAGCTGATATCGCTTCCAAGAGAAGAGATTTCGACGGGGGTTGCTGGAATTACCGGACACTGTCTTATCGGAAAGCATGCAGAGCGGTTAAATGTGTCGTTAAATGACTTTTAGCGGAGTTGCATTGATGAGAAGGAGTTGGAAACTATCGAACACTTTATTTGCCATTGCCCTGAACTTTCTAATCATAGACTTGCTTCACTGGCTTCTAGGGAGCTGCACGATCTTTCTGATTTGTCGGGTTTCAAAATTCAGGCTAGTGGGAAAACCTAGTATCGTACCGTGGCATCACAACGGGCCACAGAGTCTATGTGTTCTGACGTAAAACGTCAGCAGCTACTTACAACATAACCTAATAATTATGTTTGAAATATGTAAGTCGTTAAATGAAATATTGCAAAAGCCCTTTATTCCATCCAAAACAGTTCTTGTTTGCAAAACGGTTTTCCATATAAAGGCGGACGGACACATATTGCTAGATCGTATTGAGTATTACGCTGTGTTATGCCCTCCAATGGATCTGTGTGCCTTCAAGTGGATGGAGGTAAACAAAATCTTACAAGTTTTCTTAAAAAAACTTCGAAAGTAGTATGATGTAAACTCACCTTTAGAAACTTTTCATGAAAAGTCTAATATTACCAGGTATATATCATTTAATAAAAGATATAAATGAGCATGTAAAAAACTTTCATTACACACGCTTTCCATGCTCAAGATTAAGATTAATATTATTTATTATTACAAGAAATCAACATCATTAAAATGCACCAAGATCATCGTCGTCACCGGTATCATCATAATGGTGAAAGATAATTTTTTTGTGTATGATAACAACAAATCAACTTAAATAATTTTAATCATTATTTGTTTTATCCTTTTTAATATCAAAAAGAAAACAGGCTTTAAATGTTTACATTAAACGGAAGCTTGATATAAACTTCTGGTAAAATTTTATATCATCAAAGAACAGGATTTCTCTGCAAGAATATTTTTTTCTTGTTTTTTTTTTCAATAAAAAAAGATTAAAATCTGTTAAGAAAAGAAATCACAAGCAGAAACTCAAGAATAAACTTCAAATGATGGATTACTTACAATTTACTGACGACATGTTGTGCATATAAAAATATTTTTATCAAATATTTTATGCAAATATTCCATTATTTTTTTTTTATGCAAAAGTTGTAGATGGCATTAGCATATCAACAACAACATCAGCAACACGATCAATGTTTTGTGGACGTACTCCTTCAGTGCGTAAGAAGAGCAGGTTGTATGTTAAACCACTAAAGATCACTGATCTTTAAATGGCAGTAGATTGAAGATTGGAAGAAAGGAAGAAAAAATGAAGATGACATATTTTCCCACTAAACACAACACTGTGTATTTTATATATTTTCTCTTAAACTGGTTAAATTTGCATATTATTCCCTTTTATTTAGCACAGATTTCCATCAATAGATCATATCATCACACTGAGTGCATCTAAGAGATTAACCATCAGATGATGGAAGTATGGTTGGAATTTTGTTTTGTATTTGTTTGGAGTTTGCTTGATTCATATGATTAACACGCATATGGTAAATGTGACAGAAACCTTGAGGGTGACAATTTGATTTTCAATTACAACAAATTGCTCATAATTATTATTTACATTTAGTCTGATTATAGTGATAAGAAAATTGCAAAATTCAAAGGAGTTATGGAAATTTGAATAAATATTTTGTCACTTAAAATTTAAGCGGCTGTAAAAACACAGTTTGTTTTTTAGCCAAAGCGAAAATTGACTTTTTTTAATTTTGGTAATTAAAGTAAGGCGAAATTCAAAATAAATATTTTTAGAAAATTTTCAGACATTTTGTTTCAACATCCGACAAAGCAGAGTGATTATTCAGTTGAATAGACAGTGATGCCACACTCAAAATAAATTCTCTGTCCAATCAGCAGAAAAATCTGTAGAAAATACGCTCATTTTGAGCCATTTTAGAAATCTGCTGATTTTAGCAGACACGGTTCGCTGAAATTCTGCTGAAAATACGCCCATTTTGAGCCATATGTAGGCTGACCATTCGTACTGATTTGATCAGTACATGTACTGATTTTTGATCAAGTGTACTGATCAATAAACGATGTACTGAATTGTACTGATTTTTTGAAATATGTACTGATTGTACTGATTTTTGAACATTTCAACATAAAAAATAATTTTATTCAATAATTCTATACAAAACTAAGTCGTCAGAGTAATTTTTTGTAATTTAAGTCTGAGAGTGAGATAATTTATAATGATTTATTTCTAAGGAGATTTGAGTTCGTGAATCAAGAGGTTCCTATACGCAAAAATGTGTCAGAGAATGAGATTGTTTTGATCTTTATAAATTTATATGAAAAGTAGCACAAAACCTTTGAGGTTTTCTATAACGAAATTATGAGAAAATATTGAGAGATTAGAGTTCGTAAATCAAGAGGTTCCTAACGCAAAAATGTATCTGCGAATAAGATTATTTGATCTTTATAAATTTATATGAAAAGTCGCACAGAACCTTTTCTATAACGAAAACTTCACGGAATTATGAATCTTCTATATTTTAAGAAAGATAGTGAATGATTCTGAGATGTTCGGTGAGGTAATGTCAGCAGAATTTATTGGAAAAAGCGCTAAGAACATCAGGTCTATTTAAAAAAACATGTGCTTATTATCTGGGAAGTTTTCTTAAATAAAAATTTATCAAAACTTGAGTAAAAAAGTCCTCAGAATCTTAGGGATTTTCTTCTTCTCAAAACCTGTGGGTTTTTGTTATATTTTCTGCACTAAAACGATCAAAACATTCAAATGCACTTGTTTGAAGTCAACTTAATTTTCTGCAAAATAACGAAAAGTTTATGGCAGTTGCTTTTTAACAGTTGTTTTTACTGAAATACTAATTGACCCCAAGTTTGTTAGTTAAACCGAAATTTTTTTAGTGTTAAAGTGTTTCCCATATAAAAGATTTTTCAGAAAATTATTTTCAAAAAAACCATAAAAACTTGGGCGTACTGATTTGAGTTCGGAAAAAAATGGTCACCCTAGCCATATGAGAAATCTGCTGATTTTAGCAGACACGGTTTGCTGAACATCTGCCATGATTATCTAGGCGAAATCTGCAGAGAAATCTGTCAAAACAGCAGAGAAATCTTTTTTTTAGCATGATAATGTTTTATGGCTGGTGTCTAATTTAAAAAAAGTTGCAGGACGCCACCTCAGTTTGATTATATAAGCTAACAATTAACGAAAAAGAAAATAGGAATTACTATTTTCATTTTCTTTAAACCAAAAATTTTAGTAACTTGGGTTTGTAACTTGGATAATAATTCACCTCGTGGTGAATAAAACCGTTTTGGTGAATAAAAATATTATAATTATTTTCCAAAAAAAATTTTTTTTTTTTGTCACCAATTTTTTTTATTTTTTCATAAAAATTTTTTTCCATTATTTCTTTTTTTTTCATCCAATTTTTTTTTATCAAAATTTTTATACCCTACACCACACTGTGGTACAGGGTATAATGAGTTTATGCTGATGTTTGTAACTACCCGAAATATTGGTCCTAGACCCACTTTTAAGTATACCGATCGACTTAGAATCACTTTTTGAAACGATTTAGCGATGTCCGTCCGCCCATCCGTCTGTCCGTCCGTCCGTCTGTCCATGTAAATGGTGTAAACACGATACAGGTAGCAATTTTTAATCAATTGACTTGAAATTTGAAACTTAAGCAACTTTTGGCCCAAGGACGAAGCCTATTGGATAAATTGGATAAATAGTTTTGGCTTAAATGACTCTAATAAACGCATTTTAATAGGTATCTTTTCGAAATTTGGCAGGTAATCATGTTTCATCCACACAAATCACCATTCCGAATTTTAAAGAAATCGGACCAGTTCTTCTTTTAGCCCCCATACAAACCACCTTCCCGATTTTCAGAGTTTTATCTCTCAAATTTCTTGAAAATAGAAAATATTTAATTAAAATTTTGTTTGTGTATGTTAAACGCGTACTTCAATAACCTTATCAAATCTGATTATCATCGGACCATTTTTGGATTTAGGTGAAAATTTCGTCCGATATTCAGTTGAAGCGGTTTATTGTCAACAAAAAGAAGCCTAATCCATCAAATTTGATTTGTGAGTGCTTTTTACACTTATTAAAGATATGACAAAATATAGATCTAATCAGTCCATGTTTCAACTTGGGACCCATTTCCCGGGAAACTCTGGTGTAGGGTATTATATGGTAGGTCTTGACCGACTATAATTTTCTTGTTTTTTTGTAGAATTTTTTTTTCATAAATTTTGTTTTTTCATTAATTTTGTTTTTTTCCCAAATTTTTTTTTATTAATTTTTTTGTTTTTTCATCAAAACTTTTTTTCCATCAATTTTTTTTCATCAAATTTTTATTTTCATCAAATTTTTTTTTCGAAAAATTTTTTTTCGTAATTTTTTTTTCATCAATTTTTTTTATGATTTTTTTTACATCAATTTTTTTCATCAAATTATTTTTATCAACTTTTTTATTGCATCAAATTCTTTTTATCAATTTTTTAAAAAAAAAAAAAAAATTTTGGTTTTCATCAAAATTTTTTTTTATAAAAATTTTTTTTCTTCATCAAAAACTTGTTTTCATCAAACATTTTTTTTTCGCAAAAAATGATTTTCCCCTTTTTTTACCAAAACTGCTTTTGCAACAAGTCTAAACTTTTCACATAAAAATGTTCCATTTGTTTATCGAATGTACATAAATCAAGTGAGACTGTTTAATTCTTCGGTGCCGAATCTTTTATAATCTCCAAAATGTAAAAACACTTTTTGACACCTATTTTTGCACTCATTTACCAAATGTACAGCTCTTTTGGTTTGGACTGCATCTTGCTTTTCACAGACAGATGGACGGATGCATATAGCCAGAGTGTTTTAGAAATGTATCAATATATAAACTTTATGGGGTCCTCGACTGATATTTCAATTCGTTTTGCATGGATTACCAAAGTAATATAACATTATTTGTTCTAAAAAAAACTTCTAAAACTGGTTGACAGAGATTTTAGTAAAAACATCCATTTTAGCAGAAAAATCTGCTGAAAGTTTGCTAAATCAAATTGAATGTCGTTTTACAGATTTTTTCTTTTGGGTGCATATATTTTTTTGAAAAATCTTGTTATTTCTGATTTTTTTTTTTTTTTTGAAAAGAAAACTTTTTTTTTTTTTTAAGTCTTAAAAAATTTTGAGGTTTATGCCAATTTTTAAGACGCTTTATTTCCAAAGCCACTTAAAATAATTACGGAAAATTATTTTATGAACGCTCAATATCTGTGGAGAATTTCATTAAAATCAGAAGTGTCAAATCCGAAAATTACAGTTTTCTGTGCGATATCTCCTTTTTCCTCCCCTTTTTAAGACACAAAAATTTATTTTTTCATAAATCTTCCATAATAATCATGTTAATTTGTTAAACAACTGAACGAGAAAAATAAACTTTACACAATGACACCTTTCAGACTCAACATGACATTACACAATTGTTACTAATTTTGTCTACATGTTCTACATATTAAACTTACGCATCTACACTGCGAGAAAACATTAATCATGTAAACTATCTACTACCAATTAATAATCCACATTTGACACCTTCAATCGATTGATGACAGCTAAAGATAACACAAATAGCAAGTAATCCGGTAAAAAGCTTTTAAGTCTTTTTTTTTGTTTATTTCAAAAATAATCCAGCACTTGAAAATGCAATGAAAATTGTAAAAAAAACATGGATTGAGGCGCAATGATACCACCACCAGGTAATACGTACGTATAAAAATCCTCGTAACAAGTGTAATGTTTGGCACCAAGTACAACGAATAACAGCAGAAAAAAAACTTTATTTTTTAATGCAATCAAGATCACACACATAATGCAGACAACGTTACAAGATCATTGATCATGGGACAGGTAGTTAAGTGTTGCTTTGTTGCAAATCTTAGTTGTCGTTGCTTTGCTGTTGGTTGCATACTGCATTACTTACTTAAAAGTTGTTGCAAGTGTAAAACTTTTGTAATGTAAGGTGTGATGTATTAATGTTGTGAGAGAATACAACAAAAAAATAATTGTGGAATATGGTATAAAAAATGTATATAAAAAGCCGCTTTTGGGAAGTTTTACACTCAAAAAAAACTTTGTAAAATGACAAGAAAAACTTTTTATTTTTTGCTACCTCCTATTTGACAAGAAAAGAACTCCTTGTAATTTTACAAGCTTTTTACCAATAATTTTGTTATTTGACAAGCTTTTTACCAAAAAAATTGTAAATTTGTTTGACGCGATAAAACCTACAAGGAGGTTTTGTGACTACTAGATTTTTTTCTTTCTCCTATTTTACGAGAATTCCTAATAAAAATTATATTACGAGCTTTTTTGTAATTTTACAAAATTTTTTGGCGCAAAAAAACTTGCAAGGAATTCTTTTGAATCTTGAAGATTTTTTTTTGCAAAAAAAAAAACCTTGGAAATTTGCAAAATTACAAAACAATTGTAAATAAAAAAAAAAAAAAATAAAATGTATAAATTTCGAAAAAAATATTTTTGTTAAAAAACAAGGAAAACTGTAAAATGGGATTACGAGACTTTTTAAAAAAGTCTCACTCAAAAAAGTTTTTTTTGAGTGTAGTTTTTTTATATATTAAGTAATTTCATAAAAAGAAGTAGGAAAGATAACAAGTGTGGTAGTTTTTTTTTGTGTGTAATACACTGAAAAATAAGAAAGAGTATACTGCACTGGATTAGATACAACATAAAGGAACGGCCTGTTCTTACCATCGTGCTATTAATTAGAGTAATAAAACTGTTCGTAATAGGTTCTTGTGATATTTTAATGCTTACAGGAATTAATTCGAGGCTCTGCCTCACTGACTGGTAATGGCACTAGTCTATTGGTTAGTTGGTTGGGTGTAAGTGGCTGCTGGCGTTTTACGTCAGCACACATAGACTCTGAGCTCCGTTGTGATACCACGGGATTGTAAAAGGTTCCCCTACTAGTCCGTGCCATTAAATCAATAAAAGCTTCTTCTAAAACTCCTTAGATATTAAATTTCAGGGTTGGCAACCGAAACGAATAACGGTATCGGTAACGGTATTGGTATTACATATTTTTTATATCGGTAACGGTAAAGGTAACGGTATTTTTGATTATTTAGGTAACGGTTAACCGTTACCGAAACAACGATACCGGTACGTACCGGTATTATGAATAAAATTTACCCAACATGTTAAAAAGTCACAAATTTTTTAAAAACACGTAAAAACTGAAAAATGTTGTGCATTTCAACATATATTTATATAGAAGTACTTAATACTTTAATTAATTAACACAGAATTAAATTAAAGTATTCACGGAATATTGTAATTCAACAAATAAATCATTGATTTTTTACGTGTTTATAAGATTTCTCTGCCCAATCAGCAGTAATATCTGAACTTTGAGCCATTTAAGAAATCTGATGGTTTTAGCAGAGTCTGTAGAAAAATGCGTCAAGACCACAGATAAATCTGCGGCTTTAAGTTGAAAAATCTTCTGATTTCAAATAAACCGCTGAACATCGAAATTATATTTTATTAAAGTAAAAATACTTATTTTTGTTAAAAACTGTTAGAAAAAAAGCGAAGTTTTTTATTTCAATAAACTTTTAAAATTTTTTTAATTTTTTTTTCTAGAAAATGTTCTTACAAACAAGACAATTACTGTAAAATTATTAAAATAATCAGCTGATTCTTTCACATTTGATTAATTTTTAGTTTTAATCGTTTAAATTAAACAAAAATTAAAAAAAATGCCAACAAATTTTTTGGTAAAATTACAATATAATCTGCTAAAATTTTAACAAAAATATTTTTTAAAATAAGCAAACAGAGTCAGTAAAACACAGAAAAATGTCTGCTATTTTTTAAAACTTAATGACAGAGAATTAAGTTAGAAGTATTCATTATAGCAGAAAAATCTGGTAAAAGCTTTCTAATTCAAACTGAAAGTTGTTTTACAGATTTTCCGACAGAGTTTTTCTTCAGACTGTACGACTCTCCACGTTTACCTGCGTGGATGACAACGCCAGCAAAACTTGAGCGAATCAGGTTTGTCGTGGCACTCACTTTTCTTTTCAGAAATTTTTAGGGAAATAGCGAATGTGATCATTGGTTGGACCGATTTCCACATAATTTAGAAAATTGCGAATGTGATCATTGGTTGGACAGACTTTTTCATTGTTTTTGCCCAAATGACAATCCGGTTTACAATGAATAAAAATTTATTTATTTCACCAACATTAAAAATATTTTAATTTGATTTTTATCTGCAAAAAAACTAAAAAAAGGTAATATTAAGACAACCGAAACAAAACCGATATAATACCGGTAAAAATCCGAATAAAGGTAATGGTTTTTAATCGGTAACGGTATTTAAAATTTTTTATTTCGGTATTGGTAACGGTAACGGTAGTCAATATTAAAGGGTTTTTAATCGGTAACGGTATTGGAAGGGTAACGGTAGCCAACACTGTTAAATTTTGACATCTGACAAATTAGAAAGATCCGGCAGCTCCCTAGATCCTGACCAGAAAGTGCCATGCAATGGCAGATGAAGTGTTCGATAGTTGCAAACTCCTCTTCATCCATACAACTCCGGCAAAAGTCATTTGACGGCACATTTAACCGCTCTACGTGCTTTCCTATAAGACAGCATCCGGTAATTATAGCAATCATCGTCGAAATCTCTCCTTATGAAAGGGATAGAGGTAGCCCAACACTAGAGTTGTGTTGTTCACAAACGAACTAGTTCAATAGAACTTTTCACTTAACTGAGCGGCTTATCTAGTTCGTTCATTTCAGCTCTATTTGTTTATTCAGCTCAATTGGTCATTACTTCATTTTAATCTTTCAGTTCGGTCGTTCAATTTTTTTTTGTTAGTTTTGTCATTAGGCGTTAGTTTTCTTTCAGCATTTATGTTTTTTTACAAAAATTATCTATTTTTCATGTAGTGATCCTAATGTTTTTATTCAATTCTTTTGTATTTTTGAACGAAAGCCAAAACAACAGACATGATCAAAATGATTCGTTCACAAACTGTTGAACGAAAACAAAAAATGACAACAGACATGATCAAAATGATTCGTTCATGAACTGTTAAACGAAAACAATAAATGAGCGATTGAACTAGATGAACAAACTAGGTGTTTTATCTGAAATGAACGAAAATGAGCACTCTCCTAATTGAACAAGTAAGCACAAGTCTAACCAATAGATTCCAATTCTCTTGGAACCTGTATGGTAGTTCATAGTCTTGCAAGCTCATCGGCTTTGCGATTACTTGGAATGTCTCTGTGCCATAGGAACCATATGAGTCGTATGTCAAACTGATTGGCCATATCATTTAAAGACGTTAAGGCAGTTAAGGGCCGATCTTGTTTTCAGAAACATTGACTCCAGGGACTTTTCCGCGGGCAGAGACAATGCGTTGCAACTCAACCAGTCAGCCACCACTTTTAAATGTTGCGGCCTCTAAGTCGGGCCTTGAATCTGGTAAGGATTCTCAGCCTAATATTAGTGGCAAAGGAAAAAAAAAAACTTAAGCCATCAAAGATCTGTCACAACCAGAGAAGAACATTATTTTTCAGAGCATCGCTACATTGTGTGTTTACCTAGGTTGCATGGCCCGGTTGAGGCAGTCTTTAGAAATCTGATCAGAACTATGTGGGTGAAATATAGGGAGACTTCATCTTCTATTTTGGATAAGGTACCCTTATCTGAACTACATAGTTTGGCGGAATTTGACTGTCTGGTTGACCATATAAAAAATGTGTGTTAAATCACTGGTTGCGTTTTGCCCTTCTGCAAAGCCTCCGGGCAAAAAAAGCCAAATGAGTTGCAAATGAGCAGAGATTCCTGCAGAAAGCACTTTAATAAGGCAGAGTCTTCAAGAGCGGATGAGGACTGGTCTGCATCCTAAGGCTGCAACTTACGAGTTATAAGAAGATGATCAGAAATGCAAAATGTGATTCTTAGAAAAACTGTGGAAACGTAGAAGACGTTTCAGAGGCATCCAAGCTGCGCAAAATTTTGGCTTCTTAACCTTGCTCCCTGAAACACCTGTAGAAACCTACTGGGGTATAGTCTACCACTAGTATGAAGTCGCTGGATCTCCTTCTAAACACGCATTTTTCGGACAATTCCATGACGCCGGACCAAGCTTTGAACGTTCTGACGCCCAAGCATCTGAAATTGCTTTGGAAATACTAAATATGCCAACATTAATCTGGGCTACTAAAAGCTTCAGGCCCTATAAGTAAATCCCCTGAGATGCAGCAAGTGTCGGACTATATTGCCCCTTGGCTGTATAATCTATACACAGCATTTATTAACTGGTCGTATGTTCCTTTAAAATGGGGGGATACCAGAGTCGTTTTTATCTGGAAGGCTGGGAAAAATTCCCACACAGCTCCGAAGGATCTTAGACCAATAAGTCTGTCATCTTTTTTGTTAAAGACAATGGAACGAATGATGGGTAGAGTGATTGACCCGAGGTTGCTTTCGACAAGGCAACATGCATACATCAATGTTAGATCAACGGAAACAGCTCTTCATCAGCTCGTCGGTACCATCGAGAGATCGCTTTCGGTAAAGGAGTACACTAGGGTGGCCTTTCTTGATATAGGGGGGGGGGGGCTTTTAATAATGTCCTCCCGGACTTCATAATTGTGGCATTGTCTAGTCTGGGAGAGAAGCGTGGAATTGTTCTAATGGAAAATCTACTCGCCAATAGACGTACAACGTCTGAATTGGTAGCGTCTGTTAGGGTATTCAATCGATTAACCGTTAATCGGTTAACCGATTAATTTTGGTCGATTAACTGTTCGAATAATTTGAAATTGCCAATTTTCAAATAACAAATAAACCGATTAATTTGTGTCGATTAATCGATTAACCGAAATTTATTTTTTAGTACTTTTGGTTATTATTTATACTGCAAATTACGGTTCTGCTTAAAGAAGTTTAGGTATAAAAAATAATCAAACTCTCCGTTATCAATGTGTAAGATTGTCGTTAAGAAAATATTTTATCGAGGCCCTAAAAATTTATTTCGGATTAAAAAAAAAAATAACTTGATGACACTAGCGAATTTGTTATACATTTCCAGCACAATAGATTTTTCTAATAGTTTTTTATGCGCGTAATCCGAATCAGTCCTTAGACAGATCTATCTTATCTTTGAATATTTAGGATTTCGATTTACAATACTGCACTCTAAAAAAGTGAGTCCAGTGTCCAACTATAAATTGGGTAAATTTAAACAAATTCAAATAATTTACAACTATAAATTGTGTAAATTTTCAATAATTTTAAGTAGAATTACTCGATTTGTGTAATTTATAGTAGAAAACTGAAATGATTTTAACTAGAGTGTGAAGAAACTCAGATTTTCGCAATGTTGGGGACCCTATATTTTTGATGTGACAAATAGTTTAGCACATCTTAAAAAAATACTTTTGGAATTCTTCAGATATCTTTTTTAATCACGGAGACATTGACTGATGAAATTATTGCAATTTTAGCACTAAAAAATAACCAAACAATTTTTTTAAATATTTTTAGGACAATTTTTCTTTTTTATAAAAATTGCTTTATTTTTTTTGCATTTTTTCACATTAAATTGGGTCCGAAATGGACATTTAATCATGAAATGATATATTTCACGTTGGTGTCATTTTGGATTGGGGTCATTTTCAGGATGCCATACAAAAATTCTTTACTTTGGCTGATATTGTTGGGGGTATTTGAAGCTTTGGCGTAGCGGATATAGATTTCTTACATGTTTATATTAAGATTTTACATACATACAATTCGTGGTTTTATATTCAATTTAAATTTTAAATTGATATTATTCGGTTAATCGAATAAATAAAATCTCAACCCCGATTAATTATTTGCTCGATCAACCGATTAAACAAGAATCTCGATTAATTGAATACCCTAGCGTCTGTCATATCTTGTCATGTTGTCACATATGCTGACGATGTCGCGATAGCGGTAAAGGGAAAGCACTACCCAACATTTAGGGATAGTCTTCAGGGTTCTCGGAAGAATCTGTCTAAATTCGCAAAAGGCTGAGATCGTTGAGGAATTTGAATTTCAGACGTAATATCGAGGAACGGTTGAGAAAAGCAACGATTGCTTTATATTCCTGTAAGAGGGTCATTGGAAAACGATGGGGCTTTAGCCCTAAAGTCGTTCATTGGATTTATACAGCAGTGGTGTGACCAGTTCTGCTGTATGGAATCATTGTTTGGTGGCCTGCTTTAGAGACAAAGGGGAATTGTGTCTTTATCACAGGGGTACAGAGAATGGCGTCGATGTGTATCACTGATGCTCTTAGTACTTCACCTACGGCTTCATTAGAAATCCTTCTTTACCTGATACCATTTGACATATTGAGTAGGCAGTATGCGGCTGCGTGAGAAAATCGACTGGCTGGCACACTGCAATGGTGGAGTAGCGATTGTGGCCATAGCGCAATTAAAAGAAGATAACAATAGCACAAAAAGTGGAATGCGCTCCCTCTGTGAGCCTTTTTGAGCGCCACTTTACCACCATGATACCATCCAGGGAGTTTTAGATGAGGGGTTTTCCGGATATTGGAGTCTCCATATATTTTTACACAGATGGATCAAATCTACACGAACAAGTTGTCTATTCGGAAGAGCTTTTGTTGAGCCTTGCTTGAAGATTGCTAGATCATTGCAGTGTTTACCAGACAGAGATGCTGGCATTAAAGGAAGTGGCTGACTGGTTGAGTTGCAATGTCCGCAGTCAAAATCTATTCCCAGTGGAAAGCCGTGGTTATGTCCATAGAGTCAATGTTTCTGAAAACAAGATCTGCTCTTAACTGCCCCGCGTCTTAAAATGGCAGTTTGACATACGTTTCATTTGGGTTCTAGGGCACAGAGACATTCCAGAGCTTTGTAAAGACGATGAGCTTAAAAGACTACTAGCTTACAGGTTTCAACAGAATTGGAATGTGTTGGTATGCCTCTAGAAACTTGCAAGCAAAACCTAAGGCTTTGTTCCTCGACGGAGACTAATCAAAGTTGAGCACATGGATGGACGTGTGAGATTACACGACTGCACAGAGGGACACAAAAAGCATTTTCCGGCAAAAAGTCACTTTTTGCAATTCACAAAAAATTTTAATGTCGTTATGTTGGGCACACTTAGACGTAGTTCCTCTAAAATTTTTCTAATATTTCGATTACACCGGATCAAGCTGCATCCAAAAAATTCAAAAAAGCTATTTGAAAATAGAAACATTGAGAAGTTGAACTTTAAAAATATAAATCTTTTGGATATGGAAATATTTATATTTTTTTGTGCAATCTAAGATAATATCACAAGCATTATTGCGAAAAAATAGCGAATTAATAATACCAGAACATTTGAAGTTACGGAGCTGTTAAAAATAAGTTTTTTGTTTTTTCATCATATACCTTACGCCGAATGCAGATTGCGAAAAACCGCAAGTGATATGATAACTTTTGCAACACCAGTATAAAGATTGGAATAAAAGCTAAAAAGTGGCACATTTTTGCACGTATTAATAAATGGAGATTCTGCAGCCATTTTTGTAGATGCGTATTAATTTCTGATACATTTTTTACTATCCAACCACAATAGTGGAGCATACTTACTTCGTGTAACACATCGAAATATCGTTGAACGACCCCTTAGTATAAATTATTGATCCACGATCGATGCTAATAGATTCTAGCGATGTCCTTCCGTCTGTACGTCACACAGTGGGTTGAACGATAGGCAAAATGGGGATTAATTCAGGGATGCCGTAATTTTGAAATATTATAATTTTTTATTGATGAATACTTATTAATCAACAAAAAACTACTATTTTGAAAAATAAAAATATGGAAAAAAAAATTTTTTAACCTGCTAGGCACTTTTTCGATTTTTGGAAAAACTTATCTTGAGTCACAATTTTTGCTGTAACTTTGAAAGCAAAAGCGATAAATTAATGAATCAAATTTCAAATTAAAGAATATTTAATGCGTTTTTATTAAATTAAAAAAAAAATAAATACGTATTTTTATTAGAATAATTTTTTTATAAAATTTTATTTTTGTGGTTCATAAAATTAAAAAAATTTTAAATTTTCTTCAAAAAAAGAAATCACAATTTTTTTTTTTATTTAAAAATCGTATAAAGGTGGAAGTACATAGGGGTGCGTTGCGTCCGATACGTTTTCACCTCTGTCTGCTGTCTATGCGTTGAAAACTTTAAGCTACATAGAAAGCGCGTTGAATGCGGCAGCTTTTCATAAATACCATGCTAAATCTTCATGTTTTTGCAATAAAATTTATTTATTTTTATTTAGGAAAATCATATTTTTAATATTTCATAAGTTTTTGTATAAATTTGTTAAAAAAATATTGTTTATTTTAAAACGAAAACAACACAAAAGAAAATTGTCAAAAAAAAATGTTCAAGACGCAAAGAGAGGTAAATATTTTTAAAATTTTTTGAGTTCTATGCGTTTTGAACTTTTGTGTTGTAACTTGTTTCATTCATTTATACAGTTTTAACTTTTTGACAACCGGACGCAAAGCAAGTTTGTTCCTATGTACTTCCACCTTAAATACAAAAAATTTTACATTTTCAAAACAAAACTCGATTCATATATTTTAATAACAATATTTTTTTATTTAAAAATCAAAACTAATTCAAAAAAATCAAAATTTTCAATAAAAAATATTGGTTTATAAATTTCCCAAAAAAATTTTTTTTTTTAGGTTATGTATTTCCACCTAACCTAAAAATACTAAATGCTTTACTTTGGTTGCTGGCTGAGAAATATGAACAAAGTTTGATACCGAATGTAATTTAAACATTTAAACAATTTCGCGATTTTTTTTTTTCAAAAACTGCATGGGATATGTACTTTTTAGTATTTTAGGAAAAAACATTACCAATTTCGTTAAAAAGTAACTTTACACCCCACTCTAATATATATGATCATTAAAATTATTTGTTATTATAATTAAATTACACATTTACAATAAATAGCAATAAACAAAAACGGTAAACAACATAAAGACAATAGAAAAACTAAAACAAAAAACATGTATTAGCTATTAAGATTTCGAGCATATAATTTTTTTACACTGGAGATGTTTAAAAAGAATCTCTTGTATTTTTCGTATTGGCAAGTATTGGCATTGGTTCTTTCATGGATTTTAAAGAAATAATCCTATATTTTATCACTATGTTCTCAGATACGCTCGAGCTCATCAGAGTAGCAACCAAAACTCAACATGTATGTAAAAAATACCCTATTTTTAGGATATTTTTAAAAAAATTATTAAACCTATTTTTTCAACATTTATCTTAACAACCGCTTGTCAATAATATAGTTAAATACCTTTAGTTTGTGAATCCATTTTAAAAAAATTTTTATTTTTAGTCGAAAACAAAAAAAAAATCACTTGAAATATATCGTTTTTGACTTTTTACCACTGTTCACAAAATTAATTAAAATTATTAAACTTTGAGAGAGCATAACAAAAAAAGTAAATAACTTAGAACACTAATTTTGACAGTTATTGATGGAGAATTTTATCCTCTTTAAACCCATAAAAAAATATATTACAATATACCAACTTCAAATTTTGAATTAATCCTCAGTTTTGATAGTGTTCAACCCAATGTGCGTCAGTCCGTTTGTCTGTGGAAGTCTCAATACAGTCCAAGCCAATACAGCTAGACCCCTGAAGTGAGGCACGAATAAGTCTCACGGTATGTATGTTCATAAATGGGCAAAATCGGAAAAGGGGGAAAAAACGTTCCCCGTTGTAGAACTAAAACAACCTCCAAAAAAATTGCTTTTATTTTTTATTTTTTATAATAAATTTTTTATTTTAAATTAAACATTTTAATGCGAGCAGAACGTCAGGGCCCTTCACATGATATCCGCCATTTTCAAATTTAAGTTTTAAGGGAACAACTTTCTGGATGGACTTAAACATTTTATTTTTGTTGTAGTCGTCAAACAAGCCCATACACCATAAAAATCGTATTTTCACCAAACGAATTGGACAGCGCCTCCATATTTTTCCACCAGAAGCTTAATATTCTTAAGCAATTGATTTTGATTCAGCAAAGAAACGGAAGCCTCGTAACAAATGTTTATTCAAATCTTACTATGTATTAAAGTATTTGCCGCCATATTAGATTCGCCATTTTTAATTTTATATCTTTAATTATTGACTTCGGAGTTAGAGGCTTAAAAACATTCTAGATACAAATTTTCAATCCTTGGCGGCTGCGCTCTGTTAATAATTTTATATATAGAATATAATTGACTATTAACTGATTAAATTTGACATTAAAAGTTTTTCTGAAGATTATAATGACTGGATTATATGAAACTAGTAAAAAATTAACTAGGATGTCTTAAATTTTTAGAAAAATAAATTTTTCTTTCACGCCGTTCTCAATTCAAACCATATATAAATTTTCTTTTAAATCGCACCACTTTTACAAAATTTTCGACGCCATATTGGATTCTCAATTTTGAATTTTGTATTTTTAAGCTCATTTTTGAAATCGGTGACCGCGAAAACGTTAAGATTACAATTTCAAAAATTGTTATTCGAATCTTACAATTGTTGAAGTTTTCGCCGCCATATCGGATTCGCCATTTTTAATTTGGTATTTTTAAGCAATGAATTTGATTCAGCGGCTATGAAACCTTTTAGACACAATTTTTTTTTTTTTTTGATCGCACCACCTTTAAAAATTTTTGACGCCAATTTGTATTTTACATTTTTGAGCTCAGTTTTGAAATCGTTGACCCCGAAAACTTAAAGATACCAATTTTTGGCATGCTACGACAAGTGGAAAGACTTTTGGCCGGAAAATATATTCTGCGTCCCAGTGTGGACTGATTTGGCCTTCTCTTAATCAGGGGCACACAAGTGATCTAATATCGCTTCCAAGAGGAGATATTTCGATGGTGGTTGCTATAATTACTGGACAGTCTAATAGGAAAGCACGCTGAGCGGTTTAATTTGCCGTCAAATGACTTTTGCCGGAGTTGAATGGACGAGGGGGAGTTGGAAACTATCATACTCTTTATCTGCCATTGCCCTGCACTTTCTCGTCAGAGACTTGCTTCAATGGGATCTAGTAAGCTGCACGATCTTTCTGATTTGTCGGATGTCACAATTCAATATCTTAAGAGTTTCATAAGAAGCTCAAATTGGCTTTAATACAGGTACTAGTAGGGAAACCTATTAAAGTCCCGTGGATCTCAGAGTCTATTTGTGCTGACGTACATTGTGGATTTTATTAATATATCTGGAAAGGCCGAATGGAATTTTTTACATGTGTTTCTTTAAGTGTTCACAAAGAACCTCTCATATTACGTTAATGAAAATGTTTTACTTTATTTTTATTACACTTTATACAATATATTTTTAATTTAATTAAATTGTTGTTGAAGATTAAAAACTCTAAAAAAAGTGCGACTTTAGCCAACCCAATCTAAAACTACAGCTACAGGCTTTTTATGTCTTAAACCAACCCAAATATGGATTAAGCTTAACACAATTCTTAGGCGGTTTTTCATACACAATATTTTTTTTTTTTGTATTTTAACAAAGATTTTAATCTTTATAAGCAGTTAACTGTAATGAGAGTTTAAATGATGCCATTGTAAGCTTCATTTAAACCTGGGATAAGCCTTAAAAAAAGCACAGACTACTACTGCGAAAACAAAAATATTCATAAATAATTGCAATTTAATAAATTTTTGAACAAAAAATGTTAAAAAAAAAAACCTAAAACAATCTAGATTAAATAATAACCCGGTTAGAAATAGTCACATATGCACACATATGAACACATATGATCATCCATACATGTCCATGGACGAAAATTGAGGTAATATGTACATATATGATCATACGTGTTCATATTTGATAACATGTTTTCATTCATATGTTTTCATACATTTCAGTAATTCGTATTTGCTTGTCATTAAAAAACACTTTTTTATTACTAATCTTGATATTTTATTTAAAAAAATTATAAGGAAGAACAATAGAGAATACATCACCATTGTTCCCATTGCATATACATGATTAAATACTATGTTGAATAACATACACTTTTCCAATTTGAATTTTTTTACAAGATCTTGAAAACATCCTCATAGGTTAAACTGCTGAATGGATAATTAATACAAAATCCTAATGAAATCAGCTTAGATTGTAGAGGATTCTAAAAGAAAAGAAAATGTGGACTGAGTCGCCGTCATAATTGATTGTGATGTTTTTTAAATACCTGATCTTAGAAATGGAATTCAGATTTTCCTCCTTTCAGTGGGAACCAATCGGTCTATCAAAACGCGGCTCCCAACAAAAATCCTGATGAAATCAGCTTAAATCGTAGACGATTCCAAAAGAAAATAAAATGTGGACTGAATCGCTGTCATGATACCTGATCTTAGAAATGGAATTCAGATTATCCTCCTTTCACTAGGAATCAATCAGTCTATCAAAATGCGGCTCTCAACAGCAATTCCTGACTTACATATGTAACATCAAAACTCTTCTTTAAGAGGTTTTTCTTGATTTCTTTGATAAAGCACCTTCTTTGTTGCCCACCACCTTCTAAGAAAAACTTGATTTTGATATTTCTGGAAAAGAAAGAAGACATTACAGGACATGATTAACAACGATATTAATATATGGAAATGTTTTCTTACTTACTTTGACAAATCACATTATATATTTCAGAACGAATTGTTGTTTTTTTTAAATATTTTTGATTAAATTAAACTAAAAAAATTTTGAAAAAAAAAATTGTACAAAAAAGGAAAAATAAAATTATGACATTTTGGTTTTGAAGTTTGAATCGAATTAAATAATTTAGAAACTTTCAAAACTAAAACAAATAAAACGAAGCATATGAAATGAAATTTGAGAAAATTTAAAGTTTTCTATTGCATTCCCAGAAAAACCTTAAAAATGGTAATGGTTATGTAATGCATTACCACAGTATGCATAGTCAAAAATATGCATTATTTGTCAATACGGCTTACTATATGCATTATTTTTTTTTTTTGTATTTTTCATGCATTACGTAATACTTACCCATTATTTTGAGTCTCATCCAAAAAAAAATCAATGCTGTATGTATATCATCAATTACTCTAAATATTTCCATTATATATAAGACCATTTGGGATAAGACTCAAAATAATGGATGCGTAAAACGGAATGCATGAAATATACTAAAAAGTAATGCATATGGTAAGCGGTAGAAAAAAATGAATATTTTTGGTAGTTTTTTGCTATACATTATTGCATAGCCATGGTTATGGTAATGTAATACATAATCCTTTCTATTTTGAAGGCTTTGCTGGGTTTTTTTCAACTTGATCAAATGTAAACAAATTTAAAAAGAAACTAAGAAAACATTTACGATGAGGTCTTAAAAATTGTACAATTCCAAAAGTGCATTTACAAATAATTTATTAAAAAAATACATTTATATTCATTTATACCACATTTTCCATTAGTTTTTGCGAATTAATTGCAAATATTTCCATATATGAAATCTAACTATACTATATATTCACTCGTTGTATGGATGTATAATTCCATACATGCTAACATATGTACCCAACATGTTCATACGTGTTCATATGTGCTCATACGTGATTCATATATGTTCACATGTGAATCCATACATGTTCATATGTGTACATATGTGATCATTTTTACCTGGGAAACTAAAAATTAAATTATAAATTTTATGAAGATGATGATAGTTTTTGTTTTTTTTTTGTACATATTTCCTTAAGGGTCATTTAGTTTATTTAATTAAAATATTTTGCAACTTGCAAATCACTTGTTCAAGGGATATGTAAATTTATTTAATTGTCTTTGCAAACAAATTATTTTTTTTTTTTTGCATTTTTTTTAATTAAACAAAAAGAAGAAACTTTTCAAGCCTCCAACTAATGTCCACAAATAACGGAACAAAATTACAAGAATGCAAAATTTATGGCTTTTTTCTTGTCTTTTTGTCGCGGAGATGCCATTTAGTTATGGAATAATTTATGCAATTGCATGCATATCATCAGAAAATAATTAAATTAAATAAACCCAGTTGGTAGTAAATTTAAAATATGACAGAAATAAATTCCACAATGATTAAAGGAAAGAAAGTTGAATCCTTAACTGCAGGAAAATTTTGAATTTAATTGAAGTAATATGTAGGGAAAGGAAGTTAATGTAAGTCAATATTTCTTGTTGTTAGCCAGAAAATAACGCGAAATAATAAATTTGCAATAAAATTGCGAACCGTAATTTGTATATTTTGATACCCAAAAGTATACATATTATTAATCAGTGATCGATTCTAAGACATTGTGAATATGTCCGTCTGTTTGTCTGTTGAAATTAGAATTTTTCACGGGAATTCCCATAAATTTTCAATCCCGAAATCCCGGGAAATAGAGCGGGAATTCCCGGGAATTTTAATTTCTTTGAAATTGGTGATTTTTCGACTTCAATTGATTATTTTTTATGTGATTTTTTAGAGATTTTATTAAAATTCTCGATAATTGATGGCAGAAACGTACGCAGGGACCAGGAGGGCTTAAAAAGTATTCCAAGAGACCCCTTCTAACTAACAAATGTTATAAAATGTAAGACTTACGAAATGAAAAAAGTCTCACAATATCTAAATCTTCGATAGGATATAATTATCAGAACCTGATACTTTTTTTCAGAAGCTGAAAAATTTTCTTTTTGTTTCTATAGAAAATATTTATGTCTCTGGACATTATGCTTTTTAAATCGATAAATTGATATACAATTTGTGTAAGGAATGACTCTGAAATTAACAGGTTTTTCTTTTAGAAGCCAGCATTTTTAAATTTTTTACAAATTTTTTGAGGTAAATTTTCTTATATCATTTCTTTGAAACAGTTACATTCAGTTTCAGAGACATAATTGAGAAATTCCTCTGAATCAGGTTCATTAGAGATATTCAGTCTTTCTGCCAGCCCTTGCAATGTAGCAAAAGACTACTTCTTTCAAAAAATACATGTATTTTGAAAGCTCATTTTAAAAAGCGCTGTTTTACCACCAGTGCCAGGGCTGGCAAGTAAGACTCTGAATACCACCATTGTGTTTTAGAGGCAAAGCTTTGAGAACCAATTGTAAAAATGAACTTAATGATTAATTTTTATTATTAAAACAGATAAAGCGATGTGAAAGAATATATTCCCTTAAAAATACTTTTAAAAGACTTCGACATATTTAGGCCGTTTTTTATAAAAACTGTGTAACAAAAATTGTTCTTTTTTTTCTCGAAACTTATTTTTTTGTTTGTTTTAGAGGTACTAAATAAGGTTTTTATGGTGTTAACAAACATTATAAATAGTGTAATCGCATTCATAAGGTTTTTATACATTTTTTTGACAAACAATTTGGGTTTTTAGTTTTTGCGGGAATTCCCGGGATCCCGGGAAATTTAAAAACGAATCCCGCTTTACCGGGAAATGAAAAAGTCCGGGAAAAGAAAAACTCTAGTTGAAATAGAAATCACAGCAAAAGTATTACACAGACATAACTGAGACTTATCATATTTGCTTATTGTTGTCAAAAGTTATTCAAAAGTATTAAAGAAACTTCGAAAATTTTGAAAAATGCTACATACCCTAAAAATACAAAATGCTTAAATTTGTCTTCTGGTGGGCATATATGAACAGAAACGGATACAAAATGGTATTTAAGCAAGTACAAACATATATTTTTACATTACAATTTTTTCGCGGATTTTTTTTATCAGCAAACATTTTTTTCCCGCGGACATTTTTTTCATACCCTCTACTTATTATTAGTCACTCATCAAAATATCGGTCTAGGACCCCATAAAGTATCACGTCCAAAATATTACATAGATATTAGCCTGTCCCGAAAATTGCCTCTTTTTTGGAATTTCGCTTAGTAATAGCAAAAAAATGCTTAGAGAGCTGATAATGGGAAAAATAATCAAAAAAAAAGTTGGAGTCTATCTTTGCCTCCCTACAACCGGTAAAAGTTCGCAATCGCAGTTTATTTTGTCATAAAAAATATTATTTGTTTTGACCGCTATTGGTGTTAAAATACGCGGAATGGTTAGTACGTTAAGGGAAAAATATTTCAAAATTTTTCAGAAAATAATTTTGTTCCACCAGTGCATTTAAAAGAAAATCTAAGTTTTTGGCAATATTGAACTTTAAATTTCATATTGACGCGGAAGTTTTGTATTGTATTTGAGCTATACCAGTTCAGCGGTTCGAAAGTTATGAACTTAAATGTAAGAACACCTCGAAAATGTTGGTACATTTTTTAAATCTTTAAATTATGTGAACAAAATTGAACACCGAATGGTATTAACACAAGTGCGAACATATTTAAAAAAGAAAAAAATCGCGGTTTTTTTTTCGCGGATTTTTTTTTAATATTTTGATATGCATGCATTTAATGCAACTTGCACATCAAAGCCTTTATTTCATTCCAATTTAGTTCATAAACATTTGATAAAATTGTTTATTGAATTAATGAAAATTTAGCAAATAACTGAATTTTTATTTAGTTCGGTTTGAGTCCATATTAATTATTTCTGAGAAATAATAATTGTTGTACAATGAGAAAATCTGAAAAAAATCAAGTGACAACACAGGTTAAGTGGAGATGTCGACAGCTTTCGGAAGATGCCACCCTTCTATCATCAGCACTCCTTCGATTGCCACACACTTAATGTGTGTCAGATTAAAATTAGCCATTTAAATGAAACTTTTGAAGAAATTAAGAATTGGAATTACTCCTCTTTGTGTTGAATAACCCCTATTCACCATTAATTCGTGTTGTATTCATTTGGCAGAAACTTAATCCATCTTAACTTTTTAACAGAGTTGTATTTTTCCCATTGTTAACCCTTAGTAGGACTTTTCAAATCTTGAAAAATGTCCGTTAGGTTTGAATTTTTGTTTCATATTTCTAATTCTTAGAAATATTACTAAATTGCAATGTACCTTATGAGTTGTGTATTAATTGTGTTTATATATTGTTGGACTGTATATTTTATAACTGAATTTTTATTTAGTTCGGTTTGAGTCCATATTAATTATTTCTGAGAAATAATAATTGTTGTACAATGAGAAAATCTGAAAAAAATCAAGTGACAACACAGGCTAAGTGGAGATGTCGACAGCTTTCGGAAGATGCCACCCTTCCATCATCAGCACTCCTTCGATTGCCACACACTTAATGTGTGTCAGATTAAAATTAGCCATTTAAATGAAACTTTTGAAGAAATTAAGAATTGGAATTACTCCTCTTTGTGTTGAATAACCCCTATTCACCATTAATTCGTGTTGTATTCATTTGGCAGAAACTTAATCCATCTTAACTTTTTAACAGAGTTGTATTTTTCCCATTGTTAACCCTTAGTAGGACTTTTCAAATCTTGAAAAATGTCCGTTAGGTTTGAATTTTTGTTTCATATTTCTAATTCTTAGAAATATTACTAAATTGCAATGTACCTTATGAGTTGTGTATTAATTGTGTTTATATATTGTTGGACTGTATATTTTATAACTGAATTTTTATTTAGTTCGGTTTGAGTCCATATTAATTATTTCTGAGAAATAATAATTGTTGTACAATGAGAAAATCTGAAAAAATTTTAATCTGACACACATTAAGTGTGTGGCAATCGAAGGAGTGCTGATGATGGAAGGGTGGCATCTTCCGAAAGCTGTCGACATCTCCACTTAGCCTGTGTTGTCACTTGATTTTTTTCAGATTTTCTCATTGTACAACAATTATTATTTCTCAGAAATAATTAATATGGACTCAAACCGAACTAAATAAAAATTCAGTTATAAAATATACAGTCCAACAATATATAAACACATTTAGCAAATAGTTAATTAAATATCTCCTATTTTTTTTTTAATTTTTAAAATGATGCAGGACGCCTCCTCAGTTTGGCTATATGAACTAACGACTAAAAAAAGAAAAGAAGAATTACTGTTTTCATTTTCTTAAAACCAAAAAGGTTTGTAACTTCGATTTGTAACTTGAATAATAATCCACCTGCTGGTGCATAAAAATGTTTTTCACCAGCTGGTGAATAAAACGTAACATAATTTTTTTGCAACAAAAAAAAAATTTAAGAATTTTTTTTAGCAAAAATTTTTCTTTTCATCAACAATTTTTTTTTTATAAAATTTTTTGCTCACCAATTTTTTTTTTTTCATTAATTTTTTTTACATCAAAAATATCAATATTTTTTATTCAAAACATTTTTTTTTTCATCAATATTTTTTTCCGATACTTTTTTTTATTAAAAATATTTTTTTTCATCAAAACTTTTTTTTTTTCATTGTTAAAAACTTTTTTTTCATAATTTTTTTTTCACCAAAAAAATTTTTTTCATCAATATTTTGTTTATCTTAAATTGATAATGTTTTTAGGCTGGTGTTTAATTTTTAAAATGATGCAGGACTCCACCTACTTTGGCTATATACTGTTTTCATTTTCTTAAAACCAAAAAGGTTTGTTACTTTCGATTTGTAACTTTGATAATAATCCACCTGCTGGTGAATAAAAACGTTTTTTACCAGCTGTTGAATAAAATGTAATATAAAAATTTTCCAAAAAAAAAAATTTTGTTCATCAAATTTTTTGTTCGGCAATTTTTTTATTTCATTAAACATTTATTTTTATCAATTTTTTTTTTTTACATCAAAAAAAAATTTTTTTTACATAAAAAATTTTTTTTTTTTAATAACATTTTTTTTCACATTTTGTTACCATCAAAATTTTTTTTCATAATTTTTTTTTTTAAAAATGTTTTTTATCCAATTTTTTTTTTATGAAATTTTTTCACAGAAACTTTTTGTTTTTTTTTAATAAAAAATATTTTTTTTCATCAAAAGTTTTTTTTTTCTTCATTAAAAACTTTTTTTTCATAAATTTTTTTTTTCAAAAAAAAAATTTTTTTTCATCAAAAAAAAGTTTTTAAACAAATTTTTGATTTTCTTAAATTTTTTTTCACTAAATCTTCTTTTTCACCTATTCTAAATTTCTGACATTAAAATGTTCCATTTGTAAAAGAAATTTACAAAAGAAAAGTGAAATCAACTGATTTTACATTTTTATACCCTCCAACCACAGTATGGGGGTATACTCACTTTGTCATTCCGTGTGTAACGCATTGAAATATCGGTCTAGGACCCCATAAAGTATATATATTATTGATCAGTGATCGATTCTAAGACATTCTAGCGATGTCCGTCCGTCCGTCCGTCCGTCTGTCCGTCTGTAGAAGACACGATACAGTCCAAAATAAATGAGCTAGACTTCCAAAGTTTGGTACGAATATGTCTTATATTCCTAGGCAGGTTAAGTTCTGAAATGGGCAAAATCGGTCCAAGGGGAAAAAAGTTCCCCCTTGGAGAACTAAACCAACCCAAGAAAAAACGCATTTTTTGCAGGGTTTTTTGTACTTTTGCTAAGCAAATGCAACATTCTTATCTCAGAAGAAGTTCAAAATCGCAGGGGTAAGGGGCCCCATAACGTCTCCCTCCAACCCCCCCCCCCCCCCTCCCCAAAAAAAAAAAACGCCCCTGGATTTTTTTTATATAGTTTTTTGACATTTTGGAGGGTATAAAAGATTCGGCACAGCCGAATGTAACACTCTCACTTGTTTTAACTCTTTTGGATAAGAGAAGGATAGGGCTGTCCATGTGTAGGAATTGGTCTACACATATAAGAAAGATATCTATTGATTTTTTCTATAATATCTAATTTGTATACCCTCCAACCACAGTATGGGTGTATACTCACTTTGTCGTTTGGCAATGGGCAAAATCGGGCCAGGGGGAAAAAAGTTCCCTCTTGAAAAACTGAAACAGCCTCGGAAAAAATACACTATTTTTACAAGTTTTTTTGTATTTTTGTTAAATAAATGAAACAGTTGGTATATTTATCACGATGGAAAGGTGCCCTCAATGTCCCCCCTGACCCCATTACCCCCCTCCTCCCAAAAAAAACGCCCTAGACAATTTTTTTTTTACATTTTGGAGGGTATAGAAGATTCGGCACAGCCGAATTTAACACTCTCTCTTGTATAGGTTAATAAACACCCGCTGATCTCACAAATTTTGTCAAAAAAGATTTTCAATGTGCCGTTATCCCAGAAAAGCCTGCATTTCAACTTTTTATGCAATTTTAATGTTTGGATTTATTTGCTATTTTATTAATTTATTGCACTATTTTCAAAATAAATAGTTTCAAAATGATTCAAATTATTAGATTTTGATAATAAGTTGAATCTAAAAAAATTTAAAATTGATCAAAAAATGAAAAGCCGAAAACCAAAAAATGCTAAATTTTCGTTTTTGCTTGAAACAATTTCTGTGCTGATTTGCATTTCATGTTATGGACATATAAATTGCGGTGGTCAAGTGGGGATATTTTTTTGCAATTGCAGAAAGTTGAGTCTTAACATTCGTAACCATATTTACCCGAAATTCCACCGTTTTCATACATAAATATTTTTTTGAAAAAGATGTTCTCTACTGTTCGAAAAATCGAACAGAAGATCGAAATGGGTTAAGTAATACACTAATTTACAAAATGTACAACTCTTTTGGTTTGGACTGCATCTTGCTTTCCACAGACGGATGGTCGGATGTATATAGCGAGAGTGTCTTATAAATGAATCATTAAGTATTATATAATCTTAATGGGGTCCTCGAGCGATATTTCAATCATTTTTAAAAAAAAAAAACTTTGCTTTGGAAAGTACCCCCAAATTTTCAGCAAAACATTATCATGATGTAATGTTTTGGGCAAGAGTACAAATTTCGGAGGCATTTTTTGTAAGCGCCCCAGAAAATATTTAATTCTAGCGGACCCGACAGACGTTGCCCTGTCCAAGTTTCAATAAATTTGCTTGTGAATTTATGATTGAATTTACATTTGAATTCAAAATGAATCTCTGCGATTTTAGATATGTATATAAAAAAAAAACAAAAAAAGAAGTGGGCGGGATAAATTTTTCTTAAAGTAAAAACCGAAGGACTATGACGAACATTAAAAAATTAGCCAAATCGGTGCAGCTGTTCTCTGATCTTTTATAAATCGAAAAAAATTTGGCGTAAAAGTGGGCGTGGTAAATTTTCCTTTCCGTAAAAACCAAAGTTTGACTATGACGAACATTTGAAACAAAAATTATCCAAATCGGTACAGCCGTTTTTGGATTTTTGATAACTTAAAAAAAAAGTGGGCTTTCAGGCGTGGTAAATTTTTCATTCCAAAAAAACCTAAGTTGGACTATGGCGAACATTTTAATAAAATAACATTTTAATGAAAAAACCTAAGTAGGACTATGACGAACATTTTAATAAAACAATTGGGAAAATCGGTCTAGAAGTTCTTAATTGATTTGATTACCAACGAACGACATTTAATTTTTATTTATGTAGATTTTTACATTTCCAATTGGGATATTTTCAAATATATTTTCTTAAAACAGAAAAACATTGCTCGCGTTCTTAGCATCATAAAAAATTTTAACTTTTTCTTTGATAATATTCTTTTTTTTTTCAATTTATATTTATCATTAAAAACTGGTTTAATAATGTGAGGGAGCCTTTTTTTGTTGTTGATATTTGCATGAATTACAGTCATACAGGCAGGCAGTCCGTCATCATCAACACCTTGACTTATGCGTATCAACTTGAATTGATATGATTAAGTTTAACTGCAACGGTAGGGGAGTTATATTTCAAGGATATATAAGAACATTTTTGTTTTTTTTTTTTTCTTCTTTTTTTCAATTAATTTACAAGTCGAAATCAATACAAGTTTTCTGCAGACAAGAGAATAAACTTTGTAAAACGAAAAGTGTCATTAACTGTCATATTAATACTACTTTTAATAATAAAAAAATCATTCACATAAAGTTAAAATGACTACTTACGAATATGTAAACAAATATTCAATATACCTGCCACAGAAATTAACTTTCTTTATTAAGTATTTCTGTATTTTGCTCTTCTTGTACGCACGTTACTACTTTAAACACTTGTTGCATGTTCTGTTTTTATTTAAAATAACCATATAATCGCGTGTTGCAAATACACAGATTTATTATTTGCAACAAAGATGAAAAACCAAAAAAAAAAAAATATATGAATTGATAAACATCACATCATAACCAAATACTACCGAAAAAGATCACAACGAAAAAAAACTGTGGCACATGCCTTTTAATATTGTTGCCACAAACAAAAACACCAAAAAGTTGGAGTTGCATTAAGTTGCGTGTTGATTACTTTTATGTACTGTATGACTTCCTGCAGTGACCCAGTTTTTCATCATAAGCACTTGTTCAGATTGTCTCATACTTATTCCCGTTTCTCTTAAGAACTTAATTTTTTTTCTGATGTATTTTTTTTTTTGTTATTATTATTAATCGCTTATTGATATTGTTAAGCTGATTTGTCGTTAATATTAATTGACTTTAAATCTTTAGGTTGTCTTTAAACTCACAGAACACAAGTGCAAATATTTTGGTAAAAAACAATCAGTTTTAATGATGAAGTTTATTTTTTGTCTTTTTTTTGCGGTTTTCTTATTTGTAAATGTGAAATAAGTCTTGATTGTGGTGTTAACAAAAATTAAACAAATAATGACTTAAAACAAAAGACTTAAGACACAAACCTGATATATAAGTAAAGAAAAGTTTGTGAGGTACTTAATCGAATTAAAAAAAAAAAAAATGCAGTTAATGAAAAATAGTAGACAGAAATTTCAGTTTTTATAGAGATTTTGTAAAAATCTAATTATACTTGCTGGTAGAAGGAGTTTTACACCTCTCTATAACAAAAAGTGTCAGAAACTCATTGTCAGATATTTTTCTTTTCAAAAAAACTTCTTAATTAAAAAAAATGACTTTGAATCTGATTGTGAGAATTTTTCTATTACTTAATTATTGAGAATCTGAAATTTTTAAACTAGTGATGCTGGCTTAGACTCAAAAAATGCCTGCGAATTTTGTACTCTAGCCCAAAACTTTAAATCATGATAATGTTTTGATGAAGATTTGGGTGTACTTCCCAAAGCAAAGTTTTTTTTAGAAAAATTAATGTTATTGGCTAATCCAAGCAAAACGAATTGAAATATCGATCAAGGACCCCATTAAGTTTATTGATCCATTATAAGGACAATCTAACTATATACATCCGTCCACCTGTCTGTGGAAAGCAAGAGCTGTTAATTTGGTAAATGAGTGCTATATTTAAGTGAAAAAAGTTTTTTTTTTACATTTTTGAGAGTATAAATGATTCGGCACAGAAGAATTTAGCACTCTCACTTGTTTTTTGTACATTTGTTCAGCAAATGGAACATTTTTATTTCAGAACTTTAGAAATGGTGAAAAAAAAAGTTTTGCGAAAAAAATAAAAAAAAAATAAAAAAAAAATATTTTTTAAAATAGTTTTTGACGAAAAAAAATGAAAATTACGAAAAAAAAGTTGATGAAAAAAAAAAATTCATGAAAAAAAATTGGATGAAAAATTTAAATTTGATAAAAAAAATTAAAACAAAAATTTATGAAATAAATATTTTTTTTTTTAATAATTATGTTACTTTTAACATGATAATGTTTTTAGGCTGGTGTCTAATTTTAAAAAAGTCGTGGCGAATAAACCCGCTTTTCACCAGCTGGTGAATAAAAAGTAACATAATTATTTTTCAAAAATTTTTTTTTTCATCAAAATTTTTTTTTTACATAATTTTTTTTTTCTTTTCATCAATTTTTTTTTTTTTTTTCATCAAACTTTTTTTTTCATCTTTTTTTTATCATTTTTTTTTTTCATCTATTTTTTTTCATCAAATTTTTTATTATCAATTTTTTTCTCACCAAAAAATTTTTTGTTTCATCAATTTTTTTTTACATCAAAAAATTTTTCTTTCCATTAAATAAATTTATCAAAAACTTTTTTTCATCAAAATCTTTTTTCACCAAAAATTTTGGGTTCATAAAATTTTTTTTAACATAATTTTGTTTTTCGTGAAAAAAAATATTTTTTTTACCAAAACTACTCATTCTCCAAGTCTAAGCTTTTCGCATAAAAATTTTCCATTTGTTTATCAAATGTACATAAAAAAAGTGAGAGTGTTATATTCTTTGGTGCCGAATCTTTCATACTCTCCAAAATGTAAAAACACTTTTTTGCACTTATTTTTGCACACACTTACGAAATGTACAGCATTTTTGGTTTTTTAATGGGGTCCTCGACTGATATTTCAATTCGTTTTGCATGGAATAGCAAAGTAATATAACATTATTTTTTCTAAAAAAAACTTTGCTTTGGCAAATACAGCCAAATCTTCCACAAAACATTATCATGATTTAATGTTTTGGGCAAGAGTACAAAATTCGCAGGCATTTTTATTCCCCATCTGATGAAAACCGCTTTTATTCACCAGTAGGTGAGTTATCGAAGTTGCAAACCTTTTTGGTTTTAAGAATATGAAAACAGTTATTCTTATTTTCTTTTTTGTTAGTCGGTAGCTTTTATAGTCAACATTTTTAAAATTAGACACCAGACTAAAAACGATGTCATTTAAAAAAAAAAACAAGTGAGAGTGTTAAATTCGGCCGTGCCGAATCTTTAATACCCTCCAACATATAAAAAAAATTTAAAAATATAATTGCAGGTGCGCTTTTTTTTGGGGGGGGGGGTCATTGGGGGACACATAAACCCATGCGGTAAATGTTTAAGAATTCATTTATTATGCTTTTGGAGCTTAAGTAATACAATTTTATCATTATTTAAAAACATTGATAATATCCACGCCCACAAAAGCGGGGCGGGAAAAAAACGATTTTTTTCATTTCCAGGGTCCAGGTGCGGGGCCTTGAACTTTTTGTGACATCAAATTGTTTCATTTTATTAACAAAAATACAAAAAAAAAACTGTGAAAATAACTTTTCAGTGGTTAGTTAAGTTCTTCAAGGGGGAACTTTTTTCCCCCCGGTCCGATTTTGCCCATTTACGAACTTAAACTGCCTAGGACCAAAACACATATTACTGCCAAACTTGACGAGTCTAACTCTTTTATTTTGGACTGCATCGTGTCTTATACAGACGGACGGACATACGGACATTCTAGAAAAGTCTTAGAATCGATCATAGATCAAAGATTTTATAAAATCTGACCGAGGGTCTTCAAATTTATCTAATTTTTTGTACACATGTGCTCTATAGAGCCAATTAAACATATCCATTTTCAGTTTTTTATATTTAAAAAAAATCGCGATTTTTTCGCGAATTTAATTTTCTTCAAAAATTGAAAAAATCAAAAAAGTATGCTACTTTGAATAGCCATATCTTCGGAAGTATCTATCGGATTTCTTCAATTCAAAAAGCATTCGATTCAGACGATAGTCTTACTTTTTATTAATGTAATAAAAAAATATTTTTAAAAAAAGTGCATTTTTGATGCAAATGCATTTTTTGGATGCATTTTTTAAAACTTTCTCCCCCTTCAATTTTTTTTAAACCTACATAAATCGAAAATATGGCATTTTTTACACAAAATTGCGTACCGCTTTTTTTGTGACGGAGTTTCGTAAAAATTTTGTAATTTTTTTAAAAATACCTTATTGGTTTTTCCATACAATTTTTTCATAAAGTTCATAAAATAACAAAAAAAAATTTTAGTCTAAGGAAAAACTACAAAAGCATTTTTTTAAAAAATCACGAAAATTTTGTGAAACGCCGTCACAAAAAAAAATGTACCCAATTTTATGTAAAAAATGTTATATTTTCGATTTATGCAGGTTTCAAACAAATTGAAGGGGGAGAAAGTTTTAAAAAATGCATCCAAAAATTGCATTTGCATCAAAAATGCATTTTTTTAAAAAATATGTTTTGTTAGTGCATTGGTATAAAAACGGATAATCAGTTGAATCGAATGCTTTTTGAGTCGTTGAAATCCGATTAATACTTTCGAAGAAATGGCTTTTTAAAGTTACATACTTTTTTGATAAAATTGCAAAATAAACATTAAATTGATTTTTTGTATGGAAAAAATCAAATAAGTAGTTTTAAAAAAATCACGAAAATTTTTTGAAAAGCTGTCACAAAAAAAAACGGTACTCAATTTTGTGTAAAAAATGCCATATTTTCGAATTATGCAGGTTTCAAAAAAATTGAAGGGGGAGAAAGTTTTGAAAAATGCATCCAAAAATTGCATTTGCATCAAAAATGCACTTTTTTGGAAAATCTTTTTTTTTATTCCAATGGTATAAAAAAGGACGAACGTTTGAATCAAATGCTTTTTGAATCGTAGAAATCCGATAGATACTTTAGAAGATATGGTTTTTCAAATTAACATACTTTTTCGATTTTTTAAATTTTTGAAAAAAATTAAATTCGCGAAAAAATCGCGATTTTTTTAAAATTAAAAAAACTGAAAATGGATATGTTTTATTGGCTTCATTGAGAATACATACCGTCAATATAAAGAAAATCGAAAGACCTTAGGTCAGAAAATAGCATTTTTTGTGTGTTTTCTGGTGGATTTTGTGATATACTTTATGTGGTCCCCTACCGATATATCGATGCGTTACAAACGGAATGAGAAAGTGAGTATACCCCCATACTGTAGTTGGAGGGTATAAAAATTGTAAAATGACAAAAACAGCGTGAAACTTTTTTTGCTACCTCCTATTTTACGAGAATTTTTTGTGAAAATAACGAAAATTTCATATAATTTTACAAGCTTTTTATACCCTCCACTTAGTGATAGAGGGTATATATAAGTTTGTCATTCCGTTTGTAACTCATCGAAATATCGATCTGGGACCCCATAAAGTATATATATTCATGATGCCCGATCGATTTTAAGACTTTCTAGCGATGTCCGTCTGTCCGTCTGTCCGTCTGTGGAAAATGCTGTCGTGGACAAAATATTGCACAGAGATGACTGAAACTTATCATATTTATTGGAAGTTCTCCCGAGAAGTTTGGTATTGCATTTGAGCGATATCGGTTCAGTGGTTCAAAAGATATGAATGAAAATGTAAGCACACCTCAAAAATTTCAGTACATTCAACATAACCTAAAAATACAAAATGCTTTAATTCGGCTTATGGTTGACATATGTGAACATAATTGAACACCAAATGGTATTTAAACAAGTACGAACATATTTTTTGACAAAAAAAGAAAAAAATCGCGGATTTTTTTTTACCAAAATTTTTTTTTTCGCGGAAATTTCTTTTTTCGCGGAAATTTTTTTTTTTTCAAAAGTAATTTCCTTTTAAATAAAGTTTTTTGCAATAATCTTTTTGAAATTGTGGAGGGTATCACTACATTCGGCAAGGCCGAATTTATCTTTTTTACTTGTTAACAATAAAATTGTAAATTTACAACTTTTTTTTTTCAATTCAACTAACAAAGAATTCTCGTGATTTTACTAGATTTTTTATTTTTTTTTTGTAAATTAGTAAAATTACAAAAAAAATGTAAATTTCAACCAAAGCTAAAAATGTTTGGTTTAAAAAATGGGATTGGGATATTTTTTTTTGATTGTAAAAATAGAAAAAAGTTGGGATCATCGGTTAAAAATTGTTAAAGATACATTAATAAATTACTTTATGGTGCTGAAGCAAAAAAAGAATATTAAAAATCATTGCTTAAAATTTACCAAAATCCATTTTTACCTAAATTTTTCTTAAAAAAAAAACTTAAATTGCAATTTATAATTTCGAGAGCAAAAATTGGGGATCATCGGTGAAAAATTTTTACAAATCAATTTTTACCAAAATATATAAAAAAAAATAATTTTAATTTGTTGGTTAACAAAAGTGCTGGAGTAAAAATAACAAAAAAAAAAATTGGGTTCATCGCTTAAAAAGTTCACAAAAATCCATTTTAAGTGATTTTTTCTAAAAAAAACTGAATATCAATTTATTATTTAAAAAAAGTGGGCTAGAGCAAGAATTGGGGATCATCGTTCAAAATATCTGAAAATCAATTTTTATAAAAAAAAAACTTTAAATGCCATTTATAAGTTAAATAGGGATGATAGAGCGAAAATATCTAAATTTTTGTGATCATCGCTAAAAGTTCCCAGAACAATGCAGTTAATTAAAACTTATTTAGATGTGCTACAGCAAAAAAAGCAAACATTGTTGATCATGGATAAAAATTAAATTTTTCAGAAAAAAATATTTATTAAATTTTTTTAACTAGATGTAAATAACACAAATTGGGGATCACCGCTTAAAATAAAAAAAAAATTATACATGAATTTTTCTAAAAAAAAAACTATTTTTCAATTTGTTTTTGAACAAGAGGGGATAAAGCAAAAAAAGAAGAAATTGAGGATCATCACTTAAAATATATATTTTTACATGATTTTTTGTAAACAAGATGGGCCAGAGCAAAAATGACAAACATTTTGTATCATCGCCAAAAATTCCCAAAATCTTTAAATCATGCATTTTTCCAAAAAAAAAAATGTAATTGCAATTTAGTAGTTAAATAGATTTTGAAGAGCAAATATTGGCGATCATCGCTAAAAATTTCCAAAAACCCATCTTTACATGAATTTAAAAAAAAAATAATTGAAATTAATTAGTTTACTAGATTCTCAAGAGCCAAAATAGCAACAATTAGGGATCATTGCTAAGAAATTCAAAAATCATGTTTATATAAATTTCCTAAAAAAAAACTTGATATTGACTTTTTAAGTTAACTAGAGGCGTTAGAGCAAAACTTGGTAATCATATGTAAAAACTTACAAAAATCCCTTTTTTATTTATTTTTTAGTTAACTATAGGTGGTAGATCAAATATTGCAAATATTGGGAATAATCGCTTGAAATTTTTAAAAATCCATTTTTCCTGAATTTTTCTCAAAAAAAAAAACTTTAATTGCAATTTATTAGTTGACTAGAGGTGCTTGAGCAAAAATAGCACAAATAATGTCGCTAAGAGCTTCCAAAAATTAGTTCTACATGAACTTTTCTAAAAAGAACTTTAATTACAACTTATTTATTAAATACAGGTGCTGGATCAAATATATCAAAAATTGGATCAAGTATGGATACAAGCAGTGTTGAAAATACTGCCTAGATTTTCAGCAAAAACACATAATTTGTACTGTTTTGTCAGCATAAACATTATCAAAACAAAACAGCAGTCAAGAACTGAGCTGTTAAAAATTGTCAATTTTCTTCAGCAGCAGTACAGTAAAAGTTTTTTTTTTGAAATTGACAAACTTGCCAGCACACAGTTCAGCTTCAGTTTAAAAAAACAAAAAACAGCACACACGACTGAATTGTCTGGTTACTGCGCTGCACAAGTTATGTTTGTTGTACGGGACTTGCAGCATGGAAAATAAAAATTGAACTCGACTCGTCAGCATGAAATTTTTTTTATTTGGCTGCTGAAAATTAAATGAACGTACTTATAAGTAGATATTTCTTTGTACAAGTAATGGCATGTTGTATTATATAATTAAGAATAATGTTTCAAACGTAAAGATAATGCTTTAACAAAAATGTTAAGAAATTTTTCTAATGTTTTGAAAATTTTTTAAATTTAGCTAAAAATTATTTTAAAAAAAGTTTTAAAATTTTCTAAGTTCTAAGTAAGTTTTAACGGTTTAAAATTTCATTAAAAATGCTTAAAAAAATTTTAGGTTCCAAAATTTTTTGGAAAATATTTAAAGTAAAAAAATAAAAAAAAAATTTAAGTGCCAAAATTTTTATTTGAAAATTTTTTTAAAACACAATTTTTTTTTTTTTACTTTATTAAGAAAATTTTTTGAAAATTTGGTTTGAAGTTAAGTGTTTTATTAACAGATCAAAAATTCCAAGTTCCATAATTTTTTTTAAAATAAGTGTCAGACACAATTGTTTTTTACTAACTAACGAAAACTAATATGATGAAAACAAAAAGTTAAATATGGGCTGAAACGCGTTAACGGTCACACCAAAAAACCGATTTAGATATAATTATGCCAAAATATTAGAATAAATAAGTGCAAATAAAAATTTTTTTCTTTAAATATTTTTAGAGTTATAGAGATGGGAAGTTTTCATTTTTTTGCAAAGATCATATTTGGTTGAATTTTTATTGACACTTTGATGCGATAAAAATTTATTTTTAAAAAACGAATTTTAAAGTATTTTTGACGACCTTTTCACTGGCATTGGTGGTTTTTTAAAAAAATAAACATTTTAACATAAATTTCAAGGTCAAATTATTAAAAAAAATTTTATCTTATAAAGCGCCTATTTTGAGATTTTTTTTAAAAAGCCTGACGTTTTTTTCATTTAAAAACATTTTTAAAAAATGGATCGAGTGTTCCTTATTGCGAAAATATTTTTTTATTTGTTTTTATACACGCGGTATTCGTACTTTTTGAGTGTTATTTTATACAAAACAATTATTTTTAAATGTAAAAACTAAGTTAAAATAATATCAAAATAGGCGCTTTATAAGATACATTTTTTTAATAATTTGACCTTGAATTTTAAGGTCAAATTTATATTTTTTTAAAAAACCAACAATGCCATTGAAAGGTCGTCAAAAATCCTTTAAAATTCGTTTTTTTAAATAAATTTTTATCGCATCAAAGTGTCAATAAAAATTCAACCAAATGATCTGTGCATAAAAATGAAATGATCGGTGCATAAAAATGAAAACTTTCCATCTCTGTAACTCTAAAAATATTTCAATATTTTAGACTTGAAGTTTATAATTTTTTCAACTACGCATTAATTTATTTATTTATTAAATATAAAAAATATTGATTTTTTACTGATATAAATTAATTGAATTAAAAAGATTTTTTTTTAAATGAACCTTGCATTTTTTTTATTTATTGAACCTTTTTTCTTCTTTTGTATACAAGAAGTTCTCTCGTTACAATGTACGAGTTTATTTTCGTTTATATTTATTTGCTTGTCAGCAGCTCACCACTTTTTGAATTGTAACTTGCAGTGGATTTCTCAAAACAACGTTTGTGCTGTTTGTGTGCTGCCTAATTTTTTTACTGTTGCTGGTTTGTCAGTATTTGTTTTTTTTTAAATCAACCACCATCAGCACAACACAAAAAAGTTCAGCAGCAAAAAAGTGACTGGACTGTTTTGTTAGAAATGTAAACTGAACTGGTGGGTTGCAGTATTTTTTTTTAAATTATTGACAACTTGACTGGAAGTGAAAATTAAAAATGTGTAATGAATTTCAGTTTTTTAATCACTGGATACAAGTATGATCATCGCTAAAAATTCCATTTTATTTGAATTTTTCTAAAACAAAATTGAATTGTAATTCGTAATCTTACTTAAGGTGCTAGAGCAAAAATTTGTAGCAAATAGCTAAATAATTTCCAAAATTATTAGTCAATTAAAGGTGCTGGATCAAAAGCAGCAAAAATTGGGGATCATCCCTAAAAATTTCCAAAATATTAATTTTTGCATGAATTTTTCCAAACAAAATACTCTTAACTCAAATTTGTTAACTAAAGGTGGTCAGCAGTAATAGCATAAATTGGAGATCACTGATAAAAATTACCAAATATTATTTATTACATGAATTTGTCTAAAAAAAGCCGTTAATTGAAATTTATTAATTAACTGAGGTGATTTAGCAAAAATATCAAAAATTGGTGATCACCGCTAAAATTTTTATAAAAATCTATTTTTACATGAATTTATCTACAAAAACTTCAGATAAAAAAAAAACTTAATCCAATGTCTCAGAAAAAAATTTTCTATAAAATGTTTTTCTCAGAATCTGTATATTTATGGTTTGGTTTAATTTTTCTCAGAATCTGTTTAGTTAGGATTTGGTTTAATACATTACTTTATTTAAAATACCTTCTCCTTTTAAAAACCTACTTCGATTTATGCAAAAAACACCAACATTTTTCAACACCTCCATTTATTATCAATCGTATTTTAAAAATTTATTGAAAACCATAAACAACAAGTGGCAAAAACCATAAGCCTAATCCAATTTGTTGCAACAAGGAAACATTGAATTTATAACAAATAATAACTTTGTTAAACAACATAAACATAATCAAAAACTATATAAATATTTGTTTGTCAGGCATTTTCAATAAATGCTTTGGGCGACCAAAATAATGAATTACCAATTTCAAATGTTGCATAAACGAAACGAAACATAAACATCTGATTGAAATCTTTTTTCTAGAATTGAACCAAAAGTAAAAAAAAAAATCACTATAAACTTTAACGTCTTCTTTACTTTCCAAGGATGAGTACAGAAATAAAGTGTTAATTATGTTCACAGCTTTTGGGCACAATAATTTGAATACAAACAAATTTTATATTAAGTATATAACCTTTTAAATGTTTTTTGTCAATTTGAGCAATAACACCGCTCAACAAATCGAAGGTTTTTGACTTCGGTTTGAAGTTTGATATAAATTTTTTAAAGATTTTGACTCGCTGATTCCAAATCTGTGCTCCAAATTTTTCCAGCACGTCTAGAATTTTAATTATTCGCGGTTGAAAATGCGAAAAAACGCGACTTTTGCCTTTTTTGAAAGCCTTCATAGCAGGCACTGAGTGGAATAAAAATCTGGTATAAAGCGTTAGAGTAGAATTGAACTATGATCTTAAATATATGATCAAAAGTTGTTGCACTTTTATTGGCCAAACATGTATTTTAAAAAAACACTGTGAAAAAAATTAGAAAAAGCACCATTTTAAAAAGGCTCTAAAACAAAAACCTGATGATCAATCTTTACTGTGATGAGCTCAAAATTTAGGCAAAAGTTCATTCTTTCTTATAGACTTTTAAACCCATTAAAGATATCTTCCGGTTTATATGAAAAATAACACAGAAAACTTAAATTTTTAAAATATTTATTATTGTTAGTTTTTCTTTGAAAAATATTAAAAAAAAACTAAGGTATCTTACCTTATCTTTTTTACAAAAATGGTAATTTTAATAGAGTCATTTTAAAACGCAACTGTAACCCAACCAAACGCAATAATTAGTAAAAAATTGTTTTCTATGTTGGAGACCATAGACGAATTATACTTTTGCGCTTTATACTAGATTTGTATTCCACTGAATGGCTGCTGTGCAGGCTTTCAAATAATGCGAAAATCGTCATTTTTCGCATTTTCAACCATGAATAACTAAAAATCTGGACGTGATGGAAAAATTTGGAGAACAGATTTGGAATCAGGAGATCAAAGTTTACTAAAATTGATCACCAGAATTCAAACCGGAAAATTAGTTTTTTTTTTTTTTTATTTTAGTTTACGTTTCTTATAAAAAAGTTTATAAGAACACTACTCCAAATGGAGCTTCTAGCAACGGAAAAATAGGCAACGGAAAATGAGTGTTGAGCGGTGTAATTAATTTTTTAAATCAAGAAAAAATTTAAATTAACTTTTCATTGTATAATGCGTTTTTTAAGCAAATTTTTTATTTGACACTCACAACTTGTAATTCACAAATTCGGTGATAAAAAAACACTAATGATGAGAAGCAAAAATACAGATCCAATTTTTTTTTTGCAAAAATCAAAATGGCTTTAGTGAGATATTTAAAAAATACGTAATGCGACAAATTTTTATTGGTAAAGTTTTGTATCTTTTTTAGATCTGTCTGATATTTTTGTTTAAAATTAACCCAGAATTGGATTTTTATTATAAGTATAACATTATGCACAACAAAGGATCTATTATTGTCTTATACCCCTATTATATTTGCATTTAAATAATGAATTATAGTAAATTTATTTGATAATCATGATATTTGCACAAAGCCAGAGGAAGATCGTTAATAGAGTGAACTGAAAGTATATGACATTGAAGCATTAAACATGTTGTTAAGGCTACAGGACAATAGTTTTATGACACTTAACGCCGAACACTTTTTACCCTTGGATCTCTATCAAAATATGGGTCTATATCCGTCTGTCGGAAAAGACAATAGTTTTTATGCCCTTTAACCACAACCACGAGACATTTTTCCTATAGAAAAAGTATCTGATTCTGAAACATTTTGCCTATAGAAAATGTCTCAGATTCTGAGACATTTTTCCTATAGAAAAAGTCTCAGATCTCTGCTATAGAAAAAGTTTCAGATTTTTTGACATGTTTCCTATAGAAAAAAGTCCCAAGTTCTGATACATTTTTCCTATAGAAAAAGTCTCAGACTTTAAGGCATTTTTCTTATAGAAAAAAAATTCAGATTCTCAGACATTTTTCGGATAGAAAAAGTTTTAGATTCTGAGACATATTTCGGATAGAAAAAGTTTTCGATTCTAAGACATTTTTTTCTGTAGAAAAAGCCTCAGATTCTGAGACATTTTTCCTAAAGAAAGATTCATAGATTCTGAGACAAATTTTTTTACAGAAAAATTTCAGATTCAGAGACATCTTTCCTATAGAAAAAGTTTCAGATTCTGAGATATTATTTCCATAGAAAATGTGTTAGATTCTGAAATTTTTTCCTATAGAAAAATTTTTAGATTCTGGGATATTTTTTGTACGAAAAAAAAATCAAAACAACGCCCCTAAATTTTTATTTATGATTTTAAAGGTGTGAAAGATTCGGCACTGCCGAATTTAGCACTCTAACATGTTTTGTTTTAAAAAAAAATATTTTTTGTTAACTTTTTTATACCCTACACCAGTTTGTGCTGATGTTTGTAACTACCCGAAATACCTTCAAGTATACCGATCGACTCAGAATGACTTTTTGAGTCGATTTAGCGATGTCCGTCCGTATGTCAGTCTGCCCATCTATTTAAGCACGATACAGGTCGCAATTTTCAGTCAATTGACTTGAAATTCAAAACTTAAGCAATTTTTGGCCCGAGGACGAAGCCTATTGAAATTGCAGAAAATCGGTCCATGTTAAGACCTAGCCCCCATACAAACGCCCCCTTTGGACTCGGCTTAAATGACCCTAATAACCGTATTATAACAGATATCGCTTTAAAATTTAGCAGGTAATCAAATTTTGTATGCACGAATCTTCATTCCAAATTTCATAGGAATCGGGTCAGTCCTTCTGGTAGTCCCCATACAAACCACCCTCCCGATATTCACATAATTCCCTCAAAATTCATAAAAATGGTAATATTTTATACAAATTTTATTTTTAGGTGTTAAACGTGTACTTAGTAACCTTATCAAATCAGTATATAATTGGACCATTTTTGGACATAGTCCCCCATATAAAAATTTCGACCGATATTCAGTTAAATCGGGCTATTGAAAAAAAATAAACAAATTCCACTAAAATTTGATCTGTTTGTGTTTTCTGCACTAAATAAAGATCTAACAAAAGACAGATCCAAACGGTCCATGTTTGGACTGAGGACCCATTTTCTGGAAAACACTGGTGTAGGGTATCATATGGTCGGTCTTGGTCGGCTATAACTTTCTTACTTGTTTTTATTTAAATATTTATTTTTTTCATCAAAAACTTTTTTAACATGGTTTTAGGCTGGTGTCTAATTTTAAAAAATTGGTTAACGATAAACAAAAAGAAAATAAGAATTACTGTTTTCATTTTCAAAAAAACCAAAAATTTTATTAACTTAGGTTACTTGTATAATAATTCACCTTGTGGTAAATAAAAAAATGTTCACCAGCTATTAATAAAACGTAACATTATTATTTTTTCATCAATTTTTGTTGTTGCATTAATATTTTCTTTATCAATGTGCTCGATTCTCGAATACGATTTCACCATTCACCTAATTTTTAAAAATTTTATATTCTTTCGAATTTAATTTAAAAAAATTTTAAAATCTTAAAATTGGAAAGAATATCAAATTTTCAAAAATTAGGTAAATGGTAAAATCGTATTCCAGAATCGAGCACAAAATTTTTTTATTTAATGATTTTTTTCATCAATATTTTTTTCGTAAATATCTTTTTTTATCAATATTTTTTTTGATTAATATTTTTTTTTAACAATATCTTTTTTTATCAACATTTTTTTTATTAATTTTTTTCTTTTTTTTTTGATACATATTCTTCAATATTTTTTTTAGTGTTCATTAAAAATTTTGTTTTTTTAAATCAATATTTTTTTTCATCATTTTTTTTCATCAATATTTTTTTTCATCAATTTTTTTTTTGTCAAAACCGAAAAAAAAAATGTTTAAGCCCTCTGTGTCCAAGTTTGCCGTTTTTCGGTGGTCCGAAATAATCCATTTAAGAATTTTAATGGTGTCCGCGACACTATATTATTTTTTCTTGAAAACTATACCTATATTTTCATCAAAACATTTTTTACAGTATCTGAACAGAAATGTTCAGCAAAGTGGAAGCAATGTTTTCTGTCTATTTGAACTTAGAAATTTTTTTAATTTCACTCCACTCTAATATATAAAGTACCAACAAGTCTCCCAAAAATATTAGCCATTGGGATTTAAGATTTTTTCCTGTAACAATATTTGATTATGCGTGGGTAAATGCAAAAAAATGCGTTAGCTGTCTTTGCTTAAAGAGGTGTTAACATTAGGTGTGAAAAATTTCTATCCTCGGGATATTGAAATTATTTGAATGGTTAGTTTAAATAAAATATTTGTTAAGGTTTATTGTTTTTGTAAACCACTCAAAAAATAAATAAACTTTATTAAATTAACCATAAGTTTAAAACAGCAAAAAATTTTAAATTTATATATTCAGCCATGATCTGAAAAACAAACCACAATATTTGCTAATTCAATTCTTTTTATTGCCAATATAACCAGACACTTGATTTATGTCTTTGATTTTCAAATGTTTTTTTTTTGTTCTTGTTTATCTAGAACTCTTCTGTATGATTTTTTTTTTACAAAAAACATTTTAATTGTTGTCTTTCGCTTGTCTAACATCAAAAACAGCGCTTTAAACATTTTAAGCCTTTAAGTTTTTTTTTCTGTCTTCCAAGATCTGTCATCCACCAGTTAAACATAATCGTTTTGTTTTGGCCTGCCTTGGTAGCCGTGGTATGTGTCATTTTTGGGGATACGGCTAGTAAATCACATTATAGCTTGTGCTAATGTTTTATTTTTTTTTTTGCTGTTTTTAAATTGACATTTTAGCATTAAGATATTTATTATGTGTGGTCGTTGAATAATTTTTAGGACATAAATCAATCAGTTTTAAATTGAAATGGACTAATTAAGTTGTAGGAAGAAAGTGAAATGGAAAAATTAAACAATTTTAAAATTAACCAAAACGTTTAAAAGATTGGGTAAAACTGGACGAATGGAATTGATATTCGTAATAGATTGATTATCCGTACACTCATATTAAGATTCGTACAGCCGATCAATTGTACAACGAGAAATCTGAAAAAAATTAATTGGCAACTCAGGCTAAGTGGCGATGTTGAAAGCATTCCGAAGAAGCTAACCTTCCTACGACAGCACTCTTCGATTGTCACTAGGGTTTCTAAATTCCCGGACTTTTTCAATTCCCGGAAATCGTTTTAAAAAAATTGTATTCCCGGGAGTTCCCGGGAATTTTTTAATCAATACATATTTTGAAATTTATCATATCAAAATTATTATATTACAAATTATGGTCGTTGTTTCCAATTTAAAACCATTTTAGATGTCTTCTTTTGTAAAATAGTTTTATTAACCTCTAACATATACGTAGAAAGTTCATAAAATCTATTTTTGTAGAAATATTGGAGCTTAATATAGTTTTAGTATTTTCATTGACGTATTTTCAATCCATACAAAATTTTTCAAAATTCGGAAAATATGTATAACTATCCGATTTTGCAGCAAATGCAGTTGTAACAACTTTTTGGATAATTTTTCTAATTTTGACTACGCTCTGATACAGGGTATAATGAGTTTGTGCTGATGTTTGTAACTACCCGAAATATTGGTCCTAGACCCACTTTTAAGTATACCGATCGACTTAGAATCACTTTTTGAGTCGATTTAGCGATGTTCGTCCGTCCGTCCGTCCGTCCGTCCGTCTGTCTGTCCATGTAAACGGTGTAAACACGATACAGGTCGCAATTCTCGATCAATTGACTTGAAATTAAAAACTTAAGCCTCTTTTGGCCCAAGGACGAAGCCTATTGAAATTGGAAAAAATCGGTCCATATTTAGACCTAGCCCCCATACAAAGGTCCTCTTTAGTTTTGGCTCAAATGACTCTAATAGTCGCATTTTAATAGGTATTTTTTCAAAATTTGGCCGGAATTAATGTTTTATACACACAAATCACCATTCCGAATTTTAAACAAATCGAACCAGTTCTTCTAGTAGCCCCCATACAAACCACCTTCCCGATTTTCACATAAATCTCTCAATTTTCATGAAAATAGAAAATATTTAATTAAAATTCTGTTTGTGTATGTTAAACGCGTGCTTTAATAACCTTATCAAATCTAATTATCATCGGACCATTTTGGACTTAGGTCCCATGTAAAAATTTCGCCCGATATTCAGTTGAAGCGATTTATTGTCAACAAAAAGAAGCCTATTCCAAATTTGATAAGTGAGTGCTTTTTACACTTCCCAGTTGGCAAAATAAAAGCACACCTGACATACTGCTGACTCTCCCTTTATGAAATCGCTGACATCTTCATACAATTTTTCAAAATGTCATCAATGACATGTCAGCAGTTGGTCAGGAATGTCCACCAGCATCGGTGGCCACTAACAATTCGTTTAAACAACCGCTGACCAACTGCTGACATGTCATTGATGACATTTTGAAAAATTGTATGAAGATGTCAGCAATTTTATAAAGGGAGAGTCAGCAGTATGTCAGGTGTGATTTTTTTTGCCGACTGGGTTATTAAAGATTTGACAAAATATAGATCTAATCAGTCCATGTTTGAACTTGGGACCCATTTTTCGGGAAACTCTGGTGTAGGGTATTATATGGTCGGTCTTGACCGACTATAATTTTCTTACTTGTTTTTCTTTAACAATTTTAATTCTTTCAAAGTTTTAATGTCATTTTTAATAAATCATTTAAGATTGTGTTAAAAATGTGTAAAGTAAAATGATTTTTATTGGAAAAATTATAGACGAATTCCCGAAGAAAAAATCCCGGGATTTTAGGAAAAATATTTCCCGGGAATTCTCGGGAAATTTTTCCCGAATAGAAACCCTAGTTGTCACACATAAAGTGTGACTCATTAAATTCTACGAGCTAGGCTAAGCCCATGCTTTCCTGAATAGACTCCAAAGCCCACTTCTTCGTGTAGCCTCGGTTGGTCTTTGTAAAAATGTATGGACGCTGTACTACCCTAAATGCCCTCCATCCAAGTCTTCCTCCAAGATATTAAAGATCGCGCTATGGCCACAATCACTGCTCTTCCATTGCAGTTCCTATTAAGTCGAATTGCCGACGTTGCCGCATAACCAATATGTCTAATGGTATTAGGTGAAGGAGGATTTCAAATGCAGTGGTACACCCCAAAAAAAAAAAAACGTGGGTATTCAATACTAAAAATGTAACTAAATTTTAGTCCAAAAGGACCTAGTGCAGGAATTGGTAACCAATACTAAAATTTTTTACTAATATTATTCAAAACCAGTAAAAATTACTAATTTTAGTACTCAAAAGATACTAAAATTAGTATTTAATTAGTCGATTTAGGTACAAAATCACTTACTAAACCTTTTATTGTAGAATTATTTTGAGTGTAGGATAAGTAAGAAGAACTCTAGTGATACACATCGTAATAAAGACATAAAGTCCTTTTATTATCTTTAAAGCAGGCCAGGTAGTAGGCCAATGATTCCATACAGCAGAACTGGACGCACCACTGCTGTATATATCCAGGGAAGGACTCTAGGAATAAATCCCCTTCACTTTCCAATGGCCTGTTTGCAGAATTATTAAGAAATTGTTGCTTTTCTCTTTCGATCCTAAATATTACGCCTAAAATACAACTTCCTTCCTTCTGACTCCACCAGAGAAGGCGATTTCAGTGACATACAAAAAACTTGTATCAAAAGTAAGAATCTTGTTTTTCCTGATAAACAAGACAAGTTTGGTTTACTTGAACAGGAGTAAATCCACAGTCTCTTTCCCATTAAGGCAGATCTTTAAAAGTACCCTGTAGAATGATACATAATGTTGACAGGTGCTTTCCCTTTTCCACTGTCGCGACAGCGTCAGCATATGTGTCATTTGGGATTTGGGGGTTCTTTACTTGTTGGAATTCTTGCTGGACTTCTGTGTCCGATAGTTTGCAGTGGTGGCGTTGCTGTTCCCGAGCTGATTCCGGAGCATAGACTCAACAGCTGGCAGAATTGTTCCCGTTCCTAAACCTTGGAAACCCCAGAACATGGTAACCATATACAAGCCCAAAATAATATTGTCCCCAGTGCCTAAGGTCCTGAAATCTCTTAGGAAGAATCTGCCAACGGCAGACCACCAATATGGCTTTCGTTATGGGCACAACACAAAAACTGCGCTGTGAGAGCTGACGTCAGCCATAGCTGGAGGCCTTTACATTAAACGCCTACACAAGAGGATAGTGGTCGCCCTCGAAAAGTCTGCCAGTCTATAACATCGCCAATTCTGCGCAACTTTGTGTAGACAGGAACCTTAAACTCTCGACATACAACGATCTTGGCAACGTACAAAGTCATAGGTCGTCCCCTTATCGGTTTTGTCGCCCTGTCTAGTTGTCGTCCATTAGCGGCAGGCAGTGGAGACAACAGGAAACGGCGCAGAACATAGCCCTCATGGTGATGATAGGGTGCTTCTTGATGGCACCGAAAGAGTAGACCAAAACTTTGCCCTTTCGAAGCCATTTTTCCCTTCTCACTCGTCCAATTATGCTTGGATGTTATATAGGTAGGTACGTCGGCATTGGAGGGAAGACAAGTGAGGCCTGATCTACGATCCGAGAAATCGAAGTAAGTAAGTTAACTACATTACTTACTTATTTGGAGCAGAGTAGTAATCCAAGTCCACAAGGGGATGACAATATTGTAGATGGCAGACCTCCTATCTTTTTCGAATCGGAAAAAAGAGCCTGCCACGTAAGGTTCGTTCGACATTGTCTCAAGTCCATTCAGGTTACTCCAGGGAGTTAAATAGTTACCTGGCTACAGTTATCTTGGACGTCATTGTGGACCAACCCGGTCAGGACAGATCGCTTCGTTCAACTGAAAAGTAAAACATACGTTTGTCCTCTTCAGATTTCTAGAGACAGCTTAAGTTGGGCCCTGAGTAAAGACTCAGAATAGCAATGATCTGAAAAATGGGTTTTCGATCTCTCCAGTCATTCATTCTATCAGAAAATGTATTTGATACAATTGTTACATCAAGAACTTCTTGCCGCTTACTTGTAACGAAAGTTGTTTCAAATATACAGGTTTGTAATTAACGAAAATTTCAAATGTGACTCGCCTCTGTGGGGTAAAGTGCATAAGCATGCCAGCACACTAACACACCAACTGATGTCCCATAGATTCAGACTCGTGAATCAGACCGGTCATCTTCTCCGACGGTCTTGTCCCCGGATTAGGAACTTTTGCAAGGTCGTGCCATATAGACTTTCCGTTAAACTCCAAACTAGCCGTTGCGACATCTAAATTACTTAAACTTGATAAAAAAAAATAATAAATTTATGCTCTTTCTCGTCAATATAAAGGCTCTTGACAAGCCCTTTCTCTTGGAAACCAACAACTTAAACACTGCGGCTCTTGAATAAAAACCAAGTCAACTACACTCAAAAAACAAACCTTGTAAAGTTACCAAAAAATCTCGTGATTTTACGAAGCTACTCTCTTAAAATAGGAGGTAGGTAAAATTCTCGTAAAATTACGAGGATTTCCTCGTAATTTTGAATGCGCCAAAAAATGGTAAAATAACCAATTTTATTGGTAAAAATATTGTTTTAAAACCGGAAAAATAAAAAAAATGGTAAAATTACAAGAAAAAATGGTAAATATGTTTAAAAAAATGGTAAATTTGCAAACCAAAATGGTAAATTTCCAAAAAAAAAATTTTTTTAATAAATCCTCGTAATAAAATTTTGCATAATTTTTGTAAAATAACTGTTTTTTTTTGTAAATTAACTAGAATCCTCGTAATAAATTTTTCAAAATTTTGTCAACTTTTTTTTTTAAATATTTTTCAAAAAAAATTTTGTCAAGGACTTGCAAAATTTAAAAAAAAGAAGTAAGAAAATTATAGTCGGTCAAGACCGACCATATAATACCCTACACCAGTGTTTCCCGGCAAATGGATCCCAAGAGCTACCATGGACCGATTGGATCTATCTTTTGTCAAATCTTTAATAAAAATTAAAAAATACTCACAAACCAAATTTGAGAGTAATAAACCTCTATTTGTTGCCAATAAACCGTTTAAAGTGAATATCGGGCGAAATTTTCATATGGGGCCTTGGTCCAAAAGTGTTCCGACTAAAATCCGATTTGATTGTGTGTTAGAGTACGCGTTAAACCCACACAAACAAAATTTCAATAAAATATTTTTTATATTCACGAAATTTGAGAGATTTGTGTGAATATCGGGAAGGTGGTTTGTATGGGGGCTAAAAGAAGAACTGGTCCGATTTCTTTGAAATTCGGAATAGTTGTTACTGAAACAGGTTTACCTGCCAAATCTCGAAAGGATATCTATAATAATACGGTTATTAGAGTCATTTGAGCCCCCTTTGTATGGGGGCTAGGTCTGAACATGGACCGATTTTCTCCAATTTCAATAGGCTTCGTCCTTAGGCCATACGAAGCTTCAAATCGATCGGTATACTTAAAAGTTGGTCTAGGACCAATATTTCGGGTAGTTACAAAATCACACAAACTCATTATACCCTGTACCACAAAGTGATGTAGGGTATAACAAGTGAGAGTGGTAAATTCGGCTGTGCCGAATCTTTTGGGGTGGGGGGGGGGGTGATGGAGGTGAGTAGGGGACGTTGAGAGCACCCGCATACTGTGGTTGGAGGGTATAAAAATAGAAATTTAAAAAAAAAAAAAAAATTTTTTTTTTTTTTGTTAAACAACATAAATCCTCGTATAACACAATTTTTGAAAAATTACATTTTTTTTTTTGTAAATCAACTAGAATCCTCGTAATAAGAACTTTGTTGTAAAATTACAGTTTTTTTTGTAAAATAACCTTTTCAAATGGTAGAATACAATTACAAAAATAAATTTGTAAAATTACCAATAAAACTGTAGTTCTCGTTTGAGCAAAGTACAAGATTTTTTGTTAGAAACAAGGAAAATTGTTAAATATTGGTAGAACGGGGTTACAATGCATTTTACCAGGCGTTTTACCAGTTTTTTTTTTTTTTTTGAGTGTACAATCAATGACTTTTTCCTTGTGTCTGAAATTTTGCTAACTTTTTCATGAAATTTAGATTGAAATTCTTAAAAATAATTATAGAAATTGATTCGTCTTGTACTCTTTGTAAGAGTATTATTTTGAGTAGCATAAAACTCCACCACCCCAACTCCAAAATCTGGATCCGCTGCAGCTGGAGATTGTCTTAGGGAAAGATGAGTTTTCGTCCATTATTTATTTCATTATTGTCTTGAAATATTTTTTTTTTAAATACTTTAATAGTTCCTCGAAAGGTATTCCTTCTTTCATCTTAATGATTTTTCTTTAATAAGATTCTAATGATTTCTTCCTACTTAAAGACCCCTTGTGGTTTCTTGAGTACTGCTAAAATTTAACCATTTTGTGACACTTTTTTTTAAGCGCCAAAAATAAAACGATAAGGAAAACCTTTTGCAATACAAAAAGACATTCTGAATATCTAAAGGCGTGAATCTATATCAAAAAAAGGAAACTACAATGAAAAAAAAAAAATAAATAGAAAATCTACTTAAAGACTTAAGCCGCAAAATTTTCAAGAACTACCACAGTAGTTCGATAAACAATGGAAATTTATTGTTTTTAAAAGAAAAAACCAAACAATAATGGACAAAAGAAGAGGTAGCTACAATCAACATTTTTTGAAGTGTTTCTTTTGTTTTAATGCCAGTGACATTTCATTGTCCATTTAGCAGTTTTGTGGGTGGAGGCGGTAGAAAATAGTATTAAAGAATTTCTAAAGCAGATCTTTTACAAAAAGGATATTGAAATACTACTGTAGCAAACTGGTCAGATGATTTTTTTTTTGTTTTATTTTTATTTTATGGAAAATCATCAAGTTAATTAAAATTTAAAAATGTTGTATATAAAAGAGGAGTGAGTGACATTTACGAAAATGTTTTTTGAAAACTCATCTTGTTAAACAGGAGTGTTTTGTTTTATATTTTGTAGTTTGTAAAATTTCTAGAAATAAACGCGTGCTTTAAATATGTATAACTTCTTGTGGTTTTATATACAAATATACTTAAAAACAAGGACTCTGTATTACTATTGGTTGTTTAGCACAAGGTGTATTTTTTTTTCGTTGTTGTTCATTTTAGCGTTTACGTCAATAAAGGCACGTATCGTCTTTTGTAATAAAACATCCCCTATTTTAGCATTTCAAAAGGACTTCAAATAATAAAAAAAACCTAATCCTGTTTGTTAACAATTAATCTAGAAAAATTAAAAATGCATTAATCATTCCACAATGTTTAAATCCTTTAACTTAAATATGTTAAGAATTTTTTTCTGTAAGCTTTTTCTAGTTTAACTTCTAGTTGGTCTACTTGTCTGACGTACATCACTTGGGTTTTACCACACCTATTGGTTTATTAAATGTTTTAACATTTTTTTCTTACAGTCAAACACTTCACAATTTCATTATTCAGAGGTGAGTCCTTTAAAAATTTGTGTTCTTTTAATGCGTGTGCCAAAAAACATCTGCCCAACCAGCGTTAAAACGTTTATATAAACAAAACTCAGGGAAAAAAGTGTCTGGTTTTACACAGGAACCATACATTTCATTTGATGATTATGGCTGTATTTAGTTCCTGTCTTGTTTCCTTCTTTTATATTTGTATGTATTTCAAAAAAACCTCCTTAATACAAATGAGAAAATACAAATTCATCTATGTATAATTATTAGGGTAGCAAGTATTTGCATTAAATTAGATTACATCGACACCGAACAAAATCAGACAATTGCTCACAATGCCAGAATGATCCAATTCCGGCCTAAATTTTTTATCGTTGTTGGATTCGTCTAAAAACGGACCATTTTTCAGGTAACAAAATTAAAATTTTTTACCCCGCTAAAAGAATGTTTTTTTTTAACCGAATTTCCCATATTCAAAATTTCAAGTTTCTAGAGTTATTATTTCAGGGTATATAAAAAGTACCAAAAGTACATTTTTTTACCCCTTTTTTCCTCTTAGAAACGGAATTTCCAAAAAGTCTTTTTCCAGAATATTTTTTTCACCGAAGAATCCTACATTCTGAATTTCAAGTTTCTAGGACCATTATTACAGGTAATAAAAAAAGTACCAAAAGTTCAAGTTTTTACCTTTTAACCCCCTAAGGAAAAGAATTTTAAAGAAGTACTTTGTCCAGAATGTTTTGTTATACCCTACACCACACTGTGGTACAGGGTATAATGAGTTTGTGCTGATGTTTGTAACTACACGAAATATTGGACCTACCCCACTTTTAAGTATACCGATCGACTTAGAATCACTTTTTGAGTCGATTTAGCGATGTCCGTCCGTCTGTCTGTCCATGTAAACGGTGTAACAAGAAACAGGTCGCAATTTTTAATCAATTGACTTGAAATTTGAAACTTAAGCCTCTTTTGGCCCAAAAATAAAATTGGAAAAATCGGTCTATATTTAGACCTTGCCCCCATACAAAGGTCCTCTTTAGTTTTGGCTCAAATGACTCTAATAGCCGTAATCGGAACAGTTCTTCTTGTAGCCCCCATACAAACCACCTTCCCGATTTTCACATAAACCTCTCAAATTTCATGAAAATAGAAAATATTTAATTAAAATTCTGTTTGTGAATGTTAAACGCGTACTTTAATAACCTTATCAAATCTGATTATCATCGGACCATTTTTGGACTTATGAACGTTTCGCCCGATATTCAGTTGAAGCGGTTTATTGTCAACAAAAAGAAGCCTTTTGCACTCAAATTTGATTTGTGAGTGCTTTTTATACTTATTTAAGACTAGCTGGCCCGGTCCGCGTTGCTGGCCCAAATATAAAATCAGTGTTATATTTCGTCTCGCAAATACATATTTATATATGTTGTGTTTTTCAATTATATGTACTTATTAAGTACATTTTCTAATATTACCCCAAAAGTGTGCTTTAAAAATGCTAAAAAGTTCAAATAATGAAAGTTTTAAACAAAAGAGCTTTTACTTCCTGCATGATTTGATGGGGATATTTATTGTGCGCCCTTAAAGTATGCTATAAGAATATTACAAAAGCTCTGTATAAAATACATTCCACAACAGGGAGAGTCAAATGTGTACTAATCTTTTATAATAATAATATTTATTAAGTACACATATTGTATGGTAAATCCTAATCCAAATGATTGCAAAACACAGCAATAGCCCTGCAAAAAATGTAATAAATTTCTTGGCTTACAATTAGTATTACGAACAACACAAAAATAAATTACGTATATCCTTCGTTCTTGTCGTAAGCTATTGTCTTGAGTTGAAACGAACCTTTATAGTGTTCCCGGATTTAAGATTTTTCCGTGACACTCTTTTATATTTCCTTAAAAACCTAATTAGAACTATAACTAACATTAAAAATCGGTCCGGTCATTAGTAGCCGAAATATTTAGACGGCGAGATATTTAGTGGGCGTTAAAACAAAAAAATTAGCCAAATGGTATTGAAAAATGTGGGCTTTGAAGTGGGGAGGACAATGATTATTTCCGTAAAATCCTTACTTGGACTATAATGATCATTAAAGAAAAAATTTACCAAATCAGTAGCCAGTCGTTTGTCAATTTTAGATGTATTGAAAAAAGTCTCCCACTTTTTTGGACAATTTTTTCCACCCCGTACGAACCTTAGTTATACTATCACGAACGTCAACAAATACTACTAATAGCCAAATCCCCCTGCCGATCTTCTATTTTCGATAAATATATCGAAATAAAAGTGGGCGTAAACAATTTTTATTTCCTTAGTTGGACTATGATAAACATTAAAAACAAAATTAGACAAATAGATCCAGCCATTCCATAATTTACAATATATATATCGGAAAAAGTGCGCGTAAAAGTAGGCGTGGAAAATTTTTATTTCCTTAAAAATCTTAGGCGGACTATAACCAAATCGATCTAGCCGTTATAGTTCTTTCGACACATAGAAAAAAGTGGGCTTGGTAAATTTTACTGTCAGTAAAAACCTTAGTTGAATTATGACGAATATTTTTAACAAAAACCAAGGTTGGAATATGATGAAAATTCATTTAATAAAAATTTAGTCAAATCGGTCCTGCCATTCTCATATTTTAGATAAATTGAAAAAGTGGGCGTGGTCGATTTTTCTCTCAGTAAAAACTTAAATTGGATTACTAAAAACATTAAATAAAAAATTACCCAAATCGGTGCTGTCGTTTTCCGACTTTAGATCGAAAAAAGTGGACGTAAAAGTGGGCGTTGTCAATTTTTCTCAACGAAAAAACCCAGGTTGGACTATGACTAACATTTCAAAAAAAAATTGTCCAAATCGGTACAGTCGTTCTCAACTGATGCGGTTACCAACGAACGACAATTGATTTTTATTTATATAGAGATAGAAGATAGAGCAAATTTAAAAGTGGGCGTAGAAATGGAAAATTGTTCTTTCCGAAAAACTCTAGTTGGACTATGGCGAACATTAAAAACAAAATTAGACAAATTGATCCATGATTGAAAATATATATATCGGAAAAAGTGAGCGTAAAAATAGGCGTGGACAATTGCTCTTTCCTTAAAAATCTTTTGCGGACTCTAACCAAAAGTGGACGTGTGAAATTTTACTATCCGTAAAAACCCTAGTTGAATTATGACGAACATTTTCAACTAAAATTAGCCAAAGTGGGCGTTTTCAATTTATTTTTTAATAAAAACCAAACTTGGAATATGATGAAAATTCATTCAAAAAAAAATAAAGTCAAATCGGTCCAGCCATTCGCAGATTTTAAATAAATTGAAAAAGTGGGCGAAAAGTAGGCGTGGTCGATTTTTCTTTCAGTAAAAACTTAAATTGAGTTACTATGAACATTTAAATAAAAAATTACCCTGATCGGTGCAGCCGTTTTGCGATTTTAGATAAATCAAAAAAAGTGGGCGTAAAAGTGGGCGTGTTCAATTTTTCTTTACGTAAAAACCTAAGTTGGACTATGACGAACATTTCAAAAAAAAAATCATCCAAATCGGTCCAGCCGTTCTCAACTGATGCTGTTATCAACGAACGACAATTGATTTTTATTTATATAGATTTGACAAAATATAGATCTAATCAGTCCATATTTGAACTTGGGACCCATTTTCCGAGAAACTCTGGTGTAGGGTATTATATGTTCGGTCTTGACTGACCATAATTTTCTTACTTGTGTTTACTAAACACAAATTTCAAGTTTCTATGATTATTATTTCAGGATATATAAAAAGTACCAAAAGTACTATTTTAACCCCTTTAGAAAAGGAATTTTCAAAACTACTTTTGTAGAATGTTTTTTTCGCTAAAGGCGCCTACATTCCAAATTCCAAGTTTATATGACCATTAATTATATCAGGAAATAAAAAAAAAGTTCCGAAAATACATGTTTTACTCTTTTTAGTCCCTTTATTTTCCGAGAGATGAACCTTTTCAAATTTTAGGTTTCAATGATTATTATGTCAGGAAATAAAAAAAGTACCAAAAAGTGAACTTTCGGAACTTTTAACAAAAGGTACTTTAACAATAGTTACTTTTAACAAAAGGTACTTTTATCAAAAGTTACTTTTTATAAAAGTTAATTTTTATAAATAGTACTTTTTATAAAAGGTATTTTTTATAAAAGGTATTTTTTATAAGAGGTGATTTTTATAAAATGTACTTTTTATAAAAGGTACTTTTTAAAAAAGGCAGTTTTCATAAAAGGTACTTTTTAAAAGAGGTACTTTTTATAAAAGGTACTTTTTACAAAAGGTGCTTTTTACAAAAGGTACTTTTTACAAAAGGTACTTTTTACAAAAGGTACTTTTTACAAAAGGTACTTTTTATTAAAGGTATTTTTATAAAACGAGCTTTTTAAAAAAGATACATTTTATAAAAGGTACTTTTTATAAAAGGAACCTTTTATAAAAGGTACTTTTTATAAAAATTACTTTTTATAAAAGGTACTTTTTACTTTTATAAAAGGTGCTTTTTATAAAAGGTACTTTTTATAAAAGGTACTTTTTATAAAAGGTTCTTTTTATAAAAGGTACTTTTTATAAAAGGTACTTTTTATAAAAGGAACTTTTTAAAAAAAAGTACTTTTTACAAAAAGGACTTTTTATAAAAGGGACTTTTAATAAAAGGTACTTTTTAAAAAAGGGGCTTTTTGTAAAAGGTACTTTTTATGAAAGGTACTTTATAAAAGGTACTTTTTATAAACGGTACTTTTTATAAAAGGTACTTTTTATGAAAGGTACTTTTTATGAAAGGTACTTTTTATAAAAGGTACCTTTTATAAAAGGTACTTTTTATAAAAGGTACTTTTTATAAAAGTTACTTTTTATAAAAGGTACTTTTTTTAAAAGGTACTTTTTATAAAAAGTACTTTTTATAAAAGTTACTTTATATAAAAGGTACTTTTTATAAAAGGTACTTTTTATAAAAGGTACTTTTTATAAAAGGTACTTTTTATAAAAGGTACTTTTTATAAAAGGTACTTTTTATAAAAGGTACTTTTTATAAAAGGTACTTTTTATAAATGGTACTTTTTATAAAAGGTACTTTTTATAAAATTTACTTTTAATAAAAGGTATTTTTCATAAAAGATACCTTTTATAAAAGGTACTTTTTATAAAAGTTACTTATTATAAAAGTTACTTTTTATAAAAATTACTTTTTATAAAAGGTACTTTTTAAAAAAGGTACTTTTTATAAAAGGTACTTTTTATAAAAGGAACTTCTTATAAAAGATACTTTTTATAAAATGTACTTTTTATAAAAGGCAGTTTTTATAAAAGGTACTTTTTATAAAAGGAACTTTTTATAAAATGTACTTTTTATAAGAGGTGATTTTTATAAAATGTACTTTTTATAAAAGGTACTTTTTAAAAAAGGCAGTTTTCATAAAAGGTACATTTTAAAAGAGGTACTTTTTATAAAAGGTACTTTTTACAAAAGGTGCTTTTTACAAAAGGTACTTTTTACAAAAGGTACTTTTTATTAAAGGTATTTTTATAAAACGAGCTTTTTAAAAAAGATACATTTTATAAAAGGTACTTTTTATAAAAGGAACCTTTTATAAAAGGTACTTTTTATAAAAATTACTTTTTATAAAAGGTACTTTTTACTTTTATAAAAGGTGCTTTTTATAAAAGGTACTTTTTATAAAAGGTACTTTTTATAAAAGGTACTTTTTATAAAAGGTTCTTTTTATAAAAGGTACTTTTTATAAAAGGTACTTTTTATAAAAGGTACTTTTTATAAAAGGAACTTTTTTAAAAAAAGTACTTTTTACAAAAAGGACTTTTTATAAAAGGGACTTTTAATAAAAGGTACTTTTTAAAAAAGGGGCTTTTTGTAAAAGGTACTTTTTATGAAAGGTACTTTATAAAAGGTACTTTTTATAAACGGTACTTTTTTTAAAAGGTACTTTTTATGAAAGGTACTTTTTATGAAAGGTACTTTTTATGAAAGGTACTTTTTATTAAAGGTACCTTTTATAAAAGGTACTTTTTATAAAAGGTACTTTTTATAAAAGTTACTTTTTATAAAAGGTACTTTTTTTAAAAGGTACTTTTTATAAAAGTTACTTTATATAAAAGGTACTTTTTATAAAAGGTACTTTTTATAAAAGGTACTTTTTATAAAAGGTACTTTTTATAAAAGGTACTTTTTATAAATGGTACTTTTTATAAAAGGTACTTTTTATAAAATTTATTTTAATAAAAGGTATTTTTCATAAAAGATACCTTTTATAAAAGGTACTTTTTATAAAAGTTACTTATTATAAAAGTTACTTTTTATAAAAGGTACTTTTTATAAACATTACTTTTTATAAAAGGTACTTTTTAAAAAAGGTACTTTTTATAAAAGGTACTTTTTATAAAAGGTACTTCTTATAAAAGATACTTTTTATAAAATGTACTTTTTATAAAAGGCAGTTTTTATAAAAGGTACTTTTTATAAAAGGAACATTTTATAAAATGTACTTTTTATAAATGGTACTTTTATTAAAGGTACTTTTTATAAAAGGTACTTTTTAAAAAAAGTACTTTTTACAAAAGGAACTTTTTAAAAAAAGTACTTTTTACAAAAGGAACTTTTTATAAAAAGTACTTTTTATAAAAGGTATTTTCATTAAAGGAACTTTTTAAAAAATGTACTTTTTATAAAAGGTACTTTTTATGAATGGTACTTTTTATGAAAGGTACTTTTTATAAAAGATACTTTTTATAAAAGGTACTTTTTATAAAAGGTACTTTTTAAAAAGGTACTTTTTATAAAAGGTACTTTTTATAAAAGGTACTTTTTATGAAAGGTACTTTTTATAAAAGGTACTTTTTATAAAAGGTACTTTTTATAAAAGGTACTTTTTATAAAAGGTACTTTTTATAAAAGGTACTTTTTATAAAAGGTACTTGTGTTAAAAAGAAGGTACTTTTTATAAAATGTACTTTTATAATAGGTACTTTGTGTCGTTTGTTATTGTCAGTTATTTGAAAATTTCTATAATTAGATTTTTGAGAACTACCCGGATCATATAAAATCTAACAATAAATGTTTCCCTATTTATCATATAAATTTTTGAATAATTTCTTTTTTGTATCTCATTTTGTTGAGTCCTTTTTATTTTTTTTGTTTTTTGAGTCGATCATCGTCATTTAAAAATATATAGGGGAGAATTATTTTGATGTTGAGCTGTTTGTACGAGTAGTATTTACTGAGCTACTCATTATATGTAACAAACAAAAAAATACATCTGTTTTTAGTATGCGTCTGTATCTGTTTGTATAGAAGTGGCTCCTTTCAAAAAAAGGTGCTTTTTCTGCTGCTTCTTCTTCGTTTTCAGTTTTCATCATTAATACCAAAGAATAGTTTGGTTATTTTTATTATTATTTTTACATCGACGCTAATGTTAAATGGATGAATTACTTAACCAGCGCACTGCGCTGGATTGGTTACATTTAAGCTGTTAATATTAAACTCATCATTAATATCCTTTTGAAAATAAAAATGCACCTGAAAATGTTTTGTGTTTGTTTTATTTTTATTTTTTCTACTTGCTGTTGTTTTGAGTGGCTCTAAATAGTTTATGAAAAAATTCTAGGAATTTTTATTTTATTATTATGCATGGCAAGGGCTCATGTTTAATTTTTCTTATTTAGATAAATGTTGTTACAATGTTGTTTACTTAGAAATTTTTTAAATTAAATTGCAGATATTAATATTTTATTTTAAATATAAATTGCATTTGAGCAATATCGGTACAACAGTTTAAAAGTTATGAATGAAAATGTTAGGAAACTTCGAAAATTTTTGTACATTCTACATAACCTTAAAGAAAAAAATTCTTTAACTCGACTTCTAGAGAAAACATAGGAACAAAATTTGAAATAATAAAAAAAAATATTTAAAAAAGTATGAAATTTTTTTTTTACTCAACAAAAAATTTTTCCAAAAAATTTTTTTCAAAAAAAAATATTTATTCACCATTTTTTTTCCAAAAAAAATTATTCAATAATTAATTATGTTTCCAATACATATAAGGTGCATTCCATGTCAAATCCGATACTTTAAATTTTTTTTTTTAGATTTTCCCAATTTATTTACAGTTTATAGTACATTTCAAAAACTCCGTGGTAAATTTTCAGATTTTCTTAATGACCCGTTCAAACGATATCGAATTTTTTAAAATTGGTAGTTTGTTCCTTTACTCAAACTTCTTTTACTCATAACTTCTTCAATATTGGTCCAAATTCCAATTTTTTTTTTTTTAAATTTTTGTTTTTTTATGTAATTTAAAAAAATAAATCCGAAAAAAATTCTTAAAAGTGCTATAGTATGCGATTTTTTAACTTTTAAAATTTAAATCTCATGTTTGAAAATGTGGGAACTCTTTGATTTTTTTGAAATTTTTTTGTGTAAAACTACTATCGATTCTACAAATTTTTTGCCCAGATTATTACTATTTTTTAAAATTTTTTGAACACACTTTAATTGTAATTTTCCAATCTTTAAATAATTTCTACTGCTTCAATGGTGTATCATAGAGGGGTCATTTACAAGATCGACTCCCATTTATTTTTACGACTGAACATTTTTTCGGAACAAACTAATACCCTATCTCCAATTTCTAAGGGGGCTCCTATACAAAATGATATTTTTTAAATTTTCTCCAACCGCTCTAACTGCCCTAAGAGTGCACTTAGAGCAATCAAATGTATTACGGAACCACAGTTTTTTTTTTATATTTTCTAATCTTAAAATCATTTCTACTGTTCAAATGGTGCTTCATAGAGGGGTCATTAGGAAGACCAACCCCCATTAATTTTTACGCCTAGATATTTTTCGGAACAGACTAATACTCTATCTCCAATTTCTAAGGGGACTTCCATACAAAATTATATTTTTTTAAAACTTTCTCCAACCGCTCTAACTGCCCTAAGAGTGCCCTTATATCAATCAAATGTATGACTGACCCACAATATTTTTTTAATTCCAAAAAGTTTCTCTGAACACACCTACTCTCTATCTTTAACTCCTAAGACAGTATCCATAAAATTTTTTTTTTCACAAAAAAATATTTATTCACCTTTTTTTTTTTCCAAAAAAAATTATTCAATATTTAATTATGTTTCCAATACATATATGGGGCATTCCATGTCAAATCGGATACTTTAATTTTTTTTTTTTTAGATTTTCCCAATTTATTTACAGTTTATAGTACATTTCAAAAACTCCTCCGTGGTAAATTTTCAGATTTTCTTAATGACCCGTTCAATCGATGTCGAATTTTTAAAAATTGGTAGTTTGTTCCTTTACTCAAACTTCTTTTACTCATAACTTCTTCAATAAAGGTCCAAATTGCAATTTTTTTTTTAAATTTTTGTTTTTTTACGTAATTTAAAAAAAAAAATCCGAAAAAAATTCTTAAAAGTGCTATAGTATGCGATTTTTAACTTTTAAAATTTAAATCTCATGCTTGAAAATGTGTGAACTCTTTGATTTTTTTGAAATTTTTTTGTGTAAAACTACTATCGATTCTACAAATTTTTTGCCCAGATTATTACTATTTTTTATTACCGGACACTGTCTTATAGGGAAGCACGCAGAGCGGTTAAACGAGCCGTCGAATGACTTTTGCCGAAGTTGCATGGATGAAGAGGAGTTGGAAACTATCGAACACTTTATTTGCCATTGCCCGGCACTTTCTGGTCAGAGACTTGCTTCACTGGGATCTAGGGAGCTGTACGATCTTTCTGATCTGTCGGAAGTCAAAATTCAACATCTCAGGAGCTTCCCAGTTGGAAAATGTGTCACTGAGGAAATTTCCACAGTGATTCCTTGAGGAAATGTCTTCAGGTTCTGACAAATCATAGGCAATCCTTGATGACATGTCCTAACATTGTCAGCACTGAATGTTTGCTTTAAGATTGTGGACAATTCCTCTAAGAAGTCTGAAAGGAAATGTCTTCAGAATATCAGTATATTAAATTAGAATTTTAAATCTGGGCAACTCTTCAATTTCCAAGAAAAAGATGGCAATATTATCGACTTAATTAAAATAAAATCAAAATCTAACAAGTAGAATAAAAGTAATAAATAGACAAACAATTTTAAAAATAAAGTTTGGAACAAGTGGTTAGGTGTGGGACTAATAAACTGGAGGTTCCAGGTTCAAATCCAGTTGGGACTAAAAAAGGCGAAAAGTTTTTTCTAAATATGAGAAAGATAATTTATAAAGGAAAATGGATAAAAGTAAAAACTAAAGGAAATACGAAAATTTTTTGTATTTTCGCATGACCTATGTCAGACATTTCCCCAAAGAAGTCTTGGGTGACAAGTCCCCAGAAGGTCAGCCCTGACCACTGCTGACTTTGAGTGAGGACATTTTGAACATTTTTATGAAACTGTCCTCAACCCAGTACATAGAGATGTCTTGTGGATGTCAGGTGTGACTCTGACATGTCATCGCTCCGTCACTGAGGATGGCTCGAGGACGTTGCCAACTGGGTTCATACGAAGCTCAAACTGGTTTAACGACAGGGACTAGTAGGGAAACCTATTACGGTCCCGTGGTATCACAATGGACCTCAGAGTCTACGTGTGTTGACGTAAAACAACAACAGCCACTTACAACCTAACCTAACCTACTATTTTTTAAAATTTTTTGAACACACTTTAATTGTAGTTTTCCAATCTTTAAATAATTTCTACTGCTTCAATGGTGTATCATAGAGGGGTCATTTACAATATCGACTCCCATTTATTTTTACGACTGAACATTTATTCGGAACAAACTAATACCCTATCTCCAATTTCTGAGGGGGCTCCTATACAAAATGATATTTTTTAAATTTTCTCCAACCGCTCTAACTGCCTTAAGAGTGCACTTAGAGCAATCAAATGTATTACGGAAAAATTATTTTTTTTATTTTCTAATCTTAAAATCATTTCTACTGCTCAAATGGTGCTTCATAGGGGGGTCATTAGCAAGACCGACCCCCATTAATTTTGACGCCTTGATATTTTTCGGAACAGACTAATACCCTACCTCCAATTTCTAAGAAGGCTTCCATAAAAAATGATATTTTTTTTTTTAATTTTCTCCAACCGCTCTAACTGCCCTAAGAGTGCCCTTAGAGCAATCAAATGAATGACTGTCCCACAATATTTTTTTAGTGCAAACAGTTCCTCTGAACACACCTACTCTCTATCTTTAACTCCTAAGGCGGTCCCCAAAAAATTTTTTTATTTTTTGTAAACATGTTTTATTTAATCAACTTTTACCGGTTCAATGGTGCGTACGAGAGGGGCCATTAGTGAGACCGACCTCTATTTAGTTTTACCCTCCAACATTTTTTAAAACATACCTATGCCCTATCTCCACTTCCTAAGTTGGCTCCCATACAAATTACAGTTGGAGAAAATTTTATAAAAATGTAATTTTGAATGGAAGCCCTCTAAGGGAGTGGAGATAGGGCGTAGGTATGTTTTAAAAAAATGTTGGAGGGTAAAAATAAACGGGGGTCGGTTTTACTTATTATTACTCTCAAACGCACCAAGGGACCAGTAGAAGTTGATTAAATAAAACAAATTTATAAAAAAATAAAAAACAATGTTTGGGGACCGCCTTAATAGTTCAAGACAGAGGGTAGGTGTGCTCTGAGAAAATGTTTGGACTAAAAAAATATTGTGGGTCAGTCATACATTTGGTTGCTCTAAGGGCAATCTTAGGGCAGTTAGAGCGGTTGGAGCAAATTTAAAAAAATTACATTTTGTATGGAAGCCCCCTTAGAAATTGGAGATATAGTATTAGTTTATTTCGAAAAAATATTAAGGCGTCAAAATTAATGGGGGTCGGTCTTGGAAATGACCCCTCTATGATGCACCATTGGAGCAGTAGAAATGATTTTAAGATTGGAAAATTACAATAAAATTTTTTCAAAAAATTTAAAAAAATAGTAATAATCGTTATCCCACGATCCTCCTGGACAAAAAATTTGTAGAATCGATAGAAGTTTTACACAAAAAAATTTTAAAAAAATCGAAGAGTACAAACATTTTCAAAAATGAGATTTAAATTTTAAAATTTAAATTTTTAAAAATTTTTTTGGATTTTTTTTTTTTTAAATATGTTAAAAAAAAAAAACTTTTTAAAAAAATTTGGAATTTGGGCCATTATTGAAGAAGTTATAAGTATAAGAAGTTTGAGTAAAGGAATAAACTACCAATTTTTAAAAATTCAATATCTTTTGAACGGGTCATTAAAAAAAATCTAAAAATTTAACACGAAGGAGTTTTCAAAGTGTTGTTTTTTTCAAAGTGTCCGATTTGATATGAAATGCCCCGTATATATATTTTATTTTCAGTTATTTCAAACCAGTAATAAATGTTATTTTAATAATAGCATAAAAATTATGTTACTTCAATAAAACAAAAGACTTAAGCAACGAACCTTTCTTTGAAAACTTACTCTACATTTTTAAGATCTTTTACAAACACAAAATTTTTTTCAAAGTGTCCGATTTGACATGGAATGTCCCGTATATATATTTTATTTTCAGTTATTTCAAACCAGTAATACATATCATTTCAATAATATTAAAAAAATACGTTACTTCAATAAAACAAAAGACTTAAGCAACAAACCTTTCTTTGAAAACTTACTCTACAAACACACTTGTTTTATTCAATTTTAACAAACAAAAGCAACAAATATATATTCTCATAACCTTGACCATAAACTTCAATTTACAAAAGCCAAACTCCAACATTTATATTAAACTCCAAATTCCAAAAATTGATCCTTTACATTGAACTTGAACCTTTTGCGAAAAAAAAATTTTTTTTTAACATTTCATGACAAATTAGCAACATGTGAGGTAAATTTTAAAAATTTCTTAATCACCCTCAAAACGATCAATGTTTAATAAAAATGCCGCTTGGTTTATAAAACAAATTGGCTTTTTAAAGAACAACAAAACAAAAACGCACTGACTAAAAACTACATACAAAGCAATTTGTATTGAATGTAGAATAATTTGTATAGGATCAATGTAATTAAAATTATAGTAAAGTGGAATTTTTACGCCAGTTATGCTAAAGTAAAAAAATAAAAACTAAAATGCAGCGAAAATATAACGATGACATTGACACTACTACACTTTAAGTCTATTCTATATTAAATGTTGCGTGTTACACCGCCATATCGTTTAGTAATGTTTAGAGAGAATAAAGACTATGTGACTATTCAATTTAAGCAATATGAGGAAGATTGTTTTTTGTATTTTTTTTTTTTTTGACGATGCTAACTATTTTGGATGTTTTAAATAACTAGAATTTTCATTAATGAAAACGAAAAAATTGTTAACTTCAATGGTGCCCTGTTGCCAATCAACCAATAACTTTTAATATTGTATTTCTAGCTTTATAGACCCGGTGTTGCACAGGTTAAAATTTTTTAAGGCAAAGGGACATGTCGCAGAGTAGATTCCGTTCGGAAATGGAATTGAAATTATTCTCTAAAAACTTTTTTATTTTTTTTTTAAATAAAGCTACGTCTTATTACACAGCCCCACAAAAATATAAAAGGTTGTGACCTAGAAACCAGATCCACTAATTTTTATGTATTTTGACCTCCTGAATTCGATTCCGCCATCAGAATTGAATTCTATCGTTGGGGTTTCCTGTAATTTACCTAACGTACCTATATAATTTGTTAATTTGACAAAGTTAAAAAAATTTTAAATTTTATTTCTGTATGTAAAGTTTACGTCTGATTTATTACAAAGAAAATAAGGGGTTTTTTAATAAGATCCAAAGAGCAAATATTCAGTTTTATTTCGGCGCACCCGAAATCTAGTTATTTTACATTTTTTCACCAGATGGTGAAAAACTTTTTTATTTACCAGCAGGTGAGTTATTTTCCACATTACAAAATAAAAACATTACAAATCGAAGTTGCAACCCTTTTTGGTTTTAAGAAAATGAAAACAGTAATTCTTATTTTTTTTAGTAGTTAGCTTATATAGTCAAACTGAGGTGGCGTTATGCATCACTATTATAATTAAAAACATTATCAAGTTAAAAGTGCACGTCTCTGCGGTCCTCATCTAAGCTAACATTGTTTCCTCAATATGCGAGTAGATTACATATAGGAATCCGCGCCTTTAATATAGGCGTGGAAGCAACAATTTCAAAAAATATTTTTTTTTGGAAATTGTAAACAAACAAATTAGGAAGTGGCAGAGACCCTGTAATATAGAGATATAACAAATTTAGATCTTCTACAGACTCTTAAGGAGCGCATGACTTAATACCAGCTCAAGAATATTATTGAGGTGTTACTTAAACTTACTGTTAAAAATATTAGGGTGGACAAATAAATTGGGGTCGGTCTTACAATTTACCCGTCAAGGGACCACCTTAAAGGTTAAAGATTGAGGGTTGGTATGTTCTGAGAAAATGTTGGGGTTTAAAAATTATTGAAGGTCGGTTAAACATTTCACTCTTCTATGGCCACTCCTGCACTCAAAAAATTATGTCATTAACTGTTTGTAGTTTATTTAAAAAGTTTTCCGTTTAGTCGGTTTTAAAAGCAAAAACATTTGTTTGATGTTTAGTTTTTATTAATGACTTCTTCTGTCCTTTGTTTCAAAAATAACACACTAAAAAATAATGACTTTCATTAACATTTAATCTTTAAAGTCATTTACTTTTGTTCTGTAAGTAAAAACTACTGATTATTCTTTAAATTTTTAATGATTTGTGTAAGTAATTTTTTTTTAAATTGTTGGTATTTTTTAATGAAATATCATTAGTTTTTACCTACACAAGTCAGTAAATTTTTTGTAGAAAAAAAAATCAAAAAATTATTTATAGAAATATAAAAACATGTTTGTATCAAGTGACTTTGGCATGATGGTTAGAGTGTCTGGCCAGAATGTAGTTGGTTGCGGGATCGATTCCCCAAAAATTTATTAAAAATTTTTAAAAAAATATTTCAATAGAAAATTGTATAAAATAACCTACGAAATCATTAATTTTTAATGTTTTCGTAGGTTATTTTTTTGGAATTTGTTGGTAAAAATAACAGAACTATCATTAATTTTTAATGTTTTCGTAGGTTATTTTTTTCGAATATGTTAGTAAAAAAGAGTGAAAAAACCGTAATTTTTTAATGTTTAATGTTATTTATTTTAGAAAATTTTGTCAACAGTAAAAAATAAATGTTGATGTTTGTTAAAATAAATGAATAATTACTGGGATGGTTTTCAATTGTTTTTTCACTTGTTTTAAGTGTGTTTTTCTTTTGTTTTTGCCTAAAAAATATTTTGAGTGTGCAACAGTTGAGCGGTTGGAGCAAGTTTTTAAGAAATGCAATTTTTTGTAAGGAAACTCACTTAGGGAGTGGAAAAGGGGAAAGTAAGTTTGGAAAACTATGTTTGGTTAATGGGGGTCAGCCTTTCATTGCACCCTCTAGGAGCGACTCCGAAAAAATTTTTGGGCTTCCTCTGGTTTTTACCTCTTTACTGCCATATTTGCTCAGATAAGAAGATATTCGCAAGTGCCTCGGCGTCGCTCCTAGAAGGGAGCAATGTGAGACCGAACCTCATAAATTTTTACACCCAAATATTTCTTCTGAACAAAACTACTCCTTATCTATAATTTGCCCCCGCCGCACAGTGCCACATTTGGCCAATCTAGCACGACAAAAATCCAATTTTATTTATATTGACTGGAAATTGGGTATACATGTTCGTATTAACTTCAAAAACAACATTATGAAAAATATGGGAGGCCAGTTAACGGCCACGCCCACTTATTTTAAAATTTTTAATTTTGGTTGTAATTTCTTTAAACTTGGTTTATATACTCTGAAGGACTTTAGAAATAATATCACAAGAAAAGGGGGCGGTCAGACAACTGCCACGCCCACTTTTTAAAAATATGTTTAAAAAATATGTAAAAACAAGGTTTACATATCGCCCCACTGTAGTCGGCGTCGCAGACGGTCGCAAAAGTTAGCCGTTGAAATAAGTACTATGGATATTGGTCAATATGTCTGAAAAAGTCCGGCGACCAATAGAGACCCAACACAAAAGTTCTATTCCATCAAAAAAAATATATATATAATTTTCTTTTCAAAAATTTTTATTTTGTTAAAAATTTAATAAAAAATAGAAAAAATTGTTTAAAAAAAGAAGATAAGATATGACTTAAAGCCTTTCAATATCCTTTAAAATTACCAAAAAAGAGTGTATAAATATCTTTTTTTGTTAAAAAGTTACAACAGTTTTAAATCGACTTAATTAATGCGAAATAATGAACACTACTTTCAGGATTTTGCAAGATGCAACTTTATGCACCCACATCTTAATAACGAATAGAATTATAGTTCTTATATGAGTATTTCCGTGTTATTAGGAATGTTTTATAATGCATACAAACAAATCACAAAAATCTGGGAACTTTTTTTTTTTGATTTTTGTCGTGCTAGCACAGTGCCACATTTGGTCAATCTAGGACGACAAAAATCCAATTTTAATTATATTGACTTGAAATTCGGTATAAAGTTCGTTTTGACTTCGAAAATAACATTATGAAAAATGTATGAGGCCGGTTAAGGGCCACGCCCACTCTGTTTAAAATTTGTAATTTTGTTATAATTTCTTTAAATTTGGTATATATGCTCTCAATGACTGTATAAATAATTTCACAAAAATAGGGGGCGGTCAGACAACTGCCACGCCCACTTTTTTAAAATATGTTTAAAAAATATGTAAAAACAAGGTTTACATATCGCCCCACTGTAGTCGGCGTCGCAGACGGTCGCAAAAGTTAGCCATTGAAATAAGTACTATGGATATTGGTCAATATATCTGAAAAAGTCCGGCGACCAATACGGACCAAACACAAAAGTTCTATTCCATCAAAAAAAATAAATATATAATTTTCTTTTCAAAAATTTGTATTTTGTTCAAAATTTAATAAAAATAGAAAAAATTGTTTAAAAAAAAAGAAAAGATATGACTTATAGCATTTAAATATCCTTTAAAATTACCAAAAAAGAGTGGATAAATATCTCTTTTTGTTCAAAAGTTACAACAGTTTAAACTCGACTTAATTTATGCGAAATAATGTACACTAGTTACAGGATTTTACAAGATGCAATTTTATGCACCCACCTGTAAGTAACGAACTGAATTATCGATCTTATATGATTATTTCCGTGCTATTAGGAATGTTCTATAATACATACAAACATATCATGAAAATCTGGGAACTTTTTTTTTTTTGATTTTTGTCGTGCTAGATTGGCCAAATGTGGCACTATGCGCCGCTCGAACTGCCCCAAGGATGCACCTAGCAAAATGGCACTCTAATGGCAACATCATCGCCCAGCCAAAACCGCTTCAGCAAGAGACCTCAAATTAAAAATACTTTTAATACTTTTGTTTTTTTCTGAAATACTCGTAATGGTCCTAGAAGCTTGAAATTTGAAATGTAGGATCCTTGGGTGAAAACTTTCTGGAAAAAGTACTTTTTGGAAAAGGGGTAAACTAGTGTACTATTGGTACTTATTATATTTACTGAAATAATGATTCTAGACCCTTTATATTTGGAATGTGCATTCTAAAAAAAGTACTTTTCGAAAATTCCGCTTCTATAGGTCGTAGAGGGGGTAAAAAGTGTACTTACAAGGGAAGTATCTCAACCCTTATGAACCGATTTGCCTGAAACTTAAATATATATAAATGAGACGATTTTAAGGTTGGGGTGTCTCGGCTTATCGGCCATATCAGTGTTTAAAAATTTCGTTGTCCCTTTATGAAACAATGAGGACCTTCGGGAAAATTTCAATAACTCCCGAACTAACAGGAATGTCGTCTAGAGCAAAAACATGTGTCGACTTAAATTTAATAAAGATTATTTCGTATTCATATGGATATCGTAGGTCTATATCTTCACATAAATACCCCCCAAAATTTACACATTTTCATGAAAAAAATATTTAGCGAAGCCGAATTTTTACAAGATTATGTCACCGTGTGATAGGCATTAAAAAAACCTTTCTTCTCATATGGAAACACCATATAGTTTCTTAGAAAGAAATCGCTAAAAAATCCAAAAAACGATTTTTTCGCCAATTTTTGACCCATTTTTTGAACCCCTAAATCCTCGATATGGCCGATAAGCTGAGACACCCCAACCTTAAAATTGCCTCTTTTATATATATTTTAAGTTTCAGGCAAATCTGTTCATAAGGGTTGAGATACTTCTCTTGTTAGTTGAAATGAGGAAAAATGAGGAAAAAGTACTTTTTAAAAATTCCTTTTCTGAGGTAGTAACGAGTTAACTTAACCTAGTACTTTTTATATTTCACAGAAACTTAAAATTGGAATGTAGGATCGTTTGGTTAAAAAACATTTTGAAAAAAATACTTTAAGGAAAATTCTGTTCTAAGGGATGTGAAAATGGTAAAAAAATTTTACTTTTGGTACTTTTTATAAAAAGCCCATTTTGAAAATTTTGATTTTAAAATGTAAAAGCGATTAAAGGTTGTACTTTTGGTACTTTTTATATGTAATTTGTAATGTAGGGTAGCCTGTCCCGAAAATGGCCTCTTTTTGGAGTTTCGCTTGGTAATAGCAAACAACTTATGCGTATTATAGAGCTGATTATGGGAAAAATAATCAAACAAGATTTGGAGTCTGTCTTTGCCAGTAAAAGTTCGTAATCGTAGTGTATTTAAAAAAAAAATATATATTTTTTATTTTGACCGCTATTGGTGTCAAAATTCGCGAAATGATTAGTACATTAAGAGAAAAATATTTAAAAGGTTTTCATGGAATAATTTTGGTCCTCCATAGCATTTTAAGAAAGAAAAAATCTAAGTTTTTTTTGGGCAATTTTGAACTTTACATTTTCATGTTGATGCGGATGTTACGTTTATGAACCTTAAAACTTTTCTAAAGGAAAAGTGTCTCTTACTCTTACAATTTTCTTATAGAAAAATTTTTGAATTTTTCTAGGAATTTTTTTTTTTTTTTCTTAGAAATTTTAACAAAAAAATGAGAGAATTTTCCTATTGGAATAATCTGAAAATGTTTAAAGAAAAAACTAACAATTTTCTTTATAATAAATCTAAGAATTTACTATAGGAAAAATCTTAGAATTTTTTATTAGAAAAAATCTAATAATTCCTCTTTGGAAAAAAATATGAGAAGAAATGGTTAAAAAGGAAGGAAAGGAAAATAATGTGAGAATTTTTCTTTATTAAAAATGTCCAAGAATCTCAAAATTTTTCTATATTAAATATGATTTTAAATCTTTAAATTTTTTATAGGAAAAAAGTTTCGGATTTTTTAAATTTTTCTACAAGAAAAATAAGAAAATTTCTTCAGCGAAAATTTGAGAATTTTTCTATAAAAATAATTTATTATAATCTGAGACTTTTTCTATAAAAAGAATACACAAAATATGCGAATTATTTTATAGGAAAAATATTTTAGAATCTCTGATTTTTTTCTATTTAAAAAATGTCTTAGAATGCAATACTTTTTTTAACGAAAAACGTCACAGATTCTGAGATAATGTCTCAGAATCTGTGATTATTTTTGTTTAAAAGATGTCTCAGAATCTAAAGCTTTTTAATAACAAAAGCTACCCCTTTTCTGTAGGAAAAAATTCTTATAATCTTAGAAAAAAATCAGGATAAATGTCTCAGAATAACTCAGTTTTTATTTAGAAAAAATGTTTAAGAGTCTGAGACTATTTTTATAGAAAAAAAATGCCTTAGATTACTAAGACTTTATGGAAAAGTATCCCGAAATCTAAGAAAATTTTTTAGATTGTGAGTTTTTTTCTATTTTTCTGTAGGAAAATGTCTGAGACTCAGAACCTGACACTTTTTTATTGGAAAATGTCTCAGAATCTTATACTTTTTGTAGAAACCATTTCTTAGATTCTCAGAATTTTCGATTGGAGATAGGTCTTAGAAAATGTCTGAGAATTTTAGACTTTTCTAAGAAAGTGTCTCAGAAAACAATACTTTTTTATAGAAAAATGTGTCGATTAAGTTCGAAAATGTGCAAAATTGGAGCAGGGGAGAAAAAGCTCCTCCTTAGAGATCTAAACCAACTTCTGAAAACTGAGTTTTTTTAGCGGTGTGTTTTTTTGTACTTTTGTTCAACCAAATTTTTATATGAATAAAAATTTAATGTCCTGCATTTGGATTTTTTCGTGATTTGAGGAACATACCAACAATCACTTTTGCAATATTAATATAAATAGCATGTTGCTACCTTAAACAAAGCTTATCGCTTATTTTATTGATACAAAATGTATAGTTGTAGATTTAATAAAACAATTCAATATAATTACCACTAATTTAAAACACTTTGACATTACAGGTTGTTAAAGTCTCCAGCGGTATAGCCTTTTTAAAGTTTCTGCAGTCTTAAGATTGTTTCCACACAAAACAATTATTCAACTATTTTCTTATTCTGTTACGTTTTAGCTATTTAAATTGATTGGTCATTTATTTAATACTAGAGTAGAGTAAACTAAAGTAAAGTGGAGAAGTTAATAGGCAACATCTAGGAGCTATTTATTCTTCTTCTTTTTCAAAAAAATGGACAAGGTCATTATAAATGTTTATGTAGTTAAATGAAATTGGGTTATAAAAATTTTTAACTCATATTGGATGGTGTCTGCTGTATGCAAAGTGTTAAATATATTTATATAAACACTTTATGGTCTTATTATACCGTCTTGGCTAAATTTTATTGATTTTGAAATCTATAATTAAATGATATTAATTTTTAATGAATTTATTTAAAATAATTTAATAGTTAAGTAAGGAATTTCTGAGAAAAATTGTAATTGAATTGTTTTGAATTTTATTTTGAGTGATAAAAAAAATCACGTATGTGTCTTAAGTCTTTTGTTTTTATTACTTTTTAGTGGGGAAAAATAATTTTTGCAGAAATTAAACGAAGAATAAATTAATTTTAAATAATTTATTTATAGAAATTTAACAATCATGTTATAAATTACAAAAAGTATTGTTTTTTTAAATGGTAAAAGTAAGTTTGTGTCTTAAGTCGTTTGTTTTTAAAGCGAGACACACTGCAAATATAATTTCTACGAATTCATTTGAGAAGAAAACTGATTTTTTGATGAAATTGAACAAACAATTTTAATTTTTAGTTTATGTGTATAATAAATATAGGCCAAAGATTCCAGATATCAACTTTCGAGGTAAACTTCTTCCATAATTTTGTAAAATAATCTTAACAAAATTTTTATTGAAATACAAATTTTTAATTACGTATCAAAACTATGAAAAATATTGTAAAATGTAATAATTTTGATAATCTCTACTTGATGCTGTTTTTTTTTCCAATTAACGATTATCGTAAATTATAAGCTGCCACCAAGTTAAGCATACCACATGTAACCACATACGATTACAATATAAACCACCAGCACCAACACCAGCATATATTGCCAAAGATGCACTTGTTGTTTGGTCAGCATGTCAACTATAAATGAACAACCTAAATACGGTATTTAAGCTTAAAATCGTACAGCAAAAATGGTGTCGTACGTTAATGTGTCGCTCAAGGCTAAAAAGCAATTAAACAAATTACTATCTGTCCACCCCACACACGCTCACACTGCAGTGAAGTGAAAAGAAGTCAAATAAATGTTGGAAGAAACGTCAAAAAATTAAGCATTTTGCAACAAAATGTTGGTCAAATACAGACCCGCTAGAGATTAATCAGAAATTATGAATGAATTTCTTTTTAAACTGAATGTTAAAGTCAAAAGCAACGCAAGAAAAATGATAAATAACATTTTTTTTGTGCATTTTACTACAAATGTCAAATTGACATTTGGTTAAGAATGCAGACCAGAGACTAAACGAAATAAAAAATAGGAGGTAGAGTGGTATTATTTAATTGTTACGCAAACGACTTAATTGCAAAAACTAAGTTATATTTTATAAAACAGTTGTACCAACCCACTGTCATTCTGTTTTTTAAATTTATGCCAAAGAACAGGGGTTCTTAAGTGACAGTATTCATAAAGGATAAGGAAGAATCGGTAACTAAACATTTTTATAAATAAAAAATTGTGTTATTGATATATCGATAACTATACTTATTTTTGTAGAACATTTTGTGCTATCGATGTACACTACACAATTTTCTATATAATATTTATCGGTATATATCGATAACTATACACACCCACTATCATTCTGTTTTTTTCAAATTTATTTCTTTAGGATAAGGAAGAATCGCTAACTAAACATTTTTATAGAGGAAAAATTGATTTGTCGATGAATCGATATCTTTGCATATTTCTATAGAAAATTTTGTCTTATCGGTATATATCGATAACTACACAATTTTCTATAGAAAATTTTGTGTTATCGATACATCGATAACTAACCAAACTTTTTTTGTGTTGTCGATATATCTATAAATATAACCAAATTTCTATAGAAAATTTTGAGTTGTCGATATATCGATAACTATACATCGATAACTATACATGGTACCTACACAAACAACCAACAGGAGGTCAATGATATTCTGTTATCTACTCACTTTCCAGGATGCAAAGTGAAAACGATAAATACAGATATTATTGAGAGTCCTGTTGGTTATACTACTTGTAGGAACTGGTATATAGCATCTAGGGTAGTTTCTGAGGAATCGATCAGGTACGCCTTATCTTCCTTTGATAACTATAAATCCCCTGGACCAGATGGTATATATCCTATGATGTTGAAGAGTGGTGGAGATACCCTAGTGAAGGTTCTTAAAAATATCTTCAGAGCCAGCCTGGCTTATGGGTATGTTCCATCATCTTGGTGCGATGTCAAGGTTGTTTTTATTCCCAAACCTGGGAAGGAGGACTATACCTTGCCAAAAAGTTTTAGACCAATCAGTTTATCATCCTTTCTACTGAAAAGTCTTGAGCGAATGGTTGAGAAATTCATTAGGTCAGTAGCATTAATCGAATGCCCCCTAAATAGTCAGCAACACGCGTATCAGAGTGGTAGATCTTGTGAGTCGGCACTTCACGATCTTGTGGTCAATATTGAGAAGGGCATTGACAAACAAGACTATACTCTGGGTGTTTTTGTTGATATTGAGGGCGCTTTTGATAATGCTACTTTCGATTCTATGAAAACTTCGGCTGAATTGCATGGCGTGGATCCAGTTCTAGTCAAGTGGATTCATTCTATGCTCTCCCGGAGATTGTTGACGGCTGAGGATGAGTGGGGCACAAAAGTAACGGTTGAGGTTAGTAGAGGTTGCCCCCAAGGGGGTGTTCTCTCTCCTTTGCTGTGGTGTTTTGTGGTAAACTCACTCTTGGTTGAAATACAAGCTCTAGGTGTACACATACAGGCATACGCTGACGATGTGTGCGCATTGGTATCCGGAAAGTCACTTAACTTGGTATGCAAGAAAATGCAGACCGTTATTGACTTGATGGACAACTGGTGCAATCGACATGGATTGTCTGTCAATCCAAATAAGACAACACTCGTGTTGTTCACGCGAAGAACCAAACATAAGGGTCTTCAGCTTCCTACGTTGAAGGGCATAACTCTTCAACTGTCCACAGAAGTTAAGTATTTAGGGGTAACCCTAGATAGTAAACTAATGTGGACAAAACATGTTGAACAAAAAGTTTCACGGGCACTTCGGATTTTCTGGCAGTGTCGGCGAGCTTTTGGAAAGACATGGGGTCTAAGACCTGCTTATGTACATTGGATGTACATAGCTGTAATTAGACCTATTGTGACTTATGCGGCGGTAGTCTGGTGGCCGAGAACGATGGTGAAGACTATTCGATCCAAGCTAAACGGACTACAAAGAGCGGCTGCCTTGGGAATTACTGGTGCCATGAGCACCACCCCAGGCGCAGCTCTAGACGCTATGTTGGATTTGCTTCCCTTGGACTTACATATTCAAGGTGAAGCCATGAAATCTTTGTGCAGGCTCCGCAAAAGCGGAACATGGCATGGGGAGTACAATGTGGGACATGGTCGTCTGTTCAATAGGCTATCGGAACTTTGTCCGATGTTTTCTATGCCTTTGGACAGTACAACCCCTTGCATCGAGTTTGGTAGGAAGTTTACTGTAATATTTCCGAGTAGGGAAGACTGGGGAAACCCAGCAGACCTACTGGAAAATTACACGGATACTTTCTACACGGATGGATCCAGTAACTTAAATGGCTCTGGGTCTGGCTGGTATTTGGACGATGCGACCAAATGCTATATTGCTATGGGAAAAATGGCTACAGTTTTTCAGACCGAAATATTTGCTATTTTGGACGTAGCGACCTGGATAATTGGGAACAGATGGAGTAATAGGAGAATCAGTATTTGCAGTGACAGCCAGGCTGCGCTCATTGCACTTGAATCTCCAATCACTTCATCCAAAATTGTCCAGGAATGTAGACGCAGACTCAATGAGGTCTCATGTGGGAATAGCGTCAGTCTTCTGTGGGTTCCGGGTCATAGGGGAATACGGGGAAACGAGATTGCCGACTCTTTGGCAAATCTTGGCTCTGATACAATTCCTTACAATCCGGAACCTCAAATTGGTATTGGCTTGACATGGCTGATGCGTTGGATCAACTCTCATATGAAAGAAACTTTCATGGAAAGATGGTCAAATGAGTTGGCATGCAAGAATACCAAACGTTTTGTGATTAAGCCAGACAAGAAAGTGGCTAACTATCTACTCAGCCTTAGTAGAATAGACTGTCGCAGACTTACTGGCCTAATTACGGGACACAATGCCTGTGCTCGTCATATGACGAGGTTAGGTGTCTTATCAGACCCATTATGCGTGGCTTGTCTTGAGGATGATGACACAACTGAACATTACGTCTGTTGTTGTCCAGCATTCTCAAGGGCTAGACTGCGGATATTGGGTTCTGATAATCTGTCTATGGACACGGTCCATGGACTTCCCTTGTCTGATTTTCTCAAGTTTGTGAAAGCAACTGAGAAATTCTGAACAAGCACTTTTCTTTCTTTTTCTTCTCAACCTTTTCTCACCCTTACTTAATCTATCTTCTCAGGGTACGGTACAATGGACTATTTTAAGTCTGAGCGCCATGGACTTGCCTAAAAAAAAAAAAAAAAGGAATTTACTTATTTTTTAGGCTTGTACAACCCACCCTCAACTCAACTCAACTCATACATATTTCTATAGAAAAAAAATCAATATAATTTTTTGTGTAATCGGTATATATCGATAACTGTACAATTTTCAGTAGAAAATTGTGTAGATATCGTTTACACAAAATTTTCTTTAGAACATTTTATAGTTATCGATATATTGATAACACAAAACTTTCGATAGAAAATTTTATAGTTTTCGATGTACGATAACAAAATTTTCTATAAAAAAATTGTATTGTTATATTGAGACTACAAAATTGTCTACCCTAGTAAAAAAAGAAAAAAAGTTCATGACTAATTATATCCCAAATATGGCGGATACAATTACTTTAATAATTATCTACGGGTATATTTTATGATCTAGCGGGATAACCCTATATATAATGTGATACGTGAATTGGGTCTATATAATTATATCAGTTGGAGAAAACTGATACGATTAAATATAATTTAAAACCATTATAACTGATCATATATTGCTCCTTATAACGTCATATAAGTTGGATAACATTATATATAATTATATGCACTTTATGTAATGTTATATACAAAAATATATTCTTTATGTAGTGCAATATCTAACCATATATATTTATGTCTTATACCCTCAATTTATTTTATATTGTATCAGTCCGGATCAAACTGATAAAACCAGATAGACCCATTTTACGTATCATATTATATATAAGACTATCTGTTCAGATCTTGAAGGATAACCGAAGATAATATTTGAAACAATTGTGTCCACCATATTTGGGATCTAATTTGTCACGGCTATATATAACTCTTTTTTACTCGGGTATAGAAAATTGTACAGTTATCGATATATACATCCACATTTTCTATAGAAAATTGTAAAGTTATCGATATATCGATATAAAATATTTTATAGAACATTTTATCGATATCGATAATAAAAAATTTTGTGCAGTTATCGATTACACAAAATATTCATAAAAAAAATTGTATAGCTATCGTTATGTCGATAAACCGGCAACCATACAATTCTTTATAGAAAATTTCGTGTAATCGATTTATCGATAACTAATAAATATTTTGTATAGTAATCGATACATAAATTTTCTGTAGCAAATTAGATATGTTAGTTATCGATATTTTCTATTAATAATTTTATAGTTATCGATATTTCGATAACACAACATTTTCTATAAGAAGCTTAATAGATATTGTTAACGCAAAATTTTCCATAGAAAATTGTTAGTTATCGATTTATCGATAACACAAAAATTTCAATAGATATTTGTATAGTTATCGATATATCCATAACATTAAATTGTCTAAATAAATTTGTAGTTATCGATATATCGATAACACATTTTTTTTGTATAAAACTGTTTAGTTACCGATTCTTCCTTATCCTAAAGACATATATCTATGTATCGATAACACAAAATGTTCTTTAGAATATTATACAGTTATCGTAACACAAAATTTTCTATAGAATATTGTATAGTTCCGATAACACAAAATTTTCTATTGAAAACACTATGTTATCGATGCATCGAAAGCTATACAACATTCTATAATAAATTTTGCGTTATCGATATATCGATAAATATATTATTTTCTATAGCAAATTGTGTGTTATCGATAACTATAAAAGTATCTATAAAAAATTAGTGTTATTCATATATCTATAACTACAATTTTCTATACAAAACTTTGTGTATATCGATAACACAAACATTTTTATAGAAAATCGGTAACAAAAATTTTCCATAGAAAATTTTGTGTTATCGATAACTTTTCTATAGAAAATTTTGTGTAATCGATTTATCGATTACTATACAATTTACGGTAGAAAATTTTGTGTTATCGATTTTGTCGATAACTATACGCATTTCTATAGAAAATTTAGCATTGTCGATATATTAATAACTGTACGATTTTCTATAGAAGATTTGTGTTATCGGTATAACGATAACTATATAATTTTCGATAGAAAATTTTGTGTAATCAATATATCGATAACTATACAATTTTCTATAGACAATTTTGAGTTATCGATAACTATACAATTTTCTATTGAATTTTTTTGTTGTCGACATGTCGATTAGAGATGGGCGCGTGAGTGGATTTTGACTCACACTCACTCACACTCACGCAAAAAATAATCGAATCACTCACTAATCACACACGCAAGTTTTTTTTTTACTCACGCTCACTCTCATTCACGTGAGTACTAAAAAACTTACTCACACTCACGCGTGATTCACGCCAGATTCAATCACGCTCACGCGTGAGTCACGCAAAATCAACTCACGCAATAAAATTTTCTTACAAAAAAAAAAAACTAAAAAAAAATGTTTTTACAAAAAATGAAAAAAAAATTTTGCAAATCAAAAAATCTAATCACGCAAACTCACGCAAAAAATAAATGACTCACTCACTAATCACTCACTCAGATTTTTTTCAACTCACACTCACTCACAATCACGTGATTGAAATGAAAATCACTCACACTCACGTGACCAGCGCCCATCTCTAATGTCGATAACTAAACAATTTTTGATAGAAAATTTTGTGTTATCAATGTATCGATTTTTTGACATAGAAAATTTTGTATCGTCAATATATCGATAACTATACAATTTTTGATAGAAAATTTTGAGTTATCGATATATCGATAATTATACAATTTTCTATAGAAAATGTTGTGTTGTCGATATATCGATAACTATAAAATTTCACGCTCACAAAGACTCACGAACTTTAAAAACCAAATTATTTTACATTTTCGATTTAATTTCCTAAAAACAATCAAAAAAATGTATTTAAATCAACATTTTGCATTAATTTCCCTCTAAATTCGTTATAATGAAGATTTTCTTACTTGTTTCCTGTTTCAGAAGGCAAAAATAATCACGCAAACTCAAGAAACAAAAATTACTCACGCACGCTCACGCACGAAACAATTTTTTCTAATCACGCGCACTCACAATCACGTGAGTAGTAATCAATTTCTCTCACGTTCACGCGTAAATCACGAAAAATTTGTGTCACGCACGCATCTCTGCCCAGAAGTATATAATTTTCTATACAAATTTAAGTTATAGATGTATTGATAACTTTACAATTTTCTATAAAAAATTTTGTGTATATCGATAACACAAAACTTTATACAAAAAATCGATTACAAAAATATTCTATAGAAATTTGTTTGTTATCGGTATGTCGATAACTATATAATATTCTGCAGAAATTTTTATGTTATCAATACAATTTTCTATTGAAATTTCTTTGTTATCGACATATCGATAACTATACATGTTTTGATAAAAAAATTTTGTATAATCGATAACTATACAATTTTCTACTAAGAAATTTTGTTATCCATATATTGATAGCTTTACAATTTTCTTTAAAAAATTTTGTATTATCAAATAATCAATTACTATAAATCGATAACCGTACAATTTTCTATAAAAAATTTTGTGTTATCAGATATTGATAACTTTTTCTATTGAAAATTTTGTGTTATCGATATATCTTTAACTTTACAATTTTTTATACTACAACATTAAATGCTATCGGTATATCGATAACTATGCAATGTTCTGTAGAAAGTCTTTTATTATCAGTGTAATGATAACTTTTGCAATTATTTTATAAAATTTTTTGTTATCGAAAACTAAAAAATTTCTAAATTTTTTACATTTTTGGCAATTTTCTATGACAGAGTTATCTTTAGAGCAATATAAAGTCTTTAAATTAAAATGTTTAGAACCACTGCCTACAAAAAAAAAGATTTTTGTTATTAACCTGTAAGGGTTTAGCTACTTGTTTTCATGCAAATGTTTTTTTATTTTTAACAAAATATTTTATATTTCATATATTTCTTTTTTTTTTTCATATTCTTCTAAAGATTAAAAATGACGACAAGGTTTTGCCGCCACATAATATCCATAAAGCCTAAAAGGCATGGTCGCAGTAATGAATTTAACAATGGCATAAACTACTGTAGAAAATATTTATTTTTGCATTTAAACTTTTATATTTGTGCCACCGCATTTTGATTTCAACAGAAGCTTGAAGATTTTCGTTTAAATCCTTGAGAATAAGTAGAAAATTTTGCTGTGTTGAAAATTTATGTTTGATTTTTTTGCTGTTGCTTAAGGCTAATTTAACAACGTTAATTATTTTATGTCATTTTGAATTTAATTTTTATTTTTAACATTTTTAAAGACTGTGAAATTTGAAATTCTTCTGCCGGAGTTAGCAACATTTCAGCATCTCATCACACACAGAAGCCGTCTTAGAGAGATTTGAGGTGCAAAACATTTTGCAAAATTGATTATATTAATTATTCAAACTGTCAGACCGTTGACGCTTTAACAAAATTGTTAAAAACACAAAAACTAATTCGTAACTGTGGGTTATGAATATTAAGCTTCTTTAAACAAAATTTTAATATCTTAATCTTAACATGGTAATTAGCCATCTCTTGTCTTTGGAAATATTTTTTGAAGTTAAGCAAATCCTTTTAAGCACATGCCATAAATATAATCTGTGTCCTAACGAACTATTTCCATATCTTCAATGTTCTAGTTTAAGTGACAACACGCCTTGACAACTTTCTTTTGTCGCCCTTTGTTTCATTTGTTTCATTCTTTAACATATATTTTACTTATTCATGTATTTTTTATGATTTTAATAATCGTCTTTGCATTGGGTATGTAATTCTATAAGATTAAAAAATTAGCATTATCTTTCATTGATCTTGATGACTACTGTTTGTGATGCTTATCTCACCGCTTTGTTTTTACTTTATAATCTTGTTGGGTTTTTCTTTTACTTAATCTTAGTGTTTGAAAGTCATATTTTGTATATCACATAAGCTGATTTTTACATCTGGGTAACAAAATATGTGTATGCACAACATATGATATGGCAAATGTTTTAACTATAACAAAAGACTTAAGCAACAAACTTTGTGCAATATACAAAAACTATATTTTTTGGCGTATATAAAGTGGCTTTAAATTATAAAATGTTATTTATTAATAATTTAAATTCATTTAAATATTTTGTTACTTCTTTGATTTTCCTTATTGAAGTTTAAAAATTCTAAGAAACATTGGCCAAATTGATTAATAAATCAACAATTTTATTGTTACTATGGTCGAACCAATTTGTTGGTTTCTATTTTTGATTTTAATTTAAATGAAATTTTAAATTTTAAATTTTTGCAGAACAAAAAATAAAATTGTATTTTTTATGTACACACAAAAAAAAACTTTGTCAAATTAATAGGAAAAGCCTCTTAATCCCATTTTACCCATATTTGACAGTTTTCCTTATTTTGAAACAAATAGAAATTTATTTTTTTTTTATAATTTTACAATTTTTTTTTGTAATTTTATAAATTTCCAAGATAATTTTACAAAAAAAAATCTAGTAAATTCACGAGAATTCCTTGTAATTTAATTGCGCCAAAAAACTGTGAATTTACAATTTTATTGGTAAATATCTTGTAAAATTACAAAATTATTGGTAAAAAGCTTGTAAAATGAATAGGAATTTTCGTAAAATAGGAGGTAGCAAAAAATCTAGTAAAATTATGAATCCTCATTATAAATTTTATCGTGTCAAAAAATTTGTAAATTTACATTTTTTTTGGAAAAACCTTGTAAAATTACAAAATTATTGGTAAAAATCTTGTAAAATTAATAGGAATTTTTGTCAAATAGGAGGTAGCAAACAAAAAAAAAGTTACAAGTTTTTCTTGTAATTTTACAAGGTTTTTTTTTTGAGTGTATGATGAGGATTGCAAGGCAAACTTTGTAAGATCAAAGGGAATTTTTTCAAGTACAAAGTTTCGTTTAAAATTACAGACTTTTCTTAAATAACACTCTGCTACCAAAAAAAAAAACAATATACTTTTCAAATGAGATGGTGTAGGTCGTAAAAGTTCATTGGAAAAATATTAAAAAAAAATCACAAACGTGATTTTGGTCCACAGATGCTGATTTTTAAACACAAAAATATTTTTTTTATCCAAATTGGTCTGAAGAGTTGGAAAATGTTAAGTGTGTTATCCAAAAAAATATTAAACAAATTTAAAAACGCGATTTTCGTCCAAAAATTCTGATCTTCGGTTTTGGTCCACTGATGCTGATCAGCATTTTCGGACCAAAATCGTGTTTTTATATATTTTTAATAAGTATTTTTTAAATAACAAAAGTTGGAAAATGTTAAGTGCGTTATTAAAAAAAAAAAGAAAAAAATATAAAAACGGGATTTTAGTTCCAAAATGTTGATCTCCGATTTTGGTCCACAGATTCTGATCAGCGTTTTTGGACCAAAATCGTGTTTTTATATTTTTAAGATAATATACTTAACCAATTTGGACAATAAATTTATGTTTAAAAATCAGAATCTGTGGACCAAAATCGCGGTATTGGAATTTTTTAAATATTTTTCCAATAAATTCGAGTTTTTGAGCCGGATTTGGTCAAAAAATTTTGTCGAAATACGTAATTTTTTCATCTTTGACCACTAGTTGCCGACTGACTTTTTTCATAAATTTTTCCACAATCAGCTCTAACGATGGCGATCATCGTTTGGCAGGTATTACGACATGAAATTCGAAAATTTAAATTTGACGGGACGCCCTAATGATCATATATCCTATTAAATCATTCTTTTTTTATTTTAAAAGAAAATTTAACATTTTCGAATACATAGAAAAAGTCTCAGATTCTAACGTTATTGTCGAATGATAAAGTCTTAATCTGAGAATTTTCCAATAATATCTTTCTACATGGAAAATATCGGATTCTGATACATTTTTCGTAAAGAAATTCTTTTTCTATTAGATTTTTCTCCAAGAAAAATGCCGCCTTTTTTCTTTAGAAAAATTTTCTGATTCGAAGAACTTTTTTTTCACAGAAAAAGTCTCAGATTCTTAAACCTTTTAGTATAGAAAAATCTCATAATCAAATGCATTTTTGAGATATTTTCCTATAAAAAAGAACTCAGATTCTTAGCTTTGTTTCGAATAGAAAAAATTTCTTCAATAGAAAAAACCTCAGATTCTGAGACCTTTTTATACCCTCCACTCTAGTGATAGAGGGTATAAATAAGTTTGTCATTCCGGTTGTAACACATCGAAATATTGGTCTGGGACCCCATAAAGTATATATAGTCATGATCCTCGATCGATTTTAATTCGATCTAGCGATGTCTGTCCGTCCGTCCGTCTGTCTGTCTGTCCATAGAAAACACGCTAACTTTTGAAAGACTTTACAGAGGCTACTGAAGTATGGCATATATGTTAGTCAACCTGGTCAGGTTCAAAAATTATGAGCAAAAGAGTAAATTTCGTCAAGGGTTTTTCGCGAATTTACGAATTAAAAACACGATAGCTTTACAAAGACAAATGCTGAAACTTGGCATGTATTTTTGCCGTTCCCCAAATATGTTTGGTATTGAATTTTAGCTCAATCGGTCCAGTGGTTCAAAAGTTATAAGCAAAATCCTGAATTTCAGATTGGTTTCATCTTAAATGCCACATGTTAAACAAGTTCGAAATGCATGGGTGGTAACTGAACAATGCTTTTCAAACTTGTTCAGTTTTAAAGCAATGCTTTTGAAACTTGTTTAGCTTTAAAAGCATTGGTAATTTAAAAATTACACTCAAAAAAAAATTTACACTAAAAAAAAAAAAGTTTTTTTTACAAAAATGACAATATTTTGTGTACATTAGAGGTGTCCTTAAAAACGAAAATCACCTTTTTATGCCTGGTTGGATCCTAAATTGTTCTTTAGTATCTAAAAACGAGTGAGTTAAAATTTGGGGACAATCGGCAAAAAATAACTTGTGCCGAAAATGGATTGAAGTTTTGGGGCATTCTTATATTTTTTTTTTTTTTTTTACTTTGAGCCAACACTCAGGGGATGCCCCCTACATATGCAATGCATTGTGTTGGTATTAGGAAAATAGGTTATGAGGAGAAGGAAAGAGGGAGTAGTGTTTGTGGACGTTTAATTTGAATTTTTCCAAATTGTAGCTGGTTGGGAAGACGTCTGCGGGGAGTTTATTATACGGCTAGTTCGACCGAGAAACGAATTTTCTCTGTAATGCGTTGTGCGATACATTGGACAGTCGACAACAAACGGATGTGAACTGCTGGAAAGGCGAGTACTACGGGCATGCACCCGAGTCTCAGGGATGAGTTCGCCTATCTCAGCTGAACACTTACCGTGATAATATCGATAGAACAATGTCGCACAACCCACATTCCGACGATGCTCCAATGAGTCAATAGAGTTGGATACCCTACTGTCATTAATTAGCTTCAACGCACTCCTTTGCACCCGATCCAGAAGCTTCAAGATAGACCTTGAAGCACCTGCCCAGATATGGGAGTTGTATTCCATCTTCGGCCGGATATAGGCGGTATAAATAGTGAGGAGATCAGACGGAGTGAAGTAATTCTTACACCGTTTCAAGAAACCAAGACACTTAAATGCTTCTTTCGACACTTGAAAAACATGTTGGTTCCATCGGACATCACATTGAATTTTCATGCCTAGAACATCAAGAGTGTCTGATTCCTCAATAGCTATACCACCCATGGATACAGATGACGCTGATCCCACAATCCGTCTGTGGGTCAACATACAATCCACCCTATTCGCAAGACCCCACTCGGATATCGCTGAGAGGTCACGATTGAGTGTGTCATTCATGTTCCGTCTCATAGATTCAACCTCATTAAGGCTTGGTCTACGATTAAAGGAAAATGAATGACAAATGTTGCTGTCATCTGCGAAAGAATAGATAGGATTGGAAGTTTGACAAAGAAGGTCGTTAAGAAAAATAAGAAAAAGGGTAGGAGAAAGAACAGAACCTTGCGGTACCCCTGAATTTAGCCGGAACTCATCTTGTTATTGTTTGTTAATTTTTTTAAAACAATATGAAAATGGTATTAAATTACCTTTCCAAAAAGACTAATAAAATTAAAATCGGATAAAAAACAAGCATTTTACGCATACATGCCCCAGACCATTGTATGATTTTTAAAGCCAGAATTTCAAAATTTTCAAAATTTTTAGGCAAAAAAATAAAAATAAATAAATTTTACTTTATGCTCATATTGAAAACGTGTTTACGATTAAAAATAGCAGATATGATAGCGTTAGTGATAAAATTTCCGCGGATTCCAAATAAAATGCATTTTTTCACAATAATTTAGCAAATATGGAAAAAATGTTTTTTTATTGTACGGAACGAAGCGTAAAATGTAAATTCTGTAACTTTTGAGAAATTGGATAAATGCAGATATCTTGTATTATAGAAATATGTTATGTCCCAAATTTGTCATTTCACCTCGATGAAAAGGGGTTAAAGATGCCCTATTTCTCTCAAAATTTACAGAATTTATGTTTTACACTTGGTACACAGAAAAAAATAAAAATATATTTGAGTAAATTTTTAATACTATTGAGTAAAAAATTACTGAATTTTGCACCAGTAAACGATTTAATAGTATTGAGTAAATTGTTAATAAAAATTTATTAAATGTTTGAAAAAAAAATTGAGTAAATTTTTAATTGACACAATTAAAAATTTACTCAAAATTTATCTTTTTATTTTTTTAAAAAGTTTAAAAAAGTTTTAAATTTTTTTACAAAAAAAAACAAAAAACTTGTTTTTTCAAACTTTAGCAAACATATTTATGCCTAAAAAACATAGGAAAATTTTATAAAGACGATTACAAACTTTCATATACATATACAAAAAACTATAAACTAAACGAGAATTCAAAAAACTATGGGAGTTTAAAAAAAATTAAAAACACTATTAAATTTTTATTAAATTATTTACTTAAAATTGTTTTTAAAATTTTTAAGTAAATTTTTAATTGCGTCAATTAAAAAATTACTCAATTTTTGTTTTTAAATTTAAACAAGTGATTACTCAAATTTGTTTCCTCCATATTTTTTTCTGTGTAGGGAGCGCGCCTGGGCAAAAAACAGTTAACAAATTATGTACTCCTGCTGTTCAATTTTATTAAATAGTTTTTGCTTTCTTTAAAAGACGAAAATCATAAAACCAAACCAAAGAAGGAAATTTGCGATTTTCGTCTTTTAAAGAAAGCAAAAACTATTTAATAAAATTGAACAACGTTGGAAATAGAGAATAAAAAGAGAAAAAAAGTAAACTAATACTTTTTGGTATTCCTAATTTAGGATAATATCCTTTTGAAAATTTTTGGATATTTCTAATCAAGTACGGTACACTTATACCCTGAAATTCCGTTAATTCCATTCGATTTTCAAGAAAAGTGTTCACCGGATCAAGCATGATTCCAGGCTATTTTTTTAACCATTCTAGGCAGTTTTTGTGAAGGACTTAAACCAACACAATCAAATGAATTCATTTTGCAGTGGAAAATTTTGGGAACTCCAATCCTGATCCATTTATTATCTGGTATTTAATATAAACCACCGGGCGTGCTAGTCACATGTATTCCAAGCAAAGTCCCACTGTATGTTGTCATATATTTTTGGTTGCTTTGATATCAAGAAAAACTCCTTATAAAAACACCGCGAAATTTCTTATAATTTTCCTTTAATAACCCGCTGTTAATCTTTTAATATTTTTCCAGTTTTGGTAATTTTTAAATAAGTAATAAATTTTAAAATATAATTTTCTGTAACAAAAAGTAAAAACTTCTTTTATTATCTTTTGGACATAATCGCACTTGTTTGTATGTTATTTTCATGTGTTTTTTTTTTGGTTCATCTTTAACAAATTGACTATAAATTTTCGTTTTCATTAAGATTATTATCTTAAAAAAAAAACATTGACTTTTAAGAAGACACATCGAATGTGATATTATTTTATTTTATTTGTTTTTGATTAAAAAATCTCACTTTGGTTAGTTTAACTCCATCCCAACTCCTTGTTGGGTTTGTGTTGCACAGTTAATCCCAGACTGATAAAGCAATAAATTTTCATCATTATCTAAGAGACAAAACAGCGGTTTTGTTAAGGTTTACAAATGTGGGCGTTACTGAGTTTAGCGGCAAATAAAAACGCCTGTTATACATTTGTAATCATATTATTTCTTTTATGGTTTTCACAATTAAAAGTAAAAGTGGTTTTTTATTTGGTTTTTACCAAGAAAATTACAAAAAAACAGGACAAATCATAGCAGGATATAATTTATTATTTAATTAGTTAAGAAAGGATAAATTGTTTAAACAAAAATATTTGGAAAATAGTAAGAAAACTATACAAAATATTTTGTATGCCCTTCAAAAATGGTCATATTAATAAAAATGGGGAAAGAACAATATTTTCAAATTAGTTAAAGATGTAATTAAGTAAAAATAAAGAAGAACGTTATATTCGGCAGTAACGAATTTTAAAAACCCTTCGCTATTCGGTTCAAACCGAATAACGAATGTTCGGTATTTGGTTAAATGCTGAGTACCAGACCTTTGAAGAACTAATTCAATTTTTTAAAGTAATTCACATTATTATACCCTCCAACCACAGTATGGAGGTATACTCACTTTGTCATTCCGTTTGTAACGCATCGAAATATCGGTCGGGGACCCCATAAAATATATATATTATTGATCCATGATCGATTCTAAGACATTCTGTGAATGTCCGATGGCACGATACAATCCAAAATTAAGGAGCTAGCCTCTTGCAATTTGGCGAGAATATGTCTTATGGTCCTAGGCAGGTTAAGTTCGTAAATGGGCAAATCGGCCCAGGGGGAAAAAGTTACCCCTTGAAGAACTAACCCAACATCTGAAAAAATACACTTTTTTTACATATTTTTTTGTATTTTTGTTGAATAAATGAAACATTTGGTATATTTATCGGGATGGGAGGTGCTCTTAACATCCCTCACTGACCCCATCACCCCCCCCCCCCCCCCAGAAAAACAAACGCCCCTGACATTTTTTTTTTTTATTTTTTTTTACATTTTGGAGGGTAGAAAAGATTCAGCACGGCCAAATTTAACGCTCTCACTTGTTTTTAATTAATTTTTTAATTAATGAATTAATTCATGCTTGAATTAATGAAAATTAAAAAAATGTATTCATTTTGAATTAATTCATTTTCAATTCATTTTTAAATTAATACTTTTTTTGAATTAATTCTTTTTTTTAATTAATTCTTTTTTTGATTAAATTCTATTTTTGAATTAATTCTTTTTTTGATTTAATTCTTTTTTGAATTAATAAATTTTTTGAATAAGTTCAGAAATAGGCAAAATCGGGCGGAAGTGAAAATAGTCCCCTAACTAGTTTTTCTTGTCAGTTTTTTTTTTGAGTGTATTAGAGAACAAATGCAACATTTTTATGTCAGAAGAAGTTTAAAATATTGTGTGTGGACTCAGCGGATTAAAAAAAAAAAATAATTTTAACCCTCCCCTTTTTGTGGGCGTGGATACAAAAAATGTATTTAAATAATGATTAATAGGATTAATTAATTGCAAACTAAAATACCAAATCCATTTAACAACATCTATAACAAGAGGGGAAGCTGTCCTCAATGTCTCCTACCGGCCCCCTCCCCAGAAAAAATGCTCCTGAACATTTTTTTTAGGTCGAATTTACCACTTTCACTTATTTTTGTTAAAGTTTCTTCATTTTGACAAAAAAACATCTTCAATGATCAACATAAAATTTTTTCTTTTAGTATTAAATATCATCTAAAATCTAACTATCATTGTATAACTACCCACTGTGCAACATCAAATGTAACGCCTTGCTTTTTTTTCATAAAAAATTTCTTTAAAGCCGAAGATTTCAATCTTAATATCTGAAAGGGTTTTTTTAACCAATCACAAATATATGATGTTTCATTCCAAGAATTTCTCAAAAAAAAAAAACCGAAACATTAAAATCATAAAAACTCAGTATTAGATCTTTAAACATTAGAAAAAAAAACTGCTGCGTTTTTTCGTCTATTTATTTGGCATTTATTAAGCGATAATCACGCGATTATTTGGTATTTATGAATTCCTGAAATTCATACCCTTTTTTCATGATTTCAAAGTGTTTTCTACAAAAAATTTGTTCAATAAACCCAAAATACACTTGTTTTTTGTCGGTTTTTCTTATCCTGCGGAATGTTTACGTGTTTTGCACCTACACTTCAAAATCGAAAAAAACAACATCCAACAACTCTTTGTTTAAAGCCGCTTTCTGTCAGTCAGGGTTAATATAATGCTTGTTAGCAGCATTAGTAGCGTTTTTATATTGAAGTCTAGTTAAGACAAAACCACAAAAAAAAATCTAACAAGTGTTTGACTGTTGTTCAAACAATACTGGTAGCACTTTAGGTAAGGATTTCGTGTTTGTTTAGCCATAAATTGAAATGTTTAAATGTTTTTTTAAACTAATTTTCGCACCTTATTAAGGTGCCAACTCATGCTATGTTACTTAAATGATGCTAAACATTATAAAAAAAAACGAAAATAAAATCAATCTAATAAATAAATTGAACGTGTTAACATTTCAAGGAACTTAAAGCAATTAAGAGAAGTTTTCGAATTCCCACTGGCAAAATTATATTTCTAACGCATACAATTCGTAATGGTGTTTAAATAAATTATTAAAAATCAACACATTTTTTCAGGCGCCACTTGTATACAAATAATTAAATTTATTTTGTAAAAGCGGTTTTTTATCAAAGATTCAAATTCTAACCCGATTCATAATCCTTTTTGGCATACAAATACAGTCGAACTCGGTTATAACAAACTCGGTTATAACGAATTCTAGGTTATAACGAACTAATTCTAAAGTCCCGACGTTTTGGCAACAATTTTCACCCAAAATACTTCTTTTATAACGAACTCGGTTATAACGAATCCTCGGTTAAAACGAACTACTTATTATGGTCCCACGAACACAATTTCATGTATATTTAACTTTTTATAACGAACTCCCATAAATATTTTGAAATTTGCGGCAATTATGTTTACCAAACCCACAAATGGTTAGAAATTTTTGGACAATATTATATTTTTGATAAAACTTATTTATATTTTTAATGTTTTCTTCTCAATAATTAGTTAACTTTCAGAAAAACGTAAAATAGAACAAAATTGTAGCTTTTTTTTTTGAAAATAATAATAAGTTGATATAAAATATACCCCGCTTATAGCGAACTTCGCTTTTAACGAACTATTTTTACTGGTCCCTTGGAGTTAATTATAACCGGGTTTGACTGTATTACGAAAGGTATTTAATTAATTATGATTTTGATTTTAACCGGTTAAAGGAATCATCCGAAGTCAAAAAGATTTTCACCCATACTTAGAATAGTGCCTCACGGAAGACAAAGGCTTGGTTCCATCAACCACTCCCATTTCTAACATCACTTTAGGACAAAACCCTAAAATGTTATAATCTCCGAAACTACTCGTCCTATTTCAAAGCATTTCCGAAAAAATAGGAAAAAAAATATTATGATTCTGGGGAGCAAAAAAGGTTAAATTTGTTTACTTTGGTACTTTATTTATCTCCTGAAATAATGTTCGCAGCCACTTGAAATTTGAAATATCAGATCAGTGAGCCCATCATTAAAAAATAACATTCTGAAAAAATAGCTTTTGAAAATTCAGATTTCAATGGGGGTGAAAAGGGTAAATAAATGTACTTTGGTACTTTTTCTATCTCCTGAAATAAGGTTTTTAAAAACTTAAAATTTAGAATGTTTCAATCATCCGTCGAAAAAAGGTCTTCTGAAAAAAGTACTTTTGAAAAATGTCTGCGAAGTTTGTACTCTTGCCCAAACCATTGAATCATGATAATGTTTTGTATATAAATAGGTGTTCTTTCCAAAGCAAAATTTTTCTAGAAAAAAATAACAATCTTAGGTTGGTTTAGTTCTCCTTGGTCCGATTTTTCCATTTCCGAACTTAACCCGCCTAGGAATATAAGACATATTCGTGCCAAACTTCGGAAGTCTAGCTCTTTTATTTTGGACTGGATCGTGTCTTCTACAGACGGACAGACGGACGGATGGACGGATGGACGGACGGACATCGCTAGAATGTCTTAGAATCAGTGTTGGCTACCGTTACCCTTTCAATACCGTTACCGATTAAAAACCCTTTAATATTGGCTACCGTTACCGTTACCAATACCGAAATAAAAATTTTTAAAAACCGTTACCGATAAAAAACCGTTACCTTTATTCGGATTTTTACCGGTATTAAATCGGTTTTGTTTCGGTTGTATTAATATTACTTATTTTAATTTTTTTGTGGATTAAAAACAGTAATATAGTCTACAGTAGAGATGGGAACATGAGCAGATTAGTGCATGATTCACCTGATTCACACATGAGTGTGGCTGAGCGTGAGTGTGACTGAATTCAATTTTACAATGATTGTGAGTGAGTGTGAAGAAGTGTAAGGTTTTTGCGCGAGTGAGTGTGCGTGAGTCGATTTTTTTCGTGACTTGTTTTCTCTTCATATTTCTTTTCGTACCAAAAAAGCAACAAAAAAACAAAAAAGAGCAAAAAAATTTTAAATTTCGTCTGAACTTTAAATTTTGCTTAAAATTTGTAAGATTTTTGAAATTTTAGTTTTTGAACTATTTTTGTTCCGTGAGTGTGAGTCAATGTGAGTGAAGCTTGCGTGAGTGCACGTAAGTGTGAGAGGTGTTAATTTTACTCACGTGATTGTGAGTGAGTGTGAGTAGAAAAAATATGCTCATGAGTGATTGTGCGTGATTCAAAAAATTCTGTCGCGAGCGTGAGTGAGTGTGAGTCAAACAGCACCTCTAGTCTACAGTATATATTAGTCTACAGTATATTAAAAATTATATATTATTGATTAGTGATCGATTGTAAGTGATGTTCGTCTGTCCTTCTGTAGAATGTATCGTACATGCTGGTGCGTCTTATGGTTATTAGGGTGGTTTTTTATTTTATTTTTTTTGGAATTTCGAGGAGCGCGCAGCGGATTTTTGTGACATTTGATGTTAAAATAATTGTGTAAAAATTTGAGCTAAATCGGATAAAATTAACCCGAGGCGCAAGAAGGTCAAAGTTTCGAGAAAAAGCCAAAAATGGCCAAATTTTGAAAAAACTTAAAAAAATGTAAATTTTGTTGAAATAAAAAAAACAAAATATTTTTTATTTAACTTTCTTGCAATAATACTCAGAAAAAAATATCTTTACTTTTTATGACGGCAGTATCACTTTCAAACATGAAATACAAAAATTACTATGCATTTTGGGGGGTACCTGAAATGAGTGTTTTCGATTTTTTGAAAATTTTATTAAACAAAAAAATTAAATCTTACTATTTTATAGCAATGGATTATTAAAAACATCCTAAGGCTTAAAAATTTAAAAAATTGGGGATATCCATCGACTCAATTTTTTTTTTGGAGTCATTTGAGTTTTGCGGCTTTCAAGGAGTCAAATGACTCCAAAAAAAAATTGAGTCGATGGATATCCTCAATTTTTTAAATATTTAAGCCTTAGGATGTATTTAATAATCCATTGCTATAGAATACTAAGATTTAATTTTTTTGTTTAATAAAATTTTCAAAAAATCGAACACACTCATATCAGGTACCCCCCAAAATGCATGGTAATTTTTGTATTTCATGTTTGGAAGTGTTACTGCCGTCATAAAAAGTTAAGATAATTTTTTCTGAGTACTATTGCAAGAAAGTTAAATAAAAAATATTTTATTTTTTTTATTTCTACAAAATTTACATTTTTTTAAGTTTTTTCAAAATTTGCCCATTTTGGCTTTTTCTCGAAACTTTGACCTCCTTGCGCCTCGGGTTAATTTTATCCGATTTAGCTCAAATTTTTACACAATTATTTTAACATCAAATGAAACAAAAATCCGCTGCGCGCTCCTCGAAATTCCAAAAAAAATAAAATAAAAAACCACCCTAATGGTTATAGGCTAGTTAAGTTCCGAAATGGGCAAAATCGGACCAGATGAAAAAATATTCCCCAGAGAAACTTACACAACCCCAGAAAAACACATTTTATTTACTTTTTTTTGCTTATTGGTTTAGAAAATGAAACATTTTTATGCCGTGTGAAGTTCATTGCCCAATATAAGAAAATGCGAATTTTTTCCCGGCCCGCCCCTTAAGGGGGCTTGTCTATAAAAAATAAAATTAAATATTGATAAATTTGTATTATTTAAGCGTAAATATAAATAAAATGAATTTCTTAACATCTATGACGAGGGGAAAGGTGTCCTTCCGATTCCGCCCGCCCTACCCCTTAAAGAACATCCCCTGAAACATCCTTGCCAAGTTTATTTATTCCTGTCGATTTTGTTTTTAACAACAGGACAAACAGTCTTGATGTTTACGCTGTTTATTTAAAATCAGCAAATTTCTCTGTTAAAATCAGAAAATTTTTCTGCTGTATTGACGGTTTTTTTCTGCAGATTCTACCTGGATTATCCAGACAGAAATTTAGCAAACCGCATCGCTGTAAACAGAAGACTTCTCAAATTATTTTAAATGCAGGACTGTGATCAAGTAAAACGATAGTTGACTATCGTCGATTTTTGGAGCCTTGTTGCTCCTAAACTAATCCAAATGTTTCCAAGTTTTTTAATGTTTCTGGATAAGATAACACTCTTTAATAATTAAATAAAGAAAAACTTTCAAATTTCCTTTCAAAACGATATGCATAGAGAAACATAGAGGCGAAGGTGAAAGAAAAAACAATATTGCTATCTTTTTATAATTTCTCACACGTACGTTGTCGATGTGAATTCACCACACAATACATGTTTACAAGTCGTACTTTGTCAACAAATACATGTATACAAGTTGTACTTTGACAACTCAATTTTTGACGCCTTCGCCTCTATGTATACTCTATGACGATATGTATTTTGATGTCGTTTATGGATCGTCTATCGTTTTCGTTTTACGTGATTAGGCCCCAGATTTCTCATATGGCTCAAAATGCAGATTTTTTTGCTTATTGGACAAAGGTGTCGCAAGTAGAGACTCTCTACGAGCATGAGTTCGTATTTGTTGAATTACAATATTGTGTATATGTTTTAATTTAATTCTGAGCTAATTCATAGTATTTAATACTAGTAAAAATATAATTATTTATAGACAATGAACTGAACATAACAGTTTTTTAATTTTTTAAATATTTTTTTTATTTTTTACGTGTTTTTAACAAATTTATGACTTGTTGACATTTTTTTCATAATACCGGTACGTACCGGTATTGAAATAATAGAAAATACCGTTACCTTTACCGTTACCGATATAAAAAGTATGTAATACCAATACCGTTACCGATACCGTTATTCGTTTCGGTTGCCAACCCTGCTTAGAATCGATCACTGATCAATAAAAAATCTACTTTATGGGGTCCTAGACCGATATTTTATGCGTTACACACGGAATGACAAAGTGAGTATACCCCCATACTGTGGTTGGAGGGTATAAAAAATGCAGGGTTGGTAATTGGGGGGGGGGGCAAATTTCCTCTCGAAATATATGTTTAAAAATTCGTTCTTATGGTCTTTGCTCTAAAGAAATACAAGTTTATCATTATTTAAAAAAGATTTTAACCCACGCTTAAAAAAGGGGGCGGACCGAAAAAATTAAATTTTCTAATCCTCTCGATCCAAATACAGGACTTTGAACTTCTTGTAGCATAAAAATGTTGCATTTGTTAAAAAATCCACAAAAAATCATGTAAAACAAGCATGAGTGTTAAATTCGGCTGTGCTGAATCTTTAATACCCTCCAACATGCAAAAAAAATTAAATTGCAGGGGCGTTTAATTTTTTCTGGGAGGTCCGTAATGCTAATTGGGGTGGGAGGGTGGAATTTCCTCTCGAAAAATATGTTTTAAAATTAATTCTTATGCTTTTTGCACTAAAGAAATATAAATTTTCATTATTTAAATTTTGTTTTTAATACACGCCCACAAAAGCGGGGGGGGGGGGGGTCGGACCTAAAAAAAGTAATTTTCTAATCCTCTGGGTCCACATGCAGGACTTTAAACTTCTTGCAGCATAAAAGTGATGCATTTGTTAAACATAAACACAAAAAATAATTTAAAAAATTTTATTTTTCGGAGGTTGGTTTAGTTCTTCAAGGGGAAACTTTTTCCCCTCCTCCGATGTTGCTCATTTATAAACCTAACCTGCCTAAGTTCATAAGACATATTCGTGCCAAATTTCGGGAGTATAGCTCTTTTATTTTGGACTGCATCGAGTTAAATACAGACGGACAGACATCGCTAAAATGTCTTAGAATCTATCACTGATCAATAATATATACTTTATGGGGTCCACGACCCATATTTTGATGCGTTACACACGGAATGACAAAGTGAGTATTAGGGTTATAACTTTTCAATTTTTTTGCAAATATCAAAAAGTCCATCCCATAGTCGTATAGGCCGTGAAAAAATATTAAGAAATGATGTCTCACTTTTTCGCGATCGTTAAAAAAGTTCACGCACCAAACGCGATGAAGTTTTGAATATTAGTTTTTCTTTTAAGTATAAACAAATTATATTTAATTGCAAAATATTTAAGATTTTCTTGTAATTTCATTAATAAAAAACAAAATCTCATCAGTTGAATTGAGGGCGCGAAAAAATCGTGATATTTTGACGCTATTTAGCGGATTTTTTAAATTAGCTAAATTTTAGTGTCAAGTGATGGGTGCTATGAGGCAGTAATTCTTTTCAGCAACTAAAGATTGTAATCGCGGAATTTTGGTGCTTTTTCGCGGATGTTATAAATAAGTTAAATGTTGCTTCCTTCTGATATGTAAACATGAGTTTGTGATAATTTTTAAATAATTAAGCTATGACGTCATAATATAAAATTTTTAAAACCAAAAAATAAAAAAATCATTCTTGGGGGAGTTTTAGAAATTGCATTCGGTGCGTGAACTTTTTCACCGAAATGACCGAAAAAATATATTTTTGTTATCTGTACAACATTGCCCATAGCGTAGTAGGATGGACTTTTTTTGTCCAAAAAAAGTTATAGCCATAGTGAGTATACCCCTATACTGTAGTTGGGGGTATAAAAATAATTGATGAAAAAAATTTTGATAAAAAATTTGTGATAAAAACAAAAAAAAAATTTTGAACAAAATATGTACGAAAAAAAAGTTATGAAAAAAAATATTTATGAAAAAAAAAATATTGATGAAAAAAAAATTAATGAAAAAAAGATATTGGTGAAAAAATATTGATGAAAAAAATATTTATAAAAAAAATATTGAGGAAAAAAATATCGATGAAAAGCGATATTGATGAGAAAAAAATATCGATGAAAAAAAATATTGATTCAAAAAAAAAAATGACTAAAAAAAATATTGATGAAAAAAATATTGATGAAAAAAAATATTGATGAAAAAAAAAATATATTTATTAAAAAAGAAAAATGTTGATGAAAAAAGATATTGAAAAAAAAATTGATGACAAATAATTATGTTATTTTTTATTCACCAGCTGGTGAATATTTTTTTATTTATTAGACATTTAAAAAAAAGACGCCCCACAGTGAGACAACGCCGGCATTAAATACAAGGAATCATTGTAGAGCTCTGAAATTTTGCACAGGTTACTTTTGAGACAATTCCAGTTTTTTGAAAAAAAATTATGAAAATACGCCCACTTTTACGCCCACCTCCCATACAATCGAAATTTTTAAAATGCCGTATTGTCCGTAATACTTAAGGTATAACTGTCAATTTTGGTATACTTGAATGTTATATTGTTACAAACATTATCGGAAAAAATTTTGAACTTTGGCGCACTTTTACCCCCACCACCCATACAACCCCAACATAAAAAGTGCCATATTTTCTAAAATATTTTAGGTACAACCTTCAAATTTGATATTACTGTAATTTATATCATTTCAAATGTTTCATGCAAAAACAGCAATAACACGCCCACTATTACGCCCACCTCCCATGGAAATGCAATAAAAAAGAACATTTTTTTTTTTCACTCTATCAATAATTTTTTAATATCATCATGGTGTTCTAATTTTTTCAATATGTTAGAGAAATGCTAATCTCTTATCAAAAGAGATCATTACAAGAACACTCATTATTACTTAACTCAATAAATAATGCAACATCTAAATTCAATATATAACAATTAAACTAACCACATTAGAAAGTGATCATAACACAACTTCGATAAGAACAACAGCTTGCTCTATCAATTTAAATTTAAAATTATGCAACTATCTAACCCAAAGTCAATGACCTTCAAAAAAATTATCAATCAAATGAATAATGTAAATAAAATAATAATAAACTATAAGGGAACATGTGTAAACAATTAAAAAAAAAATAACATGCTATTACATGCTAACATACGTATAGCGACAGAATGTGCGCGTTGCATATTTTTTGTATTTTTTTGTATGTTTAAAGTACTTTTGCAAACTTTTGCTATATGTCCTTTACTTTAAATGAAAGCTGAGACTTCAATCTTTTATTTGATTTAAGTCTTCACCTAGGGCGAGGGGCTGCTCTATATTTCCTAGTCCATTGAAAATGCAAAATGTTCAATTTTTACACCACAGTTCTGTTGTTAAGAATTTTTTTTGTGTTTTTTTTAATTTTTTTTTTCATCTAATCATTCTACAACAACTAAATTAATTAAAAAAATACTTTAAAGTTATATTTATTATGTATTTTTTATTTAATAAGCTTTTGAATGTTACATATTGAACTAACATATTTCAAGCGCTTTGGCATACCTCAACTTTGACTTGCTCTAGACCAAAAAGTAATGAAGTTATGAGGCTGAAATTTCAGGGAATTGTTACTCATATATCTGTTAATATACTGTGAAAATTTCATCCAAATTGGACGACACGCCAAACCCCATTTTTTGCCGCGGTTACTATAGGACTGTCTCACTGTGCGCCCCTGCCATTTTTATTTTTAATGTATTGGAGGGTATTTAAGATTCGGCACAGCCGAATTTAACACTCTTACTTGTTTTTTTTTAAGTTTCTTTTTTTTAAAACAGGATTTTAATTTCTACCAAGAGAATTTTTTTTTTCCAGCGGGGCCTCAAATTCTTGTGTGCCCAGGGTCCCGCCATACCTTAAAGCGGCCCTGGTTTTCCTATAGAAAAACTCAAAGATTCCAAGACTTTTCCCTATAGAAAAATTTTAAGATTCCGAGTAATTATTTGAAAAAAGTTTTGAAATTCTTAGGCATTTCTCTAAGAAAAAAACTCTCAGTTTGTTTCCTTTTCTTTTTCTTGGAGTTTTTTTGGGAATTTCAGTGGAATCACTTTTTGAGTCGATTTAGCGATGCCCGTCCATTTGTCTGTTTGCATGTCCGCCATAAACGCTGTGCGCACGGTACAGGTCGCAATTTTTAATCGATTTATCTGAAAATTAAATCTTAAGCTTCTATTGACTCAAGTACGGAGGCTATTAAAAATGGAAAAAGTCGGTCCATGTTTAGACCTAGCTCCCATACAAACGTCTCCTCCAGATCTTGGTTAAATTACCCTATTTAAATAGGTATCCTTTCAAAATTTGGTGATATGATGTTTTGTAGTGACAAATCATCATTACAAGTTTTAAAGAAATCGTATGATTGTGGCAACCACGATAGGAGCGTCATATTATGATTGAAAACTGTATCATAACATGCCTATAGCAATCATAAAAGTTTTATTGTAATCATATTATGGTCAAAAATTATACATTTTCGAATATTTAGGATCATAACACGTTTGCTGCGAAAATGTTATGGTTTCAAGAAACAAGTTATGATAAAAATTTTAATCATAACATGATGCTCTTAAATTATGGTTGCCATAATCATATCTCCTTTTTGCGTGTAGAAATCGCCGCCCTTGTTATTAGTGTCAACTGGCGCCAGATATCCACTAAATAGAGATGCCAATATAAAATCAAATATGCATATGCCAAAAATCAGCATAAATTTTGTAAAACAAAAATCCCCATCTATTGAATGTTAATAATCATATTTCAAATTCTATCAAAACCCAATCAAAATTTGATATGCAACCACCAGTTTTATTAGCATAACAGCAATCATATAAAACCATGCGGAGAATAAAATCAAAGAATGCCCAATTAAGAAAAACTCCAACTGTCTGGTTTTGAGTACGCGGGATATTAAAACCCACACACGTTACAACACATTTTGATTTTGGCCAATGAAGAAAATAACAAAAAAGGCTCGTGTGGTCTGTTGGAGACTTAATAATATTTTGTTTCTTTTAAATGTTAAATTATGTTAATTATGATGAAATGATATGATGGACCAATGTCAAATGATTAACTTAATAAAAAAAATCATTTAATAATCTTGTAACAAATTCTAAAATACAAAAAAAATATTTGCAAAAACTCCATCATGGCTTTAAATAATAAAAAAGAAGAATAAACATTTTTCTCACATACTCCAATACCTACACTCTGGAGAGGATAAATATAAAAAGAAATGATCTTACGGGAACTATAGAACACAACAAAAAAAAAATAATGTCTTAATCAACTTTAACTTGGTTCTTTACTTAATGTATGTACGTGTAGTTAGTTTATATTATAAAAATATATGGGGAGTAGATTTACTAAATACACTCTGGAAAATTTAAATAAAGCCAATTATTTTTTGTATTTCCTCTAATCACTGTATGTGGCTATACCATCCACCTCAAACACTCAAACATTAACCGCCTGGGATTAATAGAATGAAGGTTGAAAGAGGAATTGAAAAGAAGGCTTTTTGTTTTCTTTAAAAAACACACTTTAATATGGTTTTAAACAAAATAAATTTATGAAATTTATGTTTTTAAAATGTTAATTCAATATAATTAAGAAAAAATATATTGAAAGTGCATATAAAGTACAAATTTCATGACTTTAAAAAACCAAAAATTTCCCTTGATCCCAGATAGACTTCGTGTGAGAGAAAAAAAAAGACAGTTGATTCAATTACAATCTCTTTACTTTATTTCTCTTTGATTATACTCACTTTATCATTCAATCATTCCATTTATTAAAACCACGATACAGTCCAAACCAAAAAATGTACCCACTTGATAAATTAAAACAACCTTTGAAAAAAAATGTTTTCTTGGATTTTTTTGTGTACCTTTTTAAACATATGAAAAATGTGTTTTAAGTAGTTTTATTCTAGCTCAAGGTCATTATTTCCTTTAATAATTAAAACTATGATACTCTCATAGAATAATTTTCAAGAAAATTATTTTTCTGTTTTAAGTTTATTCATGTTGGTCATTTTGGTATGATTTAATCGACACGTATTTCGGAATTTGTCAGATTCAATTGTCAAGATTATTTAGCAAATAAAAAAACCCAAGACTTTAGGTAGCAAAGCGAATTTAAATAAAAAGTCGCTTAAGTTCAAACTAAAATATTAATAGATATTCGACTCTACTCCCACTGAGAATTAGAATACGAAAATTGTACCATTATACAATTATTGTAGATCGAAAAATATCATTTGTAATTCGAAAAACATCAAATTCAATTTTCAATTGCAATCCGAAAAAGATCAATTATAATTCGAAATCTGTAAATAGAAATATATCAACTGAACTTCCATTGATCATTTTGAAATTGTAATTGGAATCTTTGAATTACAATTGATGATAATTTTCGAATTACATTTGATCTTTTTCGAATTACAACCCGAGTAAAAAAGTTTTGATATAATCATATAGTTTTTTATATTATTGTATATAAATAGATCCATCATTTGATCCCAAAAATGGAGGATCTAAAAATATATGATTATATCTTTTTAGATCAAATTTGATATAATTAGATATAATTGGATCCCAAAAATGGAATGGTAAATTTCATCTGATTTGATATTAAAGATCATATTGGATCTAATAAGATATAATTACATATTATTAGATCTTATTAAATCTAATTAGATAATATTTACCGTTCCATTTTTGGAATCTAATTATATCTTATTATCTAAATTTTGATCTAATAAGATATAATCATATATTTTTGGATCCTCCATTTTTGGGATCAAATGTTATATGGCACCGTATTATTTTTTTTTAGTCGGGAATTGATTTATTTCATATAACAATTGATCTTTTAGAGGGTATATAAAAGTTTGTCATTCCGTTTGTAACTCATCAAAATATCTCTCTGGGACCCCATAAAGTACATATATTACTGATCAGTTATCGATTTTGAGACATTCTAGCGATGTCCGTCTGTCTGTGAAAATGCCGATCTTGGTCAAAATATTCCTCGGAGATGACTGAAACTTAACATATTTACTTGCTGTTGCCCAGAAAAGATTCGTATTGCATTTGAGCGATATCGGTGCAGCGGTTCAAAAGTTATGAATGAAAATGTAAGGACACCTCAAAAATGTTGTATTCAACATAACCTTAAAATACAAAATGCTTTAGTTCGACTACGTGTTGACATATGTGAACAGAATTGAACACCGAATGGCATTTAGGCAAGTACGAACATAGTTTTTGACAAAAAAAAGAAAAAATCGCGGATTTTTTTTTGCCAACATTTTTTTTCGCGAAATTTTTTTTTGGTAATTTTTTTTTTTCTTAAAAGTAATTTCCTTTTACATAAAGATTTTGCAGCAATCTTTTTTAAATTGTAGAGGGTATCAATACATTTTTTACTTGTTTGAATTACAATTTATCTTGTTATACCCTACACCACTCTGTGGTACAGGGTATTATGAGTTTGTGCTGATGTTTGTTAGTACCCGAAATATTGGTCCTAGACCTATCTTCAAGTATACCGATCGGCTCAGAATTACTTTTTGAGTCGATTTAGCGATGTCCGTCCGTCTGTCCATCTATCAATTTAAGCGCGATACAGGTCGCAATTTTCAATCAATTGACTTGAAATTGAAACTTACGCATCCCAAGGACGAAGCATTTTGAAATTGGAGAAAATCAGTTCATGTTAAGACCTAGCCCCCATACAAACGCCCCCTTTGGATTCGGTTTAAATGACTCTAATAACTATATTATAATAGATATCGTAATACCGTAATATAATAGAAATTTAGCAGCTAATCAGTGCACGAATCATTATTCCAAAATTTAAAGGAATCGGGTCCGATATTCACATAAAGCACTCTAAATTCATAAAAATGCAAATATTTGATAAAAATTTTATTTTTAGGTGTTAAGCGTGTACTTTAGTAACAAACAAATAAACCAATGCCACTAAAAATTGATCTGTGGGTGTTTTCTACACCAAATAAAGATCTAACAAAAGGCGATCCAATCGGTCCATGTTTCGACTTGGTACCCATTTTCCGGAAAACACTGGTGTAGGGTATCATATGGTCGGTCTTGACCGACTATAACTTTCTTACTTGTTTAAATTTCAATTGATCCTTTTGGAATTACAATTGATCTTTTTGCAATTTCAATTGATCTTTCTCGAATTAAAATTGGAATCTTCGATTTACAATTTGTTTTTATACCCTCCACTCTAGTGATAGAGGGTATATATAAGTTTGTCATTCCGTTTGTAACACATCGAAATATTGGTCTAGGACCCCACAAAGTATATATATTCATTATCCTCGATCGATTTTAAGTCGATCTAGCGATGTCCGTCCGTCCGTCCGTCCGTCCGTCCGTCCGTCCGTCTGTCTGTCTGTCTGTCTGTCTGTCTGTCTGTCTGTCTGTCTGTCTGTCTGTCTGTCTGTCTGTCCGTTGAAAACACGCTAACTTTTGAAAGACTTTACGGAGGCTCCTGAAGTTTGACATATATGTTCTCCATTTACCGGGTCAGGTTGGTATTGCAATCCAGCGAAATCGGTCCAGTGGTTCAAAAGTTATGAGCAAAATAGTAAATTTCGGCAAGGGTATTTTTCGAATTTACAAGATTGAAACCACTATAACTTTCGAAAGACAATTCTGAGGGGGCTGAAGCTTAGCATATATATTTGTCGTTCCCCAAGGCTGTTTGGTTTTGAATTTCAGCAAAATCGGTTTAGTGGTTCAAAAGTTATAAGGAAAGCACTGAATTTCAGATTTGTTTCACCTTAAACTGTTGAAAACTCGTTAAACAAGTTTTAAAAGCATGGTGAAATACCAGTTTAGTAAAACTTGTTGTTGTTTGTTTTTTTGTCGTGGGGTGCAGTTTAGTTGTTAGACAAGTAAATATTTGTTATTGTTTTGTTATTGTTAGTGTAACTGTATGTAACGGGAAAAAATCAAATAAAGTATGTGTATGATTGAATGTTAATTTGTTTTTGGTTTTTAAAGAAGAGGATGGTAATATGTATAAAAAAAGAGGAAAATATGTGAAATAGTTTTTTTTTGTATTACATATAGGTATAAAACAACAAAAATATTTTACAAAGTAATTTGTTACTCAAAGAAATTGTACACTAAAAAAATATTTACACTCAAAAAAAATGTTACACTCAAAAAAAAAAATGTACACATTATTATTTTTTTTTTTTTTGAATGAAATGGCAGACTCAAAAAAATGTTGACAGTCAAAAAAATTTTACACTCAAAAAAATTTGATTGATTAAAAGAAAGTTTGACTCAAAATAATATACATATTTTTAATAAAAAATTTGTAATGCAATTTTTTTAATTTTTTTTTAGAAAATTACTATCAGAAACCATTGTGGAGGGTATTCATAGATTCGACCAAGTCGAATTTAATTTTTCTACTTGTTTTTTTTTGAATTACTATTTATCTGTTTTGATTTGGAGTTGATCTTTTTATACCTTACACCACTCTGTGGTACAGGGTATAATGCGCTTGTGCTGATGTTGAAATTTGAAACTTAAGCATCTTTTGGGCCAAGCCTATTGAAATTGAAAAAATCAGTCCATGTTAAGACCTAGCCCCCACAAAAACGCTCACTTTGAATTTGGCTTAAATGACTCAAATAACCGTATTATAATCATCATTCCAAATTTCAAAGAAATCGAATCAGTCCTTTTTGTAGTCCCCATACAATCCACCCTCCCGAGATTCATATAATTCGCTCAAAATTCATGAAAATGGAAAATATTTAATTAAAATTTTGTTAACCTAATCAAATATTAATATAATTGGACCATTTCTGAATTTAGTACCCATATAAAAATTTCGCCCGATATTCGTTAAATCGGTTGGCAACACAAATAAGGCAATTCCACTCAAATTTGGTTGTTGTGAGGTTTCTGCGATATCTAACAACAGATAAATCAAATCGGTCCATGTTTGAACTTTGTACCCATTTTCCGGGAAACAATGGTATGAGGTATCATATTGTCGGTCTAGACCGACTATAATTTTCTTACTTATTCGAATTACAATTGATGTTTTTCGAATTACAATTGATCTTTTTAAAATTACAATTGATTGAATTACACCGTCCGACAAAAAATAAAAAAATTCGGTAAACACGAACTAAATAGAATACGTTTTAAACTAGAGACTACCTACATGTACTAAACCGCATTTACAGTTTTTCATTTCGTGATCCTGTTTACTTTTAAAAGGACTTCAAATTTTTAGAGGATTAAATAAAATATTTTTTTAATATTTGTACTTGTCCTAGGATGCCACTATTCACAGAAAATGAAAGAGGAGGATCTCCCCTAATTTTTCTATTTTATTTTTTTTACATATCAGGAAAGAGGAGGTAAGTTACGTTCTTTCAAAAATGTATTATTTAATATCATTCAAAATTTTGAACAGAATATTTTATTAAAGTTTTCAAAAAAAAAAAGTTGATAAATTAGGGGAGATCCTCCTCTTTAATTTTCCGTCACCAGTGTCATCTTTGGACAAGCACGAATATTTCAAAAATATTTTACGAAATGTATCCTTTAAAACTTTGATGTTTTTTTTTTAAAGCAAACAGAATCAAGAAATGAAAAACTGTAAATTCAGTATCTTTCTCGTACTCCGAACCCCGTAGGCTAGTTGGTAGCGTGCTAGCCTTTCAACGTGGGGGGTCGTGGGTTCGACTCCCACCAGAACCCTTGGTTTTTTTCGCTACAACGAGACGACGGTCATTGATACCAGTTCTCGGTTAGGTTGCATTTATTAAAAAAATGAGTTGTAAATAAATAGAGAGAATAAATAAAAATAATTGATCATGTGATGTGTTAGTTTCATTATTACTCCGAACCTAGTAATGTTTCAACGACAGCTACGAAGCGTTCAGTTTTCATATATGAAAAGGGTGGGTAGAGATCAACGACTTCTTCCGGCAATTCAATTGGAAACTTTGTTTCCTTGACGCCAACATCAATGCTACGGCGAAAATGGTTGATAATGTTATTGAGCTCGGAATGAATTCATTTCGGCTAACCCAATGAATTTTTTTTTACTTTGACCTTAATTAAGTTTGTTACCGGATCTTTAACCAGCAAACCTATTGTAATCCAGTGTATAATAATAATAGTTTTGATCACATGATCAATTATTTTTATTTATTCTTTCTATTTATTTACAACTCATTTTTAATAAATTCAACCTAACCGAGAATTGGTAACAATGACCGTCGTCTTGTTGTAGCGAAAAAACCAAGGGATCTGTTGGGAATCGAACCCACGGCCCCCACGTTGAAAGGCTAGCACGCTACCAACTAGCCTACGGGGTGTTCTTCATTCAATATTGTTTTCTAACATTATTTCAGGAAATATAAAAATGACCAAAATGACACTTTTTAAATAGTTTTTGTAATCAGAATTGTCAAAATTGAAAAGTGTCTTCGTCGCCATTATTATGCCACAATGAGATCTAAACGCTTAGCCCTAGGACCGTGGAATTATGTTTTATTCGGCCATCAAGTGGTGGTTATTCCTTTGTATCACTTACCATGACCATAAATCAAATTGGAAAAGTTACTAAAAAATCGACAACTTTATTTAAATTTACCTCAATGTACCGCTTGTTTTAGTATTTTGTTTATGTATCCCCTTCTTCACTTATTGCCTGCATATTGTTTATTTATGAATGTCATTCAATTTATTATGATTTCTGTGTTTTTTTTTTTCATCCTGCCTTCCCTTTATAGTTGTCTTATGTTTTTTTTTTGCTTAAGAGGGAAATGATCTTATTTAGCCATATTTTTTAACAATCCTCTATGGGGACATACATTTCATTTAATAATATTTACTTTGTTTATTTTCTTTTATTCCTCATCTTTGTTGTTCTTCCTATATTTGCATTATATGTATGTTGTTGTCCACATTCATTGATGATTTTGTTTCCCTGGCCAGCAACAGCAATCTGGGCTTAACAAGTTTTTAACCTACGCACAATTTAAAACTTTTTTTTTTCATATATTAAGAGTTATTCTTTTTGGAAATATAATACAACAATTCCTTGTGGGTAGGAAGTTATCATGTATTTGTTTGTGTTTTGTTTTTTATAGGCAGAGTTTAAAAGAATGTTTTCGTTTTCCAAGGAATTTTCTTGTCTTAACGATATTTAACAAAATGTTTAAAAATGTTTCCGTTATTCATGATCCTCGATAACTTGAATATCTTTTTATACGGTTTTAGGAGTCATTTTAGCTAAATTTTAATGTTTTTAATGAAGTTATAAAAAAAAAACTAAATAATTTATTTTTTTATTCATAACTGCAAACTGACAGACAGAAAGAAAGACGGACAGACTTACCTCAAGTCTCTAAATATACTCTAAATATTTAGTTACAAACTTGATTATACCCTACACCATAGCTTATAGAGCGATAGAGGAACTAAAATTTTGAATTTAAGAACTAATTCTTTCAAATGTCTGTTTTATAGTTATGTAGCATGCTTTGACAAAACGTTTATGTGCTTGCATAAGCATAAACTTTAGCTTTGATTTTGTTGTTGTTTTTGTATCTTTGTAGGATAATTGGCTTGTCTTTGTTGGGATATTTTGTTGTTTATTTCGATTTATGCATCCGCGTCATTTTTAAATATTTCTTATTGATGTGAACATATTTTTGAGATATGATTGTTAAGATGAGAAAAAAAAATATTACACTGACAAAATAAAAAAGGTCTAAAAAACGATTCAATCAACAAAAACGCGGTTTCAATAATTTTTTTTATTAAAACTTCTCTGAAGAAAAAAATTTTTAAACCAATCACCAAATAAATAATTGATTAATTGAATATTTTTCAATCAAACCTTTTTTGATTTTGGTCACAAATTTGATCAATTTTTTATTTAAAGTCAATCAAGTTAATGATTGATTTAACGAATGAATTATAATTATAATTTTTATGGAAAGAAAGGTTTCTGTAATAGTACCTATCCGAAATCTTGTAAAAATTCGGGACCGTTAAATATTTTTTCATTAAAATTAAAAAATATTAGGGGTTTTATATAAAGACATAGATCAACAATATCGGTATGAATATAAAATAATTTTTATTAAATTTAAGACGGCAAGTATTTTTTCTCTGGGCGATATTCCTCTTAGTTCGGGAGTTATCAGTATATTCCAAAAGAAAAATAGTATTCTATAAGTTGGCAATATTTCATAAGTTGGTTAAAAGACTTATGTGGCCGATAAGTCAATACATCCCAACCTTAAAATCGTCTGTATAAAGGTTGGGGTACTTCCCACGTAAGATTATAATTTATATTTTACTCAAATTCTGATTAATTTTTATTAAAAAATAAAAATTGTTTTATTCAACCTTTAAAATATTATACTTTGAGGATTTTTATTCTGGCTCGAGGTCATTATTTTCTTTACTAATTAAAACCATGATATTCTCATAGCATAATTTTCAAGAAAATTATTTTTTGTTTTAAATTTATTGCATTGACAAGATTATTTAGCAAAAATAGAAACGATTTACTACAAAGTAGCAAACGAGTCTAATGACAAATAGTAAAGAAAATAATGACCTCGAGCCAGAATAAACATCCTCACAAAATATAATATTTTAAAGGTCGAATAAAACAATTTTTATTTTTTAATAAAAATTAATCAGAATTTGAACATAATGGTTGGCACTCCATAATGATGAATAGCCCTAATATGGTATAATTTCATTCACAACAACAAAAAACATATTGTTGTAGTCCAATGGACTATCGTATGTAAAATGTTTTAAATATTTTTGTTGGTTATTGACAATCGTTACTTTACTAGTATAGTATAATTTCTTCGTCTTTCTAATTCACATTGTGGATAGAGTCGAATATGTATTAATACTTTAGTTTGTGCACAAACGATTTGTCACTAGACTCGTTTGCTACTTTGTAGTAAATCGTTTCTATTTTTGCTAAATAATCTTGACAAGGGAATCTGACAAATTCCGAAACACGTGTCAATTAAGTCTTGCAAAAATGACCAACATAAATAAATTTAAAACAAAAAATAATTTTCTTGAAAATTATGCTATGAGAATATCATGGTTTTAATTACTAAGGAAAATAATGACCTCGAGCCAGAATAAACATCCTCACAAAATATTTATATTTTACTTTAAATTTGAAAAACTTTTTCGAGAAAAAAGGAAAGATTTGTTATAAATATTAGTATATTTCATAAAAACTAATTAATCGTAATCGCATTATTTTTTTCGATTACGATTAATTGGTGCGATTTATCCCAATTACGATTACGATTTTAGTCGTTTTGCAAACTCTACTCTTAAGGTTGTTATTAATTTTTTTGTCAAAACAAAATTTTAAACTTTTTCTAAATGGTCTTATTAAAACTACTCTGGTGGTTAATTTCTTTCAGTGTATAAACCATCCTTATACAGTAGCCCCCTTTTTTGTTAACAAGTTGTCAATTTAAATCACTTCTTTTTTTGAATATCTTTTGAACCAAACATAAAAAAAAAACACAAATGCAAAAAAAAAATATTAAATAATGATGTATGAAATTGTAATTTTTGTATGTGGTTTTTAAATGCATGCAATCAAAATTTTGCAAATAATACCAAATTAAGTCGTTTTTGTCAATTTACTTCATACGAAATCACATTATGAACAATTTATAGTGATTACAACTACTTAAAGTATTCGCTTTTTTTTCGAACGAGAATGATTGAGATTGATTAAAAATGACATATTATTATAATGACTCTTAAAGCCAATCAAATTACACTGTGCAACAAGAAAAATGAGCCTCAATGGCTTCAACGCCATATGAAAGTAGACCATCAAATGGACAAAATCACCAAAGGGTTTTGCAAAGTCAGTTCGGATTTCTTTTTTATAGCCCACTGAAGTTTTTATTTTTTTATCAAAGGCGTTTGGAAAACGTCAAAAATACTATAATAAGAACACATCTGAGCTTCAAAATATGATTTGATGTCTACAGTGAAATTTTATGGTGGTTCTTTTCTTAAAACATTTTAACCCTCTAACTGCCATTTTAAGTGGTCATTTTAGTCCTTTTTCAAAAACTAAACACAGAAGTCTAATAAAACGTCCATTTAGAGGGTTAAAATGTTCTACAAATATTTTGCTCATAAAATTTTACTAGGGGTTGTCAAATGTTCAAGGTTTGTGCGACATGTGAAAAGTGCTTAAAAAGGGTCAAGTATAAATAATCAATGTTTGTTATTTTTTTTTACCAAAGCAGTGTTAAAAAATATCGACAAAAAACAGTGCAAATATACTTTTGAGCTAAAAATGATGTTCTGATGTGTTTTATAAAATTTTATGATGATTCTTTTCTTGGACCAAATTAACCCTCTAGCTCCCGTTTTAAAGGGTCATTTTTGTCCTTTTTTTGAAGAAATACAAAAAAGTCTATAAAAAAGGCAGTTAGAGGGTTAAAATGTTTTACAAATATTTTCTGCATCAAATTTTACTAGGGCACGTCTAAGACAGAAAGTTCGCCCAGCATATAGAAAATGCTTAAAAATTTTAAAGTATTCAAATTTTTTTTTAATATTTTTTTTGGACCGAAATATAAAAAAAAAACAATTCGAATGTCGAATGAACAAAAATGTAAGAACACCTCGAAAATTGTGGTACATTCAACATAACCTAAAAACACAAAATGCTTTCATTCGGCTGCTGGTTGACACATGTGAACAGAATTGATCACCGAATGGTATTTAAACAAGTGCAAACATATTTTTTACAAAAAAAAAATATTTTCGTCGAATTTTTTTTTTACCATAAAATTCTTTTTTGTCGATTTTTTTTGTTTGTTTTTGTTTTCTAGCAAGTAAACTTTTTTACATTGTGGAGGGTATCAGCACATTCGACAAAGTAGAATATAACTTTTTTATTTGTTTTTTTTTTTATTTCGGCCCAAAAAAAAATAAAAAAAAAAATTGAATACTTTAAAAATTTTAAGCATTTTCTATATGCTGGACGAACTTTCTGTCTTAGACGTGCCCTAGTTAAATTTGATGCAGAAAATATTTGTAAAACATTTTAACCCTCTAACTGCCTTTTTTTATAGACTTTTTTGGATTTCTTTTAAAAAAGGACAAAAATGACCCTTTAAAACGGGAGCTAGAGGGTTAATTTGGGCAAAGAAAGAATCATCATAAAGTTTTCTAAAACACATCAGAACATCATTTTTAGCTCAAAAGTATATTTGCACTGTTTTTTGTCGATATTTTTTAACACTGCTTTGGTAAAAAAAATAACAAACATTGATTATTTATACTTGACCCTTTTTAAGCACTTTGCGCATGTCGTACAAACTTTTACCATTTGACAACCCCTAGTGAAATTTTATGAGGAAAATATTTGTAGAACATTTTAACCCTCTAAATGGACGTTTTATTAGAGTTCTGTGTTTAGTTTTTGAAAAAGGACTAAAATAACCCCTTAAAATGGCAGTTAGAGGGTTAAAATGTTCTAAGAAAAGAACCGCCATAAAATTTCACTGTAGACATCAAATCATATTTTGAAGCTCAGATGTGTTCTTATTATAGTATTTTTGACGTTTTCCAAACGCCTTTGATAAAAAAATGAAAACTTCAGTGGGCTATAAAAAAAGAAATCCGAACTGACTTTGCAAAACCCTTTGGTGATTTTGTTCACTTGATGGTCTACTTTTATATGGTGTTGAAGGCATTGAGGCTCAATGCGATGACCCAAAATTTGTTGCACAGTGTTATTAAACAGAATTAATGAGTTTTCAATTAATAAAATTATTCAAGAAAAGGTAATTTTAATGAGACGATGAGAAAGTTTAAGTTAGGAATGTGAGGGATTTTTACAAATATCAGCGGTAAACAACGAAATTTGTTTGAATTAATGGTGGGTTAAACAAAACACAAAGAATTGTCAGATCAGTACCCTTGGCAGACTATCAGATTCTGATACATTTTTTTTTCTTGAAAAATTCTGAGTTTTGGCCGCTAAAAAAAATACGTGTCAAATGAATTTTCGTTCTGAACAACATATACAAATTTCATGAAGATCGGAGGGTGACACCAGGGAGACTCTCCTTGTTAGCTTTAAAAACTCTGCGAAATTTTTCTTTGAGCTTAATTCTCAGATTTGGAGAAATTTTTCGTAACAAAATATTCTCAGATTCTGAATCATTTTTCGCATAGTAAAATTTTTAAATTCTGAGATATTTTTCGTACCGAAGAATTTTAAGCTTCTAAGAAATTTTTCGTATAGAAAACTTCTCAGATTTTGAGACATTTCATTTCATATAGAAAAATTCTCATATTCTAAGACATTTTTGCATAGAAAAATTGTTTGATTCTGACACATTTTTCGTATAGAAATTTTCAGATTCTGAGGCATATTGAAAAATTCTCAGATTCTGAGACTTTTTTTTATTGAAAAATTTTCAGATTCTGAGACATTTTTCGGAAAGAAAAATTCTCTGAATCTGAGACAATTTTATACGGAATAATTCTCAAATTCTGATAAATTTTTCATACAGAAAAATTCTCATATTCTGAGACTTTTTTATACAGCAAATTACTCAGATTCTGAGACATTTTTCATAAAGAAAAATTCTCATATTCTGAGACAATTTTTGTATAGGAAAATCCTTAGATACATTTCTCATATAGAAAATTTCACAGATTCTAAGATATTTTCGTATAGAGAAAGTCAATACCCAAGTAAAAATGTAAAGGATCAGTTCTGATCCGATATTTGAAAGATCAGTACTGATCCGAAAAATGGATCGCTAAGATTAGATCAGTTTTAATCGGACGGATACAATTTCATCCGAAAAATGGGTTTGCCTAATTACCCGAGTAAAAAAGAGTTTTATATAGCCGTGACAAATAAGATCCCAAATATGGTGGACACAATTGTTTCAAATATTATCTTCGGTTATCCTACAAGATCTGAACAGATAGTGTTATATATAATATGATACGTAAAATGGGTCTATCTGGTTTTATCAGTTTGATCCGGATTGATACAATATAAAATAAATTGAGACTATAAGACATAAATATATATGGTAAGATATTGCTCTACATAAAGAACGTATTTTTGTATACAACATTATATAAAGTGCATATGATTATATATAATGTTATCCAACTTATATGACGTTATAAGGAGCAATGTATGATCAGTTATAATGGTTTTAAAATATATTTAATCGTATCAGTTTTCGCCAACTGATATAATTATATAGACCCAATTCACGTATCACATTATATATAAGGTTATCCCTCTAGATAATAAAATATACCCGTGGATAATTATTAAAGTAATTGTATCCGCCATATTTGGGATATAATTAGTCATGAACTTTTTTTCTTTTTTTACTAGGGTATATAAATCCATTTTTGGGATGACATTGTATCCGTCCGATTAAAACTGATCTAATCTTAGCGATCTATTTTTCGGATCAGTACTGATCTTTCAAATATCGGATCAGAATTGATCTTACTTGGATCAGTACTGATCATTCAAATCTCGAAAAAGATGTGATATATAAGAATATATCTAAACATTTTTACTACCCGACTAAAAAAAAATAATACGGTGCCATATAACATTTGATCCCAAAAATGGAGGATCCAAAAGTATATGATTATATCTTATTAGATCAAAATTAAGATAATAAGATATAATTAGATCCCAAAAATGGAACGGTAAATCTTATCTAATTTGATGTTATAAAAAATTAGATCTAATAAGATCTAATAATATATAATTATATCTTATTAGATCTAATATGATCTTTAATATCAAATCAGATGAAGTTTACTGCTCCATTTTTGGGATCCAATTATATTTAATTATATCAAATTTGATCTAATAAGATATAATCATATATATTTAGATCCTCCATTTTTGGGATCAAATGATGGATCTATTTATATACAATTATATAAAAAACTATATGATTATGTCAAAACTTTTTTACTCGGGTAGGGTAAATCTGAGGCATTTTTTGGAGTAAATGTCTGTGATTCTAAGATATTTTTTGTGTAGAAAAATTTTCAGAGACAGTTTTCGTATAGAAAAATACTCAGATTCTGAGATATTTTTCGAATAAAAATTTTTGAGATATTTTTCGTAAAGAAAAATTCTCGGAGTCAGGGAAATTTTTCGTTTGGAAAAATTCTCAGATTCTGAGTCATTGTTCGTACAGAAAATTTCTCAGATTCTAAAAAATTTTTCGTATAGAAAAATTCTCAGATTCTGAGAAATTTTTCGTAAAAAAAATTCCATATTGTGAAATATTTTTTGTATAGAAAAATTATTCTCAGATCCTGAGGAAATTTTCCGGGACATTTTTCGTATATAAAAATTTTTTGATTCTGAGTAATTTCTCGCTAAAAAGAATCCCTGAGTCTAAGACCTTGTATATAAAATGTATATAAAAATTCCTAGACTCAGAGACATTTAATGCAGGCGCGGATCCAGGAATTTCATTTGGGGGGGGGAGATTTAAAAAAAAAAATGTTTACCAAAAAATATAAATGTTTGTTGGGAACGGGGGGGGGGGGGGTGTGTACATTTTTAATATTTAGGAACAAATTAAAAACCCCAAAAAAAAAATTTTTCCGACATTTGAAATTTTATTTGCAAATTTTAAGACCTGCTCTCGTATCGATCATAAAATTAACAAATTAAACGTGTAAAAAAATATTGATATTTCCTGTGTTTTTCAATAAGCGGATTTATTTTCGGATTAATCTTATTTAGTTTAAAATAAATATTTTAACATGCGAAAACAAATTTGGAATATTTTTTTCCGTAATCTATGATAAATAAGCAAATATAATCCGAAAAAATAATAAAAAAAAATTGGAAAATTAAAAATTTATATATAAATCAAAATTAATCCAATTAAATTTTAGGATTTAATAAGTCCACTTTGGATTAATTTTGATTTATTTATAACTTTTTTAATTTTCCAAATTTTGTTATTATTTTTTCGGATTATAATTGCTTAATTATCGTAGATTACGGAAAAAAATATTCCAAACTTGTTTTGGCATGTTAAAATATTTATTTTAAACAAAATAAGATAAATCCGAAAATAAATCCACTTATTGAAAAACACAGCAATTGTGACTTTTCACTCATTAAAAATTTATATTATGTCTTTTCAGTCATAAAAATAGGCTTGTGAGAATCATAGCCATTCACACTTGTGAACAGACTTGTTAAATTTTATATGTACAGTTGAACCCGGTTATAACGAACTCCGTGGGACCAGTAAAATTAGTTCGTTATAAGCGAAGTTCGCTATAAGCGGAGTATATTTTTTTATCAACCTAGCTTTATTTCCAAAAAAAACTGTGATATTTAATTAAATTGTGATTTATTTTTAATTATTTTTAAACAATTTCGTGTTTTATGTTGTGTAAAACGTGTGTGTTTTTTATTATCAAATGTAAATTTACGAAAAGATTAAATGTAAGTTTGTTTATTTTAATTCTAAGCTTTATTATAGTTGTTGCTAATATTATTGTTCTATATGTTTTGTGTCGTTGCCAGATTTAATAAATCTAAAATCCCAGAAGAAGTTGGAAAATCCCAACGAAACGTAGGATGAAATAATGAATAAATAGTCTTTTATTTACATTTGAATGACCTTGAAAGCCAGCTTAGATTAATTCTAAAAAATAATAATATGTTAAAGAAAAAGGTCGATTAATAAATAACATTGATATATCCAATTTTGTTTTATTTTATGTTTTTTTTCGTAAATAAACTACTTATTGAGAAGAAATCATTAAAAATATAAATAAATTTTATCAAAATATAATATAAACCAAAAAATTCCAACCTTTTGTTGTCTTGAGAAACATTATTGCAACATATTAATAATAAAATTGTGTTCGTGGGACCATAATAAGCAGTTCGTTTTAACCGAGGATTCGTTATAACCGAGTTCGTTATAGAAGAAGTATTTTGTGTGAAAATTGATGCTAAAACGTTATAACCGAGTTCGTTATAACCGAGTTCGTTATAACCGAGTTCGTTATAACCGAGTTTGACTGTATAAAAAATCATATTTCTTAGAAATCTTCCGAAAATTTTTTTTAATAAAGTATGCAAGTTTTATAAATGTTTCCTTCACAAAATTTCTCAGATGTTGAGACATTTTTACTACAGAAAATCTCTTAGATTCTCAAATACTTTCATTTAGAAAAATAACCCATTTCTGAAATATTTGCCTTTAGAAAAATGTTCAGATTCTAAAACCCTTTGATATAAAAATGTTGTTTTATTCTCAGATCGAATTTTCTATAGAAAATATTTAAGATTCAACATTTTTCGCATAGAAAATGTCTCAGATTTTTAAACTTTATATTATGGAAATAATCTGAGATTCTGTGACATTCTTTCTATAAAAAAATTCTGATATACTTTTCTTATAAAAAACCTCTTAAATTATTCTTATATTTTTTGTATACACAAATTTTCAGATCCTAAAAAATTTTACGGTTTTAATGCCATCTAATGTTTTCCAAGGAAATTTCTTAGATTCTCAAAAATTTTTCATATAGAAAAATTATTATTGTTGGACAAAATTTTAAAAGAAAAATTTCCATATTCAGAGACACATTTCCTATAGAAAAATTCTCAGAATCTGCCAAAAGAAAAATTTTCAGATTCTGAAAGATTATTCATACAAAATTGTTTTCTATAGGAAAGTTCTAAAACATTTTTCCTATAAGAAAATCATAGATTTTGATAAACTTTTCCCATAGAAAAATTCGTAGATTTTAAAAGTTTTTTCAAACAAAGAAATCCTCATATTCTTAAAAATTTTTCCATAACAAAAATTCTAAGATTCGAAAATGTATTTCAGCATAGAAAACTAAGATTCTAAGACGTTTTTCCTGTAGAAATGTTATCCGATTCTGAGAAATTTATTTGTAGAAAAACTCTTTTCAGATTCTTAAACATTCTCAGTTGCTGAGGGATTTTTTTATATAGAAAAGTTATAAGACATTTTTCCTAAAATTTGAGATAATTTTTCAATCAAAAACTTCTTTCATTCAGAGTCAAATACATAAGTATCAAGATATATTCTAAAGGCAAAGTCTTGACTTCTGAGACATTCTTCCATAAAAAATATTTGAGATAATACTTTTTCCTTAGAAAATGATAAGAAAATTTATTCAGTTAGAAAATGTCCACGACTCTATTGACATTTAAGTTTCTCATATGAAATTTCATAAATTCTGAGGATGCAAAAAAATTTTTAGGATTTAGGCTATGTGTGCTGAATTAAATCATCAGCACACCTATAACTCTCTTTAGGGTTTTTTACCTTTTTTCTTTCTATCTTCTTTCCTTTCCCTTTCTTTCTTTTTTTCTTTTTTTTTCCTTTTTTCCTTTCTTTTTTTTTTTTTTTGAAATCGTTTTGGGGGGGAGAAATCCTATTCTCCCCCCCCCTGGATCCGCGCCTGTTTAATGTGTAGAAAAATTCTCAGATTCTGAGATATTTTCCAACAGAAAAATTTTAAAACTCTTAGATTTTACGATATGTTTTGTATAGAAAAATTTTCACCTTCTGTAATTATTATTCTCCATTTTACTCAAGAACCCAACAATAAGTCAAATGTTACACAAGAGCTACATGGAGACGAAAATAATGAAGAATTGATTCCAGAAGTTACACCAAACGAAGTCTCACAAAAAATAAATTTTGGTCTTAAAATGAAAAAATGTCCTGGTTTCGACCTTATTACTACTGAAGTGTTAAGACACTTACCATATAATTTCATTATAAAGCTGACACAAATATTTAACGCATCATTTATATTGCTTTACGTACCCTCGTTTTGGAAAGTATCAGAGGTAATAATGATACCAAAACCCGGGAAACACCCAGCTGATGTCAAATCATATAGGCCAATATCGCTGCTACCTATAATATCTAAATTATATGAAAAGATTCTGTTAGATCGAATAAAACCCATTATAGAAAATAAAAACTTAGTGCCAAAGCATCAGTTTGGATTCAGAAATTCTCATTCTACGATTGACCAACTTCACCGTATCACAAACATAGTCGAAGAAGCACTAGAGCAAAAAAAGATATGTTCTGCAGTGTTTCTAGATATCTCACAGGCGTTCGATAAGGTTTGCCACAATGGCCTTCTTACAAAAATATCAACTCAACTACCTTTTGTTTACTACAAACTGTTAAAGTCTTATTTAGAAAACAGACTATTTGGAATAAAACAAGAAGATACATACTCTAAACTAAGAGAAATAAAAGCGGGTGTACCGCAAGGTAGTATATTAGGACCAATTCTATACCTTTTATATACTAATGATGTACCTGAACATTCTCACACGACCATTGCTACATTTGCCGATGATACGGCCATATTATCAGTATCAGAAACTGAAGAAAGTGCTAAAAGAAATTTGCAACTCGCTTTGAATTCCGTTATAGAATGGACCGAAAAATGGCGTATCAAGTTAAACCCAACCAAATCAACGCATATAGACTTTTCTAATAGAGATTTAAATGGTACTAGATTATTGATGGATAACCTACAGGTGCCATATGCGAATACCGCAAAATACCTCGGCATGACCTTAGATTCAAAATTGAGATGGAATGCGCACGTCAAAATGAAAAGCGTAGAGCTAGAAATTAAATGGAAAAAATTAAAATGGCTATTAGGTAGATCATCAAAGCTAACCGTAGAAAATAAACTATTGGTTTATACCCAAATGCTTAAACCAGTTTGGATGTATGGTGCACAACTTTGGGGTTGTACCAGTAACAAAAATATTGAAATTATCCAACGTTTTCAAAACAGTCTTAAGAAGTATTGTAAACGCTCCGTGGTTCATCAGGAACTCAGACTTACATCGTGATCTTGGTGTACCAACTGTTAAACATGAAATAGGGTTAATCGCCACCAAACATAATATCCGACTAAGATGCCATATCAACCCGGAAGCATCATCCCTTGCCGATCTGGCTGAAGTAGAGCGCAGACTTAAAAGAAGGAAGCCCTCTGATCTCATTAATAATTAAAATGAAATAACGTTTATATTAATTTACTAATTCCTTGAACTAAATTGCTTGTTAGTTTACTATAACTAGTTGCAGTATTAAATAAATAAATAAAAAAAAAAAAAAAAAAAAAAAAAAAAAAAAAAAAAACTTCTGTAATATTTTTCGATTCGAAGTATTCTCACATTCTGAGATATATTTCGTTTAGAAAAATTCTCACATCCTGAAATAATTTTTGTTTAGAAAAATTCTCAGATTCTGAGACTTTCTCGTAGAAAAATTTTCAAATTCTGAGGTATTTTTTGTTTAGAAAAATGCACTGATTCTGAGATATTTTTTGTATAGAAATATTCTCAGATTCTGACACATTTTTCGAATAAAAAAATTCTCAGATTCTGACACATTTTTCGAATAGAAAAATTCTCAAATTCTAAAACATTTTTCGTATAGAAATTTTGCAAAATTCTAAGATATTTTTTTGTATTGAAAAACTCTCAGATTCTGTGATATTTTTCGTATTAAAAAGTTCTGATACCTTTTTTATCTAAGACATTTTTTATTCTGAAAAATTCTTAGATTCTGATACATTTTTCAAATAGAAAAATTCTCAAATTCTGAAACATTTTGCATACAGAAAGTTTCGCAAATTTTAAGATATTTTTCGTAAAGAAAAATTCTCAAATTCTGAAACATTATTCGTACAGAAAAATTTTCAGATTCTGAGACATTTTTTGTATAAAAAATTCTTAGATTCTGAGACATTTTTCGTATAAGAAAATTCTTAAATTCAGAGACATTTTTCGTATAAAAAATTCTCAGATTCTGAGACGTTTTTCGTATAGAAAAATTTTCATATTCTGAATTTTTTTTTTTTTGAAAAAAGTTATTAGATTCTGAAAACTTTTTGTATAGAAAAATATTTAGATTCTGACACATATCTTGTAAGGAAAAATTCTCATACTCTAAAATATTTTTTGTATAGAGAATTTCACATATTTTGAGACACAATTCGTGTAGAAAAATTCTCAGAATTCTAGAATTTTTCGTATTGGAAAATTCTCCGATTCTGTTCTCAGATTCTGAGACATTTGTCGTAGTAAAAAGTTCTCAGATTTTGAGGGATTTTTGTTAGAGAAAAATTCTTATATTCTGTGATATTTTTTGTATAGAAAAATTCTGATATTTTGAGACATTTTTTGTTTGAAAAAAATAATCAGATTCTGAGAACTTTTTGTATAGAAAATTTCTGTAAGATAAAATGGCAATTTTTTTTTTATACAAAAATTCACAGATTTTGAGACATTTTTCGTATTAAAAAATTTTCAGATTCTGAGACATTTTTTGGTATAGAAAAATTTTCTGATTCTGAGAAATTGTTCGTAAAAAAAAATTCTCCGATTCTGAAACATTTTTATACATAAAAGTTCTCAGATTCTGAAAAATTTTTCATACACAAAAATTCATAGATTCTGAGATATTTTTTGTATAAAAAAATTCTGAGACTCTAAGACATTTTTCATACACTAAAATTCTCAGATTCTGAGACATTTTTCTTACAGGAAAGTTCTCAGATTCTCAGACAATTTTTGTATAGGAAAATTCTCTGATACATTTTTCGTATAGAAAATTTCACAGATTCTTAGCCATTTTTCGTGTAGAAAAGTTCTAGGATTCTGAGACATTTTTCGTATAAAATAATCTCTGATATTGAGATATTTTTTGTTTAGAAAAATTTTCCGATTCTGAGATATGATTCGTATAGAAATTTCTAAGAGGAAGTTTTTTGATTTTGAGACATTTTGTTATTTGGGACTGAATTTTTTGCCAAAAGAGCATAGATTTTTTGCATTTTCTATTTCTTGGAAATTTTTCGGCAAATCTTAAAATATGATCTAACAGTTTCCTCATTAACATTAACAATAGTAAAGCGCCTTCTGTTTTTTTCTTCATCTACCAAAATTTTTGATGTAATACCAACCACAGTTTTTTTCCTAATAAAACTGACCACTGCGTTAACTAACGTGTCAAAGGCTACCGACAAAACTGCCACCAAAATTTAGTTAACAGATGTTTTTCTTTCTTTAATAAACATAATTTTCCTTTTTGAAAATTTTGTTGTCCGAAAACAAGGGAATACATTTCGAATCTCTAGTATTTCTTTTTTTTTTAACCCAATTCTAAAGTCTAAACAATTGCAAATACAAATGGGATTTAAAAATATTACAACACCCAGCATGCGCCATAAAAATAAAACAAACCCATTCACTGCAATACAATGCAAATTATTTGTTAAGGTTTTTTTTCCAAAGATCTGGTTTTATGCTGCCTTAAGTTTAAGGCCAAACAAGGGATAAGGCAAATTTGCTTAGACTTAAGCTAGAAGAATACAGCTCGGTGTGTTTTCCTTAGGTAATGTTAAGGCGTGAATTGTTATGAAATAACAATTGTTGCAAAATTAGTGACAAAAGATGGAGGTATTTCTTTTTCTTACTTTTCATTTTTAGTTTATGAAAGAAAAGTGTGTCATATTATCCTTTTTATATTCTTCCTTTTATTGCAACTAGTTTATGAAAAAAAATTATGTGATTTTCTTTTTATGAAATTTTTATATTGTTAATGTTGGTTTCTTAACAGGAATTTAATTCTTGTTAAATTATTATTTGTTGTTTTTGGCATGCGTAAGGTGTCATTTATGTCATTTGACATAAAAGATTTAAGAAAATGGGAAAAAAGAAAGCGCTTTCTAAAGATTTTCTTTACACAATATAAGTTGATTTCCTAAAATTTTAACTACAAAAAAATTTTGGCAGTTAAAATTGGTACTTTAGTTTTGATTAATGAATTTCAGCGAATTTTACTAAGGCTTTACACATAAAATAAAATCGTCAAATTTAAATCAGCAAACATCAAAAATAATTACCAACAAGTAAAAACGGCCGCCTGTTAGTCCATAATACAAAATTTCGATTTTGTTTTCAACAAACTTAGTCAAGTAATTTTATTTCAAAATTATTTTATCATGTCAACAAATAGTTTTTGTTTGTTGAATTTCTTTGTTGAAAAAAAAAAATAAGATTTTTTACGTTTGTCAGATTAACAAATTTTTGTTTGTTTTTGTTTAATTTCTTTGTTGAAAAAAAATTAAGATTTTGTACGTTTGTCAATACAAATAATAATTTTAGAGAACTATTACAAACTCGCTAATCAATTTTTTTTAAATTTTTTTTTCAACAATCAATATTTACAAACGTTAGTTGATATCAAAAATTTCCGTATAGAAGCACTTTCAGTGAAAAGGTTAATTGTATTCACAAATAAGGGGGTCAATATAACAATTCGTTTTTATCTGTGTAGTTAAAAAAAAAAATTATGTTGATTTTATAAAAAAAAATAATCTAAAGTTTTTTGAGTGTAAACATTTTTTTATGACAAAAATACAGTGTAAAATGATTCTGTGACTAACGAATGTCTTTCGAATCGTGAACTCGATAAAAAACCTATAAAATTCACGGTTCTTAATACTTAAGAAAATTGAGAATTTTTCAAAACGAAAAATGTCTTATAACCTGAGAATTTTTCTATACGAAAAATGTCTCAAAATTTTACAATTCTTCTATACAAAAAAATGTGTCTTTTTATATCAGATACTTTTTCTTTTTATATCAGATCTTTTTTTCAAAAAAATGTCTCAAAATATCAGAATTCTTCTATACGAAAAATATCTCAGAATATGAGAATTTTTCTATACAAAACTAGTCCTAGAATCTGAGAACTTTTCAATAGGAAAAATGTCGCAAAATCTGAAAATTTTTCTTTACGGCAAATGTTACAGAATCTTAGAATTTTTTTATACGAAAAATTTGTCAAAATTTTTATATATTCGATTAGAGTTTTATTCTAGTTCGAATATATAAAAACATTTAATTTGTCAAAATTTTAGAATTTTTCTTTACGAAAAATGTCTCAGAATTTAAGAGTTTTTCTATACCAAATGCACAGAATCAAAGACTTTTTCGATAAGAAACATGTCTAAAATTTTCAGAATTTTTCTACACGAATAATGTCTCAAAACATGAGAAATTTTCTATACAAAAAATATCTCAGAGTATGACAATTTTTCTTTCAAAATATGTGTCAGAATCTACTTTTTTTCAAACAGAAAATGTCTCAAAATATCAGAATTATTCTCTACAAAAAATATTCCACAATATAAGAATTTTTCAATACGACAAATGTCTCAGAATCCGAAAATTTTTTTCACGAAAAATGTTATAGAATCTTAGAATTTTTTCACACGAAAAATGTCTTAGAATCTAAGAATTTTTCTATGCGAAAAATGTGTTAGAATCTGAGAATTTTTCTATACAAAATATGCCTTAGATTTTGAGAATTTTTCTGTAAGAAAAATTTCTCATTTTTATACCCTCCACTCTAGTGATAGAGGGTATATATAAGTTTGTCATTCCGTTTGTAACACCTCGAAATATTGGTCTAGGACCCCATAAAGTATATATATTCATGATCCTCGATCGATTTTAAGACGATCTAGCGATGTCCGTCCGTCCGTCCGTCCGTCCGTCTGTCCGTCTGTCTGTCTGTCTGTCTGTTGAAAACACGCTAACTTTTGAAAGACTTTACGGAGTCTCCTGAAGTTTGGCATATATGTTGGGCATTTACCTGGTCAGGTTGGTATTGCAATCCAGCAAAATCGGTCCAGTGGTTCGAAAGTTATAAGCAAATGAGTGAATTTCGGCAAGGGTTTTTCTGGAATTTACGAGATATAACACACGGTAACTTTTGAACGGCAATTCAGGGTGCTGAAGTGTGGCATATATAATTGCCGTTCCTCTGGTCCGGTTCCTTTTAAATTTCAGTCAAATCGGTCCAGTGGTTTAAAAGTTATTAGCAAAACCGTAAATTTCAGATTCGCCTAACCTTAAATTCACGTGTTTGAAACCCCGTTAAACAGGTTTTAAAAACATTGGTAAGTCACAAAAATATTTTACAACGCATTTTTGTCAATCAAAAATATTTTTACACTAAAAGAAAAAAAAAATACACTCGAAAAAAATTTTACACTCAAAAAAAATTTTACACTCAAAAAAAAATTTAGTAAATTTTTTTTTTTTTTTTTCAAAAATTAGTTAAAAAAAGTTTTTTTAAACAAAATAAAATATTTCTAATCAAAAATTTTATTTTTTCACTCTAGAAAATTTACTATAACTTAAAAGGGGCATTGTGGAGGGTATTCATAGATTCGGCCAAGTCGAATTTAATTTTCTACTTGTTTATAAGAACAATTTTTCAAAATCTAAGACATTTTTAACAAAAAAAAAAAAATCCAATAATTTTTTCCAACATATCTCAATTTTTTCTATTTGACAATTTTTTAAAAAGGAAAAATGGTAAAAAATTAAGAAAAAATTTTTAGAATCTAAGAATTTTTCTATGCGAAAAATGTGTTAGAATCTGAGAATTTTTCTATACAAAATATGCCTTAGATTTTGAGAATTTTTCTGTAAGAAAAATTTCTCATTTTTTTTTTTTATAAGAACAATTTTTCAAAATCTAAGACATTTCTAACAAAAAAAAAAATTCTAATAATGTTTTCCAACATATCCCAATTTTTTCTATTGGACACTTTTTTTAAAAGGAAAAATGGTAAAAAATTAAGGAAAAATTTTTAGAATCTGACACTTTTAAAATGATCATGTTTTTAGGCTGGTGTCAAATTTTAAAAATGATACAGAACACCACCTCAGTTTGACTATATCAGCTAACGACTAACAAAAAAGAAAATAAGAATTACTGTTTTCATTTTCATAAAACCAAAGAGGTTTGCAACTTCGATTTTTATTCACAAGATGGTGAAAAAACGTACCATAATTATTTTTTAAGAGAATTTTTTTTTTTTTCATCAATTTTTTTTTTCATTAATTTTTTTTTTTTTCAACAAATTTTTTTTTATCAACATTTTTGTTTCTATAAAAAAAAAAAATTTTTCGTGAAATTTTTTTTTCATCAAAAACTTTTTTTAAATGTTATGTTATGTTTTGTATCAAAATTTTTTTTTATGAATTTTTTTTTTCATCAATTTAGTTTTTTCATCAAATTTTTTTTCATTAAAATTTTTTTTCAATTTTTTTTTTTTCATAATTTTTTTTTTCTACTTCAAAAACTTTTTCTTCATGAAAACTTTTTTTCATCAAAATTTTGTTTTTCATCAAAAATGTTTCTCTTAATTTTTTTCACCAAAACTACTTTTTTACGAAGTCTAACATAAAAATGTTCCATTTGTTTAACAAATGTACAAAAAAATGAGAGTGTTAAAATTTTCTGGGCCGAATAATTTCTACTACCCAAAATGTAAAAAACCCGTTTTGCTCTTAAGTAATGCACTCATTTACCAAATATACAGATCTTTTTGTTTAGAATGCATCTTGCTTTCCACACACAGATGGAAGGATGTATATAGCTAGATAGTCTTAGAAATGGTTCAATACTATATAAACTTAATGGGGTTCTCGACCGAGATTTAAATTCGTTTTGCATTATTATTGCAACATTGCAACATTATTTTTTCTAAAAAAAACTTTGCTTTGGCAATAAGTGGATTTATTTTCTGATTACTCTTATTTTGTTAAAAAAAAATATTTTAACATACTAAAATAAATTAGGTGTTATCGTTAAAATCCCGAAAAAGGGTGGTCTATCCGAGCGTGGTAATTGGAGAGGTATCACGCTTTTAAATATGCTGCTTACAGTGATAGCCCAAATCTACGAAGTGAACAGACTGGTTTTCGCCAAGGAAAATCTTGTGTTGATCATGTCAATAGTCTAAGGATAATTGTTGAATAGTCCTTAGAATGGATATCAAAACTTTACCTCGTGTTCATCGACTTTGAGAAGGCATTTGATACGCTGAACCATACCGCTATCTGGAGGGCATTAGAGTGTAAGGGAGTTCCTCCAAAGATGGTTGCAATTATTAAGGCAATGTACGTGAACGCAACATGCAGAATTCTCCATAAAAATGATTTGTCCGATAAGATTAGCATCAACAAGGGAGTTCGTCAAGGCTGCGTTCTATCTCCATTTCTTTTTAACGTAGTATTGGATGTCATCATGCGACAGGCCACAACTCAACGAAACGGAACATCATGGGGACTTCAAGAGAGGCTGGTGGACCTCGAATACGCGGACGATATATGCCTTCTTACACACACCCATGTTGAAATGACAAATAACCTTCGCACTGTTGTCGAGTATGCTTCAATTGCTGGTCTTAAGATTAGCATTCCAAAAACAAAAGTATTACGCATTCACACCCCTAACAACACACCTCTCCACATCAACGGAATTCAACTTGAAGAGGTAGAATCCTTTTGTTACCTTGGTAGTATCATTGATAAACTGGGTGGATCTAGTACTGCTATTTTAGACCGCGTAAAGAAAGGACGGCAGGCGTTCGGAAGGTTAAACAAAGTTTTGAAGTCTTCAATCCTTTCGATAAGAACATAGCTGAATTTTTTCAACTCAAACGTTAAGGTAGTTGTCCTTTACGGATGTGAAACGTGGAATGCTGCCAATTCTGATGTTAACGTTGTACAAGTGTTCGTTAACAACTGTCTCCGTAGGCTACTATAGATATTCTGATGCTCGTCTGTGGGAAAAACACAACAGATTTCTATTCAAAGCGAGATATGCAAGCGTAAATGGAAATGGATAGGGCATACTCTCCTTAAAATCAACAACGATGTTGTCAAGCAGGCACTTGAATGGAATCCGCAGGGAAGTAGACGTAGAGGTCGTCCTGCTTACACATGGAAGCGACAAATCCAAGAAGAAATTAAAAAAGTTCGACTTAGCTGGAGAGAAGTCAAATCAATAGCTCCTAATAGAGCCGAATGGAAGAACAACAGGAACTAATAATAAAAAAAAAAACAAATTTGGAATAAAGAAAAAAGAATAAAAAAAATTGGAAAATGAAAAAAGTTATAAATAAAACAAAATTAATCCAAAATGGACTTATTAAATCCTAAAATTACGTTAGATTAATTTTGACTTTTTTCATTATCCAGATTTTTTACTATTTTTTCGGATTCAAATTGTTTATTAATCGTAGATTACGGAAAAATATATTCTAAATTTCTATTGGCATGTTAAAATATTTATTTTAAACTAAATAAGATTAATCCGAAAATAAATCCCCTTATTACACCAAAATCTTCAGCAAAACATTATCATGATTTAATGTTTTGGGCTAGAGTACCAAATTCGCAGGCATTTTTGGTAGTAAAAATGTCTCATGATCGGAAACTTTTTCTGCTTATCAAATATCTCTAATTCTAAAGCTTTTTATGTAGTAAAAATTTCTCGGAATCTGAGACTTTTTCTCTCCTTAAAAATAAATATATCAGAGTCTGATACTTTTTCCACAGAAAAAAATATCTCAGAGTTCAACACTTTTTGTGTTGAAAATCATCTCATTTCAATAGCAATAATTTATTGGTGATCTATAAAAAATTTGTCAGAACTTGTGAATTTTTCTAAGGGGAAAAAGTCACAGACACTAAAACTATTTCTGTATGAAAATGTCTTAGAATTTGAGACTTTCTCTGTAGGAAAATACTTTTTATTTAAGGAAAAATTCCTTTTGTGGATTTTTATATTTCACTAGATAAAGTTCTTAGTCTTACGTATTATAACAGATTTTGCTTGTTATAAAAATAATTAAAAAAAAAATGTGAAACTGTTAAATACATTAATAAAATCAAATGTTCTGACCATGAATAAACAATGCCCTCCCCTAAAACAACATTTTCAAAAAATATTGATTTATTCTATTTTCCATTTCCGTTTGATACCCAAAATATGTTGTACCTATACCATTTAGAAGCATTCATTAATTTTTGATTGAAAAAAAAAATATTTTCACACATTTCCATTATTCAGTTTTAGCATAACCTCCCTCTTCTTATACGAAAATCTTTAAATCGATTTCCAAAATATATCTTAAGATATCCTTAATAGTCAAAAGAGCAGCTGAAGAGCAAAAACAAGAAAAACAATATAAAATAATTTTTTACCAATTTATTTTTTACCAATTTATTGGGAAAACCATATTTGTGATTTATAATTCCTCTAGATACAAGAAGGGTTGTTTTATAAAGATTTTTACCGTTTTATTTGTAGGTGTTCCGTTTTACTTTCCAATCAATTGATATTCATGATTTTTCCTTTGTTTTCAATGCAGTTCGATTTTTGGTAGATTATTGACATATTGTGGGAATATCGTAAAATGTAATCCTTGAATTTATTAGTGAAAGGTTTTGATGCATTAATTTTTAAAAATTTGTATCTGTGGATAAGAATATTAAAAAAGAGTTGTCTTTTGTTTAAAGATTTTTATGCAAAAATTATTGATACTATTTCCGTTTCCTATAGGAGATTATGCAAATGTTCAACTCTTTTTTCATTATAATAAAAAAAAAGTTTGTTGCTTAAGTCTTTTGTTTTTTTTGCGGGTTTGTTGTAAATGCTGATTGTATTTCGGGCATACGTTTTTTTAAATGTATGACAGAAATACAGATAGAAATAAAATTTTAAAAGACTTTTACATTCAGAGAAAATTTTTGTTTAAAAAAATTTTCAGATTCTGAGATATATATATTTTTTTGTTAGAAAAAATTAAAAATTTATGATACATTTTTGTATAAAAAAAATATAAAATTTTTAGGCATGTCCCTGATTCTGAGATATGTTTGAAAAAAACTCTGATTCTAATTTTCGTCTAGAAAACCTTTCAAAAAAATTTTCAGATTCAGAAGGATTTTTCGTGTAGAAATTTTTTTAAATTCTGTTACATTATTTAAATAAAAAAATCTTAGACTCTGAGACATTTATCGCATAGAAAAATTTTTAGGTCCAGATACATTTCTCGTATATAAAAATTCTCAGATTCTGAGAAATTTTTCGTACAGAAAAATTTTTCGATTTTGAACCTTTTTTTTATACAAAAAATGTCTCAGATTCTAAGACATCTTTGGTAAAAAAAAATTCTTAAATAGAAAAATTCTCAGGAAAAAGTATCTGTATCTGTCAATTTTTTTAACGAAAAATGTCTCGGAATCTTAGATTTGACTATACGGAAAATGTCTTATAATTTGAGAATTTTACTGTACGAAAATAATATCAGAATCTGAGAATTACGAAAAATGTTGTCAGAATCAAAAAAATTTTCTATACGAAAAATGCTTTTGAAAAATGTCTCAGAATATGAGAATTTTTCTATACGAAAAATGTCTCAGAATTTAAAAATGTTTATCCAAAAAATGCGCTTGTCGCAGAATCTCAGAATTTTGTAGCGTCTCATGAGTCCCAGAAAAATGATTTGGAATAAACCTGGTTCAATATTATCTTGAATATATTCTACGGCATAGATGGGACTAATTAATTAATGGGACCAATTAATTGATGGTTTAATTACCATTTAATTGATGTCAATGGTAATGAAATTTTTTTCATTACAATTGGTTGTATCAATTGCACCAATTAAATTACTAATCAATTTAATTACTAATGAAAATTAAAAAAAAAATAATTACCATTGGTATGGCATCAATTAAAAAAAATAATTACCATTAGTAAAAGTCGTCACAATATTGTCGAAATCGTGAATATTTGAAAATATCTGTTGTTTTTTGTTATTTTGTATTTCAATTTTTCACATTTTATGAACCAAACGCACGTTTGCCTTTTGTATAACACAATATTTGAAGTTTTTTTTTTTGCGTTTAAATTTTTGTCTTTATTCATATTTAAAAAAAAAAAACTTGCTTTGATGTTTAAATTTATAACTTTTCAAAAAGACAAAAATGTGTAAACAAATGGTTTTGAAACCAATTATAATTGGTGTTTTTCAACAATTGGTGCATTTCATTACAATTGGTAATTATTTTTTCAATTAAAAAAATTTAATTACCATTAAATGGTAATGGAATTTTTTTCATTACCATTGATATCAACCAATGGTAATTAAATTTCAATGGTAATGAAAAATTCCCATCTATGTTCTACGGTAATCACAACAAAACTTTCTATGTAAAATTATTTTTCAAAGAACAACTACTTGCTCTATTGCTTTCGTGAAAATTTCAAACAAAAACAATTGATTCTGAAATGTTAAGTAGAATTGGTTGCAGGGTGCGGTGCTATGATGCGTTCTGGGACCGAATATTTGGAATAGACAATTTTGCTGGGATGTCTAATAATCCTATATGTTTTACACGAAAATGTCTCATAATCTTAAAAATTTTTTTATACGAAAAATGTTTTGAAATCGGAAAATTCTCATACATTTTTTTTGAGATGTTTTTTGGTAAAAAAAAACTTCTCAAAAATTTGAAGCATTTTTCGTCTAGAAAAATTTCAAGATTCTGTGACATTTTCCTTATACAAAAATTCGACGATTTTTGAACATCTTTCGTATGGAAGAATTTTCCGATTCTGAGAAATTTTTCGTATAGAAAAATTCACAGATTCTTAGACGTTTTTCTCACCGATTACGGGAGGTTTTGGCATAGAAAATTTGTCAGATTCTGGGACATTTTTCGTTAAGAAAAACTAAAATTTTTCGTAGTAAAAATCTCTCCGATTCTAAGCCTATATTCGTTTAGAATAATTCTCAGATTCTGAAACATTTTTGTACAGAAAATTTTTCAGATCCTTGGATATTTGTCTCGTACAGAAAATTTCTCAGTTCCTTGGATATTTTTTTCGTAAAAAAAACTCTCAGATTATGAGACATTTTTCGTAACAAATATTCTCAAATTCTGGAACATTTTTCGTATATAAATATTCTTAAATTCAGAAACATGTTTCGTCAAGAAAAATTGCAAGATTCTATGAAATTTTCCTTATAGAAAAATTCTATGAGACACTTTTCATATAGATAAATTCTCAGACCCTGAGACATTTTTTCGTCTAGAAAAATTTCAAGATTCTGTGGCATTTTTTTATAGAAATTTCCTAAGATTCTGAGACATATTTCGTATAGAAAAACTTCAGATTCAAAAACATTTTTCATATAGAAAAACGCTCATATTATGAGACATTTTTCATATGGAAAGTTTTCTGAGTCTGAGACATTTGTTTTATAAAAAAATTCTCAGATTCTGAAATATTTGTCGTAAAAAAAAAGTCAAATTCTTCAAAAAATTTAAAATTTTTGTACGGAAAATATATCAAGAAGAAGTTTTTCGTATAGAAAAATATTTTCTGTTCGAAAACTCTCTCTAATTCTGAATTCGGGTTTCGCGTGGAAAAATTTTAATGTTCTGAGACACTTTTTATAGAAAAATTTTCAGGTTCTGAGACCCTTTTTGGTATAAAACAATTTCCATTAACAAGACAAACCGATATTTAAAATCCTACTGATGATAACACTAACTGGGGTGTTTGAAACCGGTATAGGAATACCAGAAAAGTTTATAGTTTTTAAAAATTCAAATTTTCTTCTGCATTTTTTCAACTTGAACCCTTATAAAAAAAATTTTATTTTCTGAGACATGTTTTGTATAGAAAATTTTTCAGATCCTGAGACATTTTTCGTACAAAAATTCTCAAGTTCTAAAAAGATTTTAAATTGATAATGTTTTAAGGCTGGTGTCTTATTTTAAAAAAGCTGCAGTACGCCACCCCGGTTTGACTATAAATGCTAAAGATTACCAAAAAAGAAAATAAAAATTACTGTTTTCATTTTCTTAAAGGGTCATTCTTAGTGAAATTAATCAAAAATTGCTAAAAATTTTCTTGACTTCCTCCTATTTTGATGAAATTTGGTTTAGTTGTAACACTAAGTGAAAAACTGACGCACACTTATTTTCAGCCCTCTAAGTAAATAGTGGCCGAAAATACGGAGGGTCAAATATTCCCCCAAAATCTCCCAGTCGCAACACTTTGCACCTTAAAAACTTAATATCGTTGGTTCTATTATAGCTATAAAGTCATTTTTGATTTGTTTTAATGCTCATAATATGCTCTAAAACCCCTACCATAACCAACAAATTTTCGAAAAAAATAAGGGATACCTCCCTTATTTTAAGGTCGTGATATAGGGAGGAGAAAATGGGGAGGATGATGTCCCCCGTTTTTTTTTTTCTTAATAATCTTATAGAGAAAGTCCTAAAGAATATATTCTAAAATTTTTATGTTGAGACAACAATGGGATCGCTCAAAATCTAAATTTTTCATAATTTCCCCCTAAAATCTCCAAATCGCAACACTCTAGAACCTTAAAAATTTAACGTCATAAGTGCTTTTGTAGCTACAAAGCCCATTTTCTATTAGTTTTAAAGCTTATAATACGCACCCCCTTATTTAAAGATCGTGTCAAAGGGTGGAGAAAATGGGGAAGTATCCCCCGCTTTTTTTGTACTTGGTATTCTTAAAGTGCAAGCCCAATGAACATATCCTACAATTTTTATGTTGGGACAACAATGGGATCGACGAAAATCAAAATTTTTTACAATTTTCCCCAAAATCTCCCGTATTTTTTTTTCGAACATTTTTTGGTTATAGTAGGTCTTGTAGAGCATATTATGAGCTTCAAAACAGACCAAAAGTAGCCTTTCTAGCTATAATAGAACCAACGATATAAAGTTTTTACGGTGTAAAGTGTCGCAACTGGGGGATTTTGGGGGAAATTTTGACCCTCCGTATTTTTGGCCCCTGTTGACTTAGAGGGCTAAAAATTTGCAATTGTTAGTTTTTTACGTATTTTAAGAACTAAACCAATTTTCATCAATATCGGAGGGGGTCAGAAATATTCATGATTGATTTCACTAACAAGGGAAGTCTTTCGGTGTCACCCTCCGCTCTTCATGAAATTTGGTTATGTTGTTAAGAACAAACATTAATTCAACACGTATTTTTTTAAGCGGCACAAACTCATTTTTAGGGGGGTCGATTTGTATGGGGGGAAATTGACCTTTTTCAGTTTTTTACGATTTACGCCTATTTAAACAAAATTAATATAGGCATGTGTGGTGTCGGATTAAAGGTATTAAAAATACCTATCTCGTATCTTTTTATTAAAAATGTCCTAAAATTTTTTGTGTTTTACTCAATCTGACAAAAAGTTGTGCATGTTTGGACACGTTCTTAGCACACTTAGATGGGTTTTCCAAAGACCTTTCATTTGGTATGTAACATGGCTAGGTTTCTTTGCATAATATAGGAGATAAACGAAAAAAACTGAAAAATGGTCTTGTCTTCCCCCCTTCTTTTTACCCCCTAGATATGAATTTGGGCCGCTAAAAAAAATACGTGTCCCTTTATTTTTTCTGATCTACAAAATAAAACCAATTCCATAAAGATCCGCGGGTGACACTAGGGAGACTTCCCTTGTTAGTTTCTGTTCAAAGAAATTCTCAATGCCAGATTCTGAGACATTTGTTCGTATAGAAAATTTTCGGGTAAATATTTTTTTGTTGAAATTGCTCATAGTTTTTGGCGCGCTATTGCATGCCAAATTATAAATTAAAAAAACTATTTTAATTTCCTTTTCCAAATTTCTAACAAATAACAATTGACTACACTGCTTTTGTTTTATCAACTAATGATTACATTTACTTATACATCTCCTTCTTAAATAAATAAAGTGTGAAAATCTCAATTAAATATTGAAAAATTAATAGATTTTTAATAATAGCGTAACCACAAGCCCATGGAACACATAAAAAAAACTAGAAAAGGACTCTTTTTACAACACAATAAGCGTGAGAAAGCAAGAAATTTCATAATTTTGCGCGAACAAAAGAAAAAAAAAAATCACCTTAAAAAATTAAAATACAATAAAAAATAAAAAATTCAAAACAATTAAAGAAATGATACATTAAAAAAAAAATACAAAGAAATCCACCGCTTTCTTTAGTGGTTTGCGTTACAAAATGAAAACAAGGACATTAAGGATTTTATGCACTTGTTATACAAAATATGAATACAATGACTTCAAATGATTTTGTGTCGGCATTTAAGAAATAAAACTAGAGCATATATTTTGTTACAATACACCTGATTTAATGTTATGCATTGTATTAATAGGGTTTTTCTTTATTATATTTGTGGAATTGTTTGTATCTGTCTATTGTTTTCGAATAAGGTGTTAAATGGGGCGTACTAATGAGATTTCGTTAAGACACAATGACAGTGAACCGAAAGCGGTATTTTCTTTTTTTTTATGGATTTATTAAAATTAAATTATTAAAAGGATGTCATTCAGTGTAATAAGTGTGTCTTTCTTAAGCAACATGATAGCATTGTTTAAAATTAATATGGTTTTTATTATAAAATCTATTATTGTTTAATAAAAAAAATTATAAAAAGACTAAAATTATTGCTAGAAAAAGGAATTTATTTTAAGAGATCAACAGGTGAATTAAAAATTAAAATGTAGTTCAAAGCGATTTTTGTGGGTTTTAATGATGGATTAACTTATCATGTATTTTTTAATTGTTTAAATTATTTCTGATATTTTGTTTATTTTCCTAATTTATAAAGAGTTTTTCAGAATTTCCTTTCATTAAAAAATAAAATATTTTTTCAAACATCATACTAAAACAAATTCCTTGTTATTTGAATTTTTGCCTAATCAAATACAATATTTCCCTATTTTTATTTCCTTCATTTGATTATAAAATTTTTAAAAGTTTGTGTCTTAAGTCTTTTGTTTTATTATTGTAAACCATATAAAAAAACAAAGAAAAATATAAAACCTTTTAAATTTAAATAAAAAATGATTGATTATAATTGCAATAATTGCTAGCACAATTAAAATTGTATGCAACATTACAACTTTAACACAATAAAGAGAAATCCTGCAATTAAATACAACCTTGTCGTTGTCGTTATACGTAATTTACAATGTATTTTCTTTACTCTCGCTCTCTGTTTTGAGGGTTCCTCTATGACTCTACCAAGGCAATACAAAAAGCCTAGAAGCAACGTCATCTAAAAACTGGGTGAACATTATTCAACTGTCACTGAAGTCATAACATTTCATTTAATACATATAAACTCTTCTTGGCTTATGCAAATAACCCAAAGGCATAATGAATTTTTTTTACAAAGATGCTTCCAACAGCAACAAAAAAAAATATATAAACCAACATTTTATTAATCACTCTTGAAGGAAGCTAAAAAACCTAAGGAAAATTTTTAATCCATCCTTAAAAACTATAAGTCAGCGGTTTTAGGATTTTTGCATAAATACTGGATAGAGTGGGACAGAATGTTTAAAATTGAAGATAAATTTTGACTAAAATAATTTTGTAAAAAAATTAAAAAAGAAAAATTAAATAATAATTACACTGTGCTAGTCGCAAAATATTTCCAGCTGGGCACCTTGCCGGTAAAGCTAATTCGGGTACGCTAAATTCAATGGTTGAAAAAGGTGTGAAAGAAAAATTTATTTTTCTAAAAATTTAAGACATCCTGGTTCGTTTTTTACTAGTTTCATATTATCCAGTTATTATAATCATCAGAAAAACTTTTAATGTCAAATTTATTCAGTTAATAGTCAATTTTATTCTATATGTGAAAATTACACTGTGCTACACCAAAAATATGCAGGGGTTCTCATATAAAAATTCGGGTTGGTTGGAGTCCATAGAGTACTGATATACTCATAGTTTTTCTGGATCACTTCGTTAAGTACGTTTTTTATTGGCAAATGTGTTGGAAAACGGAAATTCTTAAATTACAATTTTAAAAAATTATTACTTTGTTAGTTTGCAACCGATTTTCGATTTTATGGATTTGTTTTAAAGGTATAGGTCTTACCTTTCAAACAAAACAAAAATATTAAAAATCGAATAAGAATTGGCTGAGCTACGATCGCTTAAGTAAAAGAAAACAGAATTTTTTGAAAAATTTGTCATATTCTTTACACTCTTAGTTGAAAGTGAATCAATAAAAAAATTTTTTGAATTTTTTGTAAAAAATTATAGTAAAGTGGCTTTCCAAAACACCAAAAAACATAACAATCGGTTAAAAAATGAATGAGTTATGCTAAGTTTTGTGATAGGACATTTTTATTTTTTTTCAGAAACGCTTGTAATTCAAGCATTATTCATAAATCTTGTTACTAGTAGTAATTTTATGCGCATATGCATATAAACTAGAGATGGGAACGTAATTAGATTTGTGCGTGATTCACACATGATCAGAAGTGAGCGTGATTGAAAATTAATTTTACTCACGTGGTTGTTAGTGAGTGTCAGTGTGAGTGGAATAAAAAATGGGCGTGTCAGTTACTTCCAAATCCTATTTATAATTTTTTGGGTTTGTTTAAAAAATATCAGTGTTACTTCTTAAACAAAAAAATATTGAGTGCGCTTGTTTAAATAAAAAACCTTTTTTGAAGAGTTATACCTGCAACATTTTTATGACAGAAAAAGCTGTGCGCTTGCAAACATGTTTTTTTAAAACGAAATTGCTAAAATTGTGGGATCATTTGATGGAAATTTTACCTGTTTATAAATATACATGTGAGGCATTCCACACCAAATGTTCAGTGAGAAAAAAATTGTGTACCAAAATTTTTCAATGGGTCCCGGGTAAAAAAGTTTTTTATATAACTTGGGTGAGATTTCCATGCAAATGCATGTTTTTGTCGAAAGCCTAAAAACGATATCGACCGATTATCTTTTCGAATCAAGAAATTTGCATTAAATGGCATCGATTTGTTTTGGCATATTTTGCATATTTTGGTGAAAATACATATTTTTGCATATTTTGATTTTAAATGCATATATTGTGCATATTTCGAACTTTTAAGTGCATATTATTGCATATTTTGGCATAAATTAGCAAAAACACAAATTGAAATTAATTTTTTTCAAAAACTATTTTAAATTTTTAAAATTTATTTTGAAAATCAGAAAAATTACTTTTTTTTCTTCTTAATTTTTTTTTATAGATTTTCTTAATTTTTAAAAAAATCTTGCTAGACAAACATCTAATCTTTAAAAAAAAAAATTACAAAAAAAAAAACAAAAGTGGCCGGATTTTTTATAAATTGACTTTTTTAAAAAATGGAAAATTTCAGAACGGGTTCTGAAAATTTTCCAAAAAAATTTTAATCGATAGCCGATACAAAACTATACAAGAATGTAAATTTTTGAGATTTTGGTGCATTTCGTTTTTATTTGATATATATTTAAACAAGGCAACTTGACACAAACTTGACAATTTTTCCAATATTTGACCACGCCTCCTTAGCCCAGTTTTTGAAAAATTGAACAACCAAAAACGTAATTTTCTTAGCTCCATATATGAGGCATTCCACCCCAAATGTTCAGCAAAAAAAAAAGTTGTGTCGTGTCAATATGAAATCATTTTCAAAGTATTCGCTCTTAGGGTACTATTAAATAACAAAAATAAAATGTAAGTTTTTTCAAAAAGTGGGCCTTGTAGGCGTGGTCAAAAATTGGAAATATCTAACTTTTTTGCCTGAGCATCTTTACTTCAATATTTATGCAAATTAAATGAAACACAGTAAAGTCTTAAAGACAAAAGCTGTTTATAGATTTTTGAATGGGCTATCAATTAAATGGGCTATCAATAAAAGCTGAATGGGCTATCAATAAAAGCTAAGAAAATGAAAATTGGAACATTTTCAGAAGAAGTTCTGAATTTTTTAAATTTAAACTTAAACTTTATTTATCAAAAAACATGCCGCAATTTTATTTGTTTTTTATTTTTTTAAAAAAAGTTAAAGGAATTTTCTATCTGATCTGAAATTTTTAGAGATGTGTTTTGCCTTGTTTTCGAAAAATCAAAATTCAAAAATTGCAACACGCTTATTTTATACAATAATGGTATTTAAAACGTGTGCGTATGAGTAATATCAATACTTAAAAAATATTTTAAGAGGCGATGGTAGCGTGAGTGAGTTTTTAATAACGATTACGCACGCTTATGAAAGAAAAAATTTAGTCACGCACGATATTTTATTTTGCTCACGCTCATTCACGCACACGTGAGTAGAAAAAAATAAGTTACGGTCACGATGTTCACGTGAGCGTGAGTAAAATAAAATATCGTGCTTGAATATTTTTTTTCTTTCATTAGCGTGCGTGATCGTGAATAAATACTCAGGCAAAAAAGTTTGATATTTTTAATATTTGACCACGCCTACAAGGCCCACTTTTTGAAAAAAACTTAAATTTTATTTTTGTTATTTATTAGTACCCTAAGAGCGAATACTTTGCAAATGATATCCCATTGAAACCACTGTGGTTTTTCTGTAGTGGAACAGTTGGTGTGGAATGCCTCACATGGCTATCCATACAACCCATTTAAAAATTTACGGTTCACATGTTTTTTTTTCGTTGAACATTTGGTGTGGAATGCCTCATACGTATATTTATAAACAGGTAAAATTTCCATCAAATGATCCCACAATTTTACCAATTTCGTTTCAAAAATGTCAAATGTTTTTTGTCATAAAAATGTTGCAGGTATAACTCTTCAAAAAAGGTTTTCAACTTAAACAAGCGCACCTTAGCCAGTTTTCAACCGATTCGCAATATTTTTTTGTTTAAGAAGTAACACTGATATTTTTTAAACAAACCCAAAAAATTATAAATAGGATTTGGAAGTAACTGACACGCCCATTTTTTATTCCACTCACACTGACACTCACTAACAACCACGTGAGTAAAATTAATTTTCAATCACGCTCACTTCTAATCATGTGTGTATCACGCACAAATCTAATTACGTTCCCATCTCTAGTTTATATGCATATGCGCATACAATTACTACTAGTAACAAGATTTATGAATAATGCTTGAATTACAAGCGTTTCTGAAAAAAATTAAATATGCCCTATCACAAAACTTAGCATAACTCATTCATTTTTAAACCGATTGTTATGTTTTTTGGTGTTTTGGAAAGCTACTTTACTATACTTTTTTACAAAAAATTAAAAAAAATTGTTTAATGATGCACTTTCAACTTAGAGTGTAAAGAATATGACAAATTTTTCAAAAAATACGTTTTTTTTTTACTTAAGCGATCGTAGCTCAGCCAATTCTTGATCGATTTTTAATATTTTTGTTTTGTTTGAAAGGTAAGACCTATACCTTTACAACAAATCCATAAAATCGAAAGTCGGTTGCAAACTAACAAAGCAATAATTTTTTAAAATTGTAATTTAAGAATTTCCGTTTTTCAACACATTTGCCAATAAAAAATGTACTTAACGAAGTGATCCAGAAAAACTATGAGTATATCAGTACTCTATGGACTCCAACCAACCCGAATTATCATATGAGAACCCCTGCATAAATTATTTTTGGTCTTTTGTAGCACAGTGTTATTATTAGTGTTTCCAATTCGGTTAATCGATTAACCGATTCCTCGATTAATCGCCTCTATTTCGGTTAATGTCGAAACAAATAATATAAAACGCAAATAATTATTCGACCCGATTAATCGGTTAAAATGGTTCGATTAACCGGATAATATTATTATCTCTATATTCTACTATAATTTGTTTGAAACACTTCCTCCTTTTTATACGCCAAATTGAAAATCCCAATTAAAATTCAGAAAATACCAATTAAAATTCAGAAAAGCTATTTAAAATTCAGAAATCCCAATTGTAATTCAGAAATCCAAATCGAAATTCAGAAACGCCCAATTAAAATTTACAAAATCGCAATTCAAAAAAGCTTATTGAAATAAAAAAATCCTAATTGATATTCATAAACTCCCAATTTAACAAAATTAAAATTTACAGAAGCCGATTGAAATTCAGAAATCTCAATTGAAATTTAGAAAAGCAAAATTGAAATTTAAAAATTCTAAATGAAATTCTGAAAAGATAATTGAGATTCTGAAGAGCTAATAATATTCAGGAATTGAAATTTGGAAAGGTGAAATCAAAATATATAAATCTAAATTGATATTTAGAGGACACCAATTAAAATTCTAAAGAGCTAAAGGAATTCAGGAATCTCAATTAAATTACCAATTAAAATTTAGAAAAGCCAACTAAAATTCACAAATATAAATTGATATTCATAGTTTAGAAAATCAAAATTTAAATTTAAAAATGGAAATTTTGAAATCCCAATTGAAATTCGGAAATGGCCAATTGAAATTCAGAAATCCCGATTGAAATTTTGAAAAGCCCAATTTTTATTATTTCTAAATTTCAATTAGTTGCGTTTTGTTTTACCCCTTTAAACACTGTTTTAAAACTGAAGATGAAATTTTACTTAAAATGTATAATTTTTTTGTTACATTACTTTTAATAAATCGTTTTATATTAAGTTTTCATTGTTTTTTTAGATTAATCGATTAATCGCCAATTTTTCCGATTAATCGACCCGAATAACCGATTAACTAGTTTTCGTCAATTTTCGAATAATGCCCTAACCGGTTAACAGGCAGGGTCGAATAATTGGAAACACTAGTGCTAGCCCTTTTTCGAAAGCTAAAGCAATAAAAATGAGATTTTTATGCTTTTGGGATAGTTTTTGAATATAAATTTAGAAAATGCATTGTTTTTTTCGTGACAAAAAATTTTTCTGCGAAAAAAAAATAATTCCGCGAATTTTTTTTTTTTTTAAATTTTATGTTTGAAATGAGGCATTCCACACCAAATGTCCAGCGAAAAAAACACGTGTACAGTAAACTTCTCAATAGGTTGTATGGATAGCAAGGCGCGGATCCAGCTCTTGGGTTTGGGGGGAAAATTTTTTTTTACAATTTTTTTTTTGCAGGGAGCCTCAGGTCGTATTTGAATAACTAATTTTGTAAATCTGAGCTTTTTTTGTGGTTATTATTATTTTATTTATAAAAACATTTCTTAGAGAACTAAAGAAAATGTTTGATGTTTTGAAAACTGTTTCCTCAAGAAATTCTCAGGTTCTAAAGCATTTTTCTGACTGCAAACGACCCAGATTAAGAAACAATTTTCCAATAGAAAATATATTAGTTCTTATAAAAAATTCTAAGATTCAAATATTAAACGATTTAAAAAATTTTGACACTTTTCTTAGAAAAAAAATCTCATATCATTTCCTATTCTTTTTCTCCTTTTTACACGTCTTATTCTTTAATATTTTTGAAAGAAGGATTGTCAGATTTTCCGTACAATAAATTCTTAAATTTTTCCTACAAAAATATTCTTAAATTTTTCCTACAGAAAAATTGTCAGATCTTTCCTATAGATAGATTTTCAGATCTTTCCTATAGAAGAATTTTCAGATTTTTCCTATAGAAAAATTCTAAGATTTTTTCTAAGAAGAATCCTATTGAAAAATTCTAAGAAAAATTTGCAAATTATTCCAAATTTTAAGATTTTTGGATACTTTTCGTAGAAGAATTTATAAAAAAATAAATTTCCTACAGAAAAATTCCCAGATTTTTCCTAGAGAAAAATTTTACATTTTTTCAAAGACAAACTCTCAAATTTCTCCTATACAAAAATTCGTAAATTATTTATTAAAGAAAAATTCCGATATTTTTAGACATTTTTCCTTTAGAAAAATTTTAAGATTCTCGAACATTTTTCACAAACTAAAATTCTCAGTTTATTTCCTTTTCTTTCACTTTCCTTTGTCTATCTCCTTTCCTCTTCTTTCTTTTCATTTCTTATTTCTTTCTTTTCCTTTTTTGTTCCTTCCCCCCCCGGTGGATCCGCGCCTGGGATAGCCCTATATGGAACTTGGAAAATTGAGTTTTTGGTTTTTCAATTTTTCAAAAACTGGGCTTAGGAGGTGTGGTCAAATATTAAAAAAATGGTAAAATTTGTGGTGAGTTGCCTTGATTAAAAATTTATCACATTAAAACGGAATGCACCAGAAAAATTTACATTCTTATATAGTTTTGTCTGGCTATCGATTAAAATTTTTTTTTTGGAAAATTTTTAGAACCCGTTCTGAAATTTTCCATTTTTTAAAAAAGTCAATTTATCAAAAATCCGGCCACTTTTTTTTATTTTTTAAGTTTAGATGTTTGTTCATGCACACAAAAAAATTCAGACACGCGTTTTTCGTTTTTTTTTTTTGAGAAAATCGCATTTGAATTTTAAATTTCATACCAATTTAGTACTTTGCTTGTAGTTTCTTGTTTAACAGAGCGTATGAGTAATATTTATGCAATTAATAATACTCATTCGCAACGTTAAAACAAGGAAACACAAGCAACGAAATTGTTATGAAATTTAAAATTCACATGCGATTTTCTCGAAAAAAAAAAAACGAAAAACACGTGTTTTTTGTGTGGATGGATGTGGATGGACAAACATCTAAAATTAAACAAAAAAAATTAGAAAAGAAAAAAAGTGGCCGGATTTTTGATAAATTGACTTTTTTAAAAAATGAAAAATTTCAGAACGAGTTCTGAAAATTTTCCAAAAAAAAAAAATTATCGATAGCTTATACAAAACTATATAATAATGTAAAATTTTGAGATTGTGGTGCATTCCGTTTTAATGTGATAAATATTTAATCAAGGCAACTCGCCACAAATTTTACCATTTTTCCAATATTTGACCGCGCCTCCTAAGCCCAGTTTTTGAAAATTAGAAAAACCAAAAACGCAATTTTTTTAGTTCCATATAGGGCTATCCAAACAACCTTTTTCTTTTTCTTTTGGGATAGTTTTTGAAAATATATTTAGAAAATGCATTGTTTTTTTCGCGAAAAAAAAAATAATTCCGCGAAATTTTTTTTTTTTTTTTAAATTTTATGTTTGAAATGTATCGTATTCTACACAATTTCATAAATTAATATCAAAATAAAAATTTTCGCGACAAAAAATTTTTCAGCAAAAAAAAAAATTTCGAAAAATTTTGGCTTTGAAATGTATCGTATTCTACACATTTTCATAAATTAATATCAAAATAAACAAGTTAGAGTGTTACATTCGGCTGTGCCGAATCTTTTATACCCTGCAAAATGTAAAAACAAAACAATGTAAAACTAATCCAGGGGCATCTTTTTTTTTTTGGCGGGGGGATTGGTGGGAGACGTTAGGGAGCACCTTCCCCTTACGATTTGAACTTCATCTGAGATAAGAATGTTGCATTTGCTTAGCAAAAGTACAAAAAAGCCTGCAAAAAATGCGGGTTTTCTTAGGTTGGTTTAGTTCTCCAATGGGGAACTTTTTTCCCCTTCTTCCGATTGTGACCATTTCCGAACTTAAACTGCCTAGGAGTATAAGATATTAGACTGGCATTTTTTTGTATGGCCAAAAAAAAATTCTCCAATTTTCAAAGTCCATGCATTTTTTTATTCTACTAGGACTAAAACGGATGTTGTACAAATTTGAGGTCAATCGGATTAAATTAACCCGTGGCGCCCGGCGGTCAAAGTTTTGGACTTTTGAAAAATTTAAAAAAAAAAATACAAAATTTAATTTTTTTTCGACACATCATATTTGTTCATTTTGATGCGGTGAGCACGAATATCAAAAAAAAAAAAATAAAATCGGTCAAACGGTTTTCGAGATATCGCCATTTGAAATTTGCAAAAAATTTCTGTTTTTTCCTACGTTTAAGAAATTTTTTAAAAAACATCACAATTTTTTTTCCTCGGCCATTTCATAGAGCTTAAGACAATCTTTCATTTAAATCTAATTTGAGCCAAATCCGATCATTTTATTTATTTATTTTGGATTTTTGAAAAATGTCCACCAAAAATCCAAAACTTTGACCGAAGGGCGCCACGGTATAAAATGATCGGATTTGGCTTAAATTAGATTTAAATGAAAGATTGCCTTAAGCTCTATGAAATGGCCGAGGAAAAAAAAAATTGTGATGTTTTTTAAAAAATTTCTTGAACGTAGGAAAAAATCACCATTTTGGGCATTTTTTGGAAAATTCAAATGGGTATATCTTGAAAACCGTTAGACCGATTCAAGAAATTTTATGACATTCATTTGCAGCATGCCAAAATTAATTAAAATAATGTATCAAAAACATTTTTTTTTTTTTTTTTTAAATCTAATTTTTTTTGGTGGAAATTTTTCAAAAATCCAAAACTTTGACCGCCGGGCGCCACGGGTTAATTTAATCCGATTGACCTCAAATTTGTACCACATAAGTTTTAGATCTTGGACAATAAAAATTTGCCCGGACACTTGGGAAAATCGAAAGTTGAGAAAAAAATGCCAGTCTAATAAGACATATTCGTGCCAAACTTCGGAAGTCTAGCTTTTATATTTTGGCCTTTATCGTGTCCTCTACAGACGGAGAGACGGACGGACGGACACCGCTAGAATGTCTTAGAATCGATCACTATAAAATATATACTTTATGGGGTCCTAGACCGATATTTCGATGCGTTACACACGTAATGACAAAGTGAGTATACCCCCATACTGTGATTGGAGGGTATAAAAAAAAAAATTTGCGAAAAAAAAAATTTGGAAAAAAAAAAATTTTGGGAATAAAATTTACAGTGCTGAATTTTTTTTTTGTATATTCAATAGAGTTAAGATGATAGAAATTCAGCAATTGTCTAGATAATATAAAAAAAAAGGTTTTTTTACTAAAAAAAAAACTTAATGGCGAATATTGCTAATACTTACGCTTACTTTGAAAAAAATTATGTTACCATGTGTTAGAAAAAAGTGTCAAGTTTGAGCACAAGTGCTGTTTTTTTCCGATTAAATTTATTTTTGAGTGTAAAATTTTTGGGTTGTAAATGTTTTTTTTTATACCTACACCACTCTCTGGTACAGAGTTTGTGCTGATGATTGCAACTAACCTAAATATTGGTCCTAAACCTACCTTCAAGTATACCGATCGACTCAGAATTACTCTTTATGTTATGCCGATTTAGCGATGTCCGTCCGTCCACCTGTCCATCTGTTAGTTTGTCCATCTAACGGTTTAAGCACGCCACAGATCGCATTTTCAATCAATTGACTTAAAATTTGAATCTTAAGCATTTTTTGGCCCAAGGACGAAGCCTAGTCCCCATACAAACCACCATCCCGATATTCACATGATTTCCCAAAAATTCTGAAAAATGGAAATATTTGATAAAAATTTTATTTGTACACTCAAAAAATTATATCATTAACTGTTTGTAGTTTATTTAAAAAGTTTTCCGTTTAGTCGTTTTTAAAAGCAAAAACATTTGTTTGATGTTCAGTTTTTATTAATGACTTCTTCTGTCCTTTGTTTCAAAAATAACACACTAAAAAATAAAGAATTTCATTAACATTTAATCTTTAAAGTCATTTATTTTTGTTCTCTAAGTAAAAACTACTGATTATTCTTTAAATTTTTAATGATTTGTGTAAGTAATTTTTTTTTTAAATTGTTGGTATTTTTTAATGAAATATCATTAGTTTTTACCTACACAAGTCAGTAAATTTTTTGTAGTTTAAAAAAATCAAAAAAATATTTATAGAAATATAAAAACATGTTTGTATCAAGTGACTTTGGCACGATGGTTAGAGAGTCTGGCCAGAATGTAGTTGGTTGCGGGATCGATTCCCCAAAATTTTATTAAAAATTTTTAAAAAAAAATATTTTAATAGAAAATTGTACAAAATAACCTACGAAATCATTAATTTTTAATGTCTTCGTAGGTTATTTTTTTTGGAATTTGTTGGTAAAAATAACAGAACTATCATTAATTTTTAATGTTTCCGTAGGTTATTTTTTTCGAATATGTTAGTAAAAAAGAGTGAAAAAACCGTAATTTTTTAATGTTTAATGTTATTTATTTTAGAAAATTTTGTCAACAGTAAAAAATAAATGTTGCTGTTTGTTAAAATAAATGAATAATTACTGGGATGGTTTTCAATTGTTTATTCACTTGTTTTAAGTGTGTTTTTCTTTTGTTTTTGCCTACAAAATATTTTGAGTGTAGGTATTTAACGTGTACTTTGGTAACCTTATCAAATCTGAATATAATTGGACCATTTTTGGACTAAGACCCCCATTAAAAAATTTCGTCCGATATTCAGTTAAATCGGCCTTTTGCTAAAAAAATAAACCAATGCCACTAAAACTTGAGCTGTCTGTGTTTTCTACACTACATAAAGATCTAACAAAAGATAGATCCAATCGGTCCATGTTTGGACTTGGGACCCATTTTCCGAAAAACACTGGTGTAGGGTATCATATAACTTCTTACTTGTTTTAATTTGTAAACTAGTGTAACAAACATTTTACCAATAGATTATACTACAAGATTTTTTTAGTTCCTTTTTTCACTCCCACTCTAATGTCCACCATAAGATCAAAACTAAAACTTTATTTTTTTTTACTGAATGAATATGATAAATAACAATAAAAATGCTGGTAAATGATTACAGGGCTGAAACTTTGTTAAGGAAACATTGTAATTTTTAGTTTTTTTTTTGCATTTTTATTTCAATTTTCAATTTGTAGCAAACAAACATCACACAGGGGTGTATAATAAGGGTGGGATAGTGTCGTGTGAGATTTTAAGCAGCAATATTTGGAAGCGCTAGAACCGCTCATTTTGTGAGGTTGGTAAAAAAAGTGTATGAGCCAAAAAATGGGGGAGGTCGGATAGGATCTAGGGGTCGCTCATCGGGGTCAAAGTTGGGAGTAGAGGGGAAAAAATCCACAAAAAGCCCCAAAACTCTCCTGGTTTTGCTCCTAGAGGGGTCAAATGTGAGACCGGCCCCCATTATTTTTTCCCCCTGAACACTTTTGCCAAACATACCTAAGCCCTATCTCCAATCCCTAAGGGGGGTCCCATACAAAGGTTCAATTTTTAAAAAATCTTTCTTCTACCGCTCTAGTTGTCCTAAAAGTCACCCTAGAGGAATCAAATGTATGACCGACCCCCAATATTTTTTCAACCCCAACATTTTCTTAGAACATACCTACCCCCTATCTTCAATCCTTAGGGTGGTCCCCATACATTTCTTTTTATTTTTTCTTAAATTGTCATATTAAATCAGCTCCTACCGGTCCAATGGTGCCTCCTAGAGGGGTCATTATCAAGACCAACCCCCATTAATTTTTGGCCCCCAACACTTCTTCTGAACATACCAATTCCATATCTCCAATTCCTAAGGGGTCTCCCACACAAAATGACATTTTTGTAAATCTTGCTCTCACCGCTCTAACTATCGCAGGGGTGACCCTAGAGAAGTTAAATGTGTGACCGACCCCCAATATTTTTTCAGCCCCAACATTTTCCCCAAACAAACCTACCCTCTATTTTTAAGCCTTAAGGGTGTCCCCACACAATTTTTTTTTTTTTTAATTTTTTTTTTTTAAAATTTGCGCCTACCGCTCCCACTTTGCCTTTTAGGGACGGGAAATTCAGACTGACCTCCATTAATTTTTGCCCCCTACATTTTTTCTGAAGATACCTACGCCGTATTTCCACTTTGTAGGGGTGCTCCCCTGGGGAAAACTAAGTGTTTGAAACCAAATTCGGCAAAACGTCTGGACCAGGAGTGCTAATGTTTGCGCGTTTTAAAGAGCAGTGTGAAACTATAAAAGACAAACCGTACAGTCTTGGCATATAAGTTGAGGAAGTGGCAGGCAACATACCAGCTCAAGTCCAAACTGACATCAAGTTGTTTTGTTGGGCTCAAATAAAAGAAAAGCAACCCAGAGACGACTACAAGGAGTTTCTTGAAATTGTTTTATTATACCTTGGCGAAAATATTCCTAATAGGCATTTTAGCCCACCAGGACCCATCAGTCATGCTCGGTGGATGGCAAAAGGCATATATTGCCTAAAAATGTTTTTGTTCCTAAAATATATCGGTTTGGCCAAAAAAGAATTAAATGCACTTCTTGATGTGACCGTTTTCATCATAACAATTTACGTAATAGCTTGGTTTACCGCTACCAAAGCAATAGAAGCTCCAAATAATGATTTGAATTTTTTGAAAGCGATTGCCAATTATGCTTCAATTGATAAGATTCTGTCGCAACGATTGGTCAAGAGATTCTGTGGACATTTCTGGTATCTCAGTGGCGAAGCTGTTGCTCTCGCACTATTTGATCCGAATATCTCTTGTGAAATAAAACGAAAAATGTCGAATGCAATTCGTATATTTGAAGAAGAGAAAGAGGAATTGGAGGAAGAGTTATCTGACGATGAGATGGACGAATCGTCTAAAGAAGACAGCGAGGAAGAAGAAGACGATGATATCGGGGAAGAAGATGCCTCAGAGGATAGCGGCGACAGTGGCAACAAGGATTGTAATCCTCCAGTACATGTTGTTGGATTCGAAGGTGTGAAAAGAATTAACATGGCATCGAAACAAGTGAATCATGAACTCATGTAAACTGATTTAAGCCACTACGTCACACCTGAGACTCCAAAATTTTTTGCACGCTTCGGAATAACAACAAATTTCATTGCTTCCGATCCAAATACTTGGGAAAATCGTCAGGACTACCAACGAGCGCTGCAAATATTACGTAAATTACATGTTGTCAACGACGCTGCCGAAAGAGGCGTAAAATTAATAGAAGACTATAACAACGTGTTGTGCCGTAACGAGGAGGAAAAAATAGTTTTGCTTGAGGTCGTGGCCGAAAATCGGAAACAATATCCATCACACGATTAAAATAAATTAATTTGATTTATAGTTATGTATATTATTTATCATTTTTTATTATTTTCAAGTTAAAAAAAATATTTTTTTACGCTTAACAAAAGTTACTACTAAATTACAAATTAAAGACCTCGGATTTCTCGATAAAATAAATAAAAGAATTGTGGGGTAACACCTTGAAGATAGAGGGTAGGTATGTTTGAAGAAAATGTTTTGGCTAAAAAAATACATGGCCAGTCATACATTTGACTTCTCTACATACATTACTGATTTAGTTTTCCCCAGGGGAGCACCCCTACAAAGTGGAAATACGGCGTAGGTATGTTCAGAAAAAATGTAGGGGGCAAAAATTAATGGGGGTCAGTCTGCATTTACCGTTCCTGAAAGGCAGAATGGGAGCGGTAGGCGCAGATTTTATAAAAAAAAAATTAAAAAAAAAAAAATGTGTGGGGACACCCTTAAGGCTTTAAAATAGAGGGTAGGTTTGTTTGGGGAAAATGTTGGGGCTGACAAAATATTGGGGGTCGGTCACACATTTAACTTCTCTAGGGTCAGCCCTGCGATAGTTAGAGCGGTGAGAGCAAGTTTTACAACAATGTCATTTTGTGTGGGAGACCCCTTAGGAATTGGAGATATGGAATTGGTATGTTCAGAAGAAGTGTTGGGGGCTAAAAATTAATGTGGGTTGGTCTCGATAATGACCCCTCTAGGAGGCACCATTGGACAGGTAGGAGCTGATTTAATATGACAATTTAGGAAAAAATAAAAAGAAATGTATGGGGACCACCCTAAGGATTGAAGATAGGGGGTAGGTATGTTCTAAGAAAATGTTGGGGTTGAAAAAATATTGGGGGTCGGTCACACATTTAACTTCTCTAGGGTCACCCCTGCGATAGTTAGAGCGGTGGGAGCAAGTTTTACAAAAATGTCATTTTGTGTGGGAGACCCCTTAGGAATTGGAGATATGGAATTGGTGTGTTCAGAAGAAGGTTTGGGGGCTAAAAATTAATGGGGGTTGGTCTCGATAATGACCCCTCTAGGAGGCACCATTGGACCGGTAGGAGCTGATTTAATATGACAATTTAAGAAAAAATAAAAAAAAATGTATGGGGACCACCCTAAGGATTGAAGATAGGGGGTAGGTATGTTCTAAGAAAATGTTGGGGTTGAAAAAATATTGGGGGTCGGTCATACATTTGATTCCTCTAGGGTGAATTCTAGGACAGCTAGAGCGGTAGGAGCAAGATTTTTTAAAAATTGAACCTTTGTATGGGACCCCCCTTAGGGATTGGAGATAGGGCTTAGGTATGTTTGGCAAAAATGTTCAGGAGGAAAAAGTAATGGGGGCCGGTCTCACATTTGACCCCTCTAGGAGCAAAACCAGGGGAGTTTTGGGGCTTTTTGTGGATTTTTTCCCCTCTACGCCCAACTTTGACCCCGATGAGCGACCCCTAGATCCTATCCGATCCGCCCCATTTTTTGGCCCATGCATTTTTTTTACGAACCTCACAAAATAAGCGGTTCTAGCGTGTCGAAATCGAAAACACGTGCACTATCCCACCCCTAGTGTATAATTAACAAAAAAAAAAACAGCATACGAAGTGTAAAATTACAAGTGTATAAAATTATTAAAATTTTTATTAATTTTATGAAATTAATTTTAGTGTTGAGTTTTAATATACCGTAGGCAAATCTTTTTGATATGTTTGTTACAAATTAAATCAAGGTCTTGTCAATGTTCCTGCTTCTGCAACTCCTCCATTGTAAAACTAAAATGCGCGTGTGTTTAAGCAATTTTTGTGTAAAAATCGTTAATGATAATAAAGATTATGATGGTGGATTTTTTGCTTTTGCTGTTTTGGAATTCCATGGAACTTAAAACTGAAATCAAAAGTGTATTAATGCTATGTGGTGGCGGTTTTGTATTTAAACTTTTCTTGCATATTCTTTTTTTTTTTTTGGCGCTTTAATTTTAAAAAATATGAATTTTTATATTTTACTATAATTGTAATGATCACGATATGTTAAGTTTTTTAAGTCTACTACACCATTTACAGCATTGTAATTTGAAAAATATCAATTGTTATTCGTAAAAACCAGAGACCATAACTGTTATGAGATTTATTGAAAAAAATCAAATTTAACTGTTCAAAAATATTATTTTGAAATAGAAATTTAAAATAACAGTTTCAAATAATTTATATAAATATCTGTTCAAAATAACAGAAATAAAAAACTTTTATTTTTTTTAACTGTTATCAAACACTCTTTGAGCCTCAAAAAATTTAATTTATTTAAGTAAAACTAATATAAACGCATACAAAAGAATCCTATTGATAGCTAATACTTCAATTACTGATTTGAAGATTAAAACTTTGATTGATTTGATTAAAAATTACTGTTATAACAGTTATTTAAAATAAATAAATGTTATTTTAAACTTTTTCAACAAAAAGTTTTTAATAACTGTTATTTTATACTTTTATTGATAAAAATCAAAAAATAAAAGTTATTGCAAATTTTAACACGGGACATCTCTAGAAGTCTTTTTATGTATATAATGCATAGTTTGGACAACATTCGTTTAATGATTTTTTTAAAACAAAATAACACATATAACTGTTATATTTGGTCTCTGGTAAAAACTCAGTTGTTATTTGAAAACGAGTAGCAGAGTAGTTCGAAAAGAATATATTTTAATTCGATAAAGATTTGTTTTTATTCAAAAATTACACCGCTCAACACTCATTTTCCTGTTTGAATTCTGGTGACCAATTTTAGTAGACTTTAATCTCCTGATTCCAAATTTGGTCTCCAAATTTTTCCATCACGTCCAGATTTTTAGTTATCCACGGTTGAAAATGCGAAAAATTACGATTTTTGCATTATTTGAAAGCCTGCACAGCAGCCATTCAGTGGATTAAACAACTGGTATAAAGCGCAAAAGTATAATTTGTCAATGGTCTCCAACATAGAATACAATTTTTTTCTAATTATTGCGTTTGGTTGGGTTACACTTGCCTTTTAAAATGATACTGTTAAAATTACCATTTTTGTAAAAAAGGTAAGGTAGATAATTCTTAGTTTTTTTCTGATATTTTTCAAAGAAAAACTAAAAAAAATAAATATTTTACAAATTTAAGTTTTCTGTGTTATTTTTCGTATAAACCGGAAGATATCTTTAATGGGTTTAAAAGTCTATAGGGAAGAATGAACTTTAGCCTAAATTTTGAGCTCATCACAGTAAAGATTGATCATCTGGTTTTTGTTTTAGAGCCTTTTAAAAATGGTGCTTTTTCAATTTTTTTTCACAGTGGTTTTAAAATACATGTTTGTCCAATAATAATGCAACAACTTCAAATTTTTTTTATAATATATTTTAGATCATAGTTTAATTCTACTCTAACGCTTTATACCAGATTTTTATTCCAGCCAGTGGCTGCTGTGGAGGCTTTCAAAAAAGGCAAAAATCGCGTTTTTTTTTTGCATTTTCAACCACGAATAATCAAAATTCGTGGTTGATATTCACAAAAAAATTTATGTGAATATCGGGAGGGTGGTCTGTATGAGGACTAGAAGTTAAAATGTTCCGATTCCGTCAAAATTTTGAGTGATTATTTATGGCTACAAAAAACATTTACCAGTCCAATTTCAAGAGGATATTTGTTAAAATACCATCGTTAGGGCTTTTTAGTAAAACTGGAAGGCGAAATTAACATGGGGGCTATGGGATAATATGGACCGATTATGTCAAAAATTTAATAGGTTTTGTTCTTTCGATAAAAAATCTTTAATTTCAAATTTAAGCCAAATCGATGGAAAATTGTGGTCTGTATCGCGTTTACACTGTTTATTTGGACAGGCAGATGGACCCTAAAAATCCGAACAACTTGCACGAACTAGCACGCCATACTGAAACGTCACAACAAAAATAACCCAAAATAATAAACAAAACAGGAATTGGACCGAATACGATCGAATTTCAAAAGTTGTAGTCCATGAATCACAAATGTCAACTTTTTTTACATCACAAATGTCAACTTCTATAATGCACTAATAATAAACTAGATACACACAGGTCACAAACATTTATTTTTTAGTTAAAACATAGCTTTTACTTTCAATTAAAACTTTTTGGCTCAAAATGTATAAACAATTGACTTAAAAGTGTTAAGAAAAACTCACTGCGTAATAAGGCCCCAAATTCCTTTAATACACTTGCTGCAGAAAATGTATATTTGACAGCTTACAGCTGTGCGAATATTGAAAGCAAAACAAAAGTAAAAACGTAAATTTTTCCTGTAAAGTATAGGTAAACGATGCAGTGCAAAAACATTTATCGATCTTAATTTTTTAATTTTGACTTAAGCGCCGCTAGATCAGTGATTTCGGCCACAGTGCACTGGACCGATTCGGCTGAAATTCAACACGAACCAGACCAGGGGAACGACAAATATATATGCCAAGCTTCAGCAGAATTGTCGTTTGAAAGTTAGCGTGTTTTTTATCTCGTAAATTAGAATAAAACCCTTGCCGAAAATCACTCTATTGCTCATAACTTTTTAACCACTGTACTATGGTTCCAAATGCATATTTTTTGGCAGAAATTAAAAAAAAAAGAATTTAACAAATTTCCAAAAGCTTAAACAGTTTCTCAATGGCAACACTCCAAGCCATTAAGAAAGTATAATGAAAAAAATTTGATGGCAATACTGTCAATCTACCAGGGTTTCAAAGTTGATAGTTTTAAGGCGTATTATTAAATCGGGATCAAAACCATATTACAATTATACTAACAGCAAATGGAAAAAAATAAAATTATAAAAAGGCTAAAAAGGAAAATTGAAGCCCAAGGAAAGTAGTTCTTATTAAAAACTCCAATTTTTAATTCCATGCATCTTTGGCGTTATCCTTGGGGGTTGGGGGTTTAAGGATTTTGAAGCCAAAATAGCCTATATCTTCGTGGACAAAAAGTTGTGTTTGGGCACGAACTTGCATGCGTCTTTAAATGTAAAAGTGTCTTCTAGATGGTCTTTTTAATACTTAAATTAACATTTAGCCAGCATTTTTCGGCAAACTCTCAAAATTTCCATTTTAGTTTAGCACAAATTTCGGCAAAATTTTCGGTTTTTTGCGTGACATATCTTTAAATTTTTTTTAACGATAATTTTTTTGCCTTTGGCCGTTCTAACTGACTACTAGAAGTATATTATTGTTGATAATTTTTTTTTTTTTTTCAAAAAAAAAAAAAAAAAAAATCAAAAAAAAATTTCCGAAAATTTTTTTTTTTAATTTTTTAAGAGATTAAAAAGCATTCCAGATTCAAAACTAGCGACTTTGCTTCATATTTGGAATTTTTGCAAAAAAAAAATTGATTTGGAACCATAGTGCACTGAACCGATTTGGCTGGATTGCAATACCAACCTTTCCAGGTAAATATTCAACATATGTGCCAAACTTCAGGAGCCTGCGTAAAGTCTTTCAAAAGTTAGCGTTTTTTCAACAGACAGACGGATTGAAATCGATTGAGGATCATGAATATACATATGGGGCATTCGATGTCAAATCGGACACTTTGAATATTTTTTTTTTTAATTTTCCCAATTTGTTAACAGTTTTTAGAACCCTTCGAAATCTCCTTCGCAGTAAATTTTCAGATTTTTTTGATGAACCGTTTAAAAGATATCGAATTTTTAAAAATTGGTGGTTTGTTTCTTTACTCAAACTTCTTTTACTCATAACTTAATGGTCCAAATTACATATTTTTTTTTTTTTAAATTTTTGTTTTTTTATGTACTTTAAAAAAAAAATCAGAAAAAATTCTTAAAAGCGCTCTAGTATGCGATTTTTAAGATTTAAAATTTAAATCTAATTTTTTAAAATGTATGTACTCCTTGATTTTTTTGAAATTTTTTTTGTCAAACTTCTATCGATTCTACAAATTTTTTGCCCGGTAGGATGGTGTTATAACGATTATTACTATTTTTCAAAAATTTTTGAAAAAAATTTAGTGCAATTTTCCAATCTTAAAATCATTTCTACTGCTCCAATGGTGCGTCATAGTGGGGTCATTTATAAGACCGACCCCCATTAATTTTTACGTCTAAACATTTCTTCGGCTCAAACTAATACCCTATCTCCAATTTCTAAGGGGGCTCCCACACAAAATTACATTTTTTTTAAATTTGCTCCAACCGCTCTAACTGCCCTAATAGTGCCCTTAGAGCAATCAAATGTATGACTGACCCACAATATTTTTAGAAATTGGAGATAGGGTATTAGTTTGTTCCAAAGAAATGTTAAGACGTAAAAATTAATGGGGGTCGGTTTTATAAATGACCCCTCTATGAAGCACCATTGGAGCAGTAATAATGATTTTAAGATTGGAAAATTACAATAAATTTTTTTCAAAAATTTTTAAAAAATAGTAATAATCGTTATCCCACGATCCTACTTGGCAAAAAATTTGTAGAATCGATAGAAGTTTTACACAAAAAAATTTCAAAATTTCAATGAGTACATACATTTTTAAAACTTAAAAATCGCATATTAGAGCACTTTTAAGAATTTTTTTGGATTTTTTTTTTAAGTACGTAAAAAAACAAAAAATTTGAGAAAATAATTTGTAATTTGGAGCATTATTGAAGAAGTTATGAGTAAAAGAAGTTTGAGTAAAGAAACAAACTACCAATTTTTAAAAATTCGATATCTTTTGAACGGGTCATCAATTACGATTTACAATTAATACTTTTTGGAACAACAATTAGAATCTTCGAAATACAATTCAAAATTTTTGAATTAAAAATAAAATATTCAAATTACATCTTCAAATTAAAATTGATATTTTTTGAATTACATCTGGAAATGGTGTAGTGCATTCCTTTATATAGTATTTAAGATTTTTTAAAGTTTATTTTGTTTTTGTTTCAATATGTTGATTTATATTGTGTATTAACATTCATTAGTGTATGCGCCTTTTTGAGAGTTCCGTGCATTACATTTAGTAAAAATCATTTAGCTGCCAAAAGACTACTTACAGTGGCAATCTTTTTAATCACTCACCGTAAGGCAAAATTCGTTTTTAGATTCATATGTGGTGTTTGAATCCTTTTTATTTAAAATTTAAAAATTTTTGTAATATTTTTTACATTAAATGTTTTGTAAACTTGAATTGAGGTAATTTTATTTTTAACAGTGGGTTTCAACATAAACTCGTGGATCAAAAATCTCTAACACACGGTCTAGATTAGCAACTTCCACTTCTATCGTACGTCAAAATCGATAGAAAGCACTGTCATTGCTAATGCGGACAGTCTTGTAAATGATGGTATACAATTGATGGTAGAGAGCCTGCTCTACTATAGATTGCTCGCAATCAAGTGTCAAAATGAGTAGTCATTTTTCATTTGACATTCGTTTTTCATGAAAACAAAAGAAGACGCTAACAAAAGCGGGAACAAGCAATCTCCAACAACAATCTCCAAAAGAAAAATGAAATTGCTTACTATCAATTTTGGCGTTTCTAAACGTCAAAAGTGACGTTGAATTGCCTTCGTGATAGAAGTGGTGGTTGCTAATCTAGAACGTGTGTAATAGTTTTCTTTTTATCGAGAAAAGAGTGATTAAAACAGCGCGATGCAGCGCGATGCAGCACGATGTAGCGTCATTAGAAATCCTTTGTTGGCAACTTTTCTTTAATAGCCTGAACAAAGAAAGTGCGACAAGGGGGACGATTGCCTTAGTCAAAGAAAATAGGCCCGATTTTTAAATAATAAAAATCGCTAAACATATTAACAATACCATTAGGTAGGCATCACTGAATGTATTTTTGCTATTGTGAAAAACATTAAAGAATTTTTTGTTAAAACGGGGCAACACTGGAGCGAAAGAGAAAGAGGGAGAGATTAAGAGGATTGTGCTGCAAATAAAAATTAAATTTATTTCGTTTAAGGAGCAGATTTTTGCTTTCGAAAACATTGACTCCAGTAATTTTACCTCTACTAGACTGTCAAAATAAATATTTTTGTCCACTGTTCTTACAAAATTTTTAATATTAAAACATTTTATTTCAACTAAAAACATTAAACCAAACATTACACAAAATTTACGACTGATTTAATGATTATTTCAGTTGTTAATGTGAATTTTATATACGACGCATGCCTTAAGGAATTCACGATACTGATGCACATTAAAAGGGATTTAATAGCACAACCTTGAATTAAAGGCAATTTGTAAAAGTAAACATTAAATTTCTTTCATCAATGAAAGTTTAAGCTAATGTGAGAAAGTTCTTTTAAATCAACATCATAAAATAATTGATGGCTAATGGTCAACAAAATGAAAACAAAAGCAAACGAAGAAAATAATGCAGAGTATGAGATTTGTTCAATTCTCATGAGTATGAGATTTATTCGATATTGTTTTTAGGCTGGTGGCTTATTTTAAAACTTTTGCAGGGCGCCACCTCTGTTTGGCTATAAAAGCTTACGATTAACACAAAAGAAAATAAGAATTACTGTTTTCATTTATATAAAACCATAAATTTTAGTAACTTGGGGTTTTAACTGGGATAGTAATTAACCTCGTGGTAAATACAAAAAATATTCACCAGTTGTTGAATATAACGTAACATAAGCCCTGTTTTTGCATAAACGTATATACGCCTTCCCATAAAAATTTTAAATTATCCACGCTTATTTTTAGCGTTTATAATTATCGGAGTTAATTTCAAGCTTTGATAAAAAGTGATGCCAAGTTGACAATTTTAATGAAATAGCATAGACACAACCCTATTTTTCTTGTTGTATCATAGACATCAAGCTTGTTTTTCTTGTTTGCCTTAATAAATTTTGACAATGGTGATGCCATGTACATTAGGGTGTCCCAAAAAAAAAAAGTTGTCCGGGCTCAAGTATAATTTGAAAGCTTATAGGGTAAAGTATTTTTGAGATTTTTTTCAGATTTTTCGGAAAAGGTTTTAAGGTCGCGCAAATCGATTTTTTGCTGAAAATCGGCTTTGCCGACCGTTTTTTCAACTTTCTTTATAAAATCGTCAATAACCACGAGTTTCTTCTCTCCTGAGGAAATATTTTAAAAGAAAAATGTCCAAACTTTATTTTTGTGTGCATAAACTATAAGTTTTCGCAACTCTTTTGCTCATTTGGGTACCCTACATTAGATTTTTTCGTAAATTTTCTATAAATTTTGAAAATAATGCTTTGTAACTTTTAAAATTTCTATGAAAGTCAAAAAAAGTAATAATGCAGTTTGAAAGATAAATCAATTCTTTATAATTTAGCAACAATAATTTTTGAATTCGCTCTTACCGTTCCAAAGTAATACCATTTTAAAGCTTTCAACCTATTGTATAAAACTAATAATAAAATAAAATATTGAATTTAAAAAAGATATTGTCTTCCAATATTTAATATCTTAGGGTAAAAACTTGTAAATAGGCTATATATGATGGGTTTAAAAGCTGAATACCGGGACTATGAGATGCAGCTTTCAGAAATAACAAACAAGAGTGTTAAATTCGGTTGTGCAGAATATTTTATGCCCTGCAATATGTAAAAAAAATAAAAAAAAATATTTATAAAAATGTTTTTTGACAAGGCAGTCTTGGTGGTCCCAAGCGGCGGACGTAAGGGGACCCCTTCCCCCTCGCGATAAATATTACCAATACATTCATTGTGCTTTTTCCACTGAAGTAATCAAATTTTCATCATTATTTGAATAAATCCGCGCCCACAAAATGGGGCGGGCCGAAAATAAGCATTTTCTTATTTCCTAGGCGCAGGTACATGACTTTATATATCTTCTTTTACAAAAAAGTTTTATTTTTTTTAACAAAAATACAAAATATAATGTAAAAAAATACGTTATTTGTTGATTCTTCAAGGCGCAAATTTTTCCCCCCTTGACCGATTATTCCCATTTGTGAAGATAACCTTCCTATGACCATAAGACATATTCCAACTTTTCACATTTCTGTTACTGACCTAAACTCGAATTTTTCAGGTCTTTATAAGAAGTTTATTATTTTACTATTAGTTTTGTACAATGGATATAAATCTTTAAAATGGTATTACTCTGGAACGGTAAGAGCAAATTCAAAAATTATTTTTTCTAAATTATTTAGAATTATTTGATCTTTCAAACTGCATTGTTACTTTTTTTGACTTTCATAGAAATTTTAAAAGTTACAAAACGTTACTTTCAAAATTTGTGGAAAATTTACGAAAAAACCTTATGTAGGGTACCCAAATGAGCAAAAGCATAGCCAAAACGTTTAATTTATGCACACAAAAATAAAGTTTGGACATTTTTCCTTAAAAATGTTAACTCAATAATAAAGAATATCGTGTTTATTGGCGAACTTATAAAGAAAGTTAAAAAACCCGTCGTCAAAGCCGATTTTAAGCACAAAATCGATTTGCGCGACCTTAAAAACTTTTCCGAAAAATCTGAAAAAAATCTTAAAAATACTTTACCCTATAAGCTTTTAAATTATGCTTGAGCACCCAAGAATATCGAATAAAGGTTTTTTTTTGGGACGCCCTAATGTACATTTTGTTAAACGTGGATGCGTTTCGGATAAACGATTATTGTTAACGTATATACGGTTATGCGAAAACAGGGCTATAATAACTCCCCGAGTAAAAATTTTGATATTGCACCATATCTATTTAGATCTTTCTCAATATATAATTAGATCTTGGTAGATCTGGAAATTGACCCGATCTAATTATATCTGTTTTGATCAGTTCTGATACAAACTGATCAAATTAGATCTCGTCGGATCCGACATTTGTCCCATATATATTCTGATCTTATAAGATCTGACTTGATCAGAATTGATATTGTAGCATAATGGGATAATATAGATTTTTTCAAAATTTCTATTGTAAAGAACAAATAACACTGCGGAACACTAAAAAACAAACAAGAGTTACGACCATCATTTCTATATATTTCGGACATGCTGAATCGAATGGCGTACTCCGTTTTTCGATGTATGGTACAGTTTTCTTGTAAAATGTCATTAAAGATTGGCTGATTTTCAGCTGCTTTTTTAACAAAAAAAATTCCAAAGCTTATGATTTTTAAATTTTATGGCATGGAATACAAAGATATAACTTGTAGCAATATTTCTAATATAAATTTGGTTTAAAGCTTTTCATCTTAACCCCTTTAATTCGCGGATATCTTAATTTTTTTAAGTTTTCGCGAAATTAACCGCTAAATTGGTCTCTGATAAAAAACTTGCATTTTGTGGATCATAAAGGCGTCCATGACACTACGAATAGTGGACAAAAAACATCTATGTTATATGGACCATCATGAAGAAAATCGCGAAAAACCGTTTTTTTGTATATGGCAGCATCACTTTAGGGATGATTTGAGGCTTCATCTTTTAGTATATAATGTGGGAACCTTAAACAATGAACTAACCCAAAATTTGTCCAAAAAAGTTTTCATTTGCAAAAGTTATCTAAACAAAAACTATAATTATTGTATCGCAAACACTGAAATAACAGTTTTTGTTAAGATAACTTTTGCAAATGAAAACTTTTTTGGACAAATTTTGGGTCAGTTCTTTGTTTAAGGTTCCCACATTATATACTAAAAGATGTAGCCTCAAATCATCTCCTAAAGTGATGCTGCCATAAACAAAAAAACGGTTTTTCGCGATTTTTTTCATGATGGTCCATATAACATAGATGTTTTTTGTCTACTATTCGTAGTGTCATGGACGCCTTTATGATCCACAAAATGCAAGTTTTTTATCAGAGACCAATTTAGCGGTTAATTTCGCGAAAACTTAAAAAAATTAAGAAATAAGCGAATTAAAGGGGTTAAGATGAAAAGCTTTAAACCAAATTTATATTAGAAATATTGCTACAAGTTATATCTTTGTTTTCCATGCCATAAAATTTAAAAATCATTAGCTTTGGAATTTTTTTTGTTAAAAAAGCAGCTGAAAATCAGCCAATCTTTAATGACATTTTACAAGAAAACTGTACCATACATCGAAAAACGGAGTACGCCATTCGATTCAGCATGTCCGAAATATATTGAAATGATGGTCGTACCTCTTGTTTTCTAAAATAGTGGTTAGTTTTGTCACGCAGTGTAATCACATTTTTATTTGAAGTGGTAGTAATTAAATTTTATTCAGTAATAGTAGTTGTTTTTTATTTGACAGAATTTTCTGTTTCTATTTTTCTTTATTTTTTTCTGTATTTACATTTTTAATTTTGTTTTTATTTGGTATCAAAACAAATTAAAAATAACGAAGATTTTAAAAATAGGTGGTTTCATAAAAAATTGAAAAGCTTTGTTGTTTGATTACGTTTATAGTTGATATGAATGTCAATCTTTCTTAAGTGCCAGATATGATAGCAGACATAACCAGATATAATACAAGATATCGTTATATGTGGTAGCAGATCTAACATATCTGGTTATATATAATTTGATCTTGTATAAGATATCAACATATATAATCATATCTTGTTATATATAATTATATCTAATAATTTTTACTCGGGTCTTCATAATTTTTTTCATCAGTATTTTTTTTAATCAATATTTTTTTTATAAATATTTTTGTCACATAATTTTTTCATCAATATTTTTACACCCTCCACTCTAGTGATAGAGGTTATATATAAGTTTGTCATTCCGTTTGTAACAAATTGAAATATTGGTCTAGGACCCCATTAAGATCATATTCATGATCCTCGATCGATTTTAAGTCGATCTAGCAATGTCCGTCCGTCTGTCTGTCCGTCCGTAGAAAACACGCTAACTTTTGAAAGACTTTTCAGAGCCTACTAAAGTTTGACATATATGTTGGTCATTTACCTGGTCAGGTTGGTATTGCAAGCCAGCCAAACTGGTCCAGTGGTTCAAAAGTTATGAGCAAAAGAGTAAATTTCGGCTAGGTTTTTTCGTGAATTTACGAGATAAAAAACACGATAACTTTCGAAAAACAATAATGAGACTCAATCGGTCAAGTGGTTCAAAAGTTATAAGCAAAACCCCGAATTTCAGATTTTGTTCATCTTAAATACCACGTGGTAAACAAGTTTTAAAAGCATTGGTGGTAACTAAGCAATGCTTTTCAAACTTGTTTAGTTTTAAAGCAATGATTTTTAAACTTGTTTAGTTTTAAAAGCTATGGTAACTTAAATATTACACTCGAAAAAAATTTTACACTCAAAAAAAAAAATAGTTTTTTATTACAAAAATGTCAATATTTTGTGTACATACGTACGTGTATTCACTCAGAAATATTTTTACAGTAAAAAAAACATTACACTCAAAAAAAAGTTATACACTCAAAAAAAAATAGTAATTTTTCTTTTTTGTTTTTAAATGACAAAAAAAAGAGTTTTTTACTCAAAATAAAATATTTCTAATCAAAATTTTTAATTTTTTCCACGTTAAAATGTACTAACCTTTAAAAAAAGGCATTGTGGAGGGTATTCATAGATTCGGCACTTGTTTTTTTTTTTAGTCGGTAGCACAGTACATGAGTAGTAGGTTCACAGAGGTTGTTGTTGTTGTTGTAGCAGCTGCAGAAAGTATCATACTCTAAGTTATAAAATTTTAATTAATGTTGATGTTGTGTTATATTGTTGTCAAGGTTCAGAAACCTCGCTACATCTACGGGTTGAGTCCAGAGGGATATGGGCTGTAGGTTTGTGGGGTTGGAAACACAATTAAACAAGTGCACTGTATTGTGAGGGCTTTGGAGACATTGCGGGCATTCATCGGTGATGGAGTTGTCTAGTCGGTGTTGATAGTTGTTCAAGAGGCGGCACCAATTTGATCTAAGTTGGGCAAGTGTAGTTCTAGTGCTCCTGGGCAATAGTTTTTCTTCCTCAGATATGGGAGGAGGGCGTCCTCCCAACACAATGTTGTCTTTTAGGGTTCTCTGTGATTCTGTCACTGCCTCTTGGTGTAGTACCTTGAGTGCATCGTGGTACTTTTCACGGGTAAATGGTGGATGAATGACGTGATCGATGTTTTGTTGATGTTTCCTAAGGTTTGGTCGTACTACCCTGGGGGGAGCGGTTTGATTTAGTAGTGAATGGTTGGGATGGTCCGTTTGATGACACGCAAGAAGGAATTGTTTGCATAACAGCTCGTTGTGTTCTTTAACTCTCATTATCTTTGCTTCCTGGTGAAGGTGGTCTTCTAGGGACATGAGGTGGCAACCAGTTGCTATTCTAAGGGCGGAGTTCTGGGTTGTTTGGAGGCATTTCCATTTTGTATTGCTTAAATACGGTGACCAAATAGGGGCGGCATAATTCAAGACTGAGCGGCCGATGGATTGGTAAGTAACGAGTAGAGTTTCTTTCTCCTTACCCCAGGAACTTCCAGCAAGCGCCTTCAGCACATTGTTACGTCCCTTTACACGGGTTTGTATGTCAGTGGAGTGTGCTGAGAAAGTCAGCATATTGTCAAAGGTAACTCCTAGGATTCTAGGGCGCTGAACAGTAGGGATCTGACTTCCGGCTATTGATATGTTGAGCTTTGTTTTAACTTCTCCGGTCCAAGTTGTGAAAAGAGTTGCAGACGATTTTTCTGGGGAAAGTTTTAGATTCTGTGAAACAAAGAAATTATTAAGGGTCGCTAGGTATTTATTTAGTTTTCTTGTAAGGTCTCTTATGTTATGACCCGTGGCAAGGACGGAGCAATCGTCAGCGTAGGAGACCAATGTGATGTCTTCAGGTGGAGTTGGCATGGTGGAGATATAATAATTAAAAAGTAAAGGTGAAATAACACCACCTTGAGGGACCCCCTGTTTTACTTTTCTATACTTGGATTTTGCATTTCTGAAGTCTACAAATGCTTGCCTGCCACTGAGGTAGTTTGAAATCCAGCGTTTTATTGTGTTTGGGGCGGTTGAGTTGTGTATATCTGAAAGTAATGTTGATAGCATAACGGTGTCAAACGCACTGGAGAGGTCAAGAGCAACCACTATAGTTCTTCCAAATGGTTTGTCCTGGTTTAGACCATCACTGATCTGGGAGGTAACTATATTTAGTGCTGTCGTCGTGCTGTGGGATTTTCTGAAACCATGTTGATGTTGGGCGAGGGATAGGTGTTCATTTAAGGCTGGCAGCAGTAGGGATTCCAGAATCTTTATAACTGGGACAGTAGCGAAATTGGACGATATGATTTACCCTGGTCCATAGCCTTACCAGGCTTTAATATCGGAATGATTTTACCGGTTTTCCAGCAGTCAGGTATTATAAGGGTTTGTAGTGACAGGTTGAATAAAGATGTTAGGAATTTAATGCCGTTTTCACCAAGATGTTTAAGCATACGCGTTGATAGGCCGTCTGGCCCTAAGGCTTTGGACGACTTAGCATCTCGAATTGCAGCTGTCACTTCATCCTGTGTAAAAAGAGGTTGATTTTCTTCCTGTTTCAGATCACGGATTTTTCTTTTGATGATTTTATTGTTTTTGTCTACACCATGGGGATGTTCTACGTATTGTCTACAGAAATATTTGGCGCATTTTTTAGCTTCTGATATTGGAGCATTATTATTGAAGGAGATAGCAACTCTATCATTGGTTTTAGTGGGGTTAGACAGGCTTTTGATGGTGGACCAAAGTTTCTTAGAGCCAGTACCTAAATCACACTCGTCCAGATGACGTAACCATTTGTTTTTTTTGTGTTCATTCACAATATCTTCAATCTCAACGTTGAGTTCTTCTATTCTTGGGTCGCTAGGGTCTATTTGACGAAGTTCGTCCCTAGTATCCGCAAGTCTGGCTGCTTCTGTGGGAAAATTGGGCCTAATCTTCGTTAGTCTACCGGCGGGTACAAATTTTGACACAGCTTTCAATATAGTTTCTCTAAACTGCTTCTCTCCAATGTGCATATTTATGGGTAGAGGTAGATTACGAAATTGTTGTTCAGTGTAAATTCTGTATCCTTCCCAGTTTGCTTTATTGAAGTTCACAAAAGTTTTCCGTTCGGTTTCGATGAAGTCACTTGGGCTATCAATTGTAATAATTATGGGCAGATGATCTGAATTGAGAGTTAGTTTAGTGGTCCAAGATGTAAAGGGGAGAAGTTGATCGCTAACAATTGTAACATCCGGGGAACTGCGTTGGGACCCGACAATTCTGGTGGGAGAGTTCTCGTTTATGATGCCGAAACTTGAGTTGTCTATTTGTTCGGCAATATGTGACCCACGTTGGTCAATTGGCATGAGGGAGTCCCAATATGGGTGGTGGGCATTTATATCTCCCAGTATTATTCGGCTTTCACCATCCAAAATGTGCTCAATGGAGGGGTGGTAGCCAGGGGCGCAACTGCCCGTAGGTGGTATATATAAATTGTAAATTGCGATTATGCTGTTACCTGAGTTAACAGAGATGCCTTGTATTTCCAGGAATTCATCGTGTAAGCTGGGTGGCGTTATTACACTGTATTTTACGCTGGTGTGGAGAATAGTGGCAAGTCCTCCCCCTCTGTTTCTATCTCTGTCATTGCGAATTATAGAATATTCGCTGGGACAGGAAAGTCTGGAATTAGAGCTCAGTTTCGTTTCTTGTATGAAACTTATCAAGATGTCATTAATGGCCATGTAGTTTATAATTTCATTGATCTTACCCGCTAATCCATTACAATTGAATTGCATAATTTTGAAGGATTGGGTGGAGGACTGCTGCTGTGTTAGATTAGGTGTATTTAGGTGCTGCGTATGTTGGTTTGGTGTTACCCGCTGTTGATGTTGTGCGTTCGGCTGCTGACGTTGTGGTTGTACGTGTTGAGAGTTAAAACTGCAACAGGGCGCTATAAAATTTGTATTCCAGTAGTTGCAATTAGGTATGCCGGAACAGTTACGCAAGTGACACCAATTTAAACAGCAGTTGCATTGGACAGATGTAGAGCTTCTGTGTATTTTTCTGAGACAGACTGTGCAATGCCAACTGTCTGGTCCTGGATTTGTTTCGATGCCGGCACGTTGTAGTAAAATTTGAAGCAGACAGGCCGGTATTGTCTGCCTCATAAACAAAAATTTGATGAATATAACTTGAGTATGATACATGTGGTTCTGCATGCTGAGGTAGGCAATCTTTGGTCGTCGGGAGATCCCTCGGAGTCGTTCCGGAACATAGATCCAATCGCCAGTGGGAACGAGTGTTGTCACTTTCTAGATAATTATCCAAAAGTGAGACAATTTCTAAATCCTTGGATAATGACATTTTTTGTGTAATTTTTGGGTAATTTCGCCTCAACAAAGTTCTAATTTTGATAATATTTAAGTTTTTTTTATCTTTTTCGGTTAAAAAAAAGTCATTGACAAAATGGACTTTAGAAATTTTGATTACCAATACTAGATAATAAATGACAGACATGCATCTTTGGACCATAAAAACCTCGTCTTAAGTTTTGGAAATTAAAATTTTTTCTAGAGAATTCCGCTTCCAAAATCTGAAAATTGTTCTTAAACTTCTTTTTAATTACCATTCTCAAATTTTTCAGTTATTATAATTTTCAGACGAGCAGACATGTGAGTCGACATGTTGAAATTTTCTCAATAAAGCTCTTGTTTTCATAGCCTTAACACAAACAGAATAAATAATTTTATGTCATTTGAAATACGGATGGCTCTACTCATCTTTCGAAATTATTCCAAAAACTATTTGACAAGCGGAATAAATATTTATCATACACACTGAAAAAAAAGACATAACTAAAATTAAGGAAAAAATGTCTTTGAAAATTTATCATGAATTTTTCTAAAATTTAGTTAAATTTAACCATTAGAAATTTTCTTAACTATGAGGAAAAAAGTTTAGTTCATTTACTTATAATTAGTTCATAGTTTTCTTTAAATGGAATTTTTCAATATTAGGAAAAAAATTCTTACTGCCAAAGAAATTTTCCACAAATCTAAAAAACTTATCTTTATTTCTAAGCCATATTTCTTAAAAAACAATTTTGTTCAAGTTTAGTTAAAATTTACTAAAAAAAATATCATCGTATTTCTTTTCTTAGAATTAAGGAGGTGTACTTCTTAGAATTTAGTTAATAACTTCTGAGAATTTAATAAATAACTTCTTAGAATTTAGTTAAAAATTCAAAATGGCGATATCTCGAAAACTAAACGAGAAAGAGCGAAACGGATGAAATTTTCAAAAGAAAGACTACAAAGAAAAATATGGAATAGCCTAGTTCTGAATATCTGTCGGGGTCTCAAGGCCCTAATTTAAGATCTAAAATTTGAAATTCCATAGATTTTATATATGCACATATCTCGGTAAATACTGCCAACACGTGAAAAGGTCCAACGGCATTTTTGTAGCTCTTGACTCGTAGAACAGTGATAGTTTTCGAGTTATCCAGTTTTGAAGATTCTCAAGACCATATCAGACCCCTAATTACCGTGTCTCAAAAACTAAGCAAGGTAGGACCCAACGGGGTCTTGAGGGACTGGACCCATGGGGTCCGAACCCATGGGTCCTGAGTCTAGACCCAATCTAGTTGTAAAATGTGAATGAACTAAAGTGTAATATAATTTTTGTTTGCTTTATTTTTAGGAAATTTTTGAACTAAACCCAAGAAAAAAAGTCTTTGGAGCCAAATCATTCCCTCTTTTTCTCAAAATTAAGTTAATTTTCCTAGATTTTAGTTCACTTTTTTTTTGAGTGCGCGGTAAAAAAATTTTTTAAATTCTGATTAATTTTTATTAAAAAATAAAAATTGTTTTATTCGACCTTTAAAATATTATATTTTAAATTGGTTTATTCTAACTCCAGGTCATTGTTTCCTTTACTAATTAAAACCATGATATTCTCATAGAATAATTTTCAAGAAAATTATTTTTCTGTTTATAATTAATTTATATTGGTTATTTGTGCAAGACTTTTCGGAATTTGTCAGATTCCACTGTCAAGCTTATTTAGAAAATATATGTAAATAACCGTTACTACAAAAAGCAAAGGGAATTTTAATGACAAATCGCTAATGTTCAAACTAAAATATTAATACATATTAGACTATACTCCCATTGAGAATTAGAAGATGAAAATTGTACCATCGTAGTAAGATCACGATCGTCAAATAACCAACAACAAAATATTAAAAACGGATTGTCCATTAAGTCTTGCAAAAATTACCAACATAAATAAATTAAAGTCAGAAAAATAATTTTCTTGAAAATTATTATATGAGAAAATCATGGCTTAATTAGTAAAGAAAATAATAACCTCGAGCTAGAATAAACCTTTTTAAAACATTTTTGTTATGTATAAGAATTTCTTGAAAAAATTGTGCAATTGATTAAAAAATTTTTCTTAAAGCACTTAAGGTGTTTTGTTTGTTTAAAAATCTTGATAATGTATTAATCACATCCCACTTTTTCCTTACTAAACGCTAAAAGTATAGCGTTTTTTCTTAGAATGGAAATTTTTATATTTTTATAGAAAGTCATACTCCCCAAAAACGTGCTAGAAAACAAAGTGTCTTTGTAAGTACATAAATAAAATGCCGCCTTTTTAATTAAGGACTAAAAGTAAAATCATTAGTTGGGCTATAAAAAAATAATTTAAAATTTTTTTTAGCTATAATCAGCTTATAGTTATTGTAGTGTGTATCGATCTATATGACATGGTGTATTTAAACTATTGTCCTGACACGTCCTTTTCTTTACAATATTATTTTATAGAGTTTGAAGCAGAAGGAAAAAAAACACACTCACGCACTTTAGGACTAAAATTGATAAAATTTTCTCTGTTTTTAAGAACAAAAACATTATAAAACGATACACTAGGCGTTTCTAGTGATGAGGAGTGTCTTTACTAACAAGTGCACTTTAGGATTTCTACATTCACTTTCTGTTGTTGTTTTTTCTATTCATATAATACTTATAATGTTTAATATTGAGCCTATAATTTATAATGATGACCAGATTAATTTTTTTTTTTTAATTTTCCCCCTCTTAGTATTTTTTTAGTTTTTTAAATTAAAATTACTACTTTTAGTTAAGAGATTATTGCAGGTTTATATAAAAAATTCACTTATTGTAAGTAAAAATCTATAATTGCTGTAATGTAGACTCTGTTGGATTTTCATTCATTCTTTATGTCGCTGAGTGTAGAAAAAAACTAGTAACCTTCTTAACATTTTCATTCATTCAAGTATCGATATTTTTATTGAATAACATTAATCCGATTAAATTTTAGATTTTTTTTTTGTGTATATAATTTTTATATATAGATTTGTATTATTTCTTGAAATACTTGTCTCAAAGTTTTTTGGTTTCAAGGATTTTTCTAAACTAGGTGGTAATTTCCAATAGCGTAGTTATTTCAATAAATTTAGATAAAATTTCAATTTAGTTTTTAGTTCATTGAATTAACAATGAATGAACTGACGCGAAGTATTGTCAACCACTTCTAACCTGAGTTTAAAATATTCATAATGTAGAAAATAAATTAATCGTTTTTTTAAGTAACTCTACTATTACATAGAGTTGTGTCGTTTATGAACGAACTAGTTCAACAGAACTAGTCACTTAACAGAGCGGTTTATCTAGTTCGTTCATATCAGTTTTTTTTAGGTCTTTTAGGTTATTCAGCTCAATTATTCATAACATAATTTTATTTTTTTTAGTTAGGTCGTTTAATTTTACTTGTTTGCTTATTTTGTCAATAGCGTTAATTTTCTCTCCTCTTTTGACACGTTTTTCCGGCATTTATGTTTTTCACAAAAATTATACTTCTATTTATTATTTAATTAATGACACCGTCCGACAGCCAATATAAAACATGAACCAGATGATATACTTCTGAAAGTATAGATAAAATGGAGTAAAACTGCATTTACAGTTTTTTATTTCGTGATTTTTCCATGTTTTTTTATTTTGCCATGTCAGGAAAAAGGATGTAAATAATGTACTTTTAAAAATTTATCAAAATATTTTTTTAAAAATTTTAAATGATATTTAAGGACAAAGTTTTGGAAGGACATTACTAACCACCTTTTTCCTGATATGTCAAAATAATAAAATGGGAAAATAAGCGTAAATCCTCTTCTTTAATTTGCCATCACTACACTAAAAAAAACCTTGTCAAATTACTAGAAAAAGTCTCGTAAACCCATTTTACCAATATTTGACAGTTTGCCTTGTTTTTTAACAAAAAATTTTTGATCGAAATTTACTTTTTTTTTGTAATTTCACAACATTTTTTTTAAATTTAACTAACCAATTTTCATCCCGATCGCAAGATATCGGGTTTAAAAGTTATTTGACTTGTGATGAAACCCCCATATATATACACTCAAAATAATTAATCCGTTAAATAATTTGTAAAATGACTGTAATCTCAATTCGACAGATATTTGACAAAGTTATCTTTCGAAATACAGATTTAAAAAAAATACTTTGTATTTTCTTGTGACCGAAAAACAAAATTTTGTAAAATTGGAGTTACTCGTTAAAAACTCGTAATTCTCACAAAAATAAAAAAGTAAATTTACAATTTGGAAGCATTAAAGCGGGCAAATTTAACAAAATTTTTATTTTAATAAATTATTTTTTTTTTATTTTAATTAATGTTTTTGGACAGAAAAAAATAAAAAAAATATTTTAGTAAATTTTTAATACTATTGAGTAACGATTTTTATTGAATAAAGAGTAAATTTTCAATAAAAATGTTTTAAATGTTTGAAAAAAAATTAAATATTTTTTTTTAAGTTTAAAAAAGTTTTAAATCTTTTTACAAAAAAAAACAAAAAACTTGTTTTTTCAAACTTTACCACACATATTTATGTTTCAAAAACATAGGAAAACTTTATAAAGACGATTACAAACTAAATACATAAAAAACAATAAACTAACCGAGAATTCAAAAACTATGAGAATTAAAAAAAAAAAATTAAAAAAACTGTTACATTTTTATTAAATTATTTACTTTAATTTGTTTTAAAATTTTTAAGTTATTTTTAAACAAGTGATTACTCAAATTTGTTTCCTCCATATTTTTTTCTGTGTGAAGCAGAGAAGTTTTACTCATAAAACTGATTTAACTAAAACTTTGTAAATTTACAGAGTTTTTTTTTGTAAAATTTTGAACTCAAAAAATGCATTTAACTAAAACTTTGTAAATTTACAGAGTTTTTTTGGTAAAATTCTTTTTGGTTTTATCAATATTTTGCATATAATTCTGTAAATTTACAGTTTGTTTAATCGAAATCATTTTACAGAGTTTTCTTCGTAAAATAACAAAAAATCTTGGTGGTTTAAAATCTATGGTATTTTCTGCTGGCTCAGCAGCGTATCTCTGTAATTTAACAGAGTGATTATTTTGAGTGTAGTATAACTGTAATTTATAGCGATGATCCCCAATTTAAGCTATTTTGGCTCTAGGACCTCTAATTAAGACTTAAATTGTCTAGGAACCGATATCGATTAAATGCAATACTGAGCTTCTCTAAACATCTACAATTATTTTATTGACTAAATTTCAGCAAGTTCAAAAGCTATCCTCAAATTTTTTTTTCTGAGTCACTTCTGGAACTGAAAAATCTACACACTAGGGCATGCCGTCAAATTTAAATTTTCGAATTTCATGTCCTAATACCTTCCAAACGATAGATACGTTAGAGCTGATTGTGGGTGATTGTGTCAAAGTTGGACAAAATTAAGTATTTCGACCAAAATTCATGTCAGAATTTTTTACCAAATACGTCTCAAAAATTCGGAAATTTGGCGTACTTCATTGGAAAAATATTAAAAAAATTCCAAAACCGCGATTTTGGTTAATAGATGCTGATTTTTAAACATAAAAATAATTTTTTTTATCCAAATTGGTATCAAAAGTTGGAAGAAGTTACACAGGAAAAATATGGAGGAAACAAATTTGAGTAATCACTTGTTTAAATTTAAAAACAAAAGTTGGGTAATTTTTTAGTTGACGCAATTAAAAATTTACTTAAAAACTATTTAAGCAAATAATTTAATAAAAAATTTAATAGTTTTTTTTTAATTTTTTTTTAACTCTCATAGTTTTTGAATTCTCGTTTAGTTTATAGTTTTTTGTGTATGTATATGAAAGTTTGTAATCGTCTTTATAAAATTTTCCTATGTTTTTGAGACATAAATATGTTTGGTAAAGTTAGAAAAAACATATTTTTTTGGAAAAAAATTTAAAACTTTTTTAAATTAAAAAAAATAAATAGATAAATTTTGAGTAAATTTTTATTTGTGTCAATTAAAAATTTACTAAATTTTTTTTTTTCAAACCTATAATAAATTTTTATTCAAAATTTACTCAATACTATTAAATCGTTTACTGGTGCAAAATTGAGTAATTTTTTACTCAATAGTATTAAAAATTTACTCAAATATTTTTTTAATTTTTTTCTATCAAAAAAATATTAAAGAAATATAAAAACACGATTTTGGTCCAAAAAATGCTGATCAACATATTAGTATTTTTGGACCAAAATCGAGCTTATATATTTATTTAATATTTTTTAGATAACAGATTTAACATTTTCTAACTTTCTTATCTAAGTAATATTAAAAAATATAAAAACACAATTTAGGTCCGAAAATGCTGATCAGCATCTGTGAATCAGAATTTTTGAACCAAAATCGCATTTTTATATTTTTTTAATATTTTTTTAGATAACACACTCAACATTTTCCAACTTATGAGTCCAATGTGGATAAAAAAAAAGAAAACTAAGATAAAGTATTAAACAAAAGTAAAATCTAACAACTAGGAGTTCAAATAATTATTAATGAGAGGGAAAAACTCTTATAATTAAAAATTAAACTCTTAAATTAATGATCAATGTACAACTGGAATAAAATTGATACATGTCATTTGATTTTATTTTCGACAAATAATTAAACGCAATTCTGCTTTAAATCTTAACACAAAGAAAAAGCTAAGGAAAAAATAAAAAAAAAAAAGAACAAATTCAGAAACAACGCAACAACCAAAAAATAAAATGGAGTGTTTTGCATGTAAATTAGATTGTGCAAAAATTAATATAAATTGTGCCTTATGTAAAAATAAATTCCATACAAACTGTGCTGCAAGGGGTATTCCGAACATGACAATTGCAATGGTTGAATCAATTAGGAAAAGTAATGGCGTTTTTATTTATCGATGTGCACAATGTATAAACATCCCTATTGGAGCCAGACAGGATGGTCATTTCGAGGATAAGTTTGAGGGTTTGGAAGTTAAATTACAAGAAATATCCAATATGCTGGCTAATGAAATTATGCCCAAATTGGGGGATATAAAATCAGATCTACAAAATTGTGTAAAAAGAATTGACTGTCTAGAAAAAACAACTGATTTAAAGATAGATAAGCTAATAATTGAAAATAATTTCTTGCACAAACAGATAAATCGGGGTGATATTTTGGTTACTGGACTTCCCTCGAAATGGTCAAACGATGAACTTTATTCAAAGATTGAAAAGATGGTAGAGGTGCTGGGATTACAGCTACAACCAAATGATATCAACTTATGCACTTGGATTCGTAACAAAAAAGTTGCGCTTGTAAAGTTTAATTCGGTTAGAAAACGTGATGAATTGATGGCTAAATATTTTGAAAATCAGGATCTTACGCTCAAACAAATTGATGAGGAAAATGATGATGAAGTGGCGAGGGTTTACTTAAATGACCGTTTAACTCCTATGGCAGAAAATCTTCAATATATGTGTAGAAAGCTGAAAAGGGGTAAAATAATTGTCAAATTTCGTGTCAAGAACTTAAATATTCCAGAAGCAAAAGTTTACTTTAGTGATGGTTCAGAAAAGGTCGTGAAACGAGATGAGCTTCAGAAAATGGTTATTCAATTTTTGCCAGATATGGAGACGAATGCAGCAGTTTAATTTCGATGCTAGTTATTTGTTTTTTTTTATTAAATATGCATTTGATTTTTATTTTTTCTCCTTCTTTTATATTGATTTGCTTCTATTTTGTGCCTTATTTTTTTTTTCTTCTTATGTTGCTTTGTAGGCATATTTTAAGTTGAGTTTTGTTTGTTGTAAAATAAATTACTTTTTCCATGTGATTAAATTGTCATAAATAAGAGAACAATTATTTTAAAGAGCGAAGTTGTTTCGTGATTACCGGGGATGGAAAAGTTAGTACTTTAGTACTTTTTACGGTACTTTTTCACTTTCTAAGATACCGTAGTACCCCCGCGACTGTTTTAGTACGTTTTCTATACCAGAAGATTTCCGAAAAAATGCATTAAATAAAAATAATAATAATAAATAACTTGATTTTTTTTTGGCAGTCTTTAATGGGGATTTCTCAAAAAATAAAAAATTGGATTAGGATATCTTCAATTTAAGTACTTTTGTATTGAATTAATTACTTTAAAAACTTTTATACTGAATTGACTGTACCGTAGAGTGTGAAATAGTACTTTTGTGATTTCCAGTACCATTTTAAAATTCCAATTTCCATCCCTGATGATTACTGTTTATGTTACTCTTTCTTAACAAATTGTAAGTAATAGAATATGGATTTAATTATAGATCTTTAAGAGTTTTATATTAGTTTGCTTAAGTTTTTCAAAAGGAAACATTTTTTTTTATCTCAGTATCTTTAGTAAATAATATTTATTAAGGCGACAAATATTATTGAAATGTGGTCGAAGTACAAATTTATAAAAATTTTTATGTATTCACTTTTTATTAGTTTTAAGTTTAGCAACAACTATGGGAGCTTAATTAGTTTATGGATATGGGAGGTTTCTCTTTATATAAATTATGAATAGTAATCTTGGTCCCATTATCAACATAAATGAGATTCAAAACTTAAACTTGAACAATAATAATATTAATTTTGCTCATATTAATGCTCAGAGTATTGCGCCAAGGAATTCTGCAAAACTAGAAGAAATTAGATCTGTTTTTGAAAACAAAATGTTTGATATAATTGGAGTTTCAGAATCGTGGCTAAATGAATATATATCTGACAATGCAGTGTCCATAAATGGTTACCGTTTATATAGAAGCGACAGGTATGTTCGTAAAGGTGGTGGCGCTTGTATATATGTAAGAAATGTTTTAAAATCTAGATGTGTGGGTAGTATTATGAACGAGGGATTGTCAGAATGTATATTTATTGAAATTGATGGTGAAGGAATTGAAAAAATTTTAATCGGAGTTGTTTATCTAGCTTATGGCGTTATTTCAAATTGCGAAGAGCAACTAGCAGAATATACAGGGCGGTATAACAAAGTAGTCTTAATGGGAGATTTCAATATAGATTTATTTGTGGAAGGTGATCGGATGAGAAGCTTGTGTGGGAGAATGGGACTAGAAATTGTGCATAACAATCGACCAACTCATTTTACTATTGGCCTTCCTGTAACTAAGCTAATTGACTACTTTCTGGTCTCAAATTCTGATCTAATTGAAGATAGTGGACAATTTCAGTTTCCAGCTCTGAATTCGCATCATGCGCTAATTTATTTATCAATGAAAGTAAGGACTGAATTGGTATCAGAAAGAAGAACAATAAGAGATTATAGCAATTTTAATTTTGAAGACTGCAAAGCTGACGTAAGTAGGATCAATTTAGGGGAAATATATAACAATTCGGATGTAAATGGACAAGTTGATTACCTAAATGAGTTATTATTAGCATTGTATGACAAGCATGTACCGCTAAAAACAGTAGGACCTCGGAAAATCACAAAATGGATAAAATCTCCCATTATTGTTCATGCCCAGGAACAGAGGGATAGGATGTACAGGGCATATTTAGAAAACAAAACTAACGATAGATGGCGTGTGTATTGCAAGTATAGGAATAAAGTAAAATCTGTAATTAGAAAACAAAGAAACATCTATTTTCAAAGCGTGTTTTCGAATTGTTCTCAAAAGCACATGTGGGGAGAAATAAGGCAGTTGGGTATTGTTGGAAATGATAATAGAGAGGTGGAAAGAATTGATGTTGAGAGATGTAATGAACATTTTGTAATGCCAGCTATTAATAATGCACCGACTCTAATATATCAGAATTTAAGTCATGATGTAGGTCTTAATGGTTTTTCTTTTAGTGCGATAGATGTCATAGATGTTTGGATTGCGATGAATAAAATCAAATCGCAGGCTATTGGCCCGGATGGTGTTTCACTGAAATTTTTAAAACTAATATTCCCCCTAGTTTCTGGATGTTTAGTACACATTTATAACTATATTTTAACGTCATCAAAGTATCCTAATTGCTGGAAGAATGCGAGAGTAATTCCTGTGCCTAAGGTTAAAAATCCCCAGAATGCCGCTGATTTCAGACCGATTAGTATTTTGTCTGTGTTGTCAAAAGTTTTAGAGATTTTAATCTATGAACAAATAATGCAAAGTAACAATTATAAACGTTGCATCTCAGATTTTCAATCAGGTTTTAGGAAAAACCGCAATACGACCACTCTAATGGCAAGTTTAGTTGATGAGATTAGAGAAAAAGTGGATAACAAAAATGTTGTTGTATTAGTCAGCTTGGATTTGAGTAGGGCTTTTGAGTCAGTATGTCACGAAGTATTATTGAATAAACTATTTTCGCTTTTTTCTTTTTCTAAAACTGCCTGTTTGTTGATTGCTTCATTTTTATTAGGTCGGAAGCAGTTTGTACAATGCGGCGAAAGGTGCTCATCGCCCAGAAATATCTTAAGAGGTGTCCCACAAGGGTCTATATTAGGACCATTAGTTTTTAGTCTTTACGTTAATGATATCTTTGACAGCATACCTGGAATTTGTAGTCATTTATACGCGGACGATCTTCAGTTATTGTTTTCAGAAAAAAAGGATAATATTGGTGTTTTTTCTACTAGCATTCAGACTAGTTTACAACAGATTGAAAGTTGGTGTAGGGATAATTTTATAGTGCTTAACATATCAAAATCTAAGGCGATGGTATTTAATGAGGTTGGTATTAGTGTGCCTAGAATCTTCTTAAACAATCTGGAACTTAGCTATGTTAGTTACTTTAAGGCGCTTGGTTTTTATGTTGATAACAAACTCGGATTTGATTGTCATATAAATTTTCTTTTCTCACGTTTGTCGTTTGGGTTGCGTAAGCTTTACAGTATTGATTGTTATTTACCTTTGCAAACCAGAAAGCAGGTAGCTCATGCTACTCTAATGCCAATTATTTTATATGGGATAGAAATATATTCTGGTACAACTGAAACTAATATGCTCCGACTGGAGAGATATTTTAATAGAATTATACGATATGTATATAGACTAAAAGTGCGGGACCATGTAACTGCTCATGTGATAGATTTTTTGGGATGCTCGTTTAAGGCTTTTGTTAATGTAAGACTAATGACGCTTTTTTATAAAGCGCTTAAGTGCGGGTCACCAAACTACATTGTGTCCAGGTTTCGTTTTGGAAATTCATCAAGATGCAGGTCATTATTTTCTCCAAGGTTTCATTCGTTAGTCATGAAAAGGTCATGTATTGTTAGAGTTTGTAGTATCTGGAACTCTGCTATACCGTATTGTGAACGGCATTTTGCTCACTCAGTGCAGGAATTTAAGGGCAAATTAATATCAAATCTATGAATTCGTTGAATCATTATGTTGATAGTGGATATAATAAAAGATGTGTGACAAAGGAAAAATTTTTAATATATTATTAGGGAAACATTTCCATATCCATAAGTAGGGTTAAGTTAACATAAGTTCTTTATTTAGAAAATATAATAAATACTTATAATTACAAATTGTATGTGCCATTTGAACAACTATGTAATCGTTTTGGCCTTATGGGCTTATAGATTATGAATAAATAAAATTGAAATTGAAAATTGAAAAATAATAATTTTCATGTTTAAAAATCAGCATCTGTGGACCAATCGCGGTTTTGAATTTCTTTAAATATTTTTCAAATAAATAACGCAAAATTTCCGAATTTTTGAGCCGGATTTCGTCAAAAAAGTCGGACATGAATTTTGGCAGAAATACGTAAGTTTTCCAACTTTGACCGCTGGTTGCCGACTGAAGATGACCTTGCGAAATTTTTTTAAAAATTCACAATCAACTTTAACGTGGCCATCGTTTGCCAAGTATTACGAAATGATATTCGAAGATTTAAATTTGACTGGACGCCCTAATGGGCATTGCTCGATCGTGCTGTAATCGACCAGGGATTCTACACAGAAAAAAATAAAAGAAATATTTGAGTAAATTTTTAATACTATTGAGTAAAAAATTACTAAATTTTGCACCAGTAAACGATTTAATAGTATTGAGTAAATTTTTTATAAAAATTTATTAAAAGTTTAAAAAAAAAAATTTAGTAAATTTTTAATTGACACAAATAAAAATTTACTCAAAATTTATCTATTTATTTTTTTTAATTTAAAAAAGTTTTAAATTTTTTTCCAAAAAAATATGTTTTTTCTAACTTTACCAAACATATTTATGTCTCAAAAACATAGGAAAATTTTATAAAGACGATTACAAACTTTCATATACATACACAAAAAACTATAAACTAAACGAGAATTCAAAAACTATGAGAGTTAAAAAAAAATTAAAAAAAAACTATTAAATTTTTTGTCAGGCAATTCATTATAATTAAGTTTTCATGTGCTTTTTTTTTTTTTTTCTTTATAAGTTATTTTTTGTAAATTAAATTAAAAAGAACTATTGATTTTTATAGTTTAAATGAAGATGACCTTGCGAAATTTTTTTAAAAATTCACAATCAACTTTAACGTGGCCATCGTTTGCCAAGTATTACGAAATGATATTCGAAGATTTAAATTTGACTGGACGCCCTAATGGGCATTGCTCGATCGTGCTGTAATCGACCAAGGATTCTACACAGAAAAAAATAAAAGAAATATTTGAGTAAATTTTTAGTACTATTGAGTAAAAAATTACTAAATTTTGCACCAGTAAACGATTTAATAGTATTGAGTAAATTTTTTATAAAAATTTATTAAAAGTTTAAAAAAAAATCTGAGTAAATTTTCAATTGTGTCAAAAATTTATCTATTTTTTTAAGTTTAAAAAAGTTTTAAATTTTTTTACAAAAAAAATCAAAGTCTTATATTTTCAAACTTTATGAAACATATTTATGTCTCAAAAACATAGGAAAATTTTATAAAGACGATTACAAACATTCATATACATACACAAACAACTATAAACTAAACGAGAATTCAAAAAACTATGAGAGTTTAAAAAAAATATAATTTTTTTTATTAAATTATTTACTTACATTGTTTTTAAAATTTTTAAGTAAATGTTTAATTGCGTCAATTAAAAAATTACTCAATTTTTGTTTTTAAACTTAAACTAGACCCAAAATTTCGATATAAACCTTCTATCACTTACAATATGTGTAGGGTATTTAAAATTATCTTTAAAGTTAACCGCAAATTGAGACATTCTCAGTGCTATCTTTGTCACACAATTGAAAAATGTTGACAACAAGAGATTTGCCGATTTTTTTACACTAAATTCCTTAAAACCATAAAAATGTCTTAAATTGTCGTGTGAAATCTATGATAACGAGTGAGAAATTGCATACATTTCAAAAAAACCAAAAATGAAACTAAACAATTAAATTTTAAGGCGTATTTATTCTAAACCTAGTAAATCAGACATATAGGTAGACTAAAAATAGGATGTTTGGTGAGAACGCCCACATGATTTTTCATTAACTTTATAATGAAAAAGAACCTGTGTGTTGTGGACATGACGACAAGTGTAATTTACACAATAGTGTACGTAGATGTAACAAGATGTAGTGTCGAGTTTTTAATTATTTTGTTCAATTGTTAATTCGTATGTGATGGTTATAGTTGTCTGTCTTGTTATTACAAAAGGAAAAAAAAACATCAACTCACAGGATATAAATATTTTTTTTTTAATACGAAATCCTTTGTTTGTTTTTAGTTTGACTTGACTTCCCCTGTCTTCTACTGTTTTTCTTATACGTTTTTTTTTTTGTTCATCCATCTCAAGTCATAAAACATTTAAAAGTCCTTTTGCTCTTAATGTTGCAGGTGTAATCTTTAGTTTTTATATCTTTTGCAGTGTACTCACTCATACACATTTAGAAAACAGTCCACTTCCAAATGAATTGGTTGCTGGTTTAAGCATGTATTTAAGGATTTTTGCGTAATTTTGTGGCATTAGTTTTCTTTATATCATTCGCGCGCCATCCTTGTGTTGTGGCCTCACGCACAGCAGGTGTATTCAACTACCGATGTTTTCAACTTTAAGTCAAACTCAAGTATTTACGCGTAAATACTCTACTATTAGTTAGTGTTGTTACTGTTATTGTTGGTGTTTTTTTTTTGCCTGAAACTCATGTGTCCCTTTCATTATTTTCGTATTGATTATCCTCTTCTTAAGAATTTGCCAGGTTGTTGTTTTTAAACTTCATATGTCAATATTTGATTTCTTAAACTTTTGTTATATTTTTTTATTATATGTTTGGTTAGTATGTGTATCCTGATTGCAACTTTGTTATTAATTTTTTTGCCAAAACAGGGAGAAAAAAAAAATTGGGGGATCCTTTTGTTTGTTGAGTTTAAGTGTATGATTTCTTTTAAGTACAAGTACTTTAAAGTTTGAGTTTTGTTTTTAGCACCTGGGAATATCTCTGTGAAAAATAATACCTGTATTGAATTTTTTGCTTACAAGAGTTGGCTATTTTCTAGCAAAATCTAATTAAATTTAATATTTGACAAAAATTTTACCAAATTTTCTAACGTCTAATATACTTAAAAAAACCTTGTAAAATGACAAAAAAAAATTTACTTTTTTTTTGCTACCTCCTATTTGACGAGAATTCCTTATAATGTTACAAGCTTTTTACCAATAATTTTGTAATTTTACAACTTTTTTACCAATAAAGTTGTAAATTTACAACTTTTTTGACGAGTTAAAATTAACACGGAAGTCTCGTGAATTTACAACGTTTTTTGCTATCTCCTATTTTAAGAGAATTCCTAGTAAAAATTATGAGCTTTTTTGTAATTTAACAAGTTTTTTACCAATAAAATTGTAAATTTTCATCTTTTGGCGTAATAAAACTTAAAATGATCATGCCAAATTGTAAAATTACAAAAAAAAAAAAAATTCAAAATAACAAAAAAAAAAAAAATTAAGGAAAACTGTCATATATCGGTAAAATGGGATTACGAGACCTTTTCTAGTAATTTGACAAGGTTTTTTTTTGAGTGTACACTAGGGTGTCTCGTTTTTGGGCTTTTCTCTCTGATCAAATTCTGATACCCGCTAAAAGTGTCGGTCTCCTAAGGGTAACTCACATGCAAAATATCACTCCGATCGGAGTTTATCTTCTGTCTCCACTTTGAGCCTCAAAATTGGGGTTTTTGCAAAAAAGGACTTTTCAAAAAAAAAAAATTAAGTTTTTTTATTAAAATAATTAAAAAAATATTTTTGTATAATATTTGATCGTAAATACTTAAATATGAAGTTTAAAGATTTTACGTTCAAAATTGATATCAAAAAAATGGCATGATTTTGGGGACGTTCTCAAAACCCCTTTTTTCAAAATTTCAAAATTTTGTTTAAAAAAAATTTTAAATATACCATTTTTTTTTTCTGAATTCATTAAGAACACCTTGGAGAAGAAAAATGTTAAATTAGACGGATATCCGTCGAGCCACTTTTCGGGAACCGCGGGAGGAGGTTAGCGGATTTCAAGGAAATGTTGGTTTTATCAATAATTTGAATCAATAAAATCTTATAAATTTCATTTTTGAGCAAATTAACTGTTTTTTGGTGTCGTGGAATTGTATAAGATAAGTCTAAGTCCGTCATGAAATCTTACCGATCTAGGACGTCTTTAACCCACATTGGCTTGGGGTCAAAAATGACCCCCGAGGAAAATTTGTAGTTTAGAGTTTGGCTTCTGTGCTTTTTCCCCAAACTATAATTTTGTATTAATATGTTATCTTTAAAAAAATCGTTAACAATTCTTGGTACACTCAAAAAAAAAAGTTTGTAAAATTACAAGTAAAAGGTCTTGTAATTCTGTTTTACTAATATTTTTGTATTTTTACAAAAATTGTTGTATATTTAATAAAACGAAAACTACAGTTTGCTTTGTAATTTTACTATTATACGTTGGTAAATTTATTTTATATATTTTTTAGGTAAATTTACAAAAAATTGAATTATTTTACTAATTAAAAAAATATTACAAGGTGTTTAGTTTTTTTACACAAGAAAAATGTAATTGTACAACAAAATTTTACATGATGTTATTTTGTCTTTCTACCAAAAAAATGTTTTTTTACAAACATTTTTTTTAAGATCGTTTACAAGGTTTTCAGTTTGAAATGTGTGTATTGAAAAGTACAAAATTCCAATGTAATTTTACAAAACTTATTTTATTACTAGAATTAGTGTTGTTTTACAAAAAAAAATAATTAGTCAACAATAGGACTCGCAAAAATTTTCTAAGTTCAGATTTTTTTGCGTTTTGGAGTAAAAAATTTTGTTAAAAATAATTTTTTATAAATAAAAAATTTCATGAAAAAAAGTTTGAAAATTTTTTAAGTTCCGGACACAAAAATTTTTCAACTAATTATAAGCCATAGCAAAAAAATTGAATTTTTACACCATTTTTTTTGTATTTTTACCATTTTTTTGGTAATTTTACCATATTTTTTTGGTATTTTTTTTGCACCTAAAATGTCAAAAAAAACTACCAATCATCAAAAATTATGTTTTTCTTATTTTAACAGGTACTTAAACATCCAATCTACAAAATCCAAAATTTTTTTTTCGATTTTTTAAAAAATACTTGTGAAAATAATTAAAAATTAAATTTTTTTTTTTATTTTTTGACTACCCGAGTAAAAAAATTGATATGACACAATATATAATTTAATATGGGTTCGTGTATATTTTGATATAATCTTATACGAAAAATGGTTTCATAAGATTTGATCGAATAATATCTAATAATATCAGTTTATATAACTTTATATCGACTTTGATACGAGTTTTGGTCTAATCCAATAATATAAAATTATATCCAATTATATTAAAATTTATACAATTTTATAAATCGGATGTTTTTTTTTTTAGTTTTAAATAAAAAGTTGAAAAATTAAAATAATAAAAATAAGTAGTTCTTTGAAAAAAACTTAGAAAAATTTCAAAAAATGGAGTCGTGTTAAATTTTATATAAAACACTTAGAAAATATTTTCAAAAAAATTTGTCCTTGGAAAAAACTTAGAAAAATTTGAAAAAATGGAGTTATATAAAATTTTATATAAAACACTTAGAAAATATTTGCGATAAAAAAAATTTCCTTGAAAAAAACTTAGAAAAATTTAAAAAATGGAGTCATATAAAATTTTATATAAAACACTTAGAAAATTTTCGTGATCAAAAAGTTGTGCTTGAAAAAAACTCAGAAAATAAAAAAATATGGTGTCATATAAAATTTTATATAAAACACTTTAAAAATGTTCGCGATAAAAACATGTGCTTGGAAAAAACTTAGAAAAATTAAAAAATAATGGAGGCATATAAAATTTTATATATAACACTTAGAAATTTGGAATTATACATGGGACCAGATGTTACAACATATAGTTATGTATGGCGATATCTTAAAATAATCGCACATCAAAATTTATTATATAAATTTATCTCGCAATACATAGTGTCACACATGATCATATATGAAATAATATGACTATATAAAAGTATATAAGATCATATTAAATTATTTTTACTCGGGTAATTTTACCTAAAAAAATATAAGAAATTTCTTGTGTTGCCTCCTTCGCAATTCTCATATGTTCTACTTAAGAAGAACAAAATGTCGAAAAAAATAAAAAAGTGCAGTGTTATACATTAAAAAGTATGTTAAGTGTTCAAGTGAAAAAAAAGAAATCATTTCAGGTTGTTGAAGTGCTACTCCAGCTGCCGAAGAAGGAAAAATAAGATGCACCAATGGAAAACAACCTTTAAATTTACAAAACAAATATGTAAATAAACCAAATTTTTTGTAAATTTACAAAACAAATATGAAAATTTAAAAAACAAAATTGTATACTTACGAAAAAAGTTGTAATTTTACAAAAATGAAGTAGAAAATACAAAAACAATTTTGTAAATTTACAAATTTTTTGGTTTAACTACTGTTTTTACGGCAAAAAAATTAGAAAAAATGGTATATATACAATAAAAATTTTAAATTTACCACTTTTTATTGTAAATATACAAGTTTTTTGCCATAAAAAACAGTAGTTTAACCAAACAATTTGTAAATTTACAATTTTGGTTTTTGATTTTCTACTTTATTTTGTAAATTTACAACTTTTTTTGTAAGTTTACAATTTTTTTTTGTAAATTTTAAAATTTTTGGCAAATTTACAATTTTTATTGTAAATTTACGTGTTTTTCAATATTTTTTTGCGGTGAAAACAGTAGTTTAACCAAATAATTTGTTAATCTACAATTTATTTTTTTCATTTTCTATTTTTTCTTTGTAAAATAACAATATTTTTCTGTAAGTTTACAATTTTGTTTTGTAAATTTACCAAATTTTTTGTAAATTTACAAAAAAAAATGTCCACCTCGAAGTTAATATTTACAAAAAAAATTGTAAATTTACATTTTCTTTTGTTAAATCAATTTACAAATTATCCCCGTAACATTACGGGGATTCTTGCTAGTACATATTTTACAAAACCTGCCCCGTAAAATCACGGGGATTTTATGTCATTTTACAAACTTTTTTTTTTGAGTGTAGGGGTCAAAAATGACACATTCAATAAAAAATAACAATTTTGTTGATATCAAAAAATCGAAGCACTATGCCTAAAATTTTTGCCGGGGTCATTTTTGGCCCCTGGCCAATGTGGGTTAAAGATATCTTAAAAAGGTAAGATTTTAGGGCTGATTTAAGGTTATCTAATAGATTGCCACAAATTAATTTTCTATAAAATATATGTACTTTTTATTGAATGGGTCATTTTTGACCCCCTACCAAGAAGGGTTGACGATTTTTTTAAAGGTAATATATTAATACGAAATAATAGTTGGGGTAAAAAACACAAAAGCTGTTTTATACTTGTTGATAGCACAAAATTTAAGCTCTAAACTTCAAAATTTCTGCGGGGGTAATTTTTGACCCCCAGCCAATGTGGGTTAAAGACATCCTAGATCAGTAAGATTTCATGACGGACTTAGACTTATCTAATAGAATTCCACGACACCAAAAAACAGTTAATTTGCCCAAATATGAAATTTATAAGATTTTATTAATACAAATTATTGAAAAAACCAACATTTCCTTGAAATCCGCTAACTTCCCCACGCGATTCCCGAAACTTTGCTCGACGGATATCCGCCATATTTCACATTTTTTTTCTCCAAGGTGTTTTTAATGAATTCAGAAAGAAAAAATGGTATATTTAAATTTTTTTTAAATAAAATTTTCAAATTTTGAAAAAAGCTGTTTTGAGAACGCCCCCAAAATCATGCCATTTTTTTGGTATCAAGTTTGAATGGGTTAGTGATACCGTAAAATCTTTAAATTCATATTTAAATATTTACGATCAAATATTATACAAAAATATTTTTTTAATTAGTTTAATAAAAAAACTTAAAAACTTTTTTTTTTTTTAAAGTCTTTTGCAAAAACCCCAATTTTGAGGCTCAAAGTGAAGACAGATAAACTCCGATCGGAGTGATATTTTGCATGTGAGTTACCCTTAGGGGTCCGACACTTTTGGCGGGTATTAGAATTTGATCAGAGAGAAAAGCCCAAAAACGAGCCACCCTAGTGTACACTCAAAAAAAAAAAAAACAAGAAAAAGTTTCGTAATCCCATTTCACTAGTATTTGACAGTTTTCCTTGCTTTTTAACAAATAATTTTCGATCAAAATTTCCCATTTGTTAGTTTACAGTTTTTCTTGTAATTTTAAAAATTTTTAAGATTTTTTACAAAAAAATCTAGTAAATTTACGAGAATTTTTTGTAAATTTTATTTCGCCAAAAAATTTGTAAATTTACAATTTTATTGGTAAAAATCTTGTAAAATTACAAAAAAGCTCGTAATTTTTACCAGGAATTCTCGTAAAATTTTCGCAAGGAATTCTGAATTTTTTTTTTTCTAAACAAAAATTCTCAGATTCTTGTTTCTGTAAAGACAGTTAAGCTCAGGCTCTAATTATAATTATGTATTATAATTTTTTGATTTGTTATACAGTCGAAACCGGTTATAACGAACTCCGAGAGACCAGTAAAAATAGTTCATTATAAGTGAAGTTCGCTATAAGCGGGGTATATTTTTTATCAATCTAGTTTTATTTTAAAAAAAATAGATACACTTTTGTTTTATTTGACATTTTTTCGTAAATAAACTACTTTTTAAGAAGAAATCATTAAAAATATCAATAAATTTTATCAAAATTAAAATATAAACCAAAAATTTCCCAACTTTTAAAAGTTTGATAAACATGATTGCCACACATTTAAAAATATTTATGGGAGTTCGTTATAAAAAGGTAAATATACATGAAATTGTGTTGGTGGGACCATAATAAACAGTTCGTTTTAACCGAGGATTCGTTAAAACCGAGTTCGTTATAAAAGAAGTATTTTGTGTGAAAATTGGTGCTAAAACGTCGGGACTTTAGAATTAGTTCGTTATAACCGAGAATTCGTTATAACCGAGGTCGTTATAACCGAGTTTGACTGTATTTATATGGTTTTGAATTGAGAAAAGTGTGAAAGAAAAATTTTAATTTTTCTAAAAATGTAAGACATCCTGGTTTGTTTCTTACTAGTTTCATATTATCCAGTTATAATAATCTTCAGAAAAACTTTTAATGTCAAATTTATTCCGTTAATAGTCAATAGAACTCTTTATGTGAAAATTAATAACAGATCGCGGCCGACAAGGATTGAACCCATCATCTGTAATACTTTGCTATTAACTGCTTGTAACGTACAATCACTCTAGACCGATACGCCAAGTAGGCTGTTAAGCAAGTATCAACTAAATCATGATTTAGAGAATTTTTTTTTTATAAAAAAGTTCTTAGACTCTGAGATAGATGTTTTTTTATTCTCAGATTCTAAGAAATTTTTTATACATATAAAAATTTTCAGAGTCGAAAATTATGAAATAAAAAATTTGATAAGAAAAAAAAAATCATTAAAAAAATTTGATAAAAAAAATTGATGAAAAAATAAATTGATAAAAAAAACAAAAATTTTGAAAAAAAAGTTTTTGTTGAAAAATAATTATGTTACGTTTAGTTTACCAGCTGGTGAGAAACGGGTTAATTATTATCCAAGTTACTAATCGAAATTACAAGCCTTTTTGGTTTAAGAAAATGATAACAGTAATTCTTTTTTTCTTTTAACATGATAATTGCTGTGTTTTTCAATAAGTGGATTTATTTTCGGATTAATCTTATTTAGTTTAAAATAAATATTTTAACATGCCAAAACACATTTGGAATATTTTTTCCCGTATTCTACGATAAATTAGCAATTATAATCCGAAAAAATTATAAAAAAATTTGGAAAATTAAAAAAGTTATAAATAAATCAAAATTAATCCAATAAAATTTAAGGATTTATTAAGTTCACTTTGGATTAATTTTGATTTATTTATAACTTTTTCATTTTCAAAATTTTTTTATTATGTTTTCGGATTATAATTGCTAATTTATCGTAGAATACGGAAAAAAATATTCAAAATTTGTTTTGGTATGTTAAAATATTTTTTTCAAACAAAATAAGATTAATCTGAAAATAAATCCACTTTTTGAAAAACACAGCAAATGTTTTTAGGCTGGTGTCAAATTTTAAAAATGATGCAGAACGACACCTCAGTTTGACTATATAAGCTACCGACTAACAAAAAAGAAAATAATACTGTTTTCATTTTCTTAAAACCAAAAAGGTTTGTAACTTCGATTTGTAACTTGGATAATTCACCTGATGGTGAATAAAAACATTTTTCACCAGCTGGTAAATAATTTTTTTTATCAAAAAAAAATTTTTTTCATCAATTATTTTTTTTTTTTCATAAAATTTTTATTTTTCATCAATTTTATTTTTTTTTTTATCAAATTTTTTTTTCATAAAATTTTTTTCATCAGTTTTTTTTTTGCATAAATTTTTTTTCATCAATTTTTTTTTTATCAAAATTTTTTTTTTCGTCAAATTTTTATTTTTCAAATATTTTTATACCCTCCAACTACAGTATGGGGGTATACTCACTTTGTCATTCCGTGTGTAACGCATCGAAATATCGGTCTAGGACCCCATAAAGTATATATATTATTGATCAGTGATCGATTCTAAGATATTCTAGCGATGTCCGTCCGTCCGTCCGTCCGTCCGTCCGTCTGTCCGTCCGTCTGTGGAAGACACGATACAGTCCAAAATAAAAGTGATAGACTCCTGAAATTTGGTACATATATGTCTTATATTCATAGGCTGGTTAAGTTCGGAGATGGGCAAAATCGGACCGGGGGGGAAAAAGTTCCCCCTTGAAGAACTAAACCAACCTCTGAAAAATACCATATTTTTACATGATTTTTTGTGTTTTTGTTTAACAAATCCAACATTTTTATGCTACAAGAAGTTCAAGGTCCTGCATTTGGACCGACAGAATTAAAAAATATCGTTTTACGGTCCGCTCCCCCTTTTATGGGCGTGGAATAATTTTTTTTTTATATATATAATGATAAATTTGTTTTTCTTTAGTGCAAAAAGCATAAGATTTTTTTTTTTTAAACTTATTCGAGTGGAATTGTGCCCCCCAATTACCACTACCGACCCCCCCCCCCCAAAAAAAAAAAGAAGACGCCCCTGCAATTTTTTATTTTTTTATTTGCATGTTGGAGGGTATAAAAGATTCGGCACAGCCGAATTTAACACTCTTACTTGTTTTTTATTAATTTTTTTTATAATATAGAATTTTTCAGAATTTGTTTTTTTTTTCATCAACATTTTTTTTTCATAATTTTTTTCATCAATTTTTTTTTATTTTTATCAACATAAAAATGTTCCATTTGTTTAACAACTGTACAAAAACAAGTGATTGTGTTAAATTCTTCGGTGCCGAATCTTTTATATTCACCAAAATGTAAAAACACTTTTTAAAATGTAATGTTAGGTTAGGTTAGGTTAGGTTATGAAGGATGACACTGGTATACACCAGCGCCCATAGAGGCCGTGATGTGGCCCATTATGATTCCTTTGAAACTTTGATCCTCTCTCTTCTTCTACTGTGTAGCCCAAAGTGGTTTTCCTTTATGCGTCCCATTTAGATGCCCTTATAAATCCCAGTAGGGTCCAAGGATTCGTGCCTCGTAATTCGGATAAATTCTGAAAAATATAAGAACCAAAAATTTTTAATCTTCTAAATGACAGTGCAGGGCATTCGCATAAGAAATGATATGTATCTTCCACGGATTCTCTGCACCATCTACATGTATTATCATTTCTAATTCCAATTGTTACCATGTGTTTACCCAATGTGTTGTGACCAGTAATGAGGTTAACTGTAGCTCTCAGTTGCTTCCTGTCCATATCTAGAAGAATTTTGCAGTGTTTGGCCAAGCTTTCATCCCATAATAATTTTGTCTGTATACACCTATCAGAGTTTGACCATTTATCCAACCAACTCGCCCTTGTGTCCAATCTTATTCTCTGACAAATAATAGACAGTGGAGGGTAAACTTCAGATTCCGCTGTCTCCTGTGCGAGTTCCGCTCCCCGTCGTGCAAGCTCATCGGCTTTCTCGTTTCCCAAAATATCTTTGTGTCCAGGTACCCAGCACAGAGTAATATTATGCTGCTCGCTGAGAACCTTAAGCTCTCTGTGGCAGCGGCTGACCACCTTAGATCTGATATTATCGCTTTCCAAAGCCATTAAAGCAGCTTGACTATCAATGAAGAATCCAATATCACATCTGTATATTGGTAACATCGAAATTTGCTCAGCTGCCTTGGCTATCGCGAATACTTCGGCTTGGAAGATACTACAATCGTTGTCTAGACGGAAAGACTCATTCAGGTTTAGTTCCACACAGTGAAAGCCACCACCTGTGCCCTCCAACATTTTGGAACCATCCGTAAAAACGTTAATTTGCTGAAATTCTACTCTGTTGTTAAGCCAATCATCCAGTGAAGGAATCACAATTTTAAATCTTCCATCAGTTACGTTATAAGGGATATCATAATCAGTCCTTATGCTCCGTTCAGAACTACCAATAATCTTCGTATGTCGAACCTGTCTGTTTTTCAGAGATCCCGTTTGGAATAGTCTATTTAGAGTAATCCTCGCATTCTCCTTGATGAAGAGGTCTAGCGGTGTCATATCCAGAAGCATTTCCAAAGCTTCAGTTGATGTCGTCCTCATAGCCCCTGTAAGACTCAACAACGCAATCCTATTTACCCGTTTGATTGAGTCAGCATGAGTCCTATATTCAATGACAGGCCACCAAACATGACCGCCATAACACAGCACTGGCCGGACGACTGCGGTAAACATCCAATGAAAGAGCTTGGGTTTCAGACCCCATTTCTTTCCGACTAATCTCTGACAACAGTATAGTGCAGCGTAAGCCTTCCTTATCCGTTCTCTTAGATTTGCCGTCCAAGTAAGTTTTTTGTCTAGTATTACCCCCAAGAATTTAGCTGAATCCGAAAGTTCCAAGCTTACGCCGTTCAATTTCGGGAGGTTGAAACTGGGTATCAATCTTTTCCCTGTGAATAAAACCATTTCCGTTTTCCCTGGATTTATCCTCAATCCACACGACTGTAATGTTAATACAATCATTTACCAAATTTACAGCTCTTTTGGTTTAGACTGCATCTTGCTTTCCACAGACAGATGGGCGGTATATAGCTAGAGTGCGTTATAATTATGGGGGTTTTCGTGTCAACTGACACAACTTTTGAAACCGATGTCTTCCGATCGGGATGAAATTTGCACCAAGGTTAGTCCAATTCGATAGTAGTTCAGACACAATTTTTCAACGACATCGATCAAGGACTCTCTGAGTTAGAGGGGTCGAAATTTTACATTTTGGCCAAAGAGGTGTTTATTCTCATCCATGTAACTTCTTAACTATTTTTTGTAGCAAAATGTGTCCCAAATAGTATAGATAGCTATTTCTTCAGTCTTCTGAAAAAAAATTATAAAAAAATTTTAAAAAAATTTTTTTATTTTTTTTTTTAAATCCAAAACTTTTTTGAATTTTTCCTCAAATTGGGCCTTTTTTTGACTCAAAAAAAAAGCTAAGGTTATTTCCTTTAAGTTCTATGGGGTCGATTAGTGGGATGCGAGTGGGATATCTATGAAAAAAATTTTTTTTAAACTTTGGAACACAAAAAACGGTTCTTAAATTTGCACTATTAGGCGTGGGAAAGCTAACCAGTTTTCGATTTTCATTCGCGATACCCTCTAATTTTTATAGGTTCGAAAAAGAATGCATGAGCCAAAAAATGAGGGCGGTGGGGTGGGGCCATATGGCCCCTCATCGGGGTCAAAGTTGGGCGTAAAGAGGTAAAAAACCTCAAAAAGCCCCACAACTGCCCTAGAAACGCCCCTGAAGGGGTGCAATGTGAGACGAACCTCCAATAATTTTCTGCTCCCAACATTTTTCTTGAACATACTAACCCCTATTTCCAATTCCTAAGGGGGCTCCCATACAAAATGACATTTTTATAAAATTTGCTCCTACCGCTCTAACTGTCCATAGGGTGCCCCTATGTTTCTTCAACTCCAACATTTTCTCAGAATATACCTACCCTTTATTTTCAGCTCTTATGGGGACCATACAGTTTTTTATATTTTTTTATTAGTTTTTAAAAATACATGTTTTTATAATGTATGGGAGCCCCCTTAGGGAGTGGAGATAGGGTGTTATTATATTCGGACAAAATGTTGGTAACTAAAAATGGGGGTTGGTCGTAATTTTTACCTATCTAGGAGGCACGGTAGGGGCGGTAGGAGCTGGTTTAATACAACAAATTTATAAATAAATAAAAACAATGTATGGGGACCACCTTAAGGGTTAAAGATGCATTGTAGGTATGTTTGCAAAAAATATTGGAATTAATAAAATAATGGAGGTTGGTCATACATTTGGCTGCACTACATTTGGGCACTTTAGGGTAAGTTAGAATGGTAGGAACAAATTTTGTTTAAAATGTTTTGTATGTGAGCCCCCTTAGGAAGTAGAAATAGGGGTTAGGTATGTTCTAGAAAATTATTGGAGGTTCGTCTTACATTGCACCCCTCCAGGGGTGTTTCTAGGGCAGTTGTGGGGCTTTTTGAGGTTTTTTACCTCTTTACGTCAAACTTTGACCCCGATGAGGGGCCATATGGCCCCACCCCACCGCCCTCATTTTTTGTATCATGCTTTCTTTTTCGAACCTATAAAAATTAGAGGGTATCGCGAATGAAAATCGAAAACTGTTTAGCTTTCCCACGCCTAATAGTGCAAATTTAAGAACCGTTTTTTGTGTTCCAAAGTTAAAAAAAAATTTCATAGATATCCCACTCGCATCCCACTAAGCGACCCCATAGTTCTTAAAGGAAATGACCAAAGCTTTTTTTAATAAAAAAAGGCCCAATTTGAGGAAAAAGTCAAAAAGTTTTGGATTTTTAAGAAAAAAAAAATCAAAAAATTTTTTTTTTAATTTTTTTATATTTTTTTTCAAAAGACTGAAGAAATATCTATCTATACTATTTGGGACACATTTTGCTAAAAGCAATAGGTAAGAAGTTACATGGATGAGAATAAACACCTCTTTGGCCAAAATGTAAAATTTCGACTCTCTAACTCAGAGAGTCCTTGACCGATGTCGTTGAAAAATTGTGTCTGAGCTACTATCCAAACTAACCTTGGTGCAAATTTCATCCCGAGCGGAAGACATCGGTTTCAAAAGTTGTGTCAGTTGACACGAAAATCCCCTGATACATAAACTTACATATAAACTTGACCTAAATTTCGATGCGTTTTTCATGAAATGGCAGATGAATAGAACATTATTTTTTCTAAAGAAAACTTAGCTTTGGCAAGTACACCAAAATCTTCAGCAAATCATTATCATGATTTAATGTTTTGGGCAAGAGTACAAAATTTGGAGACCTTTTTTGTTAGTCGGTAGCATATATAGACAAAATAAGGTGGCGTCCAGCATTATTTTTCAAATTAGATGCCAGTGTAAAAACATACAAGGAAACAGTTTAACAAAAGGATAAAACATCAACTGAATTGAAAATTTTAACCCCACCTTAGAGTGTGTCCAAACTAATAAAAAGCAAAAGCTGCTTTAAAAAAAAACCTAAAAAAATACAAACCAAAAATATTTTTTATCACCCTGATTTTGCAAATTATGATTTCCTCCTTATGTAAATTACATCAAGTATTTTACTTTCAACAACATGTTCTTACAATTTAATATCTGTGTTTTTTACTTTTTTCATACCAGGATTTAACAAAAACCAATCGCTTAAATCGTCAATAAAAACCAAAATAATGTTTTTTTTCTTTGTAAAAGTCAAATCACAACACAAAGTAACAAAAATAAAAGAAGGGACACATGTGGTCATGTATAAAATACACCTTCATACATATTTTATTGAATATTAAAAACCAAAACAAAAAAAACTAAGGAAATAAAATCGATGCCGAAAAAAAAATCACTACTATAAATGGGAAAAATTTAACATGACAGCTTACATAGTGAGTACTTTAGCACCACATCAAACAAAATCGATCTGTTATGTTCTACTTATGAGGCAATGAAATAAATGAAATTTTGAAAACAAAAAGTACATGTAAAGACAAAAAAGGCAAAGAAATTGGTTATATAAGTTTAAGGCCATAATTAGATACCCTACACTCCAAAAATGCCTGCGAATTTTGAATCATGAAAAAAAAACATTGAATCATGATAATGTTTTGCTGAAGATTTAGGTGAACTTGCCAACGACTTGAAATATGGGTTGAGAACCCCATTAAGTTTATGAGGCATTCCACACCAAATGTCCCGCTACAGAAAAACATGTGTACCGTAAATTTCTGAATAGGTTGTTTGAATAGCCCTATATGAAACTAAGAAAATTGCGTTTTTGGTTTTTCAAATTTTCAAAAACTGGGCTTAGGAGGCGTGGTCAAATATTGGAAAAATGGTAAAATTTTTGGCGAGTTGCCGTTATTACATATTTATCACATAAAAACGGAATGCACCACAATCTAAAAAATTAACATTCTTATATAGTTTTGTATTGGCTATCGACTAATTTTTTTTTTTTTTAAATTTTCAAAACCCATTCTGAAATTTTCCATTTTTTAAAAAAGTCAATTTATCAAAAATCCGGCCATTTTTATTATTTTTTTATTTTTTTGAAGTTTAAATGTTTGTCCATCCACACAAAAGAATTCAGAAACATTTGAATTTTAAATTTCATAACAATTTTGTAATATGCTTTTATGAATTTTAAATTTCATAACAATTTTGTAATTTGCTTGTATTTTCTTGTTTTAACGTTGGGAATGAGTATTATCAATTGCATAAACATTACTCATACGATCTGTTGAAACAAGAAAATACAATCAAATTACAAAATTGTTATGAAATTTAAAATTCAAATGCCATTTTCTCGAAAAAGATGACGAACGTGTGTCTGATTTTTTTTTGTGTGGATGAACAAACATCTAAACTTTAAAAAAAAAAAATAAAAAAAAAACAAGTGGCCGGATTTTTGATAAATTGACTTTTTTAAAAATGGAAAATTTCAGAACGGGTTCTGAAAATTTTCAAAAAAAAAAAAAAAAATTTAATCGATAGCCCTTACAAAACTATATAGAATGTAAATTTTTGAGATTGTGGTGCATTCCGTTTCAATGTGATAAATATTTAATCAAGGCAACTCGCCACAAATTTTACCATTTTTCCAATATTTGACCACGCCTCCTAAGCCCAGTTTTTAAAAAATTTAAAAACCAAAAACTCAATTTTCTAAGTTCCATATAGGGCTATCCATACAACCTATTCAGAAGTTTACGGTACACATGTTTTTTTTCGCTGGACATTTGGTGTGGAATGCGTCTTATATACTATTGATCCATTTCTAAGATAGTCTAGATATATATATCCGTCCATCTCTCTGTGGAAAGTAAGATGAAGTCTAAACCGAAAGAGCTGTAAATTTGGTAAATGAGTACATTGCTTAAGTGCAAAAAAGGTTTTTTTTTACATTTTGGAGAGTATAAAGGATTCGGCAGAGAAGAATATAACACTCTCACTTATTTTTTGTAAATTTGCTAAGCAAATGCAAAATTTTTATGTCAGAACTTTAGACTTGGTAAAAAAGTAGTTTTGATGAAAAAAAATAAGAAGAAATGAAAAAAAAAAAAATTTGGTTGAAAAAATGTTTCTGATCCAAAAAAATATAATGAAAAAATATATATGAAAAAGAAAATTTTTAAAAAAAAAAAAATATTTTGATAAAAAAAGAAAAATTTGATATAAAAAAAATTTGATAAAAAAAAGTGTGATGAAAAAAATTTTTTTTGATACAAAAACATTTTGATAAAAAAAAATTTTGATGAAAAAAAATTTTGATGAAAAAAAAAATTGATGAAAAAAAAATTTGATGAAAAAAAATTTGATGAAAAAAAAAATTTTATAAAAAAACAAATTTATTTAAAAATTTAATAAAAAAAAATGTTGTTAAAAAATAATTATGTTACGTTTTATTCACCATCTGATGAAAAACGCTTTTATTCACCAGCAAGTAAGAAATCGAAATTGCAAACCTTTTTGGTTTTAAGAAAATGAAAACAGTAATGCTTATTTTCTTTTTTGATAGTCATTAGCAGGGAAACCAAAAATATGCTCTAAAAAACACGTTTTATGCGCTTAAAAAATGCCCTTAAAAACTGAAAATATGCTCTAAAAACAATAAAAATATGCTCTTAAAAAAATTATGTCCCCTTTTTTGTTGTATTTTTTACAATTTGTTAGAGAATAGACCCTCCAAATACCGTTATGTGCGATAGTAAGAGGGTTAAATATGCTCTACAAAAATATTTTCCTTAATGTTTTCTGCCAAGTTGCTGAATCTAAATAAAACATAGTTTCATATACCGATATGAAGCAAGAACATACCAAATGGGAATCAATCGTCACAATTCCGTAATTGTTGAAAAAAAACATTCTTTTTGGATAAAAAATTTAAAAATACATGTTGAATAAAAAAAATTGGAAAAGAATGCTCTAAAAATTAAAAAAAAAAAATGCTCTAAAAATGTAAAAATATGCTCTAAAAAGTGGAAAAATGCTCTAAAAATTTAAAATATGCTCTAAAAATATGCTCTTATGCTAAAATATGCTCTTAAACCTAAAATATGCAAAAATATGCTCTTAAGGCTAAAATATTAAAAAATATGCTCTAACAAATCGATGCCAGATTTCTTAAAAACTTCTGAAACGGATAAATACCTTACCTATTTATCAATAAAATGCACAGGAAAAAACGTGATACTGCATATTTTTGGTTTCCCTGGTCATTAGCTTATATAGTGGAGTTGTCAGTTATTCGACTTTTAACTTTGTTCGAATAATTCAAGTAATTGTTTTTGTTCGTTCGATCAAACGATTAATTCTAAAAAGTTTTTCGATTAATCGATGAGAATAACGAATAAAATAAGTGGTATACAAAATGTTTTTATTAAGTTTAAAGTTTTTTAAGTTAGGGAGACTCGGCGGGGGACGTTGGAGGATACCTTTCCCTCTTCAAAAAACGCACTTTTGTCATTATTTTGTATTATTTTCTATAACCACGCCCTTAAAAAGGGGCGGGACGAAAAATATCATTTCCTAATCATCTTGGTTCAAATGTAGGTCAATGAACTTCATATGGCATAAAAATATTTAATTTGTTGAACAAATATAGAAAAAAATATAAAAAAATAGTTTTTCTGGTGGTGTTTTAGTTCATCATTTTTCCCCTCGTCCGATTTTGTCTCGGAACTTCACCAGCCTATGACCAGAAGACATAAACGTCCCTAACTTCACGAGTATAGCTCTTTTATTTTGGACTGTATCGTGCCCTCCACTGACGGATGGACAAACGGACATCGCTAGAATTTCTTATAATCGATTACTGATCAAAAATATATTTACTGTAAAAATCGTAATTTTTTAATTAATCGAACAAGAGTTTGGTTTTGTTTGATCGATTAATCGAATTATTCTTAATCGGTTGACAACTCTATTATATTGTCAAAGTGAGGTTCCGCATTTTTTATAAAATTAGACACCAGCATAAAAACTTTATCATGTTAAAAAAAAACCTTGTCAATTTACTAGAAAATGTCTCGTAATAACATTTTACAAATATTTGACAGTTTTTCTTGTTTTTTAACAAAAATTTTCGATCGAAATTTAATTTTTTTTTGTAATTTTAAAATTTTTTTCGTAAATGTCCAAATTATCAAGGTAATTGCACAAAAAAAAATCTTGTTAAGTCATGAGGATTGCTCTGTCGCATCAAAAAAATTTTATGTTTAAAATTTTATTGGTAAAAAGCTTGTAAAATTACGGAAAAGCTCGTAATTTTTACTAGAAATTCTCGTAAAGAAGGAAGTGGCACGAAATCTAGTAAAGTCACGAGAATTCCTTGTAAATTTATTTGTAAATTTACAATTTTATTGGAAAAAAGCTTGTAATTTTTTTTAATTTTACAAGATTTTTACCAATAAAAATGTAATTTTTACTAGAAATCCTCGTAAAATAGGAGGCAGGAAAAAATAATTTTACGATTTTTTTTTTTGGTAATTTTACAAGTTTTTTTTTAATCTACTCAATATTATTACGATTTATAGAATAATGGTCCTAGAAATTTAAATTTATTATTCCAAAAAAATAAGTTTTGTACATTTTTTCGATCTTCTGAAATAAGACCCCAGAAACTTGAAATTTTAAATAAAGGATCCTTCAGCAGAAAAAACATTCTAAAAAAGTTTGGAAATTTTGTACTTTTAATATTTCCTGAAAAAAATGGTCCTAGAAACTTTAAATTTGGAATATAGGATCCTCCAGCGCAAAAATACTTGTGTTAAGTTTCAATTCAAATTATATGTTGGAGCTTTGGTACTATTATGATTAAATTTTAATTTTTAAATCTTGGATCCCAAATAGGAAAAACATTCTGGAAAAAGTACATTTTGGAAAAAATTTACTTTTGTACTTTTTTGATCGTTAAAATATATAAAGGTCCTAGAAATGTCGGATCATCCAGCAAAAAAAAAAAACATTTTGAAAAAGATTTTTTTTTTTAAATTCCGATTATAAGGTGCTAAATATGGTTAAAAATTTATTTTGGGACTTTTTACATGTATATCCTGAAATAGTGTTCCTAGAATCACTAAATTTATAATGTAGGATCTTTTAGCAGTAAAAATACTTTTTATATTTTCTGAAATACTGGTCCTAGAATACTGGTCCTAGAAAATTAGAACGAAAGATCCTCAAGCGGAACAATTTTTTTGTAAGTTTCAGTTCTAAGGGTGAAAAGTGTAATACTCTTAAAATAATACATTTGTAGATTTACTAATTTTTTTTGCTAGTGCTGGTTAGCTAACTTTTAGCAAATTTTTAGTTGATATTAGCATGTTAGCAAAAATATCTTGTAAATTCATTTAGCGCATTAGCAATTTTAAACAAAATTTGAACTAATTTTTTTTTGCTAGATTTAAAATTGAGTTGACCAAATTTTTACAAGCTTTTTTGCTAATATTAGCAAAATAAATGGTAAATTTTTTTATATTTTCAGAAATCTTAAAATGGCGCTATCTCGGAAACTAAGCCAGATAGAGCAAAATGGAGGCCATTTTTGGTTCTCGGGCTCTAGTATCGCCGGTCCTCTTCACATGTGTGGACCCTAATGGGCCCTAACTTTGGATCCAAAAAAGTTAGCATTCCCGAAAATTTTAAAATGCTCATATCTCGGTAAATATTGCCGACACAACAAAAATTCCAAAATCATTTTTTGTAGCTCTCAACACGTAAAACAAGACCGCAAAATAGTCAAAAGCTCTCCGAGTAATATTTTTGAAGTTATCGAGTTTTTTAATTCTCAAGGCCCCAGTGGTCCCTAGACCACCCACTGGTCCCCTATAATCACGTATCTCAAAAACTAAGCAAGGTAGAGCGAAACGGACACAAATTTTGGATCAAAAACTCCTCAGATGTGTATGAACTAAGTTCAAAAAAAAAAAAAAAAATTGGTTAACTAATTTTTGGCAAAACATTTTTGCTAACTTTAGCAAAAAAATTGTGGGTTCAAAATCAGCTAATTTTCTTGTAGGTTTACAAGCTTTTTTTGCTAACATTACAGTGTTTTTTTTTTTTGAGTGTAGTTGTGCTTTGGTACTTTTACGATGTCCTAAAAAAACTTCACGATCCCCCTCTAAAAACTCTAGAAATTTCATATTTCAAATCTAGGATCCTCCAGTGGAAAAAACATTCTCAAAAAGGTGCGTTTAAGAAATTTCGATTCTAAGAGGCCGAAAAGGATGAACAATTTGGCTTTGGTACTTTTACGATATCCTGAAATAATTTCCGTTTAAACTTAAAATTTTGAATTTAGGATCCTTTGCCGAAAAAATATTCTGAAAAAGTGACTTTTAAAAAGTTCTGATTCTAGTAGGGTCTAGAGGGTCTTTTATCACCCTTACTTAATCTTTCTTTTCGGGGTACGGTACAATGGACTATGTTAAGTCTGAGCGCCATGGACTTGCCTAAAAATTTACCTATTTTTAGGATTGTACAACCCACCCTCAACTCAACAACTCAACTCAAGGAGGGTCCGTGAGTATTGCTCAAAATTAGAATAACTAACGGGGCTGACTAAGCCATTATGTTCATTATGCGGCGCCCATGAGTGGACATGTATAAACTCAATTTTTCTGTTATTCACAAGGCAAAATATTGCTGATTTCAAAAAATCAATGTATGAATTAAATAAGTGTTACCAACTTAAAGACCATGTCAAAGTTCCAAACATTCTATTTCACGTAGAGCTTTTTTCAAGTTTAAAATTTTTCTGTTAAAAACATGCAATGACAAAAAAAAAATTGTATCATCCATGGCAAGTATGGACAGATATTATATAGTTTTTGGTCAAAACAGCCAACCATTCGTTGAAAGTACGTTCTTCTTCCTCTTCTACTGCTTCAATATATTGAGTTACGTGTGTCTGAAAGGCGACATTCAATGCGACAGCAAACGGTGCAAAAACGAACGCTTTTTGTGTGAATTTAATAATACGTTTGTCATGTTCTTCTTTCACACAACGCAGAAACTGGAAAATATATGCAGAATTATGGATAGACGGACAGACAGTCAAGTTATAGTATTTATGAAAAAATACATAAACACAGACATATAGTTGGTAGGACGGACTGACCATCTCTTAAACACTCTATACATGTTTGATGTTTTTTTAAGAAAAAAAAAATATAATATTGTATGTTGTATTTATTATGGGGTACTTTTTCAATGAATGTTTTAAATAAATTTAATACAAAAAATCTTTTATTTTTTGTATTCTCAAAGAATACCATTTATGATTTATTAAGGATGTTCTGATTACAAGATCGTTTGTTTTTTGTTAACATTGCGAATATATTTTTTTATTTTTTGGTATAAATATATTTAAACATAAACTTGTATGTAAACAAACATTGACAAAAATATGGTAGAAATGTTATTTATGAAATTGCTCCCTTCTTCATATCTTTGGGAAAAACTGATGTAATGCATAAAAAGATGATTTGTTAAACATGTACATAATATCAGACCATAATATATCAACGATGTGACAATGAAAAATTATTGATGAATTTGTTTTGAATATGTAAAAACGCGATGGGTGAAATTTTTGAAAGTTGTATGTAAAAGTACAAGGCAAGAATTTAAATTTTTTATATTTTTTTAACAAACCACTCCAAGCTTTTTTCTGGGTTAATTGCGAGGAAGTGAATCGATGGGATCGACCTTTGGCAGAGTTTCTTAATAATCTCAAATACTGAGGATTTAATTTTCAATAATGACAAAACCGATCGGTTTTGTTTTCAGTTCGTCTTAAATATATATTAAGAAATTAACTCCAGATTAACACAAAAACTTAAAAAAAACTGATTACCTGGATTTACAATAAATGGCGCCCAAGCCAGGGCGGAGCAAATTTTTGCATATTTTGGTGAAAATGCATATTTGTGCATATTTTGGTTTTTAATGCATATTTTTGCATACTTTGGCATAAATTAGCATAAATTAGTTTCTAAAATTCTTTTACATTTTAAAATTTTATTTATAAATCAAGAAAAAGGATTTTTTTTTATTAATTTTTTTTTATAGATTGTCTTAATAAAAAAAATCTTACTAGCATAAAGTATTAAATGTTACTATTTAAACCTGGCGCTATTTTTAGCTTTTAAGAAGTTCTTCGTGTGAAAACATTTTTTTTATTCCACACATTTTATTTTTTAATGCATATTTTTATTTTGAATATTTTAGCGCATATTTTAAACGCATTTTTTTGATTTTTTAGTGCATGCAAATCTCATCCCTAGTAATTACCTTTAAATAACAATCATACGCAACGGTGCACAGTGGATTATTTTTAATAATTTTGCTATTCAGTAAGTAGGTACGGGACCGATTGCAACGAAATACATACAGGTTATAGCTAACGTATTTTCGAGCTAATGTAGGACATGCTTAGTACACAAAAACTTTAAACCCTTTAAAATCATCAACTATAAATGCATGTAAAAAATAATATAGCGCTGAAATAAAAAAAACACCGTGAGGATTTTGTTATGTAAAATGTCAACTTTCATTTGCGTTTCATTTGTGTTTTCAGAGCAAACTTATCATTTTTCCAAAGAAAAATTCTAGATTCTGAAACATTTTCTAACAACCCCTTATGAACCGATTTGCCTAAAACTGAAAAAAAAAAAATAGAAATAAAAGAGACAATTATTAGGTTGGGGTGTCTCAGATTATCGGCCATATCGGTGAATAAGGGGTTCAAAAAATGGCGTAAAATTTTTTCTTTTGGATTTTTCTGCCAATTTTTCTTAAGAAACTATACACTCAAAGAATTATGTAGGTAAATTCCACTGAATATTCACTTAAAACAAATGAAATTTTATTTAAAAGCCATTCCACTGTTTTTTCATTTACAATAAAAACACATTACAGTCAATTTTAAATGTTAATTAATTGACTAACCAAAACATTAAAAAACTAGTGAATATTCAGTTATTTTGTATTGAAAAACAGTAAAACTATAGAAGAAATATTTTACTGCCAAAATTAAATGTAACAGAAAATTCGTTTTTAATACAGCAAATAATTTTTTTTAAACTACAGCAACAGTAAAAAAATTAAATCCTTTATAAAATTAGTGATTTTTCTTTTAAAATGACTTTACTGATTACTTTTTAAAATAACCTACAAACAGTTAATGACATAATTTTCATAGTGTATGATGTTTTCATATGAGGTTTTTTAATACCTATCCAAAGGTGGCTTAACCTTATAAAAAATTGGCTTCGTTAAATATTATTTTTGCGAAAATGAATAAACTATTTATGTGAAGATATAGACCTACGATATCCATATGAATACGAACCAATCTTTATTTAGTTTGACTCTCACGAATTTTTGCTTTAGACCAGCGGTTACCAACCTATGGTACGCGTACCACTAGGGGGTACGCGAAACTGTCCGCGGGGGTACGCCAAATTTTAGTAATTTGGACATTCGTTTTAGATTAACCTTTTTATGCTGGCTCGGCATCTGGCTTCCAAAGTTTTCCATAACGTCAGGTTTTCAAGAAAGTTGAGGTCAAAGTTCACAAAAAACGTATTTTTGTGCAATTTAGAGAGCATTTTTTGAGATTTTTTTTTGGATGATATTTTGAGATCTGACCACTTGTTTTCGATTAACCTTTCGATGCTGATTTCGAATATGGTTCCCAAGTTTTTCTTTGACGCCTGGTTTTTAAGCAAATTTATGTCAAAGTTCTCAAAAAACGTGTTTTTGGGCATTTTTGAGACGGGTTGTAATAGAGTGAAAATTTTAGTACAATTTTGTTAAGCTCAAAATGCCCTTCCATTGTAATTGGGGGTGTTTCCCTCGAATTAAAAAAACATTTAAAAAAAATGAAAATATTATATACTTTTTTTTAAGAGTTCAAAAAACGTCCGTTGTGACTGGTGAAATCCGATTTACAATATTTTCAGCCGTTTTTGCTCTGCAGAAAAATCAGCTCAAAATCCGCGTTTTCAGATGCATTGAACTAACCACCCAAACCAGCACGCCTACACAAAGGGTAAATCAGTGGAAACCGCCCTCCATGAGTTGACGATGAATATTGAGGAAACCATTAATTATAGCGAATATACTCTGGCATGCTTTCTTGATATTGAAGGTGCATTTAATAATATAAAATCTGGGGCAATAGAGAAAGCTCTAGCCAATTCAGGTAATGACCCAATGGTGAATTACTGGATAATGAAAGTCCTCACAAACCGTATAATTGAAGCCGAAATAGGAGGGGAATCAATAAAGGCAATGGCGACTAGAGGTACTCCCCAAGGGGGTGTCATATCACCGACACTGTGGATTCTGGTACTAAATGAGGCTTTATTGAAGCTGAAAAAATACGGTGTGAAGGTAGTAGCTTATGCCGACGACTTAGTAATTTTGGCAAGAGGGATATCCCTGGACACAATATCCGACATTATGGAGCATGCTCTCTCATCGCTTTATAAGTGGGCCTCGGCCTGTGGACTAGGAATAAATCCTCAGAAAACGGAAACGGTTCTCTTCACAAGGAGGAGAAAAATACCTGAATTTCGATTACCACATATTGGGGGAACGTGTCTGACACTGTCTGATAGTGCCAAGTTTCTTGGCATAATCTTTGATAGGAAATTGAACTGGCTCGAAAACCTAAAGGAGAGAGTGAAAAAGGCGTATGCAGCCATGTATACTTGTCAGAGAATTATTGGAAACACATGGGGTCTTAAACCAAGACTTATACACTGGATATTCACGGCAATTGTTAGACCAACACTGGCACATGGTGCAGTAGTGTGGTGGCCTATTGTAGGAAAGAGCACGCACGCCACGTACCTGAACAGGGTTAATAGAGAGGCCGCCTTAAGTATCACTTAAGCGCGAAGGACAACATCCACACATGGTCTAAGTAGGATTCTGGACTTGCCATCTTTGGTTCTTTACATCCAGGAATACGCACTTAGGACACAGCTCAGACTAAGTCAAAACTGCGCGCTGAAAGTTCGAGACTATGGACACACAAAACTCATACGAGACCATCGATATGATGACTGTGTGACTGATTATATGACTCCACATATCGTGTGGGATGCAGGTATAACAATTGAAATACCATCTAGAGTATTCTGGGAAAATCCACCTGTTGGGGAACAGCACATTGCAGTCTACACGGATGGATCAAAGATGCCACAGGGAACAGGTAGCGGTGTCTACTGTGAGAAACTGGGAATTGAACACAGTTCAAGGATACAGGACAGCTGTAATATTTTTCAGGCGGAACTGCATGCAGTGTCAGAGGCAGCCAGGCTTATTTTAATGAGGCCGATCTACTCTAGTGAGATCATTATTTACATTGATAGTCAGGCGGCTTTAAAGGCACTATATAACAGGAATATTCGATCAAAGGTTGTCAGCCGTTGTCGCCAAGAGCTTATGGCTCTCATCGAACAACACTCTTTAAGACTGTGCTGGGTTCCAAGTCATCAGAAAATTCCAGGAAACGAGAAAGCTGACGAGTTAGCTCGTATGGGAGCAGTTTTACCATTAAGTTCAATCACGACCGATGTGCATCCGGGCCTGGATGCGATTTATTTCGAAATACGGAGAACATTTGAACGACAGGAAGATTTGAAATGGGAAAGCAGCCAGGACTGTATCCAAACGAAGGCCTTGTGGACTCGCGGTGGAAAAAGTATCCAGAAAACACTAATTTATATGGAAAAATCAGACCTCAGGAAGTATGTAGGTTTAATTACAGGCCATACTGGCTTGAAAGCTTTTTTGAAAAAGTTAAAATTGATAAGAGATGACTTGTGCAGATGGTGTGGGGACGAAGAGATAGTGGAAGATTCATTCCATTATCTTTGTCAGTGCCCTGCACTATCTCGCACTCGATTTAATTGTTTTGGCTTTTATTTCTTTCAGGAACTGGAGGAACTTAGAGATGTCAACCCATGGAAGATGCTTAAATATATTAGGCTAAGTAAACTCGATGAGACATATGTGGAGACATAAATCATCATTTACCAGGAAGGCAGTAGTGAATTATGATTAATATATAAAGCATGTAATATGTAAACAAAAACCAACCCCCCCCCCCCTTTCGAGGTATCACTCTGGATCAGGAACTGGTCTTGTGGACATTACGTCAACCTCTTAACCTAACCTAATCTAACCACCCAAAGGAGCGAACATTTTTCCAAAAAAAAATACCATCATTGTTTTGATCTCCCCGAAATCCTTCAAAAAAATTATAATACCCGCAGATATAAAATTTCAGAATTAACTCTAATATTTATGTGAAGTTTTTTTAACGAAAACAAAAAACTCGTTAGGGGTACGCGGCTGATAAAATTTAAAATTAGGGGTAAGCGAGCCAAAAAGGTTGGTAACCGCGGCTTTAGACTATATTCCTGTTATTCGGGAGTCTCGGAATTTTCCCGAGGGCCCATATTGTTTTGTAAGGGGACAACGAAATTTTTAAATAATATGACCGATAAGCCGATATATATATTAATATTTTTAATTTCAGGCAAATTGGTTCATAACGGTTGATGTCCTTCCCTTGTAAGACATTTTTCCTACTTTCCAAAAAAACCTTGTAAAATGACAAGAAAAATTTACAACTTTTTTTATGCGATAAAACTCACAAGGAATTCTCTTAACTTTACTAAAATTTTTTTGTAAAACTACCTTGGAACTAAAATTACAAACAAAAATTTTAATTTCTTTCGAACATTTTTTGTTAAAAAATAAGTAAAACTGTAAAATGTGAATTACAAGACTTTTTCTAGCAATTTGACAAGGTTTTTTTTTATTGTATAGAATAACACCCAGTCTTAAATACATTTTCACAGATTCTAAGACAGATAGATATCCATGTTTAGACTTAGTAACCATTTTTTGGCAAATACCGGTGTTGGGTATTATACGGTTGGTCATTATTTAGAAGTTGAGTAAAAGTAGTGCAAAAAAGTTCAAAGTTCTTTTTTTTTTTTTGCTAGGATCGTAAAATTTTTTTATTTAACATAAATTCTGAAAATTTCCTTCAAGTTATAGGAATGAAAGCCTCGTTGAGTGTATTAAGTCCTTTAACAAAACAATTATTCAAAAAATTTAACAAAATAAATTTATCTTTTTTAAAAAAACTTAAAAATAACATAACACACAATATGTAACGGAAATTATTTGTATGCAACATGGTGTAACAACATTTTCACAGCACTTAATCAATCGAATACCAATAACTTTTTATTTTTTTTTTAAATAAAACAACTTAAGCCGAAATAATACACAAATAAAACTGTAACAAGACAATTTATAATTTACACAATGATTAAAAAGTATGCAGTAAAATAGAATTGTTAAAAAAAAAAATCACAAAAATTCTTAAACATTATGTAGTGGTTGCTATTATCGTCATTGTTATAACTAGGGATGAGATTTTCATGCACTAACAAATCGAAAATATGCGCTTAAAATATGCGCTAAAAAATTCAAAATATGCACTAAAAAACCTGAAAATATGCACTAAAAAATAAAATGTGTGCAATAAAAATCTTGTTTTCATAGGAAAAACTTCTTAGAAAGCAAAAAGTAACGCCGGGTTTAAATAGTAACATTTAAAACTTTATATAAGCAAGATTTTTTAGAAATTAACACAATCTATAAAAAAAAAAAATTTAAGAAAAAAAAAATTTTTCTTATTTCCAAAATAATTTTTTAAAATTTCAAATAGTTTTTGAAACAAATAAATTTCAACTTGGGTTTTTGCTAATTTATGCCAAAATATGCAAAAATATGCACTCAAAAGTTGGAAATATGCACAAAATATGCATTTAAAACCAAAATATGCAAAAACAAGTAAGAAAATTATAGTCGGTCAAGACCGACCATATAATACCCTACACCAGAGTTTCCCAAGTTGAAACATGGACTGATTAGATCTATATTTTGTCAAATCTTTAATAAGTGTAAAAAGCACTCACAAATCAAATTTGAGTGGAATAGGCTTCTTTTTGTTGACAATAAACCGCTTCAACTGAATATCGGGCGAAATTTTCACATGGGACCTATGTCCAAAAATGTTCCGATGATAATCAGATTTGATAAGGTTATTAAAGTACGCGTTTAACATACACAAACAAAATTTTAATTAAATATTTTCTATTTTCATGAAATTTGAGAGATTTATGTGAAAATAGTGAAGGTGGTTTGTATGGGGGCTACAAGAAGAACTGGTCCGATTTCTTTAAAATTCGGAATGGTCATTTGTGTGGATAAAACATGATTACCTGCCAAATTTCGAAAAGATACCTATTAAAATGCGGTTATTAGAATCATTTGAGCCAAAACTAAAGAGGACCTTTGTATGGGGGCTAGGTCTAAATATGGACCGAATTTTTTCAATTTCAATAGGCTTCGTCCTTGGGCCAAAAGAGGCTAAAGTTTCAAATTTCAAGTCAATTGTTTGAAAATTGCGACCTGTATCGTGTTTACACCGTTTACATGGACAGACAGACAGACGGACGGACGGACGGACAGACGGACGGACGGACGGACGGACGGACGGACGGACATCGCTAAATCGACTCAAAAAGTGATTCTAAGTCGATCGGTATACTTAAAAGTGGGTCTAGGACCAATATTTCGGGTAGTTACAAACATCAGCACAAACTCATTATACCCTGTACCACAGTGTGGTGTAGGGTATAAATATGAATTTTCGCCAAAATATGCAAAAACAAATCGATGCCATTTTAACGCAAATTTCTTGATTCGGAAAGATAATTGGTCGATATCGTTTTTAAACTATCGACAAAAAACATGCATTTGCATGGAAATCTCATCCCTAGTTATAACACATAGTTATAACACATAGTTATAACACATAGTGTTTAAGAATTTTTGTGATTTTTATAAAATTTAACTATCCCTGATGATGCCATTCAAAGAATATAGAAATATTGGAAATATTTAAATAAATAAAAATAATTTAAGACGTGTGACCTTGAGCTTAAATACTTATTTCTTTGAAAAAAAAAGTCAAAAGGCTTTTTCTGTAATAATCTGCAAAAAATCTGCACAAAAATATTTTTAAGTTCACCAAACAGAATCAGTAAAATTGCAGAAAAATGTCGGTAATTTTTAAAACTGAATGACAGAGAATTTACTTCAAATATTTATTTCAGCAGAAAAAACAGCTAAAAGTTTGCTAATTCAAATTGAAAGTCATTTTACAGATTTTTAGGCAGGGCTTTTCTTTTGTGTATTCTATTGAACGAAAATTTATGAAACGTTGCATCATATCGATGAAATTTTTCTTGCAACTGATTACGGACATTTACCAATTCAGAATTCTTTTAAAACACATTGTTTGTTAAACTTCTGCAACATACACTCAATGTACAATAAGTAAAAACCATGTAAACAAATCACTTTGTTCAGATTTTTTATGGTCAATTCCATAGTGTTTTTTGTGTAAATGCAGATTTACCAAACAAACATGCACAAAAACATAAATCGTTTACAAGATTATTGTGAACCAATTTAATATAGGATTTATTTGCATTGTAGTACAATCAAGTAAAACATCCAGCCACCAAACCACCAAACGAACTACCTACCACCAATATCGCCATCATCAATGGTTTCTTTTTTTCCAGCAATATGCAAAATAAGTTCATGATTTAAAATAAAATAAAAAAAAATTGATCATTTATTTGTACGACGGAAGCTTTGAAATCGATATTACAGATATAACAGCAATAACAGCACAAATAATACCAGGTTAAAGGAGAAAAAAATACAACATGATTATAATATGAGAAACTAACTGATGAAGATCTTTACTTATTTTCAAGTGGTAATTTCTGTATTTTCTTCGATCTCGTGAAATTGTTAAATTTAATTCAGTGTATTTTGTCATTTTTTTACATGTTTTATATTTTATTTTTCCTACATGACCCTTAAAGAAACAAATTCAACACAAATATTGTCAATATGCTGCAGAGGAAGGAGTTGGTGTATATTTTACAAAATAAAAAAACATCGAAAAACTGTTGTAAAATCATTCACAGACGCCGAATTGTACAGATTTCTTTAGAGTTTTTTTGTCATGTTTAAGGTTAACAAGAGTTGTTAGTGTTGGAGGTTGTTTTGCTTTTTTTTCTTTCTTTGTTGCATTTCAATATATGTACAACACCGACTTTATTAACATCTTATGTCGATTTCAAGTCGATATGTCTGCTTGCAAAACATGAGCATCCGTTTTGGCAGCATAAATACTTTAACGCTTTTGAGCTTATTAACTTTTAAAATAATGCTGATGTTTGGCTTCCTGTAGGAATATTGAAAATTTTAAGAAAAAGTAGACGTTTTTAGGGAATGAGAATCGGTGGGGCCTTTTTCTATAGAAAAAGTCGTTAAGCTATAAATTGCAAATAAAGTTTTGTAAAAAAAATTTACACGAAAAAAAGGATTTTTAGAAATTTTAAACGATGATCAACAATATTTGCTATTTTTGCTCTAGCACCCCTAAAATGCAATTAAAGTTTTTTAAAAAAAGCATATAAAAATATGTTTTTGAAAATCTGTAGCGGTGATCGCCAATTTTTACTATTTTCGCTCTAGCACCTATCGTTAAGCGTTATTATGCTATTAAAGTTTTTCAGAAAAAATTCATAAAAAAAATAGATTTTGAAAAATTTATAGCGATGATCCCAAATTTCGGCTATTTTCGCTGTAGCAACTCTAGCCTTAAAATGCAAGTAAAGTGTTTAAAAAAAATATATATAAAAAATAAAAACTATTTTTGCTTTAATTTATACGGTGATCAACAATATTTGGTCTTTTAGCGCTAGCACTTCTAGTTAAGCTATAAAATGGGAGTTAAGCTTTAAAAAAATAATTTGAAACTTTTAGTGTGGATCTTAATTTTTTTCTATTTTCGCCCTAGCACCCCTAAATTGCGATTTTTTTAGATTAATATCATTTAAAAATAAGATTTTTGGATATTTGTAACGATAACCTCCAATTTTTAAAAAAAACTTAATATGCTATTAAAAATAAACTTAAAATGCTATTAAAAATATTTAGAAAAATTTATAGCTATGATCCCAAATTTTTGCTATTTTCGCTCTAGCAACTATAGCCAGTGCTGCGAGGCTTTTTTTGTGAAAAATCGTCAAAATTTGGAAAAAAATCGTCAAAAGTTTTAAAAAAAGTCGCCAAAAATTCGTCACTTAAAAAAATATTTAAAAACACATTTTTTGATACATTAAAATTTTAAAACGCACAATAAAATTTTTTCTATCCACTTTTGTTTAAAGAATTTTTTAAATTTACGTACATAAAATATTTTTTAGCTAAATAAAAAAGAATTTTCTTTTAAAACAAGTGACAAAATAGTTGAAAGTCGTTCGATTTTTCATTTGTTTCAACAGACAGCAACATTAAATTTTAACTGCTGATCAAATAAATATCATTAAATCTTAAACAAATAAAATTTCTCATTTCTATTTTTACTATAGAAAATTAACAAATAACACTTGTATTTGTTTTAGAACTTTAGAACGCTTCAAAATAATACACCGATAAGACCCACGGAAAAATAATGTTTTTTTCGGGCAATTTTTTTCATATTTTGAAAGGATGTACATTTAAAAAAAAATTTAGTATCAAACTTGTTTTGTCAAAAAACTCACCATTTTGGAGCTAAAAATCAGCCTTCGAAAACATCACAAAAAAACTGACTCAAAAGAGCTTAAAATGAACGTATAAAGTATTTTCTGTGAAAATTTATCGATAAAGACTCCAATTATTCTCTGAGTTTTAGTTGTTGAGTCTAAAAAGAGGATTCTTTTGGATGAATCGTTTTTATACAAAAATTTTAAATATTTGCTCCATTTTTTCAAATATTTAAAAAAAAGATTTCTCATGCAAAAATAGCAACAATTAAAATTAAATTAAAAGAATAATCATTTATTTTTTCATACAGAGCAAAAATGAATGACTTTAAAACGACATAATTTTTTAAGTGCAGTTATATTTCCAAAAGAGAATGAAATGTTGTTAATATGTATCTTTCTTCTGTATTTTATTTAAATCGAATTTCATTTAATTTTTGTTTTCAAACTTGTAAAATTAAAAAAGTTTCAAATTTTGATTTTTGTGGATAAAAGTGGAGTTGCGAAAAATCTTCAAAATGTATGGGAATCAAATCATTTTACAAAATTTAATGAAAAAATCGTCAAAATGACGAAAAATCGTCACTTTTGGCAGCACTGACAATAGCCGTAAATTGCAAGTAAAGTAAATTGCAAGAAAATTTATAATTTTTAGTATTTTTGCTTAAGCACCTCTATTTAAGACATAAAATGGAAGTAAAGTTAAAAAACAGAAAATTTGAATTTTTTAGTGATGATCCACCATCACTAGTGATGATCACCATCACTATCACATCATAACGATAATCCAAATTTTTTTTATTTTTCCTTTAGTACCCCTAAAATGTAATTCAAGTTTTTAGAAAAACTATATGAAACAATTTTTTTTTTTTTTTGTAAATTAATAGCGATGATCACCAATTTTAGCTATTTTCGCTCTAGCACCTCACATTAAGCATTAAAATGCTATTAAAAATATTTAGAGAAAATTACATATAATTTGATTTGATGAAAATTTGTAACGATGATCCCCAATTTTTGCAATTTTCGCTCTAGGCGTATAATGCAAGTAAAGTGTATTAAAAGAAAACGGATTTTTAGAAATCTATAGCAATGATTACAAATTTTAGGTATTTTTGCTCTAGTTAAGCCATCACAGCTTAAAAAAATGCATATAAAAATGGATTTTTAAAAATTTATAGCGTTCTCCCATTTTTTGTATTTTTACTCTAGCACCCTCAAAATTCGACTCAGCATTTTAGAAAAAATCGTAGGAAAACAGATTTTTAGATATTTATAGCGATAATCCCCAATTTTTGCCATTTTCCCGGTAGCAAATCTCGTTAAGCATTAAAATGATAATTAAGTTTTTTAGAAAGAATTCATATAAATAAAAACAGATTTTTAAAAATTTATAGCGATGATTCCCAATTTTTTCTATTTTTACTCTGGCCGTAAAATGCAAGTTGAGGGCTTTAAAAGAAAAAAATCCAATAGAAACTGATTTTTGAAAATTTATACGATGATCCTTATTTTTTAGTAGTTTTGCTCTACCACCTCTAGATAAGACATAAACTAGAAGTAAAATTAAAAAAAAAAATATTTCAAACTTTAATGATCACCATTTTTTTTTTTGCTCTAGCACGTCTAATTAAGGCCCAAAAAGCAATATTTTTTTTTTAGAAAACAGTCATCAACAATTTGTAAAAAAGTTCTGTTGGAATTTTTTTAACAATGATGCCCAATTTTCGATATTTTCGCCTTAGCACCTCTTCAATGCAATTAAAGTTTTTTAGACAAAATTATATAAAAACAGATTTAAGTAAATTTTGGCTATTTTCGCTCTAGTAAACTTTAGCCTTAAACAAAAAATAAATAGTTTAAAAAAACTCATAAAAACGGATTTTTGAAAAAGTATAATATTTGGTGTTTTTGCTATAGCACTTCTAGTTAAGCCATCAAAAACTTATTTGAAAAAAACTTATTTGAAACTTTTAGCGATGATCACAATTTATTTTTTATATTTTCGCTTGAGCACGTGAACGATGGTTCCCAATTATTGCTATTTTTGCTCCAGCTCCCCTAAACTGCAATTAAAGTTTTTAGAAAAAGTATTAAATGATCCTCAATTTTTGCAATTTTGCTTTAGCACTTCTCGTTAAGCATTAAAATGTTTTAAAGTTTTTTAGAAAAAGTTTATATAAAAATAGAGTTTGGAAAATTTACAGCGATGATCCCAAATGTTTGTTTTTTTCGCTCTAGAAACTCTAACCGTAAAATGCAAGTTCTTTACAAAAAAAAAAAAAAAACATATAAAACAGATATTTAAAAATTTATTTGATGATCCCCAATTTTTGCTAGTTTCTAGCTCTAGCAACTTTTGTTAAGCCAAAAATGGTAGTAAAGTTAAAAAAAAATCGTTTGAAACTATAAGCGATGATGAACAATTTTTTCAATCTTAGCTTTAGCACGCCTCGTTAAGCCCTAAAATGCAATTACATTTTTTTAGAAACAAATCATATAAAAAACATTGTTTTACATTTTTGTGATCCCCAATATTTGCTTTTTTTACTCTAACACCTCTAGTTAAGCCATAAAATGACATTTAAGTTTTTTTTTTAGAAAAAAAACATATTAAATTTGATTTTGGCCCCTCCCGTTTAAACATAAAATGCAACTTAAATTTGTTTGGAAATATTTATATAGTAATGGGCTCTTTGAAATTTTTAGCGTTGATCATCAAATTACGATTTTTTCTCTCTAGAAACTTTTGTTAAACCATTAAATGCTACTAAGTGTTTTAGAAAAAATTAATATGATAGTGAATTTTCGGAAAAATGTATAGCAATGATTCCCAATAAAATTTTCACAGTTTTTTTTTAATTCATATAAAAAAAGGTATTTGGAAATTTTTATATCGCATCTTAATTTTGCCACATTCGCTCTAGCTCCTCAAGTTTAGCCATAAAATGCAATTAATTTTTTTGGAAAATTTTCATACACTCAAAATAATTACTCTGTTGAATACTCTGTAAAATGACTGTAATCTCAATTCGACAGATATTTGACAAAGTTATCTGTCGAAATACGGATTTTAAGAAAATACTTTGTATTTTCTTGTAACCGAAAAACAAAATTTTATCTGTAATTTTACTTTTTACTTTGTAATTTATATTTTACAGATAATAAACAGAGTTTTTTTTGTTAAAATACGGATTTTAGAAAAATACTTTGTTTTTTTCTCGTAACCAAAATTCTAAATTTCATTTGTAATTTTACTTATTGTTCTGTAAAAATAAAAATCACTTCAAAAAACCTCCAAATATGACCGATAAACCCCTCGTTAAAAAGTGTCTTAAATTACAATAAAAACTGGTAAATTTTACGAGGATGGCGTGTAAAATTGGAGTTACTTGTTAAAAACTCGTAATATTCACAAAAATAAAAAAATTTACAATTTGGAAGCATTGAAGTGGGAAAAATTAACAAAATTTAAATTTTTATTATAATTAATTAAATTTTTTTAATTTTAATGAGTGTTTTTGATGCAGAGACGTTTTACTCATAAAATGGATTTAACTAAAACTTTGTAAATTTACAGAGTTTTTTTTTGTAAAATTTTGAACTTATAAAATGCATTTAACTAAAACTTTGTATATTTACAGAGTTTTTTTGGTAAAAATCTTTTCGGTTTCATCAATATTTTACGGATAATTCTGTAAATTTACAGTTTTTTTATCGAAATCATTTTACAGAGTTTTCTTCGTAAAATAACGAAAAATCTTGCTGGTTGGAAATCTATGGTATTTTCTGCTGGCTCAGCAGAGTATCTCTGTAATTTAACAGAGTGATTATTTTGAGTGTATGTGAATGGATTTTAGGAAATTTGTAACGATAGCCCCAATTTTGTCTATTTTTGCTCCACCACCTCGCTTTAAGCCATAAAACGCAATTAAATTTTTTTTAGTAATAACTCATATTCAAATGGATTTTTTTTTTTTAATTTTTTAGCGGTGATCCCCAATTTCAGCTCTTTTTGCTTTATCACCGTTAGTTGGCAAAAAAAATTGATTTTTTTTTTTAAATACATGTTAAAATGTGTTTTTTAAAACTTAGACGATGATCCTATTTTATATTTTTTGCTCTAGCACCACTAGTTAACAAATAAGTTGAAATTATTTTTTTTTTTTTTTAAATTTTTGTTAAAATTGTATTTTTGTTTAAATTTTAACAGATGATTCCCAAGTTTTGCTATTTTTTCTCTAGTACCTCTCGTTAACTTACAAATTGCAAAACAAGTTCCTAATTTCAGTCTGTTTTGCTATATATAAATCCTTTTGAAATCTTGGAAATCTCTTAGCGATGATCCAGCATTTAGATTTTTTCCAGCATCTTTTATTAAGCCATAACGCAATAAAAGTATTTTTTGAAACAAAATTTATTTTAAAACTGATTTTCGAAAATTTTAATTGGGGATGCTTTTTTTTTGCTCTAGATGCACGCGTTAGGTCACACAATGCAACTTTTAATTTTTAGAAAAAAATCAGGTAAGTAAAATTTTTTTCTATTTTCTTGTTTTCGATACATGCATCTCAAGAGGCCATCTTTACCAAATGGGGCCTTTCACTCTCCTGCATTCAGCTCCATCCCTGTTTAACAGTAACAGTGATTTTAATCAAATGTTGTTTTTGTTTGTATATCTTCATGTTTTTTATATGTAAATATTGCATCCAGTCGTTTGTCTTTTCTTTCCTTCTGCAGCAGCATTCTCCTAAATATTAAAAACTTAATTTCGTATAATATGCATTTATTGGTGAGGGTAGATAACCGCATCTTAAACAACAACAAAAATGTCACTTAACTAAAAAATTTATCGCATTATACGTTTTATTTACTTTTGCAGTTAAAACCATAAACTTTTTATATTAATGTGACAAATTTTCACCCACATTTAGGTTCTTTATAGTTTCGGCAATATTTTTGATGTGGGAAAAAGTAAATATGTCCTTATATATTTTGGGGTTCTTGTTAGTAGTTTTTTTATTAAGCTCATAAATTTTAGATCATGAAATAATAACCTTGATTTTTTTTAAATTCGTTAATATAAATTTTTTATTTTTTATATACATATAATAAAAATTAGTAAAAAATTAATAATAGAAGGATTCCAAAATTTTTGAAAAAAAAAAAACACTTTTTCGACCTTACCTATTTTAATTTGCATAAAAATTGGCATATCAATTCTCGAGATCTGTGTCGAATTTCGGTTTTTGTTATTTAGTCAAAATTGTGAATGGTTCGCGTTTTATCGCTGTTCAAAGTTGGTATTTTGCAACAATTTAATGAAAAATACATGATGTTTAAATGATCGTATCTTTGGAACGCATCATCCGATTGTCACGAAATAAAGCGCAAAATAATGGTTATGTCCTGGTCTTAAAATAGAATTTTGAAAAAGGATAGGATGCTTTGCAAAAAGGATATTGAAATTAAAAAAATGTCCTTAATTTGCAAATATCTCAAAATGCGTATCTTTAATTTTCCTATATTTTTTTGCACATATAGCCCTAAATATACTTAACAACATATGCAAATCCCAAATTGGGATGGTAAGCGGTTTAATTGTAAACGCGGTTTCATGAAACGCCTTATTGATTTTTGTTAATAACTCTCGTTTACAAATGAAAAACAATTTCTGCGCACTAACCGCGAATAATTTTTTTATATGTATTTTTGATCGCTAAACTCAAAAATTTCATCAAAAGAACATTTCGCGAATAACTTTTTGTTTAATGAATTTTTTAGCGTTTTTTGGAGGTATTTTGACTATTTTTCTTATATCTTAAGTTCTGTTTATCTGATTCTCTCGCAATAAAAACCAAATTAAAGACAATCAAATTTCCAACAAATCCTACATTCATCATTTTTTCATAAGTTCATAGCTTTACGCGCAAATAATTTTTTTAGCGTTATTTGGAGGTATTTTGACTATTTTTCTTATATCTTGAGTTCCGTTCATCTGATCTTTTCGCAATAAGAACCAAATTAAAGACAATCAAATTTCCAACAAATCCTTCATTCGTTATTTTTATATCAGTTCATAACTTTACGCGCAATAGGCAAACAAGGAAAAACTATTTTTTATTAACAAAGCTCATTTTTTAAAAATTTTAAAAACAGAAATTGTAAAAAAATATCATTTTTTTTTGTATTTTATCATGTATATTCATAAAATTTGTGATAACTTCGGAGTAAACCTATAGATTTTCATCAAATCAACTTTATTATATTTCTCAATGTTCAGGCTTTGCAGATAAATAAAAAGATGCAATTAATTGCAAAGATTTCTATTTCTTAAACTTTTTTTAAATGATTTGTTAATCAAAAAACTTATTTTAGTCATATGTTTGCCTATTGCGCGTAAAGTTATGAACTGATATAAAAATAATGGATGAAGAATTTGTTGGAAATTTGATTGTCTTTAATTTGGTTCTTATTGCGAAAAGATCAGATGAACGGAACTCAAGATATAAGAAAAATAGTCAAAATACCTCCAAATAACGCTAAAAAAATTATTTGCGCGTAAAGCTATGAACTTATGAAAAAATGATGAATGTAGGATTTGTTGGAAATTTGATTATCTTTAGTTTGGTTTTTATTGCGAGAAGATCAGATAAACAGAACTTAAGATATAAGAAAAATAGTCAAAATACCTCCAAAAAACGCTAAAAAATTCATTAAACAAAAAGTTATTCGCGAAATGTTCTTTTGATGAAATTTTTGAGTTTAGCGATCAAAAATACATATAAAAAAATTATTCGCGGTTAGTGCGCAGAAATTGTTTTTCATTTGTAAACGAGAGTTATTAACAAAAATCAATAAGGCGTTTCATGAAACCGCGTTTACAATTAAACCGCTTACCATCCCAATTTGGGGTTTGCATATGTTGTTAAGTATATTTAGGGCTATATGTGCAAAAAAATATAGGAAAATTAAAGATACGCATTTTGAGATATTTGCAAATTAAGGACATTTTTTTAATTTCAATATCCTTTTTGCAAAGCATCCTATCCTTTTTCAAAATTCTATTTTAAGACCAGGACATAACCATTATTTTGCGCTTTATTTCGTGACAATCGGATGATGCGTTCCAAAGATACGATCATTTAAACATTATGTATTTTTCATAAAATTGTTGCAAAATACCAACTTTGAACAGCGATAAAACGCGAACCATTCACAATTTCGACTAAATAACAAAAACCGAAATTCAATAAAAATCAGAAGAATGGATATATTAATTTTTGGATAAATTGAACCACCATCGGCTGATTGCCTATGCTATTTAAAATGGAACCAGTCAATATTTAAAATTGAAAGTAAAAGCATCGATATACAAGACATTTAGGAGACATTTTTATATTAAGAGGCTTTTGAAACATATTTTTATATGTTTTAAAATTTATATAAATTAATATAGGTGTTAAAAATAAAATAAAAAATAATGGGAAATAAATATATCCCTGCAAACATATTGAAGGTATTTCTTTCACAAATATATATGATAACAAAAAAACTAAATTTTTCGTCAAACAGGAATAAACAAAAATTTTAGCAAACAGGTTTTGTAAATGTATTTTAAAAACATTTTATTTAGCAAATATTTTTGTAATATAATAAAATAATCCTGCATCCTTAGTAAATCAATAAAATGCAAGTAAATCAATTCTAGCGCTAGTTAAGCCATAAAATGCAATTAAAATTTATTTAAAATATTAATATAAAAGTGGATTATTGATACTTTTAGGGGTGATCCCCAATTTCAGCTATTTTCGCTCTAGAACGTCTAGCTAAAGATTAAAATGGAATAAAAGCTTTTTAGAAAAAAAAAAATTACTTGCATTTTATTTCTTAATATAGCAAAAAAAAAATTACAAAAATTGGAGATCATCAGTGGCGGGTACAGCTTTTGGGTTTGGGGGGGGGAAATTTTTTTTTACTTCAAATGTAAAAAATCAAAAATTCACCTTTGTCAGACGAGCAAAAACAGGGATACGTTTTTTTTGAAACAAAAGTGAAGGGAAAGCTCTAAAATTTTACATTTTCTATGTCTCAGATTCTAACACATTTATCGTATAAAAAAGTCTAAGTCTGAGAGTTTTTTAATAGAAGAAATTTTTATACATAGAAAATATCAGACTCTAAGACATCGGCGTACACAGAGGGGGGCCCAACAACAAAAAAATATTTTTTTTATATGTATTGGAAAACACAAATCTCACGAAAAAAACAACAAAAAAATTTTTGTTGTTGTTGTTGGGCCCCGAAAAAACAGTCCTGATATTTTTCTTAAAGAAATGCTTTTTCTATAGGAAAACTGTCTCAGAATTGGAGACTTTTTTGTAACGAAAAATGTCTCAGAGCATAGGACTTTTTTTCCATAAAAAAATTTTCGGATTCTAAGAACTTTTTTCCACACACAAATAATTATTTGCTAAACATTTTCAATTAAATATATTGATTAACAAAATTTAAATGAGTCAATCAATGTTATGATTAAATTATTTTTTTTAACTGTCGAATTACAAATTTTTAACATATAAGATTTTTTTGCTTTAATTTATTTGAATACATTCAAAAATATACAAAATAATCGGGTTTTACTTTTTTGTTGCTGGCAACTAGTGTTTAGGAATTCCCGAACTTTTCAATTTCCCGGGAAACGGGAAAAAAATAATTATTTTCATTATTAATATAAATCACAAAAAACATTAAAATTTTACCAACTTTTTATTAAAACAGTTTTATTACAGATAAACATGTAACTAAAACATAAAAATCAAAAAATAAAAGTTAAAAATCCCGAAATACAATAAAACAAAACAAAAAAAATATTGCAACTTTTCACCCACACAAAATCACAAAAAATTGCTAAAAATCGCAAAAATCTTTAAAACTGCGTTATTCGAGCAAAAACTAATATAGTTGGAATTTTTAAATTTGTTCTGGAAATGTAAATTCTAGGTTCAAAATTTTTATATTTTTTTGACAGTCTTAGCAAAATTTACATTAACCGATGTATATTTTTTGACTTTTTAAGTTTTTTCATGATATTGCCATACTTTTTACACTTGGTCAGTTTTTCTATGAATATATATATGCACTGTTCTTCCAAATAGAAAAACTACAAAAAATAGCAAATTTAATTGAACCTGTATGTAAAAAAAATATTAAAAATTAAATTAAAATAAACGTTTTTTATGTAAAATGGTTTATTTTATAAAATTCCCGGATTTCCCGGGAAAAATTCAAAAAATTCCCGGGAATTCCCGTCAGTCTTTTCCCGGGAATTCCCGGGAAATCCGACCCGGGAATTCCCGGACCCCAAACACTACTGGCAACATATTGGAAAGCAAAAAAGATGAATTTTTTCATAATTTTTTTCATATGCTTACAATTCATTCGTTCATCAATTGATTGACTATAAATAAAAATATTGATCAAATTTGATAAAATTTTCGATTGAAAAAATATTTAATTAATCACCTACAATTTGATGATTTGTATAACAATTTTCTTTACTGGAGGAATTTCAATAAAAAAATTTATTGAACCCGCGTTTTTGTTGATTGAAATCCGTCTCAAACTCTATCTGTGAAGAAAAAGGCTCAGATTCTTAAATTTTTTACTATAGAAAAAAAATACTCTTAATCATTTTTGGAATATTTTTCACATAAAAAAAGCTTTAAAATTGTTAGATTTGCTTCATATAGAAAAATTTTTAGATTCTGAGAACTTTTTTTAATAGCAAAAGTCTCAGACTCTGAAACATTTCTCCTATAGAAAAATTCTCAGACTCTGAGGCTTTTTTTCTATAGAAAAAGTCTGAGATTCTGAGACCCTTTCCAATATAAAGTCTCAGATTCTAAGACTTTTTCCTATAAAATAAGTCTGAAATTCAGAGGATCTGAGACATTTTAGAAAAAATTCTTAGATTCTGAGACATTTTAGAAAAAAGTCTCAGATTCAGAGAGATTTTTCCTACAGAAAAAGTCGCAGATTTTTTTCTATAGAAAGACTCAGATTCTGATACATTTTTCCTATAGGAATAGTCTAATTTTTCCCAAAGAAAATTTCTCTTCATAACAAGAACTTCTAGATTGACAGAAATTTTTTCCAAACAATTTTCAGATTTAGTCAAATTTTTCCTTTAAAAATTTTCAGATTTTCCCTATAAAATTTTTTAGAATTTTTGCTTTAAAAATTTTCAAATTTTTCTCTACGAAAAATTTTCGGATTTCAAAATTTTTTTCATTTGGAAAATTTTTTAGAAAATTTCGATCTTTCTTCTTTTCTTTTTTCTTCTTTTCCTTTTTCTTTCTTTTTTCTTTTTTTCTTTCTTTCTTTTCTTTCTTTTCTTTCTTTTCTTTTCTTTTCTTTTTTTTCCTTCTTTTCTTTTTTTTCTTTTTAAAATTTGGTCTGGGGGGGGAAATTTCCCCTTTCCCCCCCCCCCCCCCCCCCTTGTACCCGCGCATGGAGATCATAATAAATAAATTTCCAAAATGTTTTTCTCTAGCATATCTAGTTAAACAGTATTTTTTTAATAATATAAAACATGGAATTTTAGAAATTTATAGGGATGGACCCCAATTATAGCACCTCTAGTTAAAGATTTAATTGCAATTTAAGTTTTTAAGAAAAATATCGTGATTTCCATATAATGGCATGCAATGCAATCAAAGATTTTGGAAAAAAATTCAGTTAAAAAATAATTTTTAGAAATTTATAGAGATAACACAAATTTCAACTATTTTCGCTTTAGCACCTCAAGTAAAGCCATAAAATGCAAGTAAATCTTTTTTAGGAAAAAATTTTTACAAAATGAATATTTGAAAATGTATGTAATTTTAGCTATTTTTAATTTTTTTATAAAAAATCTTAATATTAGTTTTTTTTCGCTTTAGCCCGTCCGGTTAAGGATTTAATAGCAATTTAAGTTTTTAGAAAACATATCTTTTAAAAGCTGATCATTGAAAATTTATCTTCTTCTATAAAAAAATGTTTCAGAATCTGAGACTTTTTCTATACGATAAATGTTTTAGAGTATAAATCTTAAAAATAAAAAAAAAAAAAAAGTAAAAGAATCTGAGACATTTTCTTTACGAAAGAATCTCTGAATCTGAGACCTTCTCAATACAAAAAAATCATTCCATGCAAAACGCATTGAAATATTGGTCGAGGACCCCATTATATTTATATATTATTGATCCGTAAAGGTTTCTAAGACATTCTAGCATTGGCGTAGGAAGCCAACATTTCTGGGGGGGGGGGGGGTCTAAAGCCCCCCTAGATTTTTTTACTTTTTTGGTATTTTTTAATAGAAAAACACAGACCTATTCCTGAAGCGTTCCCTTTGACATGGGTCTAGGTGTCCTAGAAACGAATGCCCCCCGAAAGCGGTTAAAAATTAATATTTTTTTTTAAATTTTGATTCTGTAGATTTTTCGGAAATTTAGAATTCCCAGATATGTTTTGAGAATGAAAATGTTTTTCCTATAGTAAAATTACACTGTGCTACAAAAAAAAACAAAATCGAATATACTTTTAAAATGAGGTAGTTAAGGTTGTAGGTCTCGTCGAAAAGATCACAAAAATGCCCATCAAACTTGCCACACAGAAAATAATATCGTATATTTTATTTTAATTAAAATTTTAATTGTTTTTTAATTTAATATTAATTAAACTTTTAATTAATATAATTAATTGTTTAATTAAATTTTTAACTTTATTTTAATTAATATTTTAATTGTTTTCAAATTTAATATTAATTAAGTATTTAATTTATATAATTAAATGTTTAATTAAATTTCTAGCTTTACTTATTTTTTTTTTTGTTTTGTTTTCCGTGTGTGTGCGAGTGTGTTTTTCTCTTGCATTGTATTACATACAAAAAAAAATACATAAGTATAAAAAGTTTGTTGAAAGTTTTTTTTTATTTTTCACAGAGGTTTTTGAATTCTCATTTTGTTTATAGTTTTATGTGTATGTATATGAAAGGTTTATAATCAACTTTGTAAAATCATCTCACTGGCTATGTCTTTACGGCATAAATAAATTTGGTAAAGTTTGAAGAAATATTTTTTTTTAAACTATTTTGTTCAAAAAGAATGTTTTTACAAATTATTTTTTTTTTTTTAATATAATATTTTTAATAATTTTTTTTAATTTATACAATTAAAATTTTAATTATTTTTTTTTTTTAAATTTTAATTAAATTTTTTAATTTATATTATTAAGTTTTTAATTAAATAAATATCCATTTATTTTTAATTAACGACATACAAATATTTTTAATTTATTTGCGCATTTTAGTGATTGGTCCGGATTTAATTAATTTTTTTAATTAAATCTACGAATTTTTTAATTAAATTTTTTTTTTATTTTTATCTGTGCAGACACCCTCAAATTTTAAAGTTATTGTCAAAAAACGTTTTTTTGTGACTTTTCTCACTAAACCACGTGTAACTTAAACATTTTTCAACCGATTTTAAATTTGTCAACTGTTTTGGATAGAAGAAAGATAGGGCTTTTCATGTGTGTGAATTGGTCTATACATATAAGAAAGATATGTACTGATTTTTTCAACAATATCTAATTTTTTGTTATTTTTTTGAAAATTTTTTGAGTTTATCGATTTTTTTCTGCTATAGTTTGTTCAACAACATTTATATTAATAAACGTATTCCTAAAGAAAATTTAATTGTGAATACGATGAGCTTTATGCCAAAAAAATCGGATAACAATTGACAGAGTTGTTATAATTTTTCTAAAAAAGAAAATTAAGATTTTGTATGAAATTGCCGTGCGAATAACCCAGGCAAAAAAAATAAAAAAATAAACGAACATACTGAGAGGTCGCGTACCATTAGTTTAAAGGTTTTTGACCTCCTGAATTCAAATTTGACCTTGAAATTGCGCTATCTTATTAAGTTTTTGATATATCAATTTATGTTCAATATCTAAAAAACCTGACGAGATAGAGCAATTTAAAGGCCAGATTCGGATTCAGCGTGCCAAAAACCTTTAAAAATATTGTACATGACCATTTATGATAAATTTATTTTTTTTGTCTGGGTTATCTGAACGGCGATATCCAGCAAAATCTTAATTTTCTTTTTTAGAAAAATTATCACAACTCTGTCAATTATTATCCGATTTTTTCAGGATAAAGCTTATCGTATTTAGAATTAAATTATCTTTAAAAAAACGCTCAAAAATATAAAGGATGTTTAACGAACTATAGCAGAAAAAAATCGATAAACTCGAAAAATTTTCAAAAAATAAAAAAAAAAAAAATGATTTTATAGAAAAAATCAATAGATATCTTTCTTTTACGTATTGACCAATTCACACACATGGAAAGCCCTATCTTTTTTTTCCAAAACAGTTTAAAAATTTAAAATCGGTTGAAAATTTTCTAAGTTACACAAAGTTTAGTGAGAAAAGTCCCAAAAAAACGTTTTTTGACAATAACTCTGAAATTTGAGGGTGTCTGGCAAGTTTAATGGGCATTTTTGTGATCTACTCGACAAGACCAACAACCTATACTATGTCACATCAGAAGTATTTTTTCACTGTAGCACAGTGTTATTAGATTACTATGATTTTTTTCAAGAAAAAGTTCTGATGGTTACAAAAGTTGATGGTTATTAGTCAAAACTCTTAGATTCTTTCTTTCAATAACTTTTGTCTATAAAAAAAACCCCTTAAAATTTAGAAACTTTTTTAAATCAAAGACGTTTAAATGTTTTCCTGAAGGTAAAACCCTAAGATTCGGTAAAGTTGTTATTACTGAAAAAAAACATCAGATTCATATAAAAACTTTTTTCAATAATTCAGACTATTTTTCAATGGGAAAAACTATTAGATCTTATATAATAATCATTAAGACTCCTTAAGACTCATTGAATAATCATAACGAGTCCTAAAGACTCATTTCATATTATTATTAATTGTTGCAAAAATTAATGAAATCATTAAATTATTAAAAAAAAAATTGTGAATGATTAAAATCCCGGGGGGGGCTAAAATTATTCGGGGGAGGGGGGGTCTAAGCCCCCCCCAGACAGGGCTATCTACGCCAATGCATTCTAGTGATATCCAACCATCTGTTTGTCCGTGTTTGTCTATAAAAATGTTTTTAATGAAAAAGAGTTTTTAATGAAAAAAGATAATAGTAAATACCCAGCAAAACTTAGATTACCAAATAAGGTATAAAATAAGGTATAAAATCTCTTATTTTATACATTGCAGCATTGATGATTTTAACAGGCGATGAGACTCAAAGTAATGCATCCACATTATCACAAAGAATACCAGTAAGGTATAAAATAAGTCATAAATTTATAACGAAGAATACGAATAAGGTGTAAAATATATGATATTTTATAGGTTACGAGAAATGAAATAATATAGCATACCAGAACGTAATATATAAGGTGTTACGAGTAGTGAAAAAGTAATTTTGTATTAAATTTACTCACGTGATTGTAAGTGAGTGTAAGTAGATAAAATATGCTCGTGAGTGTGTGTCGTTAGAATTTTCCTGTCGTGAGCCCATCTCTAGTTTAAACTTATGCATTTCTTTATAAAATAATTATTTTGTATGTTATTGTAATGCATTATGCATCCAATTATAAATAAAATATTATTTCAAACTTTCAAATAATACACAATGTAACCAAATATAAGTCATCCATGATTTAATGTTTAGAAATAACAAATATGAAATACATTTTTTCCAATAATCATGCATTACGTAGCAAATTATTAGTAATGCATTATTTTTCACTTGAAAATAATACGTTGTGGAACAAATGTTTGGTAAGACATCATAAAATAATGCTACAAATAAGTTATATGCATTACCTGGTAATGTGTTATATAATCACTACCCATTACCAAAGTTTTGCTGGGTAGTATATAAAAAATATTGATGAAAAAAAATTTTAATAAAAAAACACATTAATGAAAAAAAAAAATATTGATGAAATAAAAATAATGACAGAAAAAAATTTTATGACAAAAAAAAATATTGATGAAAAAAAAATATTGATGAAAAAAAAAAATTATGAAAAAAAATATTGATGAAAAAAAAATTTTATAAAAAAAAGGTTTGGTGAAAATAAAAATATTGATGGAAAAATATTTTATGATAAAAAAAAATATTCATGAAAAAAAAAAAATATTGATGAAAAAAAATATTGATGAAAAAAAAAATTTATGAAAAAAAAATATTGATGAAAAAAAATATTGATACAAAATAAAAATATTGATGCAAAAAGAAATATTGACGAAAAAAGAATTTTGATGAAAAAATATATTGATAAAAAAAAATATTGATGAAAGAAAATATTAATGAAACAAAAATATGAATGAGAAAAAAATATTGATGAAAAAATAATTATGTTACGTTTTATTCACCAGTTGGTGAATATTTTTCTACCCTCCAACCACAGTATGCCATTCCGTTTGTAACGCATCGAAATATCGGTCGGGGACCCCATAAAGTATATATATTATTGATCCATGATCGATTCTAAGACATTCTGTGAGTGTCCGTCTGTCCGTCCGTCCGTCTGTCTGTAGATGGCACGATGCAGTCCAAAATAAAAGAGCTAGCCTCCTGGAATTTGGCACGAATATGTCTTATGCTCCTAGGCAGGTTAAGTTCGTAAATAGGTAAAATCGGCACAGGGGGAAAGAACTGAACTAACCTCTGAAAAATACACTTTTTTTACATGTTTTTTTGTTAAATAAATAAAATATTTGGTATATTTATCGGAATGGGAAGGTGCTCCCAACGTCCCCCACTGACCCCCCACCCTGACCCCCATCAATTAACTTGAAATTGTAAGCTTAAGCCTCTCTTGGCCCAAGGACGAAGCCTATTGAAATTGGAAATAATCGGTCGATATTTAGATCTAGCACCCATACAAAGGTCCTCTTTAGTTTTGGCTCAAATGACTCTAATAACCGTATTATTATAGGTATATTTTTGAAATTTGGCAGGTAAACGTGTTTTGTTTTCACAAATCACCATTCCGTATTTTAAAGAAATCGGGCCAGTTCTTCTTGTAGCCCCCAAACAAATCACCTTCCCGATTTTTACATAAATCTCTAAAATTTCATGAAAATAGAAAATATTTAATTAAAATTTTGTTTGTGTATGTTAACCGCTTACTTAAATAGCCTTATCAAACCTGATAATCATAGGACCAGTTTTGGACTAAGGCCCCTTGTAAAAATTTCGCCCGATATTCAGTTAAAGCGGATTATTATCAACAAATAGAAGCCTATTTCACTCAAAATTGATTTGTGAGTGTTTTTTACACTTATTAAAGATATGACTACATATAGATCAAATCAGTCCATAGGACCCATTTTCCGGGAAACTCTGGTGTAGGGTATTATATGAACGGTATTGACCGACTATAATTTTCTTACTTGTTTAATAAGCATTTACTAATTTTTTATTAAAAATTTACTCAATTCTATTAAATCGTTTACTGGTGCAAAATTGAGTAATTTTTTACTTAATAGTATTAAAAATTTACTCAATTTTTTTTTTCTGTGTAGCTTTCGAGATGCTACCATTAAGGGTGCCAATAGGTTCTTTATAATTTAAAAAACTGACAAATTTAACAATAAAAATGCTTTGGGACTTTCAATTAAAATGTTGTGGTATAAACAATGTAATTTTATTGACAAATTGTGTTGAATAAAAAATCAATTGTATGTTTTTTCATTGTTAATACAAACACCACTACTAAACATCGAAAATTAGACTGGGACGCGACCTTATACACTTGATGACAACATTTCTGCTGGTCAAAAATCCGGTTTTCAAACTTTTCCATCACATCAGGTTTTTGAGAAAATTGAGGTCAAAATTACAAAAAATCGCTGTTTTGGATATTTTTGGAAAAAAAAAACTTTTTGGGGGGAAAAGCCCTCATTAAAAGACAATTGCTGCACCAACTGTTAAAGCGAAGAATCAAATGAGTTCTATATCTAAAAGAGCAATGTTTAAGATTAACCCTTGACTTATTTTTAAGTCGTCAGTACATCGGGCTCATTCACAATGAGTTGTCAAATATGTCCGAAAACACGATTTTTGTATTTTAAATTTCTCAAAAACCTGATGTAATGGAAAAGTTTAGAGGCCAGATTTGTGCCCAGAAGATTAATTGTAATCATTTGTATAAGGCGTTCTATTCGCACAAAGTTTTTTTTATACACTCAAAAAAATGCGTTAGTAGATTTACTAATTTTTTTTGCTAATGCTAGTTAGCTAACTTTTAGCAAATTTTTAATTGAGATTAGCATGTTAGCAAAAAATTCTTGTAAACTTCATTTAGCACATTAGCAATTTTAAACAAACTTTGAACTAATTTCTTTTGCTAAATTTGAATTTTTATACCCTCCACTTAGTGATAGAGGGTATATATAAGTTTGTCATTCCGTTTGTAACTCATCGAAATATCGGTCTGGGACCCCATAAAGTATATATATTCATGATGCCCGATCGATTTTAAGACATTCTAGCGAAGTCCGTCTGTCCGTCTGTCCGTCTGTCTGTGGAAAATGCTGTAGCGGACAAAATATTGCACAGAGATGACTGAAACTTAACATATTTATTGGAAGTTCTCCCGAGAAGTTTGGTATTGCATTTGAGCGATATCGGTTCAGCGGTTCAAAAGTTATGAACGAAAATGTAAGCACACCACAAAAATTTCAGTACATTCAACATAACCTAAAAATACAAAATGCTTTAATTCGGCTTCTGGTTGACATATGTGAACATAATTGAACACCAAATGATATTTAAACAAGTACGAACATATTTTTTACAAAAAAAGAAAAAAATCGCGGATTTTTTTTACCAAACATTTTTTTCGCGGAAATTTTTTTTTAAAAAACTTTTTTTTTTTTAAAGTAATTTCCTTTTAAATAAAGTTTTTTGCAATAATCTTTTTGAAATTGTGGAGGGTATCACTACATTCGGCAAGGCCGAATTTAACTTTTTTACTTGTTTTATTTCAACTTAGTTTATACACATTAACTAATTTTTGCCAAAACATTTTTGCTAACTTTACCAAAAAAATTGTGGGTTCAAAATCAGCAAATTTTCTTGTAGGTTTACAAGCTTTTTTTGCTAACATTACAGTTTTTTTTTTTTGAGTGTATGATTTGTAGCGGAAATTTTTGTTTGAGGAATAAATCATCATTGATAGACAACTGGTTCCCTAAGGGTTAAGGCGACTGACCAGAATATCAGAAAAATTAATGTAAAATTTCATTATTTTTTATGTGTATTGCCCTATCTATTTTCCATTTGATCCTAAAACGAGGAATACTATGATATAAAAATAAAAACGCCAGTATAATTTAATTTTCAATAATAAATATTTTTTAATTTCTAATATTGTCTATAGTTTAGAGTCTTCCAATTCTTATAAAAAAATTAAACTTAAAATATAAATTAAAAATCATTGTCTTCCATTATTTTTTTCTTAAACTAATTTAAAAATATTATAAAAAGCAGGCACAGCAGTTTAAAAAAAAAACTTAAAAACTAATTTGTATATTATTTAACAAACAAAATTCATAAAAATTATTTATAAATTATTAAATTAGTAATACTTTATGTTGACCAATCAATGGTTTATATTCACACAAACACACGCCAAATGAATGTAGTAGACTAGATTATCGAAATCTTTGTTGACAGTCGAAAAGATTATCATGTTGTCAAAATATGAAAATTCATTGATCTTGCCATAAGGAAATATAATCCAAAAGTTCTTCATCATCTGTGGCCGAAGAACTGGTATTATTATGTGGGTAATCATCAAAACTTGAGGAAGGTTCAAATTTAATGGGAGTTGTTTTTGGTGTATTTAAGACATATGTCGATTGTGATGATTGATAATGATTTGGTGAATGATTTTGATAGGATTCCGCCGACGATGAAGTACAAGAATTAGCAGGAGAAATTAAATTGTGATGTTGATGTTGAAATGTTCCCATATAACTTAAAGTTGGACAATATTGTAATTGCGTTGATGATTGAGGAAGATAAAAATTATTATTTTGGTATTGCAGAGGCGGTGGTGAACTACTGGTGGATGAGGCATATGTTGATGATGTTTCTAAGGATGATGACGATGGTGATGATGCTGCTGCATAGGATGATATACTTGAGGCATCACTGTGATCTACCTCATCAATCAAATTTTTCAAACGACGTATATACTCAGCAGCCATACGTAAAGTGTCAACTTTACTAAGTTTCTTATCGGCGCCAGGACCAATGCCACGTCTGCCATTACTAATTTCCGCAACAATTGAGGTAGGAATATGTTGTCTTAATGTGGAGAAACCATTATTAACTTGTTTAACGCGACTACGTTCACGTGCATTACGTTTGACTACAGATGGATTATTAGAATCCAATGTTGTGCCCTCTAACATATTGTTAAAGGATGAGGGTTTTGTATAGGGAGCAGGTGCTATAGATCTTTGGTGATTGACATTACGTGTTCTTAATACCTCACGGGGTTGTTGCTGATGTGCGTTGTTGAGTTTTTGCTGTTGATGATATTGTGTTGGTTGTTGATGATAAACCATATTTTCAGAACCCAAAGCCATGTTGAGAATTTTTTTTGGTATTTGTTTTAAATTTTGAATATTATTTTTGATATCTTAAAAATTTTCAAAAGTATTAAAATTGTTCTTAATTTTTTTCTAGTTTTAGTTGTTTACTCTTTGGATGCTTTAGACGTAATGATGCCCTTCTCTTCACCGTCTGAGTATTTATATGATTTCCTCTGTTATCCTCAAAGTATGGCTATTCCATTCATTCAAAAATCAACCCGCACGCATTTTTACCTGCTTATGTCTGTTCTCTCAAACAGGTAATCAAAATATTTTAAAAACCTTAATTTTTCCTTTAAAAATCTTTTACTCATTTTTATAAATTTACTAAATGAGATCAATTCGTAATTCTCTGCTTTAAACTCTCAGCAGGATGTTAACTTCAACTCAATTGGAGCATCCCTTATAATTTTGTATTACCTTTTTCACTCTTTGGTCAATGATGGTGAGTTTTTTGCCCATGAAATCTTAAGGTTTTAGAGATTTTACCTGTAAAAAACTCAATTTACTCTGAGATTTTTTATTTCTGTTCATCTCAAAACTCTAAGATTTCTTTGTTTGTTTCTTTACTTTACAGACTTTAAAGGGGGATTTAGACGTAGTAATAATTGGGAACAGTTTTAGTTTTAATTTCCCCTATTTTTTGCAGAAACAAAGAAATATGTGTTTTCTTGCATTTAGGTTTATTTCAATGTAACCTTACCTGTGTAGTCGCGTGCCGTTTACTTAGCCGGTTTCTTGAAGTTATGCTCTTTTCAGTTTCTTGTATAGTTTTTGTGAAGTTTAAAGTGGTGTCTGTAGCAGGAATAAACAGAAGATGTTATTACTATACATGTTTCAGTTTCAAAGTCATTTGATGGCGAGTTTTTAGTTATTTTTAGGGCCTTGTGCGTGAAGGAAATTATTAAAATTTGATTTTTATTAGGATTACACAATTAAAAAAAGTGGGACTAGGATGCAGCAAAAAACACTTGCTTAGTGGGAATTCACATGCAGACTTTTTATACCCGCGCTAGCCTTGCACTTATTTTTGAAGACGAATGGGGCTACGCTTCATCCGAACCGACTTTAACCTCAAGTTGCTATCTTGATTTTGAATCCTTCGCCAAAGCTGTCTTTCAAAAATTGCAGTTCACACGTCAAAAAATTTACATTTGAGGCTTATCTCGAAAACTTTGAAAGATATGAAACATGTAGAAAAGTTTAATTGGACTTGGCCGAATACATAAATATCCTTTACAATGTTTTATTTTATAGTAAATTTTTAAAAAAGTATTCTAACATAAAGATATCTGAAAAAGTAATAACAGTACAGGTCTCGTTCAGATTTCGAATAATAGGTAGTGAGACAGCCTTTAAATGGAATTCACAAAGATTTTTTTTTGAAAAAGGTCAAAGGTCACTGTGTTAACCATAATTTTTGGAGAGCTATATCTCCAAAAACGATGTTTTTAAAATTTTAAAAAACATATGTTATTAGAGATCACCTATACTACTTAAATTAAAATTTTCAGGATGGAGACTTTATTGGAACTTTCAATATTAAAGGAAACATAGTGACAGGTAAGAAAAAGCGGTGTATTTTCCCCTAATTTTTTTTTTTTTGGGACCCTGGTTGGTTATGTTTTAAATAAGCTCTGATTTATTGCAAATTTAAAAATAAATATCGTGTTTAAATAATACTTAATTTACACTAAAATACTCAGAATTAAATTCTGTATAAAAAACTCTATTTAAAAATAAAAACAATTTAAAGAACAACTTAAAACAAGTGACGAAACTTCTTTTGTTTTAAAGTAAAATTTTGTGCAAATCAACTTATATTAAATAAAAAAACCACCAAAAAATTATAATCCAAACAAAGAAAAGAAATATACAAAAAGACAAAAAAACAACAACAACAAAAATTAAAATAAAATATACTCTAACAACTCTAAAATAAAATTATAAACACTCACATTTGTAATAACAACAACAACAATGGAAAAGAATTTAAGATCTAATTCAAATAAAAGAGATAATACATCTCCGCTCAAAAATGAAGCAAAGAGTGCGTGTCTGTCTCTTTCCCCTACTCGTCTGATGGAGTTTATGGATAAGAGATTTGAAAAACAGTTTGAACTCTTAACTACGAAAATTAAAGAAAGTGAAGATAGAATTCTAACACAAATTAATGAAAAAATAAATGTTGTCGAAAACAGAATCCTAAATGAAGTGGACAAACGTATGTGTGATATTATGAGTGAGATTCACACTGTAAACGAGCGGGTCTCGTATTTAGAATCACAATGCACTGAAATAAAATTACTTAAAACTGAAATAAATACTTTAAAATCACAAATAAATCGTCAGGAAAACTTATCAGTGTCATGTGATTTGCGTGTCAATGGTATACCATTTATTAAAAATGAAAATTTAAATGAAATTTTTGATCGTATTTGTAATGCTATAAATATTTCTACGCCTGCTTACAAATCTATTTTCCGTCTTCAAAATAGAAATAATAAAGAGGTAAACTCTCCGGATGCCGTTATTCTTGTTAAGCTTTGTTCGCCTTATGACAAGAATTTTATATTAAAGTCATTAGCTTATTTTAGAAAAACCTATAAAAGCCAATTGTACCTGCAACATATTGGGTTTAACTCGCAGGAACACATTGATAAAAAAGTTTACCTGAATGAAAATTTAACTTCAACTAATTTTAAAATTTTACACGCAGCGATAGATCTACGTAAAAGTTCGCGTTTAACATCAGCTTTTTCTTTACGTGGGCTAGTTTATATTAAAATAAATCCGACTGATGAACCGATACGAATTGAAGATTTAAGCGAACTTAATAATTTTTTTCCATCAACGTATGAAAACATGCAAAATGAAATTCCTAATTGATGAAACCATGATGTCAAATGCTTATACTCTTTTACACTGCAAAAAATATTACGTTTATGTGCCATATTTACTTATTTTAAGTTTTTATTTTATATTTTATCTTAAAAAAAATCAAATTATATATTTTATTATTAAATATTCAATTTTATATCTTATTGTTAAAATTTTACTTATAATCTCATCGACCTCTAATATAAATTTTGCTTTTTTCTATTGTAATAGCGTTGTCTCCTCTGCTTTAAATATTGATTATGTCATCCTCAAATAGTTCTGGGTTGGGTTCTACAGTCAATACGAAAAATTTGATTCAAATTCTTGCTAAGCAACGTAATGGTCTTAATATTTGCCATATTAATGCCCAAAGTTTACTTCCAAAAATTGATGAGTTTCGTTACTTGTTCGAGGAATCTAAGGTGGATATAGTGTGTATTTCGGAAACATGGTTCGACAGAGTTTTACCAGATAGTTTGGTTACGGCCAATGGTTACAAAATAATTAGGAATGATAGAAAGGGTTATGCTGGCGGGGTTGCGATTTATATCAAAAACCACATACATTATAAGGAAGTAAAAAGATCGGAAGATAATGCTGCAATTGAATATTTATTTATCGAAATTATTGGTGGTGATGTGAAACTGTTGTTGGGTTGTATTTATCGGCCAGATCGTGAAATAAGTTATAATGTTTTTTTGCGTGATTTGGAAACGCTGGCTACTCAATACAATGACGTGATTATTGCAAGTGATTTTAACTGTAATATTCTGCTCGACACATATTTACAGAGTCAACTGTTATCTATCGGCTTAAATATAGTAAACACTGAGCACCCTACTCACTTCACGAACACTAGTAGTACGCTAATAGACATTTTTATTTTGGGAAATATTTCAAATTTATTACTGTTTGATCAACTTACTGCGCCATGCTTTTCAAAACACGACCTTATATTTATATCATATGACTTTAAATTAAGGAAGACAGAAAGTCCCATTAGTTTTCGTGATTTTAGGAACATTAACTTTAACTTACTGGAAGAACAATTTAACACCACTAACTGGAACGTTGTATATACCATGATATCTGCTGAACAACAATTGCAATTTTTGAATAGCCATATACTCCGTCTCTTTGATAGTACTGTTCCCTTGCGTACTTTCCGTGGTGATAAAACTAAAAAGTGTTGGTTTAATTCTACTATCAAAAGCCAAATTAATGATCGTGATGTTCTTTATACACGTTGGAAAAGATATAGAACATCAGAACTGCATGAAGAATACCGTATAGCTCGTCGGAATGTTAATAAAAGCATAAGAGATGCCAAGTCAAACTATTACGCTACCCAATTTAAAACTGCTGCCGACTCTAAAAAGAAATGGCAAACGATAAGGGAAATTGGAATCGGAAATAGAAAATCTACTATTTGCAATGTGGATGTCAACGAATTAAATGCATCTTTTATCAATATTCCTTCAACTGTATTAGTTGATCAAAACCAAACTTCTAATCAAACTAATGAGTTTCAGCAACTTCCACCATTGAATCAATTTGAATTTTCATCTGTATTTCCTATTGATGTTTTATCAAGTTGTTTATCCGTGAAGTCCAATGCAGTCGGGTTTGACCATATACACCCGAAATTCTTGAAACTTCTTTTACCTAGGTTATTAGTTTACATCACTCACATTTTTAACACCATTATTACCACTAGTCATTTTCCAGATTGTTGGAAATATGCTAAGATCATTCCTGTTCAGAAAACTGGAAATGAATTTCGCCCTATCTCAATACTACCATACCTATCTAAAGTATTTGAACGTCTGGTATATAAGCAAATGAGTGAATATTTAACTAATCACCATCTCCTAGTTAAACACCAATCTGGCTTTCGGCCTAAGCATAGCTGCGTCACAGCGCTCGTTGAAGTATCTGAAGATATCAGACACAATATTGACAATGGTGGCGTTACGTTTCTGGTGCTTTTAGATCACTCTAAAGCATTCGATTCTGTTAATCATGAAATTCTTTGCAATAAACTCTCTAATAAATTTAATTTTACTTCAACTTCTGCTTCGCTGCTAGCTTCATATCTCACTAATCGTTTTCAATCTGTATCTTTGGGTAATTCAATTTCCACTGCACTACATGTGTCTAAAGGAGTGCCGCAAGGTTCTATTCTTGGCCCATTGTTATTCACATTGTATATTAATGATTTACCAAGTCAACTTTCACACAGTAACATCCATATATATGCAGATGATGTCCAAATTTATATCAGCTGCGAGAAAGGATTAATTCGTGAATGTATAGAAAAGCTTAATGAGGATCTCGATAAAACATTTGTATGGGCTTCGTCAAATGGACTCTACTTAAATCCAAAAAAATCAAAATGTTTACTTATAGCTCAAAGAAATCAAAATATTACAACGGATATTACAGTATCATTAGGTAATCAGAATATTGCAATTGTGGACTCAGCTAAGAATCTTGGAATCATTTTTAATAAATCGCTCACTTGGAACAATCATATCAATTCTGCATCTGGAAAACTATTTGGGATGCTCAGAACATTGTACCCTACACAACATCTTACACCTTTGAACATTCGCATGCTCCTCGCGAAAACGTTCCTTATGCCTAAGTTATTATATGGTTGTGAAATTTTTGCTTATTGTGATTCAGAAAGTAAGGGGAGATTATTAGTAGCGTATAATGCAATTTTACGTTATGTATACCGTATTAAGAGATATGATGGAACTTCTGATTATTCTAAGTCTTTGTACGGAGTTGACCTCGTAATCCTTCTTAGGATACGATCATTAATTCTACTTCACAAAGTAATATATACCAAACAACCATCTTATTTATTTAAACACCTTCAACTTGCACGGTCTGATAGAGGAAATAATCTTATACAATTTCGATATCGAACTTTAATCTCTACTTGGCAATTTTTTATAAATACCATATGTCTGTGGAACTCATTACCCAACGATTTACAAAAAACAGACAACGCTTTACAATTTAAAAATGAATTGTTTACTAATGTTTTGGTCTTAAATTTGATCTCAAATTTTCAACTTTCTTAATTTTTGTTTAATTTTTTGATTTTTGATTATTTATACTCGCTAATTATATATTTATTTTTACTTTTACTCTTTTTACTTACATATATAATTTAAATTATTTTTGTATTTTTTGTTTCTTAAAATTCTTGTAACTACTATCACAAATTGATTGTATCGCTATAAGATCACATACTGTAATTAAAAAGATTTTATCTTGTTGTATGTGATATCCAAATAAAATAAAATTAAATTAAAAAAAAAAAAAAAAAAAAAAAAAAAAAAGTGAACTATGGTACGTGCTGAGTCCAAATATGACCTTTAAACTGGCCTATCGCTATTACTTTTCAAGATATCTGCACCTAAATGGTCAAAATCACAGCAATATCATTTTAGCGATTTCCACACATTTATGTTTAGATATCTCGAAAACTAATAGCGATAGGCCAGTGCAAGGGTCATATTTTAACTCAGCACGTCATAAACATTCAGAAAAGTGAACTTTGGTACCAGAATCTCAAGGACAAACATTTTTTTAAGGGAAAATACACCGTTTTTTCTCACCTGTTACTACCTTTCTATTAATATTCAAAGTTCCCATAAAGTCTCCATCCTGAAAATTTAAACTTAAGTAGTTTAGGTGATTCTTAATAACATATATTGTTTTCAAAATTTTGAAAAGATCAGTTTTTAAGATATAGCTCTCCAAAATTTAAGGTTGAAACAATGACCTTTCACCTTTTTCAGAAGAAAATCTTTGTGAATGCCATTTTAAAGGCTGTCTCATTACCTATTATTTGAAATCTGAACGAGATCTGTATCATTATTAGTTTTTGAGATATATTTATTATGTCAAATATATACGATTTTCCCAATTTTCAAGACCCCATATCTCGAAAACTGGAAAGACCAGAAGTCTGAAAAATTGCCACAATCTATTTTTTGTTAAAGTAAATCCCAGTACTGAATTTCATTAAATTTGGAGGTGGTGAGGTAAACACATCGGTTGAGTTTCAGCACAAACTCATTTTAATCAGTACAATATAGTAGTGAGGTTCTAATAAATAACATGAAAAATAAAATTTAAAAAAATCACAAAATAAGTGGAAACTCCCAACAATTTCTTGAATACCCAAAAATCTGTTCACAACATAAAACTAAAATCCCAATTTTGGGGACATGTTATTCTATCTGGCAGCACTAATTCCACATTTTGCACAAAATAAACATTATAGAAATAACATTAGATAAAAGCTGGTTTTGAGTAAGAGCAAGACTTTAACTCTCAATTAAACAAATGAAAACAAATAAGAAAATGTGACACAAAAGAAACAGAGGATTAGTGTTTACACTGATCACATTTATTTTAACAAAGTTTAAGTTATAAAACTCACAATATTTATAACAAAAGTTTTTATATTACTCGATTTTCTGTTATACACGTTTACAACTATTTGTAATTAATGTGTTAACTGTATGTGACTAACAGCCAAATCGCCTCGTCATGTTCGTACTTTAACACATTTTTAGCAGTGTTTTTTTTTTTTGCTCTCAATAAAAAATAACGAAATGTCAATGGTAAAACGAACTATTTAATATTATTTTATTTAAAACACAGTTATAAAACACGAGTGGGAGCATTATCAGAAAATATTCATAAAATATTTCACTAACATCGTCTCAAATTTATAATTGAAAAACCTAATAGTGTAAAAAAGGTATTTTTTACGAATGTAGACAAGGGCGAAATAACGTTTGCGGCGTTCCGCTAGTTTCATAAACAACTTCATGAAGTGTAATTTGTTTTTAATTTGAATGGTTGTGATTTTCAACTGAATTTTTAAATTAAAGTGCAACACGGCTATAACGCACTATGCATTGGTACATTTACTTAACTGCTCCAACGATTTTTGTTTATATTTTCCATAAGAAATAAACTCAAAATAATACGATTGTTTAAATAAATTTAAAAAGAAATATAAAAAGGCATGATTCAAAAATCTGTAAAATGATGGTAGTAGATTTTACAGACATAAATTTTTGAGTGCAATTAATACCATAATTAATACCATATCCAAATTCTTCTTAATTTTTATTAAAAAATAAAAATTGTTTTATTTGACCATTAAAATATTATATTTTGAGTCGGTTTTTTCTAGCTCAAGGTCATTATTTCCTTTACTAATTAAAACTATGATATTCTCATAGAATAATTTTCCAGTCACTTGGCAAATCCAAAGTTCTGTTGATGTTGTAAAATTCAAAAAATGTAGAAATTCCCTCTGTCAAGGATGTTGTATTCGGTTATCTTTCGTCGTGTCTTATCGTTATCAACTTTAATTTGTTTTAGCTCATGAACTACACTCTTAAAATGCTCATATCTCGGTAAATATTGCCGACACGATAAAAAGTCTAAGAGCAAAATAACCAAAAGATCTCCGAGTAATATTTTTGAAGTTATCGAGTTTTTTAATTTTCAAAACCCCAGTGGTCCCCTAAAATCACGTATCTCAAAAACTAAGCAAGATAGAGCGAAACGGACAAAAATTTGGGATCAACAACTATGACGATTTTTAAGGAACCCAACTAGGTCCAGGCCCATCTGGTCCGAACCCAATGGGGTCCTCAAATCTGTATGAACTAAGTGGAAATAAAAAAAATTCAGTTAACTAATTTTTGGCAAAACATTTTTGCTAACTTTACCAAAAAAATTGTGGGTTCAAAATCAGCAAATTTTCTTGTAGGTTTACAAGCATTTTTTGCTAACATTAGTTTTTTTTTTTTGTGAGTGTAGAAAAGTTAAATTCGACTTGGCCGAATCAATGAATACCCTCCACATGCCCTTTTTAGTGACAGTAAATTTTCTAACGTGGAAAAAAAAAATTTTTGATAACAAATATTTTATTTTGTGTAAAAAAACTTTTTTTTAGTAATTTTTGAAAAAAGAGAAGATACTTTTATATTTTTTTTACACATTTATATTGCTAATGATCAACTTTTGATTTGCAGGGTTCACCCTTATATATAAGCCTTTGTAACGAAAATAATATGGAAAAATATAACTCATTTTCTTGACAGCAATTCGCGTTTTTGTGAAAATAACTATGATTTTTTAGTAATTTACTTCGCGCCGAAAAAATCCTCAGCGATCATCAGTTCGATACAATCAGTCTATATTTTTACTTATATAGAATCAGTCTATATCTTTACTTATATCTTTCGAAAACAGTTGTCCAAACTTGCTCGAAATAATAAATGGCGAAATTACAGCTATATATGCAGAAGTTCGAGATTTGTTTAAAAAAAAAAATTAACCTAAACTAACGTTTTACGGCTTGATTAGTTTTTTTATCGTCAGAGATTGCCTTAAGTGTAGGATAAAAAAAATTATCTACATGTCTAGTTTTTTGTAGAATTATGGGAAATATCAGTTACACTATTTCCAATTAAATTCAAAGACTTTTTATTGAATTTCAAAAATAAAACAAGTCAGAGTGTTAAATTCGGCTGTGCCGAATCTTTTATACCCTCCAAAATGTAAAAACAAATAAAAAAAAAAAATTTCAGGGGCGTTTGTTTTTTTTTTGGGGGGGGGGGTGATGGTGGTCAGTGGGGGACGTTGAGAGCACCTTCCCATCCCGATAAATATAACAAATGTTTCATTTATTTAACAAAAAAACATGTAAAAAAGAGTGTATTTTTTCAGAGGTTGGTTCAGTTCTTCAAGGGAGAACTTTTATCCCCCTGAGCCGATTTTGCCCATTTACGAACTTAACCTGCCTAGGACCTTTAGACATATTCATGCCAAATTGCAGGAGGCTAGTTCTTTTAATTTGGACTGTATCGTGCCATCTACAGACAGATGGACAGATGGACGGACGGATATTCACAGAATGTCTTAGAATCGATCATGGATCAATAATATATATACTTTAGGGTCCCCGACCGATATTTCGATGCGTTACAAACGGAATGACAAAGTGAGTATACCCCCATACTGTGGTTGGAGGGTATAAAAAAAAGTGAATAATTTGTCGTCAACATTTCCAAAAGCTTTTCTGAAACTATGTAAGTCATTTACATATTTATATCAAAAATAAAAAATAAAATATAGATAAAAATTATGTGCGTAGATTTAACTTCAGACACTCCTAATACTCTTACAACAAATTTTTAGTTAGATCAGACAAAGTTAAAAAATCTAGCCGCCATATTGAATTTTATCAGTTCGATTTTAAGATAACTGACCCGGAAATTTACTAGGCCACACTTTCAGCTAGCTTCAACAAAGAAAAGGAATATAACTGTTTTTAATTACTTGTACCCGAGTAAAAATTTTCTGGTCTAATCATATATAATTTGATACAATCTTATATGAGTTAATATGCTTCCGTATAAATTTATATAAAATTTTATCTATCACTTTGATACGGTTGATCCACTTTATACGGTTAGATATTGCTCCATATATGATTAGATTCGTATTTTGGTTTTGCTCATCAAATTATATAAAAATAGATATTATAAGATCAATTTGATCTAATTAGATTTGACCAAATTCAGGATCAAATTGTATCAATTTTTATATTTTTTGATCTAAAGTAATACAATTAGATATTATTTGATACAACCATTTTACGGATCAAATTAGATCTATTTATTAAAATTAGCATAATATTTTTACTAGGGTAACAAACTTTACTAAGCACATTTAGTCCGCCATTTTGTTTTTAAAAATTCACACCAGTAATTCTGATTCAGTAACTCCAAGACACCCTTAAAACTAAATTTGAGTTAAATCGGGCAATTATTAAAAAAATTTGTCCGCCATATTGGATGCGCCATTTTGATTTTTTTAGTTTTTAGTTAAATTTTGAAATCAGCGACCCGAAATACTCTACACGCACAGAAAAAATATGGTTGCGACATGATCACGGCAACTATACTATGATCTCCAAACCCAGTTATGATTTCAGCAATCAAGTTATTGTTTTTAAAATTGTATTTAAACATTTATATGGTTGTTTTAGACATTTTATAGTCGTTTCAATCATGATCAAATAATTTCTACATCCAAAAGTGTAATATGGTTGTTGTAACAATGTTATGGTTAATTATATTCTCGACACACCAAAAATTTGAACATAATATGATTATAACAATCATTAGATAATCACGACTTAAAGAAAATTGATTTTTGCAAACATTGTCAGGTTTATTCATTAGTTTAGTGTTTTGCCAGCAAGCAGTTAGTCGCAAAGACGCCACTTACAATTAGTTATTTAAAAAATTTAAGGCAATTTGAGTTAAAAAATTGGATCAACGCAGAAGGAAATGAAATACAAAAATCTACTTTATATAATTTATTTATTGTGCGGTTTAAAAATTACTTTTCATTTTAAATAAAAACTTCAAATCGGAAATATTAAAGTGGTTTTTTGTGCATTTTTTGTTTACTAAATGTGTTATAATTGCTGACAATAATTTTAATTTTGTAACAAATATGTTATGATTTTGTCAATTACTTATTGGTTTATACAATCATTCAATGTTAGCTGACAAAAATGTTATCGTTGATGAACATTTTTTAGAAAAATGCCATAAGTTTATTGCACAGCATTGATATAAAACGCATTTTGTCACTAAATTGAACCAAAATTAATAAAAATGGTTTCATATTTATTTATTTTATACTAGCTTACCATCCCGGTACTTCGTTACCGGTTGTATTGAATACCGGATAATATAAGGATCAGGATTACTCTATCGATTTAAAAAAATGCTCTACATAGTTTTTGTTTTAATTACTTGTGGACGTTTAAGTCTTTCATAAAATAATATTTTAATGAATAATTTAAACAATAAAATTTGAATAACTTCGCTGGTACGTCATTACGCTCGTTTCGGTGAAAAAATATATTGACAATTTTCGAGCCCTTATATCGGGTTTTAAGATTTTGAGTGAATAAATTTTTCAGTGAAAAAAAAAATGGAATAAAAATAAGTTTGAGTGGAAAAACATTAGAGAGAACAAATACGAAGTCAAAAAAGTTAAATACGCAAAATTTAAGTAAAAAGTATCATTCCATATTGTTCCCAGCTCTATTCCACTTCGTTCCCCGTTCTATATAGAGAGAACAAATATGGAGTCAAAAAAGTTAAATACGTAAAATTTAAGTAAAAAGTATCATTCCATATTGTTCCCAGCTCTATTCCACTTCGTTCCCCGTTCTATTCCATTCCACTTCCAAGTCCATCTCCTTTTGTTCCATGTAAGTTTCATTCCTCTCCGTATAATATGCGTTAAAAAAATAAAGTTCTATTGTCTTTATATTGTAGATAAGAAAAGTACCATTTTACACCACTGTTACCAGGTACCCCTTTTTACCCTAAAATTTTAAAATTGTCCTTGTCTTGGGTGTTATTGCTGCGGCTTTTAGTTCAATAGTTAGATATCTCAAAATAACCATTTGCCCCCTTTTCACGTAAAATTATATTTTCCAAAAACTGTTTTTTTTTTGTGCTAGGTGATCCTTTATTTAAAACATCAAGTTTCTGAACCATTATTTCAAGAAATATAAGAATAACCAAATTTGCACTTTTTATCCCCTTTACGATCGGTCGCGACCCTTAGAAACAGAATTTCCAAAAAATAACTTTTTAAAGCATTCACAATTTCAGTGCCTAGGAGAATTACTTCATGAAATATAAAAAGTATCAAAAAACACTTTTTTACAGCTCTAGAAACAGAATTTTTTGAAAATACTTTAGCAGAATGTTTTTTTCACCGAAGTCCCCTACATTCCAAAATTTAAGCTTCAACGGTCATTATTATAGAAACAAAAAAAAAAATCCCAAAAGTACACTTTCTTACCCCCGTTAGAAACGAAATTTCAAAAAAGTATCACTTCCAGAATGTTTTTTTCTTCACCGAAAAATCCTACATTCCTTTTTATAAAAGGTTCATTTTATAAAAGGTACTTTTTATAAAAGGTACTTTTTATAAAAGGTACTTTTTATAAATGGTACTTTTTATAAAAGGTACTTTTTTTAAAAGGTACTTTTTATAAAAGGTACTTTTTACAAAAGGTACTTTTTATAAAAGGTACTTTTTATAAAAGGTACTTTTTATAAAAGGTACTTTTTATAAAAGGTACTTTTTATAAAAGGCACTTTTTATAAAAGGTACTTTTTTTAAAAGGTACTTTTTATAAAAGGTACTTTTTATAAAAGGTACTTTTTATAAAAGGTACTTTTTATAAAAGGTACTTTTTATAAAAGGTACTTTTTATAAAAGGTACTTTTTATAAAAGGTACTTTTTATAAAAGGTACTTTTTATAAAAGGTACTTGTTATAAAAGGTACTTTTTATAAAAGGTGCTTTTTATAAAAGGTACTTTTTATAAAAGGTACTTTTTATAAAAGGTACTTTTTATAAAAGGTACTTTTTATAAAAGGTACTTTTTATAAAAGGTACTTTTTATAAAAGGTACTTTTTATAAAAGGTACTTTTTATAAAAGGTACTTTTTATAAAAGGTACTTTTTATAATAGGTACTTTTTATAAAAGGTACTTTTTATAAAAGGTACTTTTTATAAAAGGTACTTTTTATAAAAGGTACTTTTTATAAAAGGTACTTTTTATAAAAGGTACTTTTTATAAAAGGTACTTTTTATAAAAGGTTTTTTTTTTATAAAAGTTACTTTTTATAAAAGGTACTTTTTATAAAAGGTACTTTTTATAAAAGGTACTTTTTCTAAAAGGTGCTTTTTTTAAAAGGTACTTTTTATAAAAGGTACTTTTTACAAAAGGTACTTTTTATAAAAGGTACTTTTTATAAAAGGTACTTTTTATAAAAGGTACTTTTTATAAAAGGTACTTTTTATAAAAGGTACTTTTTATAAAAGGTACTTTTTATAAAAGTTACTTTTTATAAAAGGTACTTTTTATAAAAGGTACTTTTTATAAAAGGTACTTTTTATAAAAGGTACTTTTTATAAAAGGTACTTTTTATAAAAGGTACTTTTTATAAAAGGTACTTTTTATAAAAGGTACTTTTTATAAAAGGTACTTTTTATAAAAGGTACTTTTTATAAAAGGTACTTTTTATAAAAGGTACTTTTTATAAAAGGTACTTTTTACCCTTTTTACCCCCGTAGAATCAACATTGGCAAAAACCCAGCCTTATTGAATCTTTTTTCCGGAAGGTGAACCTACACTACAAATTTCAAGTTTCTAGTACCATTATTTAAGTAAATGTAAAAGGTACCAAAGGTACAGTTTTTTCCCCTTTTTTCCCCCTTAGAATCATCATTGGCAAAAATCCAGCCTAAATGGATCTTTATTCCGAGAGGTGAATTTTCCAATTTTCAAATTTCTATGACTATTATTTCAGGAGATAAAAAAAGTACCAAAAGTACACTTTTTTACCAATTTTACACCCGTAGAATCAACATTAGCAAAAAGCCCAGCCTTATGGCGTTTTCTTTTCTGGCAAAAAATGTAGCATTTTGTAACATTTTTTTTATTCTACGAATTTTTTGTGTTCTTTTCTAAAAAAAATGCACACTTATAAAAAATATTATGTTCTTTTCTTAAAATATTGCCTGCATTTGAGGTAAAAAATGCATATTTTCCACCCCGAAATCAAATGACGGGGTGAAAAATTGCCCTGATATTCTCTCATGTAGCAAAACTCAAATTAAGCGAACAAGTTAACTGGTGCTGTTGTGGTGCAGAGGATGTGTCGTGGCATGTGATACCGGAGGTCCGGGGTTCAAATCCCGGTATGGACAAATTTTTTTTTTTTTTTTTTTATTCTGGTATTTTTTTTTTATTCCATTACGTATTATTTTTTATTTAATAATGTTTTTTTTTTTAATAATTTAATCATTTTTTTTAAAAAAAAAGTAAATTTTCATATAAAATCGACTAAATTTGTTAATTTTTTGGTTTTTTTTTTTTTTTAAAGTTTAAATAATTAAAAAAAAATTTATTTAAAGCAAAAAAAAAAATAAAAAAATATGTGATGGCCATCGCCGGGATTCGAACCTGAGCTGCCAGCAATATAAGCGAAACACACATCCATCGAACCAGCAAATCAGGGCAATTTGCGTACAAAACAGCATTTTTTGTGTTCTTTTCTGAGTGAAAAAAATGCAACATCGTTTCAGGGCCATGTCAACATTTTAAAAGTAAACATTTTAACAATGCACAATTTTTTGTTCAGAAAAGAAAACACCATTAGTGATTTTTTTTTTCCGGGAGGTAAGCCTACATTGCAAATTTTAAGTTTCTAAAACCATTATTTAAGGAAATAAAAAAGGTACCAAAAGTACAGCTTTTTACAATTTTTACCCCCTTAGAATCATCATTGGCGAAAATCCAGCCTTAGTGAATCTATATTCCAGGAGGTGAACATACAGTCCAAATTTCAAGTCTCTGTGACAATTATCTAAGAAAATATAAAAGGTACCAAAAGTACAGTTTTTTACCCTTTTTACCCCCTTAGATTCAACATTGGCAAAAGTCCAGCCTTACAGGGTCTACATTCCGAGAGGTGAACATATAGTCCAAATTTCAAGTCTCTATGACCATTATTTCATGAGATATAAAAAGTACCAAAAGTACAGTTTTTTACCCTTTTTACCCCCTTAGAATCAACACTGGAAAAAATCCGGCCTTAGTGTATGTATGTTCCGGGAGGTGAACATACAGTCCAAATTTCAAGTCTCTATGACCATTATTTCAGGAGATGTAAAAAGTACAAAAAGTACAGTTTTTTATCCTTTTTACCCTTTTAGAATCAACACTGGCAAAAATGCAGCCTTAGTGGATCTATATTCCGGGAGGTGAACCTACAGTCCAAATTTCAAGTCTCTAGCTTCAGCGGTTTGGGCTGGGCGATGATGAGTCAGTCAGTCAGTCAGTCACGTTACTCTTTAATATATGTATATTAGACCACCCAAAAAATGTATGGGATTTGCAAAAGTATTTTTTTCTTCGCTCCACCGGCAGTTTCTGAGAGATTGGCCATAAAAAATAATTTCTGTGCAAGAACTGGATCTCTCGGTTGCATACAGGCCAGTCGATTTGAACTTTTGACCCTAAAAGTGTCCTAAAAGCACTACAAAGCTTTTAAGTGTCATAACTCTTAAAATATGCGTTTTTCTAAAAAATGCTATATAAGTTTTTTTTTGCAGAATAAGAACGGAAACATTTCTTTCATACAAATTTTTAGCTTAAGTCTAACACATCGTGGTGTTTTTGGCGGTTAAAGTAAAAATTTATGCAGACTTAATTTAAAACTACCCTCGTTTAAATTTGGACGGAGACTCAAATAGTCGGTGTCCATTATTTTGTAGAGTAAGACATGAAGTTTTCATAAACCAATTACATTTGGAATTTATATGGGTGATTTCATTACAGAAGAGCCCAAAGCTGACTTTGAAGTTTCGAATTTCCAAATGCTGTATACAAATTTTTGAAATTACTTTATTTTAAACGACCCTCGTTAAAATTTTAATGGATACAATCGGTTTCCATGATTTTTAAGAGTTAAAAATGGAGATTTCAAACAAGTGTTGATAACTACAGGCATTTTAGCATTAATTTAAAACCTGTTAGCAAAATACAATATGAAAAGTACTTGGCATCTAATTACATTTGAACTTGAAGAATAACAAAATGTTATTACAGTAGAAAATTTCAATGAATTTCATGAACCGGATTGTATTCCTTATTCAAGTGGTCTGCCACACGTTAGATGCCTGGGGAAGTTTACATAACATGGCTGATTTTCAACCGATTTAAGTTTTTAGTACCTTTTTAAGTAGAGAGGCATTTTACTCCAAATCAAAATTCTGTAACCACCTGTCAAATTTAACTTAAATACAAAAAAAAAATTAAAAAACAGAAAAAAATCATATTTTTTCTTTTAATCCGTTTTTTTTTTTTTTAATTCAAGGCCGATGCGGCACGCATTACCCATGTCCGATCAACCTAAATTTTTTTGAGACATATTTTGAAAATCGAAGCCAATGAGCCTATAAAATACTAATAAATATCTATAAATAAACTACTAGTTAGTCACTAAATGAGACTAGTTGTAGTTAATGTTAAGCAAAACTAATCTAAATTTGTTTAAATAAAGAAGAAAAAAAAACAAAAATATTTTTACCCGCAAATGAATGTACCTAGGGAAAGTAAGGGTCAATATTTACCAATTTAATTATTTTGGAGCACCATATAAAATATAGCATACCAGAGTCTAAAAAAACAGCAATTTTCAAAATTTGATAAAAATAGAACGACTTGTGCTCACATCTCGAATTATGGATTCAAAAATGTGTAATTTATAGTAGAATTTTTAGACTTAAAAAAAAAAAAAAATTAAGGTTTCGGACTTTTTCAAAAAATTAATTTTAATTTTTAAACGTTAAAAAATAAGTGATAATTACTTCGAATAATTTTTTCATATTTTTTTTCTAAAACTACGTTTAAATACCAACAAAACGTTTTCCAACTTATTTTAAGGTATCTATATATTTTACTGGTAAAAATTAATTGAAAACTTGCATTTTTTAACTTTTTTTTTTGTAAAAAAAACGCCATTTAAATTGATTACTCAACACCAACTTGGTATAAAAGGCTGAAAATTTGAGTGCAAGTTGCATTTAATACGTACTAAAACATATCAAAAAAAAAAAAAAATAATCGAAGGGGATCGGGTCTAAAAGTTAGTGATTTGGCCTGGAATATTTTCCCCAAATATTTTCCAAAAAGTACACATATAACTCTTCAAATCTTGGAATCCGATTGTCTCCATTAAAATTTTAACGAGGGTCGTTTAAAATTAAATAATTTCACAAATTTGAATACAACACTTGGAAAATCGAAACATCAACGTCAGCTTTGGGCTCTTCTGTAATGAAATCACCCATATAAATTCCAAATGTAATTGGTTTATGAAAACTACATGTCTTACTCTACAAAATAATGGACACCGACTATTTGAGTCTCCGTCCAAATTTAAACGAGGGTCGTTTTAAATTAAGTCTTTACAGAAATTTTTACTTTAACCGCCAAAAACACCACGATGTGTTAGACTTAGGCTAAAAATTTGTATGAAGGAAATGTTTCCTTTCTTATTCTGCAAAATAAAACTTATATAGCATTTTTTAGAAAAACGCATATTTTAAGAGTTATGACACTTAAAAGCTTTGTAGTGCTTTTAGGTCACTTTTAGGGTCAAAAGTTCAAATCGACTGGCCTGTATGCAACCGAGAGATCCAGTTCTTGCACAGAAATTATTTTTTATGGCCAATCTATCAGAAACTGCCGGTGGAGCTAACAAAAAAATACTTTTGCAAATTTGGGTGGTCTAATGTATATAGATTTATAAAAACAACATTTAAAAACAAAAAATAAATTATTGATGTGAACTTTTCCAAAAAAAAAGTAATGAAGAATTTCTATAAACGTGTGGTATTAAAGCATAATACAATTTTCTCAATTAAAAAAAAAAAAAAAATTAAACTGGAATCATATTATGATAATTATATAACATTTAGGCCATTATTGCCGCAATCGTATAATGATTAACATTCCTTGTTGCCTTCAATCATATTAACATTATTGCTACAATCATATTCCCAATCATAATATGACGCTCTTAAATCATGATCACCGCAACCATGTTTTTTTTCTGCGTGTAGAAGCACATTTTCAGACGGATCCGACAACAATAAAGACTTTTGGCCAGAGTTGGATCATTCTTTAAACTTTAAGAAGCATATTTAGTCCGCCATTTTGTTTTTCAAAATTCGGAACAACAATTCTTATTCAGTAACTCCAAGACCCGCATAAAACAAAAATTGAGTTCAATCGGACAATTTCAAAAAAAATTTTCCGCCATTTTTTTTTGGTATTTAGCTAAATTTTGAAATCACCAACCTGGAATCCCTTTAGAAGCACATTTCCAAACGGATCCAACAACGATAAAGAATTTTGGCCGGAATTGGATCATGCTGGCCCTGTGTGCACTGGACCGATTTGGCTGAAATTCAATACGAACCAGGCCAGAGGAACGACAAATATATATGCTAAGCTTCAGCATCCTCAGAAAGTCTTTCGCAAGTTATCGCGTTTTTTATCTCTAAATTCACGAAAAACCCTTGCCGAAATTCAAACTTTTGCTCATAACTTTTGAAACCGGACCGATTTCGTTGGATTGCAATACCAACCTGACCAGGTAAATGCACAACATATATGCGAAACTTCAGGAGCCTCCGTAAAGTCGTTAAAATGTTAGCGTGTTTTCAACAGACAGACGGGCGGACAGACGGACGGACATCGCTAGATCGTCTTAAAATCGATCGAGGCTCATGAATATATATACTTTATGGGGTCCTAGACCAATATTTCGAGGTGTTACACACGGAATGACAAACTTATATATACCCAAGTAAAAATGAGAAGGATAAGTACTGATCCGAAAATTGGATCGCTAAGACTAAATCAGTTTTAATCGGACGGATACAATGTCATCCGAAAAATGGGTTTATAAAACCATTTTTCGGATGAAATTGTATCCGTCCGATTAAAACTTATCTAATCTCCATTTTTCGGATCAGTACTGATCTTTCAAATCTCGGATCAGTACTGATGTTACTCGGATCAGTACTGATCTTTAAAATCTCGGATAAGATGTAATATACAAGAATATATCTAAACATTTTTACTCGGGTACCCTCTATCACTAGAGTAGAGGGTATAAAAAAATATAAATTGCAAAAATTTAATGGCATTTTTGAAAATTGTGCGAAATTTACAAAACTGTTTCCTATTTTTTTAGTAACACTAAGGGCGGATTACTCAATGAAAAGTTAGCTGCTAACTGCCGATTTAACGGAGCCTTATGTCAAAATTTGTATGAAAAAGTTAAATTTAACGGAGAGTTATTTTATAACGGAGCAAATTTAATACATCAAAAGACGTGCCTTAAGGAGAAGACCCGATTTTGTTTTTGATTTTTTACTTTAAGTTATTCTGAGCGGAAAGCGCTATGTTTTTATCTAAACTGATTTTGATCTGGCACATTCAAGGTTTTGCACAAAATCGGTTGATTTTTTTTTTTTTAAATTAAAGCCCACTTAATGTGTAAACACAAAATCAGAGGTTATAGATTTCCTGGACCATATTAAATTTTCTTGTTATACAAACTAAACTAACAATAAGTAAAACCAAAAAAAATAACATTGGGAAATTTATCATATGGGCCTGTTTGTAGTAATTCACTATACCGAGTTATCACTGTATTTTATCTTTTTTTACGATAAGCATGACGCCACACATAGTAGCCGGTTTTTGTTTTATTATTTTTATTGCGAGTGACTCAGATATACATAACTTTATACATATGTTGTTAGAATATATTGAAATAGTAATAAATATGACTTACTACGAATGGGGCGAAAGTTATTTTAGTAATTTATCGAATATTGTACCTACAAGAAATGTAATCGAATCTAAAGATCATCAAAGTATCTTAAAGAAATTTGGCCGCATGATTGAAGCCAGTCTCAACTTTGCATTAAAAGATAAATCACTATGTACGGATGAAAATTTTCTTTATCGCTTTTTGTACGCAACAAAATTTGATTGCAATAATGCCATGACTTTGCTTATAAATTATCTACAATACAAGCAGAATACAGATGTTTTGAAAAACATTAACATATTTGATACAAACATCAAATTGGCGTTATTAGATGGTAATCCAGGTTTGTTAAGTCAACGTGACAGAAGAGGTAGAAAAGTTATAACATTTGCTGCTGCTAATTGGAATACTAGTAAATATACACTGGAAGATATTTATCGAGCACTTTTGCTAACACTTGATAAGCTATTGGAAGATGTACAAAATCAAGCTTTGGGTTTTGTGGTCATCGTGGATTGGACAAATTTTACACTGCAGCAATCATCTCACCTCACACCTACAACATTAAAATCTATGATTAAAGGACTACAAGACTGTATGCCCGTTAAATTTAAGGGTATTCATTTTATATCTCAACCCTGGTATGTAGATTTAGCATTTACTGCTATTAAACCGTTCCTGAATGAGCAGATACGAGAACGTTTTCACAAACATGGATCAAATCTGAACTCACTACATAATTTAGTTTCTAAAGATATCCTGCCCGCAGAATTTGGTGGAGAAGATGCCAGTGTCAACAGTTTAGATTGGTATCATTATTTAATAGCTTCCAGCCAGTTAGTGGAAGAACCAAAAACTTATAGAATTATAAAAACAGTGGTGTATGCAAAGTCGCCAGTGAAATTAAAATGTAATTTAGAAAGTAAAGAAATTCCAGAAACAAAATAAAAATCTCATATTTACAGAAAAGAAGAAAATAGTGAGTGGTCATTTCTAATTGAATTACTTGGTAATGAGTAGTCATTACCAGTTAAAGCTATTTTACATTCTTAAGCTACCGATGGAAGTGTTCAAACTATTGTAACCTTTAAAAAAATATTATACAACCAAATAAGTGAACTCCCAATTTGTTTTTATCAAATTATCAACTATAAAAAAAAATATAAAACAGAATCTTTTAATTAAATTCTGTAAAAAAACAAAAATTAAACAAAAGAATTTTCTAACAAGATCGACAATCAATGTGTATACACGTATTTTCGTTTACGTTAACAAAACAAAAATTAAAATGTAAAATCTATTAAAAATTGTTAAACTTGGCCGACTCTATGGATACCCTCCGCAATGGTGAAGACATTTTTAATTTAAATTTAACATGAGTGAAAAATATTTGATTTAGAAAATGAATTTTAAACGTTCAAAAATAATAGTACAAATAAATGCTTTGTGGAAAATTTTTATCGAGCAAACGATCTTAACGATATCGATTCAGCAGTTCAAAATATATGAACGAAAATGTAATGACGCCTTCACAATTTTAGTACACACAAAAAAATTACTTTGTCAAATTACTAGGAAGAGTCTCGTAATCCCATTTTACCAATATTTGTCAGTTTTTCTTGTTTTTTAACAAATCGAAATTTATTGTTTTTTTTTTTGTAATTTTACAATTTTTTTTGTAATATTACAAATTTTTAAGATAATTTTACAAAAAAAAATCTAGTAAATTCACGAGAATTCCTTGTAATTTTAATTGCGCCAAAAAACTCTAAATTTACAATTTTATTGATAAAAAGCTTGTAAAATTACAAAATTATTGGTAAAAAGCTTGTAAAATTACTAGGAATTCTCGTAAAAGAAGAGGTAGCAAAAAATCTAGTAAAATAACGAAACCTCATTGGTAATTTTATCGTGTCAAAAAATTTGCAAATTTACAATTTTATTGGTAAAACCTATAAGTTTGTCATTCCGTTTGTAACTCATCGAAATATCGGTCTGGGACCCCATAAAGTATATATATTCATGATGCCCGATCGATTTTAAGCAGTGTTGGCTACCGTTACCCTTTCAATACCGTTACCGATTAAAAACCCTTTAATATTGACTACCGTTACCGTTACCAATACCGAAATAAACAAATTTAAATACCGTTACCGATTAAAAACCATAACCTTTATTCGGATTTTTACCGGTATTATATCGGTTTTATTTCGGTTGTCTTAATATTACTTATTTTAAATTTTTTGCAGATAAAAAACAAAGTAAAATATTTTTAATGTACGGAAAATAAAAAAAATATTTTTTTTTATTGTTAATCGCATTATTATTTGAGTAAAAACAATGAAAAAATTTGTCCAACCAATGATCACATTCGCAATTTACTAAATTATGTGGAAATCGGTCCAACCAATGATCACATTCGCAATTTACCTAAAAATTTCTGAAGAGGAAAGTGAGTGCCACGTAATGTAATCATTTTTCATTTTTCAGAATATAAAATAGACAAACCTGAATCGCTCAAGTGTTTCTAGCGTTGTCATCCACTCACGTAAGCGTGGAGAGGTGATTCTCTGGAGTTAAGTACATATTGAGACCAACTCGTACAGTCTTAAGAAAAACACTGTCGAAAAATCAGTAAAACAACTGAACTAGAAAACTTGTACCAGAATTTTCTGCTAAAATAAATACATTAACTAAATTCTCTGTCATTAAGTTTTAAAAAATAACAGACATTTGCCTGTATTTTTACTGACTCTGTTCGCTGATTTAAAAAATATTTTTATTCAAATTTTAGCAGATCATTTTGTAATTTTACAAAAATAATTTTTGTCTAACTTAAACAAGTAAAATTAAAAAATTTTCATATGTGAAAAAATCAGCTGACTATTTTAATAATTTTACAGAAATTGTCCTGTTTGTAAGAAAATTTTCTGAAAAAAAAATTAAAAAATTTTAAAAGTTTATTGAAAAACTTCGCTTCTTTTATAACATGTTTTAACAAAAAAAAAAAGAATTTTTTACTTAAATAAAATACAAGTTCGATGTTCAGGCTGTTTATCTGAAATCAGAAGATTTTTCCAATTAAATCAGCAGATTTAACTGCGGTCTTGGCAGATTTTTCTGCAGACTCTACCTGCTTTATCCAGACAGAAATTTAGCAAACCGCGTCATCTAAAATCAGCAGATATCTTAAATAGCTCATAATGTAGATATTTCTGCAGATTGCGCAGAAACATCTTATAAACACGTAAAAAATCAATAATTTATTTGTTGAATTACAATATTGCGTGAATATTTATATTGAATTCTGAATTAATTAATAGTATTAAATATTTCTTTATAATTATATGTTGCAAATGCTCTAAATTTATCAGTTTTTAAATTTTATTAAATTTTTGATTTTTACGTGTTTTTTAACAAATTTGTGACTTTTTACCATTTTGGGTGAATTTTATTCATAATACCGGTACGTACCGGTATCGTTGTTTCGGTAACGGTTAACCGTTACCTAAATAATCAAAAATACCGTTACCTTTACCGTTACCGATATAAAAAATATGTAATACCAATACCGTTACCGATACCGTTATTCGTTTCGGTTGCCAACCCTGATTTTAAGACATTCTAGCGATGTCCGTCTGTCCGTCTGTCTGTCTGTGGAAAATGCTCTCGCGGACAAAATATTGCACAGAGATGACTGAAACTTAACATATATATTGGAAGTTCTCCCGAGAAGTTTGGTATTGCATTTGAGCGATATCGGTTCAGCGGTTCAAAAGTAATGAACGAAAATGTAAGCACACCTCAAAAATTTCAGTACATTCAACATAACCTAAAAATACAAAAAGCTTTAATTCGGCTTCTGGTTGACATATGTGAAAATAATTGAACAGCAAATGGTATTTAAACAAGTGCAAACATATTTTTGACAAAAAAATAAAAAAATCGCGGATTTTTTTGTTTTAACCAAAATTTTTTTTCGCGGAATTATGTTTTTAATTTTTTTTTTTTTTCAAAAGTAATTTCCTTTTAAATAAAGTTGTTTGCAATAATCTTTTTGAAATTGTGGAGGGTATCACTACATTCGGCAAGGCCGAATTTAACTTTTTTACTTGTTTTTTTATTTCATTTGTTTATTCGTTTGTACATATTTGTTGTTTTAAGCCAAGTTTAGTTTAATCGCTATTTCCCTTTTGGTTTGACATTTGTAGCAATCAGCGTATTGCTGTTCATGGTGATACCAGATTGTCTTGTATTGAAGTTACCATTTTAGGTGCTCTAATAATCCTCACAATTTTGCAAAACACATACTAACAAGGGAAGTCTCCCTGGATCTTCATGAAATTTGGATATGTTGTTAAGAACGAAAATTAATTCGACACGTATTTTTTTTTAGCGGCCCAAACTCGATTTGTATGGGGGGAAATTTACCTTTTTCAGTTTTTTACGATTCACGCCCATTTAAACAAAATTAATATAGGCATGTGTGTAGGGCTGTCAATCCCGAAATCCCGAATCCCGAAATCCCGGGATTTTTGTCATAAAATAAATCCCGAATCCCGGGATTTTAAAGCTCAAATCCCGGGATTTTTGAAATATTAAAAATGTATGAGAATTTATTTTTAAAAATACAACTTTGTTCAATTACACAGTGATACAAAATCGAACTTTCGGAATCGGAATGGGATGAAACCAAAAGCAAATGAAAGCTGACGTTTTCCATAACAAAACCCTCAAGCCTTTTTTTTAGGTCAGAGCTAGATTTTATTTTACATGCATTTAAAGTTGGTGATTTTAAAGCATTTAAAGTTTTTGTGTACTAAACGTGTCCAACTCTAAAGACCCCTGGAGGTGCCCTTATTGGACATGTAGGGTCCAGTTTCCAAACTTAAGCTCAAAATTACTTCAGCTATGACTGGTATGAATTTTGCTTCAATCGGTCCAGTACCTATTTACTGAATAGCCAAATTATTAAAATAAACCATGTACACCGTTGCGTATGATTGTTTTTAAAGGCAATTATTAATATAAATCACTGGACACCATTGCGTATGATTGTTATTTTAAGGCAATTACAATATTAATCATTCGCCACTAATACAGTTTTCAAGCATTTATTATTGTAATTATAAAAAAAGTGCACTAACTTCAAATGCGTGTAAAACAAAATCTAGCTCTGAACTAGAAAAAAGCCTTGAGGGGTATGTTATGGAATATGTCAACTTTCATTTGCTTTTGGTTTCATCCCATTCCGATTTTGGGTGTTGCACTGTGTTATTGTTACATTTACATAAACATATTAAAACTAAAACTTTTTAATTTTCAACGTAGCTGGCCATGAATTTGGCTGAGCTGAGAATTCTAACCAGGCTTGCTGAATAATAGTCCAACGCACTAACCATTAAGCTACAGTCACGAAGCTCTTTGACCAAAGTTTGCAGGTTTTGGCGAAAATTTTCTAAAAAACCAAAACTTTGATCGAAGGGCGCCACGGGAAAATTTAATCCGATTGGCCTCAAATGTGTACCACATAAGTTTTAGGTCTAGGAGAATAAAAATTTTTCGGGACGTTCAACATTGGAAGAAAAACTTTTTTTATACAAAAAAATGCAAGTCTGATGTATTATATTATTACATTTCCACTTTAAATGTTTTCAGTATTTTAAATTTTCTTTAAATTAGTTTTCAAATTATACAGTACAACAACCAAAATCGGAATGGGATGAAACCAAAAGCAAAAAAAAAGTTGCCATTTTCCAGTACAAACCCCTCAAGACTTTTTTTAGTTCATTGGTAACTATTTAATAATAATAATTACTTGAAAACTGCATAAGTGGCGTATACTTAATTTTTTTAATTGCCTTTAAATAAAATAAGAATAATTAGAAATCATTTTTTTATAATTTCGTTGTAGTGAAATCGACCCAAGGGTTTTCTTGGAAATCAAACTCACGACTCCCTTAATAGGCTAGCACGCTACCAACTAACACACAGGAGCGCCTTAATATGCACAATAAAATTGAAACATAAAGAGTCTACTATTTTTTTACTTTTGTAATCAAAGAAATTTAATACCGAAATCCCGAAAAATCCCGGGATCCCGAAAAATCCCGTGATGCCGAAAAATCCCGGGATCCCGGGATTTCGATTTTCAAATCCCGAATCCCGGGATTTTAAAAAACCGATCCCGTTTGACAGCCATGTGTGGTATCAGATTACATGTGTGGTATCAGATTAAAGGTATAAAAAATACCTATTTCGTGGTGCTAACAACGGGCCAAACAAGTTAATATTTTTCGACTTATTAACAAAAATGTCCTAAAATTTTGGTATTTTACTTAATATGACGAAAAGTTGTGCATGTTTGGACACGTTCTTAGCACACGTAGATAGGTTTTTCAAAGACCTTTCATGACTAAATATGAATTTGGGCCGCTAAAAAAAATACATGTCCCTTTATTTTTTCTGATCTACAAAATAAAACCAATTCCATAAAGATCCGCGGGTGACACTAGGGAGACTTCCCTTGTAAGTACCCGAGTGAAAAAGTTTTTATATAATTATATATAATTTGATAAAATTATGTATATAAAATTATAAAAAAAATTATATATTAGGGCGTCCCGTTTAAAATTTCGAATTTCATATCGTAATACCTGCCAAACGGTAGCCACTTTAGAGCTGATTGTGGGAAAATTTATAAAAAAAATTTCGCAAGTCTATCTTCAGTCGGAAACCAGCGGTCAAAGTTGGAAAAAATAATGTGTTTCGACCAAAATTCATGCCCAAATTTTTTGACCAACTCTGGCTCAAAAATTCGGAAACTTTGCGTACTTTATTGGAAAAATATTTAAAAAATTCCAAAACCGCGATTCTGGTCCACAGATGCTGATTTTTTAACATAAAAATTATTATACCCTCCACTCTAGATATATTATATATTATATAAGTTTGTCATTCCGTTTGTAACACGTCGAAATATTGGTCTAGGACCCCATAAAGTATATATATTCATGATCCTCGATCGATTTTAAGTCGATCTAGCGATGTCCGTCCGTCCGTTTGTCTGTCTGTCTGTCCGTAGAAAACACGCTAACTTTTGAAAGTCTTCACAGAGGCTACTGAAGTTTGGCATATATGTTGGTCATTTACCTAATCAGGTTGGTATTGCAATCCAGCCAAATCGGTCCAGTTGTTCAAAAGTTATGAGCAAAAGAGTAAATTTCGGCAAGGGTTATTCGCGAATTTACGAAATAAAAGACACGATAACTTTCGATGGACAATAACGAGACTGCTGCAGCTTGACAGGTATCTTTTCCGTTCCCCAGGTCTGTTTGGTTTTGAATTTCAGCTCAATCGATCCAGTGGTTTAAAAGTTATAAGCAAAACCCTGAATTTCAGATTTGTTTCATCTTAAATGCCACGTGTTAAACAAGTTTTAAAAGCTTTGGTGGTAACTTAACAATGCTCTTCAAACTTGTTTAGTTTTAAAGCGATGCTTTTTAAACTTGTTTAGTTTTAAAAGCATTGGTAACTTAAAAATTCCACTCAAGAAAGTTTTTTGTTCAAAAACAAGGAAAACTGTCAAATTTGGTAAAATTACGAGACTTTTTCCAGTTATTTGACAAGGTTTTTTTTTTTTGAGTGTTGTAGTAATAAAATTTTTCACAAGTAAACATATTTTAAATACCGCCAAAAATGTATCGTTTATAAAAAATTCATCAGTTTTTTGTAACAAAAAATTGTACTCTGCTACATCAATTAGACAGTTGTTGTACTTTAAATAACTATTAACACTCCCAAAACAAAACCAACATAAATCTTATCTAACCAACTTAAAAAGTCAAAACACTTCTTTATTTTAACTAAAATAAACCGCCACACAAAAGTGAGCTAATAAATTGAAGTGGTAACACCCATATACAAGCCTTGATGAAAGGGTCAAAACTAGCAATTAATGAAATGTAGTTTGTAAACTGTAACAAATAAAATCAAAGCATTGACTCCAGATAACAAAATAAGGAAAATTAATTCGTAGATGCATCACATATGCTAATTAGTGTAATATAAATTACAATAGCACCTATAAATAAAAAATGAAAATTATAGAGCGCGCTTTTGAAAAATATGTATTGTGGAAAAACTGCTACGTCTACTTTACAGACTACTAAAATTATGTATGATTTATTTAAATAATACAATATGCAAGTTGGTATGATTTTTTCTCAATGGTATTTGCTGCACGTCATCAGGGGTTTTTTATTGAGTTTTTAATAGTTTAAAAAAATGCACGGAACTCAGTAGACTAGCATTTTTTGAGAACACTCGTGGCGGCCGGTGATCAAAATATGCCTGCGAATTTTTTTCTCTCGGTGAAACGGTTTTCAAAATATAACTTTTTGAAATTGGCAAAATATTGCATTCTTTCCTACGTTCAATTTTTTATTTTTTTTTAAATTTCATTTAAACTCAATTTGAATCAAATCCGATCAATTTAAACCGTGGCACCCTTCGATCAGAAATTTGGATTTTTATAAAATTTTCACCAAAAGTTTGGATTTTTGAAAAATTTGAGAAATTTTAAAAATTATCTTGCGTTGCAGTATTTTTTATTAATTTTGGCATTCTGAATATAAATATAAAAAAAATCTGAAATCGGTCGAGCATTTTTCGAGATGTAGCAATTTGAAATTTGTCAACAAATTTCCAAAAATGGCGGTTTTTTTGTAGTTTAAAAATCTAAAAAATTGCCTGCGAATTTTGTACTCTTGCCCAAAAACATTAAATCATGATAATGTTTTGCGGAAGATTTGGGTGTATTGTACTACTTACCAAAGCAAAGTTTTTTTTAGAAAAAATAGTGTTAAATTATTTTGCTATTCCATGCAAAACGAATTAGAAAAAATAAGTGCAAAAAAGTGTTTTTACATTTTGGAGAGTATAAAAGATTCGTCACCAAAGAATATACCACTCTACCTTGTTTAATGTACATTTGATAAACAAATGAAAAATTTTTATGCGAAAAGCTTAGACATGGTGAAAAAGTAGTTTTGGTAAAAAAAATTATTTTTTTTTACAAAAAACAAAATTATATTAAACAAGTGAGAGTGTTACATTCGGCTGTGCCGAATCTTTTATACCCTCCAAAATGAAAAAAAAAATCCAGGGGCGTATTTTTTTTGGGGGGGGGGGTTGGTGGGAGACGTTAGGTGCACCTTCCCCTTGCGATTTTGAACTTCTTCTGAGATAAGAATGTTGAATTTGCTTACCAAAAGTACAAAAAACTCTGCAAAAAATGCGGTTTTTCTTGGGTTGGTTTAGTTCTCCAAGGGGGAACTTTTTTCCCCTTGGTCCGATTTAGCCCATTTCCGAACTTAACCTGCCTAGGAATATAAGGCATATTTGTGCCAAACTTCGGAAGTCTATCTCTTTTATTTTGGACTGTATCGTGTCCTCTACAGACGGACAGACGCACAGTGGCCGAAATGGCCAATCCAGCGGCGCTTAATTCGGAAATGTAAAATAATAAAGACTAATGCTTATTTGCGATTATAAAATTTAAAAAGAATTAATTTTTAAACAATATTTATTTATTTTTATGTATTTTGGGAAATTTATGTGAATATTGGGAGGGTGGTTTGTATGAGGCCTAGAAATTAAAATGGTCCGATTCCATTAAAATTTAGAGCGATTGTTTATGAATATAAAAAACATTTATTGGTCGAATTTCAAGAGGATATCTTGAATACTATTGTTAGGGGTATTTAAGTAAAACTTGAAGGGGACATTTACATGGGGGCTATGGGTTAACATGGATTAAATTTCAAATTTCAGCCAAATCGATTGAAAATTGTGGTCTGTATCGCGTTTATACTGTTTATTTGGACAGCAGATGAACCCTAAAAAACCGAGCAACTTGCGCGAACTAGCACGCCATACTGAAACGTCACAACAAAAATAACCCAAAATAATAAACAAAACAGGAATTGGACCGAATACGATCGAATTTCAAAAGTTGCAGTCCATGAAACTATAGTTAATATCACAAATGTAAACTCCTATAATGAACTAATAATAAACTAGATACACACAGGCCACAAACATTTATTTTTTAGTTAAAACATACCTTTTACTTTTAATTAAAACTTTTTGGCTCAAAATGTGTAAACAATTGACTTAAAAGTGTCAAGAAAAACTCACTGAGTAATTAGACCCCAAATTCATTTAATACACTTGCTGCAGAAAATGTATATTTGATACCTTACAGCTGTGCGAAAATTAAGAGAAAAACAAAAGTGAAAACGTTAATTTTCTCTGTAAAGTATAGGTAATCGATACAGTGCAAAACATTTATCAGTTTTAATTTTTTAATTTTGACTAAAACGCCGCTAGATCAGTGATTTCGGCCACAGTTAGACGGACGGACGGACGGACATCGCTAGAATATCTTAGAATCGATCACTGATCAATAAAATATATACTTTATGGGATCCTAGACCGATATTTCGATGCGTTGCACACGGAATGACAAAGTGTGTATACCCCCATACTGTGGTTGGAGGGTATAAAAAAATTTAATAAACCCAAAATTTTTTGTGAAAAAAAAAATTTTTGATGAAAAAAATTTTTTATGAAAAGAACAATTTTTTGATATAAAAAAAAAATTGATGAAAAAAAAAATTTTTGGTGAGAAAAAAATTGATAATAAAAAAATTGATAATAAAAAATTTGATGAAAATAAAATATGATAAAAAAAATTTATGAAAAAAAATGTTGATGAAAAAAAATTTGAGAAAAAAAAATAATGAAAAAAATTTTATGAAAAAAAAAATTTGTGAAAAAACAAAAAAAAATTATGAAAAACAAATTTTGATGAAAAAAATTTTCATAAAAAAAAATTGATGAAAAAAAATTTGATGAAAAGAAAAATTTATGAAAAAAAAAATTTGATAAAAAAAAAATATTGAAAAAAAAATTTGATACAAAAAAAATATTGAAAAAAAAAAGTTTAATGAAAAAACTTTATGAAAAAAAAATTAACAAAAAAAAATTTGATGGGAAAAAAATAAATTGATGAAAAAAAAATCTTTTGTTGAAAAATACTTATATTACTTTTTATCCACCAGCTGGTGAAAAACGGTTTTATTCACCACGAGGTGAATTATTATCCAAGTTACAAACCCAAGTTATTAAAATTTTTGGTTTTAAGAAAATGAAAATAGTAATTCTTGTTTTCTTTTTCGTTAATTGTTAGCTTATATAGTCAAACTGAGTTGGCGTCCTGCAACTTTTTTAAAATTAGACACCAGCCTAAAAACATTATCATGTTAAAAAAACAAATCTCAATTTTTTTTGAGAAAAACTTTCATTAAGACTTACAAGGGAAGTCTCCCTGGTGTCACCCTCCGATCTTCATGAAATTTGGATATGTTGTTAAGAACGAAAATTAATTCGACACGTATTTTTTTTTTAGCGGCCCAAACTCATTTTTAGGGGGGTCGATTTGTATGGGGGGAAATTGACCTTGTTCAGTTTTTTACGATTTACGCCTATTTAAACAAAATTAATATGGGCATGTGAGGTATCAGATTAAAGGTATTAAAAATACCTATCTCGTGGTGCTAACAACGGGCCAAAGAAGTTAATATTTTTCGACTTATTAACAAAAATGTGCTAAAATTTTGGTATTTTTCTCAATGTGACGAAAAGTTGTGGATGTTTGGACACGTTTTTAGCACACGTAGATAGGGTTTCCAAAGACCTTTCATTTGGTATGTAACATGTTTAGGTTTCTTTGCATAATATAGGAGTTAAACGAAAAAAACTGAAAAATGGCCTTGTCTTCCCCCCTCCTTTTTACCCCCTAAATATGAATTTGGGCCGCTAAAAAAAAGTACGTGTCCCTTTATTTTTTCTGCTCTACAAAATAAAACCAATTCCATAAAGATCCGCGGGTGACACTAGGGAGACTTCCCTTGTTAGTTTGAGCCTGGAGTCAGAACATTTTAACCCTTGGTTTAGAGTTTTTGATGATTATTTTTTTAATAAACTAAAACGCTGATCGAAGTACCTACGCCACGGGTTAAAATGATCTGGTTTGACCAAATTAGTTTTAAATATGTCAAGCTCTACAAAATGGTCAAGTGAAAGAAGTTTTGAGATTTTTTTTACAAATTTCTTGATCGTAGGAAAAAAACGCAATTTTTTGTATACTTCAACTAGCGATATCTCGAAAGCAGTTTGACCGATTTTATTATTTTTTTTTTTTTTGATATTCGTGGTTATCAACATTAATAACGTTTATAAAAATTGCAAGACACATTAAAAAAAAAATTTCAAAGTTTTTAAAAATCCAAACCTTTTATCGCCGGGCGCCACGTATTAATTCAATACGACTGGCATCAAATTTTTACCACATAGCTTTTAGGTCTTAGAAAACTTAGAACACTTGGGAAAATCAAAAGTTGAAAAAAATGCCAATCTAGAGCTTTGTTGGCAAAGAGTTGTAAAGCTATTTTGGGTAATTCGAGTAGTGAGGATTAAATCTGAAATCAGTTTATAATGGTTATCTTTGGTTTATGAGATATAGCTTAAAGAACGCGAAAAATCGATTCGTTTACAGTTTTTTTTACGCAGACTTGTATCGGTTACTTGAAGGAATGCCTTACAAATTACTTAAATCTTAAGATAATTCCTACTAAATGTGTAAGTGCATCTAAAATTCGACTAAACTGACTATAAAGTGTTAAACAGTTTTTACATAGACAATACTAAAGTCTCTTAAATATTATGAAGTGTTGAAGCTTACTCGTGCAACACAATACTGCAATCACACTTTAGCTATCTTCAATCTAAAGAAATTTATAAAAACAAGACGATATTAAGATAAAGAAAATTCTTAAGAATTTTTATTTCTTTAAGTTCTCCGCAACTGTAGTTGTATATTTATTCCGTTTGATTTATTTTTTTGTTTTTCAATTACGTTTTACCACTTCTGCAATTTACAGACCAACACTGTTAATTAACTAATTAATGACCTATAACGCACAATTAAAGAACTAATAATTGTAGCAAAATACTGTCATCACATTAATAATAATATTGCTAATATTGGCATGTCCAGCTGAATTTTAACCATAACAACATTTTACTGTCTATAAATACGGTTGACTGCACTAAATAAAAAAAAAAGTTGTAAAAATGTAATTTATAAATTTATTATTAAATAACATTGTAAGTTCACGAAATCATAATTATTCTAACATTATAAAGTAGAAGTCCCACTGTGCGATATTTGTTTTCACATATATGTACCTACTTGTTATCAGTTGTTATTATTATTATTTATTATTTAATAAAACGACATTCATTCATAAATCGTAACGTATTTATCCACGTAAATCCCTCATAAAAATGTTTACGATTCAAGGCATTTTGATTAACTGTGGGAATTAATCACAAAATTTCCCAGCAAAAGTTTATGTTTCAAGTAACTGGTTGTAGGAACGACGGGAATATATATATATAACTGGTTGCAAACCATAATAAATTATTCCATGAAGTTTATATTCAATACAATAAATTATATTAACAAAAATGTTAATATTATTGACAACAAAAATTGATTTTTATATTTTGAGTAAGTTTATTCTAGCTCGAGGTCATTATTTCCTTTACTAATTAAAACTATGATATTCTCATAAGAAAACAATTTTTTTGTTTTAAACTTATTTTGGTCATTTTTACAAGACTTAGTGGCCGATTCACAGAAAATAGTCATAAATCAATTATAAATCAATTTTTTGTCATGTGCATGGACGTATACAGGGGGTGGGCACAGGGGGCACATGCCCCCCCCTTTTCAAACTACAAGATTCTAAGACACTTTTTTCATATTAAAATCTGAGATTTTATTTCTATAGGAAATTCTCAGATTTTGAAAAGTTTTTAGATTACAATAAATTTTTTCCTATGGCTCTCACTTATAACTCTTACGTGAAGCAATAAAAATATGTTTTTTAACTCCTCAAACTTGAATGTTTCGAAATGGAAGCAATAGATCCACAAAAAGGCGCGTTTGATATGTCGATGATGGTGACACTTTTAGGTTACATATAGTTTCCAAGAACCGTTTCTTAAAATAAAATCTCTTAATTTGAGTATTTGTCAGACATTATTTTCATCAAAAATTTAGTAGAAATTCGTAGATTCAAAAATCTTTCCTGTACAAAGATTTTGAGATTTCTAGAATTTTTATAAAAAAATCTGTATTCCAAGACATTTTGTTATAATAATAAAGATAAAATCGTGAGAGGGAGGGGGGCGCGAGTTTGGGGGGGATCTAATACTACTTAAAAATAAATATAAATAGGCACTGACAAAAAAATTTTCAAAGTTGTGCCCCCCCGTTTTCAAAATCCTGGATACGTCGCTGGTCATGTGGTTGTTGTAAACAATCATAAACAATTCAAATTTTGTTATATGGGGGTTTTCGTGTCAACTGACACAACTTTTGAAACCGATGTCTTCCGATCGAATTTGCACCAAGGTTAGTCCTATTGGATAGTAGTTCAGACACAATTTTTCAACGAGATCGGTCAATAACTCTCTGAGTTAGAGGGGGTCGAAATTGGACATTTTGGCCAAAGAGGTGTTGATTCTCATCCATGTAACTTCTTACCTATTGTTTTTTAGCAAAATGTGTCCCAAAGAGTTAAGATAGCTATTTCTTCAGTCTTTCGAAAAAAAAAAATATAAAAAAAATAAAAAATTTTTTTTTAATTTTTTTTCTTAAAAATCTAAAACTTTTTTGACTTTTTCCTCAAATTGGGCCTTTTTTTTTTTTTTTGATTCAAAAGAACGCTTAGGTGATTTCCTTTAAGAGCTGTGGGGTCGCTTAGTAGGATGCGAGTGGGATATCTATGAAAATTTTTTTTTTAACTTTGGTACACAAAAAACGGTTCTTCAATTTGCACTATTAGGCGTGGGATAGCTAATTCGATTTTGATCCGCAATACCCTCTAAATTTTTTAGGTACGAAAAAGAAAGCACGAGCCAAAAAATGTGTGCGGTGGGGAGGGGCCATATGGCCCCTCATTGGAGTCAAAGTTGGGCGTACAGAGGTTAAAATCCTCAAAAAGCTCCTCAACTGCCCTAGAACTGCCCATGGAGGGGTGCAATGTGAGACCGACCTCCATTAATTTTCTGCCCCCAACATTTTTCTTGAATATACCAAACCTCTATTTCCACTTCCTAAGAGGGCTCCCATACAAAATGACATTTTTATAAAATTGCTCCTACCGCTCTAACTGTCCATAGGGTGCCCCTAGAGAAGTAAAACGTATGACCGACCCCCAATATTTTTTCAAATCCAACATTTTCTCAGAATATACCTACCCTTTATTTTCAACTCTTAAGGGAGTCCCCATACATTTTTTTTTTATTTTTTTATTAGTTTTTAAAAATACATGTTTTTATAATGTATGGGAGCCCCTTAAGGAGTGGAGATAGGGTGTTATTATATTCGGACAAAATGTTGGTAACTAAAAAATAATGGGGGTTGGTCGTAATTTTTGCCTCTCTAGGAGGCACGGTAGGGGCGGTAGGAGCTGGTTTAATAAAACAAATTTATAAAAAATAAAAGAAATGTATGGGGACCACCTTAAGGGTTAAAGATACATTGTAGGTGTGTTTACTAAAAATGTTGGAATTAATAAATTAATGGAGATCGGTCATACATTTGGCCCCACTAGGGGCACTTTAGGGTAAGTTAGAATGGTAGGATCAAATTTTTTAAAAATGTTTTGTATGGGAGCCCCCTTAGGAAGAGGAAATAGGGGTAAGGTATGTTCAAGAAAAATGTTGGGGGCAGAAAATTATTGGAGGTTCGTCTCACATTGCACCCCTCCAGGGGCGTTTCTAGGGCAGTTTTGGGGCTTTTTGAGGATTTTTACCTCTTTACGCGCAACTTGGACCCCGATGAGGGGCCATATGGCCCCACCCCACCGCCCTCATTTTTTGGCTCGTGCTTCCTTTTTTGAACCTATAAAAATTAGAGGGTATCGCGGATCGAAATCGAAAACTGGTTAGCTCTCCCACGCCTAATAGTGCAAAATGAGGAACCGTTTTTTGTGTTCCAAAGTTAAAAAAAAAAATTTTTCATAGATATCCCACTCGCATCCCACTAAGCGACCCCATATCTCTTAAAGGAAATCACCTAAGCTTTCTTTTGAATCAAAAAAAAGGGCCCAATTTGAGGAAAAAGTCAAAAAAGTTTTGGATTTTTAAGAAAAAAAATCAAAAATTTTTATTTTATTTTTTTTATAATTTTTTTTCGAAAGACTGAAGAAATAGCTATCTAAACTATTTGGGACATATTTTGCTAAAAACAGTAGGTAAAAAGTTACATGGATGAGAATAAACACCTCTTTGGCAAAAATGTCAAATTTCGAACCCCTCTAACTCAGGGAGTCCTTGACCGATCTCGTTGAAAAATTGTGTCTGAACTACTATCCAATAGGACTAACCTTGGTGCAAATTCGATCGGAAGACATCGGTTTCAAAAGTTGTGTCAGTTGACACGAAAACCCCCATATATATATTCATTATTATATTCAAATAATTTAGAATTTTGATACTTTAACAAACAAAGGGAATATGAAGTTTAAAAAAAATAAAATTAGTCACAACCAGTCATATTTGTGAATAGGTCTTTGTCAGATTTTATTGTCAAGATTAGTTAGCAAATAGCAAAGGGAATTTAAATGACAAATCGCTAAAGTTCAAACTAAAATATTAATACTAAAAACTAAAAAAATCAAAATGGCGGATCCAATATGGCGGACAATTTTTTTTTTAAATTGAACTCAAATTTTGTTTTATGCTGGTCTTGGAGTTACTGAATCAGAATTACTGGCGTGAATTTTGAAAAACAAAATGGCGGACTAAACAAGCTTAGTAAAGTTTGTTACAAGTAATTAAAAAACAGTTATATTAATTTCCTTTGTTGAAGCTAGCTGAAAGTGTGGCCTGGTAAATTGCCGGATCTGTTATCTTAAAATCGAACTGATAAAATTCAATATTTTTTTTTTTTTTTTAAGAGTGTCTGAAGTTAAATCTACGCACATAATTTATATATATATGTATATATTTTTTTTATTTTTGATATAAATATGGAAATGGTGTAAATGACTTACTTAGTTTCAGAAAAGCTTTTGGAAATAATGACGACAAATTATTCACTTTTTTATCTTTATTTTGTAAATTCAATAAAAAATCTTTGAATTTAATTGGAAATGGTGTAACTGATATTTTCCATAATTCTACAAAAAAACTAGAAATGTAGATAATTTTTTTTCCTACACTTAAGGCACTCTCTGTCGATAAATAAAACTAATCAAGCAGTAAAACATTATTTTGCGTTTAATTATTTTTTTAAAAACAAATCTCGGACCACTGCATATATAGCTGTAATTTCGCGATTTATCATTTCGAGCAAGTTTGGGCAACTTTTTTTCGAAAGATATGGATTCATTCTATATCAAAAAAAATATAGACCGATTGTATCGAACTGAGGATTTTTTGTAGCTCTCAACACATGGAACAAGACCGCAAAATAGTCAAAAGCTCTCCGAGAAATATTTTTGAAGTTATCGAGTTTTTTAATTCTCAAGACCCCAGTGGTCCCCTATAATCACGTATCTCAAAAACTAAGCAAGGTAGAGCGAACGGACACAAATTTTGGATCAAAAACTATGATGATTTTTAAGGAACCCAACTAGGTCTAGGCCCCTCGGGGTCTGGACCTATCGGGTCCGAGCCCAATGGGGTCCTCAAATGTGTATGAACTAAGTTGAAATAAAAAAATTTCAATTAACTAATTTTTGGCAAAACATTTTTGCTAACTTTACCAAAAAAAATTGTGGGTTCAAAATCAGCAAATTTTCTTGTAGGTTTACAAGCTTTTTTTGCTAACATTTACGCAATCTCTGACACTTAACGCAATCTCTGACGATAAAAAAAACTAATCAAGACGCAAAACATTATTGTGGGTTAAATTATTTTTTTTTAAACAAATCTCGGAGCACTGCATATATACACTCAAAATAATACATTAGTAGATTTACTATTAAAAAATATCTTGTAAACTTCATTTAGCGCATTAGCAATTTTAAACAAAATTTGAACTAATTTTTTTTTGTTAAGTTTAAAATTGAGTTGACCAAATTTTTACAAGCTTTTTTGCTAATATTGGCAAAAATAAATGGTAAATTTTTTTTTATTTTCAGAAAACTTTAAATGGCGCTATCTCGGAAACTAAGCCAGATAGAGCAAAATGAAGGCCGTTTTTGATTCTCGGGCTCCCCATAGTTAGCATTCCCGAAAATTTTAAAATGCTCATATCTCGGTAAATAATGCCGACACAACAAAAAGTCCAAAAGCATTTGTGTAGCTCTCAACACGTAGAACAAGACCGCAAAATAATCAAAAGCTTTCCGAGTAATATTTTCGAAGTTATCGAGTTTGTAATTCTCAAAACCCCGGTGGTCCCCTAAAATCACGTATCTCAAAAACTAAGCAAGGTAGAGCGAACGGACACAAATTTTGGATCAAAAACTATGATGATTTTTAAGGAACCCAACTAGGTCTAGGCCCCTCGGGGTCTGGACCTATCGGGTCCGAACCCAATGGGGTCCTCAAATGTGTATGAACTAAGTTGAAATAAAAAAAGTTCAATTAACTAATTTTTGGCAAAACATTTTTGCTAACTTTACCAAAAAAATTGTGGGTTCAAAATCAGCAAATTTTCTTGTAGGTTTACAAGCTTTTTTTGCTAACATTTCAGTTTTTTTTTTTAGTGTAGTTGTAATTTTGCCATTTATCATGTCGAGCAAGTTTGGGAAACTTTTTTCGAAAGATATGGATCCATTCTATATAAGAAAAAATATAGACTGATTGTATCGAACTGTGGATCGCTGAGGATTTTTTCGGCGTGAAGTAAATAACTAAAAATTTATAGTTATTTTCAAAAAAAGGCGAATTGCTGTCAGGGAAAGAGTTATATTTTTCCATATTATTTTCGTTACAAAGGCTAATATATAAGGGTGAACCCTGCAAATCAAAAGTTGATCATTAGCTATAGAAATGTTAACAAAAAAAAAAAGTATATAATAATTATTTCTCAGAAATAATTAATATGGACTCAAACCGAAATAAATAAAAACTTCAGTTATAAAATATAAAGTCCAACAATATATAAAACAGAATTAAAAAAAAAAAAAGTATCTCCACTTTTACAATTTTTTTTTTCAACTTTTTTAACTTTGAAGACCTGTCAAAGGTAATGATGTAGTTGAGTCATAAAGATAAGTTCAAGAAACCAGCTCCTATATATGTCCAACAAATTGGTAAAGATATTTTTTGAGAAATTAAATATAAGGACTTTTGGCCGGAAATCGATCTGGCTGGCCCTGTGTGCATCGTAGTAAGACGACAAATTCCAAAACACGTAAATAATATTGACAATGGAATATGACAAATTCCAAAACACGTGTCGATTAAGTCTTGCAAAAATTACCAACATAAATATATTTAAAACAGAAAAAAATTCTTGAAAATTATTCTATGAGAATATCTTAGCGTTTATTAGTAAAGAAAGAAATGACCTCGAGCTGGAATAAACCTACTTGAAATATAATATTTTAAAGGTTAAATAAAACATTTTTTTTATAAAAATTAATTAGAATAATTAATTTTTTTACAGCACACTTGGAGGGTATCAAAGATTAGGCACAGCCGAATTTAACACTCTCACTTGTTGCTTTTTCTTTTGTTAAATTGTATATACTTAGTCTAATTGTATCTACAAAATGGTTGGATTAACAGATAAACCTGTGGTGCATATTCACAAAAGAAATGCTTGAAAATTTACTTCTACACTAAAAAAAAGCCTTGTAAAATTACAAAAAAAACTTGTTACTTTTTTTTGTTTGCTACCTCCTATTTGAAAAAGTTCCTAGTAATTTAACAAGATTCTAACCAATAATTTTGTAAATTTACAAGGTTTTTACCAATAAAATTGTAAATTTACAAATTTTTTGACACGATAAATCAAAGAGGTTTCGTAATTTTACTAGATTTTTTGCTACCTCCTATTTTACGAGAATTCCTAGTAAGTTTACAAGCTTTTTACCAATAATTTTGTAATTTTACAAGCTTTTTACCAATAAAATTGTAAACTTACAGTTTTTTGGCGCAATTAAAATAACAAAGAAATAAAAAATTATATTGAAAATTTGTAAAATTACCAAAAATTTGTAAAATTACAAAAAAAATGTAAACTTCGATTTGTTAAAAAACAAGGAAAACTGTCAAATATTGGTAAAATGGGATTACGAGACTTTTCCTAGTAACAAAAATTTTTTTTTGTGTGTATACTTCTGCAGAGAAAATGATTGTACACTCAAAAAAACTTGTCAAATTATTTGAAACATCTCATAATCCCATTTTACCACTATTCGATAGTTTTCTTTGTTTTTTAACAAAAATTTTTGATCGAAATTTTAATTTTTTTTTTTCTAATTTTACAAATTCCCAAGGTTTCTGTACATTAGCTTAAAAATATTGTTTTTATTGTACAAGTGCATCAACATTTTAAATCGCAAATATCGGGAATACGTGCGCTAATTTCGAAAAACGACTAGCACCATTGAATTCAGCGTCTTCGAATTAACTTTACCAAAAGGGTGCCCAGCTTTTTAAAAAAAAGTGTCAAATTCAAGCATTTCTCACCTGCCCTTCTATTAAAAAGTTCTACTCTTAACCAATTCTCTAATATTTTCTGTTAGAAAAGTCAATAAGACATCATTAAGGCATTTCAGGCCATCAAAAAATCTTAAGTTACAGTTTTTTTTCGTTTTCATTTATTCGCTTCATATTTTTTATGTACATAATTTATATTTTTATTATTATCAGCTATGATATTACTAATCTCTAATTTTTATTCCAGAAGAATCTTCCAACTAATGCAGCAGCAACTGTAGCAAACATTGTCAAAGTGTTAATACTTGCACGTCCAGCTGGATTATTACAACCATCCGCAAAACTGCACTGATTGCAAAAACGACTATATTCATTACCGGTCACGAAATCGCGCAATCCTAATCTACAAGCTTGGATGTTTTGATGAACGCATCCTCTATAGACAAAATCGTTACCAGCTGTATAATAAGTCAAAAAGAAAAATCGGTTATTAAGTCAAAAATAGAAAGACAAAGAAAATTTTTGCAATACTTACCAAATGATAAAGTTTCTTGAAAGCACTCAAATGTGGCAAAATTTGTAGTTAAATCGACCCCATGACGAAAGATATCTAAGTAGAATCTGGTGTTACTTGCAAGTGTTTGGTTGCACTCTAATAATGCTGGTCTCCTGCAAGAATCTCTAGTGTTGCATGTGTAACATCTTATTTGTTGACCTGGAAATAGAAAATAATTAACATTTTATAGAAGTCATCATATTTTATAGAAGTCATCAATCTCATATTCATATCAGTATATTCGAACGCATGAGCTTTTCAATAATTGACGAAACTTCTCATAATATTGATAAAAAGTTTTGGTAGAAAAATAAATAATATTTCATCATGTTGATGAATCATTATGTTTTACTGTCTTATCTATATCATGCTGTATTTAACACAATTAATAACAATTTTAAAATATGGCATCGAATCCGAAATTTACTTCGTTTGACAACAGAGTACTCCAAACCCTAACCTACCCAGCAAAACTTAGATTACCAAATAAGGTATAAAATAAGGTATAGGATCTCTTGTTTTATACATTGCAGCATTGATGATTTTAACAGGCGATGAGACTCAAAGTAATGCATCCACATTATCACAAAGAATACCAGTAAGGTATAAAATAAGTCATAAATTTTTAACGAAGAATACGAGTAAGGTGTAAAATATATGATATTTTATAGGTTACGAGAAATGAAATAATATAGCATACCAGAAGATAATATATAAGGTGTTACGAGTAGTGAAAAAGTAATTTTGTATTAAATTTACTCACGTGATTGTAAGTGAGTGTAAGTAGATAAAATATGCTCGTGAGTCTGTGTCGTTAGAAATTTCCTGTCGTGAGCCCATCTCTAGTTTAAACTTATGCATTTTCTATAAAATAATTATTTTTTATGTTATTGTAATGCATTATGCATCCAATTATAAATAATGCATTATTTCAAACTTTCAAATAATACATAATGTAACCAAATATAAGTCATCCATGACTTAATGTTTAGAAATAATAAATCTGAAATACATTTTTTCCAATAATCATGCATTACGTAGCAAATTATTAGTAATGCATTATTTTTCACTTAAAAATAATACGTTGTGGAATAAATGTTTGGTAAGACATTCTAAAATAATGCTACAAATAAGGTATATACATTACCTGGTAATGTGTTATATAATCACTACCCATTACCAAAGTTTTGCTGGGTACTCCTAATAGAAGTGATTATTGAACATATCGAGTGATAGGTGATGAAATATTTAGTCAAGTGGAATTATGAAAAACGATTTTCAAAAATGATGATATTCTAAGTAGTTATTTTATATTTGATTTGTCCTTCACCAAAAATTTTTCTTTTATGAAATATTTTATTTTTATAATTAAATTGGAAAGATCGAATAAAAAACAACTATAATTTAAATATTTCAACTTTGATCTTTTACACCTACCCAGAGATATATAGGGTAACACTATCAAGGCCACAACAAATAAAATTGTTGTTGATTTCATCTTTCGACAATAAATAACGTATGATTTTTAGGTAAACAATTTCAAGAGTCTTAACACGGCCCTTGTTGAATAAAAACTAAATGAAAATTTTTAAATTGATTGCAATAGATTAAAATTTTGGGTGCGATAAATGTCTCATATTTATGGTATAATATCATCATAAATCATGAGCTCCTTCATATCGTGAGCCATAATCTGGTCAAAGCTTACTGCAATAAGGGGGGTTTAAAGGAAAAAAACAGTTATAAAAATATAAATACGCAATATTTTTTTAATTCTGTTCTTTTTATTTGAAAGATGAATTATTGTTATATTTTTAAAATTTTATAACACAAAATTTGGTCAACAAGAATTGCTAGGGTTTCCACGCAATTGTTGAATTCTTTTTTTAAAAGACAAAATCGGCTGCAGTTATAAAGCAAAAACTACTGAACCGATTTTGATGATTTTTTATTTGAAGATTCTTAAATTCTCTGCTACTTACCGTGTCTTTTTTTTGAAAAATATTGTTTTTTGTTGAAATTATGCTAATATAAACTTTTCTTCTTTCATAAAAAACATACTTATTAGGTAAAAAATGGCCACGATAAGTACTAGAGAATTTAATAATCTACAAACCAAAAAACAAAATCATCAAAATCGGTCCAGTACTTGTAGCTTTACAACTGCAGTCGATTTTGTCCTTTAAAAAAAGCATTCTATAATTCAGTGGCAATTTCAGTTCAATAAATTTTTTGTTAAAAATTTTTACAAATATTACAATAATTTATCTTTCAAATATAAAACGCCGAATTAAAAAATATTACGTATTTATTTTTTTATAGCTGTTTAAAAAATCACATGATGGCTGTTTTTTTTAAACCCCCCTTAACTTTAATAAGCGAAACGTATTTCAAATTCCAATGAAAATTATTTCACCAACTGATGTAGAGTGGCCCGAAAAGCCGCAAAAACAAATTCTGATGCAAAGCGTTATCAATTTATAAGGTTAACCCGATTGATAGCCGCTGGACCCTTTAAAACAAAAAATATAGATGACATGTCATCAAAAATCAATTGATGAAATATATCATCATGGCATCAAAAAATGTCATCAATATATGTACCTTTTAATATTTTAATAATTGAAATAATATCAAAATAATTAAAATATCGAATAAATATATAATAAGTAAGAAAATTGTAGTCAGTCAAGACCGACCATATAATACCCTACACTAGAGTTTCCCGGAAAATGGGTCCCAAGTTCAAACGTGGACCGATTAGATCTATATTTTGTCAAATCTTTAATAAGTGTAAAAACACTCACACATCAAATTTGAGTGAAATTGGCTAATTTTTATTAAGGGTTTGTGATTGAAGAAGAAAACATTGTATTTCTAAAGATTATTTTTAATGTGGACTTATTCCAGACCATGGTTTCTGTAGCCACCTCTACGTCATCAGTGGAGAAAATTACATTAGATTTAAATTGTTTGATTTTTGTAAGAATGTTTTTTTATATGTTTTTTCATCAACAGACTTAATTCTGATTGGAATAGAACCCACGTTCTTGATGGAAAATTTTGTTGACAAAATTTTTTGTGGACAATAAACCGCTTTAACTGAATATCGGGCAAACCTTTCCCATAGGGCCTGATTCCAAAAATGGTCCGATGATAATTAGATTTGATAAGGTTATTAAAGTTCGCGTTAAACACACACAAACAAAATTTTAATTAAATATTTTCTATTTTCATGAAATTTGAGAGATTTATGTAAAAATCGGGAAGGTGGTTTGTATGGGGGCTACAAGAAAAACTGCCCCGATTTATTTAAAATTTGGAATGGTGATTTTAGTAGACGAAACATGATTACCTGACAAATTTCGAAACGATACCTATTATAATGCGGTTATAAGATTCATTTGAGTCAAAACTAAAGAGGACCTTTGTATGCGGGCTAGCTCTAAATATGGACCTATTTTTTCCAATTCCAACAGGCTTCTTCCTTGGACCAAAAGAGGCTTAAGTTTCAAATTTTAAGTCAATTGATTAAAAAACCTGTATCGTGTTTACACCGTTTACATGGACAGACAAACGGACGGACGGACATCGTAAAATCAACTCAAAATGTAATTCTAAATCGATCGGTATACTTAAAGGTGGGTCTAGGACCAATATTTCGGGTAGTTACAAACATCAGCACAAACTCATTATTTCCTGTACCACAGTATGGTGTAGGGTATAAAAAGGGTGACATAATCCCCACGGACATAATGACCGAAAATGAACCTTAAAAGTTTTTCCCACGACCTGCAAGTTTTAGTGTTTATTGTCGACGCATTAGCTAGTTCAGACACCTATAGAGAAAAATTTTGCAAAAAATGTAAATTTTTTAAATAAAAAATAGCAAAAAGTTGTTAGTAAATAAAAATATGTAAATTAAATAAGACGCAGAGTGTAAGGTCCGATTTAACGGAAGGGAAAGCCAACCTTACACAACCGTTACAGGCGTAAGGCAAGGCTGTGTCCTGTCTCCCACATTATTCATCCTTCTTTTAGACTGTGTAATGGAAAAGACAAATAGTGAGGCCCCTACCGGAATTCGATGGAATATGATGGAGTACCTAAATGATATAGACTACGCAGATGACATTTGTCTAATGGCCAATTGCTTTGCAGATATTGAAGCTAAGATAAAGAGACTCTCCGAAAACGCCAAACAAGTAGGATTGAGAATTAACTTTAAAAAATCAAAGCTGATGCGTATCGGTACCAATATCTCATCGCCCCTTATTGTTGATGGTACCGTAATGGAAGATGTAGAATCTTTCAACTATCTCGATTGTAAAAACGCAAAAGACGGTGTTCTATAGCCGACATTGGTGACCGAATCAACAAGGCCCGTGTTGCGTTCCTCAAACTACACAAAATTTGGCGCGCTAACAACATATCCCAGAAAACGAAGTTACGGATATTTAACTGTAGCGTAAAATCTGTGCTGCTGTATGGTTGCACTACATGGAGCCTTACAAAACTGGCCATGAAGGGAAATACAAACTTTCATGAATCGGTGTCTGAGACAGATTTTTCGTATATACTGGCCAAATCGGGTATCAAATGAAGCCCTTTGGAATCTGGCAGATTGTTGTCCCATCGAATTTGATATTAAGAAACGTAAATGGACATGGATCGGCCATATTCTCAGGCGACCAGCAAATAATATTGCCAGAGCTGCACTAGAGTGGAACACACAAGGTCAACGACATCAAGGCCGACCACGTAATACATGGATCCGGTGCATACGAAATGAACTCGAATCAACTCAAAAAACGTGGAACGAAATTAAGCTATTGCCAGAGATCGAAATAGATGTAGAGAATTTGTTGACGCCCTATGTTCTTCGTGAACATTTTATTTAAGTATTTTATGCAACAATTTGTATTTATATTATATTTAATTAAATAAAGGACATATATATATATATATATAATTAAATAAAAATAATGTAATTAAAATAAAATTTTACCCTTGTTAACTCAAGACCCCGGTCCTTTAAGGGTCCCCATAGATTTTGACCCAAAATTTGTGTCCGTTTCGCTCAAACTTGCTTAGTTTTTGAGATACGGTAATAAGGGGTCTGATAGGGTCTTGAGAATTTTAGCAACTAGATATCTCAAAAAGTATAAATCGGAGGGCTTTCGGGTATTTTGCGAAAGTGTTCTACGAGTCAAGAGCTACAAAAATGCCGTTGGACCTTTTCTCGTATTGGCAGTATTTACCGAGATATGTGCATATATAAAATCTTGGGAATTTCAATTTTTAGATCTAAAATTAGGGTCTTGAGATCCTAAGAAGTTATTTACTAAATTCTCAGAAGTTATTAACTAAATTCTAAGAAGTACACTTCCTCAATTCAAAGAAGAGAAATACGATGATGTTTTTTAGTAAATTTTAACTAAACTTAACTTAATTGTTTTTTAAGAAATATGTCTTAAAAATAAAGATACGTTTCTTAGATTTGTGGAAAATTCTTTGGCAGTAAGAATTTTTTTCCTAATATTTAAAAATTCTATTTAAAGAAAAATATGAACTACTTATAAGTAAATTAACTAAACCTTTTTCCTCATAGTTAAGAAAATTTCTCATTTTTTAGTTAAATTTTACTAAATTTTAGGAAAATTCATGATAAATTTTCAAACACATTTTTTCTTAATTTTAGTTATGTCTTTTTTTCAATGTATAACACTATTCTACAAAAATCAATTTTTTTTTCCAAGACATCTAGAGTACATTTGCAAAGGTATTTTGCTCTCCTTAAGAGGAATCTGGGAAGGTATCGGGCGGGATTGGAAAAGTGGGGCATGGCATCTCACATGTAACCCAAAACTACAACATTTTGTAACTTGGTTCCTGGTCAGCGAATGGCAACGAAATCTTAAGACTCACAAGATAAGTCTCCCTCGTTTCACAAGCGGATCTTAATGGAATTGGTTTTTATTTTGTAAATCAGGAAAAATAAAGGGTAATTTTTAGCGGCCAAAATTCATTTTTAGGTGGTGCAAATGAGGAAACATCCATTTTTCAGATTTTTTTCTTTACCTCCTATATTGTGCAAATAAACCTAGTCATGTTGTATAAAAAAAGGAAAGGTCTTTAGAAAACCTATCTAAGAGAATAATCACAATTGGAGCGGGAAGCGTTTTCCGCAACTGTTCACACACGTTTTGTATAAAAACAAAAAACCGCCGCGTTTTTTCGCCAAACTAGATTCAATTCTATTTTAATAGCAGAACCTTTCGTCATTTTGAGTAATATACATACCAAAGGACATTTAGGACATTTCTGTCAACAAGTCAAAAAATATTGTCTTTTTAATAATTTTAAGTACCATTAATCTGACACCAACTATGCCCATACAAATTTTAATTAAAATACCTAAATCGTTAAAAACTGAAAAGCCAAATTCCCCTAGTACAAATCGACCCCCTTAAAAATGAGTTTGTTCCGCTAAGAAAAATACGTGTCGAATTAGATTTTGTTCTGAACAACTTATCCAAATTTTATGAAGATCGGAGGGTGACACCAGGGAGACTTCCCTTGTCAGTGGTCCTTAAATGGACAATGGACCTTTAGTGTTATCTAAAGTAAAACACATTTAAGTAGTAAAAAAAATATTTCGTTTGTTTATTTCTTTATTTATTTATAAAAACTGTGTGTTCTAATATCAAATTTTATTTACATCATTAATTTCTTTACAAAATTTTAATCGTTCGCCAACTTAATTTAATTTGTTTTCAGAAACGTTTATTATAACCCAAAATTAACGTAGCAATAATTGTGGCAAAAACTGTCATGACATTTATATTTGCACGTCCAGCTGGATTACAACCATCTCTATTACTGCACTGCATGCAAGTACTGTGATGAGGACCAAGTGTCACAAAATTACGCAATGCCAAACTGCAACCGGGGACAACAGTGTAGGTGCAACCTCTAAAGTGGACATGGTTACCGGCTAGACATTTGTTAAAAAAACAGTTATATTAAAAACTTCTCAAATTTTCAAATATACAATACATACAAAATGATATTTCCTGTCGCAAGCATTCATAAGTATTACTAATGGTATTCATATTTACACCAATATGATAAGCGTCCAAAAAGGCTCTAGTGTAATTTGCACGTAGTTGATTGCACTGTTGCATGGTAGGATCTCTGCAATTCTCAACACTATCGCAAGTCCAACATCTTAACTGAGCCTGTCCTTGAGCCTGAGCTGGAAAAATAAAAAATAAAAGTTTTGAATTTGAAATTAAAATTTAAATCACGTAATCTCTGATAACTTATCAAACGCTAATCAGTGATTAATAGTAATCTTTGATTAACTTTATATAAATTTGACGTTTGCAAAAATTGATTAGCACTTATCATTCATTAAATTTTGATTTTTGGACTTGATGAAATTATTCAGTTCATAGTGCACAAAAGCACAGACTAATACAGACTCGACACAAGTGACAGGTGTCAAAAAAGTTTTCCTTAACCATGTGGTTATTTTTACTCAAATTATTCTACGAATTAGGATAGAAAGAGAAAGCGCCTTAAGAAAAATAGATGCCGGATTGGGTTTTATTGTTTTACTCACTCCTAAGTCGTAGAAAGTGTTGCTATGTTAGCTTTAAACTAGCTAAAAGCCGCTCTGTTTTCTCCTAAATTCGCTTATTTTTTCACCATTTTATGCTATTAAACTCTTCTGTCGAGTCTGTTAAATTGAAGTGCAAAAACCATATTTTTAAATGATATTAAAAATTTGTCTTTAAGAAATTTATATTTCATTGAAAATTATATTGAAATGGAAAGTTTTATTTTCTATTTTCTTAGCTCTTGGGTCCAAGTTCATGTTTTTGAACTTCTTCTGACATAAAAATGTTTAATTGGCTTAACGGGGGGTTTAACAAACAGCCTTCATGGGAGCAAATTTTTAAACAGCTATAAAGAAATAAATACGCAATATTTTTTAATTCCTTTTTTTATTGAAAGATAAACTTTTTAAAATTTTATAACACAAAATTTGGTCAACTAGTATTTCTCCACTTAGTTGAAGAATGAAGAACTGCTAAACCGATTTTGATGATTTTTTTATTTTATTTGTAGGTTATTAGATTCTCTAGTACTTACCGTGGCCATTTTTTGAACAATATTAAAATTTGTTGAAGTTATGCTAATGTAAACTTAAAAAATGGAAAAAGTTACATTTCATCTTTCATTAAAAACATAATTAGATCAAAATTTCAAAAAGTAGCCACGATAAGTACTAGAGAATTTTATAATCTACAAATAAAAAAAAAAAAACATCAACATCGGTCTAGTTGTTTTTGCTGTACAACTGCAGCCGATTTTGTCCTTAAATAAAAAACATTCTACAATTGAGTGGCAATTTCAGTTGACCAAATTTTGTCCTATAAAGTTTTAAAAATATAACAATAATTTATCTTTCAAATAAAAAAAAAAATTAAAAAATATTTTATTTTTTATTTTTTTTTTATAGCTGTTTAAAAATTGCTCACATGAAAGCTCTTTTCTCTTTCAACCCCCTTTAACAAAAGTATAAATAACCTGTAAATAAGTCGATTTTTAAACGCTGGTTTAGTTCTTTTCCCCCTGGTCCGACTTTTCCCATTCAAGAACATAACCAGCCTATGACCATAAGACATATTCCAGCCAAATTTTTTTTATTTGGACTGTATCGTGTTTTCCACAGACTGGCGGACGGACAGACTAGAATGGCTCGAATGTCTTAGAATTGATCAAAAATCAATAATATATATAGATACACAGAAAATAAAATCGTCAAATTTTAATAAACAAACAACAATAAAAAAGGTCAAAACTTCGATTTTGTTTTCAACAAACTCACTTAAGTAATTTTATTTCAAAATTCTATTATCATGTCAATAAATAGTGATTGTGATTGTTAAATTTCTTTGTTGAAAAAAAAAAATCATTTGTCAGATCCACAAATTTTGTTTTTGTTTGTTGAATTTCTTTGTTGAAAAAAAAAAATAAAATTTTTTACTTTTGTCAGATCAACAAATTGTGTTTGTAGTTGTAGAATTTCTTTGTTGAAAAAACAAAATTCTATTTCAACAATCAAAATTTACAAACGATTGTTGATATTACAAATTTCCGTATAAGAGCACTTTCAGTGAAAAAAATAATTGTATTCACAAATATGGGGGTCGATATAACAATTCATTTTCTTTCTGTGTACTTAATGGGGGCGTTGAACGATATTTCGATAAATATCGGAGTGACAAAGTGAGTATGTCCCCTAAAGAGATCCTTGTTGTTTTTTTTTCAATTTTCCAAAATCGAATCACAGTTTTGTGTGAGGTTATGTAAGTAATATGAGATCGATCAGTTGAAAATGTACGTACTGTACGCACTTCGAAGTTTGTTTATAGAAAGAAATCACGATGATAGTATTACATTCGGGTGTGCTGAATTTTTTTGTACAACCTTCAACAAATAAAAAAAATCTTCCTCCGCGAAAAATGTTAACAAATATATTTTTGTATATACTCTTTATGGGGTCATAAACCGATATTTCGATGTATTACAAACGGAATGACATAGTGAGTATACCCCCATACTGTAGTTGGGGGATATTTTGCGGTACATCATATTTAATAATTTTGATGCGTTGAAAACGAGTATTACAAAAATTTTTAAATCGGTCGACCGATTTTCGAGATATCGCTACAATTTACAAAAAATGGCGGTTTTTTCCTACGTTTAAAAAAATTAAAAAAATAAATCTCAAAATTTGAAATAGTGAAATTTTGATATTCGTGTACACAGAAAAAAATATGGAGGAAACAAATTTGAGTAATCGCTTGTTTAAATTTAAAAACAAAAATTGGGTAATTTTTTAATTGACGCAATTAAAAATTTACTTAAAAATTGTAAAAACAATTTAAGTAAATAATTTAATAGTTTTTTTAATTTTTTTTTTAACTCTCATAGTTTTTTGAATTCTCGTTTAGTTTATAGTTTTTTGTGTATGTATATAAAAGTTTGTAATCGTCTTTATAAAATTTTCCTATGTTTTTGAGACATAAATATATTTGGTAATGTTTGAAAAAAAAAATTTTTTTTAAAGTATTAAAAATTTACTCTATTAAAAATTTACTCTAATACTTTTTTTATTTTTTTCTGTGTACAACTCCTTAAAATTAATAAATATGACGTATCGCAAAACATATATTTGTCTTTTTTTTCTCATATTTTTTCAAACTTTTATATTTTTCCCGACCTCACATAAAATTGTACTCAATCGGAGTGAAACAGATGAGTTTTTAATTTTACCATATCTTGGGGTACAAATAAAATTTCAAATTTGAGTGACATTATTTTTTATTAATGGACTATGAAAAATTCAAAAATATTAAAAGCATCAGCAGCTTTGAGAGTTCCAACAGACAGTGTAAATGGTAAAGAAATAGGTCGTATCTCAGCCGATTTCACCGATTATCAATCCTTTTAGTTCGTTTTAGAAGTAAGAATAATATCTTTTTAATACTTAAAAATGGAAAATCAACAAAGTTGAAATTGTTTTGAAGTTTCGTTAAAGAAGTTCGGGTTTTTAACACATTTGCTAATAAAAAAATTACTAAACGAAATGATCGAGAAAAACTTTAAGTGTTTCCGTACTCCATGGACGCCAACTAATCCGAATTTTCATATGAGAACCTCTGCATACGTTTTTATTCACTTTTGTAGCCCTGTGAAATTATCACATTCGCTTTAATTGAGTGTTCTTTGAATGTTTTCTGGGTCATTATGTATGAATCTGACATAAAACTTTTCATATTCAAAATGACAAATCCCATATATTTGCAATTTTAATTATTCACTATAAAAAAAAAACTTAACACAATATATTTTTTCCAAAAAAAAAAAAAAAAAAATTTAGTTCCCCAGTTTTTATTCCTGAAAAACTCATCAAAGTTTATTGAAGATCTATAAGATCCCTAAGAAAATCATCCTTTTAAGTCTAAATATGAGATTTATATTTGTTTTCAATTTTTTTTTAGTAATTCCATATTTTAGAAACGGATCACATACAGTAAGTAATACAGCTGACTAATAAAGCTACAGCAAATACAATTTTTGTCGTCTTCATAATTTTTCTTTAAATATGCTAAATTTCTTTTTATTTTAAACTTATTTTAATAAACCAAACTCTGCTCTTGTTTTTAAAAAACTAAAGTAAGATTTGTTTAAATAAATGCAATAACTCATATTTTCGGCATGATAAATATTTTAACTAAAACCAGTAACAATATCATCATAAATCAAGCTAATTTACACAGTGGACAACGATAATATATTTTTTAAGGGAGCCTCATTCATTAGACCGGCAGTTTTTTGGGTGAGAAAAAATATTTTCTTTCAATTTCAGAAATTATTCTCCTTGAACTTTTAATAGAGCAAAAGATAAAATTTCTTTTGAACTTAATTTGAACCAATCTACTAACAAATTTTGAAAAAAAAATTAAAAATTTCTTAAACATAGAAAAAACAAGGAATTTTTATAAAATTTTAATTGACGATATTTCGAAAATCTATTGGCCATTTTTTTGTAATTCGTGTTCAGTGCATCAAAATTGATAACATAATGTATTGCAAGATATACGCTGATTGTGAGTGAATTTTGTTCATTATAGCTATGAAAATGTCCATACAACCTATAAACTATTCATTAGAAGTGAGCCGATTGGTTTTTCTTTTTTATGGAATGAATAAATTTTTTCATATAATTAATGAAAATTTCATTGTAATAATGAAAATGTATGAACATTTTAATGAAAAAATTTCATACAAAGAAAATTCATAAAATCAATTATTATTTTCATAAATACAATGAAATTTTTCATATATTTCATGAATTATGCAAAAATCAATGATCTTATCAAAAAATTCATTATGAATAATAGTTCCTTCTGTGTAATTATTTCTAAAAATCTTCAAAAATTCAAAACTGACATAACTAGGCGTTATTGTTATTCGATTGGTCTCAAATTTGTAACAAAAGAAAATTTCCCTGTAGACCCGGAAAAATTAAAATTTCAAAAAAAAAATGCCACCCTAATCACACATATTGTTTAATTTCCTTTTTTTTAATTTTTTATTCATATTTATTTTCATTTTTGCTACTGTTCCCAAAGATAAGCTACTTTATTTCACCAGGTTTTTGAATGAATATTTATGTTTACAAAAGAATTTTAAATAATAATCTTATCGCTTAATCAATCAAGATATGAATTAGACAATTGCTGTGTATTAGACTAAAACTAAAGAATAAATACAATGACTTAACTGATAGTAAAGACCATATTAACGCGGTAAAAAATCATCAACAATATACAATAAAACTCGGTTATAACGAACTCTCGATTTAACGAAGTAATTCATACTTGGTTAAAACGAACATTTTGTTACAATGAACTTCTTATTTTACGTTCCCATAAAAACAAATTCATTACGTCTTTTAATGTTTTATGAAACCTAAAAAGGTTGCACTCAAAAGAAAAACTCTGGAAAAAATCTTTAAAATTACTTTCAGATTTTAGCAGATTTTTTTTTGCTGAAATGGATATTTTTTGTAAATTCTCTGTCGTTTAGTTTTAAAAAACAACAGAAGTTTTTATGCAATTTAATTGATTCTGTTTGCTGAATTTCAAAATTTTTTTATGCAGATTATTTTGTTATTTTACAGAAAAAGTCTGTTGGCATTTTTTTTTTTTTTTCAAACATTTTTTAAAAATTTTTAATATGTAAATGTTTTTTAAGATGTTTGTGAAATTTAAAATCCTTACCCGAGTAAAAATAAACATATATTACAATATATAACTTGATACAAACATAATAAATTATATATGATTATACATCCCTGAGATATTTTCTAAATTTTTTTAATGCAGTCATATGTAGTAATATATAATTTAATCATGATTCGGATTAAAAGGTGTACGGTTGATATAATTATATAAAATTATATGAGGGTCAATACAAAATTTCTTTTTCTGTATAATTTAACTTAAAATTATATATACACTCAACCAAAAATCATTGTATTCCCAAAGAAAATCGTTGTAAATTCAACAGAAATCATTGTTGATTTTGACCCTACAAATATTTAAGTTGATTTCAATAAAAATTGTTGTCAGTTTTTGTAAAAGTTGATCAACTCGTTTTTTTGTAAATCAACTCGTATTTTTTGTAAACTCAACTCATATTTTTGTTGATATAAGAAATTTTATTAATAAAAAAAAGCTTGTTGTTATTTGTAAATATTATTTTATTAAGTATAAATCACAATATTTTTTAGAATTATCACCGGCTTTTTAAGCTGCAACATTTAAATACGAGATTTTCACACACACTTCGTTTATTTATGTTATGCACTCGTAAGCCATTCTCCAGTTTTCTAATGACACCAAATCAAAAACCTTAAAAAAAACAAAAAAAAAATATAATATAGTATGAATACATAAAGTAATCAATGTATTTTATTACTTACCAAATATTTACAGATCAGAATCTGATCATCAGATCCTATTTTTATTTATTTTTATAATATTAAATATTTTTATAAGAAACAAACACATAAAATAATTTTATAAGAGACAAACAAATTTCACATTGCAATGCATTGCTACCAACTTGATAATACAAAAATGAACGAACAGGGTTGTTTTTTCTTTTTTGGTTTTATCTATTGAATTCTGTATAATCGTTGTAAATAGTTGATTCATCTTTACTGATTATTCAACGATATCAACATTAATTTTTGTTGAATACGGCAATATTCTGTAAAACTTGATCTACAATGGGTTTACTAATTTTTCTACTAAGATATTTCTATGAGTGTAGCTTATGCTGTTCCATATAAACCTATATATGTTTACAATTAACCAAACATTTTCTAAGTTTTTTAGGCAAAGTATAAGAAACTTTTTAAAATGTTCCTAAACATTTCTTGTTAGGGTTATGTATATCACCTATCTGGTTCGAAGCGTACCCAAACATTTTTTTGTTTTAGAAAATTAAATGTTTGGTGAATGTATCGTTGACCTGTGGTGTATCTCAACCCAAACCAAAAAACACCAGGATTTTATATGTTTTTATGCAATTAGATCTAATTAGATCCACCAATATAAGGCAATGTCTGGTCAAAACTCGGATGAAATCAAATCATATTTTATACAAGTAGATCTTTTTTAATGCAAAAACATCCACCATTATTCGGATCATATTGCGTATTAATATATATTGTGTCATATATCATTATATATTGCATCATATAAAAATTTTTACTCGGGTAAATTAAAAAAATCTAGTAAAGTTATGAAACCTCCTTGTAAATTTTGTCGTGTCAAAAAATTTGTAAATTTACAATTTTTTTGGTAAAAACATTAGAGTTGTCAAAACCGATTTCCGAAGTATTCAAAAAATCGACTTTTTTCTATTTTTCCGGTTTTTTAAAACCGGTTTTTTAAAAAGGCCGGTTTTCGAAGTATTCGAGAAACCGATTTTTTGGTCTCGAATAATCGACTTTTTCATATATTTATTTTTTTCGTTATTTTGCATTCAATGAAAATTTTTAGTAAACATCTATAAGTTGAGAAATCGGATGTCCCCAAATCATTTGAAATGTATCCTTTTTTTGCCTTACTTACGAGCATTTTTTTTTCTACTGACAATCACGTGAGTAAATTTATGACAACTCACACTCACGTTCATTATCTCTAACGTTCATTCACGCTCACGTTCACTCACACTCACGAAACTTTTTATACAAAAAAAAACTTTTAAAATTTAAGATTTCAAAAATGTAAGAAAATTTTTAGCAAACTTTAAATTTTAGCCAAATTCTAAAATTTTTTTTGTCTTTTTTGGAATTTTTAAAATTTGTTTGCTTTTTTTGGGACGAAAGGAAATATGAAGAACAAATAAATCACGCAAACTCACGCAAAAAAATCGTCTCATGCATACTCACTCACGCAAAAATCTTGCTCACACACAATCACTCACTCACGCAATTTTTTTCCTTAACACCCACTTACAATCACGTGAGTTACTTAAATTTCAGTCACACTCACGCATGAATCACGCACTAAACTGCTCATGTGCCAATCTCTATTCTGAAGTATGTACAAATAGCTTGTTTTGCTTTCCTTTTTTATTGTTTTGTTTTACTTTTTATCAAATAAATAATTAAAAAACAAAAACCGAAAAACCGATTATTCGAAACCGGTTTTTAGTTACAAAACCGAAAAACCGATTTTTTTAAAAGGCGGTTTTTCGAAGTATTCGAAAATCGGTTTTTGAAATTGACGAATATTTGACAACTCTATAAAAACATTGTAAAATTACAAAACTATTGGTAACAAGCTTGTAATATTACTAGGAATTTTTGTCAAATAGGGGGTAGCAAAACAAAAATAGGTCTTGGTAACAGAAAAATATTTAAAAAAAGCCTTACATTAGAGGCATTCCACAGCAAATCTCCCGCTACAGAAAAACATGTGTCCCGTGAATTTCTGAATAGGTTGTATAAATAGAAAACTGCGTTTTTGGCTTTTCAATTTTTAAACAACTGGGCTTAGGAGGCGTGGTCAAATATTGAAAAATTGTCATATTCGTATCTTGTTTAAATATTTATCAAATTAAAGCGGAATGCACCACAACCTTAAAAATTTGCATTCTTGTATAGTTTCAGAACCTGTTCTGCAATTTTTCATTTTTGAAAAAAGTCAATTTGTTAAAAATCCGGGCACTTTTTTTATTTTTTTAAAGTTAAGATGTTCGTACCCAGCAAAAAAAGTGCGGAGTACTTCTATTTGGAGTGCTTTAAAACTATAACAAATGTAATGAAATACAACAAAAATAACAAAAAACACAAGCAAAAAACACACAAACAGTTTTTTCTACTTCATAAAATGTTGTTATTCAGCACTTAACTCATTACCTTCCGCGACACTCCCATACAAAAGTAAGTAGATATTCAGTAGATAAGAAGTACTCCGAGCTCTCAAACAACTTCCAACTACTTCCACGGAGTAGTTCTTTTCTACTGAATATCTACTTACATTTGTATGGAGGTGTCGCGATAGGTAATGAGTTAAGTGCTGAATATCTATGTATTCTGGAGTAGAAAAAACTGTTTGTGTGTTTTTGTCTTGTGTTTTTTGTTATTTTTGTTGTATTTCATTACATTTGTTATAGTTTTAAAGCACTCCACTGAGAAGTGGTAATGACTTTTTTTGCAGGGTATATCCACAAAAAAAATTCAGACATGTGTTTTTCGTTTTATTCGAGAAAATCTAATTTGACTATAAAATTTTATAAAAATTTTGTAATTAGCTTGTGTTTTCTTGTTTAACATGGCGAATGAGTATTAAATATTTGCATAAATGTTACTCATAAGCTACGTTAAATCAAGAAAATAAAAAATTATTAAATTGTTTTGAAATTCAAAATTCAAATGCGATTTTCTCAAAAAAAAAAAACGAAAAACACATGTCTGAATTTTTTTGTGTGGATAGACGAACATCTAAATTAAAAAAATTAAAAAAAAGTGACCGGAATTTTGATAAATTGACTTTTTTAAAAAATGGAAAATTTCAGAAAAGGTTCTGAAAATTTTCCAAAAAAAAAAAAATTAGTCGATAGCCCATACAAAACTAAACAATAATGTTAGTTTTTGAGATTGTGGTGTATTCAGAATCTGAGTCTTTTTTTATAGGAAAAATGTCTCAGAATCTGAGACTTTTTCTATAGGAAAAATGTCTCAGAACCTGAGACTTTTTCTATAGGAAAAATGTCTCAGAATCTGAGACTTTTTCTATAAGAAAAATGTCTCAGAATCTGAGACTTTTTCTATAGGAAAAATGTCTCAGAATCTGAGACTTTTTCTATACGAAAAATATCTCAGAATCTGAGACTTTTTCTATACGAAAAATATCTCAGAATCTGAGACTTTTTCTATACGAAAAATGTCTCAGAATCTTAGACTTTTTCTATAGGAAAAATGTCTCAGAATCTGAGACTTTTTCTATAGGAAAAAATGTCTCAGAATCTGAGACTTTTTCTATAGGAAAAATGTCTCAGAATCTGAAACTTTTTCTATAGGAAAAATGTCTCAGAATCTGAGACTTTTTCTATAGGAAAAATGTCTCAGAATCTGAGACTTTTTCTATAGGAAAAATGTCTCAGAATCTGAGACTTTTTCTATAGGAAAAATGTCTCAGAATCTGCCATATCGGGGATTTAGGTGTTCAAAAAATGTGTAAAAAAAATGGTGAAAAAATCGTTTTTTGGATTTTTCAACCATTTCTTTCTCAGAAACTAAGTGATGTTTCCATATAAGAAGAAAGGTTTTTTTAATGCCTATCCAACGGTGGCATAACCTTGTACAAATTCGGTTTCGTTAAATATTTTTCTCATGAAAATGTGTTAATTTGTGGGGTATATATATGAAGACATATACCTACGATATCCATATGAATATAAAATATTCTTTATTAAATTTATGTCGACACGTATTTTTGCTCTAGACGATATTCCTGTTAGTTCGGGAGTTATCGAAATTTTCCCGAAGGTCCTCATTGTTTCATAAGGGGACAATGAAATTTTTAAACATTGATATGGCCGATTAGCCGAGACTCCCCAACCTTAAAATCGTCTCATATATATTTTAAGATTCAGGCAAATCGGTTCATAAGGGTTGAGATACTTCCCTTGTAAGTGGGTATAAAAAGAGATTCCAAGAAAAAGGTAAGAGGGTCTATCTGACACCCCTAAGCAAGGGATCGGGTTTGGCTGCTTTATTTAAGCTCGACCAGACAATTTTAATTTAAAGATAATACCTGAAAGTAGAGATCAAATAGAGTAAAACTGCATTTACAGGTTTTCATTTCGTGATCCTGTTTCCTTTAAAAGGACTTAAAAATTTTAAAGGACACATAAAGGAGATATTTTTGAAATTTTTGTGATTGTCAAATGATGACACTGGTGACGGCAGATGAAAGAGGAGTATCTCCCCTAATTTTTCCATTTTTTTATTTTGCTATATCAGGATAAAAGGATGTGAATAAAATCATTTGAAAACTTTATCAAAATATTTTATTGAAAATTGTTTATGATATTAAAGGACACATTTTTGAATGGACCTAACTTACCTCCTTTCTCCTGATATGTAAAAATAATAATACAGGAAATCTAGGGGAGTTCCTCCTCTTTCTTATCTTTTAACAGTGGCATCCTAGGACAAGTACAAATAAAATAAAATATATACGGTGGCTCGCAGCTTATTTCGTGTGAAAGATATTAGTTAGCAATCCATTCAAGACAAAGTTAACCAAAATAGACCATATTATTATCAAATAAGTATTTTTGTAAAAAGTCCTGTGTATGTAATTAATCAAGCTTTAATTAAAGCTTAATGACGTTCAGATTGTCTAAATATTAAATGTGCTACGAGGGTCGAAATGGAAACTGAAATTATTGAAAGACCTTTTGTAGAAAATGTCTTAACCCTACACCCTTAACCCTAGTGCAGAAATTGGTAACCAATACTAAAATTTCTAACTAATATTAGTCAAAATCAGTAAAAATTATTAATGTTAGTACTTTGAAGATACTAAAATTAGTAACCAATTAGTAGATTTTGGTACAATATCACCTACTAAACCTTTTACTGTAGAATTATTTTGACTGTAGGATGTCGGACTGCCTGGGCAGTGGTAAGTGACTCTACTGGGCCTGGCGAGGCCCTTACACTTTTTCCCCCTTTAAGCTTTTAATTGATTTCTGGGAGTGTGTAGAAGTCTTGTACCACACTAATTATTAATGCGTTGCTCAGACTTGGGCGTGGTCGTGGGGTGGTGGTGCGTGTTAATGATGGCGACTACTCAAAATCACAATGGGCTTCGAAAAGCCCAGTTGAACATCCTAGGGTTAAAAATATTTCTGGGTCGATTTTACCTAAGGTTAAACATTAAAAAATAGTCCAACAATTAATATACATTTATTAAATAATTTTTCCAAAGAGCCAAACAAAAACCAAAATTTTTAAAACACAGTAGAAAAAATCCGATTTTTTTTGACCTCCAATTCTTTTGACCACCAATTTTTGGTAAACAAAGAAAAGATTTAATTGTTTAATAATTTTAGTGCACCTTAGTGTATAGTAATGAGATATAAAAATAATTGAACATTTCCTTTGTTTACAAAAAATTGGTGGTCAAATGAATTGGAAGTCAAAAAATTCGGATTTCTTCGACTGAATTTTAAAAATTTTGATTTTTGTTTGGCTCATTGGAAAAATTATTTGATAAATGACTGTATACTATCGGATTATTTTTTAAATTTCTTATGTTTGAGCTTGGGAAAACTCGACCTAAAAGTAATTTTAAGAAGTTTTCTAAAAAACGTCTTTCAATTATTTCAATTTCCATTTCGGCCCTCGTAGCACGATTAATATTTATTCAATCTGGACCCCATTAAGCTTAAGTTAAAGCTCAATAAATTACCGACACAGCACTTTTAACAGAAATACTCGTTTGATAATAATTAGGTGTATTATTGGAAACTTTGTCTTAAATGGATTGCCAACTGATATCTAACGCACGAAATAAGCTGCGAGTCACTGTAAAAAAATATTTTATAAAATTTAATCCTCTAAAATTTTGAAGTCCTATTAAAAGGAAACAGGATCACGAAACGTATAGTATCCAGTTCATGTTCAACTCCTTTTTTTCATTTTTGTCGGACGCACAGTGGTCAATTTCGCGAGATAGCGGTCAAAACTCTATAACTTTTGACCGGATTGGTATTTTTTTACGCAATTTGTTTTGTTCAATAGGAGGGACTTTAAGCTTCAATTTGCGTGTTCAAACGTAAAAATCGACTGATAGGAACGTAAGTAGTGTGGAGTTAAAAAAGCATTTTAATTTTTTGTTGAGTTTCCATGTAAAAGTTGAATATTTTGACATTTTAAATAGGTATTTTTTTTATAATTTCTTATTTTCTTCAATCGTATTTTACAACCAATACTTATTTATTATTCCTAAACTTAATTTTGGTCAAAAAATGCCAACATTTGGCCCCTGACATTTATTTAGTCTCAATATTCACAGGGGCCAAAGGTTGGTTTTTTTTTGGAAGAAAGCTAATTCTTGTGAGGATTAAACTGAAAAATAACACTGAAATTCCCAACAATATCAATACACTCAAAAAAAAAGAAAAACTACCAAAAAAAATGGTTAAAAGTAGCAAAAAAATTAATTTCAATTGGGCTTTTCTGAATTTCAATTACAACTTCTGAACTTCAATTGGTCTTTTCTGAATTTCAATTGTTATTTTCTGAATTTCAATTGGGCTTTTCTGAATTTCAATTGTGCTTTTCTGAATTTCAATTGTGCTTTTCTGGATTTCAATTGGGCTTTTCTGAATTTCAATTACGATTTCTGAATTTCAATTGGGCTTTTCTGAATTTCAATTGTGATTTTCTGAATTTCAATTGGGCTTTTCTGAATTTCAATTGTGATTTCTGAATTTCAATTGGGTTTTTCTGAATTTCAATTGTGATTTCTGAATTTCAATTGTGATTTTCTGAATTTCAATTGGGATTTTCTGAATTTCAATTACGATTTCTGAATTTCAATTGATCTTTTCTGAATTTCAATTGGGCTTTTCTGAATTTCAATTACGATTTCTGAATTTCAATTGTGCTTTTCTGAATTTCAATTGGGCTTTCTGAATTTCAATTGTGCTTTCTGAATTTCAATTGTGATTTTCTGAATTTCAATTGGGCTTTTCTGAATTTCAATTACGATTTCTGAATTTCAATTGGGCTTTTCTGAATTTCAATTACGATTTCTGAATTTCTATTACGATTTCTGAATTTCAATTGGGCTTTTCTGAATTTCAATTGTGATTTTCTGAATTTCAATTGTGCTTTTCTGAATTTCAATTGGGCTTTTCTGAATTTCAATTGTGATTTCTGAATTTCAATTGGGTTTTTCTGAATTTCAATTGTGATTTCTGAATTTCAATTAGGCTTTTCTGAATTTCAATTATGATTTCTGAATTTCAATTGTGCTTTTCTGAATTATAATTGGGATTTCTGAATTACAATTGATCTTTTCTGAATTTCAATTGGAAAAGGTGTAGTTGACGGCTCTGAACCAATATAAGTTTTTGTTAAACGTAATGGAACGAAAGAAATCATGAATAAATTGGCATCTGATGAATTTTCCGCATTACATTGTTTGTATTTTTTCTGGCCAGAGGACCCATCACATCCCCATTTAGAAATTAAAGTCATGCTGCAATTTTTAAACTTCTTTAAATAGTCAGCATCAAATGTCTTTAATAATCGTTCTGCAGTGTGTTCAAGAAGATCCTGCAATTTTATTTCTGCTGAACTTGAAGTTACACTAATAGCAGTAGGTGAAATTAGCAATCTTTTTTGGCAGAAACTATATCTCGATATGATGGAAAAATTCCACAATTTTTTTCATTGGTTCGCTTCCGCAATTCTGCATATTGGTTTTTAGTCATTTTCAAATCCAAAAATAGTGCAAATGCTTCTTCTGGAGTAAATTTATTTTCTTCAGTTGGTGTCGGCATACTTTCTAAAATCCTTTTTGTGCGTCTGGGGCTTGCTTCCACTATTTTTTCAATGATAGCAATTTTACTCGTTTTAGTTTTCGATGGTTGAATTTGATGCAGAAATGAATCCTTTATGATGCTACAAGAAACTTCTTCATTGATATGTTTAAGCTTGCATCTTCGTGATCTTTCACTACAATTATCAATTGGCTTTGCTGGTCGACCACCTTTTCCAGTTTCCGTGGTAGTTACTGATGGCTTTTTAAAAATAAGTTTATTTCTTAGCCATTCTTGGTTGCGTGAGCAAAACAATTTCTTGTTTTTGGAACATTGATTGTACCGTTTTCTTAAAGTATTTAAAAAGTTTTTTATTTTTAAGTTATGAATTTTAATTTCTTGTTTGTCGCATATTTTGAAGAATGGATTATTTATATATGTAAAATAATGTCGTTTATATCTTTCCGTTCAAAATATATATCAGATAGAACACTATAACTGAATTTAGCCACTGTTTAAAAAATAATGAAGAAAAAAAATTAATGCATGGATTAATATACTATTGCTCGAAGTTTCAACATGATCTTTTTTACCTCTTTGAAACATAATATAACAGGTACTTGGTTTTACTAGTTATTTCCATTGGTTTTAAATTTATTTGCAATTTTCAGGTATTTAAGTTACGTAATATTAGATGGCAATAAAATCATTAGTGTCCGACCAAATATTCGGCCTCGGCTTCGGCCTCGGCTTCGGCCAAAAAGCACTATTCGGCCACTATTCGGCTTCGGCCACAATTTTGGCGGATAGGCCGAATAGCGAATAATTGTATAATATTTGTGCTCACGTGTTGAAAAACACACTAAACTAACTTTGAATAACAATTGTAAGCCACAAAAACATTTTATGAAGTGTTTTTGCAACTAAAAACATTTTTTTTTTAATATTCGGCTTCGGCTTCGGTGAAAATTTGGCCGAATATTCGGCTTCGGCTTCGGCCAAAAAAGGTGTATTCGGTCGGACACTAAAAATCATTTTTTACCTTTTCCAAATGAATTGCCAGATACCACATAATTTGAGAGTTCTATTGTCATTTTTGTCAAAATTTTGATACACCCTTCTATGTGGACTAGGTCCAAATACATAATAGCCACTTTCACATACAAATAACTTCTCAAAAAATATGACGTGCATTTGTACCGAATATCTTACCTTGGGTCAGAAAAATTGCTGTAGCTCAAAAAGTGCAGTCCCGATGCATGGACATGTATATATAGGAATGTTGGGGAGAGTTAGGACTACAAAATAGTAAATTTGTGTTTTGACTCAGCTTGACTCACAGGAGTTGTGCTCTATAAAGTAGGAAATTTCCGAGAAATTTGACCTTTTTTAAAAAAAATATTTAAATTGTTCTGAAAACAGTAGAGCTTCAATTTTTTTACCAGTAATAGAAAATAAGTTAAGTTACAACACAAAATTTATTTCGTCCAAAAATCTTGAAAAACAAAAAAGTTATGATCATTTAAACTTTAAACATTAACTAAAAATATCATAAATTTACTAAATTCTGAAAAAGACCATTTTGGACCATCCTGTTCTCAGTGAAATAGTTGAAATAGAGTTCTAATTTTTTGGCTCCCGAGGTTTACTACTGTCTACTTTCATATGAGTCTAATAACTTTAAAATCGGAGAACAAAAACCAAAAGGAGTTTTGGCCGCTATCTCAAAATATTGACCACAGTGGGACGGTGTAATGAGTCCAGTGCTAACAGAATTTTCGAGTAATTTCCAAAAGTCCTCCAGTAAGCTCAGTAAGGCAACTTTTAACAAATTGAAAATAAAATACAACCAAGAATCGGATGTTTTTAATCCAGAACTATATGATGCACTCCTTATTCTTTAAATTTATGTTTATTGTTTGTTTTAAAAATACTTAATTTAACAAGATTTTAATACAACATTTTACTTTAGATAATAATAAAAATAAATTAGTATTCTTACAATATATTTTTAGTTTTTAAGCAGTAGAAAATGTCAATATAATTGGGACTATAAGCAAAAAAATAGGAACAAAATCTGTTATCAAAAAATTAAGTCAGAATTTAAACATTTTTTTTTGTAATAGATTTTATTTTCTAATAAAAATTCAACAGGGAGCAGCTTTTCGGTTTGTTACTTGCTGTCACAATTTTTAGTAATATTTTCTGCTTCAAATTGTATTTTGTTTGAAAACTCTTAAAACTTAATATTTAACGATTTATTTTTGATATACGAAACGGGCAATAAATACAAAAATAATTGTGGCAAATATTGTCATAGCGTTAATTGTGGCACGTCCAGCTGGACTTCCATTACAACCATCCCTATCATTACACTGATGACAGCTACGGGTATGATTAGCATCAACTGTTACAATATCACGCAAAACTAAACTGCAACTGGCGACATTACCGTAAGTGCAGCCTCTAAAAAAATTCGAAGTATTGGCTAGAATTGTAAAAGAAAATAAATTAAAAATTGAGGATACATGCTATATAAAGTGAAACATTTATTCAAAACTTACAATAATGTAAATCCTGTCGCAAGCAGTGGAAATTATTGGCAACGTTATTTAGATCAACTCCTAAATGAAAATTATACAAGTAGGTTCTGGTGTTATTGGCTTGTAGCTGGTTACACTCAACTAATGGAGGATTTTGACAGGTATTGATATTATCACAGGAATAACATTGTAAGGAGTGAACTGGAAAAAAAGAAAAAAATGTTTGCATAAATAAATTAATTTTAAAACTAATCAACAAGAAATGCTCAAGAATTTAGGATATTCATAGAATAAAATCAATTTTTTACACAATCTATCCAAAAACACTGCGCTACAGTGGAACTGCCTTAAAATGGCAGTTGGAGGGGTTAATATGTTCTAGGAAAAGAATTGCCAAACAATTTTCTTCAGTGAAATTCAATTCAATTCAATCTTATTTTTAAGCTCAGATTCGATTTATTATATTTTTTTGATGTTATCCAAACTCCTTTGATCAAAAATTAAAAATTTCAGTGGACCATAAAAAATTCGTATTTAACTAACTTTGCAAAACTTTTTGGTGATTTTTTTTTTTATGGTATACTTTAATTTGGCATTGGTGCCGTTGAGGCTCACTTTTGTTGTTGCACAGTGTTTTAACAGACTCTTTCTCCAGGCAGTGCAAAAATCCGCAGATTTTGACAAAAAAATCTGCTGATTTCCGCTGAAAAAATATCTTCGTTTTTTTATACCCTCCACTCTAGTGATAGAGGGTATATATAAGTTTGTCATTCCGTTTGTAACACCTCGAAATATTGGTCTAGGACCCCATAAAGTATATATATTTATGATCCTCGATCGATTTTAAGTCGATTTAGCGATGTCCGTCCGTCCGTCCGTCCGTCCGTCCGTCCGTCCGTCTGTCTGTCTGTCTGTCCGTCCGTAGAAAACACGCTAACTTTTGAAAGACTTTACAGAGGCTACTGAAGTTTGGCATATATGTTTGTCATTTACCTGGTCAGGTTGGTATTGCAATCCAGCCAAATCGGTCCAGTGGTTCAAAAGTTATGAGCAAAAGAGTAAATTTCGGCAAGGGTGTTTCGCGAATTTACGAGGTAAAAAACACGATAACTTTCGAAAAACAATAATGATACTACTGAAGCTTGGCACGTATCTTTGCCGTTCCCCGGGTCTGTTTGGTATTAAATTTCAGCTCAATCGGTCCAGTGGTTCAAAAGTTATAAGCAAAACCCTGAATTTCAGATTAGGTTCATCTAAAATGCCACGTGTTTTAACAAGTTTTAAAAGCATTGGTGGTAACTAAACAATGCTTTTCAAACTTGTTTAATTTTAAAGCAATGCTTTTTTAAACTTGTTTAGTTTTAAAAGCATTGGTAACTTAAAAATTACACTCGAAAAAAATTTTACACTCAAAAAAATTTTACACTCAAAAAAAATTTTACACTCAAAAAAAAATTTACACAAAAAAAATTTAGTTTTTTTTTTACAAAAATTACAATATTTTGTGTACATACGTACGTGCATTCACTCAGAAATATTTTTACAGTAAAAAAAACATTACACTCGAAAAAAATTTTACACTCAAAAAAAAAATTTGTAATTTTTCTTTTTTTTTTTTAAATGATAAAAAAAGAGTTTTTTACTCAAAATAAAATATTTCTAATCAAAATTGTTAATTTTTTCGCGTTAACAAATGTACTACCCTTTAAAAAAATGCATTGTGGAGGGTATTCATAGATTCGGCAAAGTCGAATTTAACTTTTCTACTTGTTTTTTTTAGTGAATACCAAGAAGTTGCGTTAAAATATCAATTTCAGTCAGTTTGAAAAATTTTTTGACAATTTTTTTCTTTTTTTGTAAGAAAAAATCTCAAGAATTTTTTTTTTAGATTCACTTAAGTTTTTGTTAACAATTATGTAAGTCCTCTCTATAAACTCTTGGTTAAAAATTTCATTTAAAAATTTTATCACATACTTGATGAAACACAGCTAATTGCAATTAATGCCACAGCAAATAAAATTTTGGATGAACTCATGTTTGTTTTTTTTTTTTTTGGTAAAAATCGATTTAAATTAAATAGTTTTAGATGACTTAACTCGGCTAAGGTTTCGAAATAACTGAACTAAAATACTTAACATTTTTAAAACGAAAACCCAAAAATGCAATCATAGTTAATAAATTAATTTAATATTAACAGTGCGTAAGAAAACCCCCAAACGGGGTATCGTAAATAGGTGTACTTGATCGATTTTAAGAAAAAACTTTTTTTTTTATTATTGTTTACAACATTAAAATATAAATGCACAGTGGGGCAGATAGATGAGAAATTTAGATAGAAAGTTAATATTTTAAAACGCAATTTTTAAGAGGGGATTCGGATCATATCTTCGCATCTGTAATTTGGAATTTAAAATAAACCATTTTCTAACATTCAATCTGAACTTTAAAACTAAGTTTATTTAGAAATTATAAAACAAAAAAAAAAACAAGTAGAAAAGTTAAATTCGACTTTGCCGAATCTATAAATACCCTCCACAATGCATTTTTTAAAGCATAGTATATTTTTTAATGTAAAAAAATATTAACAATTTTGATTAAAAATATTTTATTTTAAGTAAAAAACTCCTTTTTCGTCATAAAAAAAAAAAAAAATTAAAAAAATTTTTTTTGAGTGTAAAATTTTTTCGAGTGTAATGTTTTTTTTTTTACTGTAAAAATAGTTCTGAGTGAATGCACGTACGTATGTACACAAAATTCTGTCATTTTTGTAAGAAAAAAACTAAATTTTTTTTTTTTGAGTGTAAAATTTTTTTTGAGTGTAAACTTTTTTCCGAGCATAATTTTTAGTTACCAATTCTTTTAAAACTAAACAAGTTTAAAAAGCATTGCTTTAAAACTAAACAAGTTTGAAAAGCGTTGTTAAGTTACCACCAAATTAAAACTTGTTTAAACACGTGGCATTTTAGATGAAACCAATCTGAAATTCAGGGTTTTGCTTATACACAGTAAAAAGTTTTGGGTTAAATTTAAAACCTATCGGTACACATTTTAAACCACCTTGGAATTAAATTGAAAGTTAAATCCGAAATGGTTTATATGTTAAACCATATAGGAATTAAAAATTTGTTTTTCTTTATGTCATTTCTTTTAGTTTTATTTTAATGCCAAAAAATAATTAAATTTCTCTCTTAAAAAACTAATAAAAAATAAACGTCAAACGTCATCAACATTTGTATTTCATCAAGTTTAAAATAAACACTTAACAAGGAATTGAAAACAGCTGTCATATTGATTGAGCAAAAACAGCTTATTCATTCAATGAAAGTGTGGCAAAATGTTTGCAATGTACGCAAAAATAAAAATTTATAGAAAATTTTATGTTATCAAAATTTGTGATCCAGAAAGTGAAGTTTTGACTCCGACCGGAATATAATTATCAAGTAAGTATTGACTTCAAACGTTTTGCAATCGTTTTTAATTAATTTTTGTTAAACCTTACTTTTAGACCAGCTGAATCTTAAAGCAGAAGGCAGAGATTGGAATTTTTGATCGGGCAGTGCATTCATTAACTTTGAAAACCTTTCATAAATAATTAACTACACAATACTGATCCAGCAGCTGCTTTTGTTTCTTTTTGATGGAACGACATCAACAAACCGTGCCGAAATTGATTTGGAAAACCCCCAGGAATAATTTTACTGAGTTTGGGTGAAAAATGCATCAACATTCCTCTTCATTTTAACTTTATTCAGGTATTTGATCTGTATTTTAAGTCTTCTTTTTTATCCAATACACAAAAATATTAAAAAAACATAACCTTTTGTTTTATTTATTTTTGGGTAAATTTTATGAAAGGGGTACTATTTTTAGTCCTGCCTAGATTAAAATTAACACCCGTTTAGGTATAAAATTGTTTACATTAATAAAACTATTTGGGATTTATTTTAAAACCAAAAAATAGGTTAAAAGCCACTCTCTCACTCTCTTTTTATCTCTTTAAAAGTACACTTTTAAAGGAATAAATTTAATTCTTTTTGTCTTTGATATATATACACACCAGCTAGGAATTAAAATTAATCCAAAACTTTTTACTGTGTAACTTTTAAACCACTAAACCGATTAAGCTGAAATTCGATACAAAATAGACTTGGGAAACGGCAAAGATACATGTTAAGTTTCAGTAGTCTCATTATTGTAAACGAAAGTTATCGTGTTTTTTATCTCGAAAATTTGCAAAAAACCCTTGCCGAAATTTACTCTTTTGCTCATAACTTTTAAACCACTGGACCGATTGGGCTGGATTGCAATACCAACCTGACCAGGTAAATGGCCAACATATGTATGTGCAAAACTTTAGTAGCCTCTGTAAAGTCTTTCAAAAGTTAGCATGTTTTCTACGGACAGACAGACAGACGGACGGACGGACATCGCTAGATCGACTTAAAATCGATCGAGGATCATGAATGTGTATACCTTATGGGGTCCTAGACCAATACTTCAATGTGTTACAAACGGAATGACAAACTTATATATACCCTCTATCACTAGAGTGGAGGGTATAAAAAGCTTCGGAATTACGAGACACTTTTCAATAATTCATTTCTATGAAATTTGGGAATTAACAAAGAATTTTTTGGAATAAATTTCAAGAGAAGCAACATAAATAAAAACAAGTAAAAAAGTTAAATTCGGCCTTGCCGAATGTAGCGATACCCTCCACAATTTCAAAAAGATTATTGCAAAAAACTTTATTTAAAAGGAAATTACTTTAAAAAAAAAAAAAAAAATTGGAAAAAAAAAATTCCGCGAAAAAAATTTTGGTAAACAAAAATCCGCGATTTTTTATTTTTTTGTCAAAAAATATGTTCGTACTTGTTTAAATACCATTTGGTGTTCAATTATGTTCACATATGTCAACCAGCAGCCGATTTAAAGCATTTTGTATTTTTAGGTTATGTTGAATGTACTAAAATTTTTAAGGTGTCCTTACATATTCGTTCATAACCTTTGAACCGCTGAACCGATATCGCTCAAATGCAATAACAAACTTCTCGGGAGAACTTCCAATAAATATGTTAAGTTTCAGTTATCTCTGTGCAATATTTTGTCCGTGACAGCATTTTCCACAGACAGACAGACGGACAGACGGACATCGCTAGAATGTCTTAAAATCGATCGGGCATCATGAATATATATACCTTATGGGGTCCCAGATTGATATTTCGATGAGTTACAAATGGAATGACAAACTTTTATATACCCTCTATCACTAAGTGGAGGGTATAACAAGTAAGAAAATTAAAGTTGGTCAAGACCGAGCATATAATACCCTTAACCAGTGTTTCCTGGAAAATGGGTCCCAAGTTCAAACATGGGCCGATTGGATCTATCTTTTGCCAAATCTTTAATATCTGAAAAGGGTTTCTCTTTGTTGCCAATTAACAGTTTCAACTGAATACCGAGCGAAATTAAGGGACTTAAGTCCAAAAATGGGCCGATTAAAATCAAATGTGATTAAGTTATTGCAGTATGCGTTAACCACACACAAGCAAAATTTTAATAAAATATCTTCTATTTTCATGAAATTTGCGAAATTTGTGTGAATTTCGGGAAGGTGGTTTGTAAGGTCCTTTGTAGTTTAAAATTTTTTTTTCCAAAAAATTGTTAAAACGTGATTTGCAAACAAACTATGTTAGAATCAGACCTTGATGTATGCCAATTTGCAGCTGTCTAGCTTATGTGTGGACTTCAAAGAGCTCTGGAGAGAAAAAAGATGGATAACACAAATAAGACTACAGATTTTTTTCTTAAATTAATATGCTTTAATGTTGTTAGTGAGAAGCCCTGCATTAGACTGACATTTTTTGTTTGATAAAAAAGTTTTTCTCCCGATTTTAAACATTCAGGCAAACTTTTATTTTGCTAGTCCTAAAACTTATGTGAACAAATTTGGCCTCAAATTTGTTCACATCAGATTAAATTACCGGCGACAAAGTTTTGGATGTTTGAAAATTAAAAAAAAAAAATTAATAATAATAATAAACAAGTAAGAGTGTTAAATTCGTCTGTGACGAATCTCTTATACCCTCCAACATGCAAATAAATAAACAAAAATTGAAGGGGCGTTTTCTTTTTTTTGGGGGGGGGGGTCGGTAGCGCTAATTGGTGGGGGCACATTTCTTCTCGAATATGTGTTTAAAAATTCATTCTTATGCTTTTTGCACTAAAGAAATACAAGTTTATCATTATTTAAAAATAACCAATATGCCACGCCCATAAAAGGGGGAAACCGATAAAACGACATTTTCTAATTCTGTGGGTCCAAATGCAGGACTTTGAACTTCTTGTATTTTGCATTTATTAAACAAAAACCCAAAAAATCATGTAAAAATATGGTATTTTTCAGAGGTTGGTTTAGTTCTTCAAGGGGGAACCTTTTTCCCCCTGGTCCGAAATTTTTACAAACTGAGTTTACTTTTACATTCTTCCACTTGAACGCATAAAAAATTACATTATTTGTATCTATTTTGGCATGCTGAATGGTTGAGCGGTTTACGAGATATACCCAATGGAAATTTGTCAAAACAATTAAGAAATTAAAAAAAAAAAAAAAATCTTTTCATATTTCGTAGAGATTGAGACAAAATTTCATTAAAGTCAAATTATAACATTTTAAACCGTGGCGCCTTTCGATCAAAGTTTGGAGTATTTTTTGAAAATTAAAAAAACGAAACTTTTAATCTAAGGGCCCCACGGGATGAATTAATTGGATTTAACTTAAATTAATTTTGAATAAAAGTTTGTCTCAAGCTCTGTGAAAGAGTCAAGGGAAAGAAATATTGATTTTTTTTTTTTAATTATTTGAACATAGCAAAAAAACGCAATTTTTTTGGAAATTTTCAGCGCAGCAAACGTTTTTTTTATATTTTCGAAAAACGAAAACTTTGCTCGTAGGGTGCTATGGGTTAATTTATTCCGATTGGTCTCAAATTTGTAACAGTTAACTCTTTGGATGAGTGAAATAAAAATTTGCCAGGGCACTTGAGAAAATCAAAAGTTGGAGAAAGAATGTCACTCTAAGGTAGTATTGTTCAATCGCCAAGAATTGGTTAAAATAAAATATTAATTTAACTAAACGGAGAACTGCTAACAATGAGCATAGTGTTGTTGAATTGAAAAAGTCTTACGCCTCTGGTGAAAATCGAACCCAACACCCCACACTCATATGATAACACGCCATTAACTAGCCTACCATGGCGCCTAAAAATTAATAAAAAACAAGTGAAAAAGTTAAATTCGGCCTTGCCGAACGTAGTGATACCCTCCACAATTTCAAAAAGATTATTGCAAAAAACTTTATTTAAAAGGAAATTACTTTTGAAAAAAAAATTCCGCGAAAAAAATTTTGGTAAAAAAATCCGCGATTTTTTCTTTTTTTGTCAAAAAATATGTTCGTACTTGCTAAATACCATTTGGTGTTCAATTGTGTTCACATATGTCAACCAGAAGCCGAATTAAAGCATTTTGTATTTTTAGGTTATGTTGAATGTACTGAAATTTTTGAGGTGTGCTTACATTTTCGTTCATAACTTTTGAACCGCTGCACTATAGGGAATTTATAAGGAATTGTTGGCCAAAAGTCCATTTTTGATGTGTTCAGAAAAACTTTTTTCGGATGCCATTATACAGTGAACTATATTAAAGTAAGCTAGCACACATATTTTTGTACACCAAACTCTTTTACCGCTAGTACGGAGGCGTCAAAAACAAAATTTAATTTTTTATTTTTTTTTTTTTAATTTTGGAGAACATAACTTATTACAAAATTAACGTACTTAAAATCCTGTATTAAAATCTTTTGAAATTAATTTCAATTATCAATAGAGCAAATAAATATATTTTGTACAAAGTACAGGTTTAAAATGTTGATTTATATATTTTTTTAATTTTTCTATTTAATTAATTTTTTTCTTTTTTAAACCAAATTTATTTGTGGACTGCTACTTTTTTTGCATATAATTGCATACTCCCATATCGCTATGAGATATTGGGAAACTCTTTGTGAGTAAGATGTATTCATTCACTAAGCCATGCGGCTCCATGGGGAAAAAAATTTAGTGATGTCCGTCCGACCGTCTCACTGTGGTCAATATTTTGAGATAGCGGCCAAAACTCCTTTTGGTTTTTGTTCTCCGATTTTAAAGTTATTAGACTCATATGAAAGTAGACAGTAGTAAACCTCGGGAGCCAAAAAATTAGAACTCTATTTCAACTATTTCACTGAGAACAGGGTGGTCCAAAATGGGCTTTTTCAGAATTTAGTAAATTTATGATATTTTTAGTTAATTTTTAAAGTTTAAATGATCATAACTTTTTGGTTTTTCAAGATTTTCGGACGAAATAAATTTTGTGTTGTAACTTAACTTATTTCCTATTACTGGTAAAAAAATTGAAGCTCTACTGTTTTCAGAACAATTTAAATATTTTTTTTAAAAAAGGTAAAATTTCTCAGAAATTTCCTACTTCATAGAGCACAACTCCTGTGAGTCAAGCTGAGTCAAAACACAAATTTACTATTTTTTAGTCCTAACTCTCCCCTACATTCCTATATATACATGCCCATGCATCGGGACTGCACTTTTTGAGCTCGGTACAAATGCACGTCATATTTTTTTAGAAGTTATTTGTATGTGAAAGTGGCTATTATGCATATATTTTGATGAAATTTTGTACAAGAGTTCTTATTGACCCAAAAAATAATTCTGTTGAAATTAGGAGAAGTTGGCCCATATTTGGACCTAGTCCACATAGAAGGGTGTATCAAAATTTTGACAAAAATGACAATAGAACTCTCAAATTATGTGGTATCTGGCAATTCATTTGGAAAATTTTGTAGACCAATAAAGTTTGCTTACAAAAAAGAAACTAAAGATGTCATAACTGAAGAAGTTGGCAAAAATGGCAATAAAACCGTAAAATTTTTCTATAAAAAAAACTATAAAATTTCCGATTTATTTTTGGGAAAGTGTATTAAAATTTCTTCAAAAAATGTTCTAGAAACTGGTACTTTCTAAGTATCTGATAATTTTCTTTTACGAAATATGTTTCAGGATCTGGGAATTTTTGTATTCAAAAAATATAAGAATTATTTCAGGGATTTTTTATAAGAAATGTATACTAGAATTCGGAAAAATTTCTATAGAAAGAATGTTTCAGAATCTCCGATTATTTCTATAAAATAAAGTTTAAACACCAAAAGATATTCTATGCGAAAAATTTTGAATCTGTGATATTTTCTATAGAAATTTCGATCTAAGAATAAAACAACTTTTTGTTTTGACTATCAGCGGCCTTATTTATGAAGTAAATCTTAAAAAAAATGAAATTCCTGGATCCGCGCCTGTGCACATCAGACCCATATATGTGAAGCTAAACAACTACTGCAAAATGAAAATCAAAGCTATTTGGAAGAAATTTTTACTAATATTGTTTAATTAATACTAGTTTAAAGATTATAATTTGTTTCTAATTTTAGTATAAATTTTTATTAATACATTTGAATAAAATATATGTGCACTTTAAATCAATAGTAAAAGTTTACTTAAAATTTTATCGATGTTGTGTTCTGTATATAATATATCGTTAAACTATATTCAATTTGAGCTATCTAAAAAAACATTACTTTTCAGGAGAGCAAAAAAACCGTCGCATTCGCGTATTTTTAAACTTTTTGTCGGCCGATCTTTTACAATATTAATTAATAATTACTCTTAAATTTTACACGTGCTTTGTTTGTAAAAATTCGTATTATTCGCTGAGTTACAGCAGATAGCTCAACCTTTTTTATTTGAAATTAATCAACCTAAGCAGATAGCTCATTAAATATAGACTTTAAAGCTTTATAACTTTTTAACGGATTATGATAAAAATGTGAATTTGGTACCATATTTCTCAGTTTTTAAAGCCCTTCCGTTACAGGTGTTAAAAAAAATACTTTTTAATTTTTTTTTTAAATCATCGATTTTTTCGCGCTTTATCGCCATTATTTGGAACCTTCATGAAGCTTGCGAAAAATGCCATAACACTTGTGTTTGCTGTACAATCGAATGGACAAATAAAATATGCAAAAAGTTCAACCGATTTTGCTCCGCATCGAAATATGTTTCAAAAACCGCGTTTTTAACCGCGGAAAGGAGTTGAAACTTTCAAAAAAAAAAAACTGCCATTATTTTTATTGATGGAAACACCGTATAAAAAGTGATAATATAAAAAAATTTAAATTTAAAAGTTTACCCTAATAAACTAAACTGTAGATAGCTCAAATTTTTATTTATAAAATAACATGGTTTCACATAGCTCATGCTATTTTTGGAATAAAATAGTCTTAAAATAATTTTTTTGTTCTGAAATTAATACCATAGATGACACTTATGCCAGCGAACATTTTGCCATCAAAACTCATTTTCGTCAACCGAGCAGATAGCTCAAATTGAATATAGTTCCACGATATCCAAATGGTATTGATATTGTTGGGAATTTCTGTGTTTTTTTTTCAGTTTAATCCTCACAAGAATTAGCTTTCTTCCAAAAAAAACCAACCTTTGGCCCCTGTGAATATTGAGACTAAATAAATGTCAGGGGCCAAATGTTGGCATTTTCTGACCAAAATTAAGTTTAGGAATAATAAATAAGTATTGGTTGTAAAATACGATTGAAGAAAATAAGAAATTATAAAAAAAATACCTATTTAAAATGTCAAAATATTCAACTTTTGCATGGAAACTCAACAAAAAATTAAAATGCAATTTTAACTCCACATTACTTACGTTCCTATCAGTCGATTTTTACGTTTGAACACGCAAATTGAAGCTTAAAGTCCCTCCTATTAAACAAAACAAATTGCGTAAAAAAATACCAATCCGGTCAAAAGTTATAGAGTTTTGACCGCTATCTCGCGAAATTGACCACTGTGCGTCTGTCGGTCTGACTGTCTGGGGAATGCACGATGCTGTCCAAACCAAAAGAGCTAGCCACCTAATGTTTGGCTCGAATATGTCTTATAGTCTTACGATGTTCAAGTTCGTAAATGAGCAAAATTGGAACATGTGAAAAAAAGCTCCCCCTTAAATAACTTAGTCTAGCTACCCAAAATCCCATATTTTACATTTTTTTTGTACATTTGCATAAAAATTAAAAAAAAATACGACACAAGAAGTTCAAGGCCCTGCACTTGGACCAAAGGCACTAGGAAAATTATTTTTTTGCCCGCCCCCTTTTGTGGGCGTGGATGTAAAAATTATTGACAAAATAATTTAAAAAAATTGCATTAAAAACGCGATTTATTAGGCCAGAACATGCCAATTTTTTATACAGAGGCTTAAAACTTACCGCCAAATAAACTTGCCAAATTTTGAGGCAATATCCCAACTTTTGAAGTTTTGGCCAGAAAATACCAGAAAATTCCCTATAGTGCGCTGCACTGATATTGCTCAAATGCAATACAAAACTTCTCGGGAGAACTTCCAATAAATATGTTAAGTTTCAGTCATCTCTGTGCAATATTTTGTCCATGACAGCATTTTCCACAGACAGACAGACGGACAGACGGACATCGCTAGAATGTCTTAAAATCGATCGGGCATCATGAATATATATACTTTATGGGGTCCCAGATCGATATTTCGATGAGTTACAAACGGAATGACAAACTTATATATACCCTCTATCACTAAGTGGAGGGTATAAAAATTAAAAATGTTTGTTTTACCTTAACTTACTTGAGGACCACTGTGTCTAAAGATAAGCTAATCTTTATCACAATGTTTAAGCGATAAATACCAACTAAAATATGTATGGTAATCTTACCGCACAATCAATCAAGATATGAATAATATGAATAATACTTCAATTGTATTGGCTAATATTGATAAACAGAGTGACTAATGTTTTCACAAAATAAAACCTTTTAAATTAGATGAATTATTATCGTTACTAAAAATATGTATTTGTTTTTTAAGAGAACTGGGTTAAAATATACATGGGTTCTTCGTAGTTCAGTATTCCGAAGTACTAGAAATGTCTGAATAACATGAGCTAGTTACCATATGGGGAAAGGATTTAGTTGGGGACACGTCCATGTTTTTTACTTGAAAGAGATCTATTATTTTAACATGGAAAGATCGTAAGACGGTAGTAATTGACACTTTTATTCATTGAGACTTTTTTATTCAAAGAATATGAGCTTTGGTGTCAAAGAATATGTGTTTTTCAGAACAATTGGTTTTGCAGGGTTAAATATCCGTAGGATATTTTTTTACTGTGTTTTCTTCAGCTTTATAATTACTTACCAGTAGTTTGTATGTTTATACAAAACTTTATAGAGATTACAGCGCCGACAGCCAAGATTAAATATGAACCGGATGATATACGTCTGAAAGTAGATATCGAATGGTGTAAAACTGCATTTACAGTTTTTCATTTTGTGATCCTGTTTCCTTTTAAAATGACTTCAAAGTTTTAAACGATACATTTTGTAAAATATTTTTGAAATATTTGTATTTGTCCTAAAATGACACTGGTGATGGCAAATGGAAGAGGAGGATCTAAACTAATTTTTAAATTTTTTTCTTATTTTGCCATATCAGGATAAAAGGAGGTGAATAAAGTCATTTAAAAACTTTATCAAAATATTTTGTTGAAAATTTTGATTGATATTGAAGGATATATTTTAGAAATGATGTCACTTACCTCCTATATCCTGATATGTAAAAATAATAAAATAGAAAAATTAGGGGAGATCCTCCTCTTTAATTTTATATCACTAGTGGCGTCCTACGACAAGTACAAATATTAAAAAAAAAAATTTTAAAAATGTAATCCTCTAAAACTTTGAAGTTCTTTTATAAGGAACTGGGATCACGAAAAGAAAAACTATAAATTCACTTTTACTACATTTAGTCTATAGTTTAAAACGTGTATTTTATAGTTCGTTTTTAACGACTTTTTTTCAGTTTTGTCGGACGATGTTACAAGTTGTAAAAAATAAAATAAGTCACCTTGCATTTGAAAGAAGAATTTATTTATTATTCGTTTTAGATACTTAAACAAGATTTTTATATAACATTTTACTTTAAATTTAATAATAGCAATAATAATAATAATACTTGGAAGAAAAGTATTTCGATGGGCAACACAGAGATTTCACTGAAATTTGCAATATCACTGGAAGATAGCAAATTAAGAATAATCGTTTAAAGTAACATTTTATTGATCACCATTTTCCCTCCCTTTTTATTTCATAAATGTAAATCGGTATTTCTTATTTTGTTATCCTCCATAATTTATGCAAATTTTAGAAAAAATTCCTGAAAACCCATTAATTATGACCAGCACTTCACCTTAGAGACTAAATACAATTGAGACGTCAAGCGAAAAATCGCCAGGAAATTAAACAAAATGTATTATAAAATATAAACAGCTGATGAGTTTTTCCTTATAATAGATTTTGTTGTATTTTTCGCTTGTCGTCTTAATTATATTTTATCGCTTTTACATTTAACATACTAATAAGGATTAATTTCGTTCGCTGTTCTCAATCGTTCGCTAAACTTCACTTATTCAACTTATTTTTGATATACAAAACGTGCAATAGCTGCAAAAATTAATGTTGCAAATATGGTCATATAGCTAATGCTGGCACGTCCGGCTGGATTATTGTCATCAACTTGAGGAATTGCATTACAACCATTTTCATGATTGCATTGCAAACAGTTACGGCTGTGATTAGGATCAGTTGTTACAACTGGACGCAAGGCCAATTGGCAACCGACAACGTTACGGAAGGAACAACCACTATAAACGTTGCTCTGATTGTCTGGAATTTAACAAAAAATATAAAGTTAGAAATTTAATTCAAACATTAATTACACTGAGTAAGACTTTTTGAAAAACACAAGAACTTGACTATATAGGTTCGATTCTACTATTAAAAGGATGTAAACCCCTATACTCGGATTGTCCAGTTTGGTGACCAATTCCTTTTATGTGCCGTTAAAGATTCGGACCAAAATATGGTGTCATCAGTTTTTCCCCAACAGCTTAATCCGAGTTGGCGCTATAGCTTAAGTATATTTGTCAAAAATGTGGCTAATAGTCCGTTGAATAAATTCTGTTAACATTTTATGCTGAAAAAATAATTTTTTCCTGAACTTTTTTTGAAAAAATATGGGGGCAAAAATCGTTTTATAACTTTTTCCAGCATAACTTACAGGGACTGTTGATTTTTTCCTAACAATATTTTTCATAATTGTAGCCACGATCAATCTGAACAACTCTTATGAACACACCAAAAAAATCTGAATGTGTTTAGGCAGCCTAATTAGCTAATGAAGACCACTCCGTACCCTAAAATTAGTCGATTTTGACTAAAAAAAATCCAAAAAAGCCCCAAAACCGCCCCGCAATTGCCCCTAGAGGGATAAAATGCAGGACCGACCCCCATTAGTTTTTTCCCCTTAACATTTTTTGCAAACATACCTACGCTGTGTCTCCACTTCTTAAGGGGGCTCCCATGCAAAGATCACATTTTTATGAAACTGCTCCTACAGTTCTAACTGCCTCATAAGTGCCCCAAGAGGAGTCAAATGTATGATCGACCCTTAATATTTTTTCCATCCCAACATTAAGGCGGTCCCCATTCCTTTTTTTTATTTTTTTTATAAATTTATTTTATTAAAATCAGCTTCTACCGTTTCCATGGTCAAAAGTAAGACCGACCCCTATTTATTTTAACCCCTAACATTTTTTCCGAACATATCAATACCCATTTACTCCCTATGGGGGCTCTCATACAAAATGACATTTCTATAAAAATTTCTCCCACCGCTCTAACTTTCCCAAGAGTGCCTCAAGAGGAGTCAAATGTATGACAGATCCCCAATAGTTTTAGAACCTCAACATTTTTCCGGGACATATCCACCGTCTACCTTTAACCGTTAAAGGGGTCCCCATACAATTAAAAAAATGGTAAAATTTTTTTATTGGAACCACTTTTAGGGTTAAAGATAGATTGTAGATATGTTCCGACAAAATGTTAAGGTTCATAAACTATTGGGGGTCGGTCATACATTTGACTCCTCTAGGGGCACTCTTGGTACAGTTAGAGTGATGGGAGCAAATTTTATAGAAATGTCATTTTGTTCGAAAAAAAAGTTTGATGGTTAAAAATAAATAGGGGTCGGTCTCCTCTTTGACCACTCTAGGAGGCATCATGGAAGCGGCAGGAGCTGATTTCATAAAATAAATTTATAAAATAATAAAAAATCGTATTAGGAACGCCTTAAGGGTTAGAAATAGAGCGTAAGTATGTTCTGAGAAGATGTTGGAATGGACAAAATACATTTGGACCCTTAATATTTATGGGCACTTTTGAGGCAGTTAGAGCTGTAGGAGCAGTTTTATAAAAATGTGATCTTTGTATGGGAACTCCCTCAAGGAGTGTAAACAGTGCTTAGGTATGTTTGCAAAAAATTTTAGGGGGAGAAAGTAATGGGGTTCGGTCTTGAATTTTATCCCTCTTGGGGCAATTGTGGGGTGGTTTGGGGCTATTTGTGGTTTTTTTTCAGACAAAGTCGACTGATTTTAAGGTAAGGAGTGGTCTTCATTTGCTAATTAGGGTGATTAAACACGTTCAGATTGTTTTATTTTTGTTTATAAGAGTTGTTTAACTAGACTGTGGCTACAAGTTTGTCAAATATTTTTAGGGAAAAATCTATAGCCCCTGTAAGTTAAGCAGAAAAAAGTGAAAAACTATATTTTCCCCCACATTTTTTCAAAAAAAAGTCCAGGAAAAAATATTTTTTAGCATTAAATACACTGAGCTCGAATTTGACACTTTTTTTTAACAAGCTGGGCACCCTACTGGTAAAGTTAATTCGGGTACGATGAATTCAATGGTGCTAACCGTTTTTCGAAGTTAGCGCTCGTATTCGCGATTTAAAATGTTGATGCTTTAATACAATTAAAGCGATTTTTTTAAACTTTTGCGATTATTTTTAAATTTAAAAAAAATTCAAGTCTGTTAAACTAACATAACAAACCATAATACCGGGAATTTTTTCGCGAAACAAATTTTTGTTCGCGAAAAATCTTTATTATCGTGAAAAAATTGGTTCAAAAAGTGGTTCATCTGGTAAAGCTAGTACGTGTACACTAAATCCCATTGTAATATCAGTTCTTTTCAAAGTTAGCGTATGTATTAGCGATATTCGCGATTATTTTTTTATTTTTAAGTAAAAAAAACATTTTTTTCATATTATTTACACAATTGCTGAATTTTTATCATCTAAACTCTATTGAATATACAAAAAAAAATAATTATTCGCGGACGTTTTTTTCGCGAATTTTTTTCCGCGAATTTTTTTCCGCGAATTTTTTTTCGCGAAATTTTTTATCCTAATTTTTTTTATTTTGCTATTAGTTTATGAAAATGAGTAAAATACGATACACTACAGATACTAAATTAAAAAAAAAAAAAAAAAATTTTGCGGATTTTTTTTTTTCTCGCAGATTTTTTTTTTTTTTTCGTAAAATTTTTTTTTTTTTCGCGAAAAAAAAAACAAAGGATTTTGTAAATTTAAAAACTATCCCAAAAGCATAAATATTAATTTTTTGTAGTACCTAGGCTTTACAATTTTAAGTCGCAATATCGCGAATACGAGCGCTAACTGTGAAAAATGGCTAGCACTGAATTCAGAGTACCCGAATTAGCTTTACCAGCAGGGTAGGGTGCCCAGCTTGTACATTTTTGCGACTAGCACAATGATATTAACATAATTTATTTAACGGACGAGTGGGCACATTTTTCCAAATATACTTAACCGAAAGCACCGATTCTGATTAAGTTGTTGGGCAAAAACTGATGACCCTATTTTGAGGGTCCCACCGCTTTTCTTAATCTTTGGAGGCCCATAAAAAGGAATTGGTCACCAAAGTAGACAATCTGAGCACGGGGTTTTACTACAGGGTTCTTGTGTTTTTTTTTTTCACTTTTGTCAGTGCTCTGACCAAAACACCAACACTCACATTACAAATACAACCAAAAATATTCCAACCTCATTTTTGAGGTTGTCGCAACTGGTCACTGGGTTGTTACAACTACATTTCGGTTGCCATAACCTCATTGCAGTTTTCACAACCATATTGCGGTTGCCATAACAGAAGTTGTTAGGTTGTGAGGTTGTGACAACCGCATAACCGATCACGACAACCTCAAATATGAGGTTGGATATGTTATGTGAGTGTATTTCAATTTTTTTTTTTTTAAGTTCCTAGAAAAACAGCTAAATTTGGTACTTTTGCAATGGTATTTAAATATTAATGAATAATATATTATTTGAAAGCACCGCGAAAGTACAAAAAAATGCTGATGTGAAGTGAAGCCTCTTAAAAAAATTTTGAAAAACAAATGGGTGTTTTCGTCGGAGCAGCGAAACCTTAAAAATGGTAACGATTATAAAATGCATTTCGATGTAATGCCAAAAAAAAAATGCAAAAATATGCATTATTGTTTCCCTACCACTTACCATAGTCATTACTTTATTGTATTTTTCATGATTTACGTAAATCCCACCACTTACTTTGAGTCTCATCACAAACAAAAATCTTCAATCCCGTAAAGGTAATAGATAAATGTCTTACAATTACTGGATTAATGATTTTTGTTTGGAATGAGACTCAAAGTAATGGGTGGGTTTTACGTAATGCATGAAAAATACAAAAAAGGTATGCCTATGGTAAGCGGTAAGGAAAAAATAATGCAAATTTTGCATTACATAATCATTACCGTTTTAAAGATTTTGCTGACATATTTTTATATTTAAAAATATTCCAAATATTCAAAACTTACTAAACACTAAAGTCTGATGGAAGCAATCAAATTCAGCATGAACGGCATTCAAATCAACTCCTAGATGGTAAGTGTTCAAGTAATTTCTCGTATTAATAGCCAATACCTGGGTACATTGGACAAGCGGAGGATTTACGCAGTTAATACTGTTGTCACAGGTATGACAGTGTAACTGCATTGTAACTGAAATAAAAAGAGAAATTTATGTAATAGAGTAATCAATAAAAATACAAGACAGTTAGTAACCTTTTAGTTTAAATTAGGTATACAAATTATTATTAATTAAATATTTTCAAAATGTACAAAAACTGATAAACTTTCAAAAAAGTACTTTATTCAAAATCTTTTTTTCAGCTGGAAGATCGTAGATGCAAAATATTAAGTTTCTAGGAGCATTATTTGATAAGATACATAAAGTATTTAAGTGCTGTATTTTAACCCTTTTACCCCCCTTAAAATTTGAATTTTCAAAAAAGTACTGTTTTCAGAATCTTTTCCTGCTGGACGATCCTAGCTGTAAAATATTTTGTTTCTAGAAACATTAAATCGGAAGATACGAAAAGTGGAAAATTTCTGCAGTTTCACCTCTTATACCTTTAAAAATTGAATTTTTCAAAAAAGCATTATATTTTTTCCGAGAGAGGAGCTTGCAGTCCAAATTTCAAGTTTTTAGAACCATTAGTTCCGAATATACAAAATATATCAAAGTGGCCGATTTTCCCCTCTTTGAATCGGAATTTTCAGAAATCCCTTCTTAACCCTAGTAAAAATGGTTTTTTATGTATTCATGTATAAATTGATACAAATATATCTAAATTTAAATAAAATTATCTAATTATATAAAATTATATAAACAATTTCTCAGATAAGACCAAAATTCGTATCAAATTTTATAAAATTTTATCGGGAGTTATATCAAATTTTATATAATTTGATACGAAATTTGGTCTTATCTGATTGATTTTTTATATTATTAAATATAATAAGATCTCAATATGTATAAAAAGATATATTTGTATAAATTTATACATGGCTATATACGAAATGATTTTTACTAGGGAAACAGAGAAAAAAAAAATTACTTGTGCCAGGCGAATTTGGAGCAAACTAAATGGTTCGATTGCGACAACCGAATTTTTGGTTGTGATTAACGAAATTTTTTCGATCCAACATCTCGGTAATCGCTACCGATCGCAAGTATCCAAGTGCTCTTATTTACCTCCTTAAATGGGAATTTTCAAATAAGTACTTTTTTCTGCTAGAAGATCCTAGCTGCAAAGTATTATGTTTATAGAATCATTAGTTCTGAAGATACAAACAGTGCAAAACTGCCCTATTTTACCCCGTTTATTACCTAAAAATTAGATTAAAATAATTTGTTTATAATATTTTTTCCGGGAGTGGAGACTGCAGTCTAAATTTTAAGTTTCTAGGACCATAAGTTCAGAAGATACAAAATGTACCAAAGTGCCCAAAGTTTCCCCCTTGCATAACACTTCTCACACTGAGAAAAAAGATTAGTTGTGCCAGCTGAATTTAAATCCAAGTAAATATTTCGATTGCAACAACCTAATTTTTTGGTTGCTATTACCGAAATTAATTTGAACATCTTGGTAATCGCAGCCGAAAATTTCGGTTGTTGAAATTAAACAATTCAGTTGGCTCCAAACTGGGCAACTTATTTGTGTTCTCTGTGTAGAGGGTGGTTGTGACAGCAGCCGAGCGTACATTAAAGTTTTCAAGTCTCTAGTTTCAGCGGCTGACCGTCGGGACCAAAAAATGGTTTTTCCTAATCCGCTTGGCTTAAGTGCTTGCAAAATCTTCCTCCAAAAGTAGTTCATAAATTTTCCTAAAATTTCTTAATTTTGAATTTTAACTTAATCTTAAATTTAGTATTGCCCGCTGTGTACTAGTTTTTGAGTTAACCAGTTTTTAAGATTTTCAAAACCCTATTGCGCACCCTAATTCCCGTTTCTAAAAAACCAAGCTAGGTAGAGCAAAACGGAAAAAACTGTTGGATCAGAAACTATATTTTTTCTTAAGTGCGAAAAAATTTTGTTTTGCTTTTTTCGCGAAAACGCGAATTGATCTAGAAAAACTGTTAGACACGGGTAATTTATTTTCGGCCATACTTGCAGAATTTTTTGCTCCGGTTCATATATTCAACAAAATTTCAAATTTGTCGGACAGTGTTATAAGACATTCTAGACATTCAGTACAAAATAAAAAAGCTGGGCTCCTGAAATTCGGCACCAATATGTCTTGTTATCGTCAGCAAGTTAATCTCGTACAAGTGGAAAACCAGACTAGGGGGAAAAATTTTTCCCCTTAAAAAATCTAAACAAACCTCTAAAAATACGTCATTTTTAAATGTTTTTTCGTATTTTTGTTGAGAAAATAATACATTTATATATCAGAAGAAGTTCAAAGTAGAGCGCTTGGACCCAGGGAATATTATACCAGTTTTTTTTTTTTTTTTTGGCCTGCCCCCTTTTTCGGGTGTGGATATAAAGAATTACTTTAAATTATTCAAATTGTTGAACTACGTGGGGGCAAAATGCATACCAAACAAATTTGTAAACATTTATCAAGAGGTGGAAGGTAACCCCCACTACCCCGCGAATTCCCATTTCCTTCAACAAAAAAAAAAACGAACCTGTAAACATTTTTTTATTAGAAGTTAATTAAAATAATGATGAAAGTGTAGGATTCAAAATAAATCCAATTTATATATACCGCGAGCGTAAAGGTTTCCCCAAAGCCCCCCTATCACCAAGGCAACGTCGGGGGAATTTTTTTTAATTGGAGAGTGTTAAGGATTCGGTACAGCTGAATTTAACACTCTCACTTGTTTCCTATAAAAAAATGCTTTAAAACCTTCCAAATATTTTAATTTAAATAATAGAGATTTTGAAAACTTTTCAGCAAAACATTTATGATTTTGTGCACAATTTTATTATCACTTTTTTTACACATACTAAATATTTCATTTACAGGTCCGTCCAGAGTTATGACCGATTTATCGTAAGATTTTTTTATGACGCATTAGTCGTAATCATAGTTGGGCAATGATAGAAATTTGTATGAAATAATGAAATTGATTTCATTGAGCATTTTATTTGAAAAAAATCAATGACTCAATGATTCGGGCCCAACTCTGGTCGTAATATCAAAATTTTTCCATGAAATTTAAAAGAAATGTTTCCTGGTAAGAATTTTTCAGCTGATTTCTTGATTTGATAAATTTCTCATAAGAATGATCTTATTTAGGTCAAAGCAAGTCATAACCCTTCACAGAAGAAATAGTTTGCCAATGAACAACATTTACAGTATTTATGAACAAAATCATAAAAATGTATGAAACTTTTCTATAAAATTTTTGTTTTTTTTTTAGTATTTATGAAAATTCTGATTAATTTTTATTAAAAAATAAAAAAATTTTTATACGACCTTTAAAATATTATATTTTGAGTAGGTTTATTCTAGTGAAATTGAAAGAATATTATAAAAATGTTCATAAATATTTGGAGTAGGTTTATTCTAGCTCGAGGTCATTATTTCCTTTACTAATTAAAACAATGATATTCTCATAAAATAATTTTCAAGAAAGTTATTTTTCTGTTTTAAATTTATTTATGTTGGTCATTTTTTGCAAGACTTACTCGACACGTGTTTCGGAATTTGTCAGATAATCTTGACAATGGGATCTGGAAAATTCCGAAACACGTGTCGATTTAGTCTTGCAAAAAATGATCAACGCAAATAAATTTAAAACAGAAAAATAATTTTCTTGAAAAATATTCTATGAGAATATCATAGCTTTAATTAGTAAAGGAAATAATGACCTCGAGCTAGAAAAAACCTACTAAAAATATTTATGAAAATTTTTATAATATTCTTTCAATTTCACTGGAATAAACTTACTCAAAATATAATATTTTTAAGGTCGTATAAAACAATTTTTATTTTTTAATAAAAATTAATCAGAATTTTCATAAATACTAAAAAAAAACAAAAATTTTATGAAAAGTTTCATACATTTTCATGATTTTGTTCATAAATACTGTAAATGTTGTTCATTGGCAAACCATTACTTAAAATATTTATGAAAATTTTTATAATATTCTTTCAATTTCACATATTATGATTTACTCATAAATAATATGAAAAAGTTTATACATTTAATGAAAAAGTTACACAATTTTTATGAATTTATACATCAATACTATGAAAGTCATTTAAAGGCACTTTTTTTTCAAGTTGTTTAGTTTGCATTTAATTGTTTAATACCACTTTGGGTCCACTTAAGTCAGTATTAAAAGTCGTGATTTTAAATCCATTCTTAATATTTAACTTAGAATTTTAACACATACTTGAAGAAACACAGCTAATTAAAGCCACAGCAAATAAAACAAATTTAGCAGAAGTCATGGTTTTTTTTTAATATATTTTCCTTTTTAAGTTGAATACTTTAGTGAACTTAACTGGGAACAGGTTCAGAAATAACTAAAGTTTGAATATCAAAATGTTTAAAAAGAAATAAAATGAAGTAAGCAGAAATCGTAAATTATTTACATTAAAAGCTAGAACATCACAGTTTTTTTTTTGGAAATATGGTAATAGAAAATATTGATCCGCCCCTAATAAAAAAATTAACTGATTTCGAAATAAAAAAAAAAAAAATATTGTTAGGCATGATTACCTTGTCGTTACCAACAAAAAGACAGTTTTCTTTTCTGCTACACTGAAAAAAAACAAACATTAGTAAAACAAAAAAATTCTTACGAAAATTATTTAATGTATCATTTGAATTCATATGATGTTTTTTTCATAAAATTTGAAGCATTTTTTTTTATACAATTTATAAAAAAAATTGTTTTATTTATGAACAATTTCATATTGTAAACAATAATATTTCATACCAAAGAAATTTCAAAAAATATATGAAACCTTGCATCACTTCTATGAAAACTTTCATAAAAACTTTAAAAAATTTTATAATTTTTAAGAAAAATCCCTTTAGCGGATTTTAACTGAATAAAAGCAATAATTCTTTCAGTATAACAACAACAAAATATAAAACACCTAAAAACCTTTGAAATAAGTTTTCAATATCGTTTCCAGTACTGCAATTTTTTGTTGAATCTTAACTAGCTTAAGGGGATTAGCTGATATATATCACACACATTAACGATATAAGTATAATACATTGTATATTATGTATATTCTCATCAGTTATATATTTAAAAAAACTTACCTGATAATAAATCAAGATAGGAAAATACACCTATTTACGTTGAGGCTATAAATATAAAATTTTTAAAAATTATAAAAAAATATCAAGAATTTTGGAAACATTTTTTTGTGTGTTCAAAAAAAATCTACTGACTAAATGCTATGAAGCTTTAAAATTTAAATTATTTAACAAAAGTTAAAAAAATAAAAAAAAAAAAGATTTTTTGGAAGGTTTGTAAGTTGTACCTTCAAGGAGAAACAATTCTTTCCATGTTCCAATTTTACCCATATACACTCAAAAAAAAAATCTTGTAAAATTACCAAAAAAATCCTTGTAAAATAATTTTTTAGAACATCCTATTTTACGAGAGTCCCTAGTAAAAATTACAATTTTATTGGTAAAAAGATAGTAAAACTACAAAACAATTTTCAAACTTTTTCCAAATAGATTTGTAAATTTACCACATTTTTGACGCGATAAAAATTACAAGGACTTCTCGTGACCTTACTAGATTTTGTGCTAAATCCTATTTTACGAGAACTTCTAGTAAAAATTTCAATAGAAAATTTTGTGTTAAAAAACAAGGAAAACTGTCAAATATTGGTAAAATGACATTACGGGACTTTTTCTAGTAAGTTGACAGGGTTTTTTTTCGAGTGTACGAACTTAACCAGAAGTGTAGCACTTTTAGCTAAACTGCATCGTGTTTTCTACAGACAGAAGGACAGACAAACTTCTATAGAATATCTTAGAACCGATCAAGAATCTATAATATATACTTTAAAGGGTCCAAGACCGATATATGGAATAACAAAAATAGTGGTTGATGAATATAAAAAATAAACGCCCTTCCCAATTTGAATTTTAGGATTATTATACATTCCAAAATAGGGAACTCCGCACGTAACGCATCGGAATAAAGGTCTGGGACCACATAAAGCATATAGTTTTTTGACCCTTGATCAATTTTATGACATTCTACTGTTGTTCGTGTGTCTGTGAGCTTTATAAGCTTATTAACGGCAAAAATGCTCATTTCGATCAGACAAGTTTTTCAATTGCAAAATGGACTGATCATATATGACTGCATACAATTTATGTATTCATATATGCTAATTTTTCACCGGGTAAATAAAAAAAAATTTGTTTTTCACTTTGTTTGGAACTTTCCTATTTTCAAGTCGAAAAAGGAACCCAAAGGAATTGCCCTACAGGTCCAATAATTTTTGTGTGTTTAATATTGAACCTAATGTGCAATTTTTCCAACCCCGACGGGTTTGAAATTCGACAAAAAAAGGGTGGAACAAATTCTACACTACGCACACAGGGCCAGCCAGATCGATTTCCGGCCAAAAGTCCTTATATTTAATTTCTCAAAAAATACATATATAGGAGCTGGTTTCCTGAACTTATCTTTATGATCCAAGTACACCATTTCCTTTGACAGGTATTCAAAGTTAAAAAAGTTGAAAAAAAAAATTGTAAGTGGAGATACTTTTTAATTTTTTTTACACATTTTTTATGCTAATGATCAACTTGTGATTTTCAGGGTTCACCCTTATATATTAGCCTTTGTAACGAAAATAATATGGAAAAATATAACTCATTTTCTTGACAACAATTCGCGTTTTTGTGAAAATAACTATGATAATTAAGTTATTTACTTCGCGCCGAAAAAATCCTCAGCGATCCTCAGTTCAATGCGATCAGTCTATATGTTTTCTTATTTAGAATGGGTCCTTTCGAAAAAAGTTGCCCAAACTTGCTCGATATGATAATTGGCGATATTACAGCTATATATGCACCCAGCAAAAAAAGAGCTTACCATTCACTACAATATTCACCACAACTTATGAACCAGATGTACTTCTTCTTCAACTGAAACATTGATGAATTTAATATGGGCGTGACACACGAAGTATGTTCTTTTTATCGCCACTTTTCAGTGGCGAAAGATTGACACTTAAGTATAACATATATCAGTAGTGTTTTTATCACAACTTCTGAAGTAGTGATCCGGATGTTAATTTAACTTGACCTTTTGGAAGCACTTTTTTCATCACTTCTTTAGAAGTACATATTTCTTGGCATTTTGGGTGTGATTATGTCATTTTTATTTGGTGATTTAGAACTTCTAAATTAGAAGTTCTTTTTTCACTTATTTTTGTAAGATTGATTGAAAGAGTATTTTTTTGTAATATTTACACTAAAAACACTGTTCGACAGCAAAAACCTCCCAGTGAAATTTCTAACTGGTCCTTATAGATTTTGGTCTCCTGCTTCCAAATCTAATTTTTCTAGCACGTACCGTTTTTGAGATATTCGCTGTTAAAAAGTAAAAAAGCACTTTTAGGGGTCCACTGTTACGTATTCTTACGTTGCTTCCACGAAATAGGACTTGATTTCATATAAAATGGACCTCCTGATTCCAAAACTGCAATCCACAATTTTCAAGTATGTTCTGTTTTTGAGATATTCGCGTTTAAAAATTTTAGTGTGATTTATAAAGAATATAAGTGCGTAACAATAGAATTTGAGTTTTTCAAACGCCAATATTTCAAAAACAGTACGCGATAGAAAAATTTGGATGCCAGATTTGGAATAAAGATGTCTTATTTTTATTAAATCGAGTTCTATTGTGTTTGAGCAACTTAAGAATACGTTACAGAGGAGACCGAAATATATCAATATTAAAACGCGAATATCTTAAAAACCTTACGAAAAGAAAAATTAACTTCATTGATAACACAGGTTCACAAAATTTGAACTTTTTCAATTTGCCTGACCTTTGACACCTGATTTATATGGATTTTAGTGTGCTGATTCTGAATCTGTTATCCAATTTTTTCCATCAGCTCGCGTTCGCGAGCAAATCGCTGTTAAAAAGTCGAAAAAGTGCGTTTTTTATCAAATTTGCTTGGCTATAATTTCCAAAAAAAAATTTAGTGCATCAGTTTTAAACACGAACTTAACTATATTGGATGCCAGGAATCCAAAACTGTTATTAGGTTTTTTCTGACAGCTTTAGTTTTCGATTTATTAAAAAGGGCATAAATATTCAGACAAAATTACAGAGGTCATAAATTTAAAAATTGTATTTTAGCGATATCCCAAAAACTAAAGATGACTCAACAAAAGTAAGAGCATTTTTGGAATCAGCGTATCCAACATACCTAAAATCTTCATTCACTTTTTGGATGTAAGACTAGTGTTGGTAAATATAGACTCACAAACATGCGAAAAACAGCCTATTTTCAAAGTTTCCTTAGGCTATATCTCGAAAACTAGAGCTGACCCAAAAAAACGGTAGCCAGATTTGAAATCAGCGTACCCCTATTACCCAAAATTAGTTATCAGAACCCGGGCAAAAAAAAGTGTTGCCCTGTGTAATCAATTTAAAAAAAAAATCGCCCTCACATTTCGCTTCCATGATCATATATAAGGGGTAGGCTGGGTCGTATTCCAACAAAGTGCTCAGATCAACTATTAATAGTGAAAAAAAGTTGGTACAAGTAAATACAAGCAGTTTAAAACCAAAATGAACAAAATCGGTCCATGGCTTCCGTTCTCGCATCGCGGGTCAAAATTGCGGTTTTTGAAAAAATGGACATAATTACAAAAAAAAAAAATAAATATTTAAAAAAAAAATTATTAAAAAAAAAAATTTTTTTTTGTATCTCATTAAATCAAAGATATTTAGAAAAATTTTGTTTGTTTTTTTCGGATATCGATAACCCACCCAAATGTGAGGCCAAAAAAAACTCACATTTTTAACATGGAGCTCAAAACTACTTTTTCACTATTTTAAAAATTTAGTGAAACAAAATTTTTAAATATATTAGTTTATCCACTTGATATCATTGAATACATCTCAGGGATTGTAGAAAAAAATTCTTAGTTAAATTCCTTCGTCCAGTTGGTGTGTGGAGCGATTTGAATTTAGCGGATTTCCAGAACATGTGTTTTTATCGACATTTTTGACTAATTTGTAGTTGTTATCAACATTTTACTTAAATTAACCAACTTTTGTTGTTCAAATGGTTGTTTTGGACCATAGTAACTCTGCTTTGAAATAATAGACTTTTTGGACAACGTTAACCCTTGCCGGCACGAGGTTAAAAATTCCTCCAATGAAATTTTCGAAAATTCCTCACTCTAAAGTCGTGTATGTGTTTAAATAATGAACAATTACAAATTTATACAAAGTTTTCTTGAAATACATCTTTAACCCTTGTTGAACGAACGCAAAAAAAATTTCAAACAGCTGTTTTTTTGCTCAAATGGACTTTTTTGACATATTAAATAATATATTTTTACTTTTAGTTTTACACAGTAAAAACGACGAAGACGTAATGAAATTTCGGATGCCATTTTTTTTTATTTTATTTAGTTCAACAAGGGTTAAAGATGTCTATCAAGAAAACTTTGTATAAATTTGTAATTGTTCATTATTTAAACACATACACGATTTTAGAGTGAGGAATTTTCAAAAATTTCATTGGAGGAATTTTTTAACCCCGTGCCGGCAAGGGTTAACGTTTTCCAAAAAGCCTATTATTTCAAAGCAGAGTTACTACGGTCCAAAACAACCATTTGAACAAAAAAAGCTGGTTAATTTAAGTAAAATGTTGCTAACAACTACAAATTAGTCAAAAATGTCGATAAAAACACATGTTCTGGAAATCCGCTAAATTCAAATCGCTCCACACACCAACTGGACGAAGGAATTTAACTAAGAATTTTTTTCTACAATCCCTGAGATGTATTCAATGATATCAAGTGGATAAACTAATATATTTAAAAATTTTGTTTCACTAAATTTTTAAAATAGTGAAAAAGTAGTTTTGAGCTCCATGTTAAAAATGTGAGTTTTTTTTGGCCTCACATTTGGGTGGGTTATCGATATCCGAAAAAAACAAGCAAAATTTTTCTAAATATATTTGATTTAATGCGATACAAAAAAATTTTTTTTTTTTAAATAATTTTTTTTTAAATATTTAATTTTTTTTTTTGTAAATATGTCCATTTTTTCAAAAACCGCATTTTTGACCCGCGATGCGAGAACGGAAGCCATGGACCGATTTTGTTCATTTTGGTTTTAATTTGTTTGTATTTACTTGTACCAACTTTTTTTCACTATTAATAGTTGATCTGAGCACTTTGTTGGAATACGACCCAGCCTAATAAGGGGGTTTTCGTGTCAACTGACACAACTTTTGAAACCGATGTCTTCCGATCGGGATGAAATTTGCACCAAGGTTAGTCCTATTGGATAGTAGTTCAGACACAATATTTCAACGAGATCGGTCAAGAACTCTCTGAGTTAGAGGGGGTCGAAATTTGACATTTTGGCCAAAGAGGTGTTGATTCTAATCGATGTAACTTCTTACCTATTGCTTTTAGCAAAATGTGCCCCGAAGAGTTTAGATAGCTATTTCTTCAGTCTTTCGAAAAAAAAATATAAAAAAAATAAAAAAAAAATTTTTAATTTTTTTTCTTAAAAATCCAAAACTTTTTTGACTTTTTCCTCAAATTGGGCCCTTTTTTTTTTTTTTTTTTTGATTCAAAAGAAAGCTTAGGTGATTTCCTTTAAGAGGTGTGGGGTCGCTTAGTGGGATGCGAGTGGGATATCTATGAAAAATTTTTTTTTTTTAACTTTGGAACACAAAAAATGGTTCTTCAATTTGCACTATTAGGCGTGGGATAGCTAACCAGTTTTCGATTTCAATCCGCGATACCCTCTTATTTTTTTAGGTTCGAAAAAGAAAGCACGAGCCAAAAAATGGGGGCGGTGGGGAGGGGCCATATGGCCCCTCATTGGGGTCAAAGTTGGGCGTAAAGAGCTAAAAACCCACAAAAAGCCCCCAAACTCCCCTAGAAACGCCCCTGGTGGGGTGCAATGTGAGACCGACCTCCAATAATTTTCTGCCCCCAACATTTTTCTTGAACATACCTTACCCCTATTACCACTTCCTAAGGGGGCTCCCATACAAAATGACATTTTTATAAAATTTGCTCCTACCGCTCTAACTGTCCATAGGGTGCCCCTAGAGATGTAAAATGTATGACCGACCCCCAATATTTTTTCAACTCCAACATTTTCTTAGAATATACCTACCCTTTATTTTCAACTCTTAAGGGGGTCCCCATACATTTTTTTTATTTTTTTATTAGTTTTTAAAAATACATGTTTTTATAATGTATGGGAGCCCCTTAAGGAGTGGAGATAGGGTGTTATGATGTTCGGACAAAATGTTGGTAACTAAAAAATAATGGGGGTTGGTCGTAATTTTTGCCTCTCTAGGATGCACGGTAGGGGCGGTAGGAGCTGGTTTAATAAAACAAATTTATAAAAATTAAAAGAAATGTATGAGGACCACCTTAAGGGTTAAAGATACATTGTAGGTATGTTTGCAAAAAATGTTGGAATTAATAAAATAATGGAGGTCGGTCATACATTTGACCCCACTAGGGGCACTTTAGGGTAAGTTAGAATGGTAGGATCAAATTTTTAAAAAATGTTTTGTATGGGAGCCCCCTTAGGAAGTGGAAATAGGGGTAAGGTATGTTCAAGAAAAATGTTGGGGGTAGAAAATTATTGGAGGTCGGTCTCACATTGCACCCCTCAAGGAGCGTTTCTAGGGGAGTTTTGGGGCTTTTTGAGGATTTTTACCTCTTTACGCCCAACTTTGACCGCAATGAGGGGCCATATGGCCCCTCCCCACCGCCCCCATTTTTTGGCTCGTGCTTTCTTTTTCAAACCTAAAATAATTAGAGGGTATCGCGGATCGAAATCGAAAACTGGTTAGCTATCCCACGCCTAATAGTGCAAATTGAAGAACCATTTTTTGTGTTCCAAAGTTAAAAAAAAAAAATTTTCATAGATATCCCACTCGCATCCCACTAAGCGACCCCACAACTCTTAAAGGAAATCACCTAAGCTTTCTTTTGAATCAAAAAAAAAAAAAAAAAAAGGGCCCAATTTGAGGAAAAAGTCAAAAAAGTTTTGGATTTTTAAGAAAAAAATCAAAAATTTTTTTTTTATTTTTTTATATTTTTTTTTCGAAAGACTGAAGAAATAGCTATCTAAATTCTTTGGGACACATTTTGCTTAAAACAATAGGTAAGAAGTTACATGGATGAGAATCAACACCTCTTTGGCCAAAATGTCAAATTTCGACCCCCTCTAACTCAGAGAGTTCTTGACCGATCTCGTTGAAAAATTGTGTCTGAACTACTATCCAATAGGACTAACCTTGGTGCAAATTTCATCCCGATCGGAAGACATCGGTTTCAAAAGTTGTGTCAGTTGACACGAAAACCCCCATAAATATATTTTTTAGTCGAGATACAAAGAAAAATTTAAATTTCAATCGAAAATTTTTTGTCAAAAAACAAGTCAAATATATATTGGTAAAATGGGATTTCAGGACTTTTTCTAGTAATTTGGCAATATTTTTAGTGTACGAACTTAACCAGAAGTGTAGCACTTTTGGTTTAAACTGCATCATGCTTTCTAATATAAAGCTAAATTGATGCATTTTTATAGAAATGCATGTAACTTCTACATTTTTTGACGGATTTTATTAAAAAAACCTCTTATTTTCTTCGTAATAAATCAGATTTAAACTTTAAATACAGAAATAAAATTTAAAAATTTTTAAACTTGGTCAAATTTACAAAGCAATTTGGTGGATTCACTTTTCGGATTTTACTTGTTGTAAATTACAGAAAAACCCCAACGATAGGATTTAATTCTGATGGCGTAGTCGAATTCAGGAGCTAAAAATACATATGGATTATTGGTCAGAACATTTTTTTTGTGGTGTTGTGTTTTTAATTTTTGTGTGTTAGTTGAGATTTCTAAATAGCAATTGAAATATTTTTATTAAAAAAATTTGTAGTTCACCGTAGATAAGCTGCTACTTAACGATTTTTCGCATGAAAAGTCCACAAAATTTATATTAGTAACAGCGTTATCTTTAAAACTAACAAAGATTAAACTATTGACGAAATAGCTAAATTACTAACATGTTCGTTTTTAGATTTGGTTACTTAAAAAAGTCAAATAAAATCATACGAGCTGTTTTTCAATGATGATAAATATAGACACTTTATGATATCATACAAATGAAATTCACAAGGGCAATTGATCAATTGAAATTTACAAAAGTTTTTTTTTTTTAATTTAAAAAATGGTAATTGAAATTAGAAATGGTTAAATTAAATTCCTGAACATTGATAATTCAAATTTTGTATGACAATCTATCAGATTACAAAAAGATTAGCCTGTAATCTACTTTAAATTAGATAAGACTTCCACGTAAAAATTAGCTTGTAAGAATATCCATATAAAAAAGAACACTCACATATTCCAAATTGACAATTAAATTCGTCCTTAAAATAACTTTATCATGACACAATATATGTTTCAAAATTATTTTATTTTTATTCTGTTTCTTTCAATACTCTTTATTATAATTAACATAATTTCAATTAACATTTCCACAAATAACGCGCGATAAAGGCAATAATAATTGTAGCAAAAACTGTCATCAAACTGCTGTTGGCTCGTCCAGCATGATTACACTTATCCTTATTGTTGCATTCGTAGCAATAGCGGTCATTAGTAAAAGTTCTCAATGGCAAATTGCAGCCTTGTATATTTTCATAAGAACAACCTTTGTGATAAATTTCGCTAGAATCTAAAAATTTATAAAAAAAAAATTATTTTATTTTTAAATTCTGATTAATTTTTATTACAAAATGAAATATTTATTTATTCGACCTTTAAAATATTTTATTTTTGAGTAGGTTTATTCTAGCTCGAGGTTATTTTTCCTCAACTAATTAAAACTATGATATTCTTATAGAATAATTAAAAAAAAAAGATTTTTCTTTTATATATTTAATTTCTATGTTTCATTTTCGCAAGACTTAGCCGACATGTGGAATTTGTCAGATTCTATTGTCAAGACTATTTATATATATATATATATATTTGTTCCTTGTACTCCTACAAGGAGCATAGGGCCGTAGACTAGGGTCAAGACTATTTAGCAAATATAAAAACCCTACACACAGAAAATAGATTCAGTTGCAACAACCGAATTGTTTGCCAACTGAATTTTTGCGGTTGCACGAACTATCACAGAATTCAGTTGCCTCTACTGATAATTTAGTTGCATCTACCGGTAAATTTAATTATAGGAACGGAATATTTTTATGTTATAATTTACATTGGTTAGCGTGATCGAATTTTAAAAAGCGTTATATGGTTGCACCAACCAATATTTTTTTTACACTGTTTCTATTGAAATAAAATTTTTATTATTTTTTTTAATTTTTATTCAAACAATTTTATTAATTAATTTAATTGTATAAAATAAACACACATAATTTAAAAAGTAAAATACATACATATAAGAAATTTTAGTATCAGAATGTGAGAATTTTTCCATAGAAAAAAATATCTTCGAATCTGAGAATTTTTCTTTAGAAAAAATATTTCATAATCTGATAATTTTTAATTGAAAGAATATATCAGAATCTAAGAATTTTACTGTTAAAAGAATATCTCAGAATTTTCTATAGAAAAAATATCTCAGAATCTGACAACTTTTATATAGAAAAACTGTTACATTCTGATATATTTTATATGGAAAAATATTTATATTCTGTCTCAGATTCTAGAACATGTTTCCTATAGAAAAATTACCAGATTCTGAGACATCTTTACTATCGAGAAGTTCGTAGATTCTGAGACATTTTGTCTGTAGAAAAATTCATAGATTCTGAGACATTTTTCATATAGAAAAAGTCTCGGGTTCTGACACATTTTTCCTATAGAAAAATGGGATTCTGAGACATTTTTCGTACAGAAACAGTTTCGGATTCGGAGACATTTTTCCCATAGAAAAATCTCAGATTCTGAGACACTTTTTCTATAGAAAAAGTCTCAGATTCTGAGACACTTTTTCTATAGAAAAAGTCTCAGATTCTGAGACACTTTTTCTATAGAAAAAGTCTCAGATTCTGAGACACTTTTTCTATAGAAAAAGTCTCAGATTCTGAGACACTTTTTCTATAGAAAAAGTCTCAGATTCTGAGACACTTTTTCTAGAAAAAGTCTCAGTTCTATAGAAAAAGTCTCAGATTCTGAGACACTTTTTCTATAGAAAAAGTCTCAGATTCTGAGACAATTTTTCTATAGAAAAAGTCTCAGATTCTGAGACACTTTTTCTATAGAAAAAGTCTCAGATTCTGAGACACTTTTTCTATAGAAAAAGTCTCAGATTCTGAGACACTTTTTCTATAGAAAAAGTCTCAGATTCGGAGACACTTTTTCTATAGAAAAAGTCTCAGATTCTGAGACACTTTTTCTATAGAAAAAGTCTCAGATTCTGAGACACTTTTTCTATAGAAAAAGTCTCAGATTCTGAGACACTTTTTCTATAGAAAAAGTCTCAGACTCTGAGACACTTTTTCTATAGAAAAAGTCTCAGATTCTGAGACACTTTTTCTATAGAAAAAGTCTCAGATTCTGAGACACTTTTTCTATAGAAAAAGTCTCAGATTCTGAGACACTTTTTCTATAGAAAAAGTCTCAGATTCTGAGACACTTTTTCTATAGAAAAAGTCTCAGATTCTGAGACACTTTTTCTATAGAAAAAGTCTCAGATTCTGAGACACTTTTTCTATAGAAAAAGTCTCAGATTCTGAGACACTTTTTCTATAGAAAAAGTCTCAGATTCTGAGACACTTTTTCTATAGAAAAAGTCTCAGATTCTGAGACACTTTTTCTATAGAAAAAGTCTCAGATTCTGAGACACTTTTTCTATAGAAAAAGTCTCAGATTCTGAGACACTTTTCTATAGAAAAAGTCTCAGATTCTGAGACACTTTTTCTATAGAAAAAGTCTCAGATTCTGAGACACTTTTTCTATAGAAAAAGTCTCAGAATCTGGGACACTTTTTCTATAGAAAAAGTCTCAGATTCTGAGACTCTTTTTCTATAGAAAAAGTCTCAGATTCTGAGACACTTTTTCTATAGAAAAAGTCTCAGATTCTGAGACACTTTTTCTATAGAAAAAAGTCTCAGATTCTGAGACACTTTTTCTATAGAAAAAAGTCTCAGATTCTGAGACACTTTTTCTATAGAAAAAAGTCTCAGATTCTGAGACACTTTTTCTATAGAAAAAAGTCTCAGATTCTATAGAAAAAAGTCTCAGATTCTGAGACACTTTTTCTATAGAAAGTCTCAGATTCTGAGACACTTTTTCTATAGAAAAAGTCTCAGATTCTGAGACACTTTTTCTATAGAAAAGTCTCAGATTCTGGGACACTTTTTCTATAGAAAAAGTCTCAGATTCTGAGACACTTTTTCTATAGAAAAAGTCTCAGATTCTGAGACGCTTTTTCTATAGAAAAAGTCTCAGATTCTGAGACACTTTTTCTATAGAAAAAGTCTCGGATTCTGAGACACTTTTTCTATAGAAAAAGTCTCAGATTCTGAGACACTTTTTCTATAGAAAAAGTCTCAGATTCTGAGACACTTTTTCTATAGAAAAAAGTCTCAGATTCTGAGACACTTTTTCTATAGAAAAAAGTCTATAGAAAAAAGTCTCAGATTCTATAGAAAAAAGTCTCAGATTCTGAGACACTTTTTCTATAGAAAGTCTCAGATTCTGAGACACTTTTTCTATAGAAAAAGTCTCAGATTCTGAGACACTTTTTCTATAGAAAAAGTCTCAGATTCTGGGACACTTTTTCTATAGAAAAAGTCTCAGATTCTGAGACACTTTTTCTATAGAAAAAGTCTCAGATTCTGAGACACTTTTTCTATAGAAAAAGTCTCAGATTCTGAGACACTTTTTCTATAGAAAAAAGTCTCAGATTCTGAGACACTTTTTCTATAGAAAAAAGTCTATAGAAAAAAGTCTCAGATTCTATAGAAAAAAGTCTCAGATTCTGAGACACTTTTTCTATAGAAAGTCTCAGATTCTGAGACACTTTTTCTATAGAAAAAGTCTCAGATTCTGAGACACTTTTTCTATAGAAAAAGTCTCAGATTCTGGGACACTTTTTCTATAGAAAAAGTCTCAGATTCTGAGACACTTTTTCTATAGAAAAAGTCTCAGATTCTGAGACACTTTTTCTATAGAAAAAGTTTCATATTCTGAGACACTTTTTCTATAGAAAAAGTTTCAGATTCTGAGACACTTTTTCTATAGAAAAAGTCTCAGATACATTTATTTCCATATTATTATATTTAGCCGTTAAAAAAAGTTGTTACCAGTCTCAGCACCAGACTTCTTGGGAAATGTTTCATTGTTTTTTTTTTGGTAGTTGGTACTTTTATTGCCGACTTATGAATTGTTGTTATAACATCTTTATTATCAGAATTAAATCCGCATATGCAAAAATCTAAAATAAGTATTATTTATTATTTGCTAACATTTCAGCAGTAATATCATCTTACCGTCAAGTTTTACAATTTTTTTTAGTGAAATTTGGTATCAGTTTCCTTTATTATTTAATATTGCCCGAAAAAACGTGTGAAATGTATTTTATTTTTATTTTATTAAATTATTATATTTATTTTTTTGACGTTTAATAATTTTAATCAAAATGAAATCCTAACAAACAATTATTAGTTAATACCACTAATACAAATTTTTAATTTAGTAGAACTTTACAAAAAATTAAAAAAAAAATTAAATTTGGTTAACTTAACCAACATTTTCAGTTGTTGATACAATTATTTAATATATTTGCAATTTATCGATTAAAGCAAGTGAATTTTGATCGAGAGGGAAAATTATATACTAAAAATAACATTTGTACTAACTAAATATTTTTCAAAATTGTTATAAGTTTTTAGTTTTTGTACATTAACCAACTTATTAGTTGCTAATACATAAATTCGGTCACGATTGATATTTGTCTATGACTATTGTTATTTATTTGGTTTGGCGATAATATTTTTGGAATAACAACTAAAAATTAGTTTGACTTATTAAAATTTGATTTTTATGATGGAATTCCAACTAAATCTTTCTCTGTGTGTATACTAAGTACAGGTAGCATAGGGAATTTAAATGACAATTGCTAATGTCCAAACAAAAATATTAATACAATTCAACTCTTTACTCATTGAGAATTAGAAGAAGAAAATTACTAACAGTTTGACTGTTGTGATCAAACTAAGAGATTATACAATTTTCTTCTTCTAATTCCCATTGAGGGAACAGTTGAATGTGTTTTAATATTTTTGTTTGGACATTAGTGATTTGTCATTTAAATTCCCTATGCTACTTGTAGTATATTTGCTAAATAGTCTTGACAATGGAATCTGACGAATTTCGATAAATATTTTTTTCTGTCTCAAATTTATTTATGTTGATAATTTTTGAAAGACTTAGCCGACATGTGTTTCGGAATTCGTCAGATTTCATTGTCAAGACTATTTAGATAATATCAAACCCATATACTACAAGTAGCATAGGGAATTTAAATGACAAGTGCAAATTTCCAAACAAAAATATTCATACACGTTCAATTCAACACTCATTAAGAATTAGAAGAAGAGACATGCCAACAGTTTGGCAGCCGTGCTCAAACTTAGTTTTTATACAATTTTCCTCTTCTAATTCTCAATGAGTATTAGTACTAATATTTTTGTTTTGCCATAAGCGATGTGCCATTTTAATTTCCTATGCTACTTGTAGTATAGGGTTGTTATATTTGCCAATTAGTCTTGACAATGCAATCTGACAAATTTAGTGTCGGCTAAGTCTTGCAAAAAAAAAAAAACACCATAAATAAATGTGAAACAGAAATATATATTTTTTTAAATTATTCTATGAGAATATCATAGTTTTAATTAGTAAAGGAAATAATGACCTCAAGCTAGAATAAACCTACTCAAAAATATAATTTATATTTAGTTATAAAAATAGATTTTCAACAGTATTTCTCTGTTCTATATATTCGGTTTTGATATTTTAAAATTGTTGTTTCACACACAGAAAAATTAATTTTCAACTGATTTTTTAGTTGCATCAAGTCAATGTTTGGTTGCTGCTACATAACTGGAATGTGCCAAACGAATTTTGTAGTTGTTTCAATTTAAAGTCAGCTTGATTAACATAATTCAGTTGTGATTACCGTTATTCAATTGTCACAACCAATATGCAAATGTATCACCGATATTTTTGTTGAATCTACTAAATTTCAGTTGGAATTTAGGAAAATTTGTATTAACATAATTTGGTTGAGATTACCAATATTTAATTGTGATAACCGATGTGTAAATGTATCAACCGATTTTTTGTTGAAACTACTAAATTACAGTTTGGAAAGTTTACAAATATATTTACAGTGTACACAGAAAAATGAATTTCCAACTGAATTTGTCAGTTGCTTCAACTCAAAATTCGGTTGCTGCTACTATATTCGGATGTGACAACCGAATTTTATGGTTGTTATAATTAAAAGTCATTTATCAACCTTTTTCAGTTGTGACTACTGATATTCAATTGTGACAACTTTTATTTAAGGTTTTCTGTTTATTTTTTTTTCTGTGTGTGTGAAGTGGGGCACAGATGTACTTACTATATTTTAAATATTCACTGAAACATTGAAAGTATGGACTAGCTGTATTCATATTAACACCAGTATGATAGATGTTTAAATAATTTTTGGTTACATCAGCCAACAGAGGAGAACAGTTTAACTTTGCTGGTTTATTGCAGGAACTTTTGCTGTCACAGACGTAACATTGTAGGGAGTGACCTAGAAAAGAAAAATAATTTTAATATTTTTTTTAGCATGATAATGTTTTTAGGCTGGTTTCTAATTTTAAAAATGATGCAGGACGCCACCTCAGTTTGACTATATAAGCTAACGACTAACAAAAAAGAAAATAAGAATTACTGTTTTCATTTTCTTAAAACCAATAATTTTAGTAACTTTGGTTTGTAACTTGGATAACTCAAACATTTTTTTTATAATTTTTTTTTTCATAAAATTTTTGTGTTCATAAAATTTATCAAAAATTTTTTTATTATCATTTTTTTTTTCACCGAATTTTTTTTCACCAAATTTTTTTTCATCAATTTTTTTTCATCAAATATTTCCATCCATTTATTCATTAAATATTTTTTTTTCATCAATTTTTTCTCATCAAATTTTTTTTTCCTTAATTTTGTTTATCAATATTTTTATACCCTCCACTTATTGTTAGTGATAGAGGGTATATACAAGTTTATCATTCCGTTTGTAACTCTTAAAAATATCGGTCTAAGACCCCATAGTGTATATGGAGCATTCCATGTCAAATCGGACACCTTGAAAATTTTTTTTTTTAGATTTTCCCAATTTGTTTACAATTTTTAGTACCCTTTAAAAACTAATTCGTGGTAAATTTCCAGATTTTTTTGATGACCCGTTCAAAAGATATGGAGTTTTTAAAAATTGGTAGCTTGTTCCTTTACTCAAACTCCTTTTACTCATAACGTTTTCAATAATGGTCCAAATTTAAAATTTTTTTTTTCAAAATTTTTTGTTTTTTTACGTATTTTTCTAGTATTCGATTTATAGTTTTAAAATTAAAATCTCATTTTTGAAAATGTTTGTACTCTTCGACTTTTTTGAAATTTTTTTGTGTAAAATTTCTATCGATTCTACAAATTTTTTGCCCAGGAGGATCGTGGGACAACGATTATTACTATTTTTTAAAAATTTTTTGAAAAAATTTTATTGTAATTTTCCAATCTTAAAATCATTTCTACTGGTTCAATGCACAGAGGGCCAGGCAGATCGATTTCCGGCCAAAAGTCCTTATTTGTAAATTCTCAAAAAACTGTTTACCAGGAAATACTTCCTATATTTTAGTGTGTTGCTTTCTTTGGAAAGGGATAGTAGAGAGATGAAAGGCGGGGAAAGATGAAGGGCTTCAGACATGGCAAGATACTTTTTTAATTTTTTTTCCAAACTTCTATTGTTTTTGTTTGAGTGGTTCAACCTTATATATAAGCCTTTGTAACGAAAATAACATGGACAAATATAACTCATTTGCCTGGCAGCAATTCGCGTTTTTTGTGAAAAAATTTATAATATTTTAGCTATTTACTTCACGCCGAAAAAATCAGCGATCCTCAGTTCGATACAATCGGTCTGTATTTTTCTTATATAGAATGGAGACATATCTTTCGAAAAAAAGTTGCCCAAACTTGCTCGAAATGATAAATGGCAAAACTACAGCTATATATGCAGTGCTCCGAGATTTGTTTTAAAAAAAAATAATTTAACCCAAAATAATGTTTTACGGCTTGAATAGTTTTTTATCGTCAGAGAGTGCCTTAAGTGTAGGAAAAAAAAAATTATCTACATTTGTAGTTTTTTTTGTAGAATTATGGAAAATATCAGTTACACCATTTCCAATTAAATTCAAAGATTTTTTATTGAATTTCCAAAATAAAGAAAAAAGTGAATAATTTGTCGTCACCATTTCCAAAAGCTTTTCTGAAACTAAGTAAGTCATTTACACCATTTCCATATTTATATCAAAAATAAATAAAAAATATATATAAAAATTGTGTGTGTAGATTTAACTTTAGACACTCTTAATACTTTTAAAACTAATTTTTAGTTAGATCAGACAAAGTTAAAAAATCTTGCCGCCATATTGTTTCCGCCATATGGAATTTTATCAGTTCGATTTTAAAATAACAGACCTTGAAATTTACTAGGCGACACTTTCAGCTAGCTTCAACAAAGAAAAGGAATATAACTGTTTTTTAATTACTTGTGACAAACTTTACTAAGCACAGTCCGCCATTTTGTTTTTCAAAATTCACGCCAGTAATTCAGATTCAGAAACCTTAAAACAAAATTTGAGTTAAATCGGACAACTATTAAAAAAATTTGTCCGCCATATTGGATGCGCCATTTTAATTTTTTTCGTTTTTAGTTAAATTTTGAAATCAGCGACCCCAAAATACTCTAGAAGCACATTTTCACCCGGATCCCGGATCCAACAACGATAAAGACTTTTGGCCGAAGTTGGATCATTCTTTAAACTTTAAGAAGCATATTTAGTCCGCCATTTTGTTTTTCAAAATTCGGAGTAACAAGTCTTATTCAGTAACTCCAAGACCCGCATAAAACAAAATTTGAGTTCAATCGGACAATTTTGAAAAAAAAATTGTCCGCCATATTAGATCCGCCATTTTGATTTTTTTGGTTTTTAGCTAAATTTTGAAATCAGCGACCTCGAATTCCTCTAGAAGCACATTTTCAGATGGATCCAACAACGATAAAGACTTTTGGCCGGAATTGGATCATGCTGGCTCTGTGTGCCATTGTGCGTCATAGAGGAGTCATTTATATGACCGACCCCCATTAATTTTTACGTCTTAACATTTCTTTGAAACAAACTAACACCCTATTTCCAATTTCTAAGGGGGCTCCCACACAAAACGAAATTTTTTAAAATTTGCTCCAACCGCTCTAACTGCCCTAATAGTGCCCTTAGAGCAACAAAATGTGTGACCGACCCACAATATTTTTTAAGTCCAAACATTTTCTCTGAACCTACCTACCCTGTATCTTTAATTGTTAAGGCAGTCCCCTTACAATTTTTTCAATTTTTTTTTATTTTTTGAAAATTTGTTTTATTTAATCAGCTTCTACCGGTCCAATGCACAGTGGCCAAAACACCCAATCTACACTCAAAAAATTATGTAGGTAAATTCCATTGAATATTCACTTAAAACAAATGAAATTTTATTTAAAAACCGTTCCACTATTTTTTCATTTAAAATAAAAACATATTGCAGTCAATTTTTAATGTTAATCCAAAATATTAAAAAACTGGTGAATATTCACTTATTTTGTATTGAAAAACAGTAAAATTATAAAAGAAATTTTTTACTGCCGAAATTGAATGAAACAGAAAATTCAATTTTAAGACAGTAAATTATTTTTTTTAAACTACAGAAACAGTAGAAAACAAGAAATCCATAATAAAATTAATGATTTTTCTTTTAAAATAACTTTACTGATTACTTTTTAAAATAACCTACAAACAGTTAATGACATAATTTTCTTCGTGTAGCGGCGCTTAATTCGGAAATGTAAAATAATAAAGCCCAATGCATATTTGTGATTATAAAACTTATAAAGCATTTAATTTTTAACCATATTTATTTATTTATTTCAGTGTTTTTATGTATTTTGGGAAATTTATGTGAATATCTGGAGGGTGGTCTGTATGAGGACTATTTATGGCTACAAAAAACATTTAACAATCGAATTTCAAGAGGATATTTGTTAAAATACTATTGTTAGGGCTTTTTAAGTAAAACTGGAAGGGGAAATTAACATGGGGGCTATGGGATAATATGGACCGATTTTGTCAAAAATTTTATAGGTTTTGTTCTTTCGATAAAAAATCTTAAATTTCAAATTTTAGCCAAATCGATTGAAAATTGTGGTCTGTTTCGCGTTTATACTGTTTATTTGGACAGGCAGATGGACCCTAAAAACCCGAACAACTTGCGCGAACTAGCACGCCATACTGAAACTTCACAACAAAAATAACCCAAAATAATAAACAAAACAGGAATTGGACCGAATACGATCGAATTTCAAAAGTTGCAGTCCATGAAGCCATAGTTTATATCACAAATGTAAACTTCTTTAATGAACTAATAATAAACTAGATACACACAGGCCACAAAAATTTATTTTTTAGTTAAAACATACCTTTTACTTTTAATTAAAACTTTTTGGCTCAAAATGTATAAACAATTGACTTAAAAGTGTCAAGAAAAACTCACTGAGTAATTAGGTCCCAAATTCCTTTAATACACCTGCTGCAGAAAATGTATATTTGATAGCTTACAGCTGTGTGAATATTGAAAGCAAAACAAAAGTAAAAACGTAACTTTTGTCTGTTAAGTATAGGTAAAGGATGCAGTGCAAAAACATTTATCGATCTTAATTTTTAAATTTTGCCTTAAGCGCCGCTAGATCAGTGATTTCGGCCACAGTGCAATGGTGCGTCCGAGAGGGGTCATTAGTGAAACCGACCCCCATTTATTTCTACCATACAACATATTTTTTTAAAACATACCTACGCCCTATCTCCACTCCCTAAGTAGGCTCCCATACAAATAACAGTTGGAGCAAATTTTATAAAAATTTAATTTTGAATGGAACCCTACTTAGGGAGTGGAGATAGGGCTGTGGTATGTTTTACAAAAATTTTGGAGGGTAAAAATAAAATAATGACTTCTCTCGGACGCACCATTGGACCCGTAGAAGCTGATTAAATAAAACAAATTTACAAAAAAACAAGGGAGAGTGTTAAATTCGGCTGTGCCGAATCATTGATACCCTCCAACATGTTAAAATACATATAAAAAAAATCAGAGGCGTTTTTGGGGAGAGGGCTCTGTGGGGGTGCTGGGGGATACCTTCCCCAACGCGATAAATGTTTACTAAATTATTTATTATGCTTTTTGAACTTTAATTATACCATTTTCTCATAATTATTATGTTGTTTTTAAATCACGCCCACAAAAGGGGGCGGGGCAAAAAAAAACAATATTTTGTAGCCCTCCGGGGTCTAAGTGTATGACCTTTAACGCTTTCTGACATAAAAAAGTTTAATTTGTTTAACAAAAATACAAAAAAGCTGTAAAAAATGGCGCTTTTGTAGAGGTTTTTTTAGTTCTTTAAGAGGGAACTTTTTTGCCCTTATCCGATTTTACCCATTTCCGAACTTGACCGGCCTATGACTATGAGACACATTCGTGCCAATTTTCAGGAGTCTAGCTCTATTATTTTGGACTGAATCGTGCTTTATACAGACGGACGGACGGACATTCATAGAATGACTTATAATCCATCATAGATCAATAACTTTATGGGGTCCCCGACCGATATTTCTATGCGTAACAAACGGAATGACAAAGTATACCCCCATACTGTGGTTGGAGTTTATAATAAAAAAATTGTATGGGGACCGCCTGAACAATTAGAGATAGAGGGTAGGTGTGTTCAGAGAAAATGTTTGGACTAAAAAAATATTATGGTCGGTCATACATTTTGTTGCTCTAAGGGCACTATTAGGGCGTTAGAGCGGTTGGAACAAATTTTAAAAAAATGTCGTTTTGTGTGGGAGCCCCCTTAGAAATTGGAGATAGGGTATTAGTTTGTTCCAAAGAAATGTTAAGACGTAAAAATTAATGGGGGTCGGTCTTGTAAAGGACCCCTCTATGACGCACCATTGGAGCAGTAGAAATGATTTTAAGATTGGAAAATTACAATAAAATTTTTTTAAAAAATTTTAAAAAATAGTAACGATCTTCCTGGGCAAAACATTTGTAGAATTGATAGAAGTTTTACACAAAAAAATCGAAGAGTACAAACTTTTTCAAAAATGAGATTTAAATTTTTAAACTTAAAAATCGCATACTAGATCGCTTTTAAGAATTTTTTGGTATTTTTTTTAAAAAAGTACGTAAAAAAACAAAAAATTTGAAAAAAAAAAATTAAATTTGGACCATTATTGAAGAAGTTATGAGTAAAAGAAGTTTGAGTAAAGAAAAAATTACCAATTTTTAAAAATTCGATATCTTTTGAACGGATCATCAAAAAATCGGAAAATTTACCACGAAAGAGTTTTCGAAGGTTACTAAAAACTGTAAACAAATTGGAAAAATCTAAAAATAAAAAACATTTTTCAAAGTGTCCGATTTGACATGGAATGCTCCATATATATTATATTATTGATCAGTGATCCATTTTAAGACATTCTAGCGATGTCCTTCTGTCTGTGGAAATGGGGATCACGGCCAAAGTTTCACACAGATATTACTAAGACTTAGCATATTTGATTGTTATTGCCCTAGGCAGTTTGGTATTGCATTTGAGCGATATCGGTTCTAAAGATATAAAAGAAAATGTAAGGACACCTCGAAAATTTTGGTACATTCACCACAACCTTTAAATACAAAATGCTTTAATTCGGCTGCTAGTTGACATATACGAACAGAATTGATCACTGAATGGTATTTAAAAAAGTACAAAAATATTTTTTTCCAAAAAAAATTTGCACCGAATTTTTTTATTCACCCAAAAATTTTTTTCCGGGATTTAAAAAAAAAAAAAAAAATTTTATTGTTTTTTTTAAATAAATTTTTTTTACATTGTGGAAGGTATGAATATATTCGGCAAGGTCAAATTTAACTTCTTTACTTGTTTTTTTGGAATTTCTTTTTTAAAAACATTTTTTTTTCATCCTTTTTTTTTCACAAAATTTTTTTTCAAAAATTTTTTTCCAAAGCTACTTTTTTACCATGTCTAAGCTTCTAACATTAAAATGTTCCATTTTTCTAACAAATGTACAAAAAGCAAGTGAGAGTGAAAAGTTCTTCTCTGCCGAATCTTTTATACTCTCCTAAATGTAAAAATACTTTTTTGCACTTAAGTAATACACTCATTTACCAAACTTTCGGCTTTTTTGGTTTGGACTGCACCTTGCTTTCCACAGATAGATGGCGGATGTATATAGCTAGAATGTCTTAGAAATGGATCAATAACACTGTGTTACAGTGAAAAAATACTTCTAATTTGACATAGTATAGGTCCCAGCAAAACTTAGATTACCAAATAAGGTATAAAATAAGGTATAGGATCTCTTATTTTATACATTGCAGCATTGATGATTTTAACAGGCGATGAGACTCAAAGTAATGCATCCACATTATCACAAAGAATACCAGTAAGGTATAAAATAAGTCATAAATTTATAACGAGGAATACGAGTAAGGTGTAAAATATATGATATTTTATAGGTTACGAGAAATGAAATAATATAGCATACCAGAAGATAATATTTAAGGTGTTACGAGTAGTGAAAAAGTAGTTTTGTATTAAATTTACTCACGTGATTGTAAGTGAGTGTAAGTAGATAAAATATGCTCGTGAGTGGGTGTCGTTAGAAATTTCCTGTCGTGAGCCCATCTCTAGTTTAAACTTATGCATTTTTTTATAAAATAATAATTTTTTATGTTATTGTAATGCATTATGCATCCAATTATAAATAATGCATTATTTCAAACTTTCAAATAATACATAATGTAACCAAATATAAGTCATCCATGATTTAATGTTTAGAAATAATAAATATGAAATACATTTTTTCCAATAATCATGCATTACGTAGCAAATTATTAGTAATGCATTATTTTTCACTTTAAAATAATACGTTGTGGAACAAATGTTTGGTAAGACATCCTAAAATAATGCTACAAATAAGGTACATACATTACCTGGTAATGTGTTATATAATCACTACCCATTACCAAAGTTTTGCTGGGGTTGTTGGTCTTGTCGAGTTGATCACAAAAATGCCCATTAAACTTGCCAGACACCCTCAAATTTTAAAGTTATTGTCAAAAAACGTTTTTTTTTTTTACTTTTCTCACTAAACCTTGTGTAATTCAGAAAATTTTCAACCGATTTTAAATTTTTTAACTGTTTTTGATAGAAGAAGGATGGGGCTTTCCATGTGTGTGAATTGGTCTTTACATATAAGAAAGATGTTTATTGATTTTTTCAATAAAATCTAATTTTTTTATTATTTTTTGAAAATTTTTTGAGTTTATCAATTTTTTCTGCTATAGTTTGTTTAACAACCTTTATATTTATAAACGTATTTTTAAATAAAATTTAATTATGAATTCGATAAGCTTTATCCTAAAGAAATCGAATAACAATTGGCAGAGTTGTGATAATTTTTCTAAAAAAGATAATTAAGATTTTGCAGGAAATCGCCGTTCAGATATCCCAGGCAAAAAATATCAATACATATCTTTTTTATATGTATAGACCAATTCACACGCATGAAAAGCCCTATCCTTCTTCTATCCAAAACAGTTGAAAAATTGAAAATCGGTTGAAAAATGTTTAAGTTACACGTGGTTTAGTGAGAAAAGTCCAAAAAATCGTTTTTTCACTCAAAAAAAAACGTGGGTATTCAATACTAAAAATTTAGCTACGAGTACTAATGTTTTAGTCCAAAAGGACCTAGTGCAGGAATTGGTAATCAATACTAAAATTTGTTACTAATATTTAGTACATGAAAAATACTAAAAAAACAGTAAATATTACTGGAATTTACTACAATTTTAGTAAATATAATTACTAAAAAAATCATAAATATTTTAAATTTTTGCCCTATTTAGTAAAAAAATTACTTATTTTAGTAAATAAAATTGCTAATTTTAGTTAATAAAATTACTACCTATATCAATTTTAATAAATAAAAATCAGAAAAAAATTATATATAAATGGTTTTTTATTTCACTTCGGTTATAAGATATACTTAATTACATGTCTTCTTGAGCTGCTTAAAAATGTAGCGTAGATTGTACCACGTCAGGCTTTTGAAAATATAAATGTTGTCGCCATACCATTGAAATATATTTTGAAAACGATTTCTAAAAATATAAAAAAGAAATAATATTTTCTCAATACATGTTCAAATGAAAGTGCAAACAATTTACTACAGGGGGTGTTTTTTTTACATACATTTTTTTTGTATACGTGTGTGTATCCATAATATAAATTCTTCTTCAGATTGCGTTTTTTTTTTCACAGCCATTTAAATATTCTTCTTCAGCTTGAGTTTTTTTTCACAGCCATTGAAATGAAAAACTGATGTAGTTTTATTATTAATGGCATTTTATAATATGTTCTTTATTTAATTAGTTTAACACCACACCACTTAATTAAATAAATTTAAAATATATTTTTTTACAAACACTCCGTGACCGGGTATCGCGTTGTTTCGGTTTTAATTCTTTTTCGCACTAAACAAACAGAAAAATCTGTTGGTAGCACTGCAGTTAAATGCGAGAAAACGTGGTGGTCGCACACACTGCAGCAGCAAGCAGCAGACGGCAAGAAATATAAAGAACTGTGTTTAATTATAAATTATACATTTAAAAAATAAGTACTTTTTGTATTTGCAGCTAGGGGTATGCACTTTTAATGTTAAGAAATAAAAAATGCGTCATTTTAGTGAAATTATAATTAAAAAGAGTACTCATCATTTTTTCTGTCTGCTGCTTGCTGCTGAACTGTGAAGAAGCATTTGGTGGCTATTACAGACAGTGTTGCCATTACAAATATAATAAAAAAACGCAAAAATCGTAGGAAAAGGGTAAAAATTTACAAAAAAAATCAGCTACAAAAAAAAAAGAGAAAATTAAAAAAAAATGGAAAATGTGCTTTTTAATGTTAAAAGGATAAAAAGCGCAAAAAAACGATAATAAAAGTATTTGTTTTTATCATAAATTAAATAAATAAGCTGATACAATCACGAGTAAAAATAATATTACATTCATATTTCTTAAAAAAAACAATAAATTTAATACAAACTTTTGTATTACATTCAATCAACATGCCACAGATCTTTTTTAATGAAATGTTTGGAAATTTTATCAGTTTAATTTTTATGCATTTTACTTCATTTTGACAGTAAACAAAATTGTTTCAAAAAACAACAGTCATTAAATATTTTAAAAAATACGTAGTTGTAAAAAAATGTAGAAAATATGTACCAAAAAGTTTATAATACATTTTCATTAAAAATATTATATAATATAATACATTTTCTTTAAAAAATATTGTTAGTATTTCCAATCCGTATGAAGTGATATTAGACAGGTAGTTTAGTAAAATATTTTACTCATATCTTTCGTGGGGAATCCCAATATTTAAATGTTATAATCCAAAAACTAAATTGTCTTGATGAAGAAAAAAATATAATCCAAAAACTAAATTTGCTAAATCAAACAAAAAAAAATAAATGGCGAAAAATTTTAATTTTTGTACGACCGGTACAAAACTTAATTAAATTTTGAATCAAATAACAACCAAAAACAGCGATGCCAATTCAGCGCGCTTCGTGCTGGATTTGAAGCTATCCGACCACCCAAAAAGCGCATTTTTTAAATCTAAGAAATGGAAAACTTTGTTGAAAATTTTTAAAAAAGATATTTCACAATTTTAAGACTTATTCTGTGAATAGGCCTGATGATTTTATAATTTTTTTTTTTAACCTTGAATTAAAATTATTTTTTTATCGCTTTTTACTTCATTCAAATTTAGCGCTTTTTGAGTCACTGTTTTGCGCGTTTTGCCTGTTACGCAATTTTCGAAATTAAACCCAAATTTTCTTTATTTAAATCTGTCAAAAATACATATTTTGATTGTATCATTAGAAAAATACAACTACATAAGAAATCCGCCGTCGGCAAGCAAAGCGGGCCAGCGGCCCGCCACCGCCAAAAATTCCTAGTCGGCTTGGTTACCTGCTCACGCATACTAATAAAGTATAAATCAATTATTTTTTATTTTCATGAATTTTGAGAGAACATTTAGGATCTTGATTTGTGAACACAAAACACGTTTACCTGCAAATTTTGAAAGGATACCTTGAGTCAAATTTAAAGGGGACTGTTTTTTTCCAATTTGATTAGGTCTTAGGCGTAAGTATAATATAAAAATTGATAATATAAAAATCACAAATTAAAAAAAAATGTCGCGAAAAAATGGAAAAACACCATAAACACCCTATTTTTAAAAACGCGTATTTAAAAAACGGCAAGACCAAAAAAGCACCAGCAAATACCCGAAATGTAACATAATGACAACACTGAATTCAAATTTAACGATTTTGCAAAAAAAAACAGTTGGTAGCTCTGCTTGTAAACAAGCGCCCCCTTACGGAATTATTACTAACAAAAATAAATTAAAAACCTAATAAATTACTATATATTAGTACTTTTATGAACTAAAAATAGTAAAAAAATTAGTAAAACCAACTACCAACAAAAATTACTCATAAACAGTAAGAAATACTAATTTTAGCACTTTGAAGATACTAAAAAAACTACTGTAATACTGGTAATTGGTAACTTATTAGTAGATTTGGGTTACCAACGCACTTACTAATTTTTTTACTGTAGAATTATTTTGAGTGTTGACAATAACTTTAAAATTTGAGGGTGTCTGGCAAGTTTGACGGGCATTTTTGTGATTTTTTCGATGAGACCTACAACCTTAACTACCTCATTTTAAAAGTATATTCGATTTTGTGTTTTTTGTAGCACAGTGTAATATTTAAACTTAATGGGGTCCTCGACCGATATTTCAATTAAGTTTATATGGAATGGCCAATGAATATAAATAATATTATATGGTTTTGAATTGAGAAAAGTGTGAAAGAAAAATTTTAATTTTTCTTAAAATTTCACACTTTTCTAAATTCAAAACCATATATAACAAATCGAAAAATTATAATACATAATTATAATTAGAGCCTGAGCTCGACTGTCTTTACAGAAAACAATAATTTATAAGTAATATTATTTTATCAAAAAAAAACTTTCCTTTGGCAAGTACACCCATATCTTTAGCAAAACATTTATAATGATTTAATGATTTGGGCAAGAGAACAAAATTTGTAAGTATTTTTGAAGCTGTTTACCCGAAAACCCTCCGATCAACAGTTTTTTTTTTTTGTTATTTAGGTTTTAAGATTTTCTGGACCGAATTAGGTCCTAAGCAAGATAGAGCTAAACGGACAAACATTTTGGGTCAAAATCTGTAGCGATGATTACAGGACCCTATGAGGTCTCGGGCTGTGTGGTGTGAACTTAATTGGAATAACATTTTTCCCATTTTCGATATTCTACAACTAAGGGGTCCCCGTAGGCTAGTTGGTAGTGTGCTAGCCTTTGAACATGAGGGTTGTGGGTTCGATTCCCACCAGAAGCCTTGGTTTTTTTTCGCTACAACGAGACGACGGTTATTGTTACCAGTTCTCGGTTAGGTTGAATTTATTAAAAATGAATTGTAAATAAATTGAAAGAATAAATAAAAATAATTGATCATGTGATCAAAACTATTAAAAAAAAAAATGTTTATTTTACAACTATTATTTGTTTTCCTTACTTTTAAGTAAAAAAGTGAACTAAAACGAAAGAAAAAATCTTTGATTTGGCATCATTAAAATTTTTTCAAAAATTTAGTTAATTTTCCCAATCTTTAGTTAATTTTTTTTTGTGTGCAATGCTTCATAAATGCTTAAATAATGCGTCATTAATGTTATCGCCTATGACTCGAAAGCTGCCATTAAAAGATAAAAATACCCTTTGAGTATACCGAATATTTATGTTGTTACAAACGAAACATGCAAGTGGCTGCAAATTTATGTAGATAGCAAATCATAGAAATTTTATACTGTTCGGCCATAAATGGGAAATTTGCTCAAAATTCAATCGGACACTTTTGTTTTTTTGAATTCCATGTCGGATTAATTTAAATCCAAATTGACATTAAAAATCGAGGTAGGATACATAAATATTTTGGAAAATATATATTTCTTCATGATAGTCGGTTTTTCTTCAAAATAATCCTTTGTATTAGCAAGTCGTGAGCGAGGAAATATTTTTTTTAAAACCTTTTTTTTTCGTTTTAATTTATCATTCAACGCAATCACTACTTAATTTTTTAATTTGTGGTTATATGAATATTTTTTTAAAACACTTTTTAAATTATCACACATACTGAATGTAAAACAGCTAAATGCTATTAAAGCCAAAGCAAATACAATTTTTGTTGAATTCATCTTTTATTTAATTAATTAAACTTAACTCTACGGTTGTAAAGTAAAAACTAAATCAAATACATTTCTAATTTCTAAAATACTAACTAATATTTAATAACAATCTAATCGGTGTTTAATGATAACATTATTTATAAATTATCACAGTGGGCTCTAAGAAATTACTATTTGGTTTAAAGGAAAATGGAAATTACTCTATTTAGCTTTGGGGACAAACAACGCATTTATCCCAATCGTTACATTTTGACTCCAATTAGACTAGACCAGTGGTCGGCACCCATTGCACCCAGGTGCATAATGAAATTGGCTATTGCACGTAGACAACGCGAATGTCAATGAAACTCGTAACTGAGGGCATTAAAAATACAAATATTTTATTTAGTGTCATGGTAGCAGTTAAAAAGCGGGTAGATGAAGCTATGTTTTAGAAAATTTTTAAAATATTCCCTCTTTCTGCCGACCACTGCACTAGACCCAGTAAAATCTTGTTAATGACACACAGATGACGCTGTTGGCTCCACAGTCCTGTGAACCCTATTCGCAAGACCCCACACAGAAAGAAATTTGCAAGAAATTCGTTATTGCCGGAAAATGATCAACCACTGCCAGAACTTGAAAGAGTATCCAGTACTATGCGCAAGATATTCTTTCGAGCTCGTGCAGTTAAAAAGGTACTTCAGGATCTCAACGTAAATAAGTCACCGGGACCCGATGGCATACCAGCACTGGTGCTAAAGCACTGCTCCTCGGCCTTAGCCCGTCCGTTGGAAAACCTTTTCAGCTTTTCGTTACACAAGGGTATCTACTCTTCTTGCTGGAAGGTGGCCAACGTCCAACCAATCCCTAAAAACGGTACGTCTTCAAACCCTGAGAGCTATCGCCCGATATCCATTTGTTCTACGCTCTCGAAGGTGATGGAGAGCATGGTAAATCATCACCTTGTTGATTATCTGGAGTCAAATTCACTTTTCAGTGACCTACAGTATGGCTTTCGTAAACGCCGTTCTACGGGAGACCTGATGGCGTTCCTTTCGGAACGTTGGAGTCGTTCCATTCACCAATTTGGTGAAAGTAAGGTGGTTGATTTAGATATTTCCAAAGCGTTCGATCGAGTGTGGCCCGACGCACTTGTAACTAAACTCATTGCTTTTGGTGTAGGCAATGATTTCTCTCGATTTATATCGAGTTTTGTCAGAGACTGAAGTATACGTGTTGTTGTAGATGGGGTCTCGTCGAAAATGTTTCAACTCAACTCAGGGGTACCGCAAGGTTCTGTTTTTTCTCCTACTCTTTTTCTTATCTTTATTAATGACCTCCTTAGTCAAACTTTTAACCCTATCTATTCTTTTGCAGACGACAGCAACATTTGCCATTCATTTTCCTTCGATCATAGGCCAAGCCTTGTAGAGGTTGGGCTCGGGAGACAGAATATGAATAACACAATCAATCAAGACCTTTTGACAATTTCTAAGTGGGGTCTGGCGAATAAGGTCGATTTTAATGCACGCAAGACCCAATGTTGTATGTTGACCCACAGACGAGTTGTGGAACCAACATTGTCGTCTGTATCTATGGGTGGTATTGGAATGGAGGAATCGGAAACTAATGATGTTCTGGGCATGAAAATTCAGGGTGATGTACGTTGGAATAAACATGTTTTTCAAGTGTCGAAAGAAACATTCAAGTGTCTCGGTTTTTTAAAACGGTGCAAGAATTTCCTTAATATTTATACCACCTATATCCGGCCGAAGATGGAATACAACTCCCATATATGGGCAGGGGCTTCAGAGTCTATTTTGAAGTTTCTGGACCGTGTTCAAAGGAGGGCGTCGAAGTTAATCAATGACAGTAGGGTATCCAACTCTATTGACTCTTTGGAGCATCGTCGGAATGTGGGTTGTGTACCACTGTTCTATCGATATTACCACGGTAAGTGTTCTGCTGAGATAAGCGAATTGATTCCGCGAGCACGAGTTTTTGTTCATAGTACTCGCTTCTCTAGTAGGGCCCATCCATTTGTTGTCGATTGCCCAGGGTACCGCACAACGCATTACAGAGAAAATTCATTTATAAGTCGAACAATCCGTATGTGGAATATACTTCCTGCAGCCGTCTTCCCTGTTAACTACAATCTAGAAAAATTCAAATCAAATATCCACAAACACTACTCCCTCTTTCCTCCTTCCCATAACCTATTTTCCTAATTACCAACACAATGCACTGCATTTATAGGGGACATCCCCTGAGTGTTGGTTAAGTAAAAAAAAAAGGCAAAAAACAACCTTGCTGGACGGTACAGCCTATACCCCTGACTGAAGCTGAAACTTGTTTGATGAGAATATATCTATAACAAGACGTATAGAATGATCTCTGAAGAAGATCAAAATAAATTGAGAGAAGTCATTACCGACTCTAAAGGAATTAAGCTTTGATATGAGCGCTTCGTGTCACACCAGGCACGTACGCAGGGGGGGTGCCCTGGGGGCCCGGGCCCCCCCCAAAATGATTTGACAATATACAAATTTTAAGACTTTGCACTACAAAAAATACGTTTGTTAACAAAAAAAGCTCAGTATTATTTTTTTTATCTCTATTCTAATAAAGGGTTTTTTCTAAAAATTTCAAAATATTGAAAAAATTTTCATTAAAAAAAATTTTTGTGTGGGTTTAAATTCGTAAACTTTTATGGTAGTGAATAAGACACCTTTAAACGGTTATTTCGACAGGCCAAGTAAGTTATGCATCGTGTTTACTATTCCATTGCTTTTCTCTCGACTCTAGTTAAAGCCTCTGCCACATTTGACTATATTTGTGATCACCGGAAAAATTTTGATATTTTAAAATATTTTTTTTTTATTTCTTCAGAAATACAAATGGTGAAAACGAAGATTTTTTATGAAATTTGTCAAAGGGTTTGAAATTTTTGTAATGTTTCAGAACACATGCATTGAAAATTGTGTCGTATACACAAATTTGAATATTTTGTAATTCCAAGTTTAATCAAATTTGACAATTTTTAAATCCAAAAAATATACTCTGAATCTGGAACAATATATCAAGAGTACTTCTCTTTTGCCACCAATGTCAGGGCTGGCAAATAAGACTCTGAATACCACTAAAGTTTTTTTTTAATATCTAAATAAAACTGAAAAAATTTTATTGACAAAAAATATTGTGAATTTAAGAACTTTTCTTTACAAAAATATCTCAGAATCTATTTATTTTCTCATTCAATAAATGGATAAGAGATTTTTAAAGATCATAATAATTGTTTTCATTCTATTTCTGTACGATAAATATTTTAGAATCAAAGAATTTCTCTATACAAAAAACGTCTAATAATCAGTGTATTTTCTTTACGAAAAATCATTCAGAATCGGAAAAATCTTTACGAAAAATGTATCAGAATCTTGAAATTTTTCTATACCAATTTGAAATATTTTTCTTAAAATAAATTTTTCTGTACGAAAAATGTGAGAATTCATCTATGCAAGAATGTCTCAGCATCTCAGAAATTTTCTATACAAATCTAAGATTTTTCGTATAGACAAATTCACTATACGAAAAATATCTCAGAATCTAAGAATTTTTCAATGCGAAAAATTTTTCAGAATCTGAGAATTTTTCAATACAAAAAATGTCTCAGATAATCTCAAAATTTTCCATACGAAAAATGTCTCAGGGTCTAATTTTTTTTTTTTTTTACGAAAAGTGTCTCAAAAGCTGAGAGCTTTTTCTATACCATAAATGTCTTAGAATCTGAAAGTTTTTCTGTACTAAAAATAACTCAGAATCTAAGAATTTTTCTTCACGAAAAATATTTCAGAAATGGAGAATTTTTCTATAAGTAAAATGTCTCAAAATGAAAACACCTTTTTCTTAAAACCTCAGAGTTTTTCTATACAAAAAATGTCTCAGAATCTAAGAATTTTTCTATACGAAAAATGTTTATAATCGGAGAATTTTTCTACACGAAAAATTGCTCAGAGTTTTAGAGTTTTCTTGTACAAAAAATGTCTCAAAATTTGAAAATTTTCTATGCGAAAAATGTTTTAAATCGTAAGTAAAGTAAACAATTTTCTATGGTTAAAATGTCTTGGAGTTATAATGTTTTTTGTTCAAAAACTGTAGAACTAAAAATATTTCCTAAAATTTAAGGAGTCTTTCGTTCCAAAAATGTTTCAGTATCTTTGATTTTATTACGATGATATGTATCTTAGAATTGGAGAATTTTGTATACCAAAAATGCTCTTAGAAGTTTTCTGCATAAATATGGGTTATAATAAAAAAACTATGAAAAAATTTATGAACAATTCAAAAAGGTGTCCCATAGTTTTCAGTTTTTCTTCTTCTTCTTTATTGGCTCGACAGTCCTAGTTGGACCTTGGCCTCTCTCAGTATCTGCTTCCAGTTGTCACGGTCTCTCGCTTTGATTGACCAATTAGTAATATTAAGCAATTTTGCATCTTCGTTTACGGTATTTTTCCATGTTCTTTTGGGACGTCCTTGTATTCGTGGGGTATATAGGTTTCCAGAAAATATTTTTTTTGCTATTTCTCCTTCGTCCATTCGCACAACGTGTCCTGCCCACTGTAATCTTTGTATTCTAATAACGTCTGCAGCTGCTAGATCTCTAAGTTCAGCTATACACTCGTCGTTATAACGACGTCTAAAGGTGCCATCATTCATTTTTATTGGGCCTAATATTCTTCGTAAGATTTTTCTTTCAAATATGTTGATTCAGTTTTTGATTTCAGTTTTTACTCGTAAGATATTTTTGAGATTTTTTAAAGAAAAGTTGCCTAAATTTTCAAATTCTTAAAAAAAAATACTCCTTTTTTATCTTAAATTTAAAATAAATGTTTTGTTTTCTAAAAATGTAAAAAAAATGTAAGTGAAAAAATGTTCAAGCGAAAAAACAAAATTTTGAAAAAAAAAAAAATTTTTGGGCCCCCCCCAAAATAAATTCCTGCGTACGTGCCTGTGTCACACACAATCAAACGCCTTGGAAATGTTCAGAGCAACTACTTTACTTTACCCAAAATGATGGATCGAAGAACTCCAACGTTCCGAAAGGAACTCCAACAGGTCTCCTGTAGAACGAGCTCTTCGAAAACCACATTGTCGATCATTTAAAAATAAATTAACCTTCAGATACCTTTCAAGATGGCAATTTACCATGCTCTCTATCACCAACCTTTCAACAAGCGGGAGAGACTCTCGCTCGGTACGACAATATAAAAAATGTAAGAATTTTATAGTCGGTCAACCACCACTGTTTTGGTAATATGGGACCCAGGTCCAAACATGGACCGATTAGATCTACATATCTTTAGTTAGATCTTTAATTAGTGTAAAAACATACACAAACAAAACAAAATTTTAGTCAAATTTGCTATTTTTTTTTTTGCCAATAGACAGATTTTATTGAATATCCAGCGAAATTCTTATATGGGTCTAATTGTAAGTCCAAAAGTGGTCAAATTAAATTTGAAATTGATAAGGCCACCAAAGTACACGTTTAATGCCTACAAACAAAATTTTGATAAACCATTTCCAATTTTTATGAATTTAAGAGATTTATGTAAATATCGGGAGGGTGGTTGTATGGGGATTACAAGTATAACTTCACAGTTGGCAACGTCCTCGAGCCATCCTCAGTGACGGCACTGTGACATGTCCGAGTCAATGCTGTCATCCTCAAGACATCTCTATATACTGAGTTGAGGACAGTTTCATATAAATTTTTAAAATGTCCTCACTCAAAGTCAGCAGTAGTCAGGGCATGCTGACTTTTGGGGGACATGTCACCTAAGACTTCTTTGGGGAAATGTCTGATGTAGGTCATGCGAAAATACAAAAAAAAAATTTGTATTTCCTTTTGTTTTTACTTTTATCCATTTTCCTTCTTAAATTATCTTTCTCATATTAAGAAAAAACTTTTCGCCCTTTTAAGTCCCAACTGGATTTGAACCTGGAACCTCCAATTTATTAGTCCCACATCTAACTACTTGTTCCAAACCTTATTTTCAAAATTGTTTGTCTATTTATTACTTTTATACTACTTGTTATAATTATTTTTTTTTTTTAATAAATCGTTCATGTCATGCCATGTTTTTCTTGGAAATTGAAGGGTTTCCCAGATTTTAAAATTTAATTTACTGTTCTACTATTCTAAAGACATTTTCTTTTCGACGTCTTTGAGGAATCGTCTACACTCTTAAAGCAAACATTCAGTACTGACAATGTTAGGACATGTCATCAAGGATTACCTATGATTTGTCAGAACCCGAAGACATTTTCTCAAGGAATCACTGTGTAAATTTCCTCAGTGCCACATTTTCCAACTGGGTTGTCCGATTTCTTTAAAACTTAGAATGATGATTATTGAATACAAAATATGTTTACCTGTCAAGTTTCGAAAGGATCACGATTATAATACGGTAATTAGAGAATTTTTAAAGGGTCGTTTGTGTAGGGGCTAGGTTAAACATGGACCATTTTTATGCCCTCCAACTACTGTATGGGGGTATACTCACTTTGTCATTCCGTGTGTAACGCATCGAAATATCGGTCTAGGACCCCATAAAGTATATATATTATTGATCAGTGATCGATTCTAAGACATTCTAGCGATGTCCGTCTGTCCGTCCGTCCTTTTATGGGCGTGGAATATTTTTTTTTTTTTATATAATGATAAATTTGTATTTCTTTAGTGCAAAAAGAATAAGAATTATTTTTTTTAACACTTATTCGAGAGGAATTGTGCCCCCAATTACCACTACCGACCCCCCGCCCAAAAAAAAAAAAAGAAGACGCCCCTGCAATTTTTTTTTTTATTTATTTGCCTGTTGGAGATTCGGCACAGCCGAATTTAACACTCTTACTTGATTTTCCTTTTTATACCCTCCAACTACAGTATGGGGGTATACTCACTTTGTCATTCCGTGTGTAACGCATTGAAATATCGGTCTAGGACCCCATAAAGTATATATATTATTGATCAGTGATCGATTCTAAGACATTCTAGCGATGTCCGTCTGTCCGTCCGTCCGTCTGTGGAAGACACGATACAGTCCAAAATAAAAGTGGTAGACTCCTGAAATTTGGCACATATATGTCTTATGTTTATAGGCTGGTTAAGTTCGGAGATGGGCAAAATCGGACCAGGGGGGAAAAAGTTCCTCCTTGAAGAACTAAACCAACCTCTGAAAAATATCATATTTTTACATGATTTTTTGTGTTTTTGTTTAACAAATCCAACATTTTTATGCTACAAGAAGTTCAAGGTCCTGCATTTGGACCCACAGAATTAGAAAATATCGTTTTGCGATCCGCCCCCCCCCCTTTTATGGGCGTGGAATAAATTTTTTTTTATATAATGATAAATTTGTATTTCTTTAGTGCAAAAAGCATAAGAATTATTTTTTTTTAACACTTATTCGAGAGGAATTGTGCCCCCCAATTACCACTACCGACCCCCCCCCCTAAAAAAAAGAAGACGCCCCTGCAATTTTTTTTATTTATTTGCATGTTGGAGGGTATAAAAGATTCGGCACAGCCGAATTTAACACTCTTACTTGTTATTTTTTGACTCAAAATATCATACAAATGAAATTCACAAGGGCAATTGATCAATTGAAATTAAAAAAAGTTTTTTTTTTTAATTAAAAAATGGTAATTGAAAAAAGCAGTGTATTACAGATGATGGGTTCCATCCTTGTCGGCTGCGATCTGTTAATAATTTTCACATATAGAGTTCTATTGACTATTAACTGAATAACTTTGAAAGTTTTTCTGAAGATTATTATAACTGGATAATATGAAACTAGTAAGAAACACACCAGGATGTCTTAAATTTTTAGAAAAATTAAAATTTTTCTTTCACACTTTTCTCAATTCAAAACCACAAATCAAAAAATTATAATACATAATTATAATTAGAGCCTGAGCTCGACTGTCTTTACAAAAACAATAATTTAGAAATTAGAAGTGGTTAATTTAAATTCCACAACATTGATAATTCAAATTTTGTATGACAATCTATCAGATTACAAAAAGATTAGCCTGTAATCTACTTTAAATAAGATAAGATTTCCAATAAAAATTAGCTTTTAAGAATATCCATATAAAAAAGAACACTCACATATTCCAAATTGACAATTAAATTCGTCCTTAAAATAACTTTATCATGACACGATATATGTTTCAAAATTATTTTATTTTTATTCTGTTTCTTTCAATAATATCGATTATAATTAACATAATTTGAATCAACATTTCCATAAATAACGCGCGATAAAGGCAATAATAATTGTAGCAAAAACTGTCATCAAACTACTGTTGGCTCGTCCAGCATGATTACACTTATCCTTATTGTTGCATTCGTTGCAATAGCGGTCATTGGTATAAGTTCTCAATGGCAAATTGCAGCCTTGTATATTTTGATAAGAACAGCCTTTGTGATAAATTTCGTTGGAACCTAAAAATTTATAAAAAAAAAATATTTTATTTTTAAGTTCTGTTTAATTTTTATTAAAATTTGTTTTTTGTTTCTTTTTTCGACCTTAAAAATTTTTGAGTAGGTTTATTCTAGCTCGAGGTAATTTTCCTTTACTAATAAAAACTATGATATTCTTATAGAATAATTTTCAAAAAATATTTTCTTTTATATTTTTAATTCTATGTGTCATTTTTGCAAGACTTAGCCGACATGTGTTTCGGAATTTATCAGATTCTATTGTCAAGACTATTTAGCAAATATGAAAACCCTATGCTAAGTACAGGTGGCATAGGGAATTTAAATGACAATTGCTAAAGTCCAAACAAAAATATTAATACACATTCAACTCTACACTCATTGAGAATTAGAAGAAGAAAATTACTAACAGTTTGACTGTTGTGATCAAACTAAGAGATTATACACTTTTCTTCTTCTCATTCTCAACGAGGGTAAAGTTGAATGTGTTTTAATATTTTTGTTTGGACATTAGAGATTTGTCATTTAAATTCCCTATGCTACTTGTAGTATATTTGCTAAATAGTCCTGACAGTGGTATCTGAAGAATTTCGATAAATATTTTTTTCTGTCTCAAATTTATTTATGTTGGTAATTTTTGAAAGACTTAGCCGACATGTGTTTCGGAATTTGTCAGATTCCATTGTCAAGACTATTTAGCTAATATCAAACCCATATACTACAAGTAGAATATGGAATTTAAATGACAATCTCAAATGTCCAAACAAAAATATTCATACACGTTCAACTCTACACTCATAGAGAATTAGAAGAAGAGACATGCTTTCAGTTTGACTGTCGTGATAAACTAAGAGTTTATCAATTTTCCTCTTCTAATTCTCAATGAGGATAGAATTGCATGCGTATTAATTTTTTTGTTTTGCCATTAGCGATGTGACATTTAAATTCCCTATGCTACTTGTAGTATAGGGTTGTTTTATATGCTAATTAGTCTTGACAACGCAATCTGACAAATTTCGTGTCGGCTAAGTTTTGCAAAAAGAGCCAACATAAATAGATGTAAAACAAAAATATATATTTTTTTTAAATTATTCTATGAGAATATCATAGTTTTAATTAGTAAAGAAAATAATGACATCGAACCAGAATAAACCTATTCAAAAATATAATTTATATTTAGTTACAAACATAAATTTTCAACAGTATTTTTCGGTTCTATATATTCGGTTCTGATAATTTAAAATTGTTGTTTGAGCACTTCACACAGAAAAATTTGTTTCAACTGATTTTTTAGTTGCGTCAACTCAAAATTTGATTGCTGCTACATAACTGGAATGTGCCAAACGAATTTTGTAGTTGTTTCAATTTAAAGTCAGCTTGATTAACATAATTCAGTTGTGATTACCGTTATTCAATTGTCACAACCAATATGCAAATGTAACACCGATATTTTTGTTGCATCTACTAAATTTCAGTTGGAATTTAGGAAATTTGTATTAACATAATTTGGTTGAGATTACCAACATTTAATTGTGATAACCGATGTGTAAATATATCAACCGATTTTTTGTTGAAACTACTAAATTACAGTTTGGAAAGTTTACAAATATATTTACAGTGTACACAGAAAAATAAATTTCCAACTTAATTTGTCAATTGCTTCAACTCAAAATTCGGTTGCTGCTACTATATTCGGATGTGACAATCAAATTTTATGGTTGTTTTAATTAAAAGTCAGTTATTTCAACCTTTTTCAGTTGTGACTACTGATATTCAATTGTGACAACCTTTATTTAAGGTTTTCTGTTTATTTTGTTTTCTGTGTGTGTGAAGTGGGGCACAGATGTACTTACTATATTTTAAATATTCACTGAAACATTGAAAGTATGGACTAGATGTATTCATATTAACACCAGTATGATAGGTGTATAAATAATTTCTGGTTACATTAGCCAACATAGGAGAACATGTTAATTTTGCTGGTTTATTGCAGGAACTTTTGCTGTCACAGACGTAACATTTTAGGGAGTGACCTAGAAAAGAAAAACAATTTTAATATTTTTTTAGCATGATAATGTTTTTAGGCTGGTGTCTAATTTTAAAAATGATGCAGGACGCCACCTCAGTTTGTCTATATAAGCTAACTACTAACAAAAAAAATAAGAGTTACTGTTTTTATTTTCTTAAAACCAAAAATTTTTGTAACTTTGGTTTGTAACTTGGATAATAATTCACCTCGTGGTGACTAAAAAATTATTCACCAGCTGGTGGATACAACGTAAAATAATTATTTTTCAAACAAAAATCATCAATTTTTTTTTCATCAAATTTTTGTTTTCATCAAACTTTTGTTTTCATAAAGTTAATCAATTAAAATTTTGTTCATCATTTTTTCACCGAATTTTTTTTTCATCAATTTTTTTTTTCATCAAATATTTTTTTTTCATCCAGGGTATAAGTTTGTCATTCCGTTTATAACTAATCGAAATATCGGTCTAAGACCCCATAATGTAACTTTGGTACATTCATAATAACCTAAAAATACAAAATGCCTTAATTCGGCTGCTAGTTGACACATGTGAACAGAATTGATCAACGAATGGTATTTAAAAAAGTGCAAACATATTTTTTTACAAAAAAAAATGTTCGCCGAATTTTTTTTTTTCACAAAAAATTTTTATTCGCGGATTGTTTTTTTCAAAATTTTTTTTTTTATTGTGTTTTTTTTGCAAATAATTTTTTTTACATTTTGGAGGGTATCAACACAATCGGCAAGGTCGAACTTAACCTTTTTACTTGTTTTTTTCTAAATTTCTTTTTAAAAAAAAAATTTTTTTCATCAATTTTTTTTCACTAAAATTTTTTTTCAATAATTTTTTTTTTTTTCATAATTTTTTTTTCATAATTTTTTTTTAAACTACTTTTTACCAAGTCTAAATTTCTGACATTAAAATGTTCCATTTATTTAACAAATATACAAAAAACAAGTGAGAGTGTGAAGTTCTTCTCTGCCGAATCTTTTATACTCTCCAAAATGTAAAAATACTTTTTTGCATTAAAGGTGCCTTCAGACTCTAATATTTGTAATAATATCTGTCAAAAATTTGTGTAAAATCTATGAAATAGTATGGTGTAAACAAAATCAGTATAAAACCAAGAGAATGATGGATTGAAAAATGACAAGCGTATTCTCATTTTTAGAAATTTCTCTAAAAATGAGAAAACGTATACGCATTTCATAAGATCAGGGTTGTATTTGTTTTGATTATATTTAAGATGTGATGGTGCCAAATCACTCACTTTTATACCCGACCCCTTTCCATTTATTTTCTTTTTGGATGTGTTTTAGAACTTTATAAATGCAACTTGGACACCAAATTTCAGCTATTTATTCCAAGATGGTGTTGAGTAATCAATTTGGCGATTTTTTCAAAAAAATAGAAAAATTGAAATATTTAATTAATTTTGACCATTAAAAAATATAGATATCTTAAAAAAATTTGGACAACGTTTTCTTGGTATTAAAATGTAGTTTTAGAAAAAATGTATGAAAAAATTATTCGAAGTAATTATCACTTATTTTTTGACGTTTAAAAATTAAAATCGACTTTTTAAAAAAGTGCGAAACCTTCGATTTTTTTGTAAAAAAATCTAAAAATTTTGCTCTTAATTTCGCAACTTTTGAGCTATAACTCGAGATGTGATACCAATTCTTTCTATTTTTTTCAAATTTTTAAAATTGCACCTTTTATTTTTTGGCTCTGATTTATTTTATATGGAGCTCCAAAAAAAAAAAAATGGTATATACTGACCTAACTTACCCTAGATATATTCATTTTGTGGTAAAAATACGTCTCACAAAAGTTAAGGACGATCGGACATGGGTAAGGTGTTCAGCATGGTCCTTGAAGTTTAAAAAACGGATTACAAGGAAAAATATGTTTTTTTTTTCATGTTTTCGCAATTTTTTTGGTATTTTAAATTAAGTTTATATCTAACTGGTTAGAGAATTATAATGTGGAGTAAAATACCTTTCCAGTAAGGTACAAAAAACTAAAATCGGTTGAAAATCAGCCAAGTTATTACAACTTCCCCAGGCATCTAGCGTGTGTCATACCTCTTGATAAAAGAATACGAGTCCCTTTTTTAAAATTTTTTGAAATTATCTACTGTAATATAATTTTTTCATTATTCATGTTTCAGTGTAATATTTTTTTGGTTTTTCCAAATTTTAAAACAAAAAAAATATTTTCTTTTTTTAAATAGAGACTTCAAAAGTGTGTTGAAAATGCAGGCATTTTTAGCAATAATTTAAAACCTGTTAGCAAAACACAATATGAAAAATAATTGTCAGCTAATTACATTTGAACTTGAAGAATAAAAAAATTTTATTACAGTAGAAAATTTCAATAAATTTCAAAAATCGGAGTGTATTGCTTAATCAAGTGGTCTGCCATACGATAGATGCCTGGGGAAGTTGTAATAACTTGGCTGATTTTCAACCGATTTTAGTTTTTGGTGCCTTATTAGAGAGGCATTTTACTCCGTATTATAATTCTGAAATCCCTTGAATTTAAACTTAATTAAAAATACCAAAAAAATGGAGAATACAGAAAAAAATGCATATTTTGCCTTGTAATCCGTTTTCTGAACTTCAAGGACCATGCTAAACGCCTTACCCATATCCGATCGTCCTAAATTTTTGTGAGACGTATTTTTACCTCGAAATGAATATATCCAGGGTAAGATAGGGTCAATATCTACCAATTTATTTGTTTTGGAGCACCATATAAAATAAATCAGAGCCAAAAAGTTAAAGGTGCAATTTTAAAAATTAAAAAAAAAATAGAAAGAATTGTGATCAAATATCGAATTATGGCTTAAAAGTTGCGTAATTAAGAGTAGAATTTTTATAGTTTTTTACAAAAAAATCGAAGGTTTCGGACTTTTTCACAAAGTCGATTTTAATTTTTAAACGTCAAAAAATAAGTGATAATTACTTCGAATAATTTTTTCATATTTTTTTTTCTAAAACTACATTTAAATACCAACAAGACGTTGTCCAATTTTTTTTTTAAATATTTATATTTTTTAATGGTCAAAATTAATTGAAAATTAAAATTTTTTACTTTTTTTGAGAAAATAGCCATTTTGAAAAATTGATAACTCAATACCATATGGAAATAAAAGTTGCATTTAATAAGTATTAAAACATATCCAAAAATAAAATAAATCGAAAGCGGTCGGGTCTAAAAGTGAGTGATTTGGCTTGGAATGCCCCATATATACCCCATATATACTCAATTCGTTTTGCATGGAATGGCAAATGAATATAATATTATTTTTTTTTTTAAAACTTTGCTTGGATAAGTACATACTTCACCCAAATCTTCAGCAAAACATTATAATGATTTAAAGTTTTGGGCAAGATTACAAAATTTGTAAGTATTTTTGAAGCTGTTTACCCGAAAACCCTCCGATCAACAGTTTTATTGTTATTCAGTTTTTTTGATTTCTGGATCGTATAGGTCCTAAGCATGGTAGAAAAAAAAAAAAATCTGTAGCAACCCTTGCAGGATCCAATGGGGTCTCGGCCTATGAGGTGTGAACACAATGGGGTATGAACTTAATTGGAATAACATTTTTCTAGATTCTAGAACTATAATTTGTTTTCTTTCTTGAGCGCCAAATCATTAAAAAAATTTCAAAAATTTAGTTAATTTTCCCAATTTTTTGTTATTTTTTTTTTAATGTGTGCAATGCGTCATTAATGCTTAAATGATGCGTCATTAATATTATCGCCTATGGCTCGAAGGTTGCCATTAAAAGATAAAAATACCCTTTGAGTATAACCGAATTTTGTTGTTAAAAATTTAGATAACAAATCATCTAAATTTTATACTGTTCGGCCATAAATGGAAAATTTGTTCAAAACTCAATCGGACACTTCTGTTTTTTTGAATTCCATGTCGAATTAATTTAAATTCAAATTCACATTAAACATCAAGGTAGGACATAGAAATATTTTGGAAAATATTTATTTCTTCATGATAGTCGGTTTTTCTTCAAAATAATCCTTTGTAGCCGTGAGCGAGGAAATATTTCTTCCAATTTTTTTTTTTTCGTTTTAATTTATCATTTAACGCAATCACTACTTAATTTTTTTACTTATGGTTATATGAATATTTTTTTAAAAACACTTCTTAAATTATCACACATACTGAATGTAAAACAGCTAAATGCTATTAAAGCCAAAGCAAATACAATTTTTGTTGAATTCATCTTTTATTTATTTAATTAAACTTAACTCTACGGTTGTATAGTAAAAACTAAATCAAATATATTTCTAATTTCTAAAATACTAACTAATATTTAATAACAATCTAATCGGTGTTTAATGATAACATCACAGTGGGCTCTAAGAAATTACTATTTGGTTTTAAGACAGTTTTAGCAATTTCAATTTTTATATATCTCTCTATTTAGCTTTGGGGACAAACAACGATTTTATCCCAACATTTTTACTCCAATTTGGCAAAACCCAGTAAAAACTTCGTATTGACTTACAAATGATGCTGTTGGCTCCACAGTCCTGTTGGTTAATATATAACTTTGGGTCTTGCATGTATTGAACTTGACCCTTTTCACAAGACCCCAGGCAGAGATTGTTAACAAGTCTTGATTAAGTGTCTCATTCATATTCTGCCTTTAGCCTTCAATCTCAACAAGTCTTGGGATACGATTCACTCAAAAAAAAAACTGAAAAACTGTAATGTTAGCAAAAAAAGCTTGTAAACTTGCAAGAAAATTTGCTGATTTTGAATCCACAATTTTTTTGGTAAAGTTAGCAAAATTGTTTTGCCAAAAATTAGTTAACTGATTTTTTTTTTATTTCAACTTAGTTCATACACATTTGTGGACCCCATTGGGTTCGGACACAATAGGTCCAGACCCCGATGGGATAGACCTAGTTGGGTTCCTTAAAAATTGTTATAGTTTTTGATACAAAATTTGTGTCCGCTTCGCTCTACCTTGCTTAGTTTTTGAGACACGTGATTTTATGGGATCATCGGGGTTTTGAAAATTAAAAAACTTGATAACTTCGAAAATATCACTCAGAGAGCTTTTGATTACTTTGCTCTACGTGTTGAGAGCTACAAAAATGCTTTTGGACTTTTTGTTGTGTCAGCAATATTTTCCGAGATACGAGCATTTTAAAATTTTCGGGAATGCTAACTTTTTTGAAGTTAATACTTATTAGGGTCCACACAAGTGAAGAGGACCAGCGATACAATTTGAGAGCCCGAGAACCAAAAATGGCCTCCATTTTGCTCTATCTGGCTTAGTTTCCGAGATAGCGCCATTTTAAGTTTTTTGAAAACAAAAAAAATTACCATTTATTTTTGCTAATATTAGCAAAAAATCTTGTTAAAATTTGGTCAGCTCAATTTTAAATTTAGCAAAAAAAATTAGTTCAAATTTTGTTTAAAATTGCTAATGCGCTAAATGAAGTTTACAAGATATTCTTGCTAACATGCTAATCTCAACTAAAAATTTGCTAAAAGTTAGCTAACCAGCATTAGCAAAAAAAATTAGTAAAACTACTAATGTATTATTTTGAGTGTTGAAGAAAATGAATGACAAATGTTTCCGTCAGCTGCAAAAGAGTACTTAGGATTTGAGTTTGTCTTAGAAAGTCGCTAATCAAAATAAGGAAAGGGTAGAAGAAAGAACAGAACCTTACTCTACCCCCTGATTGAAGATGAAACTTGTTGGATGAGAATTCATCTATAACAACACATAATTATTATTCTGTTTAAAATTTAATTATGTTGCTAATTTTTTGCAAGACTTAATCGACACGTGTTTCAGGATTTGTCAGATCCCATTATCAAGATTATTTAGCAAAAATAAAAACCCTATACTACAAAAGGGTTTTTAATGACAATCGTAAATGATCAAACTAAAAAATTAAAATATTAATAAATAAATTTAAAACGGAAAAATAATTTTCTTGAAAATTATTCTACGAAAATATCATAATTTTAATTAGTAAAGGAAATAATGACCTCGAGCTAGAATAAACCTACTTAAAAAATAATATTTTAAAGGTCGAATAAAACAATTTTTAGTTTTTAATAAAAATTAATCAGAATTTTTTTAACAATTTTTAAAAAAAATGTTCATCATTTTAACTTTTTATGAATTATTTGTCCCATAGTAACTCTCCAAAAATACAGCATAAACATGAATTTTGAAATGCAGTATATTCAAAAATAAAAATAAACTTTTTTAGCATAATCATTAGAATAAGCGTTTTCCTTAACTCTTTTAACAAACGACCAAAAGCTCTTATTGCCCCAAGGAGCCGAAATAACTTTATCACGTAGAGGATATTCGTAAAGAAGCTTTTCACGACTAATTGTAAGTAATCTTGCACACTCAGATCTCGCCAGTTAACGTAGCAGATGACTATAAAAGTTATTGTTGTTACGTCAGTTTCTGAACGCTTCCTCCCTGGATCTAACTGCATTCCTGCAAGTCCGGTTAAACCAACCTTTATCCCTTTGTTTAGCCGAAATGCACTTCGATGGAATGACTTCATTCTAAGCACTATAGCATTTCCACCATATTCGCCGCGACGTCAACGTTGTCTTTGAGGAAACGAATTTTCCAGTTGTAAGCCCGAAAAACTCTGTGAGCTCAGCCCAACGAGCGTTTTCGTATAGGAAAACTGAACGCTTCGTAGCTGTCGGTTAAATGTTTCAAAGTTCGGAGTACGAGAAAGATGCGTAAATAAATGGTGTAGTGATCCGAGTTACCGAGAGATTCAAATGTTGTTACTTCATATTTTTACCATATGTATTCTGGTTTTATTATTGAAATCTCCTACCACGACAATTTCACTGCTCGGGCAACTTTCCATGATCCTCGATACATTTAAATTCTGTACACATTTTGTTACTTGGTAATGCTGGGGTTAGCTGGAATAGTTAAAACATATGAATAGCAAGCCCCTGGTTCAAGTCTGTATAAAAATAATAAATAAAATCTAGTTTGGACTGTCTTTTCAACTTGAAAATATTACACTGAACTACCTACCAATCGGACAAAGTATCTTTTAAACAGTGGGTAATGCTGTGCAACTTCCATAAAAAAGAAGTTAACATAAAAATTTAAAATCAGCATAAACAAAATTTCAAAATTATTTAGTATTGAGAGTGCCAAGTGTGTCACGATTTTCCGGTGTAACCTGATTCAGCATACAATTGCCGAAATAAATGTGTACTTGTGTCGAAAATTTTTACTATGAAATTTTTATGATTTTTTTTTTTTAATTTTTCGGCTATAATTCACTGTAGAGAAATTACTAACTTTAAACTATATTGATAAGCTTGCTTATCAATGGTTCGTAAGAATAATACCTACAAAGAAATAATATTTTGACAGTGGCTTTATCTTCGAAAACAATAAAGATAGAAATTATTGATGAAATCATAAAAACTTATTTATTTTTATTTACTAGGTACATACATAACAAGTACTTTTAAGGTCGGGGATTTTTTTTAACTAAAATATTTAGTAAGCTGAAATGCTAAAGTACGGAACATTCAAAAACAAATCAGATTATCCTGATTCAATGATTTCACATTATTTATCACCTAATAGGTGATTAGAAAGTCTACCATTCTGCGAAACCATCACCCCTGGATTTAAATAACACCTAAACATTTCGCTATTGGTCATAAGTCATCAATATGGACAGATAACCAAGGAACAGGTAATATTGTTAGAATTGTCAGAGCCGATTCTATTATATCTTTTCCACCATCCGACAGCCAATATTAAACATAAACCGGGTAATATACGTCTGAATGTATAGATCAAATGGAGTAATTCTGCATTTACAGTTTTTTATTTCGGGATCCTGTTTCCTTTTAAAAGGAGTTCCAAATTTTAAAGGATAACAGAATAAAAAAAAATAATGTTGAAAATTATAAAGTTTTTTTTTAAAAACAGACCTATAATGTAAACTATAAATAAAAATTTTCACCGTTAACTACACTCTAAACTTTGAAGTTTGGTCACCTTAGTTATTTAACATTTTTTAAACTTAATTAACAAACGTTTTTTTTATATGCTCGTATCATCACAAATCATTTGAACAATTATTATGTCCTTAAGCAATATAGCGCCCCAATTTACATGTTAAAAACTTAGTCAATACAAAAATCATACAAAATTCCCAGTCACTGGGACACTACAGTACATTAGCGTGTACCGATTTATGTTATTTCAGTAAATATATTTGTAGAATTTCTATGAAGTAACTTAAAAGCACTACAGAAAATTTTTGTGACGAATTTGAATTAAAAATATTATATTTTTGAAGCAGATTATTTTTATCGTTTTACAAGACCAACGGATAAATTCGACTTTGCCGAATCTATGAATACCCTCCTTTTTAAGTGATAGTAAATTTTCTAACGTGAACATAATATTTTTAACATACATAAATAACATTTTTGATTAGATATATTTTATTTTGTGTAAAACAACTTTTTTTTAGTAATTTAAAAAAAAAAAAAAATAATTTACTAAATTTTTTTTGAGCGTAAAATTTTTTTTGAGTGTAAAATTTTTTTCGAGTGTATTTTTTTGTTTTCAGTTTTAAAAATATTTTTGAGTGACAAAAAAACGTTGTAATATATTTTTTTGTCGGTTAGGTTAGGTTGGATGGGCGTCCGCCAATTTGACGAATTCACTCGGAGGCCATAAGGCCCAATGTGATTCCCCTAAAGTTGTCTCCCTACTCCCCTCTGATATACAAAATTCTACCTCTCAACCCACCCCGATTCCCTAAGGTATTCTGCTAGAGATGTTAATAGGACACTGTTTAAGCAATCTATGTCATCAAAAAATCGTTGCCCCAAATACTTAAGACGACGTTTCATCAAACCCGGACATTTACACAGCAAGTGCTTCACTGACTCCTCCACCTCTCCACAACTTCTACAAAAGTCCCTGTCAGAAATTCCCATACGAACGGCCATTTGGCCGATTATACAATGTCCTGTCAGTACTCCTACTAACAGGCTAACCGCCCGTTTGCCAAAGGTTAAGAAGACTTTCTGTCCTCTTAGGATTTGGCAGTGGCCACATGGTTCGCGATATCCTGCACGTGGTCAGCGATATCCACCTATCCCTCATCCTATTCTCTGATATCCTATCAATTTCGTTCATCAACTCCACTATAGGAACCGAGATATCAGGTTCGACACGTTCCCCCACCGAGTCGGAGCCATTTCTTGCACATTCATCAGCTAATTCGTCACCATCGACCCCACTATGTCCAGGGACCCAGGTTAGCTTGACTGTGTGCTGACTGATTCGATGAAGGGATTGTATACAATTACTAACAATTCTCGATTTTACAGTGTTTGACCCTAAGGCCTTCAGAGCTGTAAGACTGTCCACAAAAATTTTGATGGCGCAAGGACTTAGGTCCTTTGTCATAATAATATGCGCGGCTTTGTCAATTGCAAAAACTTCGGCATGGAAAACACTACACTTGTCCGAGAGCCTTACTGAGCCCCTGATTTCGAGGCATTCATAGTATACCACCGAACCTGTACCCATCTCCATCTTCGATCCGTCCATGAAAATTAAGATCGCATTCCCCGTTATAACAGAGTTTTCCGCCCAGTCTTCCTTAGTTGGTATTTGGACTTGGAAGTTCCTATTAAAGTTCGTCTGGGGTGAGATATAGTCGGTTTTCCGTTCTAATTCCGTCCCGCCCACCGTACTTAATATGGTCGAGTGTCACCAAGAGCGTTGCTTAAGCATTAGTGACTCTCTTAACCTACGAGCCGATTTTGCTGCTGTGCTCTTATAATATATTTTTGTAACTTACCAATGTTTTTAAAACGTGTTTAACGGGTTTTCAACACGTGAATTTAAGATGTAACTAATCTGAAATTCACGGTTTTGCTAATAACTTTTGAACCACTGGACCGATTTGGCTGAAATTCAATACAAACTAGGCCAGGGGAACGACAAATATGGTGACATGACATAATCCCCACGGACATAACCCCCAATTCCGTTATGGGGATTATGACCAAAACGAATTCGGTCATAATCCCCATAACGTTAGTGGGGAATATGACCAAAAAAAATTTGGACATAATCCCAATAAAAAATGGAAAAAAAAAATTCCCAGATTTATGGGGACAATGACCACGTAAAAAGTGGACATAATCCCCATTACTCAGATTATGTCTACTACTTATACTAATAGGTCATAATCCCAATAATTACGTGAAATTTTTTTTTTTGTCTTAAAAGTGTAGCTGGCCTTTGGCCGGGCTTAGGAATTACAAACTCCATGCATTAAACCCACCCTATCCGCAAAATAAAGGGCTTATGACCGAAATTGTTTTGGACTTACAATTTGTCTCCATAATATGAAAGGGGGTTATGACCGAAAAACTTTCGGTCCTAATCCCAACAGGGAAGGGACATAATCCCCATTGGGATTATGACCGTTTTTAAAATGGTCATAGTCCCCACAACTAATATGGGGATTATGTCCGTAATGCATTGGGTCAAAATCCCTATTTCCGTTATGGGGATAATGTCCGTGGGGATTATGTCCTGTCACCGAAAAATATATATGTCAAGCTTCAGCCTCTTTGGAATTGCGTTTCGAAAGTTAGCGTGTTTTTTTTTTCATAAATTAATGAAAAACCTTGCCGAAATTGAGTCTTTTGATCATAACTTTTTAACCACTAGACCGATAGTGGTTACCTGACCAGGTAAATGCCCAACATATATTCCAAACTTCAGGAGCCTCCGTAAAGTCTTTCAAAAGTTAGCGTGTTTTCAACAGACAGACAGACGGACGGACGGACATCGCTAGATCGACATAAAATCGATCGAGGATCATGAATATATATACTTCATGGGGTCTTAGACCAATATTTCGATGTGTTACAAACGGAATGACAAACTTATGTATACCCTCTAACACTAGAGTGGAGGGTAGAAAAAAGAGTAAAAAATTATTTAAATGTTTTAGTGAATGTGGACGGTATTCATGGACTCGCTCAGATCGAATTTAACTTTTTTGACTGCTTCCAAAAAAACTTTAAATTCGGTAGACGCTATTGATTTCTCAATATTCTAAGGACCATAAACAAATTGAATAATTTGATTATTTTTTTTTTCCTTTTATGTTTTTAAATTCAAGTCTGCAAACCAAATAAACCATAAAAATAATGCATGCACCGACATAATGGCATTTCATCTTAATAATAAAAATCATGAACCACAACATGTATTCATTGGGGGGTTTTCGTTGTTTTTTTTTGTTCAGGTATTGGGCCAAGTTTTTGAGCAAATATAAATTGTGGGTAACACTTGCATGTTAAGTAACAAAACAAATTGGTGCAAAAGTTGTTAATAAATGAAGTTTTTACACGCTTTTCTCATATGGACATGGTCAAGTGTAGAATTTAACACCAAACTTGTCAAAGTGAGCGTATAGTGGACAACTGGGCAACAGCTATAACATAAGGAATTAAAACAGATGTTAAAAGAATGAATTCTCAAAAAAGAACTATTTAATATACAAGTTTGTGATTCCGAACACAAACAATATAAATATTCCTGATTTTGATCGACAATGTCCGTCTATGTGTTCGTCGAATTGTGGAAATCAGATTTTGGTCAAACAAACTTACACACAGAAAACAAATTTGCCAATTTCCAACTGAAGTCAGTTGATGTAACAAAAATTCGATTGATACAATTATATTTAGGCTGTCACAATTGAATATCGGTAATCAAAACAAGAATCAAATTTTAAGTTGAAACAACTGAAGAATTCAGTAGAAAATTTTTGTAGTTAAAACTAAGAGAACCAGTCAAATAAAGAGTAAATTTATGCGAAATCGGATCAAAAGAGTCTTAATAAGCTAGGCGAAATCAGAAGAAAGCAAAACATTACAAAAAATTAAGGCAAATTAAAAAGAAATCTGAAAATTCATAGAAATTAAGAAACACTAAGGAAACTTTAGAAAAATGTTTAATTTAATTTATCTGTTTTTTAAATATTTCTATTTAAAAAACAGATAACTTTAAAAACATTCAGAAAAACACAACTTCGGATTAATTTTTATTAAAAAATAAAATTTATTTTATTCGACCTTTAAAATATTATATTTTCAGTAGGTTTATTATAGCTCGAGGTCATCATTTCCTTGCTCAATGAAATCGATTTCATTGAATCATTATTCCATACGAATTGCCCAACTGTTGTAATTTTTTTTTATGTTATATTCACAATGTAGAAATCATTCCTTTAAGACTCTGTTAATAAAATTGTATGATGATTAAAATATAAAACAAATTAGCATAAATCAATGAAATATTTAACAGAAAATTGCAATGTTGTTTATATTTTTATGACTGTTCAGTGTTCATTTTCGTTGTTGCGCTCGTCAAAACCGAAAACAATCAATGTCTGTTACAAAACTTTATGTTTTTTAAATGATATTTGCATTTAAAAAGTTCCTTAAGGCTATTAATAAAATCATTATTTGTAATTTTGGTAAAATGTTTTTAAAGTGAAAAATTTTATATTAGTTTTTAAACTTGTATTTAAAGGAAGTTGTTAAAGAAATAACTTTGTTAAAAAATTATAAAATTAATTTTTAGAAATTAAAAAGAAAAATTTCATGGAGAAAAAAAATATAAGATCCCCGCAAAAATAAAATGTTCTTTTTTAAAAGAAAGAGTATTTTCTTCTCTAAAATATGTTGATAAACAGTTGTTAAGTGGTGAATTTCACGATAACACCAAATGAAATTAAACAAGTAAGAAAGTTATAGTCGGTCAAGACCGACCATATGATACCCTACACCAGTGTTTTCCGGAAAATGGGCCCCAAGTCCATATACGTACCGATTGGTCCTATCTTTTGTTAAATCTTTATTAAGTGTAGAAAACATCACATATCAAATTTTAGTGAAATTGGTTTATTTTTTGCCAATAGACCGATTTAACTGAATATCGGTCGAAATTTTTATATGGAGGACTAAGTCAAAAACGGTCCAAATGTATTCAGATTTGATTAGGTTACCAAAGTACACGTTTAACACATACAAATAAAATGTTAATCAAATATTTTAATTTTTATGAATTTTGAGGAAATTATGTGAATATCGGGAGGGATATAAAATATTATTACCTGTTAAATTTCAAAACGATATCAGAGGCATTTAACGGAATTCAAAGGGGGCGTTTGTATGGGGGATAGGTCTTAACATGAACCGATTTTTTCCAGTTTCAATAGGCTTCGTCCTTGGGCCAAAAGAAGCTTAATGTTCAAATTTCAAGTCAATTGATTGAAAATTGCTATCGTGCTTGAACCGACAGATGGGCACTCGGACGGACGGACGGACATCGCTAAATCGACTCAAAAAGTAATTCTGAGTCGATCGGTATACTTGAAGGTAGGTCCAGGACCAATATTTCGGGTAGTTACAAACATCAGCACAAACAAATTATACCCTGTACCACAGAGTGGTGTAGGGTATAAAAAGTGGTTTATGAACAGTTTAGCACTTCTATCAAACGATTTCATCACCTGTCAACAATTTTTATGACAAATTTTATCATATTAATGAAGCCTTTCTTTAATATAATGAAACAGGTGGTTTTCCACCTCCTGGTAGAAAAAATAAAAAGTAAAAATCTATACGACCTAAAAGACATACTAGAGCGTCCCGTCAAATCTAAACTTTTGAATTTCGTGTCGTAATACCTGCCGAACGATGGCCACGGAAAGCTGACTGTGGGAAAATTTATGAACAATTTTTGCAAGGGCATATTCAGTCGGCAACTACCCAGCAGAAATTTTGCTGAACTGGCAGCAGCTTTTGTGAAAGGAAACTCGAGTCAAGGAGCTCATCCAAATATGCTGAATTCATGCATGATTCTCTAAGGCGATGTCACACTTTAGAGCGCTAGTTGGATACACCGAAAAAGCGCTCTTAAGATGCTCTGAATTCACATTTCTTTAGAGCGCCGAAAAAATCGCTATAAATATGCAGTGAATTCATGTATCTTTTTAGAGCTGATTTAAGCAGAAACAAGTGAGAGGGTTAAATTCGGCTGTGCCGAATTTTTATACCCTCCAACATATAAAAAATTAAAAAAAAAAAATTTGACAGGGGTTATTTTAAAGGGGGGGGGCGGGCAAGGAAGGGGGAGGGGGAGGGGTTGGTGAGCTGGGGTGACTCGTTGACCCTCACGGAGTATGTTTACAAGTTCATTTTTGTCTGCTTTGTGCACTAAAGTATTATAGTTTTATAATTATTTAAACTATTTTTTTTATCCACACCCTTTAAAGAGGGGCGGGGCAAAAAGCGAAAGGGGAACTTTTTTGCCCATGGTCCGATTTGGACCATTTCAAATTATATTTCAGAAACTTCCATTTATATTTCAAATATTACCATTTATAACCAAAAAAATTTTAATTACATTTCAAAAATTTTCAATTATATTGGAAAGTTTTGAAACATGTTTAAAAATTATTGGAAATTCTAAAATATGATTGGACATTTTTTGTAATATAATTTGTATTTTCTGAAACTAAAGTGGAAATGGTGTACTCAATTTTTTTCAATCAAAATGTGAGGTGTTATGATTGAAGCACTCTTTGCAGCGCTGATTAATGCGCAATAATGATGCATGTCTCTTTGTCCAAAACTCTGAAAATATTACGTTTTTCGACCAAAATTCATGTCCGATTTATTTTGTGTAGGGTGTAATTAGAAAATTACAAAACAATTAAGAAAAATATCAAAATTTAAAAATAAAAGGGGGAAAAAACTCAGTAAAATTCAGAAAAGTTTATTTCTTTAATTCGGACACATTTAGGAAAATTCAAAAAATCAAAATTGCTCACAAAAATTAAAAAAAAAAATATGTACGACCGACCATATAATACACTACACTAAAAAAAAAAAACTGTAATGTAAGCAAAAAAAGCTTGTAAACCTACAAGAAAATTTACTGATTCTGAACCCACAATTTTTTTGGTAAAGTTAGCAAAACTGTTTTGCCAAAAATTAGTTAACTGAAATTTTTTTATTTCAACTTAGTTCATACACATTTGAGGACCCCATTGGGTTCGGACCCGATAGGTCCAGACCCCGATGGGCCTAGACCTAGTTGGGTTCCTTAAAAATCGTCATAGGTTTTGATCCAAAATTTATGTCCGTTTCGGTCTACCTTGCTTAGTTTTTGAGATACGTGATTTTAGGGGACCACTGGGGTTTTGAGAATTGCAAAACTCGATAACTTCAAAAATATTACTCGGAGAGCATTTGGTTATTTTGCGGTTCTACGTGTTGAGAGCTACAAAAATGCTTTTGGACTTTTTGTTGTGTCGGTTATATTTACCGAGATAGGAGCATTTTAAAATTTTCGGGAATGCAAATTTTTTGGATCCAAAGTTAGGACCCATTAGGGTCCACACATGTGAAGAGGACCGGCGCACAGTGGTCAATTTCGCGAGATAGCGGTCAAAACTCTATAACTTTTGACCGGATTGGTATTTTTTTACGCAATTTGTTTTGTTCAATAGGTGGGACTTTAAGCTTCAATTTGCGTGTTCAAACGTAAAAATCGACTGATAGGAACGTAAGTAATGTGGAGTTAAAAATGCATTTTAATTTTTTGTTGAATTTCCATGTAAAAGTTGAATATTTTGAAATTTTAAATAGGTATTTTTTTTTATAATTTCTTATTTTTTTCAATCGTATTTCACAACCAATACTTAATTATTATTCCTAAACTTAATTTTGGTCAGAAAATGCCAACATTTGGCCCCTGACATTTATTTAGTCTCAATATTCACAGGGGCCAAAGGTTGGTTTTTTTGAAAGAAAGCTAAATCTTGTGAGGATTAAACTGAAAAATAACACTGAAATTCCCAACAATATACAGAACACAACATCGATAAAATTTTAAGTAAACTTTTACTATTGATTTAAAGTGCACATATATTTTATTTAAATGTATTACTTAATAAAAATTTATACTAAAATTAGAAACAAATTATAATCTTTAAACTACACTCAGAAAAAAAAACTAACTAAAAATGGGAAAACTAACTAAATCCAAGGAAAATTGATAATGATTTAGCTCCATTGCCATGTATTCCTACTTTTTAGTCCATATTTTTCTTTAAAAGAAGGACAAATTTGAACTAGAAAATGGGAAAAAAATTTTCCATTTTTTGGTTAAAAAACATTTCTGATTAGGAAATTTTTCCTAAAAATTATTTAATTTTATATCTTTTTAATGGTTTATTTATAGAATAGAATGTGAATACACACATAATTCTCATTGGGTACATATTTTATTAGAAATATAAAGAAAGGTTTGTTTCTTAAAGACAAGTAATAAATTTAATTAATTTTTTTTAGTTAAATTACAACAACAACTTTGTACTTGACGTTTGTTCCCAGACTATGGGAAAATACGACAAAGCCAAGGTCTTTGTTGTGATTAAAATATTATGTTTTTTTTTTTACACATACATGTGTAGAAAAAAATGTAAATATTAAATTTATTACTTGTTATACAAGATCAAACCTTTTGTATTCATGTACTACAAATAATAAACGAAATGTGAACTACAAGCACGCATGAAAAAAAAAATAAATCAAAAAAACAATTTCAAGTTATGAAAAATTTACTAAACTTGTGGAAAAAACTTCCTCAAATTAAAGAAGATAAATATGATGAACTAACTGGTAGTAAATTACGCCCTTAAACTGAATTTTTTGAACTAAATTTTGTTTTAAGAAATATGTCTTAAAAATAAAGATTTTTTTTTCAATTATTTAGGGAAAAATTTTTTGGCGGTAAGAATTTCTTCCACGTATTAGGGAATTCTATTTAAGGAAAATTATGGCCTATTTAACAGTCCATGAACTAAAATATTTTCCTAAAAGTTAGGAAAATTTCCCAACTTTTAGTTATTTTTAACTTAATTGTGGGAAAATTTATAAACTATTTTGAAGAAAAATTTTCCAAAGTTTAAGTTTCTTCTTTTTTTTTAGTGTAGTACATAAACATAATGTAACAGGTACTTGGTTTTACCAGCTATTTCCATTGGTTTTAAATTTATTTGCAATTTTCAAGTATTTAAGTTGTGTAATATTAGATGGCAATAAAATCTTTTTTACCTTTTCCAAATGAATTGCTAGATACCACATAATTTGAGAGTTAACCGGTACTTGGTTTTACCAGTTATTTCCATTGGTTTTAAATTTATTAGCAATTTTCATGTATTTAAGTTATGTAATATTAAATGGCAATAAAATCATTTTTTACCTTTTCCAAATGAATTGCCAGATACCACATAATTTGAGAGTTCTATTGTCATTTTTGTCAAAATTTTGATACACCCTTCTATGTGGACTAGGTCCAAATATGGGCCAACTTCTCCTAATTTCAACAGAATTATTTTTTGGGTCAATAAAAACTCATGTACAAAATTTCATCAAAATATATGCATAATAGTCACTTTCACATACAAATAACTTCTCAAAAAATATGAGGAGCATTTGTACCGAATATCTTACCTTGGGTCAGAAAAATTGCTGTAGCTCAAAAAGTGCAGTCCCGATGCATGGACATTAGAGTGTCCCTTATTTTGGAAATGTTGGAAATCTTGAGACGGTACCCGCTCATTTTTTTCCTTTTGACTTAAAAATAACTCAGGAAAAATTTTACGCCCCTAGGACCACGCCTTCCCTACGCGACGGGGCCTTAAAGAGCGGGGCCTAAAAAATCATTTTTCCATACAAACCAAAAAAATTTTTTTTTATTTTTAATTTTTTTGTTATTAATTATTATATTACTTGGTTTGCTTATTCACGACAAAAAATTTGATTTTGGAGGGATAAGTCTTTCAGCGCTAAAAAATTTTTCGCAAAAAAAAAATTTGGGCGGCCGGGGTCCTACAGTAAAAAATTTTTAAAAAATATTTTTTTTTAGTTTTGACCAGCAACGGTTTTAGTTGCTATGTTGCTTTAAATGATATATATTCCAAAAAAAAAATTATTCATATCTGTGACATCTTTATCTTTTTCGAAAAAAAAAATTTTGAGCCGTAGGAATCCTACGGTAAAAAATTTTTAAAAAATATTTTTTTTTAGTTTTGAAAAGCAATGGTTTTAGTTTTTATGTTGTTTTTAATGATATATATTCCAAAAAAAATATTATTCATATTTGTGACATTTTTATCGTGTATCGAAAAAAATCATCAATGCATTTTTTACCCTTTTTTAGAACACGATTAAGATGTCACAGATACAAAAAATATTTTTTTATGAATATATATCATTTAAAGCAACATAGCAGCTAAAACCGTTGCTGGTCAAAACTAAAAAAAAATATTTTTTAAAAATTTTTTACTGTAGGACCCCGGCGGCTCAAAATTTTTTTTTGCGAAAAATTTTTTAGCGCTGAAAGACTTATCCCACCAAAATCAAATTTTTTGTTGTGAATAAGCAAACCAAGTAATATAATAAATAATAACAAAAAAATTAAAAATCAAAAAAAAAATTTTTTGGTTTGTATGGAAAAATGATTTTTTAGGCCCCGCTCTTTAAGGGCCCGTCGCGTAGGGAAGGCGTGGTCCTAGGGGCGTAAAATTTTTCCTGAGTTATTTTTAAGTCAAAAGGAAAAAAATGAGCGGGTACCGTCTCAAGATTTCCAACATTTCCAAAATAAGGGACACTCTAATGGACATGTATATATAGGAATGTAGGGGAGAGTTAGGACTACAAAATAGTAAATTTGTGTTTTGACTCAGCTTGACTCACAGGAGTTGTGCTCTATGAAGTAGGAAATTTCCGATAAATTTGACCTTTCTTAAAAAAAATATTTGAATTGTTCTGAAAACAGTAGAGCTTCAATTTTTTTTCCAGTAATAGGAAATAAGTTAAGTTACAACACAAAATTTATTTCGTCCAAAAATCTTGAAAAACAAAAAATTTATGATCATTTAAACTTTAAAAATTAACTAAAAATATTATAAATTTACTAAATTCTGAAAAAGCCTATTTTGGACCACCCTGTTCTCAGTGAAATAGTTGAAATAGAGTTCTAATTTTTTGGCTCCCGAGGTTTACTACTGTCTACTTTCATATGAGTCTAATAACTTTAAAATCGGAGAACAAAAACCAAAAGGAGTTTTGGCCGCTATCTCAAAATATTGACCACAGTGCGGCGATACTATGGAGAGCCCGAGAACCAAAAATGGCCTCCAGTTTGCTCTATTTGGCTTAGTTTCCGAGATAGCGCCATTTAAAGTTTTCAGAAAATAAAAAAAAAAATTACCATTTATTTTTGCTAATATTAGCAAAAAAGCTTGTAAAAATTTGGTCAACTCAATTTTAAATTTAGCAAAAAAAAATAGTTCAAATTTTGTTTAAAGTTGCTAATGTGCTAAATGAAGTTTGCAAAATATTTTTGCTAACATGCTAATCTCAACTAAAAATTTGCTAAAAGTTAGCTAACCAGCGTTAGCAAAAAAAATAGTAAATCTACTAATGTATTATTTTGAGTGTACACCTGTATTTCCAAAAAATGGCCCCCGAGTTCAAACATAGACCGATTGGATCTATCTTTTCTCAAATCTGCAATAACTATTAAAGATATAAATGTAAAAACACAAACCAAATTTTAGGGAAATAGGCTTCTATTTGTTGCCAATAAACCGCTTTAACTGATTCCACCGTCCGACAAAAATAAAAAAAGTCGTTAAACACAACCATGATTTGAAACTAGAGACTAAATGTAGTAAAACTGCACTTACAGTTTTTAATTTCGTGATCCTGTTTCCTTTTGAAAGGACTTCAAAAGCTTTAGAGGATTAAATTCTATAAAATATTTTTCTAATATTTATACTTGTCATAGGATGCCACTAGTGATAGCAAATGAAAGAGGAAGATCTCCCTAATTTTCCTATTTTATTTTTTTTTACATATCAGGAAAGAGGATATGTAAACTTTATCCTTCAATATCATTTAAAATTTTCAAAAAAGTATTTGATGAAGTTTTTAAAGGACTTTATTCACATCCTTTTATCCTGATATGGCAAAATGGAAAACTAAGAGGAGTTTGTGCTCTTTCATTTGCCATCGCCAGTGGCATCCTAGGACAATTTAAAATATTTCAAAAATATTTTACAAAATGTATCCTTTAAAACTTTGAAGTCCTTTAAAAAGGAAACAGGATCCCGAAATGAAAAACTGTAAATGTAGTTTTACTCTTATTTGATTTTATGACCAATTGTTTGAAAATATTTTTTATTTATATTTATAGAGTTTTACTCTATTTGATCTCTACTTTGAAATTTATATCATCCGGTTCATGCTTAATATTGGCTGTCGGACAGTGTTATTGGGCGAAATTTGCATATGGGGCCTAAGTCCAAAAGAGGGCCGATTATAATCACATTTGATTAGGTTATTAAAGTACGCGTTAAAGACACAAAAAAAATTTCATTAAAATGTTTTCTATTTTCATCAAATTTGAGAGATTTATATAAATGTCGGGAAGGTAGTTTGTATGGGGGCTACAAGAAGGACTGGTCCGATTCCTTAAAAATTCAGAATGGTGATGACTGAATACAAACACATAACTGCCAAATTTCGAAACGATATATATTATAATACGGTTATTACACTCAAAATAATACATTAGTAGATTTACTACTTTTTTTTTTTTGTTAACGCTAGTAAGCTAACTTTTAGCAAATTTTTAGTTGAGATTAGCATGTTAGCAAAAAATTCTTGTAAACTTCATTTAGCACATTAGCAATTTTAAACAAACTTTGAACTAATTTCTTTTGCTAAATTTGAAATTGAGTTGACAACATTTTTACAAGATTTTTTATTTTCAGAAAATTTAAAATGGCGCTATCTCGGAAACTAAGCCAGATAGAGCAAAATGGAGGCCATTTTTGGTTCTTAGAATCTCCATAGTATCGCAGGTCCTCTTCACATGTGTGGACCCTAATGGGCCCTAACTTTGGATCCAAAAAAGTTAGCATTCCCGAAATTTTTAAAATGCTCATATCTCGGTAAATATTGCCGACACAACAAAAAGTCCAAAAGCATTTTTGTAGCTCTCAACACATGGAACAAGACCGCAAAATAGTCAAAAGCTCTCCGAGTAATATTTTTGAAGTTATCGAGTTTTTTAATTCTCAAGACCCCAGTGGTCCCCTATAATCACGTATCTCAAAAACTTAGCAAGGTAGAGCGAAACGGACACAAATTTTGGATCAAAAATTATGACGATTTTTAAGGAACCCAACTAGGTCTAGGCCCATCGGGGTCTGGACCTATCGGGTCCGAATCCAATGGGGTCCTCAGATGTGTATGAAATAAGTTAAAAAAAAAATTAGTTAACTTATTATTGGCAAAACATTTTTGCTAACTTTAGCAAAAAAATTGTGGGTTCAAAGTCAGCAAATTTTCTTGTAGGTTTACAAGCTTTTTTTGCTAACATTACAGTTTTTTTTTTTTGAGTGTAGAGTCATTGAGCCAAAAGTTAAAGCTGACCTTTGTATGGGAGCTAAATCATAGACTGATTTTTTCCAATTTTAATAGGCTTCGTCTTTAGGCCAAACGATGGCTAACTGCGACCTGTATCGTGTTTACAAATTTTAGGTGGACAGACGGACTTACGGACATCGCTAGAATGACTTAAAAAGTTATTCTGAGTCTAACGGTATGCTTGAAAGTGGGTCTAGGACCAATATTTCGGGTAGTTACAAACACCAGCACAAAGTCATTATACCCTGTACACTGAGGGAAAAACGCATAGTTAAATCAAACATTTTCATTTTTGATTTTAAAATTCTACATTATTTTCAAAAAATTTTATTATTTATACTGAAATATGTTAACTTAAAAATAAATATTTTTGTTTTTAAGTTGTTAACTCCTTAATTTAAAAATGAATAATCTTAAATTTATTATGCTGTCGTAAAAAATCGTTACAAATTTGAATTATTGTCAATTCAAATTTTCATTTTAAAAACAACATTGTTTCATTTTCAATTTGATGTTAAACAATTTAAATTTTAGTTGTGAATTGACATTTCAAAATCATATGTCAAATTTTAAGATGAAAACATTTTCAATTTGAACATATTCATTTTAAGAAAATGTATTGCGAATTTTTGCAAAAAAAAAATGGACATTTTTGTTAAGAAATTAATAATTTAATTTCTAAGATATATGTGTGTAAAAAATTGAGTTTGGAAAATATCTATAAGTTATAAAGTTTAATATGTTTTTTTTTGTTATCTAAATGATGTTATTTTTCTTTGGTTTAGGAGCTTCTTTTGTTTAAGGGCGTTGTCGTGGAAAAAATAATTGATGAGAATTATTAAATTAACTGTACAGGTTAATTGACGAAGAGGAAAATAATTAAGTTTAAGGAGGTTAAGTATAATAGTGAAATTTTTAATTAATATAAATTTTTACCCCAGTCCATATAGTCTGATTACAGAGTTTATCATTTTACGAGGCTACATAGACTGGGTTTCACATACAAAACAAATCACAAATCTTATACTGCATATAATTTTTTTATAATTTTAAATAAATTGTTTAGTTTAAAAATAAAATAAAAATTGCTTTAAATAATAAAATAAAATGGTATGGAACAACATAAAAATAAAATTATATCAACCTTAAATCTAAAATTTCTCAATTTTAAATTAAAAATGAAGCAACTTTGATTTTAAAACGTTTGTTTTTATTTGCCCATTTTAAAAATAAAAATAAACATTTTCAAATTAAGCAAAAACAAAGTTTGTTGACTTTTGTCGCTGTTTTCTTTTTATTTTGAGATTGTTTCTGCTTGATTTGAAATTTTTTTTTTCTTAGTGTACCAGGTATAAAAAATTTAATTAAACGTTGAAAGAATTAACGTGTATCTTAATTTGAAATGAAATTTTTAAATTTAAATTAATTTTTTTAAATTGATTAGTTGTCCTTAATTTGCTAAAATTAAAAAAAAATCCCTTTAATTCTTAAACTTATAGAAAAACGCTTCATATCACTAATGAATGGAATTCATTAACGTTGTTTCATTACAACAATGAAATATTTCATATGCTAAATGAAATTTCATACATATTGTGCAAGATTTTCATTAATTTTGATTCATTAGATTTCGTAGTTTCATTAAAAATTTCATTAAGTTTTGTTTAAAAAATTTGCTGTTATTTGACACCTGTCCTTTCGCGTCGCATCTGTTTAGTCTGTTAGTTTACGCGCGCAAAAACCAGCTGATCAGAGCGCATGAAACAATTTGTGATTTTTTTTTAGAATTGTTATACGAAGTTTAAAATGAAATGTTATTGATTAATTATAAGTATTTATTAAACTCGCGTTGTTTTATGTATATTATTTCGTTGGTTTACTTATATATTAAAAGTAAATGTTATAGTAAAATTTTGTGTCAGAAAACTGAGTGAAATCTATAGATAAAATAAAAAATATGTGAACGCGTTTTTTTAACTTGGTTATTTTGTGATTTTTTCAGACCTTTTTATGAAATTTGACATAAAAAGTAAATTATTAATTTTAAATTTACTAAATTCGCGCTGCTTTATATTACTTCGTGGTTTTAATAATGTACTACAATTTAAGGTTGGAGTAAAATTTTGTGCGAGAAAACTAAGTGAAAACCATTTTTTATTATTTTTAATTCTATAAAAAGATCTTGACAATATCATACATATATTTAATTTTAAAAATAAAAGTAGCATTTATTCAATAAAAATATTTCATTTCAAAAATAAAAAGTAGGATTTATTCAATGAAAGTATTTCATAAGAATTACATACCCAGGCAGAAAAATACGAACGGGAAAGCGCTGGCAAAGTACCTTTTATGGTCGCTTGTGTGCTGGGAAAGCATCACAGTTTAGTACTCCCCCAGCGTCCAAAATGATAACCACGGTAAACGGTATGCCGTTGCTATTTTAAAGCGCTTTGAAAGCGCTTTAAAAACAAAAAATATGGTACTATTATAGCAATTTTAGAACAAAAAATGGGACGTATCAAAATTGTATAAGTTCATAAGGCACAACTTTTTTTGGTGTTTATTTGAATAAAGAAATTTATTAAATTAGGATAAAAAATTTATTGACTAATTTATTAGGATAAAAATTTGTTTAACAAACTTTGAAATAGAAAACTAAGTCCCGGAAAAAAATTGTTTGCAGTTTTCTTTGCGATTTGGAATAAAAAATTTATTTAAAATGCTTCTAGGAAAATTTTTGGAAAAGTCCCGAAAAAAAAGTGGTGTATTGAACCGAATCGGGTAGTGGTCCAAAGGGATAGGCCCAGTGACATTTCACATGTGATGTATCCGGAGTTTAAGACACTTCCTCACGAAACAAACAGGTGTTTTTATATAAAAGGTGTCAAGTTTGTAATATGTAGGTCATTGTGTTTAAGTGACATATCACGAGAACTATCAAGGACCGGCCACTTATCCTGCGGGGAAATAAAAAATATTCCAATTGTTACGAAAATTAATAAATTTTAATAAAAAAATTATACTTTGAACAGATTTAAATAGAAAAACATTGGCAAAGCGCTTGCAAAGCACTTTTTCGAATTCATACTACCTTTTACACAAAAAATAAAGTGCTTTGTCGAGACTTTTTCTTTGGAACGGTTGGCAGTTTCTGCCTGGGTACTTTTTTTATTAAAATAGTGAAAGATTTTCATAAAATACAATTAATATTTTGTATGAAAAATTTTCTTCAATTTAATGAAACTTGTTCTTGCATTAACATTTTATGACACCTGTTTCATGAATTCAATAAAACCTTACATAGGTTCCTTTTTAACGTCATTTTTTATAACATTAATGTAGATTTTCATTATTGTCATGTACAAATTTATATCAGTGTAGTTTTCAAGGTTTCTTCCCACTTGGTGTTAATTTTTAACAGTTTCTACTATAGAATTATATTGAGTTTAAAAATTGTCGATTTTCTTAGCAAAACTATTTTTTTTTCTATAGAGGTGTTAACTTTAGGAGGCGAAATCTCATTACATGATCTTTTAAACCTACTAATGGAAAACTACTTTTTATTGTAAATTGAACAACCTTAAATAAAATTAAAGGATTCCCCCAGTTCTCTTAAAACTGCAAGTGTCCATTATGTTTTTAGAAATCAAATATAGCAAACCTTCTTCACTCAGCATGTTTTCTATGCAAAAAGAATACATCTAACCTGCTGTTACACATAAGTCATTCAATAAAAATTTGAAATTTATTTAAAACTCATTTGAACTATCCAAAGTATTAAAGAATTTTAGCTAACAGCACGTTTTAAAACTTTTACAAATTTTCTACAAAATATCAAACTGTTTTTTATATTATTTTAAAGAAAATGTAACTAAAGATATTGAATGTTAAAATTTTCTTAAAGTTAAAGGTCAAAATTCAAGTGTTGGTAAAATTCGTTTTTCTATGGTTTTGACTTTCATGCTTTTGTGTGCATTTGCAAACACCCATTGAGAAGTCATTTAACGCTTATTGTATGAAATAATATTGTATTCCGAAATTTATGACATTTCATATAATCCTTTTGAATGTTGAAAAAAAAAATCCAAAACTGTTAAACATCTGTGACGGTAAATATTTTTAATGTTCAACTTCCTTTAAATGATCTTGACCAACATTATGTTGGCCAATTTCATAAGAAATTTAAAATATTTACTTTTCCTTTAAAAATTATAACTTCACTTTTCATAAATATTTCTGTTATAATAAGTGATAAAAATTATTTTTGTTTTATTAATATTCCCTTTAATGTCTTTATTTGCCGCCTAAAATAATTTTCTTGGTGTTTTTTTTTTTGTATGTTGAATATTAATACCATTTATACCATTTTTCGGCTTTTATTGAAAATTTCTCCTTTTCATAAGTGTTGCATATGTGAAACTCTTGCTGTTTTTTAATGATTTTATTTAGTAATTTTTGAAATTATTTTTAACTTGTCTTAAACAAACATTTCTTAGCCATATCTTTGGCATTTATAATTGTGTTTTTATATTGTTTTTGGTGGCTTAATTCTTGTTTTACCACTTGTAATCTTCATAAAAACATTAAAAAAAAATGAAATTAAACTTATTTCGTTCGTTTCATTTACAGGTAATAACTTTTTTTCCATAATCCTGTTTTTGTTTTAGTAATACACAGAACAAATTTTGTACATAAATAGTATGAATCACTTTCATTGATTTCAATTCATTCTATTTATTAATAAATTCATACTATTTATAAATATTTCAATAACATTTAAATTTCAAAAAAAAAAATAAAATAAACAAAGTTTGTTTGAAATAAAAAATAAAATTTGTCAAAGATTTTTTTGTTTTGTTTTGGGACAAAAATATAATTTGGGCATTAAATTGCATTATTTAGCGAAATAAAGGTACGTAAAATGTGCGTGTTACTAATTTTTTATAGTTTTACATCTTTTTCATACATATTAAATATTTTTTTTTCCAGGAATTCACCCGATTCTTAAAAATTAAATGTTCAAATCTGGAATTCCAGCCTCCAAGAAATCATCAGCAACAAATCATCACAAAGAGAAGTGGATTTTTTCAATTACCAAATAATTAGTTAGAAATATCAAAAATATTCGCGAATTCTGTGTGTTTAACTTTTAAAATTATGTACATTATAAAAAAGTTGTTACACTAATAAAACCGCAGATAACTATTCAAATATACATGGATTGTTCTTATTGTTTTAAATGGACCTTTTTTTACAAAAAATCAGGAAAAGCCCCCTCTAAAAAAAAAATCCAACATGAATTCGGTCATACTATGCATGACCGAATTCATAAATAGTATGAACAAAGTTTGGAAAAAAAAAGTCATGTTAGATTCATACTATTTATGAATAAATTAATTCCAAGTATGAACTTTTTTTTTCTGTGTAAAAATATTTATTTTACAACATTTTATAATTAAATTTTCTTAAATCGTATATTACTTACAAAAAGTAAGAGTGCTCCAATCAGCTGTGGTGAATCACAAACATCCTCCATTTTTCTTCAAAATTACCAGAAAACTAAAAGGAAAAAAAAAAAATGCAATATAGCTACTTAAATCATTATTTAATTAAAAATTATCCTTGAATTTTGTAAATTTTTTGGGAGAATTTTTTCCCCTGGTCCGATTTGGACCATTTCTAAACTTAGCGACCACAAGACAATAAGAAATATTTGGGATATATTTTAGGTGTCTATCTCTTTTTCTTGACTGTATTGTGTCCTTCACAGACAAACAGATGGGCATTAATGTAATGTCTTAGATTTGATCATGGGTCAATAATATATATGCGGCATTCCATGCCAAAAACTTAATTTTTTTCATAAAAACTTAAAAGAATTGTAAATGAGTATTATTGGGTAAAAAAAAATAAAAAAAAATTTGTTTTAATTATTTTCACAAAATTTAAATTTTGTTAAAATTATGACCATTTTGGCTATTTCTCGAAGCTTTGACCTCGCTGCGTCACGGGTTAGTTAATTCCGGTCTTTATTAAGTTTTTACACAATTACTTTTAGTTCCAATAGCACAAAATGCCGCCCGGCACTCCCCGGAATAAAAAAAAAGAAAAAATATTCATACAAGAAAAAAAACCACCCTAATATACATACCAACAGTAGATCTCTTACGCTAGTAAGATGTTCACTGCTTTATTTGTATTACTTCTTATTCATAATATGAGTTGAAGTCGAGGCGTGCTATCTTTTGTTTTAATTCTGTTTTAATTTTTAAATTAATAAAAATTATTTATTACTCGATCTTTAAAATTCTATTTTGAATAAGATTATTCTAGCTCAAGGTCATATTTATTTTACTAATCATTACGATGATATTGTGAAATTAAAAATTTTTAAGAAACTATTTATAATTTTGTTTGTTTTAAACTGATTGTTTTGGTAATTTTGCAAGACTTACTCGACACGTGTTTCGGAATTTGTCAAATTCTATTTATAAATACAAAATGGCATTTTTATTAAAATTTGATCCCACCACTAACTATCACAGGATTGCCCCTAGATGAGTTAAATTTATGACCGACCTCCAATATTTGTTTAATACGAACATTTTCTCAGAACATACCTACCCTGAATCTTCAACCCTTAAGGTGGTCCCCATACATTTTTTGTATTTAATTTTTTTTTTTTTTTCGAACATCAGCTCATAGCGCTCACACGGTTCACATTAGAGGGTAAAATGTATGGCCGACTTCCAATACTTTTCCCCCCCATCATTTTTTCAGAACATACCTACCCTCTTTCACCATTTTCAAAGAGGCCCACATACAAAATTAATTTTTTTTTTTTTCAAAATATTGGGCGAAATTTTAATAAGAAAATTTTCAATGAAATTTTAAATTTATATAGGTCCTACTTAGGGTTGCCAGGTACCAGAAGTCAAATAACTGGACAATGGAAAATTTTCAGCTGGATTTTGAAAAAGTAACTGGACCCATACATAATTTTTTTTTTTTTTTATAATTTGAAAAAAAAAATCAACAGATTTTCATATGTGAGATACATATTTTTTTTTTGGACGGCAAAATGTGCCTTTTTTAAGCATTTCTATTACTTTTTCGAGCATCTCAAAATGCTGATGTTTAGCTCGTGAGGATTGTTAGAATATATTTTTTTTTTTCAAATAACCCTACAAAATTAAGTCTAAAGTGGTCAAATCTGGAAATCTAAGAGGACAGTTCAAATTTCCCGGACGTGCGAAGTCAAAAAAGGGCGACAACAACTGACCATCATTTGCAGATTTGACCCATCCATACATATTTTTCTGCGGTTATTTTAAAAGCAAACTGTACGCGAAGAATCCTTAAATCATCGACGTGCTCAAGGAAAACATTCGTGCCGAAATAAGCACTAGACTGGCCGAGATGCTCTAAAAAGTTGTAAACAAATTAGTGAAAAGAACACATTTTCCGTATCCAAAAGGGGCATTTATGTTATATTTATGACTAATATTTTATTCAAAACGTAGTCCCAAAAATTGTAAAAAGTATTAAACAAAAAAAAAATAATTGTTACAATTGAAGAAATCCTTTTTCAACTGGACAAATTGTGTTTTAACTGGAAACTGGACCAGACCTCAAATAACTGGAAAATCCAGGCCATTCCAGGCCGTCTGGCAACCCTAGTCCTACTATAGAAACTGTTAACACAAAACAAAATAAAAAGATTTGATGAAAGGAATCCCTTAATTCCAAATTTGTTTGTTAACAATTTCCAAAAAAAAACTGATTTTTTTAAATTTTTACGATTAAAACCGCATTGCAAACCCTTGTTTACAACAAACACAGGGAATATGAAGTTAAAAAAATAGTCAGAACCAGTCATAACTGTGAATGACCTGAGTATTTACTCATTATGAGTAAATTAAAATTTAAATCTCATTTTGGTAAATGTTTTTACTCTTTCATTTTTCTGACCCCCATTATTTTTCCCCCAACATTTTTGCTGAACATACCTACCCCCTTTCTCTACTTTGATGAAAGGAATTCCCCAATTCCCAATTTGTTTGTTAAAAATTTCCAAAAAAAAATGATTTTTTTTAATTTTTGCTGCTTTTGTCAACTTTCGATGTGGCTGGGGAGTTTAAAATAAAAATTTTGACACGCTATTTTTTTAAATCATCAACGTAATATTGCCTTTTAGATCAATTGAATTTTTTTTTTATTTTCTGAACGAAACTTAAGCTGGATGCAAAAGAGTGTTGGCATTACCGTTTTAACCATTAGGGCACTCTGGGTACGTGCCCAAGGCCCCGACCTAAAGGGGTCCCGAAATGTCAATAAATTCGCTCATACGAAAATGGAGCAACATTTTTTTTAAATTTGTTTTTAAAGAAAATTTCACATTTTCTTACAGAAAAATTCTCAGAATCTAACAGATTTTTCGTATTCAGAATCTGAGACATATTTCGTGTAGAAAAAGTCTTAGATTCTGAGACATTTTTCGTATAGAAAAGTCTCAGATTTTGAGACTATTTTCGTATAGAAAAAGAGTCAGATTTTAACACATTTTAAGTATAGAAAAGTCTAAGATTCCGAGACATTTTTCGTATGGAAAAAGTATTAGATTATGAAATGTTTTTCGCATCGAAAAAGTCTTAGATTCTAAAACATGTTTCTTATAGAAAAGATCTTAGATCTGAGACGTTTTACGTATAAAAAAAAATGAAATACTGAAACATTTTTCGCACATAAATATTCTCAGATTCTTAAGTCTCAGGTTCTGAGATAGAAAAGGTCTCATTAAAACTAAATTGTTCTTTACAAATATTCATGGGTTTAATTAGTAAAGAAAAATTACCTCGAGCTAGAATATCCCTACTCAAAATATTTTTATACCCTCCAACTACAGTATGGGGGTATACTCACTTTGTCATTCCGTGTGTAACGCATCGAAATATCGGTCGGGGACCCCATAAAGTATATATATTATTTATCAGTGATCGATTCTAAGACATTTTAGCGATGTCCGTCCGTCCGTCCGTCCGTCCGTCTGTCCGTCCGTCCGTCCGTCTGTAGTTAACACGATGCAGTCCAAAATAAAATAGCTAGACCCTTCAAGTTTGGCACAAATATGTCTTATGTTCCTAGGCAGGTTAAGTTCGGAAATTGGCCAAATCGGACCAGGGGGAAAAAAGTTCCCCCTTGAAGAACTAAACCAACCTCTAAAAAAATACACTTTTTTACATGTTTTTTTTGTATTTTTGTTAATTAAACGAAACATTTGGTATATTTATCGCGATGGGAAGGTGCTCTCAACGTCCCCCACTGACCCTATCAACCCCCCCCCCCCCCAAAAAAGAAAAAGAAACGCCCCTGACAAATTTTTGTTTTTAATTTTTTTTACATTTTGGAGGGTATAATAGATTCGGCACAGCCGAATTTAACACTTTCACTTGTTTTTTAATAGATTTAAACAAGAAAAAACTATTTAAGCCTCCAAATTACAAATAAACTGAATATATATTTTTTTTAATTCATACAAAAATAAATTTCCAAAAACCAACATCACAAAAACATTTTAAAGGCGTTTTATATGCAAACGCGTACAAATCAAAAACAACTGGTGTGATATTTATAGTCATAACAACGATAGACGGTAGTCGTTTTGTAATAGGATGGATTGAGTAAAAATTTGTTTTAAAATTTAAAAACAAAAAAAAAATAACTCGACTTAGAATTACTATTTCTTCCAAACTTCAAGAGCTGCAATGTTTAGATTCAAAAAATTTATTTTCAAGAAATTTTAATTCAAATTTAACTTAATAAGTAAAAATTGTATACAGTGCAAAATTGTGGCAGTGCAAAATTATAAATAAATTAAAATTTTTTTAACATTTTTATCAGAATTCTTCTCACTTATTTTTTTGAAATTTTTGCGATTTTTTCCAGAATATTTTTTTATATTCAAATTCCTCCTTCTTTTCTTATAATTGATTAAATTTTTCAATTATTTTCTTAATTTTTTGATATTTTTCTACTTTTCTAACTTGTTCTGGATTTTTCTATACCTTTTCTGAATTATTTTAAATTTATCTCAATTATTTTCATAATTTTCCTGAATTTTAATAATTTTTCTGTTTAGTTTTTCTGATAAATTTTTCGGATTTTTTTCTACTTTGTTCTCAGTTTTCTTAAACTGCTTTCTAAATTATTTTGAAATTAAACTTTTCGGAAGCCTATGTAGCCAAATCCCGCTCAAAATATTTCGAGTAAATCATTGTTAAAGTTTCAAGGTTTTCCAAAATTCACTGTTAAATACTTACTGAAAATCTCATAAAAAATTAACTTAACAATGCTAAATCTCTTATCATGCCAAATTTCTAATTGAAACGCTTGCTAGTTCCAACAAAATATAGCGTTTTTTCATATTTTTCTGATCAAAAATAAAAAAAAAAATAAATTGAATTTTTTTTACGTCACTTTTATATTTTTATCTTATTTTGGTTTGCGTTAAGATTTAGAAAATTTTTCTCAAGAAAAATCGATTTTAACGTTTTTTGGCCGTTTTGGCCTTGGAAAAAAAATTTAAAATTATACAGATAAAATTACATATATTTTTTTTTAGCTAATTTATTATTTTATTAAGCTTATTTTGGTTTGCTTTAAAAGATTTAGAAAAAATAAAAAAAAATCTAATAAAACTGTTTCTTGGTTACTTTGGTCTCGAAAAAAATTAAAAATTCTTCAGTGAAAAACTATTTTTTTTTTAATATTTTTTTTTATAATTTTATATTTTTAATTTATTTTGGTTTGCTTTAAGATTAAGAAAAAACTAAGACAAAATGCTTAAAAAAAATTTTTCGTACAAAAAATCAATTTTTTAATGTTATTTGGCCTCGGAAAAAATTTAAAAATTCTTCAGCGAAAAAATATTTTTTTATACCCTCCACTCTAATGATAGAGGGTATATACATATAAGTTTGTCATTCCGTTTGTAACACCTCGAAATATTGATCTAAGACCCCATAAAGTATATATATTCATGATCCTCGATCGATTTTAAGACAATCTAGCTATGTCCGTCCGTCCGTCTGTCTGTCTGTTGAAAACACGCTAACTTTTGAAAGACTTTACCGAGGCTTTTGAAGTTTGACATATATGTTGGGCATTTACCTGGTCAGCTTGGTATTGCAATCCAGCGAAATCGCTTTAGTGGTTTAAAAGTTATGAGCAAAAGACTGAATTTCGGCAAGGGTTTTTCGTGAATTTATGAGATAAAAAACACGCTAACTTTCGAACGACAATTCTGAGGGTGCTGAAGCTTGATACACATATTTTTAGTTCCTCTGGTCTGGTTCGTATTGAATTTCAGCCAAATCGGTCCAGTGGTTCAAAGTTTTTTAGCAAAACCGTGAATTTCAGATTAGTTTTACCTTAAATTCACGTGTTGAAAACTCTTTAAACATGTTTTAAAAACATTGGTAGGTCACAAAAATATTTTACAACGAATTTTGGTCACTCAAAAATTTTTTTAAACTAAAAAAAAACGCTCGAAAAAAATTTTACACTCAAAAAAAATTTTTGTAATTTTATTTTTTTAAACTTAAACAAAAAGTTTTTTACACAAAATAAAATATTTCTAATCGAAAATGTTAGTTTTTCACATTAGAAAATTTACTATCACCTAAAAAGGGCATTGTGGAGGGTATTCATAGATTCGGCCAAGTCGAATTTAACTTTTCTACTTGTTTTTTAGTTCCTTTGTCTAAAACAGTTAATAACTTGAGTTTAATTTGCCCCAAAAAAAAAAATCTTTTTGTCATGCGACTTTTTACTTTCCCGCGGGCCTCAAATTTTTGTGTGCGGCCCTGAGTGCTGCTACTTTTTGGGCAAAAAATACAATTTTTTTTTGATTTTTTTTAAGCTTAAATAGTGTAACTTTTTAACCAACAAGATATTTTATTCGATGTGGTTCTAAAACATGACAAATTTATCTAGCTTACTAAAAATTTACCCCCAGTTTCTGTATGACGTACGTATGACGAACGTCAAAAATTTACATGTATTTTGTTTTTGTTACAATATCAAAAACCATGCATACAGAAACTGGGGGTTAGGTTTGAAAAACACCTGAAGTTAGGTAACCAACCTATTCCCAAAAAAACTGGACCAGGATCGGAAAAAAATTAAAATTTTCCCAATTCAAGTGGCTATAAATCGGAAAGTAAACGAGCTAACGATTACTTCATGTATGTTTTTTTAGGTATTTACTGGAGCTAAAAAAAATCCAAATTTCATAAAAATCCGATTATAAGTAACAAATTAGCAAGGTCTTAAAACCCTTGTATGCAAAAGGTGTCCTGGTTTAGGGGCTTATGGAGGAGCCCCTATTGGACATGTGGGGCCCTTCGTCCAAAAAATTTCTTTAGTTATAACTGATATAAATTTCACTGCAATCGGTCCAGTACTTACAGAATGGCCGAATTATTTCCCAAAAAAAAACATTTAAAACAACGGTGCAGTGTTATCATTATCCTGGAATTTTGTTTATTTTTTAATTTTTGTTGTGGGAGGTTGGTTGTATTCTTAAGGGGCAATTTTTTCCTCATTTTAAACTTAACTTAGTATCGTCTAGTTCGTATTTTCTTGACTGCATTGTGTCCTTCACGGACGAACGGAAATACCGACTTCTTAGAATGGATCACAGATCAAGAACATGTATACTTTATGGGGTCCTCGTCCGATATTTTAATGTGTTAAATGATAAAGTGAGTAGTGTAATGTACTGTCGTAGGAGTTGTTTTAGTTTTTTAAGGGGGAACAGATTCCCCCTTATCCGATTTTGTGTGTCATAGACATATTCGTGCCAAACTTCAAAAGTCTACCTCTTTTAGTTTCGACTACATCGCTCTTTTCACAGACGAACAAACATCGTTAGAATGTCCTTATATCGATAACTGATCAATAAAATATATACCTTATAAATCCATAACCGATATTTTGATGCGTTTAACAAACAATAAAAAATGTGCTGTAGTATTCGGACTCAAGTCAAGCTAAATAACCGATTTTAAAATTTTAGCCAGATGTTGCCAACTTAAAATCTTTGATTATTTTAAAACACAAGTGTCAAATGACTTCACAATGGGTGCATATGTTTTGTTATTTAACGATACAATAAAAGAATTTAATAAGGTTACATGGTCAATGACCATAGAAAAATTTCTAACACTTGAATTTTGTCCTTAAAAAGAAAACAGAAAATTTTCCAAAACAGGAAAAATATAATACAAGAACAAACGTGCTGTTATTTTAACTAAAGGTATTGCCTTGATATTTACTACTTTGAAATTAGGTTTAAATGAATAAAACATTCATTGAATTACTTACATAAATCAGCATGCGAACATATTTTTGAATGCAGTTTATATCATGACGAGTAGGAAAGGTCATCAGAATCATTTTAGGTTTGCAACAAAAACATTTTTGAACCATAAAAGATTTTGAACGAAAAATCCTTGAATTCTTGTTAGTTATAAAATTATAAAGATTTAGCATTACATTAGAATTGAATGATCTACTAATGGGTAATTGCCTCCTAAAGTTAACACCTCATTGAAAATCATTTAACATAATTTATTAATGTTTACCGGGGAGATAGCCTTTTGTAGTTTGATAGTAGTATTTTTGAGAGATTATCACCAACGGTTAGGGAGCCTTGAATGCTTAAAAGGAAGGTAAATCCATTTGACAGGAGTGAAGGGGAGATATTAACACCAATTGTTAGTAAGACTTGAATAATAATAAGGAAGTCATACCCAAGGGCCAATTATTTTTATGAAACTTAGACTTGGTTAAAAGCAACAAAAGCCCATTTGGACTTGTCACGAGGTCGGCCAAATTCTTTAACGAATTAGGCAGACATAATGGCCTGTCCCATGGTTGTATTCCAAGAGGTTAGTGTTATATAGGAGACGAACGTACTGAAAGTTAGCAAATCGTGTTCTCTATCCCATTTGGAAATCAAACTTGACGGACTTCTGTGAAAGGCACAATCTTGTATAATCTCTAAACAAAAATGGTCTTAGGATCCTGTTTACGATTCGATTCCTGTTTATTTGGTTTTCACTTAAACTTTATTTCATTCTTACCAATTTTTGTGACTTATATTTGTTTACCCTTCAACCACAGTATGGGGGGTATACTCACTTTGTCATTCCGTTTGTAAAACATCGAAATATCCGTCGGGGACCCAATAAAGTAAATATATTATTGACCAGTAATAGATTCTAAGACATTCTATGAATGTCCGTCCATCCATTCATGATGCAGTGTAAATCAAAAAAGCTAGACCCTGAAATTTGGCACGAATATATCTTACACACAAAATATATTGTCAACTGAAAATATGTTTAAAGAAATGATTTTTCCTTTTAAAAAACCGACTACTAATATTTCATTTGAAACAACATACTTTTACAGTTATTTTTAAACAATAATAAATGACTAGACATTCCGTAATAACAAATGATATTTCAGTTATTTTAACTTTTTACAATTTTTTTATCTTGTGGAGTAAATTTTTTTTTTAATAACAAACCACAAAAACCGTACGTCTATAAAATTATACGGTAAATAAGTTTATTTTTTTAACAACTGTCTAAATCAGTCAATAGGCGTATTTTGTTGGCATAATTATCAGTGTTCTACCATACAAAGTTCACATTAGTGTTAACGCTCAAAATTCTAGAAGTTAAAAATTAACTTGCATACATTGTGAATGATTCTCTTATTGTTAATGGCTCTCTTTGGTATTAATAAAAAAGATAAATGTTTTTGTGTTGCTATCAAGCTAAATTGCATTTAATAAACTAATTTTATTAATATTTCATCGAAAATGTGTAATATTTTACAAAACTATTCCAAACGACGCTAAATTAAATAAAGAAATTTATGGAAGTTAACGTTTCGTTTTTTTTCGTTTTGACGCATGTTAACAATCAAAGTTTGCCAACAAAAAAGGCCTAATGTTTTAGTTTCCTTGAAAACCAAACGATAAATGCCTGCGAGTTTTGTACTATTGCTCAAAACATTAAATCATATTAATGTTTTGCTGGAGATTTGGGTGAACTTGCCAAAGCAAAGTTTATTTTTAGAAAAAATAATGTTATATTTATTTGCTATTCCATGCAAAAAGAATTAAAATATCGGTAGAGGGCCCTGTTAAGGTTATATATTATTGGTCCATTTCTAAGACACTCTAGCTAAATACATCCGTCCATCCGTCTGTGGAATGCGAGGTGCAGTCCAAACCAAAAGAGCTGGAAATTTGGTAAATGAATGTATAACTTAAGTGAAAAAAAGCGTTTTTACAAGGGATGTCGCGAATATTCGTCACTATTCGGCATATTCGGCATGTTTTTTTAAATATTCGGTTAAATAAATATTCGTCAACAGTTTGCCGAATATTCGGCAAAATTAATATTTGCTAAAAAAAATACTTTTTATTAACGTTAGACTTTTTTCTAGTGATTTCAGTTTACTTCAGCACTTGATTAAAATTCGAGGTTACAAGACATAATCCCCACGGACATAATCCCCATTTCCGTTGTGGGGGTAATATCCGCGGGGATTACGTCCTGTCACCAAAATTCGAATTGTTAAGGTAACAACAAAATAAATGTCAACAACAGCGTTGTTGTTTTTGAGTCTCGTTCTTTTATTTTTATTTTTTACATAGGTAAAATACAGGCGTTTGAATAATCAAACTATTCGGCAATATTTCGTATTCGGTTCAAACCGAATACCGAATAATAAATATTCGGTAAACTGCTGAATACACTATTCGCGACATCCATAGTTTTTACATTTCGAAGAGTATAAAAGATTCGGACTTAAAGAATTTAACACTGTTACTTCTTTTTTGTACATTTGTTAAACAAGTGGAACATTTTTATGTCAAAAGCTTAGACCTGTGAAAAAAGTAGTTTTGGTAAAAAAAATATTTTTAAATTGATGAAATTTTATTTTAATTATTAAAGTACAATTAAAAAACATATAAACAAAATTTTAATAAATTATTTTCTATTTTCATGAAACTTGTGAGATTTAAGGTGGTTTGAATGGTGGCTACAAGAAGAACTGGTCCGATTCCTCTGAAATTCAGAATGGTAGTTATTAAATACAAAACACGTTTACCTGCCTAATTTCGAAAGGATATCTATTATAATGCGTTTATTAGAGCCAATTGAGCCAAATTAAAGCGGAACTTTGTATGGGGGCTAGGTCTAAACATAGACCGATTTATTCCAATTTCAATAGGCTTCAAAATTCAATATTTCAAAATTCAAATGAAGCTTAAGTTTCAAATTTCAACCAAATCGATTGATAATTGCGACCTGTATCGTGTTTACAACGTTTACATGGACGGACGGACAGACAGACGACGGACGGACATCGCTAGAATGACTTAAAAAGTTTTCTGAGTCGATCGGTATACTTAAAAGTGGGTCTAGGACCAATATTTCGGGTAGTTACAAACATCAGCACAAAGTCATTATACCCTGTACCACAGAGTGGTGCAGGGTATAAATATTTAATGTGAAATATTTAATGAAAAAAAAAAAATTATGTAACGTTTTATTCACCAGCTGGTGAAAAATGGGTTTATTCACCAGCAGGTGAATTATTATCCAAGTTACAAATCAAAGTTACAAACCTTTTTGGTTTTAAGAAAATTAAAACAGTAATACTTATTTTCGTTTTTGTTAGTCGGTAGCTTACCCTGCAAAAATAAATCGGGATTTTGGCGACACAGCATCTTTTTATAGCATACCGAAGCGCATCCAAAGAGCGCTCTTGAGGATGCAGTAAAATTAAGGGGAAAAAATTTAAATTTTTTCTTAAGATTTTTTATATAAAACTTATAATATAAATTAGTTTTCGATAAAAATTTACACTTGCTTTCCTTTTTAATATATTCTGCACTTTTTGAATGAAAAACCATGAGTGTTGGACAAATACACATGATTTGACTGCATCATTATTGCGCAATTATCGGCGCTGCAAAAAGTGCTTCAATCATAACATCTTTAACACATTTTGAATGATGATAATAAATAGGCCAGATTTGAAAAGATTTTTTAGTATTTAAAAAAAAAAATTGAGTACCTACACTATTTCCACTTTTATTTCAGAAAATAAATATTATATTACAAAAAATGTCCAATCATATTTTAAAAATTCCAATTTTATTTAAAAAATGTATATTTTGAAAATTTCCATATGAATTTCGGAAATTTCCATTTGAAACCAAAAAATTTTCAATTACATTTCAAAAATGTTCAATTATATTTCATAAATTTCCATTTATAACTCAAAAATTTCCAATTATATTTTAAAATTTTCCAACTGTATTTCAGATATAGTCAATTTTATTTCAGATTTTCCAATTGTTTTTCAGAAATAGTTAAATGTGTTTCATCTTTATTCTGCTTAAATCAGCTCTAAAAAGGTACATGAATTCACTGCATCTTTATAGCGCTTTTATCAGCGCTCCAAATTGACGTGATTTCAGAGCATCTTAAGAGCGCTTTTTCGGTGTATCCAACTAGAGATCTAAAGTGTGACATCGCCTTAGAAAATCATGCATGAATTCAGCAGGTTTCTTTTCCAAATTTAAATGCAATTTAAAATTTGAATTGAAATTCACAAATTTTAAATAAATTAAATTAAAAGTAGAATCTTTGAATTTTTAAAAGAGTCTTCGAATTAAAAGTCTCGTAATTTCAATTGATCTATTACGAATAACATTTTTTAATACTGTAGAATACTTTTCTTCAAATGATTAAAAAGTTATTCCTCTTTTCTCACTTCTAAGGCCAAAATATTTATTACGAAGAGTGTAATAAAATATTACTTCATATAAGACATAAATTGGCTTTCTAAAAAATAAAACATGCATTTTAAACAATCCATGAAATCCTTTTCTTTATTGTTTTTTTGACTGATACCTATCATCACCTTAACAGGAGACATCAATTTAATAGAGGCGTCATTTTGGTCAAACTGACTGATGTTAACGCTTTAAAAACTGTCAAAAAATTTTATAACATTCAATGAATTTTATTTTTTGCTACTGTTTTCTGTACTCCTTCCTCAGTTTTAAAAGAATTTCAATTCATTTTCAGTAAAGATTATTTTACGCTTGTTGTTATGATTTATGACAAGTGTCATAAAATCAAGAGTTGAACAAAAAAAATAATGATTTTAAATGATTTGAGCTGATTTTTTTTTTGCTTAGAATTTCTTTGGAAAAAGAGCTGGTGATTGTTGAAAAGGTATGATTTTGAAATATGATTTGAGAAAAGTGTAAAAGAAATAACAATTATTCTTTAAGATTAATTGCATATTTTTACAAACATTTATGAATTGCTTTAGTAAAAAAATACCGACAGCAAAAAAATATAATAAAAAAATGACAGAATAATACGATTGTTGTTTATGTGTAAAAGGTTTAAATCCTTTTTTCCGACATAATTTTCAAGGTTAAAATCAGAATTGTGTTTTTTTTTTAATATTCAATTTTACCAGTGATAATTGTTATCGAGTTAACACATAATTATGAAAACTTAAATATTATATTTGATTCTTGTTTTTTAGGTTCTTTTTATTCCAAAGAATGTGTTTTAATATTCAGAGCTACAAAGAATGAATTGTTTTTATGTACTTTTCGATATGATATTTTTTTTGCATATTTTTAGCTGAGATTTGTAAAACATCAACTAAAAATTATTTATAAAGTTCTTGTTTAAGTTTGATGTTGAGATGCGCACACGACGCGATTTTTTTAATACCGTAAATGAATTTTAGTTTTAACCATTTTTAAACATAGTTTTTCTTTTGAGTACACGATCAACTCAAAAGAAAAACTATGTTTAAAAATGTCTGCTAAGTTTGCACTCTTGCCCAAACCATTGAATCATTTATTTATCGAATTTTTAGCATATAATTACAAATCATATAAAAAATTAACCTACCTGGGTGACAAAGACCATTGTCTCGTTATAGCGAAACAGACCAAGGCCACTGGAGGGAATCGAACCCACAACCCCCAGACTCATAGGCTAGCACGCTACCAACTAGCCTACTAAAGGCGCCAGAATCATGATAATTTTTTGCTGTAAAATAGGTGTTCTGTCCAAAACAAAATTTTTCTAGAGAAAAAACACGCTACACTAATTTGTCATTCCATGCAAAACGCATTGAAATATCGGCCGAGGACCCCATTATGTTTATATATTATTGATCCGTTTTTCTGTGTTTGTCAATAAAAATATGTTTTTGATAAAAAAAGTTTTTAATAAAATATGAGTATTGATAAACAAAAACATTTGATGAAAAAAAAAATTTTTGATAAGAAAATTTTTGATGAAAACTCAAAAACATGTATCTATGAATGCCCTTTTTAAGTGATAGTAAATTTTCGAAAGTGAAAAAATAATATTTTTGATTAGAAACACTTTATTTTGTGTAAAACAACTTTTTTTTAGTAATTTTTGAAAAAAAAAGTTATTTACAAAATTTTTTTGGAGTGTAAAATTTTTTTCAAGTGTGTTTTTTTTAGTGTAAAAATATTTTTAAGTGACAAAAATACGTTGTAAAATATTTTTGTGACTTACCAATGTTTTTAAAACATGTTTAACGGGTTTTAAACACGAGAATTTAATGTGAAACTAATCTGAAATTTACGGTTTTGCTAATAACTTTTGAACCTGGACCGATTTGGCTAAAATTCAATTCGAACCAGACCAGACGAACGAAAAATATATGTGCCAAGCTTCAGCATCCTCAGAGTTGTCTTTCGAAAGTTAGCGTGTTTTTTATCTCATAGATTCACGAAAAACCCTTGCCGAAATTCAATCTTTTGCTCATTACTTTAAAACCACTGGACCGATTTTGCTGAATTGCAATACCAACCTGACCAGGTAAATGCCTAACATATATGCCTACGTAAAGTCTTTCAAAAGTTAGCGTGTTTTCAACAGACAGACGGACATAGCTAGATCGTCTTAAAATCGATCGAGGATCATGAATATATATACTTTATGGGGTCCTAGACCAATATGTCGAGGTGTTACAAACGGAATGAAAAACTTATATTCCCTCTATCATCGGCGTATACAGAGGGGGGCCCAACAACAACAACAAAAAAATATTTTTTTTATATGTATTGGAAAACACAAATCTCACGAAAAAAACAGCAAATTTTTTTTTTGTTGTTGTTGTTGGGCTCTGAAAAAACAGTCCTGCATACGCCGTCGCCCTCTATCACTACACTCAAAATAATACATTAGTAGATTTACTAATTTTTTTTTTGCTATTGCTGGTAAGCTAACTTTTAGCAAATTTTTAGTTGAGATTAGCATGTTAGCAAAAATATCTTGTAAACTTCATTTAGCGCATTAGCAATTTTAAACAAAATTTTTACTAATTTTTTTTGCTAAATTTAAAATTGAGTTGACCAAATTTTTACAAGCTTTTTTGCTAATATAAGCAAAAATAAATGGTAAATTTTTTTTTATTTTCAGAAAACTTAAAATGGCGCTATCTCGGAAACTAAGCCAGATAGAGCAAAATAGAGGCCATTTTTGGTTCTCGGGCTCTCCATAGTATCGCCGGTCCTCTTCACATGTGTGGACCCTAATGGGTCCTAACTTTGGATCCAAAAAAGTTAGCATTCCCGAAAATTTTAAAATGCTCATATGTCGGTAAATATTGCCGACACAACAAAAAGTCCACAAGCATTTTTGTAGCTCTCAACACGTAGAACAAGACCGCAAAATAATCAAAAGCTCTCCGAGTAATATTTTTAAAGCTATCGAGTTTTGTAATTCTCAAAACCCCGGTGGTCCCCTAAAATCACGTATCTCAAAAACTAAGCAAGGTAGAGCGAAACGAACACAAATTTTGGATCAAAAACCATGACGATTTTTAAGGAATCTATCTAGGTCTAGGCCCATCGGGGTCTGGACCTATCGGGTCCGAACCCAATAGGGTCCTCAAATGTGTATGAACTAAGTTGAAATAAAAAAAAATTTCAGTTAATTAATTTTTAGCAAAACGTTTTTGCTAACTTTACCAAAAAAATTGTGGGTTCAAAATCAGCAAATTTTCTTGTAGGTTTACAAGCTTTTTTTGCTAACTATACAGTTTTTTTTTTTGAGTGTAGAGTGGAGGTTATAAAAATATTGATGAAAAAGATATTTATTAAATAAAACAAGTGAGAGTGCTAAAATTTTTTATATCCTCCAACAGGTTAGAAATATAAAAAATATAAAAAAAATCCAGGGGCGTGTATTTTTTTGTGGGGGGGGAGGTTTGAGGGGTTCTGTGGGGATACCCTCTCACGATAAATTTTAACTAATTCATTTATTATGCAATTTGAACTACAGTATTACAATTTTATGATCTTTTTAATAATTTCTTTTACATCCACGTCCACTAAATTGGGCGGCCCTCAAAAAATCAATATTTTCTAACCCCCTTGGTCTAATTGCAGGACGTTAAACTTATTATATCCTCCAACCACAGTATGGGGGTATACTCACTTTGGCATTCCGTATGTGACGCATCGAAATATCGGTCTAGGACCCCTTAAAGTATATATTTTATTGATCAGTGATCGATTCTAAGACATTCTAGCGATGTCCGTCCGTCCGTCTGTCCGTCTGTAGAGGGCACGATACAGTCCAAAATAAAAGAGATAGGCTTCCGAAGTTTGGCACGAATATGTCTTATATTTCTAGGCAGGTTAAGTTCTGAAATGGGCAAAATCGGACCAAGGGGTAAAAAGTTCCCCCTTTGAGAACTAAACCAACCTAAGAAAAACCGCATTTTTTGCAGGGTTTTTTGTACTTTTGCCAAGCAAATGCAACATTCTTATCTCAGATGAAGTTCAAAATCGCAAGGGGAAGGTGCTCCCTAACGTGTCACACCAACCCCCTACCAAAAAAAAAAAAAAAGACGCCTCTGGATTTTTTTTATATTGTGTTTTTTTACATTTTGGACTATATAAAAGATTCGGCACAGCCGAATGTAACACTCTCACTTGTTTTTTTCTAAAATGATTAATTTGCTTAAAAAAACTATAAAAAAATCATGTAAAAAAAAATCAAGTTTTTCAGAGGTTGGTTTAGTTCTTTAAGGGGAAACTTTTTTCCCACTTTTCCGATTTTGCTTGTTTACGAACTTAACCTGCCATAAGACATATTTGTGCCAAACATCAGGATCCTAGCTCTTTTATTTTTGACTGTATTGTGTTATCTACAGACAGAGGACATTCAAAGAACGTCTAAGAACCGATCATGGATCAATAATATATATACTTTATGGGGTCGCCGATCGATATTTCGATGCGTTAGAAACGGAATGACAAAATGAGTATACTGTGGTTAGAGGGTATACAAATATGGATGAAAAAAATAATATTGATGAAAAAAATATTACTCAAAACTAATATGAATGAAAAAAATTTTAATTAAAAAAAACATTGATGAGAATAAATATTGATGAAAAAATATTGATGAAAAAAAATATTAATGAAAAAAAAAATTTGATAAAAAAAATTTTAATTAAAAAAAATATTCATTAAAGAAATATTGATAAAAAAAATATTGATGAATTAAAATATTAATGAAAAAAATTGATAAAAAAAATTGATGAAAAAAATATTGATGCAAAAAATATTGATGAAAAAAATTATGAAAAAAATACTGGTGAAAAAAAATATTAGTTAAAAAAAATATTAATTAAAAAAATATTGATTAAAATAATACTGATGAAAAAATATATTGATGAAAAAATATTAATGAAAAAAACATTGATGAAAAAAATATTGATCAAAAAAAATTATGAAAAATAATTATGTTTTATTCATCAGTTTATGAATATATTTTTTATTCACCACAAGGTGAATTATTACACAGGGCAACACTTTTTTTTGCGCGGGTTCTGATAACTAATTTTGGTAATAGGGGTACGCTGATTTCAAATCTTGCTACATTTTTTTTTGGGTCAGCTCTAGTTTTCGAGATATAGCCTAAGGAAACTTTGAAAATAGGCTATTTTGGGCATGTTTGTGAGTCTATATTTACCAACACTAGTCTTACATCCAAAAAGTTAATGACGATTTTAGGTATGTTGGATATGCTGATTTCAAAAATGCTCTTACTTTTGTTGAGTCATCTTTAGTTTTTGAGATATCGCTAAAATAAATTTTTTAAATTTATGACCTCTGTAATTTTGTCTGAATATTTATGCCCTTTTTAATAACTCGAAAACTATAGCTGTCAGAAAAAACCTAATACCAGTTTTGGAATCCTGGCATCCAATATAGTTAAGTTCGTGTTTAAAACTGATGCACTAATTTTTTTTTTTAAAATTATAGCCAAGCAAAATTGGTAAAAAACGCACTTTTCGACTCTTTAACAGCGATTTGCTCGCGAACGCGAGCTGATGGAAACAATTGGATAACAGATTCGGAATCAGCACACTAAAATCCATATAAATCAGGTGTCAAAGCTCAGGCAGATTGAAAAAGTTCAAATTTTGTGAACCTGTGTTATCCAAGTTAAAAACCCAAGTTACTAAAATTGTTGATTTGAAGAAAATGAAAGCAGTAATTTTTATTTTTTTTGTCAATCGTTAGCTTTTATAGTCAAACTGAGGTTCCGTTGCAACTTTTTTAAAATTAGACACCAGCCTAAAAACATTATCATGTTTAAATCTGTAAAACGACTTTCAATTTGAATTAGCAAACTTTCGGCAGAGTGTTCTGCTTTTAACAAAAATCTCTGTCATTCAGTCTTAGAAAAACACAGATATTTTACTGCGTTTTGACTGACTCTGTTTGCTGAATTTCTGAATATTTTTACAATTTTTTTTGGCAGATAATTCTTTTTTCAAGAAAAAAAAAATCCGCGAACTTTTTTTTTCAAAATTTTTTGAATGTAATACACACTCTAATCAAAATTTATTGAAATTTACCCAATTTATAGTAGGAAACTAAACTCCTACTATAAATTGGGTAATTTTACTCTGCTTGTGTAACTTAAATAAAGGTGGTCAATTTAAATAAAATAGAGGTGAATAAAAAATAACAAGAAAACGAAAAAAAAAACACACCAGCCAGCATTAAACTTGCCAACTTTCGATTTTATGCTTATTTTCCATTTGTAACTACATTTTTATTTAATTTGTTATAATTTGCTGTGTTTAATTTGTTTGAAATTATTTTACGCATTTTGTGCTTATATTAACACATTTTTATAATTTAATATCAAAATGAAAAAATTGGAAAAATATTGGGTGTCCAGCTTATTAAAAAAAAGTTTCAAATTCGAGCACAGTGTTATTATTAATATATAAAAATAGTTTTATTTGACCCTTAAAATATTATAATTTGAGTAGGTTTATTCAAGCTCGAGGTCATTATTTACTTTACAAATTAAAACTATGATAGGCATATGGAATAATTTTTAAGGAAATTATTTTTCTGTTTTAAAATAAATTTATGCTAGTCATTTTTGCAAGCCTTAATCGACACGTGTTTCGGAATTTGTCAAGTTCCATTGTCAAGACTATTTACCAAATATAAAATACAATTTAAAAATTTATTAGATTGTAATGAATATATTAAAAGCTCTGCTGTTATATTTATTTTTTTTTCTCTCTGTGTAAAGATGTAAATTTAATAGTTTTTAATGTTGTAATATTTTTGGCTAGAGTATATAATTACCTTTTTTTGTATTAAAGGACAACTAGGTGGCAACTTTGTTGTTATTGTTATTATTATTATTCTTAAGAATTATTGTTTAGTTTTTCTGGTTATTATTAAAGGGTTGTAAAATACCGCTTATTTTTTTGATATAACGTTACTTGTATTACCAACCGCCAGCCAAAATAAATGAATAAGATCGTCAAGTCATGCTCAATTTGCATGTTTTGCCGGTTGTTATGCTACATCGGCTGGAGTGTTGTTGCTGTTTTGTTTAAATTAATTTTTAACAAGCTCCGTTCCGAGGATCACAGGAGTGCTTTAACAAGTGCGGCATTATAATGTCACTACAAAAATCATCAAAAAAAAATTACAGCATTTTCTGTTATGATTGGCAGCTGAACGCGTGGACAGTTATGAAAATTTTATTTATTTTATAAAAAAATATTACTACTAGGTATAAAATACAAGTCATGCTTAACACACGTCGACTTGGTTAATAACAAGAGATTCTTATTTTGAAGTTCATTACAATGTTGCATAGGTTTTTACTGAGGAGTGCGTTTTAATTATTCTGACGTTATGATAGGAGAAGATCAAATGATTTGTATATACCCTCCACTTTTATGGGAAGTCTCTATAGCGTCACCCTACGACCTTTTATTTGTAGAGCAGAAAAAATTATATTAATGAGGTGTAAATGATGGGGGAAGGAACGGTACTTTTTCGTTTTTTTCGTTTATCGCCCTTTTTGTGCAAAGCAACACATAAATAACCACAAAAATTTAAAATTTTCGATGTGATAAAAGTCTCAAAATTTTAAAATTTTTCTTTAGAAAACATACGATAATTTTTTTATACGAAATATTTGAAAAAATCAAAATTTTTCCATACGAAAAATAACCCACAATCTGAAAATTTTTTATACCAAAAATATTTTAGAATCTGAAATTTTTTTTAAAAATTTCTTTGCAATTTCAATTTTAGGAAACCATAACTAATTTACAAGTCTTTGAACTAATGAATTATCCGCATACTTGAGAAAATTTTCCAACTTCTAGTAAACTTTTACTAAATTGTGAAAAAATTAATTAGTTATTTAGGTGGGAGTATTTTTTCCAAATTTTAGTTATGTCCTTTTTTTAAATTAAACAAGGAAATTAAGTAAAATGTTTAAAAAGTTAAAAAAATTTTCCTGCTTTTATATAAACACGTTTCTTCTGTGATTGTCTTCTTTAGTTGAAATTCAATTTTCTACGTGTAAATATTTCACAGGACGCTACAAACAACGTCTTAACTTATTTAGTTTTATTTAATAGATTGTACAAGGTTGATCATTGTCTATCTTTATCTGTTATTATATTTATTATTATATGTTGTTCACTCTAAATAACATAGTAAAATTATATTAAAAATTATTTATGTTGACATATTGCGATATACCAAAGTTATTGCAACTCTTTTCTTTCATTTCAGACAACTTCATCGATAAATATTTTAAAAATTCAAAACATGTTCAGTAAAAAAGGGCATTATCTGTGATAAGAAAATTTTAAGTTTATTTTAAATTATTTTGTTTTAAATTATACTATTATTATCCTTTTAATCAACCAAGAGAAAAAAAAAATACTACTTTAAATTTATTTTATTTTGTAAAGCAAAATACCCTGACTACAGACTATACAGACGCGACACTTATGGCAGATTTATAAAACATAAAACTACTGATAAATACAGAATAAATAAGTTGTTTATTAATAACACCGCAACAGCCAACAAAAAAAAGGTCAGGCCAAAAAAAAACGTATACATCAAAAATTTCTTCAAGCTCCCGTCAAAGATTGAAGGAATTATTTTTTTTTGCAATTTTTTCTAAATTTTAAATATGTAATGTGGAAGATTTTGATTGTTTTTTGTAGCAAATGGCCTTAAGAAGAAGTGTGAATCTTATAAAAGAGCTTTCTATAATTATATTCCCAGTTGGAAACGTCCTCCAGCCATCCTCAGTGACGGAGCGGAGACATGTCAGAGTCACTGCTGACATCCACAAGACATCTTTATGTACTGGGTTGAGGACAGTTTCATACAAATTTTCAAAATATCCTCACTCAAAGTCAGCAGAGGTCAGGGCTGACCTTCTGGGGAGATGTCACCTAAGACTTCTTTGGGGAAATGTCTAACGTAGGTCATGCAAAAATACAAAAAGTTTTCGTATTTCCTTTAGTTTTTACTTTTATCCATTTTCCTTTATAAATTATCTTTCTCATATTTAGAAAAAACTTTTCGCCTTTTTTAGTCCCAACTGGATTTGAACCTGGAACCTCCAGTTTATTAGTCCCACACTTAACTACTTGTTCCAAACTTTATTTTGAAAATTGTTTGTCTATTTATTACTTTTATTCTACTTGTTAGATTTTGATTTTATTTTAAATAAATCGATATTATTGCCATCTTTTTGTTGGAAATTGAAGAGTTGCCCAGATTTAAAATTCTAATTTAATGTTCTGCTATTCTGAAGACATTTCCTTTTAGACGTCTTAGAGGAATTGTCCACACTCGTAAAGCAAACAATCAGTGCTGACAATGTTAGGACATGTCATCAAGGATTACCTATGATTTGTCAGAACCTGAAGACATTTCCTCAAGGAATCACTGTGGAAATTTCCTCAGTGACACATTTTCCAACTGGGTTTCTTTTTTGGCATTTAAGATTATTGTTACAAAGTTGCGTTCAGATTTTTAATACATAATTTATCATAATGCGACTAAATTTTGTTTATGTAAGTTAAGGTAATTTATTGGTTGTATAGCAAATTACTGTAAGCTGCACATTGGGGTAGCCAATTCTTATTGGCTGGCCAGATTGACAAGAAATCTTAAATTGTCAGAGCTAAGATTATGTTTGAATGTTAAAGTTGGTAACGTCCTCGAACCATCCTCAGTGACGGAGCGGTGACATGTCAGTCACTGCTGACATCCACAAGACATCTCTATGTACTGGGTTGAGGACAGTTTCATACAAATTTTTAAAATGTCCTCACTCAAAGTCACCCAGTTGGCAACGTCCTCGAGCCATCCTCAGTGACGGAGCGGTGACATGTCAGAGTCACTGCTGACATCCACAAGACATCTCTATGTACTGGGTTGAGGACAGTTTCATACAAATTTTCAAAATGTCCTCACTCAAAGTCAGCCGAGGTCAGGGCTGAACTTCTGGGGACATGTCATCTAAGACTTCTTTGGGGAAATGTCTGACGTAGGTCGTGAAAAAATACAAAAAAATTTCGTATTTCCTTTAGTTTTTACTTTTATCCATTTTCCTTTATAAATTATCTTTCTCACATTTAGAAAAAACTTTTCGCCTTTTTTAGTCCCAACTGGATTTGAACCTGGAACCTCCAGTTTATTAGTCCCACACCTAACTACTTGTTCCAAACTCTATTTTGAAAATTGTTTGTCTTTTTATTATTTTATTCTACTTGTTAGATTTTGATATTATTTCAAATAAATCGATAATATTGCCATCGTTTTCTTGGAAATTGAAGAGTTGCCCAGATTTTAAATACTAATTTAATGTACTGCTATTCTGAAGACATTTCCTTTTAGACGTCTTAGAGGAATTGTCCACACTCTTAAAGCAAACATTCAGTGCTGACAATGTTAGGACATGTCATCAAGGATTACCTATGATTTGTCAGAACCTGAAGACATTTCCTCAAGGAATCACTGTGGAAATTTCCTCAGTGACACATTTTCCAACTGGGCAGCAGTGGTCAGGGCTGACCTTCTGGGGACATGTCACCTAAGACTTCTTTTGGGAAATGTCATACGAAAATACAAAAAATTTTCGTATTTCCTTTAATTTTTACTTTTATTAATTTTCCTTTATAAATTATCTTGCTCATATATAGAAAAAACTTTTCGCCGTTTTTAGTCCCAACTGGATTTGAACCTGGATCCTCCAGTTTATTAGTCCCACGCCTAACTACTTGTTCCAAACTTTATTTTGAAATTGTTTGTCTATTTATTACTTTTACAGGCCTATTTGCAGTTATGACTGGTTATGACTAATTTTATTATTTTCAAACTTCATATTCCCTGTGTTTGTTGTAAACACAATCATGAAAAGTCTCAAAATTTAAAATTATTTGTCAATTTTGAGACGATGTGGGTAGCAGGCAGTATTGTCACCAATAGAATTGGAAATTACATAAAAAATTATCCAAAATCTGACATATTACACAAAATTTTTTATTTTGTCATTGGGTCAGTCTTAGTGAAATCAATCAAAAATACCCGGGTGAAAATGACCATGTATGTTCATACATGCTCATACATGATTCCATGTATGATAGTATATGAACAATATATGGAAATGTATGTCATATATGGGAGCATATATGAACATACACAAGTAATGTAATATTCCATAATATGTTGATGCAACTATGTGTTGATAGGTATATGTCATACTCCTTCACATATGCTATGCATCTGCATAGCATACATGTCTTAAAAACAATTTTTTTAAAGGTTGGGTTCGGCAGAACTTTGCAAAATTGGACGAAGTTCATGTATGGGTTCAGTCTGAAAAAGTCGTTCGGTTGGACAATAATGATCATATGTCATCAAGATTGATTATAATTTCTATAGGCGAATATAAACGGCACTAACGTAAACAACCAAATTTAGAAGAAAATTCGAACACTCTGACGGTATTACTGTCAGAGCTGCGAAGGATTTCATCCCTTAATAAGATTTGGTGTTCTGAAATAAACTTTAATGATTGCATTCCCCAATCACAATTTATCGAATGAATTTACATTTGATTTTAAAATATAGAATGAATTCGGTTTCTTTTTCATTCGACTTTGAAATTGAATGCGTAAGTTTTTATAAATTCGATTTTTATATGTCTCATGAATAATAAATAAATGAAAAAAAGAATGCATTCAGTTTTTAAAATTCTCATAAACAAGAATTCGATTTAATGGTAAAAATCGAATCCATTCCAAGAAATATTGATATTTAAAGATAATTGTATTCAGTGACTATAAAATTCGAATGTATTTTATTTGTGAATTCATTCGAAACGTGGTTAATTCTTCGAACCTTTGATTATTCTAAAGTATCATAAAATCCAAAGTATATTTTTAAATATTCGTCAGTTTTTATTAAAAAATCAGTGTCATAAATTAGTACAAATTATTTATATTTGAAAAAATTTCAATTAATAGACGTTTTATGAAAAAAAAAAATACAACAAAAAAATTTTACATACAAATTCATGTATGACAATGTATGATCATTAATGTACATGTACCCTCAAATTACGGATATGCACTTGTATGGACATCCATGTATGCATCATATATGAACATACATGCTCATTTTCACCCGGGTAGCTAAAAATGTTCGTGACCCCCTCCGATTTTGATGAAATTTGGTTTAGTTGTAACACTAAGTGATAAACTGAAGCACACTTATTTTCAGCCCTCTAAGTAAACAGTTTGCGAAAACACGGAGGGTCAAAATTTCCCCCAAAATCTCCCAGTCGCGACACTTTGCACCGTAAAAACTTAATATCGTTGGTTCTATTATAGCTAGAAAGCCCATTTTTGGTTTGTTTTGAAGCTCATAATATGCTCTACAAGACCTACCATAACAAAAAAATTTTCGAAAAAAATTAGGGCTACCTCCCTTATTTTAAGGTCGTGATATACGGAGGAGAAAATGGGGAGGATGGTATCCCCCGATTTTTTTTTTACTTGATAATCTTTTAGAGAAAGTCCTAAAGAATTTATTCTAAACTTTTTATGTTGGGACAACAATGGGATCGCTCAAAATCAAAATTTTTCACAATTTTCCCCAAAATCTCTAAATCGCATCACTCTTTAACCTTAAAAATTTAATATAATAAGTGCTTTTGTAGCTACAGAGCCCATTTTTTTGCTTTAAAGCTTATAATACGCTCTACAAGACATACCAAAACCAAAAAACATTCCAAAAAAAGGAATTGGTGCCCCCCTTATTTGAAGGTCGTGGCAAAGGGTGGAGGAAATGGGGGGAAAGTATCCCCCGTTTTTTTTTTACTTGGTATTCTTAAAGTGCAAGTCCTAATGAACATAGTCTACAATTTTTATGTTGGGACAACAATGGGGTCGACCAAAATCAAAATTTTTCCCCAAAATCAACAAATCTCGACATTCTTGCGCCTCCCATTGGAGTCCCAAGATAAAAATTTCAGGATATGCTCTCTAGAACTTACTCTTAAAAAAAAACAAGATAAAAAAAATTGGGGGATACTATCCCCCAATTTCCCACACCCATTTCCACGATCTTTTAATACAAGAGGCACCCCTCATTTTTTTAATTTTTTTTTTTTGTGATAGTAATATTGTAGGACATATTAAGAGCTTTAAAACAAGCCAAAAATGGACTCTGTAGCTACAATACATTCCACGATATTAAATTTGTAATGTGCAAGAGCGTCGCGATTTGGAGATTTTGGGGGAAATTGTGAAAAATTTTGATTTTGGTCGATCTGATTGTCGTCCCAACATAAAAATTTTAGGATATGTTCATTAGGACTTGCACTTTGAGAATACCAAGTAAAAAAAAACTCGGGGGATACTTTCCCCCCATTTCCTCAACCTTTTGCCACGACCTTTAAATAAGGGGGGCACCCTTCCTTTTTTTCTAAAATTTTTTGGTTAAGGTAGGTATTGTAGAGCGTACTAGCTCTGTAGCTACAATAGCATTTATGATATTAAATTTTTAAGGTTCAAGAGTGTTGCGATTTGGAGATTTTAGGGGAAATTGTGAAAAATTTTGATTTTGAGTGATCCCATTGTTGTCCCAACTTAAAAATTTTAGAATGTATTCTTTAGGACTTTCTCTATAAGATTATCAAGTAAAAAAAAAATAGGGGGATACCATTCTCCCCATTTTCTCCTCCCTTTATCACGACCTTAAAATAAGGGAGGTAACCCTTATTTTTTTTCGAAAATCTTTTGGTTATGGTAGGTCTTGTAGAGCATACTATGAGCTTCAAATCAAACCAAAAATGGGATTTGTAGCTATAATAGAACCAACGATATAAATTTTTTACGGTGTAAAGTGTCGCGACTGGGAGATTTTGGGGGAAATTTTGACCCTTCGTATTTTCGGCCCCTGTTGACTTAGAGGGCTGAAAATTTGCATTTGTTAGTTTTTTACGTAGTGTAAGAACTTAACCAAATTTCATCAATATCGGAGGGGGTCAAAAATATTCATGATTGATTTCACTAATAACACAGTGATACAAAATCGAACTTTCGGAATCGGAATGGGATGAAACCAAAAGGAAATGAAAGCTGACGTTTTCCATAACAAAACCCTCAAGGCCTTTTTTTTAGGTCAGAGCTAGATTTTATTTTACACGCATTTAAAGTTGGTGATTTTAAAGCATTTAAAGTTTTTGTGTACTAAACATGTCCTACTTTAAAGGCCTCTGGTGGTGCCCTTATTGGACATGTAGGGTCAAGTTTCCAAACTTAAGCTCAAAATTACTTCAGCTATGACTGGTATGAATTTTGCTGCAATCGGGCCAGTACCTATTTACTGAATAGCCAAATTATTAAAATAAACCACTGTACACCGTTGCGTATGATTGTTATTTAAAGGCAATTATTAATATAAATCACTGGACACCGCTGCGTATGATTGTTATTTAAAGGCAATTACAATATTAATCATTCGCCACTGATACAGTTTTCAAGCATTTATTATTATAATTATAATAAAAGTGCACTAACTTCAAATGCGTGTAAAACAAAATCTAGCTCTGAACTAGAAAAAATCCTTGAGGGGTTTGTTATGGAATATGTCAACTTTCATTTGCTTTTGGTTTCATCCCATTCCGATTTTAGGTGTTGCACTGTGTAATGACCCCATTCCGTTTGTAACCCGTGGTCTACACCTGATTTTTTGGTGGCAATAAACTATTACGTATGTAAAATGAACAAAAAAAACCGCTTTGCGTCTAATTTGATGAATTCCAAAGATAGCGAACGATTTTGATGTTTAATTGCCGGCAATAGTTGCTTAGAAAAATTGCAAAGCAATTATTGCTATAAAAATGTGGATGTTATATCAGTTGTGGACACTAAAATATCGAAATATCGGTCAGAGAGCCCTTAAAGCTTATTTACATTATTGATCCTTGATCTATTCTAAGACATTCTCTGAATATTCGTCCGTCCGTCTGTATAAAACATACTGCAGTCCAAAAAAAAATCTAGACTCCTGTCTTATAGTCATAAGTAGGCCAAGTTCGTAAATGGGAAAAATCGGTCCAGGTGGAAAAATGTTTGCCTTGAAAAACTAAGCGAACCTCTGAAAAACGACATATTTTTTAATGATTTTTTTGTATTTTTGTTCAACAAATGATACAATTTCCAGTCCGCCTCCTTTTGTAGGCGTGGATAAAAAAAATTTTTAATAATGATAAAATGGCTATAATATTGATAGAATTATTATAATTAGGTGCAAAAATCATTATAAATCAAGTTTCCAACATTTATCGCGTGGGAAAAAGTATTCCCCAATATGGGGATATTGAAAAATATTAAATAACAAATTTCAGATTTTGGAATAGGGATTCTCCAAAACAATTTTTAATTTAAAAAATTTTAGAGCGTTGTTTTTCGACATCAAGTCACGAAGAAAATTAAGGCTTTAATGGTCCAAATATGCATGTTCGCATTTATTATCTGGTATTTGGTATAAACAATTTTTAAGTCGATGTAGTAGTAGAAATAATTCTTTATTCTGAAAAAAATTTTAATACAAAGATTTCACTTAAAATTAAAGAAAAAAGAATTTAACAAGTCGATGTTGTCAATGATTTTTTAAACCAAAAATGTCGATAAAATGATAAAAAAAAAAGTTGGAACTTTATTGAGGTAAAATTACACAAAAATTACACAAAAAATATCATTATCCAAAAATTATCCAAGGATTTTGAAATGGACCCACCATAGTGACATAGTAATCCATCGACCGTTTTGTAGATCTGGCATCACCAAAGATAATTGGAAAATTCTGGCAATGCCAAACTAAAGTTCAAACGCAAAGCAAAGAGAGACAAAAAACAATCTGCATTCTCACTGTAAAACTGGTATCTTCCATTTCGACCACATTTCGATTTGTGATAAAATTTCGTAAACAATACCATATGGTTTTTGTTTACTACTTTTTCAAACGCCATTTGTTGGACTACTCTATGACTCTGGGTCCCACTTTTGGATAATTATCCAGAAAGTGGCAACACTGGTAGCAGGTCTTTATTTTTTTGAAATTTTTCAAACAAAATTTGAATTTTTTTATGATTGTTTACAATAACCACATGGAAAAAAATGAGTTTTGATTGAGTTATGAGTTTTTTTGTGAATAGGACCCTTATTCTACTTGTTAGATTTTGATTTTATTTTAAATAAATCGATAATACTGCTATCTTTTACTTCGAAATTGAAGAGTTTCCCAGATTTCCTCGTAATTTTGAATGCGCCAAAAATTGGTAAAATAACAAATTTTATTGGTAAAAATATTGTTTTGTTTGTTTTAAATAAAAAAAAAATGGTAAACTTACAAGCAACAAGTGAGAGTGTTACATTCGGCCGTGCCTAATCTTTTATACCCTCCAAAATGTAAAAAAAAACAATATAAAAAAATCCAGTGGCTTCTTTTTTTTTGGGGGGGGGGGGGGTTGGTGGGAATACCTTCCCCTTGCAATTTTGAACTTCATCTGAGATAAGAATGTTGCATTTGCTTAGCAAAAGTACAAAAAACCCTGCAAAAAATGCGGTTTTTGTTAGGTTGGTTTAGTTCTCCAAGGGGGAACTTGTTTACCCTTGGTCCGATTTTGCCCATTTCCGAACTTAACCTGTCTAGGAATATAAGACATATTCGTGCCAAACTTCGGAAGTCTAGATCTTTTATTTTGGACTGTATCTACAGACGGACGGACGGACAAACGGACTGACGGACGGACATCGCTAGAATGTCTTAGAATCGATCACTGATCAATAATATATACACTTTATGGGGTCTTAGACCAATATTTCGATGCGTTACACACGGAACGGCAAATTTTAATTATTCGCCCCAATGTGCATCACCCAGTTTTGTCCGTCCTTATGTTATTTATTAAAAACATATACAAGATAAGCAAATGTTAGCTCATACCTATATTTGTTTCTGCCTTTTCTGCTTGGATTTTTTTTGATAAGAAATTAAAAAGCATAATTAATCTTTTTCGTCTTAAGCAAAATATTGAACACAAACAAAATACAAAAAAAATTTTTGCTGCATCACATAATTGGGGAGGTTTTAATTTAATGACAGTGTTATTGAAAATTTATGATTTGCTAGTTTTACAGTTCATAAACTAAAAAACATAATGAAAACGAAAACGAAAGTTGTTATTTAACATTAATATGAAAATTTGTATTTTTATATCCTGAGTTTTGGATAATTGTTAAAGCAAAACATAAATTAGAACCTGAATCTGACAGAATATTTGAAATGTTCAAATTAACTTTTTAAATACATCAAGAGTTGAAGCATTTTGTAGTTTTGGGTTATTCCGCGGAGTAGAGCTTTAGAGACTCACTAGAAAAAAAGCGTTGTTATCTCTGATAACAAAATCCAAGGTTTTGTCATCTCATTCTCAAAAAATATTTACCTTCTACCTTTTATTAAACATTAAAATTATATACAATATTGTAATTATTAAAAAGATTACTCAACATTACATCAAGTGAACAGAAAAAATTACATGAAAAATTTTTTAAACGATCATTCAACAACAAAATATTAACAATGTCACGCGCACTTAGCGCAAATTACAATTCAGACATGCATTTAAGTTTCATACGCACACACTCACACATAGATAACCAAACTGCGAGACCTTTGGTAACATTAATGGCTGATGGCCAAAACATCCGTCGTTGTAATCGTATTGGTTGGTAACTCTGTTGTAACATGAATTGTATATCAATGTCAGGTAATGTTTTCATTTTCATTATTTATGGCAATAACTTTCACATGAAAAACATGATATTAAAAACGCTTTTAATTCATTAAATACAGCGAAAATTAAGCCGAAGAAGAAGATTACTTTCCTTTAAGCTAACTTTATAAAATCTGGCTTTAAAGCTCAATGAAGATAATCATTCAAAATACTTTTGACAATCTGCAGACAAGATTTGAGTGAAAAAAAATCTACACCAAACAAAAATATAAGGAGAGCTTGACTACTCTCTGGGTTATCACACATCAAATATTAAAATAAAAAAATATGTATAAACAATAAATATCTGATAAATTAACAAAACTCGAGGGGAAGAAATCATAATTTTTAAAGATAATTTTGTTACTGGGTACAGATTCAAATCATTTTCCATCAACCAGTAATTTACATGTCGTGTGTCGCACATGATCAGTGATGCCAGAGAGAGTTTTACAAAATTTTTGGGTTCAATGCAGTAAAGAAACATGATTGTTGCCACCATACTTAAAGTGGGCAATATTACGAACAAAAGCTATCATTTAATAACACATACTGAACATCAAAAATGCAACTGGGACGCGACCTTATAAACTTGATTACAATTGTTCTGCTGGTCAAAAATCCGGTCTCCAAACTTTTCCACCACATCAGATTTTTGAGAAAATTAAGGTCAAAGTTCAAAAAAGTCGCCGTTATGGGGATTTTTGGCAACACATTGCGGATGAATCTGATGTGCTGGCGACTTAAAAGTAAGTCGAGGGTGGAGCTTAAACATTACTCTAAGACACAAAACTCATTTGGTCAGTCGCATTAACCCAGAGGGCAGTAACTGTCTTTGATGTCATATTCCCCAGTGTAAAAAAAAACGTTCTTAGGGGTAAATACCTTATTAAAGGACATTTGGTGCTCAAACGGTTAAAGTGACTGATTAAATGAGTTATGCATCTCATTTAATGCTTGAATTATTTTTAAGGCGTCAGCAAATCGGAATTTTCCGCTATGTTTTAATCAATTGTAATAGATGCGTTTAATTCGCATTCAGTTTTTTTTAGTATGATTAGCATTGTTCACACGCAATCAAATGCCGTGCAAATATCCAGAGCGACCAACTTAGTCTCACCAAAATGGAGGATCGAACGAATTCGACGTTCTGAAAGGAACGCCAACAGATCTCCAGTAGAACGAGTTCTCCGAAAACCATACTGTCGATAGTTTAAAACTAAGTAATCCTTCAGATACCTAACAAAATGGCAATTTACAATTCTCTCCTTTACTTTCGAGAGCCCTGGGCAAATCACAATTGGGCGGTAATTATCAGGGTTATTTGCCTCACCCTTTTTAGGGGTTGGCTGCACATTGGCAACCTTCCAACATGATGAAAATATTCCCACACGGAAAAATAAGATAAAAAGGTTTGCCAGTGGACGTGCTTACTTCGAAGCACACTGTTTCAGCAACAGTGCTGGTACACGTTCCGGTCCCGGTGACTTAATTACGTTAAGATCCGCAAAAATCCTTTTAACTGCACTAGCTCTGAAAAATATCTTGGGCATAGTATGGGATATCCTTTCGATTTCGAGCAGTGGTTGATTACTTACCGGCAAGAAAGAATTTCTTGCAAAAGGCCAGCCAACAGGTTAGATTCATCAACCGGTTCTGTGAATACTTTTAACTCTTCCTTGACTGTTTTAAAAAACGACCAAAACCTTTTACTGCTCTGTGGAGCCTAAAAGAACTTATGCACAAAGTCGTTGTTCGTAAAGAAGCTTTTCACGACTAAGTACTCTAGCACACTCAGATCTCGGCTGTTTGCATAGCAGATCAGATTAGCGTTTTTATTATCACGCCAATTTCTGAATGCTTTCTCCCTGAATCTGACTGCATTCCTGCAAGTCTGGTAAAGCCAACTTTTGTCCCTTGGTTTAGCCGAACTGACCTTCAATGGAATGAATGACTTCATTTCAAGCACAATAACATTTTCTATCATTTTCGCCGAGGTGTCTACGTTGCCGTCGAGGAAACAGAGTTTCCAGTTCAAACGCCGGAAAAAGTCGTTGAGTTCTGCCAAACGAACCTTCTCATATATGAAAACTGAACGCTTCGTTGCTGTTGTCGAAACGTTACGAAGATCGGAGTATTGGAAGGATGTGGAAATGGTTCAATGATCCAAATTGCCAAGAGGTACAAATGTTTTTTCTTCTTATTTGTCAGGATGTGAAGTAAGAAAAAGGTCGCGAGCATTCTGTAGTTCGTTCCCAACGCCCGTTAAGCACGTTGGTTCGTTCACTAATTGCGACATGTTGTTATACGCGGCGAATAACTTACCGTAATCGCCAACGGTAGTCGAATTGTTAGAACAGAGAATCCAGAAAGAGTTGTGAACATTGAAATCACCTGCCACGACAATTTCACTATTCGGGCAACTCTTTAGGATTCTCGAAATGAAATTGGAAAGGGAGTCAAAACCATTAAAGGATGACAGATTTCCCGCATTAGAAATCCTGTACAGCAACCCGAAATGCAATGGGTGTGCCCTGATTTCGAACTTAACCCACAAGGAATTAAATACGGGATCATTCGTGCCTAAATGTGGTACATATACCGAAAGGCCCCTATGGAAGACAAAAGGGATATCAAGTGATATCCAGGAATATGGAAACCCTGTGGATCAGCATGCCCAAGTACTTGGTGGGACCCAACTTTCAACGTGCTTTGCTCATGGGCAAATCTCCATCAATATTTCAGGCGGAGCTGTACTCCATTCACATATGCATGACCGAATGTCTTCGTAGAAGGCAAAAGGCTCACGCATATATATAATGTTTGACAGTCAGGCTGCACTGAAAGCTCTCAAAGCTTATGATGTGTCATCCGGACTAGTCATGAACTGTGTTGAATTCCTTAACAGACTAGGACGGGATAACGACCTGACCCAGGTATGGATTCCGGGTCACGAGGGTCATACGGATAACGAACGTGCCGATTGTCTGGCAAACCGTGGTGCCCATAGACCATTCATCGGTCCGGAACCATTCTTTCGTCTTCCGATGGGACATGTTAGGAAAAACTCAAAATATGGAGTGAATCTAAGTTCATCGAACACTGGAACTTTTGTGCTGCCCAAAGGCAGGCGAAGAGATTCATCACTACATCCAGTTCGGCAGCAAAGCTGCTACTATCCTTGGACAAAAAGGATCTCCGGATTCTAACGTCTTAGCTAACTAGACATTGCAACTTACGCTACCACCTTAGGAAAAGGAAGCTGTCTTGCAGATTCTGCAAGATAGACATGTTCTTTGTACATGCCCAAGACTGACTGGTAGAAGGCTTCGACATTTGGGGGGACACTTGTTATCTCCAACTGACGTACGAAACTCTTTGCCAAATAGGATTCTCGGATTTATTAAAAGCGTGAATATGCATAGGGCCTCTTTAATCTAATCTACCTGGGTCTATTACAAGGCGAAAACATCCGGGCAATCGAAGCAAATGTGAGCATACACAAAAAAAAGTTTGCTCTCAGTACGCGTATATAGCAGAAGTCTATTTGAAATCTACCAGTCATTAAAACGTTTAAAAATTCAAGTCGGTATGCCTTACGATAGAAACAAGTAGCCAAGTGGTAAGTTTGATGCTGTATTGGTTACCCTATGATCAGTGTTATACCTTTATCATATAGCAACCCAGCAACAAACGAACAAAAAGGCACTTGCAACTACGTGAAAAAAAAAAGAAACTAAGGATGGGGTTATTATCGACAACACTAATGTGGAAAAGGATGCATAAAAGCCCTTTGCTTGGACATTGCAAAATAAAAAGTGATGATTTGGGAGTTTTTGTGTAAATTTTGTGGGAATTCCGGGATCCTGGAAAACTGTTGGCTGCAAGGGACGATCAGTAGAAGTGTTAATACTTTAACGAACAGACGACTACTCCAATATACTACTATATTTTTTTTTAATTTCCCAGCATTTTACCTAATAGAAATCTGTTCTTCACCCTGTTCTTCTTCCACACTTGAATTAAGAAAGCAAAATCCCTACAAAAGAAAAATTCCCCTACCTCTGACAACACTTTATATGCCTTCAATTGTAGCAAGACATAAAACAATGCAAGTCATTCATACACAGTGAATCTTGGTACATGCGTAGTAATTGTTAAAGCATGTATGTATATGCGTATCCAAATACCACTCAAACCAATCAACGGACCTGTCACTCCTAAGGCAGTTAGCTGCCTTATCGGTAGCCCAAAAAAGCTTCTGGCACTCACGCGTCGTACTACTACTTTACAATACTACCGTTGCTGCTCTTGCTGTTGACATTCTCATACACGTACTGCTACACTCGCTACACTACACTCGCATTACACCCAAAAAAAGTATACCTTTCATATGCCACAAGTTTACTTGACAGTTCAACCGAATTAAAAAGCATGTATTGCTTACGCCGAATTGTATATGTACTCTACATTTATTAATTTGCTGGAATAGAGGCGGATTCTTCTAGAATGACATCTTTAATTTACTCTTCATGATCTTTCAATTTTATAATTTTTTTCAAGTTTTTTTGAAAAGTGGAAAGTTGGTAACACTTTTACAAGAGACAAGCGAAGGAGCGGATGATAGGATGATCCGCTCCACCGCTTGCCTCTTCTGAATTTGTTTTTTGTTTTTGCATTGCAAATCCAGCCCTTGACTGGGCGCCATTTGTCAAAATATTGTTTTTTTAAGTTTTATCTATCTTGGGCAAATTTTTTACAACGCCTATTGGTAGGCCAAAACTTTGGGTTTTGCATTAGTCAATTTTTGAAAAACTCTTATGTAGATTAGTATAGAGGACTTCTACGGGGAGTTTATTCTACAGAAGGCTTAACATCTTCCAAATTATGTACGCATAGGTCATAGATATCATAACTTATTGACATGTCCTTGAACCCGTTTAGAATTACTAAAGCTCAAAATTGGATTAATGAAAATATTACTAGATTTAAATTGTCAGCGAAATTCAACCTAAATCTTAAACTAAGCTTACCTCTTTTAAACTGTAGGGAGTACATTAAAAAGTGTTGGTGGTTTTGTTTTCTGTTTAACGTTGGTTGAAACTTGATACACTAACCAAATTCCACCAACAACATTTTGCAACATTTTTTTCAGAAAATATCAAGCGTACTCCTCAATTAACAAAATACGTTGTGTTTTATACACATTATACCTTTAATATTAAATTCATATTAAAATAAACCTTCATCTTTAGCATGTCATATGTGAAGGTGTGTCTAACCAAAATCTGAAAAGACTATTGATAGGAAATTTTGGTATGATTTCAGTAACAATACTTGTCAGTATTAAGAAAACACATCATCATATGAGGCATTCCACACCAAATGTCCCGCTACAGAAAAACATGTGTCCCGTAAATTTCTGAATAGGTTGTTTGGATAGCCCTATATGTAACTAAGAAAATTGCGTTTTTGGTTTTTCAAATTTTCGAAAACTGGGTTTAGGAGGCGTGGTCAAATATTGGAAAAATGGTAAAATTTGTGGCGAGTTGCCTTGATTAAATATTTATCACATTAATACGGAATGCACCACAATGTCAAAAATTTACGTTCTTATATAGTTTTGTATGGGCTATTGATTAAAATTTTTTGTTTTGGAAAATTTTCGGAGCCCGTTCTGAAATTTTCCATTTTTTAAAAAAGTAAATTTATCAAAAATCCGGCCACCTTTTTTTTCTTTTTTATTTATTTTTTTAAAAGTTTAGATGTTTGTCCATCTACACAAAAAAAATCAGAAACACGTTCATCTTTTTTTTCTAGAAAATCGCATTTGAACTTTAAATTTCATAACAATTTTGTTATTTGCTTGTATTTCTTTGTTTAAAAGTTGCGAATGAGTAATATTAATTGCATAAATATTCGTCATACGCTCTGTTGACACAAGAAAATACAAGCAAATTACAAAATTGTTATGAAATTTAAAATTCAAATGCGATTTTCTCGAAAAAAACGAAAAATACATTTCTAATTTTTTTTGTGTGGATGGACAAACATCTAAACTTTAAAAAAAAAATTTAAAAAAAAGAAAAAAAAGTGGCCGGATTTTTGATAAATTGACTTTTTTAAAAAATGGTAAATTTCAGAACGGGTTCTGAAAATTTCTCTTGGAAAAAAATTGTATTCGATAGCCCATACGAAACTATATAAGAATGTAAATTTTTAAGATTGTGATATATAAGAATGTAAATTTTTAAGATTAAGATTATCACATTTCGTTTTAATGTGATAAATATTTAATCAAGGCAACTCGCCACAAATTTGATCATTTTTCCAATATTTGACCACGCCTCCTAAGCCCAGTTTTTGAAAAATTGAAAAACCGAAAACGCAATTTTCTAAGTTCCATATAGGGCTATCCATACAAGCTATTCAGAAGTTTATGGTACACTTGTTTTTTTTCGCTGGACATTTGGTGTGGAATGCCTCATATATGAAATGCTTAACATTAAGAAACTGGGGTTAAAAAAGCTATTTGAGGACTGAAACATTGAGATAGGTTAGGTTGTCAGTGGATGCTAAGGATTTACGTCAGCACACATAGAATCTGAGGTCCATTGTGAAACCACGGGACGGTAATGGGGTTTCCATACTAGTCTCTGAAGTTAAACCCATTTGAGCTCCTTATAAAACTCCTAAGATATTGAATTTTGACATCTGACAAGTCAGAAAGATCGTGAAGCTTTCCTAATCCCAGTAAAGCGAATCTCTGACCAGAAAGTGTCTCTTCCTCACCGATGAAACCTCGTCAAAAGTCAATTGATGGAACATTTAGCCGCTCAGCGTGGGTTTCTTATTAGATAGTGCCCGGTAATTACAGCAAACACAGTCAAAATCTCTCCTCTTGGAAATGATATCAGCTCACTAACGCATTTCAGCTTAAGAGAAAGCCAAATCTCTTCTGTAGTCTAAAACGTCCATCTATGTGCCTATCTCTGAATAGTCTCCGTCGCGAAGCAAAGCCATATATTTAGCTTGATAGTTTCCAGAGGCATACCAACACATTCCAATTCCGTTGAAACATGTTAGGTAGTCTTGCAAGCTTATTGGCCTTGCAATTTCCCGGAATGTATCTGTGCCCTGGGAACAATATGCATCGTATGTCAAACTGCTTGGCCATCTCATTTAGAGACGTGCGGCAGTTAAAGGCAGATCTTGTGTTCAGAAACATGGACTCCAGAGACTTGACCTCGGTTTGACTGTCGGAATATATGTTGACAGCGGTAGATATTGCGGTAGATATTGCAACTCAACCATTCAGGAACTTCCTTCATTGCCAGCATCTTTGCCTGGTAAACACTGCAATGATCTGGCAATCTTTGAGTCAGGTACAAAACAAGTTCTTTCGAATAGACTCCAAGGTTAACTTTGCACTTTTCCATCTGTGTAAAAATGTATTTATGAAGAAGGACCTCTAAAGCAGCCGTAATACGAAGAGCACCAGTTATGCACATCGACGACATTCTCTGTATCTTCGTGGTAAAGACACTGTTTGATTTTGTTTCTAAAGCATGCCACCAGACAATGATTCCATACCAGAGAATTGGACGCTCCACTGCTGTATAGACCGATCCCATCGTTTTACAATGGCTATTTTAAAGGAATATAAAGCAGTCGTTTCTTTTCTCACCCGTTCCTCAATATAACGCCTCAAATTCATCTAGAAATTAATTGTTTCTATCACTCCAAGAAACTTGGCTCGTTCTAAGATGGCGATTTCGGCGGCGTCCATAGAAAAAGAATCAAAATCAGGAATCTTATTTTTCTTTTAAACAAGTTCAGTTTTACTTGGATTAACTCCCAGACCACAGTCTCTTACACATTTAGAGAGATCTTTCACGGAACCCTAAAGAAAGTCCCTTAATGTTGGCAAGTCCTTCCCTTTACCACTATAGCAACATGGTCAGTATGTGTTACAGCATGACAACCACGTGCTTCTAGAGAGAGCATTATATTCAGTGCCAGGTCCTAAAGAAGTGGCAAAAGAACCCGTCCCTGGTGTCTCACTATTGATTTATCGAGACATGACAGACCCTCCCAATTTTGGCGTTGGGATGTCTCGACTTATCGGCCATATCAGTGTTTAAAAATTTCGTTGTCCCCTTATGAAACAATGTAGACCTTCGGGAAAATTTCGATAACTCCCGAACTAACAGGAATATCGTCTAGTGCCAAAAAACGTGTCAACTTAAAATTAATAAAGACTATTTCGTATTCATATGGATATCGTAGGTCTATATCTTCATATAAATAAATCCTAAAATTTATAAATTTTCATGGAAAAAGTATTTAACGAAGCCGAATTTTTACAAGGTTATGCAACCATTAGATAGGCATTGAAAACACATTTCTTCTCATATGTAAACATCATATAGTTCTAAGAAAAAAATAGCTGAAAAATCCAAAAAACTATTTTTATTCCATTTTTTGACCCATGTTTTGAACCCCTAAATCCTCGTTATGACCCCTTCCATAGAATTGTCTCTCGGTTCATAAGGGTTGAGATACTTTCCTTGTAAGTTGTTTTTTCTCTACTGCAGCTGATTAAAACTTTGACTGACTTTCACTCACGGAAACATTAATCGACTGGCTCACTTATCACTCAGACAATATTTTTGTTTACTTACCCTTACCCTTACTTAAGATGAAATAGGGTGTGTCTGTCGGTGTACTCAGTTTGTCTGGCGATCCTGCACCTTTGTTTTCACAAGAACACTTCGCGAAAAAGAGTTTTAAAATTCAATTTAGTGAATAATGAATATTTTTTCTGAGACTTCCGTTTTTAGTCTCAACAGCTTTGGAACAGAAATCGTATACATTCACATCATAAAGTAGCAACAACAACACAATATATTAAAAGCGTGTGCGCGCGCGCGTTCGTACGACAATTTCACCTGTTGACACAGTAACTTATATTTGCATGTCAAGCGAAGCATACATGCCAGCAATAAATGTACGGAACCCCTCCAACATTTCAATGTAATCGATCGTTCGTCGTTCATTGATTCAATCTTGATCATTTCGGTTTGCTTAATTTTTGTTGTTGTTGTTGTCATTTCTTCTGGTATGTTATGGCTAGAGTTTGATTTCAATGATTCGATTCCTTTCGATTTGTATCGTTCAATTAATGGTTACTTCATAAATCCTCGTACTTTTAGTAAATACTGCATATATTATTTTTGTTTTTGCTTGTGTTTAATGTAAAATAATTGTTTTTTGGGGGATTTCATGGTTATTTAATGGTTGACGATCAAAATGATCAATGGATCACTATCATCATGTCGATGATGATATTTTTTAATTAGCACCCTAAGGGTAAAGCAAAAAAAAAAAAAATGCATGTATAAATTTAGACCACAATTTAAAGTTTACGCAATTGTTAAGATAATCAATTTTACAAAAGTGTCACTTATATTAGTACTAAATAATGTAGTTAGTACGAGTACTTAAAATAAATGTTGGAAATTTTCGGTAACATTTCAATAGTCGATACCCTTGGATTAGGGATGGACAAGTTGAAAGACATCCTTTGTAAGTTCAAAAATGGTCTAGATGTAATCGTACTCAATAAGGTTTCCACAGAACACGTTAAAACCTTCAAACTAAATTTTGATCGAATTCCCATTTTAAATGGATACCTATTAAAGTATGGTTAATAGGGTGATTACTATGGTATTCAATTAATCGAGGTTCTGGTTTAATCGGTTAATCGAGCAAATAATTAATCGGGGTTGAGATTTAATCGGTTAATAATCGGTTAAATTTGAATTATTCGGTTAACCGAATAATATAAATTTTAAATTTAAATTGATTATAAATCCACGAATTGTATATACTTTTAAGAATTTATTAATATGAAATCTATATCCACTACGGCGAAGCCTTAAATACCCTCTATAATGTTAGCCCAAATAAAGAATTTTTATAATGCACCCTGAAAAATTATCCTAATCCAAATTCAATGTATAAAAACGTAAAAAATAAAGCAATTTTTATAAAAGGGAAAAATTGACCCAAATTGGTACCGGGCTTAATTGCACCCCTAAAAGAGTTTCGAATTCGGTACTAAAAATATCAACAAAAAAACTGTTCGATTTCCAAATTTGGTTTCTTTTATTTTTAAGGGCCGGAATTGCTATTATTTCATTGGTCGAAATACATTTTTTTAAAATGTAATCCTTTAAAACGTTGAAGCCCTTTTAAAAGGAATTAGGATCACGAAATGGAAAACTGTAAATGCAGTTTTACTTCATCTGATCTCTACTTTTAGACATATATCATCCGGTTCATGTGTAATATTGGCTGTCGGACGGTGTTATACATTATAAAATAAGTCGCGGTTTTATAGGGTCCCGAACATTGCGAAAAACTGATTTTATGCAGTATTGTCAATCTAAAATCTATATATCTCAAGATTAGATAGATCAGTTCTAAGGTCAGATTCGGATATCATGAAAAACTATTAGAAAAATATATACTGTTAGCAATGTATAAAAAATTGGCTAGGGTTGCTAAGTTTTTTTTTTTTTTTTTTTTATTATCCGAAATATTTTTTTAGGACCTCGATAAAATATTTTCTTGATGAATGTTTTACACATTGCTAAACGAGAGTTTGATAATTTTTTAGACATATATTTTTTTCAGCAGAATCGTACACACAAAAAAAAATTTAAAAAATGTGCCAGTTTTTGGTTTATTTACAACCTATAAAGTGTTTTTGGATAACTTACCAAAGTGTTTACACTAAAAAACTTAGGTAAATTATCTAAAACCACTTAATAGGTTGTATTATCCCCAAAACATACAGAATTTTTTTTATATTTATTTTTGTGTGTAATTTAAATTAAAAATGAAACATCAAAACACAAAATAAAGCAAGAAAAAATAGGTAAAAGTATTAAAAAAGAAATTTCGGTTAATCGGTTAATCGACACAAATTAATCGGTTTATTTGTTATTTGAAAATTGACAATTTTAAATTATTCGAACAGTTAATCGACCAAAATTAATCGGTTAACCGATTAACGGTTAATCGATTGAATACCCTAGTGATTACAGACAAATTTGAACAGTACGTTTACATGAGGGCTAAGTCTAAAGATATACCGATTTCTCAAAATCAGTAGCTTCGTCCTTGATTAAAGCAAAGCTCAACTTTCAGACAATAGATTGAAAATTACGACCAGTATCGTGCTCACAACGTTTACTCGGATAGATAATTTGGACTGGGACTGAATTTCCGACAAACAATTGTATAGAGTATTATATGGCCCGTCTTGATAACTATAGTTATCTTAAGGTAAGGTTGTAAGTGGCTGCTGACGCTTTACGTCAGCACTTAACTTAAACTCAGAGGTCCGTTGTGATACCACTGGACGGTAATGGAAATCTCTGCCATTAAACCAACGTGAAGTCCAAAGTTATAAAGTAATACATCGACCGTTTTGTAGATCTGGCATCACCAAAGATAATTGGAAAATTCTGGCAATGCCAAACTAAAGTTCAAACGTAAAGCAAAGAGAGACAAAAAACAATCTGCATTCCCACTGTAAAACTGGTATCTTCCAACTCGCTCACATTTCGATTTGTGATAAAATTTCGTAAACAATACCATATGGATTTTGTTTACTGCTTTTTCAAACGCCATTTGTTATCCTACTCTAAAACTCTGGTGAAGTCCTTATAAAATTCATAAGATATTGAGTTTTGACATCCGACAAATCAGAAAGATCGGAGATTTCAGTAGATCCCAGCGATGCAAGGGTCTATCTGAAAGTTCCAAACAATGGCAGATACAGTTTTCGGTAGTTTCCAACTCCTCCTCTTTCATTAAACTCCGACACAAGTCATTTAACGACACAATTAACCGCTCAGCATGCTGTCAGGGAAAAACCAATCTCGAAATCTCTCTTCTTGGAAGAGATAGCAGCACACATGTGAGCTTCTGATTAAATGAAGTCCAAATTTGTCTTGTAGTTTTATACGTCCATCCACGCGCCCATCTCTAATAAGACTCCGTCGCGGAACAAAGCCGTAGGTTTCGCATGCAAGTTTCTAAAGGCATAACAACACATTCCAATTCCGTTGGAACCTGTTAGGTTGTTCCCAGTCTTGCAACCTTATCGGATTTTAAATTCCCTGAAATCTCCCTGTGTCCAATATGAGTCGTATGTCAAGCTACGTGGCCATCTCACATAAACACGTGCGGCAGTTAAGGACAGATATTGCTTTAAGGAACTTGACTGCGGCTTGACTGTCAAAATAAATGTTGATTGCGGTTTTTGACAATACATTGCATTTCAACCTGGTAAACACTGCTGTAATCAGACAATATTTAAGCAAGACTTAATCCAAGCTCTATGGAATAGACTCCAAAGCCCACAAGTAAGTAGAAAAGTTAAATTCGATCGGCCGAATCTATGACTACCCTCCACAATGCATTTTTTAAAGGATAGTAAATTTTCTAACGTAAAAAAATAACAACTTTGAATAGAAATATTTTATTTTGAAAAAAAAACTTTTTTTTTGTAATTTTTGTAATTTTTTATTTTGAGTGTAATATTTTTTTTCAAGTGTAAATTTTTTTTGGGTGTAAATTTTTTTTAGTGTAAAAATAATTTTGAGTGACCAAAATACTTTGTAAAGTAATTTTGTGGCTTACCACTGTTGTAAAAGCTTGTTTTAAAAAGCTCTGTTTTTCATCACGTGAGTTTTAGGTGAAACCAATCTGAAATTCACGGTTTTGCAAATAACTTTTGAACCACGCGACCGATTTGGCTGAAATTCAATACGAACCAGACCAGGGAAACGACAAATATATATGCCAAGCCTTAGCACCCTGAAAATCGCTCGAAAGTTAGCGTGCTTTTTATATCCCTTGCCGAAATTCACTCTTTTGCTTATAACTTTTGAACCACTTGACCGATTCTGCTGGACTGCAATACCAACCTGACCAGGTAAATGACCAATATACATATCAAACTTCAGGATCCTCCGCAATGGCTTTCAAAAGTTAGCGTGTTTTCAACAGACAGACGGACGGCCGGACGGACATCGTTAGATCGTCTTAAAATCGATCGAGGATCATGAATATATATAGTTTTTGGGGCCCTAGATCAATATTTCGAGGTGTTACAAACAAAAATAAAAATTTATATATATAGAGGCTATAAAAAGTCTCAGAATCTGAGACTTTTTCAACAGAAAATATGTCTCAGAACCGAGACTTTTCCTTTGGAAAACATATCTCAAAATCTAAGACTTTTTCTATAGAAGAAATGTCCCAGAGTATGAGACTTTTCTTTAAAAAAGTCATAGATTTTTTTCTTTTTTCTATAGAAAAATTGTCTCAGAATCTGAGACTTTTTTCTATAGAAAAATTGTCTCAGAATCTGAGACTTTTTTCTATAGAAAAATTGTCTCAGAATCTGAGACTTTTTTCTATAGAAAAATTGTCTCAGAATCTGAGACTTTTTTCTATAGAAAAATTGTCTCAGAATCTGAGACTTTTTTCTATAGAAAAATTGTCTCAGAATCTGAGACTTTTTTCTATAGAAAAATTGTCTCAGAATCTGAGACTTTTTTCTATAGAAAAATTGTCTCAGAATCTGAGACTTTTTTCTATAGAAAAATTGTTTCAGAATCTGAGACTTTTTTCTATAGAAAAATTGTCTCAGAATCTGAGACTTTTTTCTATAGAAAAATTGTCTCAGAATCTGAGACTTTTTTCTATAGAAAAATTGTCTCAGAATCTGAGACTTTTTTCTATAGAAAAATTGTCTCAGAATCTGAGACTTTTTTCTATAGAAAAATTGTCTCAGAATCTGAGACTTTTTTCTATAGAAAAATTGTCTCAGAATCTGAGACTTTTTTCTATAGAAAAATTGTCTCAGAATCTGAGACTTTTTTCTATAGAAAAATTGTCTCAGAATCTGAGACTTTTTTCTATAGAAAAATTGTCTCAGAATCTGAGACTTTTTTCTATAGAAAAATTGTCTCAGAATCTGAGACTTTTTTCTATAGAAAAATTGTCTCAGAATCTGAGACTTTTTTCTATAGAAAAATTGTCTCAGAATCTGAGACTTTTTTCTATAGAAAAATTGTCTCAGAATCTGAGACTTTTTTCTATAGAAAAATTGTCTCAGAATCTGAGACTTTTTTCTATAGAAAAATTGTCTCAGAATCTGAGACTTTTTTCTATAGAAAAATTGTCTCAGAATTTGAGACTTTTTTCTATAGAAAAATTGTCTCAGAATCTGAGACTTTTTTCTATAGAAAAATTGTCTCAGAATCTGAAACTTTTTTCTATAGAAAAATTGTCTCAGAATTTGAGACTTTTTGCTATAGAAAAATTTTCTCAGAATCTGAGACTTTTTTCTATAGAAAAATTTTCTCAGAATCTGAGACTTTTTTTTTTTTTTTTGTAATATATATTAATTTGATCCAATGATCAGTTTTTATTTATTTTTCCAATTTATATTTACGACTCATTTTTAAATAATTTTAACCTAACCGAAAACTGGTAACAATGACCGTCGTCTCGTTGTAGCGAAATCGACCAAGGGTTTTTGGTGGGAATCGAACCCACGACCCCCTGTTTCATAGGCTAGCACGCTACCAACTAGCCTACAGGAGCCCCCTCTGAGACTTTTTTCTATAGAAAAATTGTCTCAGAATCTGAGACTTTATTCTATAGAAAAATTGTCTCAGAATCTGAGACTTTTTTTCTATAGAAAAATTGTCTCAGAATCTGAGACTTTTTTCTATAGAAAAAAGTCTCAAATTCTGACTTTTTTCTATAGATTCTGAAAAAGTCTGACTTTTTTCTATAGAAAAAAGTCTCAGATTCTGAGACAATTTTTCTATAGAAAAAAGTCTCAGATTCTGAGACAATTTTCCTATAGAAAAAAGTCTCAGATTCTGAGACAAATTGTCTCAGAATTTGAGACTTTTTTCTATAGAAAAATTGTCTCAAAATTTGTCTGAGACAAATTGTCTCAGAATCTGAGACTTTTTTCTATAGAAAAATTGTCTCAGAATCTGAGACTTTTTTCTATAGAAAAATTGTCTCAGAATCTGAGACTTTTTTCTATAGAAAAATTGTCTCAGAATCTGAGACTTTTTTCTATAGAAAAATTGTCTCAGAATCTGAGACTTTTTTCTATAGTATAATTGTAAATAATAAAATGCCTCTGAATCTGCGATATTTTCTATAGAAAAAATGTCTGAGCGCCTGAAACTAGATTTTATTTTATGACAAAATTGCTAACCAAAAGGACACGTGTTATATGATATTTTTTTTCTTCTGTTATTTATAGTTCAGTCATTTATTTATTTTTTTGCTGTACTTCATTATGCTGAATCAAGATTTATTATATTTTAACCATTTTTTAATTACATTCTCAGGCATAATTGAAGTATTTTCATGTTTTTGTTCTAGTCAATGTAAAATAGTACAGAATTCTGTTTTGAATTATAAATACAAAATTATAGGTTACATTTACAAAAAAAAAAAAACACAAATCACATTTTTCATTTGAAAATTGTGTTTAACCTTAATTTAATTAAAACAAACTGTAATATATTTCATCTTCCCAAGAAATTCTTTAAAAAAAAAAATTGCATAAAACGTAAAAAAAAAAAATAATGCAGAAAAAAATTGCATTATTTTTCCCTCATCTTCCTTTAACAATCCTGTCATTGTAACAACAGGGGGTTTCCATGGCATGTTACTTTACTTCTTTCTGGCCTGTTACAAAATTCATTCATGTAAGAAAAAAAGTGTGGCATTGTGTTAATACCGACATGTCTGTCCATGCGTCTTAGCCTGTGTAAGCAGGCACTTCAACAAGTGTTTTTTATGTTAAAAAAAAAGTAAAAGATGAACAAAAAAAAAAATATTTGCAATTATTGCGACACACTCTTGCAAAATGATGAACGATCTCCTTTGGGTCTACAAACAATGATTTATTAGTTTTAAATCATTAAATATTCTTACAGCAAATTATGTGTATTTAAACAGGTCAGTAGACAAGTTAAAATAGATTGGATGTATGAATGGAGTAGCCAAAGAACACTTGTTTTCTAATTACAAAACATGCTTAGGAGAAATTCATGTTTAAGTCTAGATTGCGTGTTAAGAAGATTTGCAAAGTAGTTTGATTTGTTAATACGATGGCAATGTCTAAGTTTTATGTGTAGGTTTTTAATATTTTATTTCTTGAAAATTTGTGGTAGTTTTACTAGAAAAATAACATAGAATTCTTAGAATACACTGCACTCAAAGAAAAATGCTTCATCATATTGATGAAACAGTTTCATCACTTTCTGTCATTAATTTTGAAGACAAATTTCTTCATATTGGCAAAACATTTCTTTAATATGATGGAACATGTCATCAAAATTGAAGAAACAAGCAATGCCACATTTCGTCATTTCATCAAAAATTGTTGCCCGGCCTGTAATTGAATTGTCGACGCCTTAACTTGTTGAGACACCAATAAAAGACAATTTCGCCACCTAGCACTTACAATTAGTAAGATAACTTTTGGTTATGTGTCTTTACATTGATCAAATAGAGTAAATACTTTTTGTAAAGACTCTAAAACTATAGTTATGCACAAAATTTCTCGCTTTTCTCTTAGTTTTATAACGTTTGCTAATGTTAATCAATAATGCTAGTTTTATACAAAAACTCTCTTATTCGAACTCTGAATATTATAGCACACTAAATGGATTTGTATTGTTATAATTTGTTGATATGCTTTAGGCAAGTGGCTAGAGGCTAAACCTAGCAAACGAGAGGTCCGGTGTTCAAATTTTGGTGGGGATTAGATAAAAAATATATAAATTAAGAAAAAGGAAATTGAAAGTAAATAAAGCGAAATAAAATTAAATTAATTACACTGTGCAACAAATTCAAGTTTTTCCAAAAATGCGGGGTTCCTAACATTGATTCTGGTAGAGGAAACAAAAAGATATACGAGTGTCTGCCTTTTGATAGATCACATCGGAATTTTGTTTTAGAAGCGGTTAAAGTTTTCCAGTTTTTGCCTGTTCTTGCAGCATATCGGTATATAAAACTAATGTTTTTATTACATCTGTGGTGTGGGATATGTTAAGCAACTTTGTAGAAAATATTGTGGAAAATATTTTTGTGCAACAAACTCCCCCTCATAACGGTATTTTTTGGTTCTATTCTAAAAAATCGTAAATAACACCCCGAAAAAGCGGCAGGGCTGGATAAAATGTTCTTCTATTTTACTACACTGAAAAAAAATATACTGAAATTAAATATACACTGCAATTAATTTAAGTAAACATTTTTTTTTAATTTATTTCAATATAACTTAATATAAGATGGTTTTACTTAAAACAATGCAAATAAACTTGAAGATAGTACATGCAAATACTTACAAAAGCACAAGAGTTTTCCTTAATCTGTGTTTCTAAATTAAGTTACAAACTCTCTACATTTATGGCAAATTGGTTGCATTAAAGAAAAAAAGAGTTTATGTAAAGTTTTTGTGTTATATAAAAAAAAATTAATTGTAGCTGTAACTCTGCAAATACTGCTGCTCTCCGAGTTATAGTTTTCGTGTTATTTCATGATCAAATTTCTCAAGACCCTATTCCCATATTGTGACCAAAATTTTGGATCAAAATCAATAGTGATCCTATAATAGTGTACACACATACACTGAAAAAAAGACATAACTAAAATTAAGGAAAAAATGTCTTTAAAAATTTATCATGAATTTTCCTAAAATTTAGTTAAATTTAATTGGGAAATTTTCTTAACTATGGAAAAAAGTTTAGTTCATATACTTATAATTAGTTCATAGTTTTCTTTAAATGGAATTTTTAAATATTAGGAAAAAAATTCTTACTGCCAAAGAAATTTTCCACAAATCTTAGAAAGGTATCTTTTTTTTAAAGACATTTTTCTTAAAAAACAATTTAGTTCAAGTTAAGTTAAAAATTACTAAAAAAACATCATCGTATTTCTTTTCTTTGAATAAACAACTCTTAGAATTTAGCGAAACGGATGAAATTTTCAAAAGAAAGACTGCAAAGAAAAAAATATGGAATAGCCTGCATATCTGTCGGGGTCTCAAGACCCTAATTTTAGATCTAAAATTTGAAATTCCCGAGATTTTATAAATGCACATATCTTACAAGGGAAGTATCTCAACCCTTTTCAACCGATTTGCCTGAAACTTAAAATATATATCAAAGAGACAATTCTAAGGTTGGGGTGTCTTGGCTTATCGGGGATTAAGGGGTTCAAAAAATGGGTCAAAAAATGGCGAAAAAATTGTTTTTTGGGTTTTTCAGCCATTTCTTTTTAAGAAACTATATGATGTTTTCATATGTGAAGAAAGGCTTTTTTAATGCCTATCCAATGGTAGCATAACCTTGTAAAAATTCAGGTTCTTTAAATATTATTTTCAGGAAAATGTGTAAATTTTGGGGGTACTTATGTGAAGACATAGACCTACGATATCCATATGGATAAGAAATAATATTTATTAAATTTAAGTCGACCAGTATTTTTGCCCTAGATGATATTCCTGTTAGTTCGGAAGTTATCAAAATTTTCCCCAAGGTCCACATGGTTTCATAAGGGGACAACGAAATTTTTAAACACCGATATGGCCGATAAGCCGAGACACCCCTCCCTTAAAATCGTCTCTTTAATATATATTTTAAGTTTCAGGCAAATCGGTTCATAAGGGTTGAGATACTTCCCTTGTCAGTAAATACTGCCAACATGATAAAAGGTACAACGGCATTTTTGTAGCTCTTGACTCGTAGAACACTTTCGTAAAATACCCGAAAGCCCTCTGATTTTTAGTTTTTGAGTTATCCAGTTTTTAAGATTCTAAAGACCCTATCAGACCTCTTATTACCGTATCTCAAAAACTAAGCAAGGTAGAGCTAAACTGACACAAGTTTTGGGTCAAAATCTATGGGGACCCATAAAAGACCCAACGTGATCTCGAGTTAACAAGGTCCGAACCCATGGGTCCAGTGTCTAGACCCAACTAGTTCTAAAATGTAATTGAACTAAAGTGTAATATAATTTTTCCTATTTTCTAGTTAAAATTGGCTTAAAATTAAAAAACTTTGTTTTCCTTATTTTTGAGAAAATTATGAACTAAAACCAAGAAAAAAAATCTTCGGTGCCAAATCATTTCCTCTTTTTCCTTAAATTGAGTTAATTGTCCCAGATTTTAGTTCACTTTTTTTTGAGTGTACTCAAGTGCGTACCCCATATATTGGGGCCCCGTAGGGTCCTCACATTGGGACTACAAATGGTCCACAGAATCCGTAAGTTTAAGGAAATTTGTACTTATTTTCCTTTGAATAAAAATAATTAAACTTATGTTAAGTACAATTTTACTTAATTTTAAGATGTATTTAAGTAAAATCCATTACTATTTTTTATGAAAAAATTTACATGGAATAACAAGTAATTTCTTTGGAGCCCTCGCATCACCTTCTTTTCTTAAATTAAGTTTAATACTTTAAAATTGGTATATTTTTGTTCAGTCTATATACGTCAGAGGACGCCAAAGCCCACAAATTAACACAAACACCAAAAAAGAGTCAAATTCAAGATTACCCATTAAAAATATTAAAAAAATAAATTAACCCCTAATGGGCAACCTTAAATTTGACTGTTTTTTGGTGTTTGTGTTAATTTTGGGCTTTGGTGTGCTCTGGCAGACATAGTAAAATTTTGTGTCCAAAATTTTTTTCGGGGTGTTTTTTACGATTTGTCAGAATATGCCACTAAAAACTTGGTAATAAGTCCCCATTACCTCCTGCATTCTATGTAATGAGGACTCGTTACCTGCTCGATTACTTATTGATAACAAATACTGAGTTACCGATAACTTCATACAGAACCGGTTACTTCTTATTAACAAATAATGAGTTACCGATAACCTCATACAGGACCGGTTACTTCTTGTTAACAAACAATGAGTTACCGATAGCCTCATACAGAACCGGTTACTGGTAAATACGATTTAAAATATTTGATAAGTCGTCCAAATATTTTTTTTATTAAAATTAAAAAAATGCTAAAGAAAATTTTGAAAGAACAGCACATTTAGCTTAAAAAAGATTAACATTACTCTACTTTTTCTAATTAAATTCCGTTAACAGAAATTTAAATTCAGAAATTCTGATTAAAATTGGGAACAATCAAATTAAAGTTTAGAACACCAAATTGAAATTTAAAAACCTGGATCTAGCTGACACTTGATAGTGATTTATGAGCCTTAATAAGTCTTTACATAACTTCTATTGAAGTTTTTTGGATTTTAATTGGCTTTTTCTAAATTGTAATTGTTTTTCTAGAAATTTTGGGGCGAATAGGCATGAAACGAACATTTTACTTTTGACACAATTCCTTGCTGAGGGAAGACGGCCAATTTTTGGGACTAATGTATGCTGTTATTTGGTAGAATTTTTGTAAGGAGTGGGTAACGAGTTATTTTTGGGCTACTGGTAGCTTCTTATTTTTAGGACTAATGTATGATGTTACTTGGTAGCATTTTTGTAAGGAGTGTGTAACGAGTTATTTTTGGGCTACTAGTAGCTCATTATTTGAGATTTTCAGTAGCATTCTCGTAAGCGACTGGGTATGCAGTCATTACTCCAATGACATCGCCATGTTAAAATAATGAGTATTTCACCAACCTAGTAACTGACTACCACCATCTATTTTAATGCGAAAACCCCATTACTTGGTAATAGAAGTTTTTACTGGGATAGCCAAAAAACACCGTTATGAGGGGCTGTTGGAGGGTTAATATGTTCCCCAAAAATATTTGTCATAATATTTTCTACAAAGTTGCTAAACATACCCTACACCTCAAATGTAAAGAAAACATAGTTTAATATACCGATATGTTGCAAGAACGGGCCAAAGCTGGAAAAGATGACAGGACATAATCCCCACGGACATTACCCCCATAACGGAAATAGGGATAATGACCGAATTCATCACGGTCATAATCCCCATAATAGTTGTAATGGGGATTATGGCCATTTTTTACGTGGTCAATATCCCCATAAATCTGGGAATTATATCCGTTTTTTATTGGGATTATGTCGGTCATAGTCCCCACTACCATTATGGGAATTATGACCGAAAACATTGTCGTCATAATCCCCATAATGGAAATGGGGATTATGTCCGTGGGGATTATGTCATGTCACCGCTGGAAAACTTTAACTGTCTCTAAAATAAAATTCCGATGTGATCTTTCAGAACGCCGACACACGAATATTGTTTGTTGGTCACCTCACAGAAAGAAATAAAAAAAAAAATTGAGTAAATTTTTAATACTATTGAGTAAAAAATTACTCAATTTTCCACCAGTAAACGATTTAATAGTATTGAGTAAATTTTTAATAAAAATTTATTAAATGTTTGCCAAAAAAATTTGAGTAAATTTTTAATTGACACTATTAAGTGCAGGAACAGAACAAGAAGCACCACCTTTTAAAAACAGAACAAGTTTTATTTCACATCGGCGCCGGCCACCGGTTTAATCTGCCAAACCGTATGGAAAAAGTCGTGCCGGGCTTATTCTGTTTCTACTCTAAAAAAAAACAAAGTTTAAAAAAATTTCATATTTTTTTACAAAGAAAAAAAAACATGTTTTTTCAAACTTTACCAAATATATTTTTGTCTTAAAGACATAAAAAAATTTTATAAATATGATTACAAACTTTCATGTATATATACAAAAAACTATAAACTAAACGAGAATTAAAAAAACTAAGAAAATTCCAAAAAAAAATTTGAAAAGCTATTAAATTCTTATTAAATTATTTACTCAATTTGTTTTTAAATTTTTGAGTAAATTTTTAATTGCGTCAATTAAAAAATTACTCAAAACTTTTTTTAAATTTAAACAAGTGATTACTCAAATTGTTTTTCCCCATATTTTTTTCTGTGCTCCACCAGAATCAATCGTCGGAACTCCGTAATTTTGGAAAAGTTTGAAATTGTTGTACAGTTTTGTGGCTCAAAATGTTATTCAAGGTGCTATGTCTTCACAAGTGAAAAAAAAGTGATATTAATCTGAAATTCTCCGTTTTGATAATAATTTTTGAACCACTACGACGATTTCGCTAAAATTCAATACCTGTCTGACCAAGAAAATTAAAAATATATATGCCACATTAAAAAACAACCCTATCAAATTACTAGAAAAAGTCACGTAATCCCGTTTTACCAATACAATTTTCAATAGATTTTTTTGTTTTTTGTAATTTTACAAATTTTTATTGTAATTTTACAAAAAAAATCAAGTAAATTCACAAGAATTCTTTGTAAAATTTATTGCGCTAAAAAACATGTAAATTTTCCGTTTTATTGGTAAAAAGATTGTAAAACACTATAAAGCTCTATTTACTAGGAATTCTCGTAAAATAGAAGGTAAAAAATCTAGTAAAAATCATGAGACGAGACAAAAAAGTTGTAAATTTACAATTTCATTGGTAAAAAGTTGTAAAATTACAAAGTTATAGGTAAAATGCTTGGGAAATTACTAGGAAAAAAAGTAACCAGCTTTTCATGTCATTTTACAAGGTATTTTTTTGATGCAAGCTTTCTTAGTATCAGAGTTGTAATTTAAAAGCTTGCGTGCTTTCAACAGACAGACAGCCAGACAAACGGAAATCGCTTGAACGACTTACGAAATGTGTTGAGCATTGTGGAGTGTATTCATGGATTCGGTCAAGTCGAATTTATTTTTTTACTTGTTTTATTTCTGTTCTTGTTTACTCCCACTTCATCTAAAAGGAAACCAACTTTTTTTTAAAAAACCCCAAATACTGTTATAAATTTTATGATTAATTAGCCAAATTAAAACCAATTTCATTAATAACATAATGAAAATACCGCTTTTTATCAAGGTAATTTTAATTAATTTATATGAGACTTTTTAAATTTGTTATGGTAAACTTTTTATAGAACTTAAAAAGCACATCATATTTTTCATTTACTCTGGTAAAAACCGTTTAAAATTTAATATTTGCTTACAAAACGTTGTTGGTGGTCTCATATTGTTAACATATATAAATTAGTTAAGAACCACCCCAACTAAACTGTTTTTTTTTCAGACATGATGCGTTATAATAATAACAACGAAAACACGTAAAAGTGCATAAAAGTAGCTCATCAACGACTAAGTTTTGGCACATCACTCTTTAACATTGATTGATGTTCTTGAATGAAATATATATGCATAACAGAAAAAGGAGAGCACTCCTTTTTTACATTTAATATTTTGTTACAAGAAAACGAAAATTGAAAAAAAAAAAATTGTTTAAAAATACAGAAAATAACAAACTAATGGCTGTAATTAATCATTTAACTAAAAGAAAATATCAAATTTAATGGCAAAATTGAATAATGGAATTAAAACTCAGGTTGGATTAAGACCAAGAAAATTTATCGAAATGATGGCTTCGGATCACATTAAACCTGGAATAATTTTCAGACTTTTTAAAAATTTCGTTGGCTTTTTTAAAACTATATACACTTCGACAGATTTCCCAAACAGTTTTAAAATTCGAGTACAAATTGTAACTCATTTCCTAATTTTCCAATTGGCTTCTTGTTTCAATACTTTTCCAATTGGCTACTTGATTTGGCTCCTTATTTAAAATTTATCTACAGCTATCAATGAATTTGTTTTTATAATAAAAACACGTGTATGCCGATACATTTTTAACAGTCTATTTTAAAATCCTTTGAACTTTAATAAATTCCTTGTTAATGTTTTTGTTTTGTTATAGTTCATTATTTAAAGTTTGCTTCTTTAGTCTTTTGTTTTTTTTTTTTTTGGTTTGTTTGTTAACTTAAGACCTTTTAAAATTCTTTTAATTTTTTTCTCTTGTTAGTTTGTTTTAAATGACCACCATCATAGTGCTGACAGCCCACTTTACTTGAAATGCAAATTGATTGATGTCTGTTATATATTTAGTTTGGTTTGTGCGTTTCAAGAAACCTCAAACAAAAATTCTTAAAATGTTATACAAAGTAAAATATTACAACAAAGAATACTCTAAATATTAAAAAAATAAACGCGCTTATATGAATAATTACAAAACTTTTTTTTTATTTTCAATATTATTTACATTTATGAGATATTTATGCCACAATTTAAACCACAAATGTGCAGTGGAGTACACAGAAATAACATATGAAGGGCTTACTGTAAAAACTCAATAAGAAACATTACATTTTATGCTGATTTTTGCCATAAAACTTTTAAAATAATGTAAACAATATAACTTTAGTAAACTTTCATACTTAAGATACTTGTACGAAGGGTTTAAGCTTGACTTCTGCCAAAAATCTGTCTGTGGAACTTCAGTAGAACGCGAAGAATACCAAAAAATAAAATGTTGCTTCTAGCCTTATGATGTTAACTTTTTTAGAATATTTTTCTTGTCTTTTTGTAGGGTTTTTCTACAAAAATTTTAAAATTACTTCAAACAAATTTGAAATTTTTAATTTTTTTGTATAAAACCCCTACAAAAAGACATAAAAAAGATTTAAAATAAGTCAAAATCATAAGAGTTTTATCAAGTTTTTGCAGAAAGCCCTTCATATGTTCTATTTTAAGTAGGTAGACCCAAAAGAAAAATGCCTGCGAATTTTGTACTCTTGCCCAAAACATTAAATCATGATAATGTTTTGCTGAAGATTTGGGTGTACTTGCCGAAGCAAAGTTTTTTTTAGAAAAAATTATGTTGTATTACTTTGCTATTCCATGCAAAACAAATTCAAATATCAGTCGATTAAGTATATTATTGACCCATTTCTAAGAAACTTTAGCTAAGTTTCTGTCTGCGGAAAGCAAGTCCAATCCAAAAGAGCTGTACATTTGGTATGAGTTCAAAAAAAGTGGAAAAAAGTGTTTTTACATTTTGGAGACTTGTTTTATGTACATTTGATAAACAAATGGAACATTTTTATGTGAAAAGTTGTGACTTGTTGAAAAAGTAGTTTTGGTAAAAAAAAATGGGAAAAATGATTTTTGGTGAAAAAAAAATGTTTGATGAAAAAAGATTTTGATAAAGAAAAAAAATTTTTTTTTGAAAAAAAAAATTGAAACAAAAATGTTGAAGAAAACAAAAATTTTTTTTATGAAAAAAAAAAAAACTTTTTTGATGAACAGAAAATTTTTTTTGGTGTAAAAAAAATTCATGAAAAAAAAAATTATAAAAAATTTTGTTTATAAAAAAAATTTGATGCAATAAAAAATTTAAGAAAAAAAAAATTGATAAAAAAAAATTTATTTAAAAAAAAAATTTCATAAAAAAATTAAAAAAAAAAAAAATAAGAAATAAAAAATAAAAAATTTGATGGGGGAAAAAATTTTTGATGAAAAAAAAAATTTTTGATAAAAAAAAAAAAAAATTTGTTTGAAAAAAAAATTGATGGAAAAAAAAATTGATGAAAAAAAAAATTTGATAAAAAAAAAGATTTGATGAAAATAAATTTTTTGGTTGAAAAATAATTATATTACTTTTTGTTCACCAGCTGGTGAAAAACGGTTTTATTCACCACGAGGTGAATTATTATCCAAGTTACAAACCCAAGTTACTAAAATTTTTGGTTTTAAGAAAATGAAAATAGTAATTCTAATTTTCTTTTTCGTTAATTGTTAGCTTTTATAGTCAAACTGAGGTGGCGTACTGCAACTTTTTTTAAAATTAGACACCAGCCTAAAAACATTATCATGTTAAAACTTTTACATATTTCATAATCTGAAAAATTTTCCTTAAATAAAAATGAATAATTTTAGCGCAATTCTAAAATCTCTGAAAAATATTCACAGTTTCCCAGTTCAAAAATGTTGACCAATTGAGGGTTAAAAATAATCTTCACTGTAGTCCAATTTACAAGCGTCTAAAAAGTGCGTGTGTGCAAATATTAATTATGAAACTCTTTATACTACAAAAACTAAACGGTAGACAAAAGTAATTAACATGCACCTTTAGACTATTTATTTACTCTAGAATATTATTTTATTCAGGGTTGTGTGGAATTATGTGTTGAAGGGGAGGTATTTAAGATTTTTTCTTTTAATGTTAATTTTTATAATAACATTTTTTTTTTTCAATATACTGCGGAAACTTTCGCTTTGAAGATGAGCTCCATTTTGTATGCGCTAAAACCACAAAAAATTTTCTGATTCAAACCTACTCTCTAACTCCACATCCCTTAGGATGTGGAGTGTCCAAAGTATGCTCTAACTGTCCAAAGTATGCCCCTAAAGGAGTCAAACGTATGACCGACCCCCAATATTTGTTTAACCCCAACACTTTCTAAAAACATATCTACCCTCTATCTTCAATCCTTAAGGCGACCCCATAATTTTTTTTTATACCCTCCACTCTAGTGATAGAGGGTATATATTCATGATCCTCGATCGATTTTAAGACGATCTAGCGATGACCGTCAGTCCGTCTGTCTGTCTGTCTGTTGAAAACACGCTAACTTTTGAAAGACTTCGAGGAGGCTCCTGAAGTTTGGCATATATTTTAAGCATTTACCCGGTCAGGTTGGTATTGCAATCCAGCGAAGTCGGTCCAGTTGTGTGGAATTCCGGCCAAAAATCATTTTATTTTTTTTTTAAATCTTGATGAAATGTTTATGCTATATTATAGCTAATACTTCAAAACGTACAACTAAAATCTTTTTATGGGCCTTGTAACACTATATTATTGTCCAAAGTGGTGCAAATTTGAGTATTTTTTGCTTCACAATTTAGTTTTTTTTAAAATGTATATTTTAGTTTTCAATAAAAGTTCGCTATGCATTTTTCTTCACATTATTTTTGTAAGTTCGCACATGGTTTTTTAATTCCTATAGTTAATAACTATTGCATGTGGTTTTTGCAGATTTTGTGTGAGTTTTTGTCTTAAAGCGATGTGTATGAAAATTAGGTAAAAATTAAAAAAAAACTTAAAAAAAAATAAATTTTGAAAGACCATAAAAATCAATTAGAGGCTATTAGAGGTTAGCTGTAAAAAGGAGTTTGTACTTTTAACTATTAAAAGTAAGTATTTTAAATTTCAGCCCCTACTTTTACCGATTCTTTAAATCAGAGCATTTTTAGTGGACTAATTTTTTACAAATGGTGGACTTTTTTAGACCTACAAACTCCACCAAAATAGGGAATGTGAAGAGATACTAACAATTTTACTTAAACCCCAAAGGTTTGCGGTTTAAAAAATAAAAAAAAAACGAAGTAACAAAAAAAAATGTGGTTTAAGGGAGGTTGGAACTAAAAAACAGCCTTAATGTAAGCAATTTTTAAACAGATAAAAAAATAAATACGCAGCATTATTTAATTCTGTTTTTTCATTTAAAAGAAAGAAAATTTTAGTATTTTTAAAAATTTCATAGCACAAAATTTGGTCAACTAGAATTTTCAGGGTTGCCAGTCAATCGTGTGATGTTTTTCACACGATTGACTGTTCCCAGTTCCCACAAATAACTGGAAATCCTGGCAACTCGTTGTCTTTTAAACTTTTAAATTATTGCAATTGTTAATATTTTAAATCTGTCTATTATCTATTTTTTTTTTTTAAATTGCTAACACTTAGGCTGTTTTTTTAATTTCCAAACCCCATCTTAATTAGTTTGATACATTTGACACGTCATGCTTAGTTGGCCAACCACTATATTTGTATGTCCAACTGTTTGAAAAGATATCAGATATATTATTCTTAATTCGGATATAAAATTATTTCTGTTTATATGCAGACATGTTTGACACATTTGGGAGGTCCATGATTATTTGGCCAACCACTGTATTTGTAGGTCCAATATTTGGGCAAGGTATCAAATATATTATTCTTAATTCGAATATTAAATTTAAGCTATTTACACGCAGAAATAAAGAAGTTATTGATTTTTGGCCGGAATTGACCACCGTGCAGTGGTTCAAAAGTTATAAGCAAATGAGTGAAATTCGGCAAGGGTTTTTCTGGAATTTAGGAGTTAAAACACACGGTAACTTTCAAACGACAATTCTGAGGGTGCTGAAGTGTGATATATATATTTGCCGTTCCTCTGGTCTAATTTATTTTAAATTTCAGCCAAATCGGTCCAGTCGTTCAAAAGTTATTAGTAGGGCAAGTACTTTAATGAAAATGCATGTTTTTACTCGGCACTTTAATCATACAACAAACTTAATATCTATCCGAATCAAGAAATTTGCAATAAAATGGCATCGATTTGTAGTTGCATATTTTTGCATATTTTGGTATAAATGCATATTTTTGCATATTTTCATATAAATTGGACTTTTTTCAATTTTCATCAATATTTTTAAAATAATAATAAATTTTTATTTTATAAAAACTTTCTTAGGAAAATTCAAAACCTATCACCTATTGCTTATGGAAAAATATTTTTATTTACAGAAATCATATTCTGAGTCATTTCTTATAGAAAATTGCTTCTGGAAGTAAAATGTTTAGATTCTGAAAAATGTTTCCTATTCTTATACATTTTACTAATCGCAAAGAAAAAAAATTCTTTTAATTTAAAATTTCCTACAGGAAAATTAATTTTTTTTATTTCGCTTAGAGACAGTGTGGGGTCTATTGTCTTTGAGTTCATTTTTAGTGACTTCAGAATGGGGGAAAAAGTGAAAAAAAAAATTTTAAAGCATTTTCATTTTAAAGCATTTTCAAAAAAAAAAAAAAAATATTTAATATTAGGAATGGTTCTAAAAAAATTTTTACTTCAATATTTTTTTTTTTGTTTATAAAAATTTTTTGACTCAAAGAAAAAAAACTTCTCAAGTAAATTTGTTCAATTAAAAAGATTGTTATCACAAAATGTGTCAATAAAAAAATATTTTACTTATTAAAAAATATTTTACTACTCAAAAATACCGCTGTAAGAACTGTCGAGGTCCTTAAAGTATTTGACAAAATTAAATTAATGTTGATAAACCTTTTTTTTTGTAAAAACAATAATTTTTAAATGCATATTTTTTAAGTTTTAAGTGCATATTTTGGATTTTTAGACGCATATTATAGGCACATATTTTCGATTTTTAGATGCATGAAAGTACTTGCCCTAGTTATTAGCAAAGCCGTGAATTTCAGATTAGTTTCACCTTAAATTCACGTGTTGAAAACAAAAATATTTTACAAGGTATTTTTGTCACTCAAAAATTTTTTTTTACACTAAAACAAAAAAAAAAGTACACTCAAAAAAAATTTTACACTCAAAAAAAATTTTACACTCAAAAAAAATAGTAAATTATTTTTTTTTTCAAAAATTACTTAAAAAAATTTTTTACACAAAATAAAATATTTCTAACCAAAAATTTTATTTTTTTCACGTTAGAAAATTTGCTATCACTTAAAAAGGGCATTGTGGAGGGTATTCATAGATTCGGCCAAGTCGAATTTAACTTTTCTACTTGTTTTTTTTTTAAACTTGTTTTATTAAATTAGTTCCTACCGCCCCCATCCATGGTGCCTTCTAATATTGTACAATGACTGACCGATCTCTTTTAATTTTTGACCCCCCAACAATTTTCTAGAACAAATTCACCCCGTCTATCCACCCACTCCCTACTCTCAAAAAAACCTTGTAAAATTACAAAAACATTTTGTAACTTTTTGACAAGAATTCCTTGTATTTTACAAGCTTTTTACCAATAAAATTGTAAATTTACATATTTTGACGCGATAAAATTTACAAGGAAGTTTCGTGACTTTACTAGATTTTTTGCTATCTCCTATTTCACGAGAATTTCTAGTAAAAATTACGAGCTTTTTTATAATTTTACAAGATTTTTACCAATTAAGTTGTAAATTTACAACTTTTTTGGCGAAATAAAACTAACAACAAATTTTTGTAAATTTACTATATTTTTTATGTAAAAAACCTTTGAAATTTGTAAAATAAGAAGAAAAACTGTAAAATTTTTGTTAAAAAACAAGGAAAACTGTCAAATATTGGTAAAATAAGATTACAAGACTTTTTCTAGTAATTTGACAAGGTTTTTTTTTTGAGCGTATCGAAAAATTCTGAGAATCAGAGAATTTTGGTTTTTATAAATGATCTCTGGTTCAAAAACGTTTTTTCTTTAAAAAAAAATTCTCAGAATTTAGAAAAATTCTCAGTATCTGAGACATTGTTTTCTATAGAAAAATTCTTAAAAGCTGATAAATTTTTTCTTTAGAAAAATTCTCAAAATTCCAAGTTTTCTACAGAAAAAAAAAAAAAATTTCTACAGAAAAAGATATTTTTTCTATAGAAAAATTCTCAGAATCTGAGACATTTTTTCTATAGAAAAATTCTCAGAATTTAAAACATTTTTAATATAGAAAAATTCTCAGAATCTGAGACATTTATTCTAACGAAAAATTCTCAGAATCTGTTAAATTTTTTTTATTGAAATTCTCAGAATCTGAAACAGTTTTCCATAGAAAAATTCTCAGAATCTGAGACAGTTTTTGTACATAAAATTTCTAAGAATCTGAGATATTTTTATACCCTCCAACTACAGTATGGGGGTATACTCACTTTGTCATTCCGTGTGTAACGCATCGAAATATCGGTCGGTGACCCCATAAAGTATATATATTATTGATCAGTGATCGATTCTAAGATATTCTAGCGATGTCCGTCCGTCCGTCCGTCCGTCTGTCTGTCCGTCCGTCCGTCTGTAGTTAACACGATGCAGTCCAAAATAAAAGAGCTAGACCCCTCAAGTTTGGCACAAATATGTCTTATGTTCCTAGGCAGGTTAGGTTCGGAAACTGGCAAAATCGGACCAGGGGGAAAAAGTTCCCCCTTGAAGAACTAAACCAACATCTAAAAAATAATACATTCTAACATGTTTTTTTGCATTTTTGTTAAATAAATGAAACATTTTGTATTTTTATCGCGATGGGAAGGTGCTTTCAACGTCCCCCACAGACACCATCAACCCCCCTTCCCCCCCAAAAAAAATAAACGCCCCTGACAAAATTTTGTTTTTAATTTTTTTTACATTTTGGAGGGTATAAAAGATTCGGCCCAGCCGAATTTAACACTCTCACTTGTTTCTATTGAAATATGTTTTCTATAGAATCTTATATATAAGAATATTATATCTGACACGGCTTTTCTATAGAAAAATTCTAAGAATCTGAAAAATTCTAAAGAAAAATTGTCTAGAACATAAAAAAATTGTCTATTATTATCTAAGTAATTGAATATAAAATATTTTTTATGTAAAATGTTTTAGACTCAAAAAAAAATTTTAACGAAAAATTCTTTGAATCTGAGAGGTTTTTTAGAGAAAATATTTCAGAGTCTGAAAATTGTCTGAATGTGAGAAAATGTTTTTCATTTGAAAAGTTCTCCAAATCTGATATATTTTTTTCTAAAGAAAAATTTTAGGAATCTGAGATGTTTTTTCCATAGAAAAATTCTCGGTATCTGAGATGTTTTTTCTTGAGAATATATCTCAGAATCGAAAACATTATTTCAGGACAGACTCCGTCAGTCTGTCTGTTGAAAACCCCCAAACTTTTGAAAGACTTTATGAAGGCTTCTGAAGTTTGGCATATATGTTGGGCATTTACCTGGTCTGGTTGGTATTAAAATCCAGCGAAATCGCTCGAGTGGTTCAAAAGTTATTAGCAAAAGACTGAATTTTTCGTGAATTTACGAGATATAAAACACGCTAACTTTCGAAAGGCAATTTTGAGGATGCTGAAGCTTGTCATATATATTTGTCGTTCCCCTGGCCTTACTCGTATTGAATTTCACCGAAATCAGTAAAGCGGTTCAAAAGTTATTAGCAAAACCGTGAATTTCAGATTAGGTTCACCTTAAATTCAAGTATTGATAACCCGTTAAACATGTTTTAGAAACATTGGCCAGTCACAAAAATATTTTACAATGTATTTTTGTCACTCAAAAATATTTTTACACAATAAAAAAAAGAAAACAACACCCAAAAAAAATTTACACTCAAAAAAAATTAATAATTATTTTTTTTTTTCAAAAATTACTTAAAAAAAAAAATTTTACACAAAATAAAATATTTCTAATCAAAAATGTTATATTTTTCACGTTAGAAAATTTACTATCACTGAAAAAGAACGTTGTGGAGGGTATTCATAGATTCGGCCAAGTCGAATTTAACTTTTCTACTTGTTTTTAGATAATTTTTTTACAAGGATCCCCCAGCAGACGATCCTGTTTCCATTAAAATAAATGGCAACTGTTCAACTAATATCATATTACTAGCACGCGTACTTTATTCAACTCTAGAGTAAATGATAAAAATCTTGTTTATGTTAAAATAATATATGTAGTAGATAAATGAAAAATGAATTACGATCTTTATTCTAGAACATAATTTTTTTTTATTTAAAATATTAATTAATTTTCATATTTCTTTTTGTTTATAAAATATTTAATATAATATTTTTTTTTAAACTTGTATTTTATATAAAATTAAAAATCAATAAATTATTTGTCACATATTTTGTAGTAAAATATTCCTCAAAATTAATGAAACTGCATTTGCGTGTTCAGCGTCATCGACTTCGTCGTCGTCATATCATAAAAACAACTTTGTACGTAAAGACACCAACAAATAAAAAAAAAGAAGAAAAACAGTCAGAGACACATGCGTGTCTCTAGAACTTGAGAATTTTTTTGATGATGGTATTGATAAAAAGAATAAATCATGAAATTCAAAACTTTAATTTATGACCTGCATTTTAGTTTTATATCGTTCTCTTTTTAGTTGTGTTTTTCTTTTGAAACATTTTGTATGATCAATGCGGAAGCTACTTTTTATTTCTTGATCATATTTTTATGGTAGACAAATCCACTATAAGACTACTAAAACCGACAGTCCTTTTACTAATTTACTCTGCTAATCATGTTGAAATATTAGTTGTCATTAAAACATAAAAATTCTTTTTGCTTTCGGTATCTTTTACTGCATTTGTAGGCTTAACCAGTAACAATTTAAATCCATTATAAGCGTTAATCAGTATAAGAAAGAAAAAAATAAAAATAAAACAAAACTTAAGATGTTTATGAGAGGTGGAATCATCATCATCATCCTCATAAAAGGAATTATGATTATATGATTATCTAACAAGGTTTAACAGTAGTTGGAATATTTAAAACAATGTTGCAAAGATTTTGTTTAAGATTTATAAAGGTCATTAAACTGTAACAGTTTATACTTTGTATTGAATTGTGAATAAACAACAAACTGTTTTTCCGTTATACATATTACAAGTATGTGTCTTAAGTCTTTTGTTTTTGTTTGATTTTTTTTTTAATAACACAGTACAATGCGAATAAAAATTACTGAGCTCCAAAATGCAAAAAAATATACCTGTGTCGGCGTTTTGAAAGATCACATCGGAATTTTATTTTAGAGGCGGTTAAAATTTCCCAGCTTTGGACTGTTCTTGCAGCCTATCGGTTTATAAAACTGTTATTTTTACGTCTGAGGTGTAGGATATGCTTAGAAAATTTGTAGGAAATATTATGCCATATATTTTTGTGGAACATATTAACCCTCTAACTCCACGCATACCGGTATTTTTTGGATTAATTCTAACAATTCGTAAAAAACACCCCACAAATGGGGAGAGTGGGGATGAAATGTTCTATTTTGGATCAATAGTTTGGAAGATATGGGCGTTAATAAAAACACTTTTTTGACAACATTGACTCTTAAGCAGTTCTTTAACATTTTTGTGCTCTGAAACCGTAAGTCGAACGAAAAACCTTATCAAAACAATATTGTTTATAAAACAATAAAGATTCAACATTAAAAAAAAAAATTTAATTTAAACAAAAAATTTTGAAACCCATATTTGACTGTCCTTTTTTGCTGGGAAGGACACCATGGATTTCCAAAAACAAAATTTTGTATTAAAGTTTAGAATGTCCTTTAAACGATTAAAATTTCAGAGAGGTCAAATATTTGTTTTTTCGCAGTTTTAACAAAAAATCAAAAATTTAGCTATATCAGCAATTTAAAAAAATTATTGCTCGACAACTCGAAAAAACACCTCCCTGAAAGTTTAACAGCGTTAAAAGAACATTCTATACTTAAAAAAATTATGTTCTCGGAAATCGATGGTGTCATTGCAAGAAGAAAAGGATATTAATATTGTTTTAAATTTTTAAATTTTTTTTTTTTTTTGTTTCTAAATTTTAAATCTCCATTAGTATATCAACAATATTGTCACTGAAAGTTTTTTTCGTACAACTTACGTTGTTCGAGTAAAAACTATTTGATGTTGTTTCAAAATTTTGAAAAAAATTAAATATTTGGCAATCTATCAAACTTTGAAAATTTATTGTTCAACAATACGAAAAAACACCTCTCTGAAATTTTAATAGAGTTAAAAGGACATTGTAGACATTAATACAAAATTTTGTTTTTGGAAATCCATGGTGTCCTTCCCAGGAAAAAAAAGACATTCAAATATAGTTTTCAAAATTATTTGTTGAAATTTTAAAATGAAAATTCAGCTTTTTGGAAATCGATGGTGTCCTTAACAGGAGAAAAGGACATTCAATATTGTTTTAATTTTTTTTTTTAATTTTTTTTTAAAGTTTTTTTTTTATAAATTTTAAATCCTTATAATTTTATAAACAATATTGTTTTCATAATTTTTTTCGTACGACTTACGGTTTCCGAGCACACAAATTTTAAAAAACTGTCAAAAATTCAATATGTCAAAAATCGCTTTTTTAAACGCCCATGTCTTCCAAAGTATTAATCCAAAAAAAAATATGGTTTTTAATCATTTACTAGAAAATAAACAAAAATTAACAAAATCGGTGATCCGTCAGTTAAATTTCCAATGGATTTGCTTATATGTGCCAGAACATACCAAATACAAAAATTTAACACAAACACTAAAGCTGAATTCACAATAACAGAGTGCTCTGTACCAGAGATTGGATTTTGTTCCTTTCTCTTTTGCACTTACACATTTTAACATGATAATGTTTTTAGGCTGGTGTCTAATTTAAAAAAAAGTTTCAGGACGCCACCTTAGTTTGGCTATATATGTAAGTTAACGATTAACAAAAAAGAAAATTGGAATTACTGTTTTCATTTTCTTAGAACCAAAAATTTTTGTAACTTGGGTTTGTAACTTGGATAATAATTCACCTCATGGGGAATAAAACAAATATTCACCAGCTGGTGAATAAAACGTAACATAATTATTTTGCATCAATATTTTTTTTTTCATCAATATTTTTTTTTCATCAATATTTTTTTTTTTTCATCAATATTTTTTTTTCCTCAATATTTTTTCATCAATATTTTTTTTCATATTTTTTTTTTTTTTTTGCATTAATTTTTTTTTTCATCAATATATTTTTTTTTTTGATCATCAAATTTTTTTTATCAATATTTTTTTTCATCAATATTTTTTCTTTTATCAATATTTTTTTTTCATCAATATTTTTTTCATCAATATTTTTTTTTTCATCAATATTTTCTTTTTCATCAATATTTTTTTTTTTCATCATTATTTCTTTTTCATCAATATTTGTTTTTCATCAATATTTTTTTTTTTTAATTTTTTTTTTCATCAATATTTTTTTTTATTAATATTTTTTTTTCATAACTATTTCTTTTTTTCGTCAATATTTTTTTTGTGATCAATTTTTTTTTTATTAAAATTTTTTTTCATCAATATTTTTTTATCATAATTTTTTTTATTCATCAATATTCATTCCCAAGTAGAAATTCATGACGGTTATAAAAAAAAAGCGTTTTTAAAGCACTCCAAAGTAGAAACTCATGACGGTAATAAAAAAATAGCATTTTTAAAGCACTTCCAAGTATAAATTCATGACGGTAAAAAAAAAGTCATGACTTATCAAAAATAAAGCATTTTTAAAGCATTATTTCATAACGCTTTATGAACGTTTTGAAAAAGCTTTTTGGGATTACTTTTTCGCCAAATTTATGTTGGTTTAGGAATACAATTTGTTTACAACATTTTTTTACACTACTTTTTAAATATGGTTTACGACGACCAAAAAGCCGACATTAAAAGCGAATTAACTCTAGACGACCCCATAACAGATTTAGTTAAGTTTGAGGAGTTTGACAACAAGGTTAAAACTGATCAGCAATTTTGCAATTCACTGGTATGTATTTTTCTATATTTACATTTGAATCAAAATTACTAATTTTTATTTTGTTATTCAGCGTGACCTGATGCGGTTAAAATGTAAGGCCGACTCATTATATGAGGCATACATGGGACTATTTAAATAAATGGACTAATTAATTGACGATTTCATTGGCATTATATTGAAACTAATGCCAATGAAATTTTTAGCATTAGCATTGTTTCAATCAATGCCAATGCCCGTTAAGGAATTAGTAGCATTAGTAATGCCAATTATGAAAAATTTCATTGGCATTAATAAATGTCTTAATGAAAACAAAGCATTAGCAATATCAAAAGTCGTATTTCCGTCAACCAGTTGTGAAATTTTTTTTTTGATTAAAACTTGAAATGGCTATAGGTCTGTTTGTTTACCCAAATTTCTTACTTTTTTTACTACAACTGGAAAGTTTTGTTTACTTTTTGTATTACAAATTTCCAGCTTTATTAAAAGTAGTAAAAATGAGATGATTGTAGTTAGGTAAACGAACAGGCATAATATCTCGAAAACTAAGTTAGATAAAGCAAAATGGAGGGCATTTTTGGTTCTTAGAATCTCCATAGTTTCGCCGGTCCTCTTCAAAGTTTAAAAATTCACATACTTTTAGCATTATCTTGCTTATTTTTCCAGGTACTGCAATTTAGGGGCCCAATAGGGTCTTGAGAATTTTAGAAACTGAATAACTAAAAAACTATCTCTGAGGGTTTTCTAGTATTGGCAGACGAGTTCAAGAAACCAAGAGCTACAAAAATGCTTTTGGACTTTTTGTTGTGTCACCAATATTTACCGAGACATAAGCATTTTTAAATTTTCCGGAATCCCAAATTTTTTGGATTCAAAGTTAGGACCCATTGGGGTAAACATATGTGAAGAGGACCCGCGAAAGTATGGAGATTCAAAGAACCAAAAATGCCCTCCATTTTGCTCTATCTGGCTTAGTTATCGATATATCGCCATTTTAAGTTTTTTAAAAAAATATATATTTATTGTAAAAAAATGCTTTTTTTTTATCAATTAAAGGGCTTATTGTAAAAACTTGATAAGCAACATTTCATTTTATGGTGGTTTTTGCCTTAAAACTTTTTAAATAATTTAGAAAATAGAACTTTTGCAGAACTTTTATTCTCTAGATACTTGTACGAAGGGTTTAAGCAAGACTTCTGACAAAAAAATTTTAGTGGAATATTAGTAGAAGGCGAAAAATACCAAAAAATAAAATGGTGCTTATCAAGTTTTTGCAGCAAGCCCCTCAATTGTAAATAGTTTTTTTAGGCATTTGTGCCGTTTCATTGGCATTAGTACAAATAATGCCAATGCCAAAAAATTTCATTGGCAATAAATTTTAACGCTTTTTTTTGGCATTGGCATTAGTTCCAACTAATGCCAATGAAAATTCAATGCCAATTAAAAATTCCCATGTATGATATAAGGCCATTGGAAGTATCCTTTCCGTTATAATGTCCCCAGGTTTACAGCAAATGTTTAGCGGCGTTGCAAAACCGACTAAAGGAGTTTCGAAAAAAAATTTTAGCACCATTAAAGTTTTTAATGAATTGAAAGGTAATATTATGCTGGCCAACAACTATATATCTTTGACCAAAACATGTATGTGTTTTTCACAAAACAATTTTAGGTATCAACCTAATTTCGTCCCTTCGCGTTATATTTTTAAAGTAAAATTTATGTTAATAGAAACTTTTAAATTTTTTTTTTTATATTTGTGAAGTTTGCCTTACCGCGAAGCATCAAATTAAGCAAATTTTTTAGATCTTTTCAAAAGATTTAAAAAAAAACACATCGCAGTTTTCGTCAGATCAGAAATGCTTTATACCTATTATATTTATAAACTCATTTTGTTTTCCCGTTGCAGAACACCTTCTTCTACAATTTGAAAATGAGTCCGACAAGTCTATCGTGACCAAAACAAGCCGCTGGCTAGCGGCAGCAGAAGAGAGAATAACTAAACGAAATTCTATTCTATAAATGAAATTCTATTTAGTTTTTGGTATAAAAAAACAGTTATTTTTTATAAAAAAAATAATATATTTATCTTTTCTTAAAACAATAAAAATTAAAACAAAAATAAACTTTCATTTGGTTTTTAAATTGATGGAAAATTACTTTACTTTTTGTATCTGAAATGCTTGTAAATTGCTTCTTTTTTTGCATATAAAGCACTTTAAAATTGCTTTACATACCGTTTTAAAAGTGATACATTTTTGGTTTTTGCAATGCTTTAAAAGCGCTATAACGAAGCGTTCTAAAATCATTATTATAAATGTCTTTAAAAACGCTTCAAATAAACCGTCTAACGGTGTTATCATTAGGACAGTCTGAAAGCGCTCTGATGATGGTTTTCAGCAGGGTTGGCAACCGATACCCACCTAGAATAACGGTATTTGGCTATTGTACCGCAACCAATAAAGATATGGACATTTTCAAAAGCGATTATGAAAGCTGATGAAATTTCTAGTATTTTAAATGTGTAACTTCGTGTTTCTACCGGTTCGTTTTCGAAATATAGTTCAATACCTTTATAATACCGTTTGAAACGGTATTATAACGGTATTGGCCTATATAACTAAAACGAACCGGTAGAAACACGAAGTGAAACATTTAAAATACTGGAAATTTCATCAGCTTTCATAATCGCTTTTGAAAATGTCCACATCTATATTGGTTGCGGTACAATAGCCAAATACCGTTATTATAGGTGGGTATCGGTTGCCAACCCTGGTTTTCAGTATGTTCTGAGAGCATTCCTACTACCATACAAAGCGCTTTTAAAGCGTTTTAACGGTTGTATTTTTCTACCTGGGTTTTTTCATAAATTTTTTGGCAAAAGTGCACTTTACGGAGCACACAATTTTTTTGGGAGAAACACGAAATTTAAATTTAAGAGGCTGGACCCCGGACCCACCTGGAGCCAAAAGAGCCTTCAGGTTTGTGTGGATACTTAAATTAAAGGTAATTAAAAAAGAATTATAAATTTTAATCGTGGCATATTTTTGTTTTCCAAATTATTCATGTCCCGTAAAGTGAACCTTAGCCAATTTTTTTCCATCAAATATTTTTTATCAATAATCTTTTTTCATTAAAAACTTTTTTTCATAAAAAAAGTTTTTTTTTATCGACAAACAGATTGATGGATATCACTAAAATGTCTTAGAAACCTTTACGGATCAATAATATATAAACATAATGGGGTCCTCACAATATTTCGATGTGTTTCGCATGGAATGACAAATTAAAATCGCGTTATTTTTTCTAGAAAAATTTTGGTTTAGAAAGATCACCTATTTATACAGCAAAACATTATCATGATTAAATGGTTTGGGCAAGAGTGCAAACTTCGCAGACATTTTTTGTATGATGCCGTCTCTATTTTTTATAGATGGTAATCTGTAGTACAGAGTACTCCGACATTGTGTCGGAGCCTTAAAAATTAGTGGAATTCATGATTGCCCATTAACGGTTAATTTTTTTGTATTATTTTTTAGTGGCAATCTTGAATTTGCCTTATTTTTGGTGTTTGTGTTAAGTTTTGCACTTTGATGTGGTCTGACACGCATAGTACAATTTTACGATTTTTTGGAATATAGGCAAAACTGACCGTTATGTGTGGGAGTTAGAGGGTTAATACATTTCACAAAAATATTTGCCTTAATATTTTCTACAAAGTCGCTTCACTTACCCTGTACATTAGATAAAAAAAAACACAAATTGTTTCATATACCGACATGTTGGATATACCGAATGGTGTGATTTCGAGCAAATTAAGTTTGAATGAAAGTTGGTCTCTATGAATAGACCTTGAAAAAAAATCAGATTTTGTTTTAATTTCTTGACCGTGGGAAAAAGCCTTAGTTTCTGAAAATTTTTGACAAATTTTTAATGCTGATATTGGAAAAGTATCCCAGAATCAGAGATTTTTTTAGAAAAAAATTTCTCCGAATCAAAGATTTTTTCTACAAAGATTTTTTTCTATTTAAAATCTAAAACTTTTTCTAAAAAAAATGTTTCAGAACCTGAGAATTTTTCAATATGGAAAATGTCTTAAAATCTGAGAAATTTCAAGTGGGAAAAATGTATGAAAATCTTAGACTTTTTCTCAGTGTCAGAGACGTTTTCTATAAGAAAAATGTCTCAAAATCTGTAAATTTTTCTATAGAAAAATAAGTCACAATCTTAAGATTTTTCCATTTCTGAAATGTCTCCGAATCGATATTTTTATTGGAAAAATGTCTCAGAATCTCAGACTTTTTCTATAGGAAAATTGTCCCATTTTCAATAGAAATTAAGTGTCGTAATCTCAGAATCTGAGACTTTTTTACAAAGATAATGTCTTTGAATCTAATACCTTTTCTATTTATTATATTTTTTCGGCGTAAGCCAAGTGTATTTAATTTGTTGTTTGTGTTTTCTGATCCTTTTCTTTAGGAAAAATGTCTTAGAATATCAGACTTTTCTATGGTAAAGGTGTCTCAGAATCTGAGACCTTTTCTATAGGTGAAATGTCTCAGAACCTGAGATGTTTGATATAGAAAAATGTCTCAGAACTTGAGACTTTTTCTGTAGGAAAATATCTCCGATGATTAGACATTATCTGTAGGAAAAATGTCTAAAAATCAAAGACTATTTCGATAGCAAAACTATCTCAGAATCTAAAACTTTTTCTATGAGAATCTGAGACTTTTTCTATAGGACAAATGTTTCAGAACCTGAGGCTTTTTCTATTAAAAAAAAATGGTTTATATTTTTATGGCTGTAGGCAAAATCGCCCAAAGAAAAATCGCCCAAACAGTTCTATGAAAAATCGCCCAAATGCAAAATCGCCCAAAAAATATGAAAAATGACCCAAAAAGAAAAATACGAAACTTCGCCCAAAATTAAGGAAAAAAAGCCCAAAAATGAAATGAAAAATGGCCCAAAATAAAAAAAGATTTTTTCTAACACATTTTTTCCAAAACACATACTACACAGAAAAGCTTTCTTTTGCGGAGAGGGTGGGTCTAAGGCATGGAGTTTGTAATCCCTAAGTCCTGCCGAAGGGCGGCTACGCAGAAGAACTTTAAGACAAAGACAAAATCTTTTGAGATAAGACCATAGGTTACGTGGTTATTATTTTTTTTTATAGATCGTTGTTTTGAGAATACAGCCCGTAAAACGCATAAGTAATTGATGTAAAAGTTTTAAGTGTGAAACTTAAATTTTAACGAAATAAAATAAATATAACTAATATCGATCAAAGCGCCGCAGGCGAAAAATTTTACCAACAAATTTGTTGTTAAAATTTTTGCCCTGCGGAGCTTTCATCGGTGTTGCATGCTGTTTTTAAATTCACTACTTTTGATTTTCTACTGCGCTGCGATGGATTAATATATAGCGTGGTAATCTGCATGTAAGAGCAGGGGTTTTGGGTTCGATTTTACCAAAGCCTTTGCATGTTAGCAACAACGGAACGGTTTTGCTTCAGCTTATTCTTGGTTAGTTAAATATATAATTTATAAAAAAAACACGATATGAGTTTACTGTTTCTAAAAAAAATAATATACTGATTTATTGTGACAAGCATATTTCAGTTTTGACATTTTAAGATTTTGACAAAAATAAAACCAAAATAAATTTGGGCAATTTTTCATACATAATTTTTGGGTAATTTTTCGTAATAAAAAATCACCCAATTTTTAATTTCGACATTTTGCCCAAAAACTATGAAAATTTGCACAAAAATGTTGGGTAACTTTTCATATGAAATATGACCCAAATTTGTATGAAAAATTTTTGGGCGAATTTTCGTTTTCTTTTTTGGGCCATTTTTCTTTGGGCGATTTTGCCTACAGCCTATTTTTATACTTTTTCTATAGAAAACATGTCTCAGAATCTGAAGCTTTTCTAAAGGAAATTGTCTCAGAATCTGAAAATTTTTCTAAAGGAAAAATGTTTAAGAATCCAAGATTTGTTTGAGAAAAAAGTCTCTGATTATGACATTTTTTTGATTGGAGAAATGTCTTCGAATCTGAGTCCTTTTGTATACGCTCAAAATAAATTCTCTGTCCAATTAGCAGAATAATCTGCTAAAAAAACACCAATATTCAGCCATATGTGAAATCTGATGATTTTAGCAGACACGAAATCTGTCAAAACAGCAAAGAAATTTTCTAAGACATTTTCTAGAAAATTTTTTTTAGAAAATTTGTTTTCATGAAAACTTTAATACTTTTTTTTTTAATTTAAATTAAAAAAAAAATAATATTTTGTAAAATTACCAATATAATCTACTGTTTTTTTAGTTTTTTAAAATAATCTGCTAAAAATGTGTTCAAAAATATGTTTTACAAATTATTTGACAGAGTTTTTTTTTCGAGTGTAGGAAAAATGTTTCAGAATCTGCGAGTCCTTCCGTCTGTCAGTCCTTCCGTATATCTCTCTGTCTGTCCATTATCGTGTTTACAATACAGATTGAAATTTTTAATCAATTGAATTGAAATTTAAAACTAAAGGCCCTCTTATCCCAAGGACGAAGCCTTTTGAAATTGAAAAAAAAAATTGGACTATGTTTAGACCTATCCCCCATAAAAATAGTCTTTTTAATTTTTGCTAAAATGACTCTAATAACCGTACTGTAACACATATCCTTTCGAAATTTGGCAGATAAACGTGTTTTCTATTTACTAATCACTTTATTCCGAATTTTAAAGGAATCGAACCAGTTATTCTTGTAGCCCCATACAAACCGCTTTCTTAATATTAACATAAATTTTTAAAATTTTATGAAAATGGAAAATGTTTAATTGAAATTAAAATCATGTTTGTGTCTGTTTACCACGTACTGTAATAACTCAATGAAATCTAATTATAATTGCACCATATTTGAACTTAGGCCCCATAGCCTTTTCTAACACATTTTCTATAAGAAAAATTTAGAAATTTCAATTTTTTTGTTTAGAATCATCAGATTTATTTTATATAATATTTGCCTATTTTTATAAAATTTTATTTAATCAAATAAAATTAAAAAAACTGTTTTGTTTAAGTTTCCTTACTAAAAATTTTTTGTAATATCAGAAAACTTTTCTATAAACACTTTAAATATTTACAATTCAAACAAGAGACCACCCATGTTCTAGGATATATATGTTTTATAAACTGTCATTAACCACGGAATAAATTTTTAAAAATCTTCTTAACGCTTCTTCTTGTCTATATAATTTGCTTTTCAATATAATGTAAACTATTTAAACAAATATTTGTATTTTTTGTTATCATTTTTTACTTATTGGCTGAAAAAAATTTATTCTTTAACTACTAATAGGATATAGTTAAATAATAAGCTTTAAGTCTTTTAAATTATAATTGAAACTATTTTTATGCTGTATTTTTTTATAATGTTGATCATTAAAACAGTCTGTAACTTTTATGTCAAAGCGGCGTTTTACACTTTAATTTCAACGAAAAAAAACATAAAATGTCAATCAAGATAATTGTGGTTGAAAAAAAAGAAGAAAAAGACTTTAAATTTAAATAAAAAAATTTATCATGAAATTGTCAACGAGGTTAAGAAATTGTCATGAGTCTGGCATGACAAACAAAAACAAACTGGGAGACAACTCTTATTTTCAGTAGTTGGCACGAGTGTCGTAAAGAGTTAATTTTGTTAACTGACTGAAATGTTGAGACAGTTACATTTCAATAAAAATTAAAGATAATTTTGAATGAAAAGTGAAAAATGAGGAAATGAGATGATGTAATTTAAATTTAATTTTTTAAAAAAATAGAGAAGATAAATTCTAAAAAGACATTTCGTTTTTTAAGAATATATTTTAATAAAATTAAATTTGTTTAATAATGCCAAACATCAAGAACGGTCGAAAAAAAGATGTCGAAAATACTTTGCTCAAAACAAAAAACTTAAGACACAAACGTGATATTCAAAAAACAAAACACAACCAAGAACATTTCATTTAGAAATATTTTTTGCTTAAAATTTTAGAAAACTTTAAAGTCTAACTTAAATTATATGAAGTTCAGATTCTTAAACATTTTTATATGAAGAAAAACTTTTAGATTCCTCAGCATTTTAGAAAGAAAAATTTCTTAAATTCTCAAATTTATTTAAAGAAATTTTTTTACAAAAAAATCTCCTACTCTGAAACTTTTTGTAGGTTTAGTAAAACGTTGATTCTGCAAATTTTTTGTTTTAAATATTTGATTAACAATTTCGATATCTGCAGAAAAAGGAAAAGGCTTTTAATTTATGTCGAAAAAATGGCATTGTTAACGATGTTGACAAATTGTCATGAGTCTGGCATAACAAACAAAAACAAACTGGTAGACAACTCTTGTTTTGAAATGTTAAGATGTTTAATAAAAAAAATTTTAATTTTTAATGAAAAGTAAAAAATGAGGAAATGAAAGGATGCAATTTAAATTTAAATAAATAAATTCTAGAATAAAAAAATATATTTTTTAATAATATGTAATAATAAAATTAATAAACATTAAGAATTATCGAAAAATAGAAGATGTTGAAAATACACTCCTCAAAACAAAAGAATTAAGACACAAACTTCTTATTTAAAAAATTTTACTGAACCAAGAACCAATTTTGCTTTTTGATCAAAATTTTAAAAAACTTTAAAATCTTAAACAAAACATTTTTATTAAAAGAAAAACTATCGGATTCAGCAGCACTTCTAAATTGAAAAATTTCTCAGATGCTCAAATATATTTAAAGGACATTTTTATAAAAAAAAGTCTGGGATTAATAAAACATTGATTCATTGATGTTGCCGTATGTTCTTTTCTAGAAAAAATAACGCTATAAAATATTTGATCAAAAAAAATTTACAAAAAAATATTCATAAAAAAAATATTGATAAACAAATATAGATGAAAAAAATTATTGATGAGAAAAAATCTTAATGAAAAACAAGTAGAAAAATTAAATTCGACTTGGCCGAATCTATGAATACCCTCCACAATGCCCTTTTTAAGTTATAGTAAATTTTCTAGAGTGAAAAAATAACATTTTTTATTAGAAATATTTTATTTTGTGTAAAAAAACTTTTTATTTTAACTAATTTTTGAAAAAAAAAAATAATTTAGTAATTTTTTTTTTGAGTGTAAAATTTTTTTTGAGTGTAAAATTTTTTTCGAGTGTATTTTTTTTTTTCTTTTAGTGTAAAAATATTTTTGCGTGACAAAAATGCGATGTAAAATATTTTTGTGACTTACCAATGGTTTTAAAACATGTTTAACGGGTTTTCAACACGAGAATTTAAGGTGAGGCGAATCTGAAATTTACGGTTTTGCTAATAACTTTTGAACCACTGGACCGATTTGGCTGAAATTTAAAACGAACCGGACCTAAAGAACGACAAATGTATATGCCATACTTCAGTACCCTCAGAATTGCCGTTCGAAAGTTACCGTGTGTTTTATCTCGTAAATTCCAAAAAAACCCTTGCCGAAATTCACTCATTTGCTTATAACTTTTGAACCACTGGACCGATTTTGCTGGATTGCAATACCAACCTGACCAGGTAAATGCCCAACATATATGCCAAACTTCAGGAGCCTCCGAAAAGTCTTTCAAAAGTTAGCGTGTTTTCAACAGACAGACAGACGGACAGACGTACGGACGGACATCGCTAGATCGTCTTAAAATCGATCGAGGATCATGAATATATATACTTTATGGGGTCCTAGACCAATATTTCGAGGTGTTACAAACGGAATGACAAACTTATATATACCCTCTATCACTAGAGTGGAGGGTATAAAATTATTGACGAAAAAAAAATGATGAAAAAAAAAATATTGATGAAAAAAAATAGTAGTATATTGATAAAAAAAAATTATGAAAAAAATATTGATGAAAAAAATATCAAAAAAAATATTGATGAAAATAACTATTGATAACAAAAAAATATTGATGAAAAAAATATTGATGAAAAAAAAAAAATTTGAAAAAATATTGATACCAAGTTAGAGTGTTAAATTCGGCTGTGTCAAATACAAACATGCAAAAAAATTAAAAAAAAATGCACAGGCGTTTCTTTTTTTTTAAGGGAGGGGTGATAATTGGGGGAAGGGACAAATTTCCACTCGAAAAATATGTTTAAAAATTAATTTTTATGCTTTTTCCACTAAAGAAATTGAAGTTCATTTATTAAACAATTTTTTTTAATCCACGCCCACAAAAGGGGGACGGACCGAAAAAAAATAAATTTTCTAATTTTCTATGTTCAAATGCAGGACTTTGAACTTTTTGTGGCATAAAAAAGTTGCATTTGTTAAACAATCGATTAATGATCATAAATATATGGGGAATTCCAGGCCAAATCACTCACTTTTAGACCCGACCACTTTCGATTTATTTTATTTTTGGATATGTTTTAGTTCTTATTAAATGCAACTTGGGCACCAATTTTTAGCCTTTTATTCCAAGATGGTAATTTTTTCAAAAAAAAAAAACAATAATTTTCAATTAATTTTGACCAGTTAAAAATATAGATATCTTAAAAAAGTTGGACAACGTTTTGTTGGTACACTCAAAAAAAAAAAAACTGTAAAGTTAACAAAAAATTTAGTTAATTTTAACTAAAAAAGCACCTGATTTTGGGCCTACTAAATTTTTAGTTAATTTAACTAAAAATATTTAGTTAACTTTTCGTAGAACGAATTTAGCAAAAAAAACCGTAACTTTAACTAAAAATTTAGCTGAAATTTCGTAACGTTTTTATGTACATATATTAACAAAAAAATTAGTTGAATTCAGCTAAACTTTTTGTTACTTTTCGTAAACTAAAATTTAGAAAATATTTTGTAAAAAATTAAAAGTTTATTTTTTCTATTTTTTCATCAGCTTAAGTAGAACTTATGAGATTTGCATAGGAGGCTTCGCAAGAAATTCCACTTAACAAATTTGTTACGAAAAATCAGCAAATTAATTAGTAAAAATTCGTAAACTCAGTTTTGAAGTCAACAAAAAAAATTAATTCAAAATTTGTTCAAAACTAGTACACTCAAAAAAAAAAAACTGTAAAGTTAACAAAAAACTTAGTTAAATTTAACTAAAAAAGGACCTGATTTTGGGCCAACTAAATTTTTAGTTAATTTAACTAAAAATATTTAGTTAACTTTTCGTAGAATGAATGTAGCAAAAAAAAACGTAACTTTAACTAAAAATTTAGCTGAAATTTCGTAACGTTTTTATGTACATATATTAACAAAAAAATTAGTTGAATTCAGCTAAACTTTTTGTTACTTTTCGTAAACTAAAATTTAGAAAATATTTTGTAAAAAATTAAAAGTTTTATTTTTCTATTTTTTCATCAGCTTAAGTAGAACTTATGAGATTTGCATAGGGGGCTTCACAAAAAATTCCACTTAACAAATTTGTTACGAAAAATCAGCAAATTAATTAGTAAAAATTTGTAAACTCAGTTTTGAAGTCAACAAAAAAAATTAATTCAAAATTTGTTCAAAATTAGTATTTTCGTAAATTGAACTTAACTAAAAAAAGTAGTTAAAACGCTGATTTTAACTAAAAATTTGCTAAAAAGCCAGTAAACTCGAGTTAACAAAAAAAAATTAGTTAACTTTACAGTTTTATTTTTTTGAGTGTATTTTCGTAAATTGAACTTAACTAAAAAAATTATTTAAAACGCTGATTTTAACTAAAAATTTGCTAAAAAGCCAGTAAACTCGAGTTAACAAAAAAAAATTAGTTAACTTTACAGTTTTATTTTTTTGAGTGTATTTAAATGTAGTTTTAGAAAAAAAATATTAAAAAATTATTCGATGTAATTATCACTTATTTTTTAACGTTTAAAAATTAAAATCGACTTTTTGAAAAAGTCCGAAACCTTCGAATTTTTTTTAAAAAAAGTTTAAGAGCTCTATTTAAATTACGCAACTTTTAAGATATAACTCGAGATGTAATCGCAATTCTTTCTATTTTTTTTCAAATTTTGAAAATTGCGCCTTTTATTTTTTGACTCTGATTAATTTTATAGGGTGCTCCAAAAAAATTAAATTGGTAGATACTGACCCTAACTTACCCTAGAAATATTCATTTTGAGGTAACAATACGTTTCACAAAAATTATGAACGATCGGACATGGGTAAGGCGTTCCACATAAGCGTTGAAGTTTAGAAAACGGATTACAAGGAAAAACATGAATTTTTCCAGTTTTCTCAAGTTTTTTGGTATTTTAAGTAAAGTTTTAATTCAAGTGGTTACAGAACTATAATGCGGAGTAAAATTCCTCTGTAATAAGGTACCAAAAACTAAAATCGGTTGATTATCAGCCAAGTTGTTACAACTTCCCCAGGCATCTAATGTGTGGCAGACCACTTGATTAAGCAATACATTCCGATTTTTGAAATTCATTGAAATTTCTACTGTAATAACATTTTTTATTCTTCAAGTTCAAATGTAACTAGATAATAAGTATTTTTCATATTGTGTTTTGCTAACATGTTTTAAATTAATGCTAAAAATGCCTGCATTTTCAACACCCTTTTGAAATCTCTATTTTAATTTTTTTTTTTTGGCTTTAAGATTTGGAAAAACCAAAAAAATATTACTCTGAAACATGAATAATGAAATAATGTTAGTACAATAGATAATTTCAATAAATTTTAAAAAATGGACTCGTATTCTTTAATAAAGTGGCATGACACACGCTAGATGCCTGGGGAAGTTGTAATAACTTGGCTGATTTTCAACCGATTTAAGTTTTTAGTACCTTATTAGAAAGGCATTTTACTCCGTATTATAATTCTGTAACCACTTAAATTAAGACTTAACTAAACATACCAAAAAAATTGAGAAAATAGAAAAAAAAAATCATATTTTTCCTTGTTTTCCATTTTTTTTTTTAATTTCAAGGACCATGCTAAACGCCTTACCCATGTCTGATCGTTCTTAATTTTTGTGAGACGTAGCTACCAATTTTTTTTTTTTTTTTAGCACCGTATAAAATAAATCAGAGCCAAAAAATAAAAGGTGCAATTTTAAAAATCTAAAAAAAAAATAGAAAGAATTGTGATCACATCTCGAATTATAGCTTAAAAATTGCGTAATTTAGAGTAGAAATTTTATATTTTTTACAAAAAAAATCGAAGGTTTCGGACTTTTTCAAAAATTATTTTTTAAACGTCAAAAAATAAGTGATAATTACATCGAATAATTTTTTCATATTTTTTTTCTAAACCAGAATTTAAATACCAACAAAACGTTGTCCAACTTGTTTTAAGATATCTATATTTTTTAATGGTCAAAATTATTTAACATTTTCAATTTCTTAATTTTTTTGAGAAAATCGCCATTTTGAAAAGTTGATTACTCAACACCGTCTTGGAATAAAAGGCTGAAATTTGGTGTCCGTGTTGCATTTAATAAGTACTAAAACATATCCAAAAATATAATAAATCGAAAGGGGTCGGGTCTAAAAGTGAGCGATTTGGCCTGGAATGCCTCATATATAATTTATTGGGTCCTAGACCGATATTTTGATGCGTTACACACGGAATGACAAAGTGTGTATACCCACATACTGGAGTTGGAAGGTATAAAAAGAATATTGATGAAAAAAAATATTGATGAGAAAACAAATTGATGAAAAATTATTATGTTACGTTTTATTCACCAGCTGGTGAATATTTTTTTTATTCACGACGAGGTGATTTATTATTCAAGTTACAAACCCAAGTTACTAAAATTTTTGGTTTCAAGAAAATGAAGACAGTAATTCTTATTTTCGATTTTGCTAATCGTTAGCTTACATAATCAAACTGAGGTGGCGACCTGCAACTTTTTTAAAATTAGAGACCAGCCTAAAAACATTATCATGTTAAAAAAAATTTCGATGTTCCGTTATCTCAGATAGCCTGTATTTCAACTTTTTATGCAATTTTAATGTTTGGATTTTTAATTGCTATTTAATTAATTTATTTCGTTATTTTCAAAAAAATTGTTTCAAAATGATTTTAATTAAGGGACCTTGATAATAAATGAAATATAAAAAAAATGTAAAGCCAAAAATCAAAAATCCAAAGTCCAAGGAACCGCGAGCCAAAATATTGAACCGTTCCCAAGTTATAGTATGGTATCAACAGTAGGTACCAAAAACACACTGTGAGGCGTCCTATAAAATCTAAACTTTCGAATTTCGTGTAAAAATTCCACGGAATAACTGACTGTGAGAAAATTTATGAAAAAATTTTGCAAGGGCATCTTTAGTCGGCAACCAGCGGTCAAAGTTTGAAAAAATTATGTTTTTCGACTAAAATTCATGTCCGAATTTTTTAACCAAATCCGGCTCAATAATAAGGAATTTTTGCGAACTTTATGCGAAAAATATTTAAAAAATTCCAAAATTTAAATTTTTCCTCAAACACCTATTCCGTGGACATCATTCGGCAGGTATTACGAAACAAAATTCGATAGTTTAGATTTAACGTGACTCCCTAATATATATTTTTTTGAAAAAGTTCATCTTTACTGCTCAAAAAAATCGAACAGCGGATAGAAATGGGTTAAGAATATGTTATAATAAAATGAAATTTGATTTATAATGGAAAAACACCAAAAACTTTCTAAAAAATACAAGATATCGAAAAGACACTGCTCAAAACAAAAGAGTTAAGACACAAACTTGATATTTAAAAAACTTAAAAGAACTAAGAAATTTTTTTTTACAAAATTTTTATTGCTCAAAATTTTAGAAACCTTTAAACACCACGACACTGTCGAAAAATACAAGATGTCGAAAACGACACTGCTCAAAACAAAAGACTTAACACACAAACTTGATATTCAAAAAACTTAACAGAACCAAGAACATTTTTTACAAAATTTATGAAAAATTACCAAATTTTAATTTTTTATAAATTTTCTCACAATCAGCTATTCCGTGGACATCATTCGGCAGGTATTAATTACACAAAATTCGATAGATTAGATTTAACGTGACGCCCCAATAAATATTTTTTGAAAAAGTTGATCACTACTGTTCAACAAAATTGAACAGCTGATAGAAATGGGTTAAGAATATGTTATAATAAAATTAAATTTGTTTTATAATGCCAACCACCACGAACTGTCGAAAAATACAAGATGTCGAAAACACACTACTCAAAACAAAAGACTTAAGACAAAAACATGATATTCAAAAAACTTAACAGAAACAAGAAAATTTATTTTACAAAATTTTTATTGCTCAAAATTTTAGAAAACTTTAAAATCTAAAACAAAATAAACCAGAACCAAGATTTTTTTTTTTAATTTTTATTGCTCAAAATTTCAGACACAAAATAAAAGAAATTCAGAATCTATGACATTTTTATTTATAGAAAAACCTTCGAGTTTCGCAACACTTTTAAACGAAAAAGAAAATTCCCGGATTTTCGACTTTTTCTTTAATAAATATAACACTATTTCTGCAAATTTTTGTGTAAAAAAATCTGATTAAACATTTCTAAATCTAAAAACCCATTTTAGAAAAATTCTAAACAAAAATAAATCTGTATGCGAAATTTCCCTTCAGATGTTGAGACAATATTCGCACAAAAGATTTATTTTTTAAAATCCAAACAATATTTTTAAGTTCAGAAAGTCCCAATTTAAAAAAATTGGGATTAATTTAAATACAATTTGTTTGTACCAATTTATTGTTGTTTTTACTTATTTCTTCCCCAAAAAAAATTATTACTTTTCAATTTCATTATTACTTTCAATATTTGCTACCAATAATAAAAATAATTGCTAGTATTTTTTTTTTTTTCAAGATCTTACTTTAACTCCCTTGATGCGTAGTTGTAGTACATGAAGATTATATTTTTTTTTTCGTTGTTAATTTCACTTCAAGTCATTCCAAGCCCCAAAACGGTATATGTTCAAATTTTTTAGCTGTGGGTTATTATCATGTAAGTAATGCATCAAAAATGAAAAACAACGAACTTTAGCTGTTTCATATACATATGATCATACATTTAACCATAAATCGACTGACTGCCTTTTGCTTAAAAGCCGCAGAAGCGTGCCCTAATTTAAAGAAAAGCGGTTAAATATAACAACTCATGTTGACCACACGAAGGAATAATGATAATAAACAAAAAAAAAAAAAAACTTTATGAAGCTTAAATGACTAGTGAGGGAAGTAAGACCAACAAAACAAAATTATAATTACAACTATAGGACATCAGGTTATAATAATAAAAAAAAAATCCTACATTTCAAAAAAAATCCATAATATCATAATATTACGCATGACATTGTAATGAATAATTGTTAACATGCTATGCACAAATATACACTCAAAAAATGGTGTCTTATGTTATCATAAAAAAAAATAAAAAAATGAGTTAAAATTTGTAATGATACCCATTTAGAAAAATACATTGTGAAAAGTGCTTTCAAAGTGCTTTCAGAAAATCGGAATGATAACATCAAGTTAAGCTAGATTAAAGCGTTTTAAAAGCTCTTTAAATAAAACAAAGCTATAAATTCGAACAAAAAAAATAGTGTAACTTAGAAAATTTTTCAAAAATTTGTTTCTGCTCCAAAAACATTTTTAATTAAATTTTAACTCCAAAATATTTTTGTTTCCGGGACTTAGAAAAATCTCTTAAGCTTTTTCGGAACTTCAAAACGTTTTTAAAAAAGCTTTTTTTAAACTTTTTAATGAAATTCGAATGCCGTTAAATTAGCCAGGAACGATCATACGCCTGGCATCACGCTAGGGAAACTTCGCTTTTATAGATGGCGTTCTTAGACGAGCATCGTATGGCCCTCACATGATCGTCAGCATACTGGTCGGATCATTCGACTGCCTCGGAACCAGCGGTGCAATCTGTTTGCACACGCCACAGTGACTATTTCGAGGAATGTCAAGACATAGAGGACAAAGAAACTGTATAGCACTTTCTCTGTCAATGTCCGGCATACGCCCATCCGAGCATTTTCGATGCCCGATACTGGCGGATTTAATATGTTTGCCTGCTAAAGACATCAGTAGGATAAAGTTGTTGATCCGATTCAGTTTGGAACACAGTCAGGGCACTTGGTCATTATTTTCTACCTCTTTCTCTCCTTATCTTTTATTTTCCTTTCTTTTATAGGTAACACAACAGGACCACATTCATCGAAGGACCCATTTTAGCTGACCGATAGGCAGCTGCCTGGTTACCCAGCCTTACCTAGACCGATATTTCGGTGCGTGACTCATGGAATTACAATGTTATTACTATGGTTGGAAGGTAAGACAGATGTTTTTTTTTTAAGAAGTCAAACAATTCAATTTTTTTTTTTAATTTTATGTAAACTTTCATTGGGATCGTCTGTCATATCTCGATTTATCAATAGGGGCACACCACATGGCGGTGTTCTTTCGCCACTTCTTTGGAACCTGGCACTGAATTCAATACAACTCTCTCTCTTGGTCGTCATGTTGTCGCATATGCTGACGATGTCGCGGTAGCGGTAAAGAGAAAGTTCCTGCCAACATTGAGGGTCATTTTCAAGGGTTCTCTGAAAGATCTGTCTAAATGGTCTGGAAGTTACTCTAAGTAAAACAGACTTGTTTACAAGTAAAAGAATGATTCCTGCTATTGACCTATTTCTCTGGACGGCACTGAAATCGCCTTCTCAGATGGAGCCAAGTGTCTTGGAGCATTTCTAGATAGGAAATTGAATTTTTTAATTCTGACAGAAGGGAATTGTGTCTTGATCATGAAAGTACAGAGAATGGCGTCGATATACATCACTGGTGCTCCTCGTACTACACCTACGGCTGCATTTGAAATCCTCCTTCACCTGATAACATTCGACATATTTTGTATTCAGTGTGCGGCAACGTCGGTAACTGACAATGGAATTGTGGCTATAGCGCAGTCTTGAGGAAGATAACAATACCACAAAATGTGGACTGCTCTAACTCTTTGAGGCTCTTTTGAGCGCCATTCATGGAGTCTTGGATGAGGGTCATTCCGGGTAATGAAGCCTCCTTCAATTTTTAAACAGATAGATCAAAGCTACATGAACATGTGGGATTTGGAACCTATTTAGAAGAGCTTGGGTTTAACCTGGGTCGAAGATTGACAGATAATTGCAGTTTTCACCAGACAGAGGTGCTGGCGAAAAAGGAGGTGGCTGACTGGCTGAGTTGCAATGTCTTATCAAGAACCGCATTCAACATCTATTCTGGCAGTCAAGCCGCGGGCAAGTCCCTTGAGTCAATGTTTCTGAAAACAATATCTGCCCTTAAATGCCGCACGACTTTGAATGAGATGGTCAAGTAGTTTGACATATGACTCAAATGGGTCCCAGAGCACAGAGACATTCCACGGAAATGCAAAGCCGATGAGCTTGCAAGACTGGAAACTACCTTACAGGTTCCAACATAATTGGAATGTGTTAATATTCCTCTAGAAACTTTTAAGCTAAATCTATGTCTTTTTTCCGCACCGGAGACTAATCAGTGATGGACACATGGATGGACGAGTGAGATTTGGCCTTCGCTTAGAAGGAGCACACAAGTGAGCTGATATCGCTTCCAAGAGGAGATATTTCGACAGTGGTTGCTGTAATTACCGGACACTGTATTATAGGAAAGCCCGCAGAGCAGTTAGGTTAGGTTGTTAGGTTGTAAGTGGCTGCTGACGTTTTACGTCAACACACGTAGACTCTGAGGTCCATTGTGATACCACGGGACCGAAATAGGTTTCCCTACTAGTCCCTGTCGTTAGTTTGAGCTTCTTATGAAACTTCTTAGATATTGAATTTTGACATCCGACAAATCAGAAAGATCGTACAGCTCCCTATATCCCAGTGAAGCAAGTATCTGACCAGAAAGTGCCGGGCAATGGCAAGTAAAGTGTTCGATAGTTTCCAACTCCTCTTCATCCACGCAACTTCGGCAAAAGTCATTCGACGGCACATTTAACCGTTCTGCGTGCTTCCCTATAAGACAGTGTCCGGTAATTATAGAAACCACCGTCGAAATCTCTCCTCTTGGAAGCGATACCAGATCACTTGTTCGCGGTTAAGTGTGCCGTCAAATGAGGAGGAGTTGGAAACTATCAAACATTTTATCTTCCATTGCCGGCACTTTCTGCTTAACTGCCGCACGTCTTTGAAGGAGATGGCCAAGCAGTTTGATATATGACTCATATGAACCCCAGGCGTATGCAGGATTGTTTTTTGAGGGCCCATGAACAACTACAAAAAAAGTTGTTGTTCTTTTCGCGAGATTTGTGTTTTCCAATACATAATTTTATTTTTTTTTTTTGTTGTTGTGCCACATTCTTTGATGGGCACAGAGACATTCCGCGGAATTCCAAAGCCGATGAGCTTGCAAGACTGGGAACTACCTTACAGGTTCCAACCGAATTGGAATGCGTTGGTATGCCTCTGGAAACTTGCAAGCAATATCTACGGCTTTGTTTCGCTAAGGAGACCAATCAGAGATGGGCACATGAATGAACATTTGAGATTGCACGACATATTTGACCTCCACTTAATCAGGAGCACACAAGTGAGCTGATATCGCTTCAAAGAGAAGAGATTTCGACGATGGTTGTTGTAATTACCGGGCACTGTCTTACAGTAAAGCACGCAGAGCGGTTAAATGAACCGTCAAATGATTTTTGGCGGAGGTGCATGGATGAGGAGGAGTTGGAAACAATCAAACACTTTATCTCTTATTACCTGGCACTTTCTGGTAAGAGACTTGCTTTACTGGGACAATATCTGCCCTTAACTGCCGCACGTCTTTAAATTAGATGGCCAAGCAGTTTGACATTCGATTCATATGGGTCCCAGTCGTATGCAGGATTGTTTTTGAGGGCCCATCAACAACAACAAAAAAAGTTTGTTACGGCTTTGTTGCGCGATGGAGTCTAATCAGAAATGTGCACATGGATGGACGTTTGAGACTACACGACAGAGTTGGCCTTCGCTCAATCAGAAGAACACAAGTGAGCTGATATCGTTTCCAAGAGGAGAGATTTCAACAATGGTTGCTGAAATTACCGGACACTGTCATGTAGGAAGAACGCAAAGCGGTTAAATGTGCCGGCAAATGACTTTTGTCGGAGGTGGATGGATTATGAGGAGTTGGAAACTATCGAACATTTTATCTGTCATTGCCCGGCACTTTTTGGTCAGAGACTCGCTTCGCTGGTATCAAGGGAGATACACGATCTTTCTGATTTGTCGGATGTCAAATTTCAATATCTTAGTAGTTTCATAAGGAGCTTAAATTGGTTAATCGGCAGGAACTAGTAAGGGAACCTTTTACAGTCCCGTGGTATCACAACGGATCTCACAGTCTATGTGTGCTGGCGAAAATGTCAGCAGCCACTTGCAACCTAACCTAACAAAACCTAGCATGTCATTAAAGTTTCAATTGATTTTCAATTGAATTTTTAATTCATATATAAAATTTTAATTATTTTTAATTTTTGTTTTAATTAAATGTTCAATAAATGGTTAATTTAAATAATTTTTGGACCGAAAATTGTGGCATACAAATTTTTATCTGCAAAGTCTGATAACGTAGAGAAAAATATTTCAAATATTTCAAAAAAATGTTGCCCCGATTACTTGCTTTTCTTCATTGACTAAACAATTTTCATGAGTGTAAATGGAATGCATGCGTAGAAAATGTTGCTTAAAATTTCTGTTGTTTTTGCTGCTGTTGTTGTAAATAAAACATTATGATTATAAACTTTTGTTGGGCTAATTAAATAAGTAAATGACAAGTTATATGTATAGTATACATACGTACGTACTTACATCCAAAGGACGAATCAACAAAACAAGAATTTCTTCTTTCAAGAGTGAGATGTCTGATGAAGGAGTTATATTACATTAACATCGACAAAAAACAAAAAAACCAAAAACACAAAAAACGTTATTGATAGTCGACCCTAAAAATTCATGTTTGTAAAAAATTATGTTTTGTCTGGTTTGATTTTTATTACATTTTTCACACCTGTTCAATAAACTTCTGTTGTTCATTTGTCATCAATAATGGAACAGAAACCAACAAAAAAAAAACGAGAATGAAATTAAGAAAATATAAGACGAAAACAAATCTACAGTTAAGTTATTTTTGAACTTTTTTTTTTTAAGAATGTACATTAAAAAAACTCAAAAAAAAAAAAACAAAGATGAAACTGGATTTCTGGTATTATTTTTTTGGTATGATTTCAAACTTTCAATTTCAATATTATGCCTTTGGCTACAAAAATGTAACTTTGTTATGTCTGGAATTACTTGTTTTTTAGTTTTCGTTTTTGTTTTTTTTTTGCACTAAATACTATAGTTTGCATATTACTTGAATACTTTTTTTTGTTTAACTTTTTGGAGGGTTATTAAACACATGTAAAGGACATATTTTTCAAGGACATTTAAAAAGACAAGGTTACAGTTACACAAACATGTAAGATTTTGTAAATTCTTTTAAAGGAATATTCTTAAAAGAGTTTTTGTTTCAAATTTGAAAATGAAATTTGATATTAAATGAAACTTGGTAATCAGACACAATTAAACACATTCCTTGAGTTTGATTTAAAAATTAATTTTTGCAATAACATTGATTTTGAATGTTTTTTGAAACAGTAAAATTAATAGAGTAGTTTGTTTGTAGGTATAAAAAATATTGACATTTGTAAAAAATTAAAAAAAAAAAAGTAGTGAAAGATATTTTATGATTATTTGCTAAGCTCGACCAAAAAACAAATTTAGTACTTTTTTTAGAAAAAATGAAAAAAATGCTTTTTAAGAAAAAGTATCACTTTTTGGTAAAAAAGTACATTTTTGAAAAGTACTATAGCATTTTAAAGAAAAAAACGTGCTTTTTCAGAAAAAAATTTACTTACAGGCAAAGCCCGGTTTACCTCGTTTAAACGAATATTCGATATAACGAACGACAAAAATTTTAACATTGTCTACCTTATTTAACGAACTTTTCAAAAATCACACGCTCGATATATTTCAAACGTTTATAATGAACGTTTGAAATATAGAAGGGCGCGTGAGTGATTTTTGACTCACACTCACTCACGCTCACGACATGAATTTTTGAATCACGCACACTCACTAACGAGCATATTTTTTATGTAAGTTTATTTTAATAACTTCTTGAATAAAAACCTTTTTCTATGTTTAAAGTGTTAAGAATTCACAGTTAATTAACTTGGTTAAATTAATAAAAAAATACATAAATAAACCTTCGGGATATAACGAATCTCTCGATATAACGAATGGATCTAACATTATATCATTCGTTATATCGTGCTTTACCTATATTTTAAAAAATATATATAATTTTTTCCTAAAAAGTATTATTTAAGAAAATATAGTACTTTTTTAGATAAAAAAGTACTTTTTTTGGAAAAAAGTACTTTTTTGGAAAAAGTCCTTTTTTGGAAAAAAGTACTTTTTAGAAAGAAATATACTTTTTAGACAAAAAAGTACTTTTTAGACAAAATAGTACTTTTTTAAAAAAAAGGAGAAAATTTTTTACAACTTTGTTAAAAAAAATTACTGTCTTCCAAAAAAAGTACTTTCCTCAAAAAAAAAGTACTTTTTTTCTAAAAAAGTACTATTGTACTACTTTTTTGAAAAAAAAGTACTTTAGTACAACTTTTTTAAAAAAAAAGTTCTTTTAATAATAGTTTTGATCACATGACCAATTATTTTATTTATTCTTTCTATTTATTTACAACTCATTTTAAATAATTTTAAACTAACCGAGAACTGGTAACAATGACCGTCGTCTCGTTGTAGCGAAAGAAAAACATGGGTTCTGGTGGGAATCGAACTCACGACCCCAATTTCTAAGGCTTGCACGCTACCAACTAGCCTACAAGAGTTATTTAATAGTACTTTGTTTTAGAAAAGTACTATATCACCTTTAAGAAAAAACATACTTTTTTAGATAAAAAAACATTTTTTTAGAAATAATTGTGCTTTTTTCCTCAAAAAAAATAACTAACTTTTTTTTGAAAAAAAAGTAACTTTTTGTGGAAAAAAGTACTTTTTAGAAAAAAGGGATTTGATAGAAAAAAGTACTTTTTTAAAAAGTACAATTACAACTACTATTTTTTTCTAAAAAAATTGTATTTTTTCTAAAAAAATTTTATTTTCTAAAAAAGTACTTTTATACTACTTAAAAAAAATACTTTTCCACTACTTTATTAGAAAAATAGTACTTTGTATTACTTTTTTAAAAAAGAAGTACTTGTTTCAAAAAGGTACTTTTTTCTAAAAAAAAGGACTTATTTTTAAAAAACGTACTATTTTCTTAAAAAAACGTACTTTTTTTCTAAATGAAAAATGATTTCACAAATTTTAGGATTTGGTATCAAACAACAAGTACAATATTAAAAAACTTCTTAAGAAAATTCGAAAAACAAGAATCCAAAATTTTTGGAAGAAAAATGTTTTGAAATTAAAAATTTTTCTGTTAAAATAATCTCCAAATCTGAAAATTTTTTCTTAGAATTTAAAACTTTTCAACTTAAGATTCTAATGAAAAATATCTTAGAACCTGAAGCTTATGTACACAAAAAATGGACCCAATTGTAAGTAAATTATAGTCAAATATTAAAATGCGTCTTTGTCTTTTAGAAAAATGTGTCAGAACGAGCCTATTTCATGAAAAAAATATCTCAGAATCTAAAAATTTCTATAACAAAAATGCCTGAGAATCTAAGACTTTTTCTATAAGAATAATGTCTTAAGATATTAGCCTTTTTCTCAGAATCTAAGACTTTTTCTCTAGGAAAAATGCCACAGAATCTGATACTTTTTCTAGAAAAAATTATTTTCTATATAAAAAATGTTTCAGAATCTGAGAAGTTTCCATAGGAATAATGTCCCTGAATCTAAAAAATGTCTCAAAATCTGAGATTTTTTCTATAAAAAAAATTCTTAGTCTTTGGCTTTTCTATATGAAAAACGTTTTAGAATCTGTGAACTTTCTATAGGAATAATATCTCTGAATCTGAGAATTTTTCTTACAATCCAGAAAAAAATTTTCAGAATCTTATACTTTTTTTACGAAAAATGTCTCAGAATCAACGAATTATTCTTAAGGAAAATTTTCTCAAAATCTAAGATTTTGTGTATAGGAAAAATGATTCAGAGACACAAGCTGAGACTTTTTGTATTGAAAAATGCTCCAAATCTGAGACTTTTTCTATTGTAAAAATATCTTTTTCTATAAGAATAATGTCTCAGAATCTGAGTATATGGGAAAAATATTTCAGAATCTGAGACTTTTTCTTTAGGAAAATGTCTCAGAATCTGAGGCATTTTCTTTATGAAAAATGTTTCAGAATCTGCCAATTTCCTATAGGCAAAATGTCTCAGAATCTGAGACTTGTTCTATAGGAAAATGTCTAAAAATTTAGGACTTTATCTATAGGAAAAGTGTTTAAGCATCTGAGACTTTTTCGAGACTCTGAGACATTTCTATAGGAAAAATGTCAAAGAATCTGAGACTTTTTCTATAGGAAAAATGTCGAAGAATCTGAGACGTTTTCTATAAGAATCTGAGACTTTCTATAGGAAAAATGTCTCAGAATTAGAAAATATTTCTATAGGAAAAATGTTTAAAAATCTTAGATTTTTTCTCTAGGAAAATTTTCTCAGAATCCGAGATTTTTTCTTTAGGAAAAAGATTTTAGAATCTATGACTTTTTTATACTGTTTTCTTTTTAAAAAGGTCTCATAATGTGAATTATTTTTCTTATATGTTTCAGAATCTCAGATTCAGGGAAAATGTCTTACAATCGGAGTCTTTTCTTTTGGAAAAGTATTTTATGAATATGTTTATAGAATCATTTTCTAAAGTGACTTTTTCCCGAGAAACGTTTTCCTTTGGAAATATGATTTAGAGTCTTTGACTTTTTCTATAATGAAAACTGCCTAAACTGGAAATTGTCATAGAATCTTAGACTTTTATTTGAAAAAAATTCAGATTCTGATAATCTTCTTTGTAAAAATGTATCTGCATCTGATACAATTCACACTATAAAAAAAGGCTTGTCTCTCAAAAAATTTTAAAATATAAAAAAATTTTATTTTTTTTCCCCCTAACAGTTTTAAACTTACACAAAAATGAAGAATCTGATTGTATTACATTCAGTTTAAGGAAAAGATCAAGAAAAATTCTAAAACATGTGCTGTCATGTAAATTTTTTGTAAAAAAAAAAATTGAAAAAAATGTTGGGCCCCCACCGAAATAAAATCCTGGATACGCCCCTGGGTTCAAGGGAAAGACATTTTGAGATGTTATTTAAAAACGTAGCAAAAAAAATAAATATGATGTATTGCACACCCCTCTTCAAGCAAGTTTCGGTTGTGTTAAAATGGTGACAAAATCGGATAATGGCATTTCACTCCTTATTATTTTGAACTTTAAAAATCGTTAACACAAAAATCCTAGCTGATCCTGTTTTCGAGTTATGGCTAAATAATTACACTTTTTGACAACAAAAACCTCCCAGTAAAATATCCAACTGATTCTTATAGAGTTTGCTCTCCTGAATGCAAATCTGCCATCTAATTTTTTTTAGTACGTACCATTTTTGAGATATTCGCAATTAAAAAGTTAAAAAAAAAAAAAAAATTCGCACTTTTGGGGGTGCACTGTTATGTTTCATCCAACAAGTAGGACTTGATTTCATATAAATTGACCTCCTGTTCCCAAAGCTGCAGTCCAAATTTTTCTAGCATGTTCCATTTCCGAGATATTCGCGTTCGAGATTGTTGCGTGGAAAAATGTTCAAACGCGAATATCTCGAATACGAAACATAATAATAGATGGCAGATTTGGATTCTGGAGAGCAAAATCAATAACAATCAGTTAGATATTTCACTGGGAGGTTTTTGTTGTCGAACAGTGTAATTATTTAGCAATAACTCGAAAACAGGATCAGCTAGGATTTTCGTGTTAACGATTTTTAGAGTTCAAAATAAAGAGGAATGAAATGCCATTACCCGATTTTGTTACCATTTTAACACAACCTAAACTTGCTTGAAGAGGGGTGTAATTGCAAGACATATTTTTTTCCTAATGTTTTTAGGCATAGGAGATTAAAAATTTTCCCAGACGTTCAAAATCGGAAAAAAAATTTTTGTAATCCAAAAAAAATATATATATTGGATTTACGTGCATATAAGCACATTTTTCCCCGGGAAGTCTAAAAAACGCAAGATTTGTTCTGGGGATCCTCATAAATAGGTCGAGAAAAAATATTTTTTATTCCCAGTTTCCTACATAAAAAAGTCCATAAAATCGATTAAAAAACCTTCATTTTTAATCATACCGATTTTTAATCTTATTTTTATTATAACATTTTTGTGTGGTTTCATTTTTCTTTTTTTAAACATACAAAATTTCTATCAAATACATAAAGTCTTTAAGATTATTTGAGACATCAAAAAAAAAAAACAAGAGTAACGAATTAATTATTTTTATGGCTAGAAGATTGTGAAATCATTTACTTCATAAATGACGTTTTTCGTACGTTCGTTCGTTCATTCATTTAAAACTATCTTAAAGTGATAATTATTTACATGAATATCCTTTTAATTAAACCATAAAGTTGTTATTTTTACTTTTTAATTTTTTTCAAAACCAAAAAGAGACGTCTGTTTTTTAGCCATGTATATCGTGGCATTACTATCATATTTGTGGTCATTTCCGATAATCTTTAATACTTCTTCCTTTAAACCTTTTTTTTTTTGGTTTTGAAAAAAAAAGAAACCCAAAATATTATCAATGAACTGTAATGACAGTTTTCGTAGATTAACACTTGCATGTGGCTGACATTAGATTATTTCACAAAAAATAAAAATACACATGAATGAATAACGATGAAATGCAGCCATAAATTGCATTTGGTAGGTTTATTTTACCTGTTTCAAAGACAAGTGTTTTATTTTTGGTTATTTTAGCAGTAAGGAAGATGGGTTGTATATTTTTTTTATTATCTAAAACTTGCTTACACTTTTCTATTGTTGGTCGCTGTGGAAGTGCTATCAATTTAACAACTTCATTCATTGAAATTTTTTTTAGATTATTTTTCCTTTTATTTAACCCCAAGGATATTTAATTTTCATTCATAGATATGACAAACCAAAGGGTGGTATTTATATCTTCAAATGTACGGAAAGTTAAGATTAGAATAAGACCACCTTAAAGCAAAAGGATAACAGGACTTGTAAAATTGTTCATGTTGTTGCAGAAAGAATTAAATATTTGAGAACTTTAGTTTCAAATTCAAAAGCAATTTTTTTATAGAAAATATTAAAAAACAAGTAAGAAAGTATAATACCCAGTGTGTCCCAGAAAATGGGTCACAAGTTCAAACATGGACCGATTTGATATATTTTTGGTCAAATCTTTAATAAGTGTAAAAAACACTCAAAAACCAAATTTGAGTGAAAAAGGCTTCCATTTGTTGACAATAAACCGATTTAACTGAATATCGGGCGAAATTTTCATATGGGGCCTAAGTCCACAACTGGCCAAATATAATCAGACTTTATTGGGTTATTGAAGCACGAATTAAACACTCGCAAACAAAATTTTAGTTTAATATTTTCTATTTTCGTGAAATTTGAGAGATTTATGTGAATATCGGGAAGGTGATTTGCATGGGGGCTATAAGAAGATCTGGTCCGATTCCTTTGAAATTCGAAATGGTGATTCGTGAATATAAAATTCGTTTACTTGTCAAATTTCGAACGGATATCTTTTATAATACGAGTATTAGAGTCATTTGAGGCAAAATTAAAGAGGACCTTTGTATGGGGGCTAGGTCTAAACATGGACCGAATTTTTCCAATTTCAATAGGCTTCGTCCTTGTGCCAAGACAGGCTTAAGTTTTAAGTTTCAAGTAAATTTATTGAAAATTGCGACCTGTATCGTGTTTACACCGTTTACATGGACAGACAGACAGACGGACGGACGGGCATCGCTAGATCGACTCAAAAAGTTATTCTGAGTCGATCGGTATACTTAAAAGTAGGTCTAGGACCTATATTTCGGGTAGTTACAAACATCAGCACAAACTCATTATACCCTGTACCACAGGGTATAATTTTGAGAATGCACTCCAAATAATTCTACAGTAAAAGGTTTAGTAAGTGATATTGTACCCAAATCTACTAATTAGTTACTAATTTTAGTATCTTCGAAGTACTAAAATTAGTAATTTTTACTGGTTTTGACTAATATTAGTTAAAAATTTTAGTATTGGTTACCAATTTCTGCACAAGGTCCTTTTGGACTAAAATTAGTTAAATTTTTAGTATTGAATACCCACGTTTTTTTTTTTTGGGTGTGCTTACATAAGCTCGAGGTCACAACAATTTTCAAGAAACTATTTGTTAAGTTGTTTGCTTTAAAGTGATAGGTTTGGTTATTTTGCAAGAATTAGCAGTCACGTGTTTCGACGATTGTCAGTTTTTTGAAAAGAATTCACATGATCCTCACAATATCGAAACACGTATCGGATTTAAAAAATTACCAAGTCTTTCTCAAATAAAATTTTTAGACCGAATAATAATTAATTTTCATTTTATGATTAATTTTTATTAAAAAATAAAAATATTTTATTCGACCTTTAAAATATTATATTTTGAGTAGGTTTATTCTAGCTCGAGGTCATTATTTCCTTTAATAATTAAAACTATGATATTCTTATAGAATAATTTTCAAGAAAATTATTTTTCTGTGTTAATAAATAAATTAAGTCTTGCAAAAAATTACCAACATAAATAAATTTATAGTTTTAATAAGTAAAGGAAAAAAATACCTCAAGCTAGAATAAACCTACTCAAAAGAAAAAAAAAATATAGTTTTTATTAATATAGAAATTAAAACTGAAATTTCAGATTTTGTGTAAAATTAAATTTTTTTCATAAACATTTTTTCATCAAAACCTTTTTTTACCAACAACTATTTTTTCATTTAACAGTTTTTATCCATGAATTTTTTTTTCATCAACAAATTATAATTATCTACACACAGAGAAATGTTTAGTTGGAATTCCATTATGAAAACGGAATTTTGATAAATCTTATAAATTTTTAGTTGTTATTGTAAATTTTTTATCACCATACCAAATAAATAACAGCAGTAATAATTAATTATCAATCGTGACCGAATGGATGTATCAACAACTAATAATTTGGTAAATATACCCAAACTAAAAACTAATAAAGTTTTTGAAAAATATTTAGTAAGTACAACCGTTTCTATTAGTCTTTATTTTCCCTCTCGACCAATAATAATTTGTTTAAATTAATAAATTCAAAAAACATTAGGAAAAAGTATCCACAACTGAAAATGTTGGTTAACTTAACCAAATTTTCAATAATTTTTTATTTTTGAAAAATTTTACTAAATTATTAATTTTTATTGGTATTCTTAACTAATAATTGGTCGTTAGGATTTCATTTCGATTATAAAACTAAAACGTCAAAAAAATTAAAATAGTAATTAGTTTAAAGAAACTGTTATTGTGTTCAGACGTTTTTTTAAAATTTTTAAATAAAACTCTTGTAAAATTCCGTAAAAAATGTTACAAATTTTGACGGTAAGTTGACACTGCCGAAATACAAACAATTTAAATCAATAAATCTTATTTTAGATATTTGCACACGCAACTTTAATATTGAGCCAACTATAAAAACCAATGAAACAGTTTCCAAGAAATCAATCCGCAATGTCCAGAGAGTGGTAACAAATTTAAGGTTTGTAAATATCATAATATTGAAATCAACAATGGTTTATCCAAAACTATTCTCAGAATCGGAGACATTTGCTATAGAAAAAATGCCTTAAAATCTAAGACTTTTTCTTTAGGAAAAATGCCTCAAAATCTGAGACTTTTTCTGTAGGAAAAGTTTCTCAGAACCAGAGACTTTTTCTCCGAATCTGAGACTTTTTCTATAGGAACAATTTCGGAATTTGAGACTTTTCCTCATTAAATTAGATTTTTCAATAGGAAAAAATTCTCAGATACTTCTAAATTTTTTCTTTAGAATATATTCTATTATATTTTCTGAGATATTCTTTTACAGATTTTGAGACATTCTTTCTGTAGGTTCTGATTTGTTTTCTATTAAAAAATCCTCAGATTCTGAGATATGTTTCTATAAAAAAATTTTCTGAGATATTTTTCGATTTTTCATTGACATTTCTTCTTAAGAGATAAATTTTGACTTCGAGTTATTTTTGCTCTAGAAAATCTTGCAGATTCTGATAAAAAAATTTTAGAAAAATTCTTAGATTTTAAATTTTTTCTATTTGAATTATAAGTTTTAATTTATTTTTTCTATTGTATGTATTTATTTCACTTTTTAAATTATAAAATTTTTACAATCATATAAATAAGTAAAATTGCTTGAAAAAAATATTAAAAATTTTCATTTTCAAAGAAACAGTTTAAAAAAATATTGATTGGTACAACTATATAACGGTTTTTAAAATTCGATCACTCTAACCAATGTCAATTTTAACATAAAAATATTCGGTTCTCATGATAGATATCTACCGGTAGAGACAACTGAATTGGCAGTAGAGGCGACTGAATATTGTGATAGTTGGTGCAACCGCAAAAATTCAGTTGGCAAACAATTCAGTTGCAACAACTGAATCTATTTTCTGTGTGTATTCAAAAACTTTTTATTTAAATTCCTTTTTTTTATCAAAAAAAATTTTTTTTTACCATAATTTTTTGTTTCATAATTTTTTTTTTTTAATTTTTTCACCAAAAGTACTTTTTCAGCAAGTCTGAAACTCTTTTGACATAAATTTTTTTCCATACACTCAAAAAAAGCCTTGTAAAATTACAGGAACAGTTTGTAACTTTTTTTCCTATTTGACAAGAATTCTTTGTTATTTAACAAGCTTTTTAGCAATAATTTTGTAATTTTACAACCTTTTTACCAAAAAAAAATTGTAAATTTAAAATTTTTTTGAAGCGATAAAACTTACAAGGAGGTTTCGTGACTTTATTAGATTTTTGCTACCTCCTATTTTACGAGAATTGCTAGTAAAAATTACGAGCTTTTTAGTAATTTTACAAGATTTTTACCTATAAAATTGTAAACTTACAACTTTTTTGACGAAATAAAATTCTACTAAATTTACTAGATTTTTTTGTAAAAAAACCACCGAAATTTGTAAAATTACATCAAAAACTGTTAAATTACAAAAAACTGTAAATTTTTTTGTTAGAAAACAAGGAAACTGTCAAATATTTGTAAAATGGGACTAAGAGACTTTTTCTAGTAATTTGAAGTTTTTTTTTTTTTTAGTGTAGTTATAAATTAGTCGTTGGGGAGATGTTGTGTAAAGTGCAATTTGTTTAATACAATTTTTTGTCATCAAAACCTCTTTCATTAAGCAGTTTTTTTCATGAAATTTCTTTTCATCAAAAATTTGTTTCTGCTAAAACTATTTTTTTCGAAATTTCTGTTTATTTTTATCAAAAATTTTTTTTTAAAATTTTTTGGTTTTATTAAAATATTTTTCTTAATTTTTTCACCAAAAGTACTTTTTCACGCCCACAAAAGAGGAGAATTTAAAAAGTTAAATTTTTTATGGGTCTAAGTTTTCTTTTTCAGGTTTTTGGTATAGGTTTGGTCTACAGTGTGCTTTCAACAGACCAACATCGCTAGAATGTTTTCGATTTTGCTTATTTACCAAATTTACAGCTCTTTTGCTTTGGATCGCATTTAACTTTCCATAGACAAACGAATCCGATTTTGCTCACACTCAAAAGAATAACTGTGAAAAAATCTGTAAAACGACTTTCAATTTGAATTAGCAAACTTTTAGCAGATTTTTTTTTAGAAAACACAAAAATTTGTCTGCAGTTTAACTGATTCCGTTTGCTGAATTTAATTTTTTTTTTTGTATTTTGAGGATGTTTATTCTGGTTCGAGGTCATTATTTCTTTACTAATTAAAACCATGATATTCTCATAGCATAATTTTCAAATAAATTATTTTTTTGTTTTAAATTTATTTATGTTGGTCATTTTTGCAAGACTTAATCGACACGTGTTTCGGAATTTGTCAGATTCCATTGTCAAGATTATTAGCAAAAATAGAAACGATTTACTACAAAGTAGCAAACGAGTCTAATGACAAATCGTTTGTGCACAAACTAAAGTATAAGAACATATTCGACTCTATCCACAATGGGAATTAGAAAGACGAAGAAATTGTACTATACTAGTAAGGCAACGATTGTCAATAACCAACAAAAATATTTAAAACATTTTACATATGATAGTCCAATGGACTACAACAATATGTTATTTGTTGTTGTGAATGTTATAACCACATTAGGGTTATTCATCACTTTAGTTTGTGCACAAACGATTTGTCATTAGACTCGTTTGCTATGAGAATATCATGGTTTTAATTAGTAAAGAAAATAATGACCTCGAACCAGAATAAACATCCTCAAAATATAATATTTTAAAGGTCGAATAAAACAATTTTTATTTTTTAATAAAAATTAATCGGATTTTTTTTTTTGTTATTTTACAGAAATACTAAAGTGCAACAACCAAAATAGGAATGGGATGAAACCAAAAGCAAATGAAAGTTGACGTATTCAATAATAAAACCCTTAAGATTTTTTTCACGCATTTGAAGTTGGTGAACTTTTATTTTAATTACAGTCAAACCCAGTTATAAAGTACTCCAAGGGATCAGTAAAAATAGTTCGTTATAAGCGAAGTTCGCTATAAGCGGTTTTTGGGAAATAAAACAGTTCCAATTATATTGTAAATAAGGTTCTTGTTGAGAAGAAAACATTAAAAATATAAATAAATTTTATCAAAATTATAATATTAACCAAAATTTTCTGACTTTTTTTTGAGTTTGGTAAACAGAATTGATGCACATTTCAAAATATTTATGGGAGTTCGTTATAAAATGGTTTATAAAAATGAAATTGTGTTCGTGGGACCATATAGTAAGTAGTTCGTTTTAACCGAGGATTCGCTATAACCGAGTTCCTTATAAAAGAAGTATTTTGTGTGAAAATTTTTGCCAAAACTCCAGGAATTTTTTTGTTATAACCAGGGACTTTCATGCACTAAAAAAACTGTGTTTTAGTCGCCTAAAATATGCACCAAAAAGTCTTGAAATATGCACTAAAATATCTGCTAAGATTATTAAATTATTCTGCATTACTCAGTAAATTTGTCTGCTATCTCGACCGATTTTTCTTAAGATTTTATATAGATAATTAAGACAGATATTTTCCAAACCGCTTTTGCTAAAAGCAGCAGATTTCTCATATGGATCAAAATTGGTGTATTTTCAGCAAAATTTTTCTGCTAATTGGACAGAGAATTTATTTTGAGTGCATTTACCAAATTTACAGCTCTTTTAGTTTGGACTGAAACTTGTTTTCCACAGACAAACGGACGGATGGTTATCGCTAGAAGCCGTCATGTATCAACACAAAAAAAAATATCGTAAATTTAATTTCAATCAAAATTTTAATTGTTTTTTTAATTTAATAGCAATTAAATTTGTAATTAATATGATTAATTATTTAATTAATTTTTAACTTTATTTTTATTAAAATTTAATTGTTTTTAAATTTAATAATAATTAATAATTTAATTAATATAATTAAATTTTTAGCTTTACTTATTTTTTTTTTGTAATGTTTTGTTTTCCGTGTTTGTTATAGTGCGTTTTTTTTTCTTTACATTGTTTTACACACAAAACATATACATTAGAGTGTCCCTTATTTTGGAAATGTTGGAATATTGAGACAGTACCCGCTCATTTTTTTTTCCTTTTGAATTAAAAATAACGCCTTCCCTACGCGACGGAGCCTTAAAGAGCGGGGTCTAAAAAATAATTTTTCCATACAAACCAAAGTTTTTTTAAAGTATTTTTGTTATTTTTTTTTTTATTTTTAATTTTTTTGTTATTAATTATTATATTACTTGGTTAGCTTATTCACGACAAAAAACTTGATTTTGGTGGGATAAGGCTTTCAGCTCTAAAAAATTTTTCGAAGAAAAAAATTTAGAGCCGCAGGGGTCCTACGGTAAAAAATGTTTAAAAAATAATTTTTTTTTTAGTTTTGACAAGCAACGGTTTTAGTTGCTATGTTTCTTTAAGTGATATATATTCAAAAAAAATATTATTTGTATCTGTGACATCTTTATCGTGTTCTTAAAAGGGTAAAAAATGTATTTATGATGTTTTTCGATACACGATAAAGATGTCACAGATATGAATAATATTTTTTTTTTAAAATATGTATATCATTAAAAGTAATAAAACAACTAAAACCGTTACCTGTCAAAACTAAAAAAATTTTTTTTTTTCGAAAAAGATGAAGATGTCGCAGATATGAAAAAAATATTTTTTTTTTTTAATATATATCATTAAAAGCAACATAACAACCAAAAAAAAATATTTTTTTAAAAATTCAAAAAATTTGTTACAGCTAAAAGCCTTATCCCACCAAATTTGAGTAAGCTAACCAAGTAATATAATAATTCGCGACCTTGGGACAACAAGGTTCTATCTGTGCCTATTTCTTTAAGCAAATAGAACCTTGTTGTTCTAAGGTCTCGAATTAACAACAAAAAAATTAAAAATCCAAAAAAAAAATTTTGGTTTGTATGGAAAAATGGTTTTTAAGGCCCCGTCGCGTAGGGAAGGCATGGTCGTAGGGGCGTAAAACTTTCCCTGAGTTATTTTTAAGCCAAATGGAAAAAAATTAGCGGGTACAGTCTCAACATTTCCAACATTTCCAAAATAAGGGAAACTCTAATATACATACATAAGTATAAACAATTTGATGAGATTTTTTTATTTATTTATTTTCTTTTTAATTAACGGCATACAATATTTTTAATTTATAGGCGCATTTTAGTGATTGGTCCGGATTTAATTAATTTCTTAATTAAATGTACGAATTAAATTTATTTTTAATTTTTTTTCTGTGAATAGTATATAGTTTTAATTGGGCCTTCACCTGACAGGTAAATCTACCGTTATTTTTTCTAAAAATGTTTGCTTTAGCTAGTACTCCAGCATCATGATTTTAAGTTTTAGGCAAGAGTACAAAATTCGAAGGCATTTTTTAATTTTTCCTTATACCATAACAAACCCTCTTTTGGATCCAGAGCTTCGCATTTGTGTACAAATTGATTTAGTTAAGGTTATCTTTGCGGTGCATTTATACTGGTCGATAGATTTTGCCATTCTGATTAGTCTCAACTTATACGGGTTAAATAAGACTTTAAGACTTACCTTACTTACTATCTATTAGTTTTTCTGAGAAATATTTACAACAAGATAATTAAAATTTGCTTACCATTGAATCACTTAGGTGAAAATTTTCAGTAGTTTATGTTTAATGATCATTTATTACATTATTTACTTTAAATATTTTGTATATAAAACAAAAAAAAATAATACTTCATTATTTTATAACTCCTTAAGTATTTATTTCAACATACAGACTTAAATAAAACAAACAAACAACCAAACATCATCAGCAACAGCATAATCATCAATGAAACAGCCAGTATCCTTTTTAAAAGTGTAATTATTAAGCACACCCGCTGTTGTTTTAATACACCTTAAACTTCAAATTGGATTTTTTTTATATCTTTTCAGTGGCTTATAGCCAAGTTCATCACATTCATACCTTACCTTAACTTATTATATTTTTTTAAGCTGCATCAAAAAATAATTTAAAGGGAAGGTATACTCACTTTGACGTTTTGAATGTAACACATGAAGATTTAGAGTTTTAGGTTCAACGTGCTCAATTTTTTTTTTCTTCTTAAATTTAAATTCTTAAATAATATTAGTTTTTATTAAAAAATGAAAATTTTTTTATTCGACCTTTTAAATATTATATTTTGAGGATGTTTATTCTGGATCGAGGTCATTTTTAATAAAAATTAATCAGAATTTGAACATTGGCACGCCATAGTGATGAATAACCCTAATATGGTATTATTACACTCACAACAACAAATAACATATTGTTGTAGTCCAATGGACTATCATATGTAAAAATCTTTTAAATATTTTTGTTGGTTATTGACAATCGTTGCCTTACTAGTATAGAACAATTTCTTCGTCTTTCTTATTCCCATTGTGGATTGAGTCGAATATGTATTAATATTTTAGTTTGTGCACAAACGATTTGTCATTAGACTCGTTTGCAACTTTGCAAAATAATCTTGACAATGGAATCTGACAAATTCCGAAACACGTGTCGATTAAGTCTTGCAAAAATGACCAACATAAATAAATTTAAAATAAAAAAAACTATTTTCTTGAAAATTATGCTATGAGAATATCAAGGTTTTAATTAGTAAAGAAAATAATGACCTCGAGCCAGAATAAACATCCTCAAAATATAATATTTTAAAGGTCGAATAAAACAATTTTTATTGTTTAATAAAAATTGGTCAGAATTATTTTTTTTTTCATAAAATTTAGGGTAAACAAGTTTCGACATACGCCAAAAATAACACTCTCACTTATTTTCTTACATTTTTAACGTTAATATTGTAAATTGTTTAGACTCCTGACTGCATGATCAACTTTATGTATTTATACAATGCTTTTTTTTTCATCTTCAGTGGGAGTTTATTTGCTTCTTTTCGATTTATTCCTTTACTACGTTTTTTGCCTGCCTTTTTCAGTGGCCCAAACAGTAGGGAGTCATTCGTTTAATAAGTTTTAATCACACGTGTTGACAGGCGAAAATAATGCCAAAGATTTACTTGATCTTTTGAACGTGAAGTGTAAATAGCTTTTCTTTTTGTATTAAGAATGCGTGGTTGCAAATGAATGTTGCTGCTGCGTATTCATGATAAATTGTTGTTAAATGGTGTAACCAACAGATGAAAACTAAAAAGAGGTTAAATGGTTACAGATCATGAAAAAAAAGGTGATGTTGTATAATTTATTGTTTTATACACGAGAGGGTTAAATAAATAAACCATGCGTACTTGGCAAATGAAATATGAGATGCGTGAAGCAAAATTATTCTTCAAGATAATATTTGAAAATTGACACAGTTTTGCTATAGAAAAATTCTTAGAGACTGAGATATTTTTCTACCAGGAAAATTTTTATATTCTGACACATTTGCTTAGACAACAATTTATCATACAATCATCCAGGGGATCACATAAATATAAATTCAGCGAGGATTTATACATTAAAAATTAAAAATATATCGAAAAAAGTGGGTCTGGACAATTTTTCTTTTCGTAAAAATCTTATTTGGACTATTACGAAAATTAAAACAAAAATGCCTGCGAATTTTGTACTCTTGCCCAAAACATTAAATCATGATAATGATTTGCTAAAGATTTTGGTGTACTTACCAAAGCACAGTCCTTTTTAGAAAAAATAATGTTATTTGCCATTCATTGAAAAACAAATTAAAATATCGCTCGAGGACCCCAATAAGTTTATATACTATTCATACATTTCTAAGACAATCTAGCTGTATACATCCGTCCATCTGTCTGGAAAGCAAGATGCAGTCGAAACCGAAAAAGCTGGACATTTGGTAAATGAGTGCATTACTTAAGTGCAAAAAAGGTTTTTTTTTTTTAATTCGGAGAGTATAAGTTATTCGGCACAGAAAAATTTAACACTCTCACTTGTTTTTTGTACATTTGTTAAACAAATGGAACATTTTTGTATCAGAATTTTAGACTTGGTAAAAAATTAGTTTTGGTGAAAAAATAAGAAAAAAAATGAAAAAGTTTAAGAAAAAAAAATTTTTTGATAAAAACAAAATTTCATGAAAAAAAAAACTTTCAACGAAAAAAAATTTTTGAGAACAAACAAAATTTTGATGAAAAAAAATGGTGGAAAAAAGTTTTTGATAAATAAAAAAATCGATGAAAAAAAATTGATGAAAAAAAATTTGATGAAAAAAATTTAATGAAAAAATTAAATTTTATAAAAACAAGTGAGAGTGTTAAGTTCGGCTGTGCCGAATCTTGTATACCCTCAAACGTTAAAAAAAAATATAAAAAAAATTGCAGGAGCGTTTTTTTGAGGGGAGTGCTTGTTGGGGATCCTATGGGACACCTTCTCTCTGGTCAAAAATGATTACAAATTTAATTACTATGCTTATTGCACAAAAGATATACTATTTCATCATTATATAAATTATTTGCTAATATCCACGCCCACAAAAGGGGGCGGACCAAAAAAGTCATTTTCAAATCCCCTAGGTCCAAGTCCAAGACAAAAAAACCTATAAAAAGTTAAATTTTTCATGGGTGGGTTTACTTCGTCAAAGGGTAACTTTTTCCCCCCTGGTCCGATTTTGCCCATCTCCGAACTTAACCAGCATATAAACATAAAAAATTTCAGGAGTCTAGCACTTTTATTTTGGACTGTATCGTGTCTTCCACAGACGGATGGACGGACAGACGGACATCGCTAGAATGTCTTAGAATCGATTACTGATCAATAATATATAATATATATACACTTTATGGGGTCATAGACCGATATTTCGATGCGTTACACAAGGAATGACAAAGTGAGTATACCCCCATACTGTGGGGTATAAAAATATAACGAAAAAAAAAATTATAAACAAAAAATGTTTTTATAAAAAAAAAAAATTAAAAAAAAAAGTTTTGATAATAAAAAAATGGTTAAAAAAATGTTTGATTAAAAAAAAATTAATGAAAAAAAAAAACATAAATTGATGAAAAAAAAATGTTTGATAAAAAATATGAGTTTGTGCTGATGTTTGTAACTACCTAAAATATCGGTCCTACCCCTACCTTTAAGTATATCGATCGACTAAGAATAACTTTTTGAGTTGATTTAGCGACGACCGTCCGTCCGTCCGTGTGCTGTCCATGTAGTAATTGACTTAAAAATTTTAAATTAAGGATCCCAAGGAAGAAGCCTATAGAAATTTTTAAAAATCGTCCATGTTAATATGCTATTTACATATACCCCGAAATTCATATAAATTTGGATTTCAAATCCAATTAAAATCTATACCGTTTACATATGCTTTTTTGACATTTAGCTGGATTTTGTTTGTACTAACTCTGTATTTTCTTTTGATTTGTGTACAGGGTTGTTAGTGGGAAAATTACCCAATTTTATAAATATTTCTAAAAACAATGATTTTTCTTTGCCGGAGCCAATATTTTCAATCCCACTAGTATATGTTGGGACCACAATATCAAAAAATGTGTTTTTATCAGGGTTGGCAACCGATACCCACCTAGAATAACTTTTTATGTAACTTTTTATGTAGAGCTGCTTCTTTAAATGCAAGAAAATTAACATTTTTGCCAAGTTTGGGGCCGCCACCATTGAGTGTTTTTCTTTGTTAGGAAGATCAAATTGGTCAACTAAATTGTGCGTTTACCATTTGCAATGGTAAATTTTAAATGAAACATTGTTAAACATTGTTTTTAATAATCTTTTAATAATTTTTAAAAAATAAATTTTAATTGTTTTTTTACTTTATAAAAAACAACAACAGCTGATAAAAAAATCGTGTGCAGCGTTGCAAAAAGCATTATGATGATGATTATTTTGGGAAAAACCATAGTTGTACAATTAAGTAGTAGACATTTTTTGGGATTTCGAATTTCGATTTTACGATTTTCCCAAAATCCAAGTTTTTTTTGTATGGGATTTGACATTTGAAATCCAAAAAAGTAATGGGATTTACTTGGATTTTCATTGAAATCCCATTTTTTCTGGATTTCGAGGTATATGTAAATGGCATATAAGACCTAGTTACAAAAGCTCCATTTGGATTTGGCTTATATGACTCTAATAACATAGAACAAAACGAAAAAAATTACAGAGTTCCGGCGATTGAATCCGGTAGATGAGACAAAATAAATATTCCTGTGTCGGAATTTTTATAGATCACATCGAAATTTTATTTTAGAGGTGGTTAAAGATTCCCAACTTTGGCCAGTTCTTGCAGCATATCGATATATTAAACTATGTTTTATTTACATCTGTGGTATAGGGTGTGTTCAGCAACTTAGAAAATATTATAGCAAATATTTTAACATGATAATGTTTTTAGGCTGGTGTCTAATTTTAAAAAAGTTGCAGGACGCCACCTCAGTTTGACTATATAATCTAACAATTAACGAAGAAGAAAAGAAGAATAACTATTTTTATTTAAAACCAAAAAATTTTAATAACTTAGGTTTGTAACTTGGATAATTATTCACCACGTGGTGAATAAACCCGTTTTTCACCAGCTGGTGAATAAAAAGTAACATAATTATTTTTCAACAAAATTTTTTTTTTCATTTTTTTTTCATCAATTTTTTTTTCCATCAATTTTTTTTCAATTTTACTTTTTATTTTCATCAAATTTTTTTTTCATAAATTTTTTTTTTACATCATACTTTTTTTCACCATACTTTTTTTGACCATTTTTTTTTATCAAATTTTTTTTTCATCAATTTTTTTTTCATTAGTTTTTTTTAATTTTTTTCATAAATTTTTTTTTCATCAAATTTTTTTTTCATAATTTTTTTTTCTCGGCTTATCGGCCATATCAGTGTTTCAAAATTTTGTTCTCCCCTTATGAAACAATTTGGACCTCCGGGAAAATTTCGATAACTCCCGAACTAACAGGAATATACTCTAGAGAAAAAATACGTGTCGACTTAAATTTAATAAAGATTATTTCGTATTCATATGGACATCGTAGGTCTATGTCTTCATATAAATAACCCCCAAAATTTACACATTTTCATGAGAAAAATATTTAACGAAGCCAAACTTTTACAAGGTTATGCCACCGTTGTATCGGCATTAAAAAACCTTTCTTTTCATATGTTAACATCTTAGAAAGAAATGTCTGAAAAATCCAAAAAACTATTTTATCACCATTTTTTGACCCATGTTTTGAACCCCTAAATCCCCGATATGGCCGATAAGCCGAGACACCCCAACCTTAGAATTGTCTCTTTTATATATATTTTACGTTTCATGCAAATCGGCTCATAAGGGTTGAGATACTTCCCTTGTCAGAAGAAGTTTAAAATCGCAAAGGGAAGGTGCCCCCTAATGTATCACACCAACCCCCCCCACAACAAAAAAAACGCCCCTGTATTTTTTTATATTGTTTTTTTACATTTTGGAGGGTATAAAATGTAACACTCTCACTTGTTTTTTTTTTCATAATTTTTTTTTATTTTCAATCATTTTTTTTTATCAAATTTGTTTTTTTTTCATCAATTTTTGTTTCATCAAATTTTTTTTTCATCAATTTTTTTTTTTTTTCTTTTATACTCCCCAAAATGTAAAAACACTTTTTTGCACTTATTTTTGCACTCACTTGCGAAATGTACAGCTCTTTTGGTTTTTTAATGGGGTCCTCGACTGATATTTTAATTCGTTTTGAATGTAATACCAAAGTAATATAATATTATTTTTTCAAAAAAAAACCTTTGAGTATAAAATTCGCAGGCATTTTATCTGGAACATATGACCCTCTAACTCCCCTTCATAAGAGAATTTTTTGGCTCTGTTCTAAAATACGTGTCCTTTTATTTTTTCTGCTCTACAAAATAAAACCAATTCCATAAAGATCCTCAGATGACACTAGAGAGATTTCCCTTGTTAGTCCCCATACAAAAATTTCAACCCATATTCCCTGAAACGGTGGGCAATACAAATAACCCAATTTCACTCAAATTTGGTTTATGTGTATTTTCTACACTAATTCTAAGTAAATAGCTAACAAAAGATAGTTCCAATCGGTACATGTTTGGACTTGGGATCAATTTTCGCTAAACTCTGGTATAGGGTATCATACGATCGGTCATGGCCGACTAAAGTTTTCTTTCTTGAAAAAAAATTCAAAAAATTCTTAAATGTGTTCTTATATGCGATTTGTAAGATTTAAAATTTAAATCTCTTTTTTGGAAATGTTTGTATGTACTCATTGATTTTTTTCCATTTTTTTTTTTTTGTGGTAAACTTCTATCGATTTTGAAAATTGTTTGGCCAGTAAGATTATGGGAATATGAATATTAAGTACTATTTTTTCGATTTTTTGAAAAATTTTTAGAGCTTTTTTCTAATCTTTAATTTATTGTCCCAGTTGTGCGTCCGAGAGAAGTTAATATCAAAATGATCCCCATTAATTTTTACCCCTTAAGGTTTTTTTTTTGAAAATACTTAAACTCTATCTGCAATTCCTAAACGGGCTCCCATACAAAATGAAAATTTTTAAAATTTGTTCCAACCGCTCTAACTGCCCTAATAATGGCCCTAGAACAGTCAAATATTGTTGTAATCCAAACTTTTTCTTAAAAGACACCTACCATCTTTCTTTAACTCCTAAAGGGTACTTTCCACTATCACACTTTTCCATTATACACGTCAAAATTTACCAACTTCCTAAAGATTTTTGGATTCTTTTTTGATTGAAACCTAGTCGTATCTAATAAGTGAACAATTTCTGGCCAAATTTTTTAAAAAAATATTTCGCTATCATGGTGAAATTACGCTTGTATAACGGAAATGTGTGATAGTGAAAAGTACGCTTAAAGTGCTATCCATGTAATTTTTTTTTAATAAATTTGTAAAATTTAATCAACCTTTACCGGTCCAATGGCGCATCCTGTAGGGGTCATTACACAGTGGATCGAAAATCGAAAGTCCCGGTCAAAGGGTAAAACTAATCATCCAAACTCATTGAAATTTGTGTTCAACATGGCTTTTGGCTCGCTGAATTCATGTGTGCCCTCAAACTTTTAAAATTTGTAATATTTTACGAGATATTTTGGTCCAAATTTTTTTATTTTTGGATTTTTTCAGTTTTTATATAATTTTTTATAGAAGATGTGTAATTTATTGTTATTTTTTACGCTAATATGATAATAGGGAATTGTTTTAAAACATTGCATGCTTGGTTTGCAAAAAAATTGAGCGGAAAGCTAAATTCACAAAACGCAACATGACGCGAAAAATAGAAATGAAAGGTTATAAAGCTTTATATAAATTATAAATATCATCTGTCCTTATAATTTGACTTACACTATTTTAAAATTCGGCAATTAATATACTGAACAAAATTACTCTGAAATTTTAACCGTCAAATATTTCGGCGGGGTTCAAGAAAATGGGTATAAAACCGATATGGAAATTGAAGAGGACGTAAACACCTTTAGTTTTCTGTGCATACTTTTTTTAAAGAACTTGGGCAATTTTTTTTATTCTAACCTAAAATGTTTGTTTTTTTCAGTGTAGATTTTTTTTAACATATTTGGACCGATTTTATTTTTTTTGTAGTTTAACTTTTGGATTTGAAGCTGAACTAAAGAAAAATTATATTGGTATGCCTTTAATGAACGCTAATGTTGCAAAATTGCAAAAATAAAAAATCGCCATTTTTGATTTTTTTGAATTTTTTTTTTTTGTTTTCGTCAAATTCGGAGTTAGAGCCCCCTAAAGCATATAAAAAGACTTTTTTCATTAATAAAAACAGCGAACAAATAATGACCGGGTGTTTCTTCTACACGATCCACTGTGCATTAGTGAGACTGACCACCTTTAATTTTTAGCCTCCAACATTTTTATAAATCATACCTAAGATTCTCAACAACAAAATCTTCAAATATGCTTTTATTGATACACCTAAAAGTCCCTGTAATGGAATATCTTTTAAAAAATTTTAATTTGTCTACTAGTGAAGGTTTAAAAAAAATATTTAAAACAAACTAATAACAATTAAATTATTAAGTTTAAAAAAACAAAATTACAATTATTTTTTTTTTAAATAAACGACATCATATGAACTTATTTATTTTACAACATATTTTTTATATAACAAGTTTGTGTCTTATGTCTTTTGTTTTATTAAAAGATTTCAATTTTCTTGATTAACGATTATTTTATGCATTCATTTTTTTGTTTTTTTTTTAATTTATACAAAAACAAATTAATTCCCAAATCTATAAAATAAGGTTGTTATTTTTTCATATTTTTAACACTCAGATATAAAACTGCCACAAAAATAAAACAATTTTTGGCGTAACGAAAATTAATCAAAAACTTAATTGATTTCAACAGAAGGTGCGTGATTTCAATTTACTTATTTATATCACCACATAAAACAGGATCATGATTTGTTTATTTGTTTTAAGTTTTTTAATGAAAAAAAACTCTAAAAAACGAGGAGGGAGTATAAAAATGCAACCTACTAAATCAAGCATTTCATTTTGAAAATATAAAATATTTTTTTTATTAACTATGCAGCACTAAAATGACTAATGAGTTTCGTGTCCTTGTTAATGGCGCGATGAGAAAAAAAAAATATTTAATAAAAACGTAAGTGTGTTAACTACTCTGACATATAAGCTTAAATCTTGAAGATTTTTATTAACAAAAAAAAAACTTTATATCTTTTAACTAAATTAAACAAAAATACAAATAAAAACAAAAAACTATGTAAAACATTAACATTTAAAGTAAAACTTTTAAATGTTGGCCGCTTATCCCACCAGTTTGTCTGTCTGTCTTTTTTGCAGTCAGTGTTTTTGTACGAAAACATAAATCGTGTGACATAAAACATAAAAAATCTTTAACTTGCTTGTAACTGAAAGTTTTTATTTTTTAATTCATATTCTCGGCAGGCTTTAATGTTTTATCACTTTAAAAAAACCGCAGAAGAAGATATTTTACCACTTTTGAATATTTTTTTTTTTTTCTGAATGAAGATGGGGTTGTAGTGGATTAAACCTACGCAGTATTTAAGCTTAAGAAAGCCATGTATGTCTTAATTATTTCTTAAAACTGTTACGAATGTATTTTCAAGTATTTAGCAGCTCGATTTTTTTTATAAAATGAAAGCTATAAAATTTTAGTTTTAAAAAATTTTAAAAATATAAACTCAGCTTTGAAAGAATCCAAAACTTTTTCTGTAGGAAAACTATATATGAAAGAAAAAGTCTTAAATTCTGAGAAAATTTTTCTATAGAAAAGGTTTCAGATTTAAAGAACTTTTCCTGTAGAAAAAGTTTCAGATTCCAAGACATTTTTTCTATAGAAAAAATCTCAGATTCTGAGACATCTCTCTATGGAAAAAGTCCCAGATTCTAAGACATTTTTTTAAGTTTCTGAGACATTTTTTCTATAGAAAAAGTCTCAGATTCTTAGACATTTCTGAGATTTTTTTTAAATAGAAAAGTTTTCAGATTCTGAGACACTTTTCTGGTAGAAAAAGTCTCAGATTCTGAGACATTTTTCTTAAAGAAAAAGTCTCAGATTCTGAGACATTTTTCTTAAAGAAAAAGTCTCAGATTCTGAGACATTTTTCTTAAAGAAAATGTCTCAGATTCTGAGACATTTTTCTTAAAGAAAATGTCTCAGATTCTGAGACATTTTTCTTAAAGAAAAAGTCTCAGATTCTGAGACATTTTCTTATAGAAAAAGTCTCAGATTCTGAGACATTTTTTCTATAGAAAAAGTCTCAGATTCTGAGACATTTTTTCTATAGAAAAAGTCTCAGATTCTGAGACATTTTTTCTATAGAAAAAGTCTCAGATTCTGAGACATTTTTTCTATAGAAAAAGTCTCAGATTCTGAGACATTTTTTCTATAGAAAAAGTCTCAGATTCTGAGACATTTTTTCTATAGAAAAAGTCTCAGATTCTGAGACATTTTTTCTATAGAAAAAGTCTCAGATTCTGAGATTCAGAATCTGATTCAGATTCTGAGAATCTGAGACTTTTTCTATAAGAAAAATGTCTCAGATTCTGAGACATTTTTCTTAAAGAAAAAGTCTCAGATTCTGGGACATTTTTCTTAAAGAAAATGTCTCAGATTCTGAGACATTTTTCTTAAAGAAAAAGTCTCAGATTCTGAGACATTTTTCTTAAAGAAAAAGTCTCAGATTCTGAGACATTTTTCTTAAAGAAAAAGTCTCAGATTCTGAGACATTTTTCTTAAAGAAAAAGTCTCAGATTCTGAGACATTTTTCTTAAAGAAAAAGTCTCAGATTCTGAGACATTTTTCTTAAAGAAAAAGTCTCAGATTCTGAGACATTTTTCTTAAAGAAAAAGTCTCAGATTCTGAGACATTTTTCTTAAAGAAAAAGTCTCAGATTCTGAGACATTTTTCTTAAAGAAAAAGTCTCAGATTCTGAGACATTTTTCTTAAAGAAAAAGTCTCAGATTCTGAGACATTTTTCTGTAAAAAATGTCTCAGAATGTTCTGAGACATTTTTCTTATAGAAAAAGTCTCAGATTTTGAGACATTTTTCTTATAGAAAAAGTCTCAGATTCTGAGAAATTTTTCTTATAGAAAAAGTCTCAGATTCTGAGACATTTTTCTTATAGAAAAAGTCTCAGATTCTGAGAAATTTTTCTTATAGAAAAGGTCTCAGATTCTGAGACATTTTTCTTATAGAAAAAGTCTCAGATTCTGAGAAATTTTTCTTATAGAAAAAGTCTCAGATTCTGAGAAATTTTTCTTATAGTTTCTGAGACATTTTTCTTATAGAAAAAGTATCAGATTCTGAGACATTTTTCTTAAAGAAAAAGTCTCAGATTCTGAGACATTTTTCTTAAAGAAAAAGTATCAGATTCTGAGACATTTTTCTTATAGAAAAAGTATCAGATTCTGAGACATTTTTCTTATAGAAAAAGTCTCAGATTCTGAGACATTTTTCTTATAGAAAAAGTCTCAGATTCTGAGACATTTTTCTTATAGAAAAAGTCACAGATTCTGAGACATTTTTCTTATAGAAATAGTCTCAGATTCTGAGACATTTTTCTTATAGAAAAAGTCTCAGATTCTGAGACATTTTTCTTATAGAAAAAGTCTCAGATTCTGAGACATTTTTCTTATAGAAAAAGTCTCAGATTCTGAGACATTTTTCTTATAGAAAAAGTCTCAGATTCTGAGACATTTTTCTTATAGAAAAAGTCTCAGATTCTGAGACATTTTTCTTATAGAAAAAGTCTCAGATTCTGAGACATTTTTCTTATAGAAAAAGTCTCAGATTCTGAGACATTTTTCTTATAGAAAAAGTCTCAGATTCTGAGACATTTTTCTTATAGAAAAAGTCTCAGATTGAACAATATCTTAGAGTCCAAAACTTTTTCTACAGGAAAAATGTCTCTGAATTTGAGAATTTTTCTATAGGAAAAATGTTTCAGAACCTGAAACTTTTTCTAAAGGAAAAATGACTCAGTATCTAAGTCTTTTTCTAAAGGAAAAAAGTCTTAGAATCGGTGTTTTTTTCTGTAGGAAATTTTTCTAGAATCTGAGACTTTTCTTTTGGAAAGTTGTCTTAAAATCTGACAGTTTTGCTGTAGGAAAATTGTGTAGGATCTGAGAGTTTTCTTATAAGAAAAATGTTTCACAATTTTAAAATTTTTAAGCAATTGCAATAAAAAACTTATTTTCAATAGCATACTTTTAGGCGCTGTATTTAAAAAATACAAAACAATTTATGGTTTAAATTACCGCATTTGTGATTGATTTAGAAAATCAAAATTATTGGAATGATTTGATTGCTGAAATTCACTTAATAATTGAAATTTAAGAATTGAAGTATTAAAAAATTTTCAAAATTCTTTTTAGAAAAATTCGAAATTAAATCAGTGTAAACTATAAACTTAAGCCCCTACTCAAAATATTATAAACTTTAAGTCCTTAATATATTTTGCGTTACTATTGCAGAAAGAAACAAAAAGATTTTATTTTTGTTAAATATACCCACTTTTTTCACAAAGTAGATTTGTGGACGGTCCAAATTGGATTAAGGTGATAATTAGCGAAATCATGTTTGTGTCTTAAGTCTTTTGTTTTAAATTCCTTCTTTACTAAAAAAAGTGTTTTTAAATTGTATGTTAGACAACCTTAAACATCTTTATAATTTTTTATAACAACTTAACTATCAATCAGTTTTCTAACATTTATATCAAGTCTTAATTTAAACCACAAAATTTTCAATTTATCCAGAAAAAGTCTCTAAACAAAAATAAAAAAATCTCAACATTAATTTTCAACAAAAACAAATAACAATTTAAATATAAACGCGCCTTAAGGAAATAAACAAAAAAACATACTCTTAAACGGATGCGTAAACATTTGAAGACAATAATTTAAAATTTAAACAAATTTCAAACACTACAAACTAAAAAAAAAAACAATCCTAAAAAAACGGAATACAATTTTTATCCATAAAAACCACTAATGACAGGCTTTAGCTACTCCAGAAAATCATCAGATTAGAACGTGTTACTTTTTTAAAACGAATACATTTATTTTGTTGGCTTATAATCAGACTACCAACTCTCGCTTCCACATTAAAAAGTGAAAATTTCTATAATTTAGAAATCTTCCAACAAATGAAGGATTTCTTGAAATTTAACCATGCAAATTATTTTGTAAATATGTATGTGTTGGTGCTTTGTTTGTTTAAGTAAGCACCAAAAACCTAAAATTAGCAAATTTACAACCAGCCAAGGTGGCTGGTTAAACGTGGCTAAGGTTGCACCTCGTTTGGTGAAAAAAAAAATTTTGTTTCACATTATTAATTTTTTTCCTGGGTATTTTACCAAAAAAATAAAAATAAAGGATGGTTAGTTATAAAACAAATACTTTAAACAAGAAGAAGTACCATTATTGTTTATTTAAAACAAGGTAAATATTGTATTCACACTGCTTGTTGTCAGGAAAATAAATAAGCTTGATATTTTTATACCCTCCACTTACAATTAGTGGTAGAGGGTTTATATAAGTTTGTCATTCCGTTTGTTACTCATCAAAATATCGGTACATAATAAATATATTCGTTATAAATATATTCGTGATCATCGATAGATTTTCTAACTGACATAATCTTTCATCATCGCACAGCCACTAAAGCTAGGGGCTCGCAATTTGAAACAAAAATTCAGAAAATAAATCTACTAGAGCTGAGCTTTTAAAAAATCCTATTCCCATGGGACAGTTTTCACCATTTTTGTACTCGGGAACCGTAAGTGGTACGAAAAAATTTATAAAACAATATTGTAGATAAAATTATGAAGATTAAAATTAAAAAAAATAAAAAATTAAAAAAAAACAGTATTTGAACGTCCTTTTTTCCAAGGACACCATGGATTTCCAAAAACAATTTTTCTTAATAAATCGTAGAATGTTCTTCTAATGGTACTAAAATTTTTAGAGTTTGTTAAAAAGCCATATGGGCAAATCCAGCTCAAACCACACAGCATTCGGATTTGTCACCTTCGATTTAAATAAATTTGCCAAATATATTGCAAATGGATGGTATTCCTAAAATCGTTATCTTTCTGGCTCCAAAATCTTTCGGTTTTCGAAATATGGCGTCTTGAAAATTGGCAAAAACGTCAAATTTTCAATAAGGTGCACATACAAAGTCACCCATAACTTTAAAACTATAAAACCCACAATTACCAAATAGGTACCATTTGAAAGCTGAAAGGATTACCTTATAAGTGGCATGCACAATTTTATCTTGTAACGAAAGGTCAAAGGTCATATTTCAAGGTCTAATGTTCAAAGACCTATATCTCAAAATCCGATATTTTTAAAATTCTCAAAACAAGTAACAATCAAGTCTTTCCCTACATTTGTATCAAAATTTCAGGGTGGACACTCATATGGTTCCAAAGTTACAGAGGAAAACGAGCTAGAAGTCAAGATTTTCTTTACGAGTTCATTGCAAAAGCTTACACACACGAAGCAGCATAGCATGCTAGCATGCTGCTAGCAGTAAACAAACAATGGGACGGACCTAAAAACTGAACCTATTATTTATTAATATTTCGACCTCCTGAATTTGATTTCACTATCAAAACTGAATTTTATCGTAGGGTTTTCTTGTTTTCTTACAAGGAAAATCTTCAAAGTGAACATACGTAATTTCTTTGAAATTTATGCCCATGAAAGACAACAAATATCTAACATCGACCTGTCTGAGCTTATTGGTCTTAATTTAGTTTTAAAGGGTGAAACGGGAGTCAAAAATGACCGATTTTTAGTAATTTTAACTTTTAGGTACATTGATGCCACTTATATCAGATCCGTTTCATTTCAAAAAAAAATAAATTGGCGTCTGTTTGATATGGAGTTCACACTAGCGACGTTAAACAAGTTGTTCAACAAAACACCAGTAGCAGAATAAAAACGTAATTGACACAGAACAAAGACTTTTTTAAACATTTCACTCTTGAACACTTCAAAACAGCAAGTGTGAACGCCGTCTCATACGGCATTTTTACTATTTTCTATTTAAATTAAGCAAAAACATGAATTTTTTATTTGCAGTTTTTCTTACAGGTCGGGTTTCATCCGAATTTGAAAAAAAAAATATCTTTATTAGTGTGTCCAAATTAAGGCAAAAATTCAAAGAAGTTCGAAACATTAGTGTTTTCATTTCTAAACCATATTTATGCTTGCACTCAAAAAAGTATGTCGGTAAAATCTACTACAAAAGACAGTTGTTTTGACTACATTTTGTTGTTGAAAAGGCGTCCACTACACATTACGGTAAAAACAACTGAATATGTTGTTGTTTTTAACTATTGATTTTCAACTACAAAATGTAGTAAAAACTACTACAAAAGACGGTATACAGTTGTTTTTACTATACTTGCCAGAAATTTTATTTAAAAAATTTCTTAAACGTTCAAGTGATTGATTTTTATTTATTTAAAAAGCAATACATTTCAGTTGGTTGTATAGAATTTCGACATGAAATTAAAATTTTTTGGTGTATTTATCTGGAATTATAGAAGAAGAAAATTATATTAATAAAATGTTAAACAAAATAAATTGATTGTATTTACCTTTGTTTTTTTAATAGTTCATTTCAAATTTTCACCGCTACTGATCAAAATTTGTCTGGAATAAAAAAAACGAAAAGCTTTGGCAAAAATGATTTATAAAAAAAAGAATTAATTTGCAATGTTTCAAAAAAGTATGTACCTGTTCTGTCGTGTATACAAAGAAAAGAAAGATGGCACGCTCATAAGAAAACAAGACACTGCATACATTGTATTTTGTTTTTTTTTCGATTGGTTTTTACACACGCTTATGTGAGCGCTATATTAAACACACTTGTTATCTCATTTATCCACTTATTTTCTTTCGCTCAAGAATATTTTTCCAAAAACATATTTTTTGTTATAATTAAATTTAATAAATTGTAATTTAATTTATTTAGATATTATTTATTTGGTATAAAAATAATTCCATCCGCCTCCCGCACGACCAACTCGCTCGACACGTTTGCAATAAAAATTTCTAGAAAAAAAACGAGTTTTAGAAAAAAAAACTAAAAACAACTACATAAATCAACTATTGCTACAGTGTAGTATATTTTTTGTAGTTATTTTTTGAAACTACTACAAAAAAAAGTTGTTTGAGATTTTTTCGTACAAAAACGACCGAAATTGTAGTTAAAAACAACAGCTACTACTTACTACACAAACGACCGTCATGTAGTAACTGCAATAATTTTCTGAGTGTGATTTTAATATAAATATATAATATATATATTCTTGTTTATGAGCTTTATTCCGCTTTGAACATACGGTTCCCCCACCCCATTCCTATTTCCCTACTATGGAAGAATATAGGTTTCGAATGAAACCGATCTGTTATATGTGGCATCAATAAAAAGTACCTAAACTTTAAAATAACTGAAAATGCGTAATTTTTAACCCCGTTTAACCTGAATTTAGGCCGACAAGCTCAGACTGGTTGATTTTAGATTTATTTTTTTCTGGATTGTGTATAAATTTTAAAGAAATCAGGTATGTTCAATTTCGAGGATTTTCCTTGTAAAAGAACAAGAAAACCCCAACAATATAACTCAAAATACATAAAAAGTATTCAGCCTTGTTCTAGGCCCGCACCTTTGTTTACGACTATGTATATTGTTTTGTTTGTGCAATATTTTTTATATGAACTCGTAGAAAAAACCTTGCCTTCGAGCACGTTTTCTTCTGTAACTTTGGAACCATATGAGTGTCCACCCTGAAGTTTTGATACAAATGTAGGGAAAGACTTGATTGTTATCATATATTTTTTTGAGAATTTAAAAAATATCGGATTTTAAGATATAGGTCTTTGAACATTAGACATTGAAATATGACCTTTGACCTTTCATTACAAGAAAAAATTGTGCATGTCACTTTTAAGGTAATCCTTTCAGCTTTCAAATGGTACCTATTTGGTAATTGTGGGTTTTATAGTTTTAAAGTTATGGGTGACTTTGTATGTGCACCATATTGAAAATTTGACGTTTTTGCCAATTTTCAAGACGCCATATTTCGAAAACTAAAAATTTTTGGAGCCTGTAAGGTAATCATTTTATGAAAACAACGCATGTGAAATATTTTTTGCGAATTTCATTAAAATCGGAGGTGACAAATCCGAGAATCACAGTTTTCTGTGCGGTTTGACATGGAATCACCCATATATTGGATTTTTTAAATATTTGCAAAAAATCAAAAAATTACCTTTATCACCAACTTTGAAAGTTTATAGCTCGACAACACAAAAAAACTCATACCTGAAATTTTAACAGGCTTAAAAGGATATTTAGGTGCCAGGAAAAAAGAACATTCAAATATTGTTTTCAAAAGATATTGTTTGCATTTTTTAAGCATTATTTTTGTTCCTAGGTTTAAAATCTCAATAATTTTACCAACAATATTGCCACGATTTTTTTTTTTGTACAATTTACAGTTTTCGAGTAAAAAAAAACAAAAAAATTGTCTAAAGCCAACTATTTGATTTTTTCAAAATGTTTTCAAAAAATCATAAAGTTGGATATCCAAAAAACTTTGAAAATGTATTGCTCAACAATACGAAAAAACACCTTTCTAAAATTTTTTTTTTTGAAATCCATGGTGTCCTTATAGGAAAAGGGGACATTCAAATATTGTTTTTAAAAACACTGTGCTCGAATTTGACACTTTTTTTTTTAACAAGCTGGGCACCCTATTGATAAAGTTAATTCCAGTACGCTGAATTCAATGGTGCTAGCCGTTTTTCGAAGTTAGCGCTGATATTCGCGATTTAAAATGTTGATGTTCAAGTACAATAAAAACGATATTTATAAACTTAATTTTTCAATTTAAAACCATTCAAGTCTGTAAAACTTACATAACAAACCATAGTACAGTGAATTTTTTTTCGCGAAAAACGTTTTTTGTTTGTTTTCGTGAAAAAAATGGTTCAATACAAATATTTTTGGTTTGATTTGAATTTACAACAGCCATCTGGTATAGCTAGTTGGTGTACACTAAATCTCATTCTAATATCAGTTTTTTCAAAGTTAGTGTATTCGCGATTAATTTTTTTTTTTATTTTTTAGTAAAGAAAAATATTTTTTGATATTATTTAGACAATTTCTGAATTTTTATCATCTAAACTCTATTGAATTTACAAAAAAAAAATATTCACGGAAATTTTTTTCGCGAAGTTTTTTTCCATTTTTTTTTTATTTTGCTATTAATTTATGTAAATGAGTAGAATACGATACATTACAGACACATTATTTTTCGAAAAAAAAATGTTTTCGCGGAAATTTTTTTTCGCGGAAACATTTTTTTTTGCAAAAAAAAAAACAATGCATTTTCTAAATTTATATTTAAAAACTATAGCAAAAGCAAAAAAATTTAATTTTTGTAGTACCTAGGCTTAACAATTTTAAATCGCGAATACGAGCGCTAACTTCGAAAAACGGCTAGCACCATTGAATTCATCGTACCCGAATTAGCTTTACCAGCAGCGTGTCCAGTAGAGGTGTCCTTAAAAATGAAAATCACCTTTTTATACCTGGTAGGGTCCTAAACTGTTCTTTAGTATCTAAAAGTGAGTGAGCTAACATTTGGGGACAATCGGCTAAAAATAACTCGTGCCGAAAATGGATTGAAGTTTTGGGACATTCTTATATGAAAGAAAAACCCTTTTGTTCTAGTTTTTGGAAAGATATTGGTATTTGTTATTTTTTGTTAATTTTTTTTTGTAAAATAATATAAAAATTGTATAAAATTCCTTTCCCAAAAGACTAATAAAATTAAAATGGGATAGAAAACAAGCATTTTACGCATACATGCCCCAGACCATTGTATGGGTTTTAAAGCCAGAAATTCAAAATTTTCAAAATTTTTAGGCAAAAAAATAAAAAAATAAATTTTACTTTATGATCATATTGAGAACGTGTTTACGATTAAAAATAGCAGATATGGTAGTCAAGCTTTTTTTTATTTTTCGCCGGTAGTGATAAAAATTCCGCGGATTCCAAATAAAATGCGTTTTTTCACAATAATTTAGCAAATACGGGAAAATTTTTTCTTTATTGTACGAAACGAAGAATGTAAATTCTGTAACTTTTGAGAAATCGGAAATATGTATTATAGAAATGTACAGTGCCCCAAATTTGTAATTTCACCGCTACGAAAAGAGGTTAAAGATGCCCGATTTCGTAAAAAAAATACAGAATTTATGTTTTACACTTCGTATAGTACAATACAGAAATTTTTTTTCCCATATTTGCGAAATTATTATAGAAAAACACATTTTCTTTGGAGTCCGCGGAAATTATATATGCCAAATGAAAAAAATGCTAGGCAACCATATCCGTTAGTTTTTATACCCTACATACACTGTGGTACAGGGTATAATGAGTTTGTGCTGATGTTTGTAACTACCCGAAATATTGGTCCTAGACCCACCTTTAAGTATACCGATCGACTCAGAATCACTTTTTGAGTCGATTTAGCGATGTCCGTCCGTCCGTCCGTCCGTCTGTCCGTCTGTCCGTCCGTCTGTCCGTCCGTCCGTCTGTCTGTCTGTCTGTCTGTCTGTCTGTCCATGTAAACGGTGTAAACACGATACAGGTCGCAATTTTTAATCAATTGACTTGAAATTTGAAACTTAAGTCTCTCTTGGCTCAAGGACGAAGCCTATTGAAATTGGAAAAAATCGGTCCATATTTAGACCTAGCCCCCATACAAAGGTCCTCTTTAGTTTTGGCTCAAATGACTCTAATAACCGTATTGTAGAAGGTATCGCTTTGAAATTTGGATGGTAAACATGTTTTGTCTTCACATATCATCATTCCGAATTTCAAAGAAATCGGACCAGTTCTTCTTGTAGCCCCCATACAAACCACCTTCCCGATTTTCACATAAATGTCTCAAATTTCATGAAAATAGAAAATATTTAATTAAAATTTTGTTTGTGTATGTTAAACGCGTACTTAAATAACCTTATCAAACCTGATAATCATCGGACCAGTTTTGGACTCAGGCCCCTTGTGAAAATTTCGCCCGATATTCAGTTAAAGCGGTTTATTGTCAACAAATAGAAGCCTATTTCACTCAAATTTGATTTGTGAGTGTTTTCTTCACTTATTAAAGGTTTTACAACATATAGATCTAATCGATCCATGGGACCCATTTTCCGGGAAACCTTGGTGTAGGGTATTATATGGTCGGTCTTGACCGACTATAATTTTCTTACTTGTTATCTATAAGATTGTAAAGTAAAATTTATTTTTTTGCCTAAAAATTTTGAAAATTTTCAAATTTTGGCTTTAAAAACCATGCAATGGTCTGGGGCATGTATGCATAAAATGCTTATTTTTTATCCGATTTGAATTTCTTTAAGCTTTTTGGAAAGGTAATACAATGTTTTCTTCTTCAATCACAAACCCTTAATAACAAAACAGAATATGGCATGCGCCGATAAAAACACTTAAGAATACAGAATTGACAAAAATATATGTAACTATATGTCGCCCTACGGGCAAGTAGTCTCAAATATATGCACTCATCTTTAACGTGTATGAACAAATAATTCAGCGCTAAAATTGTTATGTGCAAAAACGAGACAAAGAGAGATTAAGGAATGTTGTTGTTTCTAAGGATCGTAATTGTTGGTGTAAAATAAAAAATCTTCTGTTGACGTCACACACTTAACATCTGTAATGAAATACGAACAAACCAACTTCTGCTGTTAGTTTGTCAAGCAGGGCGATAGCTCAGATGGTAGAGTACTTGCTTTGCAAACTGATGGAAAATTTGAAGAACGTGGGTTCTATTCCACTCAGAGTTAAGTCTGTTGATGAAAAAACATATAGAAAAAACAGTCTTACAAATAATCAAACAATTTATATCTAATGTAATTTTCTCCACTGATGACGTAGAGGTGGCTACAGAAAACATGGTCTGGAATAAATCCACATTAAAAATAATCTTTAGAAATACAATGTTTTCTTCTTCAATCACAAACCCTTAATAATTTATTACCATTTTCTCATATTATTTAATAAAAAAATTAACAAAAAATAACATACACGAATATTTTTCAAATAACTAGAAAAAATAGGGTTTTTCATTGTATAAGAGTGCCCCAAAACATCAATCCATTTTCGGCACGACTTATTTTTATCCGATTGTCCCCAAATTTTGGCTCACTTATTTTTAGATACTAAACTACAATGTAGGATCCTACCAGGTATCAAAAAGCGATTTTGAAAAATTACCTTAGTCGTTAGGAGACCTTTTGTGCCCAGCTTGTTAAAATTTTTGTTGAAACTTTTTTGAAAAAAATTTTTTTGCTTTATTTTAAATCTTCATAATTTTACTTCCAATATTGTTTTTACAACTTTTTTTTAGTACGGCTTACGGTTTTCGAGTACAAAAATGGTAAAAAACTGTCTAAAAGTCAATGTTGACAAAAAAAAACGCATTTTTAAATGAGCAAATCTTTGACCCAAAAAAAATAAATAATAATTTTTCTGAACTCGTACAATAATTATAACAAATTTTATCGCAATAAACATTTCATATCTAGGTGCCTCTTTATAAAAAAAAATCTAAATATCTCAAAATTTTACCTTTGACCTGAATAAAAACCGGGTTAGTATTATTCCATTTTCCTAAAACGTTTAGGGTTAAAGTCTAATATTGTTTTTAATAATTTATGGCCCTTGGGTTATTCCATGTCAAACCGCACAGAAAACTGTGATTTTCGGATTTGTCACCTCCGATTTTAATGAAATTCGCAAAAAAATATTTCACATGCGTTGTTTTCATAAAATGATTACCTTACAGGCTTCAAAAATTTTTAGTTTTCGAAATATGGCGTCTTGGAAATTGGCAAAAACGTCAAATTTTCAATAAGGTGCACATACAAAGTCACCCATAACTTTAAAACTATAAAACCCACAATTACCAAATAGGTACCATTTGAAAGCTGAAAGGATTACCTTAAAAGTGACATGCACAATTTTTTCTTGTAATGAAAGGTCAAAGGTCATATTTCAATGTCTAATGTTCAAAGACCTATATCTCAAAATCCGATATTTTTTAAATTCTAAAAAAAATATATGAAAACAATCAAGTCTTTCCCTACATTTGTATCAAAATTTCAGGGTGGACACTCATATGGTTCCAAAGTTACAGAAGAAAACGTGCTCGAAGGCAAGGTTTTTTCTACGAGTTCATATAAAAAATATTACACAAACAAAACAATATACTACATAGTCGTAAACAAAGGTGCGGGCCTAGAACAAGGCTTAATACTTTTTATGTATTTTGAGTTATATTGTAGGGGTTTTCTTGTTCTTTTACAAGGAAAGTCCTCGAAAGTGAACATACCTGATTTCTTTAAAATTTATACACAAGCTAGGAAAAGTAAATCTAAAATCAACCAGTCTGAGCTTGTCGGCCTAAATTCAGGTTAAACGGGGTTAAAAATTACCCATTTTCAGTTATTTTAAAGTTTAGGTACTTTTTATTGATTCCACATATAACAGATCGGTTTCATTCGAAACCTATATTCTTCCATAGTAGGGAAATAGAAATGGGGTGGGGGAAGCGGAATAAAGCTTATAAACAAGAATATAATCAAGCTTAAAAATGGTTTAGAAATGAAAACACTAATGCTTCGAACTTCTTTGAATTTTTGCCTTAGTTTATTTTGGACACACTAATAAATATATTTTTTTTTTTAAATTCGGATGAAACCCGACCTGTAAGAAAAACTGCTAATAAAAAATTCATGTGATTGCTTAATTTAAATAGAAAATAGTACCAACAATGAATTTGTTTTACAAAAACTAGTGTCCGACCGAATACACCTTTTTTAGCCGAAGCCGAATATTCGGCCAAATTTTCACTATTCGGCCAAACCGAAGCCGAAGCCGAATATTTAAAAAAAAATATATTTATGTAGTAAAAACAAGAACAAAATAAAACTCGACTCGGCGGAATACTCAAATGCATTAAAATATTGTCTAGAATGATTTTATTTTAAGCAACAAATTTTTTTGGACATTTTTGTAAAAAAAATATATTTTAGAGTGTAAATTTTTTTCGACCGAAAATTTATTTGAATGTAAAAAATGTTTTTAGTTACAAAAACTCTTAGTAAAATGTTTTTGTGGCTTACTAATGTGATTCAAAGTTAGTTAAGTGTGTTTTTCAAAACGTGAGCACAAATATTATACAATTATTCGGTATTCGGCCTATTCGGCCAAAATTGTGGCAGAAGCCGAATAGTGACCGAATAGTGCTTTTTGGCCGAAGCCGAGGCCGAAGCCGAATATTCGGTCAGACACTAACAAAAACTATATATTTTTAACAAAAACAATTATGCAACAAATAAAATGTCTCAAACAGACGCCAAATTCAGATATAAGTGGCATCAATGTACCTAAAAGTTAAAATTACTAAAAATCTGTCATTTTTGACTCCCGTTTAAGCCTTTAAAACTAAATTAAGACCAATAAGCTCAGAAAAGTCGATGTTAGATATTTGTTGTCTTTCATGGGCATAAATTTCAAAGAAATTACGTATGTTCACTTTGAAGATTTTCCTTGTAAGAAAACAAGAAAACCCTACGATAAAATTCAGTTTTGATAGTGAAATCAAATTCAGGAGGTCGAAATATTAATAAATAATGGGTTCAGTTTTTAGGTCCGTCCCATTGTTTGTTTACTGCTAGCAGCATGCTAGCATGCTATGCTGCTTCGTGTGTGTAAGCTTTTGCATATGAACTCGTAGAGAAAATCTTGACTTCAAGCACGTTTTCCTCTGTAACTTTGGAACCATATGAGTGTCCACCCTGAAATTTTGATACAAATGTAGGGAAAGACTTCATTGTTATCATATATTTTTTTGAGAATTTTAAAAATATCGGATTTTGAGATATAGGTCTTTGAACATTAGACCTTGAAATATGACCTTTGACCTTTCGTTACAAGAAAAAATTGTGCAGTCCACTTATAAGGTAATCCTTTCAGCTTTCAAATGGTACCTATTTGGTAATTGTGGGTCTTATAGTTTTAAAGTTATGGGTCAATTTGTATGTGCACCTTATTGAAAATTTGACGTTTTTGCCAATTTTCAAGACGCCATATTTCGAAAACCGAAAGGTTTTGAAGCCAGTAAGGTAATGATTTTAGGAACACTATCCATTTGCAATATATTTGGCAAATTTTATTTAAATCGAAGGTGACAAATCCGAATGCTGTGTGGTTTGAGCTGGATTTGCCCCTTACTTTGTGAAATTTTAAAATATTTCCCAAATTTTTTCCACATTGAGTCAATTGTGGGCAAAAACGGCATTTTCCTCGAAATCCGCTGAGTTTAAATCGATTATATGCTAACATATATTTTATAAGATTCTGTGGTTTTTTCAGCATTTTTCTTAACTTTGTTTAAGAAAATTTTTAAAAAATCAAAATATCAGTTTTGAGAACCACGCCAAATATAATGCATATTTTTGGCCTTAACATGAAACGGGTTAATGACATCCTAGAATGACAGTACTTCATTTCTGAGTATTTATGATAGAATAGAATATAAATATAATTTTCCATTGGTTTATTTTAATAAAATTAGAAAATTGGGGCTGATTTTTGTGTTTTAGGGGTCATTTTGTCAAAATTGGGTAATTTTGACCCCGAAAGGCTTACAAGGGTTAATTTTTGAAAACACTAAAATTTTTAATATATCTTCTTATACTGAAAACAACTCGTGTACCACTTCTTAACAATATACTCAAAAAACAACACCATTTATTCAATGTTTTTCATCAAAATATGGCTATTTTCGTGTGTTTGACCTAGAGTTTGCAAATAATCGAGATATTTCATAATCGCGATTACGATTAAAAAAAATGCCGTTTATCGCGATTACGATTAATCGAATTTTTTAAATAATTTAAGTTGCAATATCTTTAAACAAAAATCTTTTGAAATTTACATTTTAGAACGCATTTTTAGGAACAAAAACTGTTATTTTTAAGAAATAAAATTAAAAGCTTTCGAACTTCCCAGTAAAAATTATTCGAGATTTTAGCACCACGGTCTCTTTTTTTAGTATATCATTGCGCTCCAGCGTCCTTCAGAATTTTTAGTTAAGATTTTTTTAAAACTTATAATTAAAATTCTTTGTTGATAAAATTTCATACATACTTTAATTTTTGACATCTTTAACTCTTTTTAAATGATCAAAAAGATTTTTGGAGAAAAATACTAGATTTTCTTACATCTTTATTGCGGTTAAATAAGCTCTACAAAGAGTTCTTCAATCAGCGCTGAAAAGTGACATGATTTTACTGGGTCTTAATAGCTTTTTATCTTTGCTACTAAAGAGTACTCTAAACTGTGACTGATTTGGATTCGCTCTTTGGATCATGATTTCTTTCCAAAGCTGCTTCCGGTTTACCAAAATTTTTGCGGGGTCGTGTCAAAATACCTGCCGATGGCCAGTTAGCTCTTGTGAGGAAATTTATTTAAACAATTAACAAGGCATCAATAGTCAACCAGCGGTAAAAGTATGAAAAAATTAAGTTTTTTACAAAATTTCGCGTCCAAATTTGTTGACCAAAGGCTTTTGAGTATATTTTAAAAACAAAACTCTTTAAAATTTACTGAGATCAGAATTAAAATTTTACCTTAAATTTGAATGACTTTTACGAGAAAAGGAAAGAAAAATCGCAAACAAGTTAAATGAACCATGGGTCAACCCATCAAAACTTTCCGGGTTTCTTAACATTCCAGAATCAATGATTTTTGTTTGAAATTAACCCGAAAGTAATCGTTCTTAACACTAATTTAGTTTTTTTGACAAATAATTTTAATAGAAACTTTAAAATTGGTTTCAAAAAATTTTGGAACTGATTTAAATTCGTTATAAAAACAGTGTATTTCATAGAAAATTTTTAATCGTAATCGCATGATTTTTTTATCGATTACGATTACGATTAATTGGTGCGATTAATCGCGATTACGATTACGATTTTAATCGTTTTGCAAACTCTAGTTTGACCTTTGACCTCGATGCGCCTCGTGTTAACGTTGTCCGATTTGGCTGAAATTTTTAGCATAGCATTTTTAGACCAAATGTAAAAAAATAATGGGTGCACTCCTTGAAATTCGAACTTTTGCAAAATAGCTGCCACCCTGTGGAAAGCAAAAGAGCTGTAAATTTGGTAAATGAGTGTATTAGTGCCAGTTTACAGAAGACGATCAATACACACGAACGAAAATTTTGCATGTGTTTTGTTATTGTAACAACAACAAAATACATGTAAAATTTTCGTTCGTGTGTATCGTTCGCCTTCTGTAAACTGGCACTTACTTAAGTGTAAAAAAGTGTTTTTACATTTTGGAGAGTATGAAAGATTCGGCAGTGCCGAATCGGCACCTAAGAATTCAACACTCTGACTTTTTTTGTACATTTGTTAAATAAATGGCACATTTTTATATCAAAAGTATAGACTTGGTGAAAAAGTAGTTTTGGTAAAAAAAATTCCAAAAAACATATTTTTTTTATGAAAAACATCAAAAATATTTTGATGAAAATAAAATTTTTTGGGAAAAAAAAATTTTTAAGAAAAAGAATATTGATGAAAAAAAAAAATTATGAAAAAAAAATTTTGATCAAAAAAAAAACAAATTTTATGAAAAATAAAAATTTGGACAAAACCTTTTTTTTAAATTTAAGGAAAAAGATTTTTGATAAAAAAAATTTTATGAAAACAAAAATTTTTATTGACGTAAAAAAAAATTAAAAAAAAAAAAATGATGTAATAAAAAAATTGATAAAAAAAAATTTTATGAAAAAAACAATTTATTTTCATGAAAAAAAAAAAAACAAATCAAAAGTTATGATCGAAAACGTAAGGACACCTCAAAACATTGGTTTAAATAATTTCTGCCGAGTTTCTGACAAGAGAAGTACATCCATTAAAAATTTAAATATCTGAAAATTTCTTTAAGTCATGAAATTTTACTTGGACCCATTGTAGGGTACCATAAAAATTCCAACATATTGTTTGGCATGTGTGTACATTGTTTTTCGGAGTAGTGCTGGGGCTATATAAACTGGATGATGCTGTTGTTGTTGTGGTTGGAGTTTGTTTTTTTGTTCGCGCTTTCTTACCTTGTTATAGTGTTAATAGTAGCAAGTGTTGTTTTAGCCACTTGTGGCGTCAACTTTAGCATCTTTGTGTTTTTTTTTTTCTTCTTAACAATTTTGTTGATTATACACTTTATGTTGATACATACAATTCTCCTGCACTAACAATAAGAGAGAGAGGAAGCTAAAGCCCTTAAGTGGGCTTTTACTACTGTTACCGACTACTGGCTTGGAATTATTACTGAATGGAAGTATTTCTTTAGCTGCTGGGACTATGGTGACTGTATTTAACAGTTCATTAAAACAAACAAAAAAAAAACTCAGTATTATGTTTAAACAAAAAACAAACATAATATTAACTTAACTTTCGCCCTTGTTTATTTTATTATATATTTTGCAAAAGTTTATTGCCACGCCCACATGCAGAGACCGCCAAAAATGTTATTACAGATATAAATCATATCACAAGGTAAACACACAAAAATTTTAGTGTTTGGTGTAATAAGTTTTATCTATATGTATTAAACATGGACAGTCAGTCAATCTTTAAATCATCAAGTAACGATATTTTTTGGTTTCGTTTATAATTTAGATTATCTTCAAACAGACACTTAACAACTGATATTTTGGGTTAACCAGGTTGAAATTTTCAAAGGCACAAAAAAGCTAGGGTTGATTGACAAAGCACTTGCTTATTAATAGTTTTTACTTGGGCTGTTCTTACAAATGAAGTCTCCATATAAGTATTGAAAAATTTCGTTGCTACCTTATGAAAAAATATGATCCCTCGGGGATATTGCGATATCTCCCGAATTAACACAAAATTAAATAGCGATTATTTTTTTAAATTCTGATTAATTTTTATTAAACAATAAAAATTGTTTTATTCGACCTTTAAAATATTATATTTTGAGGATGTTTATTCTGGCTCGAGGTCATTATTTTCTTTACTAATTAAAACCATGATATTCTCATAGCATAATTTTCAAGAAAATTATTTTTTGTTTTAAATTTATTTATGTTGATCATTTTTGCAATACTTAATCGACACGTGTTTCGGAATTTCTCAGATTCCATTGTCAAGATTATTTAGCAAAAATTGAAACGATTTACTACAAAGTAGCAAATTATGATTATTTTTTTTTATTTTTCTGGATATCGTATTTCCCTGTCTTCATATAAAACCGCTTCCCCCCACAAAATTTACATATTCGTAAAAAAACTGCTTTAATATTTTTCGCGTATTTATTTTTTTGGTTATTGTAAGTAAATTTTCCGTAATTATTTATTATTTAAGCTAATTAGGCCTATCTCCATTATTGTAAAATAAAACTCAGTTTTATCACTCATTTCCCCGACGTTTCGTAACTTTTTTGGTTACTTTTTCAAGGGTCGTCTATTTAAATATTTTTTATTTTAATTTTTTTAAATTCAAAATTTCGAATGCTATATTGTTCACAAATTTGGACCAAATAAGTATTGGTATGAAATTTCGACGGGTCACTGAAGAAAATTAAATACTCTCAAAAATTCCACTCTACAGAGCAGGTTCATAAAAAAATCTGATGTTATTTTATCAGTTATACAGTTATATTGAGTTGCCAATTTTTGCCGTTCACATTTTTCTGTCTGGGTTGTGGCTATTTTGTGTGTGCCTCAAAGTTAAATGATTTTGCATTAAGATATAAATTTTAAGTGTTAAATTAACCAATTTTAGGCCACTGCTCAAATTTTCAAACTGAAAAGTTTTTAAAATGATATATTCGAAACGAAAACAGATGGATCCACGATACACTACTGAACATTAAAAAAAAACTTGAGAAGACTGCACAGAAAAAAATATGGAGAAAAACAATTTGAGTAATCACTTGTTTAAATTTAAAAAAAGTTTTGAGTAATTTTTTAATTGACGCAATTAAAAATTTACTCAAAAATTTAAAAACAAATTGAGTAAATAATTTAATAAGAATTTAATAGCTTTTTTAATTTTTTTTTGGAATTTTCTTAGTTTTTTTAATTCTCGTTTAGTTTATAGTTTTTTGTATATATACATGAAAGTTTGTAATCATATTTATAAAATTTTTTTATGTCTTTAAGACAAAAATATATTTGGTAAAGTTTGAAAAAACATGTTTTTTTCTTTGTAAAAAAATATGAAATTTTTTTAAACTTTGTTTTTTTTAGAGTAGAAACAGAATAAGCCCGGCACGACTTTTTCCATACAGTTTGGCAGATTAAACCGGTGCACTGTGGTCAATATTTTGAGATAGCGGCCAAAACTCCTTTTGGTTTTTGTTCTCCGATTTTAAAGTTATTAGACTCATATGAAAGTAGACAGTAGTAAACCTCGGGAGCCAAAAAATTAGAACTCTATTTCAACTATTTCACTGAGAACAGGGTGGTCCAAAATGGGCTTTTTCAGAATGCAGTAAATTTATGATATTTTTAGTTAATTTTTAAAGTTTAAATGATCATAACTTTTTTGTTTTTCAAGATTTTTGGACGAAATAAATTTTGTGTTGTAACTTAACTTATTTCCTATATATATACTGGTAAAAAAATTGAAGCTCTACTGTTTTCAGAACAATTTAAATATTTTTTTTAAAAAAGGTAAAATTTCTCGGAAATTTCCTACTTCATAGAGCACAACTCCTGTGAGTCAAAACACAAATTTACTATTTTGTAGTCCTAACTCTCCCCTACATTCCTATATATACATGTCCATGCATCGGGACTGCACTTTTTGAGCTACAGCAATTTTTCTGACCCAAGGTAAGATATTCGGTACAAATGCACGTCATATTTTTTGAGAAGTTATTTGTATGTGAAAGTGGCTATTATGCATATATTTTGATGAAATTTTGTACAAGAGTTCTTATTGACCCAAAAAATAATTCTGTTGAAATTAGGAGAAGTTGGCCCATATTTGGACCTAGTCCACATAGAAATTTTTACAAAAATGACAATAGAACTCTCAAATTATGTGGTATCTGGCAATTCATTTGGAAAAGGTAAAAAATGATTTTATTGCCATCTAATATTACATAACTTAAATACCTGAAAATTGCAAATAAATTTAAAACCAATGGAAATAACCTGTGGATCCTTGGACCTATCAAAAGGACCTCTCCTTTTACATATCAAAAGGACCTATCCTTGAACCTATCAAAAGGATCTATCCTTGGTCCTATCAAAAGGACCTATCAGAAGGACCTATCAAATGAAAAGGACCTATCCTTGGACCAATCAAAAGGACCTATCCTTAGACCCATCAAAAGGACCTATCCTTTGATCTATCAAAAGAACCTATCCTTGGACCTATCAAAAGGACCTATCCTAGTACAATGATCTATTAAAAGGACCTATCCTTTTACATATCAAATGGACCTATCCTTTCACCTATCAAAAGGACCTATCCTAGGACCTATCAAAAGGACATATCCTTGGACCTACCAAAAGGACCTATCCTTTTACATATCAAAAGGACCTATCCTTGGACCTATAAAAAGGACCTATCCTTGGACCTATCAAAAGGACCTATCCTTTGATCTATCAAAAGGACCTATCCTTTTGCATATCAAAAGGACCTATCCTTGGACCTATCAAAAGGACCTATCCTTGGACCTATCAAAAGGACCTATCCTTTGATCTATCAAAAGGACCTATCCTTTGATCTATTAAAAGGACCTATCCTTGGACCTACCAAAAGGACCTATCCTTGGACCTATCAAAAGGTCCTATCCTTGGACCTATCAAATGGACCTATCCTTGGAACTATCAAAAGGACATATCCTTGCACCTATCAAAAGGACCTATCCTAGGACCTATCAAAAGAACCTATCCTTGGATCTATCAAAAGGACCTATGCTTGGACTTATCAAAAGGACCTATCCTATGACCTATCCAAAGGACCTATCCTTGGACCTATCCTAGTACCAGTCAAATGGACCTATCCTTGTACCTATCAAAAGGACCTATCCTTTGATCTATCAAAAGGACCTATCCTTTTACATATTAAAAGGACCTATCCTTTGATCTATCAAAAGGGCCTATCCTTTTACATTTTAAAAGGACCTATCCTTGGACCTATCAAAAGGACCTATCCTTGGACCTATCAAAAGGACCTATACTAGGACCCATCAAAAGGACCTATCCTTGGACCTATCAAAATGACCTATCCTAGGACCAGTCAAAAGGACCTATCCTTGAACCTATCAAAAGGACCTATCCTTGGACCTATCAAAAAGACTAATCCTTGGACCTATTAAAAGGACCTATCCTTTTACATATTAAAAGGACCTATCCTAGGACCTATCAAAAGGACCTTTCCTTTTACATATCAAAAGGACCTATCCTTGAACCTATCAAATGGACCTATCCTTGGTCCTATCAAAAGAACCTATCAGAAGGACCTATCAAAAGGACCTATCCTAGGACCTATCAAAAGGACCAATCCTTGGACTTATGAAAAGGACCTATCCTTGGACCAATCAAAAGGACCTATCCTAGGACCTATCAAAATTACCTATCCTTGGACCTATCAAAAGGACCTATCCTAGGACCTATCAAAAGGACCTATCCTTGAACCTATCAGAAGGACCTATCCTAGGACCTATCAAAAGGACATATCCCTGGACCTATCAAAAGGAAAAAGGACCTGTGAATATTGAGACTAAATAAATGTCAGGGGCCAAATGTTGGCATTTTCTGACCAAAATTAAGTTTAGGAATAATAAATAAGTATTGGTTGTAAAATACGATTGAAGAAAATAAGAAATTATAAAAAAATACCTATTTAAAATGTCAAAATATTCAACTTTTACATGGAAACTCAACCAAAAATTAAAATGCATTTTTAACTCCACATTACTTACGTTCCTATCAGTCGATTTTTACGTTTGAACACGCAAATTGAAGCTTAAAGTCCCTCCTATTGAACAAAACAAATTGCGTAAAAAAATACCAATCCTGTCAAAAGTTATAGAGTTTTGACCGCTATCTCGCGAAATTGACCACTGTGCGGTGGCCGGCGCTGATGTGAAATAAAACTTGTTCTGTTTTTAAAAGGTGGTGCTTCTTGTTCTGTTCCTGCACTTAATAGTGTCAATTAAAAATTTACTCAAATTTTTTTGGCAAACATTTAATAAATTTTTATTAAAAATTTACTCAATACTATTAAATCGTTTACTGGTGGAAAATTGAGTAATTTTTTACTCAATAGTATTAAAAATTTACTCAAATTTTTTTTTTATTTCTTTCTGTGTGGGACGCGACATTACACAGATGATTGCAATTGTTATAGAGATCACAAATCTAATCTTCAAACTTTTCCATCATATTAGGTTTTTGAGAAAATTGAGGTCAAAATAAATTTTATTCTTTAAAATGTTTGTACTCTTAGATTTTTTTGAAAATTTTTTATGAAAATCTTCTATCAATTTAAATTTTTTTCCCAGTAAGATCGTGGTATTACGATTATTACTATTTCCTCGATTTAAAAAAAAAAATTGTATTGCAGTTTTCCAATCTGTAAATCAGGTCTACTGCTCCTAAAGGGCCAAACCAAACCTGTAAAAAAGTTGTACTTAAGTATTTTTAAGTAAATATTGAAATACTTATACTTGAAGTTTTCAAGTTCAAATATTTGTTTTACTTACTTAACAATGTTTTAAGTAAGTAAAAAAAATATTTGTATTTAATAAATCAAATACAAGTAAATTCAAATATGTTTATACTTGCTATAAGTAAAATACTTGCTATAAGTAAAATACTTATTATAAGTAAAATACTTGAAGAAAATGTTTACAAATAAAATATTTGAACTCAAATAAAATATTTGGCAACATTTTTTCAAATAAATTTATTTGTCAAAAATATTTTGTTATAAAATTTAAAATTTTATATTAATAATTTTGTATTAACGAAACTCCACAAACATGAAGCGCATTGGAAATTCTTATTTAAACGATCCCAGTTCTTATATTTCTTCACTAAACAAATATCCTTATGTTCAAAAAGAAGAACTTAAGAACATGTAGAATTTGAACTTCGTCTGCCTCTGTAGGAAGGTTATTTTCGTCTGCTGGTATTTTTAATATCCCAGGATCTGATCGGAAAACACAATGAAATGCTGGTTTTTCCAAAAGCAGCACGCTGGAAGCAACAAAGAAGTAGTAGTTCTACTAATTGTCGAAAAAAAATAAGCTTTTACCACGACGGCTCTTAAACGTTGGGTCGCGGCACAGAAATGTGTCGCGAAAGCAAAACGCAATTTTGCCACACCCATATTTCTTTTTAGTACTTCGTCCACAGTCTGATTACTTAAGGATATGCTCACTAATATAAGCTTGGCAATTTTCAGCGAAATAGCTTATTAGGGGCTTCGAATTCAGCCAAAATGTGAAAAAACACAATTTCACCATCGTCCACCGGCCAAAAGCTTAAGACCTGACTTCTTCAGAATATTCTCCATTGCCAGGATGGAGATTATCCTTTAAGCTTTGTAACTCAATAGGTACTTTAAAGTTAACAAATAATGTCAAGCATTTTACGACTAAAAGCTCTGAATAGACAAACCAATTTATTACACTAAAATAAGAAAATTATGTGTTTTGTTTTCCTAATGTTAAAATATTTTTAATGTTGGGGGTCGCGAGAAATTTAAAATATTGAAAAGGGGTCGTGAAGCAAAAGTTAGTGAGAACACCTGTTTTAACAACTGAACAAATCTTTTGAAGAAGAAATATTACTGCTCTAAAAATCTGAGGTTTTGCATGAAATTCAATGCTAAAATCTATAAAACTTTAATTTCTAGTAGAAAGTGTAATATACAATTTTACAAACAATTTCAGAAAACATTTTAAGTCTGTATGGCAAATATGCATTTATGTAAAAATTTTCTATGCCTTCATTTGCTTTAACTATTCTATGTAAATAATTTTGAATATTTGAAAATGTGAACAAATATAAAAATATTTGAAAAATGTGGACAAGTATAAAAATATTTGAAAAAATGTTCTCAAATATTTTATTTGTAAACATTGTTGACAAATATTTTATTTGTAAACATTTTTTCAAATACAACATTTATTTGAAAATATTTGAACTTGAAAACTTTAAGTAAGTATTTTGTTTTACTTACTTGTAAAAATGTTAAGTAAGTAAAAAAATATTTGTATTTGAAATTTTCAAGTGCAAATACAAAAAATATTTGAAAATTATAGAATAAGTAAAAAAATTTTCAAGTATTTACAGGTCTGGGCCAAACCCATCAGTTTTTACTCCTAAACATTTTTTTTTTTCAAACAAACTAACAGTCTTTCTCCAATTTCTAATGGGTCTTCCATACAAAATGAAATTTTTTAAAATTTGTTACAACCATTCTAACTGACATAAGAGCGGTAGTTTAATGTAGAGAAGTTAAATGTATTGCCGATCCACAATTTTTTTTAACTTCAAACATTTTCTCAAAACATATATACCCTCTATCTTCAACCCTTAAGTCGGGCCCAAAAAATATTTTATTTGTTTTATTTAATCACATACACACAAAAAATCTTTGTCAAATTACTAGGAAAAGTCTCGTAATCCCATTTTACCAATATTTGACAGTTTTCCTTGTTTTTTAACAAATCGAAATTTACATTTTTTTTTTTTGTAATTTTACAAATTTTTTTGTAATTTTGCAAATTTTCAAGATAATTTTAGAAAAAAAAAAATCTAGTAAATTTAAGAGAATTCCTTGTAATTTTAATTGCGCCAAAAAACTGTAAATTTACAATTTTGTTGGTAAAAAGCGTGTAAAATTACAAAATTATTGGTAAAAAGCTTGTAAAATTACTAGGAATTCTCGTAAAATAGGAGATAGCAAAAAAACTAGTAAAATTACGAAACCTCTTTGTAAATTTTATCGTGTCAAAAAATTTGTAAATTTTCAATTTTATAGGTAAAAACCTTGTAAAATTACAAAATTTTTGCTAAAAATCTTGTAAAATTACTAGGATTTTTTGTCAAATAGGAAGTAGCAAACAAAAAAAAGTTACAAGTTTTTCTTGTAATTTAACAAGTTTTTTTTTCAGTGTACGAACAAATCTTATAATATGTGACATTTTCTATAGTAAAAATATCTCAAAAATGCTTTAAAATATGAGACTTTTTCTATAGTGAAAGGTCTCAGAATCTGAGACTTTTTCTGTGGAAAAAAGTTCTTAGAATCTTAAAATTTTTTTGTGCAAAAAAAAATCCAGATTCTGAGACATTTTTCGTAAAAAAGAAGTCTTAGATTCTGAGACATTTGAAAAATTCTCAGATTTAGAAAAATTAAAAAAAATAACAAACCTCCTTCGGCAAAAACAAATAAATTTGATGATTTTATAGCTTTCATGTCACTTTTTTGGAAAGAAACGTATCCCTGTTTTTGCTCGTCCGACAAATCATAATGTGCTCGATTCTGGAATACGATTTCACCATTCACCTAATTTTTAAAAATTTGATATTCTTTCAAATTTTAAGATTTAAATTTTTTTTCTTGTAACAATTGAATAGTTGATAGTTAATATCTTAAATAATTACAAAAACAAATTTAAAAATATTAAAATTAGGTGAATTGTGAAATCGTATTCCAGAATCGAGCACAATGATTTCTTTTATTCGAAGTAAAAAAAGTGTATTATTATTATTTCGAAAGCCTAAAACTTTTTCTCCATGGTCACTTTTGGACCTCAAATACTTGTCTGAACAAAATTAAACTTTTTGTCGTTAAAAAGCTAATCAAACTAAATTATAATAAAAACAAGTGAGAGTGTTAAATTCGGCTGTGCCGAATCTATTGTACCCTCCAACATGTAAAAAAATAAAAAAAAAAAATGTTAACAGGGGCGTTGTTTAAAGGGGGGGCAAGGAAAAGGGAGGGGTCGGTGAGCTCGGGTGACTCCTTGGCCCTCACGGTATATGTTTACAAGTTAATTTTTGTCTGCTTTGTGCACTAAAGTATTATAGTTTTATAATTATTTAAATTATTTTTTATCCACGCCCTTAAAAAAGGGGCGGGGCAAAAAGAGCAAAAATTTTTAATCCCCTTGGTTCAAGATCAGGACTATAAATTTTTACGAACATAAAAATGTCTCATTTGGTTCACAAAAATACAAAAAAACTTCAAAAAAATTGGCGTTTTAAGAGGTTGGTTCAGTTCTTCAAGGTGGAACTTTTTCTCCCCGGTCCGATTTGGCCCATTTCCGAACTTAACCTGCCTAGGAGTATAAGACATATTTATGTTAAAATTGAGGGGTCTAGCTTTTTTATTTTGAACTGCATCGTGTTAAGACAGACAGACGGACGGACATCGCTAGAATGTCTTAGAATCGATCACTGATCAATAATATATATACTTTATGGGGTCCCCGACCAATATTTCGATGCAGTACACACGGAATGACAAAGTGAGTATACCCCCATACTGTACCCAGTTGGAAAATGTGTCACTGAGGAAATTTCCACAGTGATTCCTTGAGGAAATGTCTTCAGGTTCTGACATATCATAGGTTATCCTTGATGACATGCCCTTACATTGTCAGCAGTGAATGTTTTCTTTAAGAGTGTGGACAATTCCTATAAGACGTCTAAAAGGAAATTTCTTCAGAATAGCAGTACATTAAATTAGAATTTTTATTTAAAATAAAATCAAAACTTAACAAGTAGAATAAAAGTAATAAATAGACAAACAATTTTCAAAATAAAGTTTGGAACAAGTAGTTAGGTGTGGGACTAATAAACTTGAGGTTCCAGGTTCAAATCCAGTTGGGACTAAAAACGGCGAAAAGTTTTTTCTAAATATGAGAAAGATAATTTATAAAGAAAAATGGATAAAAATAAAAACTAAAGGAAATACGAAAATTTTTTGTATTTTCGCATGACCTACGTCAGACATTTCCCCAAAGAAGTCTTAGGTGACATGTCCCCAGAAGGTCAGCCCTGACCTCTGCTGACTTTGAGTGAGGACATTTTGAAAATTTGTATTAAACTGTCCTCAACCCAGTACATAGAGATGTCTTGTGGATGTCAGCAGTGAATCTGACAGGTCACCGCTCCGTCACTGAGGCTGGCTCGAGGACGTTGCCAACTGGGTAGTTGGAGGGTATAATTAAAAGGATTAAAAATATATTTTTTATGATTGTGTGAACATTTTTTTTTGTAAGACCCTCTATCTTCAACCCATAAGACGGGGTCCCCATACAATGTTTTTTATTTTTTTTTAAATTTGTTTTATTAAATCACCTCCTACTGGCCCAATGGTGCGTCCTAGAGGGCTCATTAGTGGGACCGACCCCCACTAATATTTTCACCCAACATTTTTTGAAAAACAAACCTACCCGCTATCTCCTAAATGGGCTCCCATACAAATTACTATGAGAGCAAATTTCAAAAAAAAGATAAAATAATTTTGAGTGGGAGCATACTTAGGGGGTGGAGATAGTGGGTAGTTATGTTTTGAAAAAATGTAAGAGTGTTAAAGTTTGTTAGTTGTTTGGAAAAAGTGTCTAGCGGTAAAAAAGAGTGGTGGTCGGTCTTGCAAATTGCCTTCTTCAGGACATGTCATTGAAGCAGTAGACCTGATTTACAGATTGGAGAATTGAAGTACAAATTTTTTAAAAAATCTAAATAAATAGTAATAATCGTAATCCTACGAATTTCTGGGAATTTGGAATTTGATCCATTTTTAGTAGAGAAGTTTGAGTAACCGAACAAGCTCCGAATTTCTGAAAATTCGATATCTTTTAAAAATCCAAAAAAATCTGAAAATATACCACGAAGGAGTTTCCAAAGGGTAATAAAAACTGTAAAAAACATTGTAAAAATTTAAGAAAAATCGAAGTGTCCTATTTATATATTACACCGCCCTCTACCGGTAAGAATATGGAAACAAAAAATAAAGCAAAGGTTCACAATTCCACCAAATCTTTTTAAATGGGTTAAATAAAAATCAGTTTAATTAATTTCACTAAACATTTGGATGACAAAGAATTGTTGAATTTTTGTTAGTATATTCTGTACAAAGTTGCAAGTTCTTGTTAATTAGAGCTATATCTTTTTATATCGCACAATGGGCCATAACAGACAAGGACTCTTCGGTAATAAGGTCAGGATTCTTTTATTTGCACGCAGGGGAATTTAAAGGATATAAGTGGGATATATTTCAAAATACACCGAGTTTGAGAACTATGACAAATCGGGTAATTTCGGTATACACATTGATAACACCGTCCGACAGCCAATATTAAACATGACCTGGATGATATTCGCCTGAATGTAGAGATCAAATGGAGTTAAACTGCGTTTACAGTTTTTCATTTCCTTATCATGTTTTCTTTTCAAAGGACTTAAAAATTTTAAGAGATTACATTTTATAAAATATTTTTTAAAAATTTATTCTTGTCTTAAAATTTCACTATTGTTAGCAAATAAAAGAGGAGACATTAAATGGTATTAAAGAAAAGAGTTTTGAAAGGACATTACTTGCCTCCTTTTTTTCTTGATATATCAAAATAATTAAATAGGAAAACTAGTGCAGATCCTCTTCTATCATTTGCCATTACTATGTAGTGGCATCCTAGGATAAGTAAAAACATATAAAAAATATTTTACAAAAATTAAATCCACTAAAATTTTGAAGTCATTTTAAAAGGAAACAGGATCTCTAAATGAAAAACTGTAAATGCAGTTTTACTTCATTTTTTTTCTACTTTCAACGTATATTGTACAGTTCGTGTTTAACGGCTTCGTTTCTTTTTAATGGAAGGTGTAATAATGCCTACTACTCCTGTGGAATCACAATATACATTCATCAAACTCTTCTTTTAATAATTTTTATATATATAAATGCCTACCCCATAGTGCATCCATACCATATAATTAACTGTTAACAATATACATGATATGATCGAAAATTGCATCTTCAATTTTTACACAACATTTAACTTGGCGTGCTTTAGCATAATATAACGTGTGAATTTTCACAGTCAACGTGTTATAACATTTACATGTCACAATCTTATGATCACAGTTTTTTTTTGTTGTAAAATAAATACAAGCATCAAACTCTTAAACAAAATAATCAAAACTTGATCGTTATTGATCAGCCAGTTTATTTTTTGTTGATATGGTCTTGTCAGGATTTTTAATTTGAAAAACATTTAGGTCACGGTTTGTAATAACAAATGTTCTTATCTTTAACTTGTTACATATATTTTCATTTAAATTAATGATTTTTAAATTTGTTTTTAACAAGAAAAAACATTTTTATTATATTTGATTATCATCATCCATCAATATTGTAATTTTTTTCTTGATTATCTTTTTCGTGTTGAGAGGTATGCTAAGGTTTTTTTTTATCTTTAAATCTAGCTGTTTGGGAAAATTGAATTTTAATTAATGATTTAGCCCTAAGATATGCTATAATATTTTTTTAATTATCTTTAAAGTGATCTTTATAATGCGTTGCCAACTTGATTGAAGCTGTGCATACAAATTTATCTTTTCGGTTTAATATTTAATTTGAAAGGTTGATATAATAACGGCAATTTTTATGCCCAAACATGCAAATATTAATTATTGATCATGTGTGTAACATTAGAGCAGTGGTGCGCACACACATACTACAACATTTATGCTTGTGTGGTAGTAGCAAGCGAATAGTCACCCAGTTGGCCAAAACGTCGTAGACGACGCTGTCTTTAACGATTTCGTAAATGACATTTATAGAGCATACAGTCGATGATTTGGTCATACACGACTATTTGGAGGAAATATTCGCTCATACCGTAATCGCTGAAATTCACGACACTCTGAGCAACAGTGTCGCTTATCATGTCTTGAATGACTTTTGGATCTTTTGTGTGAGCCTGTCGTTCACGACTTGTGTGGACTGTCTCCATATGTCTTCAACGATTTACAAGGGTCGTGTACCCGTCGACTAAGATGTCTTTAAGACAAAGCCAACTGGGCAAGCCAGCAACAGAATTTTATTGTGTATGTGTGTCGACTGCGCACAAGCAGCATTTTAATACCCTCCAACTACAGTATGGGGGTATACTTTGGCATTCCGTGTGTAATATGGAGTTCACACTACTGACTTTAAACATCTCATGAGTGTTTAAGCGCTAAACGATCAAAATTTGACTTGTTTCCCCATACATTTGGTTGTTCAGCTAAACAATCAAATTCGACTTGTTTCCCTGTTGAACATTTCGTTAAACATTTCAAAAGCAGGGTTCGGTATATTTCCTTTTAGTTTTTCTTTATTCTATGCCAAAAAAAAAAATATTTCATAGCAACCAGCTTCTGTATCGGTCCGCCATTCTCATAGCAAAACATTGGAAAATTGAGAAATTATAAATATTTAAAAAACTAATAAAAACACTGAAAAATCAGAAAAAAGTGTGTGTTTTATTTATAATTATATTGGAAAAGCTACACTAAAAGTGAATTTTGCCTTCCATCGAAGTATAAATATGCAAACAGCTTTGGACAGGTCCGGTACTAAAAACAGAAAAATCTTCCTATTTACTTAGGATGAGTCAATAAAAAGGTGTTCCGTGTAGTGGTTTTATGTTAATGTTATCAAAAAATTATATATCTTGTCTTCCGCCAAAGTTTAAAAGGTTTTTAGAAATATTTTTGCAATTTTTTTCAGAATTAGGTTATGTGCGTTTGTTTACAAACGTTAAACACTCAGCGTTAAACGAGCTAAATGTAGTGTGAACGATTTTGTTTATTTTTTTAAATAAGTGGCTTAAACGAGTACAAATTCTCTAGTGTGAACTCCATATAACTCATCAAAATATCGGTCTAGGATTCCATAAAGTATATATGGGGCATTCCATGTCAAATCGGACACTTTGAAAAAAAATTTTTTAGATTTTCCCAATTTGTTTACAGTTTTTAGTACTCTTCGAAAACTCCTTCGTGGTAAATTTTAAGATTTTTTTGATGACCCGTTCAAAAGATATCGAATTTTTAAAATTTTGTAGTCTGTTCCTTTTCTCAAATTTCTTTTACTCATAACTTCTTCAATAATGGTTCAAATTTCAAATTTTTTTTATCAAAATTTTTGTTTTTTTACGTACTTTTTAAAAAAAAAATGCGATTTTGAAGTTTTAAAATTTAAATCTCATTTTTGAAAATGTTTGTACTCTTCGATTTTTTTTTTAATTTTTTTTGCGTCATAGAGGGGTCATTTATAAGATCGACCCCCATTAATTTTTACGTCTTAACATTTCTTTGGAACAAGCTAATACCCTATCTCCAATTTCTAAGGTGGCTCCCACACAAAACGACATTTTTACAATGTGCTCCAACCGCTCTAACTGCCCCAATAGTGCCCTTAGAGCAACAAAATGTATAACCGACCCACAATATTTTTTTAGTCCAAACATTTTCTCAGAACACACCTATCCTCTATCTCTAATTGTTTAGGCGGTCCCCATACAATTATTTTTATTTTTATTTTTTGTAAATTTGTTTTATTTAATCAGCTTCTACTGGTCCAATGGTGCGTCCGAGAGTGGTCATTAGTGAGACCGACCGCCATTTATTTTTACCCTACACCATTTTTTTAAAACATACCTACGCCCTATCTCAACTCCCTAAGTACTATTAGGGCAGTTAGAGCGGTTGAAGCAAATTTTTATAAATGTCGTTTTGTGTGGGAGCCCCCTTAGAAATTGGAGATAGGGTATTAGTTTGTTCCAAAGAAATGTTAAGGCGTAAAAATTAATGGGGGTCGGTCTTATAAATGACTCCTCTATAACGCACTATTGGAGCAGTAGAAATGATTTTAAGATTGGAAAATTACAATAAAATTTTTTCAAAAAATTTTAAAAATAGTAATAATCGTTATCTGACGATCCTCCTGGGCAAAAAATTTGTAGAATCAATAGAAGTTTTACAGAAAAAAATCGAAGAGTACAAACATTTTCAAAAATGAGATTACAATTTTAAAACTTAAAAATCGCATACTAGAGCGCTTTTAAGAATTTTTTGGGATTTTTTTTTTAAAAAAGTACGTAAAAAAACAAAAATTTTTGAAAAAAAAAAAATTGAAATTTGAACCATTATTGAAGAAGTTATGAGTAAAAGAAGTTTGAGTAACGGAACAAACTACCAATTTTTAAAAATTCGATATCTTTTGAACGGGTCATCAAAAATATCTGAAAATTTACCACGAAGGAGTTTTCGAAGAGTACTATAAACTGTAAACAAATTGGGAAAATCTAAAAAAAAAAAATTTCAAAGTGTCCGATTTGACATGGAATGCCCTATATATTTATGATCAGTGATTGATTCTAAGACATTCTAGCTATGTCCGTCCGTCTGTAGTTAACACGATGCTGTCCAAAATAAAAGAGCTAGGCTCCCGAAAATTGGAACGAAAAAGTCTTATGTACCTAGGCAGGTTAAGTTCGTAAATGAGCAAAATCGGACCTGGGGAAAAAAAGTTCCCCCTGAAAAACTAAACCAACCTCTGAAAAATACCATTTTTTTTAAGTGATTTTTTGTGATTTTGTTTAACAAATTCAACATTTTTATGCTACTGGAAGTTCAAAGTCCTACATTTGGACCCAGAGAATTAGGAAATGTTGTTTTTTCGGTCCGCCCCCCCCCCCCCTTTTGTGGGCGAGGATTAACAAAAATTGTTTAAATAATGATAAATTTGTATTTCTTTAATGCAAAAAGCATAAGAATGAATTTTTAAACATATATTTAGAGAGGAAATTTGCCCCCCCCCCCCCAATTACCACTACCCACCCCCTCCAAAAAAAAAAATGAAAACGCCCCTTAATTTTATTTTTTATTTTTTGCATGTTGGAGGGTATAAAAGATTCGTCACAGCCAAACTTAACACTCTTACTTTTTTGAAGCTGTGTTTATAGCCATTATTTTATTATTTTACTTCGTTGACGTTTAGTGCTATTTATCAACGAGTGAGGTTGCTGCGATAGATATTAGTTATAAATAGCAACTAATAAATATCTGAAAAAATACTTTGAGTAGGTTTTTTTCCAGCTCTAGCTCATTATTTCCTTTACTAGTTAAAACTATGATATTCTCATGGAATAATTTTCAAGAAAACTATGTTTTAAATTTATTTATGTTGGTCATTTTTTTTTGCAAGACTTAATCTACACGTGTTTCGGAATTTGTCAAATCCCATTGTTAAGATTATTTAGCAAAAATAAACACCCTATACTACAAGTAGAAAAGTGTTTTTAATGACAAATCGTTTATGATCAAATAAAATATTCATACATATTCGACTCTGCTCCCATTGGGAATTAGAAGACGAAAATTGTACCATCCATCACACAGTGGGTTGAAACATATGTAAACTGGGGATTAATTCAGAAAAGCCCTTTATTATTAATATTTATATTTTTTTAGACTAACTTACATAAATTAGTAAAAAAAATGTTTTACAACAAAAAAAAAATTATAGAAAATATTTTTTATTAAAAAAAGAAGATATAACCTTTTTATAAAAATTGGCTCCTACCGCTCTAACTGTTCCAAGGGTGCCCCAAGAAATGTCAAATGTGTGACCGACCCCAAATATTTTTTCATTTAACCCTTAAGGTGGTCCCCATATTTTATTTTTTAAGATTTATTTTATGAAATCAGCTCCTACCGCTCCATGGTGCGTCTTAGAGTATTAATCAATAAAACAGATCCCCATTAATTTTTACCCCCAACGTTTTTTTGGAACATACTTATACCGAATCTCCACTCGATAATGGGGCTCCCACAAAAAATGCCATTTTTATAAAATCTGCTCCTATAGCACTAACTGCTCCAAGGGTGCTCCTAGAGATACGAATGTGTGACTGACCCCAAATATTTTTTCAACCACAACATTTTCTTAAAATATACCTACCCTCTATCTTTAACCCTTAAGGTGGTCCCCATACAATTTTTTTTTATTTTTTTATAAATTTGTTTTGCGAAATTAGCTCCTACCGCTCCCATGGTGCGTCGTAGAGTGGTATTCACTAAGACCGACCCCCTTTAATTTTTACCCCCCAACATTTTTTCGAAACATACTTATGCCGTATCTCCAATCGATAATGGGGCTCCCATACAAAATGTCATTTTTATAAAATATGCTCATACAGATCTAACTGCCCCACGGATGCCCCTAGAGATGTCGAATGTGTGACCGGCCCCCCAATATATTTTCAACCCAAACATTTTCTTAGAATATACCTACCCTGTATCTTTAACCCTTAACGTGTTCCCCATACAATTTTTTTTTATGGAATCAGTTGCTACCGCTCCATGTGGCTCCTAGAGGGTGAAATGTGAGATCAACTATCATTATTTTTTTCACACAACTTTGTTTCAACATACGCACCCCGTATCTCCTCTAACTAAGGGGGCTCCCATAATGCCCTAAAAAGGGCATTTAAAAAAAATGTTTTTCAGCTTTTTTTTAGCAACTGGAGTTCTTTCACAAAAATTTAAATAAGTAAAAAAACGCGGTGTTTCTGCAAAAGTTTTGTTTGGAATATATAAGCTAAAACAGCATTTCATAAAATTTGCTTGATCGCGACCTGAAATTTGTTGAAACTCAATATTTATATCGAAAATACCCCAAATATGGAGCACTTTTTAAAAAATATTAAAAATATTTGCAAAACATTTATCTAAAAAAATGTATGAAATTATGTAGCCAAATACCTAAAATTGATGGTTCCATTTTAATACATTTACTTTTAGAAAGCTTAATAAGAATAATCACGTAAAATTTTGAAAAATTATTTGACTTTGACCGCTCACAGTCAATAGAGTAATTTACACAAAACAAAAGAATTTGATTACTTTTCACCCAGTATTAAAAACGAATGTGTAGGATAAAGTTCAGCTTTTGAATTAATCCTCACTTTTGGTACATTTCAACCCTCTGTGCATCGTAGTTAGTTCACGATCATCAACAAACCAACAAACAAATATTAAAAACAGACATACATACTGATTACCCTCGGTAATTCTATATGAATTTTTTTGTTGTGCAAAATTTTTTATTTACGTTATAATACCATATTAGGCGTATTAGCCATTGCGTGCTAACCATTTTGTTCAAAATTTCATTAATTCTATGAGAATATCATAGTTTTAATTAGTAAAGGAAATAATGACCTCGAGCTAGAAAAAAACCTAGGGGGTAAAACCACAAACATAATATTCTTGGCGCTCTAATGATGGAGTTTATAAAAGATTTTTGTTTTTAATAAAATTCCTTTGTTTTTTTTATTTTTTATTATTATTTATTTAAATTTATTTCACAATATATACTCTTGTTCAATTAAATATAAAAAAATGAATTAACTAATTTAACAAATTCGTATGTATGTAATAAATGAATATGCAATGGAAAATTCTGCTTAATAAAAATATTTTCAAATAATAATAAATCTTCAAATTAACTGAAAACAAAATATTTATGTAAAATGTTGTCCTACAACTTTGGCTAGAAATGCAAAAAATTAAAATGAAGAAAATAAAAAAAAAAAATAAAGAAAAATGATGTACACTCTGACAAAAACATATATATAATTAAATACACTAACATTTATTTAACACAATAGGCCGCTGTGGATAATAATTACAATTTAATGATGATGATGGCTCCACCAATTGGAACTACGAGTGGTGGCATAGTTTTTCAAACCCTCAGGCTGAGCTTGCTGCCTGGCAAATTGTATTGGTGGAAATAGATGAGGACCATTAGAAGCTTCATAGGTTAAACCATTTTGTTGATTGTAAACAAATGTCTTAGGAACATCTAATTTTTGAGTTGTATATTGTGGAAGATATGTGGATTGTGGTATATGTGGAACAATTGTAGTTTGTTTTGGTGTCAAATATTGTTTATTATAAAGTGTATTTGGTTTATTTACAGACACTGCATTCGAAGGACCATATACGGTACTACGTTGATCACAGACAGTACCCTCAATTAAAGTACTTAAGGGAGCAGTATAAATGCGGAAATTGACATCATTATAATCGAGATCGGCTAACAAGAAAACAGGCATACGATCAGATAGAACCCAAACATTTTTATTTTCATCAATTTTAACATCAGCTGGGAATACGAGACCAACATCATCCCGATCTACTATACCATGGAATTGTGGTGAATAAGGCATAGATGAATGCCAACAACCAACAGAATTTTGATCAATTAAATTGAATAACTCAATACCATCATCACTCATAACACGCGATGTTGTATGAGAATTGGGACCACGTTCATCCAAGGCAATAAAATCATGATAACTATCTTCTACGCGTGTTTCATCTCTCAGGATACGTGTGGAAACAGCAAATTGTCTATGACTAGCCAAAGGACTAAAGTACATAGTACGGAAACCATCTGAACGTATTGGTGACAAAGCCATACCAAAGATACCCTCTTCACCCCATTGGAAATTCAAACCAGCTACATTGTAATCACCTCTCAAGGGATCCGGGAAGAAGTATGAGTGTCCCGAAAAACGCCATGATTTATTTTGTTCCCACGAATAAGAAATCAAGCCATAACCTAATTCATCAGAGAAATAGGCAAAAGCATCATCACATGTTTTACCAATATCCACAGCAATGTTGGCAATAAATGTATTGGCATTTGTATCTTCAGGTCTCAATTCATAACGGCGTATACGTGTATTTGTAGACAAATCAAATACGTTAAGAGCATAGGGGCAGGGATTGGTGGTGGTGTTACCAATGCCCACAGTACCAGTATCTAATACCCATAAACGACCACATTCATCAGCTTTAATACGATAAGCAGTGGTTATACTATTGGCACAATCACCAGCTGTATTACTACGCCAGTCTGGGTAAGGTATCAATTCAGGAGAACCGGTAACACTATGATCCATATTAATGTATGTTAATGTGGCTGGTATACCTAGAGGAAAAAAAAAAACGAAAAGATAAAAAAAAGAGATTGTTACCACAAATTATCTATGACACTAATGGGAAATTGTGAAAAATTTAAAATAATGTAAGCCTACACAAAATACAAAACCCAGCAAAAAAATTTTAGGTTAAACTAGAAATCATACAAAATTTAATATTTTTTGTTTAGTTCGTATGTAAATGTCACTTCCAAAAAAGCATCAAAATATTTTATTTTTTGCAAGAACTTTGAAAAAATCAAAAAATTGGCTTTCAAAGAAACTTTAAAAGTGTATAGCTCGGCAATACGTAAAATCATCTCTCTGAAATTTTAAAAGAACATTTTTGGAAATCCATAATGTTCTAGCCAGGTGAAAAGCACATTCAGATAGTGTTTTTAAAATTCGTTATTGAATTTTTAACATGATAGTTTTTTTAGGGCTGGTGTCTAATTTTAAAAATGATGCAGGATGCCACCTCAGTTTTACTATATAAGCTACCGACTAACAAAAAAGAAAATAAGAATTACTGTTTTCAATTTCTTAAAATTACTGTTTTCAATTTCTTAAAGGTTTGCAACTTCGATTTATAAGTTGGATAATAACTCTCCTGCGGTTGATTAAAGGCGTTTTTCACCAGATGGTGAATAAAACATAACATATCGTCGCTGCTCCGTCATGATTTGATATGTGACATTTTTTGGGTTTTTTTTATTGCATAAAATGAAACCTCTATAAGGCATCCGTCTGCCCACTAAACCGTTTAGCGATATCTTGAATGGTTTAGAAATTAGAAAAAGTAGCTATGTGAAATCCATATGTAAAATCCATAAAAAATGGTATGCGTTGTTTAAAACCAGTTTTTGTTAAGAAAACTTTTGCAAATATGAACGTTTTTGCTTTAAATTTTTAACATAAGGTTTTTAGGCATGCTTACATACTATACTAAAAAATGAAGTATGAGATCACATTTTAAAGGCAAGCTGCCATTATAAAAAAGCGATTTTTCGCGATTTCCAAAAAAAGTTGTATGTAACTAAACAGTTTTTTTTTTTGCAGAAATTAATCACATGCATTAGTCTTTTTAAACACAGGAAATCAATTCTAAAAACTAAAATAAAAAATAACGCAAAATTAATAAAATATGAGAAAAATCGCGATTTTTACCACTTAATCGCAAACAATTTTATCCAAATTTGTACTTAATATATCATTATGAGTCTAATCCGCATTTCCCATACCAAACAAATTAACATTTGTAAAAGCAGATTTTTTTTTTAAATAAAAAAACTGCAACAAAATGTGCAAAACTTTAACGATGATTTGCATGAAAGCTGTTCTATTGATTAAAAAACGGACTTCACCATTGAAATTAGCATGCCCCAATTATATATAAATGATGGGCAGTTCTCCCTATCTTCATTCCCTAAGGGGACTCTTATGCAAAATGCCATTATTATGAGATGAGTTAGCTAACTGCTAACTGGTTCAGTTGGAGCACTAACTGCCCCAAGGCTGCCCCTAGAGAAATCAAATGTATGAAAGATCCCCAATATTTCTTCAAACACAACATGTTCTTAAAACATATCTTCCCTCTATTTTTAACCCTTACGGCGGTCCCCAAACATTTGTTTTTTTTTCATAAATTTATTTTATTAAATCAGGTTCCTTCGCTTCAATGATAGAGGGGACAAATGCAAAAACCACCCCCATTAATTTTCAACCCCCAATATTTTTTCTGAATAAATCTACTTAGAGAGTATCTCAACCCTCTAAGAGGGCTCCCAAACAAAACTAAATTTGTATTACAATTGCTCTCATCGCTTTATCACAACACTGCACCTTGATGAATGTACGACCGAGCCCAAATATTTTTTTTCAACCTCAACATTTTCTTAAATCAAACCTTCCCCCTTTCTTCAATCCTTAAAGCTGTCCGCATTCCGTAGGTAAAAATTATAATGATATACATGGGGCATTAGACTGGCATTTTTCTGTATAGCAAAATTGTTTCTTCTCCGATTTTATTCTACTAGGCCTAAACCTCATGTGGTACCAATTTGAGGTCAATCGGATTAAATTAACCCGTGGCTCCCGACGGTCAAATTTTTGGATTTTTTAAAAATTAAAAAAAAAAAAAAAATAAATAAAAAATAAATAAATATAACTTTCCACACATCATATTTGTTAATATCAAAAAAAAAAAATTAAAATCGGTCGAACAGTTTTCGAGATATCGCTTTTTGAAAATTGCAAAAAAATGGCGGTTTTTTCCTACGTTCAAGAAATTTTTTAAAAAAAGTCTCAAAATTTCATTCCGCCGACTTTTCTTGTAGAGCTTGATCTTCCACTTAAAAATAATTTGAGCCAAATTCGATCATTTTAACCCGTGGCGCCCTTCAATCAAAGTTTTGGACTTTTGGAAAATTTCCACCAAAATTTTGGATTTTTGAAAATGGAAAAATAAAAATATATCTTGCGATACATTATTTTTATTAATTTTAGCATGCTGAATACAAATATCAAAAAATTTATAAAATCGGTCTAACGGTTTTCGAGATATCGCAATTTAAAATTTGTCAAAAAATTGCAAAATGGGGGGTTTTTCCTATGTTTTAAAATTTTTTTTAAAAAAACTCTAAAAATTTATTTATTTTAACCCTTTTATAGAGCTTTATTCAGTCTTTAATTTAAGCTTAATTGAAGCCAAATCCGATCATTTTTACCCGTGGCACCCTTCGATCAAAGTTTAGGGTTTTTGGTAGGGTTGCCAGAATTTTATTGCGAAAATGCGGGAAAAACTCCCGAAAATTACAAAAATGGCGGGATTTTAAAAACTTTCGCGGGACAAAAATATTTTTATATTGAAAAATTTAGCAGCATGTTGTCGAGTTTTATTGTTTTAAATAGAGACTACCAGCCTCTAGTGCATTTTGAAATAGAAAAAATGCGTTTGTTTTTTTAAAAAAAATTAGATCTCTTTCGCGCTGCTTTAGAGACAAATTTAGCTAAAGTAAATTTTACACACAAAAAAAAAAAACTTTCTCAAATTATTAGGAAAAGTCTCGTGATCCCATTTGACCAATATTTGACAGTTTTCCTCGTTTTTTAACAAATTAAAATTTAATTTTTTTTTGTAATTTTACATTTTTTTTTTTGTAATTTTAAAAATTTTCAAGATAATTTTACAAATAAAATCTAGTAAATTCACGAGAATTCCTTGTAATTTTAATTGCGCCAAGAAACTGTAAATTTACAATTTTATTAGTAAAAAGCTTGTTAAATTACAAAATTATTGGTAAAAAGCTTGTAAACTTACTAGGAATTCTCGTAAAATAGGAGGTAGCAAAAAAAATCTAGTAAAATTACGAAACCTCTTTGTAAATTTTACCGTGTCAAAAAATTTGTAAATTTACAGTTTTATTGGTAAAAATCTTGTAAAATTACAAAATTACTGGTAAAAATCTTGTAAAATTATTAGGATTTTTTTCAAATAGGAGGTAGAAAACCTATTACGGTCCCGTGGTATCACAATGGACCTCAGAGTCTACGTGTGTTGACGTAAAACGTCAGCAGCCACTTACAACCTAACAACCTAACCCAGCAAACAAAAAAAGTTAAAAGTTTTTCTTGTTATTTTACGTGTTTTTTTTTGAGTGCAGTACACACATTTCCATTTTTAAGATACAAAGCTGGACCAGAATCACTCCATGGAAATTTTATAAATATTTTTCCCGGAATGTACTCTATTGTGCAACTTTTGGCGTATATTTTTTGAAAAATATTTTTTTTTTTTCAAACAAATACTAAGATTGTAAACTTTTTTGTTATTTTTTCCATAAAAAGGTTCTAAATCCACATCATTTGGGCGGCAAGGTAAAACAAATTTTACAAAAGCTTACAAATAAGCCTTTTAAAAACTTATTGTTAGTCTTTTAGGGTAAAAACAGTTGTTGGTAAAAAAAATTGCAAAAAAAGCGGGAATATGGAATCCCGCGCGGGACGCGGGAATCTGTTTTGAAAAGCGGGACAATCCCGCCAAATGCGGGACGTCTGGCAACCCTAGTTTTTGGTAAAAAGTTTCTAAAAAGCCAAAACATTGATGGATGGGCGCCACGGCTTAAAATGATCCGATTTGGCTCAAATTATTTTTAAATGAAAGATTGTCTCAATCTCTACAAAAGGGTCGGCGGAATGAAATTTTGAGACTTTTTTTAAAAAATTTCTTGAACGTAGGAAAAAACCTCCATTTTTTACAAATTTGAAATGGCGATATCTCGAAAACCGATCGAGCGGTTTTAATTTTTTTTTGATATTCGTACTCAGCGCATCGAAATTAACAAATATGATGTGTCGAAAGATATTTTTTTTTTAATTTTATTTTTTTAAATTTTTCAAAAATCCAAAACTTTGACCGCCGGGCGCCACGAGTTAATCCGATTGACCTCAAATTTGTACCACATAAGTTTTAGACCTAGGACAATCAAAATTTTCCCGGATACTTGGGAAAATCGAAAGATGACAAAAAAATGCCAGTCTAATGGGGCATTCGTGCCAAATCAAACACTTTCAAAAACTTTTATTTTGGATTTTCACAATTTTTTAACAGTTTTAGGAACCTATTGAAAATTCCTTTCTTGTAAATTTTTAGAATTTTTTGATGACCCGTTCAAAAGATATTAATTTTTTTAAAATACGGAGCTTTGTCGTTTACCAAAACTTCTTTTACTCATAACTTCCTTAAAATGGTCCAAATTTAAAATTATTTTTTTTATGAGGACCAAATTTAAAATTATTTTTTATGGGGACCAAATTTAAAATTATATTTTATGGGGACCGTCTAAACATTTTAGGTTAAACTTAGTTTTCGGTACTTATTAACATATATACATAAATTGCAAAACAATCGGAATATAAGCTATGGTATACCTTCCTTGTAAGTGGATGGTATAAAATGATTATTACAAAATATTTTGTATCACTAAAGCTATGTTTACACCATACCACTGAGTCGTATGATTTTCATGAAAATGCAAGATTTTTTATAGCATAATTTTAGGCATGTAATATATATAGGATTGTTATTTAAAATCGACAAAAAACTTTACATATTGCTAAATTTATAAACTTAAGATTAAATAAATTAATATATTTGTTTATAAATTTAGCAAAATGTAGAGTTTTTTGTCGCTTTTTAATACCAATCATATATTTACTACATGCCTAAAATTATGCTATAAAAAAACATTGCTTTTTCATAAAAATCATACGACTCAGTAGTATGGTGTAAACATAGCTTAATCTGTTTAAACCCTCTTTTTGCTGGGTTGTAATATTGATGTGAATAATGACAGGTTTTCAGTTAAAGTTTTGTAACTTGTCAAAGATACCAATAGCAATTACCTTAGCCATTAAATAAAATTTGATAAATTGTCACTATGCTAAATTATAAAATGGAAATTATAGTTTTAGTTTTCTTATAATTACGAGTTCGGCTTTTAGTTTTATTTTTAAAATTGTTGCATAAATGTACAAAAGCATTAACAATCAAGTTATTAACAGCAATTGTAACATTAACAAAATTAACTGTTATTTCATCACATACTGTTAAATGTTTAACAGAATAGTGATAGAGTGAAACGGATAACAACAAAAAAAACTGTTGCCTATGTTAAGGATGAAGTTTAATTTAACAGTTTTGTTTGTAAATATAGCAGTGCTAAGAAAAAATTTACCGAAAGCTTACAAAGTTTTTGTAAAATATGCCGTTATACCCATTGAAAATGATCGTATGATATGTTAAAAATAAATGTATTTGTTCGTTTTTAAATGTGGGTGGGAATGCATAATAAGGAGTTGTAAATAAATTCCAAAACTGAAAAAGTACGAAAATTATAGTCGTTCAAGTCGGACCTTATAATAACGTACACCAGTATTTCCCGGCAAACGGGTCCTAAGATCAAACATGGACCTTTTAGAACTATCTTTTGCCAAATATTTAATAAGTGTAAAAATCACTCACAAACTATATTTTACTCAAAGGCTTCTATTTGTTGAAATTTTCATGAGTCCAAAAATGGTCTAATTATAATCAGATTGGATTTGGTTTTAAAGTACGCGTTAAACACTTACAAATAAAATTTTAATAAAATATTTTCTCTTTTCATGAAATTTGAGAGATTTATGTGAATATCGGTTTGGTGGTTTATATGAGGGCTACAAGAAGAACTGGTCCGATTCCTTTAAAATTCGGAACGGTGATTTGTAAATACAAAACACATTTACCTGCCAAATTTCTAAAGGATGTATTTTATAATACGGTTATTAGAGTCATTAGAGTTAAAATTAAATGGGACCTTTTCATAAGGTTAGCAGACCTGTGGGGTATAGACAGTTTATATCTTTTAACAAAAAAATAATATACTTTTTGCTTCTTTTTATACCCTCCACTTAGTGATAGAGGGTATGTATAAGTTTGTCATTCCGTTTGTAACTCATCGAAATATCGGTCTGGGACCCCATAAAGTATATATATTCATGATGCCCGATCGATTTTAAGACATTCTAGCGATGTCCGTCTGTCTGTGGAAAATGCTATCGCGGACAAAATATTGCACAGGAATGACTGAAACTTAACATATTTATTGGAAGTTCTCCCGAGAAGTTTGGTATTGCATTTGAGCGATATCGGTTCAGCGGTTCAAAAGTTATAAACGAAAATGTAAGCACACCTCAAAAATTTCAGTACATTCAACATAACCTAAAAATACAAAATGCTTTAATTCGGCTTCTGGTTGACATATGTGAACATAATTGAACACAAAACGGTATTTAAACAAGTAAGAACATATTTTTTGACAAAAATAGAAAAAAATCGCGGATTTTTTTTTTACCTTTTTCTTCGGAAATTTTTTTTTCAATTTTTTTTTTTTCAAAAGTAATTTCCTTTTAAATAAAGTTTTTGCAATAATCTTTTTGAAATTGTGGAGGGTATCACTACATTCGGCAAGGCCGAATTTAACTTTTTTACTTGTTTTTTATATGTTTTGTTTTATGTTTGTTTTCATAAAATATTTTTGGGCTATTTTGGCTACAGCCTTTGGAGGGTATTTAAAAATTCGGTACAACCGATTAAATCCAATGATAATTCATTCATTTATTCCTCTTCTCGTTGTGCTTTATAAAGTCACTGGCTATTCCTTCCCATAAAATATCTTGACTGAAACTCTAAGCACTTGTTGTTAGTCATTGCAATTGATAAAAGTTTAAAAATAAAAATTTAAAAAGCCAACTTTGCTTTATTTGGCTCTACATGAGTCTTGTGGCATACCAACATCTGTAAACAACAAAACTGGAAAAATAAAATAAACATGTTGTGTAAATAATGCAGCAGATACCATAAATCTTAACAAATACATCCTTTTACGAAAAAAGTTAAGTTTTTGTTTTCCTCATTTCATTTACATGAAAAATAAACAGGTTTGTAAAAATTCACACGCATTTGTTTTCTTTTTCGTGTTCATATTAATGATAGTGACAGAGGGTATATAAGTTTATCATTCCGTTTGTAACACTTCAAAATATAGGTCTACACACAAAAAAAAAAACACTTTGAAAAACTACTAGGAAAAGTCTCGTAATCCCATTTTACCAATATTTAACAGTTTTCCTTGTTTTTAACAAACAAATTTGGATCGAAATTAAATTTTTTTTGTAATTTGACAAATTTTTCAAAAAAAAATCTAGTAAATTCACGAGAATTCCTTGTAATTTCAATTACACCAAAAAACTGTAAATTTACAATTTTATTGGTAAAAAGCTTGTAAAATTACAAAATTAAAAAAAAATACTAGGAATTCTCGTAAAATAGGAGATAGCAAAAAAATCTAGTAAAATTACGAAACCTCCTTGTAGATTTTATCGTGTCAAAAAATTTGTAAATTTACAATTTTATTGGTAAAAACCTTGTAAAATTACAAAATTATTGGTGAAAAGCTGTAAAATTACTAGGAATTATTGTCAAATAGGAGGTAGCAAACAATAAAAGTTACAAGTTTTTCTTGTAATTTAACAAGGTTTTTTTTTTTTGAGTGTAGGACCCCAAAAAGTGTATATACTTATGATCCTTTATCGATTTTAAGCCGATCTAGTGATGACCGTCCAGCCGTGTGTCTCTCTGTAGAAAACACGTTAACTTTAGAAAGGCAAAAATGAGGTTTCTGAAGTTTGGCATATTTGTTTGCAATTTCAAACATTTTCAAATAAAACAAGTAAGAATGTGAAATTCGGCTGTGGCAAATCTTTATTGGAGAGTATACACGTTAAAAAATTAAATAAACAGGCAGGGGCGTTTTTTTTTTTTTGGTGGGGGGGGGGGTCGTCGGAGTCGGTGGGGGACACCTTTTCGCTTTTCCCCCGCTATAAATGTTTACAAATTATTTGTTTATGATATTAACCACGCCCCCAAAAGGGGGTCGTCCTCAAAAAAATCGAGTTTCCTTATCCCCTTGGTCCAAGTGCAGGTCTATGATATTACATTACATTACTTGATCAAAAATTAAAAAATATACAGGGTTTGTTTTAATTCTTCAAGGGAGAACTTTTTCCCCTGGTCCGATTTTGTCCATCTTCAAACTTAGCCTTGCCAGTAATATAAGAAATATTCTTGCAAAACTTCAGGGGTCTAGTCCGTTTGGTTTGGACTGCATCGTGGTTTCTACAGACGGACGGATGGACATCGCTAGAATGTCTTAGAAGCTATAATGGGTCAATAATGTATTTAACTTTGTGGGGTCCCCGACCGGTATTTCAATGTGTTACACACGGTATGACAAAGTGAGTATACCTCCATACTGTGGTTTGAGGATATGAAAATCTATGTTGCTGCTAATTGAAAAGTAAGTAGGTTGCATTACCCTTACAGCAATTAAACGAATGTTTGTATATTAAGTATTATTGGATTATGCAAAACGACTTTGCTCACGATTTCATTACTTTGCAGGAAAAGCCAAATAAAATTCACATTTTTGGTAATGAACATTAAAATTTTGTGGCGTTAGGTAATTTTATAATGTGCATCATAGTCAATAGCAGACTTGGTTTGCAAAATATCTGTCTTGCTTATTTAGATGAAACCAGCAGAAAGATCTGCTGATCACATTTAAATACAAGAAAATTTTTTAAGTTTTTAACATGATAATGTTTTTAGGCTGGTGCACAATTTTAAAAAAAGTTTCAGGACTCACAATCAGTTTGACTATATAAGCTAACGGTTAACAAAAATAAAATAAGAACTACTGTTTTCATTTTCTTGAAACCAAAAATTTTAGTAACTTCGGTTTGCAACTTGGATACAACTTCACCTCGTGGTGAATAACAAAAATAGCCAGCTGGTGAATAAAACGTAAAATAATTTTTGTTCATAATTTTTTTTTTTTGTCAATAGCTTTTTTCATCAATTTTTTTTCATCAATATCTTTTTTTTATATCAATATTTATTTTCATCAATAAACATATGAAAAAATCATAAATTTTTTTTTTTCTTCAAAAAATTTTTTTCAAACATATTTTTCAATATTTTTTTGTGTTCATCAAAAATTTAATTTTTTTAAATCATAATTTTTTTCATCAATATTTTTGTTTTAAAAATTTCGTTTTTTTAAATCAGTATTTTTTTCTCATCATTTTTTTATACCCTGCAACCAGAGTATGGGGGTAAACTCACTTTGTCATTCCGTTTGTAACGCATCGAAATATCGGCCGAAGACCCCATAAAGTATATATATTATTGATCCATGACGTTTCTAAGAAATTCTGTGAATGTCCGTCCGTCCGTCCGTCTCTCTGTAGATGGCACGATGCAGTCCAAAATAAAATAGCTAGCCTCCTGAAAATTGGCACGAATATGTCTTATGGTCCTAGGCAGGTTAAGTTCGTAAATGGGCAAAATCGGACCAGGGGAAAAAAGTTCCTCCTTGAGGAACTAAACGAACCTTTGAAAAACAATTTTATTTACGTGTTTTTTATATTTTTGTTAAACAAATGAAACAAGTTTATGCAAGAAGAAGTTCAGAGTACTGCACTATGACCGGGGGGACTAACAAATTTTGTTTTTTTTGCCCGTCCCCCCTTTTTAGGGCGTGGATATAAAAAAATAATTTTAATAACGATATAATTGTATAACTTTAGAGCAAAAAGCATAATAAATAAATTAGTAAACTTTTTTTGAGAGATGGAGGTGTCCCCCACTGCCCCCCGAAGCCCCTTCCCAAAAAACGCCCTTGGATTTTTTTATTACATGTTGGAGGGTATAAACGATTCGGCACAGCCGAATTTAACACTCTTACTTGTTTTCATTAATATTTTGTTCAATATTTTTTTTGTTTTCATCAAAAATTTTCTTATCAGAATTTTTATACCCTCCACTCTAGTGATAGAGGGTATATATAAGTTTGTCATTCCGTTTGTAACACCTCGAAATATTGGTCTAGGACCCCATAAAGTATATATATTAGGGCGGGTCGATTTTTTTTGTCAAAAATCGTATAGCAAAAACATAATCTACAAGAAATTCTAAGAACATTTCCTAAAGAAACCATGTTTCTAAAATCAAACCCTATACCGCGCCTAACGACATGAAGATTTGTCCGTCCGTCCTATTTTTCATAACCAAAACTTAGAACTTGACTCTTTTTTGGTGTTTGTGTTAATTTTTGGGCTTTGGTGTGCTCTGAGGTATGTAGTAAAATGTTATTGGCAACATTTTTGTAGAACATTTCATCCCCACCCTCCCCCTCTTTCGGTGTGTTTTTTTGCGATTTGTTAGAATAGAGCCAAAAAATACCGTTATGAGAGGGAGTTAGAGGGTTAATATGTTTCACAAAAATATTTGCCATAATATTTTCTACAAAGTTGCTGAACATACCCTACTCCTCAAATATAAAGAAAACATAGTTTTATATACCGATATGCTGCAAGACCATATCCAGCGGCAATGTTTTACTAATTGCCACTGGATATAATTAGAACAATTTTTGAGATTATGAGCGGCAAGTATATTAGACATAATCTTTGAAATGGAGAAATAAATAATTAGATTGATTTGTAATGTAAACGCCACAGACGAAAAATTATAATAAGAAATTTTCACAATAAATCGCTGGCTTTATCGTTAATCAATGATAATTTTACTCCATTATTCATTTTATATTGGGCTGCAGTATATTAACATGTAGCGTGGTACTCCGAAAGTAAGTGCAGGAGTTGTTGGTTCGATTCCCTCCAAAGCCTTTGTTAATTACAAAGTGAAGCTGGTTCAGCGGATTTTTCTTAGCAAATAAAAGTATGTAATTGAGGATCATATGATATTTAGTCAAAAAAAAACACATAGATACTTTTGTGGGATGAAATTGGAGAGTTGCATATCGGAGAGGAAAAAAGCTGTGTTCGATAAAAATTTTTGATAACTGAATATTTTTTTACATCAGTATTTGATTTATTTTGAGTAATTTTTTTTTTTTTAATTTTTGCAAATAAAAAAATTTTTGAGTGTAAATTTTTTTGAGTGTAATTTTTTTTTGAGTGTAATATTTTTTTTTCAGTTTTTTTGAGTGACAAAAATAGTTTCTAAAATATTTTTTTTTTGCTTACCATTCCTTTTCAAAGCGTGTTTAGCGTTTTTTTCAACACGGGAGTTCAGGTTAAAACCCATCTGAAATTCCCCATTATGCTAATAACTTATGTACCACTGGACAGATTTCGCTGAAATTTAGTATAAATCTGACCTTAAGTATAACAAATATATACGCCACGCTTCAGCAGCTTGCCGTATATATTTTTCATTCTTCCGCTAACATTTGAAAGTTAGCGTGTTTTACACAGACAGAAAGACATACGGACGGACGGATTTTCATGTCGTTAGGCGCGGTATAGGGTTTGATTTTAGACCAATGGTTTCTTTGGGAAAGTTTCTTAGAATTTCTTTTAGATTTTGTTTTTGCTATACGATTTTTCAGTTTTTTTCGATCCATACAAATCGACCCGCCCTAATATATATGCATGATCCTTGATCGATTTTAAGACGATCTAGCGATGTCCGTCTGTCCGTCCGTCTGTTCGTCCGTCCGTCTGTCTGTCTGTTGAAAACACGCTAACTTTTGAACACTCCCGAAGTTTGAAGTTTTGAACACTCCCGAAGTTTGGCATATATGTTGGGCATTTACCTGGTCAGGTTGGTATTGCAATCCAGCGAAATCGGTCATGTGGTTCTAAAGTTATGACCAAAAGACTGAATTACGGCAAGGGTTTTTCATGAATTTATGAGATAAAAAACACGCTAACTTTCGAAACACAATTCTGTTCCCCTGGTCTGGTTCGAATTGAATTTCAGCCAAATCGGTCCAGTGGTTCAAAAGTTATTAGCAAAACCGTGAATTTCAAATTAGTTTCACCTTAAATTCACATTGTGAAAACCCGTTAAACATATTTTAAAAACATTGGTGAGTCACAAAAATATTTTACAACGTCCTTTTGTCACTCAAAAATATTTTTACACTAAAAAAAATAAAAATACACTAAAAAAAAAATTTGCACTCAAAAAAAATTTTACACTCCAAAAAAAATTTAGTAAATTATTTTTTCTTTTTCAAAAATTACTAAAAAAAAATTGTTTTACACAAAATAAAATATTTCTAATAAAATTTTTTATTTTTTTCACGTTAAAAAATTTACTATCACGTAAAAAGGGCATTGTGGAGGGTATTCATAGATTCGCACAAATGGAATTTAACTTTTCTACTTGTTTTTTCATTCAATATTTTTTTTTTTTTCATTAATAATCTTTTTATTAATTTTTTTTTTTTTTTTATAAAAATTTTTTTCCGATAAACACAGACAAACAGATAGATGGATATCACTAGAATATATTAGGAATCTTTAAGGATCGATAATATGTAAACATAATAGGTCCTCGACCGATATTTCAATGCGTTTTGCATGGAACAACACATTAATGTAGCGCTATATTTCTTTGCAAAGAACACTTATTTATACAGAAAAACATTATCATGATTCAATGATTTGGGCAAGAGTAAAGACTTCGCAGAAATTTTTTTTTAAATATTATTTTTTTTTTAAGTTGAACAATTTTCCAAGAATAAAATTTCCATTTTTTTTAAGATCAAAAAAAAAAAACTTATATTTTTTTTTTTTAAAAAGAAATAACTAAAAATTTCTCTAAAATTAACAAAAAAAAATATATTTTATTTTTTTTTTTTAATTTTAATAATTTTTATTTTTAGGATTTAAATTTCACAAAAATTAAAGAAAGTCACTACCACATTTTGTTTCCATTCAGATTTATTTTTCGACGAGTTCTTCCAGTACTTATACCGCTATCTTGATCTGGGTTTTCCTTTGGCTCTAGTCCTGTGTGGTATAGCATTAAGAAGTTCTTACGTCATGGCGAGTATTTAAAAAAAGTACATCTTAAAAAAACTTAGACCATTAAAAAAAGTCAACAGACTTTTTCCGTAAAAAAATACAATAATCTGCTAAAAATCTGCACAAAAATATTTTGAAATTCAGCAAACAGAATCAGTAAAATTGCAGACAAATTTATATTATTTTCTAAAACTGAATAACAGAGAATTATGATTGTGGCAACCTCACTCATCATAAATCATCTCTCATCTCTGATACATTTATGTAGATATAATAAACTCATTGAGTTTATTCAAAAATTATTCAAAATAAATCAATTTTAACTGTCACACACAATTTCAATCAATTTTAATTGAATTTTTAGCCATTTAAATTCCTCTTGCACCATTAAAAATTTATTTGAAATAAACATGTCACTTGGTGGCAAACATCACTTGTATGTCAAAAACACTTGTTCGTCCATCGGGTATGATGACAAACTTTTCAAAGAAAACAGTAGTTAAAGATCATAACAAACATACTACAACATACATTAATGCAATTGAATTTAATTACAAATTGGCTAAAACTGCATTCATAAAATCCGGAATAATCAAACTACTAACAGTGCTCACAGCATGACCATCCTTTTTTTTAAAAAATGAAAGTTGGTTTTGTTTTCCTTATTTCATTTTTAAACATGATAAAAACTTGTTTGATAAATTCACACACACTTTTTTGTTTTTCCTGTTGTCTGTAATGTTATCCAATTATTTTTATTTTTTTGGCTTTAATCTTAAAATTTTATTTACTGCATAAGTTTTAGGAGTGGACGGAGGAAGTTAGATGCATAACACACTGCAGACAAATGTCAGTTTAAATTTTCAATGACTTTGGTTGCTATGATATTAAAATTAACCCTGAAAGGATACACCATATAAAGTGTAGTAAATGAAATAGTTAACCATTTTTGTATAATTCAACTACTACATAGTATTAAAATCAAGTTCGATAATACAACTAGAAAACCCGTGTTACCAAATTTGCTGGGGGAAAAAATATATAAAAGATATTTTTGTAAACAAAGTTGTCAATTGGATTGACAACATTGTAGTCTGTCAAGTCAATTTACAACTGTAGACACTAAAGAATTGTAAGAAAATTTTAAAAATTAAGAAACCCGATTTTAAATTATTTTCAAATAAAAATGTTTTATACAAAAAACAAGTAAGAAGCTAAATCATTTATACTTTCCAATATGTAAAAAAATTAAAAATCACACAAAAAAAGTTTAAATTCTGCCTTGAGGAATGTATGGATACTAGGGCGCGTGAGTGACTTTTGACTCACGCTCACGACAAATTTTCCAATGACGCACACTCACTCAGCATATTTTTTCTACTCACAATCACTCACAATCATGTGAGTTAATTTAAGACACCTCACTCTCACGTGTACTCACACAAGCTTCACCCACACTAACGAAACTCTTATTTCAAAAAAAAAATCTAACTAACTTTTTAGCAAAAACTCGTATATTTTTTGCTTTTTTCTAGTCAAAATTCAAAGTTTAGCCAAGTTTTACAATATTTTTTATTCTTTTTTCAGGAATAAAGGTTATAAGAAGAGAAAATAAATCACGCAAACTCACGTAAAAAAATGTACTCACGCAAAAATCTTACTCACGCACACTTACTCACGCAATATTTTTTCACTCCCATACAATCACGTCAGTCAAATTCAGTTTTAGTCAAATTCAGGCGTGATTATGCGTGACTTACATAAATCATTCACTAATCTGCTCACGTGCCCATCTCTAATTGATACCTTACACAGTGTTAAAAAGATTATTGAAATAAACTTTATTTAAAAACAAGAAGTTAAATTTGACCTGTATTGATACCCTCCACAATGTAAAAAAAAGTTTATTTTAAACAAACAAAATTTTTGAAAAAAAATCCGCGAAAAAAAATTTTTGGTCAAAATTTTTTTTTAAATATGTTTGTTCTTGTTTAAATACCATTCGGTGATTAATTAGGCTCACATGTGCCATCAAGCAGCCGAATTAAAGCATTTTGTATTTTTAGGTTATGTTGAATGTACCAAAATTTTCTAGGTTTAATTACATTTTCTTTCATAATCGCTAAACCGATTTCGCTGAAACGCAATACGAATTTGCTTAGGGCAACAAGAAGCAAATATGCTAAGTCTTAGTCATATCTCTTTAATACTTTAGACGTGATCACCATTTCCCTAGACGGACATCGCTAGAATAACCGATAGATATTTCAATGAGTAACAATCGGAATGACAAACTTATATGTACCCTGTATCACTAACAAGAAAGGTCTTTTACAGGGCACCCACCGATGGTCCTGAAACTTGCATATAGCAAAGAGGGAATCAAAATAAAAGTTACCTGTTTTTTAATAGCTGCCCAATCTCACAATTAGCGGGTCAAAGTTGAGGGTGAAACTGGATTTTTTCGTTTTTGAGGATTTTTCCCATTTCTTCAAAAGAAACCTTTTATACAGGTCGAAAGGTTTTTTTAAGGCCTATTCAATGGTGTATCGGTCGTGGCCAAATTTGGCTTCGTTAAGTTCGTTATTGTCGAAAATCGATAATCGTTGGGGTCAGGGATGCCAACTGAGTGCTTTTCGCGCTAGATCTAGTGCTTTTTGATGTGTCAAAACGCGAAAATTTTTGGCCTAGTGCCAAATTGGAAAAACGCACTAACATGGTGATTTTTAAATTTTCAGTTGGTGCTTTTAGTGCTTTTTAAAATTAATTTTTATAGCCTCCAAACAAAGTATGGCGGTATACTTACTTTGTTATTTCGAGTGTAACGCATCAAAATATTAGTCAGAGACTCCACAAAGTATATATTTTATTGATTTATGATCGATTCAAAGACATTTTTTGAATGTCCGTCTGTCTTTTCTGTATGTTTTCCCTTGAAGAACTAAACCAACGTCTAAAAAACGCCATTCCTTGTAGGTTTTTTTTTTTTATTTTGGTTTAAAGTTTGAATTCTGTTCTGGGTGAAGTTCAAAGACTAAATTTGGCTTTTGAAGCGGAAAATTCAGACCATGTAAAATTGTACAACGATTTACATAGGTTGCTCAAAATTCAAAAAAAATTTTGTTTGAATAAAAATATTATTTTTTTTTACTTTTTTATCTATTAAAAAAAAAACAGTGCGTTTTTACCATTTTTTTTAAGCAAATTAACGCGTTTTTACCCGTTTATAAAATTGTTTGTGCGCGTTTTGCTCTCAAATAGTTGGCATCTCTGGTTGGGGTAGTTTATATGGAGATGTATACACGCACGACCGCCAAAATCATATATAATAATCTCTATCAAAATAAAGCTGACCAGTATTTTTTCGTTTGTCGAAATTCCTGCTAGTTCGGCTTATATACGGATTTTCCCGAAAGCCCTTATTTTTTCCTAAGTTGGCAACCCTTTTTTATACGGTCCTCTCTAGTGATAGAGGGTATATATAAGTTTGTCATTCCGTTTGTAACACATCGAAATATTGGTCTAGGACCCCATAAAGTATATATACTCATGATCCTCGATCGATTTTAAGTCGATCTAGCGATGTCCGTCCGTCCGTCTGTCTGTCTGTCCGTCCGTAGAAAACACGCTAACTTTTGAAAGACAACAATGAGACTGCTGAAACGTGGCATGTATCTTTGTCGTTCCCCAGGTCTGTTTGGTATTGAATTTCAGCTCAATCGGTCCAGTGGTTCAAAAGTTATAAGCAAAACCCCAAATTTCAGATTGGGTTTATCTTAAACGCCACGTGGTAAACAAGTTTTAAAAGCATTGGTGCACAGAGAAAAATAAATTTCCAACTGAATTTTTCAGTTGTTGCAACTCAAAATTCGGTTGCTGCTACTAAATTTCACTGTGGCAGACGAATTTTTTAGTTGTTTCAATTAAAAGACTGTTGTATTAACAAAATTTAGTTGTAACTACCGATATTTAGTTGTTTTTACCTTAATACAATTGCATCAACCGAATTTTTGTTGCAACAACTGAATTTCAGTTGGAAATTAGCAAATTTGTTTTCTGTGTGTGGTAACACATCAACGCTTTTTAAACTTTATTAATTTTAAAGCAATGCTTTTTAAACTTGTTTAGTTTTAAAAGCATTGGTAACTTAAAAATTACACCCAAAAAAAATTTTACACCCAAAAAAAAATTTACACTCAAAAAAATTTTACACTCAAAAAAAATTTTTTTTTTTTTACAAAAATGTCAATATTTTGTGTACATACGTACGTGCATTCACTCAAAAATATTTTTACAGTAAAAAAAAACATTACACTCGAAAAAAGTTTTACACTCAAAAAAAGAAATGAGAAATTTTTCTTTCTTTTTTAAATGACAAAAAATAGTTTTTTACTCAAAATTAAATATTTCTTATCAAAATTGTTAATTTTCTTGACGTTAAAAATGTACTATCCTTTAAAAAAGGCATTGTGGAGGGTATTCATAGATTCGGCAAAGTCGAATTTAACTTTTCTACTTGTTTTAAATTTGAGATTGGGCAGCTAAAAAAAACAGGTAACTTTTATTTTTTCCCCCTAATTCCCATGTTCAAGTTTCAGGACATTCGGTTGGTGCCTTGTGAAAGACACATGTGAAAAAAAATCAGCGGAGAAAAAAATTAAAAAAAAAAAAATCGCGAAAAATTATTTTTTGGTGAAAAAAAAAATTAATAAAAAAAATTGGGTAGGTGAGGGCATATAGCTCCTCATCGGGTTCAAAGTTAAAAGGTTTAAAATCCACAAAAAGTCACACAACTGCCCTTAAAACGCCCCTGAAGGGAGCACAGTGACCGACCGCCCTTAATTATCCGCCCTTAACATTTTTTCTACCCCAATCTCCACTTATATATGATAGGTTTCGTAAAATTTCTGAAATTAATCATCTGATTTCAAAGATTTTGGACTAGACTGGCATTTTTTTGTATAGCAAGAAAGTTTTTCTTCTGATATTGAAAGTCCGGAAAAAATTTAATTTTCTTGTTTCTAAAATTCCAGGCAAATCGGATTAAATTAACACGTGGCGATAAAGGTTTGAGTTTTTGAATATTTAAACAAAAAAAAATTAAAAATATATCTTGCGATTATTAATTTTGATACGCTGTAAACTATTATCAAAAAAATGAAATAGGTCGAACGGCTTTCGTTATTTCGCTGTATGAAATTTGCAAAAATGGGGGTTGTTTCCTACGTTCAAGAAATTTTTTGAAATATCTTTCCCCATACCCTTTTATAGAGTTTGAGACAGTCTTTAATTTGAGCTTACTTTGAGACAAATCCAATCATTTGAACCCGTGGTGCACTTCGATTCCAATGTTTTGAATTTTTGGAAAATTTCCCCCAATATTTTGGATTTTTGAAAAAATAAAAAAAAAAAAAAAAAATCTCTTGCAATACACTATTTTGATTAATTTTGGCAAATTTCCTTAAAAAGTCGGGTGGTTTTCGAGATATCGGCATTTGAAATTTGACAAACAAATTTTTAAAAATACCGGTCTTTTCGTACGTTCAAGAAATTTTTTGAATTTTTCATAGAACTGGAAACAAACTTCCATTTAATCTTAATTTAAGCTAAACAACCAGAATTGGAATGGGATGAAACCAAAAGCAAATGAAAGTTGACATTTTCCATTTCAAAACCCAAATGGCTATTTTTAATTCAGCTCTATTTTTTTTTTTAACACGTATTTGAACTTGTTGAACTTTTATTGAAATTATTACTTGAAAACTGTATAAGTGGCGTATACTTAAATTTTGTAAAAAATCATTAGTGTTTTCCTATAGAAAAAAGTTTCCAGAGAGTTTTTTCTAAAAAAAAACATAAAAACTTTGACGTACTGATTCTACTGATACTGCTCTATTGATACAAAGACCCTAGATTTATTTATATCTTTTGCGATTTTTTTAATAAAACATATGAATCCTACATGGAACGAAGTAAATGGAACTAGGTACGACATGGAATAGAACAGTTAACAAAATAGAACAGAAAGAGAATTTAAGAAATGAATCAAGATCCTAATTTTATTTTGATTTTAGGTCCTTTCCACACCTTATTATCATTTATGGTTTAAATTAACTATTTAAATACATGCCAGTTTTTGTTTCTTTTGCTAGCCATAGTCAAAACATAAAAATATCATGCTTTTTTTATTGAAATTCCTTGTTTTTTCACGCAATGTCTTAACATTTTAGTTTGAAATCATTTAACAAGTTATTCTGTTCAACGGCCAATATATAAAGCTTAATTGACGTTATGTGTTATAATTGGTCATTTCAACACAGTGATTTAATGACTTTTTTTTTTGCATTTCTGTTTTCTTTTCGTTTTTCCAACATTTAGTAAGTTGTCCAAAGTGGGTATACAAAAAATTATTACCAGTTTGAATTTCAGCCAAAGCAACCTCCTCAATCATTAGTTTAAATGTAAACACAATTTTTAATTCCAAAACAAAAAAAATTAAAAAAATTTTAAAATAATTTATTAATTTAAAATGGATGGGAAAATGGACAAGGCGAAAAAAAGAAAATTGAATACCAGTTTTTAATAAATTAATCTGTTAAATAAAGCTTTAATTTAATCTTTTTGGCCAACAAATTTTTATTGGCGATAAATAACATTTGAAAAATTTAATAGTTCAGTAGATAACAAAGATGACATGCTGTTTTTTGTGAGATAACATTATAAATATTTATTAATTAATTACACTATTTACAGAAAAAAAATCCAAAAAGATCAATTGTAATTCAAAGATTCTATTTGTAATTGCAGAGATTTCATTTGTAATTCCAAGATGCCATTTGTTATTCGAAGACTCTACTTAAAATCCGAATATTCAATTTGTAATTTGAAAATTCCAATATTAATTTGAGTTCTAAAAGATAAATTGTAATTCGAAAAATATCCATTGTAAATCGTAAAAGATCAATTGTATTCCGAAAAAGATCAATTATAATTCGAAAAAAGATCAAGGATTATAATTTTCATTCAAAAAAGAATAATTGTAATTCGAAAAAATTAAAATTGATCTATTTCGAATTACAGTTGATCCTTTTGAATTTCAATTGATCGTTTTTAAATTACAATTGAAATTTTTTAAACAACTATTTTTGTTTTTGCTTTTAATTAAGTTTTTGTAGTAAATAATATTGGCGACTGTGTAAAAAATAAAATTTATTTTTTGATCAACTACTGCGATGACATGTTTGTTTTTCTATGATACATAGTATCGATTTAAGATTTATGATATTGACTTGAAAAATTAATTGTATGTTATTACATCGGGTGATTTAAAATTCCATAATGATCATAAGACTTTAAAAAAGATGACAGAAGACTTTTTTTTTGAGACTATTTGCAATATTGTTGCTTAAAGCAGTGTTAATTAATTTTCATATAATAAAGTTGCTAAAGCAGATGTTAAAATGGATTTTTTATTACAATATGGAAAATTTAAAAGAATTTAATCGAATTACTGTTGAACTTGTTTATTACGACCAAAACTTTGATCGAAGGTCGCCACGGGTTAAAATCTTCTGATTTGGCTCATATAAGTTTAAATGAAAGCTTGTCTCAAGCTTTTAAAAAAATTCCTGAACGCAGGAAAAACCTGCATTTTTACCAATTTGAAATAGCGATATCTTGAATACCGTTAGATCTATTTGATTTTTTTTTTTTATCAAAGTTAATAAATATGATGTGTCGCAATACATATTTTTTTTTTTTAATTTTTTTTTTTTAATTTTCGAAAAATCCAAAACTTTAATCGCCGGGTTCCACATGTTAATTTAATCCTATTCTTCTCCAAATTTGTACCACATAACATTGGCTCAAGCTCTATGAAACATTGAAAAAAATTTTCGAAATTTTTATTTTTTAATTCTTTAACATAGAAAAAGGCCTTAATTTTTGGAAATTTGTTTACAACTCGACCGATTTCAGAATTTTTTTGATAATTATATTTACTATGTCAAAATTAATAAAAATAATGTATAGCTAGATAATTTTTTTTTTATTTTTCAAAAATTAAAAATTTTGGTGGAAATTTTCCAAAAATCCCAAACTTTGATTGAAGAGTGCCACATTTTAACAAAAGCATACAACAGGCAGCCTGGAACTCTACTCCGGTTCCAAAAGACAAAGGTTCTGAGAAATTTCTCCCATTTAATATAAGAGAAAAGTTAGCAGAAAAACGAAAATTAAGAAAGACATGGCAACAAACAAGACATCCATTTGATAAGGCTGCTCTACAAAAGAACTCAAATCGGCTACAAAAGAACTCAAATCGATCTTAAGTTCAGATAGAAATCAAAATTTAAATACGTTTTTGTTAAACTTAGATTCCACAAAAGCATCCGATTACCCCTTATGGAAGGCCACAAAAGATATAAATAATTCCATTAAACATATACCACCAATTCGTAAGCTCGATTGAACATGGGCAAAAAGTGATTTAGTTAGAGCTGAAACATTTGCAATCCATTTAAACGACGTATTCGTTCCAAATAATTATGATGGCCCGCCAGAATTCTTAAACTCCGTTGATATGATTCTGAATCAACCATATCAACTTGACTTGCCAATTAAAAAATTTTCCATTAATGAAGTGAAAAGTGAAATTGGGAAACAAAAAGATAAAAAATCGCCTGGTTACAATTTAATCACAGCAAAGATACTCAAAGAGCTTCCAGAAGAGGGATTGCAGTTTATTACGTTTATTTATAATGCAATCCTGATTAAATCATTTGTTCCTCCTCAATGGAAAGTCTCACAAATCAAAATGATTCCAAAGCCTGGAAAGCCCCCATACGATCCGAATTCCTATAGGCCCATTAGTCTATTACCTATTCCGTCCAAAATAATGGAAATACTATTCCAAAATAGGCTTAATCCAGTTGTCGAATCCAAACAACTCATCCCAGATCACCAATTTGGTTTCCGAAAACAACATAGCACTATTGAACAGGTCCATAGGCTAGTTGAGCATATACATATTGCATTTGAGAGAAAGGAATACTGTAATGCAGTATTCCTAGATATTTCCCAAGCCTTTGTCAGAGTATGGCATAAGGGCTTACTTTGTAAATTAAGAGAAATAATACCCACAAACTTTTTCCTATTTTTGAAATCATACCTTGACAATCGTCATTACTTTGTTAAACAAGGTAATGAAATATCCTCCTTATACAGGTTAAATGCAGGTGTTCCACAGGGTAGCATATTGGGACCCTTGCTATATCTATTATACACTTCTGATTTACCCACTACTGAAGGAACACTACTCGGCACATTTGCAGACGATACAGCCGTAATTGCTTCCGATTCCAATCCAATTCAAGCCACACGAATAATAATATTAACCAATGGTTACAGAAATGGCGCATTAAATCTAACGACAGTAAATCTGTCCATGTAACGTTTACTCTGCGAAGAAACACTTGTCCACCAGTTTATATAAACAATAGCATAATTCCCCAATGTAGGGATGCAAAGTATCTTGGTATTTATTTAGATGACAAACTTACATGGAGAAAACATATATTTACAAAAAGAGTAGCTCTTGGAATTAAACTAAGGTCATTAAATTGGATGCTCAATAGTAGATCCAAACTTTCTCTTGAAAACAAACTCACTATATATAAGTGTATTTTGAAGCCAATATGGACCTATGGAATACAGTTATGGGGTACTGCTGCAAACGCAAACCTTGAAATATTGCAAAGATTTCAGTCAAAAATATTAAAACAAATCGTAAATGCACCACAATATTTTCCGATTTCTCAATTGCATAAAGAACTTAAAATTCCTTTAGTAAAGGATGAAATACGCACAAATGCCAATCGATACATGTCTCGTATAACAGAACATCCGAATCAGCTTGCTTCAAACCTGATGGGTCAATCATCAACTTTTTCAAGACTGAAGAGGAGAGCCCCAATAGACCTAGTAAACTAGGACTTACAGTTAGATGGATGGCGCAATGGCGACATACCATCACACATATTATTTAGTTTTAAGTAGTTCATAATCTAATGTATTGCTGAATGTCTTACTATCTAGTAAAAAGACAGATTGCAATAAAGTTACATAAGTAGTATCAAAAAAAATAAAAAGTCAGTGTAAATAAATTTTGAGATTTTTTTTTTTAATTTCTTGAACGTACGAAAAAACCGCAATTTTTTTAAAAATTTCAAATAGCGATACCTATCTTGAAAACCGTTCAACCTATTTTATTTTTTTGATATTCGAGTTCAGCGCATCAAAATTGATAAATATGATGTCTCGCAAGACATATTTTTTTAAAATTTTTTTTTTTACCATGATAATGCTTTAAGGTTGGCGTCTAATTTTAAAAATGAGTTTGACTATATGCAAAAAGGAAATTCCCCCCCCCCCCCCCCCCCCCCCAAACCGAATTCGAAAGAAAAAAAAGGAAAAAAAGAAAAAAGAAAGGAAAGGAAATAAAAGAAAAGACAAGAAAGAGAAAAAAAGAAGAGGGAAAAAGGAGAGTGAAAAGGAAATAATCTGAAAAAATTTTCTCTGAGAGGAAAAATGTTGCGAAATGTTAAAATTTTTCTATATGAAAAAATTTTAGAATTTTTTTAGAGAAAAAGTGAATGGGAAAATCCTTAAAAGTTTTCTATAGGAAAAATCGTTGAATTTTCATATAGGAGAATTTTTTTTATAGAAATTTTTCTATGAAAAATGTCTAAGAATCCCTAAATGTTTCTGAATGTTCGAATTTTAATATGTGATAAAAATCTCAAAAAATTTAAACTTTTCTTTATAAAAAATACAAAAATTTTTCTAGACGAAACATTTGTGAATTTTTCTAGACGAAAAACTTTTTAATTTTTCTAAATGAATAATTTGGGAATTTATAGAAAAAAGTTGAGAATTTTTCTTAGCACTTTTTTATAGGAAAAATCTTATAATTTTGACAATTTTTATATGAAAAATCTAACAGTTTTGCTATAGGAAAAATCTGAGAGTTTTTTATAGGAAAAATCTGAAAATTTTCTATATTAAAAATTTGACAAATCTTTTGGGTAAAAAAAAAAAAAAGAAATGAAATCATGAGTGATTTTCTAGAATTTTCAAGAATCTCAAAAGTTTTCTTTAGAAAAATAGTTTTTAAATCTTAATTTTTTTTATAGTAAAACAATTAATATTAAAAAAAATTCTATACACTCAAAATAATTACTCTGTTAAATACTCTGTAAAATGACTGTAATCTCAATTCGACAGATATTTGACAAAGTTATCTATATTATAATACAGATTTTAAGAAAATACTTTGTATTTTCTTGTGAACGAAAAACAAAATTTTATCCATAATTTTATTTTGTAATTTCTATTTTACAGATAATAAATTTTAATTTTTAATAAAGTTTTTTTTTTTGTTGAAATAAAGATTTTAGAAAAATACTTTGTTTTTTTCTCGTAACCAAAATACTAAATTCCATCTGTAATTTTACTATTGCTTTGTAGTACAGTTTTCAAATTAAAACATCTTCAAAAACCTTCTAAATATTTCAACCCTCTTTAAAAAGCGTCTTAAATTATAATAAAAGATGCTAAATTTTACGAGGATGTCGTGCAAAATTGGAGAAACTCGTAATTTTCACAAAAATAAATTTACAAATTTGGAAGCATAAAAGCGGGCAAATTACACGATGGCATTTCCCAATTGCCAACACAGCTTGCACATTAAGGAAGGAGAAATTGATCAGGATTCAAACAGTGACCGTTGTGTAAAAGCCATATCAAGCGCATTAAAAAGATATATAAAGAAACTCAAGGCACACTTTAACGATTTCCCTTTAATTTTATAAAAGTGTTTATTGGAATGACTCCGCTCAAATGTGGAACTGAAAACTAGAAGTTTATGAAAAAAAAAACACGTGAGAACATCTAGCGAATTTATAAATAATTTCTACAAAGTTAAACATTCGCAAGCGAAACATTTAAGAGGGCGCATTTAAATGATGGCATTTGCCTTTATTTTGTGTCAAGTTATTACTATCCATGCTTCTTGGTAAAATTCTGGTCGCTTTCATCAACATTTTACAGATTATTCTGTAAATTTACAGTTTTTTATCGAAATCATTTTACAGAGTTTTCTTCGTAAAATAACAAAAAAATCTTGCTGGTTGGAAATCTATGGTATTTTCTGCTGGCTCAACAGAGTATTTCTGTATTTTAACAGAGTGATTATTTTGAGTGTAGGAAAAATAAAAAATATTTCTTCAGGGAAAATTTGAGAATTTTTTATACAAAAATGCATCTGGGACTTTTATAGGAAAAATTTCTCGGAATCTAAGTATTTTTTCTTAGGAAAAATGTCTCAGAATCTGAGATTATTTTTATTAGAAAGATGTCTTAGAATCTAAGACTTTTTAATAGGAAAAGCTGAGAACTTTTCTACAGGAAAAAAGTCCTAGAATCCTAGAAAAAAATTCAGATTTTTTGATATTAAAAATTTTTGAGTTTTAATATTAAAAAAATATTCTAAAATCTATGACTTTTTCGATAGAAAAAATAACTCAGAATCCAAGTCTTTTTCTATAAAAATTGCCTTAGACTCTGAGAATTTAAAAAAAATATAATCTGAGAATTTTAGAAAAAATATAACAGAATTTAAAAAAAGGTCTTCCAAAATTTTTATTGTTTAAAAAATGATTCAGAATTTAAGACTTTTTTTGTAGGAAAAATCTCGGAGACTCAGACTGTAAGAGTTTTTCTATGGGAAAAATGACTCAGAAACTAAAACATTTTTTTAGGAAAAAATTTCTTAGACTCTCTTATAAAATATTTCTCAGAAAATGCTTGACTATCTTAGACTTTTTCTAGGCAAAAGTTTCTCAGAAAACAAAACTTTTTAAATAGGAAAATGTCTCAGAATCTAGAAAATTGCTTCCAAAATTTTTAAAAAGCATTAAAGTCTTCAATTTTTCTAATCTCAGGTACTTTCTGTAGAAAGATCGTTTCGGTATCTTAGAAAAATAGAATAGAAAAAAAATTAATATTTCAGAACCTAAGAAGTTTTCAATGGGAAAAATACTCACTAAATCTGAGAATTTTTCTTTATAATTTTTTTTTCTAAATATAGACTTTTGGTGTGAGAATTGCATAAGTATCTGAGAATTTTCTATATGAAGGTGTATCAGAATTTAAAAATGTTGGTATAAATTCTGATTAATTTTTATTCAAAAATAAAAATCGTAACATTCTAACTTCAAAATATTATATTTTTAGTAGTTTTATTCTAGCTCGGGGTCATTATTTCTTTTACTTATTTATACTTTGATATTCTCATAGAATAATTTTCAAAAAATTATTAATTATTCTATGAGAATATCATAGTTTTAATAAGTAAAAGAAATAATGACCTCGAGCTAGAATAAACCTACTTAAAATATTTTTGTAAAAATTTTAAAAGCTTTTCTGTATCAGAACCTCAGAAGTTTTCTATTGGGATAACGTTTTAGAATCATAAACTTTCTATTAGAAAATTATGTCAGAATCCGGGTCTTTTGCTGTCAGAAAAATGCTTTAGAACCTGAAAATTTCTTGCAGATACGTTTTTCAAAATATCAAAAATTAAAGTTTTTTTTTTATTATTGAAATAAATTTTTAAAATTTGAAAATGTTTCTTTAGAAAATATCATAATAAATTAGAGTTGAACAGTAAAAAATCTTACCCAATGATTCAAATTCAACCTGAAGTTCTCTGCAAAAATAAAAATTTTGATAAAAAAAAAAAAAAATTCCCCCCCCCCCCCCCAAACCCAAGAGCTGGATCCGCGCCTATATGAGGCATTCCACACCAAATTTTCAGCGAAAAAAAATGTGTACCACAAATTTTGGAATAGGTTGTATGGATAGCCCCATATGGAACTAAGAAAATTAGGTTTTTGGTTTTTCAATTTTTCAAAAACTGGGCTAAGGAGGCGTTGCCAAACATTGGAAAAATGGTCAAATTTGTGTCGAGTTGCCTTGTTTAAATATTTATCAAATTAAAACGGAATTCACCACAATCTCAAAAATTTACATTCCTATATAGTTTTGTATGGACAATCGACAACAATTTTTTTTTGGAAAATTTTCAGAGCCCGTTCTGAAATTTTCTATTTTTTAAAAAAGTCAATTTATCAAAAATCTGGCCACATTTGTTTTTGTTTATTTTTATTTTTTAAGTTTTTTAGTTAGAAAAAAATTCAAACATGTGTTTTTCGTTTTTTTTTCGAGAAAATCGCACTTGAATTTTGATTTTCATAACATTTTAGTAATTTGCTTGTATTTTTTTGTTTCAACATAGCGTATAAGTAACATTTATGCAAATATTTCTCATTAGCTATGTTGAAACAAGAAAATACAAGCAAATTACAAAATTTGTTATGAAATTTAATATTCAAATGTGATTTTCTAAAAAAAAAAACGAAAAACACATGTCTGAATTTTTTTGTGTGGATAGACAAACATCTAAACCTGTAAAACATTAAAAAAAAAGTGACCGTATTCTTAAAAAATGGAAAATTTCAGAACCGATACTGAAAATTAAAAATAAAAAATAGCCGATTGACCATACAAAACTATACAGGATGTAAAATTTTGAGATTGTGATGCATTCCGTTTTAATTTGATAAATATTTACACAAGGCAACTCGACACAAATTTTACCATTTTTCCAATATTTGACCACACTTCCTAAGCCCAGTTTTTGAAAAATTTAAAAAACCAAAAACGCAATTTACTTAGTTACATATAGGGCTATCTATACCAACTATTCAGACATTAATGGCGCACATGTTTTTCTGTAGCGGGACATTAGGTGTGGAATGCCTGAAAAATGTTAAGAACTTTTTGTAAAATCAAAACAATTTTTTTAAACAAAAGTCTTAAGTCATAGTCATAAAACTGAAAGCCTTTTATAACAATAGACTTAAGACATAAAGATTAAACTTTAATCTCAAATTCACTTGTAACACAAGACTTAAGACACAAACCCTAAACAGAAATTTTTCTTTAAACAATAGACTCAAGCAACAAACTTCAAATGGAAAATGTTATATGTTGAACAAAAGACTTAAGACACATACACAAAAATGTTAACATTATATTGAACATTATTGTGTGTAGAAAATCATTTGTATGTTCGTAAATGTAAAAACATTTGTTAAACATACGGTTTTTCGCTTACACACGTGGTGTCTAAAATCTTTAACAAAAGTTTAATGTTTTGTGTTGCAAGTTTGTGTCTTAAGTCTTTTGATTTTTTTTTAATATGATTTTAAATAAAATTCAAAATATTAATATTTATGGCATTATAATGTGAGAAATAAATTGTTCAATATTATCACGTTTATTTTTATTACAGTTCAAATATTTTAAAATATTTTAAAATATTTTAATATATTTTTTTTTTTCTTATTTATTTGAATATGTCATGGAGGTCATTGTCTTTGTATTAAAAATAATCTTTTAAATTATAAATTTGTAAAAAGAAAAAAAAGTATTATTTTATATTTTTTTGCTTTTTAAACATTTTAAATCATTTTAAATTATGATTGACTAGCATATTTATTTTTAAGGTTGTTTATGGGGGGAAGTGAATGTTAATGTATCAATTGTACCTCCCACTGTGGTTTTCAACAAAAAAAAATAAAACATTATCGAAAGTGATCAATATAAATACGCAAAAAAAAAATTAAAGGGAGGGTTTAACAAAATAAATAAAGACCCTGGCCTTTTTGCACTAATTTTAAACAAAAAACCGCCTTAACAATTTGTTTTATAATTTTTTTTTTTTTTGTTTGCTAAAATAATATCTAATCTTAACTGAACTACAAAAATATTTTGTTTAATTCAAAAAAGTTGTTTAACTCTTTAATTTGTTTTTATTTAACTGTTAAATAATAAATAAATAAAAAAAAACTCAAACCGGAATTATGGTTTGATTTTGTAATACAATTAAATTCCAAACTTCTGTTTCTAAAAAATATTTGAAATGATTTTAAAACAAAAATTTCTAATAATATAATTATTAGCTGTTAAAACCTTAATAGTCTGTCAATGAATCATGTTAAATCAAGTGAAACATAACAATTTAATAGAATAACTTGCAGAAAAAAAAACCAACCAAGTGAAGTGCAAGAACAAGTAATTCATTGTGGTAAAAGCCTAACCGTTCAATTTGGCAACGCAAAAAACCTTTTAACACACAAGAATCGTTTCAAGGTTATTTTAGGCTTATAGAATTTTATACTCTTAGTTTTTTCCATTTTGTTTTGATTACGTGCGTTTGAATATTTTTTCAATCTATTTTTAGTAGATCTAATCCATTTCGACTCAGTTTATAGAATTTAAACAATTTATTAACATAACACTTACAATAAAAGCTCAATGATTCGTGTTAATTTTATATCATTGTCGTCATTGTTGTCATATTTAGTTATTTTCAAGAACCAGAATAAGAAAGAAACCAATTTTATAATAGAAATTATAACCAGTTGAAATCAGTGATGTCAATTTAGTACTTTTCGCATTATTTTAATGATTTTAAGTTGCTGAAAGTATCACAATGATTTTAAAATTGGTTTGTTTGAATAAAAATATTTTATATTTTAAGAACAATCGTATATTTTTGGCCACTTTTTATATATTTTGGCAATTTGTATACCTTTAGAGACATTTTCTTATTGAAAAAGTCTCAGAGGCTTTTTTATAGAAAAAGTGTCTCAGAATCTGAGAGTTTTTCTTTAAAAAAAATGTCTCAGACTCTAACAGTCTTTCTAAAGAAAAAATTTCTCAGAATCTGAGAATTTTTCCATAGAAAAAATTTCTCAGAATCTAAGGCATTTTCTGTAGAAAAAATTTTTAAAAATCTGAAACTTAATCTATAGAAAAAAATGTCTCAGAATCTGAAACATTTTCTATAGAAAAAATATCTCAGAGTATGAGACTCTTCTACAGAAAAACATGATTTTTTCACAGAAAAACTGATTTAAAATCTAAAACTTTTTCTCTAGAAAAAAGGATCAGAATCTGAAACTTTTTGTATTCAGAAAATATCTTGAAATCTGTCTGTAAAAATGTCTTAGAATCTGAGACTATTTCTATAGAATAAGTTTCAGGGTCTGAACAACTCTTCTTCAGAAAAAGTCTCAGATTCTGAGATTTTTTTTCTAGAGAAAAAGTTTCAGAATCTGAGACCTTTTCTATAGAAAAAATCGTCTCAGAAACTGACATGTAATGTCAGTCCGAGAATTTTTCTATATAATATAATAATAGTTTTGATCACATGATCAATTATTTTTATTTATTCTTTCTATTTATTTACAAATCATTTTTAATAAATTCCACCTAACCCAGAACTGGTAACAATGACCGTCGTCTCGTTGTAGCAAAAAAAAACCAAGGGTTCTGGTGGGAATCGAACCCACGACCCCCACGTTGAAAGGCTAGCACGGATTCTTAGAAAAAAATTTCTAAGAATCCGAGACATTTTCTATAAAAAAAAATTCATAATCTGAGATTTTTTCTGTAGAAAAATGTCTCATAACACTGTTCGACACCAAAAACCTCCCAGTGAAATGTCTAACTGGTCCTTATAGATTTTGGTCTTCTGATTCCAAATCTGGCATCCAAATTTTTCTTGCACGTACCGTTTTTGAGATATTCGCTGATAAAAAGTCAAAAAATAAATTTTTTAGCACTTTTGGGGGTCTACTCTTACGTATTCTTACGTTGCTTCCAAAAAATAGGACTTGCATTTATATAAAATGGACCTCCTAATTCCAAAAGTGCAATCCAAATTTTTCAAGCATGTTCCGTTTTCGAGATATTCGCGTTTGAAAACTTTAGTGTGATTAAGAATATAAGTGCGTGACAGTGGAGTTTGAGTTTTTCAAATGATGAAGAATTTTGATGACAGATTTGGAATCAGAGGTACCATTTATACTAAATCTAAATATATTTTGTGTGAGCTGCTTAAGAATAAGTTACAATAGGGACCCAAAAAGTGCTAAATTAGCGAATTTTTCAATATTCAAACGCGAATATATTAAAAACCTTACGTGATAGCAAAGTTTGGAATGCAGATTTGGAATCAGGAGGTAAAAATGTATTTGATTCGTGTATTCTGATTCATTGGAGTGCGAATTTCTATGAATTTGTTCAACAGTGTAATCTGAGACTTTATCTATAGAAAAAAGTCTCAGAATCAGAGACTTTTTATCTAGAAAAAATGTCCCAGAATCTGAAATTTTAAAAAATTTTTAGAATCCAAGATTTTTTCTACATGAACAAAAGTTTCGGAATCTGAGACTTTTCTATGGAGACTCGGCTTTGCCGAATGTAGTGATACCCTCCACAATTTCAAAAAGATTATTGAAAAAAAAATTTTCAAAAAGGAAATTACTTTTGAAAAAAAAAAAAAAATTTTTGAAAAAAAAATTTCCGAGAAAAAAAATGTTGGTAAAAAAAATCCGCGATTTTTTTTTTGTCAAAAAATATGTTCGTACTTGTTTAAATACCATTTGGTGTTCAATTACAGACAGACGGAAGGACGGACAGACGGACAGACGGACATCGCTAGAATGTCTTAAAATTTATCGGGCATCATGAATACTTATATATACTTAATGGGGTCCCAGATCGATAATTCGATGAATTACAAACGGAATGACAAACTTATATATACCCTCTATCACTACGTGGAGGGTATAAAAATTTCTCAGAATCTGAGACTTTTTCTACAAATCGACTAAAAAAGTGATTCTGAGTTGCGCGCTATACTTTAAAGTATATTATAATTTAAAAACGTTTGAAAGAACAATATTTCTGAATTTAAGACTTTTTCTATATCTCAGAATTTAAGACCTTTTTCAATAGAAAAAATGTCTCAGAATCTAAAATTTTTTTGATAGAAATTTCTCAGTATCTTGGACTTTTTTGATAGAAAAAATGTCTCAGAATCTGTGGCTTTTCTATGGAAAAACTGTTTCAAAATGTGAGACTTTTTTATAGAAAAAAAGTCTTAGAAACTGAGAATTTTTCTAAAAAATATATCTCAGAATCTGACATGTCTTGGAACCTAAGAATTTTTTCTTTAGAAAAAATGTCACAGAATCTAAAACTTTTTCGAAAGAAAGAAATTTTCAGAATCTGAGACTTTTTCTATAGAAAAAATGTACTAGGAATTTTTTTTTATACCCTCCACTCTAGTGATAGAGGGTATATATAAGTTTGTCATTCCATTTGTAACACCTTGAAATATTGGTCTAGGACCCCATAAAGTATATATATTTATGATCCTCGATCGATTTTAAGTCGATCTAGCGATGTCCGTCCGTCCGTCTGTCTGTCTGTCTGTCTGTCTGTCTGTCTGTGTGTCTGTCTGTCCGCCCGGACGCGTCCGTAGAAAACACGCTAACTTTTGAAAGACTTTAAAGAGGCTACTAAAGTTTGGCATATATTTTTGCCATTTACCTGGTCAGGTTGGTATTGCAATCCAGCCAAATCGGTCCAGTGGTTCAAAAGTCGCGAATTTACGAGATAAAAAACACGATAACTTTCGAAAGACAATAATGAGACTACTGAAGCTTTGCACGTGTCTTTCCCGTTCCCCGGGTCTATTTGGTATTAAATATCAGCTCAATCGGTCGAGTGGTTCAAAAATTATAAGCAAAACCCTGAATTTCAGATTAGTTTCATCTAAAATGCCACGTGTTTTAACAAGTCTTAAAAGCATTGGTTGGTGGTAACTAAACAATGCTTTTCAAACTTGTTTAATTTTAAAGTAATGCTTTTAAAACTTTTTTAGTTTTAAAAGCATTGGTAACTTAAAAATTACACTCAAAAAAAAAAATTTACACTCAAAAAAAATTTTACACTCAAAAAATAAATTTACACAAAAAAAAATTTAGTTTTTTTTTTTTACAAAAATGACAATATTTTGTGTACATACGTTCGTGCATTCACTGAGAAATATTTTTACAGTAAAAAAAACATTTCACTCGAAAAAACTTTTACACTCAAAAAAAAAATTATTAATTTTTCTTTTTTTTTTAAATGACAAAAAGAGTTTTTTACTCAAAATAAAATATTTTTAATCAAAATTGTTAATTTTTTTCACGTTAAAAATGTACTATCCTTAAAAAAAGGCAATGTGGAGGGTATTCATAGATTCGGCAAAGTCGAATTTAACTTTTCTACTTGTTTTTTGTTGTCGGTGCTTATATAGTCAGACTAAGGTGGTATCCTGCATCATTTTTAAAATTTCTTAAAAGGATGGTCTTTTACAGGGCACCCACCGATTGTCCTTAAACTCGAATATGGGAATGAGGGGGGAAAGTAAGAGTTACCTGTATTTAGCTGCCCAATCTCAAATTTAAAAAAGGGTTGGGGAAATCCGTTTAAAAGCAGAACTAGCAGGAATTTCACCAAACAAAAAATTACGGGTCAGCATAACCTTGATTTTGGCGGTCCCTGTGAAAGACCTTCCTTGCCTAAAAACATTATTATGTTAAAATAAGAACAAAAAATTTCTTTGGCTTAATTCATATTTTTTAAAATTTTTTCTTTTTTTGTAAGATCATAACAGCTTTTCTAAATGATTTTAAATATTTATGTACTGTAATTTCAAACTCATATGTGTTCCCCTTACGCATTGTAAAGTCATTAGCCATAGACAAATTAGACGTTTTTTTGCAATTTCAGTTTTCATACACATTTTTTTTATTATTTAATTTTTGCTTAGTATTTCTTAACATAACTCTAAAATTTAGCCTTTAGACAAAAAATTACTAAACTATTTAATCATGTGGCAGTAATTGAGATTTTTTTTTTAATATTTATTTTTGGCTCAGTGATTTCTTTACACATTTTAAACAAGAAGTTAAAAAAAAAAAAAAAAAACATAAAAATAGACACGTAAATCGTATTTGTTTGTAGAGCTCACTCATAATATAACACATTACAAAATATATAGATTCGTAGGCTTTTTTTCGTTGTTTTATCTAAAGAATTATATATTTTTTTGTTATGGCTAAGGCTGCCTTCTTGACTGTTTGCTGCTGTCTTAATTGCCATTAATATTATTGTTAGCCACAAATAACAAAACTAGAAAACATAACAAAAAAAAAACGTGCAATTTGAATTAAGTTGATTCAGTTTTTCCATACAATAAAATGCTTTAATTTGATTTAAACGTTTGTTTGTTTGCTGTTAGTAAATCTTGTTACAATTAACAAATTGATTTCAGTGCTCTGCAGAGCTCCAGTCTTGGCTTTTGTTTGGTTCAAGTCAAGTAGTTGTTATATTAATTTTTGCTTGATTGATTTGTTAATAATCTTTTGCAATGTTTTATGTATTTTTAATTAAACAGCTGACACATGTAAGGTGATTTTTCCAACCCACCTTTTATGATATGATTTTTGAAATATTTGACATATTATGAATAGATTTTCAAAAATTTTTATAATTTGGTTTTGTTTTAAGAAATTTTGGTTATCTAGTCTTTTGCCATATGAGTTAGTTGTGAAATTTACCTAGAGCATGATCAATTTTATTTTTAGTTGGTAAATATTATTGGATGCACATATGTGGAATAATACTACTATTTTTAGTTTTGTTATTTTTTTACACAATTAACTTAGGCGTTTGAATCTCTAAAAGGAATGTTTTTTGGTAATACACAACATTACAAGAAATTGAGTATTGAATTTCGGTAAATGATAAAGATAGTATTTGGTATGCTGATTTCAAATCAGCAACCCAATTTGTCTATCACAATAGGTTTTTGAGTAATTCGCGGTTAAAGTGACGAATTGACCATTTTTGGAAGCTTTTAAAATAAGATCCAGACTTGCAACTCCTTAGAATATGTGAAAATTTTTCTTTGAATATCCCTGCAGGTAAAGTGTCTCTCGATCAGAAATCACCTATCCCGTGACTAATGAAAACGGGACGCATCAAAATTTCACAAGTCCCAAAAAAATTTTTCAATTTTTTAGAACAGACACGGAATCAGCTCTTGGGTTTGGGGGGGGGAAGGAAATTTTTATTTTTACTCAAAAAATGTTTTTTACTGGGAACCTCAGGTCGGATTTGAATTATTAGTTAAGGTATTTAAGGTGTTTAAATTTTGTTTAGTATGATTTTTTTCCAAAATTTAAAAATGTATTCCTAAAAAAAAGGTTTCAGAACTTTGAAAAATGTCTTCTCAAAAAATTGTCAGGTTTTAAATCACTTGTCGGACAGCAAATGACCCAGATTCTGAAACAATTTTCCAATAAAAAATACATCAGATTTCAGACATGTTTATTCTAAAAAAATTTCTGATTTTAAATTTTTTCTGAGACATTATACCAATAGGAATTCTGAGGTTCTGAGGCAGTTTGCTACGGAAATGCTTTAGAATTAAAAAAACTCTGAATAAAAAAAAAAATTCAGATTCTGTTAAACTTTCATTTAGAAAATTCTCAGACACTTCTTAGGTTCAGAATTTATATTTTCTATAGAAAAATTTTCAGATTCTGTGACATTTTCATAGACAAAATCTTTGAATCTTAGATTCTGCGACATTTTTCCTAAAAGTCTCAGATTCTGATTCATCCTTTTGCAGAAAAAGTCTCATATTCTAGAAAAAAAAAATTTAATATAAAAACTCACAAATTCTGAGACAGTTCTCTAAGAATTTTTTTTTTTTGGATTCTAAAACTTCTTTTTAAAGAAAAAGTCTCAGATTCTCAAATTTCCGTTTCTTTTTCTCTTTTTCTTTTTACCCACCTTCTTCTCAGATTTTCTCGAATAAATAATTATCAGATTTCGCCTATAGAAAATTTTTTTTTTATAAAAAATTCTTAGATTTTTCCTATAGAAAAATTGTCAGATTTTCCTATAAAAAATGTTAGCTTTTTCTTATAAAAAATTTTTGAAGTTTCCTATAAAAAATTTAAAATTTTTCTACAGAAAAATTCTCAGATTCTATAGAAAAATTCTACAGAAAAATTCTACAGATAATTTCTCAGATTCCTTCAGAAAAATTTTGAAATTTTGCCTATAGAAACAATTTTTTTTCTAAAGAATCATTTTAATATTCCGAAACTTTTTTATTATAGAAAAATTCTAAACATAAAAATAAATTAAAATTTTAATATTTAAATATATTTAAATTTCATGGAAGAATGTCTGTAGAAAAATGTCTGAAGTTTTTCCGATAGAAAAATTCGCAAATTATTAATATAGATAATTCTACATTTTTGCCTTAAGAAAAATTTTCAATTTTTTTCTAAAGAAAAATTTTCAAATTTCTCTAAAGAAAACTTCTCAAATTTTTTCTAAAGAAAAATTCTCAAATTTTTTCTATAAAAAAAATTTGACAAAAATGTTCTCTTAAAGAAAAATTCGAATATTCAGAGATATTTTTCCTTTAGAAAAATTTTAAGATTCTCAAACATTTGTCATAGAGAGGCATGTCACAGACTCAATTCCCTACGGATTCGGAAAAAGTGGTTTACTCGTAAAACGCAAATCGAATATTTTTTTCGGAATGAACCCACTTTTATGCAACTCAATTCCACTTTGATTTTTGAAAGTGCCCAGCATAAATTTAGCTGAACTGGCAGCAGCTTTTGGAAAGGAAACTCGAGTCGAGGAGCACATCCAAACCTGCTGAATTCATGAATGATTCTCTAAGGCGATGTCAAACTCTAGAGCGCTAGTTGGATACACCGAAAAAGCGCTCTTAAGATGCTCTGAATTCACATCTCTTTAGAGCGTTGAAAAAATTGCTATAAAGATGCAGTGAATTCATGTATATTTTTAGAGCTGATTTAAGCAGAATAAAGATGAAGCACATTTGACTATTTCTGAAATACAAATTACAAAATCTGAAATACAATTGACTTTTTCTGAATGCAATTGGAAAATCTTAAATACAATTGACTTATTCTGAAAATCAGTTGACTCCCTGCAAGCATTTGGAAGAAAGATCGCCTAAGAGATCCAATAACATTTAAAAAATTTCCAATTATATTTCGAAAATTTCAATTATATTTCAGAAACTTCCATTTGTATTTCAGATATTACCATTTTTAACCAAAAAAATTTTAATTACATTTAAAAAATTTTCAATTATATTGGAAATTTTTGAAATGGAAATTTTTTAATATAATTGGAGATTCTAACATATGATTTGACATTTTTATACCCTCCACTTAGTGATAGAGGGTATATATAAGTTTGTCATTCCGTTTGTAACTCATCGAAATATCGATCTGGGACCCCATAAAGTATATATATTCATGATGCCCGATCGATTTTAAGACATTCTAGCGATGTCCGTCTGTCCGTCTGTCTGTCTGTCTGTGGAAAATGCTGTCGCGGACAAAATGTTGAACAGAGATGACTGAAAATTAACATATTTATTGGAAGTTCTCCCTAGAAGTTTGTTATTGCATTTGAGCGATATCGGTTCAGCGGTTCAAAAGTTATGAACGAAAATGTAAGCACACCTCAAAAATTTCAGTACATTCAACATAACCTAAAAATACAAAATGCTTTAATTCGGCTTCTGGTTGACATATGTGAACATAATTGAACACCAAATGGTATTTAAACAAGTACGAACATATTTTTTGACAAAAAAATCGCGGATTTTTTTTTTTACCAAAATTTTTTTCGCGGAAATTTTTTTTCAAAAATTTTTTTTTTTTTCAAAAGTAATTTCCTTTTAAATAAAGTTGTTTGCAATAATTTTTTTGAAATTGTGGAGGGTATCACTACATTCGGCAAGGCCGAACTTAACTTTTTTACTTGTTTGTAATGTAATTTGTATTTTCTGAAATTAAAGTGGAAATGGTGTACTCAATTTTTTTTTCATTTAAAATGTGAGGTGTTATGATTGAAGCAATCTTTGCAGCGCTGATTAATGCGCAATAATGATGTAGTGAAATCATGTGTCTTTGCCTGAAACTCATAAGATGCTGTGTCGCCAAAATCTCGATTTATTTTTGCTGAGTGATTTCATTCCGAAAATTATAATATTCGTTTTGTGTTTTACAAGCAAACCACATTTTCCAAATCCGAACGGAATTGAGTCTGTGACATGCCCCAGAATAAAATCTCCAGATAATTTCCTTTTCTTTTTCAATTTATCTGTTGAAAAAGATGCGGTTTGGAGTAAAGAATTTTATAAAAAATGATTTAAAAAAAAATTTCCACAAACTAAAAAAAAAATTTTTAATACCCAAAAATTTTTAGAAAATTTTGTAATTCCCGGACACATTTTTTTTTTTTGTGTTTTGAAGTTAAAAATTCATTAAAAATATTTTGAAGAAAAAATATTTTTTTTTAAATGCATAATACTACAATGTAATATAACTTACATTGATAATATGCAATTATGATGATGTTTTGATTTGCAGGTGTCTTTAACTATTATGGCAGTTGTATGCAGCTTATCAATTTTTCTTTTTAAGTGGTTTAGTAAGATTTGTGTAAGAGGAACGTATTTTTTTCTATGATATTTTTGCATTTATCTGAATGTGTTTTTGTTTGTTATAACATAATAATTATAGCAAAAAATGGTAAAATTGCTGATTTTTTTTTTGTAGTTGTTATACAAAATTAAACATCCTGATGTTGAGAGATTATCTTTTCATAAAAATCTTATTTTCATTCAATTATGTAAATCAGTTTAAATATAAAATTGAAAAGCGATGTCTTTAATTAAGTATTTATGTTTTACAAAAGTTAATACACAGTTATCATAATTTCATTATTTCCTGGTTGTTTAACCAAAATAGTTTTGACTGAGGCTTTTGATAATACATATTAGTTAAGGTGGCAGGACATAATCCCCACGGATATTATCCCTATTATGGAAATGGGGAATATGACCTAATACATCACGGTCATAATCCCTATATAAGTTGTGGGGACTATGACCATTTCCAACACGGTCACAATCCCAATTGGGGTTATGTCCGTTCCTTGTTGGGATTACGATCGACGATTTTTCGCTCATAACCCCCATTCAGATTATGGGGACTAACAACAAGTCCAAAGAAATTTTGGTCAAAATTCCCGTTTTGGGGAGAAGGTTGTTTAAATGGTGACATGACGTAATCCCTACGCACATAATCCCCATTTCCGTTATGGGGATTATGACCAAATTCATTTCTGTCATAATCCCCATAATGGGATTATAGACATTTAATACGTGGTTATTATCCCCATAAATCTGGGAATTATGTGTGTTTTTTATTAAAATTATGTCCAAATAATTTTCGGTCATAGTCCCCACTACCATTATGGGGATTATGAATGGGACCGAAATTAATTTTCTTTAAGTTTAAATAATAACACTGACCTAAAAATAAAAAAAATAAAAATCGGACCCAGATACCAGACCAATAAGTCTTAATGTATTTCGACCCCATGAACTCGATTCTGCCCTACAAAAAAAAAATCTATCGTTGGGGTTTCTTGTAATATTACGAGGAAAGTCCCCAAAGGGACCATTTCAAAGAAATTTATAAAATTAAAAAAATAAAAATTCTATATGGAATCTTTGTGTATTTTGACCTCCTGAACCTGATTCCGTCAACCGAATGGAGTTCTATCGTTGGGTTTTATCATAATCTTGCAAGAAAAGTTCGCAATGTGAAACTACCTGATTGCTTTTAAATTTATACACAAGATAGAAAAAAATGCAAGATCGAACTATCTGAGCAAAATCGAGTTCAGGTGGTCAAAATACAAAATGATTCGATTTAGATTTTTTCTCTATCTTGTGTATAAAATTTAAAGAAATCGATAATAGTCACTTTGAAGAACTTCCTTGTAAGGTTATTGTATTTGTATTGTATTGTCAAAATTAAAATTCCAACAAGATTTCTTGAAACTAAGCTAGATAGAGCAAAATTAATGTAATTTTTGGTTCTCTATACTATCATGGGCAGACCTAAATGGGTTCTAATTTAAGTCTATACATTTTGGCATTCTCGAAAATTTTAAAATGCTCATATCTCGGTAAATATTGACGACACGACAATATGTCCAAAAAGTAGCTTCTAACACGTAGGACATGATCGCCAAATGTCCGAAAGCTCTCCTAGCAATAGTGGTGTCATTCATAAATGAACTAGTTCAATTGAACTATTTACTGGATAATTTAGCCCAGCTCGTTTCTTTGAGGTATTTTCGTACAATCAACGTAATTGTTTATTTAATCATTTTGTTTTTTTTAGTTCGCTACGCGGTCTGTAAGTAATTGGGTCCTCAAAAGTGTATTTAGTTCATATGTTAATTTTTTTTTCATTTTCTAGTTTAAATTGTCATTAAATTAAATAATTTATTCTTTTGCTTAATTTTAAGAAAAACATGAACTAAAAAGAAGTAAAACATGGCAATGAAGATAAATCATTATTAGTTTTCCTTACATTAAGTTAATCTCCCCAAGTTTGAGTTCATTTACATTTTAAGTGTATGTGGTCTCACTTAAGTATTGTATTGTTATTATTATCCCAAAAATAACAATACAATTTTACTTTTTTAATATCGAATGCATGCAGAACATATTTTTTGTCTTGAGGAAGCTGCAAATACTTGAAACATGCAATCGATGGAGATACTACCTATTAGATAATATGTGCATCAATTTATTTGCAATGTAAAAAGATAATGTATCATCGTCTATCATGGCAGTGGCAACAATGTATTGTCATTTTAACTTAAAAATCAACACGCTGTCAAATCATAAATAGCCAAATATTTATAATTAGGGCGGAGTGAAAAATGGTAACATATGAGCTTTTCGGAAGCTAGTGTGATTAACTCCCATTTTCTTTTTTTTATTTTATGGTGTTAATATTTACCATAAACTATTTATCTGCAAAATATTATAACACTCCTATTTAGTTATCACAGTTAAAAAGCACTTTAATTTTTGACCATTGAAAAATAATTACAAAATTTTTCGTTATTTTCAGTTTTAAAAAATAAGGTATAAAATTAAAATGTTTATGATTTTAATGCTTATATATAAAATATTAACCAAACATAAAAAAATAATTTCTTTTCTTTCCTATAACTCAATATAAAAAAATGCACATATAATTATTTGTCTTAGGTATTTAGTAATTTTCCTGTATTTTCTTGTTTCAACAGATCGTATGAGTAATATTTATGCAATTAATAATACTCATTCGCAAAGTTAAAACAAGAAAATACAAGCAGATCACAAAATTGTTATGAAATTTAAAATTCAAATGCGATTTTCTCGAAAAAAAAAAACGAAAAACGCGTGTCTGAATTTTTTTGTGTGGATGGACAAACATCTAAACTTTTAAAAAAAAAGTGTCCGGATTTTTGATAAATTGAATTTTTTAAAAAATGGAAAATTTCAGAACGGGTTCTGAAAATTTTCAAAAAAAAAAATTTTTAATCGATAGCCTATACAAAACTATATAAGAATGTGAATTTTAAAGATTGTAGTACATTCCGTTTTAATGTGATAAATATTTAATCAAGGCAAATCGCCACAAATTTGACAATTTTTCCAATATTTGACCACGCCTCCTAAGTCCAGTTTTTGAAAAATTGAAAAACCAAAAACGCAATTTTCTTAGTTCTATGTAGGGCTATCCACACAACCTATCCAGAAGTTTACGGTACACGTGTTTTTTTTTTTGCTGGACATTTGGTGTGGAGTGTCTCATATACGAGTATGTATATTAGGGTGCAGCAATTTTTGAAGCAAAAAAAAAAAAAAGGAATCAAACAAATATTTTTTTACAGGCAAAAAAAAACATTATCCTAAAAACACTTTTCCAGTAATGTTCGAATACTAACTAATATATTTAGCTAAAAAGAATTCCAAAAAAATTTAGTTTTTCACTTTGTTCGGAACTTTTTGATTTTTAAGTCAAAAAATATATATATATATATGTTCCCGAAGCTCCTATAAGGAGCATAAGGCCCCAAATTGCCTGCCTGGAGGTTGCTGGTAGCCCCAGCACCAGGATCGGATGCGGAAGCCTAATAAGCTACCACATCTTAAATAACACTTATTAATGAAACCTCAACTATATTAAACCAAAAACGATCTGATTTACTGATGACAACCTTTAGCATGAAAAAACGGACACGATTTGGAACCTGGAATGTTAGGACGCTGTCTGAACCATCGCGTTTAGAACAAGTCAAAAAAAGAAACCCCAAAAACATTTCCCTACAGGTACAATATTTTTTGTGTTTATATTGAGCCTAAAAGGCAACTTTTCAGACCCTGACGTTTTTAAAATTCGAAAAAACGGAAAAGTTGCTCCACCCTATTGTTTACTAGGGTGGAGCAAATTGTACACTATAATGGAGCAAATTTCGTTCACTGTGAACATGTTCAGTGAATGAAGTAATCTTCATGCGAAGTCTCAGATTCTCATACATTTTTCCAATAGAAAGAGTTTCAGATTCTGATACATTTTTCCTATAGAAAGTGTCTCAGAATCTGATATATTTTTCCTATAGAAAAAGTTTCATATTCTGAGACGTTTTTCCTATAGAAAAGACTTAGATTCTGAGACATTTTTCCTATAGAAAAAGTCTCAGATTCTGGGACATTTTGCCTATAGAAAAACTCTCAGATTCTGAGACATATTTCCTATAGAAAAAGTCTCAGATTCTGAGACATTTTTCCTATAGAAAAAGCCTCAGATTCTGAGATATTTTTCTTATAGAAAAAGACTCAGATTCTGAAACATTTTTCCTATAGAAAAAGTCTCAGATTCTGAGAGATTTTTCCTAAAGAAAAAGTCTCAGATTCCAAGACATTTTTCCTATAGAAAAAGACTCAGATTCTGAAACATTTTTCCTATAGAAAAAGTCTCAGATTCTGAGAGATTTTTCCTAAAGAAAAAGTCTAAGATTCTGAGACATTTTTCCTATAGAAAAAGTATGTGACTCTGAGACATTTTTACTATAGAAAAAGTATCAAACTCTGCTCCATTTTTCCTATAAAAAAATATTCAGATTCTGATACAGTTTTTCTATAGAAAAAGTATCAGATTCTGAGACATTTTTCCTATAATAAAAATTCAGATACTGATTGTGAGACAGTTTTTCTATAGAAAAAGTTTCAGCTTCTGATACATTTTTCTGATTCTGAGATATTTTTCCTATAAAAAAAGTTCAGAATCTGAAACATTTGATATAAAGATAAAGTTTCTGAGCCTGAGATTCTGAGACATTTTAAATACAAAAAGTCTCAGACTTTAAAACATTTTTCCTACAGAAAAATATCATATTCAGAGACATTTTTTTATATACAAAAATTCTCAGAATATGAGTAATTTTCTCTATAGCAAAAGTTATGAAATTTTTCCTATTGAAAACTTTTAGACTTTTCCTGTAGAAAAATTCCCAATTTTTTTCTTAAAAAAATTTTTTTTTTTTTCTTTTTCCTTTAAAAAATTTAAAAATTCTGAGACTTTCTCCAAAAGTAAAACGTTAAAATTCCGAGATATTTTTTAAATGAATTTTAAGAAATTCTCAGATTTTTTGGTTTTCTTTTCTTTCCTTTCATCTTTGATTTTTTAAAGAAAAATTCTTAGATTTTTCCTATTGAAAATTTTCTCAGATTTTTCTTATAGAAAAACTCTCATTCTTAGATCTTTTCTTTAGAATTTTTTTTAGTGTCTTTGAAATCTCGGGAATCTGTCACAAAAATTTCAAAAGATGGTGTTTTTGAATCTCTGGAGTAATTTGAATCTCTTGATTAAAAAAAAATGGGACTAAAACTCTGAGTTATTTTAATACAAAATGTCTCAGATTTTTTCTGATTCTGAGATATTTTTCCTATGAAGAAAGTCACAGATCTGGAAACATTTGACACAAAGATAAATTTTCTGAGACTGAAATTCTGAGTTATTTTAATACAAAAAGTCTCAGACTATTAGACATTTTTCCTACAGAAAAAGTATCATATTCAGAGACATTTTTCATATACAAAAATTCTCAGATTATGAGTAATTTTCTCTATAGAAAAAGTGTCAGATTCTAACAAATTTTTTCTATCAAAAAATTATGAAATTTTTTCCTATTGAAAACTTTCAGATTTTTCCTGTAGAAAAATTCCCAAATTTTTCTTTAAAAAAATTTTCTTAATTTTTTCCTTTAAAAAATTTTAAAATTATTAGACTTTTTCCTAAAAAACAATTATAAAATTCCGAGACCTTTTTTAAATGAATTTAGAAATTTTCAGATTTTTTGATTTTTTTCCCTTCCTTCTTTAATTTTTTAAAGAAAAATCCTATTGAAAATTTTCTCAGATTTTTCTTATAGAAAAACTCTCATTCTTAGATCTTTTCTTTAGGATTTTTTTTAGTCTCTTAGAAATCTTAGGAAATACATTTTGAGTGATTTAAACAAGTATATTTGTCTCAAAAAATGGAAATTTTTTGAAAATTATAAAAAAATGAAGGTGACTCCAACTAAATACGACGATGTAATAAATCCGTTCTAAAATTTGTTTAATTTATTTATGCCTGGTTTTATTTTTAAAATTATGATTACTAAGAGGATGTGGATTTTGAGTAAGATTTTCAAAATTATCTGAAAAACACATGACTTATTGGTTTAGAATAAACCATAAATTTAGTGTTGGATTTGATTATAATTTTTCTACATAAATTCTACAAAAACTTCCCAAATATTTTAAATCCTCATTGGAACTTACCATCTCTCCATCTGGGAACAGTTACGAATAACCGATTACCCCAATGTTCAACACCAACTGGTAAACCATTTTGAGGAATATAATCACCGCTAGCTATGGCTTGTTGTTTCAACTGATCATTGGGAAAGGCAAAATCCAATTGATTCCAACTGTAACGTTCTTGTAACTTATAAGCCGCTTGACCGTAATGTATGCAACACACAAAAGCCAAAAGGCCCACAGTAAAACAGTTCATTTTGTGTAAATTATAAATTTTAATAATTTTTTAAAATATTTTTTTTTAATATCCTTTTCTTTTAATACAACCGTATTCGTTTAAAGTCCTTTTTATTGTTTTCTTTTTTTTTTTTATTATATTAATTTTTTCTTCTTATTTTCTAATTTTTTAACGGTTTTTATGTTTGCGACGTTTACCGTGCAACTGTTTCGATTATTAAGCCGCCTCTGATTTATATAAACTTTGATTTTCTTTATTTTTACAGGTTTTTTATTATTTTTCGTTTGTTGGCTGTTTAATTCGATACAACAACGACGACGTCAAGAGATCTTTGTTGTAGGTATAAAACAGTTTATTTGGCTCGTTGTTTGTTAATGTGACCGTACTGTGCTGAGTGTGTGTGTTTTTTTTTTGCTTAGATGTTTTGACTTTTTTTAAGACTTTACTAAAAGTGATGCTAATATTTTGAAATATGCAAAACGCTAAGTATTATGTGGGTTTAAAAACGAGTTTACACTTAAAAAAAAAACTTGTCAAATTACTATAAAAAGTCCCGTTATCCCATTTTACCAATACTTGACAGATTTCCTTGTTTTTTAACAAAAAATTTTAGATCGAAATTTAAATTTTTGTTTGTAATTTTACACTATTTTTCGTAAATGAAATTTGTGCATTGAAATTTTACAAAAAGAAATCTAGTTAATTACGATAAATCCATGTAAGTATTATTGCATCAAAAGTATTGTAAATTTACAATTTTATTGGTAAAACAACTTGTAAAATTACAAAAAAGCTTGTAATTTTTAACGAAATCATCGTAAAATACGATGTACTACAAAATGTAGTGATGGGTAATAAGTACGTCGAATTTAAGTTAAATTTTTTATATTTGTACATTAAAGAACATTAAAGTGGTTAAAATAAACGGTAGAAGCCTATTAAATAAAACAAATTTATAAGAAATACAAAAAAATGTATGGGGACCACCTTAAGGGCATAAGATAGAGGGTAGGTATATTCAGGGAAAATGTTTGAATTAAGAAAATATTGTGGGTCATACATTTTACTGCTCTAGGGGCACTCTTAGGGCAGTTAGAGAGGTTGGACCAAATTTAAAAAAAAAAGTTAAGTAGGGCTTCCAATCTTAAATAAAACTTTCAAATTTCGTGTCGTAATACCTGGCCACATAAGAACTGATTGTGGGAAAATTTATGAAAAAATGTTGCACGGTCATCTTCAGTCGTAAACCAGCAGTCAAAGTTGAAAAAATTACGTATTTCGACCAATGTTCATGTCGGATTTTTTTTACCAAGTCCGGATCAAAAATTCGGAAATTTTCCGTGGTTTAGTGGAAAAATATTTTAAATGGAAAATGTTAGGTGTGTTATCTAAAAACAAGTAAGAAAGTTATAATCGGTCAAGACCGACCATATGATACCCTACACCAGTGCTTTCCGGAAAATAGGTCCCAAGTCCAAACATGGACCGATTGGATCTGCCTTTTGTTAGTTCTTTATTTAGTGTAGAAAACACACAGATCAGATTTTTGTGGAATTGGTTTATTTTTTTTTTTCTCAATAGACCAATTTAACTGAACATCGCACTGTGGGCCAGGATTTCCATTTTTTGGCCAATAAGGTCTGTAAGGCAACACATATTTAAAAATATTTTTTCGGAATGTCGACATCTTGAATTTATTTCGCCTTTAATATCTTTTTATTATAGCTCAAAGTTTTTTTTTTGCATGAGGTTAAAGTCAAAGTTTGAGAATTTTTTTATATTTTTTATTTATGAAACAAATAATTTTTTTTTATACTTCAACACAATATTTTTTCAAATTTTTGGCGAATTTCTCCTAAAGACGTACCTGTTTGTCCAACACATGAGATAAACTGCCAAAAAGTATGGTATAAGCTTATTTTTTAAAAAAAAAATAATGGAAATTCATAGTTTTGTTGAAATCCGCCTTTTTTCAACACCAAAGTCCAAAAAAGTCCAAACGATATTGACAAACCTCGAATTACGAAATGTCTCTGACAATGTATTCTATTCACATTTTTGCGACCCTGTGCGACCGTTCATAAACTTTTGATCTAGAGGCAATAAACCAAAACATGACGTTTAGAAATGCCCTAAAATGGACCTTCAAAATTTTTTTTTGGATATTTTTGTTTCTATTGATTTCTAATAAAAAATGTCCCACTTTGACAACATTGGCGTGATAAGTGGTGATGGGCACGTGAGTGAATTTTGACTCACGTTGACTCACGCTCACGCAAAAAAAAACATAATTTACTGAATCGTTTTTTTTTTTTCACACTTATTCACTATTTACGTGAGTAAACAAAACACCACTCACGTGTGACTCACGCTCACTCGTAACTCACGCTAAACATTTAAAACACGAAAAAAATTGTAAAAACTGAATCAATACAATTAAATAATTTTGACTCACGCAAAAAAATTTCACTCGCTACGAATCACTCACGAAAAAAATTGTGTCACTCACTTCTCACTCACGAACAAAAAATTTGAATCACGCTCACTTTCGATCACGCGTAATTCACGTGACCAGGATCCATATCTAGTGCTAAACATTAAAGCTGGTAACGCATTTAAGCGGGCATATTTTGGCAATAGCATTTTTAATATTTTTTACGAAATTGTAAGTTATTTGTACATTTAGGATGGCAAAACTAATTGGAAATAAAAAAGTTCTCTCTTAAATAAGCCACTGAATATATGAACTTTTTGACGCATTTAAAAGAGAAATATTTTATTAAAATCTTCTGATAAAAGCAAAAAGAGGGATTTATAAAAACTTAGAAATCCAAGCATTGTACATTTTATTATAAAGCTATGTCCCAAATTTTGGATCCGCTATTTTGATTTAAAAAAATCTGAGTTCGTATTCGTGTTGCGCAATCATTTCCTAGTAATATTTTGAAACATTAATCAATAATTTAAATATCTTGTCCGCCATATTGGATATTGCTATTTTCAATATTTGATTCTAAAATCATATTTTGCATTCCAAAAACCATCAAAATTAGACAACATAGAAAAAACATAATATTTTATTTGACGCCATATTGAATCCGCCATTTTGAATTTAAAAAATCGGAGCCCATATTCGTAATTACCGACCCTAAATACATCAAAAATTACTAATTTAAGTACAATTAGCTAAGAATTACAAAAGCATATTCGCCATATTGGATCCGCCATTTTGAATTTCAAATCTTTAATTCCAAAATCAGTTTTAGCATCCGAAAACCCATTAAAATCGAAGTTTTTGGACAAAAGAGACAACATATAAAAAATCTTAAATTTGAATTGGTCGCCATATTGGATCCGCCATTTTGAATATTAAAAGTCTGAGCTCATATTTGTTATTAACGACCCCAAATACATCGATAATGATTATATTAAACACAATAAACAAATAATTAAAAAATCATGTCCGCCATTTTGGATCCGCCATTTTGAATTTTGAAATTTTTTTTCCATAATCGTGATCAGCGATCCTTTAACACCCATATGCAATACTTTTTTGACATATAGGTTAAGCGGTCTATTTATGGCCAAAATTCAGGGAAGCTGGCCCACAGTGCATCGGTCGAAATTTTTATATGGGGGACTAAGTCCAAAAATGGTTCAATTATATTCCGATTTGATTAGGTTACTAAAGTACACTCTTAACACCTAAAAATAAAATGTTTATTAAATAAGTATTTACATTTTCATGAATTTTGAGGGAATTATGTGAATATCGGGAGGGTGGTTTGTATGAGGACTACCGGAAGGACTGACCCGATTCCTTTGAAATTTAGAATGATGATTCGTGCACACAAAATTTGATTACCTGTTAAATTTTAAAGCGATATCTATTATAATACGGTTATTAGAGTCATCTAAGCCTAATCCAAAGGGGGCGTTTGTATGGGGGCTGTTCTTAACATGGACCGATTTTCTCCAATTTCAATAGGCTTCGTCCTTGGGCCAAAATATGCTTAAGTTTCAAATTTCAAGTCAATTGATTGAAAATTGCGACCTGTATCGTGCTTAAACCGATAGATGGACAGACGGATGGACGGACAGACGGACGGACATCGCTAAATCGACTCAAAAAGTAATTCTGAGTCGATCGGTATGCTTGAAGGTAGGTCTAGGACCAATTTTCGGGTAGTTACAAACATCAGCGCAAACTCATTATACCCTGTACAACAGAGTGGTGTAGGGTATAAAAACAAAACTTTTCAGGAGAGCCAAAAAACTGTTTATTTCGCGAATTGTTAGAGCAATTAAAATTCGTTATTCTACAATATTTTTTTAAATCAACTACTGAATCTCACATTGAATTCGTTTTTGAAATTTTGCACTAAGTATTGTGGATTTTATGATAGATAGAGGGTTTTGTTTCTCAAAAATATTAAGTACATGAATGAAAATGATCAGATAGGTTTTGCATTGTAATAAAATTGAATTATTATGATTTCATGTAGGAAATCGGTAAATTTTTAACGTGATAACTGCTTATAAAAAAATCAGAAATCGCGGTTTTGGTCCACAGGTGCTGATTTTAAAGACAAAAATTATTTTTTTTACCGAATTCACTTTAAAAGTTGACAAACTGGTGAGAAAAACGCGATTTTGGTCCACAGATGATGATCAGCATTGCGATTTTTAAGATTTAAATTTTTATTTTCATAATCTACACAAGACATCCAAATGTTTACCAATGTTTTTAAAAAAAGTCAAACAAAAATTTTCAGAAAAAATTAGCATCAGTGGACCAAAATCGTTGTTCAAGAATTTTGTCGACAAATTTATTTTCAGCATGCAAAAATTAGTATGAAAACATGTAATGCCTGATGAAATTATTCAAAAAAAATATTTATAAATTAATTATTTGAGAAGATAGAGGGTTTTGCGTTCAGAAAACCTAATTGTGCAAGAAATAGAGAAAATCAAAAATGCAAATAAAATAGCAAAAAAAATATTTTTGTTCTGAATTTTACACTATAGATGAAGGTCGTTTTACTGAATATTTTGACATCAAAAAGTCATTTAGATGAAAATGGAAGAATATATGCCCTCGATTTAAAAACGCGATTTTTGTTAAAAAAGCTAATCAGCGATTTTGGTCCACAGATTGTTTTTTATTTATTTTTGGACCAAAATCGTGTTTTTATATATTTTTTTAATATTTTTTACATAACATATTTAACATTTCCCAACTTTTAAGACCAATTTGGCTAAAAATCACGATCTGTGTACCAAAATCGCAGTTATGGAATTTTTCAAATATTTTTCCTATAAAGTACGCAAAATTTATGAATATTTTAGCCAGATTTAGTTAAAAAATTAGGACATGAGTTTTGGTCGAAAGACGTTTTTCCAACTTTTACCGCTGATTGCAGACTTAAGATGGCCTTGCAAAATTTTTTCACAATTATTCCCATAATCAATTCTAAAGTGGCCAGCGTATGGCCACTCTACGATGCACCATTTGAGCAGTAGACATGATTTAAAGATTGGAAAATAAAAAAAAAAAAATTTAAAAAATTTAAAAATTGTGATAATCATTATTCAATTTGATCCTATAGGGCCTCAATATATGAGTTACAATTAGAGTTTTTTAATGCTAAGTGCTTAAGCTCGTTCCAAGATTTATTAGCTCTGCTAGTTTAATTTTTCCGCTGACGACATATCTGGTCTGGACGGCCACTGCTTTGGCAATCCCTCAACTGGACCCCCAAGTTGAGGGATTGCCTTGTAGCATCAAGCTTCCTAGTAGAGATGGGCTCACTAGCACATCAGTGCGTGATTCACGTGATTCAAGCATGATCACGCTTGAGTGTGACTGATCTCAATTTTACTCACGTGACTGTGTGAGCAGGGAGAAAAAAATTGTGTGAGTGAGTGTGCGTGAGTAAGATTTGTGCATGAGGCGCGTGAGCCGATTTTTTTTGCATGCATTTGCTTTATTTATTACCTCTTTATGTAACCTTTCGTCCCAAAAAAGCAAACAAAAATTGTAAAATTTGGCTTTTCGTCTGAAGAAAGGACCTTTAAGATTTCGTAAGAAAATTTTATACCGTGAGTAGAGCATTAGTGAGTAAAAACTTTATAAATTTTTTTTTTTTTTATAAATCATTTTTTCTTATAACTTAAAATTTTCGGGACTTAGAAAAATTTACAACTAACAATAAGTTGACATTACTGTTATTTTTAAATATTATCTCTGTTAAAGTAGTTTTGTTTTCTTGTGTGCGTATTTTTTGTATCATAGTTATAGGAGAAGTAGCTTACTATTTTTTGGTTTTCGTTTTAGTACATGTAATATCGATAATAACATTATTACTTGTTATACTTTACGTATATTTGAATATGTGTCTGTAAGTATATAAATGTAGTACTACTTATTTCTTGTATTCTGCCTTAGCTGGGCCGGTAGTCTCTTTTAATATTAGCTTATCCCAGACTTAAATTTTGCATTTACCCCCATACGCAGACAAGCGTGTGATTTTTTGAATATTTTCAATACGCACTTTAAGTACATTTATTAGTTAATAACTAAAATTTTGTCTTACTTCGAAATATTAAATGTTTGTTTTGACGCCTTGTTGAATGAACTATATTAAGGATATTTTTTTATCATACTAAGTTTGTCATGTTGTTGGTAACGTAGTTGGCATTCCTTTATTACACATACAATGAGCGTCAAAAGAAAAATGTCTGCGAAGTTTGTACTCTTGCTCAAACCATTGAATCATGATAATGTTTTGCTGTATAAATAGGTGATCTTTCTAAAGCAAAATGTTTCTAAAAAAAATAACGCGATATTAATTTGTCATTCCATGCAAAACAAATCAAAACATCGTTCGAGGACCCCATTATGTTTATATATTATTGATCCGTAAAGGTTTCTAGACATTTTAGTGATACCCATTAATCTGTTTGTCTGTGTTTGTCGATAAAAAAAACTTTCTTATTAAAAAAATTTTTAATGAAAAAAGATTATTGATAAAAAAATATTTGATGAAAAAAAAATTGGCTAACGTGCACTTTACGGGACACGAATATTTTGGAAAACAAAAATATGCCACGATTAAAATTTAAGGGGACTGGGCCCCGGAAGACCCCCTGGAGCAAAACAACAGCCCAACCCACCAACATGTATGTATGGGTATTCAAATGAAAGGTAATTTGCTAACGATTACAAATATGTATTTTTTGTATGTATTTTAACAATTTTGTACCCCCTAGATCCATTTTAGTATCTTTCTGTTCAATAGTTTAGCCATTTAGTAATTAACCGGATAAAAGCTTGATACACAAAACAAACATTATTTTGGGATGCTACTAAATTAATTTATGGGCTTTGTAGTTCCTGAGCCCGGCTCAGGGATGATGATGACAAAACAAGTAAGAAGTTATATTCGGCTGTGCCGAATCTTTAAATACCCTCCACTAATGTAATGATTTAAAAAACAAAAAAAAGGTACTTTTTATAAAAGGTACTTTTTATAAAAGGTACTTTTTATAAAAGGTACTTTTTATAAAAGGTACTTTTTATAAAAGGTACTTTTTATAAAAGGTACTTTTTATAAAAGGTACTTTTTATAAAAGGTACTTTTTATAAAAGGTACTTTTTATAAAAGGTACTTTTTATAAAAGGTACTTTTTATAAAAGGTACTTTTTATAAAAGGTACTTTTTATGAAAGGTACTTTTTATAAAATGTACTTTTTATAAAAGTTACTTTTTATAAAAGGTACTTTTTATAAAAGGTACTTTTTATAAAAGGTACTTTTTATAAAAGGTACTTTTTTTAAAAGGTACTTTTTATAAAAGGTACTTTTTATAAAAGGTACTTTTTATAAAAGGTACTTTTTATAAAAGGTAGTTTTTATAAAAGGTACTTTTTATAAAAGGTACTTTTTATAAAAGGTACTTTTTATAAAAGGTACTTTTTATAAAAGGTACTTCTTATAAAAGGTACTTTTTATAAAAGGTACTTTTTATAAAAGGTACTTTTTATATAAGGTACTTTTTATAAAAGGTACTTTTTTTCCGGAAGGTGAACCGACATTGCAAATTTCAATTTTCTAGTATCATTATTTAAGGAAATATAAAATGTAACAAAAGTACATATTTTTACCCTTTTTACCCTATTAGAAACATCATTGGCAAAAAGCAGCCTTAGGGGATCTATATTCCGGGAGGTGAACATACAGTTCAAATTTCAAGTCTATGTGACAATTTTTTAAGGAAATATAAAAGGTACCAAAAGTACAGATTTTTTTCCTTTTTACCCCCTTAGAACATTTTACCCCCTTAGAACATTGGCAATAATCCAACCGTACTGTATCTATATTCTAGGATGTGAACATACTTCCAAATTTCAAGTTTCTAAGTCCATTATTTCAGGAGATATAAAAAGCACCAAAGTACAGTTTTTTACCCTTTTGACCCCCTTAGAATCAACACTGGCAAAAATCCAGCCTTAATGGATCTATATTCCGGGAGGTGATCATACAGTCCAAATTTCAAGTCTCTGTGATCATTATATCAGGAGATTTAAAAAGTACCAAAAGTACAGTTTTTTACCCTTTTTACCCCCTTAGAATCAACATTGGCAAAACTTCAGCCATAGTGGATCTATATTGCGGGAGGGTAACATACAGTCCAAATTTCAAGTCTCTATGACCATTATACCGGGAGTTATAAAAAGTACCAAAAGTACAGTTTTTTACCCTTTTTACCCCTTAGAATCAACATTGGCAAAAATCCAGCCTTAGTGGATCTTTGTTCCGGGAGGTAAACCTACAGTCCAAATTTCAAGTCTCTAACTTCAGCGGTTTGAGCTGGGCGATGATGAATGAGTATGTCAGTCAGTCACATTACTCTTTTATATATTTAGATTTTTCGGATTTGGGCGATTTTTTTTAAGTTTATTTCTGTCTTTTATTACACTGTGCAACAAGAAAAATGAGCCTCAATGGCTTCAACGCCACATGAAAGTAGACCATCAAGTGAACAAAATCACCAAAGGGTTTTGCAAAGTCAGTTCGGATTTCTTTTTTATAGCCCACTGAAGTTTTTATATTTTTATCAAAGGCATTTGGAAAACGTCAAAAATACTATAATAAGAACACATCTGAGCTTCAAAATATGATTTGATGTCTCCAGTGAAATTTTATGGCGGTTCTTTTCTTAGAACATTTTAACCCTCTAACTGCCATTTTAAGGGGTCATTTTAGTCCTTTTTCAAAAACTAAACACAGAAGTCCAATAAAACGTCCATTTAGAGGGTTAAAATGTTCTACGAATATTTTCCTCATAAAATTTCACTAGGGGTTGTCAAATGGTAAAAGTTTGTGCGACATGCACAAAGTGCTTGAAAAGGGTCAAGTATAAATAATCAATGTTTGTTATTTTTTTTTACCAAAGCAGTGTTAAAAAATATCGACAAAAAACAGTGCAAATATACATTTGAGCTAAAAATGATGTTCTGATGGTTTTTATACAATTTTATGATGATTCTTTTCTTTGACCAAATTAACCCTCTAGCTCCCGTTTTAAAGGGTCATTTTTGTCCTTTTTTAAAAGAAATACAAAAAAGTCTATAAAAAAGGCAGTTAGAGGGTTAAAATGTTTTACAAATATTTTCTGCATCAAATTTTTCTAGGGCACGTATAAGACAGAAAGTTCGTCCTGCATATAGAAAGTGCTTAAAAATTTTTAAGTATTCAAATTTTTTTTTTATTATTTTTTTTGGGCCGAAATAAAAAAAACACAAATAAAAAAGTTAAAATCGACTTTGTCGAATGTATTGATACCCTCCACAATGTAAAAAAAGTTTACTTGCTAAAAAACAAAACAAACATTTAAAAAAAAAAATCGACAAAAAAAAATTTTTGGTAAAAAAAAATTCGACGAAAATATTTTTTTTTGTAAAAAAATATGTTAGTACTTGTTTAAATACCATTCGGTGATCAATTCTGTTCACATGTATTAAGCAGCAGCCGAATGAAAGTCGAATACAAAAAAGTCCATAAAAAAGGCAGTTAGAGGGTTAAAATGTTTTACAAATATTTTCTGCATCAAATTTTACTAGGGCACGTCTAAGACAGAAAGTTCGCCCAGCATATAGAAAATGCTTAAAAATTTTAAAGTATTCAAATTTTTTTTATATTTTTTTTTGGGCCGAAATATAAAAAAAAACAAGTAACAAAGTTAAATTCAACTTTGTCGAATGTATTAATACTCTCCACGATGTAAAAAGTTTATTTGCAAAAAAAACAAAAAAAAAATAAAAAAAAAAACTGCGAAAAAAAATTTTTGATAAAAAAAAATTCTACGAAATTTTTTTTTTTTTTTTTAAATACGTTTGTACTTGTTTAAATACCATTCGGTGATCAATTCTGTTCACATGTGTCAACCAGCAGCCGAATTAAAGCATTTTGTGTTTTTAGGTTATGTTGAATGTACCACAATTTTCGAGGTATTTTTATATTTTCGTTCATAACTTTTGAACCGCTGAACCGATTTCGCTCAAATAGAGTACCAAACTACTTTGGGCAAGAACAAGTAAATATGCTAAGTCTTATTGTTAGTTATATCTGTTAATACTTTGGCCGTGATAACCATTTCCACAGACGGACAGGCATCGCTAGAATGTCTTAAAATCGATCACTGATCAATAATATATAAGGGGGTTTTCGTGTCAACTGACACAACTTTTGATACCGATCTACTATCCTATTGGATAGCAGTGCAGACACAATTTTTCAACGAGATCTGTCAAGGACTCTCTGAGTTAGATGGGTCGAAATTTGACATTTTGGCCAAGAAGTGTTTATTCTCATCCATATAACTTCTTACCAATTGATTTTAGCAAAATGTGTCCCAAACAGTTTAGATAGCTATTTCTTCAATCTTGCAAACAAGTCTTGGATTTTTTAAATCCAAAACTTGTTTGACTTTTTTGTCAAATCGGGCCCTTTTTTTGACTCAAAAGAAAGCTTAGGTGTTTTCCCCACCTAATTCTTCTTCGCCTCAAATATATTTTTGCTCCACCAACAAATTTCCGCTAGAACGGCATCACGCGACTTTTTCCTATGATATCTGATATGGTGATCACGGCCAAAGTATACACTCAAAAAATTATGTAGGTAAATTCCAGTGAATATTCACTTAAAACAAATGAAATTTTATTTAAAAACCATTCCACTGTTTTTTCATTTAAAATAAAAACACATTGCAGTCAATTTTAAATGTTATTATAATGACTAACCAAAACATTAAAAAATTACTGAATATTCACTTATTTTGTATTGAAAAACAGTAAAACTAAAGAAGAAATTTTTTACTGCCGAAAATGAATGTAACAGGAAATTCGTTAAAAAAAAAAAATTGGAATACTTTAAAATTTTTAAGCATTTTCTATATGCTGGACGAACTTTCTGTCTTAGACGTGCCCTAGTAAAATTTGATGCAGAAAATATTTTTAAAACATTTTAACCCTCTAACTGCCTTTTTTTTATAGACTTTTTGTATTTCTTTTAAAAAAGGACAAAAATTACCCTTTAGAACGGGAGCTAGAGGGTTAATTTGGTCAAAGAAAAGAATCATCATAAAATTTTATAAAACACATCAGAACATCATTTTTAGATCAAAAATATATTTGCACTGTTTTTTGTCGATATTTTTTAACACTGCTTTGGTAAAAAAAAATAACAAACATTGATTATTTTTCCTTGACCCTTTTTAAGCACTTTGCGCATGTCGCACAAACTTTTACCATTTGACAACCCCTAGTGAAATTTTATGAGGAAAATATTTGTAGAACATTTTAACCCTCTAAATGGACGTTTTATTAGACTTCTGTGTTTAGTTTTTGAAAAAGGACTAAAATGACCCCTTAAAATGGCAGTTAGAGGGTTAAAATGTTCTAAGAAAAGAACCGCCATAAAATTTCACTGAAGACATTAAATCATATTTTGAAGCTCAGATGTGTTCTTATTATAGTATTTTTGACGTTTTCCAAACGCCTTTGATAAAAAAATGAAAACTTCAGTGGGCTATAAAAAAGAAATCCGAACTGACTTTGCAAAACCCTTTGGTGATTTTGTCCACTGTATGGTCTACTTTTATATGGCGTTGAAGGCATTGAGGCTCAATGCGATGACCCAAAATTTGTTGCACAGTGTTATTTAACAAAATTTGTTTTTTTAAATGAAAAATTTTTTTTTTAAGAAATCTGAACAAAGTTGAATTTTGGTGATATTTTACATCCGATTTGGCGACAAAGCCAAAAAAAAGTCTGGCAACCCCGTAAATATGACGAAGCAAAAAGTGGACACACACACACACATGCTATATAGAAATAACTATTAATTTTTTTATTATTACTTAACGAACTTTTTTTTAATTAAATTTAGATTTTGTTTTACATATTTTAAAGTTTTTTGTAAAGACTTTTTTCTTTTTTTTCCTTTTTGATATTTTTGTTTTCATTTCCGTTTTCTTTGTTATGTATCCACACAAAATATGAGTTAATTTAGGGTTATGTTGGAAAAAACAATGGATTTTTTCAGTAATTCACTCATAACTTTTAAAATACTTAACCGATTTAAAAAAAAAATACATCAGTTTTTGCCTGGGAAAATTACGCAACTTTTGGTACCCCAAGCGTTTAAATCGGTTTCGGAGTATTGCCAAAAACGTGATTTCAACAGACAGACAGACAGACGGACGGACAGACAGACAGACAGACGGACATCGCTAGATCGACTTAAAATCGATCAAGGATCATGAATATATATACTTTATGGGGTCCTAAACCAATATTTCGATGTGTTACATACGGAATGACAAACTTATATATACCCTCTATCACCAGAGTGGAGGGTATAAAAATATTGATGAACAATACAATTCTATGAATAAAAAAATTTAATAAAAAAAAATATTGATGAAAAAAAAAATTTATGAAAAAAAAAAATATTGATGAAAAAAAAATAGTGATGAAAAAAAAAAAATTAATGAAAAAAATATTGATGAAAAAAAAAAATATTAATGAAAAAAAAATTATGAAGCAAAAAAAAATATTGATGAAAAAAAAATATTGATGAAAAAATAAATAGTGATGAAAAAACAAATATTGATGAAAAAGAAATTATGATGAAAAAAAATTTTGATGAAAAAAAAATATTGATGAAAAAAACAATATTGATGAAAATAAAAATATTGATGAAAAAAAATGTTGATGAAAAAAAAAAAAATATTGATGAAAAAAAAAAATATTGATGAAAAAAAAAATATTGAAGAAAAAAAATATTGATGAAAAAAAAATATTGATGGAAAATAATTATGTTACGTTTTATTCACCAACTGGTGAATATTTGTCTTATTCCCCACGAGGTGAATAAGTTACAAACCCAAGTAACAAAAATTCTTAGTTTTAAGAAAATGAAAACAGTAATTTCAATTTTTGATCAAAAAAAATGTTAATAAACAAAAAAAAATATGAAAAAAAAATATTGATGAAAAAAAAATATTGATGAAAAAAAAAAAAATATTTAGGAAAAAAAAAATATTGAAGCAAAAAAAAATATTGATGAAAAAAAAAATATTGTTGCAAAATAATTCTTCTGTCACCCTTCTCTCCCGTTGGAGCATAGGGCCTCAACAACTTCTCTGTATCTATCTCTATAATTAGCTTCACGGCATATGTCATTCCAACTGTAACTTGCAGTACCCAACTCTTCATCAATAGTTCGTCGACTTCCTTCCAAGTTAGTGCTTGTCGAGCTATGTTTTCTGTAGGCCTTCGAAGTATATGGCCAATCCACCGCCACTTTCTTCGTTTTATTTCATTTGGAACTGGTTTTTGATTTGTGTGTAACCACAAGTCTGAGTTACTTATACGATTTGGCTACCATATACCCAGGATATTTCTGAGACATTTGTTTGTGAATGTCTGTAAACGTTCATCAATGCTTCTCGTATTTTTCCAGGTCTCGCATGCGTAGTACAGAACCGATTTTACATTTGAGTTAAAAATTCTTAGTTTTGTATTTTTAGAAATTTGACTAGATCGCCAAATGTTATTTAACATACCAAACGTAGACTTGGCTTTGTTTATCCGGTTCGTGACATCTTCTTCAGCTCCACTCCTATTACCAACAGTACTGCCAAGGTAGTTGAAAATTTGAACATTTTCGAGTTCCTCATTACCAATTATTAATGTTGGTTGATGTAATGCACTGTAACCACCAGACATAAATTTCGTCTTAATGTTTATAATAAAAATAATTATGTTAGGTTTTATTCACCAACTGGTGAATATTTGTCTTATTCCCCACGAGGTGAATAAGTTACAAGCCCAAGTTACAAAAATTTTTAGTTTTAAGAAAATGAAAACAGTAATTTCAATTATATTTTTTGTTAATCGTTACACCCAGAAAAGTTTTGCAGTAACTATTTACGGTTATTCAAAAAGTTTTTAGTTAAAGTTGTTTTAAACGTTTTATCGTTTGTTGTTCAAGGAAAATAAAATATTGAATGATTTATACAGTTGTAAAAACAATAAACACAAGAGTTACGGAAAAATGTTTTATCAGTTAAATTATTTGTGACTGATTATACCGTATAATTTTACAGAAGTACGGTTTTTGCTGTTTGTTATTCAAAAAATGTTATTTATTACTTCACAAAATAAAAAAATGTAAACAGTTAAAATAACTGAAAAATCGTTTGTTTTTACGGAATGTCTAGTAATTTATTAACGTTTAAAAATAACTGAAATATTATGTTGTTTCAAATAAAATATAAGTAGTCCGTTTTTTTTAAAAGAAAAACGATTGTTTTAAACGTTTTTTCAGTTGCATTTACTTACAAAATATTTTGAGTGTAGCTTATATAGACAAACTGAGGTGGCGTCCTGCAACTTTTTAAAATTAGACACCAGCCTAAAAACATTATCATGTTTAAAGGGATTTTTGTCAACTAATTAGTAAAAGTACTACTACTAATTAAAAATTTGATGAACATTTTTTTTTCATCAAATTTTTTTTATCAAATTTTTTTTTTATCAAATTTTTTTTTTCATCAAATTTGTTATTATACATACATACATCAAATTGATTTTTTTATAGTTTTTTTATTTTCATTAATTTTTTTTCGCATCATCCGATCAGAGTGCCTTAGAAATGGATCAATAATATATAAACTTAATGGAGTCCTCGAGCGATATTTTAATTCGTTTTGCATGGAATGGCAAATGAATATAATATTATTTTTTCTAAAAAAAAACTTTGCTTTGACAATTACACCCACATCTTCAGCAAAACATAATCTGGGTTAAATGTTTTGGGCAAGAGTACAAAATTTGTAGGCATTTTTACTTTATTTGCAATTGTTGAGTTTTTTTATTTGTAAATAAACAAATTTTTAAATATCTGACAAAATTGCATTTAAAAGAGCATATTTGAGTCGTATTAGCCATTTAATTTCACTTTTGCATGTTTTTTTTATTTATTTATATTTTTTTGACATGGTGCGTACAATTAACGGAAATATGTAGATTTTTAGTAGTTGCAGTTTTTTTTTTTTGCAATTTTTTTTAGATAAACTTGATTTGACCAAAAATATTCTGTGACTATTGCGTAACATTAAAAAAAAAACACAAACACCCAATGGAGCAGTTACCAATTTGCAAACATGCAATAGTGGATTTGGTAATATTGTTTACTACCATATTTTTTCTATGTTTGAAATACATTTATACGTTGTAATCTAGAAGGCAATATTTGAAATTTTGGCTAATGTGCATAAATGCAAATTGTTCAAAAAGAATGGATTAGATGTAAATATTTGGGTATGCATATTTTCTTAGCCATGGAGACATTGACACTGTTTAAAAAAAAAATATTGATTTTATAGTTAGATGTCTAGTCTGCAGTTAAGTAAGTAAGTAGGTTTATAAAACATAATTTATATTTATCAGATTAAATTACACTGGTTTTTAAAAACTAGAAAATATTCAAAATTGTTTATGAGAAAAATTGATACATTTTTACACCAACTCTTACAAGAGAAATCATTCAATGGGTACCCAGTAGGAAGGAGCAAATATTCCTTTTTTCGAATTTCAAAATCGTCGGGGTCAGAATAGTTGTATTTTAGGGTCATAAATAACACAAAAAAATATTAGACCTGTGGGGCAATGTCTTTGGAATCCTTTTTAACATGACAATATTGTGGTCGGTCATACATTTTGTAGCTCTAAGAGCACTATTAGGGCAGTTAGAGCGGTTGGAGCAAATTTTAAAAAATGTCGTTTTGTTAGAAATTGGAGATAGGGTACTAGTATGTTCCAAAGAAATGTTAAGACGAAAAAATTAATGGGGGTCGGTCTTATAAAGGAATCCTCTATAACGCACCATTCAAGCAGTAGAAATGATTTTAAGATTGGAAAATTACAATAACATTTTTTCAAAATATTTAAAAAAATAGTAATAATCGTTATCCCACGATCCTCCTGGGCAAAAAATTTGTAGAATCGATAGAAATTTTACAAAAAAAAAAAAATTCAAAAAAATCGAAGAGTACAAACATTTTTAAAAATGAGATTTAAATTTTAAAACTTAAAAATCGCATACTATAGCGCTTTTAAGAATTTTTTGGGATTTTTTTAAAGCACGTAAAAAAACAAAAATTTTTAAAAAAAAATTTGAAATTTGGACCATTATTGAAGAAGTTATGAGTAAAAGAAATTTGAGTAATGGAACAAACTACCAATTTTTAATAATTCGATATCTTTTGAACGGGTCATCAAAAAAATCTGAAAATTTACCACGAAGGAATTTTCGAAGGGTACTAAAAACTGTAAACAAATTGGGAAAATCTAAAAAAAAAAAATTTCGAAAGTGTCCGATTTGACATGGAATGCCCCATATATATTATTGATCCATGATCGATTCTAAGACATTCTGTGAATGCCCGTCTGCCCGTCCGTCAGGACAGACGGGAGTTATCCTCCTGAAATTTGACACGAATATGTCTTATGATCCTAGGCAGGTTAAGTTCGGAAATGGGCAAAATCGGATAAGGGGGAAAAAAGCTCCTCATTGAAAGATTGAACCAACCTCTGAAAAAATACACTTTTTTACACGTTTTTTTGTATTTTTGCTAAATAAATGAAACATTTGTTATATTTATCGCGATGGTAAAGTCATCACCCCCCCCCCCCCCCCCCCACCCAAAAAAAAAAAACACCCTGACAAATTTTTATTTTTTTTTTATTTTTTACATTTTGGAGGGTATAAAAGACTCGGCACAGCCGAATTTAACACTCTCACTTGTTTTTCATAATTTTTTATAATTTTTTTTTTTTCATAAATTTTTTTTTCATCAAATTTTTTTCATCAATTTTTTCATAATTTTTTTTTTTTCTTTTTTTTTCTTTTCATCAAATTTTTTTATAAATTTTTTTTTTTATTATATATTTTTTATCAATTTTTTTCGTCAACTTTTTTATAAAATTTTTTATTATCAATTTTTTTCTCACCAAAAAATCTTATTTTTTCGTCAATTTTTTTTACATCAAAAAATTTTTCTTTTCATCAAAAAAATTCATCAAAAACTTTTTTTCATCACAATTTTTTTTCACCAAAAATTTTGGGTTCATTAATTTTTTTTATGACCTCCACTTAGTGATAGAGGGTATATATAAGTTTGTCATTCCGTTTGTAACTCATCGTATATATAATCATGATGCCCGATCGATTTTAAGACATTCTAGCGATGTCCGTCTGTCCGTCTATCCGTCTGTCTGTCTGTGGAAAATGCTGTCACGGACAAAATATTGTACAGAGATGAATGAAACTTAATATATTTATTGGAAGTTCTCCCGAGAAGTTTGGTGTTGCATTTGAGCGATATCGGTTCAGCAGTTCAAAAGTTATGAACGAAAATGTAAGCACACCTCAAAAATTTCAGTACATTCAACATAACCTAAATATACAAAATGCTTTAATTCGGCTTCTGGTTGACATATGTGAACATAATTGAACACCAAATGGTATTTCAACAAGTACAAACATATTTTTTGACAAAAAAAGAAAAAAATCGCGGATTTTTTTTACCAAAATTTTTTTTCGCGGAAATTTTTTTTTCAAAAAAAAAATATTTTTTTTTAAGTCTAAGCTTTTCGCATAAAAATATTCCATTTGTTTATCAAATGTACATAAAACAAGTGAGAGTGTTATATTCTTTGGTGCCGAATATTTTATACACTCAAAGAATTATGTAGGTAAATTCCACTGAATATTCACTTAAAACAAATGAAATTTTATTTAAAAACCATTCCAGTGTTTTTTCATTTAAAATAAAAACACATTACAGTCAATTTTAAATGTTAATTTAATGACTAACCAAAACATTAAAAAACTACCGAATATTCACTTATTTTGTATTGAAAAACAGTTAAACTATAGAAGAAATTTTTTACTGCCGAAAATGAATGTAACAGAAAATTCGTTTTTAAGACAGTAAATAATTTTTTTTTAAACTACAGAAACAGTAAAAAAATTAAATCCTTTATAAAATAAGTGATTTTTCTTTTAAAATGACTTTACTGATTACTTTTTAAAATAACCTACAAACAGTTAATGACATAATTTTCTTAGTGTACTCTCCAAAATGTAAAAACACTTTTTTGCACATATTTTTGCACTCACTTACGAAAAATACAGCTCTTTTTTTTTAATGGGCTCCTCGACTGATATTTCAATTCGTTTTGCATGGAATAGCAAAGTAATATACCATTATTTTTTCTAAAAAAACTTTGTTTTGGTAAGTACACCCAAATCTTCCGCAAAACATTATCATGATTTAATGTTTTGGGCAAGAGTACAAAATTCGCAGGCATTTTTGACTTGAAAATCTAAAAGTTCCGAACAAAGTGAAAAAGATCAAGGGAACTTTACATTTTTAAAATTTTTTTCAATATTCTCGCACAACTCCTTTGCCCAGTTTTTGAAAATTTGAAAAACAAAAAACGCAATTTTCTTAGTTTCATACAGGGCTATCTATACCACCTATTCAGACAGTAATGGCGCGAATGTTTTTCTGAAGCGGGACATTTCAATAAAAAAATATATTTCATAAACAAATTATTGTTGCTCTATTACCTACACTCTAATCAAAATTTGTTGAAATTTACCCAATTTATAGTAGGAAACTGGACTCCTACTATAAATTGGGTAATTTTACTCTGAATGTGTAAATTGAATAAATTGACCACATGTGGGCAATTTAAATAAAAAAGAGGTGAATAAAATATAACAAAAAAACAAAAAAAAACGGCGCCAGCCAGCATCGAACTCGCCACCTTCTGATTTGAAAGCCCACTTCTTAACCACTACGCTACGGAAGCTTATACTTTTATCTGGCGTTTTAGTTATTTAACATGTGTGGATGTATGTTGTTCGACAATTTTATTTACGCATTTGTGTGTAAAATATTTGAATTAACGGATAATATTTTTAATTTGCTGTGTTTAATTGGTTTGAATTTATTATACGCATTTAGTGTTTATATTAACACATAATGCGTGCTATTCAACAAAAATTTACCCAATTTATAATAGTAAGTTTACATGGGTTTTTTACAGTGTAGGTCACCATAGCGGGGGGTATTCAAATCTTTTACAGTATTATTAGCAAATAATATTATTAATGTTAATCGACATTTTTTATGTCATTGCAGATTTCTAATTATGTATATTGCGTTTGTCACTAGCACGTGTTCTATAGTTTTAATTTCAACAAAACTATAATTTACTTGTACAACAAATGATCGATATGGCAAAAAACAAAAACTAAACAATAAGAAGTTGCTAGACTAGTTGATTTACCATATGGGTTCGTTCGATCGTTTGTTCACAAATCACTGAAAAATAAAATAAATAAAAAGCTGCATTCTAAAATACCGAAATACTTTTGTAATAAAATGCGTTTATTGGTTAAAGGAATTTGAAAATTTCGTGATTGAAACGTTTTTGTTAAAATTTTTGAAATAAAAAATAACCATTTAAAGAAGACACTTAAAAACGATACAGTGATTTTAAATAAAAGCGTTTAATGTACCAGCATTAAACGTGCAGAGTAACAAGAAAAATTTAATGAAATTTCAATTCTAAAGAAATCTATTAACAAGTAGGAAAATATATAAAACTTTAGTGGTATTCTGAGGTTGGTTTTGTTCTTAAAACTTGTTCATCCCTTGTCCGATTTGATCCATTTTCGAACTATTTTCACAAGATACTACTTATTTTCATTTGATATATTCTTATCAAACATTAGGAGTATATTTCTTTTACTTTCAAATGCTTCGTTGCCTCCACAGACGGACGGTGGGACATTCAAAGAATATCTTGGAATCGATCAGAAATCAAAAATATATATGGGGCATTCCATGTCAAATCGAACACTTTAAAATTTTTTTTTTTGATTTTCCCAATTTGTTTACAATATTTAGGACCCTTCGAAAACTCCTTCGTGGTAAATTTTCAGATTTTTTTGATGACCCGTTCAAAAGATAAGGAATTTTTAAAAATTGGTAGTTTGTTCCTCTACTAATAACTTCTTCAATAATGGTCCAATCCTCTTTTACTAATAATTTCTTCAATAATGGTCCAAATTTAAAATTTTTTTTCAAAATTTTTGTTTTTTACGTACTTTTAGAAAAAAATTGCAAAAAATTCTTAAAAGCGCTCTAGTATGCGATTTTTAAGTTTTAAAATTTAAATCTTATTTTTGAAATTTTTTTGTGTAAAACTTCTATCGATTCTACAAATTTTTTGTCCAGTAAGATCATGGGATAACGATTATTACTGTTTTTTTAAAAATTTTTTAAAAAATTTTATTGTAATTTTTCAATTTTAAAATCATTTCTACTGCTCCAATGGTGCGTCCTAAAGGTGTCATTTCCAAGACCGACCCCCATTAATTTTTACGTCTGAACATTTCTTAGGAACAAATTAATACCCTATCACCAATTTCTAAGGGGGCTCCCAAACAAAATATAATTTTTTAAAATTTGCTCCAACCGCTCTAACAGCCCTAAGAGTGCCCTTAGAGCAATAAAATTTATGACCGACCTACAATATTTTTTTAGTCCAAACATTTGCTCAGAACACACCTACCCTCTATCTTTAACTTTTAAGGGGTATTTTTACTATCCAACATTTTTGTAAAACATACCTACGCCCTATCTCCACTCCCTAAGTAAGCTCCCATACAAATAACAGTTGGAGCAAATTTTATAAAAATATAATTTTGAATGGAAGCCTACTTAGGGAGTGGAGATAGGCTGTAGGTATGTTTTATAAAAATGTTGTTGGATAAAAATAAATGGGGGTCGGTCTCACTAATGACCCCTCTCGGACGCACCATTGGACCGGAAGAAGCTGATGTAATAAAGCAAATTTATAAGAAATAAAAAAAATTGTATGGGGACCGCCTTAACAGTTAAAGATAGAGGGTAGGTGTGTTCTGAGAAAATGTTTGGACTAAAAAAGCATGGTGGGTCGATCATACATTTGTTTGCTCTAAGGGCACTCTTAGGGCAGTTGGAGCAAATTTTAAATAATGTCGTATTGTGTGGGAGCCCCCTTAGAAATTGGAGATAGGGTAATAGTTTGTTCCAAAGAAATGTTTAGACGTAAAAATTAATGGGGGTCTGTCTTGTAAATGACCACTCTATGACGTACCATTGGAGCAATAGAAATGATTTTTAAATTTGGAAATTACAAAAAAAAATTTCAAAAAATTTTAAAAAATTGTAATAATCGTTATCCCACGATTCTAATGGGCAAAAAATTTATAGAATCGATAGAAGTTTTACACAAAAAAATTTCAAAAAAATCAAAGAGTACAAACATTTTCAAAAATGAGATTTAAATTTTAGAACTTAAAAATCGCATACTAGAGCACTTTTAAGAATTTGTTTGAATTTTTTTTTTTAAGTATGTAAAACAATAAAAATTTTGAAAAAAGTTATGAGTAAAAGAAGTTTGAGTAAAGGAACGAATTTTTTAAAATTCTATATCTTTTTAACGGGTCATCAAAAAAATCTGAAAATTTACCACGAAGGAGTTTTCGAAGGGAACTAAAAAATGTCAACAAATTGGGAAAATCTAAAAAAAAATTATTCAAAGTGTCCGATTTGACATGGAATGCCCCATATACAGTTTTTAGGGTCCTGATAAAATGTATATGCTCAATTCAGGTCATAATTTTTAATCGATCTGTATGAAAATTTAAGCTTAAACTTCTCTTCACACAAATCGGTCCATTTTAAGACTTTGCACCCATACAAACTTCCCCTTTAAATTTGGCTGAAATCGTACTTTGTAGGGCATCGGACCAGTTCTACTTACATATACCATGACAATCGGTAGGTGCCCTCTGAAACACCTTCCTTGTAAGTGTAGGGTATACAAATTCATATAATATGTTGGAAATTTCCATTAGTTTTTTAACTAATGTTGAATTAATTCTAATTATGTACAAACATACCTTCATACTGCGTTTATAACTAAAACATGTACTTTTGATTTAACTAGATCAGATATGATCTTTATGTCAAAAAATGAATTACATATTGAAAAGTTGTGCAACTGGTTAATTATTTTGTTTAACAAAAAATTTTAATTAAACTATAAGAATGGTTTGTAATTCAAAATATATTACAAACACACAACAATTTGCTTCCATTTGCATACAAGGGAAGACTTTTTCTTCTCTTCACAGTTCCATGGTAACAATTCTAAAAATTCAAAGAAAATTTAAAATGATTTAGCTCCATTGGCATACTTTCTTTAACTTTAGTTCATATTTTTCTGAAAAATAAGGAACTAGAAAATACACTTAGAAACAATGCTTCATAATATTGATTAAAAGGTTTTATCGCTGGCAGTTATCAATTTTGACTACAAATTTCATCATATTCATGATGCGTTTCTTCAATATGATGAAACGTATCATCAAAACTAAAGAAACAAGTGATAGCACATTATATCATGTTACAAAAAATGTCATCAATATGACTTTTATTTTTTTTTAAGTAATATTAAAATAATTAAAACAGTTAAATAATTTTTTTAAAAAAGTTATAGAAAAAAAAAAAATAAAATGTCAAGGTTTGAATTTGCTAAATTGGAATAAATATCCCTGACTTAAATTGGCAATTAATTTTGCATCAAGCTAATTTTAAGTTGCAAAAAAGCCCAAGCACCTGAAACCCCCAGCTATTTATTTAATAAAGACAAAAAGCGATAAAAAAATAATAAAAAATTAATTTTATGAGATAACGTTTACACAGTTATATTAAAGTTATTATATTATTTGGTCAAAATTTAATTTAGCAATTATCAACACATTCTCGTATTAAATAGCGACCAAACAAAATCAAACTGCATCACACTTGTCGTATAGCAAAAACAATTTTGTATCCTTCAAATTAGAATGTTACTTTTTTACGGCAAAAAAAAAATCCAAAAAGGGCCTTGAACTTTATTTAAAGGGTGAATGGATCAAAATTTTTTTTAATTTGAAATAAAACACTTAAAAGAGATGTCCGAATGTTTATCAGAGACCAAATAGAACAGTTATATGTGTCTTTTTGTTTTAAAAAAATCATGAAACGAATGTTGTCCAAACTTAGTATTTTATATATGACAAGACTTCTAGAGATGTCCCGTGTTAAAATTTGCAATAACATTTATTTTTTTGAATTTTTCAATGACAGTAAAAAATAACAGTTATTAAAAACTTTTTGTTCAAACAATCTAAAATAACTTTTATTTTATATTTATTTGAGTAAATAACTGTTATAACAGTTATTTTTAAAAAAATCAATCAAAGTTTATATCTTTAAATCAATGATTGAAGTATTAGATATCAATAGGATTCTTCTGCATGTGTTTATTGTTGTTTTAATTTAATAACTCGAATTTTTTAGGCTCAAAGAGTTTTTAATAACAGTTATAGCAAATAAAATTTTTTTATTTCTGTTATTTTGAACCGATATTTATATAAATCATTTCAAACTATTATTTTTAATTTTTATTTGAAAAAATATTTTTGAACAGTTAAATTTGATTTTTTTTCAATAAATCTCATAACTGTTATGGCCTCTGATGTTTATTATGACCCGAAAGAACCCCAGCAAAACTTAGATTACCAAATAAGGTATAAAATAAGGTATAGGATCTCTTATTTTATACATTGCAGCATTGATGATTTAAACAGGCGATGAGACTCAAAGTAATGCATCCACATTATCACAAAGAATACCAGTAAGGTATAAAATAAGTCATACATTTATAACGAAGAATACGAGTAAGGTGTAAAATATATGATATTTTATAGGTTACGAGAAATGAAATAATATAGCATACCAGAAGATAATATATAAGGTGTTACTTGTAGTGAAAATGTAATTTTGTATTAAATTTTCTCTCGTGATTGTAAGTGAGTGTAAGTAGATAAAATATGCTCGTGAGTGTCTGTCGTTAGAAATTTCCTGTCGTGAGCCCATCTCTAGTTTAAACTTATGCATTTTTTTATAAAATAATTATTTTTTATGTTATTGTAATGCATTATGCATCCAATTATAAATAATGCATTATTTCAAACTTTGAAATAATACATAATGTAACCAAATATAAGTCATCCATGATTTAATGTTTAGAAATAATAAATATGAAATACATTTTTTCCAATAATCATGCATTACGTAGCAAATTATTAGTAATGCATTATTTTTCACTTGAAAATAATACGTTGTGGATCAAATGTTTGGTAAGACATTCTAAAATAATGCTACAAATAAGGTATATACATTACCTGGTAATGTGTTATATAATCACTACCCATTACCAAAGTTTTGCTGGGACAGTCTCTGACATTTATTTTTATACCCTCCAATATCGGTCAAGGGCTCCATAAACTATATATGGGGTATTCAAGTCAAAATCACTCTCTTTTAGACCCGACTCCCTTCGATTATTTTGTGGGTATGTGTTACTAACACACACAGTGTTAGTACGTATTAAATGCAAACTTTCAGCCTTTTATACCAAGTTGCTGTTGAGTATCAACTTTTCAAAATGGCAATTTTTTCAAAAAAATTAAAAAATTTAAATTTTCAGTTAATTTTGACCAGTAAAAAATAAAGATATCGTAAAAAAAGTTGAAGAAAGTTTTGTTGATATTTAAAGGTAGTTTTAGAAAAAAAAATATGAAAAAATTATTCGAAGTAATAATTATTTATTTTTTAACGTTTAAAAATTAAAATCGACGATTTGAAAAAGTCAGAAACCTTAATTTTTATACCCTCCACTCTAGTGATAGAGGGTATATATAAGTTTGTCATTCCGTTTGTAACACATCGAAATATTGGTCTAGGACCCCATAAAGGATATATATTCATGATCCTCCATCGATTTAAAGTCGATCTAGCGATGTCCGTCCGTCCGTCTGTTTGTCCGTTGAAAACACGCTAACTTTTGAAAGACTTTACAAAGGCTGCTGAAGTTTGACATATATGTTGGTCATTTACCGGGTCAGGTTGGTATTGCAATCCAGCCAAATCGGTCCAGTGGTTCAAAAGTTATGAGCAAAAGAGTTAATTTCGGCAAGGGTTTTTCGCAAATTTACGACATAAAAAGCACGCTAACTTTCGAAAGACAATAATGAGACTGCTGACACGTGGTATATATCCTTGCCCTTCCCCAGGTCCGTTTAATATTGAATTTCAGCTCAATCGGTCAAGTGGTTCAAAAGTTATAAGCAAATCCCTGAATTTCAGATTGGTTTCATCTAAAATTTTTACTCAAAATAAAATATTTCTAATCAAAATTGTAAATTTTTTCACGTTAAAAAATGAAGTATCCTTTAAAAAAGGCATTGTGGAGGGTATTCATAGATTCGGCAAAGTCGAATTTAACTTTTTTACTTGTTTTTTTTTTAATTCTAAAAATTTTACTCTAAATTTTGCAACTTTTAAGCCATAATTCCAGATGTGATCACAATTCGTTCTATTTTTATTCAAATTTTGAAATTTTTTTTTGAAAAAATCGCCATTTTGAAAAATTGATTGCTCAACACCAACATGGTATAAAAGGATGAAAATTTAAGTGAAAGTTGCATTTAATACGTACTAAAACATTTCCAAAAAAAAATTAATCGAATGGGTCGGGTCTAAAAGTGAGTGATTTGGCCTGGAATGCCACATATAATAAAGACAATTCTAAAGGTGTATCGGCTTATCGGCCATATCCGGGATTTAGGGGTTCAAAAAATGGGTAAAAAAAAGAAAAAAAAAAATGTTTTTTGGATTTTTCAGTCATTTCTTTCTGAAATGTTTCCATATAAAAAGAAAGTTTTTTTAATGGCTGCTACCATTGGATAGTGAGAATTGAACTCACGACCTACACGTTAGCACTTTATTAACGAAAAAAAGCTATAATATTATCATGTTTTAAATTGTTTAAAAAATCACTTCAATATCTTATATTTACCATTATCTCATTGCCTACACTCAAAATATTTTGTACACTCTAATTAAAATGATTTCAGTTTCCTACTATAAATTGGGCAAATTTACACAAAATGCGTAATTCTATTTAAAAATATTGGAAATTTACTCAATTTATAGTAGTATGTTTTTTGAATTTGTTGAAATTTACCCAATTTATAGTAGGAAACTGGACTCATTTTTTTAGGGTGTAGGCAAAAACAAACGAAAAACATATTTAAAACAAATGATAAAACATTTGAAAACCATTAATTAATTAAGTAATTATTCATTTATTTTAACAAACATCAACATTTATTTTTTACTGTTAATAAAATTTTCTAAAATAACATTGAACATTAAAAAATAACGTCACTTTCATTTTTTTACCAACGAATTCGAAAAAAAAATAACCTACGACAACATTAAAAATTAATGATTGTTGTGTTATTTTTACCAACATATTAAAAAAATTACCAACGAAAACATTAAAAATTAATGATTTCGTAGGTTATTTTTACCATTTTTATATTGAATTTTATTTTAAAAATTTTTAATAAAATGTTTGAAGAATCGATCCCGCAATCAACTGGCTAGACACTCTTCCCATCGTGCCAAAGTCACTTGATACAAAAAGGTTTTTATATATCTATAAATAATTTTTTGGTTTTTTTTTCTACCAAAAAACAACTCACAAAACAAGTAGGTAAAAACTAATGACTTCTCTTTAAAAAATGCCAACAATTAAAAAAAAAATAACGTACACAAAGCTTTAAAAATAAAAGAAGAATCACTTATTTTTACTAACGGAACAAAAATAAATTTCTTTAAAAATTGAATGCGAATGAAAGTCTTTATTTTTTATGTTGTTATTTTTTGAAACAAAGAACAGAAATAGTCAGTTGGAAAATCTGAACATTAAACAAATGTTTTTTCTTTTAAAAATGACAAAACGTAAAACTTTTTAAATAACCTACAAATAGTTAATGACATAATTTTTTTGAGTGTATGTAACAAACTTTTTCAAATAAATAAAACTTTTCAAAGTTTTTTTATTTGAAAATTTTGTGTTATGACAGTCTTGTAAAAATTGAACGATATGCTGTAACTTTCGTAAAATATAAAATGTAAATTTTATTTAAACCGATTACTGCAACAAATTTTTTTTCAAACAATAAATATAAAATAAAATAATACAAATTAAACATAAAGTGGGCGTTAAAAAAAGCGCGCTTGTTTGTCAATTCTTGTACATAAAAATATATATTTAATACGCGTAAAATACAAAAGAGTAAATCGACAAACTCAGCATGGAAACTGCAATTGTTTGTGAACAAATGCTAGAAGCTGTTTTATATCTAGAACAATTAATTTCAAATAAACAATAGTTTAAAACGGATTTTTGATTAAATTCTAATCATAAACTAACTAACATACTTTAAGTGGTGCTGATAATTTAAATTAATGCAAAACGAATGTCCCCATAGATCTTGAGAACCACCTTCTTTTAAAAACACAAAACAAAAATATTCTCAAGTGTATTTTAAAAATTCAATTCATAATTTATTAATTACCCAACCCTTTTAAATATGATTAATAGAGTGGTTTTAATTTAGAAATGTTGTTCTTAATTTTAATATTAGTGCATTATTGTTGCTTATAATCGTATTAGATTTTTTTTATCATATGACTACATATTTTTTTTTGCGTTCATTAATATTACAAAATTCTTAGGCTTATATGCACATTAGGGTACAGCTTACTTTAAGATTCAATTAAGTTTCTTCGAAATCTAAATGTTTATTTGTTAGTGAGTATTTTAGAATTGTATTACAACGATTAACTTAACAAAGTTGTGCAAAGAATATCTGGGAGACTTTAGAATCCCGTTTTAACTCGGACTTGACCAAGACCTTTAGCGTAAATGGACCCCCTCGACCGACATATTCATACACTTCCATGCTTCCGTCAACAACATTTACAGTTGTTAGTCGAAAAAGAGCTATTTTGATACGAAAATTCTACTTGTAATTCGAAGATTCCATGTGTAATTCTACTTGAATTACAAATGCAATTTTCGATTTACAAATGAAATCTTCGAACTAGAAGTAGAATCTTTGAATTACAAATGGAATCTTCGAATAATAAATGAAATCTTCGAGTTACAAGTAGAAGTTTCGAAGTTCAATTGACCTTTTTCGAATTACATCTGAAAATGGTGTAGTCTATCGTGTCATCTTGCAAACCAGAAAGCTTTTACAAAAAAGCTTCACCCTAATGTTTCATATACTTGTTTATGTTAATGCATTTTATATACTATACATACCCGAGTAAAAAAGTTCCTATATAGTTGTATATAATTTTATAAACATCATATATGATTAAATAGAATTATATAGAATTTGATGCGAAAAATGAGTCGATAAAACTATATAAAATTTGATCAATGTTTCATATATTTTGATAAATTTTTTATATAATTTTATGCGAAATTTGGACCCCTATTTTTATATAACAACAGCAAATTTATATAATTAGATATAATTATATAAAAAAAAATAAAATTGTATAAAACTATATAAAGTTACATAAAATTATATATAATTATATATAATTAAAACAAAATTTTATGATTTATATAAAACTTGATATAATTTTATGTAACTTTATATAGTTATATACAGTTTTATACAATTTTATATATTTTTATATAATTATATCTAATTATATAATTTTGCTATTATTATATAAAAATAGGGGTCCAAATTTCGCATAAAATTACATAAAAAATTTATCAAAATATATGAAACATTGATCAAATTTTATATAGTTTTATCGACTCATTTTTCGCATCAAATTCTATATAATTCTATTTAATCATATATGATGTTTATAAAATTATATACAACTATATAGGAACTTTTTTACTCGGGTAGTGCTTGTCATGTCTTTAGTTTCAACTCCAAAATTATCACCACACTTTTATTTTTTTGTGTTGTACATTTTTTTGGCACGAGGATATTATGTTTAGAAGTATAATACCTACATTTAAATTTAAATAACTTCTATACGAAATTTAAACAAGTAGAAAAGTTAAATTCGACTTGGCCGAATCTATAAATACCCTCCACAATGCCATTTTAAAGGATATGAACAATTTTGGTTAGAAATATTTTAATTTGAGTAAAATTTTTTGTGTCACTTTTGTAAAAAAAAAAAAAAAACACCTGAACTTAAGGTGATGCCAATCTGAAATTCTCGGGTTTGCTAATAACTAGGGTTCCGACTTTTATGCAGTTAAAAACGCGTTTTATGCATAAAAAATGCACAAAAAATAGGATAATATCCCGAGTAAAAATGAGTACATATAATTTTACATTATTTGATGTATGTATATATAGCCATATGAAATAATATGTTTTCATATCCAACAAAGTACATAATTATATCTCGCATTGAGTTTTTCCAAATTTTTTAAATGGAGTTATATAAAATTACATCTAATGATAACCATATTAATATATAAATACATGTGGGAGACATAATCATATGTGACACATATAACTTAATCTGATTGCATACATATTTATATGTGACTTAATATCAAATAACGTATACGAGCATATTTAAAAAAAATCCAATATCATTATATATATAATTATATATGACTTACAAGAAACCATTTAAAATTATATATGACTTACAAGAAACCATTTAAAACTATATATGGTTCCATCTTAAAAAACGAAAAAAAAAAATTTCAAATATAATTATATATGGTCGCACATATAACTCTATATACAGTTATATAAAACTATACATGGCATCAAACATTTATTTTTTTAATATTATCAAAGATATAATTATAAGTGGCTTACGAGATACCGTATATAGTTTTGTAAGGTACCATATAAATACAATTTTTTTTAAACTCTATATATAATTTTAAATGGTGGCACATGTAACGCCATATAAAATGTTATACAATTGTATAAGGTAAAAAAATATTTTTTTCTTTCACAATATTTTATATATAATTATGCATACTTTTATATGACAGTATTTCAATATTTTTTTTTAATATTGCATCATATATATTTTTATTTAATTATACAAGAGAGCTTGTATAATTATATATGATTCTCAAAGCACCTAAAATCAGTCAAAAAAAAAAATATATATAAATTCTATAAATTTTTAAATAGAAAAAAATCTGTTTAATCCATTGTATTTTAAAACTTAAAAAAATGCATATTGGATTTTAAAAGTTAAATGTTTAAAAAATGCATATAACTTAAATAGTTGTGTGTAACTTTATATAAGATCATATAAGATAATATATGATGCTTGGGGACCCCGAGTTCGATTCCCGGCTCAACCCAGAAAAAAACTATTTTTTTTTTAATTTTTTAAAAAAGAAAATATGTTTTTAATTTGTTGTTTGTGTTTTTTTGATTGAAGAAGAAAATTGTGTCTTCTAAAGATTAAATTAAATGTGGATTTACCCTAGACCATGGTTTCTGTAGCCACTTCTACGTCATCAGTAGGCAATTACATTAAATTGATTATTTGATATTTGCTAGAAAAATTCTTTATATGTTTTTTTATCAACAGACTAGCCTGACATGAGCTTCGAACCTGTGTCGTTAAAATCTCTCATGTTTTGTAAGCCGAAGCCATAACCACTAGGCTATACTCGGTGTATAAACATCAGTGACTAAACGTCGTTTGTTTTTAACTCACAGTAGGTTTCGTGTGTGACGTATACAGAAAAGCTTTTTCTCTAACTCAAGCAATGCATTTAATCTAGAGACCAACAACAATTTTCTTAATCTTTCATTTACTTTATTTTATGCAAACTTTACTATAGCAGAGAATTTTTTGTTCTTCACACTACAGTAACGCATAGTTAAAGTGAATTGCTCACACGAGCGACATTTGTCAGTATTTCTATATTTATTATATTTTTTCGGCGTAAGCCAAGTGTATTTAATTTGTTGTTTGTGTTTTTTTGATTGAAGAAGAAAATTGTGTCTTCTAAAGATTAAATTAAATGTGGATTTACCCTAGACCATGGTTTCTGTAGCCACTTCTACGTCATCAGTAGGCAATTACATTAAATTGATTATTTGATATTTGCTAGAAAAATTCTTTATATGTTTTTTTATCAACAGACTAGCCTGACATGAGCTTCGAACCTGTGTCGTTAAAATCTCTCATGTTTTGTAAGCCGAAGCCATAACCACTAGGCTATACTCGGTGTATAAACATCAGTGACTAAACGTCGTTTGTTTTTAACTCACAGTAGGTTTCGTGTGTGACGTATACAGAAAAGCTTTTTCTCTAACTCAAGCAATGCATTTAATCTAGAGACCAACAACAATTTTCTTAATCTTTCATTTACTTTATTTTATGCAAACTTTACTATAGCAGAGAATTTTTTGTTCTTCACACTACAGTAACGCATAGTTAAAGTGAATTGCTCACACGAGCGACATTTGTCAGTATTTCTATATTTATTATATTTTTTCGGCGTAAGCCAAGTGTATTTAATTTGTTGTTTGTGTTTTTTTGATTGAAGAAGAAAATTGTGTCTTCTAAAGATTAAATTAAATGTGGATTTACCCTAGACCATGGTTTCTGTAGCCACTTCTACGTCATCAGTAGGCAATTACATTAAATTGATTATTTGATATTTGCTAGAAAAATTCTTTATATGTTTTTTTATCAACAGACTAGCCTGACATGAGCTTCGAACCTGTGTCGTTAAAATCTCTCATGTTTTGTAAGCCGAAGCCATAACCACTAGGCTATACTCGGTGTATAAACATCAGTGACTAAACGTCGTTTGTTTTTAACTCACAGTAGGTTTCGTGTGTGACGTATACAGAAAAGCTTTTTCTCTAACTCAAGCAATGCATTTAATCTAGAGACCAACAACAATTTTCTTAATCTTTCATTTACTTTATTTTATGCAAACTTTACTATAGCAGAGAATTTTTTGTTCTTCACACTACAGTAACGCATAGTTAAAGTGAATTGCTCACACGAGCGACATTTGTCAGTATTTCTATATTTATTATATTTTTTCGGCGTAAGCCAAGTGTATATGTTTTTAAAGCTTTTTGTTTTTTCTAAACTTAAAAATATTGAATAATTAAATTTTTATGATAAAATCGAAAAATAAATATTATTTATTTATAGTTATATAATTTTATATATTACATCATATAAGTTAATATATGGTTCCTAGGGACCCTGGGTTCGATCTCCGGCTGAGCTAAGAAAAAAAGTTGTTTTTTTTTAATTTTTTTTTAAAGAAAATATGTTTTAGAAGCTTTAATTTTTTACTAAACTTAAAAATATTGATTAATTTATTTTTTATGATAATATTTAGAAATAAATATTATTTATATATAGTAATATAACTTTCTATATTGCATCATATATGATAATATATAATTCTTGAGGACCCTGAGTTCGATTCCCGACTAAGTCAAGAAAAAAATTATTTTTTTTTAAATTTTTTTTTAATCTAAATGATTTTTTAATGCGTTTTCGTTTTTCAAATTTAAAAAAAATAAAATCCCTGAATTTTAACAAAAATATTTCAAAAATAATTATATTTTGATATAATTATATATTATTTAATCCGAAGAAAAAAATATTATAAAACTTTAATGTTTAACCATCAATATCTCTGGTTTTAAGAGAGCTAAAGTCCTCAGATCAAGCTCAAATCAAAGCTTTATTTGTTGCCAATAATTAAAAGTGTATTTGGTTCGAACTTATGTTAGCAATATTTTCAGATAAAATTATTTTTGTCTGAAAAAACTTCCGAAAAAAACATAAAACTCATTATTTGGCCGTTGGTGAGTAAAAAAGTTTATACATGTTTTATACCATTTTAAAGGTATTTTTATTAAATATACAACGGCAGAAAGAAAATTGGATCCGATGAAAAATGTGAAGCTCATAAGCCAAAAACCGTTTTTACTTAAAAGCTTTATAACTTGGAAAATTAAGAGCATTGGAAGATGAAAATCATGTTGTTGAACTCAGTATTAAACCCCCTATTAGCTCAGCAAATAAACTAAAAAAAAAAAAAAATCACAAATTTTAGCAAAAATTTTCTAAGTCTTTTTTAAAATTTTGTTCAAATTCAAGTCGAATATAATTTGATGCAATCATATACACGATAAGATAAACTGGATTTAATTATATATAAGTTAAACTTGATATAATTATATATGATAAACTATTTTCAAAAATTTTCTAAGTTTTTTTAAAACATAGTCTTTTAAAGTTGTCATTTATTAACAACGTCCGCTGGGTCAGAGGGTAGAGATTGCGATTACAAAACAGTTGGTAGCTGTTCGATTCCCCCGCCGCTCGAAGTTTTTTTTTTTTTAAATAAATTTTAATTATATAAATTTATATCTTAATATTGAAAAAAATTGTTTGGATAAAACTTTATCAGTTCTAAAAATAGATTTTATTGTTCGGATTAAATTATATATAGTTCTAAAAATAGATTTTTTTTTTCGGATAAAGTTTTATCTTGAGTTTTTTGTAATATTTTTTTTTCTTTCGTATGAAATTTTATCTTTTTTTATCCAGCTAAAAAAATCTTTTTTTTTTTTGTCTTGGTCCAATAAGATCCAACCATTTTTCGGATGAAATTGTATCCCACCGATTAAAACTGATCTAATTAGATAAACCCACTTTTCGGATCAAATTGTATCCGTCCGGTTAAAACTGATCTAATCTTAGCGATCCATTTTTCGGATCAGTGCTGATCTTTCAAATCTCGGATCTATCAACAGATCTGGAATAATATAAGAACATATATTGCTCCATACAAAAATTTTTACTCGGGATGCGCTAAAAATTTAAAAAATATACACTTAAAATTTTTTTAAAAACATTTATTAATGATAAAAAAATAACAAGAAAAACAAAAAATAACATAAAAATCGTAAAAATTCAGTCTTATGTTATAAACGAAAATAAGGTACAATAAACACAAAAGTTCAAGTTAAAATAAAGTAAAACACAAAATTATAAAAGTAATACATAGAATTTTTTTTTTGGTAAATTTTTAATACTACCCGAGTAAAAAAGTTCATATATAGTTGTATATAATTTTATAAACATCATATATGATTAAATAGAATTATATAGAATTTGATGCGAAAAATGAGTCGATAAAACTATATAAAATTTGATCAATGTTTCATATATTTTGATAAATTTTTTATATAATTTTATGCGAAATTTGGACCCCTATTTTTATATAAAAACAGCAAATTTATATAATTAGATATTATTATATAAAAAAATATAAAATTGTATAAAACTGTATAAAACTATATAAAGTTACATAAAATTATATATAATTATATATAATTAAAACAAAATTTTATGATTTATATAAAACTTGATATAATTTTATGTAACTTTATATAGTTTTATACAGTTTTATACAATTTTATATATTTTTATATAATTATATCTAATTATATAATTTTACTATTCCCGAGTAAAAAAGATCATATATAATTATATATAGTTTTATATATACATATATTATTTTATAAAACTATATGTATTTTTTGTTGCATCATATGTGATTTTATATATTTGCACTTCTAATTTGTTTCTTATATAAAATTATATAACAGAAAATATTGACTTTTATATAATAACATATGATTTAAAGTTCGTTTATATAATTAAGTACATATGAACTTTAAAATTCTGTCTTCTTTTTTATATAATTTGATAAAACAAAATATTTGAAGAAATTTTATATAAAACTTTATGCAACTGTTTTTAAATTATGTTATCTTATATGAGTAAAATTTAAAAAAAAAATCTAACAAGGGAAGTCTCCCTGGTGTCACCCTCCGATCTTCATGAAATTTGGATATGTTGTTAAGGACGAAAATTAATTCGACACGTATTTTTTTTAGCGGCCAAACTCATTTTTAGGGGTGGTTCGATTTGTATAGGGGGAAATTGACCTTTTTTATTTTTTTACGATTTACGCCTACGTAAACAAAATAAATATAATGTAGTATCAGATTAAAGGTATTAAAAATACCTATCTCGTGGTGCTAACAACGGGCGAAAGAAGTTAATATTTTTCGACTTATTAACAAAAATGTCCTAAAATTTTGGTATTTTACTCAATATGACGAAAAGTTGTGCATGTTTGGACAAGTTCTTAGAACACGTAGATAGGGTTTTCAACGACCTTTCATTTGGTATGTAACATGACTAGGTCTCTTTGTATAATATAGGAGATAAACGAAAAAAACTGAAAAATGGCCTTGTCTTCCCCCCTCCTTTTTACCCCTAAATATGAATTTGGGCCGCTAAAAAAAAAATACGTGTCCCTTAATTTTTTCTGCTCTACAAAATAAAACCAATTCCATAAAGATCCGCGGGTGACACTAGGAATGGATGCCCCTTGTAAGTGGGCATCCATTCCAAATAAAATTTTTCTAAAATTTGCTCCAACTGTAATTTGTATAGGAGCCTGCTTGGGGAGTGGAGATAGGGCATAGGTATGTTTAACAAAAATGTTGAAGGGTAAAAATATATGGGAGTCGGTCTCACTAATGACCCCTCTCGGACGCACCATTGGACCGGTAGAAGCTGATTAAATAAAACAAATTTACAAAAAATAAAAAAAATTGTATGGGGACCGCCTTAACAATTAGAGATAGAGGGTAGTTGTCGGATGTTCAGAGAAAATTTTTGGACTAAAAAAATATTGTTGGTTGGTCATACACTTTATTGCTCTAAGGGCAGTCGTAGGGCAGTTAGAGCGGTTGGAGCAAATTTTAAAAAATGTCATTTTGTGTGGGAGCCCCTTTAGAAATTGGGGATAGGGCATAAGTTTGTTCCGAAGAAATGTTGAGACATAAAAAATACTGGGGGTCGGTCTTGGAAATGACTCCTCTATGACGAACCACTGGAGCAGTAGAAATGATTTTAAGATTCGAAAATTAGAATAAAATTTTTTCAAAAAATTTTAAAAAATAGTAATAATTGTTATCTCACGATCCTCCTGGGTAAAAAAATTGTAGAATCAATAGAAGTTTTACACAAAAAAATTAAAAAAAAAAATCAAATGGTACATACATTTTCAAAAATAAGATTTAAATTTTAAAACTTAAAAATCGCATACAAGAGAACTTTTAATTTTTTTTTTTGGATTTTTTGTTAAAAAGTACGTAAAAACACAAAAATTTTGAAAAAAAAAAATTTGCAATTTGGATCATTATTGAAGAAGTTATGAGTAAAAGAAGTTCGAGTTAAGGAACAAACTACCAATTTTAAAAAAATCGATATCTTTTGAACGGGTCATCAAAAAAATCTGAAAATTTTATTTTATAATTTTGGAGATATTGCTACACAGAAAATAAAATCATCAAATTTAAATCAACAAACATTAATTGTAAATCAACCGGAACATGATATCAACCAAACATTTAGTAAACACGGCAGCCTGTTAGTCCATAATACAAAACTTCGATTTTGTTTTTAACAAACTCAGTCAAGTAATTTTATTTCAAAATTCTTTTATCATGTCAATAAATAGTGTTTGTTAAATTTCTTTGTTGAAAAAAAAATCATTTGTCAGATCAACAAATTGTATTCGTTGAATTTCATTGTTGAAAAAACAAATTATGATTTTTTAATTAAGTCAGATCAAAAAATTGTGTTTTTTTTTCAACAATCAAAATTTACAAACGTTTGTTGATATTACAAATTTCCGTTTAGGAGCACTTCCAGTGAAAAATGTATTGTATTCACAAATATGGGGTCAATATAACAATTTTTATACCCTCCTACTACAGTTTGGGGGTATACTCACTTTGTCATTCCGTTTGTAACGAATCGAAATATCGGTCGGGGACCCCATACCGGTCAGGGACATCCATGATCGATTCTAAAACATTCTGTGAATGTCCTTCCATCCGTCCGTCTGTAGATGGCACGATACAGTTCAATATAAAAGAGCTAGCCTCCTGCAATTTGGTATGAATATGTCTTATGGTCCTAGGCAGGTTAAGTTCGTAAATGGGCAAAATCGCCTCAGGGGGAAAAAAGTTCCCCCTTGAAGAACTGAACCAACCTCTGAAAAAATATACTTTTTTTACATGTTTTTTTTTGTATTTTTGTTAAATAAATGAAACATTTGTTATATTTTTCGGGATGGGAAGGTGCTCTCAACGTCCCCCCACTGACCCCCCCCAAAAAAAAAAAAAAAACGCCCCTGACAATTTTTTTTTTATTTCTTTTACATTTGGAGGGTATCAAAGATTCGACACAGCCGAATTTAACACTCTCACTTGTTTTCTGTGTAATAGTTTAGATGATAATTTTCAGTAGGCAAAGATCATCAAAATAATTTAGTTTTTCAGGGTTGGAAAAATTATGGGGTGAAAAATTTAAAAAACTGCAATACTTAAGCGATAGCTGAATTTTTTCTTTAGTGGTCTGAAGTTTTTAAAATATACATCTCAAAACATGTACTATCGTTTAGGCTTGGTGCCATTTTGAAAAACAAAAAAAAATTCGACACACCTTATCATACAGCAGTTACGAATAATTTAACTGATAAAAATATTTTTCCGTAAATTTTGTAGTTTATTGTTTTAACAACTGTATAAATCATTCAATATTATAATTTTTTTGAAAAACAAACGATAAAACGTTTAAAACAACTTTAACTAAAAACTTTTTAAATAACCATAAAAAGTTACTGTAAAACTTTTCTGAGTGTACTTTATGGGGTCCATGACCAATATTTCAAGGTGTTACAAACGGAATGACAAACTTATATACATATACCCTCTATCACTAGAGTGGAGGGTATAACAATTTTTTTTTTTATCAATTTTTTTATTGATCGGTTATGGCTAACAGCTGTAAAAATCTTTAGATTTTTTACATTCCTAACACACTCAAAAAATGGCTACGGATTTCGTACTCTGGCAAAAGTTATAAATCATGATCAGTGATGTCAACTATTTTAGGGCCAAAAGCACATTAATTAAAACAAAGCTTTAAAAAGCGTAATAAATCATCAAGCACTTTTTAAAATAAAAAAAATCTTAAAAATTTTTGACTAAGAAATTTTTAAAATATTTCGACTAAATTAAAATATTTTATGTAAATTTTTTTTTTAATAATAATCGTACAAAAACCTTTGAGAAAAAAAAAATCAGTATAAAAGTTTTTTGAGTTTAACATTTTTGACTCAGAATATGAGATTTTTTCTATAGAAAAAGTGTATCAGAATCTTAGACTTTTTCTATAGAAAAAATGTATCAGAATCTGAGACTTTTTCTTTAGAAAAAAACTTTTTCTATAGAAAAAAACTTTTTCTATAGAAAAAATACTTTTTTAGAGAAAAAATTTCTCATAACCAAAAAAATGGGACCAAAAAATAATGAATTTTAACAACAGTAGAGCAAAACCCTTGAGCTCGAGTTCTTTTTTTATGGCCCACTGAAGTTTGAAATTTTTTTCAAAGGCCTTTTGAATAAGTCAAAAAATTAGTATTAATTCCAATTCTGAGGTAAAAAATGTACATTGTACAAACATGAATTCAGTAAAATTTGACGGCAGTTCTTTTCTTAGAATATATTAGCCCCTATCTCCCATTTGTAGGGGAAATGTTGGTACTTTTTTGAAATATCCTCATAGAACACCAATAAAACGTGGGTGCAAATGTTCTACAAAAATTGTTTGCTTCCAATTTTACTAGGGGTTGCCGATGATCAAAAGTTCGTGTGAAAAGTGCAAAATGCTTAAAAAAGTAAAAATTCAAATTATCACATACTATTAAATTTTTTTCGTCAAAAAAAAATGTTCTTAAACTTTGACTGCTGTCGGTCTTTTGGAAACACAAAAGAATTACCCAGCCAGAAATTGATGATGGTACAAAAAATTAAGCGCTTTAAAAGTACTATTTTCCAAACCCTTTGAAGACGCTTCGTTTTACTAACTCATAAGTGCTTTTACAGCACCATTTTACGAATTAAAAAATGTTTTATATCTTCTGCCCATAAAGTAGGGGACATAATAATTGTGTCATTCCATTTAGAAGAATGAAGCACACATCCTCTCTTAAGAAGTCCTCTTGTATTAACTTAATTATTTTTTAGTCTGTTGTAAAAAAAAATATATCAAAAATTTAAATTAAGAAATCTACAAATTAAAATATAATCAGCATAAAGCGTCTTTAACCCGCTTTATTTTTAGTCCTCCGAATGCTTTCAGATCGCTTTGAAAAACTATCATATGAGCGTTTAACGACGTTATCATTCGGACGTTTTAAGAGCACTCTAAAAACAAACGCTTGTACCACCATTTAGAGTACTTTTAAAACGCTTTGATGATTGTATTATCTGCGTTGGTATATTAAACAACTTTTTTTTATTTTTTTTAAATATTATTTTACTATCTTATTTGTTTGAGTCTACATATGTTATTTGTTTTGGTTTGTGTTAGTTTGACTACAGTAACATGCTATAATATTTTTTGACCCAGTTTAAATTTTTTTTCTTAAAATTTCAAATAGTTTATGTAAAATTAATTGATAACACTTTACAACAAATTGTTTGCATGTAAGACTAGAATGATAAGTGTTATTAACAAAATTTGTAACTTCTTTAATCTAGCCTCAAAGTCAACCACAATCAACTAAAATTATAATTCCTTTTTAAATACCGACACATCTTTATTTTTTTAATTAACACGATTTGATTGTAATCCTTGCAAACTAATCTGTAAACAACAAACAAAAATCATTTTTAATCCGCTCGATATCTGCATCAATTGGTTGAGCAGTGTAATTTACATAAATTGTTTTTGAGTCTTTTATTAGTTTTCAATCAGCTTTTCAATATAGTTAAGCTGTGTTATTAGTTTTAATTATTATCTTCATTTCAAATAAAGTGGCTAAAGACAATAATAATATTTGTAGTTGTAAAACTTGATTTCTACATTAAAGAAAATACGATTTTTATCAATTCAGATTGCTTCATTTCCACACAAACAAAAAATTATATAATTATAATATCCTACTAGAGGTTTTTATTGTGTTTGAGCTGATGTTTAAGAGTTCAGGAAACTAAAAAACACATTAGAATAAATATAAATGAAAATTTTGGAAAATTTATTTTAAGTCGTAAATCACAAAAAAAAACAGTGAAAAACAGCACTCTTTGCATAAAATTGTAAAATTTGGCCAAACTTTAAATTTTGTCCCAAAAAAAAGCAAAAATAAATTGTACAATTTGGCTAAGATCTTCATGAAATTTTACACACAATGTAAAAATGTAGGCTTAAAAAATTAAGTAAAAAAAAAATTAGTAAAAAAGTTAAATTCGACCTTGCCAAATGTATTGATATCATCGACAATGTAAACTAAGTTTATTTGCAAAAAAAAAAAAAAAATTTTTTGAAAAAAAAATTTTTTTTTTGTTAAAAACCTTTCGGTGATCAATTCTGTCTACATGTGTCAACCAGCAGCATTTTGTATTTTTAGGTTATGATGAATGTACCAAAATGTTCGAGGTGTTCTTACATTTTCTTTCATAACTTTTGAACTGCTGAACCGATTTCGCTCAAATCCAATACCAAGCTGCTTCACATTCAAAAAATTTTGTAATTTTACATTTTTATAAAATTTGCTCCAACTGTAATTTGTATGGGAGCCTATTGAAGATACGGCATAAGTATGTTTTGAAAAAATGTTGGAGGGTAAAAATAAATGGGGTTCGGTCTCACTAATGACCCCTCTCGGAACCACCATTTGGACCGGTAATAGTTAACCGCCTTAATAGTTAAAGATAGAGGGTAGGTGCGTTCAGAGAAAAAGTTTGGAATAAAAAAATATTGTGGGTCTGTCATACATTTGATTGCTGTAAGGGCACTCTCAGGGCAGTTAGAACGGTTGGATCTAATTTTAAAAAATGTCATTTTGTGTGGGAGCCCCCTTAGAAATAGGAGATAAGGTATTAGTTTGTTCCGAAGAAATATTAAGTCGTAAAATATAATGGGGGTCGGTCCTGGAAATGACCCCTCTATGACGCAACATTGGAGTAGTTGAAATGATTTTAAGATTGGAAAATTACAATAAAATTTTTTCAAAAAAATTTAAAAAATAGTAATAATTGTCATCCCACAATCCTACTGGGCAAAAAATTTGTAGAATCGACAGAAGTTTTACACAAAAAAATTTCAAAAAAATCATAGAGTACATACATTTTCAAAAATGAGATTTAAATTTTAAAACTTAAAAATCGCATACTATAGCACTTTTAAGAATTTTTTTGGATTTTTTTTAAAAGTACATAAAAAAACAAAAATTGTAAAAAAAAAATTGCAATTTGACGATTATTGAAGAAGTTATGAGTAAAAGAAATTTGAGTAAGGGAACAAACTTCCACACTTAGAAAATTATATCATTAACTGTTTGTAGATTATTTTAAAAAGTTCAGTAAAATTATTTTAAAAGAAAAATCATTAATTTTACAAAGGGTTTCTTGTTTTCTACTATTTCTGTAGTTTAAAAAAAAATAATTTACTGTCTTAAAAATGAATTTTCTGTTACACTTAATCTCGGCAGTAAAAATTTATTCTATATTTTTATTGTTTTTCAGTACAAAATAAGTGAATATTTACTAGTTTTTTAATGTTTTGGTTAGTCATAAAATTAACATTTAGAATTGACTGTAATACGTTTTTATTAAAAAAAAAAAAAAAAAACAGTGGAATTTTAAAAGAAAAAAACAGTGGAATGGTTTTTAAATAAAATTTTATTTGTTTTAAGTGAATATTCAGTGGAATTTACCTACATAATATTTTGAGTTCAATTTTTAAAAATTTGATATCTTCTAAACGGGTGATCAAAAAAATCTGAAAATTTACCAAGAAGAAGTTTTGAAAGGGTACTAAAAACTGTCAACAAATTGAGAAAATCTGGAAAAAAAAAATATTTAAAGTGCCCGATTTGACATGGAATGTCCCATAAACATTAAAGGGTCCAAGACCGATATTTCGATGAGTTAGAAACGGAATGACAAACCCCATATACATTATAGGGTCCTAGACCGATATTTCGATGAGTTACAAACGGAATGACAAACTTATATATATGAGGCATTCCACACCAAATGTCCCGCTACAGAAAAATATGTGTCCCAAAATTTCTGAATAGGTTGTTTGGTTAGCCCTAAGAATAAGATTGCGTTTTTGGTTTTTAAAATTTTCAAAAACTGGGCTTTGGAGGCGTGGTCAAATATTGGAAAAATGGTCAAATTTGTGGCGAGTTGCCTTGATTAAATATTCGTCACATTAAAACGGAATGCACCACAATCCCAAAAATTTACATTCGTATATAGTTTGTATGGGCTATCAATTAATTTTTTTTTTTTTGGAAAATTTTCAGAACCCGTTCTGAAATTCTCCATTTTTTAAAAAATTCAATTTATCAAAAATCCGCATACTTTTTTTTAATTTTTATTTTAAAGATTAGTGTGGTTATTCATAAAACCTGATATATATTTAAAGTAGGTTTATTTGAGAGATATTGCAGGAATAATTGTCAAATAAACCTAAATTAAGTCTACTATAAGTATTATGAATAAGACCCTAGATGTTTGTCCATCCACACAAAAAAACTCAGACACCCGTTTTTCGATTTTTTTGAGAAAATCGTATTTAAATTTTATAACAATTTTGTAATTTGCTTGTATTTTCTTGTTTTAACGTTGCGAATGAGTATTATTAATTGCATAAATATTACTCATACGCTCTGTTGAAACAAGAAAATACAAACAAATTACAAAATTATTATGAAATTTAATATTCAAATGCGATTTTCTAGAAAAAAAAGAAATACATATGTCTGAATTTTTTTGTGTGGATAGACAAAAATCTAAACTTAAAAAAATAAAAATAAAACAAAAACAAAATTGGCCGGATTTTTGATAAATTTACTTTTTTTAACAAATGGAAATTTTAGAACGGGTTCTGAAAATTTTCCAAACGAAAAAAAAAATTTAATCGATAGCCCATACAAAACTTTACAAGAATGTACATTTTTAAGATTGTGGTGCATTCCGTTTTAATTTGATAAATATTTAAACAAGACAACTCGACACAAATTTGACCATTTTTCCAATATTTGACCACGCCTCCTAAGCCCAATTTTATAGGGCTATACGGTGCACATGTTTTTTTCGCTGGACATTTGGTGTGGAATGCCTCATATGTGTTAAAAACATATTTATTAATTTTGATGCGCTGTTTCAAGCTCTATGAAATAGTCAGGGGAAACAAATTTTTAAAAAATTTCTTGAACGAAGAAAAAAACTAACATTTTTAGAATTTTTTTGGAAAAATTTTAAATGGCGATATCTCGAAAACCGCTTGACCGGAAAAACCGACATAATAGAAAAAAGTGCTTTTTTAGCTGCTGAGCAGTTACAAGATTGTTCTATCTATTATAAAATGTTAAAAAAAGTATTGCAAAAAAACATTGCAAATGTAATTATATGCATTTGTTTATTTAAATAATTCGTGGGTGTTTGTGCAATATTTATGTCTTTTGGCATTAGCCGAATTGTAAGTGATTTCCGTTAGAAATGACAAGAGCAGCGTAAAAGAAAAAAAAAACTAAATGCTCTTAAGCTACTGCCTTTAATTTATTGTAATTAAAATCAATAATTTTTTTACAATTCTTTAATGCCTTTGAAGGCAGTAAAATAATTTAATAATTTTTTATATTAAAAACTATAATAGTGGCATATTAGTAAAAGCTTATAATAGGTACGTTTTTTGTATTTTTTTGTTACAAATCTAACTCATATTTTAAATAAATAAAATTTGACTCACAAGCATATTCTGTGATTTGTTAAAGCCCATAAAGTTTTACCTTTCATTATAATGAAGGTAAATACATTACAAGCATGAGTTCTATAAAATTCTAAAATCCTGTTTCATTGTTGGAAATAAGTTGGCAATAGATGGGTAGAAAACGAAATAACGAAAGTCACAACAAAAATTAGACGGCGAAGTTAAAAATGTAGCTTGTGTTTAACCATTAAAAAAGATTGCTAAATGTTAAGATTGAACTTAATGATCGAACTTATCGACGTAGTAAATAAAATACTAAAAGAGGAGTGGCAAAAAAAAAAATAGTTTTTGAGTCACTTTCAACTAATCTTTAATACACCCCCTAGTATTAGTGGCTCAATTTTTTTTCGAACTATCTTAAAGTACATGCGGTTCCAGATCAATATTTCGATGCTTTCAACATAATGACCCAACTTATACTGTCCGTGGGGGAATAAAACAACAAATTTAAGTTACAGGTTAAAATAATCTACTGTTACACACACAATTTTAATCTAACTGTAAAAAATATTCTTGATTTCAAAATTCACAAGGAATTGAGACTAGATTTCTTAATATAATCCATAAATTACAAAAAAAAAAAACGAACACTAATTAGATTTTAAAAATAAATATTTTAAAAAATTGTTTTAAAATTAGCTAAAAAAAACAAAATAATAAAGAAATTATTGAACTTTTATTTATTATTCCGATATGGTACGATGTTTTAAACATGTCAAAATCAAATGCATATATTTAGGGTATTCTCGATTAGGAATGAAAGATTTCTAGTGACTTCAACTGAAATATATTTTCTTTCGTTTTACGACATAAAAATTTTGTACAATCTGAAAGAATTCCCAGAAACTCCAGTTGTTGTATAGAAAAAAGAGTTAAAATCTACGATTTTTTTATACCACAGTAAATGATTTTTTTCGAGGAATAATTTGTATATTATTTGATGCAATTTTGTTCGAGTTTTATACCCTCCACTAATTGTTAGAGGTGAGGGGTATTTGTCATTCTGTTTGTAACTCATCGAAATATCGATCTGGGACCCCATAATGTTTATATATTATTGATCAGTGATTGATTCTAAGACATTCTAGCGATGTCCGTCTGTCAGTTGAAATGACGAAATACTGTAACTTGACATAATTGCATGTGGCTGTTGCTGAGTAGCTTTATATTGCATTTTAGCGATATCGGTTCAGCGCACAGTGCCACATTTGGCCAATCTAGCACGACGAAAATCAAAAAAAAAGTTCACTGTTTTTATGATTTGTTTGTATGTATTATAAAACATTCCTAATAGCCCGAAAATATGAATATAAGAACGATAATTCTGTTCGTTTTTAAGATGTGGGTGCATAAAGTTGCATCTTGTAAAATCCTGTAAAGCCCACGTCAGACAATAATACTGAGTCGTAAGAAAATATCTTAAATAATACGAAATTTTCTACGCTTGTCAAAAAATCTTTTAAAAAATCCTTTGCGTATTTACACCATCACATCTTAAATATTATAAAAACAAATACAACCCTGATCTTTTGAAAAGCGTATACGTTTTCTCATTTTTAGAGAAATTTCTAAAAATGAGAATACGTATCCGCTTGTCATTTTTCAATCCGTATTTCTCTTGGTTTTATACCGATTTGTGTTTACACCATACTATTTTATAGGTTTTGCACAAAATTTTGACAGATATTATTACAAATATTATAGTCTGAAGCCACCTTAAGTAGTGTTCATTATTTCGCGTTAATCAAGTCGATTTTAAACTGTTGTAACTTTTTAACAAAAAAAGATATTTATACACTCTTTTTTGGTAATTTTAAAGGATATGTAAAGGCTTTAATTCATATCTTTTCTTTTTTTTTAAAACAATTTTTTCTATTTTTTATTAAATTTTTAACATAATAAAAATTTTTGAATAGAAAAATATATACCCGAGTAAAAAAGTTTTTTATATAATTTTATATAATTATATAAAATTTGATAAAATTATATATAATTATATAAAATTATATAAAGTAGTTTTTGTTTTCAAAAAATTTGATAAAATTATATGAAATCTATATAAATAAAAATCAATTGTCGTTCGTTGGTAACAGCATCAGTTGAGAACGGCTGGACCGATTTGGACAATTTTTTTTTTGAAATGTTCGTCATAGTCCAACTTAGGTTTTTACGTAAAGAAAAATTGACCACGCCCACTTTTACGCCCACTTTTTTTGATTTATCTAAAATCGGAAAACGGCTGCACCGATTTGGGTAATTTTTTATTTAAATGTTCGTAGTAATCCAATTTAAGTTTTTACTGAAAGAAAAATCGACCACGCCCACTTTTACACCCACTTTTCCAATATATCTAAAATCTGAGAATAGCTGGGCCGATTTGACAAAATTTTTTTAAATGAATTTTCATCATATTCCAACTTTTGTTTTTACGAAAAAAGAAATAGACCACGCACACTTTGGCTAATTTTTGATGAAAATGTTCGTCATAATTCAACTAGGGTTTTTACGGATAGTAAAATTTCCCACGCCCACTTTTTTCTATGTATCGAAAGAACTATATCTGCTAGACCGATTTGGTTATAGTCCACAAAAGATTTTTATGGAATGAAAAATTGTCCACGCCTATTTACGCTCACTTTTCCCAATATATATATTATAAATCATGTAATGGCTGGATCAATTTGTCTAATTTTGTTTTTAGTGTTCGTCATAGTCCAACTAAGGGTTTTCGGAAAGAACAATTTTCCATTTCTACGCCCACTTTTAAATGGATGGACCGAGTTGGTTAAATTTCAATAAGTTATTTACGGTTAGAAAAGTTGTCGACCCACTCTTTTTTTCGAATATATAAAATGTGCTCTATAGAAAAATAAGATATATAATTAATTATTTGAGATTCTAGAATAATAAAATATAAATAAAAATAAAATGTAGTTCGTTGGTAACTGACCCTTCAGAACTGACCGATTTGTTAAATATTTTTTTTTAATGTTCGTCTTATTTTTTTTTTAAATGTTTGACTTAGGTTTTTTCAGAAATAAATAAATCCCGCCCACTTTGCGCCTCCTTTTTTTGATATATCTAATATCGGAGAACGGCTCGATCGATTTGGCTAAACTTTTTTTTCAAATGCTCGCCATAGACCAACTTAGGTTTAAACGAAAATAAAAATTGTTCACGCCCACTTTTGTTTCGATATATCTAAAATTGAAGAACGGCGGGACCGATTTGGCTATTAGTAGAATTTGTTGACGTTCGTTATAGTACAACTAAGGTTTCTACGGAAAGAAAAATTGTCCACACCAACTTTTTTCAATACATCTAAAATCGGAGAACGACTTGCCTGATTTGGTAATTTTTTTCTTTAATGATCATTATAGTCCAAGTACGGATTTTACGGAAATAATTATTGTCCTCCACCACTTCAAAGCCAATATTTTTCAATATCCTTAAAATTTGCAACACTTGAGAACGCCTGGACCGATTTGGCTATTTTTTTTTTAATGTTAGTAATAGTCCATATAATTGTTCGGAAATAAAAATTGTCGTCGTCCACTTTTTTCGATATATCTAAAATTAATTTTTACTCTAATTCGATTAAAAAAAATTGTTCTTAATAGATTCCGCTTAAACTTGGTAAAAATGATTTTAAATCCTTGGGTATTGTTAACATATGTACAAGTTTAACTTAGCACACCGGACCGATTTTTTTATGTTCCAATTCCAATTAGGTTTTTAAGGAAATATAAATGAGAAAAGTGTCCCGGGAAAATTGAAAATTCGGGAAAACTATAAAGGTTTGTTTGAACTCCAGACAATAGCTCACGATAAGAACGAAGGATATGCGTAATTTATTTTTGTGTTGTTCGTAATAATACCAAAGAAGTTTTAAGTATGTACAGATCGCAAAGTCTAAGACCTGGTAATTTTTTTTAGTTCCTAAAATATAATTTCAAGATGATTATCTGCGTAATCGGGTCTTTAAAACTACGCCCACAAATTTTTCTAAGCCAAGAAATTCATTACATTTTTTGCAGGGCTATATATTTGAAGCGAGACGAAATCTTATGTTTGGGCCAGCAACGCGGACCGGGCCAGCTAGTTATATATAATTTGATAAAATTATATGAAATTATATCCGAATTTTTTTTATATAAAATTTTATCAAATCTTATATAATTTTATATAATTTTATAAAATTTTATCAAATTATATATAATTTGATATAATTTTTATAAAATTTTATATAAAACAAATTCTGATATAATTATATATAATTTGATAAAAATTATATATAATTTTATCTAATTTTATAAAATTTTATCAAATTATATATAATTAGATATAATTTTTATAAAATTTTATATAAAAAAAAATCGGATATAATTATATATAATTTTATCTAATTTTATCAAATATATATAATTATATATAATTTTATCAAATTATATATAATTATATATAAACTTTTTTACTCGGGTATATTTTTTTTTTGATGGAATAGAACTTTTGTTTTTGGTCCCTATTGGTCGCCGGACTTTTTCAGACATATTGACCAATATCCATAGTACTTATTTCAATGGCTAACTTTTGCGACCGTCTGCGACGCCGACTACAGTGCACACAGGGCCAGCATGATCTAATTCCGGCCAAAAGTCTTTATCGTTGCTGGATCCGTCTGAAAATGTGCTTCTAGAGGAATTCGAGGTCGCTGATTTCAAAATTTAGCTAAAAACCAAAAAAATCAAAATGGCGGATCCAATATGGCGGACAATTTTTTTTTTAAATTGTCCGATTGAACTCAAATTTTGTTTTATGCGGGTCTTGGAGTTACTGAATAAGAATTGTTACTCCAAATTTTGAAAAACAAAATGGCGGACTAAATATGCTTCTTAAAGTTTAAAGAATGATCCAACTCCGTCCAAAAGTCTTTATCGTTGTTGGATCCGGCTGAAATTGTGCTTCTAGAGAATTCGAGGTCGCTGATTTTAAAATTTAACTAAAAACGAAAAAATTCAAAATGGCGCATCCAATATGGCGGACAAATTTTTTTTAAAATTGCCCGATTTAACTCAAATTTTGTTTTAAGGGGGTCTTGGAGTTACTAAATCTGAATTACTGGCGTGAATTTTGAAAAACAAAATGGCGGACTAAATATGCTAAGTAAAGTTTGTTACAAGTAATTAAAAAACAGTTATATTCCTTTTCTTTGTTGAACCTAGCTGAAAGTGTAGCCTAGTAAATTTCCGGGTCTGTTATCTTAAAATCGAACTGATAAAATTCAATATGGCGGAAACAATATGGCGGCTATATTTTTTAACTTTGTCTGATCTAACTAAAAATTAGTTTTAAAAGTATTAAGAGTGTCTGAAGTTAAATTATATAATTTTTTTTTTTTATTTTTGATATAAATATGGAAATGGTGTAAATGACTTATTTAGTCTCAGAAAAGCTTTTGGAAATGGTGACGACAAATTATTCACTTTTTTCCTTTATTTTGGAAATTCAATAAAAAATCTTTGAATTTAAACGGAAATGGTGTAACTGATATTTTCCATAATTCTACAAAAAAACTAGAAATGTAGATATTTTTTTTTCCTACACTTAAGACTCTCTGACGATAAAAAAACTATTCAAGCCGTAAAACATTATTTTGGGTTAAATTATTTTTTTTTAAAACAAATCTCGGACCACTGCATATATAGCTGTAATTTCGCCATTTATCATTTCGAGCAAGTTTGGGCAACTTTTTTCGAAAGATATGGATCCATTCTATACAAAAAAAATATAGAACGATTGTATCTCAGTTCGATCGCTGAGGATTTTTTCGGCGCGAGGTAAATAGCTAAACAATTATAACTTTTTTCACAAAGAACGCGAATTGCTGCCAGGCAAATGAGTTATATTTGCCCATGTTATTTTCGTTACAAAGGCTTATATATAAGGTTGAACCACGCAAACAAAATGTTTAACATTAGCAATAGAAGTTTGGAAAAAAAATTAAAAAATTATCTCAACTTTTTAAAATTTTTTACCATCTTTTTTAACTTTGAAGACCTGTCAAAGGAAAGGGTGTAATTGGATCATAAAGATAAGTTCAGAAAACCTGCTTCTATATATGCCCAACAAACTGGTAAACATTTTTTTGATAATTTACTAATAAGGACTTTTGGCCGGAAATCGATCTGTCTGGCCCTCTGTGCAGTGGGGCGATATGTAAACCTTGTTTTTACTAATTTTTTAAACATATTTTTAAAAAGTGGACGTGGCAGTTGTCTGAGCGCCACTTTTTTTTGTGATATTATTTCTACAGTTCTTAAGAGTATATATACCAAGTTTAAAGAAATTACAACAAAATTAAAAACTTTTTAAATAGTGGGCGTGGCCGTTAACTGGCCTCCCATATTTTTCAAAATGTTGCTTTTGAAGCCAAAACGAACATGTATACCGAATTTCCAGTCAATATAATTAAAATTGGATTTTTGTAGTCCTAGATTGGCCAAATGTGGCACTGTGCAGCGGTTTAAAAGTTATGAACGAAAATGTTAGTACATCTCGAAAATTTTGGTACATTTTCACATAACCTAAATATACAAAAATAAATAAAAATTAAAAGGGCAAATGCCTTATTTGGGTCTGCAATTCCAGATCATGTTGGCAACAATTTGCAAAAATTATTATTCATTGTTTCACTCATTAATGAAGGTTTTAGAAAGTGTTGCCAGGTTTAGTTTTTATATTAGATAAAAATCGCTTTGTTTTCCAGTTTGGCCACGATCCAACCAGAAGTTGTTATAAGCAAAAATGAATACCCTTACTTCGATTTTTTTTTTTTTGTTTGTTAACATTTAACGTCAAACTGACAGGTAATTTATAAAGATACACACGCTTTAATTTTAAACCAAATCCAAAAATAAAAAAACTACTTACTATGACACTACGCACGTTGACCAAACCATTAATGGTCTCAAAGTGATTTAATACAACATTTATTTTTGTTGCTATTTTCTTGTAATTAAAGAAAAATAAAACAAGAAAAACAATTTTCATTGATTATGTGTATATGAAAAAAAAAACTAGAAATATGAAATGAAAAAAAAACTAGAAAAATTGCTATTATTATAAAATATTTACGAGTATCTTATTTTTAGTCGATTTTAATGTAGCATTGTACTATTATGTAACTAATCAAAATCTGCAACTGGTCAGTTATGTACAACCAACATAAATAACAAGATTTTTGAAAATCTGTTGTATACACATATATGGATTGTTTTTATTTTGGCCAGTTAACAGCTTTCATTGTCATCATCAAATACTGTTAGTTTTCAAATGTAAACATCAATAATATGACATTAAAGATCTCAAGCAGGGATAGAAAAGTCAGAACTTTTTGTATGGCTTTTTCATTAAATTCTGTGGCTTAGTATCTTTCCCTTTCCCCCACGACCTTTTCAAAAAAAAATAAAAATAATTTTTCAGGGCACTCTAACGAACACACATGAAATAAGTTCATATGGCAAAAGATTCTTCGCCGCTTTCCAAAATATTATTAATACACACTAGGGTGGTTTGTATTTAGTCTTTTCTCTTTTTGATCAAATTCAAATTCCCGCCAAAATTTTCGGTCCCCTAAGGGTAACTCACATGCAAAATATCACTCCGATCGGAGTTTATCTTCTGTATACACTTTGAGCATCAAAATTGGGATTTTTGCAAAAAAGGACTTAAAAAAAATTTTAGTTTTTTATTAAAATATTTAAAAAAATATTTTTGTATAAAATTTGATCTTAAATACTTAAATATGAAATTTAAAGATTTTACGGTTTCATTAACCCGTTCAAACTTGTAACCAAAACAATGGCATGATTTTGGGGGCGTTTTTAAAACACCGTTTTTCAAAAATGTCCTGTTTTGCAAAAATCCAAATTTTGAGGCTCAAAGTAAAGAGGGAAGATAAACTCTGATCGGAGTGTTGTGAGTTACCAGGCGCGGATACAAGGGGGGGGGGGGGGGGGTGTGGGAAATATCCTTCCCCACCCCGATTTCGAAAAAAAAAAAGTAGAATAAGAAAAAGAAAAAATAGAAAAAGGAAGAGAAAAAAAATAAAAGGAAAAAGGAAGAAGAGAAAAACAAGTCTTTGGCATTGTAAAAAAAATTTTCAGAATCTAAAAAATTTTCTGGTATTTGTCTGAGAACCTCAAAAATTTTCTTGTTATTAATTTTTTTAAGAGTTTTTTTAAATCGGAGATTATTTTCGGAAATAACATAACAGGATCTGAATTCAATGGTTTTTTATTGAAAATCTGATAATTTTTCTAAAAGAAAAATAGTTTTTTTTTAAATGTACGTAAAAATCGGTGAATTTGAAAACTTTGTTACGAAAAATTTTAAGGTTTGGAGAATGCCTTGGAGTCTAAAAAAATGTTTAACAAGAGATATGCATTAAATCTAAAACTTATTGAAAGAATTTTTAGAATTATTTTTGTAGCAGAAATAATCTCGATTTACATCTAATTTTTCATAAAAAACAGCATCGGAATCTGAAAAGTTTCTAAATAAAATTTGAAACTTGTTAGAACATATTAATTTTTTTAAGAAAATACGACTCAGATATTAAAAACAACATATAATCTGATTTTTCTCTACGAACACTGTATTAGAATCCGATTGGTTTTTGTTGAGTTTGTTTGCGTAAGAATAAGAAATATTTCTAAAAGAAATTTTTTAAATTCTTTAAACTATTTATTAACAAAAGAATTTTTAAATAACAAAAATGTTAAAGGCTGAAAGTTTTTCTATTCAAAAAAGTCTCATAATCCCAAAATTTGTTCAAGAAAAAAAAAATTAAAATTTTAATGATAAGAGTGATTCTTTTAGAACCAGTTCTGAAATTTTCCTGGAAAATGGGTCCCAAGTTCAAACATGGACTGATTAGATCTATATTTTGTCAAATCTTTAATAAGTGTAAAAAGCACTCACAAATCAAATTTTAGTGGATTTTTTTCCAATTTCAATAGGCTTCGTCCTTGGGACAAAAGAGGTTTAAGTTTCAAATTTTTAGTCAATTGATTAAAAATTGCGACCTGTATCGTGTTTACACGGTTTACATGGACAGACGGACGGACATCGCTAAATTGACTCAAAAAGTGATTCTAAGTCGCTCGGTATACTTAAAAGTAGGTCTAGGACCAATATTTCGGGTAGTTACAAACATTAGCACAAACTCATTATACCTTGTACCACAGTGTGGTGTAGGGTATAAACAAGTTTTAAAAAAAAAAAAATTGAAAGTCACGACCGTATTTTTTTTTAATTTTCAAAGAATCCAGACGGTTGTAGTAAAAAGAGAAGAAAAATAAAAAAAAATTTAAAAGTCCTGAGAGAAGTTCAAACATGATATATCGGGACACATATGGAATGCACATTAGGGCTGAGCGAGCAATGCATAGATGTCAAAACGATGTGGTTAAAATTTCAGAAAAATCGAACTTTATCTCCTCGGGGTCCCTCTTCAGCGCTTTACGAGCTTCTTCGTAATTTTACAAGATTTTTACCAATAAAATTGTAAATTTACAACTTTTTTGGCGCAATAAAACTTACAAGGAAATCTCGTGAGTTTACTAGATTTTTTTTTGTAAAAAAACTTTGGAAATTTGTAAAATTACAAAAAAAATTGTAAAATTACAAAAAAAAATTTAAATTTTGCTCAAAAATTTTTTGTTAAATAACAAGGAAAACTGTCAAGTATTGGTAAAATGGGATTTCGAGACTTCTTCTAGTAATGTGACAAGGTTTTTTTGCGTGTATGTTTTTTGATTTTGGAATGCTTTTACATTTTTTTAAATTTTCAAAGTTCCATTTTTTTTTTTTTTCTTAAAGTCTCAGGTACCAATTTTTTGTTTTTCTGTAAAGACAGTTGAGCTCAGGCTCTAATTATAATTATGTATTATAATTTTTTAATCATGTTATATATGGTTTGAATTGAGAAAGGTGTGAAAGAAAAATTTATTTTTCTAAAAATTTAAGACATCCTGGTTCGTTTTTTACTAGTTTCATATAATCCAGTTATTATAATCATCAGAAAAACTTTTAATGTCAAATTTATTCAGTTAATAGTCAATTTTATTCTACATGTGAAAATTATTAACAGATCGCAGCCGCCAGGGATTGAACCCATGATCTGTAATGTTTTTGCTATTAACTGCCTCTTAGGTACGATCACTCTAGACCGATACGCTAAGTTGGCTGTTAAGCAAGTATCAACTAAATCATGGTTTTTCAATTCATGTGTAGTTGTTGCTGTTGTTTTTTCGTACAGAAGAAGGTGAAATTGCATTATGGTGAATAAATTCAATTTTTTAGTAATCATCATTCGTCCTCCTCTCCTTCATCAACTCTGATCTAAGTACTTATTTTGCAACCTTGCCAGAAGATGGTCTATATTTTGTAGACACAAATGTTAGGTGTTGCCATTTTCCAAAGATACTATATTGCCACTTAGGCCGACTTAAAGTCGTTATTTTCAAATTTTTGTTTTTCTGTAAAGACAGTTGAGCTCAGGCTCTAATTATAATTATGTATTATATATTTTAATCATGTTATATATGGTTTGAATTGAAAAAGGTGTGAAACCAAATTTTTTTTTGGCAACTTTTTTTCGGTGTGTAATAAAAAAATAATTAAAAAAAGTTTTTAGAAAAAAAATTTTCTAAGTCACGACCGGATTTTTTTTTAATTTTCAAAGAACCAAGAAGGTTGAAGTAAAAATATCATTAAAAAATCTTTTTAGATAAAAAATTTTAAAAAGTCTTGAGAAAAGTTCAAACATCATATATCGGGACACATATGGAATACATATTAGGGCTGAGCGAGGAATGCATAGATGTCAAAACGATGTGGCTAAAATTTCAGGATGATCGCACTTCTCCTCAGGGTCCCACTTAAGCACTGAAGTTTCAACTTTTCTAAGCCAAAGAACATTTTTTAAAAAAATTTCCAAAAATTCAAATTTGATCAGATCTTCTTAATTTCGGATTTTATGAGGTTTAGTTGATTACATCTATTTAGTTTTTAAATAACAGCTTTATAGAATACCGCTTTTTTCAAATTTAAACTCGGTTATAACGAACTCGATTATAACGAATTCTCGGTTATAACGAACTAATTCCAAAGTCCCCACGTTTTAGCATCAATTTTAACACAAAATACTTCTTTTATAACGATCTCGGTTATGACGAATCCTCGGTTAAAACGAACTGCTTATTATGATCCCACGAACATAATTTCATGTATATTTACCTTTTTATAACGAACTCCCATAAATATTTCTTAATGTGTGGCAATCATGTTTATCAAACTAACAAAAGGTTGGAATTTTTTGGTTTATATTATAATTTTGATAAAATTTATTTATATTTTTAATGATTTCTTCTCAATAAGTAATTTATTTAAGAAAAAAAACCCCAAATTAAACAAAATTGGATATATTTTTTTTTGGATATAAAACTAGGTTGATAAAAAAATATACCCCGCTTATAGCGAACTTTGCTTATAACGAACTATTTTTACTGGTCCCTCGGAGTTCGTTATAACCGGGTTTGACTCTAGATGTGATTAAAAAGATCTCATAAAATCCAAAATAAGAAGATCTGATTAATTTTGAATTTTTAACTATTTTTTCAAAAAATGCTCTCTGGCTTAGAAAAGTTGAAACTTCAGCGCTGAAGGGGGACCCATAAATGAAGTGCGATCGTCCTGAAATTTTAACCTATTAGCAAATTGTGTTGTTGAATAAAATATCGATTATTTTCTTCGTCAATGCAATTAAAACGCTTAAATTTTTTTCTGTTAAAAATTTGAACAAAATTGATTACAACAACACATTAGTTGTTTATGCCAAAAAAAAATCCAATTGATTTGTTTTAAAGCAAATAATTTTTATATTTAATTGAGGAAAAATTTTAAATTGGAAAAAAAGCAAGCACTTATCAACTAAATTGATGAGATCCATTTATCACTAACAAACAACAGAAAATCAATAAAAGAAAAAAAAAAATAATGATAAACCAGTTACATTTTCAAGTTCAATGACAATTAATGGGCATTTTTTATAGTCGGGAGTATTTAATAAAAATTTTATTTTTTTTATTTTTAAAAATACCTTTAATTATGTGTTAAACAGACATTTGTTTTATTGTTAAATAACCATTTATTATAAAACACAAAAAATAAAAAAAACCAAAAACAAATATCAAGTGTTAACTAAAGATGTTGGTCTGTCGAATTGAAAAATTACCTACTTAATACTACCTTCCACACGTTATAAATCTATCGCGCTACATCGCTTTATTACTGATGTTGGACTGACTTCCTGCTGTATTAAATGGCTTTTATGGCTTTTAGTTTTTCTGATAAACAAAACTTAGAGGAGGCTGTTTAGTTTTCGTTTTTTTTTTATATAATTTGTTTAACATTTTATGACTTTAAGCCATTAAGTTTTAACCATCTAATGAGGCTAAATGGAAATGTTCATACTTTTCAACACGATTTTGGATTAATATTAGATTTTTCACTACATAAACTATATAAAACAAGTTGATTATCGTGTTTTTTGTTGTTGTTTGTATTTTCTTTCCTTACAAGAAAAATTGTAAAGTCAAGATTAATTTCGTTTGAAGTTTTATGATAAGCAAAAAAATATGATGCTGTAATATGCGTTTATAACAAGTGCTTGTTAAAAGTTTTAAATAAAATTTGTAAACAAATTATTTGGCAATTATTTTTTATTGGAAACAGTTTTAATTCAATTTATCGATGTATCAGTGGTAAATCGTATGAACACCCAAGCAGATATTAATGGCGGTTCTAAACAAAAGCATTCTGAAAACACTGCACAGTGGTTAATTATTGATTTTTTTTTCGGAAATAAGTCGGCTATTCAGAAAATACTGGACCAATTGCAGCAGCGTTGCCAGTTTTTGTTGTAATTTGTCCCCAAAAAATCGCCAAATCGACTTTAACTTATCATAACTTTCTAAATAAATGCCGAATATCTTTTATTTTGGTCAAATTGGGTTCGCGAACATTTTTTCTATAAGACTGATTCATAAAAAAAGTAATTGTTCATAGTAATATAACTTTAAATGTGTTGACTACTTAAAAAAAAGATGCACAATTTTCTATTCAACATTTTGGTACATAATTTTTGTGTACGTGGATCTGGACTTTGTTTAATTGGTCAGACTTACAGAAAACATGTTCACGAATCCAATTTGACCAAAATAAACCTTATCTCCCATGTATTATAAAAGTTATGATGAATCAAAGTCGATTTGAGGATTTTTTGGGGACAAATTACAACAAAAACTGGCAACGCTGAATTGCAGTGACATTTATACCGGATATAGCTAACGTAATTTCGAGCTTAAGTTTGGACGTCCTTAATAGGGGCACCTCCAGGGCCCCTCAAGTAGAACACCTTTTGTATACAAAGGTTTTAAGTGCTTGCCAATTTATTAAATCATTATCTCTTTTACTTTATGATTTATAGCCATTTGAGTGAGGAAAATTTTAGTATTTTTTCCGACTCTGGTCCAGTTCTTCGGGAATAGCTTGGTCACATAACGTCGAACGTAACGAATTAACTAGATAGATTTGTGATATTTGAAAACCAGTTGTTAAAAAGTTTTGTGAAAATCAACACATGAATTTAAGGTGAAACTAATCTGAAATTGACAGTTTTGCTAATAACTTTTGAACCACTGCACCGATTTGGCTGAAATTCATCACGAATCAGGCCAGGGAAACGATAAATATATATCCCAGCCTCAGCATCCTCAGAATTTCGTTTCGAAGGTTAGCGTGCTTTTTATCTCGTAAATTCACGAAAAACCCGAGCCGAAATTCAATCTTTTGGTCATAACTTTTGAACCACTGGACCGATTTTGCTGGATTGCAATACCAACCTGACCAGTGGGGGTGTTCTGTAATTTATGCGAAAAGTTTTCGCATCGAAAAGTATGAAACAAAAAATTCCATCGTTTCTCGATTCTGGAAAAAAAGTTGTTTCTGTATATCAATGCGAAAACGGCAGCATTTTTATTGGAATATTCCAAATCAGCTGTCAAAAAGGTAAATAAGGCGAGAAAATAATAAAAATCACAACAAAAAAAAAACGCAATTTCACATTTTTTTTAAACAACACTCGTAACATTGGCAAACAAAAATGAAATAATAAATTAAATTATGAAAATAATGTGTAGTATATCATTAATAATATTAGTTGATAGTATTTTCTTGAAAAATTATTGTTTTTTGTTTATTATAACTCAAAAGTTGTTTAATTTACGAAATATCGCACCATTTTTAAATGTGAGTGATTTTGACACTTCAACTTCAAAAGTTTTCGATCAATTGGCTTACAGAAACAGTTTTTCTCGCATCTTTCCAATAATTTTGAAAAAAATCACATTTGACAGAAAGTTTCCGCATAACAAAATTACAGAAACAGTCGAATGCGAAAAGTCAGATTTTGTGCTGATTCACGATGTTTCTGTTTCGTTTTTCATGTTTCATGTGAGAAATCTTTCGATTCGAGAGTTATAGAACACCGCTCCAGGTTAATGCCCAACATATGTATATGCCAAACTTCAGCAGCATCAGTAAAGTCTTTCAAACGTTAGCGTGTTTTTAACGGACGGACAGACAGACGGACGGACGGACATCACTAGATCGACTTCAAATCGATCAAGGATCATGATTATGGGGTCTAAGACCAATATTTCGATGTGTTACATACGGAATGACAAACTTATATATTAGGGTGGGGCGATTTGAACATCTAAATGGGCGCTTCGCGTTTCTTATTCTTGGGATTGTACTGAGCAAAAAAGTCTACTAGACCATACGTCTACGGTGAAAATCGAGCTTCCAATTTTTGACTGAAAACTAAGTTTTTTCTAAGTCATACGTTCAGAGAAATTGTAGCCCGAGATAATAGCTACAACTTTACTTTTGAAAATAAGTCAAAATTTCAAATAGTTTACGAAAAATGAGCCCAAGAAAATTTGCAAATTTTCCAAAAAAATTAAGTCTGACAAAAAACTGCAAGTGAAAAATTGGAAGCTCGATTTTCACCGTATACGTATGGTCTAGTGGACTTTTTTGTTCAGTACAATCCCAAGAATCAGAAACGCGAAGCGCCCATTAAGGTTTTTTTCTTCCATACTAATCGTCCCACCCTATTATATATACCCCCTATCACTAGAGTGGAGGGTACAAAAAACTACTGTACACTCAAAATAATACATTCCCGAGTAAAAATAACACAGTGCAACACCCAAAATCGGAATGGGATGAAACCAAAAGCAAATGAAAGTTGACATATTCCATAACAAACCCCTCAAGGCTTTTTTCTAGTTCAGAGCTAGATTTTGTTTTACACGCATTTGAAGTTAGTGCACTTTTATTATAATTACAATAATAAATGCTTGAAAACTGTATTAGTGGCGAATGATTAATATTGTAATTGCCTTTAAATAACAATCATACGCAACGGTGTCCAGTGATTTATATTAATAATTGCCTTTAAATAACAATCATACGCAACGGTGTACATGGTTTATTTAAATAATTTGGCTATTCAGTAAATAGGTACTGGACCGATTGCAGCAAAATTTATACCAGTCATAGCTGAAGTAATTTTGAGCTTAAGTTAGGAAACTGGACCCTACATGTCCAATAAGGGCACCACCAGGGGTCTTTAAAGTTGGACACGTTTAGTACACAAAAACTTTAAATGCTTTAAAATCACCAACTTTAAATGCGTGTAAAATAAAATCTAGCTCTGACCTAAAAAAAAGGCCTTGAGGGTTTTGTTATGGAAAACGTCAGCTTTCATTTGCTTTTGGTTTCATCCGATTCCGATTCCGAAAGTTCGATTTTGTATCACTGTGTAATCATATATAACAATATATAACTTGATGCAAACATAATAAATCATATATGATTATACATCGTGTGAGATATTTTCTAAATTTTTTAAATGCATATTCATATGCAGTTATATATAATTTAATCATGATTCGGATTAAAAGGTGTACGGTTGATATAATTGTATAAAATTATATGAGGGTCAATACAAAATTTGATTTTCTGTATAATTTAACATAAAATTATATATAGCTTATTCTGTTCTATATAAAACTATATATGTTTCCAATTAACCAAAAAACTTCTAAGTTTTTTAGGCAAAGTATAAGAAACTTTTTAGAATGTTCCTAAACATTTCCTTGTTAGGGTTATGTATATCACCTATCTGGTTCGAAGCGTACCCAAACATTTTTTGGTTTTAGAAAATTATATGTTTGGTGAATGTATCGTTGACCTGTGGTGTATCTCAACCCAAACCAAAAAGCACCAGGATTTTATATGTTTTTATGCAATTAGATCTGATTAGATCCACCAATATATGGCAATGTCTGGTGAAAACTCGGATGAAATCAAATCATATTTTTACAAGTTGATCTTTTTTAATGTAAAAACATCCACCATTATTCGGATCAAATTGCGTATAAATATATATTGTGTTACATATCATCATATATTGCATCACATAAAAATTTTTACTCGGGTTAGTAGATTTACTAATTTTTTTTTGCTAATGCTGGTTAGCTAACTTTTAGCAAATTTTTAGTTGAGATTAGCATGTTAGCAAAAATATCTTGTAAACTTCATTTAGCGCATTAGCACTTTTAAACAAAATTTTAACTAATTTTTTTCTAGATTTAAAATTGAGTTGACCAAATTTTTACAAGCTTTTTTGCTAATATTAGCAAATAAATGGTATTTTTTTTTTTTATTTTCAGAAAACTTAAAATGGCGCTATCTCGGAAACTAAGCCAGATAGAGCAAAATGGAGGCCATTTTTGGTTCTCGAACTCACCATAGTATCGCCGGCCCTCTTCACATGTGTAGACCCTAATGGGCCCTAACTTTGGATCCAAAAAAGTTAGCATTCCCGAAAATTTTAAAATGCTCATATCTCGGTAAGTATTACCGACACAACAAAAAGTCCAAAAGCATTTTTGTAACTCTCAACACGTAGAACAAGACCGCAGACAGTTAAAAGCTCTCCGAGTAATATTTTTGAAGTTATCGAGTTTTTTAATTCTCAAGACCCCAGTGGTCCCCTATAATCACGTATCTCAAAAATTAAGCAAGGTAGAGCGAAACGGACACAAATATTGGATCAAAAACTATGACGATTTTTAAGGAACCCAACTAGGTCTAGGCCCATCGGGGTCTGGACCTATCGGGTCCGAACCCAATGGGGTCCTCAGATGTGTATGAACTAAGTTAAAAAAAATAAAAATTTAGTTAACTAATTATTGGCAAATTATTTGTGCTAACTTTAGCAAAAAAAATTGTGGGTTCAAAATCAGCAAACTTTCTTGTAGGTTTACAAGCTTTTTTTGCTAACATTACAGTTTTTTTTGAGTGTACTACTGGTAGTTAGTAAATTATTAGTAGATTTGTGTACAAAATCACTTACTAAAACTTTTACTGTAGAATTATTTTGAGTGTAGCTTCACTTTGCGGACTTCCCACGTAAATTACAGGAAAGCCCAAAGACAGATTTCAATTCTTTTGGACGAATTGAATTCATAAGGTCAGAATACCAATATTTGTCAGTTTTCCTTGTTTTTTAACAAATAATTTACATTTTTAATTTACATTTTTTTTTGTAATTTTACAGTTTTTCTTGTAATTTTACAAATTTCCAAGGTTTTTTACAAAAAAAAAAACTCTAGTAAATTTACAAGTATTTCTTGTAAGTTTTATTTCGCTAAAAAAGTTGTAAATTTACAGTTTTATTGGAAAAAAACTTGTAAAATTAAAAATCTCGTAATTTTTACTATGAACTCTCGTTAAATAGGAGGTAGCAAAAAATATAGTAAAGTCACGAAACCTCCTTGTAAGTTTTATCGCGTCAAAAATAATTTAAATTTTTTTTTTAGTGTAGTTGATTTTACTGACTCCAAAATAACATACACTGTAAGTAATTTTTAATTATACAATTTTTTCAGTGCATTAAATTTTAAAAAATTTTAATTGTTTTATTTCCATTTTACATTGCGGAATCAACAAATTGAAAAATAATACGCAATATATGTAAGTGTTCAATTAAAAATATATTGATGTATTAACCTTGTCTTCTAAATAACATTTTGGTTTATTATGGGATTTTCTAAAAATAATTTTCTTAATAAAGATGTTTGTAATACAATTGCTAATTACAGCAACTAAATGTTAAAATATTTGTTTCTTATTGGGAAAATACTGATTGAAATGTGAAATATAAATGTTTCAATGACCATAATTTTCTTAATAACAATTTGCAATTATAAAAGATTAATCATCAACAAAAGAGATTGTGATTAACAAACTTTAAAATATGGATGACTGCTAAAGGTACTGTGAAGTGGAATCTTACTCGATTACATTTCTTTCTAAAACTCTTAATAAAAAAAAAACATGAAAAAACCCATAAGAAAAAGACGCGCTTGTTTTATTTTTAGGATTGCCTACCATTTGACTCTGAATTAATTCAATTTTAAAAATTTCTTGTAAAACACTTTAAAATTCCCATATCCTCTTTCATATTATTTGAAAGGTGTTAATTGTTATTAAGTAATTTTATTAATTATTTCCGTTATTCACTATATTAATTTAAAATAACCTTGTTAAACTCTACTATAAATTAGATCAATTAGAAACAAAATCAAATATATTACATTCATTTAATATCAAATTTATTAGAACAAAAAGTCCATAAAATTTCAATTAATTTATTCATATGTTTCTACCATATAATGTTTAAATAATAGTCATAAAAAATCTACAATGTTTTTGACAGACATCAAACAAATCAATCATATGAGTGTACAACATTTTATTAAAATGGTTTTAGTAATTCTATTTTTAGTTTTTCTGATTTCTTTCTAAAAAAAATTGAACCATTTTAAACCAAAAACAGCAAAGCCAGACTTAGACAAGCAAGAAGAAAAAAAAACTAACATAAAACTTCAACCAATAATAATTAGCATATCTTGTCTTTTTGAAACCCAGACAGAAAATCTTTTCAAAATAATCTTTTCAATAAAGTAAACACATTAACAAACAGTTTGCATTTAATTCAAATTATTTAAATTTAGTAGTGGTAATATAAAAGAGTTGCCTGGTAGTTTTAAAAAATGTTTTTATTAATAAATGTTTTTAAACAAAATTATTAAATTTTGAAAACTACGAAATAGTTTCAAAATTAAAAAAAAATTAAATAAGAATTTAAAATAAGTAAGAGTGTTAAATTCGGCTGTGCCGAATCTTTAATACCCTCCAACATGTTAAAGTACATATAAAAAAATTTCAGAAGTGTTTTTGGGGAGGAGCTCTGTGGGGGTGCTGGGGGATACCTTCCGCAACGCGATAAATGTTTACTAAATTATTTAGTATGCTTTTTGAACTTTAGTTATACCATTTTCTCATAATTTTTATGTTTTTTTTTTAATCCACGCCCACAAAAGGGGGCGTGACAAAAAAAACAATATTTTGTAGCCCCCCGGGGTCTAACTGTATGACTTTTAACTCCATCTGACATAAAAAGGTTTCATTTGTTAACAAAAATGCAAAAAAGGTGTAAAAAATGGCGTTTTTATAGAGGTTTTTTTTAGTTCTTTAAGGGGGAACTTTTTTGGCCCTTATCCGAGTTTACCCATTTCTGAACCTAACTGGCCTATGACTATGAGACACATTCGTGCCAATTTTCAGGAGTCTAGCTCTTTTATTTTGGACTGAATCGTGCTTTATACAGACGGACGGACGGACATTCATAGAATGACTTATAATCGATCAGAGATCAATAATATATATACTTTATGGGGTCCCCGACCGATATTTCTATGCGTTACAAACGGAATGACAAAGTGAGTATACCCCCATACTGTGGTTGGAGGGTATAAAAATATTATAGGCGCCAAGACCGACTATATAATACCCAACATCAGTGTTGGTAGGAAAATGGGTGCCAAGTCCAAACATGGACCGATAGGAACTATCTTTGTAAAATTACACTGTGCTACAAATGAGCAAAAATAAAATATGCAGGGGTTCTCATATGAAAATTCGGGTTAGTTGGAGTCCATAGAGTACTGATATACTCATAGATTTCTGGATCACTTCGTTAAGTACGTTTTTTATTGGCAAATGTGTTGAAAAACGGCAATTCTTAAATTACAACTTTAAAAAATTATTTCTTTGTTAGTTTGCAACCGATTTTCGATTTTATAGATTTTTTGAAAGGTATAATCTTACCTTTTAAACAAAACAAAAATATTAAAAATCGATCAAGAATTGGCTGAGCTACGATCGTTTAAGTTAAAAAAAATCCAATTTTTTGAAAAATTTGTCATGTTCTTTATACTCTAAGTTGAAAGTGCATCATTAAACAATTTTTTTTTTATTTTTGTATAAAAGCATAGTAAAGTAGCTTTCCAAAACACCAAAAAACATAACAATCGGTTAAAAAATGAATGAGTTATGCTAAGTTTCGTGATAGGACATTTTTAATTTTTTTCAGAAATGCTTGTAATTCAGGTATTATTCATAAATCTTATTGCTAGTAGTAATTTTATGTGCCTATGCATATAAACAAGAGATGGTAACATAATTAGATTTGTGCGTGATTGACACATGATCACAAGTGAGCGTGATTGAAAATCAATCACGTCGTTGTAAGTGAGTGTCAGTGGAATAAAAAAGTGTGAGTGAAATAAAAAAAATTTCAGAACCCGTTCTGAAATTTTCCATTTTTTAAAAAAGTCAATTTATAAAAAATCCGGCCACATTTGTTTTTTTTTGGAAATTTTTTTTAAAGATTAGATGTTTGTCTAAGAGATGGTCACGTGAGTGAATTTTAACTTTCATAATAATTTTTCTTCTAACACTCACTCACAATCACGTGTGTAAATTTAATACAACTCACACTCACGTACGCCGATGCAAGAGTCACTCACGCTAACGTTGGCTCACACTCACGATATTCTTATTTATACTAAAAATAATTTCAAAAATCTTTCAAAATTTTCTTTCAAAATTTTCTAAAATTATACATTTGTTTTGATTTTTTCGGGACGAAATCTGAAGTTAAGCTAAATTTTAAATTTTTTTTGTTGCTTTTTTTGGAATGAAAGGAAATATGAAGAGAAAATAAATCACGCAAACTCACGCAAAAAAATCAACTCACGCTCACTCTTTCACGCAATAATCTTTCTCGCACTCACTCACAATCACGTGAGTAAAATTGAATTCAGTCACACTCACGCTCTTATCTGCTCATGTTCCCATCTCTAGTTTGTCTATCCACACAAAAAAATTGTAATGTGTTTTTTTCGTTATTTTCGAGAAATCGCATTTGAATTTTGAATTTCATGACAATTTGGTAATTTGCTTGGTTCAACGTAGCGTATGACTAATGCAAATATTAAATAGTCATTCGCTACGTTGAAACAAGAAAATACAAGCAAATTACAAAATTGTTATGAAAATTAATATTCAAATGCGATTTTCTGAAAAAAACATATGTCTGAATTTATTTGTGTGGATAGACAAACATCTAAGCTTAAAAAAAAGTGGCCGGGTTTTTTGTTTCAACGAAGTGAATGACTACTAAATATTTGCATTAGTCACACGCTTCGTTGAACCAAGGAAATTAGCAAATTGTCATGAAATTCAAAATTCAAATGCGATTTCTCGAAAATAACGAAAAAAACACATTACAATTTTTTTGTGTGGATAGACAAACTAGAGATGGGAACATGAGCAGATAAGAGCGTGAGTGTGACTGAATTCAATTTTACTCACGTGATTGTGAGTGAGTGTGAGAAAGATTATTGCGTGAAAGAGTGAGCGTGAGTTGATTTTTTTGCGTGACTTTGCGTGATTTATTTTCTCTTCATATTTCCTTTCATTCCAAAAAAAGCAACAAAAAAAATGTAAAATTTTGCTTAACTTCAGTTTTCGTCCCGAAAAAATCAAAACAAATGTAAAATTTTAGATTTTGCTGAAAATTTTGAAAGATTTTTGAAATTATTTTTAGTATAAATAAGAATATCGTGAGTGTGAGTCAACGTTAGCGTGAGTGACTCTTGCATCGGCGTACGTGAGTGTGAGTTGTATTAAATTTACACACGTGATTGTGAGTGAGTGTTAGAAGAAAAATTATTATGAAAGTTAAAATTCACTCACGTGACCATCTCTTAGACAAACATCTAATCTTAAAAAAAAAATTTACAAAAAAAAAACAAATGTGGCCGGATTTTTTATAAATTGACTTTTTTAAAAAAATGGAAAATTTGGTTCTGAAATTTTTTTTTATTTCACTCACACTTTTTTATTCCACTGACACTCACTCACAACGACGTGAGTAAAATTGATTTTCAATCACGCTCACTTGTGATCATGTGTCAATCACGCACAAATCTAATTATGTTACCATCTCTTGTTTATATGCATAGGCACATAAAATTACTACTAGCAATAAGAATAATGAATAATACCTGAATTACAAGCATTTCTGAAAAAAATTAAAAATGTCCTATCACAAAACTTAGCATAACTCATTCATTTTTTAACCGATTGTTATGTTTTTTGGTGTTTTGGAAAGCTACTTTACTATACTTTTATACAAAAATAAAAAAAAAATTGTTTAATGATGCACTTTCAACTTAGAGTATAAAGAACATGACAAATTTTTCAAAAAATTGGATTTTTTTTAACTTAAACGATCATACCTCAGCCAATTCTTGATCGATTTTTAATATTTTTGTTTTGTTTAAAAGGTAAGACTTATACCTTTCAAAAAAATCTATAAAATCGAAAATCGGTTGCAAACTAACAAAGTAATAATTTTTTAAAGTTGTAATTTAAGAATTGCCGTTTTTGGACACATTTGCCAATAAAAAACGTGCTTAACGAAGTGCTCCAGAAAAACTATGAGTATATCAGTACTCTATGGACTCCAACCAACCCGAATTTTCATATGAGAACCCCTGCATTTTTTTGGTGTAGCACAGTGTTATTAATTACTGTAGAAAACACATACAAACCATATTTAAGTAAAATAGGCTCTTCTTTGTTGCCAATTGACTAATTTAACTGAATATCGGTCTAAATTTTTATATGGGGACTAGGTCCAAAAATGGCCCAATTACAAAGATATAATAATGTTACCAAAAAATACGTTTAGCAAATTCATATACAATTTTAATCAAATATTTTATATTTTGAATCTATGTGAATATCGGGCAGCGTGGTTTGTATAAACCAACATTGGCCAGATTACTTTAAAAGTTGGAATAATGATTTACGAATACCAAGTTCGTTTACCTACCAAAAAGTGTATAGCGTTGAAACTTGGAACACTTAATAAGATCGATAATATGTAGAAAAAAATTTAAATTCGGAAAATATCCGCCCCAGGTTTTGTGTCCTTACCATATTTCATGAAATTAAAATATGGCATAAAATTCATATTTCCATTTAAAAAAAAACAAGCAGAAAAAATGTAGGAATTCATATTATTTCATGAAATTAAGAAAATCTAACACTTGTAATATGTCTAATGCAATGGTTCTCAAATGGTTCTCAAACTCTTCCGCGACCCCTAGGGGGAGTTTCAGGGGGTCGCGAACAATTTTGTTAAAACTTAAATTTTGGTAAATTTAAAACGCAATTATTTTATTTTTGTGTTATAAAAATATACAAATACTTTTATTAAAGAAATAAATTATTTCCATCACTTAAGGTCCCTCCGTAATCACTGTGCAGTTGTTGATTTCCCGGGATGCCCAACACTGATTTGTGAAGTTTCTTGGCAGGTTGTGAGTCTGGAATCTGACAGTTCGTTTTCTATGAACTTTTCGATGCTGATTCCGAATCTGGGTTTTAAATTTTTCTAGTACGTTTGGATTTTGAGTAAATTAAAGGCAAAGTTCACAAAAACGTATTTTCAGAATTTTAAGGAGCTTTGTTTTTGATAATTTTGGATGCGTCTGGGATCTGACCAATTTTTTTGATTTACTTTTTAATGCTGATTCCAAATCTGGATCTGAATTACGGATCTAGATTCGTGATTGAATAAAATTTCGATTAAAACCAAACATTGGTACATAATTTTGAAAAAAGGACAATCATTACTCAAAATTGGACTTTAAATGCTTTCTTGGTAAACATTTCTTCATTTCTGATCAGGTAAAACTGGTATTTTTCTTTTATTTTCGGAAATAAAAAATGGATATAAAATGTCGTAGTTCGGAACCTGGTTTCCCAATTTTTGAGGAAATTAAGGTCATAGTTCACAAAAGTTTTTTTTTTTTTTATTTTTTAGAAGATTTTTACGTGACATTTTTGGTATGCGTTTGGGATCTGACCACACGGTTTCGATTAATCTTTCAATGCTGCTTCTGAATTTGGTTTCCAAATTTTTCTTACTTCAGGTTTTTAAAAACAACTGAGGGCAAAGTTCACGTTAATAGTTTATTTATACCAAATTATGTGTAAATCGGAACTAGATACGCCTTCCTCAAATTTGTCTTTTTTTAAAAAAGTATTTTTGGAAATAAGGGATTTTTTAGAAAAAAATACTTTTTTAAGAATTAAATTTTTTACTACTTTTTTTTAAATAAGTACTTTTTCTAAAAAAAGGACTTTTGTGCTGCTTTTTTAGAACAAAGTACTTTTGAACTACTTTTTTTATGTAGTATTTTTTTTGTAGTATTTTTTTGGAAAAAAATATTTTTTTCTAAAAAAAGTACTTTTCTAAAATAAGTACATTTTCTTAAAAAAAATGCCTGCGAATTTTGTACTCTTGCCCAAAACATTAAACCATGATAATGTTTTGCTGAAGATTTGGGTGTGCTTGCCAAGGCAAAGTTTTTTCTGAAAAAATAATGTTATATTACTTTGCTATTCCATGCAAAACGAATTGAAATATCAGTCGAGGACCCCCCCAGCAGAAATAAATCAAGATTTTGGCGACACAGCATCTGTTTATAGCATACCGTAGCGCATCCAAAGAGCGCTCTTAGGGATGCAGTAAAAGGAAGGGGAAAAAATTTAATTTTTTTTAAGATATTTTATATAAAACTTATAATGTGTAATTATTTTTTGGTATAATTTCACACTTGCTTTCCTTTTTAATATTTTTAACACTTTTTTAATAAAAAAACATAAGTTTTAGACAAAGACACATGATTTGACTGCATCATTATTGCGCATTAATCAGCGCTGCAAAGAGCGCTTCAATCATAGCATCTTTGACCGCTGTTCCCAAAAAAAATCCCATAAAAAATGTGAAAATGAAAATTTCCGATATTTTTTTGATGTTCACTTCCGATTTTTTTTTTTTTATTTTGTTTCACATAAATAAAGTTTTGTAAAGTAAAACGAATGAATTTTTTTGTTATATTTTTTTAAATTTTAGTTATTTGATTTCAACTTTGAATTTACAGCATTTTTATTCTGCTTAAATAAGCTCTACAAAGATACATGAATTCACTGCATCTTTAATCTGCTTAAATCAGCGCTAAAAAGATACATGAATTTACAGCATCTTTATTCTGCTTAAATCAGCGCTCTAAAGACACGTGATTTCAGTGCATCTAAAGAGCGCTGTTTCTGTGTATCCAACTAGCGCTCTAAAGTGGGACATCGCCTTAGGGAATCATGCATGAATTCAGCGCAATTGGATGCGCTCCTTTACTCAAGTTCCCCTTCCAAAAGCTGCTGAACGTTCAGCAAAATTTCTGCTGGGCCATTAAAAAACCAAGAGAGCTGTACATTTCGTAAGTGAGTGCAAAAATAAGTGCAAAAAAGTGTTTTTTACATTTTAGAGAGTATAAAAGATTCGGCACCAAAGAATATAACACTCTCACTTGTTTTGTGTACACTTGATAAACAAATAGAACATTTTTATGCGAAAAGCTTAGACTTGGTGAAAAAGTAGTTTTGGTAAAAAAAAATATTTTTTTTTCACGAAAAACAAAATTATGTAAAACAAGTAAGAGTGTTAAATTCGGCTGTGCCGAATCTTTTATACCAATGGTTCCCAACCTTTGATTCTCGCCCCACTGGGGGGCAATTTGAATGCTTCAGGGGGGCAACGAGCAAATTTTTAAGATTTTTTTTTTGTTAAAAAAACTAAAAAAAAATATTTTATAAAAACTATTTAGTTGATTGTTGAAATTTTTTTCTAAAAACTTTGTTTAAAAGATGATTTTAAGAAAAAGTTTGCTTAACTACAAGAAAATTTTGAATATTAAAACAAATTTGAAAAATTTACAAATTTTTCTTGAGTGTTGGGGGGACATTTTTGTTATTTTTACTTAAAAGTGGGGCATGGCGCAAAAAAGGTTGGGACCATTGTTTTATACCCTCCACAATGTAAAAAAAAAATTGTCAAGGGCGTTTTTTTTTTGGGAGGGGGGTGATGGGGGTCAGTGGGGGACTTTGAGAGCACCTTCCCATCGCGATAAATATACCAAATGTTTCATTTATTTAACAAAAATACAAAAAAACATGTAAAAAAGTGTATTTTTTCAGTTCTTCAAGGGGGAACTTTTTTCCCCCTGGTCCGATTTTGCCCATTCACGAACTTAACCTGCCCATGAACATGAGACATATTTTTGCAAACTTCAGGAGTCTAGCTGTTTTATTTTGGACTGCATTGTGTTATCTACAGACAGACGGACGGACGGACAGACGGACATTCACAGAATGTCTTAGAATCGATCATGGATCAATAATATACATATATAATTTATGGGGTTCGCGACCGATATTTCGATGCGTTACAAACGGAATGACAAAGTGAGTATACCCCTATACTGTTGTTGAAGGGTATAAAAAAATTTAAGGAAACCAAAATTTTTGTTCACCAAAATGAATGAATGATGAAAACAAGTTTTTGATGTAAAAAAAAATGACGAAAAAAATAAGAAAAAAAAAATTATTTCGGTGAGAAAAAAATTGATAATGAAAAGTTTGATAAAAAAATTTGATGAAAAAAATTTGACGAAAAAAAAAATTGATGAAAAAACAAAAAAATTTATGAAAAAACAAAAAAAATTATGAAAAAAAAATTTGATGAAAAAAAAAAATTTGGGCGAAAACAAAAAAAAATTATGAAAAAAAAACTTTTATGAAAAAAAAAATTGATGAAAAAAAAAATTTGATAAAAAAGTGATGCAAAAAAAAAGTTTGGTGAAAAAAACAAAAATTTATGAAAAAAAAAAAATTGATGAAAAAAAAAACATTTTTTTTGTTGAAAAATAATTATGTTTATTTTTATTCACCAGCTGGTGTAAAACGGTTTTATTCACCACGAGGTGAATTATTATCCAAGTTACAAACCTAAGTTATTAAAATTTTTTGTTTAAGAAAATGAAAATAGTATTTCTTGTTTTCTTTTTATTTAATTGTTAGCTTATATAGTCAAACTGAGGTGGCGTCCTGCAACTTTTTTAAAATTAGACACAAGCCTAAAAACATTATCATGTTAAAAGTACTTTTTCCTAAAAAAATTGTACAAAAGTACTTCTTTCTAAAAAAAGTACTATTTTTTTTTTTTAAAAGTACTATTTTTTTTAAAAAAGTACTATTTTTTTAAAAAAGTATTTTATTTTTTAAAACAATTATGGAAAAAAACATCTGAAATGTGCCATGAGCCCAAACTCGGAACACGGTACGTGTGTCATGTGCCCACGTATAGATGTGACTCGTGTCGTATAGATGTGACTTGTGTCTTACTAGGGCACATTTCAGAGGTGCCATGTGCCTTTAGCATGGCACATGACACATCTGAAATGACACATCTGAAATGTGACACATCATGAAAGCTACGACTTCATGTTTCATGTTGGCAACACTATCACAAATCACTCATTGTAAAACTAGTATAAATGGTAATATGTATTTATGTTTGTAGTTTTATAATATGTAATAAATTACCAATATTATGTTGTGGATTTGTTTTTATTTGTCTAAATGCAAACCGCAACAGAAACAGATTAAGACACTTTAATTCTCAGCTTGAGTTATTAAATGATTAGTTTGTGTGTGTGTGTCTGTGTGCACTTTTTTTATTGAATGAATTAAAAACATTCGTAAATTTTTGAAAATTTTAGAAAAAGTAAATTGAAAATATATTAAAAATATCTTCAAGGTTTTTTTTTAAGCTATTTTATAAAAGTTCGTTTTTTTGTACATTAAAAGTTTTAATTTAAAACTCTTTGAAATTAAATCTAAGAATGTGCGTTTATTAACTGCCATTGAATATTAATGAGTTTTAATTAAAAAAAAATACATATTGTAGGTACATAAAATATTTAAATAAATTTATAAATTATTTCGCAATTTAATATAATCAATATCTGTACTGCTTTTAAAATATGTAGATCATTTAAAAAAAAAATATTGATACATACAAGTGCAAATAATTATCGCAAATATTGTTTAATAATTAAAACATGTTTTCTGATGAAATTTAAATTTTATAGTAATATTGTATCAACAATATATCAAATAATTAAGAGTTTAATGTCTTTATACGGCACAGAAAATATAATTTTAATTCGATTAAAGTTTTAAAATTCTAATTTTAATTTTTCAAAGAAGAAAATTTAATTTTTAAAAGTTATAAACATTTCTGGTATTCCTAAATCGGTTTCAAACACTTCAGTTATAGAATTATCATCAGAAGGATTTAAAATTTAATTGTTCAAAGGTAATTGTTCTTTTATATATGTCAACTTTTATCAAAGTCTATACCCCAGTCTGGAATCGAACCACTGGCATTTTAGTGGCATTCATACCGTTAACAACATAGGCTGGTAGTCACCATATACGTCATCACACTGTTAGATTTTTGCTTGATTTAAGCATTTTGAAAGAGCTGTAAACAAGTGCCTTTAAAACGTGTTATTTACAGCCATTAAGACGCTTTTAAAGCAATTTAATGATTTTTTTAATTTTCGAACTTCGAAAATTTGTCAAAAAAAATTTTTTCTATAATAATTTTTTATGAAAATTTTCAATCAAAACTAGGGGGGGAAAATGGTACTTTTCCCTAAAAAGTAATATTTATGAAAATATACTTCGTTTTTAAAAAAAAATAACTTTTTAGAAAAAAAAAAATACTTTTTAAACAAAAAAGTACTTATTAGAAAAAAGGGATTTTTTAGAAAAAAATACTTTTTTAGAAAAAAGTACTTTAAAAAAAAAAAAAATACTTTTTTAACTTTACCTAGTGTTTTTTCCGTGTGTGTGAGTTCAATTTTTACCTACACCACTTTGTGGTAAAGGATTTATGCTGATGTTTATAACTTCCCGAAATATTTGTCGCTTTAGCGATATCCGACTCTCTGCCTATATAAAACGTTGTGCGCAGAATACAAACACGCAATTTTTATTCGATTTGTCTAAAAATTAAATCTTAAGCTTCACTAGACCCAATAATAAAGCCTATTGTAATTAAAAACAAGTAGAAAAATTAAATTCGACTTGGCCGAATCTATGAATACCCTCCACAATGCCCTTTTTAAGTGATAGCAAATTTTCTAACGTGAAAAAAATAAAATTTTTGGTTAGAAATATTTTATTTTGTGTGAAAAAAATTTTTTTTAGTAGTTTTTGATAAAAAAAAAATAATTTACTAATTTTTTTTTTGAGTGTAAAATTTTTTTTGAGTGTATTTTTTTATGTTTTAGTGTAAAAATATTTTTGAGTGACCAAAATACCTTGTAAAATATTTTTGTGACTTACTAATGTTTTTTAAACATGTTTAACGGGTTTTCAACAAGTGAATTTAAGGTGAAACTAATCTGAAATTCACGGCTTTGCTAATAACTTTTGAACGACTGGACAAATTTGGCTGAAATTTAAAACAAATCGGACCAGACTAACGGCAAATATATGTATATGCCACACTTCAGCACCCTCAGAATTGTCGTTCGAAAGTTGCCGTGTGTTTTAACTCGTAAATTCAAGAAAAACCCTTGCCGAAATTCACTCATTTGCTTATAACTATTGAACAACTGGACCGATTTCGTTGGATTGCAATACCAACCTGACCAGGTAAATGCTTAACATATATGCCAAACTTCAGGAGCCTCCGTAAAGTCTTTCAAAAGTTAGCGTGTTTTCAACAGACAGACAGACAGACGGACGGACAGACATTTCTAGATCGTCTTAGAATCGATCGAAGATCATAAATATATATACTTTATGGGGTCCTAGACCAATATTTCAAAGTGTTACAAACGGAATGACAAACTTATATATACCCTCTATCACAAGAGTGGAGGGTATAAACAAGTAAGAGTGTTAGATTCGGCTGTGCCGAATCTTTTATACCCTCCAATATGCAAACAAACAAAAAATTGCAGCGGCGTTTTCTTTTTTTTTGGGGGGGGGGGGGGGGGGGGAATTTTCTCTACAATATGTGTTTAAAAATTTATTCTTATACTTTCTGCACCAAAGAAATACAAGTTTATCATTATTTAAAAAAAAAATATTCCACGCCCACGAAAGGGAGGCGGACTGAAAAAAAAATACATTTTCTAATTCTATGGGTCCAAGTGCAGGACTTTGAACTTCTTGTAGCATAAAAATGTTGCATTTGTTAAACAAAAACCCAAAAAAGCATGTAAAAATATGGTTGTTTTCAGAGGTCGGTTTAGTTCTTTAAGGGGGAACTTTTTGCTCATTTACGAACTTAACCTGCCTAGGAACATAAGACATATTCGTGCCAAATGTCGGAAGTCTAGCTCTTTTATTTTAGGCTGCATCGTGTTAACTACAGACGGACGGACAGACGGACAGATGGACAGACGGAAGGACGGACATCGCTAGAATGTCTTAGAATCGATCACTGATCATAAATATATATACTTTATGGGGTCCTACACCGATATTTTGATGCGTTACACACGGAATGACAAAGTGAGTATACCCCCATACTGTAGCTGGAGGCTATAAAAATTGTCGGTAAAAAACAAAAACCTTGTAAAATGACAAGAAAAGTTTGAAACTTTTTTTTTGCTACATCCTATTTGACAACAATTCCTTGTAATTTTACAAGCTTTTTACCAATTATTTTGTAATTTTACAAGCTTTTTACCAATAAAATTGTAAATTTATAATTTTTTTGACGCAATAAAACTTACAAGGAGGTTTCGTGACTTTACTAGATTGTTTGCCACCTCCTATCTTACGAGAATTCCAGGTAAAAATTACGAAATTTTTTGTAATTTTCCAAGCTTTTTACCAATAAAATTGTAAATTTACAACTTTTTTGGCGCAATAAAACTTACAATGAATTCCCGTGAATTTACTTGATTTTTTTTTTGTAAAAAAACTTGGAAATTTGTAAAATTATATACAAAATTAAATTTCGATCAAAAATTTTTTTGATAAAAAACAAGAAAAACTGTCAAATATTGGTAAAATGGAATTACGAGACTTTTACTAGTAGGTTATGTTAGGTTAGGTTAGAGTGGTTGTGAATCCTCCAGAGGCTGCACCCAATTAGCGAAAAATGCCGTTTTGAAACCACGAACCTGAAAAAAAAGAAGGTTAAAAGCCATCATTAGGTTTTAGAATCAAGGCTATAGCCAGTTGGTTTTAATTATATATTTCAAAATGGAATTAATACTTAGGTTATCAATTTCTTTAAGGTTATCGATAAAAGGTTTGCCAAGAATTTTCATTCTGTAAGTGGCAAGAGCTGGGCAGTAAAGTAGGTAGTGCTCTATGCTTTCCTCCTAAAGTTCATCATCACAGCTGCGAAAATATCTACGGTATGGTATGCCTAGCATTGATGCATGCTCACCAATTGGCCAATGTCCCGTTATTACTGCTGTAAGTTTAGATATATTTACCCTATTATTAGATAAAAGGTCCTCTTTACGTCGCCAATTGTAGCTTGGCCACATACTTCGAGCTCTCTTACACGTCCCGAGTTCCCTCCAGTGCTTGTTGGCTTTTTCTAGGAGGTGTTGGTCTATTAAATGACCAGCCCCCCTCAAGGGCATTTTAATGTCCATCGACAAGCTGACAACCAAGCTGGAGCCCGTTCTCGCAAGTTCGTCAGCTGCTTCATTTCCCGGTATATTGCAATGTCCCGGTACCCATACTAGGGTGACTCGCGTTGCTGTACCCAATTCATTCAATGCACTCCTGCATTGTGTTACTAGTTTCGATTTGATATAATCTGATGAGAGTGCTATTATTGCGGCCTGACTGTCCGAGAAAATGTTTACCGATTTTCCCTGTATTTCCTGCCGCATCAGTTGACGACATGTTTCAATAATAAATTTACTAGTAATTTGACAAGGTTTTCTTTGTGTAGCCCCCAGATGAACAAAGCAACCTATATTAAGAGGTATCCTTTTAAAATTTGACATGCAAACGTATACAGTCGAACTCGGTTATAACGAACTCGGTTATAACGAATTCTCGGTTATAACGAACTAATTCGAAAGTCCCGCCGTTTTGGTAACAATTTTCACACAAAATACTTCTTTTATAACGAACTCGGTTATAACGAATCCTCGGTTAAAACGAACTACTTATTATGGTCCCATTTGGTTAATATTATAATTTTGATGATTTTTTTTTTACATTTTTAATGTTTTCTTCTCAATGAGTAGTTTACTTAAAAAAAAACCTCAAATAAAACAAAATTCGAACTTTTTTTTTGAAAATAAAGCAAGGTTGATATAAAATATACCCCGCTTATAGCGAACTTCGCTTATAACGAACTACTTTTACTGGTCCCTCGGAGTTCGTTATAACCGGGTTATAGTATTCATAAATCACCATTTCAAACTTTAAGGATTAACGACTTTTTTCATAAATCTATGAATTTTTTTATAAAAATTATTTGTAATTTTTTCTGTGTAGTTTCTTAGCAGACATTTTTTTAAACTGAAATTGCAAAAATATGTTAATTTTTAATAAATATTTGAAATGTTACTTGTAACATTAACTCTCTAATATTAATTACCAGTTTTTATTAGCTCTGGCTTATTATAAACTGGCTAATAAGTGGGGTCATATCAGCGAAAAACGAATTTCTTTTTTAAATATTTTTGGCGCTAAACGTGTGTAAGTTATCACAATAATACACTTTATTAAGATTTTTTTTTTTGTGATTTTAAATAATTCTTTCATTCAACTTTTAATTAATGATACACGCTTCGTCCGAACCAACTTTAATCTCAAGTTGCGATCTTTCTTGATTATGAATCTGGGGTGCCCCAGATTCAGTGAGTTTAAAGTTGGTTCGGACGAAGCATGGATTCAAAATATATTATACTAATATTACCTTTACAGACAAATTGTAACAATCACCGAGAAGTCGCCTCGTTATATCGAAACTGACTCTGGTGGGAATTCAACCCACGACTCACACGCTCCTAACTAACCTACAGTGGCCCTTACACCAAAATCGCATAGTCTGGAGAAGGATCGTTAAATAGTTATCCAACTTTAAAAACATTTGTTTCGACTTTATACGAAGGGTATCAATGGATTTCGACAAGGCCGTTCTTAACAATTCAAATCATTTCTCCGCACACATTAATACAAATTTTGCATGCGGTGTGAACAAGATTTTGTCATTTTTAATAACATGTATTTGCGTGCTGGTGGCATAAAATTCAATACTCTGTTGTGTTCCAATAATAATAAACCTGCCAATATGACTGATTACTACATAAACTATATACAAATTCCTACTTACCCAATATATTGAATGTATTACATAAAAAAATCTATTATATTTTTAATTGAAAGTGATCGTTGTTGTTGTTGGTGAATTGTCTTTTGAATAAAAATGACATAAATTCCTTAGAAAAAAAAATCTAATGTACTACAACAGAATTGAATGATTTTAATAGGGTGACAATTATTTTATACCCTCCAACTACAGTACGGTGCACTAAGAAAATTATGTCATTAAATGTTTGTAGGTTATTTTAAAAATTAATCAGTAAAGTTATTTTAAAAGAAAAATCACTTATTTTATAAAGGATTACATTTTTTTACTATTTCTGTAGTTTAAAAAATATAATTTACTGTCTTAAAAATGAATTTTCTGTTACATTCATTTTCGGCAGTAAAAAATTTCTTCTATAGTTTTACTGTTTTTCAATACAAAATAAGTGAATATTCAGTAGTTTTTTAATGTTTTGGTTAGTCATTAAATTAACATTTAAAATTGACTGTAATGTGTTTTTATTTTAAATGAAAAAACAGTGGAATGGTTTTTAAATAAAATTTCATTTGTTTTAAGTGAATATTCACTGGAATTTACCTACATAATTTTTTGAGTGTGGTACACTGAAAAAAGACATAACTGAAATTTAGGAAAAAAATTTCTTTTAAAATAGTTTATAAAAAATGAGGGAAAAATTTGAGGAAAAAAGTTTAGTTCGTTTAATTATAAATAGTTTATAGTTTTATTTAAATGGAGTTCTTTAATAAAAGGAAACAAGTTTTTACTGCCAAATATATTTCTTAAAAATATGTAAACACACAATTTATTTCAAGTTTATTTAAAATTCACTAAAAGTAACTTCATCGTATCTCTCTTCTTTGAATTTAGAATTCATAGAATTTAGTTAATAACTTCTTAGAATTTAGATAAAAATTCAATACGGCGATATCTCGAAAACTAAGCGAGATTGAGAGAAGTGGATTTAATTTTCAAAAGTAAGTACTATAAAAATAATAAGGAATAGCCTAGCTCTACATATCTTTCGGGGTCTCAAGACCCTACACTCAAAATATTTTGTAGACAAAAACAAATGAAAAACACATTTAAAACAAGTGATAAAACAAATGAAAACCATCGTAGTACTTACTGTTACTGTTCATTAAATTTTCTAAAATAAACATTATAAAATAACGTCATTTTCATTTTTTATAGGTTATTTTTTCATAAATTCGAAAAAATAACCTACGAAAACATTAAAAATTAATGATTGTTGTGTTATTTTTACCAACAAATTAAAAAACAAATACCTACGACAACATTAAAAATTAATGATTTCGTAGGTTATTTTTGCAATTTTTCTATTGCATTATTTTTTTAAGAAAATTTAAATAAAATTTTGGGGAATCGATCCCGCAATCAACTACATTCTGGGCAGGCACTCTACCAATCGTGCCAAAGTCACTTGAAACAAACATGTTTTTATATTTCTATAAATATTTTTTTGAATTTTTTTCTACAAAAAAAAATAACCCACACATGTAGATATAAACTAATGTTTTCTCCTTAAAAAATGCCAACAATTAAAAAAAAAAATAACGTACACAAATCATTAAAAATTATAGAATTATTTTTACTTACAGAACAAAAATAAATGACTTTAAAAATTGAATGCTAATTAAAGTCTTTATTTTTTATGTTGTTATTTTTGAAACAAAGAACTTAAAAATGTTTGCGAATTTGTACTCTTGCCCAAATCATTAAATCATGATAATGTTTTGCGGAAGATTTGGGTGTACTTGCCAAAGCAAAGTTTTTTCTAGAAAAAATAATGTTATATTACCTTGCTATTCCATGCAAAACAAATTGAAATATCAGTCGACGACCCCATTAAAAAACTAAAAGAGCTGTATATTTCGTAAGTGAGTGCAAAAATAAGCGCAAAAAAGTGTTTTTACATTTTGGAGAGTATAAAAGATTCGGCACCAAAGACAATAACACTCTCACTTGATTTATGTACATTTGATAAACAAATGGAAAATTTTTATGCGAAAAGCTTAGAAAAGCTTAGACTTGGTGAAAAAGTAGTATTGGTAAAAAAAAATATTTTTTTTTTCACGAAAAACATAATTATGTTAAAAAAATTTAATGAACCCAAAACTTTGTGTGAAAAAAAAATTTTGATGAATAAAGTTTTTGATGAATTTTTTTGATGAAAAGAAAAATTTTTTGATGTAAAAAAAATGATGAAAAGATAATATGAAAAAAAAAAATTTTTTTGGTGAGAAAAAAATTGATAATAAAAAATTTGATGAAAAAAAATAGATGAAAAAAAATTGATGAAAAAAAATATGATAAAAAAAATTATGAAAAAAAAATTTTGATGGAAAAAAAAAAATTTGATGAAAAAAAAACTTGATGAAAAAAAATTGATGAAAAAAAAAATTTGATGAAAAAAAGTTTGATGAAAAAAAATTGATGAAAAGCAAAAAAAAGTTTGATGAAAAAAAATTAATGAAAAAAAAAATTTGATGAAAAAAAAAATTATGAAAAAAAATTTTGATGAAAAAAAAATTGATAAAAAAAAAGTTTGATAAAAAAAGTTTGATGAAAAAAAAATTTATGAAAAAATAATTGATGACAAAAAAAGTTTGATGAAAAAAAATGATAAAAAAAATTTAATGGAAACAAAAAAATTTGATGGAAAAAAAATTGATAAAAAAAAAATTTGATGGAAAAAAAATTGATGAAAAAAAAATTTTTTTTTTGTTGAAAAATAACACTGTGCTACAGTGAAAAAATACTTCTGATGTGACATAGTATAGGTTGTTGGTCTTGTCGAGTAGATTACAAAAATGCCCATTAAACTTGCCAGACACCCTCAAATTTTAGAGTTATTGTCAGAAAACGTTTTTTTTTGGACTTTTCTCACTAAACCTTTTGTAATTCAGAAAATTTTCAACAGATTTTAAATTTTTTAACTGTTTTTGATAGAAGAAGGATGGGGCTTCCATGTGTGTGATTTGGTCTATACATATAAGAAAGATATTTATTGATTTTTTCTATAAAATCTAATTTTTTTGTTATTTTTTGAAAATTTTTCGAGTTTATCGAATTTTTTCTGCTATAGTTCGTTTAACAACCTTAATATTTATAAACGTATTTTTAAAGAAGATTTAATTCTTAATACGAATTAAATCTTCTTTAAAAATTGACAGAGTTGTGATAATTTTTCTAAAAAAGAAAATTAAGAATTTGCAGGAAATCGCCGTTCAGAAAACCCAGGTAAAAAAAATTAATTTATCGTTAGAGGTCATGTACAATATTTTTAAAGGTTTTTGGCTCGCTGAATCCGAATCTGGCCTTTAAATTGAGAGATATTTAACATAAATTGATATATCAAAAACATAATAAGATAGCGCAATTTCAATGTCAAATTCGAATTCAGGAGACCAAAAACCTTTAAAATAATGATACGCGACTACTTAGTATGTTCGTTTATTTTATTTTTTTTTTCTTGGGTTTTCCGAACGGCAATTTCATGCAAAATCTTAATTTTCTTTTTTAGAAAAATTATCACAACTCTGTCAATTATTATCCGATTTTTTCGGCATAAACCTCATCGTTTTCACAATTAAATATGCTTTAAGAATACGTTTATAAATATAAATGTTGTTGAACAAACAATAGCAGAAAAAAATCGATAAGCTCAAAAAATTTTCAAAAAATAACAAAAAATTAGATATTGTTGAAAAAATCAATACATATCTTTCTTATATGTATAAACTAGTTGACACACATGAAAAGCCCTATCCTTCTTCTATCCAAAACAGTTGAAAAATTGAAAATCGGTTGAAAAAAAAAGTTTTTTGACAATAACTTTAAAATTTGAGGGTGTCTGGCAAGTTTGATGGGCATTTTTGTGATCTTTTCGACTAGACCTACAACCTTAACTACTTCTTTTTATATTTGATTTTGTGTTTTTTGTAGCACAGTGTAATCATCATACAATTTTATAAAACACATCTGAATATAATTTTTAGCTCAGAAGCTTTAAAGCATTTTGCGTTTGTCGCCCGAACTGTCAACCTTTGACAACCCCTAATGAAATTTTATGAAAAAAAATATTTTCAGAACAATATATGCCACCCTATTGTTCATTCAATCGCATACATTTGTGCGTGAGTATCTGTGTGTGTGTGTGTGGGTTTTAGTTGTTATAATTAATTTTTAATAGCAAATAATATTATGCAATTAAATCATAAAAATAAAATTAAATAATTGTGCATACTTAAGAAAGAAACAACTTAAAAAATAATAAAACATGCACTTGTTCAATGTTTAGATGTTGTGTATTTTTTTTTTATTTTTTTTTTTTTATTTTCCAGTTGCAATTTTCAAAATTTGTATTAGTAGTGTTAGCTGAAGCAGAGCATAACCAAATCCAAGGTCGTTTAATGTTGTTAATTTTTTCTTTTTTTTTTCTTTAATAAATATGCAACTTGTTAAATAATTAATTTAAACTTTTTACTTTAAATTGAATTTATTGCACAAATAAAAAAAAGGGAAAATATTTTCATGTAACCACACCAACAGATGGACAGAAGCCAATTGAAAAGTACAACATTTTTTAATCAATTATCATTCCGGCCAATAGGTGCTATAATTTATTAAGTACAATTTTTGTTTGCCAAATTGTTTCTTGCAATTGTATGTGATTTTAGCCGCTATGAAGGTGTACATATGTGTTATAAAAAGTTGTTTAAATTGTTGTTCACCGGATAGCCGGAGGCTTATCTGCAGTTTAATCTATAATTAATACAAAATGTGTTTAGTTTTTTAGATTTTTTTTGGAAACACCATTTATGAATAATATTAATATTTATGACAAAAAAAAAACCTTATGCAAGTAAGTCACCCAGCCAGAATTTGCCAGCGGTACAAAAATGTAGTACTGGCAAAGTAGTATTTTTTAAAAAATAGAGTTATTTCCAGTGATAGATTTACCAGTGCTTTTTTACAAAAAATATTATCTTTTATTATTATTTTTATTTTTTTCAATTTCTTATATTTTTCTGAATCAAATATCTTGTGATTGGTAAAAACGGGACATATCACTCAAATGTCTCAAAAATACTTATCCGATGACCGGAGACAATAGTACATGTTATAATTTTTTAAGTCCCGGAACAGTTTTTTAAAAATCCCAGATGAATTTGTTTCAGTAAAGAATTTCATTAAATGATTTTAGAAAAACTTTTTTTTGTTAATTTTTTTCAAAATTTTGTTATTGTAATTTAAAAATGACGATTTTCGAATAACGAATAAATCGATTAATTTATGTCAATTAATCGAACAATTATTTTTTTATACCCTCCTAATTCAGTGAGGAGGTATACTCAGTTTGTCATTCCGTGTGCAACGCATCGAAACATCGGTCTAGGATCCAACACATTTTTTACATGTTTTTTTGTACATTTCTTTAACAAATGAAATGTTTTTATGCCATATGAAGTTTATTTACCTGTATTTGGACTCAGATGATTAGGAAATGCTATGTTTTGATAAAAGTGTGTTTATTAGGCATAAATATCGTAGTAAATAAATTTGTAAACATTTTTGAACAGGGGAATTGTGTTCTCCAGCGTCCCCGTCGAATATTAACTATTTTACTTTTAAGTTTTTTGTATGAATTGTTTATTTTTTTGTTAATAAAAATATTTTTTATAGCCGCTTTTTTTATTCGTATTTCGATCGAACGAACAAAAACAATTATTTGAATTAATCGAACAAAGTTGAAAGGCGAATAATTGACAACTCTAGTATACACTGTGGAAATACAGATTATTTATGTTTTAAGTACTGTCACAATGCTAGTTTTTAGAGTTTTCTTGTGCTTTTTCGATGCTGACAGAACCTACGGCTCATCAGTAGATCAAAATTATCATTTGAGTTACTAGGTCAGTACTAAAATAACGCCGTCCTGATCGTATTTTTCTGCCTGGGTAGTTTTATATACTCAACTAGCTTACCATCCCGGTACTTCGTTACCGGTTGCACTGATTACCGGAAAATAGAAGGATCAGAATTGCTCTTCCGATTTCAAGAAAATTCCCCTACGTAGTCTTTGTTTTATTTACTTGTGCATAAAATAATATTTCAATGAAAAATTTTAACAATAAAATTTGAATAATTTTCTAGGCCTTATATCGGTATTTTGGATTTGGAGTGAATAAATATTTCAGTGAATAAAGAAATTGGAATAAAAATGAGTTATGGAGTTAAAAAAGTAAAATACGAAAAATTTGAGGAAAAAGTATCATTCCATATTGTTCCCTGCTCTATTCCATTTCGTTCCCCGTTCTAAAAGTTTAAATTTTAAAATATGTCCTTTTTCTTGGGTGTTATTTTTGGGGCTTTGAGTTTAGTAATTAGATAGCTAAAAATAACCATTTATTTGCCCCCTTTTTCCCCTTAAAATTAAATTTTTCAAAAACTGTTTTTTTGTGCTAGGTGATCCTTTTTTTTAAATATCAAGTTTCCGAACTAATATATCAAGAAATATAAGAATAATCAAAATTAACACTTTTTCATTATTATAAGAACCATAAAAAAAGCAACAAAAGAACACTTTCTTACCCCCGTTATAAACGCAATTTCCAAAAAGAACCTCTTCCAGAATGTTTTTTTCTTCAGGATCCTCTTTTCCATATTTCAAATTTCTAGGATCATTATTTTAGCAAATATTTAAAGTACAATGAGGATTTTACATTCCTAATATTAAGTTTCTAGAACCATTGCGTCAAAAAATATAAAAGGTACCGAAAATAGACTTTTTTAGCCTTTTTACCCCACTAAGAACCGGAAAAACTTATTTTTCACAGAATGCTTTTTTTTAACCGAATTTGCCTACATTACAAATTTTAAGATTCTGGGAAATATAAAAAGTTTCTATAAATATAATTTTAGGAAATAAAAAAGTATCAAAAATTGTACTTCCGGTACATTTAATAAAAGGTACTTTTTATAAAGGGTACTTTTAATGAAAGGTACTTTTTATAAAAGGTACTTTTTGTAAAAGGTACTTTTTATAAAAGGTACTTTTTATAAAAGGTACTTTTTATAAAAGGTACTTTTTATAAAAGGTACTTTTTATAAAAGGTACTTTTTATAAAAGGTACTTTTTATAAAAGGTACTTTTTATAAGAGGTACTTTTTATAAAAGGTACTTTTTATAAAAGGTACTTTTTATAAAATGTACTTTTTATAAAAGGTGCTTTTTATAAAAGGTACTTTTTATAAAAGGTACTTTTTATAAAAGGTACTTTTTATAAAAGGTACTTTTTATAAAAGGTACTTTTTATAAAAGGTACTTTTTATAAAAGGTACTTTTTATAAAAGGTACTTTTTATAAAAGGTACTTTTTATAAAAGGTACTTTTTATAAAAGGTACTTTTTATAAAAGGTACTTTTTATAAAAGGTACTTTTTATAAAAGGTACTTTTTATAAAAGGTACTTTTTATAAAAGGTACTTTTTATAAAAGGTACTTTTTATAAAAGGTACTTTTTATAAAAGGTACTTTTTATAAAAGGTACTTTTTATAAAAGGTACTTTTTATAAAAGGTACTTTTTATAAAAGGTACTTTTTATAAAAGGTACTTTTTATAAAAGGTACTTTTTATAAAAGGTACTTTTTATAAAAGGTACTTTTTATAAAAGGTACTTTTTATAAAAGGTACTTTTTATAAAAGGTACTTTTTATAAAAGGTACTTTTTATAAAAGGTACTTTTTATAAAAGGTACTTTTTATAAAGGGTACTTTTTATAAAAGGTACTTTTTATAAAAGGTACTTTTTATAAAAGGTACTTTTTAAAAACGGTACAGAATTTTCAGAAAGTACTTGTTTCAGAATGTTTTATTTCACTAAAGGATCCTACATTTCAAATTTGAAGTTTGAATGACCATAATTTTAGTATCAGTCAAAGTACCAAAAGTACACTTTTTACCCATTTTACCCCCGTAGAATCAACATTGGCAAAAACCCAGACTTAGTGAACCTTTTTTCCGGGAGGTGAACCTACATTGCAAATTTCAAGTTTCTAGTACTATTATTTCAGGAGATATAAAAAGTACCAAAAGTAAAGTTTTTTACCCTTTTTACCCCCTTAGAATCAACACTGGCAAAAATCTAGCCTTAGTGGATCTATATTCCGGGAGGTTAACATACAGTCCAAATTTCAAGTGTCTATGACCATTATTTCAGGAGATATGAAAAGTACCAAAAGTACAGATTTTTACCCTTTTGACCCCCTTAGAATCAACACTGGCAGAATTCCAGCCTTAGTATATCTTTATTCCGGGAGGTTAACATAGAGTCCAAATTTCAAGTCTCTATGACCATTATTTCAGGAGATATAAAAAGTACCAAAAGTACAGTTTTTTACCCTTTTTACCCCCTTAGAATCAACATTGGCAAAACTCAAGCCTTAGTGGATCTATATTTCGGGAGGTGAACATACAGTCCAAATTTCAAGTCTCTATGATCATTATTTCGGGAGATATAAAAAGTACCAAAAGTACAGTTTTTTACCCTTTTTACCCCCTTAGAATCAACATTGGCAAAAATCCAGCCTTAGTGGATCTATATTCCGGGAGGTGAACCTTCAGTCCAAATTTCAAGTCTCTAGCTTCAGCGGTTTGGGCTGGGCGATGATGAATCAGTCAATAAGTCAGTCAGTCAGTCAGTCAGTCACGTTACTCTTTTATATATATAGATAGATTGTATTATACATTAGATTTTTTACTTGCACATCAAATGTTTCAAATATACAAGGAAAATAGATATTAATATTTTTATAAAGTAATTTTTCAGTTAAGTTTGAAAAATCGAGTTTTTGTAGGTTCTGGTATGATGCAGGAAAAAGTGGTCTTTTTAAAGGGATTTGAATGTTATACAAGTTTTAACAAGAGAGTTTTAAAAAAAGCACGCATAATTTAATACTTTTTTTTTGGAAATAATGGTACGGTAATTTTAACGGCGGTACAAGAATTGACAGGTATTTTTATGCTGACCCAGTTTTTCAAATGATAACTCTGAAATACTTGGTCAGTATTTATCGGCAGTATTTACCGGGATATGTGCATATATAAAATCTCGGGAATGTTAAATTGTTGATCCTAAATTATTGTCTTGAGACTTTTTTTCTTTTTAGTACTTTCTTTTAAAAATTTCATCGGTTTTTTTTTTCTTTTTTTTTTTTCTTAAATCATTTTAATAAAAACAGCAAAAAAATGTGTATGGGATTAAATTTTGTTCGAGACTTGGTAAAAATTGGAAAATTTGGTTTTGTCCCATTGTCTCCGATCACGGGATAAGTTTTTTGGTAAATTTTTTTGTTTAGTGATAATTCCAATTATCATCTGTCACGTGATAGGTATTTAAGTGATATATCCCATTTTCACCAGTCACGCTAAAGCTAGGGACTTGAAATTTGGACTGTAAGTTAACCTCCCCGAATATAGATCCACTAAGGTTGGATTTTTGCCAATGTTGATTCTAAGGGGGTAAAAAGAGTAAAAAATTGTACTTTTGGTACTTTTTATATCTCCTGAAATAATGGTCATATAAACTTGAAATTTGGACTGAATGTTAACCTCCCGGAATATAGATCCAGTAAGGCTGGACTTTAGCCAATGTTGATTCTGATTTTTATTTCCTTAAATAATGGTCCTAGAAACTTGAATTTTGGAATGTAAGTTCAGCTCCCGGAATATAGATCAACTAAGGCTGGATTTTTGCCAACGTTGATTCTAAGGGGGTAAAAAGGGTACAAAACTGTACTTTTAGTACTTTTTATATCGCCTTAAATAATGGTCATATAGACTTGAAATTTGGACTGTATGTTCACCTCCCGATCCAAGGCTGGAAATTTGCCAATGATGACTCTAAGGGGGTAAAAAAGGTAAAAAACTGTACTTTTGGTACCTTTTACATATCCTTAAATAATGGCACTAGAAACTTGAAATTTACAATGTAGGTTCACCGCCCGCAAAAAAGATTCACTAAAGCTGGGTTTTTGCCAATGTTGATTCTACGGGGGTAAAATGGGTAAAAAAGTGTACTTTTGGTACTTTTTTTTATTTACTAAAATTATGGTCATTATAAAGTACCTTTTATAAAAAATACCTTTTATAAAAAGTACATTTTATAAAAAGTTCCTTTTATAAAAAGTACCTTTTATAAAAAGTACCTTTTATAAAAAGTACCTTTTATAAAAAGTACCTTTTATAAAAAGTACCTTTTATAAAAAGTACCTTTTATAAAAAGTACCTTTTATAAAAAGTACCTTTTATAAAAAGTACCTTTTATAAAAAGTACCTTTTATAAAAAGTACCTTTTATAAAAAGTACCTTTTATAAAAAGTACCTTTTTTAAAAAGTACCTTTTATAAAAAGTACCTTTTTGAAAAAATACCTTTTATAAAAAGTAGCTTTTATAAAAAGTACCTTTTATAAAAAGAACCTTTTATAAAAAGTACCTTTTATAAAAAGTACCTTTTATAAAAAGTACCTTTTATAAAAAGTACCTTTTATAAAAAGTAACTTTTATAAAAAGTACCTTTTATAAAAAGTACCTTTTATAAAAAGTACCTTTTATAAAAAGTACCTTTTATAAAAAGTACCTTTTATAAAAAGTACCTTTTATAATAGGTACCTTTTATAAAAAGTACCTTTTATAAAAAGTACCTTTTGTAAAAAGTGCCTTTTATAAAAAGTACCTTTCATAAGAAGTACCTTTTATAAAAAGCACCTTTTAAAACAAGTACATTTAATAAAAGTACCTTTATAAAAGTATCTTTTATAAAAACTACCTTTAATAAAAAATACCTTTTATAAAAAGTACCTTTCATAAAAAGTACCCTTCATTAAAAGTACCTTTTATAAAAATACCGAAAGTACACTTTTTGGTACTTTTTTACATCCTGAAATAGTAATCATAGAAACTTTTTATATTTCCTGAAAAAATGGTCCTGGAATCTTAAAATTTTAAATGTAGGAGAATTCGGTAAAAAAAAATATTCTAGGAAAAATACGTTTTGGAAATTCCGCTTCTTAGTGGGGTAAAATGGCTAAAAAGGTGTATTTTCGGTACTTTTGATATTTTCTGACGTAATGGTTCTGGAAACTTAAGATTAGGAATGTAAAATCATGTTTGCACTTTTAATATTTGGTGAAACAATGATCCTAGATAATTGAAATATGGAATGGAAAGGATCCTTCGGTGAAGAAAAAAACATTCTGGAAGAGGTACTTTTTCGAAATTTCGTTATCGGGGGAAAGAAAGTGTACTTTTGGTACTTTTTTTTTGGTTCCGATAATAATGACCTTAGAAGCATGAATTTTGGAATGTAGGATCCTTCGGTGAAAAAACCATTCTGCTAAAATATTTTTAAAAAAATTCCGTTTCTAGAGTGTTTTTTTAATACTTTTTATATTTCATTAAGTAATGATTCTAGGCACTGACATTTTGAATGCTCGATCGTATAGTGAACAATGTTTTGGAAAAAGTTCTTTTTGGAAATTTTGTATCTACTGAGAGAAATGAAACTTACATGGAACGAAAGGAGATAAATTATAAACGAAATGGAGAAGAACGGGGAACAAAATGAAATAGAGCAGGGAACAATTTTAACTTTTCACTAAATATTTTTCTCACTATATGTTTTTTAACTCAAACTTTTTTTATTTCAATTTCTTTTTTCACTGAAATGTTTATTCACACAAAATCCTAAATCCCTATATAAGGGCTCAAAAATTGTCAATATTTTTTTTCACTGGAACAAACATGATAACGTACCAGCGAAGTTATTCAAATTTTATTGTTTCAATTATTCATTGAATTATTATTTTATGAAAGACTTAAACGTCCACAAGTAAATAAAACAAAGACTACGAAGGGGCATTTTTTTTAAATCGGTAGAGTAATCCTGATCTTTCTATTATCCCGTATTCAATTCAACCGGTAACGAAGTACTGGTATGGTAAGCTAGTGCTAAATAAACACATGTAAAAATTTGTTTGTGTTGGCAAAAAATAAAAATTCAAAATATTATTTTTTAAAATCTGTCACCTAGTTTTGCCGTTAGTTGGTTTGAATAAGTTCATTTAAAATGCTTACAACTATTTTCAAATGCAAATAATTTTGTTTGGTTTGATATGGATTGTCAATTATGTAAATTTAAAAATTCCATGTACTACTTCAAACCCTGATATTTATATCGTATTTAAAAATTGTACTAAATTACGATACAATGGATGTCTTTGGTTAATGTCTTTACTGCTGTAATATGGAAATTATATGCAACGAAAGGTTTGAGGCTCTGCTACAATACATAGGGCGATTCATGTAACACAAAAACAGAGTATACAGAGTGGTGCAAATTCACAACAATATAAAAAATAAAACAAGTAAAGACAAGGAAGTGTAAAACTCGGCTGTGCCAACCCATTTATACCCTCCAACATGCAATAAAAAATTATGCGGTCGTTTTTTGTTGAAGGAACGGGGCTTTTTTTTAACATATGGCTATATCTCGAAAACCGTAAAAAACCAAAAAATTTTTAAAAATCCAAATTTTGTTGGAGGAAGTTTTCCAAAAATCCAAAACTTCAACCGAAGGACACCACGGGTTAAAATGATCGAATTTGACTCAAATTCAATTTTTGACTCAAGCGTAGGAAAAAGCCGTATTTTTCAAATTTCAAATGGCGATATCTAGAAAACCGTTTGGACGATTTTAAAATTTAAGAAGACATTTTTTTTTTATTTTTTTTTTTTTTTTGCAAATATTCAAAACTTTCATCGCCGGGCGCCATATATGTTACGTGTTGCGCCACGGTGTTACGTTAACCCACATGAATATGAAACGATTAGGTCTTTTAAAAATAAAACCAAGATATTTTTTTATTTATTTAAATTTTATTTGAATTAAAATTACGCTCAAAACTTTATTACATTTTTTGTTACTGATTTATTTTTTCTTTTTTTCATTAATTTATCAATTACTTCTGACTATTATCATTCTATGAGAGATTTTTTTAATATCGTTTTTTTTTTTGTTTTAAGAGAGTTTAATTCAAAAATATGAATTCTTGATTTTAGAAGTTATTTTTAAATATTTATTTTGTTATTATATGTATATAATATACGTACATACCATCTAATAATAATGTATTTATCAATTTTTTTTTTAATCATTATTTTAATGCAAACATAACAAAACAATGTAAAATAACACTGTATTGCTATAAATTTTGTATTTATTTTTTTAAATATTTTTTTATTTTTTTGTTATTTTTTTACTCACAAATAGTTTTAGAAATTATTATTATTTATACTCGCATATTGTGGTTATGGGCCATGATAATTTTTTTTATTTGTGTTAATTAGTTTAGTTTTTTTGGTGTGAAATTTTGTTTGAAAATGACACAAAGGATTTTAAGGACGAGGACAAAGTGTTTGTGGTATAAAAAAATAATATACATTTTATGAGAGAATTTTTGAAAAAGGCAGTATTTGTTGAAATTGTTGCACCTATCTGGGTTGTCAAAATCAGTACTTAAGTATTTTTTTAGTACTTTTTCACTATCCGAAAAATTAAACGATTTAGTACATGTACTTCGTTATTTCGAAATATCTAAAAGGAATTTCCCAAAATGTAGATTTTTCAGAGGTTTAAACTTTAGGGTTTTCCTGATACATAGAAGTCATTTTTGCAGTATGTTTTTAAAATGCAGCATTCCCTTTATAAATAAGTTTTCAGAATCTGAAAATATGTTGATTGAGAGTCAAGTTAACGGAATCAACAGTCATCGAAGTTCTACACAGAAAATCAAATCGCCAAATTTAAATCAACAAACATCAATTCTTAATCAATCAAACATGATATCAACCAAACCTTTAGCAAAAACGGCCGCCTGTTAGTCTATAATACAAAACTTCGATTCAACAAACTCAGTCAAGTAATTTTATTTCAAATTTCTTTTATCATTTCAATAAATAGTGTTTGCGTTTGTTAAATTCCTTTGTTAAAAAAAATTTTCATTTGTCATATCAACAAATTGTGTTTGTTGAATTTTTTTGTTGAAAAAAAATAAGATTTTTTACTTTTGTTAGATCAACCAATTGTGTAAGTTGAATTGAATTTCTTTGTTGAAAACAAAAAAAAAATCTTTTTTCAACAATCAAAATTTACAAACGTTTGTTGATGTTACAAATTTCCGTATAGGAGCACTTTCAGTAAAAAAATTAATTGTATTCTCAAATATGGGAGTCAATATAACAATTTTTTTTTCTGTGTACTCCTAAAATAAATTTTAGTACCGTCGCTTTCAAAAAATAACTTTTTTATTTATTCTCCATTGCCATTTCGAAGTTTTTATTTTCCATCCATGATACCATGATACCTATGGAACTCTGCTCGGTAACCTGCAAACTGATCAATAAAGTAGCATATTTTCTTCAACTTCTGATTTTTCCATGAAAATTTTAGTTCTTCTAGGCCTAAAACTTATGTGATAAAAATTTGATGCCAATAGGAGGCAAATCGGCTATTAAAATTTTAGATTTTTGAAAACATTATAAAAAAATATATTGCGTGCGACACTCATATTTTTTAATTTTGATGCTCGATCGGCCAAACGTTTTTCGGGATATTGTAATTTTAAATTTGCAAAATATGGCAATTTTTTACTACGTTTATGAAATATTTAAAAAAAAATTTCATCCTTTTTCTCCTTGACGCTTTCATACATACACCCAAAAAAAAAAACGTGGGCATTCAATACTAAAAATTTAACTAATTTTAGTCCAAAAGGACCTAGTGCAGAAATCGGTATCCAATACTAAAATTTTTAACTAATATTAGTCAAATCCAGTAAAAATTACTAATGTTAGTACTTTGAAGATACTAAAATTAGTAACGAATTAGTAGATTTCGGTACAATATCACTTACTAAACCTTTTACTGTAGAATTATTTTGAGTGTACTTTAATTAAAATGATTTCAGTTTCCTACTATAAATTGGGTAAATTTACACAAATTGCGTAATTTTACCAAATTTATAGTAGTATGTTATTTGAATTTGTTGAAATTTACCCAATTTATAGTAGGAAACAGGACTCATTTTTTTAGAGTGCAAACAAAAAATTATTGGCTAACAATTTTCAATTAAATCTATTGATCAACAAACTTTAAATGAGTCAATCAATGTTTTGATTAAAATTGTTGTTATTTTCATTAACTGTCGAATTACAAATTTTCATCATAAAAGATTTTTTTTCGCTTTTATTTATTTATAGAATAGATTAATTCACTTTTTTATTGTTGGCAACATATTGGAAAAAAAAATATGCATTTTTGATAATTTTGTCATAAGCTTACAATTCGTATGTTAAAAATAAACAAAAATTAATCAATCTTTTGATCAAAATCGAAAAAATGTTTGATTGAACAAATTTTAAATCAATCACCTACAATTTAATGATTGGTATAACAATTTTTTTAATTGGAGTAATTTCAATAAAAAAATTTATTGAATCCGCGTTTTTGTTGATTGAAATTCGTTTCAAATTTTTTCTGTGTAGGGCTTTAGACAATATTTTATTTAAATTTAATTTAAGCCGAATCCGTTCATTTAAACCCGTGTTTAAAACAAACATTTTTACCAAAAACTCGAAACTGTGATCAAAAGGCGTCATGGGGTAAATAGTCTGATTTGGCTCATATTAAGTTTAAATTAAAGTTTGACTAAAAGTAGTCAATAAAAAATTTTTTGATTTTTTTTTTTTAATTTTTTGGACGAAGGAAAAACCGGCATTTTGATAAATTTTGACAAATTTCAAATAACGGTATCTCAAAAGCCGCTCAACGAATTTTTAGATATTTAAATTCAGCATGCCAAAGTTATTAAAAAAATATTGCAAGATATTTTTATACCCTCCAACCACAGTATGGGGGTATACTCACTTTGTCATTCCGTGTGTAACGCATCGAAATATCGGTCTAGGACCCCATAAAGTATATATATTATTGATCAGTGATCCATTCTAAGACATTCTAGCGATGTCCGTCTGTCCGTCCGTCTGTGGAAGACACGATACAGTCCAAAGTAAAAGAGCTAGACTCCTGAAATTTGGCACGAATATGTCTTATGGTATTGGGCTGGTTAAGTTCGAACATGGGCTAAATCGGATCAGGGGGAAAAAAGTTCCCCTCTTAAGAACTAAACAAACCTCTAAAAAAGCCATTTTTTATAGGTTTTTTTGTACTTTTGCTTAGCAGTCGAAACATTTTTATGTCAAAAGAAGTTCAAAGTCTTGCAGTTAGATCCAGGAAGGTTGTCTCCCACCGACGTAACACCCCCCCCCCCCCAAAAAAAACACGCCCCTGTTTTTTTTTAACGTGTTGGAGGGTATAAAAGATTCGGCACAGCCGAATTTAACACTTTCACTTGTTTTTTTATTTTTTTTTTTTAAATTCAAAACTTTGATGGAATGATCCCAAATTTACACCAAAAACTATATATTGATCGAAAGGCGCCATGGGTTACAGAGGTCTGATTTGACTTAAATTAAGTTTAAATGAAAGCTTGTCTAAAGCTCTTTTAAATAGTCAATGGGAAAAAGAATTTATATTTTTTTTAATTTTTTGAACTAAGGGAAAACACGGCATTTTTGGCAATATGTGCACAAATTTCAAATAGCGATGTCTCATAAACCGCTCTACTGACTTCTAAAATTTTTGGATATTCGTATTCACCATGCCAAAATTAATAACAATAATGTACTTCAAGATGATTTATTTTTTAAAAATTCCAAATTTTGCTGAAAATTTTCCAAAATCCCAAATTTTTAAAGACTTTCACTAAAAAATATCAACTTTGATCGATGGGACCCATGTGTTAAAATGGTCTGATTTGACTTAAATTAAGTCTCAAAATCTATACAGTCAAAAAAATTTTGACTTTTTTTTAATTTCTTAAACGAAAATAAGTAATTTTTTTGTACACAAAAAAATTTTTTGTTCAAAAAGAGCCCGCGAAGTTTTTTCTTAATTAATGATTTTTTCATAATGGCTATGACTTTTTCATAATGTTAATGAAAAATGTAATTACATCTTTAAAAATAATCATTAGTGTTATAAATTTTCTTCATACGAAACATTTTTATAATATTTATTTATAAATATTTTTATTATTGCAATGAAGTTATTAAAAAATTAAAAGAAAGTATTAATCCATAAAAAACCTCAGGCTCACTAATGAATTTTTCAGAGATTGTATGAATATTTTCATAAATATAATGAACAAAACTTTTTCATTGCATAAAAAAATTTTCAGATTCTGAAACTTTTGAAATGAATGTTATTTTGGAAATATTTTTTAATTCTCTCAAATGTCAAAACAATGAGTTTTTAATTTATGATGTTACAACACGTAGAACAAAACGTAGTTGAAGATCATCTTATTATGATTGTAACAAAAGGTTTATTATATTTTTGTTCTAGCTGATCATATTTTTATCCCAAATGATCATATTATTTTTGGGGTCATATTATGATCACTAGGATCATATTATGATAAATATTTAGCTACAATTATATTATTCCGTTCTTCAACCATGTTTATTCTGTGTGTCTTTGATGATGTTATAAATTAATTTAATTTTTGTAAAAAAAAATTAAGTATTTACTTGTGTTTTTAATAATTTATTTCTTTATGTTCGTAATGTTTCATGTAAACGGCAGTGTATAAAATTTTTGTTTAGATATTTTTTTTGTTTAATTTTTATTTAATTCTTTATAACTGTGTAAATCTGTTTTTGTTGTTTGTTTATAACTTGGTCTTAAAACATGATTTTCTTTTCATATTTGGCATCCTTTATGTTTTTTGTTTTAATTTCAAAATCGTGTCTTTGTTGTATACGTTTTTAATACTTCCATATAATTTTTTTTTTTCATTTGGTGGGTTGTTATTATAAACATTCTATGTTTTTTTTTTAATGTTTTTGTTCATTTAAATGCTTGTTTTTTATTCAAAAAATTGTTTTATTTTTTTTTATTTAAAGAGAAAAATTGTTCTTTTTTTAATTTGTGTATTATTTTTCACTACTAAGAATGGACATTTAAAAAACGTTTAACATTTTTTTTCATCTACAAAGATTTTATTTAAGTTTTTGTTTTATTTTAAATTGGAGCATTTTATAAATATTAAATGCTCTTGAAAAAAACACTATGTAACATCACAGTTTTTTTTTATTTTATTTATTTTTCACTTTTTGGTATAATTCTCCTAAAAGTTTTATTACAATTAGAAGATTTTTATATTATTATATTTTACTACAGAATAGTACTTTTATTATCCCTTAATAAAAAGAAACTAAAGAATAGTACTTCCATTCTCCCTTACTTAGAAGTTATCTTATTCAGCAAGAACTGGCGCAGTCGGCGTTGGAAGTACAATGATATAAATAATAAAGAATAGTACTTGCATTCCTCCTTACTTAGTAGTTGTAATTATCTTATTTACCAAAAACTGGCGCAGTCGGCGTTGGAAGTACAATAATTGCGAGATTTTTTTAGGTGTAGTTAATATAATCACAAAAATCTTCTGATTGTAATATATTTTTCTTTTTCAATTTTTTAAGGTTTGATCCGATTTTAATTTTTTATGGTGGTGTTTTAAATTTGATGGTGCATGATGAAAATGGTGATGGCAATGGTGATGGCAATAGTAATGGTGATGGCAATGGTGAGTCAATGTTCTAGTATTCAGATTTTAAGTTTTATTTTATAAACATTTCACTAAAAAGAAAAATTCGTGTGTAAAAATTTATGTGATCACATTATTTCTTCACATTTTATATTGATTGATTCTGATCCGATTTAATTAGATCTCAAAGTTCACAATTTTAGGATCAGATCAAAAGATCTGGTTTTATTAGACTTTAAAATTGGGGGAAAAATTTATATCTGTTTGGATACAATATTTACAGATCCAATATATTAATCAATTTAACAATTGTTGCATGTTTTAGTTAATTTCAAATATTACAGAGTTGCAAAAATTTACATTATTTTAGTGCCTGGTATTGCTTATGCTCCATTCACTACTTATACCCAATTCACACCTGAAGTGAACGAGATTCCGATCATACGGAAGTGTATAAAATGATACAGTACCATACAGTAGCCAAAAATTTCGTTTGGAAATGATTTCAATCATATGGTAACTGTATCATTTTGTACACACATGTGATCCAAATATCGTTGGAAAAAGATGCCACCATAAAGTGCACTAGTTTACATCAAAAATGCTCAGCAAGTTTGAATGCTACATCTCCAGCAGTAGTAAGCAGTGCTAGTTATGCTGCAGGCAAACATCATTGTTTGCCTGCAGCATAACTAAGGCAGAGGACCATCAATATTGGTCCTCTGCCTTCCTTTATATAAACCGATCGACTTAGAAAAACTTTTTAATCGATTTAGCTATGTTCGTTCGTCCGTCTGTGCATATAAATGTTTTAAACACGATACAAGTCGCAATTTTCAATCAATTGACTTGAAACTTTAGCATATTTTGGCCCAAGGACGAAGCCTATTGAAATTGAAAAAATCGGGCCATTTTAAGACTTAGCCCCCATACAATCGGCCCCTTTGAATTTGGCTTCAATGGCTCTAAAAACCGTATTATAACAGGTATCGTTTTGAAATTTGACAGGTAATCTAATTTTGTATGCACAAATCATTATTTAACCCTTTCACTCCCCTTGTACACTACAGTGTACACATCTTTAAAAATTCATTAAAAATTAACCGTACAACATTTTTGTGGTTTGTTTTGACAAGATTGATCATTGAAGGGTTATCTTTACGATAGATGTGCTCGGAAAAATAAATTTGCATTCAGGTGGACTCTACACGCAATATTTGGTGGCAAACTGAAAATTTTTCAAATAACGTAAAAAATTGCAAAACAAAATAAACGATAAAAAGTTCTCAAAAATCGAATACTTAATAATCGTACAAGCTTTCTTAAAAGCGGATTTTGTAGAACTTTTCGATACGAAAAATACAAAATTCGAATTTTGGAAAAATGTTTACTCGTCCGGGAGATATTGCATGTGAATGCTTCAAGTTTGGTTGGATATATCTCCGCTAGAGGGCGCGGTAGACCAACGAAATCAACAAAAAGTTTTTACTTTGCATAGATCTACATTTTCACAAATTTTGGTCAAAAAATTACTAGCCAAAAAAAGTCGGTAGTGAAAGGGTTAAAATTTTAAAGAAATCGGGTCAGTTCTTCTAGTAGTCCCCAAACAAACCAACCTCCCAATATTACCATAATTCCCCCAAAATTTATAAAAATGGGAAATATTTTATTATTTTTTTTTGTAGGTATTAAAGGTGTACTTCGGTAACCTTATCTCAATATAATTGGACCATTTTTGGACTTAGTCCCCATAAAAAAATTTCAACCGATATTCGATAAATCGGTTGGCAACACTCAAATGTGGTTGTTGTGTGTTTTCTACACTTATTAAAGATCTAACAAAAAATAAATGAAATCGGTCCTTGTTTTAACTTGGGACCCATTTTCCGGAAAACACCGGAAAATGCACTCAATAATGCCTGAGAAGTGATTAATCGTTCATGGATCTGGTTGTAAAGGCTGACTGAACTTTTTTAGAAAAAAGCTTTTATGTAGCTTAGCGATAATAACTTATTAAGACCAAATGGATTTTCAGCACTGATCTGGAAACTGTGCTCTTTAATGTTAGAGCTTTCATTAGCAAACATTTGTAGGTCTTCGTGCCTTATGGCAGTCTTCTTTTTAACGCTGCAGGCCTGGCAATGTCCAGTTAATACCGAAAACAGGGGCCGCTTATAATCTTGATAGAAACAGTGAAATTGAGGGATCATTACAATCTTATGAAATATTTATAGACCAATTCACTTCTTGACGATAGTCAAGAAGGTTCCTTCTACGAGGAACATGTTCGCGTTTCTTAAAGGCGTTAGTGTGTGACACGTAGCACTCGTATCAAAGTATTAAGTGCCGGTAATGACTTCTTTCTTTTCATATCAAGTTTTCCTAGAGAAAACTATTCATTTTGTTTTCAATGGGGTTTCATCAAAAGCGTCACAGCTCAAACCAGGAATACTGAAGGTCCTGTTCATTCTTCTACTCTACTTCTAATCTCTATCAATGACATTTCGGAGTCAAACATAGAACACTATCGGTTATTTTTCAGATGACAGCAACATTTGTCATTATTCTCCTTCGAGAGCCCCCGTAGGCTAGTTGGTAGCAGGCTAGCCTTTGAACGTGGGGGTCAAGGGTTCGAATTCCACCAGTCCGAGATGATGGACATTGTTACCAGTTCTCGGTTAGGTTGAAATTATTAAAAATATAAAGAATAAATAAAAATAATTGGTCTCCTTTGAACATAGTCCACCAACCCACAATCTATGGTTGCCGTAAAGGCATTAATGGGGTGAGTTGGAGTTTTCCTCAAGCCCGACTTTTTTTCATAATACTTGTTTGTCCAGTACTGATCGGTTTGTTTTCAAATGAGACATTACACAAACAAGTACCGTGTCTAATAAACTTCCCGGAAAACCTCTTTTATATTTAATAGTTTTAATATTTAAACAAATCTTTAAAGATTTCTGCAATTTATGTTTAATTTTAGTTCAAAATTAAAGAAAATGCAGCTCTGGTTTTTTGGATGAGTCGAGTCATTTTATATATGATTGGATGATCATGTGTTTGTTTAATGGTTAATACAAAAGCGATCTTTTTTGGTTTAATATATTCATTGTAACCACTAATTTGCAAATATTTTGTTGTATTATATATATATAAAAAAAAACTAAATTCATATATATTTAATTCTATATGATACTTAAAATTTATGACCAACATTAAATAGATTTTTTTTGTAGTAGAAAACATTTACACAAAAAGCCCTTAAAATAACAACGAGTTCTTAAGAGATTTTCTTTTATAAGCAATTTGTTATTATAAAATTTACATCATAAGATTAATTTAATTTCAGAAAAATTAAATAAAAATAAAAACCTAAAAATCAATTTAAACCCTAGTTTTGGCAAAAATAAAATATATTTAACAACGTCCGACAAATTTTAAATTTTGGGTGTACACATGAACCGGGGCAAAAAATTCTGAGAGTAGAACAGAAAATGAGATACCCGTGTCTACCAGTTTTTCTATATCTGAGATAAATAATGTTCATTAAAGACTTTAGTGATCTTATCTTCGAACTCATATTTTGAGGGGTAATTTGGTCCTTTTTTAAATATTATTGTAGAAAACCTTTAAAACGTGCGTTTAAAGGGTTAACAAGTTCTACAAACATTTTCTGCATCAAATTTTACAAAGGGTTATTAAATTTAAAATCCTGCTGATGATGATTAAATTTAAAATCCTGCTGATGATACCGGTATGGGATTACCAGAAATATCTTTAATTTTTAGAAATTCAATTAATCTTCTGCACTTTTTCAACTTAAGCCCTTATAAATATACTTTAGGTTATGTTTATAAGGACCATAAGGCTTATTATGGTTCCCTTAATTGTTATTTTCCTACTCTCCCTCTGATACAAAAATCTATTTCATAAACCACCCCGATTCTCTTAGACATTTTGCTAGAGATGTCAATGAGACACCGTTCAAGGCAATCCAGATCATCGAAAAGTCTTTGCCCCTAATACTTAAGGCGGCGCTTCATCAGACCCGGACATTCACACAACAAGTGATTCATTGACTCCTTCTTTACTTCGCCACAACTAACAATAGTTCCTATCAGAAATTCTAATACGCACTGTCATTTGGCCAATTAAGCAGTGTCCTGTTAGTGCCCCTATTAGAAATTCCCATACGCACGGCCATTTGGTCGATTAAACAGTGTCCTGTCAGTACTCCCACTAATAGGCCTACCGTCCGTTTGCCAAACGTAACACAGGGTTCACGATATCCTGCACGTAGTTATTGATATCTACCTATTCTTCATTTTATTTTCTGAAACGAAATATCAGTTTCGAAATATTCCGCTACCGATTCCAAGAAAATTCTCGCACATTTATCAACCAATTCGTTTCCAGATCCAGTTTAGGTTGACTGTGTGCTGACTGATTTCATCAGGGGATCGTATACAGTTCCTAACAATTTCCGATTTTACAGTCTTTAATTCTTAGGCCTTTAGAGCTGATATACCGGAAGTCTTACTGAGGCCCTGATTTCGAGACATTTAGAGTAGAGATGGGCGCGTGAGTGAATTTTGACTGACGCATGCTCACGCTCACAAAACAAAAATATTGCTCACGCACGATCACGCACGAAATTGTTTTAGCTGCTCACGTTTACACACGCTGACGTAAGTAACTAAAATTTTTCTCACGCTCACGAAATATTCACGCTCAAGAAGACTCACGAAATTAAAATTTTTATTTTACTTTTTTTGATTTCTTGCACAAAAATCACAATTTTGTATTAATTTCCCTCTACCTTCAATATAATAACGATTTTTTTACTCGTTTTCTGTTTCAAACAGCACAAAACAATTACACAAACTCACGAAACAAAAATTACTCACGCACGCTCACGCACGAAACTATGTTTTCTAATCCCACGCACTCACGATCACGTGAGTAAAAATAAATTTCACTCACGATAACGCGTAAATCACGTGAATCACGAAACATTCTTGTCACGCGCACTTCTCTAATTCAGAGTATATTCCCGAACCCGTACCCATTTCCATCTTCGATCCGTCCGTAAAGATTGAGATCGCATCTCTGTTATAACAGAGTTTTCCGCCCAGTCTTCCCTAGTTTGTTTTTGGACTTACACTCAAAATAATACATTAGTAAGCTAACTTTTAGCAAATTTTTAGTTAAGATTAGCATGTTAGCAAAAATATCTTGTAAACTTCATTTAGCGCATTAGCAATTTTAAAAAAAATTTGAACTAATTTATTTTGCTAAATTTAAAATTGAGTTTACCAAATTTGTATAAGCTTTTTTGCTAATATTAGCAAAAACAAATTGTATTTTTTTTTGTAGAAAACTTAAAATAGCGCTATCTCGGAAGCTAAGCCAGATAGAGCACAACGGAGGCCATTTTTAGTTCTCAAGCTAGTATCGCCGGTCCTCTTCACATGTGTGGACCCTAATGGGTCCTAACTTTGGATCCAAAAAAGTTAGCATTCCCGAAAATTTTAAAATGCTCATATCTCGGTATATATTGCCGACACGATAAAAAGTCCAAAATCATTTTTATAGCTCTCAAAGCGTAGAACAAGACCACAAAATAACCAAAAGCTCTCCGAGTAATAATTTTGAAATTATCGAGTTTATTAATTCTCAAAACCCCAGTGGTCCCCTATCACCCCCCATCACGTATCTCAAAAACTAAGCAAGATAGAACGAAACGGACAACAATTTTTGATAAAAAACTATGACGATTTTTAAGGAACCCAACTAGGTCGAGGCCCATCTGGGTCTGGACCTATCGGGTCCGAACCCAATGGGGTCCTCAAATGTGTATGAACTAACAATAAGTCGAAATAAAAAAATTTCAGTTAACTAATTTTTGGCAAAACATTTTTGCTAACTTTACCAAAAAAATTGTGGGTTCAAAATCAGCATATTTTCTTGTAGGTTTACAAGCTTTTTTTGCTAACATTACAGTTTTTTTTTTTAGTGTAGAAGGTTATATGTAAGTTCGTCTGCGGTGAGATATAGTCGGTTTTCTGTTACACGGTAGTTAATATAATAGATGGTCCCCAAGAGAGTTGCTTAAGCATTTGCGAAACTCTTATCCTGAGAGCCGATTTTGCTGATGTGCTCTTGTGTAAACATCCACGGGCTGAATGTTTAATATCACTTTTAGGACGGCCGGGAGTGCCACATACGCCAGTCGCGGTACCATCTGTAGGTTGCAGAGATATGATTTCTTATCCACTGCTCTCCAACACACAAGGGTCTATTAATTGCACCATACATTCAGTGGATAATATACGGTTTTAGACCCCACCCTCTTCCGAAAATTCTTCTGCAGGTGTAAAAAGCACACAACGACTTTTTCATCATTTTCTCTGTATTCCTTTTCCAATAAAGCTTTTTCCAGGATCACACCCATGTATTTCGCCTCATTGGTTAATTCCGGGGTGATTCCATCTAATTTGGGAACAACAAACCTGTCTATCTAAGAAGGGAAGTCTTTCCGATCATCATGAAGTTTGGATATGTTGTTCAGAACCAAAATAAATTCGACAAGTATTTTTAGCCGCCCAAACTCATTTTGAGGGGTTTCGATTGACCTTTTTCAGTTTTTTACGATTTTCGCCCATTTATTCAAAATTAATATAGGCATATTTGGTATCAGATTGAAGGTATTTTAAATACCTATCTAGTGATGCAAACAACGCGCCAAAAAAGCTAAATTTTTTCGACTTATTAACACAAATGTCCTAAAATTTTGACATTTTCTAAATATGACGAGAAGTTGCGCATGTTTGGACACGTTTCTTTAAACACGAAGATAGAGTTTCCAAAGACCTTTCATTTGGTTTGCATCATGACAAGGTTTCTTTGCATACTATAGGAGCTAATTGCAAAAAAACTGAAAAATTACTGTTTCTTATCCCCCTCCCCCCCTCATTTTCACCCCCTAGATATGAATATGGGCCGCTACAAAAATATACGTGTCCCTTTTTTTTCCTGCTCTACAAAATAAAGCCAATTCCATAAAGATCGGTTGGTGGCACTAGGGAGACTTCCCTTGTAAGTTCTTTTTGTGAATAAGAAACCTTACAATTTTACGTTTCTATGCATTTTGATTATATCGCGCGAACTTTTGTATTTTACAACCCCTAGTGAAATTTGATGCTAAATATTTTTGTTGAAGATTTTAACCCTTTAAACGCAAGTTTTAGAGGTGTTCAATGAGAATATTAAAAAATAGGATTGAAATTAAAAGCACAACTTTTTTGGCGTTTTTTGGCGAAAAGGAAACACGGTATTTTATTTTCGGCCCCACTTTCAGAATTTATCGGTATGGTCCATGTGTGCAGAAGTGGGTCGGGCGGTGTAATAAGGGGTATTCACGTAGTTCGGCTAAAAACGGTTATGATATTTGCTGCAAATATTGAATTCCTTTATTTGATTGATATCGAAATTGCAACTCGACCTACTCGTACCCCACTTTGGGCTCTTTATAGCAAAAATGATCAACTAATTTTTGGAAAAAAAAAATAAAAAAAATATATTTTCATAAATTTTTTAAGTACTTTTTTTTGGTATTTTATTTTGAATTCTTTTTTTTTGTATCATATTTTTATAAGGTTATGTTTATAAACTACAAATAATGACTTAGCTTTAAAAATTTATAATTTAATATTACACTCAAGGAAAAAAATACATAAAAATTTTCATTTTTTGTTTATTTTTTTAATATCTTTTTTTTTAACACAATATGATAAATTTACAAAAGAACAGAAAAATATTTTATAAACCAGTAAATACAAAAGAAAACTTTTATAACAAATAGAAGGGAAATGTACTTTATTGACGCAGACCTTACAATTGGGGACAAGACATTACTTTTCGCTTACCAATATGTAATTGTTTCATAGCTTTGTTTTTTACTTCCTATATGATTCAGATAAATTGTAATGTCAGATTATTAAAAAGTTGTAAGCGAAAGAAGAATGACTTACTTTTCACTTACAAAACAAGCTATTACTTTCTAGTGGTCTAATTTCAACATACTGGTAAGCGAAAGATAATGAACTGCCCATTCACTTACAAATCAGCCATTTTAGACTAGCCTGCTTAAGTAATATTTTGTTTACCTATATTTCTTGTTAACAAGAAATAGTGTATTTGTTCGCAGAAATTTGCAATTATAAAAGTGTAAGTGCTGACATCTTCCATCGCATGTCTGCTTAGAAATAAGGTCTCTTTCCTAAAATTTGTAATAAGAGCTTTTTTTCTACTGGAAATACATATTTATTAAATAAATATAAAATTTTTCTTTTTTCCATAAACACTACAAGTGATGTTTTGTTATTATTTTTTTGTATTTATAATAAATCTTTTGTTTTTATTTAATTAATAATTAACTTAATTTTAAAAAATATTATTTTTAATAAATACACATTGTTTTATATTTGATTCTTTGTTAATGTTAATATAAATATTCACGGAATTATTTTGAATTTGTTTTTGGTATTAATTTTTTTTTTTATTTGTTTTGTTTATAAACTCCATAAAATGGTCCTTAAGGATGATTTTTCGTTTATTTTTGCATAATTTGGTTTTTGAGATTTCATATTTTCTTTTTCATAATTTTCTTTTTTATACTTAAAAATGTACTCTCTACTATTTTGGTGCATTATATGGCATTTTTAAATTACTATTTTGTTTTTTTGGAAACTAAATTATAGCGGGTTTTGTTTTTTTTTAATATGTTTTATTTTACCATTTTTTAAATATTATATTGAGTTTTTTTTTTATGATTCACTAACATTTTTTAATTAATTTTTTTTTTTAAATTTCTCAAAAAATTGGAATTTTTTGTTTGTTTTTTAAATATGTTTTTTACCAATTTCTTAATTTTAATTGAATGTTGTGTTTTTTTTTGTTGTTCTTATGAAAAATTAAAAAAATTTATATAAACTTAAAAAACAAATTTACTCCAAACGTGCTTTGTAGGTGGTCTTCCATATTTCAGCTAGTGTTACAGCACTGTGGAAACGATGGAAAATGCATAGAGGCAGTGTAACACGTTGTATAATGGCCCATGGTACAAAACCATAGAAATCCAATTGAACCTATTTGAAAGACAGATTTTTTTAATAATAATTAAATTTGTTAATTTTGAGTGGAAAAGAAAAAAGGAAATAAATGTGAATATACAGGAAATAATGAATAAGCAATATAAATGAAGATATGAAATAACTTAAAAATTTAAAATATATTAACAAGAACAAATAATAATAAAATATGATACGATTTTAATAAAATCATTTTACATATAACCCTCTTATCAGCCGCGGATCCAGTTCTTAAGTTTGGGGGAAGATTTTTTTCCTTAAAAAAATTTTTCTTACATGGAAATTCAGAACGGATTTGCATCATTTATTTAGATTTGTTAGGATATACCTCTTGTATAGAGCTAAAACACCTCAACCGAAAAAAGTAGCTTTTTTAACCTTACCCCTTTCGAATTTGATGAAACTTGGAATATAGTTGAGCTCTTACAAAAAAATCATAGTGCCAAAATTTTGGACTTCTGGTAGTTTTTCTTCCCGCGATATGGGGTCTTGAAAATTGGCAAAATCGTATATATATGACAAAAGTGTTCTGAGATAAATAAAGATAACGCAAAAAGTAATAACAATACAGGTCTCAGTCAGGTTGCAAATAATAGCTAATGAGACAGCCTTTAAAATAGCATTCCCCAAGATTTTTTTTGGCAAAGGTCATTGGTTTTAACCTTAATTTTTGCAGAGCTATATCTCACCGATATTTTTAAAATTTTGAAAAAAATATATGTTATTAAGGGTCACCTACACTACTTAAGTTTAAATTTTCAGGATGGATACTTCATTGGAACTTTTTCTATTAATAGAAACATAGAGACAGGAAAGAAAAAGCGGTGTATTTTTCCTTAAAAAAAAAAATTTTTTTTTTGTCTCTGAGATTCTGGTAACAAAATTTACTTTTCTGAATGCTTTTGACGTGCTGAGTCCATATATGACCTTTGAACTGGCCTATCGCTATTAGTTTTCGAGATATCTGCACATAAATGTGTGAAAATTGCTAAAATGCTATTGCTCTGTTTTTTTTTTGAATATTAAGGTGCATATATCTTGAAAAGTAATAGTGATAGGCCAGTTCAAAGTTCATATTTGGACTCAGCACGTCAAAAACATTCAGAAAAATGAATTTTGGTACCAGAATTTCAAAGACAAAAAAATATTTTTCTTTCTCTTAGGGAAATTACACCGCATTTTCTTTCCTGTCACAATGTTTCTATTAATATAAAAAGTTCCAATGAAGTCTCCATCCTAAAAATTTAAACTTAAGTAGTATAGGTGATTCTTAATAACATATATTTTTTTTCAAAATTTTAAAAATATCGTTTTTTGAGATATAGCTCTCCAAAAATTTAGATTAAAACCAATGACCTTTGACCTTTCTCAAGAAAAATCTTGGTGAATGCCTCTTTAAAGGTTGTCTCATTACCTATTATTTGAAACCTGAATGAGACCTGCATTGTTATTACTTTTTGAGATATCTTTATTTATTTCAGAACACTTTTGTCAAATATATATGATTTGATCAATTTTCAATACCCCATATCTCGAATACTGCAATGACCAGATGCCTGAAAAATTGGCAAAATCTCTTTTTTGTTAAAGTTAACCCCATTACTAAATTTCATTAAATTTGGAGGGGGTGCGATAAACTCCTCGGTTGAATTGATGTGTTTTAGCTCTATAGTACGATTAATTCTATAGAAATATTTTCAAACATTAACAATTTTTCACTACAAAACCATTCCTTTTTGGAATTTGAAAACAAAAATCCTACTATGAAAAAGTCTCAAGTTTCAGAGCATTTTTCTGATAGTAAAAGTTCCAGAATTTAAAAAAATTTTCCAATAGAAAAATATCAGATTTGAGACACGTTTATCCAGAAAGTTTTCTGAGACATAGACAAATTCAGAGGCTCTGAGGTTATAAAGTGTTTTGCCATATACGGTGGCTCGTAGCTCATTTCGTGTGAAAGATATTAGTTAGCAATCCATTCAAGACAAAGTTGACCAAAATAGACCCACTTATTATCAAATAAGTATTTTTGTAAAAAGTCTTGTATATGTAATTAATCAAGCTTTAATTAAAGCTTAATGACGTTCAGATTGTCTAAATATTAATTGTGCTACGAGGGTCGAAATGGCAATTAAAAATATTGAAAGACCTTTTTTAGAAAATTTCTTAAAAATATTTTTAGATCGATTTTATACTAGCTCAAACATAAAAAATTTAAAAAATAAGCCAAAAGTTAATATTCATTTATTAAATAATATTTCCTAAGACCCAAACAAACACCAAAATTTTTAAAACTCAGTAGATCAAATTCGAATTGTTTAACCTCCAATTCTTTTGACCACCAATTTTTGGTAAACAAAGAAAAGATTTAATTGTTTAATAATTTTATTACACCTAAGTGTATAGTAATGAAATATAAAAATAATTGAACATTTCCTTTGTTAACAAAAAATTGGTGGTCAAAAGAATTGGAGGTGAAAAAATTCGGATTTCTTCGACTGCATTTTAAAAATTTTGATTTTTGTTTGCGTCATTGGAAAAATTATTTGATAAATGCCTATATATTATTGGACTATTTTTTAAATTTTTAATGTTTGAGCTTGGGAAAAATCGACCTAAAAGTATTTTTAAGAAATTTTCTAAAAAACGTCTTTCAATAATTTCAATTTCCATTTCTACCCTCGTAGCACGTTTAATATTTACTCAATCTGGACGCCATTAAGCTTAAATTAAAGCTCGATAAATTACAGCACTTCTAACAAAAATACTCGCTTGAAAATAATTAGGTGTATTATTGGAAACTTTGTCTTGAATGGATTGCTAACTGATATCTAACACACGAAATAAGCTGCGAGTCACTGTAAAAGCTTCTAGAATTTATGAAATTCTTGCTCTATAAAAATTATCAGAATCCGATACACTCTCATGTAGAAAAATTCTCAGATACTGAGCCATTTTCCCACCGCACTCAGAAAAGAAACATGATTGCGACAACCAGGGGCAACATAGAATGATTGATAACTTTATCATAATACGATGGTAGTGATCATATTACGAACTTCGCTGATCACAGTATGATAAAAAATTGTCATTGTTGTTATAATTTATATAATTAAAGGGATCAACCATACACATCTATTATGGGTGATTTGGTGTGCTGAAATCATGTTCTAATTCTAAACACATTTGTTTTCTCTGTGTTCAAAAAATTCTAATGTTAAGAAATGATCGTCGTATAGAAAAAATTCAAAATTTAGAGGCATAATTCGCATAGAAAGCTGTTCAGGTTCTGAGTTTTTTTTTCTATTGAAAAATTCGCACAATCTAAACACTTTTTTCTTAGAATAATACTCGGATTCTGAGATAGTTTTTTATACAGAAAAAGTCTGAATTTCTAAAATATTTCTCATACACCAAAACAATTTTGTATAGAGATCAATCTCTTCCAAGAAATATTTCTATAGAGGTCCATCTATTCCACAAAATGTCTATAGAGATCTAACTGTGATTATAAAAATTTCCTACCTTAGGGCTTTTTAACACTTTTGGAGCAGATCCCTAGATTGTGTGATATTGTTCATTAATAAAAAATATAATTTTCTAAGGCAATTTTTTGTTAGAAAAAGTCCAAGGTTCTTAACCATTTTCAGAGACTTTTTTTTAATAGAAACATAATTAGTTTCTGAAATTAAATAAGTTTGTTGTTATTCGACCTTTATATTGATATAATTAAAAGTAAATAATCAAGCTCGAGTTCTTTCTTTATTTTATTTACAAAATATTCTTTATTTCATTCCTCCAATATTTCGTTTTTAATTAAATAACATACTCAGGGACAGTACAAAAATTCTTATAAGTTAGTGCGTTGCTGTTGCACGAAATCGAGCTTGATTATTTACTATTAATTATAGTTTCTGAAATTTTTTCCAAAGATAAAGTTTCAATTCAGAGACATTTTTCATGAAGAACAAGTGAGAGTGTTAAATTCGGCTGTGCCGAATGTTTTATACCCTCCAAAATGGTAAAAAAAATTAACAAAAAAAAATTGTCAAGGGCGGTTTTTTTTGGGGTGAGGGGGTGAGGTGGGTCTGTGGGGGAACTTTGAACACACCTTCCCATCGCGATAAATATACCAAATGATACATTTATTTAACAAAAATACAAAAAACATGTAAAAAAAATTTATTTTTTCAAGTTCAGTTCTTCAAGGGGGAACTTTTTTACCCCTGGCCCGATTTTGCGCATTCACAAACTTAACCTGTCTATGAACATGAGACATATTTGTGCCAAACTTTAGGAGTCTAGCTGTTTGATTTTGGACTGCATTGTGTTATCTACAGACAGACGGACGGACGGACAGACGGACATTCACAGAATGTCATAGAATCGATCATAGATCAATAATATAAATACTTTATGGGGTCTCCGACCGATATTTCGATGCATTACAAACGGAATGACAAAGTGAGTATACCCCCATACTGTGGTTGGAGGGTATAAAAAGTCTTAGAGCCCAGTCACAATAGGCACCACCGACGACGAACCACTGCGAAAGAGAGTGCGACACATTAAAATTAAGCGACAGACGACCGGACACATTTTATAAAGAAAACGACGCTCATATCAGTCACATATCTATTTTTGTTCTTTTGTTATCCTATAAAAGCAGATATACAATGTTTCTTGTGTGCAACACACACCCAATATATTAAGTAACTCCAATTGGAAAAATTAGCATATTTTGTTGAACATATTGCAACGCTACTTGATACAAATTTGAGAAAAATGAGAGGGTGGTGAGAGAGCACTACAAAAATATAATAGAATCTACACTCAACCAAAAATCATTGTATTCCCAAAGAAAATCGCTGTAAATTCAACAGAAATCATTGTTGATTTTGACCCTACAAATATTTATGTTGATTTCAATAAAAATTATTGTCAGTTTTTGTAAATGTTGATCAACTCGTTTTTTTTGTAAATCAACTCTTATTTTTTGTAAATTCAACTCATATTTTTGTTAATATAAGAAATTTTATTAAAAAAAACTTGTTGTTATTTGTTAATATTCTTTTATTAAGCATAAATCACAATATTTTTGTATTATCGTCGGCTTTTTAAGCTGCAATATTTGAAGATTTTCACACACACTTCGTTTATTCATGTTATGCACTCATAAGCCATTCTCCAGTTTTCTGATGATACCAAACAAAATCCTTAAAAAAAAACAAAAAAGTTTTAATATAGTATGAATACATAAAGTAATCAATGTATTTTTTTACTTACCAAATATTTACAAATCAGATCCTATTTTTATTTATTTTTATAATATTAAATATTTTTATAAAAAACAAGCACATAAAATAATTTTATAAGATATAAACACGATTCACATTGCTACCAACTCACTCGTCAGTCGTTAATAATAAAAAAAAAATTAACGAACAGGGTTGTTTTTTCTATTTTGATTTATCTATTGAATACTGTATAAGCGTTGCAAAAAGTTGATTCAACTTTACTGATTATTCAACGATATCAACATTAATTTTTGTTGAATACGGCATTATTCTGTAAAACTTGATCTACAAAGATATTTCTATGAGTGTATTCTGGGGCAGTGTGGTCGACCACAAAGCGTTTTTTTGCTTTTCATACAAAATGTATGAAAACATTTTGTGGTTACCGAATGTGGTGCCAATTGTGACTCGGCTCTTAAATTCTGAAACATTTTTCTTTAACAAAGGTCTTAGATTCTGAGACGTGTTTTTAAAAAGAAAAAGTCTCAGATTCTGAGACATTTTTTCTATAGAAAATCTATATAAGGGTCGAACCTGAATCAAATTGCGTCGCGCAAGACGTAAAAAAAACAAAAACAAACACATCAAATTTAAAATTTTTACGTCCGTTTGATTTAGGTACGTCACATTTAAATATTAGAAACGAAAAATTATTGGGCGTTACGCCTTACGCGACGCAATTTGATTCAGGTTGGACGCTTATGCTGAGTCACTTTTCATTCAGAAAAATTGTCAGATTCTGTGTAATTTTTTTATATAAATATTCTCAATTTTTTTCTAAAGAAAATTCTCGGATTTTTCCTATATTTTTCTGAAAAACTTTTTATATTCTGATATATTAATAGAAATAACCTCAGGCTATTAATAGAAATAACCTCAGATTCTGACAATTTTTTTATAGAAAAATTCTCAAATTTTTCCTCAAGAAAATTATAAGATTTTTCCACTAGAAAAATTCTTAGATTTTGCCATTAGAAAAATTCTCGGACTTTTTTTATAGAAAGATTCTCAGAGTTTTCTTAGAAGTTTCCTTAGACGAAAATTTTAAGCTTACTAGACTTTCCACTATATAAAAATTTTAATATTCCGAGAAATTTAGGCATTTTGCTGAGAAAAAATATTTTTTTCCTACAGAAAAATTCTATATTAATATTCTATGGAAACATTTTCGTTCCTTTCTTATTTCCCATAGAACAACCTCCAACCTCCTTATTAAAATGGTATCTTTTATATATGGGGCATTCCAGGCCAAATCACTCACTTTTAGACCCGACCCAATTCGATTAATTTTTGTTTTGTATATGTTTTAGTATATGTAATTTTCTCCACTGATAAAAATAATCTTTAGAAATACAATGTTTTCTTCTTCAATCACAAACACTTTATAACAAATAGAAATGGCATACGCCGATAAAAACACTAAAATTAAAAAAATTGAAATTTTCAATTAATTTTGACCAGTAAAAAATATAGATATCTTAAAAAAAAGTTGGACAACGTTTTGTTGGTATTTAAATGTAGTTTTAGCAAAGAAATATGAAAAAATTATTCGAAGTAACTATCACTTATTTTTTAACGTTTAAAAATTTAAATCGACTTTTTGAAAAAGTCAGGTTTCGGACTTTTTTTTTTTAAAGCCTTAAAATTCTACTCTAAATTACGCAACTTTTAAGTCATAATTCGAGATGTGATCAGAATTCGTTCTATTTTTTTTTTCAAATTTTGAAAATTGCACTTTTTTTGGATTTTGATTTATTTTATCTGGTGCTCCAAAAAAAATAAGTTGTTCAATATTGACCGCAACTCCACTTATTGTTAGATGTATTTATTTGGATGTAGAAATATGTCTCACGAAATTTCAGGAACCAATAAACCAAATAACGATAAATGATAGCGAAAATAGTATCACCTGTATGATACCGATTACGGTATCACCTTAAATTAAAACTATAATACCATTTTTAGAATTTCTGGCGATTTTGCTATCGTCATTCCTGGAAATTTCGATAGCGAAAACGATATCACATTTTCATAGGGAAACGATATCGTTATCACCTGGAATTACGATAGTTTTTTGATACATTTTGGAAAATGGCGATTCTACTATCGTTATGACTGAAGTTAACGATATAAAAAACCTAACGCTACCGTTATGATATCGAGGCAATATCACCTTATAATCACATATTATTCGAAAACGATAGTGTTTTCGTTCTTAATGTACCTTTTTCATGATATCGTTTTTCCATAAAAATATGATATCGTTTTAGCTATCGTTAACACCAGTCATAACGATAGTAAAATCGACATTTTCCAAAATTTATCGAAAAACTATCGTTATTCCAGGCGATAACGATATCGTTTCCAAATGAAAATGTAATATCGTTTTCGCTATCAAAATTTCTAGAAATGACGATAGCAAAATCGCCTAAAATTCGAAAATGGTATCATAATTTTTTAATTTAAGGTGATACCGTAATCGGTATCATACAGGTGATACTATTTTCGCTATCACTTATCGTTATTTGGTTTATTGGGTTGGGGACCTTAATTTTCTCAAGAACCTGATGTGATGGAAAAGTTTGGAGACCGGATTTTTCATCAGCAAAACCATTGTGCTAAGATCGCGTCTCAGTCATATTTCAAAGTTTATTAGTGGTATTTTCGATATATTCAAAGATTTATTTTTATTCACTCTCGTTTTCTTGAAATTTTATAGAAAATAGCCCCGAGTCGACGAATTATTTTTACAGTGATTTTAATTTAATTAATTAATAACGAGATGCCAATGTATGACCTGGTATATGATCATGCAAAAACAATGTGAACTATGTTTTGACAACAATAGTGCAAAATATGTTTTATAATTTTTTTTATAATACTTTTTATAAACTAAATAAGAATTGTAACACCAATTAAATTTAACTGCTGAGTAAAACGACTAATAACACTGTTATTTGAAACGTTTTCCAAAATTACTGGGTTCCGATGATAGATTCTGGTAGAGATGACCAGAAAGAGATATACGTGTGTCGGTGTTTTGAAAGATAACACCGGTATTTTATTTCAGAGGCTGTTAAAATTTCCCAGCTTTGGCCTATTCTTGCAGCATATCGGTATACAAAACTATCTGAAGTGTTTGGTATGTTCAGCAACTTTGTAGAAAATATTATGGCAAAATTTAACAGAAACACAAAAAACCAATCAAATTCAAGGGTTAATTTTTTATGGGCAATCCTAACCTTGACTCTTATTGGTGTTTGTGAAAATTTTTGAGCTTTGGTGTGCTCTGACGTATATAGTATATATTGTATAGTATATATAGTATATAGGCAACTTTTTTATAGAACATTTCATCCCCGCACTCCCCATCTTTCGGGATGTTTGTTGTTGTAAGACAGCCAAAAATACCGTTATAAGGGGAGTTAGAGGGTTAATATGTTCCGCTAAAATAATTGCCATAATAATTTCTACAAAGTTGCTATTCCGATATGCTGCAAAAACAGGCAAAGGCTGGGAAGCTTTAACCCTTTCTAAAATAAAATTCCGATATGATCTCTCAAAACGCCCGACACACGTGTATTTTTTTTGGTCTCCTCTACAAAAATCAACCGTCGGAACCCCGTATTTTTTTTTTTAGCGTTGTACTGTGTAATTGTAATTCATAAACGATCAACTGAAATTCGAAGATTCCACTTGTAATTAATGTAATCCAACACCTCAATCGCTGTCACTGGAGGATTTTAATAAAACGAATAGTTGGTATTTATTCTATTACCACAAATGATTACTTAATGGTAATAGAATAATCAAATAAAACATATCGTTTAATAAAAACGCGTAAATACGAACGACATATCAGTCAAAAGTTAATACAACTCAGTAGTTTAATTTAATCGGAGATTTTAAATATATATAACAACAACATCAACTACAAACTACTTTAATTAAATTATAAAAAAGACATATCTTCATTATATTGCTCACGTACATATCTACTTACGGGATTGGCGAATACTTTTTGAGCTTCAAAGGTGTAGATGGCAAACATGGCCACATTGCAAATCAACAAGAATGTAACAATCTGACGACCTGGCTTGCTGCGATCATGTTCGGGTAAGTGGACACGACGACGTGAAACGTCGGCAATGAAAAGCAATTGTAAAATAACCTGGAATACGGCAACACCACTGGTGGTAGTAACCAATAGGCTAGGTTCACTTTCCAAAACTTTCAAGCTACCCGAAATGACGGAGAATACAGAATATGTGAATAGGCCAAAGGCAGAGATGCGTAAGAGAATATCATTTAAATTGGATTGTTCTTCACAACGGAATTTTAAGTTTTTGACTCTGAAAAAAATAGAAATAAAAAATAAGAAATATATTAGAGGGGAACAAAAATTTACGACGATATTTATTATTTTGAGAGAGTCGTATAAAAGTATTTTCAAAATCGTATACAACGAATTTCAAACGAAGCTTACAACACTAACTTTTATTAAAATCCATAAGAAATTCAGAAAGCTTAACTGAAATTCGGAAAAATAACATTTAAAATCTAGAAACGTCCAACCTAAATTCTGAAATTACCAATTGAAGTTTTAAAACCACCCAGCTTTAGTTTAGAAAAGCACTAGTAAAATTTATATATTAGTTTCATAAATCAGTTTGGTATAGCATTTGAGCGATATCGGTTCAAAAAGGTCAACTGGAAAAATATCAATTCGAAAAACAACAATTGTAATTCGAAAAGATCAATTGTAAGTCGAGAAATATCAATTGAATTCGAAAAAGGTCAATTGTAATTCGATAACGATCAATTATAATTCGGAAAATATCAATTATAATTCGAAAAAGATCAATTGTAATTAAAAACAAGTAAGAAAATTATAGTCGGTCAAGACCGACCATATAATACCCTACACCAGTGTTTCCCGGAAAATGGGTGCCAAATCTTTAAGAGGTGTAGAAAACACTCACGAAAAAAATTTAAGTGAAATTGGTTTCTATTCGTCGCCAATAAACCGCTTGAATTAAATATCGGGCGAAATTTTTATATGGGGTCTAAGTTCAAAAATGGTGTGATTATAATCAGATTTGATTGGGTTATTAAAGTACGCGTTAAACACACAAAAACAAAATTTTAATAAAATATTTTCTATTTTCATGAAAGTTTCGAGATTTATGAGAATATTGGGAGGGTGGTTTGTATGGGGGCTACAAAAAGAACTTGTCCGATTCCTTTAAAATTTGGAATTTGTAAATACAGAACATGTATACCTGCCAAATTTGGAAAGGATAACTATTGAAATTCGGTTGTTAGGGTCATTTAACCCATATTTAAAGGGGATGTTGTATGGGGACTAGGCCAAAACATGGACCGATTTTTTTCCATTTTCAATAGCGTTCGTCCTTGGGTCAAAAGAAGCTTAAGTTTCAAATTTCAGACAAATCGGCTAAAAATTGCGACCTGTGTCGTGCGCACAACGCTTACATGGACGGACGGACAGACGGACGGTCAGACGATCGGTATACTTGAAGGTGGGTCCAGGACCAATATTTTGGGTAGTTACAAACATCAGCACAAACTCATTATATCCTGTACTACAGAGTGGTGTAGGGTATAAAAATCAATTGTAATTCGAAATAGACCAATTATATTCGAAAAAGATCAATTGTAATTTCAAAACGATCACTTGCGTAAAAAAGGTCAATTGGGAAAAGATCAATTGCAATTCCAAAAGATCAATCGTAAGTCGAGAAATATCAATTGTAATTTTACAAAGATCAATTGTTATTCGAAAGAGATCAAATGTAATTTGAAAAAGATAAATTCTTATTCGAAAAAGATCAATTGATCTATTTCGAATTAACATTGATCTTTTCAAACTAAAATTTGAATCTTCGAGTTGCAAATGAGATTTTCGAATTTTAAATGGATTGTTCATATTACAAGGAGAATCTTTGAATTAATTTTTGAATTACAAATGGAATCTTCAAACTATGTCTACAGCGCCACCTATCGGGGTTAAACTTAAGACAAACCCGGCTCCAGACTAAACTGACTATAGTGTCCAAGTTTGGTGTCAATCGGTTTTGACTTTAGTAACACTTGCAGAACTTTGTGGCCAACTTATGGCCAAAAAGCTCGGCAAATATGCCGAGCTCTTACTGGGATAATAACTGATCATTGTCTTATCGGCATTCATGACGAGAGTTTCGGACTTATTTCAGACTCTAGTTGTAAAAGATGCGCTTCACCAGGAGTAGGTGAAACGATGGACCATTACCGGTCAGATAAGTACTTTGGAGGATATAACGCAAATGGATCTTATGATATTGAAAAGATTCGCAATGACTTTGAACGTGTTTAACTTGCACCGCTGGCGGAAAAAGCTTTGTGGTATCGCTATGGACCAAGAGGTATATGCGAGATATTAATCGGACACCACCATCCTAACCTAACCTACTTTCAGAATGAATTGGTCTGGTCCATGTATACAGTCAAATGTTTAAATTTTCCTGATGGTGTTCTAAAGCTAGAATCTAAAAATGTCTAGTTTTTTGTTGTTTCTAATAGGGCTCTTCAAATTCCTTTTCATTACAATCCCTATTTTCTCAAGTACCCTTTATTAAAACTTACCTTATAAATCCTATTATTATAGCCAATATAGCAAACACCATAAGTATACAATGACTGGCATCGGCCAAATATATGGCCAACAAAGAGAACTGCTGATGACGCACCAAGACGAAGAAGAGTATCAGCGATATCATAGCACCCACCAACAACAATAGACCAAAGAACAAACCCTTTGACGATCCAACACAATCAACACGACCCGAACGGGCCTGTTGAGCCATAGCAACGGCACGACGCGAAAGCATAACTTCTAAACGATGCTCTAAATCGTCATCACTTAAACGCCCGGGATAACGACCAATATGCTTCCACATAACATAGAGTACAACGGCACCAATAAGGGAATATTCTATGATAAAGGGATACAAAAATGGTGCCGAATCGTAGACAATGGTACCCATAATATCAATACGTCCGCAGGCAGAGGAATTAAGGGTGCCAACATTAGAGGATAGAGCAGCTGGGTAAATATTATCTAAATGTTCATAGTTTTCAAATGATATAATGCCAGATGATTCGGGATGGGATATGCCGGAATAGGTTTGGAAACTATTTTCCATGAGATTATTAATGATATTTAATGAATTTTCTGTGGTTTTGGCGGCTATGGAGGATGCAGTGGTTGTGGTGGTTGGTGATGGGGTGCTAGAAATGAGATTATTGAAAAATGAAGCAACGCTGGTGGCCAAATTCGAACTATCATACGAAGATGCGGTAGTATCAGCAGCAGTTGAAGATGACAATAAACTTTCGCCAATTAAAGGTGAGGCAGTGGAATACAAATTTTGATGATGATAATTATTGTAAGGTAATTCAGTGGTCGTTGTTGTAGTAAATGGTGTAGTTGTGGGCAAAGCTGTTGATGAGGATGTAGTCGAGGGAGTAGTCGTCGATGATGATGTGGATGATGTTCCCATTGTAGCAGCTGTGGTACTAGTGATAAACTTCTTCAACTTGCGTGCCATAGTAGTACTTTGCCATTGATAGCTTGGCGTGGTAAAGTGTGGTCGTGTTGTAGTTGTAGTCGTGGTGACGGAGGCCAAAGTAGTGGCAGCCATATCGGCCACTTCGTTAGAGCCATAACCCAAGGTTTTTGAAATGCCATCCACTGTCTTGCGTACCAACTTTGATAAAACATTATCCGTTTTATAAGCATTGACCGGTAATAAATCTTCACCATCCAATACTTCGAATTCCTCATTCGGTCCAGTATGTGTACGCAACACGGTGCCAGCATGTCGTAAAGCATGTTGGCGTATCGATTGTGCAATAGCCGAATCAGTTGGATCTGGTTCACGCTTCTGATGATACAGGGTGATTTCCAATAATGATTCCTTGACCAAAGTTCGAATCCATACACAAATATTTGTGGCCACAACATGCATTAAACCAAAACGGGCAATAACTTTAAAACGATGAATATTTAACTGAAATTATACAAAGAGATAAATTTAAATTCAGTTTTCATTTTCAAAACCAGAGTTGATATTTCTTAAGTCTTTCTTAAAAAGCCATTCAGATGATTTGTTAGTTAATCTTTTTTTTTTTACATTTAACTCTTATGAACTAAAAAAATTTGCTTAAATTCTAGTAAACCAAAAAAAATAATTATGAAAATTATAAATGCCATGAAAAAAGCTTTTTACGAAAGAACAAAAATTTTGATAATGAAATAATAAAGATGATTTTAAAATCATACCTGGAATGGTGGCCTAGTCTGCATATTTTGATTGATTATGATGATTAATGACAAATAGGAGGGAAAAGGGTTTATATACATGAGTTTAATATTTTCCATTAAATTGATTTTAATTTTTTTTTGTGTTTCTTTTTCATGATAAATGCTTTAAACTTAAAATTTTAATATAATTTAAAAAAATAAAAATTAAAAAAGAATTTCGAAAAATGGCATATGAGTGATATTTTTTTTCTATTGCGCCAATTAGAGTGTAAATTTTGTTTTATGAAAAAAAAGTTTATGTGAAAATGATTGCTAAGCTTTGAGATATCGTGATACACCAATTATTTTCTTAAAAGTTATTTTAAAAAAGAATGCATTCGTTTAATAGTTAGAATTGTAGATGTTAAAATTGGGTAGAAGAGAGTGACTTGGTCCTTTTAAAAGCCGTAGTTGGGTAAGAATGGCAGTGCCAGATCGGAACTCCGCATAAACCAATTGGTCATAGCGATAACACAAAACTTTTTCAGCTTAAAGACGTAAACAAAATACATGGACCTTCGTTGTAAATTGATTGCTTAAGACTTTTGAAGTCTATACTCGTAATTTCCTCTCGAACTGTGAGTTTCCTATAATTGATAGTCGAGTTCGTGCCAAAGCCGGGCAGTGACACAGGATGCGTTCAATGGTATCCCCAACGCTTGGTGTCTCGTACCTTTTGCAATTTGCGTCCGTAATGAGTTTCATATTTTTGGCATGTTTCCGGACAAGACAGATTAAACCTGTCATCATACGACATTCTATTCTCGTGAGTGAAAGTCAGAATTTTGCATATACGACTTATCCCAAGTTCCCTCCATTTTCGATTTCCCTTGCCGACAGTAAGGCAATTTCGTTTTCGTTTGTAATACTGTAGTGGCGGTGGAAGCGGGAGTTTCATTTTATTACTCGTACCCTTAATAAGGTAAACTTTATTATGGTATCACTCAATCTAAAATAACGTCGCTTGACTGCCTCAAGAAACCCGATGGTACCTTAACTTACAACAAACAGGAAATCAATTATACTCTGTTGTCCACTGACTTTCCAAGGTGCAAAGAGGCAACGACAAAAATAGAAATTTTAGAAACGCCTGTTGAAGTCACCACGGGTTGGGCCTGGTATATGGCATTAAGGGTAGTTACTGAAGATTTAATTGGGAAGATTATCATTGTGAAGAATATTTAAAGCATCATCTTGGCCAGTCTGGTCCTTGGTTTTGTTTCATCGTCCTGGTGCGATGTAAAAGTCGTTTTTATTTCCAAACCCGAGGACTAAACTTTGACCAATCAGTTTGTCTCTGTCAGTGAGAGACAAGTGTCACGGTTGAGAGGTATTCACGTACGGGATTATGCGGACGAAGTTTGTGAATTAGTTTTCGTAAAGTCTCTTGAAATGATCTGCAATAAAATGCAGACTGCTATAAACTTGATGAATCTAGCTAAAACAACGCTCGTGTTGTTTACGCGAAAGACCAAACACAACGGTCTAAAGCTTCCTACGCTGCTGCGTGTTACTCTGTCCGCAGATGTGAAGTATTTAGGGGTCACTCTGGATTGTTAACCAATGTGGACAAATCATGTTGAACGAAAAGTATCTCGGGCACACCGTTTTTTCTGGCAGTGTCAGAAAGAATTTGGGAAGACGTGTGGTTTAAGACCTGGATATACCTAGCAGATCATTTGTGACGTATACGGCTGTGGCCTGGTGGCCGAAAACGGTGGTGAAATCTACTCGGGTTCTGCTGGACGGACTTCAAAGAGATGCTTGCTTGGGGATAACAAGTGCGATGGGCACAATAGCTCTTAACGCTATGTTGGGCATACTTCCCTTAGATCTACAATTCCAAGGGGTAGCCATGGAATCTTTTTACAGACTCCGTTAAAAATGGATCTTAGCATGGAAACTACAATGCAGGACATGGTTCTACTGTTTACTGGGCTTTCGAAAATTTGTCCGGTGCTTGGCATGCCCTCAGACAGTATGACGCCTTGCATAGAGTTTGGAAGGGCTGGTGCGATCCAGATAAACATCTCAGAAACTACTATGATACTTTGTATACGGACGGTTCTTGTACCTCAGTTGGTTCTGGATCTGGTTTGTATTTGGATATGCTCTCATGCTATGGTCAAAATGGTAGCAGACGTAGCGACTTGGATAATTTAAAATAGGTGGATGGATAGGGGAATCAGTATCTGTAGTGACGGCCAAGCTGCGCTTAAGGCACTGGATTTTATAGTCACAACATTAAATTGTCCGAAAGTGTAGGTGCAGACTCATTGAGGTCTCATATGAGAACAGGGTCTGCCGCTTGTTCCGGGTCGTACGGGAAAACGGAAATTGCCGACGAAATAAAGGGGAAACAATAATAGACACAATAAAATCTGTATTTTATGGATGATGAGGACACAACAGAAAACTACGTCTGTCCAGCGTTCTTAAGAGCTAGACTGCAGATAATGGGCTCTGATATTCTATCAATGGACATGTTCCAGGGACTTTCCTTGTCTGACTTATTCACATTTCTCTCTCTCTCTAAGTTTTCTCTCATCCTTAACTAATTTTCCTTTCCAGGGAACGGAACAATGAACTATTTTAAATATCGAGCGACATGGACTTGCCTACACTCAAAATAGTACATTAGTAGATTTAGTATTTTTTTTTTGAAATTAGTATGTTAGCAAAAATATCTTGTAAACTTCTTTTAGCGCTTTAGCAATTTTAAACAAAATTTAAACTAATTTTTTTTTTTGCTAAATTTAAAATTGAGTTGACTAAATTTTTACAAGCCTTTTTGTTAATATTAGCAAAAATAAATTGTATTTTTTTTAAGAAATTTAAAATGGCGCTATCTCGAAAACTAAGTCAGATGGAGCAAAATTGAAGCCATTTTTGGTTTTCGGGCTCACCATAGCATCGCCGGCCCTCTTCACATGTGTGGACCCTAATGGGTCCTAACTTTTCCCTACAATTTTAAAATGCTCATATCTTGGTAAATATTACCGACACAACAAAAAGTAACTCTCAACACGCAGAACAAGACCGCAAAATAACCAAAAGCTCTCCGAGTAATATTTTTGACGTTATCGAGTTTTTTAATTCTCAAAAACTAGTGGTCCCCTAAAATTACGTATCTCAAAAACTAAGCAAGGTAGAGCGAAACGGACACAAATTTTGGATCAAAAACTATGACGATTTTTAAGGAACCCAACTAGGTCTACCCCATCGGGGTCTGCACCTATCGGGTCCGAGCCCAATGGGGTCCTCAAATGAGTATGAACTAAGTTGAAATAAAAAAAATATAAAAAATGTCAGTTAACTAATTTTGGCAAAACATTTTTGCTAACTTTACCAAAAAAGTTGTGGGTTCAAAATTATCTAATTTTCTTGTAGCTTTACAAGCTTGTTTTGCTAACATTACAGTTGTTTTTTGAGTGTAGCTTTCTTTTAGGCTTTTACAATCCACCTTTAACTCATTTCAAGAGTTTTTTTAAATAATATATAATAATTTATAACTACGTATCAGTTCATTAAATAAATGCATTCTTTTTTTGTCAAGTGCAGGTGTTTTTTTTTTTTGTTTACTTTGTTGTTTACTTTCTACACCCAAATGGCTTTAAATAAATACTTTTTTACTTAAAAAATTAACTTAAATCTAAACTTAAAATTTAGAAATTAATTAAATTAAAGTTTTATTAATAGATTCTTGGAGGAAAAAAAAAAAATAACTTACTCTTGCGTTCATAAAGATGAAATACATTTGCATAAATGTAAAAACCATTTGCAATAATGGATTGACACCAATCAAAATATGATGACAGGGGGAATCGAAGGGAATTTCAAAGAATGAACCAAATTCCAAACCAATGTAAATCATGGCACCTAAACCAAAAGCTAAAGAGAAAAATAAACAGACATTAGTAGATATTTTTGAATAATGGACGATTTTTGTAAATCGACTTACCGATAGCTCCTACACGTAAAAAGAAACTGCCATGTGTTAAATCACTATGGGTTGTTTTACGTTTGCGTACATTTTTTGGTGTTACTGCAACTTCAGCTTCAACTTGTGAGTCCTATTTTAAATTAAGAAAGAGATATAGAAATTGTTTAATAATTTTGTTTAACATCAGGTAGTTTCTCTTAAAAGTGGTATTTTTATATAGTTTTGAATGATATGCAAAAACGATTATGTTGTTTAGTGTATTAGTGAATGTGGAACATGCAGCAGGGATGGAAAAGTTAGTACTTTAGTACTTTTTTCAGTACTTTTTCACTCTCAAAAATACCGTAGTACCCCCGCGACTGATTTAGTACCTTTTCAATACCAGACGATTTCATACATTTTTCAACCAAATCTAAAAAAAAAAATCCAATAAGTCGACCGATTTTCATTGGAAAAGTATTTCAAAAGCTTCAAATAATTGAAATTTTTGATTTTAGCCAACCTTTATTGAAGTTTTCTCTAAAAAATAAATAAATGAATAAGGATGTCCTCAATTTAATAACTTTTATATTGAATTATGCCTATTTTCTTCTTATTCGTCGAAGACGAATGGCGTCTGTCGTACCGAAACTGGACTTTAAATTTTTTTAGTACCGTCGAGGGCGAAAAAGTACTTTTTTGGTTGAGCTCCAGTACCATTTCAAATTTCCGATTTTCCATCCCTGACATGCAGTGTTACCATTTAACATTTCGATTAGGCGATGCAACCTATAAAGGGTTACCATTGTAATTAATTGCATTAAAATAAAAACTCATGGCAATTGTCAGGTGCTAGAATATTGAAATAGAGTTTTCCCAGAGATTAAATTGTACTCTTTCTTCAAAAAATCGAAATGTTTACAAATTAGCTTTGTATGACTTTTCACCTTAAGTGGTACAATTTTATTATTACTCAAATACATTTTTTATATCCACGCCCACAAAAATGGAGAACTAAAGATAATTAACTCGTTATGGGCAACCTTGAATTTGACTGGTTTTTGGTGTTTGTGTTAAGTTTTGGGCTTTGGTTTGTTCTGACAGATATAGAAAACTTTTATGGCCAACATTTGTGTAGAGCATTTCATCCCCGCCCTTCCCATCTTTCGGTGTGTTTTTTACGATTTGTTAGAATAGTGCAAAAAAATACCGTCATGAGGGGGACTTAGAGGGTTAATATATTCCACAAAAATATTTGCCAAAACATTTTCTGCAAAGTTGCTGAACATAGCCTACATCTCAGATGTAAATAAAACATAGTTTTATATACCGATATGTTGCAAGAACAGACCAAAGCTGGGAAACTTTAACTGTATCTAAAATTAAATTCCGATGTGATCTTATTTTTATACCCTACACCACTCTGTGGTACAGGGTATAATGAGTTTGTGCTGATGTTTGTAACTACCCGAAATAATGGTCATAAACCTACCTTCAAGTATACCGATCGACTCAGAATTACTTTTTGAGTCGATTTAGCGATGTCCGTCCGTCCATCCGTCCGTCTGTATATCTATCGGTTTAATTTTCAATCAATTGACTTGAAATTTGAAACTTAAGCATATTTTGGCCCAAGAACGAAGCCTATTGTAATTTGAGAAAATCGGTCCATGTTAAGACCAAGCCCCCATACAAACTCCCCCTTTGGATTAGGCTTTAATGACTCTAATTAGAGATGGGCGCGTGAGTGATTTTTGACTCACACTCACTCACGCTTACGACAGGAATTTTTGAATCATGCACACTTACTCACGAACATATTTTTTCTATTCACACTCACTCACAATCACGTGAGTAAATTTAATACAACTCACACTCACGTGAACTCACGCAAGCTTCACTCACAGTCACATTGACTCACACTCACAAAACTCTTATTTATAAAAAAAAATTTCAAAAACTAAAATTTCAAAAATCCTTTAAAATTTTCAGCAAAATTTAAAGTTCAGCGAAATTTTACAATTTTTTTTTGCTTTTTTTGGGACGAAAAGCCAAATTTTACAACTTTTGTGTTGCTTTTTTTTTGGTATGAAAGGAAATATGAAGAGAAAATAAATCACGCAAACTCACGCAAAAAAAATCGACTCACGCACACTCACTCACTCAAAAATCTTACTCACGCACACTCACTCACGCAATTTTTTTCTCCACTTACACTCACACACAATCACGTGAGAAAAATTGAATTCAGTCACACTCACGCGTGATCACGCGTGAATCACGCTGTAATCTGCTCATGTGCCCATCTCTAACTCTAATAACCGTATTATAATAGATATCGCTTTGAAATTTAACAGATAATACAATTTTGCATGCACAAATTATCAGTCCAAGTTTCAAAATCCACATACAAACCACCCTCCCGATATTCCCTCAAAATTCATAAAAATGGAAATATTTGATAAAAATTTTATTTCTTGTTGTTAAACGTGTACTTTAGTAACCTTGCCAAATCGGAATATAATTGGGCCATTTTTTGACTTAGTCCCCCATAAAAAAAATTCGACAGATATTCTGTTAAATCGGTCTATTGGCAAAAAATAAACCAATTCCACTAAAATTTGATCGGTGTGTGTTTTCTTCACTAAATAAAGATCTAACAAAAGACAGATCCAATTGGTTTTTGTTTTTATTTGGGACCCATTTTCCGGAAAACACCGGTGTAGGGTATCATATGGTCGGTCTTGACCGACTATAACTTTCTTACTTGTTTTTTTTGTCTCCTCTACCAGAAACAATCGTCGGAACCCCGTAAATAGTTTTATTGTTGTACTGTGTTTATTAGTTTAGTCTGAAGCCTGGTTTCTCTTATGTTTAATCCCGATAGATGGCGCCGTTGTCTTAATATTTAAATTTTTGGTATTTATTGCACGATTTGATTGAAATTCACAAAATATAGTTTTTTTAGCAAAAATAAGTTTCCTAATAAAATTTGGAACCGATAGGTGGGCCTGTTGTCTTCGTATTTCCATTTTTTGTATATATTATACAATTTGGCTTAAACTCATAAGATATATTTATTAAACAAAAATAAGTTTCCTGATAAAATTTTAACCCGGTAGATGGCGCTGGGGAGAAATTATTACCTAAATTTTTCATTTCAGTAAAATTTTAAGGCACTTCAGGATTTATGTATGTTTCGTCATGAGAAAATTGGTATATATGGCCGGAGAGATGCTATTTAGATATTCATTAGGGCGTCCCGTCAAATTTAAATTTTCGAATTTCATTTCGTAATACCTGCCAAATGATAGCCACGTGCTGATTGTGTGAAAATTTATGAAAAAAAGGTCATCTTCAGTTGACAACCAGCGGTCAAAGTTGAACAAATTACGTATTTCGATCAAAACTCATGTCCGAATTTTTTGACCAAATCCGGCTCAAAAATTGTGACATTTTGCGTACTTTATTGGAAAAATATTTAATAATATATAAACGATATTTTGATCCAAAAATGCTGATCTGCGATTTTGGTCCACAGATGCTGATTTTCGGACCAAAATCGTATTTTTATATTTTTTACATAACAAAAGTTGGAAAATTGTAAGTGTGTTATCTAAAAAATATTAAAAACGCGATTTTTTTCCAAAAATGCTGATCTCCGATTTTCGTCCACAGATTTTGATCAGCATTTTTAAACCAAAATAGTGTTTTTTATATTTTTTAGATCACACACTTAACACTTTCCAACTTTTGAGACCAATTTGGTTAAAAAAAATATTTGTATGTTTAAAAATCAGCATCTGTGGACCAAAATCGCGGTTTTGAAATTTTTAAAATATTTATCCAATAAAGTGCGCCAAATTTCCGAATTTTTGAGCTGGATTTGGTCAAAAAAATCGGACATGAATTTTGGTTGAAATACGTCATATTTTTTAACTTTGACTGAAAGTAGCCGACTGAAAATGACCTTGCAAAATTTTTTCATAAATTTTTCCACAATCAGCTCTAATTCATGTCTTACAAGGGAAGTCTCCCTGGTGTCACCCTCCGATCTTCATGAAATTTGGATATGTTGTTAAGAATGAAAATTAATTCGACACGTATTTTTTTTTAGCGGCCAAAACTCATTTTTAGGGGGGGTCGATTTGTATGGGGGGAAATTGACCTTTTTCAGTTTTTTACGATTTACGCCTATTTAAACAAAACTAATAAAGGCATGTGTGGTATCAGATTAAAGGTATTAAAAATACCTATCTTGTGGTGCTAACAACGGGCCAAAGAAGTTAATATTTTTCGACTCATTAACGAAAATGTCCTAACATTTTGCTCTTTTACTCAATATGACGAAAATTTGTGCATGTTTGGACACGTTCTTAGCACACGTGGATAGGTTTTCCAAAGACCTTTCATTTGGTATGTAACATGACTAGGTTTCTTTGCATAATATAGGAGATAAACGAAAAAACTGAAAAATGGCCTTGTCTTCCCCCTCCTTTTTATCCCCTAAATATGAATTTATAAAGAATATTTTTAAAAATTAAAAAAAAAATGAGTAAGAAAGTTATAGTCGGCCAAGGCCGACCATATAACACCCTACACCAGTGTTTTCCGGAAAATGGGTCTTCAGTCCAAACATGGACCGAGGACCCAAAGGCTACATATTATAATACGGTTTTAAGGGCCATTCAAACATAATTTGGAGGGGAAGTTTGTATGGGGGCTAGGTCGAAACATGAACCGATTTTTTCCATTTTTACTAGGCTTCGTCCTTGAGTCAAAAGAAGCTTAAGTTAAAATTTTCAGACAAATCTATTAAAAAATTTCGACCCGTATCGTGCGCACAACGTTTATATGGACAGACGGACATCGCTAAATCTTCTTAAAAAGTGATTCTGATTCGAAGGTGGGTCTAAGACCAATATTTCGGGTAGTTACAAACATCAGCACAACCTCATTATACCCTGTACCACAGAGTGGTGTAGGGTACAAAAATCTCCTTATGATGAGGAAAAGCTTCATCAATATGATGAAAGTTGTCATCAAAATTAAATGAAAAGAAAGTGATGAAACTGTTGAAACAATTTAAAGAAGTATAGATAGAAGAAGCATTTTTTCTTTTAGTATATTGTAAAAGTGAATCTCTTTTTAATATTTTCCCAGAAAAAAAATTAAAATTAAGAAATATTTGAAATTAATCGAAATTAATGTATGTATGTATCTGCATTAAATACTGCACTCACATACATAAATATGACACAATTATGGCAAATTTGTTGTTAAGTGATAATTAATACAAAAACATTCAGTATCTGTGTGCCATAAATGGTTTTTTAGCACAAGAGTACAACAATTATGATGTTTATGATGATGATAATAAATTATTTAAGACATCAGCCACACCACCACTTTTACTAGATACGAGTGCTTAATAGGGAGATTCACAATTAAAATTTTTACAGTGAAGCACCCTGTGAAAATAATAATAGTTGAAATGTAGCATCACAACACTTGAAATGAAGCATTTCGAATCTGGGTCTTTTTTGTCGACAACTTTAAAAGTGTTACCGATGCCCTGTAAGTAGAGTTTTTAACAATGGAGATTAAACACTCAGATAAGAAGATATGGTGGCTGCAAACATCATTTAATCGCGTCATATTATGATTGAAAATTGTATCATAATATGTTTGTAGCAATCATAAACTTTTTGTTGTTATCGCATTATGGTCCTAAATTATAATTTTTCGAATATTTAAGATCATAACATGATTGAAATGAAGTGTTATGGTTGCTACAAACAAGTTATGATAAAAATTTAAATTATAATATAATGCTGCCACAATCATATATTTTTTCTGCATGAAAACTTATTTTAAAACAATCTGAAAGTTTAACTTTTTTTTCATAATCTAGATTTCAGTGGCTTTAAGCTCCTGATGCTTTTACTCTAAGTTTTCTAAAATCTGAAGTTTTAATAAAATCGTGTTTTATTTTGCCAGAAATTTATTTACTGTGTGAACCCCCCTATTACATCATAGTAATAGGCACTCTTACGTAAAAAAAAACAAAAAAGACAAAATATTGTTTGTGGCTTTATTTGGTTCATATTGAGGTTGAGAGAATTTCCAAATGCAACATGCCACTTGTGGACAATAAAAACCATAAAGAAGAAACCAAATGAATACACTCTACTCTTGGAACAATATCAAAGTACACACAACACTCGTATGTGCAATGTGCACAATATCTAAAGTATTAAGTAACAATGATTTTTTTTAAAAAATAGACAAAATAGAAAAATTATTATAAAAGTATAAAATTTCATTAAAGAGAAATATGAGATGCTAAATTTGTAATTTCAGTTTGTAATAATAATAATAAAAAAAAAATAGACTGCAATAAAAAATACTGAATGAATTAGTAGTAAGTAAAAACATACATAAAATCTTTTTGAGGTTAGTATAACAAAAGGTTATTTAATTTTTTTTTCTGTAAAAGAAGTATAACACAGAGGAATATAATTATTACCATAAATTAGGAACTAATACCCACACTCGCGTAAAAAATCGGTTGGAATGAGGTTGCCACAACCGGAATACGGTTGTCCCAACCGTCTTTAGTTGCCACATCCGTAGGCGGTTGCAGCAACCGTAAATTGAGGTTGTTAAATAGAAAAAGTTAATATAAATAATCAAAATCTTGGCTGTAGCAACCACAAGTCTAGGTTGGAATAACTTTTAACATGATAATGTTTTTAGGCTGGTGTCTAATTTTAAAAAAGTTGCAGGACGCCACCTCAGTTTGACTATATAAGCTAACGACTAACAAAAAAGAAAATTGGAATTACTGTTTTCATTTTCTTAAAACCAAAAATTTTACTAACTTTGGTTTGTAACTTGGATAATAATTCACCTCGTGGTGAATAACAAAAATATTCACCAGCTGGTGAATAAAACGTAACACAATTATTTTTCATCAATATTTTTTTTTTTTTCATCAATATTTTTTTTTTCATCAATATTTATTTTTTTCATCAATATTTTTTTTTTCATCAATATTTTTTTTTTCATCAATATTTTTTTTTTTTCATCAATATTTTTTCTTCATCAATATTTTTTTTTTCATCAATATTTTTTTTTTCATCAATATATTTTTTTTTTCATCAATATATTTTTTTTTTTTTCATCAATATTTTTTTTATCAATATTTTTTTTTTTATTCATCAATATTTTTTTTCATAAATTTTTTTTTTCATTAAATATTTATTTTTATCACTAACAGTTTTTCATTAAAACCCTTTTTTTCATCAAAAACAGATAGATGGATATCACTAGAATGTCTTAGAAAGATTAACGGATCAATAATATATAAACATAATAGGGTCCTCGACCGATATTTTAATGCATTTTGCATATAATGACAAATTAATATAGCGTTATTTTTCCTAGAAAAATTTTGCTTTGGAAAGAACCCCTACTTATACAGCAAAACATTATCATGATTCAATGGTTTGGGCACGAGTACAAACTTCGCAGACATTTTTAAATTAAATTTGTGCCTGGCTATGAAATGTCAACAAAAAATATTCAATTAAAAAAAAAAATCGTTTGGTCGTAACAACATCATATAAATTAACGCAAATTATTTTGATTACTATCGGATTTTTTTTTTTTTGATCTATCAGATTCCAAAAAATTCTTTCTATAAAAAAATATTTCTATAAAAAAATTAAGTCGACACGTATTTTTGATCTAGACGATACTCTTGTTAGTTCGGGAGTTATCGAAATTCTCCCGAAGGTCCACATTGTTTCATAAGGGGACAACGAAATATTTAAACACCGATATGGCCAATAAGCCGAGACACCCAAACCTTGAAATCGTCTCTTTAATATATATTTTAAGTTTCCGGCAAATCGGTTCATAATGGTTGAGATACTTCCCTTGCAAGACGTTTTTGTAAAGAAAAAGTGGTGCATTAATTTTATTCCCGAGTAAAAAAGTTTATATATAATTTGATAAAATTATATATAATTATATCCGATTTTTTTTTTAAATTATATTAAATTTTATCTAATTTGATAAAATTTGATAAAATTTGATAAAATTTAATAAAATTTTATATAATTTTTATCAAATTATATATAATTATATCAAAATTTGTTTTATAATTGTATATAATTCTATCTAATTATATATAATTTGATAAAATTTTATAAAATTAGATAAAATTGTATAAAATTTGATAAAACTTTATATAAAAAAATTTCACATATAACACCGTCCGACACACTTTTGTACACATGGACCGGACCCGAAAATTCTGAAAGTAGGGCCAAAAAAAAAATACCCGTGTCTCCCAGTTTTCCTAGATCAATTCGCGTTTTCGCGAAAAACGCAAAAAATACATGTAAAAAGAATGTTCGCTTTTCAGAAAGAGGGGCTCAAAATAACATTCTTGTGTTTCCCAGTTTTTCTATATCAATTCGCGTTTTCGCGAAAATGCATTTGTTTTTTACACACTTGAAAAAATTTATTTCATTCCGAAAATAGGGCTTAAAATAAAATATTGTTCTAGTTTTTCCATATTAATTCACGAAAAATGCAATTTTGAAAAAATGTATTGCATTTTTTTTTATAAATATAAAACATAAATATTAGAGATGGGCGCGTGAGTGATTTTTGACTCACACTCACTCACGCTCACGACAAGAATTTTTGAATCACGCACACTCACTCACAATCACGTGAGTAAATTTAAAACAACTCACACTCACGTGCACTCACGCAAGCTTCACTCACACTCACATTGACTCACACTCACGAAAATTTCAAAATCTGTAATTTCAAAAATCTTTCAAAAATTTTCAGCAAAATTTACAGTTCAGCGAAATTTTACATTTTTTTTTGCTTTTTTTGGGACAAAATCATAAATTAAGCCAAATTTTAAAAATTTTTTTGTTGAGAAAATAATTCACGCAAACTCACGCAAAAAAAACGACGCACGCACACTCACTCACGCAATATTTTTCTCCACTCACAATCAGGGGAGTAAAATTGAAATCAGTCACAGTCACGCGAATCACATTCACGTGAATCACGCTCTAATCTGCTCATGTTCCCATCTCTAATAAATATACATGATTTACAGTAGAATTACGGTCCTTATACAAAAATTGCTAAAAATAAAATTCTCGTGTCTCCCAATGTAGTATGTATCTATTCGCGTTTTCGCGAAAATTCATTTTTTTGCACACTTAAAAAAAATTTACTACATTCGAAAAGTGGGACTAAAAATAAAATATTCACCTAATTTTTTTTTTTAATTAAAATTAAATTAGCTGGAAAAACTCTGATACATGGGAAATTTCTTTTTAACTCTACTTGAAATTTTGCGAGTATTTTTTTTTTACAAATTTTTTTTTTTTTACAAATTTGCGAATTGATATGAAATAACTGAGACATAAATGCTTAGATTTAAACCCATTTTTTTTTTTTTTAACAGTGCAAAAAAAAAAATTTTTAGCGTTTTTCGCGAATACGCGAATTGATCGCGAAACCTGAGAGACACTGGTGTTTTTTTTTTAACCCCACTTTCTGAATAGCATAATTTTTTTCTATTGTGAAAACTTTTTTTTTTTTGTTGCATTTTTCGCGAAAACGCGAATTGATCTAGAGAAACTGGGAGACACGGGTATTTTATTTTTGGCCCAACTTTCCGAATTTTCGGGTCCGGTTCATGTGTACAGCCAAAAGTTGCAATTTGTTGGACGGTGTAATTACATATAATTTTATCAAATTATATATAACTTTGTCTAATTTTATCAAATATTTTGAAAACAGAAACCTCTATATATAATTTTATTTAATTATTTGTAATCTTATCATATTATATATAATTACATTGCATATAGTTATATAAAAAACATTTTTACTCGGGTTATTACAAATGTTTTCCATCTCTGGATTTTGGAGATAAGTGATATCCCATAAAGCTGGTATTTCAAATCTAACTAGATGTTAATAACTACGCTACATAAAATCAAAAGTCAAGAAGCTCTGATTAAATTTAAATTTTTGACAATTTTTTTAAAAAATACACCTTGGCTTTAAAAAATGGGAAATTTCCGGGCCCGGAAGGAACCTTAAGATAAAGCCCGATCCTCCTAAAACTTTAACCACACCGTTTTGGCGACTTTTTTTATCAAACCAGTATAGCGCCAAAGTGAAAGTTCAATAAAAAGCATTCCTCGATCCTTCCTACTGCGTAAATAATTTCATTTTCATTTGATAAAATATTTTTTGTATAAAATTTGTGAAAAAATTTTATTGCAATAATGAAAATGTTCATACATTTAATTAAAAAGTTTCATGGAAAAGAATATTCATAAAATAAATGATTATTTATATAAATGCAATGAAATTTTTCATAAATTTTACAAAAAAAAATGACAGCCATTATGAAAAAATCATTGATTTAGTGAAAAAATTTATTGGCTTATTGTGAACAATAAGTCTTTTTGTGCAGTTATAAGCTTTGAACTTTTGAGGATCAAGTGTGCACCTTTTCCCCTAAATTAATAATTGTATTTTTTTTAAGCATAAAACTACAGTGGGCCATAAAAATTGAGCTTTTTGCTGTTAGTCTTCCTTAATTGTTTTGTCTCATTCAAGATACTCCCGATGAACTCAAATTTTTTGCACACACTAACATTACAAATAAGGTTGCCACAACTGTTAATATTCCAATCTCATGTTTGAGGTTGTCGTAACCGGTCATGCGGTTGTCACAACCTCAATATAGTTATGGCAACCACAATACTGTTTTGACAACCGCAATACGGTTGTAACAACCGAAATACAGTTGTAACAACCGAATGACCGGTTGAAACAACCTCAAAAATCAGGTTGGAATATATTTACGGTTGTAACAATTGTATTTCTTATGTGATTGCAGAGTTGGACTTCTGAAATTATTGTTGACTTAGGATCACCTTCACCAAAGTATTGTTATTATATATTAGAAAATTCAAATCTACGTTAAAAATTATGTTAATAAGAGTATTAAATCATCATCATATGTTGGTTATTTAACAAAAAAAAAAAAAAAATGGCATTAACATCGTACCTGTGTTGGTATTAAAGAATGTCGCACTAAATCACGTTTCTTAATTGGATATCTCTCCTGGTTTAAATGATGCAACAAAATTTCGAAAATTTTTTGGAAAATTAAAAATTAAAATTTTTGTTTATGTATGCATCAAAATATTTTAAGTCACGCACACGTATGTAACACGACATAGCCATTTAAGTACGAATACATGCATTAAACATGTATTACAACATTTTATTTTAGCCATGATTTATCAGTCAATATATATTCAGAGTTATTTTTATGGCCATGTTTATGAAATAGAGAGGATACACAGATACACATAAGAAACGTGATGTTCGGGTTGGTTGGATGTTTGGTTTGTTTCAATGATGGTAGAGTTAGGAGTAACAACAACAACATCAACGGATTATTAGCAGTTTGGTAGTAGTAGGAGTACAGTAGTATTTGTTGAAAATTGTGTGTGTTTGTGTTGGTTTTATGGTGATTGAGGATGAGGATTTTTATATACGGGATGATTAAAGCGACAACAACAACATTAAATTTGAAAATAAAAATTTTATAGAAATTTATTAGAATTTAAAAAAATAAAAAAATTAAAATAGGGTCTTAAAGATTTAAGTTTGAAAAGTTTTTTTTTTAGATTTTATATTTGTTAGTTTACTAACCTGATAGGGACTGGGCTTACCACCCTTGCCAGAATCCTTAGTACCTTTCGCATCTTTCGAATCGGCTGGATCCTTTTCTTTTTTTGATTTCTTTTCTTTTTTAGGAGATTTCGGTTGATTGTTGCCGCCATTGCAACAGGAACTTTCTGTTAAAGAAATTGAAAAAAAGTTTCTAATAAAAAAAAATCCAAAACCAGAACCAAAAAATTGCAAAGGTTTTGAAACACTTGCATAAAAATTTAGTTTTACTATATTTTCCTACAAAAAAAATTTAAGCTATGAGAATTTTTACTTTAGAAAACTTTTGGTTTTTAAGAGATGTTTCCTGTTTAAAATGTAACAGATTCTAAAATTTTTTTTACAAAATAAAATGTTTTGATTCTGAAATATATAGGTATTCTACACTCAAAATAGTTCTACAGTAAAAGTTTTAGTAAGTAATTTAGTATCCAAATATTTAGTATCCAAATATTAATTACCAGTTGTACAATAGTTTTTTAGTATCTTCAAAGTAGTAAAATTAGTAATTTTTACTGGTCATAAATAGATTTGTAACAAATTTTAGTATCGATTACCAATTCCTGCACTAAATTCTTTTCGACTAAACCATTATTTTGTTAGTTAAATTTTTGGTATTGAATACCAACGTTTTTTGAGTGTAACAAAACGACTTTAGTCAGGGCCTGAGCATTTACTACAAAGCACTAAAAGCGTTTAGTGTTTTTAGAGCCCCTGCAGGTTAATTGTAGGCGTGCTGAAAGCAGTAGTGGTAAGTTTCGCAACGAGATGACCCATTTTTTTTTGCACAAATTAATAACTCACGTTAGTCTTTTTATATAAATCAGATCAGGTCTTGAAATTATATACGGATTTGCAAAAAAAAACAAAATTAATAAATTATGGAAAATTAGATTTTTATCATTGATATACTACTATGAGCCCGATCCACATTTCCCAAATCAAAAAAAAAAAAAAAGAATTAAAAGCTGATGTCAGATTCGTACTAAATGACTCATAAAACTGCCTGGTATCGAGATTAACTTAAATGCGACAATAAAAAAAAACCATCTGCCATATTGGATCCGCCATTTTGAATTTTTTAAATCTGAATAAAAATTCGAAATCAGCGTCCCAAATAACCCCCGGATAACAAGTTTCAAGGAAATCGAAATTAAAAAAAAATAAAATAAGCGCCATATTGGATCCGCCATTTTGAATTTTGAAAATCTAAATTCAGAATCGTGTTAAGTGACCTATAAAACATCCGGGTACCGAGTTTTATTTGAATGCGACAACTTAAAAAAAAAAAAACCATACGCCATATTAAGTCCGCCATTTTGAATTTTTTAAATCTGAATAAAAATTCGAAATCAGCGTCCCAGATAGCCCCCGGATAACAAGTTTCAAGGAAATCGAAATTAAAAAAAAATAAAATAAACGCCATATTTGATCCGCCATTTTGAATTTTGGAAATCTAAATTCAGAATCGGGTTTAGTGACACATAATACACCCGGAAAACTTCGAAAAAATCATCCGCCATATTGGATCCGCCATTTTGAACTTCTGAAATCTGAATAAAAATTCGAAATTAGCGTCCCAATAAACCCCCTGATAACAAATTTCAGAAAAATCCGATAACTCCTTCATTAGTTTTCAGCATATCCTGATCGGGGTATCTCGATTTGCGCCGCCATATTGGCTCACTTACCATTGGGTTCAACTTCCGCCACTCATCTTTCAAAAGTAGAGATCATTGGCTAAATTTTAAGCCATAATACAACTCTCTACGACCAATAGAATTTTGGTGGTGGGGGGGTCTCCCGGCGTTTAAAAAAGAGCTTTTTTTTGGCAATATTGACTTTTAGACAGCTTCTTACCGTAAGTCGTAGGAAAAAACTTATAAAAACAATATTGTAGATAAAATTATGAATATTTGAAATTTAGAAAAAATTTTTTTTTTCAAAAATATTTCAACAAAAAATTTTGAAAAAAATATTTGAATGTCCTTTTTTCCTGACAAGGATGTCAGGGCTTTTCAAAATCAAAATGTTGAAATAAAGTTTAGGATGTCCTTTTAAACCTGTTAAAATTTCAGAGATGTGTTTTTTCGTATTGTTGAGTAATCAATTTTCAGAATTTGTTACAGAACCAAATACATGATTTTTTTCAAAATTTTTGCAAAAAATCAAAAATTTTGCTTTATTATCAACTTTGAAAATTTTTTGCTTGATAACACAAAAAAACACTTCCCTGAAATTTTAACAGTGTAAAAGGACATTCTTAATTTTTATAAAAAATTTTGGTTTTTGAAATCCATGGTGCCCTTGCCAGGGAAAAGGGACATTCCAATATTGTTTTAAAAAATGTTTGCTAAAATTTTTTTGAAAGAATTTTTTTGTTTATAAATTTAAAATCTCCATAATTGTATCAACAATATTGTCACAGATATTTTTTTCGTACAACTTACGGTTTCCGAGAAAAAAAAAAACATAAATAACTGTCTAGAGCCAACTATTTGATTTTTTTTTTAAATACGAAAAGACACTTCTCTGAAACTTTAACAGCGTTTAAAGGACCTTCTACACACAAAAAAAAACCTTGTCAAATTACTACACACAAAAAAAAAACCTTGTCAAATTACTTGGAAAAGTCTTGTAATCCCATTTTACCAATATTTGACAGTTTTCCTTGTTTTTTAACAAACAAATTTGGATCGAAATTAATTTTTTTTTGTAATTTTAAATTTTTTTTGTAATTTTATAAAAGTTTCAAGATAATTTTACAAAAAAAAAATCTAGTAAATTCACGAGAATTCCTTGTAATTTACAATTTTATTGGAAAAAAACAATTAATTACAATTTTTTTTGTAATTTTAAAAATTTCAATGGTTTTTTACAAAAAAATTTAGTAAATTTACGGGAATTCCTTGTAACTTTTATTGCAAAAAACAAGTTGTAGATTTACAATTTAATTGGTAAAAAACTTGTAAAGTTACAAAAAAGCTTTTGATTTTTACTAAAAACTCTCGTAAAATAGGATGTAGCAAAAAATCTAGTAAAGTCACGAAGTTTTATCGCGTCAAAAAAATGGTAAATTTACAATTTTTTTGGTAAAAAGCTTGTAAAATAACAAAATTATAGCTAAAAAGCTTGTAAAATAACAAGGAATTCTTGTCAAATAGAAGGTAGCAAAAAAAAAGTTACAAACTTTTCTTGTAATTTTACAAGGCTTTTTTTAGTGATAGACTTTAATACAAAATTTTGGTTTTGGATATTCATGGTGTCCTTGCCAGGAAAAAGGGACATTACAATATTGTTTTCAAAATTTTTCGCAGATTTTTTTTTTTTTTCAAAATTTTAAATCTTCATAATTTTATCTACAACGAGTAAAAAAATGACAAAAAAACTGTCTAAAAGTTTATATTCACGCAGAGAAAAAATATGGTTGCGACATGATCACGGCAACTATACTATGATCTCTAAACCCAGTTATGATTGCAGCAATCAAGTTATTGTTTTTAAAATTGTATTTAAACATTTATATGGTTATTTTAGACATTTAATAGTCGCTTCAATCATGATAAAATAATTGCTATATCCAAAAGTACAATATGGTTGTTGTAACAATGTTATAGTTAATTATATTATCGACACACCAAAAATTTGAACATATTATGATTATAACAATCATTAGATAATCACAACTCAATGAAAATTGATTTTTGCAAACATTGTCACGTTTATCATCAGTTTAGTGTTTTGCCAGCAAGCAGTTAGTCGCAAAGACGCGACTTACAATTAGTTCTTTAAAAAATTTAAGGCAATTTGAGTTAAAAAATTGGATTAGCGCAGAAGAAAATAAAATACAAATCTACTTTATATAATTTATTTATTGTGCGGTTTAAAAATAACTTTCCATTTTAAATAAAAACTTATAATCGAAAATATTAAAGTGTTTTTTTTTTGCATTTTTTGTTTGCTGAATGTGTTTTAGTTGCTGACAATAATTTAAATTTTGTAACAAATATGTTATGATTGTAGCAAATATGTTATGATTTTGTAAATAACTTAATTGTTTAACTGACAAAAATGTTATCGTTGATGAAATTTTTTTTAGAAAAATGCCATAAGTTTATTGCACATCATTGATGTAAAACGCAGGTTGCCACTAAATTGAACCAAAATTAATAAAAATGGTTTCATATTTATAAAAACAACATTTAGAAACAAAAAATAAATTATTGGTGTTTCTCAATTTCAAAAAAAAATATTAAACTAGAATTATATTATTATAATTATATAACATTTATGCCATAATTGCCGCAATTATAAAATGATCAACATTCCTTGTTGCCTTCAATCATATTAACATTATTGTTACAATCATATTCCCAATCAAAATATGACGCTCTTAAATAATGATCACCGCAACCATGTTTTTTTTCTGCGTGTTGCCAAAAAAAAGCGATTTTTAAAACGGCCAGATCTTTCAAAGTATTTGTCAAAAAAAAAGGTTTTTAATCATTTTTAAAGCTCTATCAAATAACCAAAAATTAACAAAATCGGTGACACGCCAGTTAAATTTCCCATGGATTTGCTCATTTTACTAATCCACGTTGTATGTCGATATTTAAGTCAAAATTTAAGCTTTTAATAAGCCATGTTTGCAGACTAGATTGAAGCTTAAAAAAGCCTACCAAAAATCCATTTAAAACATCAAAAGTTTTATTAGTTTTATTTCTTAAAGGGGAACATTTTCCCACCAGATCCGATTTTGCCCATATACCAACTTGACCAGCCTGTGACCATAAGACATATTCGTACCAAACTTCAGGTGTTTATCTCTTATGGTTCGGACTGCATCGTGGTTTCTACAAACAGATGTACGGACGGACATTCATAGCATGTCTTAGGGTCCCCGACTAATATTTCAATGCGTTATACACGGAATGATAAAGTGAGTATACCCCATGATGTGGTTGCAAGATATAAAAATTACAATTGTAATTTAGAAAAAGCCAATTGTAATTCAGAAAAGACGAAATGAAATTCTGAAAAGCCAAATTAAAATTAAAAAACTCCAATTGTAATTAAAAAATCCCATTTCCAGACATTTTTATGCCAAACTTCGGGAGTCTAGCTCTTTTATTTTAGACTGCATCGGTCTTTCCACAGAAGGACGGAAAGATATTCTTAGAATCGATCATGGGTCAATTATATATATACTTTATGGGGTCCTCGACTGATAATTCTATGCTTTACACACAGAATGACAAATTGAGTTAAAACCTTATACTGTGTTATAACATCGTCTATCTTTGGTGAAATCATTTTCTTTTAGTGCATTCTAAATTCCTGCAGGTTAGAATCTTCCTTTGAGGAAGGGGGACATACATTTGTATTTACTTTGAAGTTAGATAATGTTTTGTATTTTAATGATTTTTTTATTTTTGCACTTACCCTGCAACAGAAAACAGAAGACATACAGTAGGAAGAGTATGCTGACACCATACAAATACGTAAAGAAACTTTCATAGTAGAGTACGGGTAGACGATGTGTTGTCACATCACTTATAACATAAGCAATGCAAACAACTATCAATATGATGGCATACACCAAGCTGGTAACAATGAACAATGATGTCCTATAAATGATTAAAAAAATAAAAGACAAGAAGAAGAAAAATTTATATTAATATTGGTAAATTTTTTAAACAAAATTAAAAAATTGAAAACTACAGAAAATTATATTGATATTATACTAATTCTGTAAAATTTTCGTTAGATCTGTTACAGCTGGGGGCTAATTCTCGAAGTCGATAGTGATCGAAATTGTACTTTAACGAGCTATTTTTCAATGTGTCTGTATGCCTAAAATTATGCTATGATAAATAAAAGCTTTCTCTTACTACACTTAAACATGAGAACTAAGGCAACAGAAAACTAGCAGTTATGAATTTATTTTGAGGCCTAAAACTATGCAACAACATTTTTGAAACAGTAGTCAGAAATCAAACATATTTTGATTGAAATTTGATTTAAAACAATAAAGAAATATAAGGGATTGTCCTGATTTCCTTCTCTTGGAGGTTTTAGAATGTGTTGCTTCAACTGAAAACATTTGCTTTCATTTATTTTATTTTACGATACACATATTTTGTATAGCATAGTTTTAGGCCTCAAAAAAATGCATAACTGCTAGTTTTCTGTTGTCCTAATGAGAACACATAAAATGCTTATGGGGCATTACAGGCCAAATCACTCACTTTTAGACCCGACACATTTCGTTTTTTTTTTTTAATATGTTTTAGTACTTATTAAATGAAACTTGGACACCAATTTTCAGCCGTTTATTCCAAGATGGTGTTGAGTAATCAATTTCAAAATGGCGATTTTTAAAAAAAAATTAAAAAATAGAAATTTTCAATTTATTTTTACCAGTTAAAAATATAGATATCTTAAAAAAAGTTGGACAACATTTTGTTGGTATTTAAATGTAGTTTTCGAAAAAAATATTAAAAAAAATATTCGAAGTAATTATCACTTATTTTTTAACGTTTAAAAATTAAAATTAATTTTTTGAAAAAGTCCGAAACATTCGATTTTTTTAAACGTCTAAAAGTTAAAAAAAAAAAACTTTTAGACGTTTCCATAATATGAGATGTGCTAGCAATTTGTTCTATATTTTTTTTTTAATTTTGAAAATTGCACCTTTTATTTTTTGACTCTGATTTATTTCATATGGTGCTCCAAAAAAAATAAGTGGGTAGATACCGACCCTACCTTACCATCAGCGTTGCCAATTTAGCTTTTTTCCCGCTAGATTTAGCTTTTTTTTTAATTTTTCGCGGGAAAATTTTGCATTTAGCTTTAAGCGGATTTTTTAGCTTTTTTTGAAAATTTTTTAGCTTTTTTTTAGCTTTTTTTTGGACTTTTTTAAAATTTTTTTCACTAAATATCAATGTAAAAAGAGAAGAAACATTAATTTTTACTTGAAAAATCATCTAACTATTTATATTTCAAAGTTTGTCTAAATGAGTTTTAGAAAGTTTTTTGTAATTTACATTTTTTTCAGAATTCTAATAAGTAATTGAAAATTTTTAAAACTTTAATAAAAAATTTTTAAAATGCATTTAGAAATTTCTTCAATATAAATTTAAGAAAATAAAATTTTTGAAGCATATAAAGAAGTTTATATGTTTCTAAAACATAATTATTATTTTGTGAAATAAAATTAAAAATGTTTTATTAAAGTTGTTTTTATTCGACCTTTCTATGTAGAAAAAAAAAATGTTTTTATTTTGAGCTCGAGGCCAGTATTGAAAATAAATTTTATTTTTATTCGTTGCCGATATTTCGATACTCTGATGATACTCAAAAAGTGTCGAAATATCGGAAACGAATAAAAATAAAATTTATTTTCAATACTGGCCTCGAGCTCGAAATAAAAGCATTTTTATTTATTAAAAATTTTTAAAATATAAATGAAGATTTCTGAAATGTATTTGTAAATTTTTTTAATATTGTTTGTATTTTCTGAAAAATTGTTGGGAAAGTGTTGATGTATTTATAAACTGTTTTTCTAAATTTTCAGAAATTATTAAAAAAATTTCCACTTCCAATTTTTCCCAAATTTCTAAACTTTATACTTCAAAAAAATGTAAATTCTATTTGAAAATTTCTTTGATTTATTTGGAAATTTATACACAACGTTTTGAAATTTCTGAAGTGCAATTTGAATTTGTTAACGTTAAAGATTTTCTTGATTGTATTATTTTTAATCCTTATTTATATGACCTACATTCGAAAATTTTGAAAACATATTTTTTTTTAAATTTATGAAGATTTCATATATTTTAATATTTTGTTTATTAATAAGCATAATTTTAGTCCCAAATATGCTATAGAAGAAATAACAGATCCCCATTTTTCAATTTAATTGTAAAATCGATGAAAAAGCTAATTTAAATCAATAAAAAAAAATTTAGCTTTATTTTTTAGCTTTTTTTCAACTTTTTTAGCTTTTTTTAGCGGGTTTTTTGAAAAAATCTAGCTTTTTTTGTTTTCAAATTCTGGCAACGCTGCTTACCATAGACATATTCATTTCAAGGTAAAAATACGCCTCACAAAAATTAAGAACGATCGGACATGGGTAAGGCGTTCCGCATTGGCCTTGAAGCTTAGAAAACGTCTTACAAGGGAAAATATGATTTTTTTCGGTTTTCTCAATTTTTTTGGTATTTTAAGTTGACACACGCTAGATGTCTGGGGAAGTTGTAATAATTTGGCTGATTTTTAACCGATTTTAGTTTTTAGTACCTTATTAGAAAGGTATTTTACTCCACATCATAATACTGTAATCACTTTAATTAAAACTTAACTTAAAATACCAACAAAATTGCGAAAACAGAAAAAAATTCATATTTTTCCTTATAATCCGTTTTTTAAACTTCAAGGACCATGCATAACGCCTTACCCATGTCCGATCGTCCTAAATTTTTGAGACGTATTTTTACCTCCAAATAAATATATCAAGGGTAACTTAGGGTTAGTATCTATAAATTTTTTTTTGAGCACCATATAAAATAAATCAGAGCCAAAAAATAAAAGGTACTATTTTTAAAATAAAAAAAAAAAAAAATAGAAAGAATTGTGATCACATCTCGAACTATGGCTTAAAAGTTGCGTAATTTAGAGTAGAATTTTTTTAGTTTTTTTTTAAGAAATCGAAGGTTTCGGACTTTTTAAAAAAGACGATTTTAATTTTTAAACGTCAAAAAATAAGTAATAATTACTTCGAATAATTTTTTCATATTTTTTTTTCTAAAACTACATTTAAATACCAACAAATTAATTAAAAATTTAAATTTTTAAAATTTTTTTTGAGAAAATCGCCATTTTGAAAAACACCATCTTAGAATATCCATCTTAGAATAACACCATCTTAGAATAAAAGGCTGAAAATCGCATTTTATAAGTACTATAACATATCCAAAAAAAAAAAATCTATTATTTTTATCAAAGCATAATTTAAGGGATACAGAAAAATTGATAAATCGCACGTTTGAGTAGAATTTCGATCGCTATAGACTCCGAGAATTATCCCCCTGATACTGTAATTTTTCGTAACGTCTGTTAATATGAGTTAGTATTACTTTGAACAAAAAAATAATGCATACTTGTAGGCATTTACGAAATTTATGGGCGATTTACAGAAGATCAATTGCCTTAGGAAATATAACATTTCTGTGAAAATTAAAAACAAACTAAATAAATTGTTTTCATAATTACTAAGATGTTGATTTTTGTTAGACCTTTTAGTTAAATTATAAAATAAAATACTCGAGCTCGAGGTATTTGTGCATGAGTAAATATTTTACATATATATTTATTTTCAAATATTTCGGGTTTCTTTGAAAACCATCATCTGGGAGAGTATTTAAAGTTTTTGTAATAAACTTCAATACTGCCCCTGATGATGGTTTTCAAAGAAAACCAAAATATTGGAAAATACATATATATAAATTATTTATACAAAAACAAAGACCTCGAGCTTGAGTATATTATATTATACTTCATCATTAATTAATTATTATTTTGCAAATTATAGCTTAAAATCCAATATATTTCATAATCTCCTAAAATTCTGCTTTATTTTTTTCTACAGTAAAATGTTATATTAACATCTGTTTACAGTAGATTAACATAACGAACAAAAGTTTTACAGAATTATATTACAAAATTTCAATATATGTATTTTTTTATTATTAATAAATCAAAAAAAAAGTTTAACGATTCCCAAAAAAATTAAATCATTCCCATACATATAGTATATCAAAATAGTAGTAGTAAAATATAATTTCAACAAAATACTTGTGCAAGTGCTTAATTTAATTTACTTTATATTGTAATTTTGTTGATTTTGCTTTGAAAACATGCTACAAATTAAAAATTATGTTTCTTTTTCGTATTTTTATGTTTGAATACAGATTTTAATTTTCAACACACACTGACATTTTTATGGTTTTAATTTAATAATATTTCTTTTTTTTGCATTATTAAATTTTTATTTTTTCCATAATTAATTTTCTCTTATTTGGTTGGCCACAATTTTCACAATTATCCGCTACTACGTGCAGTTAAAATTAACTGAAAAATATTTGAAATTTATTTAGAAATGTTGTGTTCAAATAAAAAAATAAACTTGAAATTATGGAAAAAAAGAAACACAATTCTAGTTTTTAACGATTTCACTATGTCTTTTTTCCGATTTTACTCTTAAGCACCCTTCAACTTAAAATAGAATATAGTGCTAGTTTATTTAAAACAAAGTGTTGCATTTTTTTTACACTCAATATATTTTCTAAGCTCTTTATTTTTTAATTTTATGCCTAATGTGCTCATAATATGTGCTGTGTATTTAAATACATAATTAAAAAAAATATTGTTTTTTTTGCTCATGTTTTCTAATGTTTTTTACAACCCACACAATTTTAAACATTTTAGTTTTAAACATAAAAGTTTTAAATACTAACAGAACGAATTTAACATTCCCTTCACCGTTTTTTATACTCTACACCACTTTGTTGTACAGGGCATAATTTAAACACGAATTAAATCGGTCAATCAGTTTTCTAAATGTGGCTTCTTTCTTAGGTCAAAAAAATAAAAAAATAAAAATATAAATGTTTTTTTCCTCGAGCTTTCATAGAGCTTTGGACAGACATTCATTTAAAATCAATTTGAGCCAAATTAGATCAATTTAACCCGTGGCGCCCTTTTATCAAAGTTTTGGTTTTTTAAAAAAATTTCATCAAAAACTCTAAACTTTAATTAAAAGCCGCCATGGCAATAAATAATTCGACCATTCAGTAAGTTCTGGACCGAGCTTAATTTTTATACACCCCTCCTAAATGCGTGCAATAAAGACCTACCCCTATTAAGTTTTACATCCCTATATTTTTTCCGAACAAACATAATCCCTGTCTCAACTCCTTAAGGGGGTTCCCATACAAAATGACATCTGCCCCAAGATTGCCCCTGGACGAGTCAAATGTATGACCGACCTCGAATATTTTTTTAATACCAACATTTTCTCAGAAAGTACCTACCCTCAATACATTTTTATACCCTCCAACTACAGTATGGAGGTATACTAACTTTGACATTCCGTGTGTAACGCATCAAAATATCGGTCTAGGACCCCATAAAGTATATATCGTCACCTAAAATGCAAAAGGCCCTAACTAACAAAAAATTCAAATGAAAGAGCTAGACTCCCGAAATTTGGCACGAAAATGTCTTATGTTCCTGGGCAGGTTAAGTTCGAAAATGAGCAAAATCGACCAGGGGAAAAAATTCCCCCTAGAAAAACTAAACCAACCTCTGAAAAATGCTATTTGTTACATGATTTTTTGTGTTGTTGTTTAACAAATGCAAAATTTTTAAGCTATAAGAAGTTTACGTTGAAAAAGGCCCGTGAGTAGAAAATGTTATAATGGCGTGTTCCCTTCTCAAACGGTGAGTTTAAAAGATATTAATACGAATTTTTGACACAATATGAAGCAGGATATAACAAATAATTCCATATTGTTTACCCAAAAACGACATATTTTGAGTTATGACACTATACAAGTAAATGAGCGAGAGGAAATTTGACCCCCCCCCCCCCCAAATTACTACTTTTGAAATTAGGCAGGTAAACGTGTTTAGTCGTCACAAATCACTGTTCCGAATTTAAAAGAAATCGCACCAGATCTTCTTGTAGCCCCCATATAAACCACCTTTCCGATTTTCACATAAATCTCTCAAATTTCATGAAAAAAGAAAATATTAAATTAAAATTTTGTTTATTTATCTTAAACGCGTACCTTATGAAATCTGATTATCATCGGACAATTTTTGGATTATGCCCCATGTAAAAATTTCCCCCAATATTCAGTTAAAGCGGTTTATTGGCAACAAATCGAATTTGATTTGTGACTGTTTTTTACACTTATTAAAGTTTTGACAAAATATAGATCTAATCGGTCCATGTTTGAACTCGGGGCCTTTTTTCCGGGAAACTCTGGTGTAGGGCATTATATGGTCAGTCTTGACCAACTATAATTAACTTACTTGTTATACCCTACACACTTCTGTGGTACAGGGTATAATGAGTTTGTGCTGATGTTTGTAACTACCCGAAATATTGGTCCTAGACCTAGAAATATTGGTCCTAGACCTACGTACGTACCGATCGACTCAGAATTACTTTTTGACTCGATTTAGCGATGTCCGTCCGTCCGTCTGTCCATCTATCGGCTTAAGCACGATACAGGTCGCAATTTTCAATCAATTGATTTGAAATTTGAAGCTTAAGCATATTTTGGCCCAAGGACGAAGCCTATTGAAATTGGTCCTATGAAAATCGGTCCATGTTAAGACCTAGCCCCCATACAAACGACCCCTTTGGATTTGGCTTAAATGACTCTAATAACCGTATTATAATAGATATCGCTTTGAAATTCAACAGGTAATCAAATTTTCTATGCACGAATCATCATTCCAAATTTCAAAGAAATCGGGTCAGTCCTTCTGGTAGTCCCCCCGATATTCACATAATTCCCACAAAATTCCTAAAAATGGAAATATTTGATACAAATTTTATTTTTAGGTGTTAAACGTATACTTTAGTGACCTAATGAAATCGGAATATAATTTCGACCGATATTCAGTTAAATCGGTCTATGTATGGGCAAATAAAATAAACCAATTTCACTAAAATTTGATCTGTGTGTGTTTTCTACACTAAATAAAGATCTAACAAAAGATGTTTGGACTTGGAACCCATTTTCCGGAAAACACTGGTGTAAGGTATCATATGGTCAGTCTTGACCAACTATAACTTTCTTACTTGGTTTTATTTAAAATTTAGTTTTTTTAAGACATAATTTTTTTTTATTTTTCTAAATTCCAATATTTGAAGGAAATTTTCCAAAAATCCAAAATTTTAAGCGATGAGCGTCACGGGTTAAAAGGATCGAATTTGGCTTAAGTTAAGTTTAAATGAAAGTTTGTCTCAAGCTCTGTGAAGTGTAGGGAAAGAAATTTTGAAATTTTTTTTTTTAAATTCTTGAGCAAAGGAATAAACCACCATTTTTGTGCAAATCGTGCCCAGCGCATCAATATTTATAAAAATTAATGTGCCGAAATATACATTTTTCTTTTAATGTTCAAAAATCCAAAATTTTGATCGCCAGGTGCCACGGGATAATTTAATCCGATTGGCCTCAAAATTTTTAACACATAAGTTTTTAAGCCCAGCACCTAGAAAATTATTGCAGTTACTACATGACGGTCATTTGTGTAGTAAGTAGTAGTTGCTGTTTTCAACAATTTCTGTTGTTTTTGTATGAAAAATCTGAAACAACTGTTTTTTGTAGTCGTTTTAAAAAACAAATACAAAAAATTACTACATTGTAGTAACAGTTGTTTTAAGTAGTTGTTTGTAGTCTCTAAAAAAACTTATAATTTTTTAGAAATTTTTAGAAAAACGTATGTACAGGAGTTATTTCTAAACAATTTTAACCGTTATTGACGTTTAGGATTTATTTTTGTTAATAAAAAATTCTGACAATTTGATTTACAGCGAAAACAACTGTAATTTGAAGTAGTTTTTACAGTTTTTTGTAGTTGTTAATCAATAGTAAAAAACAACAACAATTTTCGGTTGATTTTACCGTAAAATGTAACTGTCTTTTGTAATGGAATCTACCGTCATAATTTTTTAAGTGAGGAGAATAAAAATTTGTTCGGATGTTCAAAATCGGAAGATAGCTTTTTTTGCCATACAAAAAAAAAATCTAGTCTGATGTTACATACACAAAGAAACACTTAATATGCGTCTCTGCTTTGCTGTAGTGTTCAGAATTGTAAACTAAACAAAAATCTTATTACATTTTGCTTAAAATTGCATGTAATTCGTTGTAAACATTTTTATATGTACAAGGTTAATTTTTGTGTTTTCAGCAGAAGCCCCATAATAAATCAATATTTATTTGTGAAAGAAAAAAACATGATTTCAAAAATTTTAAAATTTAAATATCTACTAAAAATTAATTTACTAAATATTTTTGTTGGTCAGACATAGCAAAAAAAAATATTGATTTCTTTTGTTTCTATCATTCCCTTTATATAAATCAGTTTTTTTACACAAAAGTGATATTCGCTTATAACACCGTCCGACACACTTTTATTTCACACTACTTTGGAAAAACACAACTTTTTTTATTGGCGTTTTTCGCAAAAACGCGTATTTATCTAGAAAAACTGGGAGACACGGGTATTTTATTTTCGGCCGTACTCTCAGAATTTTTTAGTCCGGTGTACAGTAGACTGGCATTTTTCTGTATGGCCAAAAAAAATGTTCTCCAATTTTCAAAGTCCGGGCATTTTTTTATTTTACTAGGACTAAAACGGATGTTGTGCAAATTTGAGGTCAGTCGGATTAAATTAACCCGTGGCGCCCGGCGGTCAAAGTTTTGGATTTTTGAAAACCCGAGTAAAAATGTTTAGATATATTTATATACATCACATATTCTACAAGATTTGAAGGATCAGTACTGATCCGATTAAGATCAAAACTGATCCGAAATTTGAAAGATCAGTACCGATCCGAAAAATGGATCGCTAAGATTGGATCAGTTATAATCGGACGGATACAATGTCATCCGAAAAATGGGTTTATATAATTAGATAAACCCAGTTTTCGGATGAAATTGTATCCGTACGATTAAAACTGATCTAATTTTAGCGATCCATTTTTTGGATCAGTACTTATCCTACACATTTTTACTTGGGAAATTAAAAAAATAAAATAAAAAATTAAAATTTTTTGACACATCATATTTGTTAATTTTGATGTGGTGAGCACGAATATCAAAAAAAAAAAATAAAATCGGTCGAACGGTTTTCGAGATATCGCCATTTGAAAATTGCAAAAAATGGCGGTTTTTTCCTACGTTGAAGAAATTTTTTAAAAAACATCATAATTTTTTTTCCTCGGCCATTTCATAGAGCTTAAGACAATCTTTCATTTGAATCTAATTTGAGCCAAAATCGATAATTTTATCCCGTGGCGCCCTTCGGTCAAAGTTTTGGATTTTTGAAAAATTTCCACCAAAAATCCAAAACTTTGACCGAAGGGCGCCACGGGATAAAATGATCGGATTTGGCTCAAATTAGATTTAAATGAAAGATTGTCTTAAGCTCTATGAAATGGCAGAGGAAAAAAAATTGTGATGTTTTTTAAAAAAGTTCTTGAACGTAGAAAAAAACCACCATTTTGGGAATTTTTTGGAAAATTTCAAATGGGGATATCTCGGAAGCCGTTAGACCGATTCAAGAAATTTTATGACATTCGTTTTCAGCATTCCAAAATTAATTAAAATAATGTATCAAAAACATTTTTTTTTTTTAATTTTTAAAAAATCTAATTTTTTTGGTGGAAATTTTTCAAAAATCCAAAACTTTGACCGAAGGGCGCCACGGGATAAAATGATCGGATTTGGCTCAAATTAGATACAAATGAAAGATTGTCTTAAGCTCTATGAAATGGCCGAGGGGGAAAAAATTGTGATGTTTTTTAAAAAATTTCTTGAACGTATGGAAAAACCGCCATTGTTTGCAAATTTCAAATGGCGATATCTCGAAAACCGTTCGACCGATTTTAATTTTTTTTTGATATTCGTGCTCACCGCATCAAAATTTACAAATATGATGTGTCAAAAGAAATTTAAATTTTTTATTTTTTCAAAAATCCAAAACTTTGACCGCCGGGCTCCACGGGTTAATTTAATTCGATTGACCTCAAATTTGTATCACATAAGTTTTAGACCTTGGACAACTTGGGAAAATCGAAAGTTGAGAAAAAATGCCAGTCTAGTGCTCAGTTAAAATTTGAAATTTGTCGGACAGTGTAATTTTTGTAATTCTTTTCTTATTAAATTTCCCAGTGGGCTTTAGAAATATATTATTTATTATAATACATTTTTATCATTAGCTTTTGATTCCTCTTGTTAGACATTTATTTTATACTGCTATCTAAATCTGTAGACATTTGAGATTACAAAAGAAAATCCTTTACAAAGAGCTTATTGTCAACATAATACCCAAAGACTTATGATAATTATCTGTTGTTCACCTATTTATTTAAAGTTCATAATTAAGTTCAAGAACGTTTAATGGATTTTCTTACAGTTCAGAACTAAAAATTTACAAATATCTTAGAAAAAATGGAAGTATGTTGAAGAAAAATAATATTTTATATTCGCCTAAATAAAATATTAAAAATGTTGTACTTTTTTGGTTTAACTCAACTGATAAAGTGTTAGTGAATAAATTTCCTAAGTTTTTAGAGTAAAAACTTAGGTAATTATGCAAAAACCACTTGGTCAGTTGGGATTAAACGAAAAACTGGCACAGTTTTTGATCTTTTTTTGTGTGTATCTACATATTTTTATTTTATCCTTATTGATAATTCTAGACGATTGTATATAGCTGCATCTAATCAGATCCGATTTTAAATTTGTCACATATTTTGAGATTTAAATTTTTTAAAATTGCACGCCAAAAATAAAAAGTATATTGTGCACGATTTTGATTTAATTCAATTGATCAAGTGTTGTTAGATGGATTACCTAAGTTTTTACTCTTAAAAACTTATGTAATTTATACAAAACACACTTTGTTGGTTGTAACTAACCCAAAAACCTGCAATGTTTTCATTTTGCCTGACAAATCAATTTATAACTATTTTTTTTTAGAAATTTTATAATTTTTGTATAATTTTGTTCTTTTACCATAATTCAATTGGTCCCGTTATAACATTGGTCTGATAAGTGCCATGCACCGTTATATTCGCTGGTAGGTAACTTCGTTTATTTGGATTTGATTTAATTGAATAAACAACCCTAGAAAATTTACCAAAAAATAAATTATGCATAAAATTTATATTGTTAAAAATTCTAGCCTAAATCACTTATCAGGGAACAAAAGGATTAACACAAAATTATTTAGCTACACATGGGTTAAGTGTTTTACAAACATAAAAACAAAAAAAATACTACTTCAATAAAAATTGGGTTAATGATTTTTAAATAACACAAAAGGGGTTTTTGGGGTAAAGGGGTAAAGAAAATGCTTCCATGAATTAAATAAAGTTGAAATTAAACTTGTTCACACTTTGGTTTGTTGTTTTGTACATAGTTTTTACATTTGGCATTATAATTTAAAAAAATATTTTTTAATAAATTCATTGAGTTTCAAAACAAGCTAACAACAATAATGTATAATATTGCTATTTATTATACACATTAATTAGGGTGGCACGAATTATGACTTTTTTTGAATTTGTGAAAGCAAATTATGGGTCGTTTTGGTCTGAAAAGACTATGTTATAATTTTTAGCCAAATCGGACAAAATAGACCCGTTAAAGTTTTGCCCAAAAAAAAAAAGTTCCCATGCAAACCAACATTTTTTCGATTTTTCGTTTTTTGTTGTTTGTTTATTATATTACTTGATTGGCGGATAAAAATTTCATTTTGGTGGGATAAACCCTTCCACTTCCAAATTGAGTTCGAAAAAAAATTTAGAGCCCGGCGATCGACAAAATTCGAAAAAAAATCGTTATTCGTACCACCCTAATACACATACATAAACACTTGTTTTTTAAAAACCATAAAAATCCTTTTTGCATTAATTTTGTATTAACCTGCCACTTGTTTTTATATCCTCCACTCTAGTGATAGAGGGTATATGAGCAAATCCTTGGGAAATTTAACTCACGGATCACCGATTTTGTTTATTTTTGGTTATTCGATAAAGCTTCCTTAATGATTAAAAACCATATTTTTTTTGGATCAATACTTTGGAAGATATGTGCGTTTAAAAATCCGCTTTTTTTGGCCGCATTGAGTTTTGGACAGTTTTTTTACATTTTTGTACTCTAAAATTTCAACAGCGTTAAAGGGCATTCTCAAATTTAAAACAAAATTTTGCTTTTGGAAATCCATGGAAAAAAGGACGTTCAAATATTGTTTTCAAAATTTGTTGTTGAAATTTTTGAAAAAAAAAATTTTTGAAAAAAAAAATTTTAAATCTTCATCTACAATATTGATCTTATAAATTTTTTCGTACGACTTACGGTTTCCGATAAAAAAGCACTCTAAATGTCAATATTGTCAAAAAAACGCTTTTTTAAACGCCCATATCTTCCAAAGTATTGTTCAAAAAAAATATATATATATATGATTTTTAATCATTTAAATAACCAAAAATATCAAATAACCAAAATCGGTAATCCATCAGTTAAATTTCCCATGGATTTGGTCATATATAAGTTTGTCATTTCGTTTGTAACATCTCGAAATATTGGTCTAGTACCCAATAAAGTATAAATATTCATGATTCTTGATCGATTTTAAGTCGATCTAGCGAAGTCCATCTGTCCGTCGGTCTGTTAAAAACATGCTATTTTTTGAAGGACTACACAAAGACTGCTGAAGCTTGACATATATATTTGTCATTGTCCTGGTCAAGTTCGTATTGCATTTCCGCGAAATCGGTCCACACGTTTAAAAGTAATAAGCAAAAGAGTAAATTTCTGCAAGGTTTTTTTTGCGCAAATTTTCGAGGTAAAGAACATGCCAGCTTTCTAAAGACAAGTTTCAGGCTTCTGAAGCTTGGCGTATATATTTTTCGTTTTCCTGGTCAGGTTGGTATTATTTCATCAAAATCGGTCAAGTAGTTTAAAAGTTATGAGCAAAACTTGTGAATTTAGATTCATTTCACCTTAAATTCACGCGTTGAAAACCCGTTAAACAAATTTACAAATATTTTATATTTTACAAAGTATTTTTGTCGCTCAAAAACTAGTTAACACTAAAAACATACACTAAAAAAATGTTTGCATCTTTTACTGAAAATATAATATTTCTAATCCAAATTTTTAATTTTTTTTTCACGTTAGAAAATTTACTATCTCTTAAAAGGGGCATTGTGGAGTGTATTCATATATTCGGCCAAGTCGAATTTAACATTTCTACTTGATTTTTATCAATTTATTTTCGGAGAGCCTTAGGATTGCCATATACAATTTGACAATAACACTACCCGAGTAAAAATTTAAAGGATGAGTACTGATCCGAAAAATGGATCGCTAAGATTAGATCAGTTTTAATCGGACGGATACAATTTCATCCGAAAAATTGGATTATATTATTAGATAAACCAATTTTTCTGATGAAATTGTATCCGTCTGATTAAGACTGTTCCAATCTTAGTGATTCATTTTTCGGATCAGTCCTAATCCTTCAAATTAATACTATTCTTTCAAATCTCGGATCTGATATAATATACACTCAAAGAAAAATGCTTCATCATATTGATGATACGGTTTCATCACTTGCTGTCATCAATTTTGATGACAAATTTCATCATATTGATGAAGATTTTCTTCTATATGATGAAACATGTCATCCAAATTGAAAAAACAAGTGATGACACATTTCATCATGTCATCAAAAAGTGTCATAATATGCCTTTCAAATGTTTTTTTTGTAAATAATTAAATTAATGTTAAAACAAATAAAAATATTAAATAAATATATTAAAAAAATATAAAAAAATAAAAAAAAATTAAAAAAAACAAAAAAAAAATAAAAAAAAGTCCTGCCCAGGCTGGTACTTGAACCCACGTTCCCCAAGTTGCAGTGTTTATTGTCGACGCCTTAGCTAGTTCAGCCAACTATAGATAAAAATCTCGCACCGCTACTTAGTTAGATAACGTTTTCTAATATGTAATTGCGAAGACTCAACATTTTTCGTTATATACAATGTATAATATGTATATAAACATATTTTTAAACGTTTGTTTATGGGAATTTGTAAAGACTCAAACATTTTATGAATGTACAATATCCCTCTCTTTCCCTCTCACTGCTTTTAGCAAAGCATAGTTACGCACAAACTTTTAGCGTTATTATTAGCACACAACAAACAAAACGGCTTTTTATTGGTATTATGTATTGTCATGCTGTAGGTCAGTGGCTAGAGGCTAAGCCCAACAAACAAGAGGTACGGCGTTCTAATCTCGGTGGATACGAAAAAAAGATGTAAGTTTTTAAAAATTAGAAAATAACAAACAAATGTAAGCTAATAAAAATAAATTAAATAAAATCAAATAACAAAAAAAAATTTTTTCTTATTTTTTTTCTTATTTTTCAAATAAAAAATGTTATTAATGACACCGCTTCATCATATTGATGACAAGTTACATTGGACGAAAAATGATGTAACATTTCATCATATTGATGTTACTTTTCATCAATATGAAGAAGCTTTTTCTTTGAGTGTACTATAAGAATATATCACGAATTCTACCAGAGATTTTATAAAATCAGACCGAGGGTCTTCCAATTTGTCTATTTTTTTGTACACATTTGTACTATGGAGCCAAAAAAAAATATCCATTTTTAATTTTTTAAATTAAAAAAAAATCACGATTTTTTCCCTTCAAAAATTGAAAAAATCAAATAAGTATGATACCTTCAAAGTATCATGTCTCCGAAAGTTTTTATCCGAATTCTATCATTCAAAAAGCATTCGACTCTAACAATAGTCTATTTTTATACCAATGCACTCAAAAAAATATTTTTTTGAAAAAGTACGTTTTTTATGCAAATGCAATTTTTAGATGCATTTTTCAAAACTTTATCCCCCCTCGAGTTTTCTAAAACCTGCATAAATCGAAAGAATAATATTTTTACATGCACTCAAAATAATTACTCTGTTAAAAACTCTGTAAAATGACTGTAATCTCAATTCGACAGATATTTGACAAAGCTATCTGTCGAAATACAGATTTTAAGAATAAACTTTGTATTTTCATGTAACCGAATAACAAAATTTTATCTATAATTTTACTTTTTACTTTGTAATCTCTAGTTTACAGATAATAAATAGAGTTTTTTGTTAAAATACAGATTTTATAAAAATACTTGTGTTTTTTTCTCGTAACCAAAATACAAAATTTCAACTATAATTTTACTTATTGCTCTGTAATAATAAAACCTGGCACATTTTACGAGGATGTCGTGTAAAATTGCAGGTACTAGTAAAAAAACTTTCACAAAAATAAAAAAAAAATAAATTTACAATTTGGAAGCATTAAAGCGGGCAAATTTACTCGATGGCATTTTTCAATTGTCAACACTACTTGCACATTAAGGAAAGATAAATTGATCAGAAATCAAATAGTAAAAAAAATAGTCAAATTCTGGCCGCTTTTATCAAAATTTTACAGATAATTCTGAAAATTTACTGTTTTTTTATCGAAATCATTTTACAGAGTTTTCTTCGTAAAATAACAAAAAATCTTGCTGGTTGGAAATCTATGGTATTTTCTGCTGGCTCAGCAGAGTATCTCTGTATTTTAACAGAGTGATTATTTTGAGTGTGAAAATAAGTGCAGGTTTTTTGGGCCTTCGGCTTTTTTCACCTTTCGTAATTTTTTTAAAAACCACTTATGAGATTTTTCAGTACAAAAAATAAATTTTATGTTTATTCTGTAATTTTATCAAAAAAGTATGTAACTTTGCAGAACCATATCTTTGAAAGTATTTATTAGATTTTTACGATTCAAAAAGCATTTGACTATAATAATTATCCCTTTGTATATGAATGCATTCAAAAATATATTTTTTTTCCCCTAAAAAATGCATTTTTGATGCAAATGAAATTATTGAATGCATTTTTTAAAACTTTATTCCCCTTAAATTTTTTTGAAACCTGCATAAAGCAAAAATATAGAATTTTTTACATAAAATTAAGTACCGATTTTTTTGGGATTGGGTTTTTATATTTTTGTGATTATTTAAAAAAAAACTTTCTATTAGTACATGGTTTTTTCATATAAATAATATAAATATGTTTTTTAAAAAAAAAAATTTCCCTAAAAGTTTTACTCTTTACAAAATTCAAGTAAAATTGCCACCCTAATATCCATTTTATATGAATTTTTGTAAATTTTTCAATTTTTCTGCGCACCATTTGCATATACAAAAAAAAGTTTTTTCCTACCATTACACTTCCTCATGTGAAAACATTTTTAGCAAACTTTTTCCGTTTTTTTTTGTGCCTCAAGTGTCTGCTTAACGATCTGTAAGTTTTGTTTGCTTACAATCGAAACGCTAAAAGCAACAAATATTTACCCTGTTTTTCAATCATATACATACAATAGTGTATATAAAATACATATGATGTATTCTATGTACTATTTAGATTCTTAACTAACGAATATATAGTTTTCCCCATAAACATTAGGGAGGTTTAGAGCCGTTAAATAAAAAAATTTTTTTTAGAGATATGACTGTGATTAGAGATATAATTGTGTCAACCATAATTCAAGAGCTTCATATTATGATTGAAAATTCTATCATAATATGTTTATAGCAATCATAAAACTTTTGTTGCAATTTGGTCCTAAATTTTTTGAATATTTGCGATTATAACATGATTGCTACAAAGAAGTTATGATAATATGTTCAATCATAATATGACACACTTGAATTATGGTTGCCCACAATCATATCTCTTCTCTAGGTGTATTACAAATCGAAAAAATCTAATTGAATGTTTAAAAAACCTTAATATTTTACCTTGCTAACAAATGTTTTTTAGAACTTTAAGTTGCAATTTAAATGCCACCCTAATATTCATTTTGTAAGTGCAAAACTGTAGTCTACCTTCTGCTGGCGTTTTTAATGCATTTCGCTAGAAAAACATAAATTTGACCCAAATCTGCAGCTATTATGCAAATAATATACATAGTTTTTTTTAGATGCGAATCCTTTTGTTTTCCAGCCTTTAACTAAAGGAACTAATGAAATATGGCAACATGGTAAAAAAAATAAAACTTTTTTGTATGGAACTGATTTTTGAAATTGATGTTCTTTTAAATTAGTTTTTTGTGTTTATTTGTTGGTAATTATTTAAAAATATATACTGAAATTATGAAAATGGACGAAAATAAAAGTAAGTGAAATTTGGCAACATATCCAATATGTTGGATATGTTGCAATATGTGTGGCCACGAAAAATTACTTTTAAAACACGATAAAGATGTCACAGATTGAAATAATATTGTTTCAAAAGATAAAAAAAAGCGTAATTTAACTTAACTTAACTTTATTTTAACTTTTAACAATTGTTATCCCCTTTTTACCCTCAAAATTGTAAATTCCTAAATGTGTCCTTCTCTTGAAATAATTCTGCTAGAGATTCTGAGGGCTTTAGTTCAATAGTTATTAAAAAGTCCCAATTTTTCTCTTTTAATACATTTTCAGAATCTTATTTTTAAGCTAGATGATCTTAGAATTAATTTTTGAGTTTATAAATAAGACCATTTCTTAAGGAAATCAAAAAAGTACCAAAGTACAATGTTTTACCCACTTATCATTGAAATTTTCTAAAATTCATTTTTCAGATTTTTTTTTTTTGTTGGATGATCCAATATTCCACGTTTCAAGTTCATTGAACAATTATTTCAGAAGATCGAAAAGGTACCAAGAATAATTGTTTACCCTTGTTACCCCAGATAACTACAATCTGAATTTCCAAAATGCACTTTTTCAGAATTGTTTCTTGACCAGAGGATCCCACATTTCAAAGTTAAGGTTTTTAAAATATTTTTTTTGGGAGACAGAAAAAGTACCAACGCACAATACTTTTCTCGTTTTCCCCATTAGAATCAGAATTTCCAAAAATAACTTTTTTTGATAAGTTTTTTTACCGGTGGATTCTACATTTTAAATTTAAAGATTATACACTCAAAATATTTTGTAAGTAAATTCAACTGAAAAAACGTTTAAAATAATCGTTTTTCCTTTTAAAAAACGGACTACTTATATTTCATTTAAAACAACATACTATTTCAGTTATTTTTAAACGTTATTAAATGACTAGATATTCCGTAAAAACAAATGATATTTCCATTATTTTAACTGTTTACAATTTTTTATTTTGTGAAGTAAAAATATTTTTTTTTGAATAACAAACTACAAAATCCGTACTTCTGTAAAATTATACGGTATAATCAGTCGGAAATAATTTAACTGATAAAAATATTTTTCCGTAAAGTTTTTAGTTAATTTTTTTAACAACTGTTCAATCGTTCAATATTTTAGGTTCCTTGAAAAACAAACGATAAAACGTTAAAAACAACTTTAACTAAAAACTTTTTGAATAACCGTAAAATAGTTACTGTAAAACTTTTCTGGGTGTAGTACCATTTTTTCTGGAAATAAAAAAAAAGTACCAAACTACACGTTTTTTAACTCTTAAGAATCGGAAATTTAAAAAAAACCCAGCCTTAGGCAATATTTCGATTGATTACACTAGGCATAAAAAGTGGTTGTATATATGGTACGACCGCACAATAAGGGACCATATGTCCATATGTCCAGGCTTCTACACTCAAAAAAAAAGTGAACTAAAATCTGGGAAAATTAACTCAATTTTGAGAAAAAGAGGGAATGATTTGGCTCCAAAGATTTTTTTTCTTGTTTTTAGTTCATAATTTTCCCAAAAATTAGGAAAACAAAGTTATTTAATTTTAAGCAAATTTTAACTAGAAAATGGGAAAAATTATACTTAAAATTTTTGAAATAGATTGGGTCTAGACCCTGGACCCATGGGTTCGGACCCGCATATAACTCGAGACCCCGTTGGATCCTATAAGGGTCCCCATAGATTTTGAACCAAAACTTGTGTCCGTTTCGCACTAACTTGCTTAGTTTTTGAGATACGGTAATAAGGGGCCTGATACGGTCTTGAGAATCTTAAAAACCGAATAACTCAAAAACTATTAATCGGAGGGCTTTCGGGTATTTTTTGGAAGTGTTCTACGAGTCAAGACCTACAAAAATGCCGTTGGACCTTTTCTCGTGTTGGCAGTATTTACCGAGATATGTGCATATATAAAATCTCGGAAATTTCAAATTTTAGATCTAAAATTAGGGTCTTGAGACCCCGACAGATATGCAGAGCTAGGCTATTCCATATTTTTCTTTGTAGTTTTTCTTTTGAAAATTTCATCCGTTTCGCTCTATTCGCTTAGTTTTCGAGATATCGCCATTTTGAATTTTTAACTAAATTCTAAGAAGTTATTTATTAAATTCTTAGAAGTCATTAACTAAATTCTAAGAAGTACACTTCCTCAATTCAAAGAAGAGAAATACGATGATGTTTTTTTTAGTAAATTTTAACTAAACTTGAACTAAATTGTTTTTTAAGAAATATGTCTAAAAAATAAAGATACGATTCTTAGATTTGTGGAAAATTTCTTTGGCAGTAAGAATTTTTTTCCTAATATTAAAAAAATCCATTTAAAGAAAACTATGAACTAATTATTAGTAAATGAACTAAAATTTTTTCCTCATAGTTAAGAAAATTTCTCATTTTTTAGTTAAATTTTACTAAATTTTAGGAAAATTCATGATAAATTTTCAAAGACATTTTTTCCTTAATTTTAGTTATGTCTTTTTTTTCAGTGTAGGTTAACTGTTATCTCGTATGGGTTTCATTGATCAATAGCCAGAAGAATTAAATGTTTGAAATTTGATCTGTCAACTCTCACACTCATTATCGTTAAAAACTTTTAAAATAACTTTTATGAAATATGTTATATCATATTAACTTTGGCGTCTCATTAATTAATATGTCCCCATTACTTTACATGTCATTACATTCAAAATAACTTAAAATAAAAAATTTTTTAAATTTGGCAACATAGCAAATATTAAATGCTAATTTGTTAGTTTCATTCATATTTCATTCAAATAATTTTTTTTTTTGTCTCAACATTTCTAAATCAAACAAATACGTGACAAATTCACTTTTATTATAAATATTTGAATTGTCCTTTATGAGTACAATTTTCTTACTCGTGTTTATCATCTTTCTTTTTTTTTTGCAAAATCTGTCATCAATTGCCATCACTTCTTTTAACTGTCAAGTTTTTGCATGATATCCTTAAGGGAGTTTTTTTTTATATTCTGTTAAATTTTTTATTTGTATGCATAGTATACTCCAAAATCCTTCTTTAGCCATTGTTGGTTGTCATGTCTGTCTATCTGTCTTTCTTATTCCTCTCTAGAGCTACATGTTTTGCCAACATAAATGAATGATAAAATAACAAAAAAAAAAAATACAGGAAAAAGGAAAATGTTGAATGTGTTGATTATGAGTTAAGAAAATATCTTTCATTGTTGACTTTAAAACAATACTTATATTTTTATCCCTTTAATGCAGTCTGAGGATGGATGCAACAATAAACTATTGCATCATAAATTTCTCATTTCATTGGGGGATTAAAATGTTATTATAGTTTCCTTTGCGTCGTACTTCAGGGTTTATTCACATTAATTTTATAAAATAATTTTCCAGTAATTCAATAAAAAAAGTTTAAGATTTTTAATGAGTTGGAACTGTTTTTTTTATGATGACAGTTCATGGATAGTATTAACCCACTTGTTACGATTATCCTTTATATGTACTTGTCATATAATTTTTTTTAAAGGACTGATTAAAATACAGTGTATAAAAGTTGTCATACTTTTGATATATTTTTTATTTACCCTATTTACAGATATAATGCGTATTGATCTTCAATTGTAATTCGAAGATTCTACTTGAAATTCGAAGATTCCATTTGTAAGTCGAAGATTCCAATTGTAATTCGAAGATTCTATTTGTTTATTACTTATACAATTGATTACAATAGTTCTGCTTGTCAAAACTCCGGTATCCAAACTTTTCCATCACATCAGGTTCTTGAGAAAATTGAGGTTAAAGTTCAAAAAAATCTACGATTTGTGCATTTTTAGAATCTCATAGCGGATGAACCTGATGTGATTGCGACTTAAAAATAAATCAAGGTTAAAGCTTAAACATTACACAATAAGATCCAGAACTCATTTGATCAGTCGCCTTAACCCATTTGGCCACCAATTGTCTTTCAATAATCTCTTATCAAAAAAAAATGTTTTTGTGGAAAAAAACATTATTAAAAGACAATTGGTGATCCAACGGTTAAAGCGACCTGATGTAATGGAAAAGTTTGGAGACCGAATTTGTGACCAGGAGAATAATTGCGAACATATGTATAAGGGGGCGTTCCATTGACCAAATGAGTTCAGCATCCTTAAGGACAATATTTAAGCTTTACCCTCGACCTATTTTTAAGTCGCTATCACATCGGGTTCATCCGCTATGAGTTGTCAAAAATACCAAAAACGGCTTTTTTTGTTAACTTTTTTATCAATTTTCTCAAGAACCTGATTTGATGGAAAAGTTTTAAGACCAGACTTGTTATCACTAGAGTAATTGCAATTAACAGTCATGTCCAAGTCGCATAAGTTTTTTTCAAAATGTTCAGAAGTGTAATTATCCAAAACTAACTAGAAAAACTACAAAAAAATTCCCAAATTCTCAGATGTCAGATTTTTAGCATAGCTATCAAAAACCTCATATCAGATTTTTAGCATAGAAACAGTCTCAGGTTCTCAAACATTTTTAATATGGAAAAATTCTCAGATTCTGGGACAGTTTTCGTACAGAAAAAGTCTCCGATTCTGGGACATTTTTCGTGAAAAAAAGTATCAGATTCTGGGACATTTTGCGTATAGAAAAAATCTCAGATTTTGAGACATTTTTTGTGTAGAAAAATTTTAAGATTTTAAGAAATTTTTCGTATACAAAAATTCCCAGATTAGGAGATATATTTCGTATAGAAAAGTTTACAGTTTCTTAGACATTTGTCGTAAGAAACATTATCAGATTCTGAGAAAAAAATCTCAGATTCTGAGTCATTGTCATAGGATTTTTTTAAAGAGAGACCAAATACAATAGATTCCGGAAAATATTCTATGATAATCACAACACAACATTTTCAATGTAAAATATCTTAAAAAAAAAATACTTCCCAGAAAAATTTTCCATTCCTAACAAAAATGATTGATTCTGGAATGTTAAGTAGAATCGGTTTCAGTATAATATGATGTGTTCTGGAACCGATTATTTGGAATGAAAAATTATGATGGGTTTCGTATAGAAAAATTCTCAGATTCTGAGAAATTTTTCATATAGACAAATTCTCAGATTCTGTGATATGTTTTGTATAGAAAAATTCTTAGATTCTCATACATTTTTCGTATAGACAAATGCTCAGATTCTGAGACATTTTTCGTATAGAAAGATTCTTAGATTCTGATACATTTTTTCGTATAGAAAGAGACATTTTTCTTATAGAAATATTCTTCTCAGACGTTTTTCGTATAGAAAAATTCTTCGACTATTTTCGTAAAGAAAAATATTTTAAAGATTAAAAGGTTTTAAAGGTTAAAAAATTGGTGAAAAAAAAGGAAAAAAAACTTTTTATATATTCTCAAGTAATGGCCATAATTTTTTGCACCTAGCATCTTATCTTATTGCCTAAGAAACACTTTTTGGTATAAGTCGTGTCCCGAAAGCAATACGTCCGAGTAATTTGAAAGGAATTCTTCTGGAAGATAAAATAATCATTTGGAAAACAAATTAAAGATATTACTTGAAATTATCTCGATATAACCTATTTTTTTTTTAATTTCTTGAACGTAGAAAAAAAACGCAAATATTTGCAAATTTCAAATAGTGATATCTCGAAAACCGTTCGACCAATTTTTTTTTTTTAATATTCGTGTTCAGCGCATCAAAATGTTCAGCGCATCAAAAGGAGAATAAAAATTTGCCCGGACGTTCAAAATTGTCTTAAGATGATACACTCAAAAAAAAAAAAACTGTAATGTTAGCAAAAAAAACATTGTAAACCTACAAGAAAATTTGCTGGTTTTGAACCCAAAATTTTTTTGGTAAAGTTAGCAAAACTGTTTTGCCAAAAATTAGTTAACTGAAATTTTTTTTATTTCGACTTAGTTCATACACATTTGAGGACCCCATTGGGTTCGAAGCCGATAGGTCCAGACCCCGATAGACCTACCCTAGTTGGGTTCCTTAAAAATCGTAATAGTTTTTGATCCAAAATTTTTATCCGTTTCGCTCTATCTTCCTTAGTTTTTGAGATACGTGATTTTAGGGGACCACTGGGGTTTGGAGAATTAAAAAACTCGATAACTTCAAAAATATCACTCGGAGAGCTTTTGGTTATTTTGTGGTCTTGTTCAACGTGTTGAGGGCTACAAAAATGCTTTTGGACTTTTTATCGTGTCGGCAATATTTACACATGTGAAGAGGACCGGCGATACTATGGATAGCTCGAGAACCAAAAACGGCCTCCGTTTTGCTCTATCTGGCTTAGTTTCCGAGATAGCGCCATTTTAAGTTTTCTAAAAACAAATAAAAATTTACAATTTATTTTTGCTAATATTAGCAAAAAAGCTTGTAAAAATTTGGTCAACTAAATTTTAAATTTAGCAAAAAAAAATTAGTTCAAATTTTGCTTAAAATTGCTAATGCGCTAAATGAAGTTTACAAGATATTTTTGCTAACATCCTAATCTCAACTAAAAATTTGCTAAAGGTTATCTTACTAGCATTAGCAAAAAAAATTAGTAAATCTACTAATTTATTATTTTGAGTGCAGCTCTATGAAAGAATTAAGGGAATGAAATTTATTTATTTATTTATTTAAATTTCTTGAACGTAGGAAAATAACCGCAAATATTTGCAAATTTCAAATAGTGATATCTCGCACAGAAAAAAATAAAAAAAAAATTTGAGTAAATTTTTAATACTATTGAGTAAAAAATTACTCAATTTTCCACCAGTAAACGATTTAATAGTATTGAGTAAACTTTTAATAAAAAATTATTAAATGCTGAATAAAAAATTTGAGTAAATTATTAATTCACACAATTAAATCTTTACTCAAAATTTTTTAATATTTTTAAGTAACTTTTTAATTGTGTCAAGTAAAAATTTACTCAAAATGCATCAAATAATTTTTTTAAAAAGTTAAAAAAGTTTCTAATTTTTTTTTCCAAAAAAATTGCTTTTACAAACTTTACCAAATATACTTATGTCTTCAAGACAAAGTAAAATTTTATAAAGATGATTTCAAACTTTCATATACATATACAAAAAACAATAAACTAAATGAGAATTCAAAACACCAAGAGAAAAAAAAAAATAAAAAAAAATATTAAATTTGTATTAAATTATTTACTCAAATTTTATTTTTAATTTTTGAGTAAATTTTTAATTGCGTCAATTAAAAAATTACTCAAATTTTTTTTAAAAAATTAAACAATTGATTACTCAAATTTGTTTCCTCCATATTTTTTTCTGTGCGGAAACCGTTCGATCGATTTTGTTTTGTATACCCTCCACTCTAGTGATAGATTTTAAGACGATCTAGCGATGCCCGTCCGTCCGTTCGTCTGTCCGTCTGTTGAAAACACGCTAACTTTTGATCACACTTTTCGTAGGCTCCTGAAGTTTGGCATATATGTTGGGCATTTACCTAGTCAGGTTGGTATTGCAATCCAGCGAAATCGGTTTAGAGGTTCAAAAGTTATGAGCAAAAGACTGAATTTCGGCTAGGGTTTTTCGTGAATTTACGAGATAAAAAACACTATAACTTTCTAAAGGAAATTCTGAGGATATATATGCTTGTCATATATATTTATCGTTCCTATACCCTAGTTTGTACTGAATTTCAGCGAAATCGGTCCAGTGGTTCAAAAGTTATTAGCAAAACCGTGAATTTCAGATTAGCTCCACCTTAAATTTACGTGTTAAAAACATTGGTAAGTCACAAAAATATTTAACAACGTATTTTTGTCACTCAAAAATATTTTTATACAAAAAAAAAAAAAAAAATACACTCGAAAAAAAATTCACACTTAAAAAAAAATTTTACACTCAAAAAAAAAAATAGTAAATTATTTTTTTTTTTTTTTCAAAAATTACTAAAAAAAAAGTTTTTTACACCAAATAAAATATTTCTAATCAAAACTGTTATTTTTTTCACGTTAGAAAATTTACTATCACTTAAAAAGGTCATTGAGGAGGGTATTCATAGATTCGTCCAAGTCGAATTTAACTTTTCTACTTTTTTTTTTTTTAATATTCGTGTTCAGCGAATCAAAATTAATAAATGTCAAAAATTTGATCGCCCGGCGCCACGAATCGAATTGTCCTTAAATTTGTACCATATAAGCTTTAAGGATAATACAAATTTGCCCGGACGTTCAATATCGGAAGCAAAATTTTTTTTTTGTACAAAAAAATGTCAGTCTTAAGAGAAAATGGGAGGTAAAAAGAAAAAAAAAATAATTTTTATACGATCATTTTGCGGAAAAACATTTTGTCAAAAGTACTTTTTTGGTACTTTTTTGATCTCCTGATTAAAAAAGTACCAAGTACTCTCCAACCCATGCTGTGGTTGGAGAGTACTCAAAACATTCTGAGAAAAGTAGTTTTTGGAAACTTGATTCTAAGGGCAGTAAGGGGTTAAAGTGGGAAAAATTGGTACAAAGAGATTTTAAAACTACACTGTTTCAAAAAAAAAAAAATACACTGAAAGTAGACTAAACCCCTGCAAGGATTTTGGTTCAAAGATTTGTGAAACAAGTGCAAAAAAATTATACAAATGAATAGTTCATGCGAATAAAGACGAATAGACCATTTGTAGAATTTAACAGGGGACAATAAAAACGCAGGAAACGGTTAAAAAATAATATTTTTGTCAACTTTTTGGTATAAGCTTAAAGATTTAAGTCACATATACCTATATACAAAATTTTAGTAAGGTATTCGAAAGAGAACTTGCCAAAAATTGGACTTCAATTTTTTGCTTAAACGGAAAAAGGGCGAAAATCCAAAAAAATGTATTGAAATTTGTGTTATTTTGCAGCAGATTTTGACTACATTTTCATGAGACTTGCAAAACTTGACGAACTATGGCTGGTATTTGTTTGTAACACTTTAAGGACTTCAAGGATACACTTTTTGAGGATTGCAAGGACATGCAAAAAAAATTTTTTTTGTTAATTTTTTTTAATATTCCTGCCACTTGATGCAGTAGTAATTCTTTATGACACTAAATACATTTTTAGGAATTATAATATTAACCCTTGACTGCATATTACGACGTAACATAAATGGACATGAAAAAATTTTGTTTTTTATTCCTGACATTGGATGCAGTATTAACACCAAATGTTTGTATGTGCTAAGATTTTTTTTTTTTTTGTTTACAATTCAAATTTTAGCTAATATCAATTTTAAATTCGCAGCTAAATAATTTTTATATAATATTTTGTTAAGGATGGATATTCGCCCTTTTTGCTTTCCACACTTTAAAGTCTTATAACTCAAGAACGGTAACATTTTTTGCCAATATAATAAGTGTGGTTTGTTCCTCGTAATGTTCTTTTAGCACATTGTTACCGAAAGTAAAATTTTTTTATGTTTTTGTATTATATTTAATCAAAATTGTGCGTTAGTTCACTCCCAATTTAAACAAAAATATAAAAATATACGAATTATTGCACTTTCAAAGTCATTTTTTTAGCCTTAAAAGTCAAAATTTTCCCAAAATTTCTGCATAGGGTTGTAGGGCTCTGCTAATAAAATGCATTTATGAAAAAAAACGTGTTTGCAAAAAAGTGGTCTATTCGTCCTTATTCGCATGAACTATTCAAATATACTTCTGAGCTAAATAATGTGCTGAGATGTCTTCAGTAAAACTTTCTGGTGCTTATTTAGAACATTTTAGAACTCTATCGCTTATGTTAAGGGTTATTTAAGTCTTTTTTACCTATCATAGAAGTCCACTATAACGTGCATTTAATGTATTTAAATATTCTACGAATATTTAGTTATTTAATGAAATTTTATGCAAAAAATATTTTTTGTCTCAAGGCTCAAATACATTTTCGTGTTAAACTGTTAGTTAAACAAAAACCTACACATTTGACATGGATTCTCTAGGAAAACTTATATTCTAGAGAACGATTTATTTGAAACTTTAAGTTTTTAGGCTAAAAAGCGGTAAACATTTTGTTAAAGTGGGGTCTTTTTAACGTTATACGGAAATGAATAAAACCAACATGGAACTTGAAACGAAATGGAATGGAAAGGGAACAAAATGGAATAAAACAAGTAACAGGCTGGAAGAGGGAACGACATGAAATGAAATTTTTGTACCTTAATTTTTTTTACTTAAATTTATTTTTGTTCACTCGATATGTTGATTTACTTAAAAAGTCTTTTTCATCCATTCTTTTTTTTTTATTTATTAAAAACATTTAATAAATTTTCAAACACAATTTTACAACATAGACTTGCTTGCGTAGGTCAGTTACTAAAATGTAAGCAGGTAAATCTTGACCACAGAAATATCCAAGCACGTCAGGTTTTGAAATGTATTGTCATATTTATGAATATTGTATGTCTAAAAGGATAAGGTTTTTTATCTCTTTAAATCGCACATTCTATATTTTAGTAACTTTTAAAGTCTGAAATTTTGCAGGCATATGCTATATGAATGTATTGTAAAAATATTTAACTTTATTTGAGTTTCTTGATAAAAAATATTTTTTTTTTCTAAACTGCAATCAATCACTCAAATATGGCATAAAAAATTGTTTATCTTTTGTTCGCAATTTATTTAGTGCAAACACAACACAAACAGCAGTTATTGCTTCAATAAATACACCAGACATGTTGGCATCACTCCAAAAAAAGAGTCGTCTAGCCTTTCAACAAGCAATAACACACAAGAATAATATATATGTACGTATAATAAGTATTTAAAAAATTCATCCTTGACTAAGTCCTTTGAACTGTTTTCTTGAGCATATTATATAATATATTTTTAACTTTTGACTTTTAAAATTAAAAATTTTTTAAACATGTTTTTTTTAAATAATTTTATTAATATTAACCTGTGTAATGGTTGTGGCACAACATTTTTTAATTCCATTTCCTTATTGGCGGCATTATTTTTTTCAGCACTGTCAGTGCTGGCAGTTGTATGTGAACGTGATACGGGCAATGTTGCCATATTATCACCATTTTCAACATCGACGGTAGCAACTTTAACTTCACCACCGTTACCCATGATAAAGAATTTTTCTGTTTAGTTTTTTTATTCCAATGGAAATTTGTTTATTTAAATTTTTTTTAAAATTTAGTTTTTTATTTAAATTTTTTTTTTATAATTTTTTTAAAAATTGATTCACATTTTTTTTAATTGTTTTACACAACTTGGACGATTTTTTAATTTAGTTTTTTTATTTATTTCGTTGTCTTCAATCACTGTATTTTATTTAACTAAAGATTTTCCATATTTGTAATAGAGTTGATCATTTGTTTGTGATTTCCTTGAGAAAATATATTGTGGATTTTAAGTTTTAAAATTTCTCCTTTGAGAATTTGTTTTATAAATTTTAGTTTAGTTCTCTGAGAAAAAAATATATATATTTCTCTCTCAAGGACGTTTGCTCTAAGCTTAACTGAGAGTTGTAAAGTTTTCTCTCTGACTATAAAATATTCTCAATTGAAAACTTTAAGTTCTCACAATCAGTAAGATTCTCATTTCCATAACACTTGAAATTTTATCTATGAAAAAGCGTTTTTTGTAAAATACGTTATATTTAAAAAACTTGTTTTGATAAATTTTTTAATACAACTATAATATAATAAAGAAATATTTAAATTTCAAAAATGCTTAAATATGTTCTAGAACATTTAAATTTTTAAGTTTAACTAAATAAAAAAAATTTTTGGTACATATTTAGTATTATTATAACAAATTTGTTAATTTTTTACCCAAGACCCTGGTTTTTTTATTTTTTTTTTTTTTGTAAGAGGCTATTTGAGGGTGTGTCTATCGTAATTTGTACATTTTTCGGGTTCATTCATATGTACATAAATTTATTTTTTTAATATTAATATATTATTTTATCTGCTAATTTTATAAATGTTACATTCTTCAGAATCATCATTTCAATATTTCTTAGAATTTTTTTTCACATTTGTAAGAAAACTCCCCTATCGTGAACGTGAAATTAAATTCGTTATGTGTGAATTTCTATTCCCCAATGGTTTGTAGTAAATAGAGTTGTAAAATCTGTATACTTGTATGTACTTGTACTTATGTTAGTAGTACTTATGTGTATATGATTTTAACACCCTCTATCAAATTAACCAAAACATCAAAAAACTCACCCCAGCCACCGTTTTTTTTTAGATCTCATATGTGAATTTTCTGTGTTAAAATAACAAACAGGGACGTATTAAAGGTTTTTAAAGACGCTCATACAAAGTAGTAGGTCAGTTATAAAGCATGACATTTTTGACAAAAAAAAAACAAATGTCTTAGAATCTTTCTATAGGAAAAATTTTCTATAGGAAAAATATCTTAGAATCTGAGACTTTTTATAGGAAATATGCTTCAATATCTAAGATTTTTTCTATGCGAAATATCTCTCAGAACCTTAGACTTTTTCTATGGGAAAAATGTCTTAGAATCTGGGACTTTTTCAACACGAAAAATTTCTTAGAATCTAAGAATTTATCAAAACGAAAAATGTCTCAGAATCTGAGACTTTTTCTATAAGAAAAATGTCTCAGAATCTGAGACTTTTTCTATAAGAAAAATGTCTCAGAATCTGAGACTTTTTCTATAAGAAAAATGTCTCAGAATCTGAGACTTTTTCTATAAGAAAAATGTCTCAGAATCTGAGACTTTTTCTATAAGAAAAATGTCTCAGAATCTGAGACTTTTTCTATAAGAAAAATGTCTCAGAATCTTAGACTTTTTCTATAAGAAAAATGTCTCAGAATCTGAGACTTTTTCTATAAGAAAAATGTCTCAGAATCTGAGACTTTTTCTATAAGAAAAATGTCTCAGAATCTGAGACTTTTTCTATAAGAAAAATGTCTCAGAATCTGAGACTTTTTCTATAAGAAAAATGTCTCAGAATCTGAGACTTTTTCTATAAGAAAAATGTCTCAGAATCTGAGACTTTTTCTATAAGAAAAATGTCTCAGAATCTGAGACTTTTTCTATAAGAAAAATGTCTCAGAATCTGAGACTTTTTCTATAAGAAAAATGTCTCAGAATCTGAGACTTTTTCTATAAGAAAAATGTCTCAGAATCTGAGACTTTTTCTATAAGAAAAATGTCTCAGAATCTGAGACTTTTTCTATAAGAAAAATGTCTCAGAATCTGAGACTTTTTCTATAAGAAAAATGTCTCAGAATCTGAGACTTTTTCTATAAGAAAAATGTCTCAGAATCTGAGACTTTTTCTATAAGAAAAATGTCTCAGAATCTGAGACTTTTTCTATAAGAAAAATGTCTCAGAATCTGAGACTTTTTCTATAAGAAAAATGTCTCAGAATCTGAGACTTTTTCTATAAGAAAAATGTCTCAGAATCTGAGACTTTTTCTATAAGAAAAATGTCTCAGAATCTGAGACTTTTTCTATAAGAAAAATGTCTCAGAATCTGAGACGTTTTCTATAAGAAAAATGTCTCAGAATCTGGGACTTTTTCTATAGAAAAAATGTCTCAGAATCTAAGACTTTTTCTATAGAAAAAATGTCTCAGAATCTGAGACTTTTTCTATAGAAAAAATGTCTCAGAATCTGAGACTTTTTCTATAGAAAAAATGTCTCAGAATCTGAGACTTTTTCTATAGAAAAAAAGTCTCAAAATCTGAGACTTTTTCTATAGAAAAAATGTCTCAGAATCTGAGACTTTTTCTATAGGAAAAATGCCTCAGAATCTGAGACTTTTTCTTGGAAAAATGTCTCAGAATCTGAAACTTTTTCTGTAGGCAAAATGTTTTAGAATCTGGGACTTTTTCTATAGAACAAATGTCTCAGAATCTGAAACTTTTCCTACTGGAAATTTCTCAGAATCTGATACTTTTTCTATATTAAAAATGTCTCAGAATCTGAGACTTTTTCTATATTAAAAATGTCTCGGAATCTGAGACTTTTTCTATATTAAAAATGGCTCAGAATCTGAGACTCTTTCTATAGGAAAAATGACTCAGAATCTAAGGAAAAATTACCCAGAATCTGAGACTTTTGGAAAAACGTATTAGAATCTGAGAATTTTTCTGTAGAAAAAATGTCTCAGAATCTGAGACTTTTTCTATAGAAAAAATGTCTCAGAATCTGAGACTTTTTCTATAGAAAAAATGTCTCAGAATCTGAGACTTTTTCTATAGAAAAAATGTCTCAGAATCTGAGACTTTTTCTATAGAAAAAATGTCTCAGAATCTGAGACTTTTTCTATAGAAAAAATGTCTCAGAATCTGAGACTTTTTCTATAGAAAAAATGTCTCAGAATCTGAGACTTTTTCTATAGAAAAAATGTCTCAGAATCTGAGACTTTTTCTATAGAAAAAATGTCTCAGAATCTGAGACTTTTTCTATAGAAAAAATGTCTTAGAATCTGAGACTTTTTCTATAGAAAAAATGTCTCAGAATCTGAGACTTTTTCTATAGAAAAAATGTCTCAGAATCTGAGACTTTTTCTATAGAAAAAATGTCTCAGAATCTGAGACTTTTTCTATAGAAAAAATGTCTCAGAATCTGAGACTTTTTCTATAGAAAAAATGTCTCAGAATCTGAGACTTTTTCTATAGAAAAAATGTCTCAGAATCTGAGACTTTTTCTATATAAAAAATGTCTCAGAATCTGAGACTTTTTCTATAGAAAAAATGTCTCAGAATCTGAGACTTTTTCTATAGAAAAAATGTCTCAGAATCTGAAATTTTTTCTATAGAAAAAATGTCTCAGAACCTGAGACTTTTTCTATTGGAAAAGTTTCTCAGAATCTGAGACTTTGTCTATAGGAAAAATGTCTGAAAATCTGACACTACACTCAGAAAATTATGTAAGTTACAACATGTTAGTTGTTTGCATATTTTACAGTATTTAGTTGTTTTCAACTACAAAGTCAGTTGTTTTTGTATGAAAAATATTAAACGACTTTTTCTGTTAGTTATTTTAAGTCGTTTTTTTTTTTTTGAACAACTTACAAAAAAGTACTTTAATGCAGTAACAGTTATTTAAAGTAGTTAATTTTATATGTTTTTATCTCTGAAAAATTTTCAAAGTTTTTTTCCAATCAATAAAAATAAATTTTATTTTTTTTATTTTTCACAACTTTAAGAAAAAAAAAATGGAAAAAATTTGGTTTAAATTTTTTTCTGAAAAATTGTTTGAAAAAAAAGGTATTGATTATTTTATTTTTACTACATTTTAGTTGTTTTGACTTCAAAAGTTAGTAGTTTTTACTACATAAGTCAGTTGTTTTTTGTCAGTTAAAATAACTAACATTGTTAGTTGATTTAACTGAAAAAGTAGTTAATCCCAAAATAACTTACAAAGCAGTTATTTTAACTGACACTTTCATTTTATTTTACTAACATAATTTTTTGAGTGTATAGCAAAAATTTCTCATAATATGAAACTTTTTATACCCTACACCACACGGTGGTACACGGTGTATAATAAGTTTGTGCTGATGTTTTTAACTACCCGAAATATTGATTCTAGACACACTGTTATTTATACACACAAAAAAATTTTTGCCAAGTACTTGGGAGGATTCGCGTTTTTAAAGTTTTTTGCATATATTATGCAAAAAATAGCATCATTTTACCAAGTTTTTGCTTGTTTCTGATAAAAGTTTAGAAAATACTCATAAGAGTATTTGACCTTGTGTAATTTTAAAAACCTTAACCAAAATTATGCAAAAACTTGGTAAAATGTTACAACATTTTTCATAATTAATGTAAAAAACTTTAAAAACGCATATCCTCCCAAGTTATTGGTAAAATATTTTTTTGTGTGTACCGATTAACTCAGAATCACTTTTTGATTCGATTTAGCGATGTCCATCTGTCCGTCCGCCAGTCTGTCTGTCCATATAAACGTTGTAAACACGATACAGGTCGCAATTTAATCAATTGACTTGAAATTTGAACCTTAATCCTATTGTAGCTCAAGGACGAAGTCTATTGAAATCAGAAAAAATCGGTCCATATTTAGACCTTGCCCCCAAACAAAGGTCCTCAATTGTTTTGGCTCAAATGACCCTAATAACCGCATTATAATAGGTAAATTTGGCAGGTAAACGTGTTTTATCTTCGCAAATCACCATTCCGAATTTTAAAAGAATCGGACCAGTTTTTCTTGTAGCCCCCATACAAACCACCTTTCCGATTTTCACATAAATCTCTCATATTTCCCAAAAATTTGTTTGTGTATGTTAAACGCTCACTTCAAAAACCTTATCCAAACCGATCATCGGATTATTTTGGGAATTAGGCCCCATGTAAAAATTTCGCTCGATATTCAGTTAAAGCGGTTTATTGGCAACATATCAAAGCCAATTTTATTCAAATTTGATTTGCAAGTCATTTTAGCGCTTATTCAAGATTTGACAAAATATAGATCAAATCGGTCCATGTTTGAAGTTGGTACACATTTTCGGGAAAATTCAGGTGTACACTCAAAATAATACATAAGTAGATTTACTAATTTTTTTTTGCTAACGCTAGTAAGCTAACCTTTAACAAATTTTTAGTTGAGATTAGCATGTTAGCAAAAATATCTTGTAAACTTCATTTAGCGCATTAGCAATTTTAAACAAAATTTAAACTAATTTTTTTTGCTAGATTTAAAATTGAGTTGACCAAATTTTTACAAGCTTTTTTGCTAATATTAGCAAAATAAATGGTAAATTTTTTTGCTATTTTCAGAAAACTTAAAATGGCGCTATCTCGGAAACTAAGCCAGATAGAGCAAAATGGAGGCCAATTTTGGTTCTTAGAATCTTCATAGTATCGCCGGTCCTCTTCACATGTGTGGACCCTAATGGGCCCTAACTTTGGATCCAAAAAAGTTAGCATTCCCGAAAATTTTAAAATGCTCATATCTCGGTAAATATTGCCAACACAACACAAAAAGTCCACACGAATTTTTGTAGCCCTCAACACGTAGAGCAAGACCGCAAAATAACAAAAAGCTCTCCGAGTAATATTTTTGAAATTATCAAGTTTTTTAATTTTCTAAAACCCCAGTGGTCCCCTAAAATTACGTATCTCAAAAACTAAGCAAGGTAGAGCGAAACGGACACAAATTTTGGGGCAAAAACTATGACGATTTTTAAGGAACCCAATTAGGTCTAGGCCCATCGGGGTCTGGACCTATCGGGTCCGAACCCAATGGGGTCCTCAAATGTGTATGAACTAAGTTCAAAAAAAAAAAAAAAAAATCAGTTAACTAATTATTGGCAAAACATGTTTGCTAACTTTACCAAAAAAATTGTGGGTTCAAAATCAGCAAATTTTCTTGTAGGTTTACAAGCTTTTTTTGCTAACTTTACAGTTTTTTTTTTGAGTGTAGGGTATTATATGGTCGGTCTTGACCGACTGTAATTTTCTTACTTGTTTTGAATATGATCTTGTCTAGACAGGGATTGAATATGATCTTGTCTGGACAGGGATGGTGCTTTTTTTTCAAATAGATAACACCTACAAAATTAAACTTGGTTGTCTAGAAATAAGATGAAATATGTATTTTTTGGGGGTTTTTAATTTAACCCCGATGCGGGCGGGTGAGGAAATTTTTGATTTTCACTCAAATTGTATGGAGTCATTTTGACACCCAATAGAAACTTGTTGGACTCCTTTCAGCTCAATCAAAACATAAAAATAAAGAATCGATACGGCCTATTTTCCAATTTATAATGTTTCACAAAAAAAGTTTTTTTTGCATTCTCACCCCCTTTCTTTTATATAATTCGCTGCAAAAGCTTTTCCTAATTTTTTCAGATCCCATCCATTATTATACAAGATTCTGAAATATTTTTTTAATAGCGAAAAATTTCTCAAATTTGGATACTTGTTTTTCTCGAAAAAACTTAACAGATTCTATATAATTTAAATTCTGAGACTTTTCAGGGGTTTTGGACAATGAACAAATTTTCGTTTTAATTCATTTCCAGCCAGAATTTTCGTTATAATTAATCGGATCCAGAATTCATCATATTATTCTGCAACCGATTCTTCTTAACATTTCAGAATTGATGATTTTTGTTTGAAATTGTCCCGAAGGCAATAGTTTTTTAGAGCAAGTTGTTTTATTAAAAACTTATTTTACATTTAAAATGTTGATGTTATTACCGTATAATATATTTGGTTTGTCCGCAGTACAAACCAAAAGAGCTTAACTCCTAAAGCTTTAGTTCGAAAATGGGCAAGATCGGACCATAAGAAAAATGTTACCCTAAGAAAAACTAAACCTCAAAAATTTTAATTTTTTACAATTTTATTCGTATTTTTGATAAACAAGTGAAACCGTTTTATGTCCGCGAAGTTCAAAGTGCTGAACTCAGGAATTTAAAATGATTTTTTTTCGTCACGCCCCCATTTGTAAGGGTGGATATAAAAAAAAAATAAGTTGAGTAATTAAGTATAAAATTTTATTAAGTTCAAAAATCATAATAAATTAATTTGTCAACATTTATCGCTAGAGGAAATGTGTCTCCAAAATTTTCCGCCGATCTCGCCCCAAAAAAACGTATTTCGCATTTTTTTAGTTGTTAATTTTTTTAAATTTTGATGGGTATTAATTATTCAGTAAAACATTTTCGCTTGTTTTTTAAGATCCAATTTTATTTTTAAATACTTAAGATCCCCTAAATCCTTTAATACACCCCTGTTTTACACACATTAACAATTCATTCAAAATATCCCGGGCCGACCTAGTGACCTCCCTGTACATTGAAATACAAATTTACACAAAAACACGCACACACATATAAACAAATACCTTTAGCTACGCTTTAAAGCAAATAATAAATTTTCTAAAAGAAGAAATTAATTTCTGATTTTTATTGTGACTTGGTAACCCTAATAAAGAAAAACACACATTAAATTTACAATGTTTAGTTAACTCTGTAAAATTGAGAGAGAGCTCATCATAATACGGATTAAATGTGTACAAATATTTTCTTTTTATAAAAAAAAAAACATTCGTTTGGGTGGGGGTGGAAGGACTAAAGCAAAACACAAAAAAAAAACTTTGAATGGATGTTTAAAAGGAGATGCTTTTGCACAAATGAGGAAATTATATTCCTCAATGTAGTTGTAGTTGTTATTTGTAATAGAGATGTAAAAGTAGATTTATGATTCTATTACCGGTACTAAAATTTTTAAAATGTACCTTTTTAAATTTTAAGGAAAACTACTAAGGATAGGAAACTGCTCTGGAGTCTGCACAGAAAATAAAATCGTTAAATTTAAATCAACAAACATCAATTGTGAATCAACCAAACATTTAGTAAAAACGGCCGCCTGTTATTCCATAATACAAAACTTCGATTTTGTTTTCAATTTTGTGTCATTATGTCAACAAATAGTGTTTGTAATTGTTGAATTTCTTTGTTGAAAAAAAATCATTTGTCAGATCAACAAATTGTGTTTGTTAAATTTCTTAAAAAAAAATAAGATTTTTACTTTTGTCAGATCAACAAATTGTGTTTGTTGAATTTCTTTGTTGAAAAAAACAAAATTCTTTTTCAACAATCAAAATTTACAAACGTTTGTTGATACAAAAAATTTCGGTATAGGAGCACTATCAGTTAAAAAATTAATTGTATTCACAAATATGGGGGGTCAATATAACAATTCGATTTTTTCTGTGTGGTGGTATATAAAATTCAATACTGTTAAAAAACATCATAATATGGGTTTCTTCTATTGTGATCCTCAATGATCATATTTTAATCACAAATGATCATAAAATGAACGTTTAAAATCATAATATGATATCGCCTGGAATAACGATATTTTTTTGATAAATTTTGGAAAATGGCGATTTAACTATCGTTATGACTGTAATTATCAATAGCGAAATTAATATCACATTTTAATATGGAAACAATATCGTTATCGCCTGGAATAACGATAGTTTTTTGATAAATTTTAGAAAATGGCGATTTAACTATCGTTATGACTGGAATTATCTGTAGCGAAAACGATATATTTTATGAAAAAACGATATCGTAAGGAGAGGTACATTAAGAACGGAAACACTACCGCTTACGTATAATATGTGATAATAAGGTGATATTCCCTCGATATCATAGCGGTATGGTTTGGTTTATTGGAAAGAATTTGAAACCGTAATTTGTATATTCTTTTTTAATTGTTAACTTATATATTCGATTAGAGTTTTATTCTAGTTCGAGGCCGAAAAATATTTCTATATATGATATTGTCATAATAGAGTATTTTTAATTTATTGCTTTAAAAAAGTTACTCATCTCATAGTATACTGATCAGTTTCATCCCCACTAAGGAATCTTCAGCAGACTTTAGAGAATCATCGTTGGTTAATCAAACATCAAACCAGATATAATATTTGATATATTTCACAAGTTATTTGAGAAATACTATTATGAAGATTCCTTAGTGGGGATGAAACTGATCAGTACAGACATACTATGAGATGAGTAACTTTCTGTCTGTATACAGACATACTATGAGATGAGTAACTTTTTTAAAGCCATAAATTAAAAATACTCTATTATGACAATATCATATATAGAAATATTTTTGGGCCTCGAACTAGAATAAAACTCTAATCGAATACATATATAAAGGCCGAATAAATACATTTTATTTTTATGTACCTTTTGGTACTAAAAATAAAAGAACAACATTTAACACAAAGTTTAGTACGACTTATCCTACCAACACTATTGTTTGGTTAGGTACTGTTGTTATTGTAAAATAACAGCAACACATATATTAATAATTACCGATGGTGATTTAGTATATACAATTTTTGCTTTAAAAGAGTTATTTTTGTTGGAAAACAGATTTCGGACCTTCATAATAGTATTTCTCAAATAACTTGTGAAATATATCAAATATTATGTCTGGTTTGATGTTTGATTGACCAACGATGATTCTCTAAAGTCTGCTGAAGATTCCTTAGTGGGGATGAAACTGATCAGTACAGACATACTATGAGATGAGTAACTTTTTTAAAGCAATAAATTAAAAATACTCTATTATGACAATATCATATATAGAAATATTTTTGGGCCTCGAACTAGAATAAAACTCTAATCGAATACATATATAAAGGCCGAATAAATACATTTTATTTTTATGTACCTTTTGGTACTAAAAATAAAAGAACAACAGTTAACTTATATAGTTAAACTGAAGTGGCGTCCTGCGTAAAATCCTAGCAATATTATCGAAATAACTCTTTATTAAAATGCATTATGTGCCATTTTCGGAAATTGAGACAAGCCTCAGATTCCTAAACATTTTGCATACATTTTCTTTTTTCAATTCTCAGAATCTGCGAATTTTTCAAAACGAAAAATTTAATTTTTCTATAAAAAGTTTCAGTCTCTGAAAATTTCTGTAAGAAAAATGTCTCAAAACAGAAATTTTCAACAAGAAAAATAATTTATAATCTGAGAATTTTTCTTTAGGAAAAATTTTTCAGAATCTAAGAAGACTTTTTCTATACACACTGAAAAATAAATTTCCAACTGAATTTTTCAGTTGCATTAACTCAAAATTTCGGCTGATGACAACCAAATTTTGTGGTTGTCTCAATTAAAAAACAGTTATATCAACCGAAATTAGTCGTTACTACTGATATCACTGTGACACAATTAAAAGGTCATTTCTTAGGTCCTCAACCAAACCAAGACAGTTTGAAAGTACTTGTGTGTAGTAGTAAAACCCCAATGCGTTTTGCTCTGTAACGTCTCAAATATTTTTATAGCCCACTGAATTTTTAATTTTTTTTTAAGGCGTTTAAAAAAAGTCGAAAAAAATAATGTAACTGTTCTTTTGAGCTTAAAATAGTGTTTGGATGTCTTCAATAGAAATTGATGGGGAATTTTTTTCTAGAATAGATTAACCCTCTATCTGCCGTATTAATTGGTCATTTAAGTACTTTTCTTAAGAAATAGATCAAAAGTCTACTAAGACTTGGCTTAAAATGTTCTACGAATATGTTCTGCATCAAATTTCACTAGAAAAAATATAAATTCTAAAGTGTCAATTATTTTTTTATATTTTTGTATATAATTATAGTTGCAATTGTAACTAACAAATATAGGAAAAAATATAAAAAGTTAATGATACTTTACAACCTTTTATACATTTTTCGTACTTTACAACCTTTTATTAATTTTTCGCATACCGGACTAACTTTCTGCCTTCTGTAACCCCCAGTGAAATTTTGATGATAAAAATAATCGTTTACAAGCTTTTTACCAATAATTTTGTAATTTTACAAGGTTTTTATGAAAAAAATAGTAAATTTACAATTTTTTTGACGCGTTAAAACTTACAAGGAGGTTTTGTGATTTTACTAGATTTTTTGCTAACTCTTATTTAACGAGAATTCCTAGTAAAAACTACAAACTTTTTTGCAATTTTACAAGATTTTTACCATTAAAATAGTAAATTAACAACTTTTTTGGCGAAATAAAACTGACAAGAAATTCTCGTAAATTTACTAGATTTTTTTTGTAAAAAATCTTGGAAATTTGTAAAATTACTAGAAAAACTGTAAAATTACAGATAAAAATGTAAATTTCGATCGAAAATTATTTGTTAAAAAACAAGAAAAACTGTCAAATATTGGTAAAATGGGATTACGAGACTTTGCTTAGTAGTTAGAGAAGTTTTTGTATACCCTCCAACCACAGTATGGGGGTATACTCACTTTGTCATTCCGTTTGTAACGCATCGAATTCACAGAATGACTTACAAGGAAGGTCTTTCACAGGGCACCTACCGATTTCCTTGAAATTGGGCAGCTAAAAAAAAAACAGGTAACTCTTATTTTTTTCCCTCATTTCCATATTCAAATTTCAGGGCAATCGGTGGGTGCCCTGTGAAAGACCTTCGAAAACTACTTCGTGGTAAACTCTCTGATTTTTTTTAAGAACGGTTGAAAAGATATCGAATTTTTAAAGATTGGTAGTTTGTTTCTTTACTCAAACTTCTTTTACTCATAACTTCTTTAATAATGGTCCAAATTACAATTTTTTTTAAAAATTTTTGTTTTTTACGTCCTTCTTAAAAAAAGTGCTCTAGTATGCGATTTTTAAGTTTTTAATTTTAAATCTCATTTTTGTATGTACTCTTCGATTTTTTGAAATTTTTTTTGTGTAAAACTTCTACCGATTCTACAAATTTTTTGCCCAGTAGGATCGGGGGATAACGATTATTTCAATTTTTTTAAATTTTTTGAAAAAATTATTGTTATTTTCCAATCTTAAAATCAGTTTTACTGCTCCAATGGTGCGTCATAGAGGGGTCATTTCCAAGACCTACCTCCTTTAATTTTTAAGGGGGCTCCTATACAAAATGATATTTTTTAAAATTTGCTCCAACCGCTCTAACTGCCCTAAGAATGCCCTTAGAGCAATCAAATATTTTTGTAGTCCAAACATTTTCGCAAAACACACCTACTCTCTACACTCAAAAAAAAAACGTGTATTCAATACTAAAAATTTAACTAAATTTTAGTCCAAAAGGACCTAGTGCAGGAATTGGTAACCAATACTAAAATTTTTTACTAATATTATTCAAAACCAGTAAAAATTACTAATTTTAGTACTAAAATTAGTAACTAATTAGTAGATTTTGGTACAAAATCACTTACTAAGCCTTTTACTGTAGAATTATTTTGAGTGTATCTTTAACTATTAAGACGGTCCCCATAAAATTTTTTTTATTTTTGGTAAATTTGTTTTATTTAATCAGCTTCTACGGGTCCAATGATGCGTCCGAGCGGGGTCATTAGTGAGACCGACCCCATTTATTTTTACCGTCAAACATTTTTTTAAAACATACTTACGCCCTTTCTCCACTCCCTAAGTAGGCTCCCATACAAATTACAGTTGGAGCAAATTTTATAAAAATGTAATCCACAAAAATTGAAAATGCCTATATCTCGAGAAGGTCATTGTTACCAGTTCTCGGTTAGGAAGAATTTATTAAAAATGATTTGTAATGAGAGTTGGTGAGACTTAATACGATTTTTCTGTTAACAGATTCGTGTTTAGGAGGCAAAAATACTTTAGGAAACGTGTTTTAATTTATTTTTTTAATTTTAACAAAAAATCATAGAAATTGGAACAAAAAAATGTATGACAAAAAAATACGAAAATTTGATTCAAAATTTTGAGTTCCTTTGCCAATATTTCTGGATTTACGTACTTAATGGATTTTTGATTTTAGCCCCAGGTTCTCTTTATTGGAGTGACTAGTTTACATCTGCTGTGAACAGGAAGTTTTTTTTGCAAAATTCGGATAATTATAAGGACATAACCAAAAAAAGGACATTTTGAATTTCCTTTTAATGTCCTAATGGTATCCTTGATCGTTTCGAGTCCAGATTTCTTGCAAAAATTAGGAAATTTTATTGGGAACTTGAATAAAAAAAAATATGAATAACTTTAAAATATACTTTTCCAATATTAAAAAAAATGTGTGTTTTAAGGGCTTGGTTCACAAAATATGAAAATGGCTATATCTTGAGAAGGCAATTTGATACAACTTTTCTGATGACAGATTCGTGTTTAGGAGGCCAAAATACTTTAGAAAATGTTTTTAAAATGTCTGTGCAAAAACCGTGTTGAGTAGTGTAATTGTCTTGAAAAATATTCTATGAGAATATCGTAGTTTTATATAATTTTCTTGAACATTTTTCTATGAGGATATTATAGTTTGATTTAGTAAAGGAAATAATGACCTCGAGCTAGAACAAACCTACACAAAATATAATTTTAAATAATATTACATTTATTAATTCTTTTGGTTATTTGGAATAATAGCTTAAATGTGAAATTAGATTTCAGCGGTCGGACGATCGGAAAACACCAACCAAAATCCATATCTTCCTTACGATCACACAAAAAAATTATTGGCTTACAATTTTAAATTAAATCTATTGATCAACAAAATTTAAATGAGTCAATAAATTGTTTGATTAAAATTTTTGTTATTTTCTTTAACTATCGAATTACAAATTTTCAACATACCAGATTGTTTTTCGCTTTAATTTATTTGAATAGATTAATTCAAAAATATATAAAATAATCGGGGTTTACTTTGTTTATTGTTGGCAACATATTGGAAAGCAAAAAATATGCATTTTTTGATAATTCGTCATAAGCTAACAATTCGTTTGTTAAATCAATCATTATTTTGATTGACTATAAATAAAAAATTGACTAATGTTTTGATCAAAATCGAAAAAATGTTTAATTGAAAAAATGTTCAATCATTCACCTACAATTTGATGATTGGTATAACAATTTTTTTAATTGGAGGAATTTTAATCAAAAAATTGATTAAATCCGCATTTTTGTTGATTGAAATTCGTTTCAAATTTTTTCTGTGCATGGTTGTATTCTCATCTATTATAAACAATTCATTTAGCTGGTCAAGAAAAGTACTTTTGTACTATATATATCATCCCTGATTTCATATGTATGGGTTTAAAAACGGTATACTACTATTACAGTTCTTTATGGTATGGTTAACAAGTAAAGTTTTTTTCTTTTGCTGTTTGCTAGGAAAAATAAAAATATAATATACTAATTAGCCATGTTTAAATTAAGCTTCATGTCAAACCAACCAAACCGAACAGGAAGAGTGGAACTTTGAAGTACTAAAGGTAGTTGGAAGAAAATAATTGCAGTTAAAGATAGAAAAAAACGAAAAAGGAAACCACAAACAAATGATATGATCCGGTAAAAGTTCTTTGAAAAAAAAGGAAGAATAGTAATAGTTTTTTTATAAGTTTTTTAGTTTTTTTAAACTTCAAAGAGTTTTAGAAGCCTTTGAAGTGTTGTTTTTTAATATTTTTATAATTCTCAGTTAGTTTAAATATTTTTTTTTTAAATATTTGAATTATTTTTTTTTATTTATATAGTTTTAAACACTTTATTCTATATTTTGTTTTTAATTTTATTATTATTTTTTAACTTTTGTTTATTTAATAAGATTTTGTTAAATTTTTTCTGTATCTTTTTTTATATATATTTTTGCAAAAATTCCTTTTTTTTTTTGTATTTATATGTATACAAATTTTCTTTTATACACTAAAATTATTTTTTCTTTTGTATACCTTGTTTTAATTTATTTGAAAAATACACATCCGTTTTTTTTTTGTATTGTTTAACACTCAAATCAAATTTGACGTCTACGACGTTATCCTATCCAACTACAACTGAAAAAGTAGAAAATTTTCTATTTAGAAAACTCTCAAAATCCAAACCCGTACTTATTACACACAAACACACATGCAGGCATACATATGAAAAGCTTTTCTTCCAATTCAATTCGTAATTATTTCAATTGAAAATCCACCAAGAAAATTAAGATAAAAATGTATACAGCTTCTTTGTAGTTGCAAACTCAAATAATTTTACATTGAAAAAAGAAAATAAGGATGCTGTATCCTTTTTAAAGGATTCTGCGCATTTGTTGTTTTGACCTCAAAACTTTTAGTGGATTGTGTTTAAACATTTAGCCCAAATTAAAGTGAGATGGTTATACAGTTAGTTAGTTTTCATTTGAATTGAAAACTAGGAGAAATTTTAGTGCGTTTTTTGTTTTTATATATTTTTGATTTTGTTTGGATTTTTTTGTACTGAATTTTTCATCTTGTTGTTCAAAAAGTAGGACAATTTATTTCATTGTGTATTCTATTTATATTTTTTTTGTCTTGTTGTCGTTGTTGTTTTTACATTTATTTTTTTCTATACGTTCTCCAGTCTATTTACTATGAGGATTTTACTATTATGTAGTATAATGAGTTTTTTTTAGTTGTTTATGGTTAAGTTTTTGTTTATATTTTAGATTTTGGATACCCTACACTCCACTGTGTTATAGAAATTGGAAGATATTTCAGAGATATTATGCAAAACAAAATTCAAAACTAACTTCTCAGATCTTAAATCTGATCTTCTCTTCTCTTTCTTTTAAAAATGCTTTAATTATAAAGTTCAATCTGAGTTTTTGGGTTTTTAAAAATTCAATTTGGCTTTTCTGAATTTAAATTGGCTTTCCCTGATTTTAAGATATTTTTAAAAAAAGCACTGAATATTAAAAAAAGCTTTGAATTCTAATAAAACTTGAAATTTATATAAAGCTTCAAATTTTAATGAAGTTTTTAAGAATTTTTTCTAAACTTCAATTGAGCTTTTCACATTAAAGCCCGCTGTACAGAAAAAAAAAACTTGTCCAATTACTAGGAAAAGTCTCGTAATCCCATTTTACCAATATTTGACAATTTTTATTGTTTTTTAAGAAAAAATTTCAATTGAAATTAATTTTTTTTGTAATTTTACATTCCTTTTTTTAATTTTACAAATTTCCAAGGCTTTTTACAAAAAAAATTTGGTAAGTTCACAAAAAAATTGTAAATTTACAATTTTATTGCTCAAAATCTTGTAAAATTACGAAAAAGCTCATAATTTTTACTAGGACTTCTCGTCAAATAGAAGGTAGCAAAAAATCTAGTAAAAACGCGAATCTTTGTAAGTTTAATCGCGTCAAAAAAAATTTGTAAATTTACAATTTTATTGGTAACAAGTGGGAGTGTTAAATTCGGCTGTGCCAAATCTTTTATACCCTCCAAAATGTAAAAAGAATAAAAAAAAAATAAATTTGTCAGGGACGTTTTTTTGCGGCGGGGGGGTTTTTGGGGTCAGTGGGGGACGTTAAGAATACCTCCCTTCTCGATAAATATACCAAATCTTTCATTTATTTAACAAAAATACAAAAAACCTGTAAAAAAGTGTATTTTTTCATAGGTTGGTTCAGTTCTTCAAGGGGGAACTTTTCCCCCCATGTCCGATTTTGCCTATTTCCGAACTTAACCTGCCAAGGACCATAAGACATATTCGTGCGAAATTACAGGATGGTATCTCTTTTATTTTGGACTGCCTCGTGCCATATACAGACAGACGGAAGGACGGACGGACGCCCATTCACAGAATGTCTTAAAATCGATCATGGATCAATAATATATGGGGCATTCCATGTCAAATCCATGTCAAATCGGAAATTTTTTTTTTAGATTTTCCCAATTTGTTTACAGTTTTTAGTACCCTTTGAAAACTCCTTCGAGGTAAATTTTCAGATTTTTTTGATGACCCGTTCAAAAGATATCGAATTTTTAAAAATTGGTAGTTTGATCCTTTACTCAAACTTCTGTTACTCATAACTTCTTCAATAATGGTCCAAATTTAAATATATTTTTTTTTTAATTTTTGTTTTTTTACGTACTTTTAAAAAAACCGACCCCCATTAATTTTTACGTCTTAAAATTTCTTTGGAACAAACTACTATCGTATCTCCAATTTTTAAGGGGGCTCCCACACAAAACGACATTTTTTTAAAATTTGCTCCAACCGCTCTAACTGCCCTAATAGTGCCCTTAGAGCAACAAAATGTATGACCGACTCACAATATTTTTTTAGTCGAAACATTTTCTCTGAACACACCTACCCAATTTTTTTTATTTTTCGTAAATTTGTTTTATTTAATAAGCTTCTACCGCCCCAATGGTGCGTCCGAGAGGGGTCATTATTGAGACCGACCTCCATTTATTTTTACCCTCCAATATTTTTTTAAAACATACCTACGCCCTATCTCCACTCCCTAAGTAGGTTTCCATTCAAAGTTACATTTTTATAAAATTTGCTCCAACTGTTATTTTTATGGGAGCCTACTTAGGGAGTGGAGATGGGGCGTAGGTAAGTTTTAAAAAAATGTTTTATGGTAAAAATAAATGGGGGTCGGTCTCAATAATGACCCCTCTCGGACGCACCATTGGACCGGTAGAAGCTGATTAAATAAAACAAATTTACAAAAAATAAAAAAAAATTGTAAAAATTATAGACAGAGGGTAGGTGTGTTCAGAGAAAATGTTTGGACTAAAAAAATATTGTGAGTCGTTCATACATTTTGTTGGTCTAAGGGCACTATTAGGGCAGTTAGAGCGGTTGGAGCAAATTTTTAAAAATGTCGTCTTGTTTGGGAGCCCCCTTAGAAATTGGAGATAGGGTATTAGTTTGTTCCAAAAAAAATTTAAGACGTAAAAATTAATGGGGGTCGGTCTTATAAAGGACCCCTCTATGACGCACCATTGGAGCAGTAGAAATGATTTTAAGATTAGAAAATTACAATAAAATTTTTAAAAAAAATTTTAAAAAATATTAATAATCGTTATCCCACGATCCTCCTGGGCAAAAAATTTGTGGAATCGATAGAAGTTTTACACAAAAAAATTTCAAAAAAATCGAAGAGTTCAAACATTTTCAAAAATGAGATTTAAATTTTAAAACTTAAAAATCGCATACTAGAGCGCTTTTAAGAATTTTTTGGTATTTTGTTTTTTAAAAAGTACGTAAAAAACAAAAATTAATAAAAAAAAAAATTTGGACCATTATTGAAGAAGTTATGAGTAAAGAAACATACTACCAATTTTTAAATTTCCAATGTTTAATTGTTCTTTTTTTTTTTAATTGAACTTTTTTGAATTTTAAATCGAAATCCCGGAATTTAAGAAATGGTTGCACAACAAAAAAAATTGTATTGAAGGCTCATTTGCAATTAAATCGTTTTTGTATTAACAAACAATTTCATTGTATTGATAAATAAAATAACCGATTTTTATTCAACAACCCAATTTGTCAATACAATTAAATTGTCAGTTTTTTTGTTAGGTTTTCCGTTTTATTCGTTTTTCAACTGAAATCGAAACAAAGAAGATCTCCAAAGGGACCATTCCAGATTTCTTTAAATCTTGTGTATAAATTTTAAAGAAATCAGGTAGTTTGTTAGACTAAAAGAAAACCCAACGATAGAATTTTATTATGATTCGGAATCGAGTTCAGGAGGTCAAAATACATGAAATTTCGCTTTAGATTTGTTTTTTACAAATTTGCTGTAAGGCATCTTATAATCAGTGTTGCCTTACTAAAAATGTTCAACTCTAATTTATTGTTGTCGTTGTATGTTTATGTTGTTTCTGTTTTTTTTTTTTTCTAGAGTACAACATAAACCGCAGTGAGTGGTTACAATGACATAAAGTGCTGTAGTAGTTTTTTTTTCACGAAGATAAAAAGATTTAATTATGATAATTCTTAAGAAATTTGAAACTTCATTATTATTTAAATTTGCTTGTATGCTAAATGTAATTAAAATTATAACAAAATTTGTAGACGAATATAAGTTTTATTAAATATGCACCTTTTTATTGGTGAACTTTTAAATAAAGTGCTATAGAATATATAATGGGGTTCTGTTGCAAAAGCAGAGAAATTTTCAGACCAAATGCTTAGACCCAGGATTTTTTTCTATGGATTTTTGTAATATTTTTATAATTAATATGAAACACATCAAATGTGTGGCAATCAAAGAAGTGCTGTTGATGGAAGAGTGCCATCTTTTGAAAGTTTTTGACTTCTCCACTTAGCCTGTGTTGTCACTTGACTTTTTTCAGATTTTCTCATGTACAACAGCAAATTTTATTACCCTGAAATAAGGAAAAATCCTAAATTTTAGCGGAAATTTTTCCAAAAATCCAAAACTTTGATCGAAGGGTGCCAGGGGTTAAAATAATTTGCCTCAAATCAAGTTTAAATGAAAGACTGTTTGAAGCTCTTTGATAAAGTCAAGGAAGAGAAATTTTGAACATAGGAAAAACGCCATTTTTTTTAGCAAATTTCAAATAGCGATATCTTGAAAAGTTAATAACTATAATGATTCGCAAACCATATTTTTTAATTTTTTTTTTTAATTCTCAACTATTCAAAACTCTGTTTTCCAGGCGCCACGGGATAATTTAATCCGACTAGTCTCAAATTTTTACCACATATTTTTTGGTCCTTGGAGAATAAAAATTTTTACCGGATATTCAAAATCGGAAGAAACCCTTTTTTGCCATACAAAAAATCAACAAAATCAAATGTGCCTCTTTTTCAACCTGCATGAACCTGAAAGTGTTAATACGGCGAATTTGCTCTCTAGCAAAAACTCACCACTAAATGCTCTTTTGGGTAATTTATTCTCTATAAACATCCTTGCCAAAAATCTTACGATTTATGTTTTCTCCATTATGCGACTTTATTTACATTTTTGTATTTTTTTTTGTCTTGTTTTGCTTGCCAAATTCGTAATCACGTAAACAAAACACATACACACACAAAAATACTTATTTTTCAGGATTTTCTTTGGTACTAACATTCGTAAGGCGCAATATATGCAACATATTTTATGTATGTGTAGATAAAAAAAAACGTAATACCACTACGGTAGTGTTTGTATGTATATGCGGTAGTGGTTATAACAAAGTCAACAAAATAACAATGTCTAAGTTGTTGTACCACTATGTACAATGTTGTTATGTTGTTGCAATTATGTATGGTATAATCCCTTGGTATGCGACGTAAATAAAATTGACTACTTGAATACACTTCACAAGGATATTTTTTAACAATATAGAAAAAAAAAATAATATAATAACAGAAATACAATGCGAAAAATATTAAAAAAAAAAAAATCTACTGACTGTTGCGTTGTACATTTAAGAGAGATGTTGGGTTTGTAAAAAAGTTATTTATAGTGAAAAATTATAATTTTTTAAAAGAAAAAAATTATTGTAAAAATTTATTGACGGAATTCAATTATTCCGGTACCAAAAAATTTTTTTAAATATTTTAAAATTCTTCTAGCCTAAGTTGTGCTTTATGTGGGAAAACCTATAAAAATCTCAATACCTATAGAAATAAAACATAAAGGAACCAAAATACAAATTGGTAGTGACTGTGCAACAAATTAAGGCTTTTTGAAAAACACAAGAATTTGACTATATGTATAGGTACGATTGTACTACCAAACGGTAGTAAACCCCTATACTCGGATTGTCCAGCATGGTGACCAATTCCTTTTTATGGGCCTCTAAACATTGTGAAAGCATTGGGACCCTCAAAATATGGTGTCATCAGGTTTTGCACAACAGCTTAATCAGACTAGCACCAAGTCGCTTAACTATTTTTTTGGAATAATGTGGCTAATAGTCCGTTGGAGAGATTCAGTTAACATCTTTTGCCAAAAAAATATTTCCTACACTCAAAAAAATACCTAACAAATTTTAAGACGCGCCTTCCTTAAAAATAATTCATTAATTGTCCCACAATATACTTAAATTTAACTTAAAGTTCAGAAATTCTCCTAACTGTTAGAAAAAATGTTTAGTTCATGTACTAAAGCTATTTTTAGGTCTTTCAGAGGGCACCCACCGATTGTCCTGAAACTGTATATGGGAATGAGGGGAGAAAAAAAATAGCTACATGTTTTTTAGTTGCCCAATCTCAAATTTAACAAGTAGAAAAGTTAAATTCGACATGGCCGAATCTATGAGTACCCTCCACAATGCCCTTTTAAGTGATAGTAAATTTTCTTACGTGAAAAAAGTAACAATTGTGATTAGAAATATTTAATTTTGTGTAAAACAACTTTTTTTAGTAATTTTTGAAAAAAAAAAAAAATAATTTACTAAATTTTTTTGAGTGTAAAATTTTTTTTCGAGTGTATTTTTTTAGTGTAAAAATATTTTCGAGTGACAAAAATACGTTGTAAAATATTTTTTTGACAGACCAATGTTTTTAAAACATGTTTAATGGGGTTTCAACACATGAATTTAAGGCAAGGTTGGCAATCGAAACGAATAACGGTATCGATATCGGTATTGGTATCGTTTTTTTATTTATTTCGGTATCGGTATCAGTTACGGTATTTGGGTTGAATTGGTTACGGTATTACCGATACCTTAACGTCAATACCGGTACGTACCGGTATTATCGAAAAAATGCTAAAAATATAAAAAAACGTATAAAAACTTACAAAAAATTGTAAAAACAAGTAGAAAAGTTAAATTCGACTTGGACCAATCCATCAATAGTGATAGTTAATTTTCTAACGTGAATCAAATTAACAATTTTGATTAGAAATATTTTATTTTGAGTAAAAAAACTTTTATTAGCCATTTAAAAAAAAAAAATAAAAAATTAATTGACAACATTTTGATAAATTTTTTTCGAGTGTAAGTTTTTTTTTGTTTTAGTATAAAAATTTTTGCGATTGACAAGAATTCTTTGTAAAATATTTTCGTGACTCATCAATTTTTTTACAGCTGGTTTAACGGTTTCTCAATAAGTGAATTTAAGGTGAAACCAATCTAAAATTCACAGTTTTCTTAATAAATTTTGAACCACTGGACCGATTTTGTGAAATTCGATACGAACCAGGCCAGGGGAACGGCAAATATATATGCCAACCTTCAGCATTGCCTTTCGAAAATTCACGAAAAACCGTTGCCGAAATTCAGTCTTTTGCTCATAACCAGGGCAAGGGGGTTCATGTAAATACATGTTTGTTGTCGTTAGCCTGAGAACAACTTAAAGTATTTATCTTTGCGAATCATCGACTTTCCTTAAAAATGGCATTGATTTGTTAGTGCATATTTTTGCATATTTTGATGAAAATGCATGTTTTTGCATATTTTGCTTAAACTACATATTTTCTTGCATATTTTTTAATATTTAAAAAAAATATTGATTTTTTTGTTATTTTTGCTATTTTTGTAAATATTGTGACATTTTTTTCATAAAAATACTTCCCTTGTCAGTGCATTTTCATGAAAAATAAATAAAAAAAATATTTTTTTTGTCCAAAAAATTAAGCAAAAAGTTGCGCAGTATACAATCCGGGAAAAATATTAATATAATTTTCATGGAGTAATTTTGGTCAAGGGTTTCATCTAAAAAACTGCACTTTTTACTTATTTTTCCCGTAAAAGGGAAAAATAAAAATCGTTTTGGGAACAAGCATTTTCAAACTAGAAAAATGCGAATTACACTAGGGCTGAGCAAATTTAGCTTTTTTCGAATTTCGAAAACGTCGAGGTCGGGAAGGTTGCCTTTAAAGTACGAAATTAACACAAAAATATTGAACCTGTAGAACAAAAACAACATTTTTTTCGTATTATTTCATTTGGCCTTTAATGAATTTTGAATTATTTAAATTAAAAAAAAATATTTTTCGAAGAAAAAATTTTTTACAGACAAAATTTGTTTACCACAAAAAAAATTACGACAAAACTGCTTTCTCAGTAATTTCCGAATATAGACTAATATTTTAAGCAAAAAAAAAAAATTTAAATTTTTTTTTTTTTTTCACTTTGTTAGGAAGCTTCCAATTTTCAAGTCAAAAAAGGAACCCAAAGCCATTGTCCTACATGTCCAATATTTTGGTGTATTTATATCAACCCTCAAAGGCAACTTTCCCGACCTCGACGTTTTCGAAATTCGAGAAAAAGCAAAATTTGCGGCACTTTAATTTACACGTACATATTAATAATTTTCACAATGGGACTGAACTTGATGTTTTACAATTTTTTATGAACAAATATTAAAATAAATCAATTTTTAAATGCATATTTTATTAATTTTAACTGCATATTTTTTAATTTTTGATACATATTTTTAGCGCTAAAAACGCGATTTTTATTGCATGAACTTCCTTGCCCTGCTCATAACTTTTAAAGCACTGGACCGCTTTTGCTGAACATTTTCCTATGTCTTTAGTACATAAATATAAGGCCGTATCGATTTTTACCTTTCTTTTTTGTTTGAGCTGAAAAGGGTCCAATAAGTTTCGATTGGGTGTCAAAATGACTCCGTAAAATTTATTTTCCTCCCACATCGCGGTTAAAGTAAAAACCCCAACAAATTACATATTTCATCTTATTTCTAGGCAACCAAGCTTTTTTTGTTGGCGTTATCTATTTTGGAAAATAGGTATTCCCTGTCTAGACAAGAACACATTCAAAAATATTGCAAACAATTTTTTTCGCGAATTATGGGACTTTTTTGGACGATTTCTACGAGTTAAGCAACTTCAAAAAATTATACTATGGTGGAAAACCTCCTGCTAGTATTCCAAATACCTTCCCCGAAGTCCTGTAAATATCAAAAAAATCCTTGGACACCCACATCGCGGGTTAAATAAAAATCCCCAAAAAAACTATACTATACAAAAGGGGTCCAGAAAGTTTCTATTGGGAGTCAAAATTAATCCATAAAAATTTCGTAAAAATCAATAATTTTCAAGGTTGGCAATCGATACCCACCCAGAAAAACGGTATTTGGCTATTGTACCGCAACCAATAAAGTAATGGACATTTTTAAAAGCGATTATGAAAGTAGATGAAATTTCCAGTAATTTTGATGTGTTACTTCGTGTTTGTACCGGTTCATTTTCGTTATATAGGCCAATACCTTTAAAATACCGTTTCAAACGGTATTATAAAGGTATTGGCCTATATTTCGAAAAGTAACCGGTACAAACACGAAGTAGCACATCAAAAATATTAGAAATTTTATTGACTTTCATAATCGCTTTTAAAAATGTCCAGATCTTAATTGGTTGCGGTACAATAGCCAAATACCGTTATTTTGGGTGGGTATCGATTGCCAACCTTGATAATTTTCTTTTGTTCTCGCATCGCGGTTGAAGTATGGCTTTTTTGAAATTTTTATTTAATTTACGATGTGGGTGCCAAAAGATTTTTTTTTTATTTTTATGAGACTTCGGTGAGGCATTGGAGTACGATTTTTCATTTACAAAAACCAAAAAATTTACAAACTTTCTATTAATATTTTTTTTTGTAAAAAACATGGTTTTTAAGAAAAACCGTTTCATTACCGGTACGTACCGATACCGAAGGAAAAGGTTTTTGGATATCGGTATCCGATACCGAAACTGAGTTTCGGTATTGGTATTGGTACAGGTATTCAATTTAAAGGGTTTTGAAACGGATAACGGTATTGAAAAGGTATCGATTGCCAACATTGATTTAAGGTGAAATTAATCTGAAATTCTCAGTTTTGCTAATAACCAAGGAGAGGGCTTTCATGCAAATGACAAACTCAATATAACAAACAAAATTGTTTTTCAACAAACGATGTGAATAAAGAAATTTGTAACATTTGTAAGTAACAAACAATTTCCTTGTTGAAAAAAAATTAAGATTTTTTACAAATAATTCTTTAAGAGAACTATTACTGAATCACTTTTTGAGTCGATTTAGCGATGTCCGTCCATCTGTCTGTCCTTCCGTCCGTCCGTCTGTCCGTCTGTCCGTCCATGTAAACGTTGTACGCACGATACAGGTCGCAATTTTTGCCCGATTTGTCTGAAATTTAAAACTTAAGCTTCCTCTGACCCAAGGATGGACGTTATTGTCCATCCATGTTTTGACCTAGCCCCCATACAAACGTCCCCTTTAAATTTTGATAAAATGACCCTAAAAACCGTACTTTAATGGGTATCCTTTCAAAATTTGGCAGGTAAACGTTTTATGTATTCACAAATTTTACCGTTCCGAATTTCAAAGGAATCGGACCAGTTCTTCTTGTAGCCCCCATACAAACCACCCTCCCGATAATCACATAAATCTCTAAAATTTCATGAAAATAGAAAATATTTTATTAAAATTTTATTTGCGTGTGTTTAACGCATACTTTAATACCCCAAAAATCTGATCATAATCGGGCCTTAGGCTCCTTTTAAAAATTTCGCCTTACATTCAGTTAAGTCGGTCTATTGGCCACAAATGTTAGGCTTTTTCAACAAAATTTAGTTTTTGTGTGTTTTTAAACTAATTAATATTCGTTCAACTGTTGACGAGTGTGGACGTGTTTTATTTTAACTCCGTGCTATAAATTGAATTACTAAAATTGTTCGTAATAGGTTTGTTCGTAATAGGTATTTTTGTGATATTTTCATTACCACATCAAGGAAAATGAAAATATGGACACAAATGATACCGATTTAGTTCGAGGCTCTGCCTCACCGACTGGTGCTGGTCCTAGCACTGGTCTTAGGGTTGCGACCTTGAAGTCCGGCCTTGATTCTGGTAGGGGTGCTCAGCCTAATATTGGTGGTAAAAAGAAAAAGAAACTTAAGCCATCAAAGGTCAGGCACAACCAGAGAAGGCTTTGTTTGAAAATAATTAACAGACTAAGCCAACTCGATGGAACGAAGCTCTCCGAACGTGAGAAGGCGTCGCTATCATGGGCGAAAGGAGTCATTGAAGAACAGGACAAACTTTCGGCAATGCGCGCATCTGACAAACAGAGCGCTGTTTCGGCCTCGTCATCGAAGTCTGGTAAAAGGTTGCGCTCGCCCGACGAGAAACCTTTACCTAAAAGATCTAAGGTGACCGGCAACGTCTGGACTCAGTCTTTTAGTGAAGTGGTGAAAGGTAACTTCGTTAGGGCTGTGATAAACAGGCAAAATGGGGATTGTAGTATTCCAAGGGACAAGTGGAGTTTAGTTGAAACTAAACTAAATGAAATCTACTATAGGCTTCTTGAGAGTATGCCTGATTTTCTCCCTACTACTGTCAACGCAGGTTGGTATCAGGGGCGAGTGAAGCTCGTTGCTTTTGGAAACGAAAGATCCGCAGCCGTGTTTAAGGTTGCCATTAGCCAAGTGGGAGAGTTATGGCCTGGAGCCAGACTGGACGTTGTGGAAAAACATGATATCCCCTCGCAACCCAGAGCTCATGCATGGATCCCAATGGCTACAAGTGACACTGCGGTGATTCTAAAGATGATAAAAGTCTGCAATCCTGACCTTCCAACTCAGAATTGGCAAATTGCCAGATTGGGTGAGATGGAGGGCGCTCGTCGTCAAGCAGTGGTCTTGGTTAATGAGGAATCGCTTCCGCTTTTAGCCAGGACTGACGGCATTATTAGATTTGGCTTTTTTCATATAAGAGTCAATGTCTACAAGGGCGACCAGAAGCCTATTTTGGAAGCAGACAAGCCAGTGGCAGAGTCGGCTGGGGAGGAGAAACTGGAAAAGGTTGATATTCAGCTGACCGATTCAAAGCTGATGGGAGATGCATCTGGCATTTTCGAAACCGAATCTGGCAACGAATGCGACCTCTGTGATGGCACGGAGGATAAAGCTGATGCCACTATGGGTGACATTCAGGACGAGGCCCATGCAGTGAGGAATTCGGAGAGTTCTGTTGCCTCCGATTCAGAACAGATGGGACACATATCTGGCTTATTCGAAACCGAATCTGGGGACGAATGCGACCTCTATGATAACACGGAGGATGATGCCAATAACACGGTGGTGGAAAGGATGGTGGAAAAAAAGCAAGATGTTGCGGTTCCTACAAATAAACCTCCATCACTGTAAGGCAGCCTCAGCTGCACTATTGCTGCGCCTGACGACAGGAGCAGTTGACTTGGTTTTTATCCAAGAGCCCTGGGTGCGGGGTGGCAGGGTTTGCGGATTGAAGACCCCTGGGTTTAAGTTGATGGTTGCCAAAGGTGAGGGCTCACCAAGAGCCTGCATCTTGGCGAAAAATGGCTTAAATATATTCTTTTTATCAACTTTTAGTGATATGGATGTTACAGCGGCTAGCTTAGAGCTTCATGGGAAATCTATTTGGCTCGCCTCTGCGTATTTTCCTAATCCGGGGCCAATACCCCCGGAGAAGGTTGGCGGTCTGATTCGGGAGTCTGAATCTAGGGGACACCAGTTACTAGTGTGCTGTGATGCTAATGCACATCATTCGATATGGGGTAGTACAGACACAAATGATAGAGGCGAATCACTTTTGGAGTTTTTGTTAAGCACTAACCTGTATATTTGTAACAAGGGTAGTGAACCAACTTTCGTTACAAGTACGCGGCAAGAGGTTCTTGACGTAACACTTGTATCAGATACATTGTCTGATAGAATTGATGACTGGAGAGTTTTGGAAGAGCATTCTTTCTCAGATCATCGGTACATTGAGTTTTTACTCAGGGAGCGTGCCCCGGTTGAGACAGTCTCTAGAAATCTGAGAAGAACAAACTGGGTGAAATATAGGGAGACTTTTTCTTTGCTTTTGGATGAAGTACCCCTATCTGAACCGCATAGTTTAGCGGAAATTGACTGTCTGGTTGACCATATAACAAATGTTTGTAATAGGTGCCTGGATGCGTCTTGCCCTTCTGCAAAGCCTAGAGGGAAAAAAAAGCCACCTTGGTGGTCAAATGAGTTGCAGACGAGCAGAGATTCCTGCAGAAAGCTCTTTAATAAGGCTAAATTTTCAAGAGCGGACGAGGACTGGTCTGCATACAGGCTGCAACTTAAGAATTATAAAAAGATGATCAGAAATGCCAAATGTGATTCTTGGAAAAACTTCTGTGGAAACATAGAAGACGTTTCTGAGGCATCCAGGCTGCGCAAGGTTCTGGCTTCTTCTCCTTGCACCCTAGGATACCTGAAAGATCCTAATGGGGTGTGGTCTTCCTCCAGTGGAGAGTCGCTGGATCTCCTTTTAAACACGCATTTTCCGGGCAATTCCATGACGCCGTTTCAAGCTTTGGAACGTTCTGACGCCCAAGCATCTGAAATTGCTTCGGAAATAATAAATATGCCAACATTAATCTGGGCGATAAAAAGCTTCAGGCCCTATAAATCTCCGGGACCTGATGGTATAATCCCGGCTGAGTTGCAGCAAGTGTTGGACTATATAGCCCCGTTGCTGTATAATCTATACACAGCATGCATCAACTGGTCGTATATTCCTTTAAAATGGAGGGATACCAGAGTCGTATTTATCCCGAAGGCTGGGAAAAGTTCCCACACAGCTCCGAAGGATTTCAGACCAATTAGTCTGTCTTCTTTTTTGTTAAAGACAATGGAACGAATGATAGACTCATATTTGCGTAGAGTGATTGACCCGAGGTTGCTTTCGACAAAGCAACATGCATACAGCAAGGGACGATCAACGGAAACAGCTCTTCATGAGCTCGTTGGTACCATCGAGAGATCGCTTTCGGTAAAGGAGTACACTATGGTGGCCTTTCTTGATATTGAGGGGGCTTTTAATAATGTCATTCCAGAATCGATAATATTGGCATTGTCTGGTCTGGGAGTAAAGCGTGAAATCGTTTTAATGGTGGAAAACCTACTTGCCAATAGACGTATAACGTCTGAATTGGGAGCGTCCGTCATATCTCGATTTGTCAATAGGGGCACACCACAAGGAGGTGTTCTTTCGCCGCTTCTTTGGAACCTGGCACTGAATTCAATGCTACTATCTCTAGAAGCACGTGGTTGTCATGTTATCGCATATGCTGACGATGTCGCGATAGCGGTAAAGGGGAAGCATCTGCCAACATTGCGGGACATTCTTCAGGGTTCTCTGAAAGATCTGTCTAAATGGGCAAGAGACTGTGGCCTAGGAGTTAATCCTAGTAAAACAGAGCTTGTTTTGTTTACAAGGAAAAATAAGATTCCTGCTTTTGATCCTATTTCTCTGGACGGTACTGAAATCACCTTCTCAGATGGAGCCAAGTATCTTGGAGTATTTCTAGATAGGAAGCTGAATTTCAGGCGTAATATTGAGGAACGGGTGAGAAAAGCAACGATTGCTTTGTATTCCTGTAAAAGGGCCATTGGAAAACGATGGGGTTTTAGCCCTCAAGTCGTTCATTGGATCTATACAGCAGTGGTGCGTCCAATTTTGCTGTATGGAATCATTGTCTGGTGGCCTGCTTTGGAAACAAAAGCGAACTTTGTCTTTATCACGAAGGTACAGAGAATGGCGTCAATGTGCATCACTGGTGCTCTTCGTACTACACCTACGGCTGCATTAGAAATCCTCCTTCACCTGATACCCTTGGACATATTGGGTAGGCAGTATGCGGCTGCGTCGGCAATTCGACTTAATAGCACGCTGCAATGGAGGAGCAGTGATTGTGGCCATAGCGCAATCTTGAAAAAGATAACAATACCACAAAATGTGGACTGTGCTCCCTCTTTGAGCCTCTTTGAGCGCCACTTTACCACTATGATACCATCCAGGGAGTCTTGGATGGGGGATACTCCGGGTAGTGGAGCTACCATAAATTTTTACACAGATGGATCGAGGCTGCACGAACAAGTGGGCTTTGGAGTCTATTCGGAAGAGCTTGGGTTGAGCCTGGCTCGTAGATTGCCAGATCATTGCAGTGTTTACCAGGCAGAGATGCTGGCAATAAAAGAAGTGGCTGACTGGTTGAGCTGCAATGTCTTGTCTACAACCGCAGTCAACATCTATACTGACAGTCAAGCCGCGGTCAAGTCCCTGGATTCAATGTTTCTGAAAACAAGATCTGCCCTTAACTGCCGCACGTCTTTAAATGAGATGGCCAAGCAGTTTAACATACGACTCATATGGGTCCCAGGGCACAGAGACATTCCAGGGAATTGCAAAGCCGATGAGCTTGCAAGACTAGGAACTACCTTACAGGTTCCAACAGAATTGGAATGTGTTGGTACGCCTCTAGAAACTTGCAAGCAAAACCTACGGCTTTGTTCTGCGACGGAGACTAATCAAAGATGGGCAAATGGATGGACGTGTGAGACAACACGACTGATTTGGCCTTCTCTTAATCAGGGGCGCACAAGTGAGCTGATATCGCTTCCAAGAGGAGAGATTTCAACGGTGGTTTCTATAATTACCGGACACTGTCTTATAGGGAAGCACGCAGAGCGGTTAAATGTGCCGTCGAATGACTTTTGCCGAAGTTGCATGGATGAAGAGGAGTTGGAAACTATCGAACACTTTATTTGCCATTGCCCGGCACTTTCTGGTCAGCGACTTGCTTCACTGGGATCTAGGGAGCTGTACGATCTTTCAGATTTGTCGGATGTCAAAATTCAACATCTAAGGAGTTTCATAAGAAGCTCAAACTGGTTTAACGACAGGGACTAGTAGGGAAACCTATTACGATCCCGTGGTATCACAATGGACCTCAGAGTCTACGTGTGTTGACGTAAAACGTCAGCAGCCACTTACAACCTAACCTAACCTAACCTAAACTAATTAAAGATCTAAAAAAGATAGGTCGAATCGAATCCATGTTTTGACTTGGAGTCTATTTTCCGAAAAAACGCTGGTGTAGTCGGTCTTGAGAGACAAAATTTTTGTCACTTCTTGTACCTTTTTAATGAAATGAAATTTTTTATTCCAAAAGAAGTGCAAAGCCCTGCACTTGGACCCAGGGGTTTGTGGGACCCAGCCCCTTTTGTGGGCGTAAGAAAAATATAAAAATAATGATAAATTTGTATTAGTTTGTTAATATTTCTTGCAACGGGAAAAAGGTCTTCCCAACGTCTCCCAAAGCATCCCTCCCGCCAAACCAATGGTGCCGTCAATTTTTTTTTTATTTTTTGACATATTATAAAAGTTGAATTTAACACTCTCGCCTATTTTTATTACTTGCTGTGTTATATTATTTTCTGTGTTAAAGAAATGCAAATTATTTTTCCCCTAACCACTCATTTATTTTCGTCAAAAAATTTGATTATTGATTGAATATAATGATAATAAATATTATGAGTGTTCATTTAAGTGTTAATTTTTTTTAGCCCTAGCACGCTGGTGGGGGGTGTTTAAAAAGTATAGATTTATAAAAAGGGATGGTTTTGATATTTTTTTTGTAGATTAAAGTTTTAAAGACTCAATACTATTAAATGTGGAAATCAACTTAAAAAAAGTCAATTAAATGTATCATATAGTAAATTAAATTTTCCCAGGAGCATTATGAACGCCAACATTTCCCTTCAATGATATTTTTTATCATCATTTAAAACGGAAATAAAATTTTTATATTTAATCTAGATATGTGATATGTGTGCAGACGAATGCCAAGTGTGCCATACGTATTATATACGGATTATTATGTCAATGAACGCCAAAGTTTTTCTTTTTGTTTTTTTGATATTCTGTGTTTTTGTTGTTGGAAAACAAAAGTTTCTTTTCATTTGTATGAAAAATTATTTATATATGAATATATCTGTAATTCCAATTGCTGTTGCTGCATTTTGTAAAGTGACTCCTCCTGTCCCCTAGAACAGCTGCTAGTCATTATTATATGATTGTGTGTGTGTATGTTGCCAATAATCATAACAACAAAACAGAAAAAAACACTGAAAACAAAACTTAACAACAAAGTAGTGTTAAAAGATTTAACACAAATGTTGGTTATAATACCCTACAGTCGGTATAGTAAGATTGCCCTCAAGTTTGTAATTTTTGGATTTACAAATATAAAAATTAATAAATTTTATAATTTAGGAATTTTAAAACATTTTAATGATAATTTTTTTTTTTTTTAAGAAAACTGTTTAGTGTACTTCAGATTCGTTACAGCTACCTCTTAAACTCTTATTTGTAGTTTATATTTTATCTTTTTTGCTGCAAATTTTCTTTCTTTGTCTGTATTTTCTAGCCAAAGGAGGAGTATGTTCCATTAGACTGGCATTTTTCTGTATAGAAAAATTTTTTCTTCTCCGATTTTCAAAGTCCGGGCATTTTTTTATTCTACTAGGCCTAAACCTCATGTGCTACCAATTTGAGGCCAATCGTATTAAATAACCCGTGGCGCCCGGCGCACAGTGCCACATTTGGACGACAAAAATCTAATTTTAATTATATTCACTTGAAATTCAGTATAAATGTTCGTTTTGACTTCGAAAAAAGCATTATGAAAAATATGGGTGGCCGGTTATGGGCCACGCCCACTTTTTTAAAAATTTTTAATTTTGGTTATAATTTCTTTAAATTTGTTATATATACTCTCAATGACTGTAGAAATAATATCACACAAAAAGGGGGCGGTCAGACAACTGCCACGCCCACTTTTTTAAAATATGTATGTTAAAAAATACGTAAAAACAAGGTTTACATATCGCCTCACTGTAGTCGGCGTCGCAGACGGTCGCAAAAGTTAGCCGTTGAAATAAGTACTATGGATATTGGGCAATATATCTGAAAAAGTCCGGCGAACAATACAGACCAAAAACAAAAGTTATATTCCATCAAAAAAAATAAATATATAATTTTCTTTTCAAAAATTTATATTTTGTTAAAAATTTAATAAAAAATAGAAAAATTTGCTTCAATATCCTTTAAAATTACCAAAAAAGAGTGGATTAATATCTCTTTTTGTTTAAAAGTTACAACAATTTAAACTCGACTTAACTTATGCGAAATTTGCAAAAAATGGCGGTTTTTTCCTACGTTCAAAAAATTTTTTAAAAAAAAGTCTCAAAATTTCATTCCGCTGACCCTTTTGTAGAGCTTGAGACAATCTTTCATTTAAAACTAATTTGAACCAAATTCGATTATTTTAAGTCGTGGCGCCCTTCGATCAAAGTTTTGGAGTTTTGGGAAATTTCCACCAAAATTTTAGATTTTTGAAAATGAAAAAATAAAAAAAAAATATCTTGCGATACATTATTTTTATTAATTTTATCATGCTGAATACGAATATAAAAAAAATTATAAAATCGGTCGAACGGTTTTCGAGATATCGCTATTTAAAAATTGGCAACAAATTGCAAAATTGGCGGTTTTTTCCTACGTTTAAGAATTTTTTAAAAAAACCTCTAAAAATTTCTTTATTTTAACCCTTTCATAGAGCTTGATACAATCTTTCATGTAAGCTTAATTTGAGCCAAATCCGATCATTTTAACCCGTGGCACCCTTCGATCAAAGTTTGGGGTTTTTAATAAAATGTTTCTAAAAAGCCAAAACTTTGATTGGTGGGCGCAACGTCTTAAAATGATCGGATTAGGCTCAAATTAGTTTTAAATGAAAGATTGTCTCAAGCTCTACAAAAGGGTCGGCGGAATGAAATTTTGAGACTTTTTTTAAATTTTTTTTGTTTTTTTGATATTCGTGCTCAGTGCATCAAAATTAAAAAGTATGATGTGTCGCAAGATACAGTTTTATTTATTTTTTTTTCAAAAAAATTTTTAAAAATCTAAAACTTTGACCGCCGGGCGCCTCGGGTTAATTTAATCCGATTGACATCAAATTTGTACCACTTATGTTTTAGACCTAGGACAATAAAAATTTGCCCGGACACTTGGGAAAATCGAAAGATGACAAAAAAAATGGCAGTCTAATGTTCCATATATGGATAACTTTAAATTCCCTTCTCTCCCCTTTTTTTAATTATATGTGTGTGTGTTGTTTGTTTTTCTTAATTTTTAATGAAACACAACACTTAGGAAATAGTACTTGTTGTTGTTTTTGTTGTTGTTAGTTGTCAGTTGAAGAATATTAAATATAGGTTTCAGGTGTCGTTTTTCCCGTTGTCACAGTCGGAATGTGTCTTTGTTGTTTTGTTTGAAGTGCGAATTACAATGATTATGGGAGTTACGAAATGTCAATGGAAAAAACATCTGTGAGATTTTTGAACTTTTGACATTATTGTCAGGTGTTAAAAAATAAATGAAAATAGATAAAGTTAATCGAAACCTAATGTTGAATACCCTACACATAATTAAAAAATAAAGTCTGAGTTTTTATCTGTAGGAAAAATTTCTCAGACTCGGAGACTGTTTACAGGAAAAATGTCTGAGAATCTGTAACCATTCCTACGAGAAATATATAAATGAACAAACTTCATAATATTGATGAAAAGTTAAATCAATATGAACAGTATGGTAATTCACTCACTTCTTTCAACCAAACATATTTTTAATTTGTGGGAGGTGATAGAGAGAGAGAGCGACAGTGGTAATCATGGTCCTTTGCAAACATTATATTGTTAAAAAAAATAAAATAATTATAACGTCATTTCTATAACAATGCGTGGTTGCAGAGAACAAAGAATAGTTGCTGTGATCATGTTTCAAAAATGTTTTTCTCTGCGTGTATCATAAATGTTGGGTTTGATGACACTGCATCATCATGATAAGTTACATTGGACTAAAAATGATGTAACATTTCATCATTTCAACAGATGTCAACAATTTTTAATTTTCTTTTAAATTTTTTAAAATACATAAATTCATATATTCTCACTATAATTGGTAAAAAAAATGTGTAAATTTGTTTTTATTTTTCTAAAAAAAAAAAACAATTTAATAACACCATGTTCCATTTAAATACGTGCCTTGTATTCTAAACAAATAGAGTGCAAATGTGCAAGTTTTTACAAAGTGTTTTTTTTTTTGTAAAAAAAAAATATATGAAAAACTAAAGTGTGGAGTAAAATTATTTCAAACAAACATAAATCATCATGCACCAAAACTCAAGTAATGAAACAGAACTGCAGCGGCACTACAACGTACTAATAATTTAACTACACCATTTACAAATTGTAATTTAAAGTAAAAATTAAGGGGCCCTTGAATGTTGGCATTTCCAAAAATGTCCATGTCTTTGATATTAATTTGGCTAGGAAATCTTACATGCCAAAGTTTGAGTTTCTATTATCATTTGTTTGGAAAACATAAAAAGGTTAATTTTCACTTTGCACACCTTTTAAATCGGAGGTTTCAAAAATTAAAATCACCCATTAGCAGTCCATTAATCGGAACGTCCATAAATAATTTTTTTTCTTTATTTTTTAAAATCTAATTTAGCCTTTTTATCCTCTTTTCCCCTTTTTTGTCACTTTTTTTAGAGAATCCTATATATAAAATTTTAAGTTTCTGGGTCATTAATTCCATCTTTATAAAAAAAATCCACATTTTTCCCCATTTCGTCTTTTTAACTTGAAAACTTTCAAAAAAGTACTTTTTATGTTATATTTTTCTACTGGTTATCCTACATGCAAAATATTAAGTTTCTGATGAAAATGTACCACTTTTTCAAAAAGTACCACTTTTCAAAAAGGTACCTTTTTGAAAAAATGGTACCTTTTTGGCACCATGGTACCATTTTTCCAAAAAAAAATACTTTTTTCAAAACTGAAGGGTCCTAGGTGTAAGAACATTTAGTTTCGAGGAATATTAGTTCAGAAAAATAAAATTTTTCCTTTCTTACTTATTTTCCCCCTTTTAAATCGGATTTTCCAAAAATTGAAAATGAACATTGCTAAAAAAATTTCTTTTTATATTTTTCTTTCTGCTGCAAAATATTAGGTTTTAAAGGTAATTTGTTCAGAAGATATCAAAAGTACTAATTTAACAATTCTTTTTTTTCAAAAGTGTCATTTTTTAAGCTTGAAGAAGTTCAGTGGAAAATATTAAGTTTCTGAACCATTTGTTTAGAAAATATTAAAATAAGCATTTTACACTTTTAAGCCCATTAAATTGGAATTTTCAAAAGTGTCACGTACCCTGTTGTGCCCTCTTGAAATAAAAAATCCCAAAAAAGTACCTTTTTATATTTTTTTTTCTGCTGAAGGATCCTACATACAAAATATTTAGTTTTTTGAGTCATTTGTTTAGCAGGTTTATAAAGTACCTATTAAGCCTTTTTGACAATTTTTTTTATAAAGAAAGTACTTTTTTCAAAACTGGAAGATTCTAAGTGTAATATATAAACTTTAAATGACTATTTGCTCAGAAAATATAGAAAATACTATATTTCCTTTTTGAATCTTTATTCATTTTTAAATCAGAATTTTCAAAAATGAGAGTACCCCCTTTTGGTTTCTTAAAAAGAGTTCTTTAAAAAAAGTACTTTTTTTACATATATTTTTTTTTGCTGGAGGATTCTACATGCAAAATAATAATTTTGTTCATCAAATATTAAAAGTACTGATTCTTTTTTAAATACCCCTTTTTCTGCAAATTATTTTTTTTAACCATTTGTTTTATAAATATAAAAAGTACCATTTGTAATTTTTACTTCTTTTATCCCGTTAAAAGCTGATTTTCCAAAAATGGAAATTACCTCTTTTTTTCTCCCTTAGTTCCAGTTCTAAGTTTCCAATGTCATAAAATGTACAAATAAAGCCCATTTGGCTCCTATTTTTAAAAAAGTACTTTTTTAATACTGAAAGTTCCTAGGTCTGAACTTTTAAGTTTCTAGGACTATTTCTGCAAAAATTGTAAAAAGTACTATTTTTTGCTTTTATGCTTTTTTTTATCTCCCTTAAATCGGAATTTCGAAATATGGATATTTTCAAAAAAACCTAGTACATTTTATTAATTTTTTTTTGCTAGCAGATTCAAGCCGTTGAATATTTAGTTTTTAAGGTCATTTGTTCAGTTGATACAACAAGTATAAATTTAGCCCTTTTCAAAAACATATTTTTTTCAAAACTGGAAAAGTTTTCTGGAACTGGAAGTTTCCATGGTCATTTGTTCAGGAAATATAAAAAGTACCGTTTTCACTATTTTTTCACTCTTTAAATTAGATTTTTCAAAAATGAATATTGCCGCTTTTCTCCATCTTAAATTGAGCATTAGGGCGGCTCGACAAATATAAACTTTCGAATTTCGTGTCGTAATTCGGAATAGCTGATTGTGGGAAAATTTATGAAAAAAATTTGCAAGGGCATCTTAAGTCGGCAACCAGCGGTCATAGTTTGAAAAAATTAAGTTTTTCGACCAAAATTCATGTCCGAACTTTTTAACCAAATCCGGCTCAAAAACTAGGAATTTTTGCGTACTTTATGGGAAAAATATTTAAAAATTTCCAAAATAGCGATTTTTGTCCACAGATGCTGATTTTTAAACACAAAAATTATTTTTCATCCAAATTGGTACTAAAAGTTGGAAAATGTTAAGTTTGTTGCCGACTGAAGGTGCCCTTGCAAAATGTTTTCATAAATTTTTCCACAATCAGCTTGTCCGTGTGCTTCGTTTGGCAGGTACTACAACACGAATTACGAAAGTTTAGATTTGACGGGACGCTCTAATGAGGATTCCTAAAATAGTTTTTTTTTCTAATTTTTTCTTGGAGTATTTATTCCTCATGCAAAGTGTAAAGTTTTTAAGAACATTTACCATTTTAAGAAAATTTTTCAAATAGTACTCTTTTCAAAACTAGAAGCGTAAAATGTTTAGTACCATGTTTTCGTTTTTTTATCGGAATTTCCAAAAATGGAAATTACCTCTTTTTACCCCTTAATATGAGAATTTCTGAAAAAAGTACTTTTTCATATTTCTCTCCTAGAGAAGAACCTTAAGTTTCTACACAGACCAAAAAAATTTTATTGCAGGCTTACTATACCCTTCACCACTCTGTGGTACAGGGTGTAATGAGTTTTTGCCAATGTTTGTAACTATTCAGCTGCAAGTATACCGATCGACATAGAATCACTTTCTGAGAAGATTTAGCGGTGTCCCTCCTCCGTCTGTCTGTCCATCTAAACGTTGTGAGCACAATAAAGGTCGCAATTATCAAGGACGAAGCCTACTGGAATTTAAAAAAAACGGTCCATGTGTAGGCCTAGCCCCCATACAAACGTCCAATATAATTTGGATCAAATGACTCTAATAACCCGAGTAAAAATAGACATATATTACAATATATAACTTGATACAAACATAATAAATTGTATATAATTATACATCCCTGAGATATTTTCTAAATTTTTTTAATACAGTCATATGTAGTAATATATAATTCAATCATGATTCGGATTAAAAGGTGTACGGTTGATATAATTATATAAAATTATATGAGGGTCAATACAAAATTTGTTTTTCTGTATAATTTAACATAACATTATATATAGCTTATTCTGTTCCATATAAAACTATATATGTTTCCAATTAACCAAAAATTTTCTAAGGTTTTTAGGCAAAGTATAAGAAACTTTTTAAAATGTTCCTAAACATTTCCTTGTTAGGGTTATGTATATCACCTATCTGGTTCGAAGTGTACCCAACCATTTTTTTTTTTTTGAAAATTATATGTTTGGTGAATGTATCGTTGACCTGTGGTGTATCTCAACCCCAACCAAAAAAGCCCAGGATTTTATATGTTTTTGTGCAATTGGATCTAATTAGATCCACCAATATAAGGCAATGTCTGGTCAAAACTCGGATGAAATCAAATCATATTTTATACAAGTTGATCTTTTTTAATGCAAAAACATCCACCATTATTCGGATCAAATTGCGTATTAATATATATTGTGTCATATATCATCATATATTGCATCATATAAAAATTTTTACTCGGGAGCTTAAAAATATTAATATGTTTTTAAATAAAGTTAAAATAGTAACCACCCAGCTGGAATTCCAGATTACGGGGAAGCAATTTTGTAAGGCAGAACGTATATGAGATGAATTATGAAAAATTTAAGAAAGTGAATAAAACTTTGAAACTCAGCCATTTTTTATATCAATTAAACTTTCTAAAATCCGCCTCTTTATCAGCGGAAAAGTAATGCATAATTACACTTATAAAAAAAAAGAAAAGAGTGGTGGAAAGAGAAGGAGAAAAAGTAAAGGAAATAATCTGAATATTATTTTTTAGAAATAACTCTAAAAATCTTAAAATTTTTTTTTATAGAAAAAATAAACCACTGTGCACCATTGCGTATGATTGATATTTAAAGGCAAATACAAAACTAAGCATACGCCACTTATACAGTTTTCAAGCAATTAGTTGTTACAACAGAGGCGCTATTACTCACTCTATGATGTGATGGGTATATTAATTGTGCGCCCTTAAAGTATGCTTTAAGAATATTACAAAAGTTCTGTATAAAATACATTCCACAACAGGGAGAGTCAAAGATTTGCTAATCCGTAAAAATAAAATATTTATTAAGTCCACATATTGCATGGTAAATCCTAATCCAAATGATTGCAAAACACAGCAATTATTATAATTATAATACAAGTTCACACACAGAGAAAACAGTTTAATTGTGCCACCCGAATAAGGAGCCAACTGCATGGTTTAATTATAACAACCGAAATTTTCGGTTGCGATTACCGAAGAATATTTGATCCAACAGAAGTTAAATTTTCAAAACAAATTTTGGTTATCGCAACCGAAAATTTCGGTTGTTGTTATTAAACTATGCAGTTGGCTCTAAATTCGGCTGGCACAACTAAACTGTTCTCTCTGTGCAAACTTCAAATGTGTGTTAACGAAAATCTAGCGCAGAACTAAAAACTATAACTATATAAAAATGTTTTGGAAAATTTTTTATCGAAGAACTCATGAGAAAATTATTATGTATGAATGGACCCTATAGATGGCGTCAGGGAGAAGCTATTTAGATATTCATGTCGAAGTCAACCCGAGCAACGCCGGGCTCTTTAGCTAGTATTTATACACACAAAAAAACGTTGTCAAATTACTAGGAAAAGTCTCGTAATCCCATTTTACCAATATTTGATAGTTTTCCTTGTTTTTTAACAAACAAATTTCGATCTAAATTTAATTTTTTTTTTTTTTGTAATTTTACTAATTTTCAAGATAATTTTACAAAAAAAAATCTAGTAAATTCACGAGAATTTCTTATAATTTTAAATTAACTATTTTATTGGTAAAAACCTTGTTAAATTAAAAAAATTAAATGTAAATTTTCTCAAAAAAATGTCTCTAAATCTTAGATTTTTTTTTATAGGAAAAAATTCTCTGAATCTTTAATTTTTTCTATATGAAAAATCTGAGATTTTTTCTATACAAAATAATGTATCAGAATCTGAGACTTTATCTACAGAAAAACTGTCTTTTTTTAAGAAAAAATTTCTCAGAAGCTGAGACAATTTCTATAGGAAAAATGTCTCAGAAGCTTGCGCCTTTTCTATAGAAGACGTTTTAGAATCTCAAACTTTTTTCTATAGCAACAAATTCTTAAAATATTTCAGAACCTGAATATATAGAAAAAATGACTTAGAAAATGTTTCAGAATCTTATCCTTTTTCTAAGGAAAAACAAGTAAGAAAATTATAGTCGGTCAAGATCGACAATGGACCGATTTGCTTAATCTTTTGTTAGACCTTTAATAAGTGTAGAAAACACACAACAATCAAATTTGGGTGGAATTGCCTTATTTGTGTTGCCAACCGATTTAACGAATATCGGTCGAAATTTGTATATAGGGACGAAGTCCAAAAATGGTCCAATTACATTAAGATTGGATAAGTTTACCAAAGTATACCTTTAAAACAAAATTTTAATTAAAATTTCCCATTTTTATGAATTTTGAGGGAATTATGTGAATATCGGTAGGGTGGTTTGCATGGGGACTACAACAAGGACTTACCCGATTCCTTTGAAATTATGATTCATGCAAACAAAATTTGATTACTTGTTAAATTTTAAACCGATATCTGTTATAATACTGTTATTAGTCATTTAATCCAAATTCATAGGGGGCGTTTGTATGGGGGCTAGTTCTACATATACCGATTTTTTCAATAGGGTTCGTTTTTGGCCAAAAGATGCTTAAGTTTCTTATTTTAAGTTAATTGATTGAAAATCACGAGTTAATTGATTGAAAATTACCGTTAGATGGACAGACGGACGGGCAGAAGGACATCGCTAAATTGACTCAAAAAGTAATTCTGCGTCGATCGGTATACTTGAAGGTAGGTCTGGGACCAATATTTCGGATACTTACAAACATTAGAACAAACTTATTTTTGGAATTTTTCGGTAGGAAAGCTGTTCTTATATTTTTACTAATCGCTTCTGAACCAATGGACCGAATTGGCTAAAACGCATTACCACCATGACTGGGACTATGACAAATATATATGCAAAGCACCAGAATCTTCGAACTTGTCTGTAAAAAAGTAAAGTGCTTACGACAGACGGACGTATATTAACAGATCAACTTATAATCGATCTGATGAAAACATAATAAAAATATTTTTTTACGCCCGAGTAAAAATAAACATATATATCAATATATAACTTGATACAAACATAATAAATCATATATGATTATACATCCCGTGAGGTATTTTCTAATTTTTTTAAATGCAGTCATATGTTGTAATATATAATTTAATCATGATTCGGATTAAAAGGTATACGGTTGATATAAATATATGAAATAATATTAGGGCCAATACAAAATTTGTTTTTCTGTATAATTTAATATAAAATTATATATAGCTTATTCTGTTCCATATATAAATGTTTCCAATTAACCAAAAATGTTCTAAGTTTTTAAGCAAAGTATAAGAACCTTTTAAATTTTTTTTTTAAATGTTCCTAAACATTTCCTTGTTAGGGTTATGTGTAAATAGGCGTAAATCGTAAAAAACTTAAAAGGTCAACTTCTCCCCATACAAATCGACCACCCCTTAAAATGAATTTGGGCCGTTAAAAAAAAGGACGTATCGAATTAATCTTCGTTCTGAACAACGTGTCCAAATTTCATGAAAATCGGAGGGTGACACCAGGGAGACTTCCCTTTTAAGTCGAATTTATCTTTTCTACTTTTTTTTACATATTTTTTTTACTTTTCTTAAGCAAATGAAATATTTTATGTTAGAATAACTTCGTAGTCCTGCACTTTGATCAAGGGTATAAGAAAATTACAGTTTTCTCGGGCCGGCCCCTTTTGTAGGTGTGATCCGGCAACGTCCCCGCCGACCCTCTAAAAAAACGCTATTTTAATTTGTTTTCTCACATTTTAATGGGTATTTTAGCAAAAATGCTAAAAATAAATGCGTACATACGTGTTTAGTATTAAAATTAAAAAAAAATATTTTTTTTTTTTAGTTTTTATGCGTTTTTTATATTTTTAGCATTTTTTTCGATAATACCGGTACGTACCGGTATCGACGTTTCGGTATCGGTAATACCGTAACCGATTCAACTCAAATACCGTAACTGATACCGATACCGAAATAAATAAAAAAACGATACCAATACCGATATCGATACCGTTATTCGTTTCGATTGCCAACCTTGGTTTTTATGCAATTAGATCTAATTGGATCCAATGAAATATGGCAATGTCTGGTCAAAACTCGGATGAAATCGGATCATATTTTATACAAGTTGATCTTTTTTAATGCAAAAACATCCACCATTATTCGGATTAAATTGCGTATAAATACATATTGTGTTATAAATCATTATGTATTGCATCATATAAAAATTTTTACTCGGGATCCGTATTATAATAGGTAATATGTTTAACTTGGCAGGTAAACATATTTTGTATTTACAAATCATCATAAAAAATTTTAAAGGAATCCGACCAGTTCTTCTTGTAGTCCAAATACAAACCATCCTCCCGATATTCACATAAATCTCTCAAAATTCATGAAAATTGGAAATACCTCATCAAAATTTTGATTGTAGATGTTAAACGTGTGCTTTGGTGTCCTTATCAATTCTGAATATAATTGGACCATTTTTGGACTTGGACCCATATAAAAATTTCGCCCGATATATACTAAAATCGGTCTATTGGCAACAAGAATAAGTACATTTCAGTCAAACTTTGTTTGTGTATGTTTTCTATACTAATTTAAAATCTAACGAAAGATACATCTAATCGGTCCACGTTTGGACTTGGACACATTTTCCGGAAAACACTGGTGTAGCGTATCATATGGTCGGTCATGACCGACTATAATGTTCTTACTTGTTTTCATGTAAATCGTTGTTGTATTAGCAATTAATTTAATTGTATTGACAAATTTTGATGTTGAATAAAATATCAATTAATTTTCTTGTCAATACAATTGAAGGACTTACTGCAAGAACTTGAAAAGCAACATTTTATTTTTTCGTGTTTTCGCCTTCTGCTGATGTTCTGTTGACAGATTTTTGGCAGAAGTCTTGCTTTAACCATTCGTACAAGTATATTGAGAATAAAAAATCTGCAAAAGTTACATTTTCTACATTATTTTAAAAATTTTAAGGCAAAAAATGTTGCTTATCGAGTTTTTACAATAAGCCCTTCAATTAAATTGTTTGTTAATACAACAACGATTTAATTGAAAATGAACCTGCAATACAAATTTTGTTTTCTGTGTTTGGATTTTTTTTCAGAAGATATTACAAAGTACCTTTTTAAATTCTTTTTTTTTCAATATAAGTACTTTTTTCTTAGGTGTAAAATAATAAGTTTTTATCTTAATTTGATCAGAAAATATAAAAAGTACTTTTTTTTAACCTTTTATTAATTAACCCACTTTAGAACGAAATTTCGCAAAATAGCCATTTTTGAAATATTTTCTCTATTTGTTTTTTAGTCTCATTAGTTATGAAGTTACAAAAAAGTACCAAAGAACACTTTTTGACCTATTAGAAAAATTATGTTGAACTACTGAAACTAAAGACTTGAAATTTGGAATATCCCAGCAGAAATTTTGCTGAACGTTCAGCAGCTTTTGGAAGGGGAACTTGAGTAAAGGAGCGCATCCAATTGCGCTGAATTCATGCATGATTCCCTAAGGCGATGTCCCACTTTAGAGCGCTAGTTGGATACACAGAAACAGCGCTCTTTAGATGCACTGAAATCACGTGTCTTTAGAGCGCTGATTTAAGCAGAATAAAGATGCTGTAAATTCATGTATCTTTTTAGCGCTGATTTAAGCAGATTAAAGATGCAGTGAATTCATGTATCTTTGTAGAGCTGATTTAAGCAGAATAAAGATGCTGTAAATTCAAAGTTGAAATCAAATAACTAAAATTTAAAAAAATATAACAAAAAAATTCATTCGTTTTACTTTACAAAACTTTATTTATGTGAAACAAAATGAAAAAAAAAAATCGGATGTGAACATCAAAAAAATATCGGAAATTTTCATTTTCACATTTTTTATGGTATTTTTTTTTGGGAACAGCGGTCATAGATGCTATGATTGAAGCGCTCTTTGCAGCGCTGATTAATGCGCAATAATGATGCAGTCAAATCATGTGTCTTTGTCTAAAACTCATGTTTTTTTATTCAAAAAGTGTTAAAAATATTAAAAAGGAAAGCAAGTGTAAAATTTTATCAAAAAATAATTACACATTATAAGTTTTATATAAAAAATCTTAAAAAAAATTAAAATTTTTTCCCCTTCCTTTTACTGCATAACTAAGAGCGCTCTTTGGATGCGCTACGGTATGCTATAAACAGATGCTGTGTCGCCAAAATCTCGATTTATTTCTGCTGGGATAGGTTTGCCTCTCTACCTAACCAAGCACTTAGACGGGATTTTTAAGAATTCGAATTCTAAGGGGTTCAAAACGGATAAAAAATTATACTTTGATACTTTTTTTGTACCTTTTGAACTAATGAGCCTAAAAACTTGATATTTGACATCTAGGATGCTCCTTTGTCCACCGAGTGTGTACGTTTTTAGAAAACGATTTAATTTCCCAACTTCTGAATATTATACAGTTTTTAATTAAAAATTTTTCAAATTCAATTTCTAAATTCCAACCTTTCAAATTACAATTGTAAATGGTGTAGTGTATTTATAATTTATTTTTATATTATTTCCAACAAAGCATAATAAAAACATATTAACAAAAATATTTGTTAAACGAAACCACTAAAAAAATTTTGTTTGTAATATTTATAGTTTTGCTTGCAAATTATTATAAATTCATAAATATTTCCAAATTTGTTTATAATAAAAAAAATTAACAAGAATTAGAAAATCATATAAAAAAAATTGTATTTATGTATTTTTTTTTTTTTGCTGTATGCCAACCTTCGGAATGGTGGTGTAGAAATTTGTTCCAGATTTGTGCTGGATTGGTTTCTATGTTGGTTACTTAAATTTCAATATTTTTCGATTTCACAATATCAAATGTGTTTTTATTTTTTTTGTTTGTTTCGGTTAAACACAAATTATACATGATTTTGTTTATAAAAAAAAGAAAGAAATATTGAAAAACAAATATTAAATATCATGATTTTTTTTTGGTAGAAAAACAAAAAAAAATTATTAGTACCAAAAGTAGAACAGTTAGTAGTAGAACACAGATATGAAAAAAAATTAAATATATTTAAAAAATAAAATAAGGAAATTTGAAATTTTGATATAAAGAGAACTTAAAAATAGGCGAATTTTTTAACCAGTTAAGCGCGTTAGAGAAAAAATAGGTTGATCACAGAAATAAATATGGAGGAAAAAATTTGAGTAATCACTTGCTTAAATTTAAAAACAAAAATTGAGTAATTTTTTAATTGACGCAATAAAAATTTACTTAAAAATTTTAAAAACAATTTAAGTAAATAATTTAATAAAAATTTAATAGTTTTTTTATTTTTTTTTTTTAACTCTCATAGTTTTTTGAATTCTCGTTTAGTTTATAGTTTTTTGTGTATGTATATGAAAGTTTGTAATCGTCTTTAAAAAATTTTCCTATGTTTTTGAGACATAAATATGTTTGGTAAAGTTTAAAAATAAATTCTTTGTTTTTTTTTTGGAAAAAAAAATTTAAACTTTTTTAAACTTTTTAAAAAAATAAATAGAAAAATTTTGAGTAAATTTTTAATTGTGTCAATTAAAAATTTACTCAATTTTTTTTTCAAATTCAAACATTTAATAAATGTTTATAAAAAATTTACTCAGTACTATTAAATCGTTTACTGGTGCAAAATTGAGTAATTTTTTACTCAATAGTATTAAAAATTTACTCAAATATTTTTTTTATTTTTTTCTGTGATCTGCTAATTTTCTGTACATGAAAATTTTAACAGCGCTAAAATTTGTCTTAATATTCACCTAACTGGTTAATGAAACAAAAAATTTTTTTTTTTTTTTAACTTTTTTATAACAAGCATAAATTTTGATAGGAAATTTCAAAATGATATTCAAAAAACACCTACATTTAAACAATTAAAAATTTTTTAAAGGAGTGATAGGGAAACATTTACTAAAAAAATATATTTTTTTTTGTATATTTTTTATAATTTATTGGAAATTTATTACTTACTTGGCATTTTTAGGCCGTTTCGCATCAATAGGAAAATCATCATCAAAATCCAAATTAAAATCTTCACCTAAATCTCTAGGCACCAGTGGTGTTCTTTGATGTGCTGGACTTGTGTGATAACCATCCGCATGTAGCTGTTGTTTATAAATCATTTTCAGTTGAATTAATTTTTTTTTTATTTTTTTAATTCAATTTTGAAACAAAAAATATGTTTATTTTATTTTTAATTTTAACAAATGTGTGTTTATGTTTTAATGATTTGTTGTTTTGTAAATTACATGAAGGAGAATGTTCATTTGCAACATAAAAATATTTTTTTTGTTTATATAGATGGGAGGGTTGATTTGGTGTTAAACGTGGAGAAAGAAAAGAAATGTTTAAACTAATTTAATAAATTATAATTTTTTAGTTTATACTTATAATTATATGTTTTTAACACAAATCACTCAACATTCAACAATGGTTGTGATGGATATATTGACAGTTACAACAATAATTGAGTGTACACCTTTATTTAATTGGGAAATCTTAGATTTATTTCTGAAGAAAATGAAGTACTGATTCTAATTGAAGTACTAAAAAATATCTGGTTCAACTCTAGTCAGTGAGATGTGGCGTAATGATAACTCGAAAACTTCTGTTTTTTGGCTGTTGTTGGTCTTTTTTTTTTTTAATGCACAATAGATGTGTGTTATAATCTGGTTAAGTTCATAAATAGTACAATTTGGTACAAAAAGGTTTTCCTTACTAGAATTGACAAGAAGTTAAGGTGCATACTCAATTTTAGTTGTAACTGTGTTTATTAAAACATACAAACAAAAAATTGGAATCGAATTCGTGCATAATTTTTTTAAAATTTTTACATAAACAGTTAAAGCTAAAAAAAATAGTAGTAATAATTTTTAAATAACACTGTGCAACAAATTTAAGGTCACCGAGTTAATCTTGAATGGGACCAAAAAAATTAAAGGAAACCCCCGAAGGGTTTTAAAAACTAAGCTCAAGTCCTTTTTTATAGCCTACTGAAGTTCGATTCAATTCTACTTTGGTTTTTGCAAGTGATTATATTCCGAAACAAGTAGAGAAGTTAAATTCGACTTGGCCGAATATATTAATACCCTCCATAATGTCCTTTTTAAGTGATAGTAAATTTTCTAACGTGAACAAATAACATTTTTGATTAGAAATGAAGGGCTTATTGTAAAAACTCGATAAGCAACATTTCATTTTATAGTAGGTTTTGCCTTAAATCTTTTAAAACAATGTAGAAAATAGAAATCTTGCAGAACTTTTATTCTCAATGTACTTGTACGAAGGGTTAAAGCAAGACCTGTGCCAAAAATATGTCCATTGAACATCAGCAGAAGGCGAAAAACAGGAAAAAATTAAATGTTGCTTATCAAGTTCTTGCAGTAAGCTCCTCAAATATTTTATTTTGAGTAAAACAACTTTTTTATTTTTAATTTTTGAAAAGAAAAATTTACAAAATTTTTTTTTTTTTGAGTGTAAAATTTTTTTCGAAAGTATTTTTTTTTTTGTTTTTAGTTTTAAAAATATTTTTGAGTGACAAAAATACGTTGTAATATATTGTTGTGACTTACCAATGTTTTTAAAATATGTTAAACGGGCTTTCAACACGTGAATTTAAGGTGAAACTAATCTGAATAATAATAACTTTTAAAACACTGGACAGATTTTGCTGAAATTCAACACGAACCAGGCCAGGGGAACGACAAATATATATGCCAAGTTTCAGCCTCCTCAGAATTGCGTTTCGGAAGTTAGCGTGTTTTTATCTCATAAATTCACGAAAAACCCTTGCCGATATTCAGTCTTTTGCTCATAACTTTTGAACCACTGCACCGATTTCGCTGGATTGCAATACCAACCTGACAAGGTAAATGCCCAACATATATGGCTAACTCCAGGAGCCTCCGTAAAGCCTTTCAAAAGTTAGCGTGTTTTCAACAGACAGACAGGGGGACAGACAGACGGACGGACGGACATTGCTAGATCGTCTTAAAATCGATCGAGGATCATGAATATATTTACGGGGCCTAGACCAATATTTCGAGGTGTTACAAACGGAATGACAAACTCTTATATACCCTCTATCACTAGAGTGAAGGGTACAAAAAAAAATCGTTTTGCGTTCTACGAGTAAACCAATTATTCTAAATCCGAACGGAATTGAGTCTGTGACATGCCCCTAAATCTAATTCTAAGCTAACCCTTTGGCTAGCATACATTTTCTAAAGTGTTTTAGCCTCCTAGAAACGAATCTGTCATCAGAAAATTTGTATCAAATCGACTTCTCGAGACATAGGCATTTTAATTTTTGGTGGACCAAGCCCTCAAAACTGACAAACTTTTTTATATTGGAAAAGTGTATGTTAAATTTATTAATATTTTTTTTTATATCCGAATTTCCAATAAAATTACTTAACTTTTGCAAGAAATCCGGACTCGATACGATCAAGGATACCATCAGGACATTATAAGGAATTTCAAAATGTCCTTTTTTGGTTATGTCCTTATAAATATCCGAATTTTGCTAAAAACTTCCTGTTCAAAGAAAATATGCAAAGTATACACTCCAGTAGAGATAACCTGAGTTTAAAATTGAAAATCCATTGAGTATATCCAGAAATATTTGCAAAAGAAATCAAAATTTTGAACCAAATTTGCATAATTGTTTTCATACATTATTTCTTAAAGTAAAACCAATTAAAACCAATTTCCTAAAGTATTTTTGCCTCCTACATACGAATCTGACATCAGAAAAATCGTATCCAATCGCCTTCGCTAGATACATACGGTGGCTCGCAGCTTATTTCGTGTGAAAGACATTAGTTACCAATCCATTCAAGACATAGTTAACCAAAATAGACCTAATTATTATCAAATAAGTATTTTTGTAAAAAGTCCTGTGTATGTTATTAATCAAGCTTTAATTAAAGCTTAATAGCTTTCAGATTGAGTAAATATTAAATGTGTTACGAGGGTCGAAATGAAAATTGAAATTATTAAAAGAACTTTTTTAGAAAAATTCTTAAAAATATTTCTAGGTCGATTTTATCCAAGCTTAAATATCAAAAATTTAAATATTAAAATAGCCCAATATTAAATATTCATTTATTAAATAATTTTCCCAAAGACCCAAACAAAACCCAAAATTTTTAAGACACAGTAATAGAAATTCGAGTTTTTTGACCTCCAATTCTATTGACTACCAATTTTTGGTAAACAAAGATTGTTTAATAATTGTTTAATAATTTTAGTATAGCTAAGTGTATAGTATTGAGATATGAAAATAATTGAACATTTCCTTTGTTTACTAAAAATTGGTGGTCAAAAGTATTGGAGGTTAAAAAATTCTGATTTCTTTGACTGCATTTTAAAAACTTTGATTTTTGTTTCTGTCATTGGAAAAATTACTTGATAAATAAATATATTTTATTGGACTATTCTTTAAATTTTTAATTTTTGATCTTGAGAAAAATCGACCTAAAAGTATTTTTAAGAAATTTTCTAAAAAATATCTTTCAATAATTTCAATTTCCATTTCGACCCTCGTAGCAAGTTTAGTATTTACTCAATCTGGACGCCATTAAGCTTAAATTAAAGCTCGATAAATTACCTACACAGCACTTTTAGCAAAATTACTCGCTTAATAATAATTAGGTGTATTATTGTTATCTTTGTCTTAAATGGATTGACTGATGTCTTAAATGGTCTAACTGATATCTAACACAAGAAATAAGCTGCGAGTCACTGTACATGTATTTTCAATTTTTGTTGACCAAGCCCTCAAAACCGACAAATTTGTTAATATTGGAAAAGTGTATGTTAGAGATATTCATATTTTTTTTATTCGAAATCCCTATAAAATTACATAACTTCTGCAAGAAATCCGGACTCGATACGATCAGGGATACCATCAGGACATGTAAGAAAATTGAAAAAGAAAGTTCATTTTATTCTTATAACTATCCTAATTTCACAAGAAATTTCCCGTTTAATGCAGATATTCAAAGAAGACACTCCAATAAAAAGAACGTGGGGTTAAAATTTAAAATCCGTTGGGTATATCCAGAAATATTTGCAACAGAATCCAACTTTGTTGGTTTTGATGGCTTAATCCTCAAAAAATTAAAATGCCTATATCTCGAGAAGATGATTCGATAAAATTTGTATAATTACAGATTCATGTTTAGGAGGCCAAAATAGTTTAAGAAATGTGTTTTAAGTTTTTTTTTTTTTAATTTTAACAGAAAAAAAACATAAAAATTTAGAAAAAGTACTTTAGAAGTCTGTGCAAAAAATTTGATTTTTGTAGAGTAGTGTTATTAAAAATCTTAGAATCCGATTTTTTCTCATGCATTTTTAAAAGATTTTATGCAAAATGAGAACAATGGCGGGTACAGATTTTGGAGGAAGAAATAAATAAAAAAACAGTTTTTTTCTTTCTTTACCAAAAATATTAATAAAAAAACAGTTTTTTTCTTTCTTTACAAAAAATATTAATAAAAAATACTGAAATAAAATTATTTAAAAAAAGAAAACTTTGAAAAAATTTCAGATTCTGAGACATTTTTTCTGTAGAGACTTTTTTTTGACAGAAAAATTTTCAGATTCTAAGAAAAATTTAGAGCCTATTTTTTTAAAACAGAACATTAGGTTCTTTATAAATAGTCTCAAATTTTCGTATATTTGTTTTGTAAAGTCGTCTCAAATTCTAAGAATTTTTTCTAAAAAGTTTCAGAATATAATTCTCAGATTCTGCAACATTCAATGTAGGGAAAAGTGGTGTACCTTAAAACGGTCGACCCTCTCACCTCCAAATCTCTGGGATAAAAATATATAAAGGCTTCATTCAAATTCGTAGGGGTTCGTCTTGGATCACACCTAGATCTCCTGTATTAGAAATTGGAAGTTCTTTTAAAATTTTAAAATTATCGGAAATTAATATTTTGTTCCAAAAATCGTTGTAAGCTACAATTTGTGGTGTACCTTGAAACAGATAGTGTGTATCTTGAAACGACTCTTTTATTAGTGAAAAATTATGCTTTAAGACCATGAAAATACTTTTGTAAATAACACAATAACAAGTGAGTGTGTTAAATTCGATTGTGCCGAATCTTTTATACCCTACATACAACATGTAAAGAAGCCAAAAAAAAAACTTCAGAGGCGTTTTTTTGGGTGGGGGTTCTGCGGATGACATTGGGTGACACCATCCCACTTGCAATAAGTGTTGAAAAATACATTAATTATGGTTTCATCACACGGCCCAAAAAGGGCCGTGCTAAAAAAAAGGTATTTTCAGACTCACTTGGTCCAAGTGTAGGTCGATGAACTTCATACGGTATAAAAATGTTTCATTTATTGAACAAATGTACAAAAAAAGCATGTAAAAAAATTGTGTTTTTTGGGGTAGTATTAGTTTCTCAAGGGGAACTTTTTCCCCCTGGTCCGATTTTGCCCATCTCCGAACTTAACTAGCTAATGACCATAAGACATATTCGTGTCAAACTTCAGGAGTCTAGTTCATTTATTTTGGACTGTATCGTGTCTTCCGCATGCAGACATATGGACTGACGGACAGACGGACATCGCTAGAATATCTTAGAATCGATCGCTGATAAATACTATATATGAGGCATTCCAATGCAAATCGGAAACTTAAAAAAAAAAAATTTTGATTTTTTTAGTACCCTTCGAAAGCTCCTTGGTGGTAAATTTTCAGATTTTTTTGATGACCCGTTCAAAAGATATCGAATTTTTAAAAATTGGTAGTTTGTTCTTTACTCAAACTTCTGTTACTCATAACTTCTTCAAAAATGGTCCAAATTTAAAATTTTTTTAAAATTTTTCGTTTTTTACGTACTTTTTAAAAAAAATCCCAAAAAATTCTTAAAATCTCTAGTGTGCGATTTTTAAGTTTTAAAATTTAAATCTCATTTTTGAAAATGTTTGTACTCTTCGATTTTTTTATGTAAAACTTTTATCGATTCTACAAATGTTTTGCCCAGCAGGATCGTGGGATTACGATTATTACTATTTTTTTAAATTTTTTGAAAAAAATTCATTGTAATTTTCCAATCTTAGAATCATTTCTACTGCTCCAATGGTGCTTCATAGAGGGGTCATTTCTAAGACCGACCCCCATTAATTTTTACGTCTTAACATTTCTTTGGAACAAACTAATACCCTATCTCCAATTTCTAAGGGGGCTCCCACACAAAACGACATTTTTTAAAATTTTTTCCAACCGCTATAACTGCCCTAATAGTGCCCTTAGAGCAACAAAATGTATGACCGACCCACAATATTATTTATTATTATCTCTAATTGTTAAGGCGGTCCCCATAATTTTTTTTTTTATTTTTTGTAAATTTGTTTTATTTAATCAGCTTCTACCGGTCCAATGGTGCGTCCGAAAGGGGTCATTAGTGAGACCGACCCCCATTTATTTTTACTCTCCAACATTTTTCTAAAACATGCCTACGCCCTATCTCCACTCCCTAAGTAGGCTCCCATACAAATAACAGTTGGAGCAAATTTTATACAAATGTAATTTTGAATGGAAGCCTACACTAAAAAAATTATGTCATTAACTGTTTGTAGGTTATTTTAAAAAGTAATCAGTAAAGTCATTTTAAAAGAAAATTCACTTATTTTATAAAGGATTTAATTTTTTTACTGTTTCTGTAGTTAAAAAAAAAATAATTTACTGTATTAAAAACGAATTTTCTGTTACATTTAATTTCGGCAGTAAAAAATTTCTTCTATAGTTTTACTGTTTTTCAATACAAAATAACTGAATATTCACTAGTTTTTTAATGTTTTGGTTAGTCATTAAATTAACATTTAAAATTGACTGTAATGTGTTTTTATTTTAAATGAAAAAACAGTGGAATGGTTTTTAAATAAAATTTCATTTGTTTTAAGTGAATATTCACTGGAATTTACCTACATAATTCTTTGAGTATACTTAGGGAGTGGAGATAGGGCGTAGGTATGTTTTAAAAAAATGATGTAGGGTAAAAATAAATGGGGGTCGGTTTCAGTAATGACCCCTTTCGGACGCACCATTGGTCCGGTAGAAGCTAAATAAAACTAATTTACAAAAAATAAAAAATATTGTATGGGGACCGCCTTAACAGTTAAAGATAGAGGGAAAGAGTTTTCAAAGGGTACTGAAAACTGTAAACAAATTGGGAAATCTAAAAAAAAAAATTATTCAAAGTGTCCGATTTAACATGGAATGCCCAATATACTTTGTATGGTCCTAGACCGATATTTTGATGCATTACACACGGAATGACAAAGTGAGTATACCCCCATACTGTGGTATTTAGGGTATTAAAATAAACTCGAATATAATTTTTAAATAAGCTAGTAAGGGTTGCAGGTCTCTTCGAAAAGGTCACAAAAATGTCCATCAAAGTTACCAAGCACCCTTAAATTTTTAAGTTATTGTCAAAAACATTTTTTGGGACTTTTCAATTAAACCACGTGTAACTCAGACACCTTTTAACCGATTTTCAATTTTTTAACTGTTTTTGGTAGAAGAAGGATAGGACATTTTACGTGTGTGAATTAATCTATACATATAAGAAAGATATGTATTGATTTTTTTTTTAATAATATTTAATTTGTTATATTTTGAAACTCTTTCGAGTTCATCGAATCCATAAAATTATTCTTTCAAGAAATTTAGTTTTTAATACGATGAGCTCTATCTTGATAAAATCGGATACCAATTCACGGAGTTTTTTTTAAGAAAATTAAGATTTTTATAAAAACCCCGTTCGGAATAAAGGAAGAGACAGTGATGCATTTTCTATTTAAAAGTGTCTTTTTAAAATTTTATATTATATTTAAATATCGAGCTCATTTAATTTTTAAAAAATTTAAAAAAATCAGTACATGCAAATAAATTAAATATTTAACTAAAATGTTACTTTAGCAGTAGATGAAGTGTTCTGTATAAATTTTAATGTTTTAAAAAGAGTATGTTTAATTCAATATTCAGTTTTTCTTGCAAATAAATAATTCAATTCCAATTTGTTTGTGTTTATAAATAAAAATATTATAATAATATCCAATCTGATAATGAGATGATTTTTATATGCCATTTATACAAATTTAATGAATTGTGTTGAATTGATGATGATGAATTTGAGCAACTTAATTATACATAATAATTAATAAAAAAAAAACAATGAAAATTATAATAATAAAAGTAAAGGGCCAACATTACTCGTGCAAGGATAATTTTCATAACGAGGAAGAAGAAAAAATACAGCAGCAAACTATAAACTGTAAACTGTTCACCATTAAAAAAGATAATTATTATTATTAAAAAACAGATTTAAATTAATTAGATATTTTTTTTAAAAAACAACACAAAGTATTTTCAAGTGTTTTTTGTATATATTTTATCATTTCCAATCCTTGTAACGAGTAGTTTGTTGTTTAGCCCCTACCTTGACTATAGTGCCGACCTGTTGTAATTCAGCTGATTGTCGATTGTCTAATAAATTTGCACGCTCCATTTGTTCCAAAGGTAATGATTCACGATTTTGATCGTTTAATAAACGTTCTCTCATCTCATGGATATAGGGACAACGCTGCATACCTTTTGGTTTTGCAATTATAAGGATAATTTGTGTTTGGGGGGAATGGGGAAGTTAAATCTACTTTATTTTAAGGATGATTTTATACGATAGAGTTTGTTTTACAAAATTGTAGAAAAAAATGGGTAGATAATATATTTTTAATATCAAAAGTTGTTTTAATACACTAAGAAAAAATCAGTCAATTTCGTGAAAATTCCATTGATGTAAAATTGGTCAAATCTGAAAAGAAAGATAAGAAAAATTATAACTAATTAATAAAAATTGACATAAAATTTTTCAGAGACTTAACAAAATTTAGGAAATTGGTTAACTTAGAAGAAGCTAGGATAAAATTAATACGTTATGCAGCTCAGAGCTTGGAAGAATTCATTCAATTTTTGAACGAATTCCTTATTTAGTAATTCAATTTTGTACTCGATTGAATTAATTCTACTCTAAATTGTTTCATAGAATTAATTCAACTTGACCCATTCAGTAAAAGTAAGGTTCATTGAATTGAATTCTTTTTTATTGTTCTTTAAAATTCATTCAAAGAATTCATTCACTAAGAAATCATTCTTATTGAATTAATTCTTTACTGAATTATTTCAATTTTTCACCATTCAGTAAGAATTGAAAAATTTGTTGACCATTCAGTAAAAATTGAAAAATATTTTCACCGTTCAATAAGAAAATAGTTTTTTTTTTGCAAAATGAAAAATAAAATGGTATATTTTTATCTCATTACGAATACCGAAATTGCTAAAAATTAACAAAAAAAAATATGACCTTGACCTTTGATATATTTTTTTTTGTTAATTTTAAGCAAGTTCGGTATTCTTAATGAGTTCCCGTTTTTTTACATATATTTTTTCTTTTTCAATAAAAAATATACAATTTTATTTTTCATTTTGAAAAAAAATAATACGAATTCGTTCGATTCATTTCAATGTGAACAATGAATTAATTCTTTCGACTATAATTCAGAACGGAAAATTGAATGAGGGAAATAATCCAATACAACCTCTGATGTAGCTGGATAATTAAAAAATAATGCCTCATACTTATTTTTTTTAAATCGAGTTCATTAAACTCTTTATAGTCTCTTTAATGTAACTTTATATTTTCGCTCATTATCATTATATTACAAAATTACAATATGCACCAAAACCACATTAAAAGAACATTTTTATATAAACGAAATTAAAAAAAAAAACTCCCAACAATAAAATATTTTTCAGTCAGTAGCACAATTAAACACTTGAAAATAAAAACCAAACAGACTATGAACATGCCCAGCAGAAATTTTGCTGAACGTTCAGCAGCTTTTGGAAGGGGAACTTGAGTAAAGGAGCGCATCCAATTGCGCTGAATTCATGCATGATTCTCTAAGGCGATGTCCCACTTTAGAGCGCTAGTTGGATACACAGAAACAGCGCTCTTTAGATGCACTGAAATCACGTGTCTTTAAAGCGCTGATTTAAGCAGAATAAAGATGCTGTAAATTCATGTATCTTTTTAGCACTTATTTAAGCAGATTAAAGATGCAGTGAATTCATGTATCTTTGTAGAGCTGATTTAAGCAGAATAAAGATGCTGTAAATTCATGTATCTTTTTAGCGCTGATTTTGTAATAAAATTTGTATTTTCTAAGATAAAAGTTCTAAAATTAAAATGTAAAAATGAGATAAAAAACAAAAAATTTACCAATAAATGAAAAAATATTCAAAAGAAGTTATAACAAATGTATCTTAGTTTTTCTGTTTTTTCGTGATTAGAGTTTGTGTTTAATCCAAATCGGTTTATTCATCGAAATAACAAATAAGCATTGGCTGTTTTTTGGTTGGCCTATTTATCATCATTTAAAATGTGTTCAAGGCCTCTGTTAAGTCTTTCAAAACTTTTCAAATCACATGATATTTTCCGAATCACATGAAATCGAGTTTGGTGTTTGTTTACGGGTTCATTCAAAGTCAGACAAGGAAAAACAATAAAATTTAAAATTCGTTATTGATAAAATTCAATTTTGAATTTTTCAAAAAAATTCAAGAAAGATTTTTAAATATAATTCTTAAAAATTTTATTTTAAATTCTTAGAAGAAATAAAATTCAAAAAAATTTTATTTAAAATTCTTTAAAGAATTTTATTAATAAAAAAAAAGAATTTTATTTCCATAATAACAAATATATTTTGAACAAATAAATATTCAAACCAAAAGTAAAATAAAATTAAACCAAAAATAAAATTCAAAAATAAAATTCAAACCAAAAATAAAATTCTTTTTTTTTCAGAATTTTATTTTTGGAAATAATAAAATTCAAATGTTTTTGAGAATTTTATTTAAACAAAAATTTTATTTCAAATACCTTATGAATTTTAAATAAAATTCGAATTTTTTCCTTGTCTGTTCAAAGTTTAAATCAAATAACTAAAATTTAAAAAAATATAACAAAAAAATTCATTCGTTTTACTTTACAAAACTTTATTTATGTGAAACAAAATGAAAAAAAAAAAAATCGCAAGTGAACATCAAAAAAATATCGGAAATTTTCATTTTCACATTTTTTATGGGATTTTTTTTGGGAACAGCGGTCAAATATGCTATGATTGAAGCGCTCTTTGCAGCGCTGATTAATGCGCAATAATGATGCAGTCAAATTTTTTGTCTAAAACTCATGTTTTTTTATTCAAAAAGTGTTAAAAATATTAAAAAGGAAAGCAAGTGTGAAATTTTATCAAAAAATAATTACACATTATAAGTTTTATATAAAACATCTTAAAAAAAAATAAAATTTTTTCCCCTTCCTTTTACTGCATCCCTAAGAGCGCTCTTTGGATGCGCTACGGTATGCTACACAGAAAAAAATATGGGGAAAAACAATTTGAGTAATCACTTGTTTAAATTTAAAAAAAGTTTTGAGTAATTTTTTAATTGACGCAATTAAAAATTTACTCAAAAATTTAAAAACAAATTGAGTAAATAATTTAATAAGAATTTAATAGCTTTTTTAATTTTTTTTTGGAATTTTCTTAGTTTTTTTAATTCTCGTTTAGTTTATAGTTTTTTGTATATATACATGAAAGTTTGTAATCATATTTATAAAATTTTTTTATGTCTTTAAGACAAAAATATATTTGGTAAAGTTTGAAAAAACATGTTTTTTTTCTTTGTAAAAAAAATATGAAATTTTTTTAAACTTTGTTTTTTTTAGAGTAGAAACAGAATAAGCCCGGCACGACTTTTTCCATACAGTTTGGCAGATTAAACCGGTGGCCGGCGCCGATGTGAAATAAAACTTGTTCTGTTTTTAAAAGGTGGTGCTTCTTGTTCTGTTCCTGCACTTAATAGTGTCAATTAAAAATTTACTCAAATTTTTTTGGCAAACATTTAATAAATTTTTATTAAAAATTTACTCAATACTATTAAATCGTTTACTGGTGGAAAATTGAGTAATTTTTTACTCAATAGTATTAAAAATTTACTCAAATTTTTTTTTATTTCTTTCTGTGTATAAACAGATGCTGTGTCGCCAAAATCTCGATTTATTTCTGCTGGGTGTCTACAAACATATTTTTTTTTACACTTTAGTTTAGTAGAACATTTAAAAAATTTTTTGTGTAGTATATTTTATTACGTTTTTCTCATTAATGTATGTTCATCTATGTGGAACGTAAAGTTAAATTTTTTTGAACAAATTCGTTTATATTCACTTTGGTACAGAGATTCTCATTGACTTTAAATTTGCGGTTCCATCAAGTGAATTTTAAGCACGTCACCAAAGGATGTTTAACTGGTGCTGACAACTTCCGAAAAAACAGCCAAGCACATAAAACGCGTTACGTTCAATTTTATTTTTTTAGTTGCTCTGAAATTTTCTAAACTATATTGAATTTGAACTGGTTCGAAAGATGGATCGCTAAGATTAGACCTGTTTTAATCGGACGGATACAATTTCATCCATTTTTCGGATGAGCTTGTATCCGTCCGACTTAAACTGATCTAATATTAGCGATCCATTTTTCAGATCAGTTCTGATCTTTCAAATCTCGGATCAGTACTGATCCATCAAATCTCGAATCAGTTGTGATATATTTGCTCTGATTTCCAGAAATCTTTTTTTGGTTTTGATTTATCTTTTTTTTCGAGATTTCCAAAATTTATATATTTTTTTTTTAATTTTCCAAAACTTTTCTATTTTTTCATAAATTTGTTTTCAAAACTTTCTGATATTTTCTGAATTTTTCCGAATTTTTTTTTGTAAAAATTTTCTATACCTTTTTAAATTTTTTCCTGAACTTCTCTGAGTTTATCAAAATTTTGTTAAATATCTCTGAATTTATCAAACCATTATTACTTATACCCTCCACTCCAGTGATAGAGGTTATATATAAGTCTTTCGAAATATTGGTCTGAACCCCATAAGATATATTCATGATCCTTGATCGATTTTAAGACGATCTAGCGATGTCTGTCCGTCCGTCTGTCTGTTAAAAACACGCTAACTTTTGAAAGACTTTACGCGGGCTCCTGAAGTTTGGCATACATACCTGACCAGGTAGATTGATACTTCAATTCAGAGAAATCGGTTTATTGGTTCAAAAGTTATAAACAAAAGAGTGAATTTCTGGTAGGTTGATACTGTAATTCAGAGAAATCGGTTTAGTGGTTCAAAAGTTATAAGCAAATGAGTGAATTTCTGCAAGGGGTTGTCGCGAATTTACGAGATATAAAACAAGTTAACTTTTGAAAGACAGTTTTGAGGATGCAGAAGATTGGCATATTTATTTGTCGTTCCCCTGGTCTAGTTCGTATTAAATGTCAGCGAAATCCATCTAGTGCACACAGGGCCAGCATGATCCAATTCCGGCCAAAAGTCTTTATCGTTGTTGGATTCGTCTGAAAATGGGCTTCTAGAGGAATTCGAGGTCGCTGATTTCAAAATTTAGCTAAAAACCAAAAAAATCAAAATGGCGGATCCAATATGGCAGACAATTTTTTTTTAAAAATTGTCCGATTTAACTCAAATTTTGTTTTATGCGGGTCTTGGAGTTACTGAATAAGAATTACTGGAGTGAATTTTGAAAAACAAAATGGCGCACTAAATATGCTTAGTAATGTTCGTTACAAATAATTAAAAAACAGTTATCCCAGCAAAAACTTGCATTACCAAGTAATGAAATGTGTAATGGGAAATTCAAAAGTTATAACTACTTCTGATTCGAATTACCTTTCCCATTACATTTACAAGCAAATGTGCCAAATGTAATGATTATCGAACCAGTATTAATAACTAATTACATATATACTTATAGGTAATGAAAAAATTATTTAAAAAAAAAATTTAAAAAAATAAAAAAATATTTAATTTTATTTTTAATCAAAATAATTTACAGTGAGTCAAAAAGTGAAAATCTAGTTCTGAAATTTGTTTATTTTATTATAATGACTTATGTAAGTCATTATTAATAAGTCCTTATTTTACATTTCAAAATAATGCTAAAGGTAATTTTTGTCATTACTAAGTAATTCGAATGGTAATGATGTGTCATTACCAAGTTTTTGCTGGGATTCCTTTTCTTTGTTGAAGCTAAATATGCTTCTTAAAGTTTAAGGAATTATCCAACTCCGGCCAAAAGTCTTTATCGTTGTTGGATCCTGCTGAAAATGTGCTTCTAGAGTATTTCGGGGTCGCTGATTTCAAAATTTAACTAAACACTAAAAAAATCAAAATGGCGCATCCAATATGGCGGACAAATTTTTTTAATAACTGTCCGATTTAACTCAAATTTTGTTTTAAGGGGGTCTTGGAGTTACTGAATCAGAATTACTGGAGTGAATTTTGAAAAACAAAATGGCGGACTAAATATGCTTAGTAATGTTCGTTACAAGTAATTAAAAAACAGTTTTATTCCTTTTCTTTGTTGAAGCTAGCTGAAAGTGTGACCTAGTAAATTTACGGGTCTGTTATCTTAAATCTACTCACATAATTTTTAATATATTTGTTTTTATTTTTGATATAAATATGGAAATGGTGTAAATGACTTACTTAGTTTAGGAAAAGCTTTTGGAAATGGTGACAAAAAATTATTCACTTTTTTTCTTTATTATGGAAATTCAATAAAAAATCTTTGAATTTAATTGGAAATGGTGTAACCGAACTTTTCCATAATTCTACAAAAAAACTAGAAATTATTTTTTTTAAAAACAAATCTCGGACCACTGCATATATTGCTGTAATTTCGCCATTTATTATATCGAGCAAGTTTGGGCAACTTTTTTCGAAAGATATGGATCCATTTTATATAAGAAAAAAATAAAGACTGATTGTATCGAACTGAGGATCGCTAAGGATTTTTTTCGACGCTAAGTAAATAACTAAAAAATCATAGTTATTTTCACAAAAACGCGAATTGCTGTCAGGAAAATGAGTTATATTTTTCCATATTATTTTCGTTACAAAGGCTAATATATAAGGGTGAACCCTGCAAATCAAAAGTTGATCATTAGCAATAGAAATGTGTAAAAAAAAATAAAAAAGTATCTCCACTTACAAATTTTTTTTTTTCAACTTTTTTAACTTTGAAGACCTGTCAAAGGAAATGGTGTAGTTAGATCATAGATATAAGTTCAGGAAACCAGCTCCTATATATGTCCAACAAATTAATATATATATATTTTTTTTGAGAAATTAAATATAAAAAAATTAAATTTTTCTTTTTTTTACAAAAATAACAAAATAAATTTTTTACTCAAAATAAAATATTTCTGATTAAATTGTTCATTTGTTTCACGTTAAAAAAAATTATTATTCTTTAAAAAGGACATAGATTCATAGTCGAATTTAATTTTTCTACTTGTTTTAAATTTATTTTAAGGGTTTTCTAAATTAATTATTTTTTTTTTAAATATTCCTGATTTTTTGTTACCTTTTCAAAATTATTCGGAATTTGGTGAATTTTTTCAGAAGTCTCCAATTTTTTTTTTTTTTAATTTTACTGATTTTGCTTATATTTTTCTGATTCTTACTTTAACACATACACTCAAGCTAGCAACATTTCATGGTAATTTTACTATAAAACTCTGTAAAATAATTTTGACAAAAAAAAAACTGTTAATTTACAGTCTCTAGTAAAATATTGGTTAAATTAGACACAATTAAGCAAAGAAAAACTTTGTAAATTTACATATATTTGTAAAATGCATTTCATGAAACCAAAATTTTACAGAAAAAAACTCTGTTAATTTACAGAGTTTAGTAAAAACATGTTAATGTGTAAAGTTGTTTTTAGATTTTTGAAAAGATTTTTTGGTACTTTTTTAACATTTTCTGAAAAAAAAAATACAGATAAAATTTTTGTATTTTTACAGAAAACACTGTTTTGAACTATGAAATTAAGATTACATAGAAATAATTAAAAATACAGATACAACTTAGTTTTTTTTGTTATAAAAAGTACAGAGTATTTCGCTTAAATCTGTATCTTAGCAGAAAACTCTGTTAATTATTTGTAAAATTAAGATGACAAAATTAAAATTAATATAACAGATGAAACTTTGTTTTTTTGTTACAACAAAATACAAAGTATTTTCTTTAAATTTGTATTTTGACAGAAAAATCTGTCAAATATATGTTGAATTGAGATAACAGTCATTTTACAGAGTATTTTACAGAGTTATTATTTTGAGTGTAGTTTTGAAAGTTTTTCTGATTTATAAAATTTTTCTAAATTTTCTAGAGCTTTTCAAAAATTTTTTTTTTAATTTTTTTGAGTTTTCCTTAATTTGATATATTTTTCTGAATTTTTGAAAACTTGTTCAAACTTTTTTGATGCACTCTAATTTGTGCATTTCAGTTTAATTTTTTGTTTCTATTTTTTTCTACTTTTTGTTCACAAAATAATTTAATGTTTATTTAGTTTTTGATTACAATTTGTTTTTAATGTTTTTTGCTCATTCTGTACAAATACAGAAAATTTTAGTGACTTTTTTTGCCTATATTTCAATTTTAAATTTAGTAACAGTTAAGTTTCCATATACGATATAAAATTTGTATGTATGTATTTGCAAAAACAAAAAAAAAGTTCAATTCTATTTTAAGTTTGATTTGTGTTCCATGATGTCATTATTTGAAATTTAGTCAAGCATTTAATGATTAAAAATTTAAAAATGACTTTAGTTGTGAAATCTGTTTAGATTTTTTTTGTGTGGAAAGATTTTAGTTATTTAGTTAAATTTTAATTGCTAAAATGCCGAAATTTTGTACAAAGGTTTTGATTTAAATTTTAACAGATTCCAGTTTACACCGTTTTTTTTTACAACTCAAACAAAAAATAAATTAACAAATGGGTAGAAAAGTCTGAAATTATGTAAAACCCTTGTTCCACTGTCTAAAGTACTTTAAAGTACCTGTAATAATTTTATATTTCTGGAGGAGTTATAACATATGGGGCATTCCATGTCAAATCGGACACTTTGAAATTTTTTTTTTTAGATTTTCCCAATTTGTTGACAGTTTTTAAATTTTCAGATTTTTTTGATGACCCGTTCAAAAGATATCGAATTTTTAAAAATTGGTAGTTTGCTCCTTTACTCAAACTTCTTTTACTCATAACTTCTTCAATAATGGTCCAAAGTGCAATTTTTTTTTTTAAATTATTTTTTTTTTACGTACTTTAAAAAAAAATCCAAAAAAATTTTAAAAGTCCTCTAGTATGCGATTTTTAAGTTTTTAAACTTAAATCTAATTTTTGAAAATGTATGTACTCTTTGATTTTTTTGATTTTTTTTATGTAAAACTTCTTCCGATTCTACAAATTATTTGCCCGGTAAGATCGTGGGATAACAATATTACTATTTTTTTAAATTTTTTGAGAAAACTTTATTGTAATTTTCCAATCTTAAAATCATTTCTACTTCTCCAATGGTGCGTCATAGAGGGACCATTTCCAAGACCGATCCCCATTAATTTTTACGTCTAAACATTTCTTCGGAACACACTAATACCCTATCTCCAATTTCTAAGTAGGCTTCCACACAAAATTACATTTTTTAAAATGTGCTCCAACCGCTCTAACTGCCCTAAGAGTGCCCTTAGAGCAATAAAATGTATGACCGACCCACAATATTTTTTTAGTCCAAAAATTTTCTCTGAACACACCTACCCACTATCTTTAACTATTAAGGCTGTCCCCATAAATTTTTTTTTTATTTTTTTAAATTTGTTTTATTTAATCAGCTTCTACCGGTCCAATGGTGCGTCCCAAAGGGGTCATTAGTGAGACCGACCCCCATTTATTTTTACCTTTTAACATTTTTACAAAACATACCTACGCCTTATCTCCACTCCCTAATTGAGCTTCCATTCAAAATTAAATTTTTATAAAATTTGCACCAACTGTAATTTGTATGGAAGCCTACTTAGGGAGTGGAGATAGGATGTAAGTATGTTTTAAAAAAATGTTGGAGGGTAAAAATAAATGGGAGTCGGTCTCACTAATGACCCCTCTCGGAACCACTATTCGACCGGTAGAAGCTGATTAAATAAAACAAATTTTGAAAAAATAAAAAAAAAAATTGTATGAGGGTAGGTATGTTCAGAGAAAATGTTTGGACTAAAAAAATATTGTGGGCCATATATACATTTTATTGCTCTAAGGGCATTCTTAGGGCAGTTGGAGCGGTTGTAGCAAATTTAAAAAATAATAATTTTGTGTGGGAGCCCCCTTAAAATTTGGAGATAGGGTATTAGTTTGTTCCGAAGAAATGTTTAGACGTAAAAATTAATGGTGGTCGGTCTTGCAAATGACCCCTCTATGACACACCATTGGAGCAGTAGAAATGATTTGAAGAATGGAAAATTACAACAAAATTTTTTTAAATAATTAAAAAAATAGTAATAATCGTTATATCACCATCCTACTAGACAAAAAATTTGTAGAATCAAATGAAGTTTTACACAAAAAAATTTAAAAAAAATCAAAGAGTACGTACATTTACAAAAATGAGATTTAAATTTTAAAACTTAAAAATCGCATACAAGAGGACTTTTAAGATTTTTTTTGGATTTTTTTAAAGTACGTAAAAAAAAAACAAAAATTTTGAAAAAAAAAAAATTGTAATTTGGACCATTATTGAAGAAGTTATGAGTAAATGAAGTTTGAGTAAAGAAACAAACTACCAATTTTTAAAAATTCGATGATGAACGGGTCATCAAAAAAATCTGAAAATATACCACGAAGGAGTTTTCGAAGGGTACTAAATAATGTCAACAAAATGGGAAAATCTAATACAAAAATTATTCAAAGTGTCCGATTTGACATGGAATGCCCCATATATATTTCAAGTTATTGCAAATTTGAAAATCAATTAGTAAAATTGTTGTCTTTAGTGATCCCTAAGAAATCCAGTTTTCCAGTATACAATTTTCAAAAACTAAATTCTGCTAAAACTTTAGCGAATCACCATTTAATGAAGAACCGCATATTGGGGCTTCGGTGTAGTTTAAACCAAATCATAATCATTATCACCCAACGAAGATGACAAATAGATCTATTATTAAAAAAAATGTGCCAAAACAATTAACACATTTTAATGCGTAAAAAGTTGGCTTACAATAATTATATTTATTAAAGTGGGTTGAAAAGCAAAAATCTGGGACTTAAAATTTTGATTTTGTTGAAAATAACAATTCCAGCCCTTTTTAACATTTTAAAAAACATTACAAATTTTGACAAACTCTTGTAGATAGATAGATAGATAGATAGATAGATAGATAGATAGATAGATAGATAAGTGTTCTTTATTTCAATTTTAAGTTTACAAAAATTTCTTAATGCTACTTATAAATATATGAAATATTTGAACATACGACGTTGACTCAAAAAAGGTCGTCTGTCGGAGGTTTAGTTTGAAGACTCGGTTCCAGTTTATTTTTTTCTACAATACGTATAAAAATAATATTTAATTAATAAAAACATTATATAAATTATTAAGTTGTTTTTTTTTTTTTTTTTTTTTTTTTTTTTTTTTTTTTTTTTTTTTTTTTTTTTTTTTGTATTGCTCAGTGATAACAACAAATCTTTTGTTAATAAATTATGTGCAAATTTATGTTAATCACATTATAAACAAATCATTATTAAAACAATGATCAAACATGTCTAAGTAATTTAACTGGTTTTTTTATATTTGTTTAATAACCAAAAAAAATAGCATAAAAAATAATTAAAATTCCCAGCTTTAAATTCTTTTTAGAGAATAGAAATTAATTAGTTTGGCGTCTAAATATGATGTTATTTTTTTGGGATATTTTGTATGGTTAGATGGTGTTCTAACTGGTTTAACTAGACATTTGGCAAAAAAACACGTAAAATCACGTCATGAGTAGACTAATTAAATATGAAAGTTTCTTAATGAAATTACTTTTTGATTTTTTTTAGTAAAAACAATAAATTTAAGATATTAAAAAAAAAATATTAGAATTTTTGTTTTGTAAAAAAAAAAATATCTCAAATCAGTGGTCGGCAGAAAGAAAGCATATTTAATGTATTTTTGTATGAATGATGTGTTCCTGAGTGCTATATATGGGGCATTCCATGTGAAATCGGACACTTTGAAAAACTTTTTTTTTTAGATTTTCCCAATTTGTTTACAGTTTTTAGTACCCTTCGAAAACTCCTTCGTGGTAAATTTTCAGATTTTTTTGATGACCCGTTCAAAAGATATCGAATTTTTAAAAATTGGTAGTTTGTTCCGTTACTCAAACTTCTTTTAATCATAACTTCTTCAATAATGGTCCGAATTTCAAATTTTTTTTTTCAAAATTTTTGTTTTTTTACGTACTTTCTAAAAAAAAATCCCAAAAAATTCTTTAAAGCGCTCTGGTATGCGATTTTTAAGTTTTAAAATTGAAATCTCATTTTTGAAAATGTTTGTACTCTTCGATTTTTTTTAAATTTTTTTGTGTAAAACTTCTATCAATTCTACAAATTTTTTGCCCAGGAAGATCGTGGGATAACGATTATTACTATTTTTTTAAATTTTTTTAAAAAATTTTGTTGTAATTTTTCAATCTTAAAATCATTTTTACTGCTCCAATGGTGCGTCATAGAGGGGTCCTTTATAAGACCGACCCCCATTAATTTTTACGTCTTAACATTTCTTTGGAACAAACTAATACCCTATCTCCAATTTCTAAGGGGGCTCCCACACAAAACGACATTTTTTAAAATTTGTTCCAACCACTCTAACTGCCCTAATAATGCCCTAAGAGCAACAAAATGTATGACCGACCCACAATATTTTTTTAGTCCAAACATTTTCTCTGAACACACCTACCCTCTATCTTTAACTGTTAAGGCGGTCCCCATACATTTTTTATTATTTTTTATAAATTTGTTTTATTTAATCAGCTTCTACCGGTCCAATGGTGCGTCCGAGAGGGGTCATTAGTGAGACCGACCCCCATTTATTTTTACCCTTCAACATTTTTCAAAATATACCTACGCCCTATCTCAACTCCCTAAGTAGGCTCCCATACAAAATTACATTTTTATAAAATTTGCTCCAACTGTTATTTGTATGGGAGCCTACTTAGGGAGTGGAGATAGGGCGTAGGTATGTTTTAAAAAAATGTTGTAGGGTAAAAATAAATGGGGGTCGGTCTCACTAATGACCCCTCTCGGACGCACCATTGGACCGGTAGAAGCTGATTAAATAAAACAAATTTACAAAAAATAAAAAAAATTGTATGGGGACCGCCTTAACAGTTAAAGATAGAGGGTAGGTGTGTTCAGAGAAAATGTTTGGACTAAAAAAATATTGTGGGTCGGTCATACATTTTGTTGCTCTTAGGGCACTATTAGGGCAGTTAGAGCGGTTGGAACAAATTTTAAAAAATGTCGTTTTGTGTGGGAGCCCCCTTAGAAACTGGAGATAGGGTATTAGTTTGTTCCAAAGAAATGTTAAGACGTAAAAATTAATGGGGGTCGGTCTTATAAAAGACCCCTCTATGACGCACCATTGGAGCAGTAGAAATGATTTTAAGATTGAAAAATTACAATAAAATTTTTTAAAAAAATTTTAAAAAATAGTAATAATCGTTATCCCACGATCTTCCTGGGCAAAAAATTTGTAGAATTGATAGAAGTTTTACACAAAAAAATTTCAAAAAAATCGAAGAGTACAAACATTTTCAAAAATGAGATTTAAATTTTAAAACTTAAAAATCGCATACTAGAGCGCTTTAAAGAATTTTTTGGGATTTTTTTTTAGAAAGTACATAAAAAAACAAAAATTTTGAAAAAAAAAATTTAAAATTCGGACCATTATTGAAGAAGTTATGATTAAAAGAAGTTTGAGTAACGGAACAAACTACCAATTTTTAAAAATTCGATATCTTTTGAACGGGTCATCAAAAAAATCTGAACATTTACCACGATGGAGTTTTCGAAGGGTACTAAAAACTGTAAACAAATTGGGAAAATCTAAAAAAAAAGTTTTTCAAAGTGTCCGATTTCACATGGAATGCCCCATATATATCTCATATCATTCAAAATCATATTCAAAATTCTAATATCCAAGATGTGTCGAGAAAGCATTATCTTATGTAGGGTATATCTACACAGGTGGTCACACATCAATTTCCGCAACTTCCGTTTGTCTTCTGTTTCTTTTTTTTTCGAAAAAGAAAATAAAATCACACTAATTTGTTACTGTTAAAACAATAAAAAATGAGGGCTAAGCTTTTTTCAGTTAATTATATGCATTAAAATATTAGAGTGGGATGAAATTAAAACTTTCGTTTTCAGCATTCAGCATTTTTTTGTCAAAATTCATATTTAATGGAAATATTGTGAACACATGTTTTGTTGCTATAATGTCTTAATTTTTTCCTTTTTTTTAACTAATTACTCTTAAATATTTATTTTACAGACCAGCTAGTCCGCTCCGCGTTGCTGGCCCTAATACAAAAACACACACTTTTAGTTTTTCCCAAAATTTTCCGAACTTTGGGGAAACTTTTCTAATGTCCTTTAAACATATTATATCCTGTGGTTCCTAGTAGGAACAAAGGGCCGCTTTTATTATTTGTTGCGGTTTCAGTAATCATTTCAGTTTAAGATTGAGGGACTGATTAGGTCTCCCATCCGATCCTAGTGTTGGGGCTGCCAACAACCTCTAGACAGGTCGAACAGTTGAGTTTCAGTGCCTGTTCATTTCGGTAACCACCTAGTTACCTGATACGCATCGGTTTTAGCATGCCATTCAGGTTACTCAACTGTGTGCCTTCTCACTCTAGCTGTCGACAGACGTGTGTCTGATAGACATTACCAGGGGATACTTGGTATAAGACCGGAAGTAGTGAGGAATTTCGAAATGTCCTTTAAAACCTAATCTAAACTATTACCAATATAAAAAATTAGCCGAATCGGTCTGGTCATTAGTGGTCGACTTATATCGATTTCACATATTTAGAGAAAAGTGGGAGTTAAAATTTGTGTAGTCAGTTAAACTTGAACATACTATTACCCTACACTCAAAATAATACATTAGTAGATTTAATAATTTTTTTTTGCTAATGCTAGTAAGCTAAACTGTAGCAAATTTTTAGTTAAACAAAATTTGAATTAATTTTCTTTGCTAAATTTAAAATTGAGTTGACAAAATTTTTACAAGCTTTTTTGCTAATATTAGCAAAAATAAGTTGTATTTTTTTTTTGAAAACTTAAAATGGCGCTACCTCGGAAACTAAGCCAGATAGAGCAAAACGGAGGCCATTTTTTGTTCTCGAGCTCTAGTAGTTTCTAGTATCGCCGGTCCTCTTCACATGTGTGGACCCTAATGGGTCCTAAGTTTGGATCCAAAAAAGTTTGCATTCCCGAAAATTTTAAAATGCTCATATCTCGGTAAATATTGCCGACACGATATTTTGTAGCTCTCAATACGTAGAACAAGACCACAAAATAACCAAAAGCTCTCCGAGTAATCTTTTTGAAGTTATCGAGTTTTTTAATTCTCAAAACACCAGTGGTCACCTAAAATCACGTATCTCAAAAACTAAGCAAGATAGAGCGAAACGGACAAAAATTTTGGATCAAAAACTATGATTAAATTTTTAAGAAACCCAACTAGGTCTAGTCCCATCGGGGTCTGGACCTATCGGGTCCGAACCCAATGGGGTCCTCAAATCTGTATGAACTAAGTCGAAATAAAAAAAAATCAGTTAACCAATTTTTGGCAAAACATTTTTGCTAACTTTACCAAAAAAATTGTGGGTTCAAAATCAGCAAATTTTTTTGAAGGTTTACAATTTTTTTTTGCTAACATTACAGTTTTTTTTGAGTGTAGAATTTGAATTTATTTGTACCAAATTTAAACGGAATCTACAAAGAAATATTTTTTTTATTAGTCCACTTATACCGATTTCACATATCTAGAGAAAAGTTGGAGTTAAAAGTTGTGTAGTTACCCAGCAAAAATTGGCATTACTAGTAATGGGTTTTGTAATCCGAAACAGATGTTAATCAGTAGTTACTTATTGAATGAAATACTAATTATTTTAACAAGGGCGTGAGACAAAAATAACTAGTGAAGAGTATGGAGATAAATAAGTAGTTACTGCCTCGGATTACAAATAAGGAGTAAAAACCCATTACCAATAAGAAGTAAAATAATTAGTTAATTAAAACATTTAAAATTTAACTTGTTTTTACTAAAACTTAAAAATTTCGTAATTTTTTTTAAGTTTTTAATTACTTTTTAAGTTAATTGATGTGTAAAGGTTAAAAACTGCAAGTGCAAGGATATATTATTACTTAGAAGTACTTTTATAATATATTACTGAAAAGTAGTTACTTTTGGGCTTAAAATAATGGTAATGGGTACTCATTATAAATAATGTACTTGATAATGATTACTTTTCACAACTCATTACCATGTTTTTGCTGGGTAGTTAAACTTGTACATAATACTACGCAAGGATTTGAAATTATTTGTATCAAATTTAAGCGCAATCTATACAATAATACTTAAAAAAAAAATCCCAAATCGTTCTCCGATTTTAGATATATTATAAAAAGTGGGCGTAAATGAAGGCGTGGTAAAGTTTTCTTTTTCTAAAAACCATAGTTTTGACTATGACGAACATTTCAAAAAACTATTTAAACAATTTGGTATAGACGTTCTCCGATTTTAGATGCAACGAAAAAAGTGTGTGTAAAAGTGGGAGTGTTTTTATATTCCCCATCGTTAACTAATTTATTTATGAAGCTTTTTGCACATTAGTGCAAATTTAATTATTTTTTAAATCCACGCCCACAAATGGGGGCAGGCTGAAAAAAACGAAATTTTCTAGCCCACTGGGTCTAAGTGCAGGACTTTGAAATCCTTCCGTTTGTTTAACAAAAAAAGATGTGTAAAAATGGCGTTTTTTTAAAGTTGGTTTAGTTCTTTAAGGCGGAACTTTTTGTACCTGATACGATTTTGAAAAAAAAAATTGAAAAAAAAAATCCGCGAAAAAAATAGTTTGGTAAAAAAATCCCTGATAATTTTCTTTTTTTGTCAAAAAAATATGTTCCATTTGGTGTTCAATTATGTTCACATAAGTCAACCAGCAGCCGAATTAAAGCATTTTGTATATTTAGGTTATGTTGAATGTACTAAAATTTTTGAGGTGTCCTTATATTTTCGTTCATAACTTTTGAACCGCTGAACCGATATCGCTCAAATGCAATACCAAACTTCTCGGGAGAACTTCCAACAAAGATTTTAAGTTTCAGTCATCTTCGTGTAATAGTTTGGCCGTGATCACCATTTCCACAGACAGACGGACATCGCTAGAATGTCTTAAAATCGATCGGGGATCATTAATATAGTATATATACTTTATGGGGTCCCAGACCGATATTTCGATGGGTTACAAACGGAAAGACAAACTTATCACTAGAGTGGAGGGTATAAAAACTGAAAAATTCTGAAAAGTTTAGAAAAAATAATAAAAGAAAATTACACAAACAATCACAACAACTAAAAAAAAAGTCAGAAGATTCAGTAAAAATGGACATTAAAAAAGGAAACTGAAAAATTCTGCAGAGTGGAATCAAAAATACTCTCGATTATATAACCAAAAAAAATAAAAAATTTAAAGGACATTTTGGAGTGACCCACTCGAGAATAGTGTTTACATATAAATTTTTATAAGAGTTTCCTGTTAGTTCAGCAGAGCGTATGCTTAAAACTTCTATTGGCCCTGCGTTTTCATTTAAACTCCTAAAGTATACAATGGTCAAATTTCCGCCCACTCTAAAAATTAAATAATATGTTTTGTTTTTAAGCGGCGTCTATTCTATCTATGATTAATGTTGTTTTGTTATTTTAAACAGCTACAACAATAATACAATTTCCATATTTAAATCAAAAGCACATGGTAGATTCATTCATTCTTTCATTTATTCATACAACTTTGGAACAATGTAAATCTTCAACTTCACTTACAACGAGAATTTTTAACAAAAAAAATCGTAATACGGAAGATGACACACAAATTGTTTACTTCATGCCACATGAAAATGTTGCATGTTGAAAGTCGTACATCTTTAAGAGTTGTTTGTCTACCACACCAGCATAACATTCATTAGATACTTATGTCACAGAGTGTGTGTTTCATTATTAGAGCATGAAAGTATATGTAAATTACACTCAAAAAATTTTTACAGTTAGGTTAGTTTTTCTTTAAATAACTTTCTAATGTACAAGGCCGCTTTTAAGTGGTCTTACTTTTTTTGTTGTTTAATTAAAATTACAAACATTCCCAGTTGGCAAAAAAAAAATTACCGCTGACATGCTGCTAATACCAGAGTTATAGAGTAAGGAATCGATCGTTTTGTAGATCTGGCATCACCAAAAATAATTGGAAAATTCTGGCAATGCCACCTTAAAGATCAAACGTAAAGCAAAGAGAGACAAAAAACAATATGCATTCTCATGTATAACTGGTATCTTCCATCTCGCTCAGACTTCGATTTGTGATACAATTTCGTAAGCAATACCATATGGTTTTTGTTTACTACATTTTCAAACGCTATTTGTTTCCTTACTCTATAACTCTGGCTAATACTCCCTTTAAAAAAAGTTTGACATTTTCATAAAATTTTTCCAAATGACATTTGAATAATAACTCAATATAAATGTGTTCAATTAAAGCTTTCAAAATCGAACACTCTCTTGTTTGAAAGTGAAGCCAATTACAAGTTACAATTGAAGGGCTTATTGTAAAAACTCGATAAGCAACATTTCATTTTATGGTGGTTTTTGTCTTAAAACTTTTGAAATAATGTAAAAAAAAATATTTTTTCAGAACTTGCATTCTCAAGATACTTGTACGAAGGGCTTAAGCAAGACTTCTGCCAAAAATTTGTCAATGGGACATCAGTAGAAGGCGAAAAACACCAAAAAATAAAATGTTGCTTATCAAGTTTTTGCAATAAGCCCTTCAATTAAAAAAGTAAGACCACGAAAAAGCGGACTTATGCATTAGATGGTAAAATGGTATTAGTTGCTTTTAACTACAAACGTAGTTGATTTTTTATATTTAATATTAATATGCAAACAATTGCATTGGTAATTATTTACACAAAAGTATGTAAGATTAGTTTTAAGTTTTTGTTCTTGTAAACAGAAAAAAAATTATTGTTGTTTAATTTTCAATAAAATCGTTGTTGTGTCAACAAACAATGTAATTGTATTGAAAAATTGTATGGAATAAAAAAAATAATTAATTTTTTTGTTATTACAAGCAACTACAATTTCAAACAACTACACTTAGTTGACCCAGAAACACCTCCACTTTGTGTTTATATTTTTTTAACTGTAATTTTTAGTTAATTTTACCTACATAATTTTTTGGGTGTAATTCATACTCAAGATATTCTTAGGGAAATGATGAATGTATGTAGATTATAATGTAAGTGAAAACAAATCACAATTTTTTTGTTGTTTTTATTATTATTTCATATTTATTGTATACAATTTCTTTATCTGTCTTTTAATTTTTCCTTAAATAAAATATTTATGAATATTCTTAATTTGGTTTAAGCAGGAAGTGTTTTATTGTAATTATTACTTTTGATACAAAAAATATTGAGTCAAAATTTTTGGGTTGTTGTAAACAATTAAAAATTATTAAACATAAGTTTTTTGTGTAAATATTTTTAGGGGAGATCCCTCAAATGTGAATACAATTCTAAAACTTTCTAAGAATCTCAAAATAAAATAATGCTGTAAACTAAAATAAATTGTTCTTCATAACAATGAAAATGTTCAATCAATCTACGCCGGTTTTAACTTTCCTACACTCAAATTTCAAATAATGATAACTCGAAAACCGTTTGACCGATTTTAAGAAAAATTTCAAAATCAACATACAAAAATGCCTGCGAATTTTGTACTCTTGCCCAAAACATTAAATCATGATAAATTTTTGCGGAAGATTTGGGTGTACTTGCCAAAGCAAAGTTTTTTTAGAAAAAAATAATGTTATATTACTTTGCTATTCCATACAAAACGAATTGAAATATCAGTCGAGAACCCCATTAAAAAACCAAAAGAGCTGTACATTTCGTAAGTGAGTGCAAAAATAAGTGTAAAAAAGTGTTTTTACATTTTGGAGTGTATAAAAGATTCGGCACCAAAGAATATAACACTCTCACTTGTTTTGTGTACATTTGATAAACAAATGGAAAATTTTTATGCGAAAAGCTTAGACTTGGTGAAAAAGTAGTTTTGGTAAAAAAAAATTATTTTGTTTTCACGAAAAACAAAATTATGTAATTTATGTTTGGTGAAAAAAAAATTTGATGAAAAAAGTTTTTGATGAATTTTTGTTGATGAAAAGAAAAATTTTTTGATGTAAAAAAAATTGATGAAAAAAATTATGAAAAAAAAAATTTTTTTGGTGAGAAAAAATGTATAATAAAAAACTTAAAAAAAATTGATGAAAAAAAAATATGCTAAAAAAATTTTGATGACAAAAAAAATTTAATGAAAAAAAATTTAATGAAAAAAAATTTAATGAAAAAACAAAAAAATTGATGAAAAAACAAAAAAATTGATGAAAAAAAAAAATTAATAAAAAAAAAAAATTGATGAAAAAAAAAATTTGATGAAAAAAAAATTTGATGAAAAAAAATAATTTAATAAAAAAAAAGTTTGATTAAAAAAAAAAAATTTGATGATTTGATGAAAAAAAAGTTTAATAAAAAAAAAAAAAGAATTTGATAAAAAAAAAATTGATGAAAAAAATTTGATGAAAAAAAAAATTTTTTCTTCTTGAAAAATAATCATGTTACTTTTTTTTTTTTTTTTTTTGACCAACACTCAGGGGATGCCCCCTATAAATGCGTTGCATTGTGTTGAAATCAGGAAATATAGGTATGGGAAGGAGGAAAGAGGGAGTAGTATTGTTAATATTTGACTTGAATTTGTAGATGTTAAAAGTGTCGGGAAAGACATATGCGGGAAGTCTGTTCCACATACGAATCGTTCGGCCAAAGAAAGAATTTTCTCTATAGTGTGTGGTGCGTTCTGCTGTCCAATCAACGACAAACGGGTGAGCTCTGCTACACACAGAAAAATAAATTTTCAATCGAATTTTTTAGTTGTACCAACTCAATTTTCTCTTGCATCTCCTATAATATGGCTCTGACAACCGCATTTTGTGGTTGTTACAATTAAATGTCAGTAATATTAACCGAATTCAGTTGTGACTACCGGTATTCAATTGTGACACCCTTTATTCAAATGGATCAAACGTATTTTAGTTGTATTAACTGAATTTCAGTTAGATATTAGCAAATTTGTTTTCTGTGTGTAGAAAGGCGCGTACTACGACCAAATACACGTCTATCCGGAATGAGGTCATCTATCTCAGCAGAACATTCTCCGTGGAAGTATCTATAGAACAAAGACACACAACCAACACTCCTACGATGCTCTAAGGAGTTGATGGAATTAGATATCCGATCGTCCCCTATAAGTAAAAGCGCCCTTTATAGGTGGTATAGACGGTCAAGAGATCAGATGGTGTGAAGTATCTTCTACAACGTTTTAAAAACCCTAAACATTTAAATGCATTCTTTGCTACTTCAAAAATGTGCTTATTCCAACGGACATCACACTGAATTTTCATGCCCAAAACGTCTAGAGCTTCCGATTCATCAATATCCGTAGTACCAATATATAGATTAGAAGATTCCGCACCCCGAATACGCTTGTGCGTCAGAGTACAGCATTGAGTCTTCTGTGCATTAAAATCGACCCTATTCTCAAGACCCCATAAACAGATTTTCGAAAGGTCAAGATTAAGAGAGTTATTCATATGTTGTCTCATAGGTCCAACTTCGGATTGACTCGGTCTGTGGTCAAAAGAATAAGAGTGACAGATATTGCTGTCATCCGCAAAAGAATAAATAGGGTTCACTGTCAGGTTCAGTAAGTCGTTAATAAAAACTAAAAAGAGGGATGGAGAAAGAACAGACCCCTGTGGTACACCTGCGTTTAATATGAAGTTCCTAGAAGAGAACCCATCTACAACAACACGAATATAACGTTCATTTAGAAAGCTTGAGATAAAACGAGCAAAATCATCACCTACCCCAAATGCTCTTATCTTTGATATAAGTGCATGGTGCCAAACCCGATCAAACGCCTTGGAAATATCCAGAGCGATAACCTTACATTCACCGAGGTATCAGCTGGTGAAAAACGGGTTTATTCACCACGAGGTGAATTATTATCCAAGTTCCAAACCCAAGTTATTAAAATTTTTGGTTTTAAGCAAATGAAAATAGTAATTATTGATTTCTTTTTCGTTAATTGTTAGCTTATATAGTCAAACTGAGGTAGCGTCCTGCTACTTTTTTCAAATTAGACACCAGCCTAAAAACATTATCCTGTTAAAAAAAAATGCAAAACATGTTTATTTTTTTTTCCAAAAATCCCGATTTTTGATTTCCAAAACGTTGGTCTTAGGCTGTCACGGGCTTAAATAATGCGCCATTTTAGCTTATTTCAAATGGAACAATTTAAAATTTATATTTATTTTCAGTTTTGTACCCTTATATTTTGATATTTCCGAAAACCGTTTGACCGATATTTCACCCTTTAACTTGCTGCGAAATATTTCATATGTGTTTATTAAAGAAAACCGATTAATCAAATAAATTAATTAGTCATTTTGAATTTAAAAATAAAACATTAATTTTTTCATATATTAGTCATTTTGAATTTAAAAATAAAACATTAATTTTTTCATATATTATCTCTATTTTTACTAACAATTTCAAGGATGTTCTACTTGTGCAAAATTTAACATTCATCATATCTAATATGAACTTGACTAAAGTCAACTCGTACAGGAGTCTAATAATTTTTTTTATTACAAAACATTAACAAAATATCTGCTGTTAACATGTTCACACACTTCAAACTAGAATTCTACTATCCTTGAAACACTTTTGTCGCTCCTTCTATTTTTAAATTTATAAAAAAAAGAAAAGCAACAGTTAAGGACCTTGTTAAAATTAACAACAACAAAAAAAATACTGAATACAATAAACAATTTTATCTTTGATGAATAAAAAATGGTACTACGTTCAATGTATTTAACACTTTTTAATATTGCCTTGTTAAGAGTTTTTTTTTTTTTGTCTTTTTTTAACCTGATTCGATTATGTTCATGTTAAAGTTATTAAAAAAAAATAAATTATAAACTTTATTAAAAGACAATACCTAAAATGGGTGTATCCTTGCTACATATAGTATCATATAGTAGCACAGCATTCTTTGTATACTTATTATAGACACATTTAGTACGTTGATAGACCTTTTTCAAACTAGCTATAAACAGGGTGAGTCAACAATTTATGGAAAAAACACTCTCAGAGATTAAGGAAAAATTTTTATCTAACAACATCAATTTTTTTAAGATCCGAGGTAGTGATCCTATCATGTCAAAATATCCCACAGAATTTTGTAATATATTTCAAATATTTTCAATTGAATTTTACAAATTTCAAATTATATTTTAAAAATTTCGAAATATATGTATTTAAAAAATTTTTAATAATTTTTTAGATGTTTCCAATTATAATATATTCGATTAGAGTTTCATTACAGCTCGAGGCCCAAAAATGTTTCTATTTATGATATCGTCATAATAGAGTATTTTTAATTTATTGCTTTAAAAAAGTTACTCATCTCATAGTATATCTGTACTGATCAGTTTCATCCCCACTAAGGAATCTTCAGCAGACTTTAGAGAATCATCGTTGGTCAATCAAATATCAAACCAGACATAATATTTCATATATTTCACAAGTTAAATGAGAAATATTATTTTGAAGGTCCAAATTCTGTTTTCCAACAAAAATAACTCTTTTAAAGCAAAAATTGCATAAATCTGTCATGTCAGATGTGTCATGTGCCATGCTACTGGCACATTAGAAATGTGCAATGTACCATAGGATAACACATTTCACATCTAAAATGTGCCGTACAAGAGCACATGCGCCGTGTGCTAGTTATGGACTCATGGCATATTTCAGATGTTTTTTTTTTTTTGAATAATTGTTTTAAGAAAAAAATACTTTTTTAAGAAGAAAAAATATTTTTTTAAAAAATAGTACTTTCTTACAAAAAAAGTACTTTTTTTTGAAAAAATAATACTTTTTTAGGAAAAATTGAATAAGTACTTTCTAGAAAAAAGTACTTTTTTAGAAAAAGTAGCACTATTTTGGAAAATAGTACGTTTTAGAAAAAAATTTACTTGTTTCTAAAAAAGTAGTAAAAAGCACATTTTTTTATGAAAAATTACTTTTTAAGAAAAAAGTATTTTTTAGGAAAAACGTACTTTTTTTTTGAAAAAAAGTACTTTTTTAAGAAAAAAAAATGCTTTTATTTAGAAAAAAATACTTTTTTTTTTTTTTAAAAAAAGTATTGCTTAGAAAAAAGTGTTGTTTTCAGAAATAGTACTGCTATAGAACAATATATGTACTTATTTTCTAAAAAAAGTATAAAAAATTTACTTTTTTTTTAATAAAGTACTTTTTGTCTAAAAAGTAAATTTTTTTCTAAAAATTACTTTTTTTCTAAAAAATACTATATTTTATTAATAATACTTTTTAGGAAAAAAAGTACCATTTTTCTATATAAGTACTTTTTCCTGAAAAATTACGTGTTAAATTTTTTGTTAAATTTTACCAAAAAAGTGCTACATTTTCTAAAGAAAACACTTTTTTCTATTTTTCCTAAAAAAGTACTATTTTTTTTAAAAAAGTAGTATTTTAAAAAAAGTAATATTTTTTCTTAAAAAAGTTATTGACTCGAGTTTTTATTTTCCAACTACTCTATAAGCATTTTTATTTTTAAAATTTAGTATAAAATTCATTAAATTTTGCTGCAAAATGTTTTTGTTCACCAAATTACCCGGGTATCTACCATTTTTTATCCAATTTATCTATTTTACCGGGTATTTACCATTTGGGTTTTTATCCTTTGCCCATCTCTGATCATAACAAAACTGAAATAAACTTAAGGGGGCAAAAATGGTAAAAATGTGTACTTTTGGTATTTTTTTTTTTATTTCTTGAAATACTGGTCATAGAAACATTCTGGAAAAAGTACTTTTTGAAAACTCTGTTTCTAAAGGGGTAAAAAAAATTACCTTTTGGTACTTTATATATCTTCTAAAAAAATAGTCATAGAAACTTGAAATTTTTAATGTAGGATCCATCGGTAAATAAAACATTCTCGAAAATAAACTTTAATGAAATTCCGTTTCTTAGGGAGTAAAAGAGATAAAAAGGGAACTTTTGGTACTTCTTATAAACACTGAATAAATGTTTCAAGACACTTGAAAAAAATTATGCTGTTGGTACTATTAATATTTTCGGAAAAAATTATCATAGACACTTAAAATTTGGAATGTAGAAGCCGTCGGTGAAAACAAAAAATATCCTGGAAAAAGTGCTTTTCGGAAATTCTGTTTCTAAAGGGGAAAAAAATTTTTACTTTTGGTACTTATATGTATATACTAGGGTGGTTTTTTATTTTATTTTTTTTTGGAATTTCGAGGAGCGCGCAGCGGATTTTTGTGACATTTGATGTTAAAATAATTGTGTAAAAATTTGAGCTAAATCGGATAAAATTAACCCGAGGCGCAAGAAGGTCAAAGTTTCGAGAAAAAGCCAAAATGGCCAAATTTTGAAAAAACTTAAAAAAATTTAAAATTTGTTGAACTAAAAATAACAAAATATTTTTTATTTAACTTTCTTGCAATAATACTCAAAAAAAATTATCTTTACTTTTTATGACGGCAGTAACACTTTCAAACATGAAATACAAAAATTACCATGCATTTTGGGGGGTACCTGAAATGAGTGTTTTCGATTTTTTGAAAATTTTATTAAACAAAAAAATTAAATCTTACTATTCTATAGCAATGGATTATTAAATACATCCTAAGGCTTAAATATTTAAAAAATTGGGGATATCAATCGACTCAATTTTTTTTTGGAGTCTTTTGAGTTTTGCGGATTTCATGGAGTCAAATGACTCCAAAAAAAAATTGAGTCGATGGATATCCCCAATTTTTTAAATATTTAAGCCTTAGGATGTATTTAATAATCCATTGCTATAGAATACTAAGATTTAATTTTTTTGTTTAATAAAATTTTCAAAAAATCGAACACACTCATATCAGGTACCCCCCAAAATGCATGGTAATTTTTGTATTTCATATTTGGAAGTGTTACTGCCGTCATAAAAAGTTAAGATAATTTTTTCTGAGTATTATTGCAAGAAAGTTAAATAAAAAATATTTTATTTTTTTTATTTCTACAAAGTTTACATTTTTTTAATTTTTTTAAAAATTTGGCCATTTTGGCTTTTTCTCGAAACTTTGACCTCCTTGCGCCTCGGGTTAATTTTATCCGATTTAGCTCAAATTTTTACACAATTATTTTAACACCAAATGGCACAAAAATCCGCTGCGCGCTCCTCGAAATTCCAAAAAAAATAAAATAAAAAACCACCCTAATATATACTGAAATAATGACCCTAGAAATTTGAAATTTTGAATGTATGATCCTTCGGTGATCCTCTAGCAGAAATATCAACCAAGAGAAGGACATAATTTGAAATTTAAAATTGTAGGATAAAAAGTGGTACCTACACTCAAAATAAATTCTCTGTCCAATCAGCAGAAAAATCTGCTGAAAATACACCAATTTTGAGCCATATGAGAAATCTGCTGATTTTATCAGACACGGTTTGCTAAATATCTGCCATAAGAGGTGAATAAATATAACAAGAAAAAAAAAACATACGCAGCCAGCCAGCATTGAACTCGCCACCTTCCGATTTGAAAGTACACTTCTTAACCACTATGCTACAGAAGCTTATACTTTTATCTGGCGTTTTAGTTATTAAACATGTATGTTGTTCGACAGCAGAGAAATCTGATTTTAGCAGAAATATCTGCTGATTTTAGCAGAAAAATCTGCTGATTTTAGCAGAACAATCTGCTGATTTGAGCAGAATAAAATCTGCTGATTTCAGCAGAGCAATCTGCTGATTTCAGCAGAACAATCTGTTCTGCTTTTTTTTTTATATAAAAAAATTTCTTGAAAAAAAAATTAAATTCAGCAAACAAAATCAGTATGAACATAGTAAAATGTCTGTTATTTTCTTAAACTGAATAACAGAGATTTTAGTAAAAATATCCATCTCAGCAGAACAATCTGCTAAAAGATTGCTAATTCAAATTGAAAGTAGTTTTACAGATTTTTTGACAGAGTTTTTCTTTTGAGTGTATAAATCAGCAGAGAAATCTATCGAGACAGCAGAAAAATCTGCTGATCACAGCAGAAAATCTGAGCAATCTGCGGAAAAAGAAAAATCTGATGAAATTACATCGAGTTTGAGTCATATAATAAATCTGCTGATTTAAGAAGACCCAGTTTGATAAAAAATACTTAAGAATTTTGTTTTTTAAGTTACAGTGTTTTCAAGAATAAAATTTCAAATTTTTTTTTAAGTTCAAATTTAACAAAAAACTTATAAAATTTTTTTCAAACGGAATAATTAAATATTTTTGTAAAATTAACCAATCAATCTGCTGTTTTTTTTTTAATTTTGATCGTTTTTAGTTTAAAGTATTTAAATTTGACAAAAATCTAAAAAGAAATTTACATCTTAAAAAAACTTAAAAATTTTTTGTAAAAAAAAATGCAAACAGACTATTTCTGTTGAAAAACAAAATAATCTGCACAAAAATATTTTTAGATTTAGCAAACACAATCAGTGAAATTGCAGAAAAAATTCTGTTATTTTCTAAAACGAATGACAGAGAATTTTCTTAAAATATTTATTTCAGCAAAAAAATCTGCTTAAAGTTTGCTAATTCAAATTAAAAACCATTTTATAGAAATTGATTTAAATTGATTTTATTTATCGAGAAAATTACAAGGCTTTGCAAATTTATGGAAGGGATGTTAAATTTCACTTTCTTAACAAAATATATTAGGAATCTTAAATGTTCGGCATTAAAATTTTTAGTCACACCTATTTTTGGAACACCCTATACTTTCTTCATTGCCTATGATGTGAGCGCTTTTGTCCTTTTTTACACATTTTCAATGTTATTAATGACACAAAGGCGGAAATTTTAAGAAAGTTTTTTTTTTTTTTTTGTTTTAACAAAATCAGATACAAAGTTTTACGCCATTGTCAATTTATAAATTGTTATTATAATTATTAATGCCCTGATTCAGTATGTCGCACAAAGTGAGTGACTAGAAATTTTGTACGTAAAACAAAAACAAATTTGAGTTTTTTGTTTTTGTTTTACGTACAAATTTTGTAGTCACTCACTTCGATCGAGATAGCGAATCGCACAGTAAATGTTTTAAAACTTTACAAGCAACTTTACTAAAAAATATACCATTAAAGACGATGAACATTTGAGCTAACAAATTTTGAAAGAATCCTTTTTTAAAGATATGTCTGCTATATTTTACTAGATCGACCTCCATCAAAATTTTCGATTTTCTATTATAAAAAATCAATAATTCAATATTTAAATCAATAATAATATTATCGTATCATCAATTAAATTTTATTAAGTAAAGTGCTAAAATATTAAACCATTTGGCCAAAATTTTACGCCTTCAAAATTAAGTAGATTTTGCAATAAATTTAAAACAAAAACAAACCATATTTTTTGTACATTTAAATACGTATTTTTAAAAATCATGTTAATTGACTCAACTGAATTGCGATAACAAAAAAAATAAACTACTTACAGACAAAATCAGCTAAATCACATCATCTATTCACACTTCTTCTCAATACTTTAAAAGATCAAATTGTTTACTCATTACAACTGAATTTTCCTCATGAACTCATGGCTGGCCATTTAAAATGCCATTTGTTTCAACTTATAAGGAAGGCGACCAAAGTGCTAAATTTAAATTTTAGTAAACTTATAAAAAAGTGATTTGAAAGTTCTCCTCTAAAAATTTAAATCGAAATAATTTTTTGGAATGAATCCAATTCCACTATGATTTTTAGTGATTTTTAGAGTAAACATTTATTTTACTTCCGAACGGAATTGAATCTGTGATATGCCCTCAAATTTGACTCATTGTTATCCGAATGAATACCCTCCACAATGCCCGAACCACTTTTTTTAGTGATTTAAATTTTTTAAAGTAAATATATAACAAGAGTTAAAAAATTCTGATAGAAGCAGAGGCTGCTGCTGGTTCTAACAATACTAAGGAACTCTATCAAATAATCAACCGCATCACAAACAATAAACGTAAGCCTTGCCAACCAATTCGTGACAAAAATGGTGAAATGATTACGTCCACAGAAGAACAGTTGAACAGGTGGAAGGAACACTTTGAGGATATAAGTAACTCCAACTTAAGTGGTACATTAAACCCACTCCCAAACGCGCCTACACAACTTCTAAACATGATACCTGACAACCCACCCTCCTTGGCGGAAACTATAGACGCAATTTCGAAGCAAAAAAGAAATAAATCCCCTGGTGAAGATGGTATTCCTGCCGACCTGTTACTCGCAAATCCCCAAAGCTTTGGAGAGCTTCTACACCCTCACATTGTTAACGCATGGATCAGTGAGCGTATTGAACCAATGTGGACAAGAGGAACCATTATTAAAATCCCTAAGAAAAATGATTTAAAAGACTGTGGTAACTGGAGAGGAATTACGATACTTAACACCATTTACAAGATATTGGCTACAATTTTATACACCCGACTTCAACTTGTTGAAAACTCCCTACGTGATGAGCAGGCAGGCTTTCGCCCGCTTAGAAGCTGCGTAGACCAAGCCAATACGCTTCGTTTAATAATAGAGCAGTCAATTGAATGGCAATCTCCACTCTATTTGCTGTTTATTGATTTTACAAAAGCTTTTGACACTATTAATAGGACTGCAATTTGGTATGCTCTAAAATGGAAAGGTGTTCCGAACAAAATTATTAGAATAATCAAAAACATGTATGAAAACGCCGAGCTACAAGTTCTTCACAATGGTGTTTTAAGCACTACATTTAACACCAACATTGGCGTCAGGCAGGGATGTCCATTATCTCCACTACTTTTTGCAGTTGTTTTGGACCACATGATGACAAATCTGTGTCTTAAAAGAAGAGGTATCACCTGGGGACTCTTCAAGCAACTAGAGGATCTAGACTACGCAGATGACATTTGCCTTCTCTCGCATAGGTTATCGGATATGCAAGAGAAAACAGACGAACTGGTTTTATTAGCTAAAAACGTTGGACTTGAGATAAATATTAAAAAAACATTTGCTATGCGGCTGAATAACACCACAAACGAAGCAATAACAATCGACAATAACAAGGTAGATTTCGTTAATAAATTTTGCTACCTTGGCAGTATAATGTCCATTTATGGTGGAATTGATGACGACGTATCCAACAGAATAAATAAAGCTAGCAGTACATTCGGGCGTCTAACTAAAATTTGGCGTTCAACCCAAATAACAAGAAAAACAAAACTACGAATATTTAATGCTTGTGTTAAATCAACCTTGTTATATGGCAGTGAAACGTGGCTGCTGACTGAAAGAATAAAACAGCGACTCCAAGTGTTCATCAACAAACGCTTGAGAATTATTTGTAAAATCTTCTGGCCAAATACTATAAGCAATGATAATTTATGGAATATCACAAATGAGGAGCCCATAGGCAAGCAAATTATGAGGAAAAAATGGAAGTGGATTGGCCACACTATTAGAAAACCCCAAAACTCGATATCAAGAATGGCATTAGACTGGAATCCTCAAGGAACCAGACGCTGTGGACGGCCCGTTACTACTTGGAGAAGAACTCTTATTAAAGATCTGACATCAATTAATAAAACTTGGGACGAATGTAAAATTTTATGTAATAATAGATTAGAATGGAAATGTATTGTTGAAGCCCTATGTTCCCACGAGGAATAAATAAAGGAAAAAAAAAAAAAAAAAAATTCTGAATAAAACATTTGTATTTTAAGTAAAAAAATTCTATTATTCATTTTTGTAGAAAATATGTCTGCAAAATTTATAATCTTGTCCAAACCATTAAATCATGATAATGTTTTGCCACAGACTATATACAGACTGGACAGTAGAGTTTTACAACAAAAAATGGGGAAAAACTAAGCGATTTTAGGAGAAACAGAGCGGTTTTTAGCTGGTTTAAAGCTAACATGGCAACACTTTCTAACACTTAGGAGTGAGTGAAACAATAAAAACCGATATGGCATCTATTTTTTTAATCGTACTTTACATTAGCTTAATCGTTCTAATCTAATTCGTAGAATAATTTAAAAAATTAACCATATGATTAAAGACTACTTTTTTGACACCTGTCACTTATGTCGAGTCTGTATTAGTCTGTGGTTTTGCTGTATAAATAGGTGTTCTTTCCAAAGCAAAATTTTCTATACAAAATATCGCTATATTAATTTGTCATTTTATGCAAAACGCATTTAAATATCGGTCGAGGACCCCATTTTGTTTATATATAATTGATCTGTAAAAGTTTCTAAGTGTTATTCATCATATCATTGATGAAAAAAAATAATATTGATGAAAACAAAAATTTGATGAAAAAAAAATATTGATGAAAAAAAAGCTTATTGGAAATCAAAAAAATATTTAAAATATTCAAATTACTTTGCAAAAAAAAAACTTAAAAAAAATTGATGAAAAAAAATATTGATGAAAAAAAATTTGATGAAGAAAATATTGATAAAAAAAATATTGATGAAAAAAATTATTGATGAAAAAAAATATAGATGAAAAAAAAATTAATGATAAATAATTATGTTACGTTTTTGAAAAAAAAAAAAAAAAATTGATGAAAAAACAAAAAAATTTTGATGAAAAAAAAAAATTGATAAAAAAAAATATTGATGAAAAAGAATATTGATGAAAAAAATGTTGATGAAAAAAAATATTGATGAAAAAAAATATTGATGAAAAAAAAATTAATGAAAAAAAAATATTGATGAAAATAAAATATTGATGAAAAAAATATTGATGAAAACAATATCGACGAAAAAAAATATCGAGGAATAAAAATATTGATGAAAAAAATTTGATGAAAAAAATATTGATGAAAAAAAATATTGATGAAAAAAATATAGATGAACAAAAAAAAATTAATGATAAATACACTCTTTTCTCAATTCAAAACCATATATAACAAATCAAAAAATTATAATACATTTATAATTAGAGCCTGAGCTCGACTGTCTTTACAGAAAACAATAATTGATAAATAATTATGTTATGTTTTTTTTCACCCGCTGGTGAATATTTTTTTATTCACCACAAGGTGAATTATTATTCAATTTACAAACCTAAGTTAATAAATTTTTTGTTTTTAGGAAAATGAAAACAGTAATTCTTATTTTCTTTTTTGTTAATCGCTAGCTTATATAGTCAAAATAAGGTGGCGTTCTGCGTTTTTTTTTTTAAATTATACTTTTTTTAGCTCGCACTGTAATTTGTATGGGAGTGCTCTTACGGAGTGGAGATATATCACCTCTCTAAGATGCATTATTGGATCAGTAGAAGCTGGTAAAATAAAACAAATTTAGAAAAAATAAATAATTTACCCGCCCCTTTTGTGGGCGTGGATGTAAAAAATGTATTTTAAAAATAATTAATTGGATAAGTTTATATCATTAATCAAAATAAATCCATTTAGTAACATCTGCCGTAATGGGGAAGGTGTCCCCCACCGTCTCACACCAACACCCCCCCCCCCCAAAAATTCACGCCCCTGGATTTTTTTTTACATTTTAGAGGGTATAAAAGATTTGTCACGAATGTTACACTCCCAATTGTTTTATTTAAATTTTTTTTTTTTTATGACATCAGCTCGTAGCGCTCACATGGTTCTCCCTAGAGGGGTAAAATGTATGACCCCAGTATTTTTTACCCAACATTGTTACAGAGCACACCCACACACCATTTTCCACTTCCTAAGGGGGCTCCCACACAAAAATATAGTATGGTTGGAGTGTAACGCATTGAAATCCCATCAAGTATATATATTTTTGATCCATAATAGATTCTAATACATTCTATGAATGTCCAGAAACCATGACATCCATATGAGGCATTTTCACACCAAATGTCCAGCGAAAAAAAACATGTGTCCCATGAATGTCTGAACAGGTGGTATGGATAGGACTATATGGAGCTAAGAAAATTGTGTTTTTGGGTTTTCAATTTTTCAAAAGCTGGGCTAAGGAGGCGTGGTTAAATATTGGAAAAATTGTAAGATTTCTGCCGAATTCCCTGGGTTAAATATTTATCAAATTAAAATGAAATGCACTTCAATCTCAAAAATTTGTATTCTTGTATATTTTTTTATGGGCTATCAATTTAATTTTATGTTGGAAAATTTTTTAAACCCCTTTTGAAATTTTTCATTTTATAAAAAAGTTAATTTATCAAAAATCTATCCACACAAAAAAAAACAAGTAAAAAAGTTAAATTCGGCCGAATGTAGTGATACCCTACACAACTTCAAATAGGGTATTGCAAAAAACTTTATTTAAAAGGAAATTACTTTTGAAAAAAAAAAAATTTTTTTGAAAAAAAAAATTTCCGCGAAAAAAAATTTTGTTAAAAAAAAAATCCGCGATTTTTTTCTCTTTTTGTCAATATGTTCGTACTTGTTTAAATATCATTTGGTGTTCAATTATGTTCACATATGTCAACCAGAAGCCGAATTAAAGCATTTTGTATTTTTAGGTTATGTTGAATGTACTGAAATTTTTGAGGTGTGCTTACATTTTCGTTCATAACTTTTGAACCGCTGAACCGATATCGCTCAAATGCAATACCAAACTTCTCGGGAGAACTTCCAATAAATATGTTAAGTTTCAGTCATCTCTGTGCAATATTTTGTCCGTGACAGCATTTTACACAGACAGACAGACGGACAGACGGACATCGCTAGAATGTCTTAAAATCGATCAGGCATCATGAATATATATACTTTATGGGGTCCCAGATCGATATTTCGATGAGTTACAAACGGAATGACAAACTTATATATACCCTCTATCACTAAGTGGAGGGTATAAAAATCAGAATGGCATTTTTCGTAGTTTTCGCGATAATCGCATTTGAATAATGGATTTTATAAAAACTCTGTAATTCTCTTGTATTTTATTGTGTCAACATCGCGTATGAGTATTCCAAATTCGTTGGTTTCGTAAATATTTATTACTCATACGCGATGTTGACTATACTACAGGATAGTTTTTACACTTAACAAAGTTTTACTGCATAAATTTATTAAAAAATGTTTAAAAGAAATAAAAATTGTAAAAAAGCACCAAAGGCACTAACGAAAAATTTAAAAAGCACCAAGTTAGTGCTTTTTCTTAGTTTGACACTAAAGACAAAATTTTGGCATTTTGAGGCATCAAAAGCACCTTAAATAGTCCCAAAAGCACTAAGTTGGCATCACTGGGTGTCGGTCACACATTTTACCACTAAAGGGGGAAACATGTGAGTGTTTTGAGAAAATGTTAGTATTGAAAAAATATTGGAGGTCTTTCAAAAGCTTGACTTGTCTTGGGGCAAGCCAAGGGCAGTTAAAGAGGTATGGGAACAAATTTCATAAAAATTAATAGAGATCGGTTTTACATTGCACCCCTCTAGAGGGGGTGCAATATTTCACTTGTGAAGGGTATCAATTCATTTTTCAAGGCCAAATTTTACTTTTTTACTTGTTTCATATAAAATCGTATGTACTGTGTTAAAAATAAAATAAAATAAATCTTTGTACTTCAGTTGGCATGCATTCCCAGTCATTTAGGCATTTTGCCAAAAATAATGTGAGAAGACTGGAATTTTATTTTGACAATAAAATACAGTTTGGTTCAGTTCAGTTTGTTTTATTATCTTTTTGAAAAAATAAAAAGTAAATTAAACAAAAAAAGAAATTAAAACAAGTGTTTTAAATTTGTTTTTAAATTCACATGTGTGTCAATAACTGCTCCAATTTTTTTATTTTAAGATTTTTAAATAAAAATTAATTATTTCGGTACTAAAAAGCTTATGGAATTTAATGACGGATTCAAAGTGTTACTCAAAATTGGATATATATAAATATCTAAAAACGTATTCTCATATATCCTGTAAAGAGTATCCTAAAAATATATAACAGATTAATTTCAAATTTCCTCATAAATTTCACTGACAACTAATCTTTTCTACAACAAGTTGACATATTCAAAAAGAAAACGTAAAATTAGGTTTTCAAGAAATATAATACTTTTTGGATTAGATAGACAGTACAGCCATGTAAATAAAAAGAATTCATTCAAGTAAAATTTTGTAAACAATTTTTTTTTTTGTTGTTCATTTTATTTCATTTTCTCATATTATATTACCTTCACTACTAATTAAATTATACACAATATATACAATTGCATTTCAAAAAAATAAAAAATTTAAATCTTACACATGAAAAAAAATCACTGGAAAATTTCAAACACCCAGAATGAACTAGTAGTACAACAAATGTGAATTTTAGTATGGGGATGCTAATACAACCTACAACATGTGAATATGACATGTGAGTACATGTGTTAGTGACCCAAATGTTTGGACAATGCTAATTGTCAATGAGTTTCAAACAGAACACAACAACAAAAAATCCACTGACAATGACAAATAATTGATACTAAAACCAATTACAAAAATAGCAACAATTTAATTTAAGCTAAAAATCAAATCATAAAATTTATTGAATGGAAAATATAAACACTGTTTGCGAGATTGTTTGAGAAAAACATTAAAAAAGAAAATTTTTGTCGGCAAAAAACGACCATATAATATGCTTTTGGCGGAAAATGGTTATTTTTGTTTCCAACAAACAAAACTTTTATCAAACGTCTTCCATATAATGTATTTTGTGAACTTAATATGAATATTGGAAAGATGTATCGGGACTAGAAGTAATAATTATGAATGCAAAATACAATTACTACTCAAATATCGAAAGGGTGCTCTACGGGAAATACTCCGTCTTAGAATCTAGCCATGCTAAATTTAGGTCAAGTTGTTGGGTGTCCGCCATTTGGCGAATTCAGTTGGAGATCATCAGGTTATGGCAACCCCAATACGGTTATGCCAACCGAAATGTATTTGTAACAACCGAATGACCGGTTAAAAAAACCTCAAAATTACTATACGGTTGTGAACACTGTATTTGTTATGTGTTATGCATCAGACCCAAACATTCACATAACAGCTCAGGGTTCGAAAAAAAAACTCTAACGTACGGTACGTTAGTGTTCTGTACGGAACTATGGAGCGACCGTACGTTATCGAAACGTACCGTTCCAAGAACACATTCACTAAAAAGTTTTTTAGTGGTTGTGAAGGTGTTCGCAAACAGAATTCCGAACGTTATGCCTGCGAGTTGAAGAACAGAAACTTTACGATAACGTACCGAACTAGGTTAGAAACAAAATAAAGTTCTTTTAGTGTTCTGTTTGCGAACTTTTGAGACATTTTTTAAATTTAAAATGGCGATATCTTGAAAACTAAGCAAGATAGAGCAAAACGGAGCACATTTTTGGTTCTTGGGATCTCCATAGTATCGCTAGGCCTCTACACATGTGTAGACCCCATTGGGTCCTTATTTTGAATCTAAAAAAGTTAGCATTCCGGGAAATTTAAAAATGCACATATCTCGCTAAATACTGCCGACACGATGAAAAGTCTAAAAGCATTTTTGTGGATCTTGTCTCGTAGTACATGACCGCTTTTAGGCTTTATGTCGTGTCGGCAGTATTTAGCGAGATATGTGCATTTTTAAATTTCGCGGAATGCTAACTTTTTTAGATTCAAAATATGGACCCAATGGGGTCCACCCATGTGTAGAGGGCTATCGATACTATGGAGATCCCAAGAAACAAAAATGTGCTCCGTTTTGCTCTATCTTGCTTAGTTTTCGAGATATCGCCATTTTAAATTAAAAAAAAAATGTCTCAAAAGTTCGCAAACAGAACACTAAAAGAACTTTATTTTGTTTTTAACCTAGTTCGGTACGTTATCGTAAAGTTTCTGTTCTTCAACTCACAGGCATAACGTTCGGAATTCTGTTTGCGAACACCTTCGCAACCACTTAAACAACTTTTTATTGAATGTGTTCTTGGAACGGAACGTTAAATAACGTACTGTTTTTTTTCGAACACTGTAACAGCTGACTCATCCTCCTTCAATTTCGTTCAATAGCAATTCACTAGGAACTGAGAGGTCAGGTTTCACATGTTTCGCCATCGACTCTTGCACATTCAATAGCAAATTTGTTTCCAGTGATTCCACTAACTATTCCCGATTGTAAAGTGTTTGATTCCAAGGCCTTCAGAGCTGCGAGACTATCTACGAAATGTATGGCGCAAGCACGTAAGTCTCCTTTCATAATCATCTGTGTGGCACTGTGTGCCTGAAAAATACTACACTTGTCCGGAAGTTTAAATGTGACCCTGATTTTTAAGCGTTCAGAATAAACTACCGGGCCTGTTCGAGATTGCATTCTCTTTCATGACAAAGTTTTTCACCCAGTTTTTGCTAGTGGGTAAATGGACTTCGAAGGTTTTGTCAAAGGTAGTCTGCGGTGAGATATAGTCGGTTTTCTGTCCCAGGTCCGTCCCGCCTACCGTAGTTAAAACATTCGAGTCTCCCAAAGAGCGTTGCATAAGCACATGCGACTTTCTTTACCTGACAGCCGATTCACATGCTGCACTTTTGATTGTATATATACGTGGATACGTTGCTGAATGCTGAGTATCACTTCTGGACCGGACTGAAATGCTGATCTACTAACACCAGTGATACCCACACACGTCAGTCGTTGTACCTTTTATAAATTGCAGAGATATGATTTCCAATCCACTCAAAGATAGAATAGGTAAGTATTGGTCTAATTACACTACTTAACATTTCGAACACGACCTTACACAGTTAATTTTAATCGTTCTAGCCCAGCAAAAAAAGTGCGGAGTACTTCCATATGGAGTGCTTTAAAACTATAACAAATGTAATGAAATACAACAAAAATAACAAAAAACACAAGAAACAACGCAAAGGCATTCTTTTCTACTCCATAAAAAGTTGATATTCAGGTCTTAACTCATTAACTTCCGCGACACTCTTAACTCATTACCATCCGCGACACTCCCAGTAGATAAGAAGTACTCCGAGCTTTCAAACAACTTCCAAGTACTTCCCTGGAGTAGTTTTTGTCTACTGAATATCTACTTACTTTTGTATGGAGGTGTCGTGGGTTAAGAGCTGAATATCTGTGAATTTTTGTCTTGTATTTTTTGTTGTATTTCATTACCTTTGTTATGGTTTTAAAGCACTCCACTGGGAAGTGGTAATGATTTTTTTCAGGGAGTGATCACAAATCTGGTCTCTAAACTTTCCTATCACATCAGGTTTTTAAGAAAATTGAGGTCAAAGTTAAAAAATCGCCGTTTAGGAAATTTTTGACAACTCATAGCAGATGAAGCCGATGTGAAAGCGACTTGAAAGTCGGTCGAGGGTAAAGCTTAAATATTGCTCATAAGGATGCTGAACTTATTTGTTCAGTCGCCATAACCCTTAGGGCACCAATTGTCTCGTAATGATGACTTATTACCAAAAAACATTTTTTTCGATTGATAACAAATTGCGACCTGTATCGTGTTTACACCGTTTACATGGACAGACGGACGGTCGGTCGGTCGGACAGACGGACGGACGGACATCGCTAAATCGACTCAAAAAGTGATTCTAAGTCGATCGGTATACTTAAAAGTGGGTCTAGGACCAATATTTCGGCTAGTTACAAACATCAGCACAAACTCATTATACCCTGTACCACAGTGTGGTGTAGGGTATAAAAAACTTAATTTCAAATGGAACGCCACCTTATACACATGATTACAATTATTCTCCTGGTCACAAATCCGGCCTCCAAACTTTTTCATTACTTCAGGTTTTTGCAAAATTTAAATCCTAAAAAATCCCGTTTGCGGAAATATTTGACTACTCAAAGTGGATGAACCCGATGTGCTGACGACTTAAAAATAAGTCAAAGGTTAGGTTTAAACATTGCTTTTAAGATGTATAACTCATTTGATCAGTCGCTTTAACTGTTGTGGCACCAATTGTCTTTTAATAAGGTAATTTTCCCCAAAACACTTTCTTTCAAAGACAATTGATGGCCAAAGGGTTAAAGCGATTGACCAAATGAGTTCTGCAACCTAAAGAGTAAGATATATGCTTTGACCACGACTTATTTAAAGTCGCCATTACATCGGGTTCATCCGCTATGTGTTTTCAAAAATGCACAAAACTGTGATTTGTTTAAGTTTGACCTTTGTTTTCTCAACAACTCTTTTTTTTTACCAGCAGAAGTATTGTAATCAAGTTTATAAGGTCGCATCCCAGTCGCATTTTCAATGTTAAGTAGTGTTATCGCACTATACATCCAGTGTATGATATACGGTTTTACACCCCACCTTTTTCCGAAGGTGCTTCCGGAGGTTTAAAAAGCACATAACGAATTTTTCATCCTGTCATCTTTATTTCATTTTCAAGAAATCTTTGTCCTTAGCTAAATGGTGGTTCCAACTTATTTTGAAAGATCTTAGCCCATTTTGTAAACAAAACAAGTTCGGTTTTAGCGGATTTTAAACCGAATTCGCCATGTTAAAATACAGGTCTCTATCAAAGAAAAGTTCAAGTCTGGAACCGATCCTCTATGACCTTAGACCAGTTCAGATACGGTCACAGCTTCTGTGACCAGATCCATTCCCCGCAGAGTATATAAATAAAAGCCTTTATATAAAATTTTGCCAAATTTACTCATAATGGCAACATTTTTCGTGTTTTTACAGTTTACATGGGGGCAGACCGAAAAAAATGCATATTCCAATCCACTTTGCCAAAGGGAAGGATTTCGAAATTCACCTGGCATAAAATGTTTTAGGTTTAAACAAAAGTACAAAACAAAAAAATAGAAACATTTTTTGTTAGGACTTATCTCCCCACCGTTCGTTATTGCCCATTTATGAACATCAGCCGCCTTTACCCACAAGATACATTCGTTTTAAACTTTAGGACATTATCAATTTTGGTTTAGACTGCATCGCTCTTTCCACAGACAGACGGGCAGCAGGCGACATCGCTAGAATGTATAAGACTAGATTAAGATTCAATTAGATATACACCGAAGGGTTTCCTTAAATATTTGAGAATGTAGCAATTCACAAAGTTATTATTTTAAGTGTCTGATTTTCCTTACTTGTAAGTTTTATATTTTTTTTGTCTTAAAGATAAACTTTTGCACTTAACTGTACCGAACAAACAGAAAGCTCAAGTTAATGCTTTGGTCATTTAGATTGCAACATTGAAAGGACGAAACAAAATATTTGTACAAGTTAATGATTAGTTGGCTGTTTGGTTGGTTAGACGTTTGTGTCACTATAAATCATGTTGCTTGCCACACCAAAACAACAACAAATATGCCACCCAAATACAAAATGAAACATTATGAAACATCAATTTCTTGCATAGGCAAATGACTTGATTTATCAATTATTTAAAGGAGAATAACAGCAACAATAAAATATCTAACAAAACCACAATACCCGGGTAAAAAAAAATGGAGCAAAATCACTTTTTGAGTGATTGTAATTTGATTTAATGTTAAAAGACATAGTACCTGTGTAAAATATTTTTCTTTGCTTTGTTTCAAAAGCTATCGAGTTTTCAAGACGTAAGTTTAAATTTTCGACCTGACCATGATAATTACAAATATATGTACATGCCAAGCTTGAACAGTCACCAGGTTGACTATCGAAAATTGGCATGTTTTCAACAGACGGATGGACGGACATTGCTAGATCGTTTTTAAATTGATCGCGGTCAAAAATATGCTTCGAGGTTTTACAAGGGGAATGACAAATTATGTTATAAAAAATTATTTTTACTCGGGCATAGATTTTTAACAATAAAACCAAAAACCCAACCCTTAAATCTGAGACACAGTGAAATCGTTTTTAGAAGGACCAGCAATAATATAACCACAAATATCCTCTTATTCAAATATATTGCTACATTAAGAAAAAGCGTCAGTTATGAAAAAGATTATCGCCTTCTAAAAGCGTCTGTTATTAACAGCTTTCCCTGTAGTTTGTTGTAGTTATCATCAACCAACATCACCGTCCTCCTCATCATTGTAGTCTAATAAGGACATAAGGCTAAGGATTGTTGAACATTAAAAATACAAAAAAAAAAGTAATAAGAACAGTAAAAGTTTAAACAAGGTACAAGTGTTTATTGTCACGGTTAAGGCAAACGTTGTTGTAAGTATGTATGTATTCCATACTATAAAGCACTTAAACAACTGCTAAGGTAAGCAAGCAACTACCAAGCAGGACTGGAAGGCACAACTTGCTATAAAAAAAAACATGTCAAAGTAAAAGCTAAAACTCAAAACACAACTTAAAAAAAATGCATTTGAACTTGAATACAAACAACACAAACCACTACAATAAAATGGGGGAAAACTCTTGCGGTTATTTGGAGTGGGTGGTTATTTTTCTGGGGAGGACAGGAAAAAAACATGCAATTTTGTTGTTACAACTTTGTTGAAAAAATAGGTATTTTAAGCAAACAATAAGTTTCCTGTTAGATAATTACCGCACCCTTTTTAATTTGTTACAAAATAGAAATATAAAATTAATAATGGTGGACTATGAATTATTTTGAATTAAATTTATTTAACATTTTCGGAAAACTTTCTAAATTTAAAGTTTTGGTTTTTAGAAACAAAAAGGGGTACCGACGAAGCTCCCGATCACCATGTTATTATTGGGGAGATAAGGCTTCGGTTAGGTTGTAAGTGGCTGCTGATGCTTTACGTCAGCACATATTAACTCTGAGGTCCGTTGTGATACCACGGACCGGTAATTGGATTTCCCTACTAGTCCCGGTCGTTAAATCGATTTGAGCTCCTTATTGAACCGAAAGATCGCGCAGCTCCCTAGATCCCAGTGAAGCATGTCTCTGACCAGAAAGTTTCGGGCAATGGCAGATAAGGTGTTCTATAGTTTCCAACTCCTTCTTATACATGTGACTCCGGAAAAAGTAATTTTACAGTACATTTATCCGCTCAGCGTGCATTACTATAAGGCAGTATCAAGTAATTACAGAAACCACAGTCGAAATCTCGGCTATTGTAAACGATATCAGCTGACTTATGCGCTTGTTTAAGAGAAGGTCAAATCTGTCGAGTAGTGTCAGTCGTCCTACCATATGGCCATCACTGATTAGTCTCTGTCGCTGAACAAATCCATATGTTTGCTTGCAAGTTTCTAGAGGCATACAAACACATTTCAATTCCGTTGAAACCTGTAAGGTAGTTCCCAGTCAGTCAAGATCATCGGCTTTACAATTCTCTGAAATGTCTCTGTGCCCAGGGACTCATATGAGTTGAATGTCAAACTGCTTGTCTTTCTCATTTAAAGATATGCGGCAGTTAAAGGCAGATCATGTTTTCAGAAACATTGACAGCAGGGACTTAAACGCAGCTTGTCGGAATAGATGTTGACTGGGGTTGTAGACAAGACTTTACTTCTCAAGTTACGTTCTGAGTTTTAATAGAATCGCACGACACATATGAATATTTATAATTACTCAACCACAGCGCCACCTACATCCTCCGCTATGTCTTCTTTATTAAAGTTTTTTTGATTAGACAAATAGTTTACAAGATATGATTTTTTGAACACCAGAATGGTACTTTGTCCCTCTGTTCGTCTGTGCAAAAATTGATGGAGGGTCCACTACCCGTTATGCCTAATCCAAGGCTTTCGGGATGGTATCAAAGTTCTAAAGTGTCGTTCAAAATGACTCCTAGAGGGAACGCATTGCAGTGTGCTATTCAGTCGAATTTTCGACGTAGCCGCATACTACCTCACAAATATGTATGTAGGTGTAATACGAAGAGCACCAGTGATGTTAATTGACGGCATTTGCTGTACCTTCGTGATAACGACGCAGTTCGTTTTTGTCTCTAAAGCAGGCCACCACACAATGATTCAAAACAGCAGAATTGGTCTGCTGTAAAAATCCAAAAACGACCTTAGGACTAAAGCCCTATCTTTTTCCAATGACCCATTCACAGGAATCTGTAAAAGGGTCAATAAAAAGCCTGAAATTCAACTTCCCATCTAAAAATACTCTAGGATACTTGGCTCCATCTGAGAAAGCGATTCCAGTGCCGTCCAGGGAAATAGTATTAAAGGAAGGAATCTTACTTTTCCTTGTAAACAAGGCGAGATCTGTTTAACTTGGAAAAACTCCTAGACCACAGTCTCTAGCCCATTTAGACAGATCTTTCAGATAACCCAGAAGAATGTCCCTCTATGTTTGCTGGTGCTTTCGCTCTCGATCTGTCAAAGGCCTTCGACACGGTCTGCCACACGAAATTGTTGCAGGACCTATATGACTCTACACTCCCAAACGCCCACAAAAGATGGTTGGCAAACTACATGGCTGGGAGGCAGTCATACGTAGAATTCAGAGGTTCCAGGTCGGGATTTAGGAGAAATAAACAAGGTGTTCCACAGGGGGGGTCATCACCCCCATTCTGTTCAATACCTATATCTCCAAAATCCCGACCCCCACCTCCAGGGCTGAAACTGGTATCCTATGCCGATGACTGCACAATTCTGTGCACAGGCAGGGATATCGAAGCCCTGCAGGAACAGCTAAACGGCTATCTGCCAACGTTGAAGACCTTTTTGGCAGACAGGAACCTCCAGCTCTCAACACCCAAGTCGACGGCCACTCTTTTTACCACGTGGACTAAAGAGGTTACCAGGGAACTCAACATCCACATAAGTGGACAGAGAGTTCCCACAGTGAAAAACCCCAAGATACTTGGGGTTCACTTTGATAGCCTCTTTATGTTCGCGAGGCATGCAGAAGAGATGACCAGGCGGGTGAAAGGGAGAAACTCCATCCTGAAAGCGCTAACGGGCAGCACCTGGGGCAAAGATAAGGAGACGATCCTGACAACGTACAAAGCCATAGGTCGTCCCCTTATCGACTATGCTGCCCCGGTCTGGTCGCCGTCCGTTAGCGACACACAGTGAAGAAAGCTCCAAACGGCACAGAATACGGCTCTCAGGGTGGTTACTGGATGCCATTCCATGGCTTCCGAGGACCACCTGCACGATGAGGCCAAAATCCTGCCCATTCGGAGCCACTGCTCCCTTCTCACCCGTCAATTCGTACTTGGGTGTTATATGACCGAGCACCCCAACCATGTAAGCGTCGTAGGATCTACGGCACCCGAAATTAGACAAGTGAGGTCTGACCTACGCTCCGAAAAATCGGCCGTAGGTCACCTCACTAACTTGGTACCGAGTGGCAATTTGAAAGAGGCGCCGGCCCGCCTACACTCCGAGATTGTCTCTGAGTCCTTAGGGAGGATGAGGGACAATGTCGTGTTAGGCGGCAGGCCTCCTCCCCTCTCTGAATCAGAAAGGAGCCTGTCGCGTAAGGTCCGCACGACATTGTCACAACTCAGGTCAGGTAACTCAAGGGAGTTGAATAGTTACCTGGCCAGAGTTAACTCAGACATCTCGGACACCTGCCCTCTGTGCAACTCCACGCCACACAACACCGCGCATCTCTTCGCGTGCCCGCTCCGGCCGACAACACTAACGCCCTTGTCATTGTGGACCAATTCAGTCGAGGCAGCTCGCTTCCTCGAACTGGATGGGTAAAGGTCCAATGTCTCCCATTCCCAATTTCCCCTTCCGCCCCCCCCCCATAACCAAATAAAATTAAAATTAATTTTTAAATTTTTAATTACTACTAATCTCTCTTTTCTACATACATGGTAAATTCCAGTGGACGCTACTACAACAACAACAACATGACAACAACGTGCTTCTAAAGAGAGCAGCATTGAATTCCGTGGCGGCGGTGAAGGTGTCCCTGTGGTGGTGTCCCTGTGGTGTGTCCCTATTCACAAATCGAGATATTACAGACGCTCCCAATTTGTCTTAAATTAAGTAGATCTTCCACCATTAAAACGATCCCACGCTTCATTCCCGGACCAGGCAATGTGATGTCTTCTCTTCGGATGTGAATCTTGAATCACGTGCAAAGATCAGGTCAACTCTCTTCAGGTTTTTGTTGCCCATTTTTTGGCCGACAAATATTTCAAACAGCGAACTTTTAAGAAAGACAAATCAAATAAAAGTTCAATACCAACCTGACCAGTTAAATGACCAACATATATATATGCCAAACTTCAGCAGCCTCTGTAAAGTCTTTCAAAAGTTATCGTGTTTTCTACGGACAGACAGACAAACAGACGGACGTTAGATCGACTTTAAATCGATCGAGGATCATGAATATATATACTTTATGGGGTCTTAGACCAACATTTCGAGGTGTTACAAACGGAATGACAAACTTATATATACCCTCTACCACTAGAGTGGAGGGTATAAAAACTGGCGCGAAATAAGAAAGGTGGCAGAAGACAGATCGGAGTGAAAGAATTTCGTTGAATCTCTCTGGTTGAAAAGGGGGACGTAAAAATTATTAAAAATATGATCTATAGGGCCGAAATATGATCTATAGGGCCGATTTTTTCAAAATATGTTCAAAAGGTTTATCCCTAATGAAAACACCTTTTAATTTATTATACGTTTTTGATTCAAATAAAATTGTGGGTAGAAGAACTTTTCTTCAAGAAGATAACAAACTTTTTGTGTGCTTCCAAACAAACTTTAATACTGTAATTCTTTTTTTTTTATATGTAAACTTTGGAAGTAGTTTATAGTTAACATTAAAGGTCTATGCACCGCAAGGGTGCATTTAATAACAAGGTGTAACTAAAAACAAGAAACATTGAACAACCCTTAACACAAGAAAACTCAAGAAACAAATCAAATAAAAAACAACACTCCCTAAAGAACTGTCAATTACTTAATTAGACATAATTACCTAAATAAATAAAATATATTGTAGTATTTCTTGAAAGTGTTGGGGGAAAGTACATATAGCACTTGCTATTAACCATTTCGAATACTCAAAGTTCACAAAACAAACGTATATTCTATGTTTATCAATACCAACACCCACTCCCCCGTGTTTGGTAGCACACCTTCCTTTAAGCTTTTAGTTTTATTACAACTAAAAGTGCAATGTCCTTTAAAGCTTTGAAGTGCTAACACGGAAATGCATTTTTTGTTTATAGTTTTTTTCCCCTGTTTACTAGTTTTTTTTTTACCTCGAACTAACTACCTAGCCACACGCAACAAATGCATAAAACTTAACTTTAAAATATATATACTATTTTTGAAGTTTATAATAAACTACAAGGATTTTTTGTTTGGTCTTGGAAAGGATACGTGCATAATATATTATATCTTCAAGTTCAGGGATGAGTTTTGGTTTAGTTTTTGAATTTATAAATAAGTTTCAACAATTTTAGTTTTATAAAGGGGGGTTTGTTCATTTGTTTAATGTGGGTGGTTGTTAGTTAATAGTTGGGCTTTTTTTGTTTTTTTACAATAAATTATTAACAAAAACATAATTGTCAAACCTAATTATTAATATTCATTAAGAAAAGAGAGGGGCATACTGCCAAGAGAACTATCCTAAGTGTTACACACTGATTTGCCAGACACTTAAAATATATATTAAAGAGACGATTTCAAGGTTTGGGTGTCTCGGATTATCAGCCATTTAATGGTTAAAAAATTTCGTTCCCACCTAATGGAAAAATATGGTCCTCAGAGAAAAATTCCGATAACTCGAGAGCTAACAGGAATATCGTTAAAAAAAAAAAATTATAAAACATATAAAATTACCTAATTTTAAATTCTGTTTAAATTTTTAAATTAGTAAATATTATATTTTGAGTAGGTTTTTTTTTTGTTTTCTAGCTCGAGGTCATTATTTTCTTTACTAATTAAAACAATGATATTCTATAGAATAATTTTCAAGAAAATTATTTTTCTGTCTTAAATTTATTTATGTTGGTCATTTTTTGCAAGACTTAATCGACGCGTGTTTCGGGATTTGTCAGATCCCATTGTCAAGATTATTTAGCAAAAATAAAAACCCTATACTACAAGTAGCAAAGGGCCTTTAATGGCAATCGTTACCGTTTTCTACTTGTAGTATAGGGTTTTTATTTTTGCTAAATAATCCTGACAATGGGGTCTGACAAATCCCGAAACACGTGTCGATTAAGTGTTGCAAAAAATGACCAACATAAATAAATTTAAAACAGAAAAATAATTTTCTTGAAAATTATTCTATGAGAATATCGTAGTTTTAATTATTAAAGGAAATAATGACCTCGAGCTAGAAAAAAAACCTACTGAAAATAATATTTTGAATGTCGAATAAAACAATTTTTATTTTTTAATAAAAATTAATCAGAATTAGTAAATATTATTGATTAATTCGAACTTTAAAATTCTATTTTAGGAAAGATTATTCTAGCTCAAGGTCATATTTATTTTACTAATTATTACGATGATTTTGTTAAAGTAAAAATTTTTAAGAAACTATTTAAAAGTTGTTTGTTTTAAATTGATTGGTTTGGTGATTTTGCTAGACTTACTCGACACGTGTTTCGGAATTTGTCGGATTCCATTGTCAAGAGTATTTAGCAAATTGACAATCGCTAGTGGCAAAACATAAACTCTTATATTCGAATGTAAGTAGACATAATGAGAATTTATGTACTAAATACACATAAACAGCTCTAAATTTCAAACGAAATATCCGACCAAACCATCTCCATTTAATTCAAATATTCCTTCATATAATAAAGACTGTATCAAATACTAACACCTTATTTTCACTCTATTAGCTGTAGTATTTTTATAAGAATTTTACTCCCGCTCTAAATGACCCAAGGGTGCCCTTAGACGGGTCAAATATTTGACCAACCCCTAATAATTTTCAAACCCATAATTTTCTCAGAACATACCTACATTTTGTCTTCAACGCTTAAGGTGGTCCCCCAAATTAGGACAGTTAGATCAGTAGGAGCAAATTTATTGCAAATATTACATTAACATGTAATCTTTGTATGGGAACACCCTTGAGTGGAGTGGAGATAGTGCTTAGATATGTTTGGAAAAAATGTTTGGGGAGATAAATCAATTGGGGGTTGGTCTATAATTTTACCACACTAGGGACAACTTCGGGGCAGTTGTGGGTCTTTTTGTGTATTTAGACTTGGATCTTCGGAGGGGCAGCTGACATTACATTACACGGGTGGTCCAAGACAGTTTTAACCTAAAAGTGCGAATAACACGATTTTTTTAATATGTATTTTGGATGTCTAAGAATAATTTAGCAACAAAAACCAAAATATTCGATCGAATTGGAAAAAAATACAATATTCGAATTTTCTCGAAAACTATGAGAGCTAACAAAAAAACACATGTGACCAAAAATATTCCTCGGAAAAATGTATATATATAAGGTATTAAGGAATTTACATTTCAGTATTAAAACGGTCAAAAAATAATTTTGAATGTACATATTTTGTGTGGTACGAAATTGGGCACATTTTTAAAATTGCGGTTTTTAGAATCTGCAAACGCCAATATCACAAAAATGGTGTATGCTACAAAAATTTTGAAAGCAAATTTGAAATCAGGAGGTTAAAATCTATTAAGTGCATATATTTGAATTTTGAATTTTTATACCCTCCACTTTGTCATTCCGTTTGTAACTCATCGAAATATCGGTCGTGGACCCTATAAAGTATATATTACTGATTAATGATCGGTTCTTAGACATTCTATGAATAAATAATCACTGCTGGCTCCGACTATCCGTGATTATTTACCCACTATAAAAATTTCAGCCTTTATGAAATGATTATAAATTTTGAACTTTTTTGCAACTTCGGTGGGGCAGCTGAAGGTCATTCTACCGGGGGTGCGTTAGGTGACGGTATATTTTGAAATAGTTTTTGCATTATTTATAAAATGATTTTAAAATTTTTAGAAATTTCGCAAGTTTGGAAGGTTATAGTTCATATATCCCCCGGCTTTGGGCCAGCTGACCGTAGGGCTGGATTACGTACACTCCAAAGTCTTTAATATATTTGAAAATCAGCTGTTATAAAATGATCGGGCCAATGTCGTCACCTCCCGGTCTAATACTTTAATAATATGTTAATTAAACAAAAAAATCAAAAGGACTAAAAGTTGACAAAAATGCACTCAAAAAATACATTTGTATTTAAAATAAATTTTTTTAATGACACATTTCTTTTGAACTTTTACGTTTAAAGTGGAGGACTTTAGCTTTTAATTTCAATTTTGATTAAAAAAATTCGATATTTACTTAAGAAGTTATAGGCCTTCAAACTACACAACTTTTCAGTTTTTTATGATTTTTAAAAATTAAAGTCGCGAATACAGTCGCGAGTTTTTGGAATTTAAATTCGAATGTAAGTTCGAATGTCTAAATGTTTTTATAGAGTATAAAAAAATATCTGAAGACCCAAATCCAGATTTGTGGTTTTGTACCGATGTTAGTATATTTTAAGTTTCTGGCAAATCTGTGTATAACGGTTGGGATAGTTTCCTTGCGAGTGGGTTATCAATTTCGAAGCGATTTTGTAGGGGGAACTTTATTGTTCTGCGTTATTAAATAATATATGTAGAAGTGGTCAGCAAAAGACTAGCCAGGGGGGAAATATGTTAAAAAAAGAAGTAAGGTGAGGCAAGGAAAGTTAAAAGCAATATGCTGAAAATCATGTCCACAACATTAGCATGCCATAAAGTTACCCTAGTAACCACCTGTGGCAATAAAATATTATTCTCATATATGCCAAATGCAATAAAAAAAAAAACTGTACACCCACATTAAACAAAAACAGTATTGTAAAAAAAAATTACAAAAAAGCAAAAAAACTAACTCTCTCCTTTTTAATTGTTCCCAAGATACTCACACAGAAAAATAATTTTCCAACCGTTTATATTTGATGTATGATTCCAAAATTTGAAATAAAAACCAACATTAATTGGGGTCTGTTGGAGCTGATATCCTTAAAAAAAAATTTAAAAAAAATATATTGGACCACCTTAGTGCTTAAAGATTGAGGGTAGTCATGTTCTGAGAAAATGATGGGGTTGCAAAATCAATGCAAATCGGTCATATATTTGACGTCTGTTGGGGACCCCAAGGATAGTTAGTCTTAAGTTTCATCCATTTGGGAGCGAATACGAGGCAATTTTGGGGCTTTTTGTGTTTTTTACCCCTTTACCTCCACCTTTGCTTCGTTGAAAAGCAATTTGCCCAACAATTGCATCGGAGTCGCTCCTAGAGGGGTGCAATTTTAGACTTACCCCCATTAATTACTCCCTAACATTTCTTCTGAACAAACCTACTCCTTATCTCCAACCCCTAAGAGCGCTCCCATACAAAATGTAATTTTTTATAAATTTTGATCCAACTGCTCTAGCTGCCCCAAGGATGCACCTAATGAAGGCAAATGTAGAGAAGTCAAATATGTATACGACCGCATATATTTTTTCAGCCCCAAAATTTTAATTTGTATCTACTCTCTATCCTCAACACTTAAGGCGGTCCCCATACATTTATGTTTAATTAACTTATTTTATTTTATTTAATCCGCTGCTACCGCTCTAAACAATTTTTCTGAACACACCTCCCTCTTTTCTCCACTTTCTAAATAAACCCCACATACAAAAATTACATTTCTTAAAAATTTTCTCCCACCACTCTAACTGTTCCAGGGGTGTCAAATGTATGACCGACCGACAATATTTGTTCAACTCCAACATTTTCCCATCTCAATCTACCCTCCATCTCCGTCCGTCTTTCTGTGGAAAGCGCTTTGCAGTCTAAACTAAAATAACTAGACTCCTGAAGTATGGCGAATGTGTCTTGTGGTAATAGGCTAGTTTAATTCGAAGTGGCAAAATAGGACCAGGGGGAAACAGTTCCACCTCGAAGAACTTAACCAACCTCTAAATAACTGCATTTTTTTAAAGGTTTTTTTTTCGAACATTTGTTAAAAAAAAAAAAAAAACTAAACATTTTTGTATAAGAAGTAATTTAAAGTCCTGCACTTGGATGGCCCGCCTCCTTTTGTAGGCGTGAATATCAAAAATCGCGCAAAAATCATAATAATTTTCCCCGAATTTTAAATTGTTTTGAATTGTTGCAGTTAAAACATCTCGATTTGTTATTTGTTTTTACTGAAAATGAAGTTTTCCTCAAAACAACTAATATAACATAGTAGTGATTTCAACTGTCATATTTATTTAGTTGATTATACTTACATTTACATAATTGGATAAGTGTAGATATTTAAGTAGTTAATAGATGTCACTTACCTAAAATAGATTAAAATAGAAAAAAATCAATTACAAATTTTATTTATAATAGGTCCTAAAAGATACAGACAAAAAATAGTCAATAAACGACTTTCATAGTATTTATGAACAAATTCATAAAATTTAATAACTTTTTGATAATACTTATAAAATTTTTCATAGTATTTATGAATAAATCATAATATGTGAAATTTAAGAACTGCACCGCTCTACAAATCTGAGGTTTGTCGCTGCGTTTTGAATGAACCCAAAAAAAGTTTATAGGTTTTGGTTTTCCGATTCCAAAACGGTCACTCAAATTTTTCTATCACGTCACAATTTTGAGAAAATCGCGGTTAAAGTGTCAAAAAAGGCCTATTTTTGCCATTTTTGACCGCCTATAAAATAAGATCCCGACATGCGAATGACTTGATATTAAACTCATTCGAAAGTGCGTAATTTTCTCTTTAAGACAAAATCAAATTTTCTTGGAATTTAATTTTTTATAATGGTGAAAAAATCATTAGCCACAAGTGCTTTAAATCTAATATTTACTTATGTATTTGTATGGAAATTTATTAAAAAACACTGTGTGAATAAACTAAATATTTAAAAAATGGAAGGTTTTTTGTAATTGATTTTTTTACCATTTTAAAAAATTAAATTCCAAGAACATTTTATCTTGTCTTATAGAGAAAATTACATACTTTTGAATGAGCTTGGTACCAAGTCAGTCGCATGTCAGGATCTTATATTATAAGCTTTAAAAAAGGGTCCAAAATGGCCTTTTTCGGCACTTTTACCGCGAATAATTCAAAATCCTGACGTGATAGACATATTTGGGTTGCAGATTTGGAATCAGCGCAACAAACACTACCTAAATCATCTACCAGAATCTAATACGTATTTTCATGTTGAGCTGTGCTGTTTAACATTTTTCATAAATACTTTGAAAAAGTTCAAAAATATAATGAAAAAGTTCATAATTTGTATGTATTTCTTCATAAATACTATCAATTTCATTCATTGGCAAATAATTTTTTTCTGTGTAATAGAATATGGCACATAAATAAGTCCAATAATATAATAAGTTGAGCCGGCTTTATTAAAGCTTTCATTGATTTTCAGAAGTTTGTTCATACTCAGATTTAAATTTGCAGTCGATTTTTTCGATGGTTGTAAAAAAATTTTAAACCTTTAAAATAAATATATTTTAAGTAGGATTATTCTAGCTCGAGGTCATTATTTCCAATAACAATTTGCCATTTAAATCCCCTTTGCTACTTTTAGTACAGGGTTTATATATTTGCTAAATAATCTTGACAAAGGAATCTGACAAATTCCGAAACACGTGTGGATTAAGTCTTGCAAAAATGGCCAACATAAATAAATTTAAAACAAGAAAAGTATTTTCTTGAGAATTATTCTATGAGATTATCATAGGTTTAATTAGAAAAGGTAATAATGACCTCGAGCTAAAATGAACCTATTAAAAATATCATATTTTAAAGGTCAAATAAAACAATTTTTTTTTTTAAATAAAAATTAATCAGAATCATTTAAGCTAAATTTTATTTTTATTTTCAAATAAAATTAATTGATTGTCTTATTTTTTTCCCGGCATCCCAAGAATTTGGTAAAAACTATTGCGCTTTCCCAGGAAATAAAAACGTCCGAAAAATATATATACTGTTAAATACTTATAATATCTCTATTGTTATTATAAAGAGTATTTATTAAATACATTGTATACTACATTCATCTCGCTCTATTTTTAGATAAATACATAACTGTCTAGGGCTCGTCATTTCCTTCCGTTTAAGTAATATTACTACAAAAATATCATAAAAACGCGTGTTTTATGTCATTTAAGTATTCTTTTTTCCATTTTTTTCCTGTCATTTTCAGCAATAAACTGGTATATTGAAACGTGTTACCACAACGTGATGTCTATAAATTTATAATGAGTTGTGCAAAAAAAAAAAATAAAAGAAAATGTTCAATGAAAAACTAGACACCTTTTATGTCAAAAGTATTATTTATAAAACTATTGAAGACTTTTGTTAAAAAAATAAACTGATATAATGTAATATAAAATACAAATACAAAAAATATTTTAATCGGAAATTTAAACCCAATACTACAAATAAATAACTGGGAGATATGAGAAAGACAGTAAAGAAAATAGAATTTACAAAACCGCAAAAAAATGTTAATACATTCACAATAGATGTGTCCAAATGATATGGGTTTGTTGCCGTTGTCGTCATTGATTAACCAATAATAGTCTTATAAGTACTAAAATGTGTCACGTATTAAGAAATAGTAATGAACGAAATGAATGAATTCTTTATATAAAAATGGATGGAAAACGGATAAGAGTCATTCCACAGCAAGTGACCAAATGTCAACCATTCAAAATAAAACCTGAGAAAATATTGTACGTAAAGTTAAAGCGAAATGACAGTTAAAAATACAAAAAAAAATTAAACCATTTCTTACCAGAAACTTAAACGTTAGAATTTTTCGATGAAACTTTCAGGAACGACTCCTTTTTGTCCACTTGTAAATAATAACTGGACATTTAATCGTTTCATTTTGATGAAATTTTTTTTAGGAACGGCTCCCCCTCCCCTTGTGAAGGGCGGGCTTGTGAAATTTTTCAAGATTCTGATACACTTTCATTTAGAAAATTCTCAGATACTTAGCCAATTTTCCCACAAAAAATATTTCTATTATTAAAAAATTCTGAGATTTTTCTCATAGAAAAATTCTAAGATTTTTCCTAAAATGTTCTAAGAAAAATTCGCAAATTATTCATGTACAAAAATTCTAAAATTTTTCCTGTAAAAAAAATTTACAAATTTTTTGTCTAGAAAAATTCCAAAATTTTTCGTCTATGAAAATTCCCAAATTTTCCTTCTAGAAATTTCTCGTATTTTTTCTAAAGAAATATTTTCTTACATCGATTGTCCTGAAACTTGCACATAGGAAAGATGGGACCAACCAAGCAAAACTTTGGTAATGGGAAGTGATTATATTACACATTACCAAATAGTGTATATACCTTATTTGTATCATTATTTTAGGATGTCTTACCAAACATTTGTTTGGTAATCGTTAGGGTAGTTTATATGGAAATGTATATACGTACGACCGCCAAAATCATATAAAAAAATCTCTGTCAAAATTTTGCTGACCCGTATTTTTTCGTTTGTCGAAATTCCTACTAGTTCGGCTTTTATACGGATTTTCCCGAAAGCCCTAAATTGTTCATAACGTAGCAACCCTTTTTTATACCCTCCAACCACAGTATGGGGGTATACTCACTTTGTCATTCCGTGTGTAACGCATTGAAATATCGGTCTAGGACCCTATAAAGTATATATATTATTGATCAGTGATCAATTCTAAGACATTCTAGCGATGTCCGTCCGTCCGTTCGTCCGTCCGTCTGTCCGTCTGTAGAGGACACGATACAGTCCAAAATAAAAGAGCTAGACTTCCGAAGTTTGGCACGAATATGTCTTATATTCCTAGGCAGGTTAAGTTCGGAAATGGGAAAAATCGGACCAAGGGGGAAAAAGTTCCCCCTTAGAGAACTAAAGCAACCCATGCAAAATACCACTTTTTTATATGATTTTTTGTGTTTTTGTTTTACAAATGCAACATTTTTATGCTACAGGAAGTTCAAAGTCCTGCATTTGGACCCAGAGAATTAGATAATGTCGTTTTTTCGGTCCGCCCCCCCCCCCCCCCTTTTTATGGGCGTGAAATAATTTTTTTTTTAAATAATAATAAACTTGTATTTCTTTAGTGCATTAAGCATAAGAATGAATTTTTAAACACATTTTTGAGAGGAAATTTCCCCCCCCCCAATTACCACTTTCGACCCCCCCCCCCCCCCCCAAAAAAAAAAAAAACGTCCCTGCAATTTTTTTTTGCATGTTGGAGGGTATAAAAGATTCGGCACAGCCGAATTTAACACTCTTACTTGTTAAATTTGAGATTGGGCAACTAAAAAAAAAAGCTAGCTCTTATTTTTTCCCCCCCCATTCACATATTCAAATTTCGGGACAATCGGTGGGTGCCCTGTGAAAGAACTTCCTTGTTAGACATTTTTCAAAGAATAATTTCTATTAAAAAAAATTCTCCTAGATAAAAATAATCAGTTTTTTTATAAAAAAAGTTCTAAGGTTTCTCTTACAGAAACATTAGCCAATTACACTGCGTGACAAAAGTGACCACTGTTTTAGAAAACAAGAGGTACGACCATCATTTCTATATATTTCGGACATGCTGAATCGAATGGCGTACTCCGTTTTTCGATGTATGGTACAGTTTTCTTGCAAAATGTCGTTAAAGATTTGCTGATTTCGAGCCAGTTTTTCAACAAAAAAATTTGCAAAGTTAATGATTTTTAAATTGTATGGCATGGAAAATAAAGATATGACTTGTAGCAATATTTCTTATGCCAATTTGGTCTAAAGCTTTTCATTTTAAGCCCTTAAATTCGCGAATTTCTTCATTTTTTGATGTTTTCGCGAAATTAACCGCCAAGTTGGTCTTTGATTAAAAACTTGCTTTTAGTGAATCAAAAAGGCATCCCTAACAATACGAATAGTGGACAAAAAACAGCTATGTTATATGGACCATCATGATGAAAATCGCGAAAAACCGTTTTTTTGTATATGCCAGCATCACTTTACGAGATGATTTAAGACTCCATCTTTTAGTATATAATGTGGGATTCTTAAACAATTAACTGACCAAAAATTTGGCGAAAAAAGTTTTCATTTGCAAAAGTTATCTTAACAAAAACTATTATTTCAGTGTTAACTAGAGTTGTCAATTATTCGACTTTCAACTTTGTTCGAATAATTCAAATAATTGTTTTTCCTCGTTCGATCAAACGATTAAAGATCAAAATTTATTCGATTAATCGAAGAGAATAACGAATAAAAAAATTATTTTAAAAAATATTTTTATTAACAAAAAAAAATAAACGATTCATATAAAATAACTTAAAATAAGAAAGTTAAAATTTTTATTAACAAAAAAATGCATAAAAAACTTAAAAATAAAATATTTAAAAGTTAAAAAAACTTAAAAATTGAATAACTGAGATCACTTTTAATTAACGGATGTCGATTTTAATACTTGTTGAGAAATAATTCAAATACAAATTATTATTTGAAGAATTCAGACAAAATATATCATAAATGATTGTTGTTCTTAAGAAATAATCTTTTAAAAATAAAAGTTGACTCAATTTTTTTGCTTTCAAACGATTCTTTCGCTAATTGTTGAAGTAGGTGATATAGTAAGAAGAGCATACAAAAGTTTATCTAATTTTTCTGTTCTTTTTTCAGATTTTCCCAAATATACCATATCGTCTGATATATCGCTGAAGTCCTTTTTATTTTCTGAATTTTTAATATGCACTTTGAATTGAATTATTTAACTCGCATAAAAGATTATTATTTTCATTACTAATAACTTCCTCTACACTGAAAAAAATAACCTTCCTGATATTAATGAAACGGATTCATTATTTTGTTTTCGTTACTTAAATGAAGGAATTCATAAGCTGATTGAAATTTCATGCATGTTATGAACACATTTTATGAAACTTGTTTCATTAGATTTCATAATTTCATTAAAAAATATCATAAGATTTTTTAGAACTAAATACAACTCTGCGTTGCGAATAAGAGAAAGAAAACAGAAAAAAAAAACATACGACGTTTTATTACACCACGCGTGTTTAGTCTAATTGTAATTTTTACATGTGTGTTAACTTTTTTCTAATAAAATAAAATAATTTTATATTTTTTTGCTTTGTTATTGAAACTTTTGTGTGTGTTATGCTGGTTATATCTAATTGAAATTACAAGTGAAAAGTTCCGTATAAGTGTTTCATTTGACTGTTTCTTATAAATTATAATATAATTTGCAACAGAAAAATAGGTTTTTAAGTCATTAAAATTTTGTGATGAAATGTAGGGTAATTTGTGTTGTTCCATTGCTACGTTGTTGCTACGTTTTGGCATCACGTGTTTTTAAAGTCATCGCGTTTTTGTCTTTTATAGTTTACCTTATATGGCAATTCAATGTGTAAAAACTAGGTGAAAACCATAAAAAGTGTGCAATTAAGGGTCATCTCACAGACTCAATTCCGTTCGGAAGTGGAATAAGTGGTTCACTCGTAAAACGCAAAGCAAATACTTTTTTTTTGGAATGAAACCACTTTTAGCAATTCAATTCCACTTTGATTTTTGAAAGTGATTTCATTCCGAAAAAAAAATTGTTTTGCGTTTTTCGAGTAACTTTTTTCCAAATCCAATCAGAATTGAGTCTGTGACATGCCCCTAAATAAAATTTCAGTGACGGTTACAGTGATGGCTACATGTGACTTACCAAAATTGTTATTAATGCAAATTTTCACTTATGGGTGCATGATACGTGCTGTTTTTAGGTAACTTGTTCCTAACTTGATTAGGGGTTTTCTATGGAAATTTTGATAACTTTAACCAACATGAATTTATCGTAATTCCCATATCAAAACCTTAATAAAGTTAGCAACTAGTTGTAAAAAGCAATTATCATACGCTCATTACCAACTACTATTCCACATTTAATCAATGGATATTTTCATACATTTTATGAAAAACTTCATAAAACGCTTCAAACAAGTTCTACGAATATTTTCATTATTTATATGCAAGTTTTCATTGAAAGGAACTTTAATGACACCAGTTTCATTAATCAAATGAAACCTGTCTTCGGTTGAAAACGTGAGTCATTTTTCATTAAGGTTAAGTCAATTTTCATTAATTTCACGAAGCTATTTTTTTCAGTGTATTTCAATACTTTTATCTGAATTATTGTGATTACTTTCAATATAAAATAATCTGGAGTATAATTCATTTGCATATTATTTTGTTTCGCTTTTTGGAGAATATTTTAAGAAACTTTCATTGCTCGGAAAATTTCCAGAATTTAGAAAAATTATTACCGTATTTAACATTTTTATACGTCTCTCATTAATTCTTATTTTAATACGTTTTAGTAAGTCTGATGCAAAAGAATTATTAATTTTTCCTAATTCTATAATGGATGTGCTTTCCAGGGCTATGGCTACAATATATTTTAACTTTCCTACATTTTGTATAAAATCTTTCAAAATTTATGAGAATAAATTAAAATTCTTAGCATTTATTTAATTTTTTAATTAAAAAAAATTGTTCGATTAATCGACATTAATTAATCGATTTATTCGTTATTCGAAAATCGTCATTTTTGAATTATTCGAACAAGAGTTGGGTTTTATTTGATCGATTAATCGAATTATTCTTAATCGACTGACAACTCTAGTGTTAACCCTACAATAATTATAGTTTTTGTTAAGATAACTTTTGCAAATGAAAACTTTTTTCGCCAAATTTTTGGTCAGTTAATTGTTTAAGAATCCCACATTATATACTAAAAGATGGAGTCTTAAATCACCTCGTAAAGTGATGCTGACATATACAAAAAAACGGTTTTTCGCGATTTTCATCATGATGGTCCATATAACATAGCTGTTTTTTGTCCACTATTCGTATTGTTAGGGATGCCTTTTTGATTCACTAAAAGCAAGTTTTTTATCAAAGACCAATTTGGCTGTTAATTTCGCGAAAACCCTAAAAAATGAAGAAATTCGCGAATTTAAGGGCTTAAGATAACAAGCTTTGAACCAAATTTGCATAAGAAATATTGCTACAAGTCATATCTTTGTTTTGCATGCCATAAAATTTATAAATCATTAACTTTGCAAATTTTTTTGTTAAAAAACTGGCTCGAAATCAGCAATTCTTTAACGACATTTTGCAAGAAAACTGTACCATACATCGAAAAACGGAGTACGCCATTCGAATGAGCATGTCCGAAATATATAGAAATGATGGTCGTAACTCTTGTTTATTTTTTAGTGTTCCGCAGTGTTATTCCTAAATTTATTATTTTTTTTTTTAGTTAATGAGATGAAAAACACGCTAACTTTTGAAAGGCAATTCTGAGGATGCTCACGTGTGGCATATATATTTTTCGTTCCCCTGGCCAGTTTTGTATTGAATTTCAGCCAAATCTGTCCAGTGGTTCAAAAGTTATTAGCAAAACCGTGAATTTCAGATTAGTTTCACCTTAAATTCACGTGTTGAAAACCCGTTAAACATGTTTTAAAAACATTGGTAAGTCACAAAATTATTTTACAACGTATTTTTGCCACTCAAAAATTTTGTCACAAAAAAAAAAAATAAACTCGAAAAAAGTTTTACACTCAAAAAAATTTTACACTCAAAAAAAATTTAATAATTTATTTTTTATTTTTTTCACAACATTAAATACTTCTTATCAAAAATGTTATTTACTTACTCTTAAAAAGGGCATTGTGGAGGGTACACAGAAAAAAATAAAAAAAATATTTGAGTAAATTTTTAATACTATTGAGTAAAAAATTACTCAATTTTGCACCAGTAAACGATTTAATAGTATTGAGTAAATTTTTAATAAAAATTTATTAAATGTAACTGAAGTTTTTATTTATTTCGGTTTGAGTCCATATTAATTATTTCTGAGAAATAATTATTTTTGTTGTACAATGAGAAAATCTGAAAAAAATTAATTGACAACACAGGCTAAGTGGAGATGTCGACAGCTTTCGGAAGAAGCCACCCTTCCTTCGTCAGCACTCTTCGATTGTCACTGTAGGTGTGTAAGATTAAGATCAGCTATTTAAACGTACATTACATAATATATATAATATATATAATATAATATAATAATAGTTTTGATCACATGATCAATTATTTTTTTTTTTTTATTTATTCTTTCAATTTATTTACAACTCATTTTTAATAAATTCCACCTAACCGAGAACTGGTAACAATGACCGTCGTCTCGTTGTAGCGAAAAAACCAAGGGTTCTGGTGGGAATCGAACCCACGACCCCCACGTTGAAAGGCTAGCACGCTACCAACTAGCCTACGGGGGCCCCTACGTACATTACATTATAAATTCAAACCTAACGGACATTTTTCAAGACTTGAAAAGTCCTACTAAGGGTTGCAACTCTGAGAAAATCTACTACAGTGTAGGAAATTACAACTGTGTTGGAAAAAGTTAAAAATAGATTCATTAAGTTCGTGCTAAACGTAACATATGGGTAATGAAATGTGATATAATTCCCGTTCGCTTTTTCACCTTAATGTACGTTTAAATAGCTGATCTTAATCTTACACACCTACAGTGACAATCGAAGAGTGCTGACGAAGGAAGGGTGGCTTCTTCCGAAAGCTGTCGACATCTCCACTTAGCCTGTGTTGTCAATTAATTTTTTTCAGATTTTCTCATTGTACAACAAAAATAATTATTTCTCAGAAATAATTAATATGGACTCAAACCGAAATAAATAAAAACTTCAGTTATAAAATATAAAGTCCAACAATATATAAAAGAGAATTAAAATTTATTAAATGTTTGAAAAAAAATTTGAGTAAATTTTTTAATTGACACAATTAAAAATTTACTCAAAATTTATCTATTTATTTTTTTTAAAAGTTTAAAAAAGTTTTAAGTTTTTTTACAAAAAAAAAATCAAAAAACTTGTTTTTTCAAACTTTACCAAACATATCTATGTCTCAAAAACATAGGAAAATTTTATAAAGACGATTACAAACTTTCATATCGTCACCTAAAATGCAAAACGCCCTAACTAACAAAAAATTCAAAATCGCGTTTTTAATTGATTCTTATGTATTGGATCAAAATACATGTCCACAAAAAAATTTAGACTCCTTTGATCAAAAATGGGGATTTTATTAACAAAATTCAAAAAGCCCTAACTACATGCTTTGATATATGTTAAACCAAAAAGCCCCAACTACACATTTGTATACATAATATTGCCGATGCAACTGTTATTTTTTAAGATTAAACATTTTTGTTGATGCTTCTTCTTCCACAATAAAGTTTAGAAATTTACCAATTAACCCCTTCAGGCCTGTACTCTCACGAGAATTGTTCCTTTTTCAGCTATAGAAATCGCAATTTATGCAGCACAATTAGTCTTAAGTAAGATATATATTCTACATAAAATTTAATAATAATATAATTAATGACGATTAAAAACATGATTGGAAGTTCTTCATTCCGATTGAAACAAATTCAAAGTTAATTTTTCGTTAAATAAGTAAAAAAAAATGTTTTTAATTATAATTTTTGCTATTATTACAAAAAATATAGGGGGCTAATTATGTAACTTGATAATCGTCAATCTTCATCGTGAGCGATACGATTGACGATTACATACATATGTGGGTTTTCATCTCAAGGGACACAACTTTTAAAACCAATAGTAGTTTAGTCACAATTTTTCAGCTACACTCACATGAAAATTCGGTTGGAATGAGGTTGCCACAACCGTACTACAGTTGTAGTAACCGGTTTACGGTTGCTGCAACTGAGCTGCGGTTGTCCCAACCGTATGCGGTTGCAGCAACCGTAAACGGAGGTTGTTACAACTTTTTTTAAATTTTTTTATGTCAGTTGCCATAACCTCGACTTGTAGTTGCTACAACTGCAAATTCTCGGTTGTAGCAACCGCGCGTTGAGGTTGTAATAACTTTTTATTTAATTTGTGTTTGCCTTTGAAATGTCAAAAAAAATATTCAATAAAAAAATTTAAATAAATTAAAATTGTTAAAAAGAGATGTTCAAATCAATAAAAATTCATCACATTTTTACGTAAGTTACATAATAAATCTTTAAAAAATCATTTCTTTCTTATCCAAGTTGTTTTCTCTTGCAGTTTTTCAATGTTGGTCAATAATTTCCCTCAATTTTGCGCAGATTTGGAGAGTGTTATTTGTCAGCGTTTAGAGGAAATCTGAAGGTGGCTCCCATTAAAAAGTATCATTCAAATCAAAATATGAATATCTGGTAAAAATACGTAATAATATAAGAATTTTCTATAGTCAAATGGCATAAAATCTGAGACTTTTTCGGTAGGAAAGATGTCTCACAATCTGAGTCTTTGTCAGTAGGAAATATGTCTCACATTATGAAACTATTTCTTTAGGAAAAATGCCTCAGAATCTGAAACTTTTCCTATAGGAAAAATGTCTCAGATTCTGAGGCAGAATTCATAACTTTTTCGATTGAAAAATGTCTCAGATTTTGAAACAAAATCCAAAACATTTGCTAAAGAAAAACTGTCTCCACATATGGCACTTATTCTATAGAAAACTGTCTCAGAATCTGAGACTTTTTTTATAGAAAAACTGTCTCAGAACCTGAGACTTTTTCTCAGAATCTGAGACTTTTTCTATGAAAAACTGTCTCAGAATCTGAGACTTTTTCTATAGAAAAACTGTCTCATAATCTGAGACTTTTTCTATAAAAAAAGTGTCTCAGAATCTGAGACTTTTTCTATAGAAAAACTGTCTCAGAATCGTAGACTTTTTCTATAGAAAAACTGTCTCAGAATCTGATACTTTTTCTATAGAAAAACTGTCTCAGAATCTGAGACTTTTTCTATAGAAAAACTGTCTCAGAATCTGAGACTTTTTCTATAGAAAAACTGTCTCAGAATCTGAGACTTTTTCTATAGAAAAACTGTCTCAGAATCTGAGACTTTTTCTATAGAAAAACTGTCTCAGAATCTGAGACTTTTTCTATAGAAAAACTGTCTCAGAATCTGAGACTTTTTCTATAGAAAAACTGTCTCAGAATCTGAGACTTTTTCTATAGAAAAACTGTCTCAGAATCTGAGACTTTTTCTATAGAAAAACTGTCTCAGAATCTGAGACTTTTTCTATAGAAAAACTGTCTCAGAATCTGAGACTTTTTCTATAGAAAAACTGTCTCAGAATCTGAGACTTTTTCTATAGAAAAACTGTCTCAGAATCTGAGACTTTTTCTATAGAAAAACTGTCTCAGAATCTGAGACTTTTTCTATAGAAAAACTGTCTCAGAATCTGAGACTTTTTCTATAGAAAAACTGTCTCAGAATCTGAGACTTTTTCTATAGAAAAAATGTCTCAGAATCTGAGACTTTTTCTATAGAAAAACTGTTTCAGAATTTGAGACTTTTTCTATAGAAAAACTGTCTCAGAATCTGAGACTTTTTCTATAGAAAAAATGTCTCAGAATCTGAGACTTTTTCTATAGAAAAAAATGTCTCAGAATCTGAGACTTTTTCTATAGAAAAAATGTCTCAGAATCTGAGACTTTTTCTATAGAAAAAATGTCTCAGAATCTGAGACTTTTTCTATAGAAAAAATGTCTCAGAATCTGAGACTTTTTCTATAGAAAAAATGTCCCAGAATCTGAGACTTTTTCTATAGAAAAAATGTCTCAGAATCTGAGACTTTTTCTATAGAAAAAATGTCTCAGAATCTGAGACTTTTTCTATAGAAAAAATGTCTCAGAATCTGAGACTTTTTCTATAGAAAAAATGTCTCAGAATCTGAGACTTTTTCTATTGAAAAAATGTCTCAGAATCTGAGACTTTTTCTATAGAAAAAATGTCTCAGAATCTGAGACTTTTTCTATAGAAAAAATGTCTCAGAATCTGAGACTTTTTCTATAGAAAAACTGTCTCAGAATCTGAGACTTTTTCTATAGAAAAACTGTCTCAGAATCTGAGACTTTTTCTATAGAAAAACTGTCTCAGAATCTGAGACTTTTTCTATAGAAAAACTGTCTCAGAATCTGAGACTTTTTCTATAGAAAAACTGTCTCAGAATCTGAGACTTTTTCTATAGAAAAACTGTCTCAGAATCTGAGACTTTTTCTATAGAAAAACTGAGACTTTTTCTATAGAAAAACTGTCTCAGAATCTGAGACTTTTTGTATAGAAAAACTGTCTCAGAATCTGAGACTTTTTCTATAGAAAAACTGTCTCAGAATCTGAGACTTTTTCTATAGAAAAAATGTCTCAGAATCTGAGACTTTTTCTATAGAAAAACTGTTTCAGAATTTGAGACTTTTTCTATAGAAAAACTGTCTCAGAAAAAAAAAATGTCTCAGAATCTGAGACTTTTTCTATAGAAAAAATGTCTCAGAATCTGAGACTTTTTCTATAGAAAAAATGTCTCAGAATCTGAGACTTTTTCTATAGAAAAAAATGTCTCAGAATCTGAGACTTTTTCTATAGAAAAAATGTCTCAGAATCTGAGACTTTTTCTATAGAAAAAATGTCTCAGAATCTGAGACTTTTTCTATAGAAAAAATGTCCCAGAATCTGAGACTTTTTCTATAGAAAAAATGTCTCAGAATCTGAGACTTTTTCTATAGAAAAAATGTCTCAGAATCTGAGACTTTTTCTATAGAAAAAATGTCTCAGAATCTGAGACTTTTTCTATAGAAAAAATGTCTCAGAATCTGAGACTTTTTCTATAGAAAAAATGTCTCAGAATCTGAGACTTTTTCTATTGAAAAAATGTCTCAGAATCTGAGACTTTTTCTATAGAAAAAATGTCTCAGAATCTGAGACTTTTTCTATAGAAAAAATGTCTCAGAATCTGAGACTTTTTCTATAGAAAAACTGTCTCAGAATCTGAGACTTTTTCTATAGAAAAACTGTCTCAGAATCTGAGACTTTTTCTATAGAAAAACTGTCTCAGAATCTGAGACTTTTTCTATAGAAAAACTGTCTCAGAATCTGAGACTTTTTCTATAGAAAAACTGTCTCAGAATCTGAGACTTTTTCTATAGAAAAACTGTCTCAGAATCTGAGACTTTTTCTATAGAAAAACTGTCTCAGAATCTGAGACTTTTTCTATAGAAAAACTGTCTCAGAATCTGAGACTTTTTCTATAGAAAAACTGTCTCAGAATCTGAGACTTTTTGTATAGAAAAACTGTCTCAGAATCTGAGACTTTTTCTATAGAAAAACTGTCTCAGAATCTGAGACTTTTTCTATAGAAAAAATGTGTCAGAATCTGAGACTTTTTCTATAGAAAAACTGTTTCAGAATTTGAGACTTTTTCTATAGAAAAACTGTCTCAGAATCTGAGACTTTTTCTATAGAAAAAATGTCTCAGAATCTGAGACTTTTTCTATAGAAAAAATGTCTCAGAATCTGAGACTTTTTCTATAGAAAAAATGTCTCAGAATCTGAGACTTTTTCTATAGAAAAAATGTCTCAGAATCTGAGACTTTTTCTATAGAAAAAATGTCTCAGAATCTGAGACTTTTTCTATAGAAAAAATGTCCCAGAATCTGAGACTTTTTCTATAGAAAAAATGTCTCAGAATCTGAGACTTTTTCTATAGAAAAAATGTCTCAGAATCTGAGACTTTTTCTATAGAAAAAATGTCTCAGAATCTGAGACTTTTTCTATAGAAAAAATGTCTCAGAATCTGAGACTTTTTCTATTGAAAAAATGTCTCAGAATCTGAGACTTTTTCTATAGAAAAAATGTCTCAGAATCTGAGACTTTTTCTATAGAAAAAATGTCTCAGAATCTGAGACTTTTTCTATAGAAAAACTGTCTCAGAATCTGAGACTTTTTCTATAGAAAAACTGTCTCAGAATCTGAGACTTTTTCTATAGAAAAACTGTCTCAGAATCTGAGACTTTTTCTATAGAAAAACTGTCTCAGAATCTGAGACTTTTTCTATAGAAAAACTGTCTCAGAATCTGAGACTTTTTCTATAGAAAAACTGTCTCAGAATCTGAGACTTTTTCTATAGAAAAACTGAGACTTTTTCTATAGAAAAACTGTCTCAGAATCTGAGACTTTTTGTATAGAAAAACTGTCTCAGAATCTGAGACTTTTTCTATAGAAAAACTGTCTCAGAATCTGAGACTTTTTCTATAGAAAAAATGTCTCAGAATCTGAGACTTTTTCTATAGAAAAACTGTTTCAGAATTTGAGACTTTTTCTATAGAAAAACTGTCTCAGAAAAAAAAAAAATGTCTCAGAATCTGAGACTTTTTCTATAGAAAAAATGTCTCAGAATCTGAGACTTTTTCTATAGAAAAAATGTCTCAGAATCTGAGACTTTTTCTATAGAAAAAAATGTCTCAGAATCTGAGACTTTTTCTATAGAAAAAATGTCTCAGAATCTGAGACTTTTTCTATAGAAAAAATGTCTCAGAATCTGAGACTTTTTCTATAGAAAAAATGTCCCAGAATCTGAGACTTTTTCTATAGAAAAAATGTCTCAGAATCTGAGACTTTTTCTATAGAAAAAATGTCTCAGAATCTGAGACTTTTTCTATAGAAAAAATGTCTCAGAATCTGAGACTTTTTCTATTGAAAAAATGTCTCAGAATCTGAGACTTTTTCTATAGAAAAAATGTCTCAGAATCTGAGACTTTTTCTATAGAAAAAATGTCTCAGAATCTGAGACTTTTTCTATAGAAAAAATGTCTCAGAATCTGAGACTTTTTCTATAGAAAAAATGTCTCAGAATCTGAGACTTTTTCTATAGAAAAAATGTCTCAGAATCTGAGACTTTTTCTATAGAAAAAATGTCTCAGAATCTGAGACTTTTTCTATAGAAAAAATGTCTCAGAATCTGAGACTTTTTCTATAGAAAAAATGTCTCAGAATCTGAGACTTTTTCTATAGAAAAACTGTCTCAGAATCTGAGACTTTTTCTATAGAAAAACTGTCTCAGAATCTGAGACTTTTTCTATAGAAAAACTGTCTCAGAATCTGAGACTTTTTCTATAGAAAAACTGTCTCAGAATCTGAGACTTTTTCTATAGAAAAACTGTCTCAGAATCTGAGACTTTTTCTATAGAAAAACTGTCTCAGAATCTGAGACTTTTTCTATAGAAAAACTGTCTCAGAATCTGAGACTTTTTCTATAGAAAAACTGTCTCAGAATCTGAGACTTTTTCTATAGAAAAACTGTCTCAGAATCTGAGACTTTTTCTATAGAAAAACTGTCTCAGAATCTGAGACTTTTTCTATAGAAAAACTGTCTCAGAATCTGAGACTTTTTCTATAGAAAAAATGTCTCAGAATCTGAGACTTTTTCTATAGAAAAAATGTCTCAGAATCTGAGACTTTTTCTATAGAAAAAATGTCTCAGAATCTGAGACTTTTTCTATAGAAAAAATGTCTCAGAATCTGAGACTTTTTCTATAGAAAAAATGTCTCAGAATCTGAGACTTTTTCTATAGAAAAAATGTCTCAGAATCTGAGACTTTTTCTATAGAAAAAATGTCTCAGAATCTGAGACTTTTTCTATAGAAAAAATGTCTCAGAATCTGAGACTTTTTCTATAGAAAAAATGTCTCAGAATCTGAGACTTTTTCTATTGAAAAAATGTCTCAGAATTTGAGACTTTTTCTATAGAAAAAATGTCTCAGAATCTGAAACTTTTTCTATAGAAAAACTGTCTCAGAATCTGTGACTGTCTCAAAATCTGTGACTTTTTCCAGGACATTTTTATTACAGAAAAAAACACATAAAAATGTTACATTAAATTTATTTTTTTTAGTATTAAGTCATTTATATAACTATATTTTTTTCAAACAATAAAAAATGCAAAAAAAAATTTAAAAAACGTGTCTTATAATTGGTATTTTATTTTGTAGTTTGGCATAATATCGAAAATATATTAAACACAGCTATGGTTGCGACAACCGGCAATACGGTTGCCATAACCGGCAAATGCCGTTATTTGAGGTTGCTGCAACCGGCATTTGTCGGTTGCCACAACTGTAAATTGTCGGTTGCTACAACCGTATATTTACCGGTTGCCGCAACCTCAATCGGAGGTTGGAACCTTTTACGGTTGAGACAACCGTATTTTGCTGTGAGTAAGTTTTTTGTACTTTAAATGATACAATAGTTTAACTTATGCCATTTTTCTTCTTTTAATTTATAGAAATAATGGAATATGTTAAACTCTCGCACCAATTAAAAAATGAATCAAAAATTAACGGTATGAGATGGAAGTCCTCAAATTTGGATTTTGCAGAAAATGGTAATATAAAAACAGTGAAAAAAATATTTCAGAATCTGAGACTTTTTCTATGGAAAAAATTTCTTAAAATCTGAGATTTTTCTATAGAAAAATTGTCTCAGAATCTTAGCCTTTTTGTAAGGAAAAAATTTTCTTTGAATCTGAGACTTTATCTATAAAAAAATTCTCAGAATCTGAGACTCTTTCTATAAAAAAATGTATTAGAATCTGAGACTTTTTCAATAGAAAAAATGTCTCAGAATCTGAGACTTTCTACAGAAAAACTGTCTCAGAATCTGAGACTTTTTCTATAGAAAAACTGTCTCAGAATCTGAGACTTTTTCTAATGAAAAACTGTCTCAGAATCTGAGACTTTTTCTATAGAAAAACTGTCTCAGAATCTGAGACTTTTTCTATAGAAAAACTGTATAAGAATCTGAGACTTTTTCTATAGAAAAACTGTCTCAGAAACTGAGACTTTTTCTATAGAAAAACTGTCTCAGAATCTGAGACTTTTTCTATAGAAAAACTGTCTCAGAATCTGAGACTTTTTCTATAGAAAAACTGTCTCAGAATCTGAGACTTTTTCTATAGAAAAACTGTCTCAGAATCTGAGACTTTTTCTATAGAAAAACTGTCTCAGAATCTGAGACTTTTTCTATAGAAAAACTGTCTCAGAATCTGAGACTTTTTCTATAGAAAAACTGTCTCAGAATCTGAGACTTTTTCTATAGAAAAACTGTCTCAGAATCTGAGACTTTTTCTATAGAAAAACTGTCTCAGAATCTGAGACTTTTTCTATAGAAAAACTGTCTCAGAATCTGAGACTTTTTCTATAGAAAAACTGTCTCAGAATCTGAGACTTTTTCTATAGAAAAACTGTCTCAGAATCTGAGACTTTTTCTATAGAAAAACTGTCTCAGAATCTGAGACTTTTTCTATAGAAAAACTGTCTCAGAATCTGAGACTTTTTCTATAGAAAAACTGTCTCAGAATCTGAGACTTTTTCTATAGAAAAACTGTCTCAGAATCTGAGACTTTTTCTATAGAAAAACTGTCTCAGAATCTGAGACTTTTTCTATAGAAAAACTGTCTCAGAATCTGAGACTTTTTCTATAGAAAAACTGTCTCAGAATCTGAGACTTTTTCTATAGAAAAACTGTCTCAGAATCTGAGACTTTTTCTATAGAAAAACTGTCTCAGAATCTGAGACTTTTTCTATAGAAAAACTGTCTCAGAATCTGAGACTTTTTCTATAGAAAAACTGTCTCAGAATCTGAGAATTTTTCTATAGAAAAACTGTCTCAGAATCTGAGACTTTTTCTATAGAAAAACTGTCTCAGAATCTGAGACTTTTTCTATAGAAAAACTGTCTCAGAATCTGAGACTTTTTCTATAGAAAAACTGTCTCAGAATCTGAGACTTTTTCTATAGAAAAACTGTCTCAGAATCTGAGACTTTTTCTATAGAAAAACTGTCTCAGAATCTGAGACTTTTTCTATAGAAAAACTGTCTCAGAATCTGAGACTTTTTCTATAGAAAAACTGTCTCAGAATCTGAGACTGTTTCTATAGAAAAACTGTCTCAGAATCTGAGACTTTTTCTATAGAAAAACTGTCTCAGAATCTGAGACTTTTTCTATAGAAAATCTGAGACTTTTTCTATAAAAAACTGTCTCAGATTCTGAGACTTTTTCTATAAAAAACTGTCTCAGATTCTGAGACTTTTTCTAAAGAAAAACTGTCTCAGAATCTGAGACTTTTTCTATAAAAAAACTGTCTCAGAATCTGATACTTTTTCTGTAGAAAAACTATCTCAGAATCTGAGACTTTTTCTATAGAAAACTGTCTCAGAATCTGAGGATTTTCTATAGAAAAACTGTCTCAGAATCTGAGACTTTTTCTATAAAAAAACTGTCTCAGAATCTGATATTTTTTCTGTAGAAAAACTATCTCAGAATCTGAGACTTTTTCTATAGAAAACTGTCTCAGAATCTGAGGATTTTCTATAGAAAAACTGTCTCAGAATCTGAGACTTTTTCTATAGAAAAACCTTTCTCAGAATCTGAGACTTTTTCTGTAGAAAAACTGTCTCAGAATCTTAGACTTCTTCTATAGAAAAACTATCTCAGAATCTGAGACTTTTTCTATAGAAAAACTGTCTCAGAATCTGATACTTTTTCTATAGAAAAACTATCGCAGAATCTGAGACTTTTTCTATAGAAAACTGTCTCAGAATCTGAGACTTTTTCTATAGAAAACTGTCTCAGAATCTGAGGATTTTCTATAGAAAAACTGTCTCATAATCTGTGACTTTTTCCGGGACATTTTTATTATAGAAAAAGATTCAGATTTTTCCTATAGAAAAATTTTCAGATTCTGAGTAATTTTTCTCTGATATATTTTTCCTAAAGAAAAAGTTTCAGATTCTGAGAAGAAGAATTCTTTGTATCGGATTTTTAGTAAACGATTTAAAACCATATAAAAATGTAACATTAAGTTTATTATTTTTAGTATTAAGTCATTTATATAACTTCATATATTTTTTTCAAACAATAAATAAAGCAAAAAAAATTTAAAAAACGTGTCTTATAATTGGTATTTTATTTTGTATTTTGGCATAATATCGAAAATATATTAAACACAACTATGGTTGGGACAACCGGCAATACGGTTGCCATAACCGGCAAATGCCGTTATTTGAGGTTGCTGCAACCGGCATTTGTCGGTTGCCACAACTGTAAATTGTCGGTTGCTACAACCGTATATTTACCGGTTGCAGCAACCTCAGTCTGAGGTTGGAACCTTGTACGGTTGAGACAACCGTATTTTGCTGTGAGTGTAGATCGGTCAAGAACTTTCTGAGTTAGAGGAGGCCGTAATTTTAGATTTTGGTCAAACAGGTGTTTTTTTTTGCATCCATGTAACTGATTACCTAATATTCCTTACAAAATGTGTCCCGAGAGTTTAAGATAGCTATTTCTATAATCTTTCAAAAAAAAAAATCTTTTTTTTTAAAACCGGCATTTTTTAAAACCGGCCCTTTTTTAACTCAAAATATAGCTAAGCTACACAGAAAAAAATAAAAAAAAATTTTCAGTAAATTTTTAATACTATTGAGTAAAAAATCACTCAATTTTGCACCAGTAAACGATTTAATAGTATTGAGTAAATTTTTAATAAAAAATTATTAAATGCTTACTAAAAAAAATTTAATGGATACTATTAAAAATTTAATTAAAAATTTTTCAATTTTTTAAGTAACTTTTTAATTGTGTCAAGTAAAAATTTACTAAAAATTTATCAATTTATTTTTTTAAAAAGTTTAAAAAAGTTTCACATTTTCTTTTTCGAAAAAAATGTTTTTTCAAACTTTACCAAATATATTTATGTCTTGAAGACATTGGAAAATTTCATAAAGATGATTTCAAACTTTCATATACATACACAAAAAACTATAAACTAAACGAGAATTCAAAACACGAAGAGAATAAAAAAAAATAAAAAAAATTATTAAATTTTGTATTAAATTATTTACTCAAATTTTTTTTTAGTTTTTGAGTAAATTTTTAATTGCGTCGATTTAAAAATTACTCAAATCTTATTTAAAAATTTAAACAAGTGATTACTCAAATTGCTTTTCTCAATATTTTTTTCTGTGTATTTTCCTTTAAGAGCTTTGTAGGATGCGATTGAGATATCTATCAAATGCCCAATATTTACTGTAGATCTTAAGAAATTTTCCAGAAGCCGAGTAAACATTTTTGGCCGAAGAGTCTTAGATTTTCTTTTCATTTTCGTAATTTTTGACCTAATAATAGTTACGCATAAAAAAATTGGGCCCCTCCTTCCCCCTTATAACGCTGTTCTGGCCAAGGCTATTTTGGTACTCGCCGTGATCTTTAAGAAATGCAACTTAATAATAGTTATTCTACAAGAATTTGGATTTCTGAACCCCCTTCTTTACCATTATTTCGCCTGTCAAGTAAATATAATTTTGTCCCTTATATATTTATTACTTCGCAAACTTTGAGAACTTATAGTGAGTAAGTGGACCCATTTAGAGACTTAATGAAAACAAAACTTTTGTTTCTCTAAAACTCTTCTATAATTCATCTGTTAGCACATTTATCCTATCTTTTACTTGAACAAAAAAAAAATCGCAAAAAATCATTTGGGAAGTATAGTTGCCTGTGGTCGTTAAAAGGTTAAAGCATTTTGATGCATTAGGTTATTTCGGGCATACCCTTTGTCCTGTTCCACCCTCATTTGACATGGAGCTTTAAAATTGTAAATTGACATTTTGTATCGAATTAAGTTAGCATGTGTTTAACAGAATCCAAAATAAGACATTTTGCAGTGTTAGGTTATATAGCAGGTGCCACGCCCCTTTTTCAAATACCGCCCACATTTTGTTAGAGTTATATATGATAAAACAATATTCAGTATAAAATTTTGTTAGCATGTTCTAACATTTTGTAACACATCTGCTTAGTGTTTTAAACATCTTTAGTGCAGTTAGGGCTTTTTGTGTTTCTGAAAATTTCAAGACAAAAGGGCGTTACTAACATAATTTTTCAAATATTAAAAATTTATAATTTTTTTTAACAGAAATGAATTTGTTTGTGTGTTTTTACTAATATTTAGGAAATTTGTAATGAAAACTTTTATAGTTTTTATATAAACATGTTTTTTGCTTCTGCTGTAAAATTCATAAAATGTTAGATAGGGCGTTTTGCATTTTAGGTGACGATATACATACACAAAAAACTATAAACTAAACGAGAATTCAAAAAACTATGAGAGTTTAAAAAAAATAAAAAAAAACTATTAAATTTTTATTAAATTATTTACTTAAATTGTTTTTAAAATTTTTGAGTAAATTTTTAATTGCGTCAATTAAAAAATTACTCAATTTTTGTTTATAAATTTAAACAAGTGATTACTCAAATTTGTTTCCTTCATATTTTTTTCTGTGTATTCATAGAATCGGCCAAGTCGAATTTAACTTTTCTACTTGTTTTAATTTCTGATTTTAAACCATTCACACTTTTGTGTGGAATGCCCCGTATCTATCTATATACGACGAGTATTCAAATGTAAAAATAGAAAATCTTAAATAATATGTTTGTAGGTAGGTAGGTACTACCGTACTAAAGTTGCGTTAATAGTTGCGGTCATACCACATTAACGTTTGTTTAGGTTGACACCTCGTATGGTTTTTCATTTTATGAATCAATAGCTCTAGGTTAAAAAGCATTTCTATGGTTTTATTGACACAATTTTCTTAACTTAAACTAAATACTTGCAAAAAAAAAAAATGGCAATGACTTTATTTTTTACTAGAAAATACAAAAAAAAAACGCATTTTTTTTAATATTTAATTAGACGTAATTTTAATTATGAAAAAAAAAAAAAAAGCAAAATGATTTGTATTTTCAAACATTGAGACATTTGTAAAATACAAGTCGATTTGTTGTCTTGTTTGTGTTGTAACAATTACAAATTTACCTTAAATGTTTAAAACAACATTTAAATTGTTTTTTAACATGGTCTACTTGAAAAACAACCCACAATACTATAATTAGCAATTATTATTATTATTTTTTTTAATTTCATACAACTGTTTAGTACTTGTAAATTTAAGAATATGTTTAACTTTAACATTTTTTTTTTTTTGAAAGAAAAAATCCTAAAAATTCTTTAGTGTTGAAAATAAATAAAATTGCTTATTTTTGTTTATTTGTCTACCATCAAATATCACCTTAATGTTATTGCAATTTTATTATTTAACCAGAGTTCATTGACTGTCCCTAAAATGTACTCAACGGATAGATGTTAGATACACATCAAGTATTTTAACCTTTAACAATATGAAGGTGGCCACAAAATGTCCTTATCTCTGCAAAGTATAAATAACACTACCAAACATCGAAAACGCGACTGGGACACGACCTTATACATTTGATACATCCGGTCTCCAAACTTTTCCATCACATCAGGATTTTGAGAAATCAAAATAATTGAAAAAAAAACCTTGTCAAAATTCTAGAAAAGTCTCGTAATCCCATTTTACCAATATTTTACAAATTTCCAAATTTTTTTTTCCAAAAAAAATCTAGTAAATTTACAAGATTTCCTTGTAAGTTTTATTGTGCTAAAAAAGTTGTAAATTTACAATTTTATTTATAAAAATCTTGTAAAATTTCGAAAAAGCTCGTAATTTTTACTAGGAATTCTCATAAAATAGGAGGTAGTAAAAAAATCTAGAAAAAACACGAAACCTCCTTGTAAGTTTTATCGCGTCAAAAAATTTTTAAATTAACAATTTTACAAAGTTTGTTGTCGTCTTACAAGCTTTTTTTAGTGTAGATAAGCGGTACCACTTAGACTGTTGGGTAGACCACCCAAATTTGCAAAAGTTTATTTTTGTTCGCTCCACCGGCAGTTTCTGATAGATTGGCCATAAAAAATAATATCTGTGTAAGAACTGGATCTCTCGGTTGCATACAGGCCAGTCGATTTGAACTTTTGACCCCAAAAGTAACCTAAAAGCACTAAAAAGCTTTTAAGAGCCATAACTCTTAAAATATGCGTTTTTCCAAAAAATACTATATAAGTTTTATTTTGCAGAATAAGAAAGCAAACATTTCCTTCATACAAATTTTTAGCCTAAGTCTAAGACATCGTAGTGTTTTTCGCGGTTAAAATAAAAATTTATGTGAAGACTTCATTTAAAACGACCCTCGTTAAAATTTGGACGGAGACTCAAATAGTCGGTATCCACACTCAAAAAAATAAAACTGTAAAGTTAACAAACTTTTTTTTGTTAACTCGAGTTTACTGGCTTTTTAGCAAATTTTTAGTTAAAATCAGCGTTTTAACTACTTTTTTTAGATAAGTTCGATTTACGAAAATACTAGTTTTGTACAAATTTGGAATTAATTTTTTTTGTTGACTTTAAAACTGAGTTTACGAACTTTTACTAATTAATTTGCTGATTTTTTGTAACATTTTTGTCAAGTCGAAAATGTTAAACATTTCTTGTGTAGCCTCCTATGCAAATCTCATTAGTCCTACTTAAGCTGAACTTAACGCTGTGAAAAATATTTTTTTTTTTTATTTAAAAAAAGGTTAGCTGAATTCACATAATAAAAAATGTTACGAAATTTTCAGCTGAATTTTTAGTTAAAATTACTGTTTTTTTGCTACATTCATTCTACGAAAAGCTAACTAAATATTTTTTGTTAAATTAACTAGAAATTTAGTAGGTTCGAAATCAGGTGTTTTTTTAGTTAAATTTAACTAAATTTTTTGCCAACTTTACAGTTTTTTTTTTTTGAGTGCATTATTTTGTAGAGTAAGATATGTAGTTTTCATAAACCAATTACATTTGGAATTTATATGGGTAATTTCATTACAGAAGAGCCCAAAGCTGACTTTGAAGTTTCGATTATCCAAATGCTGTATACAAATTTGTAAAATTACTTTATTTTAAAGGACCCTCGTTAAAATTTTAATGGATTACAATCGGTTTCCATGATTTTGAAGAGTTAAAAATGCAGATTTCAAACAAGTGTTGAAAAGTGCAAGCATTTTTAGCATTAATTGAAAACATGTTAGCAAAATACTATATGAAAAATACTTGGCATCTTATTACATTTGAACTTGAAGAATAAAAAAATGTTATTACAGTAGAAAATTTCAATGAATTTCATGATTCGGATTGTATTTAAGTGGTCTGCCACACGTTAGATGCCTGGGGAAGTTTTAATAACTTGGCTGATTTTCAACCGATTTTAGTTTTTAGTACGTTATTAGAGAGGCATTTTACTCCAAATCAAAATTCTTTACCCACCTGAATTCAAATTTAACTTAAATACAAAAAAAAATGAGAAAACAGAAAAAAAAATATTTTTCCTTGTAATCCGATTTTAAAATTCAAGGCCCATGTCCAATAAACCTAAATTTTTATGAGACATATTTTTACCAACAAATGAATGTATCTAGGGTAAGTTATGGTTAATGTCTTCCAATTTAATTATTTTGGAGCACCATATAAAATATACCAGAGTCTAAAAAAACTGAAATTTTCAAAATTTGAAAAAAATAGAACTAATTGTGCTCACATCTCGAATTATGGATTAAAAATTGTGTAATTTAGAGTAGAATTTTTAGACTTTTAAAAAAAAAATCGAAGGTTTCGGACTTTTTCAAAAATTTGATTTTAATTTGATACGTTAAAAAATAAGTGATAATTAATTCGAATAATTTTTAAATATTTTTTTTTCTAAAACTACATTTAAATACCAACAAAACGTCGTCTAACTTATTGTAAGATATCTATATTTTTTACTGGTCAAAATTATTGGAAAATTTCAATTTTTTATTTTTTTTTGTAAAAAACACCATTTTAAAAAATTGATTACTCAACACCAACTTGGTATAAAAGTCTGAAAATTTGAGTGAAAGTTGCATTTAATACGTACTAAAATATATCAAAAAAAATTAATCGAAGAGGTCGGGACTAAAAGTGAGTGATTTGGCCTGGAATTCCCCAAATATTTTCCAAAAAGTAGATATCTAACTCTTCAAAATCATTGAAACCGATTGTATCCACTAAAATTTTAACGAGGGTCGTTTAAAATAAAGTAATTTCACAAATTTGTATACAGCATTTCAAAAATCTAAACTTCAAAGTCAGCTTTGGCCTCTTCTGTAATGAAATTACCCATATAAATTCCAAATGTAATTGGTTTATGAAAACTACATATCTTACTCTACAAAATAATGGATACCGACTATTTGAGTCTCCGTCCAAATTTTAACGAGGGTCGTTTTAAATGAAGTCTTCACATAAATTTTTATTTTAACCGCCAAAAACACCACGATGTCTTAGACTTAGGCTAAAAATTTGTATGAAGGAAATGTTTGCTTTCTTATTCTGCAAATTAAAACTTATGTAGTATTTTTTGGAAAAACGCATATTTTAAGAGTTATGGCACTTAAAAGCTTTGTAGTGCTTTTAGGTCACTTTTGGGGTCAAAAGTTCAAATCGACTGGCCTGTATGCAACCGAGAGATGCAGTTCTTGCACAGTTATTATTTTTTATGGCCAATCTATCAGAAACTGCCGGTGGAGCGAACAAAAAAATACTTTTGCAAATCCCATACATTTTTTGGGTGGTCTACTGTTGGGTCAAACACTGATGACACCATATTTTGAGGGTCCCACTACTTTTCAGAATCTTTGGAGGCCCATAAAAAGGAAATGGTCAACAAACTGGATAATCCGAGTATAAGCTTTTACTGGTAGTACACTCAAAAAAAAACTGTAATGTTAGCAAAAAAAGCTTGTAAACCTACAAGAAAATTTGCTGATTTTGAACCCACAATTTTTTTGCTAAAGTTAGCAAAAATGTTTTGCCAATAATTAGTTAACTAAATATTTTTTTTTTGAACTTAGTTTATACACATCTGAGGACCCCATTAGGTTCGGACACGAAAGGTCCAGACCCCGATGGGCCTAGACCTAGTTGGGTTCCTTAAAAATCGTCATAGTTTTTGATCCAAAATTTGTGTCCGTTTCGCTGTACCTTGCTTAGTTTTTAAGATACGTGATTATAGAGGACCAATGGGGGTCTTGAGAATTAAAAAACTCGATAACTTCAAAAATATTACTCGGAGAGCTTTTGACTATTTTGCGGTCTTGTTCTATGTGTTAAGAGCTACAAAAACGCTTTTTGACTTTTTGTTGTGTCGGCAATATTTACCGAGATATGAGCATTTTAAAATCTTCGGGAATGCTAACTTTTTTGGATCCAAAGTTAGGGCCCATTAGGGTCCTCTTCACACATGTGAAGAGGACCAGCGATACTTTGGATATTCTAAAAACCAAAAATGGCCTCCATTTTGCTCTATCTGGCTTAGTTTCCGAGATAGCGCCATTTTAAGTTTTCTAAAAATAAAAATAAATTTACCATTTATTTTGCTAATATTAGCAAAAAATCTTGTAAAAATGTAGTCAACTCAATTTCAAATTTAGCAAAAGAAATTAGTTCAAAGTTTGTTTAAAATTGCTAATGTGCTAAATGAAGTTTACAAGAATTTTTTGCTAACATGCTAATCTCAACTAAAAATTTGCTAAATGTTAGCTAACTAGCGTTAGCAAAAAAAAATTAGTAAATCTACTAACGTATTTTTTTGAGTGTAGAACCGAACCTATTTTGTCAAGTTGTTGTGTTTTTCAAAAAGTCTTTATTTGTTGTCCTTAGAAAAAAAAAGTATAAAAGTTAAATTCGACTTGGCCGAATCTATGAATACCCTCCACAATGCCCCTATCAAAGGATAGTAAATTTTTTAATGTAAAAAAGTAAAAAATTTTATTAGAAATATTTTATTTTGAGTAAATTTTTTTTTTTGTCATTTTTGTAAAAAAAAATATAATTTACTATTTTTTTTTGGAGTGTACAATTTTTTTTCGAGTGTATTTTTTTTTTTTTTTAGTGTAAAAATATTTCTGAGTGATAAAAATGCTCTGACAATGATAATTTTGTGGCTTAAAATTGTCTTTTTTTAAAGCTTTTTTTTAAACTCGATTTTTTCAACACGTGAATTTCAGGAGAAACCAATCGGAAATTCAGAGTTTTGCTAATAACTTTTGAACCGCTTGACCGATTTAGCTGAAATAGAGCACGAATCTGACCAGAGGAACGGTAAATATATGTGACATACTTCAGCACCCTCAGACTTGACGTTCAAAAGTTACCGTGTATTTTAGTTCGTAAATTCGCGAAAACCCTTGCCGAAATTTACTCTTTTGCTTATAACTTTTGAACCACTTGACCGATTTCGCTGGGTTGCATATATGCCAAACTTCAGGAGCCTCCGTAAAGTCTTTTAACAGACAGACAGATGGACGTACATCGCTAAATCGTCTTAAAATCGATCGAGGATCATGAATATATGGGGCATTCCATGTCAAATCGGACACTTTGAAAACATTTTTTTTTAGATTTTCCCAATTTGTTTACAGTTTTTAGTACCCTTCGAAAACTCCTTCGTCATAAACTTTCAGAATTCTTTGATAACCCGTTCAAAAGATATCAAATTCTTAAAAATTGGTAGTTTGTTTCTTTACTCAAACTTCTTTTACTCACAACTTCTTCAATAATGGTCCAAATTGCAATTTTTTTTTCAAAATTTTTTGTTTTTTAACGTACTTTCAAAAGAAAATCCCAAAAAATTCTTAAAAGCGCTCTAGTATGCGATTTTTTAGTTTTAAAATTTAAATCTCATTTTTGAAAATGTTTGTACTGTTTGATTTTTTTTTTTTTTTTAATTTTTTTGTGTAAAACTTCTATTGATTCTACAAATTTTTTGCCCAGGAGGATCGTGCGATAACGATTATTACTATTTTTTTAAATTTCTTAAAAAAAAATTTATTGTAATTTTCCAATCTTAAAATCATTTCATAGAGGGGTCATTTCCAGGACCAACCCCATTAATTTTTACGTCTACACATTTCTTCGGAACAAACTAATACCCTAACTCCAATTTCTAAGGGGGCTCCCACACAAAACGACATTTCTTAAAATTTGCTCCAACCGATCTAACTGCCCTAAGAGTGCCCTTAGAGCAACAAAATGTATGACCAACCTATAATATTTTTTTAGTCCAAACATTTTCTCCGATATCTTTAAATGTTAAGGCGGTCCCCATACAATTATTTTATTTTTTGTAAATTTGTTTTATTTAATCAGCTTCTACCGGTCCAGTGGAGCGTCCGAGAGGGGTCATTAGTGAGACCAAGCCCCATTTAAACAAACAAATGTTAAGACTTAAAGATAATGGGGGTCGGTCTTATAAATGACCCCTCTATTGCTGTGTTTTTCAATAAGTGGATTTAGTTAAAAAAAAAAAATTTAAAATGGCAAAACAAATTAGGAATATTTTTTTAAATAATCTACGATAAATTAGCAATTAAAATCCGAAAAAAATAAAAAATTTTGAAAATGAAAAAAGTTTCAAATAAATCAAAAATTAATCCAATAAAATTTTTGGATTTAATAAGTCCACTTTGGATTAATTTTGATTAATTTATAACTTTTTTCATTTTCCAAATTTTTTTTATTACTTTTTGGATTATAATTGCCAATTTATCGTAGATTACGGAAAAGATATTCCAAATTTGTTTTGGTATGTTGAAATATTTTTTTTAAACAAAATAAGATTAATCTGAAAATAAATCCACTTTTTGAAAAATACAGCATATGACTATTGGAGCAGTAAAAATGATTTTATGATTGGAAAATTACAATAATTTTTTTTAAAAAATTAAAAAAAAATAGTAATAATCGTTATCCCACGATCCTCCTGGGCAAAAAAGTTGTAGAATCGATAGAAGTTTTACACAAAAAAAATTCAAAAAAATCGAAGAGTACAAACATTTTCAAAAATGAGATTTAAATTTTAAAACTTAAAAATCGCATACTAGAGCGCTTTTAAGAATTTTTTTTGATTTTTTTTTAAAGTACGTAAAAAAACAAAAATTTTGAAAAAATAATTGAAATTTGGATCATTATTGCAGAAGTTATGAGTAAAAGAAGTTTGAGTAAAGGAACAAACTACCAATTTATAAAAATTCGATATCTTTTAAACGGGTCATCAAAAAAATCTAAAAATTTTCCAAGAAGGAGTTTTCGAAAGGTACTAAAAACTGTAAACAAATTGGGAAAATGTATAAAAAAAAATTTTCAAAGTGTCCGATTTGACATGGAATGCTCCATATACTTTATTGGGTCCTAGACCAGTATTTCGAGGTGTTACAAACGGAATGACAAACTTATACATACCCTCTATTACTAGAGTGGAGGGTATAAAAAATACCCGTTTAAGGGTTAAAGTGAAAGACAACTATGTTATCGTGAATTTGTTATAAAACTGGCAAAGCACGTGCTTTCAACAACTTAGTTGGCAAAATTACAAAACTTCAAATTTTTGTGCAACTATAAAAACGGAAAAAACGAACAAAACTCCCAAATTTAAAGAAACATCATAAAAGAGTATTCTCGTATGCCACATTAAAATGCCACAAATGTTTGCATAAGAAAATAGTGTACATGATGTTTAAATTTCAACGTTTTTGCTAAAATTAAAGGATGAAGAGCAACTAAATTTAAGGATTAAGAGGAAAACCCAAATCATTAATATTTAAATTTTTAGCTTTGGTGATTCTTTTGCAGCAATTCATTTTATAATGCATTTTCCCAACTTTAAGTTTAGTGAAACAAATCCGTTAACCACTGTTTCTTAAAACATTTATTTAAATTAGTTCAAATTCTTTTGAAAGTAAAACAACAGCAACAACAACGAATTCACTTATTTCCTCAAGCGATTCATTCGTTTTTTTTTCACTTTTTGCTCCTACATTTCACATCTCATCGTCATAAATTTTCATTCTTTTGTATGTAGGTATTTCTTTTCATTTCATATGCAAATCAAAAATGACTGCTGCACACTCAAAAAATAAAGTTAGTTGAGAATGCCCAAGACGATTTTAGTTTGAATACAACGGCTTAAAACTCCGTAGAATAGCCAATAAAAAATAGAAGTGTTTGAAACCGGTATGGGAATAGAAGAAATGTCTATAGATTTTAGAAATTGAATTTTTCTTCTGCATTTTTCAACTAAAGAGAATAATCACAATTGGAGCGGGAAGCGTTTTTCCGCAACTGTTCACACACGTTTTTTATAAAAACAAAAAAACCGCCGCGTTTTTTCGCCATACTTTTCAATTCTATTTTTATGAGGACAATTGCGAAAAACTGCTTGCCGCTCCAATTGTCATTATTGTCAAACCCTTATTAAAAAGTTTTTGTTTGCAAAAATAATTTTTGAAAAATCCGACTTTATTCGTTAACATAGTTTAAGGTTGTAAGTGGCTGCTGACGTTGTGATACCACGGGACTGCAAAACGTTTCCCCACTGGTCCCTCCCGTTAAACCAATTTGAGACTCTCATGAAATTCCTAAGATATTGAATTTTGACATCTCACAAATCAGAAAGATCGGGCAGCTCTCCAGATCCCAGTGAAGCAAGTCTCTGACCAGAAAGAGCCGGGCAATGGCAGATGAAGTGTTCGATAGTTTCCAACTCCTCTTCATCCATACAACTCCGGCAAAGGTCATTTGACGGCCCATTTAGCCGCTCTGCGTGTTTCCCTATAAGACAGTGTCCGGCAATTACAGTAATCATCGTCGAATTATCTCCCCTTGGAAGCGATATCAGCTCACTTGTGCTCTTCTGATTAAGAGAAGGCCAGATCTGTCATGTTGTCTCAGACGTCCATCCATTTTCCCATCTCTGATTAGTCTCTGTCGCGGAACAAAGCCGTAGATTTTGCTTGCAAGTTTCTGGAGGCATACAAACACATTCCAATTCTGTTGGAACCTGTTAGGTAGTTTTGCAAGCTCATCGGCTTTGCAAATTTTGTGGAATGTCTCTGTACAAATGAGTCGTATGTCAAGCTGATTAGCCATCTCATTTCAAGACGTGCTTCAGTTAAGGACAGATCTTGCTTTCAGAAACATTGACTCCAGGGAATTGACAGCGGCTTGACTGTCAAAATATATGTTGACTGCGGTTGTAGACAAGACATTGCAACTCAACCAGTTGATCATTTCCTTTATTGCCAGCATCTCTGCCTGATGAACACTGCAATGATCTGGAAATCTTCGAAACATTCTTTATCCAAGCTCTTCCGAATAGACTCCAAAGCCCACTTGTTCGTGCAACCTCAATCCATCCGTGTAAAAGTCTATGGAATCTCCACTAACCGAATGCCCCTCATCCAAGACTCCTTGGATGGTATAACAGTGGTAAAGTGGCGCTCAAAAAGACTCATTGAGGGAGCACGGTCTACATTTTGTGGTATTGTCACGCTATGGCCACAATCGCTGCTCCTCCTTTGCAGTGTGCTATTAAGTCGAATTGCTGACGTAGCCGCATACTGCCTTCCTAATATGTCCAATGGTATCAGGTGAAAGAGGATTTATAATGCAGTTTTACTTGGATTAACTTCCAGACCACAGCCTCTTTACCATTTAAATAGATCTTTCAGAGAACTCTGAAGAATGTCACTCAATGTTAGCCGATGTTTTCCCTTTACCGCGATATTGTCTGCATATGTGACAACATGACAACCACGTGCTTCTAGAGAGAGCAGAATTGAATTCATTTGAAGAACACCTTCCACTGGTGTGCCTCTATTGACAAATCAAGATATGAAAGACGCTCCCTATTCAGACGTTATACATCTGTTGGCAAGTAGATTTTCCACCATTAAAACGATATCACTCTTCACTCCCAAACCAGATGATGTCACAGTTATCGAGTCTAGAATGATATTATTAAAAGCCCCCTCTATATCAAGAGAGGCCAAAATATTGCACTCCTTTACCTAAAGTGATCTCTCGAGGTTACCAATTAGCTCATGAAGCGGTGTTTCTGGTTATTTACACTTGCTGTATGCATGTTGCCTTCTCGAAAGCAACCTCGGGTCAATCACTCTGCGCAAATAAATATGAGTCCATTATTCGTTCCATTGTCTTTCATCAACATAGTCTCTTTAAGAGCGATAAAATCACTCCAAGTCCTCTTTTACATTTCGATACCTTTTTTTATGGAATGATTTATCTTTGGCCTCAAAAAAGCGTCTGTTTGAGCCATCAGAAAGACCTCTGTTTGAGACATCAACTCTTCACTTAAACAAAGTCTCTTTCCAGTGTGCATTTTTATGAGGTCTGAAAACAAGTAAAAATCGCTGAGAGCATAATTTGGCGAATTCGGAGAGTGCGGAACCAATTGAAAGTGTAAAACATGCGATTTGACCACGGTAACCACGGCCTTGGTCTTGGTGAAGGCACCCATTTTGAAAACAGCTTTCTCATGGGACAAATTCATGTAAAACAAAACCGAGACATTCCTTAGATATCTTTAAGGCAAAATGATTTTGTGAACTAAATGATTTTGTGAACTTTTCTGATGTTTTCCGGTATCACTACCTCTTTAAGGCGACTAAATCTTTCGGCGTCATCGGTGTTTGTATGAACACGTTCAAAGGCTGCAAGCCACTTCTCCAACATTTGTCTCGATGGTGCAGAGCCCGAATAACACTTATCAAGCCAAACATTGGCGGTGCTTTTTTTCCATCAAAAAGCAATGATCAATGAAGACACGAAGTTGCTTTGAATCCATTGTTTTCAAAATCGCAAAAGTAGCATCACTAAAACAGCTGTAAATTGTTCACTAATTAAAGAATTGTCAAGAAATTTTTACAGATATCATCAAAAAAACATACCGAGGACCTATATTCAAAACCATCTAAAAAAACACAACTTTTCAGGAGAGCCAAAAAACTGTTTATTTCGCGTATTGTTAGAGTAATTAAAATTCGATATTCTATAATACTTTTTTAAATCAACACTCAAAAAAAAAAGTTTGTAAAATGACATAAAATCCCCGTGATTTTACGGGGCAGGTTTTGTAAAATATGTACTAGCAAGAATCCCCGTAAAGTTACGGGGATAATTTGTAAATTGATTTAACAAAAGAAAATGTAAATTTACAATTTGTTTTGTAAAATATCATCTTCGAGGTGAAATTTTTTTTTGTAAATTTGCAAAAAATTTGGTAAATTTACAAAACAAAATTGTAAACTTACAGAAAAAGGTTGTTATTTTACAAGGAAAAATAGAAAATGAAAAAAATAAATTGTAGATTAACAAATTATTTGGTTAAACTACTGTTTTTTATGCAAAAAACTTGTATATTCACAATAAAAAGTGGTGAATTTACAATTTTTATTGTATATGTACCATTTTTCCTTATTTTTTTGCCGTAAAAACAGTAGTTTAACCATAAAATTTGTAAATTTACAATATGGTTTTTGTATTTTCTATTTCATTTTTGTAAAATTACAACTTTTTTCGTAAGTATACAATTTTGTTTTTTAAATTTTCATATTTGTTTTGTAAATTTACAAAAAAATTGGTTTATTTACATATTGGTTTTGTAAATTTAAAGGTTTTTTCCATTGGTGCATCTTATTTTTCCTTCTTCGGCAGCTGGAGTAGCACTTCAACAACCTGAAAAGATTTTTTTTTCACTTGAGCACTTTTAACAAACTTTTTACTGGGCTATTCATAATGAGTAAATTAAATATAATGTAGGTTTATTTGACTGATATTGCATTAATATTTGTCAAATAAATCTACTTTAAGTACACTTTAAGTATTATGAATAAAGGCCTTAATGTATAACACTGCACTTTTTTATTTTTTTTCGACATTTCGTTTTTCTTAAGTAGAACATATGAGAATTGCGAAGGAGGCTACACAAGAAATTTCTTATATTTTCAGGAAAAATTAGTCAAAAAATAACAATTTTTTTTTGAATTTTTAATTATTTTCACAAGTATTTTTAAAAAATCGGAAAAAAAAATTTTTTGGATATTGTAGATTGGATGTTTAAGTACCAGTTAAAATAAAAAAAATTTGATTTTTCATAATTGGCAGCTTTTTATTGACATTTTAGGTACAAAATTTAAAAAAAATATCAAAAAAATATGGTAAAATCACAAAAAAAAAATGGTAAAAATACAAAAAAAAACTAGAACAATTATATAGTAGAAACACATAAAAATTGTGGTATTTTACTTAACGCAAATTACCAAAAAAAATGGTGTAAAAATTATTTATAAAAAATTATTTTTAACTAAATTTTTTACTCCAAAACGCAAAAAAAAATCTGAACTTAGAAAATTTTTGCGTGTCCTATTGTTGAATAATTAGTTTTTTTTTGTAAAACAACATTAATTCTAGTAATAAAATAAGTTTTGTAAAATTATATTGGAATTTTGTACTTTTCAATACATACATTTCAAACTGAAAACCTTGTAAACGATATTAAAAAAAAAATGTTTGTAATAAAACATTTTTTTGGTAAAAAGACTAAATAACATCAAGTAAAATTATGTTGTACAATTACAGTTTTCTTGTGTAAAAAAACTAAACACCTTGTAATATTTTTTTAATTTGTAAAATAATTCACTTTTTTGTAAATTTACCTAAAAAATTTGTAAAATAAATTTACCAACATATAATAGTAAAATTACAAAGCAAACTGTAGTTTTCGTTTTATTAAATATACAACAATTTTTGTAAAAAGACAAAAATATTAGTAAAATAGAATTACAAGACATTTTACTTGTAAATTTACAAACTTTTTTTTTTGAGTGAACTACTGAATCTCACATATAATTCGTTTTAAAAATTTTGAACTATTGAGGATTTTATGATAGATAGAGGGTTTTGTTTTTCAAAAATATTTAAAGTACATGAACGAAAATGATCAGGTTAGAGGTTTTTGCATTTTTATAAAAATTAATTATGATTTTATTTACGACATCGGTTTTTGGTCTACAGGTGCTGATTTTTAAGACAAAAAAATATTTTTTTACCAAATTCATTTCAAAAGTTGACAAATTTCTATGTTATGAAAAAAATAGTAAAAAAAAATAAAACGCAATTTTGGTCCACAGATGCTGATCACCATCGTGATTTTTAATATTAACATTTTTGTTTCATTATCTACACAAGACATCCAAATTTTGAGCCATATTTTTCAAAAAAAGTCAAACAAGAATTTTCAGCAAAAATTAGCAGCAGTGGGCCAAAATCTGGTTCTGGAATTATGTTGACAAATTCATGTTCATTCAGCATGCATGAAAACATATACATATTGCATGATAAAATTATTAAAAATATTTATAAATTAATTATTTTAAAAGACAGAGGGTTTTGCATTCAGAAAATAATAATTGCAAAAATGCAAACAAAATAGCAAACAAAATATTTTTGTTCTGCATTTTACACCATAGATGAGGGCCATTTTACTGAATATTTTGCCATTAAAAAGTCATTTTCGTGAAAATGGAAGATAGAGGGTTTTGAATATAGGCCCATCGAGGGAATTTTTTATTAGAAGCACCTTTTGAATATTCAGCCGATGTGTTAAGTTATCATCATTAGGCCCTTGAAATCCCCAGGGCCTTATTCCGGTTGAGTTACAGCAGGTGTCAAACTATACAGTCCCCAAATTGCATTGTCCTCCATATTCTACTATTAAGCACAAACTGGGAATACTTTCCTCTGAAATGAAGCTATACCAGAGTACAGCTCCTCACGATTAGAATTTGCTTCATAAATTTTTTAACCAACTTTAATTTTTTGGTGTAGTTTTGACTTCAATTTTGTTCATACTATTCTTTTGCTCTCAATAACCCCTCACTGTTTTAGAACCTACATTCCCGTTTCGTTTTTGTTATCTTCAACTCTATTTCAGCTATTGTTGGAAATAATAGAAAAATATCAGTTGGAAAAAATATTTAGAAAAAGTATGCAAAAGACTACAACAACGACAAAAACAACAATTATAATTGCAAGTCATAGAATTATTTTACAAAAGAATAGAATTTATTAAAAAAAAAAAAAAAAATCCACTATTTAGTTTACTATCTGGTGCAGACATTTCTCTGTACAACTCCTTTTTTTATAGTTTGTCATACGGGGAGTTAGAGAAATTCCTTAGGGAATTCATACAATTTATTTGTTAAAGTAATTGAAAATATACAAAAAATTTACTTTTATACATATTCAATAACATATAAATGATAATATGGAAAAATTAATGAAATTGATCGCAAATACAGATAATCATAATAACTTCTATTTCAATATGATGTTAATAGAAAGATTTTAAATTTTAATCATGTTACAACATCAATGTAATCATTCAGAAGTGATCAGAATTGTATTAAATACAAAAACTTTAAATAAAAAAAATTACAACAGCAAAATAATTTTCTTGAAAATTATGCTATGAGAATATCATGGTTTTAATTTGTAAAGAAAATAATGACCTCGAGCCAGAGAGGTCGAATGAAACAATTTTTATTTTTTAATAAAAATTTATCAGGAAAAAAAATTTAGGTCTATCGAATAACGCCAAAAGTAGGATATTTAGATACGATGTTTGCGGGATCAATTAGAAAACCTTTTATTAGTTACACTGTGCAACAAAATTTGGGTAATTATCATCAGCGTCGATGGCTCCAATGTGAATGAAAGTAGAACATTGGATAAACAAAACCAACATTAACAAAACAAACATTTTAAATCCTCCTGAAGATAATACACCATAATTTGGGTGTTTGAAACCGGTGTGGAAATACCTGAAATGTCTACAATTTTTAGAAATTAAATTTTTTCTACATTTTTCAACTTGAACCCATTATAGGGCGTATCCAGGATTTTATTTCAATTTTTTTTTTTTTACAAAAAATTTACATAAGAGCACATGTTTAAGAATTTTTCTCGATCTTTTCCTTGAACTGAATGTATCACAATCAGATTCTTCATTTTTGTGTAAGTTTTAAGCTGGAAAAAAAAATTGAAATTTTTTTAATATTTTAAAATTTTTTGATAGACTTAAGCCGTTTTTTAAATGTTTAAAATGTATCAGATGCTGACACATTTTAACAAAATAGATTATCAGCATCTGCATTTTTTTCAAAGAATAGTCTAAGATTTTATGACAATTTCCAGTTATGACAGTTTTTGATATAGAAAAAGTCAAAGACTTTAAATCATATTTCCAATGGAAAACGTTTCTCTTGAAAAAGTCATTTTAAAAAATGATTCTGTAAACATATTCATAAAATAATTTTTCAAAAGAAAAGACTCCGATTGTTAGACATTTTCCCAGAATCTGAGATATTTCTAGTATAGCACATTAACTCAGATTCTGAAACATTCTACAAACATTATTTTTCTATAAGAAAAATAATTCAGAATCTGAGACCTAGATTGTAAAACCTTTTTCCTAAAGAAAAATTCTCGGATTCTGAGAAAATTTTTTCTATAGAAAAAGTCTCAGATTCTTAAGACATTTTTCCTATAGCAAAATTCTCAGATTCTTCGACATTTTTCCTATAGAAAATATCTCAGATTCTCAGACATTTTTTCTACTGAAAATTTCTTAGATTTTGAGACATGTTTTTCGAAAAAGTCTCAGATGCTTAAAATTTTCAAATTCTTAGACATTTTCCTATAGAACAAGTCTCAGATTCTTAAAAATTTTGCTTATGGGAAATTGTCAGATACTGAAAGATTTTTCATATAGAAAAAGCTTCGGATTCTAAGATATTTTTCCTAAAGAAAAAGTCTCAGATTCTGAAATATTTTTCCCATAGAAAAATACTCAGATTATGAGACATTATTCTAATAGAAAAATATATTTTTACAATAGAAAAAGTCTTAGATTTTGAGCATTTTTCTGTACCAAAAGTCTCAGCTTGTGTCTCTGACAATGAGACATTTTTTCTATACACAAAATCTTAGATTTAGAGATAATTTTCCTTAAGAAAAATTCGTTGATTCTGAGACATTTTTCGTAAAAAAAAGTATAAAATTCTGAGACATTTTCCAAGATTGTAAGAAAAATTCTGAGAAATTTTCCTACAGAAAGTTTTCAGATTCTAAAACATTTTTCATATAGAATAGCCTCAGATTCTAAGAATTTTTTTTATAGAAAAAATCTCAGATTTTGAGACATTTTTCAGATTCAGAGACATTATTCCTATAGAAAGTTCTCAGATTCTGAAACATTTTTCATATAGAAAGGCTCAGATTCTAAGAATTCTTTATAGGAAAAGTCTCAGATTCTGAGACATTTTTCCTATAGAAAAAGTCATAAATTCTAAGAAAAAGGCCAATATTTTAAGACATTATTACTATAAAAAAATCTTAGATTCTCAGACATTTTTCTTATAGGAAGTTTTAGATTCTGAAACATTTTTTTTTAGAAAAGAGTATGATTCTGAGACATTGTTTTTTAAGATTTGACTACATTTTACTTACAATTAGGTCCATTTTTTTGCGTACATAAAACTTCAGGTTCTAAGATATTTTTCATTAGAATCTTAAGTTGAAAAGTTTCAAATTCTAAGAAAAAATTTTCAGATTTCGAGATTCTTTTAACAGAAAAATTTTCAGTTTCAAAACATTTTTCTTTAAAAAACTTTAGATTCTTAATGTTTTTCGATTTCTTAAGAAGTTTTTTAATATTGTACTTGTTATTTGATACCAAATCCTGAAATTTGTGAAATCATAACAAATAGAATTAGAGTCGATCTTGACTAACAGAAAAAACAATCAAAACTACGATCGTATCGAGTCCGGATTTCTTGAAAAACTTAGAAAATTTTATTGGGAATTCGAATAAAAAATTATTAGGAACTGTATTCAAAATGTCTATGCAAAAACCGTGTAGATTAGTGTATTTAAACATGATGTTTGCGGGATCAGTAAGAAGACGTTTAAATTGTTACACTGTGCAACAAAACTTTGGTCATTATTATCAGCGCTCATCATGGCTCCAATGTGAAATGAAAGTAGAACATTGGATAAACGAAACCAACATTAACAAACCAAGCCGACATTTAAAATTCTACTGAAGATAACACACTACAATTAGGGTGTTTAAACCCGGTATGGGAATACCAGAAATGTCTATAATATTTAGAAATTAAATTTTTTCTGAGGGGCATGAGCGTGATCATAATTTTTTCTACCCACGTGAGAGTGCATAAGCGTTAGCCAAAAAAATGTTGGTGCGTAATCGTACGTGATACAATTTTTTATTTCGTAAGCGTGCGTGAGCGTGATTGAGAAGTCACTCACAATCACACAGTTAAACACTCTCACTTGTTTTTTGTACATTTGTTAAACAAATGGAACATTTTGAGTCAGAAGTTTAGACTTGCAAGGGAAGTATATCAACCCTATGGACCGATTTGCCTGAAACTTAAAATATATATAAAAGAGACGATTTTAAGGTTGGGGTATCTTGGCTTATAGGCCATATCAGTGTTTCAAAATTTCGTTGTCCCCTTATGAAACAATGTGGACCCCCGGGAAAATTTCGATAACTTCCGAACTAACCGGAATATCCGCTAGAGCAAAACTAAGTGTCGACTTAAATTTAATAAAGATTATTTCGTATTTATATGGACATCGTAGGTCTATGTCTTCATATAAATACCCACGAAAATTTTTACATTTTCGTGAAAAAAGTATTTAAAGAAGCCAAAATTCTACAAGGTTATGCCACCGTTAAATAGGCATTAAAAAAAAACCTTTCTTCTCATATGTAAACATCATATAGTTCCTTAGAAAGAAATGGCTGAAAAATCCAAAAAACGATTTTTTCGAAATTTTTTGACCCATGTTTTGAACCCCTAAATACCCAATATGGCCGATAAGCCGAGATATATTTTACGTTTCATGCAAATCGGTTTATAAGGGTTGAGATACTTCCCTTGTTGGTAAAAAAGTGTTTAGGTAAAAAAAAATTAAAAAAAAAAATTGTTGATCAGAAACAAAATTTTGATGAAAAAAAAACTTAATGAAAAAAATATAATTGTTATGTTTAATGTTTTACTCAACAGCTGACCGTAGGAAAAAAACTATTTTTTACCAATTTCAAATATGACGCATTCCACACCAAATGTCCCGCTACAGAAAAAGATGTGTACCGTGAATTTCTGAATAGGTTGTATGAATATCCCTATATGTAACTAAGAAAATTTCGTTTTTGGTTTTTCAATTTTTCAAAAACTGGGTCAAATTTGTGTCGTGTTACCATGTTTAAATATTTATCAAATTAAAACGGAATGATTCACAATCTCAAAAATTTACATTCTTGTATAGTTTTGGATGGGAATCAACAAACGTTTTTTTTTTTGGAAAATTTTTGAAACCCGTTCTGAAATTTCCCATTTTTTAAAAAAGTCAAGTTATCGAAAATCCGTCCACTTTTGTTTGTTTTTTATTGAGTTAAGACGTTTGTCTATACACACAAAAAAATTTAGACATATGTTTTTTGGTTTTTTTCCGCGACAATTGCATTTGAATATAAAATTTCATAACAATTTTGTTATTTGCTTGCATTTTCTTGTTTTAACGTAGCGAATGAGTATTAAATATTTGCATAAATGTTACTCATACGCTGTGTTGAAACAACAACAGTCAAACCCGGTTATAACGAACTCCGAGGAACCAGTAAAAATAATTCGTTATAAGCGAAGTTCGCTATAAGCGGGGTATATTTTATATCAACCTAGTTTTATTTCCAAAAAAAATGTTCCAATTTTGTTTTATTCGACGTTTTTTTGAAAGTAAACAACTTATTGAGAAGAAAACATTAAAAATATAAATAAATTTGATCAAAATAATAATATTAACCAACAATTTCTAACCATTTGTGAGTTTGGTAAACATAACTGCCGCAAATTTCAAAATATTTGTGGGAGTTCGTTATAAAAAAGTAAATATACATGAAATTGAGTTCGTGGGACCATAATAAGTAGTTCGTTTTAACCGAGGATTCGTTATAACCGAGTTCGTTATAAAAGAAGTATTTTGTGTGAAAATTGTTGCCAAAACGTCGGGACTTAAGAATTAGTTCGTTATAACCGAGAATTCGTTATAACCGAGTTCGTTATAACCGAGTTCGACTGTACAAGCAAATTACAAAGATGTTGTGAAATTTAAAATTCAAATGCGATTTTCTCGAAAAAAAAACGAAAAACACATGTGTGAACTTTTGACTTTTGACTTTTTTAAAAAATGGAAAATTTCAGAACGGGTTCTGAAAATTTTTGAAAAAAAAATTTAATCGATAGCCCATACAAAACAATAAAATAATGTAAATTTTTGAGATTGTGGTGCACTCCGTTTTAATTTGACCATTTTAAAATATTTTACCACGCCTCCTAAAAATTGAAAACCCAAAAACGCAATTTTCTTAGTTCCATATAGGACTATCCATAGAACCTATTCCGAAATTTAAGGTACACATATTTTTTCGCTGGGCATTTGGTGTGGAATGCATTTGGTGTGGAATTGTAAACATTTTTCGATATTCGTGTTCAGCTCATCAAAATTAATAAATACGAATCATGCAAACATATTTTTTAAAGGGCGAAACGGGTTAATTTAATTCCATTGGCCTCAAATTTGTACCACATAATTTTTTTGGTCTAGTATAATGACTTTTTTTTCGTTTTTTTCGAGAAAATCGGATTTGATATTAAATTTTTTAACAATTTTGTAATTTGTTAGCATTTTCTTCGTTCAACATAGCGGATGAGTATTAAATATTTGCATAAATGTTACTCATACGCTATGTTGAAACAAGAAAATACAAACAAATTAAAAATTGTTATTAAATTTAATATTTAATACTAGCTTACCATCCCGCTACTTCGTTACCGGTTGTATTGAATACTGGATAATAGAAGGATCAGGATAACTCTATCGATTTCCAAAAAATTCCCCTACGTAGTCTTTGTTTTATTTACTTGTGAACGTTTAAATCTTCCATAAAAATATATTTCAATGAATAATTTATACAATAAAACTTGAATAACTTCGCTGGTATGTTATCATGTTCGTTGCGGGGGAAAAATATATTGACAATTTTCGAGCCCTTATGTCGGGATTTTGGATTTTGAGTGAATTAATATTTCAGTGAAAAAAGAAATTGGAATAAAAAAAAATAAGTTTGAGTGAAAAAATATATAGAGGAGAAAAATATTGAGAAAAAAGCTAAAACGAAAAATTTGAGTAAAAAATACCATTCCATATTGTTCCCTGCTCTATTCCATTTTGTTCCCCGTTGTACTCCATTTCATTTCCAATTCCATCTCCTTCTTCTAAGGTCATTATTATAGGAACAAAAAAAGTACCAAAAGTACACTTTATTACCCCCATTAGAACGGAATTTCCAGAAAGTACCTCTTCCAGAATGTTTTTTCTTCACCGAAGTATCCTATACTCCATATTTCAATTATATAGGATCATTGTTTCAGCAAATATTAAAAGTACTTTTTATCCCCGTTAAGAAACGGAATTTCCAAAAAGTACTTTTACACATCTTTTTTTTCACTGAAGGATTTAACATTCCAAATTTTAAGTTTCTGTGACCATTATACATATTTCTTGGAACCTTTTCCAATTTCAAGTTTCTATTATTATTATTTCAGGAAATAAAAAAGTACCAAAAAGTGTACTTTCGGTACTTTTACCAAAACGTACTTTTTATAAAAGGTACTTTTTATAAAAGGTATTTTTTATAAAAGGTACTTTTTATAAAAGGTACTTTTTATAAAAGGTACTTTTTATAAAAGGTACTTTTTATAAAAGGTACTTTTTATAAAAGGTACTTTTTATAAAAGGCACTTTTTATAAAAGGTACTTTTTCTAAAAGGTACTTTTTATAAAAGGTACTTTTTATAAAAGGTACTTTTTATAAAAGGTACTTTTTATAAAAGGTACTTTTTATAAAAGGTACTTTTTATAAAAGGTACTTTTTATAAAAGGTACTTTTTATAAAAGGTACTTTTTATAAAAGGTACTTTTTATAAAAGGTACTTTTTATAAAAGGTACTTTTTATAAAAGGTACTTTTTATAAAAGGTACTTTTTATAAAAGGTACTTTTTATAAAGGTGCTTTTTAAAAAAGGCACTTTTTATAAAAGGTACTTTTTATAAAAGGTACTTTTTATTAAAGGCACTTTTTATAAAAGATACTTTTTATAAAAGGTACTTTTTATAAAAGGTACTTTTTATAAAAGGTACTTTTTTTAAAAGGTACTTTTTATAAAAGGTACCATTATTTCAGTAAATTAAAAAAAGTACCAAAAGTACACTTTTTCCATTTTACCCCCGTAGAGTCAACATTGGCAAAAACCCAGCCTTGGTCAATATTTTTTCCGGGAGGTGAACCTACATTGCAAATTTTAAGTTTCTAGGACCATTATTTAAGAAAATATAAAAGGTACCAAAAGTAAAGTTTTTTATCCTTTTTACCCCTTGGAATCAACATTGGCAAAATCCAGCCCTAGTAAATTTATATTCCGGGAGCTGAACCTATATTCAAAATTTCAAGTGTCTAGGACCATTATTTGAGGAAATATAAAAGGTACCAAAGGTACTATTTTTTACCCTTTTTACCCCCTTAGAATCAACATTGGCAAAAATCCGGCCTTACTGGATCTATATTCCGGGAGGTGAACATACAGTCCAAATTTAAAGTTTCTGTGACCATTATTTCAGGAGATATAAAAAGTACCAAAAGTACAGTTTTTTACCCCTTCTACCCCCTTAGAATCAACATTGGCAAAAATCCGGCCTTACTGGATCTATATTCCAGGAGTTGAACATACAGTCCAAATTTCAAGCCTCTGTGACCATTATTTCAGGAGATATAAAAAGTACTAAAAGTACAGTTTTTTACCCTTTTTGTCCCCTTAGAATCAACATTGGCAAAAATCCGGCCTTACTGGATCTATATTCCGGGAGGTGAACATACAGTCCAAGTTTCAAGTCTCTGTGACCATTATTTCAGGAGATATAAAAAGTACCAAAAGTACAGTTTTTTACCCTTTTTACCCCCTTAGAATCAACATTGGCAAAAATCCAGCCTTAGTGGATCTATGTTCCGGGAGGTGGACCTACAGTCCAAATTTCAAGTCTCTAGCTTCAGCGGTTTGGGCTGGGCGATGATGAATGAGTATGTCAGTCAGTCAGTCAGTCAGTCAGTCACATTACTCTTTTATATACAGTAGAATCTCACAAATTAGAACTCTCACAAATTAGATCTGTCCAGAAATTAGAACCGGCAATTTTAATGTATTGAACGCTCTAAAATTAGAACCTGTGGTTCTAATTTCTGGAAGTTTTATTTTTTTTTTGTTTTTATTTACACTACAAAATATTTTTTTTATAGTTTTTTTTTAAACTAAATAGGGGAAAACCCGAATTGTATGTAGTAACCGCTCTAAAATTAGAACCAGTGGTTCTTATTTCTGGACTTTTTTTTGTTTTTATTTTCACAATTCCATAAGTGTAAGAGAAATCGAAAAATGAAATGAAGATGGGTTTAATGACTGATCAAATAGCAGTGACGATGATATAATCGATGTAACGCCTATTATTTCCAATTTCAAAGTCCATAAAAGTGTTTTCTACAAATTTAATGTGTTATAGTAATTTAATATTAACAAAAAAATGGTTTTGTGTTAAAATAAAGCAGTCGTAACTGTTTTTATTATTATTATTTATAATTTTCTTTGGAAAAAAAAATGTCCAGAAATTAGAACTTTTCAGAAATTAGAACTACCCGAGGAACAAAGTGGTTCTAATTTGCGAGATTCTACTGTATATAGATATTCTAGCTGTTTTATTTTCGACTGCATTGTGTTATCTACAGACAGACGGACCGACGGACAGACGGACATTTAAAGACTGTCTTAGAATTGATCATAGATCAATAATATATGTACTTTATTGGGTCCCCGACCGATATTACGATGCGTTACAAACGGAATGACAAAGTGAATATACCCCCATACTGTGGTTGGAGGGTATAAAAAGCTTGTAAAACTACAAAATTATTGGTAAGAAGTTTGTAAAATAATAACGAATTGTTGTCAAATAGAAGGTAGCAAAAAAAAAGTTACAAACTTTTCTTGTCATTTAACAAGGTTTTTAAATTTAGTTTAAAACCAAAAACAAAATTAAATCTACTGATTTGGTCAGGAAATATTTTTGTTTAAATAAAAGCCAATTTTTTTGAAAATTTGAAAAGTTGAAAATTTGAAAAGTTGAAAACTGATCTTTTGAGACTTTGGACTTCATTTGTGGATTCAGCGAAATATTTTGCATGGAAAATAAATGTTTAATGTCGTGGATCAAAATCTTTGTAACCTAGTGCAATTTTTTTTTTTGCATTCAAAAAACATCATTCCAAATTTAAAAAAAAATCGGACTAGTGGTTTCCCCAAATTCACTTAAATCTCTCAAAATTAAATCTATACAAAATAAGAAATATTTGATTAAAATTTTATTTGCATGTGTTAAACATGTATTTTGGTAACCTACACTCAAAATAATAACTCTGTAAAATACTCTGTAAAATGACTGTAATCTCAATTCAACAGATATTTGACAGGGTTTCCTGTCAAAATACAGATTTAATGAAAATACTTTGTATTGTGTTGTGACAAAAAAACAAAGTTTAACTTTGTAATTTTAAATTTACAGATAATTAACAGAGTTTTCTGCTAAAATACAGATTTAAGCGAAATACTCTGTATTTTTTATAACCAAAAAAACTATGTTTATCTGTATTTTTATTTATTTCTGCGTAATCTTAATTTCAGAGTTTTCTGTAAAAACACGATCATTTTATCTGTTTTTTTTTTTTTTGAGAAAATGTCAAAAAAGTTCCTAAAAAAACCTTTTCAAAAATCTTATACAAATTTTAAAAAATAACACGTATTTAACTAAACTCTGCAAATTATTAGAGGTTTTTTCTGTAAAATGTTTGTTGCATCAAATGCATTTTACAAATATATGTAAATTTACCGAGTTTTTCTTTACTAAATTGTGGGTTATTTAACCAATATTTTACTAGAAACTCTGTAAAATAAGTTTTTTTTGTCAACATCATTATACAGGGTTTTATAGTAAAATTACCAAGAAATGTTGCTAGCTGGAAAAGTATGGTGTTCTCTGTTAAATAAGCAGAGTTTTTCTGTAATTTAAAAGAGTTATTATTTTAAGTGCAGTTAATTCTCATATTGATAAGACCATTTTTAAAATTTTTTCCCATGCTAAAACTTCGCCCGATATTCAGATAAAACAGTATTGGCAACAAATAGAATCCAATTTCATTCAAATTTTGTAAGTGTGTGTTTTTTACCCTAATAACAAATATAACAAAAGATATATCCAATCAGTCCGTGTGTGGACTTGAGACCCATTTTCCGACAAACACTAGAGTAAGTATTTTATGTTCGGTCTTGACGGACTACTTGTTTTTTACATTTGACAAAGTTTTTGGTTTTTATAGCAAAACTAAAATAATATAGACTTTAGATATTCAAATTGTTCATCTGAAATCAGCAGATTTTTTTGCTGTTTTGAAAGGTTTTTTATCTGATTCTACCTAGACTGAAATTTAACAAACCGCGACTGCTAAAATATTAAGATTTCTCATATGGCTCAAAATGGGTGTATTTTCAGCAGATTGTTCTGCTGATTGGACAATAGGTTGGGGCGATTAGTATGGAGGGAAAAAAATCTTAATGGGCGCTTCGCGTTTCTGATTCATGGGATTGTACTGAGCAAAAAAGTGCACTAGACCATACGTCTACGGTGAAAATCGAGCTTCCAATTTTTGACTTGCAGTTTTTTCTCAGACTTTATTTTTTTGGTAAATTTGCAAATTTTCTTGGGCTCATATTTCGTAAAATATTTAAAATTTTGACTTATTTTCAAAAGTAAAGTTGCAGCTATTGTCTCGGGCTACAATTTCTCTGAACATATTACTTAGAAAAAACTTCGTTTTCATGGTCAAAAAGTCGATAATGTAGAAAATTCACCACTTTTTGTCACGTTTTTTTGATATTTGGCCTATAACAGCCAAACCATTGAGACTTTCGATCCAATACTAAGTCAGAAATTGTAGCCAAGAAAATAGTTAAGAACTCTCTAGTAAGGAGTGAGATCATAAAAATGTTAACACACATTTTTGCCTACAACTTTGGTGTAAAGCTTCCAAATTTTTTTTTTTTCGGCAGTTTACATTTTAAAAATATGTCAGTTAATAAATTAATTTACATCATGAGTTTTAATTTGCAATTTTTTACACAATGGACGATGAAAGAAAAGTGCGTTCAAAAATAATTAAATATTTTCAACAAAACCAAACATGGACATACAAAAAAATTGCCAAAGAAACTAATGTATGCCGCCAAACAGTTTCAAAAGTGGTAAAAAGGTATCTGGAACACCTAACAATTGAAAGGAAGCCGGGAACAGGAACAACGACTGGTTATCGTAACATTGGTAAGGCATATAAAGTTAAAAGCATCCTTAAGAGAGCTCCTAACACATCTGGCAGAAAAACAGCTCGGTTAGCCCAATGCTCAGACTTTTTTGTACGTAAAGTGAAACGTAAGGCGGGACTAAAGTCCTACAAAGTTCAAAAAGTTCCCGATAGAAACGCTTTTAAAAATTTGGAGGCCAAAACCAGAGCTAGAAAATTGAAATCAAATTTTATAAAAAAATACAACTGTTGTGTAATGGACGACGAAACTTATGTCCTGGCTGATTTTGCGCAGCTCCCTGGTCAAGAATTTTATGTTTCCGATGTTCGAGGAAATGTTGCGGAAAAATTTCGGTCAAAAAAGCAAACGAAATTCCCCAAAAAATTCCTAGTATGGCAAGCCATATGTAGCTGCGGCCAAAGAAGCCAGTCATTTGTGACATCTGGCTCTATAAACAGCGAAATTTATATCAAGGAGTGTTTGCAGAAGAGACTTCTTCCGTTCTTGAGTCAGCACAATGTATCCACTTACTTTTGGCCCGATTTAGCATCTTGTCACTACAGCAAGAAAGCGCTGGAGTGGTATAATGATAATAATGTGGTTTTTGTACCAAGAGAGGCAAATCCACCAAACTGCCCGGAGCTCAGGCCAGTGGAGAGATATTGGGCTCTTGTTAAAAAAGAATTAAAGGGCACAAAAAAGGTCTCCCAGGACATGCAAGATTTCAAACGTAGATGGACCACCTGCTCTAAAAAGGTGACAGAAACTACCATAAAAGCCTTAATGGGAGGGTTTCCGGAAAAAGTGGATAACTTTGTTCGTAGTGGTTAGAGTTCCATGCGGTTTTTTTGTTATGATTTTGTATTAAATTTTATTTAATAAAAATTTGGTTTGAAGTCTTAAAATTCAGTAGTCTGTTTTTTATTTAACTTTATGTGTGTTAACATTTTTATGATCTCACTCCTTATATCGCAAAAGCATTGGAACGCTCCTTCAGGCAGTTTTGGCCTTGTGAAAATGCAAATTTTTATACTTTTGCACTTTCACAAGGATGTTCAAATCGCCCCACCCTATTGGACAGGGTTTTATTTTTAGTGTAGTGGTCATGTATGGTTTTCTTAAGCTTAATATATTTAATAAAATTATTTATAAAACAAAATTTACTTACATTTATTGAAATAACCAGTATTTTTTAAAATAGCAATAAGCAGTCTTTAAATCCTGCAGTCTTTATATCCTGAAATATAAAATTTAAGACTATTTTGTTGATGGTGGAAATCACTGCTTCTGTTAAATAAACTTCAAACACTCGTTTATTTTTAATTTGCTCTCAAACGAGGATATTTTTATTATGGTTTTTACTAACATACGGTTGGAATTTTCGTAAACTACCGTTATTTAAACACTAATACAAATGCACACTATGAAATCCTTTTGTTTGGCTGTGTTTGTGTGTTGGGGTGCAAGAAATTTACTCTCTAAATACACATAATAATAAAAACCGGGGGGTCGAGCTGTCAGACGGTCGGGCAGGCAGGCTGACAAGGCAGTTTTACTTTTGCGACTGTTGCTATAAAATTTTTTGTTTATTTTTGTTTTTATTTATTTTTTTTTTTGATGTTTAATAAAGACACGGTAAAAAGTGTTAATGATGATGGTGGTGGTGTTGGTGATATTTAACGATGAACCTGTATCGTGGTTGTTGTTGTTATTATTTTTGTCTGTGATTGACAGGATATATTTTTAGTTTTTTTTTTTGTTTTTTGGTTAAAGGATAATTGTTGGTATGAGAACAATTTTATAGACACAAAGCTTTGATTTTCGTAATTTTTTTTTTATTTCTTGTTAGGAAGATTTGTTTTTTTTTTTTGAAATATTCTTTAGGAATTTTATGAAAACAGACTTTATTTTATTTTTGAAAAATGGCACTTAGGGCTTTTTTTAAATATTTACTTTTTTAAGGATTAACCACAATTTTTATTTTACTTTTTAAATTCCAATTTTTTTTTTAATTTTGTTCTTTAAAAATAATTCAATTATAAAAATTTTCAATTGAAACCACAATTCCTTAATCACACTCACACTTTATTCTAACTAAATGACAAAATGTATTGTCTACTAATAATACAAAATTCACAATCACTTCACACTGACTTTGGACTGGACTAACTTGGACTTGTCTCTATTTTGTCTAACGTGTGTGTCTTCACTTAAATTTATTTTTAGCTTTTTCTAAACGTCGTATTTATCTTCCATCGTTCACAACAATTCGTTTCAGACTGATTGGAACTTTAATAAACAGACAACCAACAAGCCAAAATTTTGCTAACAAACAACTAACGTAAAACACAACAATAACGCAATTCTGCTGCTACTGCTGTTTATGATTCTGCTGCTTCTGTTATTTTGCTTTTGTGCTACTACACTACGTAGTTCGTAGTATACTACTTGCTTGCCCTAACCTTACACCGCATTATCGTAACGTCATATATACAACACACAGAGACTCCAACCAACCGTTCATCCATCCAACGCAAATGCTAACAAATTTGTTGTTGTTCAGATGTAATAAATAAACAACACGTAAATCTATATAAGAACATAAACAGGGAGTAGTTTAGCACATTGACAATGTAGCGTTTTTAAAAACTCAAAAAAAAACAAGTAGAAAAATTTAATTCGACTTGGCCGAATCTATGAATACCCTCCACAATGCCCTTTTTAAGTGAAAGTAAATTTTATAACGTGAAACAAATTTTTTGATTAGAAACATTTTATTTTGTGTAAAAACCTCTTTTTTAAGTAATTTCTGAAAAAAAAAAATTTACAAATTTTTTTTTGAGTGTAAAATTTTTTTTGACTGTTAAATTTTTTTCGAGTGTATTTTTTTTTAGTGTAAAAATATTTTTGAGTGACAAAAATACGTTGTATAAAATATTTTTGTTACTCACCAATGTTTTTAAAACATGTTTAACGGGGTTTCAACACGTGAATTTAAGGTGAAACTAATCTAAAATTCACGGTTTTCTAATAACTATTGAACCATTGGATCACACAGAAAATAGTTTCAGTTGCTACAACTAAATTGTTTGCCAACTGAATTTTTGCGGTCACACGAACTATCACAATATTCAGTTGCCTCTACTGTTAATTTCAGTTGCCTCAACTGTTAAAATTCTATTATGAGAACTGAATATTTAAAAGCTAAAATTGACATTGATTAGAGTGATCGAATTTTGAAAAGCGTTATATGGTAGCTCCAATCAATATTTTTTTACACTGTTTCTTAAAAGATTAAATTTTTATTAGTTTTGAATAACAATTTTAATAATTATATTTGATTATATAAAATTTTTAAATTTTTAAAGCGAAATACATATACCTATGTAAATTTTCGTATTCGCATCTTTGTTACCACTATCAGGACAAAACTTGTTACAATTCTCTGGGCGAGACTTCTTGGAGAGTGTTTCATAATTTTTATTTTGGTATTTTGTTGGAAAATGCTTTTATTGTCGCCTTTTTTGATGTTATATTGTCGCCTTATATGTGTTATATCATCTTGAGAATCTGCAGTAATACCTCATGTGCAAATATCTAAAATATGTTTAATTGATCAAAATTTCTCATATTTAGCAAAGTTATCAACTCACCGTCTAGATTTGCAACATTTTTTATGATATTTTTAGCAGTATTCTTTAATTAAAATTTTTTGCGCAAACACGTCTGAATTGTATTCGTTTCTTATTTAATGTAATTATAATTTTTATTTTTTTTTGACATTCGATTTGTTTAATAGAAATGAAATCATAGCAATCAATTTTTGATCATGAATGCCAATATAAAATAAAATTTTACAAAAAATATAAAAATATTTTAAATTTGGTTAAGTTAAATATTTTTAAAATTTGTCAATTAAAGCAAATGATTATTGATCGAGAGGGCAAATTTAGACTTTAAGAAACAGTTGTATTGACTAAATATTTTTCAAAAACTTTATTATATTTTAGTTTATTTAAGGTGACCAACTTATTAGTTGCTAATACATCAATTCGGTCACGATTGCTATTTATCTTTTGCTCTTGTTAGTTATTTGGTATAATGATAAAAACTTTACATTAACAACTAAAAATTTGTCAGATTTATCAAAATTCGGTTTTTATAATGGAATTCCAATTAAACATTTCTCTGTGTGATTGATTTGGCTGAAATTCAATACGAACAGGCCAGGGGAACAAAAAATACATATGCCAAGCCTCAGCATTCTCATAATTGCATTTCGAAAGTTAGCGTGATTTTTATCTCGTAAGTTCACGAAAAACTCTTACCGAAAATCAGTCTTTTGCTCATATCTTTGGACCGATTTCGCTGGATTGCAATACCAACCTGACAAGGTAAATGCCCAACGTATATGCTAAACTTCAGGAGCCTCCGTAAAGGCTTTCAAAAGTTTGCGTGTTTTCAACTGACGAACGGACAGACGGACGGACATCACTAGATCGTCTTAAAATCGATCGAGGATCATGAATATATATCCTTTATGGGATCCTAGACCAATATTTCGAGGTGTTACAAACGGAATGCCAAACCACTATTTACTATCACTAGAGTGGAGGGTATAAAAACAAGTAGAAAAATTAAATTCGACTTGTCCAAATCCATGAATACCCTACACAATTTTTTCTGATAGTAATGTGCTATTGTAATAAAACCCAGCAAAACTTTGGTAATGGGTGGTGATTATATAATGATTCTACGGGGGTAAAATTGGTAAAAAAATTTACTTTTTTTATTTACTAAAATAATGGTCATACAAACTTGATATTTGGAATGTAGGATCCTTTGCTAAAAAAAAAACAATATGGAAAAGGTACTTTTTGAAAATTTTGATTCTAATGGGGATAAAAGAGGTAAAAAGCGTACTTTTGGTGCTTTTTTTTATTTCTAAAAATTATGGTCCTAGAAACTTGAAATTTGTAATGCAAGATCCTTCGGTGAAAAAAACATTCTGGAAAAAGTACTTTTTGGAAAATGCGTTTCTTAGGAGGAAACTTTTATAAAAAGTACTTTTATAAAAAGTTTCTTTTATAAAAAGTACCTTTTATAAAAAGTTACTTTTATAAAAAGTTACTTTTATAAAAAGTACCTTTTATAAAAAGTACCTTTTATAAAAAGTACCTTTTATAAAAAGTACCTTTTATAAAAAGTACCTTTTATAAAAAGTACCTTTTATAAAAAGTACCTTTTATAAAAAGTACCTTTTATAAAAGTACCTTTTATAAAAAGTACCTTTTATAGTACCTTATATAAAAAGTACCTTTTATAAATAGTACCATTTATAAAAATTACCTTTTATAAAAAGTACATTTTATAAAAAGTACCTTTTATAAAAAGTACCTTTTATAAAAAGTAACTTTTATAAAAAGTACCTTTTATAAAAATTAACTTTTGTAAAAAAACTTTCTAGGAAAAGTACTTTTTGAAAATTCCTTTTCTTAAGGGGTAAAAATAGTACTTATGGTACGTTTAATATATCCTGAAATAATGAAAATAGAAACTTAATGTTTGGAATGTAGGATCCTTAAGTGAAAACAAATTCTGGAAAAAGTAATTTTTGAAATTTCCTTTTCTTGGGGGGTGGAACGGGTAAACATTTAAACTTTAGGTACATTCTTAGTTCCTGAAGTAATGGCCCTAGAATCTTGAAATTTGTAATGTAAGATCATTCGGTAAAAAAACATTCTGGAAAAAATACTTTTTGGAAATTCCGCTGCTTAGTAGGGTAACATGGCTAAAAGAGTGTACTTCCGGTAATTTTGATATTTTCTGACGTAATGGTTCTAGAAACTTAAAATTTTGGATGTAAAATCATTCGGTGAAAACAAAAATTTTGGGAAAAGTACTTTTGGAAATTCCATTTTTTAACGGGGTTAAAAAGTATACTTTTTGTATTTTTAATATTTGCTGATATTATATTCCTAGATAATTGCAATTTGTAATGTTGGATCCTTCGGTGAAGAAAATACATACTGGTAAAAGTACTTTTTGGAAATTCCGTTTCTAACGGGGGTAAAAAAGTGTAATTTTGGTACTAATTTTTTTTTGTTCCTATAGTAATGGTATAAGAAGCTTGAATTTTGGAATGTGGGGTCCTTCGATAAAAAAAAAAAACAATCTGCTATCCTTTTCTAGAAGCGTAGAAAAGTGTTTTTTTATACTTTTATACTTCTTGAAATAATGATCCTAGGCAGTGAAAATTTGAATGCTGTATTCTTTAGTGAAAAAAATATTTTGGAAAAAGTACTTTTTGGAAATTCTGTTTCTAAGAGTCGTAAAAGGCATAAAAAGTGTAAGTTTGGTACTTCTTATATTTCTTCAAATAAAGGCTCAGAAAAAAAGGTTTTTGGAAAATTTGATTTTAAGTGGAAAAGGTGGCAAATGGTTATTTGCACCTATCTTACTATTACAGCCTAGAAACTCAAAATTTGACGTGCAGTATCCTCCAGCCGAAATAACACCCAAGAGATGGACAGGGTATAAAGGGGTACCTAAATTGGTACAAGTGGTGTAAAGTAGTATTTTTATATCTATAAGATAAATACAATAGCACTTTTTATTTCTGTAACGCATATTACATGGAGAGGAATGAAACTTGCATGGAGATTGAATTGGAAATGAAATGGAGTAGAACGGGGAAGGAAATGGAATAGAGCGGGGAACAATATGGAATGATACTTTTTACTAAAATTTTTAAACTTTTTAACTCCATATTTTTTCCCTCTATATGTTTTTTTATCCAAAATTTTTTTTATTCCAATTGCTTTTTTTCACTGAAATATTTATTCACTCAAGATCCAAAAACCCGATATTAGGGCTCGAAAATTGTCAAAATCTTTTTCACCGGAACGTACATGACAAGTTTAAGTTATTCAATGAAATATTATTTTATGAAAGACTTAAATAAAACAAAGACTACATATTAGAGGTGTCCTTAAAAACGAAAGTCATCTTTTTATATCTGGTAGGGTCCTATATTGTTCTTCAGTATCTAAAAATGAGTGAGCCAAAACTTGGGAACAGTCGGATAACAATAACTCGTGCCGAAAATGGATTGAAGTTTTTGGACATTCTTATATGAACGAAAAACGCTTTTTTTCTAGTTTTTGGAAAAATATTGGTATTTGATATTTTTTGTTAAATTTTTTGTAAAATAATATGAAAATGGTATTAAATTACCTTTCCAAAAAGACTAATAAAATTAAAATCGGATAAAAAACAACAACAAAGTTTAACGAAAAATACCATATACCAATATTTTTCAAAAAACTAGAAAAAATCGGTTTTTTCATCATATAAGAGTTGGGACACTCTTATATGATGAAAAAACCGATTTTCATCAATCCATTTTCGGCACGAGTTATTTTTATCCGATTGTCCCCAAATTTTGGCTCACTAATTTTTAGATACTAAACTACAATTTAGGACCCTACACTCAAAATATTTTGTAAGTAAATTCAACTGAAAAAACGTTTAAAACAATCGTTTTTCCTTTTAAAAAACGGACTACTTATATTTCATTTGAAACAACATAATTTTTCAGTTATTTTTAAACGTTAAAAAATGACTAGACATTCCGTTAAAACAAACGATATTTCAGTTATTTTAACTGTTTACATTTTTTTATTTTGTGAAGTCAAAATAAAATTTTTTGAATAACAAACTACAAAAACCGTACTTCTGTAAAATTATACGGAATAATCAGTTACAAATAATTTAACTGATAAAAATATTTTTCCGTAACTTTTGTAGTTTATTGTTTTTACAACTGTTTAAATCATTCAATATTTTATTTTCCTTAAAAAATAAACGATAAAACGTTTAAAATAACTTTAACTAAAAACTTTTTGAATAACCGTAAATAGTTACTGTAAAACTTTTCTGGGTGTACCAGGTATTAAAAAGTGATTTTGAAAAATTACCTTAGTCGTAAGGACACCTTTACTACATATGAGTCATTTTTTGAAATCGATAGGGTAATCCTGATCCTTCTATTATCCGGTATTTAACATAACCGGTAACGAAGTTCCGGCGGGCGAGCTACGAATTTTTCCTATTTTTTATTATTTTTGAACATTTCTACTAAAGATTGGCAGATTGGTTTTAAATAAAAGGTATTTTGAAGACCTACCTAACACATTCAACATCACGTTCATACATTGCTTATTTCTCGAGTTGTTGAGATTTGAACTCGGAAAATTCTGAATTTGTACTTTTAAGGTCATCTAAATGACTATTGCGCTTAAAACTTTGACCGCGAATATTTTTTTCTTAGGAGGCTAGCAACATTTGGAAGTAATATACCCAGTGTTGTAAAAAAAGGCAACAGAGAAAAAAAAATAAAAAAATATGTTTCATAACCTCATTTTATTTAGCGAGTTGACCGACCTTTCAAAAACCTGACAAAATCCCAAAAATCTTTTAGGCCATAGGAATTCATATTCCGCTTCAAGAGCTGCAAAAATTAAAAAAAAAAAACTTTTTTGTAAAACGTCCTAATGTATAGTGTTGTATTAGCACATCTGGAAATAGCCCATTTCCAGTCTGAACAAAAATAATGAAATAGTGATTGTTCAGAATTACTCAGTTCCTTACCCAAACTTAGGTAAATCAGACAAGGGAAGTCCACGGACCTTGTCCATTGACAGAATATCAAAACCCATTACCCGCTAGTACTCGAGAACGCTGGCCAACAAACGTAGTGTTCTGTTGTATCCTCATACTCAAGACAAGTTGCACATAATGAGTCTGATAAGATACCTAATCTTGTCATATGACGACTACAGGCGTTGTGTCCTGCAATTAAGCCAGTAAGTCTGCGACAGTCTAATCTACTGAGAATGAGTTAACAGTTAGCCACTTTTTTGTCTGTTCTAATGACAAAAAGTTAGGTATTCTTGCATGTTGACTCATTTGATCATCTTTCCATGAAAATTGATTTCATTTGAAAGTTTGTCCAATGCATCAGCCATGTCAAGCCTATACCAATCTGAGGTTCCTGATTGTGAGGAATTGTATCGAAGCCAACATTTGCCAAAGAGGAGCAATCTCGTCTACACGTATTCCCCTATGACCGGAACCCACATAAGACGGACCGTATTCCCACATGGGAGCTCACTAAGTCTGTATCAACATTCCTGGACAATTTTAGGTGAAGTGACTTGAGATTCAAGTGCACTAAATATAGCCTGGCTGTCACTACTAGTACTGATTCTCCTATCCTTCCATCTGTTCTCTCTTATCCGCCACGTTCAAAATAGCAAACACTTTAGTTTGAAATACTATTGAAATGACGACCATGTCACGCATTGTAATCCCCATGCCGTGTTCCACTTTTGCGGAGCCTGCACAAAGATTATATGGCTTCTCCTTAAATCTGTACGTCTAAGGAAAGTGCATGTCTAACATAGCATCCAGAGCTGCGCCTGGGGTTGTGTTTATGGCACCAGTAATTTCCGAATCAGCCGCTTTTAGTAGTCAGCTTAGCAGTGATGTCAAAAAAGTTGACATCACTGATGCTTACTAAATGTATAAAGATTGTTTCTCTATCTATCCATTGAATCTGTATTTCATTGTTCACTTTATATTATATCATTCGTTTTGTTGTATCTAGTGTATGCTGTTGTTGTATACCGGCGTATAATAAACACTTTTTCTCTCTATACAATAAACATATCGTAGAAAAACGTAATACGTTATACGTAATTTGATTTAACGTTATATCGTAAAATTTTATTATATTTTGTTCTCTCATGCTTATTGTTGGTGTGGTGTATATGTTAATGATTATTTCATAGGTATGCTTTAATTATTTTTTTTCTGTTTTATTTTTGGGGGGTTGTTCGGCGAATTCATTCATCCATCCATCCATCATCACTGTGTGAGCAGTCATTTAAAAGAAGCCACAAAATATGCTGTATGTTGTTGCTGTTTATTAGTGTTGAATGTGTGGTGACCATAAATTTTCTTTTATTTTTGGTTTGTCATAATTGGTCACACAATATTAAATTTGTTTTTTTGTTGTGATTGAAATTCATTTTAAATTTTTGGAGGGCGCTTGAGCAGGGGATGATTTTTTTCACATAACTCAATCGGTTAGAATTATTGAATTATTCTCAAATCAATAAGATATTCAACGATTCACTTAATATCTCTTTGATGTGAGGGATTGCCCGACCTACCTGATCCGTAATTGGAATCTATAGTTGTACTTTAGTTGACCACTGCAGCAGAGAGTTTCTCTTTACACCTTGTTCACAACTGATTTTAATTTTCATTGCAATTAGCAATAACGTCGCCAGAAATAACAATGCAAATCGTATTGAATTTTTTTGTGTATTTTGACTTTAAGACTCAATGTCTGCAATGACGAGCAGATGCCTATTTGGAACGCAGCCAAGCGAGTGACAGAGTCGGGTGAGGAGGAGAATTCGGAAGAATGTATATGGTGTTGATACAACCGATTCGTGGCTGATGGGAGATGCATTTGCCATTTTCGAAAACAAATCCGGTAACGAGTGCAACCCCTGTTGTAACACGGAGGACAACGCTAATGTCACAGTGGGTGACATTCAGGTCGAAGTCCATGCAGTAGATAATGCGGAGAGTTTTCTTGTTTCCGATTCAGAGCAGATGGGCCTCGTTTAAGTTGGGACAAAAGGCAGATTATGAATGACTCACTCAATGAAGACCTTTCGGTAATATCTGATTGGGGTCAAACGAATAGAGTAGATTTAAATGCGCGCAAGACCCAATGTTGTATGCTGTCACACAGACGATCCGTGGTAACATCATTGTCATCTGTACTTATGGGGGGTATCAATATTGAGGAGTCGGATACTCTTGATGTTCTGGACATGAAAATTCAGTGCGATGTCCGTTGGAACAAACATTTTTTTCAGGTGTCGAAAGAAGCATTCAAGTGTCTTTACTTTATCCGATCTCCTCACTATTTACACAACCTACATCCGACCGAAAATGGAATACAACTCTCATATATGGGCAGGGGCTTCAGAATCTATTTTGAAACTCTTGGACCGTGTTCAGAGAAGGGCTACGGCATTTATCAATGACAGTAGGGTATCCAACTTTATTGACTCATTGGAGCATCGTTGAAATGAGGGTTGTGTTACACTTTTCTATCGATACTACCATGGGAGGTGCTCTGCAGAGATAAGCGAGCTTATCCCAAGGGCTCGGATTTTTATTCGTACACTCAAAATAATCACTCTGTTAAATTACAGAGATACTCTGCTGAGCCAGCAGAAAATACCATAGATTTCCAACCAGCAAGATTTTTTGTTATTTTACGAAGAAAACTCTGTAAAATGATTTCGATAAAAAAACTGTAAATTTATAGAATTATCTGTAAAATATTGATAAAACCGAAAAGAATTTTACCAAAAAAACTCTGTAAATTTACAAAGTTTTAGGTAAATGCATTTTATGAGTTCAAAATTTTACAAAAAAAACTCTGTAAATTTACAAAGTTTTTGTTCATTTATCCATTTTATGAAGAAAACTTCTCTGCATCAAAAACATTAATTAAAATTAAAAAAAAAAAATTAAACTAATTAAAATTAAAATTTTGTTAAATTTGCCCGCTTTAATGCTTTCAAATTGTAAATTTACTTTTAGATTTTTGTGAATATTACGAGTTCTTAACAAGTAACTCCAATTTTACACGTCATCATATAGATATTACAAAGTTAAATGTAAAATAACAGATAAAATTTTGTTTTTCGGTTACAAGGAAATACAAAGTATTTTCTTAAAATCTGTATTTCGACAGATAACTTTGTCAAATATCTGTCTAATTGAGATTACAGTCATTTTACAGAGTATTTAACAGAGTAATTATTTTGAGTGTAATACTCGCTTTTCTAGCATATCACATCTGTTTGTGGTCGAATGTGAAGTAGATCGCACAACGTATTATAGGGAGAACTCGTTTATCACCCGTACAAGTCGTATGTGGAATAAACTTCACGCGGAAGTCTTTCCTGTTACTTACAACGTACAACAATTTAAATCAAATGTTCACAAACACTACCCCAGGTTAGAGACTGAACAGAGAAGAGAGATGATCGAAGTTTCAAAGGAATCATAATGGGCCATATCGTGGCCTCTATGGACGTTGGTTTATACTAACGTCATCCTTCATAACCTAACCTACCCCATTAGTGTGGCCCATCAACATATGGAAAAAAACCAAGTATAACTCACAACTGAACGTACCTCAGAATATGTTAGATAGCATCGTAACGAACGATTTGCGCCAAATTTAATCACCCTACAACGATTGGAAGGGGATGCTAACTGATCATAAGTGTTTGCAACCACCAAAAAAATCTTAAAATTTTTTTATTGCAATCTTAAAAATAACCATATGGAATGGTAGCGTAACAAGAGCACATAATTTACATGGTGCCATTTTGTCCAAAGATTGTCCTTAAAAAAAAAATACATATTAAAAAAAGCGGAACCCTGCATATCACTAAAACCGCTGTAACTCAAAAACTATGCGGACCATTAAGTTGTTATAAAGTTCATTTGAAAGGTAATACAAATATCTTTAATTTGAGTATAATATCAAAACATTTTTTTTTTGTTTTTTTCCCAATCGAAACTAAAATGTCCTTATTGTCCTTTGTAAACAACCTTAGGGCAAAATAGCCATATGTGACTTAAGTGCTCTTGTAACGATACCATTCCATGTAGTAATTTTTAGGATCGCAACAATTTTTTTTTTAGATATCTTTGGAGGTTGCAAACACATGTGATCAGTTAGCATCCTCTTCTAATCGTCGTAGGCGCAAAATATTAGTTACGATACCATCTTTCATTTTTTAAGGTACGTTGACCGGTAGCGAAGCAAAAGGAATTTTGGGCCACCCTATACCCCATCTTTCCTCCTTCCCATAACCTTTTTTCCTGATATCAACACAATGCACTGCATTTGTAGGGGGCATCCCCCGAGTGTTGATTAAAAATAAAAAAAAATAAAAAATATCTGAATTATTCGAAACAGAATCTGGGGACATTTTAGGCATCCATGATAGCACGGAGGATAAAGCTAATAGTAGTGGAAAGGATGGTGCCTAAAATTCAAAATGTTGCAGTTCCTACAAAAAAACCTCCATCACTGTAAGGCAGCCTCAGTTGGACTATTGCTGCGCTTGACGACAGGAGCAGTTGACTAGGTTTTTATCCAAGAGCCCTAGGTTCGGGGTGGTAGGGTTTGTGGATTAAAGACCCCTTCATCTTGATGGTTTCCAAGGGTCAGGGCTCACCAAGAGGTGATATAAATGTTAGTGATATGGATGTTACAGCGGCTAGCTTAGAGCTTAATCGGAAGTATATTTGGCTCGCCTCTTTTTATTTTCCTAATCCGGAACCATTACCCCCGGAAAGGTTAGCGGTTTGATACGGGAGTCTGAATTTAGGGGAAACCAGTTAGTAGTGTGCTGTGATGCTAATACACATCATATGCGGATATACAGCCACTAATGATAAAGGCGAGTCACTTTTGGAGTTTTTGTTAAGCACTAGCCTATTTATTTGTAACAAGGGTAGAGAACTAACTTTCGTTACAAGTACACAGAAAAAAATATCGTGAAATCAAAAGTAACAAAACAAATTGTTAGCAACTAACTTCCAGTTCAACAACGTTTTTAATTGTATCAACAATGTATATAGTTAATGTGACAAAAATCCAATTTAATTTCCAATTAAATGCATCAATTAAAATCATTGTTAAAAAACTCATTGATAACACAGACACCTTATAAATTCATTTAATGAAGCTCAAATTTATGTGACGATAGCTCGGTGGTAGTGTGCTAGACTCAAATCATGAACATTTCGGGTTCGCTGCCAGCTGGCGGAAACATTTTTTTATTTTTATTTATTTTTATTTTAAATTATTTTTGTTTTGCTATTCTGCAACACCTTTTATACGCGTTAAGTCAAGTAAAAAATATATGAGAAATAGCACGGTGGTAGTGTTCTAGACTCGTACCATGTTCGTTGCCGGTTCGATTCCAGCTGCCGCTAGATGTTTTTTTTTTAGTTTTTTATATTTTTTTTTTTAAATAAAATGACATTAAAACCGGTTTATTTCCTTTAATATACGCGTATAGTCAACTACAAATATATACAAGGAATAGCACGGTGGTAGTGTGCTAGACTCGTATCATGTTCGTTGCGGGTTCGATTCCAGCTGCCGGCTAATGTTTTTTTTTTTTTTTTTAATTTTTTAGATTTTTTTTGTTCTATTTTTAGATTTTTTTTTATAAAATGACATTAAAGCATGCTTATTTCCGTTAATATAATTTATTACAAACTTTTCAATTAATTTCATTGTTGATACAACAATGAATTTAATTGGCAAAAATGAGTTGATATTTTTTTTAAAAGTTACAAAAGTCAATGTTGTATTGACAAAATCCAATGTAGGCTCAGTTTCAATTAAATGTTTAATTGTATTAACAATGAAATTAATTGTATTGACAAATTTTTTTTTTTCTGTGTACGCGGCAAGAGGTTCTTGACGTAACACTTGTATCAGATACATTGTCTGATAGAATTGATGACTAGAGAGTTTTGTAAGAACATTATATCTCAGATCATCGCTACATTGAGTTTTTACTCAGGGAACGTGACCCGGTTGAGACAGTCTCTTGAAATCTAAGGAGATATATATAGGGAGACTTTTCTTTGCTTTTGGGTAAAGTACCCTTATTTGAACCGCATAGTTTGGCGGAAATTGACTGTCTGGTTGACCATATAACAAATGTTTGTAATAGGTGCCTGGATGCGTGGTCAAAAGAGTTGCAGACGATCAGAAATTCCTGCTCATACAGCATTCAACTTAAGAGTTATAAGAAGATGGTCAGAATTGCCAAATGTGATTCTTGGAAAAACTTCTGTGGAAACAAAAAAGACGTTTCTGAGGCATCCAAGCAGCGCAAGGTTCTGGCTTCTTATTCTTGCACCCTGGGTTACCTGAAAGATCCAAATGGGGTGTGGTCTTCTTCCAGTGGAGAGTCGCTTGATCTCCTTATAAACAAGCATTTTCCGGGCAATTTCATGACGCCGTTTCAAGCTTTGGAACATTCCAAGCATCTGAAATTTCTTTGGAAATAATAAATATGCTAACATTAATCTGGGCGATAAAAAGTTTCAGACCCTATAAATCCCTGGGACTTGATGGTATAATCCCGGCTGAGATGCCGCAAGTGTCGGATTATATAGCCCCGTTGCTGTATATTCTATACACAGCATGCATCAACTGGTCGTATGTTCCTTTAAAATACAGGGATACCAGAGTCGTCTTTATCCCGAAGGCTGGGAAAAGTTCCCACACAGCACAGTGGTTCCAAGTCCAAATCTAGCTGGACAAAATTATTTTATCACCGTTTTATATGTTTTTTGGGTCGCTGAGTTCAAAAAACATGTTTAAATTTTTCTAAGTCGATTACACTAATCGACAACTTTTTATTTTTTTTCTAATTTCAGTAATTCATTAATGACAAAAATGGTTTATATGCAGAACAGAAATATGAAATGCAAAAACTTATTTTTTTAAAGTTTTGTAATTTCTAAAAAAAAAAAAAAATTTTGTCGAGAAGTGTAATTGAAAAAAACAAGTGAGAGTGTTAAATTCGGCTATGCCGAATCTTTTATACACTCCAAAATGTAAAAAAAAAAAATAAAAAACCAGTGAGAGTGTTACATTCGGCTGTGCCGAATCGTTTATACCCTCCAAAATGTAAAAAAAAAAAAACAATATAAAAAAATCCAGGGGCGTTTTTTTTTGGGGGAAGTTGGTGGGAGACGTTAGGGAGCACCTTCTCTTGCGATTTCGAACTTCATCTGAGAGAAGAATGCTGCATTTGTTTAGCAAAAGTACAAAAAACCCTGCAAAAAATGCGATTTTTATTAGGTTGGTTTAGTTCTCCAAGGGGGAACTTTTTTCCCCTTGGTCCGATTTTATCCATTTCCGAACTTAATCTGCTTAGGAATATAAGACAAATTCGTGCCAAACTTCGGAAGTCTAGCTCTTTTATTTTGGACTGTATCGTATCCTCTACAGAAGGACAGACGGATAGACGGACGGACATTTTTGAATTTAGTCGAAGCGTGTAATTGGCCGCGGTTTAATAGGAAATATCACATTTAATGCTTTATTTAAGCTAAGCAAGCATAATTATGTTACCTAAAAGTTATCAAAAACTTACAAAAATTCTATACTTTATTTAAGAAAAAAAATTTTAGGCGAAAATCTATTTTCATATAAACTGTGATTAATTTTAAACTTGCAAAAACCTGCAAGAAATGTCTGCATGACAACGTTCAGTAATAAATTACCTATAAGTTGTATGTAGTAATTCGACATGATATGCCTGGATTCGGTTTTGGCAAGCTGCGGAAGTTTCATAAGTCCTCAAAAATATTGTTATTATTGACCATACTTCAAAGTACAAAAAATGTAAGAAGAAGATCGATAATAAATTTCTTATTAATGTCCAGAATAAGTATAAATCTGTAGCTTTCTTGTACATAAACCGTTTTGAAACCATTGATGTAACATGGATAATATGATGTTATTAGTTGAACACTTATATATATATTATATTTTTTTTAAATATTGGATACCAAAAATGTTATTTCATTCGCATATTTAACAAAGTTAAAGACCTAATTCCAAAAAATGGTTATTAGTTTGATCAGAACACACCCTTAGCTTGCCCCTGGCACTATTAATTGCCAATTTTAAGGACACTAATTTTTGGACTTTTGTCCAGCTAGATTTTGATTTGGAACCAATGTGCACAGCTCCGAAGGATTTCAGAACGAATGATAGACTCATATTTGCGTAGAGTGATTGACCCGAGGTTGCTTTCGACAAAGCAACTCACATACAGCAAGGGTAGATCCACGGACACAGCTCTTCATGAGCTCGTTGGTACCATCGAGAGATCGCTTTCGGTAAAAGAGTACACTATTGTGGCCTTTTTGATATAGACGAGGCTTTTAATAATGTCATCCCAGACTTGATAATTTTGGCATTTTCTGATCTGGGAGTAAAGCGTGGGATCGTTTTAATGATGGAAAACCTACTTGCCAATAGACGTATAACGTCTGAATTGGGAGCGTCCGTCATATCTCGAATTGTCAATAGGGACACATCCACAGGGAGGTGTTCTTTCGCCACTTCTTTGGAACCGGACACTGAATTCAATGCTGCTATATATAGAAGCACGTGGTTGTCGTAAAGGGGAACCATCTGCCAACATTGAGGGACATTCTTCAGGGTTCTCTGAAAGATCTGTCTAAATGGGCAAGAGACTGTGGTCTGGGAGTTAATCCAAGTAAATAGAGCTTGTTTTGTTTACAAGGAAATATAAGATTCATGCTTTTGATCATATTTCTCTGGACGGCAATGAAATCACCTTCTCAGATGGAGCCAAGTATCTTGGAGTATTTCTAGATAGGAAGTTGAATTTCAGTCGTAATATTGAGCAACGGTTGAGAAAAGCAAGGATTGCTTTAAATTCCTGCAAAAGGGACATTGGAAAACGATGGGGTTTTAGCCCTCAAGTCGTTCATTGGATCTATACAGCAGTGGTGCGTCCAATTCTGCTGTATGGAATCATTGTCTGGTGGCCTGCTTTAGAAACAAAAGCGAACTGTGTCTTTATCACGAAGGTACAGAGAATGGCGTCGATGTGCATCACTAGTGCTCTTCGTACTACACTTACGGCTGCATTATAAATCTTCCTTCACCTGATATCATTGGACATATTGGTAGGCAGTATGTCGGCAATTCGGCTTAATAGCTCGCTGCAATGGAGGAGCAGCGATTGTGGCCATAGCCCGATCTAGAAGAAGATAACAACACCACAAAATGTGGACTGTGTTCCATCTATGAGCTTTTTTGAGCGCCACTTTACCACTATGATACCATCCAGGGAGTCTTGGATGGAGGATACTCCGGGTAATGGAGCTACCATAAATTTTTACACAGATGGATCGAGGCTGCACGAACAAGTGGGCTTTGGAGTCTATTCTGAAGAGCTTGGGTTGAGCCTGGCTCGTAGATTGCCAGATCATTGCAGTGTTTACCAGGCAGAGATGCTGGCAATAAAGGAAGTGGCTGACTGGTTGAGCTGCAATGTCTTGTCTACAACCGCAGTCAACATCTATACTGACAGTCAAGCCGCGGTCAAGTCCCTGGATTCAATGTTTCTGAAAACAAGATCTGCCCTTAACTGCCGCACGTCTTTAAATGAGATGGCCAAGCAGTTTAACAAACGACTCATATGGGTCCCAGGGCACAGAGACATTCCATGGAATTGCAATGCCGATGAGCTTGCAAGACTAGGAACTACCTTACAGGTTCCAACAGAATTAGAATGTGTTGGTATGCCTTTAGAAACTTGCAAGCAAAACCTACGTCTTTGTTCTGAGACGGAGACTAATCAAAGATGGGCAAATGGATGGACGTGTGAGATAACACGACTGACTTGGCCTTCTCTTAATCAGGGGCGCACAATTGAACTGATATCGCTTCCAAGAGGAGAGATTTCGACGGTGGTTTCTATAATTACCGGACACTGCACGCAGAGCGGTTAAACGTGCCGTCGAATGACTTTTGCCGAAGTTGCATGGATGAAGAGGAGTTGGAAACTATCCAACACTTTATTTGCCATTACCCGGCACTTTCTGGTCAGAGACTTTCTTCACTGGGATCTAGGGAGCTGTACGATCTTTCTGATTTGTCGGATATCAAAGTTCAACATCTGAGGAGTTTCATAAGAAGCTGAAACTGGTTTAACGACAGGGACTAGTAGGGAAACCTATTACGGTCCCGTGGTATCACAATGGACCTCAGAGTCTACTTGTGTTGACGTAAAACGTCAGCAACCACTTACAACCTAACCTAACCTAGCCTTTAAGTCATTCAATAGATTTATATAGAAGTGGTGTGTAAGGTTATTTATAATGATAATGGGGAATACACGCAGCTACGTATCGAATATAACGAAATACAGGGTTTTATTTAACTTTAAGCTAAGATATCTTAAAAACCTGGTGTGATGGAGAAATTCTGAGTTCATATTTACCGCTACTCAAACCCAAAGGAAAGTACACAGAAAAAAAAAATTGTCAATGCAATTAATTTCATTGTTAATACAATTAAACATTTAATTGAAACTGAGCCTACATTGGATTTTGTCAATACAACAATGACATTTGTAACTTTTGAAAAAAAAATCAACTTCATTCATTGTTACATTAACAACGAAATTTATTGAAAAATTTGTAAAATCTAAAAATAGAATAAAAAATAATCTGAAATCTAAAAATAGAATAAAAAATAATCTAAAAATAGAAAAAAAAAAATGTCTACCGCCATCTGGCATCGAACCCGCAACCTTCGTGCTACGCGTCTAGCCCACTACCACTGTGCTATCCTTATACACATTTGTATTTGACTAAACGTCATATTTAAAACAGTCTACAATTAGAATGATAAAAAAAAACTTAAATTGGAAATTAAAAAAAAAAAAAAGTTCCGCCAACTGGCGGCGAACCCGCAACCTTCATGATTCGAAGCTACACTCATAGAAATATCTTAGTAGAAAAATTAGTAAACCCATTGTAGATCAAGTTTTACAGAATAATGCCGTATTCAACAAATATTAATGTTGATATCGTTGAATAATCAGTATACTTGTTTCAACTATTACAATGGCTTCTACAGAATTCAATAGATAAAACAAAAAAGAAAAAACAACCCTGTTCGTTCGTTTTTTTTTTTATTATAACGAGTGAACGAGTGAGTTGGTAGCAATGTGAAATGTCTCTTATGAAATTATTTAATGTGTTTGTTTCTTATAAAATTATTTAATATTAGAAAAATAAATAAAAATAGGATCTGATCTGTAAATATTTGGTAAGTAATAAAATACATTGATTACTTTATGTGTTCATACTAGTATATTAAAACGTTTTTTGTTTTTTTTAGGATTTTGTTTTGGTATCATCAGATAATTAGAGAATGGCTAATGGGTGCATAACATGAATAAACGAAGTGTGTGTGAAAATCTTTGTGAAAATCTTCAAATATTGCAGCTAAAAAAGCCGGAAATAAAAAATATATTGTGATTTATACTTAATAAAAGAATATTTACAAATAACAACAAGTTTTTTTTTTAATAATAAAATTTCTTATACTAACAAAAATATGAGTTGAATTTACATAAAATACGAGTTGATTAACAAAAAAACGAGTTGATCAACTTTTACAAAAACTGACAACAATTTTTATTGAAATCAACATAAATATTTGTAGGGTCAAAATCAACAATGATTTCTGTTGAATTTACAACGATTTTCTTTGGGAATACAATGATTTTTGGTTGAGTGTAGCACACTACCACCGTGCTATTCCTCATGTATATTTAAAGTTGACTAAATGCGTACATAAGGTGTCTGTGATTTCAATATGCACTTTTTGCGTTTTTAACAATAATAAAAAATGTGGCATTATACATATTTAAAAATAAATAATAATGTTGCATCACACAAATTTAAAAAAATCTAAAAATAGGATAACAAAAAAATAATAGGATAACAAAAAAATAATTAAATAAAAAAAAAAAAAAAAATGTTCCGCCAACAGCGGGCAGCGAACCCGAAACCTTCATTATTTGAGTTTAGCACACTACCACCGTGCTATCGTCGCATATATTTGTGCTTGATTAAATGAGTTTATAAATTGTTTGTGTTATTAATGTGGATTATGTGGAATCTTTAACAATGATTTTAATTCATGCGTTTAATTGGAAATAAAACCGAATTTTTGTCACATTAACAATACACATTGTTGATACAATTAAAAACGTTGTTGAACTAGTATTTCGTTGGTAACAATTTGTTTTGTTACTCTTGATTTTACGATATTTTTTTCTGTGTATACTTTAGTCCCAAGGTTTCGACATTTTTCAAATTTTGTCAGCCTATTTAGCCGAAGCCTGAAAACCTTGGCGATAAAGATTGTTGAAATCCCGTTAGACTTTTTTAAAGACCATTACTTTCTTAAAAATTCCAACAAATTAATTAAATTTATTAAAATTTCACATACATATATTTTAAATACATTGCTAACCTAAATTCACATCACAGGATACAATCAACTTTTCTCCTAGATGCATACGCTCCCCACCACCCAGATACATACATTACCATAAGTACACATATTTGTATAAATCCCTAAGGAAAACATAAGCATGTAATGTTAAAAATTTTACAACGTTATAACATGAAAATGATAATAAGCATTAAGGATATTTACAAAACTTTTCTAACTCCATCAGTCAACAAACAATAAATTGATGATTTAAAGTTCTTTTGTTCGAAACAAGGAACATAATACAAAAATTTGCAAAATTACAAGGATCTACATAAAAATGCATTTCAGAAAAAACTAGAATGAAAATAGTGTAAACATGACTTAGTTTTTTAAACAATACAAACAAATTATTGTAAAATAATGCATTGTGTATTTTCGCTAGTACAAGTATCTAAATACATCGTGTAAACATGTGAATTGTATGCAATTTTAGTGAATGAGCAGCATTTTCGTCATCATTGGTGTTTGTACAAAATGTTACAAAAAAAAATATATGGACTGCATTAAATTGACAAACAATGAATACTAAAATGCGTTTTTTTCTGTTTTTTGTTTTTTAAGGGGTATAAATCTAAGAAATGTAGGTACTTTTTTCGCGCCCATTTCTTTTTTGAGATATTTTAAATACACACATTTTCCGTTTACGTTTAAAGAATTTAGAGTATTTTCTTCAGCGCAGGCGCTAAACAAAAAACAACACATACAATTTTGGTTGCAAAGGACATTCACCTTTATACATAAAAATACAGGATATAAACAATCATGTATTCAAAGTCATAAGATTAAATGTTATAAATGCAATTGTTGATAAACAAAGATTTCTTAGTATTATTTACTTAATAATTGTCAAGCAGCTTATGTTTCACATAAATAAGCAGCTTTTTCAAAGGATTAAAGACATTAAAAGAAGTGCATTTTTTATTTCAGAAAAATGGGTGTGAACTGCATACAGCAAAAAATGCGTTTTCAACATAGAAAACATAAGAAAAATCAATAAATTGCGTTGCAACATAAAAACCAAATAAAATTTTATTTTTGTTTTTCTCCCAAAGCAAATGTAAGAAAGAGGCCACACTATAGCTTATAAAAGCAACAGTATTTAAAAGCTTTTTAAAAAGCTTTTAGGTATAACACTAGGAAACAGAGACGTACTAACTAAATAAAACTTAGTACCTTTACTACCTTTCTAATTAGGCTTTACATAAAAAAAACAAAAATTTTTATTCAAAGCATAGATGATATTCACTTCGTAGCCCGTTTATAAAAAAAATCGCTTCACTTTGCTAGGTAAGGGTGGCTCCTAGCATAGAACGGCTGGTCCATAACACAGAAAAAAACATACTACCTCCGTCCCAAAATAATCTTAACATTTCTATATTTTGGCTGGGATTATGGAGGATTTTTTGAAAAAGCTTTGTTTTTTTTGTTAATACATATCGGGACATATCAATAATTTAAAAATTCTTTATAGCTTTGCAATTTTTCAATTCACGTGCAAAATGGATGCAATAAACTGCATCCAGATAAATGAGACAACTTGTTTTCGACGTTACAAACAGGCATGGTGTCCACTATGGTCGAAAAGATGAAAGTTATTACAAAATGCGGCGTATGAAATAAGAAAATTTACGCTAGAGGCCCTTTTAACGGTTTTTAATAAATGCATTATGGATGCAATAGGGACATCTTGCAAATATTTTTAATTAATTTTGTTACAGTTTTAATACACGAGATTAGTATAAGATTATTTTTTAACTTTATCTTGTATTATTTCAACTAAAACTCTGCTTAATAAAATGTTAAGTTTATTTTGGGACAAAAAAATCTATAGAAATGTTAAAAATATTTCGGGACGGAGGTTGTAATTGTTATATTGACCCCATATTTGTAAACACAATTACTTTTTTCACTGAAAATGCTCCTATACGGAAATTTGTAATATCAACCAACGTTTGTAAATCTTGATTGTTGAAAAAAAAAATCTTTTTTTTTTCAACAAAGAAATTCAACAAACACAAACACAATTTGTTGATCTAACCAAAGTAAAAAATCTTATTTTTTTTTTTTCAATAAATAATTTCAACAAAAACAATTTGTTGATCTTACAAATGAAATTTTTTTTTTCAACAACAAAATTTAACAAACACTATTTATTGACATGATAAAGGAATTTTGAAATAAAATTACTTGACTGAGTTTGTTGAAAACAAAATCGAAGTTTTGTATTATAGACTAACAGTCGGCCGTTTTTACCAAATGGTTGTTTGATATCATGTTTGGTTGATTTACAATTGATGTTTGTTGTAGAGATGGGCGCGTGAATGGATTTTGACTCACACTCACTCACGCTCACGCAAAAATAATCGAATCACTCACTAATCACTCACTAATCACTCACGCAATTTTTTTTTACTCACGCTCACTCACATTCACGTGAGTAATTAAAAACTTACTCAAGTTCACGCCAGATTCAATCACGCTCACGCGTGAGTCACGCAAAATCTACTCACGCAATAAAATTTTCTTACCAAAAAGAAAAAAAATCCCAAAAAAAATTTTTTTACAAAAAATTAAAAAAAAAATTGGGCAAATCAAAAAATCTAATCATGCAAACTCACGCAAAAAATAAATGACTCACTCAATAATCACTCACTCAGATTTTTTTCAACTCACACTCACTCACAATCAAGTGATTGAAATGAAATTCACTCACACTCACCCGTGATTCACGCGTGATTCACGTGAATCACGCAAATCACGTGACCAGCGCCCATCTCTAGTTTGTTGATTTAAATTTGACGATTTTATTTTCTGTGTAACAATACCTTCAGCGACGAGAATAAAACGCGTTAGTCCATGTTGCAAACAATTTAACGGACATACCCAGCAAAACTTTGGTAATGGGTGGTGATTATGCATGCGCGGGTACAAGGGGGGAAGGGGAAATTCCCCCCCCCCCCCAGACCAAATTTCAAAAAGAAAAAAAACAGGAAACCAAAAGGAAAAAAAGAAAAAGAAGAAAAAAAAGAAAGAAGGAAATTTTCTAAAAAAATTTCGAATGAAAAAATCTCGAAATCCGAAAATTTTTCATAGAAAATATCTGAAAGTTTTTATATGGAAAATTTGAAAATGTTTAAAGGAAATATGACTCAACAAAGGAAATGTGACTCAATCTGAATTCTGAATTCTACGAAAAAATATCTGTCAATCTTATTATGAATTTTGATATTTTTTAATAGTACTTATATTTAGAGAATTTTTCTACAAAAATCCGTAAAAGAAAATGTTTGAGGATTGACAAATTTACTTTGTGAAAGATCTAAGACTTTTTCTAAAGAAAAAATGTGTCTCAGAATCTGAGATTTTTTTTTATAGAAAAAGGTGCAGAAAAACTCTAAAATTTTTCACATTCTCAAACATTTTCTTTTTCGGATTTTTGTAGAAGAATTCCTAAATTCTCAAAGTCTCAGAATCTGAGACTTTCTAAAGGGGAAAGGTCTCAGAATCTGAGTCTTTTTCCATGGGTCTCAAAATTTTAGACTTATTTATAGGAAAAAGGTCGCAGAATCTGAGACTTTTTTGAAATGAAAAAGGTATAAGAATCTGAGACTTTTTCTATGGGAAAAAGGTCTCAGAATCTCTTAATTTCAGACTTATTTTAAGGAGAAAAGTCTCAGGATCTAAGTCTTTTTTAAAAAGAAAAATGTCTCAACGTCTGAGACTTTTTGTTGTTGTAAAAAAGTCTCAGAAGTTAAGACTTTCTCAATTGGAAGAAGATCACAGAATCTGAGACATTTTCTATGGCAAAAAGGTCTTTGAATCTAATTGTAACACTTTTTCTATAAGAATAAGGTTTCAGAATCTTCGAATTTTAGACTTTTTCTATAGGGAAAATGTCTCGGAAGCCAAGACTTTTTCTATAGGAAAAAGGTCTCAAAATCTGCGAGATTTACAAAAAAAAGTGCCAGAATCTTTGACTTTTTTTTGATACCTAAGACAAGGTCTCAGAATCTAAGACTTTTTCTATGGAAAAAAGTTCTGAGAATCTGAGACTTTTCCTTTAGGAATAAGGTCTTAGAATCTGAAACTTTTTCTAAAAAAAAAGTTCTAAGAGTCAGGGACTTTTTTCACAAAAAAAGTTCAAAAATCTGAGACTTTTCCTATAGGAAAAAGGTCTGAGAATTTGAAACTTTTTCTTTAGGAAAAAGGTCTCAGAATCTGAGACTTTTTCTATAGAAAAAAGGTATCAGAATCTAAATTATTTTCAGTACGAAACAAATCTACTAATCTGAGACCTTTTCTATAAGGAAAATATATTATAAGCGCTTTAAAATATGAGACACTTTATAGTAAAAGGCTTTAGAATTTTCGACTTTTTTGTGGAAAAAAGTTCTTAGAATCTGAAAATTTTTCTATACGAAAAAAGTCTCAGATTTTGAAACATTTTTTATAAAAAAGAAGTCTTAAATTTAGACTTTATACGTCAAATGTGTTAGAATCTGAGACTTTTTCTATGTATACAAAAATGTACAATTTGCTTTTAAGACAAATTAAATATTCAGAAATTGGTCCTATATGGAACTAAGAAAATTGCGTTTTTGGTTTTCCAAATTTTCAAAAACTGGGCTTAGGAGGCGTGGTCAAATATTGGAAAAATGGTCAAATTTGTGGCGAGTTGCCTTGATTAAATATGTATCACATTAAAACGGAATGCACCACAATCTCAAGAATTTACATTCTTAGATAGTTTTGTTTGGGCTATCGATTAATTTTTTTTTTTTTGGAAAATTTTCCGAACCCGTTCTGAAATTTTCCATTTTTTTAAAAAGTCAATTTATCAAAAATCCGGCCACTTTTTTTTTAAAATATTTTTTTTTTTCAAAGTTTAGATGTTTGTCCATCCACACAAAAAAATTCAGAAACACGTTCTTCGTTTTTTTCGAGAAAATCGCATTTGAATTTTAAATTTCATAACAATTTTGTAATTTGCTTGTATTTTCTTGTTATCCATACAACCTATTCAGAAGTTTACAGTACACATGTTTTTTTGCTGGACATTTGGTGTGGAATGCCTTATATAAGGCTTTTTAGATGTTTACTAAACTTTTGGCGATCCCCAGAAATGCTTCGACTCAACGTTTGAAAACTATTGGCCTAGGCCTTTACAAGCGTTACAGTTTAGCAATAATACGAATAACTAACAAAGTTTTGTGAAAAGGTACTAAAAGTGTTGTTAAAAAGTACTAACATTTTATTTTAACTACTCACAATTCATCCCTGCTAAAAAAACTCTTGTGATAGTTAAACAAAGACAACAAACATCTTTAAAACTTTTTGTAAAAAAAATTCCCCTTACAAATGGGGAAATATTTGCCTTGTGCAGTTATCCTTTTCTAGCTTAGCTTCCACAAGAGTTTAAAAGCATTAAGTTTACTTCTACATTTTTTATAAATTACACATAAAAGCTTCTATCTCATTATCTCTCATTATAAATATTTTCTCTATTTTAATTCGCTCTAAACTTTCCTCTCATCACCTATTTAATACAGCATCCTTAAAAGCTTTTTGGTCCCTAAAAATAAACTTTTGCATTTATCTAAAGTGTTCGCTTATCCGTTCCTAATTTTTTTGTTTTTTTTTTCATCAATTGTAAACAATTTCTGGCGCGCAGGTTACAATGTATATGTATACAATACAATTGTGTATGCTGTGTGTATGTGTGAGTGTGTAAAATGTAGGTACCTTTTAACTAATATTTGGGTTGGTCCCATTTGTCCTGTTATCACTTTAAATGTATATCCTTTTGTTTTTTATCTGCACCTTACTCTACTACTACTACTTTAACACCCATTCATACACTTGAGAGGAAATTTCGCTCCTTCGTTAATTTTTTTCCTTTTATGAATCTATTGTCATCGTTGAAGTTGCTAGTGTTGTTGTTGTGTAGGTACCTATCTCAGCGTGTACTACTTCTTATAATTTATACAATTCTATGCTTAAACATTTTTAGTTTCATTTCAAGTGGTTTTTACTGCCTGCCTGCTGCTACTTCTAGCTCAGCCTGTTAAAGTCCTTAACGCCCATTTAACCCATTTTTATGTTTTCTAGCATAGATTTTCTTTTCTATTTTTTTTGTTATGCTTTTTATCTCAATTAATTGTGTTTTGTAGTTTTGTGTGTTGGAATTTGTGGTTGATGCTTTTCTGCTTGGATTACTTATTTGACCACAATTGAAAAATGTTTTTAAATACACAATTTTTAATGAAAGGGAGTTAGTTTAATTATAAAGTTAATTTTTTCTTTAAATATTAATTTATAATTAAATAAAAATTATTTTTTTATTTTAATTTAAAACTACTACACTCAAAATAATTCTACAGAAAAAGTTTTAGTAAGAGATTTTGTACACCAATCAATTTATAAGTTACTAATTTTAGTATCTTCAAAGTACTAAAATTAGTAATTTTTACTGGTTTTGAATAATATTAGTAAACAATTTTAGTATTGGTTACCAATTCCTGCACTAGGTACTTTTGGACTAAAATATTAGTTCGTTAGTTAAATTCCAATACCTACGTTTGTTTTTGGGTGTACATTTGGGCTTAGGAGGCGTGGTCAAATATTGGAAAAATGGTAAAATTTGTGGCGAGTTGCCTTGATTAAATATTTATCACATTAAAACGGAATGCACTTTAAAATTTACATTCTTATATAGTTTTGTTGGGCTATCGATTAATTTTTTTTTTTGTGGAAAATTTTCAGAACCCGTTCTGAAATGTTCTATTTTTTTAAAAAGACAATTTATCAAAAAAGACAATTTATCAAAAATCCGGCAACTTTTTTTTATTTTTTTTTTTTAAGTTTAGATGTTTGTCCATCCACACAAAAAAATTCATACACGCGTTTTTCGTTTTTTTCGAGAAAATCGCATTTGAATTTTAAATTTCATAACAATTTAGTAATTTGCTTGTATTTTCTTGTTTCAACAGAGCGTGTGAATAATATTTATGCCATTAATAATACTCATTCGCAACGTTAAAACAAGAAAATACAAGCAAATTACAAAATTGTTATGAAATTTAAAATTCAAATTCGATTTTCTCGAAAAAAAAACGAAAAATGCGTGTCTGAATTTTTTTGTGTGGATGGACAAACATCTAAACTTTAAAAAAAGTGGCCGGATTTTTGATAAATTGACTTTTTTAAAAGATGGAAAATTACAGAAAGGGTTCTGAAAATTTTCCAAAAAAAAGTTTAATCGATAGCCAATACAAAACTATATAAGAATATAAATTTTTGCGATTGTGATGCATTCCGTTTTAATGTGATAAATATTTAATCAAGGCAACTCGCCAAAAATTTGACCATTTTTCCAATATTTGTCCACGCCTTCTACACAGAAAAAAATAAAAAAAAATATTTGAGAAAATTTGTAATACTATTGAGTAAAAAATTACTCAATTTTGTACCAGTAAACGATTTAAAAGTATTGAGTAAATTTTTAATAAAAATTTATTAAATGCGTTACACACGGAATGACAAAGTGAGTATACCCCCATACTGTAGTTGGAGGGTATAAAAAGGAACCCAACGCCATTTATGAGTTTTTGACAGTATTAGGACTTTGGTAATATATTACTTTCTTAAAATCCAAAGACTCGGTGGGATGATATAAACACACTTTAAGTAATAAATCATTAGTAGTGATACAAAATCATTAATTTTTAATGTTAATGGATTTGTAAAAAAAGAAGCTGATAACATATAGACAATATAATTTTTTTAATAAAAAATTAGAAAAACTTAATGTTTCAATGGCCATATATTTTGAACGCAGGGGAGGAAAACCCTAAAACCAAGGCCATATGAAAGCTTATACTATCTTTATTACGGGTTTTTTATGCCCACTGTGCCCGGGTGTGATCCGTGAAACAAAATTTTTCGATTTTCAATTTTGCTTATAGACTGGAACTTTGGAATTCTGCGATTTGCGAAAAATGTTTTCACTTAAATATATTTTTTTACGATTCTAATATAAACAAGTAAGAAATTTATAGTCGGTCAAGACCAACCCTACACCAGTGTTTTCCGATGACAAGTCCAAACATGGACCGATCTTATCTGTCTTCTGCTAGATCTTTATTTAGTGTAGAAAACACACACATATCAAATTTTAGTGGAATTGGTTTATTTTTTTGTAAATAGACTCATTTAACTGAATATCGGTAGAAATTTTTATATGGGGGAATAACAAGGGAAGTCTCCCTATTGTCACCCGCGGATCTTTATGGAATTGGTTTTATTTTGTAGAGCAGAAAAAATAAAGGGACACGTATTTTTTTAGCGGCCCAAATTCATATTTAGGGGGTAAAATGGAGTGGGGAAGACAATGTAATTTTTCAGTTTTTTTTCGTTTATCTCCTATATTATGTAAAGAAACCTAGTCATGTTACATACTAAATGAAAGGTCTTTGGAAAACCTATCTACGTGTGCTAAGAACGTGTCTAAACATGCACAACTTTTTGTCATATTGAGTAAAATACCAAAATTTTAAGACATTTTTGTTAATAAGTCGAAAAATATTAACTTCTTTGGGCCGTTGTTAGCACCACGAGATAGGTATTTTTAATACCTTTAATCTGATACCACACATGCCTATATTAATTTTGCTTAAATTGTTAATCGTAAAAAACTGAAAAAGGTCAATTTCCCCCCCATACAAATCGACTCCCCCCCCCCTAAAAATGAATTTGGGCCGCTAAAAAAAATACTTGTCGAATTAATTTTCGTTCTTAACAACATATCCAACGGAATTATGTCAATGTCGGGAGGGTGGTTTGTATGGGGACTACCAGAAAGACTGACCCGATACCTCAAAGCAGTATCTATTATAATACGGTTTTTAGAGTCATTTAACCCAAATCCAAAGAAGGCGTTTGTATGAGGTCTAGGTTTTAACATGGACCGATTTTCTCCAATTTCAAAAGGCTTCGTCCTAGATGCTTAAGTTTCAAATTTCAAGTAAATTGATTGAAAATGGAGACCTATATCGTGCTTAAACCGATAGATGGACAGACGGACGGACATCGCTAAATCGACTCAAAAAGTAATTTTGAGTCGTTCGGTATACTTGAAGGTAGGTGAAGGACTAATATTTCTGGTAGTTACAAACATCAGCACAAACTCATTATACCCTGTACCACAGAGTGGTGTAGGGTATAATTAGTGATCCCCTTTTCAAAGACTTCCATATTTTATAGAAAAACTTTACAGTTGAGTATGCAAATTTGTTTTTTTCGCGACTTGCGAAAAATAATTGCACTACTTACCGTACATTTGTGAATTTGGTTTTTGCCTAGCAAAAATTGGCCTTACCAGTAATGGGTTTTGTAATCCGAAACAGCTGTTAATAAGTAGTTACTTATTGAATGAAACACTAATTATTTGAACAAGGGCGTGAGACAAAAATAACTAGTGAAGAGTAAGGAGATAAATAAGTAGTTACTGCCTCGGATTACTAATAAGGTGTAAAAACTCATTACCAATAAGAAGTAAAATAATTAGATATCGAACGAGAGAAATTGAACATTTAAAATTTAACTTGATTTTAATAAAAATTCAAAATTTCCTAATTTTTATTAAGTTTTTGAGTAATTTTTGAGTTTATTGATTTGTAACGGTTAAAAAATGCAAGTGCAAGAGAATATTATTACTTAGAAGTACTTTGATAACATATTACTGAAAACTATTTATTTTTATATTTCTTTAAAGTATTTCAACAACATATTATTCAAAAGTAGTTACTTTTGGGCTTAACATAATGTTAATAGTAATGGGTACTCATTATAAATAATGTACTTGGTAATGATTACTTTTCACATCTCATTACCATGACTTTGCTGGGTGGCGACTTGTGAAAAACATTTGCACTACGCTAATATCTTTATTTTACGTTTATATTATAATATCTATAACTAATCATCTTTTCAACCAAGTGCCTAACTTTTAAAAAAACTTAGTGGTTTAGTTGCTGCCACATAATGTACTACACTCAAAATAATCACTCTGTTAAATTACAGAGATACTCTGCTGAGCCAGCAGAAAATACCATAGATTTCCAACCAGCAAGATTTTTTGTTATTTTACAAAGAAAACTCTGTAAAATGATTTCGATAAAAAAAACTGTAAATTTACAGAATTATCTGTAAAATATTGATAAAAGCGACCAGAATTTGACTATTTTATTTACTATTTGATTTCTGGTCAAATAGCCAATCTGGTGTTGACAATTGAAAAATGCCATCGAGTAAATTTGCCCGCTTTAATGCTTAAAAATTGTAAATTTACTTTTTTTTTATTTTTGTGAAAGTTTTTTACGAGTACCTCCAATTTTACAAATACAGTACAGTTTTGAAAATACAGTTGAAATTTTGTATTTTGGTTACGAGAAAAAACATAAGTATTTTATAAAATCTGTATTTTAACAAAAAACTCTGTTTATTATCTCTAAAATAGAGATTACAAAGTAAAAAGTAAAAAGTAAAATTACAGATAAAATTTTGTTTTTCGGTTACAAGAAAATACAAAGTATATTATTAAAATCTGTATTTCGACAGATAACTTTGTCAAATAACTGTCGAATTGAGATTACAGTCATTTAACAGAGTTTTTAACAGAGTTATTATTTTGAGTGTAGGCTTACCCCACTGTGCAATGTTCATTTACCATTGCAAATTTTTAATTTACCATTGCAAACAGAAAAGGCACAATATACAGTCGAACCCAGTTATAACGAACTTCGAGGGACCAGTAAAAATAGTTCTTTATCAGCGAAGTTCGCTATAAGCGGGGTATATCTTTTATCAACCTAGTGTTTTTTCCAAAAAAAATAGATCCAATTTTGTTTTATTTTAACCGAGGATGCGTTATAACCGAGTTCGTTATAAAAGAAGTATTTTGTGTGAAAATTGATGCTAAAACGTCGGGACTTTAGAATTTGGTCGTTATAACCGAGAATTCGTTATAACGGAGTTCGTTATAACTAAGTTTGACTGTAGTTTACCAATATGGTCTTCCCAACAAAGAAAAACACTCAATGGTGGCGGCCCAAATTTAACAAAAATATGAATAATCTTGCATTTAAAAACCAGCTCTATATAAAAAGACATGTTTGATATTGTGGACGGGTCATCATTATTAGTGAAATCAATCATGAATATTTTTGACCCCCTCCGATATTGGTTTAGTTCTTACACTACGTAAAAAACTAACAAATGCAAATTTTCAGCCCTCTAAGTCAAGAGGGGCCGAAAATACAGAGGGTCAAAATTTCCCCCAAAATCTCCCAGTCGCGACACTTTTCACCTTAAAAACTTAATATCGTTGGTTCTATTATAGCTAGAAAGTCCATTTTTGATTTGTTTTAAAGCTCATAATATGATCTACAACCCCTACCATAACCAACAATTTTTCGAAAAAAATAAGTGTTACCTTCCTTTATTTTTAGGTCGTGATATAAGGAGGAGAAAATGGGGAGGATGGTATCCTCCGATTTTTTTTATCTTGATAATCTTATAGAGAAAGTCCAAAAGAATATATTCTAAAATTTTTATGTTAGGACAACAATGGGATCGCTCAAAATCAACATTTTTCACAATTTCTCCTGAAAATAAGTGTGCGTCAGTTTTCATCAAAATCGGAGGGGGTCAAAAAAATTTTTAGCTATTTTTGACTGATTTCACATAGAATGACCCGGACCCAAGTTTCTCTAGTGGGATTAAAATTATTTTCTCCGGCAAAGGGAAATCATTAATTTTAGAAATATTTATAAAATTGGGTAATTTTCCAGCTGACAACCCTGTACATAAATTAGAAGCAAATGCAGAGGGTACAAACAAAATCCAGCTAAATGTCACAAAAGCATTTGTAAACGGTATAGATTTGAATGGGATTTTAATTTAAAATTTGTCCTGATTATGTAAATTATGTAAATACCATATTACTTACTTTAAATAGTTTTATTAAATAAAAAACCGTTTTATTTTTTTTTTTAATATTTTGTTTTTCTTTATTATTTTATCATTATAATACTTCGCAATTTAAATTTTTTAACTTTTTTTGTAATTATTTGAATTCATTGCAATAATCGTACGACATAATAAACTACTATGATTAATATTTTTTTTTTAAGTTTTATTTTCGATTTTTTTTTTTACTTTTTACGCACAATGAATTTAAATGGATAATATCATTTTAATTAGGTTGTTAAAAATTATTATAAATCTAAGATTTTATTTAATTAAAAAATTTAGATTTTGAAAATGACTAAATCTTATTAATACGACAGGACACATTAAAGTGGGGTGGTAGTGTAAAGGGGGGTCGGGTCGTGTAATTAAGTTTTATAAATAGTACATACATAATAAAAAATACTTCTTAATACCAAAAAAAAAACAGGGAAATGTACTTTGTATGAATTAAAATATCTAAAAATTTATTTTTTTTAAAAAATGTATGATGACATCAAAAAATAATACAATTAATTAGTTTACAACTCTACTTATATATATATTTATATATAAATTTATATGAATACATGTATGTAAATATATTTATGTTGTATTTTTGAAGATTTTTAAAATATCATACAAAAAATATTTATGTATTATAAACAAATTAGAAATTATTTTTTGTTGGAATTTTAAAATTAGGTAAATTAGTTTGATTTTAAGGATTTGTATTAAAATTTTAAATTAATAAAGCTAGAATGGAAATTAATTAAATTCATAATTTATTTTTTTTTTTGTTTAAATCTTTGGCCTTTAAATAATATTAATTTTTTTAAATAATTATTAATTTGATTTATATCATTTATTACGATTTAGTTTTCTTTTTCTCTTTTGATTTGTCTTTTTACCAATTATTATTGTGTTTTTTTTTTTAATTATTTTTTTTAATCTTCAGATTTGTTTTTATTTTTATGATTTATTAATATTTTAAATTTATCACAAAAAAGTTAAATTTTTATTATATAAATAGAAATTAACAACACAAATGCAACATAAACAATCAATTTTGCAGTTTCTTTTTTAGTTATTTATTACTTTTAACAAGCTGCAGTCTTATTTTAACAGAAAAAAATTACTACTAAAAATTGGTAGTTTAACTAATTAAAAAAAAATATTATTTTAACTTTTAAGTTTGTAAGTTTTAAATTTCTTACGACTCGTTAAACTACACCTTTTATAATTGTTGTTCAGAATATATCAATTGATATTTCGAAATTTAAGATGTTATACGGAAGATATAAATAAACCTAATCCTTAATTAGGCTAAAAAATACATTTCTATTCACACTATTTTTACTGAAATAGTGGGAATTTTATTTTCTTTCTATTCGACACCAAAAAACCTTCCAGAAAATATTTTACAGATCCTTATAGATTTTTGTCTCAAGATTCAAAATCTGTCATCCAAATTTTTTTGGCAGGGATTGTTTTCGGGATATTCAAAATTAAATGTTAAAAAACACATAATTTAGCTCTTTTTGGGTATCTACAAACAAAACAAAACCTTATCAAATTACTAGAAAAAGTCTCATAATCCCATTTTACTATTTGACAGTTTTCCTTATTTTTTAAAAAAAAATTTTCGATCGAAATTTAAATTTATTTTTTGTAATTTTAAAATTTTTTTTCGTAACTTTACAAATTTCCAAGTTTTTTTTTCCAAAAAAATCTAGCTAATTCACGAGAATTTCTTGTTATACCCAATTCACACCTGAGGGGAAATCTCATTCGAACGAGATTTTGACCATATGGTACTGTACCATTTTATACACAATCATATGATCTAAATCTCATTCGAACGAGATTTCACCTCAGGTGTGAATTGGGTATAAGTTTTATTACGCCAAAAAAGTTGTAAATTTACAATTTTATTGGTAAAAAGCTTGTAAAATTACAAAAAAAAAATCATAATTTTTATTAGAAATTCTCGTAAAATAGGAGGTAGCAAAAAATATAGTAAAGTTACGAAATCACTTGTACTTTTTTCGCGTCAAAAAAATTTACAATTTACAATTTTTTAAGTAAAAACTTGTAAAATTACAAAATTATTTTTAAAAAGTTGGTAAAATTACAAGGAATTCTGGTTATTTGACCAGCAAACAAAAAAAGTTTCAAACTTTTCTTGTCATTTTACAAGTTTTTTTTTTTTTTTAGTGTACTGTTAAGTATCAAAAACAGCAAGTGTAAACCGCACTCCCTGCGGTCTACGGGCGATATTTCGATGTGTTACATGCTGTGCGTTTACCATTTTTAAGATATTTTAGTTTTAAGTTTCCAAAAATCGCTAATTTTTTACTTTCTATAGCTTCACTGTAACGTTTTCAATAGTCGTAAGTCCGAGTTAGCCATCAAAACTTTTGTAGCACGATCCATTTCAAGATATTGGCATTTGAAAATTAAAAAAAAAGCGGCCCCGCAACATTGTCTTAAGAATCGTCATAGTTTGTGATACAAAATCTTTTATCCGTATCGCTCAACCTTGCTTAGTATTTAGGATACCCGGCTAAAAATGAATTGTATATGAGCATATATGAAGACATCTGACCATACTTCATTAATTCGGAAACATATATGATCATATTTTAACATATATTAAAATTGGCGCTTATTCAATATATGACCATTTATGGAAGAACATATGATAATATGCGATCATATATTGGTCCATCCTTAACATAAATTATCATATATAATCGTACATGCATTTGAACACTTTATTTTTAGCCGGGTAAGTAAAATTCATTGGCCAAATGGGGTCTTGAAAATTTTGGAAACTTATTAACATTAATACTATTACTCGAGGAGCATTTGTGTGTTGTTCTACGTGTTAAGAGCTACAAAAAGCCTTTGGACTTTTTGTTGTTTCGGAAATATTAATTGAGAAAGGAGCATTTAAAAATTGTGAGGAACGTCAAAGTTAGGACCCTTGAGTTGAGGGTCCATATATGTGAAGAGTACCAGCAATACTATTGGCCTCCATTTTGCTCTATATGGCTTAGTTTTCGAGATATCGGGAAAATTTCTTTGGCGTTACGAATTTCTGTCATGTAAGTATTAGGGAGTTTATTTTAAGGAAAATTATGGACTTTAAGGAAAATTATGGACCAGCAGTACATGAACTAAAGTTTTTTCCTAACAGTTTAGAAAGTTTCTAAACTTTAAGTTAAATTTAACTAAATTGGGTGAAAATTTATAAAAAATTTTTAAGGGAGTTTTGTCCTAAAATTTAGTCAGGTATTTTTTTGAGTGCACTCAGAAAATTATGTAAGTTACTACAAGTTAGTTGTTCGTATATTTTACAGTAGTTAGATGTTTACAACTACAAAGTCGTTTGTTATACCCTACACCACTCTGTGGTACAGGGTATTATGAGTTTGTGCTGATGTTTGTAACTACCCGAAATATTGGTCCTAGACCTACCTTCAAGCATACCGATCGACTCAGAATTACTTTTTGAGTAGATTTAGCAATGTCCGTCCGTCTGTCTGTCCGTCTGTCCATCTATCGGTTTAATCTCGATACAGGTCGCAATTTGCAATCAATTGACTTGAATTTTGAAACTTAAGCATCTTTTGGCCCAAGGACAAAGCCTCTTGAAATTGGGGAAAATCGGTCTATGTTAAGACCTAGCCACCATACAAAAGCCCCCTTTGGATTCGGCTAAAATGACTCTAATTACCGTATTTTAATAGATATCGCTTTGAGAGAATCACCATTCCAAATTTCAAAGGAATCGGGTCAGTACTTCTGGTAGTCCCCATACAAACCACTCTCCCGATATTCACATAATTCCCTCCAAATTCGTAAAAATGGAAATATTTGATAAAAATTTTATTTTTAGGTTTTAAACTTGTACTTTAGTAACCTTATCAAATCGGAATATAATTGGACCATTTTTGGGCTTGGTCCCCAACATAAAAATTTCGACCGATATTCAGTTAAATCGGTCAATTGTCAAAAAATAAACCATAATACACTAAATAAAGATCTAACAAGGACAGATCCAATCAGTCCATGTTTGGACTTGGGACCCATTTTCCGGGAAACACTGGTGTAGGGTATCATATGGTCGGTCTTGACCGACTATAACTTTCTTACTTGTTTTTGTATGAAAAATATCAAACAACTATTTTTTTAGTTAATTTAAGTCTTTTTTTTTAAAACTAACAAAAAAGTACTCTTATGTAGTAACCGTTATTTAAAGTAGTTAATATTATTTTTTATTTCTGAAAAATTTTCTAAGTTAAAAAAAAAGTTTTTCATTTTACTTAGAAAAATTTTGGTCTTAATTTTTTTTGGTCTGATTTTTTTTTTTTAAAATCTATTATTTTTTTTTTTTTTTGTTTTCCTAAAATAACTAACATTGTTAGTAGTTTAAACTGAAAAAGTAGTTGACCCTAAAACAACTCACAAAGTAGTTATTTTAACTGACATTTTCAGTTGAGTTTACTTACATAATTTTCTAAGTGTTTTGACATATCCCCATATAAACGTCCCCTTTAGATTTGGCTTGCATGACTTTATACCATATTATAATAGGTATCCTTTCCGAATGTTTGGCAGGTAAACCTTTTTTTGTTTTTAAATCATCACTTTACATTTTAAAGGAATCGGATCCCATTCAAACCACCCTACAGTGCCACGTTTGGCCAAAATAGGACGACAAAAATCTTATTTTATTTATATTGGCTTAAAATTCGGCATACATGTTCGTTTTGACTTCGAAAATAACATTATGAAAAATATGGGAGACCGGTTACCGGTCACTCCCACTTTTTAAAAAAAAAATTAGTTTTGGCTATATCTTCTTTGAGTTTGATATACATACTTTCAATGACTGCAGAAATAATATCACAAAAAAGGGGGCGGTCAGACAACTGACACTCCCACTTTTTAAAAACATGTTTAAAAAATATTAAAAACAATGTTTACACATCCCCACACTCTTTTCGGCGTCGCAGATGGTCGCAAAAGTTAGCTATTGAAATAAGCACTATGGATATTGGTCAATATGTCTGAAAAAGTCCGGTGATCAATACGGCTCTAAAACAAAAGTTCTCTTCCATCAAAAAAAAAATAAATATATAATTACTTTTTCAAAAATTTGTATTACGCTAAAAATTAAAAAAAAAGGAAAACATTTTTTTGAAAAAAGGAAAAATGTGACTTAAAGGATTTAAATATATTTTAAAATTGCCAAAAAGGAGTGAATAAACATTTGTTTTTGTTAAAAATTTACAACAGTTTAAGCTCCGACTTTATTATTGCGAAATAATGAACACTACTCACAGGATTTTACAAGATGCAACTTTATGCTCGCTGACATCTTCATACAAATTTTCAAAATGTCCCCAACGGCATATTAGAAGTTGGTCAGAAGTGTCCACCAGTATCGGTGGCCACCAACAATTCGCTTAAACAACCGCTTAATAACTGCTGACATGTCATTAGAACATTTTGAAAAATTGTATGAAGATGTCAGCAATTTTATAAGGGGAGAGTCAGCAGTATGTCAAGGGTGATTTGTTTTGCCGACTTTAATACAGCAACGGCAATTTTAAAATAGCTTATATAATTTAATTGTTGTTTCAATATGTATCTCTAAAAGTTTTGGCGAAAATTCGAAAATTGTTCTTTTTGCAATTCAAAGGCGATTTTTGCAAGAAGTGCCCGATCGAAGATTTTGGTTATGTTGCTAAATTTTTCTAAAACATCTCAAATACATATTTAAACCATTCGTGTCACTTTTAATCTCCTTATAATCGTAATTTTCATAAAGTACTTTTTCAGAATTTTTTCCGCTGTTTTATTCTAAATTTTAAGTGCTAAAGTACATATCATAATATGTAAATATCAATCATAAATTTTTTGTTGCAATCTTATTATGGTCTTAAATTTTAGTTCTACGATTATTTAGGATCGTATAATGACTGCTGCAAAAATGGTTGCTACAAACAAGTTATGATACAATTTTCAATCATTATATGATGCTCATAAAATATGGTTGGTAAAATCATATCTCCTCTCTGCGTGTAGGAATCCGAGTTTGGAAATGTTTATTTCGTTTGAATCGGCATTTTTAAAAACCCAGATGTTAAGCATTAATTTTATGAAGGCAAAATTTCAGAATCCGTTTAAATAAAAATATCTTCTGTGAATTGGGATTTATGAATTTCAATTATTTTTAAATTTAAATCAAATATTTTTAAATTTAATATTTTTGAATTTCAATTTAATATTTTTAAATTTTAATTTAATATTTTCAATATAACAATTGAAACGGTGTAGTCACTCGTTTTTCTATTTACTAAACATTGTTAAAATAACAGTTTTTATTCGTTAAATATTTTATATTATTCTTGAGAATGAGCTATAATTAAAGATGTTTTTCATTTCATTATCATATAATTACGGTTTGCTAATACTTTCTTCATTTTTTTTTTTGTATAATATTTTATTTAATTTTGATTTTGCCAAAAGTGTTTGTTTAAATATTTTTTTTTTTAACTTTTTAATTTTAATGTTTCTTTTTTTCTCATTTAAGGGTATTGGTTTTTTAAGGTTTTTATTCAATTTTTGCAATGAACACACAATCAGTCTCTATACAAATATTGTTTTTTAATTGTTCTTTTATATTTTATTTACTATTTTTTTGTAATATTTTCCATACTGCTTTATGAATGTTTCATTGTTTTTTATGAATTGTATATAATTTTCTTCATTTAAATGTATGTATGTATAATATTTCGTGTTTTTTTTTTTTTTTATGTTTTGTAAAATTACGATAACTTATCTCCAAAAAATATGAAATTGTTATTATGGTTAAAAAATTTTGGAAATATTTATAGTTAAATTTTTAAATCTTTTTGTGGTGGGTTATGATTATGATTTGTTGTTATTTATTTTTTGTGAGTGTAATTTTTTTTGTTTTTCCTTTTCTTCTTCTGTTTTTTTTTATAAATCGGTAGTTAATGTTTCCATAAATGTATTGGGTAATTGAAATTAGTTGTAAAAGATATGACATTTAACCCTTAGAATAATTAAAAGGTTTACAGAAAATAATTTTTGAAAATATAAAACAATTATAATGCAACTTGTCATGCTATTTTGCATAAAATTAGCACAAAAATCTGCTTAAAAAAGAGAACACTGGAAATTTTAGCACACGGTTTGCTAAATTTTTGAATTATCTCGATAAAATATTTGGATTATTGCAGAAAAATCTGTTCAGACAGCTGACATAACTTCAGTTCTTGGCAGATTGTTGATTTTAGCTGAAAAATCTAAGACAACAAAGAAATTTTCTAATTTTAGCAGAAAAACTGTTAATTTTTGCAGAAAAATCATTTAAATTTAACCGCTAAAACTGAGAAATATGTTTAAGGGAAACCAAAATACGAAAAATAAAGTTCAAAATTCACTTCTATCTATAAAAAGTGTACATAAAATGTATATGCTGGGTTTTGAATATCTTCACAAATCATTTATATAGAAAAAACTGAAATAATGATTTTGTTTTTAAAATGGTCCTTTCTTATATGTAGTAAAAAGTATCAACCTAATTATGGTCTTTTAATGTCAGCTAATGTAGTCTAGTAATTTCTTTTTTTAATTTTAAATTTAATTATCATTTATCTTCTTGATTTTTTTTTTAAATGCTTTACTGGTTGTTTTATTAATGCTATCAAAAAACGTTAATACGATTATACAAATGTTTTACTACAATGTTTTTTTGTTTACGATATTATTTATAAGAACATGAATTTAACTTTAATTTTCTTCTTCATTTTATGTAATTTTATTATATTTTGTAATGCGAGTTACGTTAACTTTAGCTAAATTTGAACATTATACTTTTTTTGTTGATTAATTTAACCATAAAATATTATTTTTATTTAATTTTTTTGTTTTTGAAATTTTGATCTTAAAAAAAGAGATATGTTACCAAAAAAGGAAACTTGTCAAAAAACTGGCTACAATTACAAAAAGTGTGTTTAATGCAAAAAATGTTTTTGTTTTTTTGGTTTAGTTTTAGTTTTTTTAATACATTTTTTTTATACCAAATTTGTGCTTTTTTTTATGTTTTAATACTTAGTTTTGAAATTCAAACCATACATATTTTTGTAAAGAAAATTGGTCAGATTTTGATGAGTATTGTGGATAAGATTCATTTTAAGAAAGTTTAAAATTTCTAGGAATTTGGTTAAATTTTATAAATTTGAATAATGGATGCCATTGTTTTTAAAAGAATATTTTGAAAACATCGACTAAATTTGAAATTGATTGCACATTGAGCATTAAAAAAAATTGATGCGTCTGGTACGCGACCTTACACAGTTAATTTAAATTTTTCTAGTGATCACAAATCTGGTCTCAAAACTTTTTCATCATATCAGGTTTTTGAGAAAATTGAGGTCAAAGTTAAAAAAAATGGCCGTTTTGGCCATTTTTAACAACTAATAGCGGATGAACCCGATGTGATAGCGACTTAAAAATACGTCAAGGGTAAAGCTTTTTCATTGCTCTATAGGATGCAGAACTCACGTGGTTAGTTGCCTTAACCCTTGGGTAATTAACTTATTCGCCAAAACCCATTTTTCCGCTAACTAAACTTGATTATAATTAGTCTCCTGGTTACAAATCGGGTTTTCAAACTTTGCGATTATATCAGGTTTTGAGAAATTTTAAATTAAAAAAACGCGTTTTTTGGACTTATAACAACTCATAACAGATGAACCCGATGTGCTGACGACATAAAAATAAGTCAGGGGTAAAGTTTAAAGAGGTCTTTCAGATGCATAACTCTTTTGATTATTTGTTTTAACCGTTGGGCCACAAATTTTCTTTAAATAAGGTATTTTCCCCTAAAAACGGGGTTTTCCGATACTGGGAAATAGGACATCATTAAAAGACAATTAGTGTCCTACACTCAGAAAATTATGTAAGTGACTACATGTTAGTTGTTTGTATATTTTACAGTAGTTAGTTGTTTTCAACTACAAAGTTAGTTGTTTTTGTATGAAAAATATCAAACAACTATTTCTGTTAGTTATTTTAAGTCGTTTTTTTCAACAACTAACAAAAAGGTACTGTAATGTAGTAACTGTTATTTAAAGTAGTTAATTTTATTTTTTTATCTCTGAAAAATTTTCAAAGTTTTTTTTTTGAAAAAATAAAAATAACTTTTGGTTTTTTTATTTTTCTCAACTTAAAAAAAAAACAAGTAAGAAAATTATAGTCGGTCAAGACCGACCATATTACACCCTACACCAGTGGTTCCCGAAAATGAGTCCCAAGTTTAAACATGGACCGATTGGATCTATCTTTTGTCAAATCTTTACAAAGTTTAAAATACACTCGCAAATCAAATTTGAATGAAAAAGGGCTCTAATTGTTCCCAATTAACCGCTTTAACAGAATATCGGGCAAAAATTTTTTATGGGGCCTAAGTCCAAAAATGGTACGAATATAATCATTGGGTTATTGAAGTGCACGTTAAACTCATACAAACAAAATTTTAATGAAATATTTTCTATTTTCATGAAATTTGAGGTATTTATGTGAATATCGGGAATATGGTTTGTATGGGGGCTACAAGAAGAACTGGTCCGATTCCTTTAAAATTTGGGATGGTAATTATTAAATAAAAAACACGTTTACCTGCCAAATTTCGAAAGGATACCTATTACAATACGGTTATTAGAGCCATTTGAGCCTAATATAATAATAATAAATATAATAATATAGAACATGAACCGATTTTTTTCAATTTCAATAGGATTCGTCCTTAGACCAAACGAAGCTTAAGTTTCCAATTTTAACCAAATCGATTGATAATTGTGACCTGTATCGTGTTACAACGTTTACATGGACGGACGGACGGACGGACATCGCTAGAATGACTTAAAAAGTTATTCTGAGTCGATCGGTATACTTAAATGTGGGTCTAGGACCAATATTTCGGGTAGTTTCAAACGTCAGCACAAAGTCATTATACCCTGTACCCAGTGTTGCCATATATCAAGATTTATCTTTTTTTTACAAGTTTTTTGAGGTGCTAAAAAGATTTTTTTTCTGAAAAAAAAAGATTTTTGGAAAGGTAAAAACAAAAATTTATTTTCTAAATAAGCTCAAATTACCTCAGAAATATATATTTTTTATAAATTTAGTATTATTTTTTCATTCTACGCTATACTTTAACTTGTTTTTTATGTTCAAATTGAATTTAAAATACAATTTGGGATTTTTTAAAACGATTTTAATACTTTTTTCAAAAAAAAGTTTTTTTTTACAAAAAAAAGATTTTTTTTCAGAAAAAATAAGATTTTTCTAAAAAATATATGGTAACACTGCCTGTACCACAGAGTGTTGTAGGGTATAAAAAAAAATTAAAAAATTTGTTCTTCAATTTTTTTTCTGAAAAATTTTTTGAAAAAAAAATTATATATTAATTATTTTATTTTTACTACATGTTAGTTGTTTTGACTACAAATGTAAGTAGTTTTTAGTATATAAGTCGGTTGTATTTGTCAGTTAAAATAACTGACATTTTCCGTTGATTTTACTAACATAATTTTTTGAATGTAAGGATTAAGGCGACAGACCAAATGAGCTCTGCATCTCTTAAAGTAATGTTCAAGCTTTTTACTCGACTTATTCCTAAGTTGCCAACGCATCGGGTTCATCCGCAATGAGTTACCAAAAATATCAAAATCGGTGATTTTTTAAACTTTGACCTTATTTTTTTTCAAAAACCTGAAGTGATTGAAATGTTTGGGGAACTGATTTTTGGACAGCAGAACAATTTTAGTCGAGTGAATATGGTCGCGCCCTAGTTGCATTTTCGATGTTGAGCAGTGTAATGTGCCATTTGAAATACTGGATTCATCAGTTTTAAAAATAGCTGGTTGGAAATATTACAATGACTTTTCTTACAAACTAGATTGAGTAAGTCACATTTGACATTTTCCTGTATCTAATACTATGCAAATGATATATCATTTACATAAACCCTGCATATCACTAATGACTGGAATTCATTAACATTGTTTCATCACATCTATGAAATCAAACCTCTATCTCTATAGAGATAGATTTAATGGCAACCGCATGGACTTAATAAAGCCAAGCTTTCAGCTTTCATTTCTCCCGAAAAGTCCCAATTTTATTGTTATAAGTTCGATATTTTTGTCTACATTAGTCCACAATAGAGAGTCACCGCTAGATTTTTACCACTCGTGACCGGAGTGAGTACTCGATGGTCGATTTAAAACAAATGAAACGTTAACATTCTCATTGTGGGAACTTTAATGTCTTTGTGTTTCGTCTTTTTCGGCACACACAGATAACACTGTCCGACAAAAATAAAAAAAAGTCATTGGACACGAACTGGATAATATGCGTTTAAAACTAGAGACCAAATGTAGTAAAAATGCATTTACAGTTTTTCATTTCATGATCCTGTTTCCTTTTAAAAGGACTCCAAAGTTTTAGATCAAAGTTTAGGATAATATACGTTTAAAACTAGTGACTAAATGTAGTAAAACTGCATTTACAGTTTTTCATTTCATGATCCTGTTTCCTTTTAAAAGGACTCCAAAATTTTAGAGGATTAAATTTTATAAAATATTTTTGTAATATTTGTACTTATCTCCCCTAATTTTCCAATTTTACTATTTTTACATATCAGGAAAAAGGGAAAGAAGTTACATCCATTTAAAAATGTATCCTTCAATATCATCAAAGTTTTCAACAAATTATTTTAATAAAGTTTTCAAATAGCTTTATTCACATCCTTTTGTCCTGATATGGTAAAATGTAAAAATGGAAAAATTAACGGAGATCCTCCTCTTTCATCTGCCGTCACTAGTGTCATCCTAGGACAATTACAAATATTTCAAAAATATTTTACAAAATGTATCCTTTAAAATTTTGAAGTCTTTTTAAAAGGAAACAGGATTACGAAATGAAAAACTGTAAATGCAGTTTTTTTCCATTTAATCTCTACTTTCAGGCGTATATCCTCCGGTTCATATTTAATATTGCCTGTCCGAAGGTGTAATAAGTTTGTTAATTTCCAACTGAAATTAAGTTATTGTAACAAAAACCGAAATAAGCAGACGAAGTGATGTTGCTAAAACCGAAGTAAGGTTTTAACAACTGAAGTTAGGATGTCGAAACTTAATGAACGGATACGATAACTTATTTTTTGAGGTGTATTGAAGTGCTATATTTCGACATCCAAATAGTCAGAGAAATCCAATAATCAGACTAAAAATCTCTTGGCAACGGCAGAGAAAGTGTTCGGCACAGGCCATTATGGCCGCGCAGTTGAAATCTCGCCTTTGCGAAGTGAAAGCCACGAATCTGTGGTCTGAGAAATAAAATTCTCCATGTTTCAAGTCCAAGGAGAGATTTTTGAAGATATGGTTTTGGTAGCAATGGCCTAGTAAGGACTTCGCTCTGAAGTATGAGAGTACAGATCAGTAAACTAATTCTTATCCTCAAGACCTTCACATATCTTGCAATTGTTTTTTCAGCTTCCTTGCTCTTTTGACATATCTCTCATATTCTACAACGTCATAATAACTAAAAAACTTGATTTTCGAGTTAATGACGCATAATTATTCGCTATATCGTATTAATATCTTTAAAGCTCACCGCTTACCAGACCTTTTCAATTGAAAACAATTAAATAATACAAACTTTCGACTCGTTGTCTACAATATAAGGTGAGCGATATGTTGATGTGCAACAATAACCAGCTATTACTCTTACTAGAAGTCTGCAATCATTCCCAGGAATTAAATGTAATAAATGGTTTTCCAAATAACTTTGGACGCTTAGGACGTTTCTGTGTTTCTCCATAACAGCGAATTGTAATCCTCTTTTGATATTCTGTATTAGTATACCATAAACACCTGCTCTCTCATATCGAAGTGAACACATCTTGTTTTTTTTATTCAACGGTTTTCTCGTTACCCACCATGTCTATGTGCGCTTGAATCCAATATACGCAGAGAAGAAACACGATTGCGAACACCATAAGGGAGTGCAACATATTACCATTGATAACTTTATCATATATGATTGTAGCGATCATATTATGATCTTCGCCGATCATTGAATAAGTGCGAGTTCATTAGCCAATTTTACTCCCAAGATTTCTACCTGGAATGTACTGCAGTCATTAGGAATATTAAGTACTTCCTGATAATAAGATCTTGGACCTTCATCTCCGATCCTGTTTTGGAAGAATGGAAGGTTTTATGGGCGGATTTAAGTTCTGCTAACTAGTCCCCTTTCTTTAGAGTAATTCGTGGTTTCCAGATGAAATATTGTTTGGAAGTGATGTAGTCACTACTACATTCAAACTCGCTAATAATACCGCTGTGGCTATTTGGCCTGAATTTAAATTGTCCTCTAAATTGTCACTCTTCAACAAATTGAATATTTCTTTGTTGTAGCTTTCGCTACCAGACTAATTAGTTACTAACCTAGTAATAAATCACATTCTGAAACTAGTGTGATTCGTAAGGCAACTTTAATGCAAAGATCCGCCAGTCCACGCCAACTGCGTATGCAGCTAGTTTAGTTGCCTTGCCATCAAGATTATTTAAATGTTCGTTTTCACAAGTGTCCATACCAAAGACGAGAGCACTCCAATTTCCTTATCACAAGTTCGCGATCTTCTTATTTTCAAGTCCGTGATCTTCAAATCACGGCTTTAATATATACGTTGCTGACTACACTACTGAACAATGGTATTGATTCTCAAATGCGAAAGCCTATTCGATCCAAATCATACAATCTTAATACTACTGTCATGAGATTCTGTCTTCGTTCGGAAATAAAATACTATACCCCTTGTTTTTCAACCACATGCAAGTATTGTATTACGGTCGGGATTGATTACAAAATTTAAATTTTTCTCCTGTCTAAAACCTTCTAAGATTTGGCCTATTATTAAAGAAAACAAATAACCTACTCGATAAAGTCATTTCTAGATAAAAAGAATCAAAAGAAACTTAATGACAGAAAATAAAAATAAATTCTGACTGTCGTCTTAAAAGACGAGCTTTCTAGTGGAGAATGTTTTGCAATTAATTCTTACTGTATCTATTCTAGAATAGGTAATTTTAATACCCCTTCTTCTTTACAGGTTCCAAAATCAACTGATGATCAAAATAGTAATATCTTTCTTAAAATGAAACTTTTCTTAAATGAGATTATGATGTGTTTAAGGTCTTTTTTCTATAATTTAAATGAAAGCATTGCTTAATAAATCCTTGATAATGTTTCTGTTTTTCTTTTCTAATTTCTTTAAAATCAATTCAAACAAAAGTGAGTTCACGTTGACTGATGGCATCCATGAACTCAAATTGCATATAAACTCATTCACCATTTATTATATAAACCGGACAAAATGCACGTTGTCCAACACTGCCACCACCACCAGATGATTTCCTCGAAATGTCCAACTGTTGTGGTTTTTGCGGTTCTACCGGTGTTTCATTATCCGTAGTAGTATCCAAATCTTCTTCTTCGGTGACCTCGGTGCCGGTACCTTCTACCTGTACCGTTGTTGTCTCTGAACATTTTCCATTACCAGGACCATTGCCATTTCCATTAGCTGTTGTACCATTATTACTGCCACCATTACTATCGACCTCTTCGATAGTCTCAACAATTGTGGTGGAGCAATAGCAATAGGATAAATTTGTTTTTAAATCTTCACAAAATTGTTGCTGTTGCGCAATGCTTGCAATGCGCTCACGGGCTAATTCTCACATATATGTGGGCTTAAGTTTATAGGCTCTCTTCCAGATTTCACATAGGCACACTGTCGAATGAAAACGATAAAATATGGCCAATGGCATTGAGACATGCGTAATAATAGTCCAAGCCCATAAACCATAGAAATTCAACTGTATAGGATGTGATTCAGCTCGTGATTTTTCCAAAGTACTTATAGCCCACATGGCCAAATTGACCACCAACATAAAGGTGACAATTTCTCGTCCGGGTTTTTTGCGCATATGTTCAGGTGTTACCGCCTGGCGACGACTAGCATCTAATATAAACATTGTTTGACAAGCAGTTTGTACAATTGAAGCTAAAGCATTAAGTGGAACCAGCCAATCATCACTTCTCAGCGAGAAATGACCAGCTATAACGGTAAATATATTATATAAAAATGATCCAGTTTGTGCACCCACCAAGAGGATGTCATCCAATGAAAAACTTCTAAAAGCATCATATTCTAAATGTCTAATTTGTATCATTCCCACCAGAGTTGCTATAGTTGCAGTGCCATATATAAACAATTCACATATCGTTACTTCCATTACTGCCAAAGCTACAAAATCTGGTCTCGATATTAAAACGAAAAATAATATCAATGATATTATGGTTAATACCAATATCAAAATACCCACAAAGAGACCTTTGTGGGCACGAGCACAATCTACAGAATAATGATGTGGTGATCTTTTGATGGGTGAACTTATCATATCTGGTCTTTGGGGTTTCGGTGTTTGGGGTCTTGATATACTTTTCCACATAACATATAAAATAGCGGCACATATCAGGGAATATTCAATGGTACAGGGAAATAGAAATGGTGAAGCATCTTGTACTAATGTACCTAAAATATTTGTACGTCGACATTCAAATATTTGATAGGGACCCTTTAGACCTCTTGGTACTCTCACCAAAGCATTAGGATCGGCCGGAGCTAATATTGAGTGAGCTCTAGAGTGTCCTGGTATACGATGCGAAATTCGTAGTGTGCGATTTTCAACATTATAAAATGTTAATATTTCATGCTTTGTTTCTTGGATGAGTACATTAAGCCACACTGCCAAATTGGTACCAATCATATGCATAAGTCCAAAACGGGCTATTATTTTATAACGATATACTTTTATTTGCTGGAAGAAAAAGGAAAATTAAATTATTTTAGAATAAATGTAAGGATGAATTTTATATAAAAAAAGTAAAAAAGTTAAATTCGTTCTTGCCGAATGTATTGATACACTCTACAATGTAAAAAAAAGATTATTTAGAAAAAAAAATTGAAAAAAATACGCGGAAAAATTTTTTTGCTGAAAAATAAAATTCCGCGAAATTTTTTTTATACCCTCCACTTACAAGGAAGGTCTTTCACAGGGCACCCATGGATTGTCCTGAAACTTTAAAAATAAGAGTTACCTGTTTTTTTTAGCTGCCCAATCTCAAATTAAAAAAAGTGTTGCCTCCTTATGAAAAAATAAGGACTTGCGGGAAATTCCGTATAAAAGCCGAACTAGCAAGAATTTCGCCAAACGAAAAAATATGGGTAAGCTTAATTTTGATAGAGATTATTATATATGATTTTGGCGGTCGTACGTATATACATCTCCAAATAAACTACCCCAACGATTATACATTTTTAACAATAACGAACTTAACGAAGCCAAATTTGGACACGTGCGATATACTATTGGATAGGCCTTCAAAAATCCTTTTGATCTGTATAAAATGTTCATATAGTTTCTTTTGAAGAAATAGGAAAAATCCTAAAAAAACGAAAAAATTCCCGTTTTTCCCCCTCCCCTTTGACCCGCTAAATGTGAGATTTGGCAGCTATAAAAACAGGTAACTCTTATTTTGCTCCCCTCTTTCCTATATGCAAGTTTCAGGAAAGTCAGTGTGTGCCCTGTGAAACCCCTTCCTTGTAAGTGATAGAGGGTATACATAAGTTTGTCATTCCGTTTGTAACTCATCGAAATATCGGTCAGTCATCCACAGAGATGACTTAAGCTTGACATATTTATTGGAAGTTCTCCCGAAAAGTTTGGTATTGCATTTGAGCGATATCGGTTCAGCGGTTCACAAGTTATGAACGAAACATTTTTTTTGCTCAAAAATTGTTTCCAGTGAACTTTAGGTCGAATTTAAATCATTGGTTAAGGTTTTTTACTGTTAAACTCTTATTTATTATGATTTTTTCTATAGAAACATTTTCACATTTTAAAAATTTATTCCTATATTAAAAAAACTTAAATGTTTGATATTTTGAAAAATGCCCCTTCAAGAAATTTTTAGGTTCTGAAGCATTTTTCTGACAGCAAAGGACGCTGATTCTGACATAAGTTTCTAGTACAAATTTTATGATTCTGATACTTTATTCCAATAGAAAACTTCTGAGGTTCTGAGGCATTTTGATACAGAAAAGCTTTTAAAATTTATACAAAAATATTTTAAGTTGGTTTAGTCTAGCTCGAGCTCATTATTTCCTTTACTTGTTAAAGCTATGATATTCTCATAGAATATTTTTTTGAAAATATATCAAAGTCTAAATAAGTAATGGAAATAATGACCTCGAGCTAGAATAAACCTACTAAAAATATAGTATTTTAAAGTTAGAATGTAACGATTTTTATTTTTGATTAAAAAATAATCTGAATTTTTAAATTCTGATACACCTTCATATAGAAAATTCTCAGATGCTTTTGCAATTCTCACACTAAAAATTTCTATTCTTAGAAAAAATTTTCGTAAAGAAAAATTCTCAGATTTAGTGAGTTTTTTCCAATTGAAATCTTCTTAGGTTCTGAAATATTAAAAAAATTTTCTATAATATTTTTCTACAGAAAAGGTTTAAGATACCGAAACGCTAAAATTTTTAGGGTTTGAAAAAATTTCGTAGAAAGTACCTGAGATTTGAAAAATTTAAGACTTTAATGCTTTTTAAAATTTTTGGAGGCAATTTTTTAGATTCTGAGACATTTTTCTATTAAAAAGTTTTGCTTTCTGAGAAACTTTTCCCGAGAAAAAGTCTAAGATAGTCAAGAAATATTTTCATAAGGAAGTCTAAGAAATTTTTTTTAAAAAAATGTTTTAGTTTCTGAGTATTTTTCCCATAGAAAAAGTCTCAGAGTCTGTCTACAAAATTTTTCCTACAAAAAATGTCTTAGATTCTGAGTCATTTTTCAAATAAAAATAATTTCGGAATCTAAGACCTTTTTTTTAGAGTTATTTATTCTAAATTTCTCAGAATATTTTTTCTAGAATTCTCAGAGTCTACGGCAATTTTTATAGATTTTTCTATAAAATTCTATCTATAGAAAAAATTTTATAATCCCGAAACATTTTTCCTCTAGAAAAATTGTTATATTCATTAAAATTTTTCATAGCAAATTTTTTCAGATCCTTGGACATTTTTCATAGAAAATTTTTTCAGATTATTTCCTTTTCACTCTCCTTGTTCCCCTCTTCTTTTCTTCTCTGCCAATTCTGTTCACATATGTCAACCAATAGCATATTTAAAGCATTTTGTATTTTTAGGTTATGTAGAATGTACCAAAGTTTTCGAGGTTCATAACTTCTGAACCGCTGAACCGATTTCGCTCAAATGCAAAACCAAACTGCTTAAGAAAACGAAATGTGTGCTTAGTCTCAGTTATATATGTATGTTTAATATTTCCGCCGTGATCACCATTTCAACAGACGGAAAATGTCTTAGAAACGGTCACTGATCAATAATATATATGGGGCATTCCAAACCAAATCGTACACATTCGGACCCGACCCCATTAGATTTTTTTATTTTTTGATATATTGTAGTGCTTATTAAATTCAACTTGCACACCAATTTTCAGACTTTTATTCTAAGTTAGCGTTGAGTAATCAATTTTTTAAAAACAGAAGGTTTTGGACTTTTTCAAAAAGTCGATTTTAATTTTTAAACGTTAAAAAAATAAGTGATAATTACTTCGAATAACTTTTTTATATCTTTTTTCTAAAACTACATTTAAATATCAACAAAACGTTGTCCGACTTTTTTTAGATATCTTTATTTTTTACTGGTCAAAATTAGTTGAAAATTTCAATTTTTTAATTTTTTTGAAAAAATCGTCATTCTGAAAAATTGATTACTAACACCAACTTGGTACAAACGGTTGAAAATTTAAATGCAACTTGCATTTAATACATACTAATAAATATTAATCGAAGGTGGTCGGGTCTAAAAGTGAGTGATTTGGCCTGGAATGTCCCATATATATTATTAATCAGTGATCGATTCTAAGACATTCTAGCGATGTCCGTCCGTTTGTCTGTCTGTGGAAGATACGAAACTGTCCAAAATATCAGAGCTAGACCCTGAAGTTTGGCACGAATATGTCTTATGGTCATAGGCAGGCTAAGTTCGGAGAAGGGCAAAATCGAACCAGGGGAAAAAGTTAACTCTTGAAGAACTTAAACTACCCCTGAAAAAAATATTTTTTTACATGTTAAATTTTGTACATATATTTTTCAATAAATGAGAGATTTTTATGCAATAAAAAGTTCATTGACCTGTACTTGGACCAAGTGAATCAGGAAAGTCGATTTTTTTGACCCGACCCTTTTTGGGCGTCAATATAACTAATTATTAAAATTAATGATAAAATTGTATAAAAGTGCTAAACCTATAATTAATCTAGTTATCATTTATCGAAAGGAGAAAAATGTGCCCACGTCTACCTGACGTGGGCACTGACATAAACAATAGATTTTTATAAAAATAGCGAAAATTTCGAGTTATTACTAAAAAGGATTTTTAGCATTTTAAAGAAGATAAACTAAAAATGTGACAAGAGTTGCATTGTGTAATCACAATTAAAAAAAACGAAAACAATTTCCACTTACCTCATTATTTAAAAATATAAAATACATTTGAATAAATATAAAAGCCATTCTGGTTGCCGGTGTTAAAGCCAATAAAACATTATGACATTTTGTATCAGGATTCAATTCAAAATATTGACCAAATTCTAAGCCAGAATAAATCATGCTGCCAATACCAAAAGCTAGATAAAAGATAAAAAGAAAAGAACAAACAAAGAAACATTTGAAAAAACGATTTAAAGCCAAAGAAAAGTAACATTTCAATTTTTCTTTTAGGATAAAAATGATAATATTCCCTCCATGAAAATCAACGGATGTGAAGGAGACAAATTTAATTAAATGCTGCATGAACACAGATAATGTCATGTTCAAGAAATTCAAGGCAATAAACAATATTGCAAGTATAAAAGACTACTTAAATTTCTCCCCTTTTTTTGAATAAAAAAAAAACTGGAATAACAAGAACATAAAAAAACCTATTAATACTTAAGGAAAAAGCTTTTTTTTTTTGTAAAAGGGAACATAAATTAAAGGCACAATAAATGAAGAAGAACTAACTACTAACATAAAAGTGGGGGAAACCTTTAAAAGGAGCTTAAAGAAAAAACGACTTCATTACAACCAACATTAAATTGCACAACAGTTGATATTACAGCTGGCTGATATAAACTATCATTGAATTCACTTTCGTTTTAAACAAACTATTAACCCTCTAATGTGCTACATTCTAATAAAAATTTTCTGAGATTTACCCAATTTGTAGTAGGGCACTGCTATAAATATGGTAGTTTTATTCTCTGATTGTGAGTGTTAATAAAAATTAATAAAAAATCAATAAAAATGTAAATGAAAACACAAAGCATCAGCGTCAGCATTAAACATAGGTCCCTCCGATTCGAAAAAAATTAACATTACGCCTCGATTTTTTTTTTCTTTAGCAAAAAAAAAATCTTCCGATTTTAAACTTCCGGACAAGTTATTATTCTCCAAGACCTACAACTTACATATATGGTACAAATTTGATATCAATCGGATTTAATTTACCCGAGGCGCCCAATGATCAAAGTATTAAATTTTTTAAAATTACAAAAAAAATATTAAATATTAAATAAAAAGATTTTCGAGCTAAATCTTTCTTTATTCTCTTCCAATAATACGACCTTCATTCAGGGTTATCATTAGACTAAAAGTGGACTTTAAACACAAAAACTTAAAAATAATATTCTTCTTTCTTTGTCATTAAATCTTGGACAATCTTCTACAAGATTTATATATGGTTTGAATTGAGAAAGGTGTGAAAGAAAATTTTATTTTTCTAAAAATTTAAGACATCCTGGTTCGTTTTTTACTAGTTTTATATAATCCAGTTATTATAATCATCAGAAAAACTTTTAATGTCAAATTTATTCAGTTAATAGTCAATTTTATTCTATATGTGAAAATTATTAACAGATCGCAGCCGCCAGGGATTGAACCCATGATCTGTAACGTTTTTGCTATTAACTGCCTCTTAGGTACGATCACTCTAGAGTCTAGACCGATACGCTAAGTTGGCTGTTAAGAAAGTATCAACTAAATCATGGTTTTTCAATTCTTGTGTGGTTGTTGCTGTTGGTTTTTCGTACAGAAGAAGGCGAAATTGCATTATGGTGAATAAATTCAATTTTTTAGTAATCATCATTCGTCCTCCTCTCCTTCATCAACTCTGATCTAAGTACTTATTTTGCAACCTTGCCAGAACATGGTCTATATTTTGTAGACACAAATGTTAGGTGTTGCCATTTTCCAAAGATACTATATTGCCACTTAGGCCGACTTAAAGTCGTTATTTTCAAATTTTTGTTTTTCTGTAAAGACAGTTGAGCTCAGGCTCTAATTATAATTATGTATTATAATTTTTTAATCATGTTATATATGGTTTGAATTGAGAAAGGTGTGAAAGAAAAATTTATTTTTCTAAAAATTTAAGACATCCTGGTTCGTTTTTTACTAGTTTCATATAATCCAGTTATTATAATCATCAGAAAAACTTTTAATGACAAAAAATTAAGAATATTATTTTTAATTGTTTGTGTTCTTATTCTTATCCAAGATTTAATGACGAAGAAAATATTATTTTTAAGTTTTTGTGTTAAAAAATACACTTTTACCCCCTGATGATGACCCTGAATTAAAGGCGAAATATTGGAAAAGAATAAAGAAAGATTTATTAAAAAAAAACACTGGCCTCTAGCTCGAATTGTTCGTGGAACAAGTTCTGTAAACATTTTATGATAAAAAACTTTTCCTCTACTTTTTTTGAAAAAATATAGGAAAAAAAATATAATTTTTTCACTTTTTTAGCATAACATACAGGGTATGCTAATTTTTCCCTAACAGTATTTGGCAAAATTGTAGCCATGGTCAAGCTAAACAACTCTTATGAACATACATACTATAGGTACACAACACAGCGATTATTTATATTTTTTATAAAATTTTATTAAAAAATATCAAACACAAAAAATTAAAGTAAATTACAAAAAGTACAAAATTTGAATGACAAAATATTGAAAAAATATTGACAAAGAAAAGTGCTTATAAAAAAATGAAAAATTGATTTTAAATTATTTTCAAAAAATAACCAATTTTAAACAAGTGGATCACCACACTACCCCCCTTCTAGCGGAAAGCGATTCTTTTTCTGACCAAATTATTTGGGGTGGGTGATACAGAATTTATTTGAATGTTGTTGATGTTTTCATTTTCCATATAGGCTGGTTTGAGACGATCAATTGATACTGTATCTTCTTTGTTGTTAAAAATGATTTTGAAAAACTTTTCTTTTCGATCAATAACTTTGAATGGTCCATTGTATTTATGTGACAACGGCGGATGTACAGCATCTTTTCTTACCCAGACATAATCAGATGTTAGCAAATCTTTATTAATAAAAGGCTTTTGAACACAATGATTAGATGCTTGCTGCGGTTGAAAGTTACGAACGATTTCTCTCAAACGATGCAAAAATTCATTACAATTTTGTATTGTAGATAAGGGTTGAAAGAATTCACCGGGAAGATGTAATGATTCACCATAAAGCATATCTGCTGCTGAGGCTTGTATATCTTCTTTGTATGAAGAGCGAATTCCTAATAATACGGATGGTAAGATTTTTGTCCACTGAATTTGATTTTGACAAGCAATGGCGGCTTTTAAAGTACGATGTAGACGTTCGATCATCCCATTGGCTTGAGGGTGAAATGATGTTGTATGTTGGCATTGAGCACCAAGGAATTTGCAAAAGTCGTGAAATTGCTTTGATGTGAACTGCCGTCCTCGATCACAAACAATCTTATTTGGACATCCATACCTTGAAACCCAATTATCGTAAAAACTTCTGCATATGGTTTCGGCAGTTATATCCTGTATGGGAATGACTTCAGGCCATCTCGAACATCGGTCAATAATTGTAAGCATATAATTGTATCCCTCAGATGGTGGTAATGGACCGACTATGTCTATATGCACTTCCGAAAAACGATATGAAGTAAACTTAAATTGACCATGTGGTGCATTGGTGTGTCGGGTTACTTTTGATTGTTGACACCTTTGACATAATTTTGACCAGTTGTTGCAGTCTTTATTCATAGAAGGCCAAACAAATCGATCAGAAACCAGTTTTTTTGATGCTCGTGATCCAGGATGGCAAAGATTATGAAGTAGATCAAATGTGGATCTTCTAAACGATTTTGGCAGGTAAGGTCTTGCTTTACCTTGAGAAACATCACAATATATTTTGACCTTGGATCCTGGGAGTATTAATTGTTGTAATTGAAGTCCAGAAACAGTGGTAAGAAGACGATTAAGTTCTTCATCTGAATTTTGGGCTTCAGCTAGTTTTACGTAATCAACAGCATCAATTTCATCTATTCTTGATAGAGCGTCAGCGACAGTATTATCAGCACCAGAGATATGTATGATCTTGGTTGTGAACTGACCAATAAAGTCCAAATGGCGATATTGCCTCGGTGATGCTTTGTTGGGATTTTGATTAAATGCGTATATTAGGGGTTTATGATCGGTGTAGATTGTAAAGTCACGACCTTCCAGCATGTATCGAAAATGTTTTACTGCTGCATATGCTGCGAGAAGTTCGCGATCGTAGGCACTGTACTTTTTTTCTGCCGGACTTAACTTTTTAGAATAAAAAGCGAGTGGTTGCCACTTACCAGAAATTTTTTGCTCAATAACTCCGCCAATTGCATAATCCGATGCATCAACTTTAAGTGCAAGTTCAGCATCTTCAACAGGATGAGCCAAAAGTGTTGCATTTGCGATGAGTTCTTTACATTTATTAAAGGATTCTTCGGCTTCCTGTGACCATATTACCTTACGTTTATCTTTCTTTTTAGCACCTTTCATATAAGCATTTAAAGGAGCCTGGTAGTGTGCAGCATTCGGAATGAATCGGCGATAAAAATTTAGCATGCAAATAAATCTACGTAAATCCATAATAGTTTGCGGTTTTTCATAGTCCAAAATTGCCTGAACTTTTGTTTGAGTGGGTGTACTGCCAAATTCATTAATATGGAATCCCAGAAAATCGATTTCAGAAGAACCAAATTCACATTTAGCAGGGTTAATTACAATGCCGTGCTCACGAAAACGAGTAAATACAATTCTAAGATGATCCATGTGTTGCTCTTGGGAATGAGATGCAATTAACACGTCATCAATGTATACAAATACGAAGTTCAATCCGCGAAGTATTTCATCCATTAGGCGTTGAAAACTTTGAGCGGAATTACGAAGTCCGAAAGGCATTCGGGTAAACTCGTAAAGACCAAACGGTGTAATGATTGCAGTTTTGCAAATATCATCAGGGTGCATTGCAATCTGATGGTATGCACGTATCAGATCAAGTTTTGTATAAAATTTGCAACCATGTAGTGCAGCTGCATAATTAGTAATGAAGGGGATGGGATATCTGTCAGGGACTGTAATTTTGTTTAAAAATCTATAATCCCCACAGGGTCTCCAGTCACCATTCTTTTTAGAAACCATATGAAGCGGGTTTGACCATTCGCTTTTAGACGGACGAATAATATTATTATCAAGCATAAATTGAAATTCTTGTTTGGCTATATTGAGACGTTTTTTATCTAGTGGTCTAGCTTTTGAACGAACTGGAGGTCCAACAGTTTCGATACGATGAAAAACGCCATGTTTCTTGCCGCTTATCGACATAGATACATTGTGGATTTCAGGAAATTCCTCTAAAATCTTTTGATATTGAGATTGGTCTTTAGAAATAGTAGAAATACCCAAAGAAGGTTCTGTTGTTAAACGTGCATTACAAAATAGAAGTGTTTTACCATCTACTAAACGTTTATTTTTTAAATCGGGTAATAAATTGAAATGATTTAAAAAATCGGAACCAATGATGCACTTTGTGACATCAGCTATGATGAATAACCAAGAAAATGTTCTTCTCAGACCGAGAGAAAGTTGTAATACCACTGTGCCAAACGTTTTGATTGGGGAGCCATTTGCGGCAAAAAGTTGAGTAGAAATATCAAAATTGTTACCTGTTATTCGATGATCCCTCGGAATAACGGACACGTCCGCTCCTGTGTCTATTAGAAATACCTTTTTTGATAATGGATCTGTGATGAATAGGCGGCCAGAATTTGTAATATTGAGGACATCGGTGGCCGCGCAATCCGATGCCGAAGTTAGTTTTTTGGGTAGGAACAAGGATCAACGCACCTACTTGCTTTCTTGCCAAACCTGTTATGGTACCAGCAATATTCCGTATTATTTCCTCTTGACTGGGATCGTGATTGTCGTCTGCGTGGTGTCTTGCTTCGGTTTCGACTGCGATTCATGTTACTGAAACTCTTCTCTAATGCTTCGATTCTTGAAGATATTTTAGAGAAATTATCAGTATCCAGACTTGAAATTGTTGCTGGCTGTGTCATATCCATAATTTTATCTGCTTGGGCAGCTAACTTGTTGACGTCTTGCTCTTCACTGATGGCAAGAATAGCACGAACGTTTTCTGGTAACTGATCAAGAAACAAGGATCTAATTACTCTCTCACCAGTTTGTCCTTGACCCAACCTTTGGATTGTGCGCAAAAATTGGGTTGGTTTTTGGTCTCCAAGGACTTGACCACTCAATAGACGTTTGAGCTTACGTTCGTCAGATTCGGAAAATAGGGCAATGATTCTAGATTTTAACGTTTCATACCTGTTTCCGGTTTGCGAATCATCCAACAAATCACTTACTAAATCAAGTGTTCCAGGATCTATGTTGGCTACCAGATAACGGAATTTCGTTTCATCAGCTGAAATGCGTTGTAAAATAAAAATATTTTCCACCTGATAAAACCATACTTTTGGATTCTTTTGCCAAAAAGGAGGAAACTTAATGGATGTTGTTGCATCTATTTGAAGAGCTGGTGGGTTGTCAGCGTCCATTAAATTTTGCACCACTCCTCTTCCAGGTAATGGCTGTGGAACATTTGGTATAATTTCATCATTTACGCCGTCTCCGGCTGCGCCTCCGTGCGATGGTGAATGGAATAGGGCCATATTTTTTAATTCAGATTTATTGTTCAAGCTTGGGGTCACCAATTTATAGGTACACAACACAGCGATTATTTATATTTTTTATAAAATTTTATTAAAAAATATCAAACACAAAAAATTAAAGTAAATTACAAAAAGTACAAAATTTGAATGACAAAATATTGAAAAAATATTGACAAAGAAAAGTGCTTATAAAAAAATGAAAAATTGATTTTAAATTATTTTCAAAAAATAACCAATTTTAAACAAGTGGATCACCACAATACCAAAACAATCTGAACATGCCTAGGCACCCTAACTAGGTGATGAAGACCACTCCGTATTGAAATTGGTCGATTTTTACTAAGAAATCCACAAAAAGATCCACAACCGCCCCGCAATCACCCCTGAAGGGATAAAATGCAAAAACAAAACCGACCACCATTAGTTACCTGCCCACCACTCCTTAAGGGGCCTCCCATACAAAGATTACATTTTCATAAAACTGCTCCTACAGCTCTAACTGCCTCAAAAGTGCCCCTAGAGGAGTCAAATGTATGATTGATTCTTAATATGTTGTCCATGCCAACATCTTCTCAGAACATACACATTCTCTATCTCTTACCCTATAGGCGGTCCACATACAATTTTTTATTATACCCTCAAACCACAGTATGTGGGTATACTCACTTTGTCATTCCGTGTGTAACGCATCGAAATATCGGTCTAGGACCCCATAAAGTATATATATTATTGATCAGTGATCGATTCTAAGACATTCTAGCGATGTCCGTCCGTCTGTCCGTCTGTAGTTAACGCGATGCAGTCCAAAATAAAAGAGCTAAGCTAGACTCCTGAAATTTGGCACGAATATGTTTTATGTTCCTAAGCAGGTTAAGTTCGTAAATAAGCAAATTCGGACCAGGGGGTCCGTTTGTAATGCATAGAAATATTGGTCGGGGACCCCATAAAGTATATATATTATTGATCTATGATCGATTATAAGTCATTCTATGAATGTCCGTCCATCCGTCCGTCTGTATAAAGCACGATTCAGTCCAAAATAAAAGGGATAGACTCCTGAAAATTAGCACGAATATGTCTCATAGTCATAGGCCGGTTAAGTTTGGAAATGGGTAAAATGGATAATGGGCAAAAAAAGTTCCCCCTTAAATAACTAAAAAAAAACTCTATAAACACGACATTTTTTAAAGCTTTTTTGCATTTTTGTTAAACAAATGAAACCTTTTTATGTCAGAAACAGTTAAAAGTCATACAGTTAGACCCCGGGGGGCTACAAAATATTGTTTTTTTTTGCCCCGCCCCCTTTTGTGGGCGTGGATTAAAAAAAATATAAAAATTATGAGAAAATGGTATAACTAAAGTTCAAAAAGCATAATTAATAATTTAGTAAACATTTATCGCGTTGGGGAAAGTATCCCCAAGCACCCCCACAGAACCCCTCCCCAAAAACGCCTCTGAAATTTTTTTATATTAACTTTAACATGTTGGAGGGTATCAAAGATTCGGCACAGCCGAATTTAACACTCTGTTTTTACTTGATTTTTTGTATTTTTGTTTAACTAGTGCAACATTTTTATGCTACAAGAAGTTCAAAATCGTGCATTTGGACCCAAAGGATTAGAAATTTTTTTTTTTTTTTGGACCACCCCCGCCTTTTGTGGGCGTGGATAGAAAAAAATGTTCAAATAATGATAAACTTGTATTTATTTAATGCAAAAAGCGTAAGAATGAATTTTTAAAGATATATTTCGAGAAGAGATTTGTCCCCCCCCCCCTTTTTAGGTCTAGTAGAATAAAAATTTACACGGACACTTGCAAAAATCAAAAGTTAAAGAAAAAATGCTACTCTTATGTACCAGTGGATCCCCAAACAGTGATCAGTGCTCAGTTAGAGGTTTATTACATTTTCAAATGCGAATATATCAAAAATGTAAAGTGCTGGATAAATTTGGATGACTGATTTGATATCACGAGTTCTGTGTCATGTAAAATTATGTCCTTTTCTGTGTGAGCAACTTTTAAGAATACGGTACATGGCAGACCCAAAAATCTTGAAAACTTTACGTGAAATTTGGAAGATAGATTTAAAATCAAGAGGTCAAAATCTATTTAATTTTGATTAATGGGATTGCGAATTTCTATTCTGTTTTACTTTTTTTCCATTTCTCCAAATTTCCTTTTCAAAAATGAATGCCTCAATGTTATTTTTTTTTTGGTATTTCAAGGTTTAATGATTGTTCGTTACACAATATTTCCATTATAATTTATTTGTTTATGTTTTGTTACTGCCTTCATAAATCTTTAAAACATAATATAAAAATATGTATCCGCATTGCTACTCTTTAAAAATAAACAAAAAAAAGAAGAAAACTTACCCACTGCTCCCATTCGCAAATAAAAACTACCATAATGATGCTGACGTCCTAGTGGTGATAGCAACGATGGCCTTCTGGCTGATGGTACTGCGGGTGGCATGCGTCTGTTATGCATTGAATTACTATCCGTATCCGATTCATCCATACTTTCTGAAGCACTTGTCGAACGTGTTTTGGCTGATAATTTTGTAGGAGATGCTAAATTTTGTATGACGATGGCAATGATGGAAAAATGACAGCAGTACAATATATTTTTCAATTTTTAAAATACAAAAAAAGTTTAAATTTGCAATATTTACCTATATTGACAGGTATTTTAGGGCGACCCCATAGTAAAGTGGCATACATAAATAGAAGAAATATCATACTGCCAATGTAAAGATATAAATAGTACACCTGTAATGGCAGAAAAGTTGATAGAAAATTTACATGTTAATTATAAATAAATTTTACTCTTAGGATTAATTCAAGCTGCTGTCATAAACATATGAGTGTGCCTGCATCTATCTATGATAGACAGACAGGCACAGGTGTTGAATGTTGAGATGAGAGTATGTGTAAACAATTTATTTAATCATATTTTTATATCATAACAAAATGAAATGTCAGGGATGTATATTTTTATGCCCTCCAACTACAGTATGGGGGCATACTCTTTTTGTCATTCCGTTTGTATCGCATCGAAATATCGGTCGGGGAACCCATAAAGTATATATATTATTGATCTATTATCGATTCTAAGACTTTTCTAGAATGTCCATATGTCCGTCCGTCTGTATAAGACACGATGCAGTCCAAAATAAAAGAGATAGACTCGTTAAGTTTGGCAGGAATATGTCTTTTGGTCCTAGGCATTTTAAGTTCGTAAATGGGCAAAATCGGACCAGGTGAAAAAAGTTCCCCCTTATAGAACTTAACTAACCTCTAAAAAACGCTATATTTTCACAGGTTTTTTTTTTATTTTTGCTAAGCAAATTAAACAATTTGATGTCAGAAAAAGTTCAAGGTCCTGCACTTGGACTTAGGAAATAAAAAAAAAATCTTTTTTTTTCGCCGCCCCTTTTGTGGGCGTGGATATTAAAAATGTTTTTAAATAATGATAAAATTGTATTACTTAAGCTGAAAATATATAATAAATGAATTTGTAAACATTTACCGCATGGGATTATGTGTCCCCCAATGACCCCTACTGACCCCCTCCCCAAAAACCGCCTCTGCAATTTTTTTGTTTTAATATTTTTTTTTATATTTTGAAGGGTATTATAGATTCGGCATAGCCGAATTTAACACTCTCACTTGTTTTATTATAAAATTTTGTATAAATTTTGATCCTGGATACGCCCCTGTTTGGTGGGGGGGGGGGGGGGGAGGGTAACTATAAATGGGAGTCGGTCCATTTTACCGGTAGAAGCGTATTAAATAAAATAAAATTTATAAAATATAAAAAAATTTCATTGGGACCACCATAAGGGTGGAAGTATGTTTTAAAAAAATGTTTATATTAAAAAAATATTTTGGATCGGTTATACATTTGACACCTCTATAGCACGCTTTTGGCAGTTAGAGCAGTTGGAACAAATTTTAATATATGTCTGTTTATAAATTGACACTTTTTTTAACAAGCTGGGCACGATACTGGTGAAGTTAATTCGGGTGTGCTGAATTCAATGGTGCTAGCCGTTTTTCTAAGTTAGCGCTCGTATTCGCGATATTCGCGATTTAAAATTTTGATGCTTAAATACAAAAAAAAAACGATATTTTTAAACTTTTGCGATAATTGTTAATTTAAAACCATTCAAGCCTGTTAAACTAACACATAAAACTATAATACCGTGAATTTTTTTTCGCGAAAAACATTTTTTGATCGGCAAAAACATTTTTTGTTCGCGAAAAATCTTTATTTCCGTGCAAAAAATGGTTCAATACAAATATTTTTAGTTTGATTTGGACATTCACAGAATGTCTTAGAATCGATCATAGATCATTAATATATATACCTAAAATGCAAAAGGCCCTAACTAACATTTTATTAATTTTACAGGAGAAGCAAAAAACAGTATTGAATGATATTTCAAATTTGTTAATAACTTTGTATTTTTTTAATGAATTTGGATAAAACTTTGTGAGGACTATCTTTTAATAAATATGAATCAAAATAAATCAAAAATAATAAAAAAAGTTTTTTGTTTAGTTACGGGCGATTTCCCAAATCACATGTTTTCTATTTTTGCCTATAAAATCGCTAATTTTTATAATGCAGCCCTAATTTTTTTGGAGACGTGTATGTTGATAAAATAATCCAGAAACAATCAAAAAACTGATTTTGAATTTTTTGTTAGTTAGGGCCTTTTGCATTTTAGGTGACGATTTACTTTATGGGGTCCCCGACCGATATTTCGATGCGTTACAAACGGAATGACAAAGTGAGTATACCCCCATACTGTGGTTGGAGGGTATAAAAAAATATTAAATTTGTATCAAATTATTTACTCAAATTTTATTTTCAATTTTTGAGTAAATTTTTAATTGCGTCAATTAAAATGTTACTCAAATTTGTTTTAAAAATTTAAACAAGTCATTACTCAAATTGTTTTTCTCAATATTATTTTCTGTGCAATTTTCATAAAGTTTCCCATACATTCACAAAACTCGTAACATGGTGACAAATGTTTATAAAATAACATCATAGACGAAATGTCAAAATGTACTAACAGTTAAATTCATGTACAATGAAATATGTTGCCACACGAAAAGTTAATGTTTTAAGCAATTGAACATGACATGTGCCTGGCAGGCAAAATGCCACCTTCGTAACATAATCCTAGATACCAAGAAACAAAGAAACAAGACAGAGGCACAGATTAAAGTACCTACTCGTCTCACGAAAACCTAGTTGATTTGTATTTCAGTGAAGTCTATGATTTACAAAATTGATTTTCGGTTTATGGTTGATTAATTTCCGGTTTAAAGAAGAAAAATGTTTGTCTTTAATATAAAAAATATGTATGCTTTTCAAGGATCAACAATTTAAACAAAGTGATGAAAAAACTGAGTAGGTACTGAGTAAGCAAACTTTAAATTATGTAAATTAGATATTGTTCCTACACACTTTTGAATTAATTAGGTACTTAAAATTTTATGTACTTAGATGAAAAATGTTGGTCTGTTTAAAATTTAATTCATTTTGAATATTTATGATGAATTCATCATCTCTTTTATTACCTTAATTTTGTGGGGTGTTTTTAAATATTTTAATACAAGCTCATTCATCATAGTTAAGGTTTTTATACTATTTTAGTTTGCACTACTATCTATTTTCATATGTAAATCGGTTTTCATTTTTTATGCCAGAAACATAAATCCCAGCAAAAACATTTTTAGCAAAAAGTCAGAATAAAATGCCTACGAATTTTGTACTCTTGCCCAAAACATTAAATCATGATAATGTTTTGCGGATGATTTGGGTGTACTTGCCAAAGCAAAGTTTTTTTTAAAAAAAAATAATGTTAAATTACTTTGCTATTCCATGCAAAACGAATTGAAACATCATTCGAGGACCCCATAAAGTTTATATATTACTGATCCATTTCTAAGAAAGATGCAGTCCAAACCAAAAGAGCTGTACATTTTGCAAATGAGTGCAAAAATAAGTGCCAAAAAGTGTTTTTGCATTTTGGAGAGTATAAAAGATTTGGCTCCGTTAAATTTAACACTCTCACTTGATTTATGTACATTTGATAAACAAATGGAACATTTTTATGTGAAAAGTTTAGACTTGTTGAAAAAGAAGTTTTGGTAAAAAAAAGGTAAAAATTATCTTTGTTGAAAAAAATGTTTGATGAAAAAAGTATTTGATGAAAACAAAATTTTTTTTAAAAAAAAATTTGAGAAAAAAAATTTTGATGAAAAAAAAAATTTGATACAAAAATTTGATAAAAAAATTTGATGAAAAAATGACGAAAAAAAAATTATAAAAAAACTTGATAAAAAATTTAATGAAAAAAAAAATTATAAAAAAACAAGTGAGAGTGTTAAATTCGGCTGTGCCGAATCTCTTATACCCTCCAAAATGGTAAAAAAAATTAAAAAAAATTGTCAGGAGCGTTTTTGGTGGGGGAGGGGGGTGAGGGGAGTCAGTGGGGGTGTTTCATTTATTTAATTTATTTAACAAAAATACAAAAAAACATGTAAAAAAATTGTATTTTTTCAGATGTTAGTTCAGTTCTTCAAGGGGGAACTTTTTTCCCCCTGGCTCGATTTTGCCCATTCACGAACTTAACCTGGCTATGAACATGAGACATATTTGTGCCAAACTTCAGGAGTCTAGCTATTTTATTTTGGACTGCATTGTGTTATCTACAGACAGACGGACAGACGGACATTCACATGTCTTAGAATCGATCAGAGATCAATAATATACATACTTTATGGGGTCCCCGACCGATATTTCGATGCGTTACAAACGGAATGACAAAGTGAGTATACCCCCATTAGGGTGGGTCGATGTAATGCATATTTGCGAATCTCGTTAACTAATAGCAAAAACTCGACGCGCATTTTCGAGCTGATAACGGGAAAAATCATGAAAAAATTTTAGGAGGGTACTTTTAGGCCTCTACAAGCGGTTTTAGTTCGCGGTTTTTGGAAAAAAAATATTTTTTTTTAATTTTTTAAAAATATTTTAAAAATTAAGTAAAATAAAGTTTATTACGAAACAAGTTCCAAAAAAAAATTATCTCACCAATTTTAGCCCGTGGATGCATTTTTATAGCCAGGAAAGTTCGATTTATATATATAAAAAAAAATATTTTTTATTTCATAATAGCACTCAAATGGTGCATAAGGCCAATTTAAGAACATGAATGCTAAAAATAAAAAAATCGCGGGTATTTATAGCAATCCACAAGTGCAAAAAATTCGCAAATTACAAAAAAATTAAAAATGGGTATCAAAATTTTGGTAAAATAAAGCGTTTTAAGAAAATGATAAAAAAACAAAACAAATTGGCGGCTATTTATAACAATCCGCAAGTGCAAAAAATTCGCAAGAACCAAAAAAAAAATTAAAAAATGGGTATCAAATTTTTGGTAAAATAAATTTTTTGCACTTGCGGATTGTTATAAATAGCCGCCAATTTGTTTTGTTTTTTTATCATTTTCTTAAAACGCCTTATTTTACCAAAATTTTGATACCCATTTTTAATTTTTGTGTAATTTGCGAATTTTTTTGCACTTGTGGATTGCTATAAATACCCGAATTTTTTTAATTTTTATCATTCATGTTCTTAAATCGGCCTTATGCACCATTTTAGTGCTATTATGAAATAAAAAATATTTTTTTTTATATATATAAATCGAACTTTCCTGGGTATAAAAATGCATCCACGGGCTAAAATTGGCGTGATAAATTTTTTTTGGAACTTGTTTCGTAATAAGCATTATTTTACTTAATTTTTAAAATATTTTTAAAAAATTAAAAAAAATATTTTTTTTCCAAAAACCGCGAACTAAAACCGCTTGTAGAGGCCTAAAAGTACCCTCCTAAAATTTTTTCATGGTTTTTCCCGTTATCAGCTCGAAAATGCGCGTCGAGTTTTTGCTATTAGTTAACGAGATTCGCAAATATGCATTTCATCGACCCACCCTAATGGGGGTATACTCACTTTGTCATTCCGTTTTTGCTATTAGTTAACGAGATTCGCAAATATGCATTTCATCGACCCACCCTAACCCCCATACTGTTGTTGGAGGGTATAAAAATTGATGAAAAAACAAAAAATTTTATGAAAAAAAAAAAATAAATTATAAAAAAAAAAAAAAAATTATAAAAAATTAAAAAAAATTAATGAAAAAATTTAATGAAAAAAAAAATTGATGAAAACAAAATTTTGTAAAAACAAAAAATTGAAAAAAACTTTGATGAAAATTTTTTTTTTTGTTTTTGATGAAGAAAAAAATTTTTTTATAAAAAAAAAATGTTGATGAAAACAAAAACTTAAAAAAAAAAAAATTTGAGAAAAAAAAATTGACAAAAAAAAAATTTATGAAAAAAAAAATTTGATAGAAAAAAAAATGACGAAAAAAAAATTTGATTTAAAAACAAAAAACTTGATAAAAAAAATTAAATCAAAAAAATTTGATGAAAAAAAAAATTTGATAGAAAAAAAAATGACGAAAAAAAAATTTGATTTAAAAACAAAAAACTTGATAAAAAAAATTTAATTAAAAAAAAAAAAATGTATAACAAAAAAAAATTGATGAAAAAACAAAAAATTGTATAAAAAAAAAAATTAACAAAAAAAAATAAAATTAATGAAAAAAAAAAATGATGAAAAAAAAATTTATAAAAAAAAAATTAATGAAAAAAAAATTTTTGAAAAAAAAAATTTTCTCAGGGATTATTTTTTAAGGTAAAATACATTAATATTAGTCGAACAATTTTCCAATATTACACAGAACAAAAAAGGATTGTTATATTGACCCCCATATTAGTACATACAATTAATTTTTTAGTGCTCCTATACGGAAATTTGAAATATCAACAAACGTTTGTAAATTTTGATTGTTGAAAAAAGAATTTTGTTTTTTTAACAAAGAGATTAAACAAACACAATTTGTTGATTTGATTAAAAAATCTTATTTTTTTCAACAAAGAAATTCAACAAACACAATTTGTTGATCTGACAAATGATTTTTTTTTTTTCAACAAAGAAATTTAACAAACGCAAACACTTTTTTTTTTTTGATTTTTTCTGTAAGTACAGATCGAGCACGGGCTCTAATTATATTTGTTATAAGGGTTCAAGTTGAAAAAATGCAGAAGAAAAATTGAATTTCTAAAAATTATAGACATTTCTGATATTTCCTATACCGGTTTCAAACACCCCAGTTAGTGTCATCTTCAGTAGGATTTTAAATGTCGGTTTGTCTTGTTAATGAAAACTGTTTTTTTATATATGTGAATATTTATAGTTTCTACAGAATAAATTTTGACAGTTTCCAACACTACAATTCTATTTCTAGCAATCTCAACCTCACTTAATACTTTCTTTCAACTTTTTATTGAATGATAAAAGAATTTTGATATAAAATTACTTGACTGACAATGAGTTTGTTGAAAACAAAATCGAAGTTTTGTATTATGGACTAACAGGCGGCCGTTTTTTCTAAATGTTTGGTTAATATCAAGTTTGATTGATTTACAATTGATGTTTGTTGATTAAAATTTGACGATCTTATTTTCTGTGTAGGAAATATATCTAAGAACCTCAATATTTTTCTAAGGGAAAAAAAACTTTTTATGCGAATGATGTCTCTAAATTTTGAAATTTTTCTATATGACGAATTTTTCTAATTAATAGAACTTTTCTGTGGGAAAAATGTCTCAGTATCTAAGGATTTTTCAATATAAAAGTGTATCGGAATCTGAGAATTTTACTATACTAAGCAAGAGTTCCACAAATACAAAAAGCTGTTTTTGGGCAAAATAACTCAGAACTTCTGAATTTTTCTATTGGGAAAAAGTCACAGAGTCCTTAAATTATTCTTTAAGCAAATGTCTCAGAAAAATTTCTGATTGAAACATGTTTCAAATCTGATATTTTTCTATTGGAACACAGTGTAACCCGTGCACTGTGGGCCAGGATTTCCATTTTTTGGCCAATAAGGTCTGTAAGGCAACACATATTTTAAAATATTTTTTCGGGATGGAAACATCTTGAATTTTGTGCATCTTTAAAATCTTTTTATTGTAGCTTAAAGTTTATTTTTACATGAGGTTAAAGTTAAAGTTTGAGATTTTTTTATATTTTTTATTAATGAAACAAATAAATTTTTTTTTTTGTACTTCAACACAATATTTTTTCAAATTTTCTGCGAAGTTCTCCTAAAGACATACCAGTTAGTCACACATGAGATAAACTGCCAAAAAGTAAGCTAAAAGTATATATTTTTTGTAAAAAATTATGGAAATTCATACTTATGTTGAAATCCGCCTTTTTTCAACACCAAAGTCCAAAAAAGTCCAAACGATATTGACAAACCTTGAATTAAAATCTGTGTCTAACAGTATATTCTATTCACATTTTTGCGACCTTGTGCGACCGTTCATAATCTTTTGGCATAGAGGCAATTAACCAAAATATGGCGTTTTGAAATGCCCTAAAATGGAACTTCAAAATTTTTTTGATATTTTTGTTTCTATTGATTGCTAATAACAAATTTTCCACTTTTACAACATTGGCGTGATAACTTGAGATGAGCGCGTGAGTGAATTTTGACCCACGTGCCCTCACGCTCACGCGAAAAAAATATGCTTTACTCAATCGTTGTTTTTTCTTACACTTACTCACTATTTAAGTGAGTAAGCAAAACACCACTCACGTGTGACTTAAGCTCACGCGTAACTCACGCTAAACATTTTAAACACGAAAAAATTGTAAAACTAAATTAATACACCTCTATAATTTTGACTCACGCAAAAAAATGGCACTCAATACGAATCACTCACGCAAAAAATGTCTCACTCACTTGTCATTCACGAACAAAAAATTTGAGACACGCTCACTTTTGATCACGCGTGATTCGCCTGACCAGCGTCCATCTCTAGTGCTAAACATTAAAACTGGGAACGCATTTAAGCGGGAATATATCAATACAATTAAATAATTTTGACTCACGCAAAAAAATGACACTCACTACGAATCACTCACACAAAAAATGTCCCACTCATTTATAACAAAAAATTTGAGTAACTTGACCAGCGTCCATCTCTAGTGCTAAACATAATAAATGATAAAACGCATTTAAGCGGCCATATTTTATCGATAGCATTTTAAATATTTTTTGTGAAATTGTAAGCTAGTAGTATTATTTGTACATTTAGGATGGCAAATGCTAACTGGAAATAAAAGAGTTCTCTCTTAAATGTCAGACTGGATATATTAACTTTTTGATGCATTTAAAAGAGAAATATTTTGTTAAAATTTTCCGATAAAAAGAGGGATTTATGAAAACTTAGGAATGTGAACATATTTCTAAAATAATATGCCCTACATTTTGGATCCGCCATTTTGATTTCAAAAAGTCTGAGTTCGTATTCGTGTTACGCAATCATTTCCTTGTGATATTAATCAATAACTTAAATATCTTGTCCGCCATATTGGATCCACTATTTTGAATATTTGATTCTAAAATCAGATTTTGCATCCGAAAAACCATTAAAATCAGACAACATAGAAAAAAAATTATATTTTATTTGTCGACATATTGGATCCACCATTTTGAATTTAAAAAATTGGAGCTCATATTCGTAATCACCGACCCTAAATACGTCGAAAATGATTATAGTAAATACAATGAGCAAAGAATTAAGAAATCATATCCGCCATATTGGATCCGCCATTTTGAATTTTGAATTTTGAATCTTTAATCCCAAAATCAGTTTTAAAATCCGAAAAACCATTAAAATCTAAGTTTTTGGCAAAAAAAAGACAACATATAAAAAATCTTAAATTTAAATTTGTCGCCATATTGGATCCGCCACTTTGAATTTTAAAAGGCTAAGCTCATATTCGTTATTAACGACCCCAAATACATCGGCAATGAGTGTAGTAAATACAATAAGCAAAGAATTAAAAAAATATGTCCGCCATTTTGGATCCGCCATTTTGAATTTAAAATTTTTTTTTTTTTCAGAATCGTGATCAGCGATCCTTTAACACCCACATGTAATTTTTTGACATATAGGTTAAGCGGTCTATTTATGGCCAAAATTTAGGGATTCTGGCCCACAGTGCCTTGTATGGAAAAGGCGCGCATCGAAGTTTTTTAATTATAACTCTTAAACGGATATTCAGTACTCATTCGCTACGTTGAAACAAGAAAATACAGGCAAATTACAAAATTGTTTTGAAATTTAATGTTTAAATGCGATTTTCTCGAAAAAAAATACGAAAAACACATGTCTGATTTTTTTTGTGTTGATAGACAAACATCTAAACTTGAAAAAAAATTTAAAAAAACATAAGTGGCCGGATTTTTGATAAATTGACTTTTTAAAAACGGAAAATTTCAGAACGGGTTCTGAAAATTTTCCAAAAAAAAAATAATCGATAGTACAAAACTATACAAGAATGCAAATTTTTGAGATTGTGGTGCATTCCGTTTTTCAGTTTTTATTTTACTGGGTAACTTATTTCAAATGCACTACTTACTACAAGTTTAAGTTTAGTAGAGCTCTTAAAAAATTTTAAAGAAAAACCTAGCACATATATAGATATCTTTTAAAAACTTACCTCATAAAATGATGGTGGTATATAAGTTGATATAACTTCAGCCATTGGAAATGCAATTCCCATAACAACCAATAATTTGCCATATAAGGCTGAGAATAACGTTGCCAAAGCATCACCTCTACAAAAAAAAAGACAGAATATAAAATATGTTTTTAACATTTTTTTTTTTCAATGAATTTTTTTAACATAAAATTAATAATCTTTTGGTAATAATATTTTAACTTCCGTACCAGACATTTAAAAAAAAATTGATAAATGTAAATTTTATTGATGTTAAGGTAAATGGAAAGCATTTCACAATTTTTACCAAAATGTGCCACAAAAAAAACTCTAAGGTTATTTGAATTTAAAGAAAAATATTTTTTATAATCAACCAACACATTGTAATTGCGTGCCCAAATTTTTGTGGTCAATAATTTAAGTACCCTCTTACAACAGTATGGGGGTGTACTCACTTTGTCATTCCGTATGAAACGCATAGAAATATCGGTCTAGGACCGCATGAAATATATATATTAGTGATCTGCGTTGTCTAACTTTGTATGTCTTTCCGTCTGTCCGTCCGTCTGTAGATGCCATAATAATATAATAAAATAAGAGAACTAGACTCCTGAAGTTTGGCACGAATATGTCTAATGGTCATAGGCTGATTAAGTTCGGAGATGGATAAAATTGGATCAAGGGGGAATTTTCCCCTGATTGGGGGAATTTTCCCCAACCTCTAAAAAATTGCATTTTGTAGTTTAAAGTTATTTACGAAATTTACATTTTCGCTCATAACTTTTGAACGGCTGAACCGATATCACTAAAATGCAATGGGGTCATTATTAGTGAAATCAATCATGAATATTCTTGACCCCCTCCGATATTGATGAAATTTGGTTAAGTTCTTACACTACGTAAAAAACTAACAAATGCAAATTTTCAGCCCTTTAAGTCAACAGGGGCCGAAAATACGGAGGGTCAAAATTTCCCCCAAAATCTCCCAGTCGCGACACTTTACACCGTAAAAAATTAATATCGTTGGTTCTATTATAGCTAGAAAGCCCATTTTTGGTTTATTTTGAAGCTCATAATATGCTCTATAAGACCTACCATAACCAAAAAATTTTCGAAAAAAATAAGGGTTACCTCCCTTATTTTAAGGTCGTGATAAAGGGAGGAGAAAATGGAGATGATGGTATCCCCCGATTTTTTTTTTACTTGATAATCTTATAGAGAAAGTCCTAAAGAATATATTCTAAAATTTTTAAGTTGGGACAACAATGGGATCACTCAAAATCAAAATTTTTCAAAATTTCCCCTAAAATCTCCAAATCGCAACACTCTTGAACCTTAAAAATTTAATATCATATGTGCTATTGTAGCTACAGAGTCCATTTTTGTTTGTTTTAAAGCTTATAGTACGCTCTACAATACCTACCTTAACCAAAAAATTTTAGAAAAAAAGGAAGGGTGCTCCCCTTATTTAAAGGTCGTGGCAAAGGGTGGAGGAAATGGGGGGAAAGTATCCTCCGATTTTTTTTACTTGGTATTCTCAAAGTGCAAGTCCTAATGAACATATCCTGAAATTTTTATGTTGGGACAACAATCAGATCGACCAAAATCAAAATTTTTCACAATTTCCCCCAAAATCTCCAAATCGCGACACTCTTGCCCATTACAAATTTAATAACGTGGACTGTATTGTAGCTACAGAGTCTATTTTTGGTTTGTTTTAAAGCTCTTAATATGCCCTACAATATTATTATTACAAAAAAAAAAATAAGAAAGATTAGGGGTGCCTCTTGTATTATAAGATCGTGGCAAGGGGTGGGGGAAATCGGGGGATAGTATCCCCCAATTTTTTTTTAACTTTTTTTTTTTAAAGAGTAAGTTCTAGAGAGCATATCCTGAAAATTTTATCTTGGGACTACAATGGGAGGCGCAAGAATGTCGCGATTTGATGATTTTGGGGGAAAATTTTGAAAAATTTTGATTTTGGTCGATCCCATTGTTATCCCAACATAAAAATTGTAGACTATGTTCATTAGGACTTGCACTTTGAGAATCCCAAGTAAAAAAAAAAATCGGGGGATACTTTCCCCCCATTTCCTCCACCCTTTGCCACGACCTTCAAATAAGGGGGGCACCAATTCCTTTTTTTGGAAAATTTTTTGGTTTTGGTATGTCTTGTAGAGCGTATTATAAGCTTTAAAACAATAAAAAATTGGCTCTGTAGCTACATAAGCACTTATGATATTAAATTTTTAAGGTTAAAGAGTGTTGCGATTAGGAGATTTTGGGGAAAATTGTGAAAAATTTTGATTTTGAGCGATCCCATTGTTGTCCCAACTTAAAAATTTTAGAATATATTCTTTAGGACTTTCTCTATAAGATTATCAAGTAAAAAAAAAATCGGGGGATACCATCATCCCCATTTTCTCCTCCCTTTATCACGACCTTAAAATAAGGGTGGTAACCCTTATTTTTTTCCAAAATTTTTTGATTATGGTAGGTCTTATAGAGCATATTATGAGCTTCAAAACAAACCAAAAATGGGCTTTCTAGCTATAATAGAACCAACGATATTAAGTTTTTACGGTGCAAAGTGTCGCGACTGGAAGATTTTGGGGGAAATTTTGACCCTCCGTGTTTTCGCCCACTGTTTACTTAGAGGGCTGAAAATAAGTGTGCATTAGTTTATCACTTAGTGTTACAACTAAACCAAATTTCATCAAAATCGGAGGGGGTCACGAAAATTTTTAGCTATTTTTGATTGATTTCACTAAGACTAACCCAATGACATAGATGTGTTTAATATGAGTCATAAGTCCGTAAATGCCATTTCAACAGACGGGCATCGCTAGAATGTCTTACACTCAAAATATTTTGTAGGCAAAAACAAATGAAAAACACACTTAAAACCAGAGACCATAACCGTTATGAGATTTATTGAAAAAACTCAAATTTAACTGTTCAAAAATATTATTTTGAAATAGAAATTTAAAATAACAGTTTCAAAAAATTTATATAAATATCTGTCCAAAAAAACAGAAATAAAAAACTTTTATTTTTTTTAATTGTTATCAAATACTCTTTGAGCTTTATACAATTTTATATATTTCAGTAAAACTAAAATAAACGCATACAAAATAATCCTATTGATAGCTAATACCTCAATTATTGATTTGAACATTAAAACTTTGATTGATTTGAATACAAATAACTGTTATAACAGTTATTTAAAATAAATAAATGTTATTTTAAACTTTTTGAACAAAAAGTTTTTAATTACTGTTATTTTATACTTTTATTGATAAAAATCAAAAAATAAAAGTTATTGCAAATTTTAACACGGGATATCTCTAGAAGTCTTTCCATATATATAATACATATTTTGGACAACATTCGTTTAATGATTTTTTTAAAGCAAAATAACACATATAACTGTTTTATTTGGTCTCTGCTTAAAACTAGTGAATAAGCAATTGAAAACCATCCCAGTAATTATTCATTAGTTTTAATAAACATCAACATTTATTTTTTACTGTTGACAAAATTTTCTAAAATAAATAACATTAAACATTAAAAAATTACGGTTTCTTCATTATATTTTACCAACAAATTCGAAAAAAATAACCTACGAAAACATTAAAAATTAATGATAGTTCTGTTATTTTTACCAACAAATTCTAAAAAAATAACCTACGAAAACAATAAAAATTAATGATTTCGTAGGTTATTTTTTACAATATTCTATTGAAATATTTTTTTAAAAATTTTTAATAAAATTTTGGGGAATCGATCCCGCAATCAACTACATTCTGGCCAGACACTCTACCCATCGTGCCAAAGTCACTTGATACAAACATGTTTTTATATTTCTATAAATAATTTTTTGAACTTTTTTTCTTCAAAAAATAACCTACTTGTGTAAGTAAAAACTAATGATATCTCATTAAAAAATACCAACAATTTAAAAAAAAATTACTTACACAAATCATTAAAAATTTAAAGAATAATCAGTAGTTTTTACTTACAGAACAAAAATAAATGACTTTAAAAATTAAATGTTAATGAAAGTCTTTATTTTTTAGTGTGTTATTTTTGAAACAAAGAACAGAAGTAGTCATTAATAAAAACTGAACATCAAACAAATGTTTTTTCTTTTAAAAACAACTAAACGTAAAATTTTTAAAATAAACTACAAACAGTTAATGACATAATTTTTTAAGTGTATAAAAATAAACTTTATGTTGAGATTTCTTCAAAAAAAAACATCCTTAAGTGATGTACAAATTTAATTCATTAAAACATTTTGTGTAAAAATTTTTTTATCTTTTTATAAACCAATCAGTAGTATTTGTATACCCAACCATCTACTGGCATTGGGGAAATAAACTTTAACAAAATGATAAACTGAATAAAAAATCCACAAATACAATCATCATATACATATATACGGGTATACAAAGGAAAAAGTAGTCAGTCAGACACACAGACAGACACCATAAACCAAAGTTAAATAACATTTAAAAGGGATTTTTCTCACACGAAACACATACATACGCATACGTACATGAATGTACAAACACTTAAATACAATTGCAAGCACGCAATCAACAATAAGCTAAAAGAGAAAAGGAGTTTTTGGAGGGACGAAAGCGACCACAAAGTGATCTACTAAATTGTATTAACTGACATTTGGCAAACCACTACATTTCGAATTTGAAATAAAAAATATGCAACCGATATTCCAAAATCACAGACAGAAAGACACAGCTAAATCGATCAAGAATTAAAAACTAGAAAAATATTTTAAAAAATTCCAAACCACGATTTCGGTCCACTGCACAAAGGTAGAATCTGGCCAAAACTAAAAAAAAATTAGTTTTTTTAAAACATGCTGTTACAAGGTTTTGTGCGAATCCTTTGACTAGTTTGGGTTTTATATCGAAGCAAAGTTAATTACACAGTGCAACAACCAAAATCGGAATGGGATGAAACCAAAAACAAATGAAAATTGACATAACAAAACCCTCAAGGCTTTTTTTAGTTTAGCGCTAGATTTTTTTTACACGCATTTGAAGTTATTAAACTTTTATTATAATTATAATAATAATTTCTTGAAAACTTTATAAGTGGCGTATGATTTATATTGTAATTGCCTTAAATAACAATCATACGCAACGATATACAGTGGTTTATTTTTATTAATATAATAATAAAATAAATTTATACCGTTTATAGCTATAAAAACTTTAAATGTTTAAAATCACCAACTTCAAAAGTGTGTAAAATAAATCTAGCACTAAACTAAAAAAAGGTTTGTGTGTTTTGTTGTGTAAAATGTGAAAGTTACTTTTGATTTTATCCCAGTCCGATTCGGGAAGTTTCGATGAAAAGTGAAGACAAGTTCACATTTTAATTGAAATACCACAAACACAAACCTTTTTTCGTTTTTGTCTAAAAAAATTTGACATTTAACAACAAGTAAATTTTGTTAAATGTGGATGAGGTTTCGGTTAATGTTAACTTATATACGGTAATGCGAAAACAGGGCTAATAAATTATTGTAACATCCCGGTGAAAAATGTTCATATATGCAAATTAGGGTGATGCGTTTTCCAATGAAGTGCTCAGATCAACTATTAATAGTGCGGAAAAGTTAGTTCAAGTAAATACAAGCATTTTAAAGTCAAAATCGGTCTATGTCTTCTATCCGTGTAAAAAATTTTTGAGAATTTAAAAAAAAAAATCATTGACAAATTTTAAATGACAATATTTCGAAAACCGCTCGTCCGATTTGATAAATTTTTTGATATTTGTACTCAGCATGCCAAAATTAATAAAAAATAATGTATCGCAAGATATTTTATTTATTTTTCATTTTCAAAAATCCAAAATTTTGGTGTAAATTTTTCAAAAGTCCAAAACTTTGAACGAAGGGCGCCACGGGATAAAATGATTGAATTTTGCTCAAATTTGTTTTAAATGAAAAATTGTCTCAAGCTCTACAAATTTCATAACAATTTTGAAATTTGCTTGCATTTACTTGTTTCAACGTAGCGAATGAGTATGAAATATTTGCATTAATATTTAATATCATAACAATTTTGTAATTTACTTGTATTTTCTTGTTTCAACGTAGCGTAGTATTAATATTTGCATAAATGTTACTCATACGCTATATTGGAACAATAAAACACAAGCAGATTACTAAATTGTTATAAAATTCAAATGCGATTTTCTGGAAAAAAAACGAAAAACACATGTCTGATTTTTTTTTTGTGTGGATAGACAAACATCTAAACTTAAAAAAAATAAAACAAAAGTGGCCGGATTTTTGATAAATTGATTTTTTTTTAAAATGGAAAATTTCAGAACGGGTTCTGAAAATTAAAAAAAAAAATAAAATTAATCGATAGCTTGTACAAAACTATACAAGAATGAAAATTTTTGAGATTGTGGTACATTCCGTTTTAATTTGATAAATATTTAAACAAGCCCAGCAAAAAATAATCGAGATTTTGGAAGCAGTGCATACAAGAATGCACTTGTGTAAGCGAATGATTTTTGATGTTGTTGTTTTTTTATGACATTCGCTTACACAGCTGCATACCGTATGCAGTAGTGTAAGGGAGAGATTTTGTTGGCATACTAACCTGCATACCGGTTGCAGTAAAGTATGGCAGTGACTTAAAAAAATACTAAAAATATTTAAGAAAAGGCATGATTTCAATTCATATTCATTGCGCCGATATAAGCGCTCAAAAGAAATGCTCTAAAGTGGGACATTGCGAACAAATATCATGCCATACGTAAGCAGGTTTGTAAGCAGACAACAAAAATAACTCCCTTACAAACCTGCTTATAGGGAAGCAGTAATTTTTGGTGGGAGGTAACTCGAAACAAATTCGAAAATTTTTCCAATATTTGATCACGCCTCCTAAGCTCAGTTTTTGAAAAATTGAAAAACCAAAAACGCAATTTTCTTAGTTACATATAGGGCTATTCATACAATCTATTCGGAAATTCACGGGACACATGTTTTTATGTAGCGGGACATTTGGTGTGGAATGCCTCATATGCTCGTCCATATACTATACATTAGACTTGCATTTTTTTGTCATCTTTGGATTTTCCCAAGTGTCCGGGCAAATTTTTATTGTCCTAGGTCTAAAACTTATGTGGTACAAATTTGAGGTCAATCGGATTAAACTAACCCGTGGCGCCCGGCAGTCAATGTTTTGGATTTTTGAAAAATTTTTTAAAATAAAATTTAAAAAAATGTATCTTTCGACACATCATATTTGTTAATTTCGATGCGCTGAGCACGAATATCAAAAAAAAATTAAAATCGCTACGTTCAAGAAATTTTTTAAAAATAGTCTCAAAATTTCATTCCGCCTACCCTTTTGTAGAGCTTGAGACAATCTTTCATTTAAAACTAATTTGAGCCAAATCGGATCATTTTAAGCCATGGCGCCCAGCGATCAAGTTTTGGCTTTTTAGAAACTTTTTACCAAAAACCCTAAACTTTGATCGAAGGGTGCCACGGGTTAAAATGTTCGGATTTGGCTCCAATTATGCTTAAATAAAAGATTGCATAAAGCTCAATAAAAGGTAAAAACCCCCCATTTTGCAATTTTTTGACAAATTTTAAATGGCGATATCTCGAAAACCGTTAGACCGATTTTATAAATTTTTTGATATTCGTATTCAGCATGCTAAAATTAATAAAAATAACGTATCGCAAGATATTTTAATTTTCAAAAATCCAAAATATTGGTGGAAATTTTCCAAAAGTCCAAAACTTTGATCGAAAAGCGCCACGGGCTAAAATGAACGAATTTGTCTCAAATTAGTTTTAAATGAAAGATTGTCTCAAGCTCAACGAAAAAGTCGGCGGAATGAAATTTTAAGGCTTTTTTAAAAAAAATTTCTTGAACGTAGGAAAAAACCGCAATTTTTTGCAAATTTCAAATAGCGATATCTCGAAAACTGTTCAACCGATTTTATTTTTTTTTTGATATTCGTGCTCAGCACATCAAAATTACCAAATATCGAAAGATATATTTATTTTTTATTTTTATTTTTTTAATTTTTCAAATATCGAAAACTTTGACCGCCGGGCGCCACAGGTTAATTTAATCCGATTGACCTCAAATTGGTACCACATGAGGTATAGGCCTAGTAGGATTAAAAAATTCCCGGGCTTTGAAAATCGGAGAAGAAAAAATTTTGCTATACAGAAAAATGCCAGTCTAAATATACATATATGAAGCAAATATTTAAACAAGGCAAATCGACACAAATTTTACCATTTTTCCAATATTTGACCACGCCTCCTAAGCCCAGTTTTGAAAAATTTAAAAAATCAAAAACGCAATTTCCTAACTTCCATATAAAACTATCCATACAACCTATTTCGAAATTTACGGTGCACTGGACATTTGGTATGAATGCCTCATATATGAATAACATCTGACTTTTTTCACCGGGATAGTAACATATTTATCGATAAACAACATCATAGTGAAAATTAAATCATTATAAGAGAATGTCATCAAAACTGATGAAAAAGTGTCATCATATTGATCACATGCATCATGATATTGGCGATAAGTTACATTGGTCGTAAAATTATGTAACATTTCTTCATATTGATGTAAGAAGTCATCAATATGAAAACTTTTTCTTTGATTGAAGCTGTGTGAAATTGTCAAAGAAGTAGGAAAAAATCTTAATTTTTGAAAATTTCAAATAGCGATGTCTCAAAAACCGTTCGACCGATTTAAATATTTTTTTTTTATATTCGTGTATAGCGCATTAAAATTTATAAATATTATGTATCGCACAAAAATATTTTTTTTTAATCAAGTAAAAATCGGCTTTATACCCTATTCACACCTGATGTAAAATCTCGTTCAAACCTTTAGATTGACCTCCAATTTTTACCTAGCACAAAAATAATTTACACGGGCAGTCAAAATAGAAAAAAAAATGTTTGTCGTACAAAAATTTTAGCCTAATGTCCACCCTGAAGGATTATTTTAAAGAATAGTGATGATTAGAATTTTGAAATTTCATGTGTACACTGAAAAAAAGACATAACTAAATTTAAGGAAAAAATGTCTTTGAAAATTTATCATGAATTTTCCTAAAATTTAGTTAAATTTAACTTAAAAATGAGAAATTTTCTTAACTATGAGGAAAAAATTTTAGTTCATTTACTTATAATTAGTTCAAAGTTTTCTTTAAACGGATTTTTTAAATATTAGGAAAAAAATTCTTACTGCCAAAGAAATTTTCCACAAATCTAAGAATCATATCTTTATTTTTAAGACATATTTCTTAAAAAACAATTTAGTTCAAGTTTAGTTAAAATTTACTAAAAACAACATTATCGTATTTCTCTTCTTTGAATTGAGGAAGTGTGCTTCTTAGAATTTAGTTAATGACTTCTGAGAATTTAGTAAATAACTTCTTAGAATTTAGTTAAAAATTCAAAATGGCGATATCTCGAAAACTAAGCGAGATAGAGCGAAACGGATGAAATTTTCAAAAGAAAGACTACAAAGAAAAATATGGAATAGCCTAGCTCTGCATATCTGTCGGGGTCTCAAGACCCTAATTTTAGATCTAAAATTTGAAATTCCCGACATTTTATATATACACATATCTCGGTAAATACTGCCAACACGAGAAAACGTCCAACGGCATTTTTGTAGCTCGTAGAACACTTCCGCAAAATACCCGAAAGCCCTCCGATTAATAGTTTTTGAGTTATCCGGTTTTTAAGATTCTCAAGACCCTATCAGGCCCCTTATTACCGTATCTCAAAATCTAAGCAAGTTAGAGCGAAACGGACACAAGTTTTGGTTCAAAATCTATGGGGACCCTTAAAGGACCCAACGGGGTCTCGAGTTAAATGGGGTCCGAACCCATGGGTCCAGGGTCTAGACCCAATCTATTTCTAAAATTTGAAGTATGTATAATTTTTCCCATTTTCTAGTTAAAATTGGCTTAAAATTAAATAACTTTGTTTTCCTTATTTTTGGGAAAATTATGAACTAAAAACAAGAAAAAAAATCTTTGGAGCCAAATCATTCCCTCTTTTTCTCAAAATTGAGTTAATTTTCCCAGATTTAAGTTAACTTTTTTTTGAGTGTAGTTTCGGATATTATATTTTACATAAAAACATTACATCGTTATTATTTTAAGTACAGATTTCGATGTGTTACATACGGAAAGATAAATGTATATACCCCCTATAACATTGTATAGGGTATAAAAACTATCAACAATATAAATACTTGCACTCAACATAAATGCTCCTAAGAATAGTCGTTTTTTTATTATGTTCGTGATAATGTTTAGTTGACAATTATTATATTTACTTAAAGTTTTCAAATGCAAAAAATAAAACTGTAAGAAAAATCGCCATCACAAGAGAAAAACTCCATCACAACAAAGGAGTGTTCAACAAAAAATTTTTTTTAAATTCTAAACAAAAATTGCATATTGTATGAATTAAATTGCATATTGTTGCTTACAAGAAAACAGAGTGTTGTTTTAATTATTAAAAATTATGCATTTTGGCTGTGTATGTATGGAATATAAGACTTAAGGGCCTTTTTTGTTTGCATTTATTTCCTAGTACATGCGAAATGTAAAAAAATGTAAAAAATTGGAACAATTTTAGTGCAACAACCTTTTAACGCGCCAACAACACAACAACAATTGCAACATATTTGTTGCTATCACTCTTTAAAAAAAAAAATAATAATAACACTATCTCTACAATACATGTGACATTTTTGTTGTTGCTGTTAGTCATTGTTATTACTAAACCAAAACAATTCCTTTGTTTTCAGATGATTCTATTTTCTCGTCTAATCCAGGAGTGAGAGAGACAACACCTTTTTTTCTCAATTCCGTATGCCGTGTATTTAATGGCAACAAATAATTATTTTTGCAGTCAGTCATCAAGATTCTTGCATGCATTTGACTAAACACTACACTAAAATTTACATACTCGAGGCATGAATGTATGCATGAGTCCTTCACCATTCTCTTACTATTGTCTAGTCATAAATCACTTGGTTATTTGTCTCTTTATTGCCTTAGATTGTTTTAAATCCATTCATGCCATCGCCTTTTTAAAAATTCTTTATATTTGTAGAAGAGAATACGAGTATGTGAAAGAAAGATTTATTAGTTTTTGTTTGGAAAAAAGAGAAAGTATCCTAGAATTAGAATTTGAATACAAAAAAAGTACACATCCCCCTTATAGGCTTTGAACTATATAGATTTGTACCTACACAAAATTGTCCAAATTAATTTTAAAATTGTCCAAATTAATTTTAAAATTGTCCAAATGTATTTTAAAATTGTCCAAATGTATTTTAAAATTGTCTAAATGTATTTTAAAATTGTCCAAATGTAGTCTAAAATTTTCCAAATGTACTTTAATATTGCCCAAATGTATTTTAAGATTCCCAAATGTATTTTTAAATTTTCCAATTGTATTTTAAAAATTTCCAAATGTATTTTCAAAATTGTCCAAATGTATTTTAAAATTTTCCAAATGTATTTTAAAAACATCCAAATATATTTTTAGAAGTGCCCAAATGTATTTTAAAAATTCCCAAATGTATTTTCAAAATTGTCCAAATGTATTTTAAAATTTTCCAAATGTATTTTAACAATTTCCAAATGTACTTTAAAATATTCCAATATATTTTAATATTGTCCAAATTTATTTTAAAATTGGCCAAATGTATTTCAAAATTGTCCAAATGTATTTATTTTAAAATTTTCCAAATGTATTTTAACAATTTACAAATGTATTTTAAAATTGTTCACATTTAAAATTTTCCATACATATTTTAAAATATTCCATACATTTGGAAAATTTTATAATACAATTGGACAATTTTAAAATACATTTTTTGCGAAGAGTGTGGGAGAAAAATGGGGAAATATATTTCCACGTAAATCCTGCTGCCTAAAAAAATTTATTTAGCGAAGCCCGCTAAATTAATTTATGGAGTTTGTAATCCCTTAGCATTTAAATGAGTCCATCAATGTTTTGATTAAAATTTTTTGTTATTTTTTGTTACAAATTATTAATATACCAGATTTTTTTTTCGCTTTATTTTTTTGAATAGATTAATGCAAAAATATACAAAATAATCGATCTTTACTTTTTTTATTGATGGCAACATATTAGAAAGCAAAAAAGATGAATTTTTTGATAATTTTGACATAAGCTTACAATTGATTTGTTAAATCAATCAATATTTTGATTGACTTTAAATAAGAAATCAAATTTTTGATCAAAATCGAAAAAATGTTTGATTGAAAAAATTTTCAATCAATCACTTACAATTTGATGATTGATATAACAATTTTTTTAATTCGAGGAATTTCAATCAAAAAATTGATTGAATCCGCGTGTTTGTTGATTGAAATTCGTTTCAAATTTTTTCTGTGTATAAGGAACTAAGAAAATTGCGTTTTTGGTTTTTCTAATTTTCAAAAACTGGGCTTAGAAGGCGTGGTCAAATATTGGAAAAATGGTCAAATTTGTGGCGAGTTGCCTTGATTAAATATTTATCACATTAAAACGGAATGCACCACAATCTCAAAAATTTACATTCTTATATAGTTTTGTATGGGCTATCGATTAATTTTTTTTGGAAATTTTCAGAACCCGTTCTGAAATTTTCCTTTTTAAAAAAAATCAATTTATCTAAAATCCGGCCACTTTTTTTTAATTTGTTTTTTAAAAGTTTAGATATTTGTCCATCCACACAAAAAAAAATCAGACACGCGTTTGTCGTTTTTTTCAAGAAAATCGCATTTGAATTTGGAATTTCATAACAATTTTGTAATTTGCTTGTATATTCCCAAGCAGAAATTGACGACGGTTATAAAAAAAAAGCGTTCTGAAAGCACTGTAACAAAAAAAGAACGTTCTCAAAACGTTATTTTCGAACGCTTTGCGAGCGTTCTCGAAAAGCGTTCTGAAAGCACTGTAACAAAAAAAAAAATTCTCAAAACGCTTTATTCGAACGCCTTGAGAGCGATTTCGAAAAGCGTTTTGAAAGCACTTTATTAACAAAATACATGTTCGTTTCAAAATTAAATGGTTTTAAAGCAGTTTTTGCAAACGTTTTTAATTTTTTTTCGTAGTACATACAAGTATAGTATTTTTTAGATTATACTCAATTTTAAACAAATTGTTATAAAAACATTTTGTTAAATCAAATTAAATAATTTTTCCCTACCACCACATTGAAAACGCAAAATTTTGAAAACGTGAAGCATTTTTTAATTTGTAAATCTATTTTAAGTTTTATTATTATCATTTATGTAAAAGAGTTAAAGCAATAGTTTCGTTATAAAATTTACAAATAATGCATTTAACTTCTACAATATGCACACTGACTTCAATAACATCTTCACGTAAATTTTTAACGTTATAAAGTCCTTTTTCTTTTGATGTAATTGGATAGACAAAATAATCGTTTATTTCATTAAAGATGTTGCCTTTTAAATATATAATAGGTGTGTTCCAGAACTTTCCGGGTAAAGTTCGGTAAAGTGAGAGAAAATCAAAAAACCTCTCACGATACCGCAAAAAATGCACAAAAGTACGGGAACGCTTAAAACCACATTTCAAACCCAAAATAATAGAAAATGTAAACAAACCAATTTACCCGAAAAAAAAGTGCGGGTAAGTTCGGTAAAATGAGAAAGTAATTTATTCTCTCAAAATCTCATTTACCCAATTTTTGCGTACGGGAACGCTTTTCGGGCTGGTTTGGGTACCCGTGGGCACCCGCGGTAACGTTCTGGAACACACCTATTATCACATATTTGTTTAGATCGATTTGTACTTTTTTCTACTTTGTTTACAGACCATCTGGTTTTGTAATTTGAAAGCGAAACAGAACAAACCATTTTTACAAAAATTAGCCGCTGCACAGAGAGAACAGTTTAGTTGTGCCAGCCGAATTTAGAGCCAACTGCATAGTTTAATAACAACAACCGAAATTTTCGGTTGCTATAACCAAAATTTGTTTTGAAAATTTAACTTCTGTTGGTCCAAATAAATTTCGGTAATCGCAACCGAAAATTTTAGTTGTTGTAATTAAACCATGCAGTTGGCTCTTAATTCGGCTGGCACAATTAAACTGTTTTTTCTGTGTGGCTGGCTGCAGTAAAGGACAGAATGGGAGGAAGAAAGTCCCTATAAATAAATTAGTTTACTTTTTTTATGAAGTTTACCTTTACTAAGTTTACTTTTTTTATTACATTGAATTTAATTTTTATTTTCTAAAATACTTTTATAAAAAAAAATATCTACAATTAACGAATAAAAAAAATATCTGCTTTATATGAAGTCCTTTAAAGTACTGTTTTTTCTTATTTCAATCGCTGGAAAATATCTTTAATTTTTGTATTTAAGCTCTTTATAAGTGCTTTACTTTTGGTTTTTAAAGCGCTTTCATGACTTTAAACAAAACGTTCTGAAAGCACTTTTTTAAAACGCTTTTAAAACGCTTTAAACCTAGCGTAGATCGATGTTATCATTCGGATCATCTGAAAGCGCTTTGAAGATGGTAAATGGAACGCTTGTAGAACCGTCCACAACGCTTTCACAGCGCTTTTGCGATTGTATTTTTCTGACTGGGTTCTTGTTTTAACGGTGCGAATGAGTAATATTAATTGCATAAATATTACTCATACGCTCTGTTGAAACAAGAAAATACAAGCTAAAAACACTAAGTTGTTATGAAATTAAAATTCAAATGGGATTTTCTTGAAAAAAAAAGGAAAAACGCGTGTCTGAATTTTTTTGTGTGGATGGACAAACATCTAAACTAAAAAAAAAAAAAAACAAAAAAAAAGTTACCGGATTTTTGATAAATTTACTTTTTTAAAAAATGGAAAATATCAGAACGGGTTCTGAAAATTTTCAAAAAAAAAAAATTTAATCGATAGCCCATACAAAACTATATAAAAATGTAAATTTTTAAGATTGTGGTGCAATCTTAAAAACTCAATAATTAAATTTAAAACTGTACCAATATCTTCCCAATTTTACAGTTTTGTGAGGTATAAGATATAAGGATACCTTCCTTACATGAAGTATATTTTTTTTAAATTTACCTTTTATTCCCGTAAATATAATGTGCCACTTATTTCTATTGATTACTGTAAACAAAAAATAATTGAATCTTTTTTATAATCATGGCAACTTTCCAAAGTTAAGAACTCGGAGCGCCTTAAGCTTTTTAGTTTTCCTTAAGTTTTTTCATTAGCGAAGTTTTTTGATTTCCTTAAGCAGAAGCTTCAGCTAAATTGGGTTTAACTTCAGTTTGCGCTTCATTTAAAGACGGGTGCCAAAAAAAATTTCAATGTTATATTCATTCTTTTGATGAAATATTAAAAATTCAATGAAAGTTTTCATAAAAGCTATGAAAACATTAATTATTATGATGATAATAATTTATTTGCTCGTTTTAAATGAACTCTATATAATTAATTCATTTAATGTACATTTTTTGTTTCGGTTTTAGTTTTTCGATTTAAATTTGATTCTAAGAAGAAAAAGTTATATCCGTCTACGTATTCACACTCCTTGAAATCTACAACAATAAGTGCATCCTTAATAGGCATTTGAAAGTGAATATGAATACATGAATATAGTGTGAACATTTTACAAAAGTGTTGAAAGTTTATTTGAAATTCATATTGTACTTTCATTTTGCAAAAGATAAATGATGAAAGTTTTTGAATTGCTTTTTTTTTAATGATCAACAAAAAGAAATATTGATTTTATTGAATACCTTTACATATTTTAATTACTTTTTGCAAACCTATAAAAACTTTTAACACTTTTTGTTTTCTTTATATTTCTGAATTTTTCTATTTTCAAACTGCCTAAATGAATTTAAAATCTTGTTAAAAATTCAAAACTTACCGAAATTTCGTTAATATTTACCCTGGAAGTTGAAGAACAAAAGTAGTCAAAAATAACTAAACAAAGCAGTTAAGGAGAGTTTAAAGGAAAAAATCTGCCCTAATATGAGCAATTTTTAAAGAGCTACATTTTTTAATTCAGTTTTTTTATTTAAAAGACATATTATTGTCATATTTTAAAAATTTTATAATACGGTATTTACACCAACGAAAACAACTTGTTTTTGAATATTTTTTTGGTTTTTGGCAAAAACTACATAAATTTTCCATACAATTTAAAAACTGCGTTGCCAACTAAAACTGAACAAAAACTAGAATTTAGGTTGTGGTCTACGCTACTATTAATTCAGTGTGAATGTTTTTTTCAATTTTCTTTTGGTAAAAACGAATGTCAAAATAAAAATATTTGTTTTTTTGTTAAATTAATATTCAAATCTTTAAAAAAAGTAAATAAATGTGTAATTTAATTTTTTTAATAACGTGTGGCTATTGTAATATTGTGTTTTTTAGTGAATTTAGAAAATAATTAATTTGATTTGACAAACAAAAACTCTTTTTATTCGGTGTAAACAGTTTGGTTTTCCAAAATGCATTTTTGCCAAAAACAAGTTAGTTTTTGTTTGGTCTAAACATAGTATAACATAGAATTTGGTCAACTATAATTGCCAGAGTTGCCAATCAATTGTAGATTTTTTTTTTAAGGACAAAATCGGCTGCAGTTGTACAGCAACAACTACTGAGGCGATTTTGATAAAATTTCTTTTTATTTGTAGGTTATTAAGTTCTTTAGTACTTACCGTGGCCATTTTTTAAAAAATATTGTTTTTTGTTGAAATTATGCTAATGTTAACTTAAAAAATTTTAAAATATACCTTTCTTCTTTCATTAAAAACATAGTTAAAAAAAAAAAAATTTTCAAAAAATGGCCACAGTAAGTACTAGAGAATTTAATAATATACACTGATAGAAATTTGTACATGACAAGAATGAAAATCCGCATTAGTGTTATGAAAAATGACGTTAAAAAGGAACCTATGTCGGGTTTCATTGAATCAATGAAATACGTATCATTAAATTTAAATGTCATGAAAAGTTTTATGATATTAATAATTTTTTCAAATCTCTAAAAAAAAAAAAATTTAAATAGCACTTTAAATAGATTTAAACAGATAAAATAGAGTGCCGCTAAAAAATAAGATCAGATTTATATAAAGAGTGCACGATTCCTTATAGTTTTGTTAAAAGTGAAAGTGCTATATTTGTCTGCGGAAACGAACTCTCTAAAAATTTAAAACATTTAAAAAAAAGTTTTTAAAAATCCATTTAGTTATTTGAAGAACATTTTTACAATTCATAAAACATTTTTCTTTTACTCATAACAATATTTTTCGTTACGAATTAGTTGATAATATAATTTCAACAAAATTATATTTTCTAATTAAATGAATTAAGTTTTATTTATCCAATGAAAAATTTTAATGAAACTATGAAATCTAATGAAGCAAATTTTACGAAATTCTTTCATAACAAGTGTGAAATTTCGTTCAGCATCTGAAATTCTTCATTGATGTAATGAAAAATATTTAATGAATTTCGTTCATTCGTAGTATGAAGCATTTTTCTATCAGTGTACAAATCAAAAAAAATTTCATCAAAATCGGTACAGTAGTTTTTGCTGTACAACTGCAGCCGATGTTGTCCTTTAAAAAAATAATTTCACAATTGTGTAGCAACCCTGACATTTCTAGTTGACTAAATTTTGTGTTATAAAATTTTTAAAGTTATTACAATAACACTGTGCTACAGTGAAAAAATACTTGTTGGTTTTGTCGAGTAGATCACAAAAATGCCCATTAAACTTGCCAGACGCCCTCAAATTTTAGAGATATTGTCAAAAAACGTTTTTTTGGGACTTGTGTAATTCAGAAAATTTTCAACCGATTTTAAAATTTTTAATTTTTTTGAAAAGGAAAAGAATAGGGCATTCCATGTGTGTGAATTGGTCTACACATATAAGAAAGATATCTATTGATTTTTTCTATAATATCTAATGTTTTCAGTGTTGGCTACCGTTACCCTTTCAATACCGTTACCGATTAAAAACCCTTTAATATTGACTACCGTTACCGTTACCAATACCGAAATAAAAAATTTTAAATACCGTTACCGATAAAAAACCGTTACTTTTATTCGGATTTTTGCCGGTATTATATCGGTTTTGTTTCGGTTGCATAATTATTACTTATTTTATATTTTTTTTGTGGATTAAAAACATATTAAAATATTTTTAATATACCTAAAATAAAAAAAAAAAACAAAATTTTGTTTATTGCCAATCCAACCAATGATCACATTCGCAATTAACTAAATTCGAATATCGGTCTTGGACCTCAGAAAGATTTTATATTATTGATTTATTCGTCTGTAGAAGACACGATACGGTCCAAAATAAACGTGCTACTCTGCTGGTACGAATACGTCTTATGGTTATAGGCTGGTTAAGTTCCGAAATGGAAAAATCGGACCAGATGAAAAAAAGTTCCCCCCTGAAAAACTTATAAAACCACAAAAAAACACATTTTATTTAATTTTTTTGTCTATTTGTTTAGAAAATGAAAAATTTTTATGCCGTGTGAAGTTTATTGACCAAGATTAGAAAATGCGATTTTTTTCGGTTCGAACCTTTTGGGAGCTTGGCTAAAGCAAATAAAATTTAATATTGATAAAATTGTATTATTTATGCGTAAATATAAATAAAATTAATTTCTTAACATCTATTTCGAGAGAAAGGTGTCCCTAAGATACAGTCCACCCTCCCCCTTAAAAAAAATAATAAAAACAGAGAAATCCGCTGATTTCAAATAAACAGTTCAGACTGTTTTCTCTATTAAAATCAGCAGATTTTTCTGCTGTCTTGACGTTTTTTTTTCAGCATATTCTACCTGGATTATCCAGACAGAAATTTAGCAAACCGCGTTAGCTATTATCAGCAGATTTCTCAATTGTCTTAAAACGCTGATTTCTCATATCGCTCAAAATGCATATTTTTTTGCTTATTGGACAAAGGTGTCTCTATGAATTTTTTTTTATTTTTTACGTGTTTTTAACAAATTTGTGACTTGTTAACATTTTATTTATAATACCGGTACGTACCGGTATTGATGTTTCGGTAACGGTTCACCGTTACCGAAATAATCGAAAATAACGTTACCTTTACCGTTACCGATATAAAAAATATGTAATACCAATACCGTTACCGATACCGTTATTCGTTTCGGTTGCCAACCCTGAATGTTTTTGTTATTTTTTGAAAATTTTTCGAGTTTATCGATTTTTTCTACTATAGTTCGTTTTACAACCTTAATATTTATAAACGTATTTTTAAAGAAAATTCAATTCTGAATTCGATAAGGGTTATTCTGTAAAAATCAGATAAGAATTGACAGAGTTGTGATAATTTTTCTAAAAAAGAAAATTAAGACTTTGCTGGAAATCGCCGTGCAGACAACCCAGGAAAAAAAATTATCATAAGAGATTATGTACAATATTTTGAAAGGTTTTTGGCGCGCTGAATCCGAATCTGGCCTTTAAATTGCTCTATCGCGTCAGGTTTTTTTAGATATTTAACATAAATTAATATATATCAAAATCTTAATAAGTTACCGCAATTTCAAGGCCAAATTTCAGAATTCAGGGGGCCAAAAACCTTTAAAATAATGATACACGACCTCTCAGTGTTTTGGTTTATTTTTTTGCCTGCGTTGCCTGAACGGCAATTTTAGGCAAAATCTTAATTTTATTTTTTAGAAAAATTATCACAACTCTGGCAATTGTTATTCGATTTTTTCGGCATTGGGCTCATCGTATTCCCAATCAAATTTTCTTTAAGAATACGTTTATAAATATAAATATTGTTGAACGAACTATAGCAGAAAAAAATCGATAACTGAAAAAATTTTGAAAAAATAACAAAAAAAAATTTTTTGTTGAAAAAATCAATATCCCGGCTAAAAATGAATTGTATATGAGCATATATGAACACATCTGACCATACATCATTAATTCGAAAACATATATGATCAGATATGAACATATATTAAAATTGGCGCTTATTCAATATATGACCATATATGGTAAAACATATGATAATATGCGATCATATATTGGCCCATCCTTAACATAAATTATCATATATGATCGTACATGAGCTTGTATACATTATTTTTAGCCGGGATGTACATATCTTTCTTAAATGTATAGACCAATTCACACACATAAAAAGACCTATCCTTCTTTTATCCAAAACAGATAAAAAAAATTGAAAATCGGCTGAAAACTTTTTAAGTTACACGTGGTTTAGTGAGAAAAGTCCCAAAAAAAGTTTTTTGACAATAACTTTAAAATTTGAGGGTGCCTGGCAAGTTTGATTGGCATTTTTGTGATCTTTTCGACGAGTCCTACAACCTTAATTACCTTATTTCAAAAGTATATTAGATTTTGTGTTTTTTGTAGCACAGTGTAATTTGTCTTTCAAATACAAAAAAAAAAACAGAATTAAAAAATATTGCGGATTTTATAGCTGTTGAAAATTTGCTAACATTAAGACTGTTTTGTCCTTTAAACCCCCCCTAAGTTTACCACTATTTTTGTTGTGCGATTTAGCATGTGAAAGTACAAAAACACACGACATGGTTTGACGAAATGATACTTTCATCATATTTTCCTTTTGATTTAGAAGGAAAGTAAGTAATCCCGATTACTTTATTGCTACTTTTTAACAGAAAAGTAGCTCATTTTCCAATAAAAATATTTTTGAAGGCTTAAAAGCTTATTACTTCGCAAAAAGCTCCTTTGTAACTTTAAAAATATTTTGATTTTCTATTATTTTCTTAAATAAAAACTAAAATAAAATTAAAATTAAATTAAAATAATAAAATGTTCTACTTACGCTCTAACTCTTGGCATTGGTGGATACATAAATGAAGGTCGATGTGTTCTCTTAATAGCTGGCAACACTGGATAACTAGTCAATTGACTAGAATGATACATTAATGCCAAATGACCAGTCTGACGTTCATCACCGGTTAGCTGTTGCTGTGATGAAGTACCCGGTGAAGGTGGACCAGAACCATCACCATCCCCACCACCGCCTCCACCACAAACACCACTCAATGATGATGCCTGCGGTAAATTTGATTCATCAATAGTTACACGATGTTGTGAGCCCGAGTCACGCATACGTGCAGATAGTTTTGCAGGTGACACAGACGTATGTGATGCCGTCTCTGGTGATACTAATAGATTTGGTGATGGTGTAACAGTTGATGGTGGTGGTGGCGAGGAGGTAGGGCGTCTTAATATCGATTCATCACCACTACCACTGGCTGCTCTCATGTGACGGGATTCTTGTAGCAAACTAGAAGCTGTATAAGAAGCCGGTACTGTAGGTGCTGGAACTGGTACTACACCGTGATGATTGTGTGTATGATGATTTTGATGGTGAGGATGTTGAAATTGATGTGGCAAATGATAATGATGATGACTACTCAATTGATGACGAGCTACTGGTTTTTGATTAGCTACTATGACAGGTGCTGGTTGTGAAGGTGTTTGTTCATCTCTGTAGGAAATTGTTGTCGTGGAAGCGGCAGCTGCCAATGAAGATGCTACCGCTGTTGTAGCCGTTAGAGGTGTATCACTGATGGAAGCTGCCGAAGATGTTGATGGTAATGAATCCGTTATGGTACTGCAAGTTGAATTTGAACGAGACATTATTAGTGATCAAATGTTTGTTGTAATGATAATGTCAAATAGCAACAAAAAACAAGGAGACAAATTTAAAACTTAAATCACTTATTTAATGTCATTTATTACACTTCCCGGCGCACTAGTATAAATAGTGCTGATTAAATTTTTGCACGTCCGGACATAATGCTGAATGGATAATAAATGATTTAAGCTTTATCCAAACTGACTGTTGCTGATTCTACGTAGACTAAAAGTTTTATATGAAATGTATTAAAAAACAAGTAAAAAAGTTAAATTCGGCCTTGCCGAATTTAGTGATACCCTCCACAATTTAAAAAGATTATTGCAAAAAACTTTATTTAAAAGGAAATTACTTTTGAAAAAAAAAAAAATTTTGAAAAAAAATTTCCGCGAAAAAAATTTTGGTAAAAAAATCCGCGATTTTTTTTTTTTTTTTTGTCAAAAAATATGTTCGTACTTGTTTAAATACCATTTGGTGTTCATTTATGTTCATATATGCCAACCAGAAGCCGAATTAAAGCATTTTGTATTTTTAGGTTATGTTGAATGTACTGAAATTTTTGAGGTGTGCTTACATTTTCGTTCATAACTTTTGAACCGCTGAACCGATATCGCTCAAATGCAACACCAAACTTCTCGGGAGAACTTCCAATAAATATGTTAAGTTTCAGTCATCTCTGTGCAATATTTTGTCCGCGACAGCATTTTCCACAGACAGACAGACAGACAGACGGACAGACGGACATCGCTAGAATGTCTTAAAATCGATCGGGCATCATGAATATATATACTTTATGGGGTCCCAGATCGATATTTCGATGAGTTACAAACAGAATGACAAACTTATATATACCCTCTATCACTAAGTGGAGGGTATAAAAACAAAAAAACGACATGTCGCGTTTCTTTTTCTGATTTAAATTAAATAATTGAATGAAATGCTGTTGACCGGTATATTGATGTACCTAGCTACAAACTTATTGTATTCTACAAAAGATACATAAGTAGACGTACTTAATGGTCGCACACATCAGCCAAAAGTACTTTCATTTGACTAACTATGAATGAACCATGAAATAAAAAGGGAGTAAATTAAATTTGCTATTAACTACCCAGCAAAATTTTCAATTGCAAAAACAGACTATTGAAAAAGCTTTACTGTTTGTAACTGCTTAAAAAAATATTTATTTTTGTTTTTGATATTACACAGCCCGACAAAATTAAAAAATATTTTTGCTTCTTTAAATTTATCAACTGATTCTAGTTAATTTGGGTGCGCTGAATTCAAATCAGGGGGGTAATTGTGTATTTCGATTCGAAAAGAGAAGCTATTCGAACGACCTTTTGTGGTTCCAATTTAAAATACCTAAAATAATTTTTATTCGAGCGAAAATCTTTTGGCATATTAATGTTTATCCTTTTATTCTAAAAATAAACAAAAAAATATTTTTCTCATATCGATTTAGATTTTACAAAGGATCAAAATTTTCCGAATTCGAACAGTTTCTTACGAATCGAATTACACAATTACCCCCCTGTAATCAGTTTGTCTCTATCAGCTCTAGTTTTCATGATATAGCTTTTTAAACCCTCCACTTATGACCTCCAATTATGCAATTAAAAATAAATTCTCTGTCCAATCAGCAGAAAAATCTGCTGAAAATACACCCATTTTGAGCCATATGAGAAATCTGCTGATTTTAGCAGACACGGTTTGCTAAATATCTGTCATAAGAGGTGAATAAATATACACTAAGAAAATTATGTCATTAACTGTTTGTAGGTTATTTTAAAATGTAATCAGTAAAGTCATTTTAAAAGAAAAATCACTTATTTTATAAAGGATTTAATTTTTTTACTGTTTCTGTAGTTTAAAAAAAAATAATTTACTGTATTAAAAACGAATTTTCTGTTACATTTAATTTCGGCAGTAAAAAATTTCTTCTATAGTTTTACTGTTTTTCAATAAAAAATAACTGAATATTCAGTAGTTTTTTAATGTTTTGGTTAGTCATTAAATTAACATTTAAAATTGACTGTAATGTGTTTTTATTTTAAATGAAAAAACAGTGAAATGGTTTTTAAATAAAATTTCATTTGTTTTAAGTGAATATTCGCTGGAATTTACCTACATAATTCTTTGAGTGTAACAAGAAAAAAAGTGCACTCCAATTTGAAAGTGCACTTCTTAACCACTACGCTACGGAAGCTTATACTTTTATCTGGCGTTTTAGCTATTAATCATGTGTGTGGTTCGACAGCAGAGAAATCTGATTTTAGCAGAAATATCTGCTGATTTTAGCAGAAAAATCTGCTGATTTTAGCAGAACAATCTGCTGATTTTAGCAGAATAATATGCTGATTTCAGCAGAACAATCTGCTGATTTCAGCAGAGCAATCTGCTGATTTCAACAGAGCAATCTGCTGACAATCTGTTCTGAAAAAATAATGAAATTCAGCAAACAAAATCAGTATAAACATAGTAAAATGTCTGCTATTTTCTTAAACTGAATGACAGAGATTTTAGTAAAAATACCCTTCTCAGCAGAACAATCTTCTAAAAGATTGCTAATCAAATTGAAAGTCGTTTTACAGATTTTTTGACAGAGTTTTTCTTTTGAGTATGACAGTCTGGCCGTCTGTCAGTTTTTTCAAAAAAATTTTTTCATCAAAATTTCTTATTAACAGTTAAATTAACCGAATTCATCAAAAAAGCACATCTTAAGCGAACCGGTTTGATACCTATAAGTTGACTGGAAGGTAAAATATGGGGCATTCCATGTCAAATCGGACACTTTGAAAATTTTTTTTTTAGATTTTTCTAATTTGTTATACGTTTTTAGTACCCTTCGAAAACTCCTTCGTGGTAAATTTTCAGATTTTTTTGATGACCCGTTCAAAAGATATCGGATTTTTAAAAATTGTTAGTTTGTTCTTTACTCTTATACTCTTAACTTCTTCAATAATGGTCCGAATTTCAAATTTTTTTTTAAAAATTTTGTTTTTTTACGTACTTTTTAAAAAAAAATCACAAAAAATTCTTAAAAGCGCTCTAGTATGCGATTTTTAAGTTTTAAAATTTAAATATCATTTTTGAAAATGTTTGTACTCTTCGATTTTTTTGAAATTTTTTTGTGTAAAACACCTATCGATTCTACAAATTTTTTGCCCAGGAGGATCGTGGGATAACGATTATTACTATTTTTTTAAATTTTTTGAAAGAATTAAAAATAATTTTCTAATCTTAATATCATTTCTACTGCTCCAGTGGTGCGTCATAGAGGGGTCCTTTATAAGACCGACCCCCATTAATTTTTACGTCTTAACAATTCTTTGAAACAAACTAATACCCTTTCTCCAATTTCTAAGGGGGCTCCCACACATTTTTAAAATTTGCTCAAACCGCTCTAACTGCCCTAATAGTGCCCTTAGAGCAACAAAATATATGACCGACCCACAATATTTTTTTAGTCCAAACATTTTTTCTGAACACACCTACCCTCTATCCCCAATTGTTAAGGCGGTCCCCATACAATTTTTTTTATTTTTTGTAAATTTGTTTTATTTAATCAGCTTCTACCGGTCCAATGGTGAGTCCGAGATGGGTCATTAGTGAGACCGACCCCCATTTATTTTTACCCTACAACATTTTTTTAATATACCTACGCCCTATCTCCACTCCCTAAGTAGGCTCCCATACAAAATTACATTTTTATAAAATTTGCTCCAACTGTTATTTGTATGGGAGCCTACTTAGGGAGTGGAGATATGGCATAGGTATGTTCTAAAAAAATGTGTTAGGGTAAAAACAAATGGGGGTCGGTCTCACTAATGACCCCTCTCGGACGCACCATTGGACCGGTAGAAGCTGATTAAATAAAACAAATTTACAAAAAATAGAAAAAATTGTATGGGGACCGCCTTAACAGTTAAAGATAGAGGGTAGGTGTGTTGAGAGAAAATGTTTGGACTAAAAAATATTGTGGGTCGGCCATACATTTTGTTGCCCTAAGGGCACTATTAGGGCAGTTAGAGCGGTTGTAGCATATTTTAAAAAATGTCGTTTTGTGTGGGAGCCCCCTTAGAAATTGAAGATAGGGTATTAGTTTGTTCCAGAGAAATGTTAAGACGCAAAAATTAATGGGGGTCGGTCTTATAAATGACCCCTCTAGGACGCACCATTGGAGCAGTAGAAATGATTTTAAGATTAGAAAATTGCAATAATTTTTTTTCAACAAATTTTAGAAAATAGTAATAATCGTTATCCCACGATCTCCCTGGGCAAAAAATTTGTAGAATCGATAGACGTTTTACTCAAAAAAATTTAAAAAAAAATCGAAGAGTACAAACATTTTCAAAAATGAGATTTAAATTTTAAAACTTAAAAATCGCATACTAGAGCGCTTTTAAGAATTTTTAGGGATTTTTTTTTAAAAAGTACGTAAAAAAACAAAAATTTTGAAAAAAAAAAAATTGAAATTTGCACCATTATTGAAGAAGTTATGAGTAAAAGAAGTTTGTGTAAAGGAACAAACTACCAATTTTTAAAAATTTGATATCTTTTGAACGGTTCATCAAAAAAGTCTGAAAATTTACCACGAAGGAGTTTTCGAAGAGTACTAAAAACTGTAAACAAATTGGGAAAATCTAAAAAAAATATTTTTCAAAGTGTCCGATTTGGCATGGAATGCCCCTTATACATTAGTTTGTCATTCCGTTTGTAACTGATTAAAAAGAATATTTATTTGTGCTTTTGATATTTTAACAATTAAACTGATTTCTTTTTAACTTATCGTCTACTTCTGTTTTAAATTTTGCCTTTTTGGTAAGTGTTTCAATATTAACCTTTTTACCTTTTTACCTTTGACTTCAGTTTGTTTCAAGAAAAATTGTGCTGTTTGAAATTATTTATACAATTTCGCAAATAATTTGCAAATAAAAATAAAAATATTTAATTTATACAAGTACTTGCCAACCATACACATACATAAATATTTAGTTATTTTAGTCGGTGTTGATTTCATATCCAAATACAAAGAATAAAATATTGTACAATGACACAGATTTATGCAATTCACATATTTTTATATCATTTTTTCTCTGCATTTAATGTTATATTTACTTGGCACTCTACACAGATGTCAAGTAGTCATTATGTTTCAACATAATACGGAGAAAAAAGAGAGTTTTTTTGCCTTTGATCCAAAGCAAAAAGGAAAAAAACAAAGAATTACACTTAAATAAATAATAGACTAAGAAATTCATTATATAGTTACAGACTATTTCACTCATATTATGGCAATCAGTTAAAAGATAAATTTAAAATATAAAAACATGTGTCACTTTACAACGGACTTGTAAAATATGCGGGTTTAACCCATTACTGCCTGCCCATAGATCGGCTCGTACGATTTTGATGAAATTTTGACATGTGTACCTGGAAGACCACAGAAGTTGCTAGAAAAAATAAAAAAAAATTTACCTCAGCTCCGACCTGAGATATGACATGGGTATTAGGCAGTGTAATTTTTTACTTTTATTTTTTGTTTGAGCTGAAAGGGGTCTAAAAAGTTTATATTGGGTGTCAAAATAGCCCTCGCTAAATTTTTTTAAGTATCCACACTTTTTTCGGTATTTAAATACCCATTAGGCAGGAATGGGTTAATGAAATACTCCCTGAAATAAAAAAACTTTACAAGAAAAAGATTAGAAACTTCTTTGTAATTTTACACAAATATTTTTTTTTTTTTTTATAGAATTTAATTTTCTAAAATGGTAAAAAAATCATTAGCAAGAAGAGCTTTAAATCTAAAATTTATTAATGAATTTGTATGGAAATTTCTTAAAAAAAATGTGTAAATAAACTAAATATTTAAAAAATGGAAGGTTATTTGCTAATGATTTTTTTAACATTTTAGAAAATTAAATTTTCAGAACATTTTATCTTATCTTTAAGACAAAACTACAGCCTTTCAAATGAGCTTGATACCAAGTCATTCGCATGTCAGGATATTATTTTATAAGCCTTTAAAATGGGTCAAAAATTCCCTTTTTCGGTACTTTAACCGCGAATTACTCAAAATCCTGACGTGATAGACAAATTTGGGCTCCGAATTTGGAATCAGCGCATCAAACACTTTCTAAATCACTAACCAGAATCCAATACGCATTTTCTTGTTGAGCTGTGTAACCCATTCAAAAGATATAAAATTTTCAAAAATTCTGAGTTCGTTCCTTAACTGAAACTCTTTCACTTATAACTTCTTGAAAGAAATATCCAAATTCAATTTTTTTTCTTAAAAAAAAAAAATCCTAAAAAAATTCTTAAAAGTGTTCTAATATGTGATTTTAAAGATTAATCTAATTTAAATGTCATTTTTTTCAAAAATGTTAAATGTTTTTTTTTTTCAAAAAAGAATACACAAATTTTCAAAAGATGAAATCTAAAGAAAAAAATTCGAAAATTAAATTTAACTTTTGACACGTATAAATGCCACACTGAAACACTTTAAAGATTTTTTGCAATTTTTATTCAAACGTACCACAGTGGGTTGAACGATAGGCAAAATAGGGATTAATTCAGGGATGCCGTAATTTTGAAATATTATAATTTTTTATTAATGAATACTTATTAATTAACAAAAAAATACTATTTTGAAAAATAAAAATATGGAAAAAAAAATTTTTTAACCTGCTAGGCACTTTTTCGATTTTTGGAAAAACTTATCTTGAGTCACAATTTTTGCTGTAACTTTGGAAGCAAAAGCGATAAATTAATGAATCAAATTTCAAATTAAAGAATATTTAATGAGTTTTTATTAGGGATGTCGCGAATATTCGTCACTATTCGGTATTCGGCATATTCGGCATGTTTTTTTAATATTCGGTTAAATAAATATTCGGTAATAGTTTGACGAATATTCGGCCACATTTAAATTAGTTAAAAAAAAACACCTTTTATTAGCGTTTGACTCTTTTTTGTAGTCATTTTACTTTGTTTTTTATACAAAAAAACTTGAGCACTTGATTGAAATTCGAATTGTTAAGGTTCCAGAAAAAATAGTGTCAACAACAGCGTTATTATCTTTTAGTCTGGTACTTTTTTTTAAATATTTTAGATGTAAAATACAGGTGTATGAATAATTTAATTATTCGGCAAATATTCGTATTCGGTTCAAACCGAATACCGAATAGTAAATATTCGGTAAAATGCCGAATACACTATTCGCGACATCCCTAGTTTTTATTAAATTTAATAAATTAAAAAAATTTAAATTTTCTTTAAAAAAAGGAACCACAATTTTTTTTTTTATTTAAAAATCGTATAAATAAAAAAAAATAAACATTTTCAAAACAAAACTTGATTCACATATTTTAAATACTATATTTTTTTATTTAAAAATCAAAACTAATGCAAAAAAATCAAAATTGTCGATAAAAAATATTGATTCATAAATTTTGTTGTAACTTTAAAATTAAAATCGATAACTTTATAAATTAAAATTCAAATTTAATTATACTGTAACCACTAAAAAAATGTTGAGTAAATTTTTAAGAGTAATAACTTAATTTTTCACCAGTAAACAATTTAAAAGTGTTGAGTAAATAGTTAATAAAATTTATCGAAAAATTTGAGCAAATCAATAAAAAAACTACTAAATTTTTATTAAATTATTTACTCATTTTTTTTTTTCATTTTTGAGTAAATTCATAATTACTCAATTAAAAAATTTTAATTTTTGTTTTAAGTTTTAACAATTCATTACTCGAATTGTTTTCTAACATATTTTTTTGTATGCGCTAATTATACCTAGTAAATAATTTAGAAAAGCTTTATATTATATTCTTTAAGAAAAACATATTTACTTCTAGTTATCCTAAGCAGTTTGGTATGCATTTGAGCGATTTTGGTACATTCCACATAACCTAAAAATACTAAATGCTTTAATTTGGTTTCTGGTTGAGAAATATGAACAAAATTTGATACCAAATGTAATTTAAACATTTAAACAATTTCGCGAATTTTTTTTTTGAAAAACTGCATGGGATATGTACTTTTTAGTATTTTAAGAAAAAACATTACCAATTTCGTTAAAAAGTAACTTTACACCCCACTCTAATATATATGATCATTAGAATTATTTGTTAATATAATTAAATTACACATTTACAATAAATAGCAATAGTTAGTTAATTGTTCTTTATTTTTTAATTCATTTCTTTTGTTACAAAGTTAAAAAAATTATAAAGTAAATAGAACATACGACTTTGACCAATGTCGTCAGTCGGATAGAGATTGTAATTTAAATTTTAACAATTGTGTTTAATGTTTAATTTAGATTAATAATTAAATTCATCAATAAGCTGTTTTCGATAACCTATTGCATCTATAACAAAAAGATATATATCTTTAAAGTTTTGCTTTGCATTATTTAAAATATTTATTAAATCATTTTCAGTTATTGTGGTTCTTTTAAAATATTTATAGCGGATTTCCCGTAAAATTGGACATATGGCAATAAAGTGCAGAATATTTTCCGTTTCGTTTCTATTACATAAAGAGCATATGCGGGGACTATGTGTCTGAAATCTAGTTCCATTGAGCTCAATCAGGTCGCACCTGGCTTTAAAGATGTAGCTTACTGCCGTCGTATTATTATAGATTTCGAAATATGTTTGTTGCTCCTTGTAGTTAAGTTTTGAATAAAAACGATTTGTTCTGGTTGCCTGTAGTAAGTGGTTTTCTCTTTCTTTTCTTTTTAGCCCAGTTAGTATATCAAATCTTAGACGTTCCCAGTTCTCTCTTGAAACGCATTCGGAAATTGGTATCGTAGTTACATCACAAGCTAGTTTTTCTATGTGTTTATACCAATACGATTTTTTTTCTATTGTGAGTTTGGTTAGTTTACTTGGTAAGCGGTTATCGTTATAATCAAATAAGGTCTTTATTATATATCTCAGATGTAAATCAAGAGTGTATATATAGTTATTTTCAATACCAGTTTCTAACATCAATGCGTACGTTGGGGTAAATGCAGGTAGCTTAAGTATCTTTTTTAAGAAAAAGCGTTGAAGTTTGTCTACCTCTTCAAACAACGAATATCCCCATACTTGGGCACCATATGACTGGATTGCACGACACACTGATTGAAAGAGATTCCATTTTGCCTTTAATCCGATTTCTTTTTTTGATAAAAATTCTTTCCAAGTGGCGTTTATATTGTTTTTAGCAGATTTATTCCTTTTTTCTATATGTTTGCTAAACGACATTTTAGGTGATATTGTTACTCCGAGATAAGTATATTCGTTTGTCACTCTGATAGGCTCCCCCTTAAATAACCATTGTTCACGAGCAGAAATTCTGCCCCCATTTCTCAGTATCATCATTTCGGATTTGTTCAAATTTAGCTCTAGATTCCAAATTTCACAATATGTTTCTAGCTTTTTAATCATAGATTGCATTGTTTTTATATCATCTGCCAAAATCACGATATCATCAGCATACAATAAAAGTCTGATATTTTCTGTGCCCACATTAACGCCTCCTCCTATATAATCATGTAAATCATTGAGATACACCGAAAAAAGCGTTGGAGATAATATACATCCTTGTTTTACACCGGACCCTGTTTCAAACTCCTCAGACACTTCTTCTCCGTTCCAAACTTTAAACTTTGTATGGCTGTATATACTTTCTATCATTTGAGAAAATTTTGTTGATACGCCAATGCATTGCAGTTTATATATAAGCGACTTTCTCGAGACTTTGTCAAAGGCTGCTCTAAAGTCCACAAAAAAGGCATATAATTTCTTTTTTTCATTAAATTTAAGATGAGCAATCGCTGCTAAATTGTACAGATTATCAGAGGTTGAGTACCCTTCCCGGAAACCAGCTTGAAATTCTGTTATTATATTATGGTTGTGTAGCCATTGGTTAAGCCTAGTATTCAAAATACTCATAAATGTTTTTGCTACGGTATTCATAAACGCTATTCCACGATAATTATTTGTGTTCTCCCTTTCTCCCTTTTTAAAAATTGGAAAAATTATACTGTTTGTGAATGTTTCATCTAATTTTGACGTTTCATATATAATGTTGTAAGAAGTCGCTAGTTCTTCCAAAAATCTATCAGATGCATTTTTGAGAAATTCATAGCTTACGCGATCTTCTCCCGGAGCTTTATTGTTTTTTGCTTTTGCTAGTACATTTTTTATTTCGACGATGTTTATTGGGTGATCTAAAATATCGTCTGAATAAAACATTGCTGCATACATAATATTGTTTGATGTTTGTGGTGGATTTAACAACTCAAAGAAATATTGTTTGAATTCATTTGCATGTATTCCAGGGTTTTCTTGTCTTTCTACATTCTTGATTTCCTTTACTAGGTTCCACCAGTCTTTATTGTTTTTAACTAGATTTATTTGATTATCTATAGATTTATAATATTCTTTTTTACTATATTCACATGTTTCTTTGTACTGCTTGTTTTTAACAAGATACTTTTTCTTGTTATCTTCTGTGGGATTCTGACGATATTGATGCAATGCTTCAAAGGATTTTTCTCTTAAGTTTTTACATCTGTAATTAAACCATTTATTTTCCCTATACAGTTGCGTTTTTCCTACTTGCTTGTTGCTGTTAGGATTTGCCGAGTTTATTATTTGTATTAAATCTTTTAAATCCAAATTATTTTTAGACTGTTTTATGGTGCATACTTCTTGATTAAGATTTTCTTTATACTTCTCTGTTTTTCTGTCATCCCATCTAAGTTTTGGAAGTAAATTCATCGAATTGTCAACAGCTATTACTTTTACATTTATGTTTAAAGTTATAGGCATGTGATCAGACCAAGGTTTATTTTCTACCACAAAGGACTCAACCGATTCTAAATTATCATGAGCCAAAGCACAGATATCATTAACCGATTTGCCAACACCACTCATAAAAGTGAAATTTCCATATTCATCACCTCTTGTACATCCATTCATAATATGTAAACCAAAATCTTGACAAAGTTCAAGAAATGATCTACCCTTAGCTTCAACTTGTGTATCTCTAGAATTTCTGATGTCGAGGCCAGCTTTAAAAGTGGATTTTATAAACTCGTCTAGGTATTGTTGTTCGTTTCCTATTCGGATATTTAAGTCTCCAATTAGGACGAGATTTTCCACACATTCATTTGTTAGGAAATTTTTTACTATTTCAAAACTATCATACCAAGTAGCTGCTCTTAGATATAATGGCATTATATTTATTGTCTTAACAGAAGTTTTAATGATAATTAGCTCAACATATTCTTTTACACTAAACTCGTATGAAATATTGTACTTTTTAAGTTCTTTTTTGACGCCATATACGCAACCCGCAATTGCTCTTCCAAATCTACTATTTCTGTCCGCTGCTTTCCAATATGTATCATAACCACTGAAAAATTTTTTAAATCTGACTACCTTATCTTCCGTTATATGAGTTTCTAATAAAACAAATATATCACTAGTTTTAATAAATTGAAAAAAATCATTTTGCAAAACTTTATTTTCTAAACCATGACAGTTATATGACAAAACTTTTAAAGACATTGAAATATTTTCATTACAGATGCATTTAGGTTTTACAATTTTACTTTTAGGACATTTTTTATTTATTTTTTTATTTTTTAATGGTTTTTTGAGTTTTTTGAGTTCAAATTAGATGAAATTTCATTATAATTTATAGAGATTGAATCTAAAGTATCTCCAAATATTTTTTTGAGGGTTTGGACTCCGTCCTGCTTCTCGCATATCAGCTGTTTATTTTTGTTCCACCAGAACCACTTTTCTTTAATTTTCATTCTATCATTTCTTACTAATATACGATGATCGTTGTTTACGTCTAGAATAAGTTTTTTAAGCTGGAGAAAAACACGTTTATCTTTTTGTTTATCGCTGTTTAAATCTCGTTCCACAATGATTTTGGTACCCGATAAATTTTTTGAATTTTGGAAAATCTCCTTTATAATTTCTCCTGAACTAAATTCAGCAATCACCCCAATTTTCTCGTCTCTCTCATACAGTTTTTTGGTTGATAAAATGTTAATTTCATTTGAAAGTTTAAGATTATCTTTACAACACTCTTTTACAGCTCCTTCTAAAGAGTTATTGGATGGCATGCCTTTAAAAACAACATTGTTCCGTTTAACATAATCTTGAAGGTACATAATTTGATAATGATCCTTCTCCTTTTCATCTCTGAGCTGCTTAATCTCGTTTTTAAGAACTTCATTTTCTGATTTTAAGTGATCAAATTTAGAGCCAAGATCGTTTACATTTGTTTTAATTTCATCGATATCTTGTTTTGTTGGAATATTTTTTAGTTTATCATCCATTAAAGTTGACATAAGAGTCATTAATTCGGTAACTGCCATTGTTCCAACTGAAACTTCCACATCATTTTTATTTGGGGAAATATTTGCAAGTTTACGTTTAGCCGATGGTGTATCTGCCATGTTGGGACAGTATTACAGTACTGGGGTGATAAGGGTTAATATCCAGGAACTTGAGTTTAAAAAAAGTGTTGTATACCTTTGGGCTTATGACTTATTTGAGCAAAGCAATAGGTAGCAGAGCCATAAACCGGAATCAGAATTGTAGAAAAAAAGTGTTGCCTACCTTAGGGGTCAGTTTATAAATACTGAAAGCTTTTGATTTTTAATGTTTTTATGTAAAATTTTAACATAAAACTGTTTAATATTGACTTTTAATTAAGGATCCGGCAAGGCTTAACAATTGAATAAAATAGGTCTCCACTTACAGCTGATTGATTTTTGTTTCTTTTTTATGTATGTATAAATTTTTACTTTTTTGTTCCTTTATGTAGTTAACTTGATAACTTTAACACATTTTAAATCATTTGTTTTTAATTACAACTTTAATGTTTTTTGACAATATTGTTCTAAATTTCTTTCTTCACAAGATTTTATATTTTAAAACGCTCGACTATTTCTTTTTACACTGTTTTTATTTTTTAAAACCAGAGCAACACAAAACACGTCTACTCTTGTTGGCTACAACTCTCTTCTATAAATAGCAATAAACAAAAACGGTAAACAACATAAAGACAATAGAAAAACAAGTATTAGCTATTAAGATTTCGAGCATATAATTTTTTTACACTGGAGATGTTTAAAAAGAATCTCTTGTATTTTTCGTATTGGCAAGTCTTGGCATTGGTTCTTTCATGGATTTTAAAGCAAAAATCCTGTATTTTATCACTATATTCTCAGATACGCCCGAGCTCATCAGAGTAGCAACCAAAACTCAACATATATGTAAAAAATACCCTATTTTTAGGATATTTTTTAAAAAATTATTAAACTAATTTTTTCAACATTTATCTTAACAACCGCTTGTCAATAATATAGTTAAATACCTTTATTTTGTGAATCCATTTTACAAAAATTTTTATTTTTAGTTGAAAACAAAAAAAAAATCACTTGAAATATCTCGTTTTTGACTTTTTACCAATGTACACAAAATTAATTAAAATTATTAAACTTTGAGAGAGCATAGCAAAAAAAGTAAACAACTTAGAACACTAATTTTGACAGTTATTGATGGAGAATTTTATCCTCTTTAAACCCATAAAAAAATATATTACAATATACCAACTTCAAATTTTGAATTAATCCTCAGTTTTGATAGTGTTCAACCCAATGTGCGTACGTAGACAAAAATAAAAAATTTGGAATTTGGTCTATTTTTGAAGAAATTATGAGTAAAAGAAGTTTGGGTAAAGGAACAAGCTCCGAATTTTTGAAAAAAAAAAAAAAATCTAAAAATTTTTAAACAAAATTGGGAAAATCTATTTGTTGGAATGCCCCTTATGTATAAAATACCACACAATTTATAATATTTTGATAATAACTTAACCAAGCCGAATTTGGAAACGACCAATACGCCATTGAATATTCCTTCAGAAAGTTCGACCTGTAAAAAATGTTTATAATTTTCTTTTGAAGAAAATCCTCAGAAAATTTAAAAAATCCTCAAAAAATCCCCCATCATTTTTGACCTACTAAATGTGAGATTATTCAGCTAAAAACTCTTATTTTTCTATCCTCTTTCCCATGTACAAGTTTCAGGACAATTTCAAACAATCTTTACAAGCAAAAATTTTTTTTTTACAAAATTTTTTTTTTTGTAAAAAATGCTTTTTATGCAATAAAATAATTTTCTTTAAGGGTCAAATATTTTTTTAAGTTTTTTTTTTTAGTGAAAAAGTTGTTTGTAGTAAAACAAACTCTGTGTAAAAATTGATAAAAAAAAAAAAACAAATTAAGTAAAAACAAGTAGAAAAGTTTAATTGAACTTGGCCGAATTCATGAATACCCTCCACAATGGCCTTTTTAAGTGATAGAAAAATTTTTGAACTTGAACAACAGTTTTGATTAGAAATACTTTTTGAGTAAAAATCTTTTTAGTACTTTTTGTAAAAAAAAATTCAATTTTTTTTGTTTTGAGTGTAAATTTTTTTCGAGTGCAATTTCTTTTTTGAGTGTAAAAATATTTTTGAGTAACAAAAATACACTCAAAAATAAAAAGTGAACTAAAATCTGGGAAAATTAACTCAATTTTGAGAAAAAGAGGGAATGATTTGGTTCCAAAGATTCTTTTCTTGGTTTTAGTTCATAATTTTCCCAAAAATAAGGAAAACAAAGTTATTTAATTTTAAGCCAATTTTAATTATAAAATGGGAAAAATTATACTTCATATTTTAGAAATAGATTGGGTCTAGACCCTGGACCCATGGGTTTGGACCCCAGTTAACTCGAGACCCCGTTGGGTCCTTTAAGGGCCCCCATAGATTTGGAACCAAAACTTGTGTCCGTTTCGCTCTAACTTGCTTAGTTTTTGAGATACGGTAATAAGGGGCCTGATAGGGTCTTGAGAATCTTAAAAACCGGATAAATCAAAAACTATTAATATTACAAAAATGACGTTGGACCTTTTCTCGTGTTGGCAGTATTTACCAAAATATATGCATATATAAAATCTCGGGAATTTCAAATTGTAGATCTAAAATTAGGGTCTTGAGACCCCGACAGATATGCAGAGCTAGGCTATTCCATATACTTCTTTGTAGTCTTTCTTTTGAAAATTTCATCCGTTTCGCTTTATATCGCTTAGTTTTCGAGATATCGCCTTTTTGAATTTTTAACTAAATTCTAAGAAGTTATTTACTAAATTCTCAGAAGTCATTAACTAAATTCTAAGAAGTACACTTCCTCAATTTAAAGAAGAGAAATACGATGATGTTTTTTTTGATAAATTTTAACTAAGCTTGAACTAAATTGTTTTTTAAAAAATATGTCTTAAAAATAAAGATACGATTCTTAGATTTATGGAAAATTTCTTTGGCATTAAGAATTTTTTTCCTAATATTAAAAAAATCCATTTAAAGAAAACTGTGAACTAATTATAAGTAAATGAACTAAAATTTTTTCCTCATAGTTAAGAAAATTTCTCATTTTTAAGTTAAATTTAACAAAGACATTTTTTCCTTTATTTTATTTATGTCTTTTTTTCAGTGTACGTTGCAAAATATTTTTGTGACTTATACCAAATATGCATTCAATTTTTTAAACATGTTTATGCACTTAAACATGTTTATGTACATTAACAAGTTTAAATTTAAACATGTTTAAGTGGTTAAACATGTTTAAAAAAATGAATGAGAATTTGGTATTACCACTGTTTTTAAAACTTGTTTAACTGTTTTGTACACGTGAATTTGAGGTGAAACCAATCTGAAATTTACGATTTTGCTTATAAATTTTGACCAACTCAACTGATTTTGCTGAAATTCAATACGAAATAGACCAGGGCAAATGGAAATATGTATGCCAAGCTTTAGCAGCCTCAATATTGTCTTTCAAAAGTTAGCGTGTTTTTATCTCGTAAATTCGCAAAAAAACATTGTCGAAATTCACTCTTTGGCTTACCTTTCGAAATACTCGATTGATTTCACTGAAATGTAATACCAACCTGCTGCTGCAAATTTATAATATATACGCTAAGCGATGGTAGCCTAGGATTAGTCTTTCAAAAGTAAGCGTGTTTGCAACAGATAGACAGACGGACGGACATCGCTAGATCGACTTAAAATCGATCGAAGATCATAAATATATATACTTTTTGTGATCCTATACCAATATTTCGAGGTGTTACAAACGTAATGACAAACTTATTTATACCCTCTATCACTACACCATTTACAGATGTAATTCGAAAAAGATCAATTGTAATTCGAAGATTCTATTTGTAATTCGAAGATTCCATTTGTAATTCGAAGATTCCATTTGTAATTCGAAGATTCCATTTGTAATTCGAAGATTCCAATTGTAATTCGAAAAAGATCAATTGTAATTCGAAAAAGATTCGTAAAAGATCAATTGTAATTCGAAGATTCCAATTGTAATTCGAAAAATATCAACTGTATTTCCATTGATATTTTTCGAATTATCAATGGAAACTGTATTTCCATTTACAGATGTAATTCGAAAAAGATCAATTGTAATTCGAAGATTCTATTTGTAATTCGAAGATTCCATTTGTAATTCGAAGATTCCATTTGTAATTCGAAGATTCCATTTGTAATTCGAAGATTCCAATTGTAATTCGAAAAAGATCAATTGTAATTCGAAAAAGATTCGTAAAAGATCAATTGTAATTCGAAGATTCCAATTGTAATTCGAAAAATATCAACTGTATTTCCATTGATATTTTTCGAATTATCAATGGAAACTGTATTTCCATTAATATTTTTCGAATTACAATTGGAATCTTCGAATTACAACTGATCTTTTACGAATTACAATTGATCTTTTACGAATTACAATTGATCTTTTACGAATTACAATTGATCTTTTTCGAATTACAATTGAACTTTTCGAATTACAATTGATCTTTTTCAAATTACAATTGATCTTTTTCGAATTACAATTGGAATCTTCGAATTACAAATGGAATCTTCGAATTACAATAGGAGTATTCGAATTACAAATGGAATCTTCGAATTACAAATGGAATCTTCGAATTACAAATAGAATCTTCGAATTACAATTGATCTTTTTCGAATTACATCTGTAAATGGTGTAGAGTGGAGGGTATAAAAAATTAATGAAGAAGATAAAATTAAATAAATAAAATGCTAACAAATTTATTTTTGTGAAAAAAAAACTTTTTTTAGGGGGAAAACCTAAATAAGAATACATTAATTTTGAGTAAAAACATTTTGCTTTAGGTGCACATTTCTTACCGGAAATTTAAAAATTTGGAATTTTTGACGAAATTTTCAAGAATGACTCCTTTTCGTTTCCTTGTAAATAATAACTGGATAATGAAACGTTTAAAATTTATAAAAAAAATAATTTGAGTAATCACGTGTTTAAATTTTTAAATAAGATTTGAGTAATTTTTTAATTGACGCAATTAAAAATTTACTCAAAAACTAAAAAAAAATTTGAGTAAATAATTTAATACAAAATTTAATAATTTTTTTTATTTTTTTTATTCTCTTCGTGTTTTGAATTCTCGTTTAGTTTATAGTTTTTTGTGTATGTATATGAAAGTTTGAAATCATCTTTATGAAATTTTCCAATGTCTTCAAGACATAAATATATTTGGTAAAGTTTAAAAAAACATTTTTTTCGAAAAAAAAATGTGAAACTTTTTTAAACTTTTTAAAAAAATAAATTGATAAATTTTGAGTAAATTTTTACTTGACACAATTAAAAAGTTACTTAGAAAATTGAAAAATTTTTAATTAAATTTTTAATAGTATCTATTAAAAATTTTTTAGTAAGCATTTAATAATTTTTTATTAAAAATTTACTCAATACTATTAAATCGTTTACTGGTGCAAAATTGAGTAATTTTTTGCTCAATAGTATTAAAAATATACTCAAATTTTTTTTTGTATTTATTTCTGTGTATTGAGCCAGGTTGGCAATCGATACCCACCCAGAATAACGGTATTTGGCTATTGTTCCACAACCAATAAAGATAAGAACATTTTTAAAATCGATTATTAAGGTAGATAAAATTTCTAATATTTTTGATGTGTTACTTCGTGTTTGTACCGGTTCATTTTCGTTATATAGGCCAATACCTTTAAAATACCGTTTTAAACGGTATTGTAAAGGTATTTGACTATATTTCGAAAAGCAACCGGTACAAAAAGTAGTAACACATCAAAAATACTAGAAATTTAATCGACTTTCATAATCGATTTTAAAAATTTTCATATCTTTATTAGTTGCGGTACAATAGTCAAATACCGTTATTCTGGGTGGATATCGATTGCCAACCTTGCTATTGAGTAAAAAATTACTCAACTGTGCACCAGTAAACGATTTAATAGTATTTAGTAAATTTTTAATAAAAAATTATTAAATGCTTACTAAAAAATTTTAGTAAATTTTTAATGGACACAATTAAAAATTTAATTTAAAATTTTTCGGTTATTTTAAGTAACTTTTTAATTGTGTCAATTAAAAATTTACTCAAAATTTATAAATTTATTTTTTTAAAAAGTTTCACATTTAAAAACAAAAAAATGTTTTTTCAAACTTTACCAAATATATTTATGTCTTAGAGACCTAGGAAAATTTCATAAAGATGATTTCAAACTTTCATATACATTAGGGTGGTTTTTTATTTTTTTTTTTTTTTTTTGGAATTTCGAGGAGCGCGCAGCGGATTTTTGTGCCATTTGATGTTAAAATAATTGTGTAAAAATTTGAGCTAAATCGGATAAAATTAACCCGAGGCGCAAGAAGGTCAAAGTTTCGAGAAAAAGCCAAAATGGCCAAATTTTGAAAAAACTTAAAAAAATGTAAATTTTGTAGAAATAAAAAAAATAAAATATTTTTTATTTAACTTTCTTGCAATAATACTCAGAAAAAATTATCTTTAATTTTTATGACGGCAGTAACACTTTCAAACATGAAATAAAAAAATTACCATGCATTTTGGGGGGTACCTGAAATTAGTGTTTTCGATTTTTTGAAAATTTTATTAAACAAAAAAATTAAATCTTACTATTCTATAGCAATGGATTATGAAATACATCCTAAGGCTTAAATGTTTAAAAAATTGGGGATATCCATCGACTCAATTTTTTTTTGAGTCATTTGACTCCTTGAAATCCGCAAAACTCAAATGACTTCAAAAAAAAAATTGAGTCGATGGATGTCCCCAATTTTTTAAATATTTAAGTAAGATAAGAATAGTAAGATTTAATTTTTTTGTTTAATAAAATTTTCAAAAAATCGTAAACACTCATTTCAGGTACCCCCCAAAATGCATGGTAATTTTTGTATTTCATGTTTGAAAGTGTTACTGCCGTCATAAAAATTTAAGATAATTTTTTCTGAGTATTATTGCAAGAACGTTAAATAAAAAATATTTTATTATTTTTATTTCTACAAAATTTAAATTTTTTTAAGTTTTTTCAAAATTTGGCCATTTTGGCTTTTTATCGAAACTTTGACCTCCTTGCGCCTCGGGTTAATTTTATCCGATTTAGCTCAAATTTTTACACAATTATTTTAACATCAAATGGCACAAAAATCCGCTGCGCGCTCCTCGAAATTCCAAAAAAAAAAAATAAAATAAAAAACCACCCTAATATACATATACAAAAAACTATAATCTAAATGAGAATTCAAAATACGAAGAGAATAAAAAAATTATTAAATTTTGTATAAAATTATTAACACAATTTTTTAATTGCGTCAATTAAAATATTACTCAAATCTTATTTAAAAATTTAAACAAGTGATTACTCAAATTGTTTTTCTCAATATTTTTTTCTGTGCGTGTTAAATTCGTGCTTCGAAATTTTTTCCAAAAATATCTTTTCACAAAAATTAAATTTTTTTTCCATGTTTAGTATTTTCTAAAAAAATATATATAAGCATGTGTTCAAACATGTGGTAAGAAATGGGCTAAAGATTTTAAATAAACAATAAAACAATTTCAGTTATACACTTAACTCTTTGAGCCAAAATATATGATTCATTGCAAAATTCTCTATTAAAACAACTTTTTGCCACAAAATACATACAATACAGCTTTAGGCTTTCATTATAAAAGTTTTTCTCTATGTATCCACTTAATATTTTAAGTACTTTAGTGCACGACCCACAACATTTTATACAAAAAAAAATTGAAAAAAGTAGAAAATTAAACTACAAGTCAACAAATCAGCGAAACAGGTCATCAGTTAAAGTTCAAGTGCTTTTTTTCGCCTCTTATGTTTTAAATACAATGTTTGCTTGTTCTACATACCGAAAATAAATCGTTATGTAGGTTTTTTATGTATATAATATATACATTGTAAATAGTATGCAAAAAAAAATAAATGCATCTTTAAAATTTAAACCAAAAATAAATAATAGAAACTGTTCTTAAAAAATTACATAAGAAAAAAAAGCTGTGATTAAATTTGTTGTTGAACAAAAATTTTTTAATAAATTATAACCTCAAATTTCAGAAATATTTGCCATTGGGTCCGCAACTCCCTGAAATAATGGCCTTGGTTGACATGAATTATTTTTGTGATCTTCAATGGACTCCAAGATGTTCGACTATTGTCAGTCCGTATCTCTGTCTGTTGAAAAACCCTACTAAAGATAAGTCTGTCTGTTGAAATCAGGACTACTTTCGAAAGATATGTAGAATGTGGCAGATGATTGGCACTAATGTTTATTACAGTTCCAGTCAGATCAGTATTGAATTTCAACGAAATCGGAACAGCGGTAAAAAAGTTTGAGTGAAAATTTAAGAACACAAAGAAAATTATTTAAGTAATTTGTTTTTCTACAAAATAATTTTTCTCTTCCACTGTATTTCTCCCTAATATCGCTCTAACTTTTACTAAAGCTTTTTGTCATTAGAAACGCATTAAAGTTAAAAACTTTGTTATTGTTATTATTTACTTTACTTAATTTTTAATTAAATTCAATTTAATAGAGACAAAATGTACATTTATTTTTGTTGCTGCTGTTGCAACTGCAAATAATATTATAATTTTTAAATACTTAATGCTGGAGAATGTTAGGGGTGTTGACTGGTTGAAACTCCCTCTTAACAATGTTGAAACAATAGAAAACAACGTATGTTAAAAGCATGATAATATAGTTTTTTAAAATTGTTTTTAGGATGTAAATTTGAATGTATAACAGGATTTTAAAGAAATGTGTTCTTTAAAATAAATACTTTTGTCACTTTTTCGATATGTAAGTTTACAAGTCAAAAGTCTTAAAAATTATTCTATGAGAATATCATGGTTGTAATAAGTAAAAAAAATAACCCCGAGCTAGAAAAACCCTCCTTAGAACACAATATTTTAAAGATCGAGTAAAAATTTTTTTATTAAAATTAATCAGAATTTTAATTTAAAAAAATTTCTAAAAAAAATTATGTATTTTGAATTAAAACTTTTTAACATGATAATGTTTTTAGGCTGGTGTCTAATTTTAAAAAAAGTTGCAGGACGCCACCTAAGTTTGACTTTATAAGCTAACGATTAACAAATAAGAAAACAAGAATTACTGTTTTCATTTTCTTAAAACCAAAAATTTTAGTAACTTGGGTTTGTAACTTGGATAATAATTTACCTCGTGGTGAATAAAAACAAGTATGAGTGTTGAATTCTGCTGTGCCGAATCTTTTATACCCTCCAACATGCAAAAAAAAATACAGGGGCATATTCTTTTTTTTAGGGGGGGGGGGGGTTGGCAGTGCCGTTGGAGGAGAACAAATTTTCCCTCGAAAAATATGTTTAAAAATATAGTGTTATGCTTTTGAACTAAATAAATACAAGTTTATCATTATTTAAACAATTTTTTTTAATCCATTTTTTTAATCAATATTTTTTTCATCAAAATTTTTCGTACCAATATTTTTTTCATCAACATTTTTTTTCATAAATATTTTTCCATCAATATTTTTTTTCATCAATTTTTTTTTTTCATTAATACTTTTTTTTTATTAATATTTTTGTCGTCAATATTTTTATTTTTTCATCAATATTTTTTTTAATGAATCATTTTTTGGTAATCATTATACCCTACACCACACTGTGGTACAGGGTATAATGAGTTTGTTCTGATGTTTGTAACTACCCGAAATATTCGTCCTAGACCCACTTTTAAGTATACCGATCGACTTAGAATCACTTTTTGAGTCGATTTAGCGATGTCCGTCCGTCCGTCCGTCCGTCTGTCTGTCCATGTAAACGGTGTAAACACGATACAGGTCGCAATTCTCGATCAAAAAAATTTAAAACTTAAGCCTATTTTGGCCCAGGACGAAGCCTATTGAAATTGTAAAAAATCGGTCCATATTTAGACCTAGCTCCCATACAAAGGTCCTGTTTAGTTTTGGCTCAAATGACTCTAATAGTCGCATTTTAATAGATATCTTTTCAAAATTTGGCAGGAATTAATGTTTTATACACACAAATCACCGTTCCGAATTTTAAAGAAATCGAACCAGTTCTTCTAGTAGCCCCCATACAAACCACCTTCCCGATTTTCACATAAATCTCTCAATTTTCATGAAAATAGAAAATATTTAATTAACATTCTGTTTGTGTATGTTAAACGCGTACTTTAATAACCTTATCAAATCTAATTATCATCGGACCATTTTGGACTTAGGTCCCATGTGGAAATTTCGCCCGATATTCAGTTGAAGCGATTTATTGTCAACAAACAGAAGCCTATTCCACTAAAATTTGATTAGTGATTGCTTTTTACACTTATTAAAGATTTGACAAAATATAGATCTAATCAGTCCATGTTTGAACTTGGGACCCATGGTCCGGGAAACTCTGGTGTAGGGTATTATATGGTCGGTCTTGACCGACTATAATTTTCTTACTTGTTTTTATTTTTCATCAAAATTTTTTTTCATAAAATTTTTTTTTCATCAAAATTTTTTTTCACCAATATTTTTTTTCATCAATATTTTTTCCCATTATTATTTTTTTTTTTATCAATATTGTTTTCATCAATATTTTTTTTTTCGTCAATATTTTTTTTTTTTTCATTAACAGTTTTTCATTTTTAATGAATAATTTGTTTTAATCATTATTTTTTCATCCTATTTTTTCCATCAATATTTTTTTTTTCATCAATATTATTGACATCAATATTTTGTTCGTCAATATTTTTTTTCATCAATATTATTTTCATCAATATTTATTTTTCATCAATTTTTTTTTATCAATATTTTTTTCCATCAATATTTTTTTCATAAATTGGTTTTTAAGCATGTTTTGTTAAATATTTTTTTTTTGTTTTCATTTAAAATTTTCTTATCAACATTTTTTTTTCATCAAAAATTTTTGTTTATCAACAGTTATTTTTCGTTGATAACTTTTCATCTAAAACCTTATTTATCGACAAACTCAGGCAAACAGGTAGATGGATATCACTGGAATGTCCTTAACCTTTAAGGAGCATTAATATATAAACATAATGAGGTCCTCGACCGATATTTTAATGCGTTTTGCATGGAATGACAAATTAATGTAGCGTTGTTTTATCTAGAAAAATGTTGCTTTGGAAAGAACAACTATTTATACAGCAAAACATTATCATGATTTAAATGTTCGGGCAAGAGTAAATGTAAGATTAAATTTTGAAAAAAGAAATTTTTTGATTGCAAAATTTTTTGGAGTCTATTTTTTTAAAGTAAAATACTTTATTTTTAAGTTTATTTAAAAATTCTCGGGTTTGTTTATAAAGCCTTGACCGATTTCACTAAAATTTGTTACCATCCTGATAACAAAAATTACAAAAAAACCAAGCTGACTTTTAAAAAAAACTCAAATTGTCTTGCTCTTGACCATTTCATAGAGCTAGTCTAAAGATTGTCTATCATTGAGATAGTCATTTATTTAAACTTAATTTCAGCTAAATGCGATAATTTTAACCCGAAGCGCCCTTCGATCAAAGTTTTGGATTTTTGGAAAATTTTTCACCAATATTTTGATTTTTGAAAAATAAAAAAATAATTTAAAAAATATCTTGCAATTTTTTTTATAAATTTTGGCATGATAAATCTAAATATCAAAAAATTTCTTAAATCGTTCAAATGGAATTCGAGATATAGCCATTTGAAATTTGTCCAAAAATTTCAAAAATGGCGGTTTTATCCAACGTTTAAGAAATTAAAAAAATGCCTGCGAATTTTGTACTCTTGCCCAAAACATTAAATCATGATAATGTCTTGCGGAAGAGGTGTACTTGCCAAAGAAAAGATTTTTTAGAAAAAATTATGTTATATTACTTTGCTATTCCATGCAAAACGAATTGAAATATCAGTCGAGTACCCCATTAAAAAACCAAAAGAGCTGTACATTTCGTAAGTGAGTGCAAAAATAAGTGCAAAAAAGTGTTTCTTCATTTTGGAGAGTATAAATGATTCGGCACCAAAATTGTTGTTGTTATATATTTTATAATCAAATGGAGCATTTTTATGCGAAAAGCTTAGACTTGGTGAAAAAGTAGTTTTGGTAAAAAAAAATAGTAGTATTTTTTTACGAAATACAAAATTATGTTAAAAAAAAAAATTAATAAACCCAAAATTTTTGTTAAAAAAAAATTTTGATGAAAAAAAAGTTTTTGATGAATTTTTTTGATGAAAAGAAAAGTTTTTTGATGTAAAAAAATTGATGAAAAAAAAATTTGAAAAAAAAAAATTTTTTTGGTTAGAAAAAAATTGATAATAAAAAATAATATTTTAAAGGTCAAGTAAAACAATTTCTATTGTTTAATAAAAATTAATCAAAATATGAACATAATGGTTGGCACGCCATAGTGATGAATAACCCTAATGTGGCATTGTTACACTCACAACAACAAATAACATATTGTTGTAGTCCAATGGACTATCATATGTAAAAATGTTTTAAATATTTTTGTTGGTTATTGACAAACGTTGCCTTACTAGTATAGTACAATTTCTTCGTCTTTCTAATTCCCATTGTGGATAGAGTCGAATATGTATCAATTTTTTAGTTTGTGCACAAACGATTTGTCATTAGACTCGTTTGCTACTTTGTAGAAAATCGTTTCTATTTTTGCTAAATAATCTTGACAATGGAATCTGACAAATTCCGAAACACGCGTCGATTTACTCTTGCAAAAATGACCAACATAAATAAATTTAAAACAAAAAAATAATTTTCTTGAAAATTATGCTATGAGAATATCATGGTTTTAATTAGTAAAGAAAAAAATGACCTCGAGCCAGAATAAACATCCTCGAAATATAATATTTCAAAGGTCGAATAAAAAAATTTTTATTGTTTAATAAAAATAAATCAGAATTTGGATGATAATAAATTTGATAAAAAAATTGATGAAAAAATATATGATAAAAAAAAATTATGAAAAAAAAAAATTGATGAAAAAAAATTGATGAAACAAAATATGAAAATTTTTTTTTTTTTTTTTGTGAGAAAAAAATTGATAATAAAAAATTTGATAAAAAAATTTGATGAAAAAAAATTGATGAAAAAAAATATGATAAAAAAAATTTATGAAAAAAAAAAATTGATGAAAAAAAAATTAACGAAAAAAAATTGGTAAAAAAAAAATTTTTGATAAAAAAACAAAAAAATTGATGAAAAAAAAAATTTTGATAAAAAAAATTTCGATAAAAAAAAAAATTGATGAAAAAAAAAATTATGAAAAAAAAACTTTGATGAACAAAAAATTTATGAAAAAAAAATTTGATAAAAAAAAAATCTGATAAAAAAAAAATCTGATAAAAAAAAATATGATAAAAAAAAAGTTTGATAAATAAAAAAAATTGATGAAAAAAAAAAAAATATGGAAAAAAAATTTTATGGGAAAAAAATTTATGAAAAAAAAAATTTTATGAAAAAAAAATTTATGAAAAAAAAAAAAAAAAAAATTTTTGTTGCAAAATAATTATGTTACTTTTTATTCACCAGCTGGTGAAAAACGGGTTTATTCACCACGAGTTGAATTATTATCCAAGTTACAAACCCAAGTTTATACAATTTTTGGTTTTAAGAAAATGAAAATAGTATTTCTTGTTTTCTTTTTCGTAATTGTTAGCTTATATAGTCAAACTGTGGTGGCATCCTGCAACTTTCTTAAAATTAGACACCAGCCTAAAAACATTATCATGTTAAAAATATTGATAAAAAAAAAATCACTACACTTTAATTAAAAACTGCATTCTTTTACATAATTTTCTTGCACATTTACGCTTGCAGACATTTTAAAATTATAATTTTTTCTTCACTAAAGAGTGTCGGGGGAAAAATACCAAAAAATTATATCTCTATTATAGTGAAAAGTGTCTAGTCAGTATGAGTGAAAATATACATGGATATGTAAATGTATATATCGCATATAATTTTATAAATATTCACACACATATAAAACTGAATAAAGTTATTTTTTTGTTTTAATATTAAGTATGAGATTTTTACTTTTGTTGCAAAAAATTATATTTCGTGGTATAGTCAGTCAGCAAAATGTGTATGTCTGTTTGTGATATGATGCTCCTGTTGTACTTCACAATATAAATAAGTATAAAGTTATAATTGACAATTAGGGTAAATATGTAAATGGTGTATGTTACACATACATCCATATTTTTCGAACACACACACAAATACACCCTTATATGTATTTAAGGTAGTGTTAAGTAGTTTTGACTACCACTCTCAGTATCCACACACTTTAATAGAAATTTGTGGTTATGTCTGTGGTATATGCAAAATGTTTTTGAGTGTGTGTGTGTTGGGGTAAAAACTTTAATTATGTAAAAGTTTTAAATGATAAATTAGTTTTTGTTTTTTTTATAAAAAAAAATTCAGTGATTTTTGTATTTTAGTTTTACTTTTTTTACCTTGAAAACGTTTTTAAACAACTAACAAATCTAATTATATTGTAAATGCATAAAAGAAACTCCTTTAATGATTTTTTTCTTCGTGTACTTGAAATTTAAGAGCATTTCAAAATTTCTTAACATTTCAATGACAATTATAATATTTGTATCATTATACGGCATCATTATTGTATTTATTTATTTCGTAAAGATAAATTAAAATGATGGAAAATATAAAAAATATGAATTTAATAAAATTATTTTGTTACAAGGCGTATGATTTATATTTGCCATAAAATTAAATATAAATCATACGTCTTGATGTGTCAGCAATTCATGCATTTTAACAACTTAAGCTGGGTTTTTGAGGTGTGGGTTAAAATTAAACTTAGTTTAACGTAGTCTGAAACTCGGATTTTTCTGGCGAAATCTGATTTATTTTATATTATTTAATTTTGCTTAAATTTAAATTGCCTGTAATTATTTACGGGGGGCTTAAAAGGAATCGTTACTGAAAAATTCGTCCAAAAAACTCCAACATTTAAATTTCCGGAAAGAAATGGGTTAAATAAGCTCCTACCGGTCCAATGGTAAGTCCTAGAGGGGTCATTAGGGCAGAAGCGAACCCACGGGGGGGGGGGGGGGGGGGGGGGAAACTACCAAACCGAATTCGAAATAAAAAATGCCTGCGAATTTTGTACTCTTGCCCAAAACATTAAATCATGATAATGTTTTGGGTGTACTTGCCAATGCAAAGATTTTTTAGACAAAAAAATGTTATATTACTTTGCTATTCCATGCAAAACGAATTGAAATATCAGTCGAGGATCCCATTAAAAAAACAAAAGAGCTGTACATTTCGTAAGTGAGTGCAAAAATAAGTGCAAAAAAGTGTTTAATGAACCCAAAATTGTTGGTGAAAAAATAAATTGATGAATTAAAGTTTTTGATGAATTTTTTTGATGATAAAAAAAACTTTTTGATGTAAAACAAGTAAAAAGGTTAAATTCGGCCTTGCCGAATGTAGTGATACCCTCCACAATTTCAAAAGATTATTGCAAAAAACTTTATTTAAAAGGAAATTACTTTTGAAAAAAAAAAAATTTTTGAAAAAAAATTTCAGCGAAAAAAAATGTTGGTAAAAAAAATCCGCGATTTTTTTTTTTTTGTCAAAAAATATGTTCGTACTTGTTTAAATACCATTTGGTGTTCAATTATGTTTACATATGCCAACCAGAAGACGAATTAAAGCATTTTGTATTTTAAGGTTATGTTGAATGTACTGAAATTTTTGAGGTGTGCTTACATTTTCGTTCATAACTTTTGAACCGCTTAACCGATATCGCTCAAATGCAATACCAAACTTCTCGGGAGAACTTCCAATAAATATGTTAAGTTTCAGTCATCTCTGTGCAATATTTTGTCCGCGACAGCATTTTTCACAGACAGACGCACAGACGGACAGACGGACATTGCTAGAATGTCTTAAAATCGATCGGGCATCATGAATATATATACTTTATGGGGTCCCAGATCGATATTTCGATGAGTTACAAACGGAATGACAAACTTATATATACCCTCTATCACTATCAATAAGTGGAGGGTATTTGATAAAAAAAATTTGATGAAAAAAAATATGATAAAAAAAATGTATAAAAAAAATTTGATGAAAAAAAAAATTAATGAAAAACAAGTAAGAGTGTTAAATTCGGCTGTGCCGAATCTAAAATACCCTCCAAAATATAAAAAAAATAAAAATAAAAATTGCAGGGGCGTTTTTTTTTTGGGGGGGGGTCAGTAGGGGTTTAAAATGCAATTATTATGCCTTTTGAACTTAAGTAATACAACGTTATCATTATTCTAAAACATTTTTAATATCCACGCCCACAAAAGGGGGGCAGGCAAAAAAAAAAATTTTGTTTATTTCCTAAGTCCAAGTGCAGGACCTTGAACTTTTTCTGACATCAAATTGTTTCATATGCTTAACAAAAATACAAAAAAACCTGTGAAAATAAGGTGTTTGTCAGAGGTTATTTAAGCTCTTCAAGGAGGAACTTTTTTCCCCCTGGTCCGATTTTGCCCATTTACGAACTTAAACTGCCTAGGACCAAAAGACATATTGCTGCCAAACTTAACGAGTTCATCTCTTTTATTTTGGACTGCTTCGTGTCTTATACAGACGGACGGACATACGGACATTCTAGAAATGTCTTAGAATCGATCATAGATCAATAATATATACACTTCATGGGGTCCCCGACCGATATTTCGATGCGTTACAAACGGAATGACAAAGTGAGTATACCCCCATACTGTAGTTGGAGGGTATAAAAAATTGATAAAAAAAATTGATGAAAAACAAAAAATTTTATGAAAAACAAAAAAATTTATGAAAAAAAAATTTTGATGAAAAAAAAATTTTTTGATGAAAAAAAAAAAATTTGATGAAAAAAAATAATGAAAAAAAAAAAAATTTGATGAAAAAAAAAAAATTATGAAAAAAAATTGATGAAAAAAATTTAGATAAAAAAATTGATAACAAAAAATAATGATGAAAAAAAAGTTTTATGAAAAAAAAAATTAATGAAAAAAAAAAATTGATGAAAAAAAAAAACTGATGGAAAATAAAAGTTGATGAAAAACAATTTTTTTTGTTGAAAAATAATTATGTTACTTTTTATTCACCAGCTGGTGAAAAACGATTTTATTCAACACGAGGTGAATTATTATTCAAGTTACAAACCCAAGTTATTAAAATTTTTGATTTTAAGAAAATGAAAATAGTAATTCTTGTTTTCTTTTTCGTTAATTGTTAGCTTATATAGTCAAACTGAGGTGGCGTCCTGCAACTTTTTTAAAATTAGACACCAGCCTAAAAACATTATCATGTTAAAAAAAAGGTTTTTACGTCCCCAAAAAAAAGCCTCTACCCTTGTTTTACCTTTTCGGGGTCATATAAGATGCACAGCTAAATTTAACAGTTTCATTTGTTTATTTTATTTTATGTTATTTTTTCTTTTTTAATTGTGTGAACTTTTATAAATTTACCTGAGACTTTCAGAATTTTTCAGAATTTTGTTTTTTATTTCTTTTTAACCTTTTTCAACATTTTCCAAATTTTTCAATTTTTAAAAAAACTTTTCTAAGATTTCCTAAATGTTTATAATTTTTTTAATTTTAATTTAAGTTTCTGTTTTCCCCGCTTTTTTTAATTTCTAAATCTGTGTCCATTTGCCTAAATTTTTATTTTTTATAAATGTTTTAAAATTTTAAAAAAATTTAGCAATTTTAATTTTTTAATTTTTAATTTATGCAATTTCAATTTTTTAATTTATGTATTTTTATTATAACAGGACGTATGATTAATATTAAACATCTAATAAAATATTGATCATACGACCTACTGCACCAAAATTTGTTTACTTTAATTTCACTGTTGTCAGTTTAAATTTTTTTATTAATTTTATAGAAAAAAAAATAAAAGTAACGGTTCATTAAACTTTTTGCCTAGTCGCCTATATTATTATTTTCACAAAATAAAAAAGTTTCGAGCTGTTTTTTTTTTTTTGTTATTTCTACTATATTTTATATTCTATATTACATATTATTTCACATTTTTTTGTTTTTGCCCTCTAGGCAAAAAAAAAAAATAACCAACATAAATTTTTGTGGGACATAACAAAATAAAAGCACCAGATGAGTGGATGAATGGAATATATTTTCAAGTAGTAGTAGTATTTTTTTCTAATTTCGAATGAATAGAAAACAAATGGTATATAACAGATGTAACACAAATATCATAAGACACTTAAATAGCGTGGCTAAAATATAAAGATAAAAATCTAAACCAAAATGCAACAAAAACCACATTTCAGTTTTTTTTTTTTTCAAATCCTAAAACTTCATTTGTAGGCTTTATTCAGCTATTTTGTGCATTTTTTTATACGAAAATAAAATGAAACCCGCCATTTCAAAATGTTGTTTAAATTTGCAACTGTGCTGCATTGCAAGTCAACAATTCTTTAGCAAAAAAAAAAACACTAACAACCAAATTATTCTGCTATTTGAACAGCACAACATGTTGTTTGAACACTAACGAAATGTACACATTTTGGTATTTTTTTACAAACCACTAGCTTTACAAAAGAGACTTTAACAACAAAAAAAAAAGAAACTTAAATTCTAGCAAACAATTTACTATTTTTGTATAAAAAACAAACAAATATATTTTGTATACTTCTACTATTTTTTCATTAATTTTAAATGTTTTAGTAATATTTGACCTATTTTCTACACAATTAACTTCAATTATGATGCTTTGGAAAAACAAAATTTAATTTTGCTAGTTTTTTTTCAAAAGCATATACTTTCAGCATCGTTAATCAAATTTTATGTTAATGGAAATTAAATGTTCACAAAATTTATTAAGGACAGTAAAACAATATTTCATAGGAAGAAATCTATAAGACAAATATTACTAAATTTTGGGTTTTTTGATAGAAAAATGTTTTAAAATGGGAATAATAAATGTTTTAGAATTAAATAAAACATAAATTGACAAAAATAACTTTTAAATTTTTATTCTGATTAATTTTTATTAAAAAATAAAAAAATTTTTTATTCGACTTTTAAAATATTACATTTTGATAAGGTTTATTCTAGCTCGAGGTCATTATTTTCTTTACTAATTAAAACTATGATATTCTCAAAGAATAATTTTCAAGAATTTTTTTTTTTCTGTTTTAAATATATTTGTGTTGGTCATTTTTGCAAGACTTAATCGACACGTGTTTCGGAATTTGTCATATTCCATTGTCAAGATTATTAAGCAAAATAAAAACCCTATACTACAAGCAGCAAAGGAATTTCTTAAAAATTATTCTGTGAGAATACACAGTACAACACTAAAAAAAACTACGGGGTTCCGACGATTGATTCTGGTAGAGGAGACCAAAAAAAAATATACGTGTGTCAGCCTTTTGCAAGATCATATCGGAATTTTAATTTAGCGACGGTTAAAGTTACCCATCGATATATTAAACTATGTTTTCTTTACATCTGAGGTGTAAGGTGTGTTCAGGAACTTTGTAGAAAATATTATGTCAAATATTTTTGTGGAACATATTAACCCTCTAACTCCCTCTCATAACGGTATTTTTGGCTCTGTTCTGACAAATCGCAAAAAAAAACACTCCGAAAGAGGGGGAGGACGGGGATGAAATATTCTATAAAAATTTTGCCCATAAAATTTTACTATATATGTATGTCAAAACACACCAAAGCCCAAAATTTAACACAAACACCAAAAACCAGTCATATTCAAGGTTGGCAATGTTGAATTTGACTATAAAACTATGTGTTATTTACATCTGATGTTTAGGGTATGTTCAGCAACTTTGTAGAAAATATTATGGCAAATATTTTTGTCTAACATATTAGCCCTCTTACTCTTCCACATAACGGTAATTTTTGGCTCTATTCTAACAAATCGTATAAAACACCCCTAAAAAGGGGCGGGCGGGGATGAAATGCTCTTCAAAAATCAGTCAAATTCTGGATTGCCCACTATGGGTTAATTGTTTTTGTATTTTTTTTTTAATTCGCCATCTTGAATATGACTCTTTTTTGGTGTTTGTGTTAATTTTTGGGCTTTAGTGTTAATTTTTAGTTTATTAGCAACATTTTTGTAGAACATTTTATCCCAGTCCTCCCTCTTTTTCGTGTTGTTTTTACGGTTTGTTAGAATAAAGCCAGGAAATACCGTTATGAGAGGGAGTAAGAGGGTTAATATGTTCCACAAAAATATTTGCCATATTATTTTCACAAGGTTGCTGAACATACCATACACCTCAAATTTAACAAAAAAATAGTTTTATATGCCGAAATGTTGCAAAACTAGGCCAAGGCTGGAAAACATTAACCGTCTCTAAAATAGAATACAAAAGTGATCTTGCAAAACGCCGACACACGTGTATCTTTTTTTTGTCTTCTCTACCGGAATCAATCGTCGGAGCCCCGTAATTTTGGAAAAAGTTCGAAATTGTTGTAAAATAATGACCTCGAGCCAGAATTAACCTAGTCAAAATATACTTTTAAGTTTTATTTTTGAATAAAATAAATTTCCTTTTTTCCGTATAGAAAAAGTCTCAGATTCTGAAACATTTTTCGTTTAAAAAAAGTCTCAGATTCTGAGACATTTTTGTACAGAAAAAGTCTAAGATTCAGAGACATTATTCATATAGAAAAAGTCTTAGATTCTGAGACATTTTTTTTAAAGAAAAAGTCTCAGATTCTGATACATTTTTTCTATAGAAAAACTCGCAGATTCTGAGACATTTTTTCTATAGAAAAACTTTCAGATTCTGAACATTTTTTGTATAGAAAAACTCTTAGATTCTGATACATTTTTTGTATAGAAAAAGTCTCAGATTCTGAGACATTTTTTCTATAGAAAAAGTTTCAGATTTTGAACCATTTTTCCTATAGAAAAAGTCTCAGATTTTGAGTTATTTTTCCTGTAAAAAAAATCTTCGATTCTGAGACATTTTTCCTACAGAAACAGTCTCAGATTCTGAGACATTTTTCCTATAGGGTAATTCCAAAAATTTTCGCCCCACTGTTCGGAAACATGCCTTTGGACGCCACTGAGAATTTGGCTCATAGATATCCACGTTTATATGAGATATGTTGCATTTTTGAATTTTCAAAATTTGCTGTAGTTTTCATATTATCGCGGGTCAAAGTTCGACTTTTTTAGCAAAAGTCAGAAAAATACATGACGTTTAACGTGCTCTAACTTTTTAACTAGTAATCCGATTATCACAAGTAATAGCTCATATGAAAGCTTAATTCTTCTTCTTTTAGGAAATATTTTCAAAAGCATACGGTTTTTTTTCAGAAGTGTTGCAAAAATTCAAAAATAGTTTTTTTTTGCGAATATTTAAAAAAACACATCTTCGATTTTTTAAAAAAAAAGTTTGGTGATAAACAATACTGTTTTGTACAACATATCCAAAATTCAGAGTGGGATCCCAATGGGATCAAAAAATATTCTGGTTTTAGTACGAAGTTCTTAAATTTTACCTTAGAAAATTAAAATTTTATGTTTCTTCAATATAAAAATTTAAATTTTCAAAGAAAATTATACTATTAAAATTTTGAAAAACATTCAAAACATTAGAAATTTAAATTTTCTAAGGGAAAAATATGAGAACCTCGTACTTAAAACAGAATAGTTTTTGATCCCATGGAGATCCCACTCTGAATTTTGAATATGTTATACAAAACATTGTTATTTTTCACCAGAATTTTTTTTAAAAAAATCGAAGATGTGTTTTTTTAAATATTCGAAAAGAAAAAATGTTTTTGAATTTTTGCATCATTTCTGTAAAAAAAAACTGTGTTATTTTAAAAATATTTTCTAAAAGAAGAACCCCAGCTTTCACATGAGCCTAAATTTGTGAAAATCGGGTCATTGGTTAAGAAGTTACAGCTCTTTAAACGTGATGTATTTTTCTTACTTTTGCTTAAAAAGTCAATCTTTGACCCGCCATAATTCGTTAAATACACCAAATGTAAAAAAACGATATATGGTACATATATCATATTTATGAGGGCTATCTATGTGTCAAGGTTCAAATTAATCTGAGACACCATTTCCAAAAATGACAAAAATTTGAGCTAAATTTTCTGGAATGGCCCTATAGAAAAAGTCTCAGATTCTAATACATTTTTCGTACAGAAAAAGTCTCAGATTCTGACAAATTTTTCCTATAGAAAAGGTTTCAGATCCTGTAAAAAAAATTTTTTATAGAAAAAGTCTTAGATTCTGAGACATTTTTTCTACGGAACAAATATCAGACTCTGCAAAATTTTTACTTTAGAAAAAGTCTCAGATTATGAGACATTTTTCCAAAAGAAAAAGTTTCAGATTCTGTAACTTTTTTCGTATAGAAAAATTCTCAGATTCTGATGCACTTTCCGTATAGAAAAAATTTCAGATTCTGAGACACTTTTTGTATAGTCTCAGATTCTAAGACCTTTTTTGTATAGAAATGTCACAGATTCTGAGACATTTTTCCTATAGAAAAAGTCTCAGATTCTGGAACATTTTCTCTATAGAAAAAGTTTCAGGTTCTGGAACATTTTTTTTTATGGAAAAAGTTTCAGATTCTGAGACATTTTCATATTAAAAAAATCCCAGATTTTACAACATTTTCGAATAAAAAGTCTCAGATTCTGAGACGTTTTATGAATACATAAAAGTCTCAGATTCTGAGACATTTTTCCTACAGAAAAACTCTCAGATTCTGAGATATGTTTCTTACAGAAAATATCTCAGATTCTAAGAAATTTTTTGTATAGAAAAAGTCTCAGATTCTTAGACATTGTTCATATAGAAAAAGTCTCTAAGACATGTTTACTATAGAAAAAGTCTTAGATTCTGAGACATGCTTCCTATAGGAAAAGTCTCAGATTTTTCTTGTAGACAGAGTCTCAGATAATGATATATTTTTCATATAGAAAAGTCTCAAATTCTGAGACATGTTTGTAAAGATAAAGTCTCAGATTCTAAGACATTTTTCGTAGAGAAACAGTCTCAGATTCTGAGACATCTTTTTATAGAAAAAGTCTGAGATTCCCAGACATGGTTCCTATAGAAAAAGTCTCAGATTCTGAGACATTTTCTTATAGAAAAGGTCTCTCAGATTCTGAAATTTTTTACTATAGAGAAAGTCTTACATTCTGAGACATTTTTATAGAAAAAGTCTCAGATTCTGAGACATTTATCGTATAGAAAAAGTCTCAGACTCTGAGACATTTTCCTATGGAAAAAGTCTCAGATTCTGAGACATTTTTCCTATAGAAAAATCTCAGATTTTGAGACATTTTTCTGAAAAATCCCAGATTCTGAGACATTTTTCCTAAAGAAAAGTTTCAGATTCTGGAACATAAAAAAAGTCTGAGATTCTAAGACATTTTTCTTACAGAAAAATTTCAGATTCTGAGACATTTTTCCTATAGAAAAAAATCTCAGATTCTGGAACATTTTTCCTGTAGAAAAAGTCTCAGATTCTAAGAATTTTTCCCCATAGAAAAAGTCTCAGATCCCGGAACATTTTTCTGTAAAAAAAGTAAAAAATTCTGAGACATTTTTCCATTTGATAGATTCTGAGACATTTTTTCTGTAGGAAATGTTTCAGATTCTTTTTCCTTTAGAAAAAGTTTTAGATTCTGAAACATTTTTCCCATATTTTTGTATATAAAAAGTCTCAGATTCTGAGAAATTTTTCCTAAAGAAAAAGTTTGAGATTCTGAGACAATTTCCCTATAGAAAAAGTGTCAGATTCTGATACATGAATCCTATAGAAAAAGTTTCAGATTCTCAGACATTTTTCATATAGAAATAGTCTCAGGCTCTGATTCTGAGACTGTCAGACAAAACTCTCAGAATCTAAGATATTTGTAAAAAAAACAATCTTCTTTTAATAATTCCCCTTTAAGTTATTGTTAAATAAAAACACAACTTTCATTGTTCTTTTCTATTTAAAGACAATCGCTGTTTTATAAACAATCGTAAAAAAAAGCTTAAAACAAAAAGAAAATCCTTCAAAATCGCTTGAGTATTCAGAGATGATGCCTTATTGAACACCAAAATATATATAAACAAAAAGGCTACATCCTTGGTTCGTGTAAAAAAAAATACTGAATTTGCCAATTAAATAAAGTTTTTTCATTTTTTTTTTATTCGGTACCTTGCAACGAACAAAGAAAGTATACGTTTATATAAATCCTTTAAATATCCTTGCACTAGCTTTAGCTACCAGAGTAAAATTTATAAAAAATACTTTGTGGGTTTATTTTATTGCAACATCTAGCATAAAAATGAACAAAAAAACCAAAAACAACTTTAATTCTTATCAAAATACAATTTAACAAAGAAGAACAACAAAAAATGTGAATAAAAGTCATGACAAAGCAGTTTTTGTTTTTGTTGAAAAAAATAGAATTCATAAAGAAGCAAAATTAATGAAATTTTTTTTTGGAAAATTTAATAATAAAGACTCAAAATGTTTAATATTAAGAAGCAAAGGAAAAGGAAATTAAAATAAAATTTTAAATTTGGTTTAATTCATTTATAAAAAATTCCTTTATCATTAATAAAAATATTCAGCCTTACCACATAAAAATAAAATAAATTTAAAATCGACTTTTAATTTTATTTCCATACAAATTGTTTTTGTTTTTAAAATCGACTTTCAAAAACTGAATAGAAAAATTTAAATTAAAAAAAAAAAAACTTTTGTTAAAATAGACTTATAAATTTTTCTTTGGTACGGTACAAATTGATAAGATAATTAACTAACCAAATTACACTGTGCTACAAAAGTCAACAAAAAAATATGCATTAGTTTTCATATGAAAATTCGAGTTGGTTGGAGCCCATAGAGCTCATAGTTTTTCTCGATCATTTCGTTTAGTACTTTTTCTTATTAGCAAATGTGTTGAAAACCCGAAATTCTTAAATTAAAATTCCAAAAAAAAAATACTACTATAACTTCATTGTTGTACAATGAATTTTCTAGTTTTTGGTTTTGTTTGAAAGACAAACCAAAAAATTGACAATCGGTTTAAAATTGGCCAATCTACGGTACCTTAAGTTAAAAAAAAACACGTTTTCAAAAAATTTTCATTTTCATTTCACTCTTAGTTGATCGTGAGTCATTAAAATATTTTTCAAATTCTGATAAATTTTTATAAAAATAATATTTAAAACTATGATATTCTCATAGAATAAATTTTAAGAAAATTATTTTTCTGTTTAAAATCTATAAATGAATGTGGGTGTGGAAGAAGGTGCTAAAATCCAATTTTTGGAAATCGCGTTTTTTTGCAAAATCGTATCTCCCTTCAATAGTTCGATCTATTTGCAAACAAATTTGTTAAAAACTTGATCGTTTTCTGTCATAAAATTGACCTTAAAAGTTCAATTTTAACGATTTTTGGATATATTTTATATTTTCCCCCGAATACTAACATGTATTTTGCAGTTAAACTAAAGGTGGTATATCAAAATTCTTGCATGTGAGATGGTTAACGTGTAGAAAACATCCAAGGCTTTAACATGTGCCCATTGGTTTGGCAAAAAACGCTTTTATATCAAATCTATCTATAGTTAAAGCGTGAATATGGAAAAAGGTGCTATGTCCATACAAAAACACAATATTGTTTTACGAAATACTGAGGGCGGGTTTAGGTAATCTATCCAATTTTTGAGTTAAAACTATAAAATTGAATGGTTAGTAACTTATATTATAAATTGCGCAAATTTTTTTTAACCCATTACGCGAAAATCTGTTCAAAATAAAGCATAAACCACTTGTTTTTTGTTAAATTAACTACCTTTTATTATTCTTATATAAAAATGAGTATTGCTGGACCCCGTCTAAATTTTGCAGAATTCATCACGCCAAATTTTAATTTTTAAAAAATAACACAAAAAACAGAAAACTACTTGGCAAATGTATTGAAATTCCTAGTAGAAATTGTAACATAGCACCTTATTCCACTAGAACAAAATTTCACATGCAATTTTTTGCTACTTCCGCTCATTCTATTTTTATGAAATTTTGTACATAGATGCAAATGGGCAATCTTTGTAGATCTGCAAAAAGAAAGTTAAAAAATTAAATTTTTTTCGCGACTTATTCAGTTTTTTGCTTCTCCTATACAATTTGGTTTTTGGATTATAGCACCTTGTTCCACACCCACATTCAAATGTTGGTTATTTTTTCAAGACACAATCGACACGTGTTTCGGAGTTTATCAGGTTTCATTATCAAAATTATTTAGAAAATATAAAAACCATATACTACAAGAAGCAAAGGGAATTTAAATGACAAATCGTAAATGTTCAAACAAACACATTTGACTCTACTACCACTGGGAATTATAGAACGAGCTAGAATAAACCTTCTTTATTTTTTTTTTTTGTAAAAAAAAGTATGTTAAATTAGCTTTCCAAAACGTCATAAAATATAAAAACCGATGAGAAATTGGATTAATTATGCTATATAAATACCGTAAAACAAAACTCCCAAAACCACAATTTTATTACATGTTTTTTTTTTTAAATAAGTACATCCTAAAAATTAAATATTCCAAAAAGTAGGAGTATCCCCCGTCTAAATTAATTTTGGAGCTATTTGAGTTTCGCGTATTTCAAGGAATTTTAATTTTAAATAAAATTTTTGTATGTTTCCGAAATTCACGAGTTTGCTTATAACTTTTTAACCACTAGACCGATTTCGCTGAAATGTAAAACCAACCTGACCAGATAAATTGCAAACAAGATGTTAAATTTTAGCAGCCTAAGTAAGTAAAGTCTTACAAAAGTTAGCGTCCTTATAATGAACAGACATACGGGCGGACATCACTAGATCGACTTTAAATCGATCATATATTATGAATATTAGACTGCCCAGAAAAAAACAAAGTTGTTATTTTCTTGGGGGATACCTGCGAATTTTGTTCCTTTTTGTGCAAAAGAATTTCGGTTTTTTTTGGGATTTTTAAAATAATATCTAGAGGTCGCGATCTCGCGTTTTATAACGATTTATTTTTTTTTTTTGAGTTTTTTATTATTTTAAATTGTTAAATATGATTAATATGATAAAATATTAATAATTTCAGACAAAAAAAAAAATAAATTAAAAATTAAATATCGCTCATTCCATGAGATGTCTCCCAGCATCTAATCAAATGTTCTTTAATTTATTTGAAATTTCGCACACAGGTACACTATGGAGCAATTAAAATAAATCAGTTGTTAGTTCCGAGAAAATCCGTGAATTCGCGAATATATTCGCGTTCGCGAATTCGTGGATTTTCGCGAAACTAAAAACGAATATTATGTTTCAAGGTGTTTTATTTAATTAATATTAAAATTGCACCAAAAGTTGAAATTTCGTAAAACGAAAACGATTGACGATGCATAAACGACATCAAAATACATATTGTTTTGAAAAGAGATTTCAAAGTTTTACTTTATTATGTTATTAAAGAGTGTTTTTTAATGCAGAAATATTAAAAAAAAAATGAAACATTTTGTTAAGTTTAGAAGCAACAAGGCTCCAAAAATCGACGATAGTCAACTACACTCAAAAAAAAAAGTTTGTAAAATGACATAAAATCCCCGTGATTTTACGGGGCAGGTTTTGTAAAATATGTACTAGCAAGAATCCCCGTAATGTTACGGGGATAATTTGTAAATTGATTTAACAAAAGAAAATGTAAATTTACAATTTTTTTTGTAAAATATTAACTTCGAGGTGAACATTTTTTTTTGTAAATTTACAAAAAATTTGGTAAATTTACAAAACAAAATTGTAAACTTACAGAAAAATGTTGTTATTTTACAAAGAAAAAATAGAAAATGAAAAAAATAAATTGTAGATTAACAAATTATTTGGTTAAACTACTGTTTTTACCGCAAAAAAATATTGAAAAACACGTATATTTACAATAAAAATTGTAAATTTGCAAAAAAAGTTGTAAATTTACAAATAAAGTAGAAAATCAAAAACCAAAATTGTAAATTTACAAATTGTTTGGTTAAACTACTGTTTTTTATGGCAAAAAACTGTATATTTACAATAAAAAGTGGTAAATTTACAATTTTTATTGTAAATATACCATTTTTTCTAATTTTTTTGTCGTAAAAACAGTAGTTTAACCAAAAAATTTGTAAATTTACAATATTGTTTTTGTATTATCTACTTCATTTTTGAAAATTACAACTTTTTTCGTAAGTATACAATTTTGTTTTTTAAATTTTCATATTTGTTTTGTAAATTTACAAAAAAATTTGGTTTATTTACATATTTGTTTTGTAAATTTAAAGGTTTTCTTCCATTGGTGCATCTTATTTTTCCTTCTTCGGCAACTGGAGTAGCACTTCAACAACCTGAAATGATTTTTTTTTTCACTTGAACACTTTTAACAAACTTTTTAATGTATAACACTGCACTTTTTTATTTTTTTCGACATTTCGTTTTTCTTAAGTAGAACATATGAGAATTGCGAAGGAGGCTACACAAGAAATTTTGTATATTTTCAGGAAAAAGTAGTCAAAAAATAACAATTTTTTTTTGAATTTTTAATTATTTTCACAAGTATTTTTAAAAAATCGGAAAAAAAATTTTTGGATATTGTAGATTGGATGTTTAAGTACCTGTTAAAATAAGAAAAACTTAATTTTTCATAATTGGCAGCTTTTTATTGACATTTTAGTTGCCGAATTTAAAAAAAAAAATTACCAAAAAAATATGGTAAAATTACCAAAAAATGGTAAAAATACAAAAAAAAAAAAACAAGAACAGTAATGTAGTAAAAACACATAAAAATTGTGGTATTTTAGTTAAGGAAAATTACCAAAAAATGGTGTAAAAATTATTTTTTTTGGTAAAGCTTAGAACTTGTTGAAAAATGGATTCTGGAACTTAAAAAATTTTAAATTTTTTTTTCATGAAATTTTTTATTTATAAAAAATTATTTTTAACAAAATTTTTTACTCCAAAACGCAAAAAAATTGTTGAATAATAATTTTTTTTTTTGTAAAACAACATTAATTCTAGTAATAAAATAAGTTTTGAAAAATTACATTTTAGTTTTGTACTTTTCAATACATATTTTTTGTTTAATTACATTTTTTGGTGTTAAAAAACTGAAAACCTTGAAAACGATTTAAAAAATCTTAAAAAAAAATGTTTGTAATAAAACATTTTTTGGTAGAAAGACTAAATAACTTCAAGTAAAATTTTGTTGTAAAATTACAGTTTTCTTGTGTAAAAAAACTAAACACCTTGTAATACTTTTTTAATTGGTAAAATAATTCACTTTTTAGTAAATTAACAAAAAAAATTTGTAAAATAAATTTACCAACATATAATAGTAAAATTACAAAGCAAACTGTAGTTTTCATTTTATTAAATATACAAGAATTTTTGTAAAAAGACAAAAATATTAGTAAAATAGAATTACAAGACCTTTTACTTGTAAATTTACAAACTTTTTTTTTTGAGTGTATCGTTTTACGTGATCAGTCCAGGCTTTTCTGGAATAACGGAACATTGAAAGTTTTTTTTTGCGGATGCTTTTTGCCCTAAAAAAGTACCTTTTTTCAAAAAAGAAAAATAAAATTTAATCTTGGTCCAAAGTTGGTTAAATTAACAATCGGAATTAAGTTACAAGGGTGCGAAAAAACACCTGTTTAATTTTTATAATAATTTTATGCCAATACCGTTATTCGTTTTGGTTGCCAATGGTGATTTAAACAAATTAAGAGAATTTACAGAAAAAATTGGGAATATAAGAAAAATCCAGGAAAAATCAGAAAAGCTCAGAAATCACAGGAAAATAAGAAACAAACCTGAAACAAAATTTAAAAAATTAAAAAGTCAAAGATTTGCTGAGATTTGATATCGAATGATAGTAAGCTCAATTTATGTAATTGTATTGCTGGATTTTGAAATTTTTTCGTCTTGCTAATTGAATTAACAATTATAATAATTTTTTACTAACACAATTTCAAATAATCTTAAAACTTTGGTTTTTTGTACAAAAAAATTCCTTATTGAATCCTAAAAATCGCAATTATGTTCAAGTGTTTTTCTTAAAACATGCACACTGTGCATGTTATAGCCAATTAAATTCTATGTATTCATTTACCTTTAAATACCTTGTTGGCTAGATTTGTTTAAATCCACAAAAACCACAATGTATAAAAGGATAAAACCGCAGCACAATTGTTATTACGAAAGGATTTCTAATGCAAAAAAAAAACGAAACCTAAACAAAGAATGCATTTGTGTTCGTAAATAAATTATAGAGACAAAAACAAGACCAAACCCATACAAAACTGCAGCTTAAAAGCTATAGGAAAATAATTTGTTTTCACCATCGTGGTGCCAAAATAATAATTTGTTTTTTTTTTTTCATTAGTTATTATTACTTTCAATTACACCATCCATACACCAGTAGAATCCATTTAACCAATTCAAAACTAAAATTTAGGTCACATTAGAAATGAAAAACTTTTTTCACTACTTTCAATATCATAAAAATTCAATATATGAAAGAAAAGTTTTATCAATATTTATGTATGAAAGTGTTTTTCAAATATTTTTTTGTTTTAACTTTAAACTACTACTATTTTTTTTAATAAAAAGGCTGGAACGTATTTTTTTGTCATCATATGAACTCGTATAGTATAAAACAATATCTTACTATGTCTTCGACAATATTATAAGTTTGACCTAGTTTGAATTTTTTTGTCCTATCCTCTGTTATATACAATCTTTTGCAGCCTTTAACAATATTACTATAGACTTTACGGTTTGTTTGTGTATGTGTGTGTGTGTGTTTTTTTAAATATTTGTATTTCTACTCCCAGTTTTAAATAAATTTTTATTTCATACAATATACGACGGTTACAACCACAAATATTTTAATGCATTTTATAGCTCCTGGGTTTACATCCTGTTTCTCTTTTATAACATGCACATATACAAAAGAAAAAAATAAACTAGCAAAAAAAAATGAACAAACGAGAAAAAAAACAGGAGTAAAAACCATTATGATCATCTCATTCCATGTGCACAATGGGGTGACATTTATATTGAATCGAAGCTTTGATCTGAAATTATATATGATTGCATCTGATTGTATATAATTGTATCTGATTAAATATAATTACATGTCAATATTGTGCCAAATTCGAGACATAATTAGATCTCGATTTTGGTCATTCCAAATATAATTATATGCAATTAGATTTGATCGTATAAGAATACACAACAGATCAAATAAGATCTAATCCATTTTTACACGAAAACATAAAACCAAAACTAATATTAGCAAACAAGAACACATCAGGGTAATGAATGGCACATTCATGTGCTGGCATCAAATTTTGATACATTCGCATATCCACATCTCAGTCAGAAATGAACCAAAATTAAAAAAAAAAAAAACAAGTAGAAAAGTTAAATTCGACTTGGCCGAATCTATGAATACCCTCCGCAATGCCCTTTTTAAGTGATAGTAAATTTTCTAACGTGAAAAAAAATAAAATTTTTGGTTAGAAATATTTTATTTTCTGTAAAAAAAACTTTTTTTTTATTAATTTTTGAAAAAAAAAAATACTAATTTTTTTTTTTGAGTGTAAAATTTTTTTGAGTGTATTTTTTTTTGTTTTAGTGTAAAAAAACTTTTTTTTATTAATTTTTGAAAAAAAAAAAATAATTTACCAATTTTTTTTTGAGTGTAAAATTTTTTTTGAGTGTAAACTTTTTTTGATGGTATTTTTTTTTTTGTTTTAGTGTAAAAATATTTTTGTGTGACAAAAATACCTTTTAAAATATTTTTCTGACTTACAAATGTTTTTAAAACATGTTTAACGGGTTTTCAACACGTGAATTTAAGGCGAAACTAATCTGAAATTTACGGTTTTGCTAATAACTTTTGAACCACTAAACCGATTTGGCTGAAATTTAAAACAAACTGGACCAGAGGAACGGTAAATATATGTGCCACACTTCAGCACCCTCAGAATTGCCGTTCGAAAGTTACCGTGTGTTTTATCTCGTAAATTCCAGAAAAACCCTTGCCGAAATTCACTCATTTGCTTATAACTTTTGAACCACTGGACCGATTTCGCTGGATTGCAATACCAACCTGACCAGGTAAATGTCCAACATATATGCCAAACTTCAGGAGCCTCCGTAAAGTCTTTCAAAAGTTAGCGTGTTTTCAACAGACAGACGGACGGACGGACGGACGGACGGACATCGCTAGATCGTCTTAAAATCGATCGAGGATCATGAATATATATACTTTATGGGGTCCTAGACCAATATTTCGAGGTGTTACAAACGGAATGACAAACTTATATATACCCTCGATCACTAGAGTGGAGGGTATAAAAACAGCAAGAAAATTATAGTCGGTCAAGACCGGCCATCTGATACCCTAAAACAGTATTTTGCGTAAGGTCCTAAGTCCAAACATGAACCGATTGGATATTTTTTCGTTAGATCTCTTATAAGCGCACACTCAAAAAATGTCATGAAAAAAATATTGATAAAAAAAAATATTGATGAAAAAAAAATATTGATGAAAAAAATATAGATGAAAAAAAAAATATTGATGAGAAAAAATATTGAAGAAACAAAAGTTCTTGAAAAATAATATTGATGAAAAAAAAATTTTTGACGAAAAAAAATATTGATGAAAAAAAATATTGATCAAAAATAATTATGTTACGTTTTATTCACCAGCTGGTGAATATTTGTTTTATTCACCACTAGGTTAGGTTAGGTTGGATGGGCGTCCGCCGATTTGGCGAATTCACTCGGAGGCCATAAGGCCCATTGTGATTCCCCTAAAGTTGTCTCCCTACTCCCCTGATATACAAAATTCTACCTCTCAAACCACCCCGATTCCCTAAGGTATTCTGCTAGAGACGTCAATGGGACTGTTTAGGCAATCTAAGTCATCAAAAAATCGTTGCCCCAAATGCTTAAGACGACGTTTCATCAGATCGGACATTCACACAACAAGTGCCTCACTGACTCCTCCTCCTACACCTCTCCACAACTTCTGCAAAAGTCCCTGTCAGAAATTCCCATACGAACGGCCATTTGGCCGATTATACAGTGTCCTGTCAGTACTCCTACTAATAGGCTAACCTAATTCACCACTAGGTGAATTATTATCCAAGTTACTAAAATGTGTGGTTTTAAGAAAATAAAAACAGCAATTTTTATTTTCTTTTTTGTTAATCGCTACACTCTAATCAAAATTTGTTGAAATTTACCCAATTTATAGTAGGAAACTGGATTCCTACTATAAATTGGATAATTTTACTCTAAATGTGTAAATTGAATATATTGACCATTAGTGGTTAATTTAAATAAAAAAGAGGTGAATAAATATAACAAAAAAACAAAAAAAAAAAAAAAAACCATTCGACGCCAGCCAGCATCGAACTCGACACCTTCCGATTTGAAAGTACACTTCTTAACCACTACGCTACGGAAGCTTATACTTTTATCTGGCGTTTTAGTTATTTAACATGTGTTTATGTATATTGGTTGACAATTTTATTTACACATTTGTGTGTAAAATATTTGAATTAACGGATAATATTTATAATTTGCTGTGTTTAATTGGTATAAAAGTATTTTACGCATTTTGTGCTAATATTAACACAAAATGCGTTCTATTCAACCAAAATTTACCCAATTTATAATAGTAAGTTTACATGCGTTTTTAAAGTGTATCTTATATAGTAAAACTGAGGTGGCGTCCTGTAACTTTTTTAAAATTAGACACCAGACTAAAAACATTATCATGCCTCGTCAAATAATTGTTTGCTACCCCCTACTTTACGAGAGTTCCTAGTACACAAACACACACATTTGAGTGAAATTGTCTGATCTTTGATCCCAATAGACCGATTTAATAGAACATCGGTCGAAATTTTTATATGAATATTAAGTCTAAAATGGTATACTTACACTGTGCAACAGTAAAAAAAACACAAGAAATTGACTATATGGCTTCGATTCTACTACCAAAAGATCAGATTGTCCAGATTATGAAAAGCAGTGGGACCCACAAAATATGGTGTCATCAGTTTTAGCCCAAAAATTCTGTTAACATTTTCTGACAAAAAAATAATTTTTTCTTGGACTTTTTTTGAAAAATGTAGGGAACAAGTATTGTTTTTTCACTTTTTTTCATTATCCTAACAATATTTGGCAAAACTGCAGTCGTTTCTTAATTGATAAAGTGTAAGACCACCCCTCATAAATTTTTGCCTCCTAAAATTTTTCCAAACACTCGCTAAGGGTGCTCTCATACAAAGATTACGTTTTTATAAAACTGTTCCTACTGCTTTAACTATCCCAATGGTCCCACTAGTGCAGGGGCATATGGTGCCTCCTAGAGTGCTCAAAAGTAAAAACGAGCATATCCGCACCCTATCTTCACTCCCTAAGGGGGCTCCCATACAAAATGACATTTTTACTAACAACTTACATTCCCTCTTAAACCCTTAAAGTGATTCTTATACAATTTTTTTTTTTTTAATTATTTTTACGAATTCCTTTTTACGAAATTGTATGGGGACCCCTCTAAGGGTTAAATATAGAGGGTAGGTGTGTTCTGGAAAAACGTTGGGAATCAAAAAATATTTGGGGGTCGGTCATACATTTGACTCCTCTAGGGGCACCCACGGGACAGTTAGACACATGGAAGCAAATTTGATAAACATTCTTAATTCTGTCATAAATTATTTTTTTAAAATAAGTACCCGCCTTATAAACTTCATTGTTTGCAAGACTCTGGCACAAAAAATGCAATTTGTTATAATATTGTGTATATATAAGTTCATTTTTCCGTCATTTAACACCATGTCTGTAATGATGACCTATTTTTTCTTACACATTTATACATTTGCACTAAAAATATTTAAATCTGTTTAAAAAAATGTTTTAGGTTCCACAAAATATGATTTTAAACAATACATGATTATAATATTCATAAAAGGTTTATCTACAAATAAATTGTATTAAAATTATATATAACATAATTGTAGATATGATTTCATTATTTTAGATAACTTTATTATGATTTTTTGTTTTGTGAAAAAAGTTTGTAATCCCGTTGTAACTATGAATGGATGCATACAAAATTGAACAATAATTAAGTTCTGGACATTGTTCCATTGTGAACAGGTTGGTGATTACTCGTATGCATGTGATAACAATTTAATTAAACTAATATAATAAATTTAAAGCATTCAATGGAAATTGTGTTAATTATTTTAAGTCACACAAAAAAAACTTATACCAAATAAAACCGTTTTTTTTTTTTGAAAATAATAAAAGGAACACACAATAAATAAGATTGAGATTCATTAATAAAACTATCTGAATTTTTCTATTTTTAAATTTTTTTGAGCTCTCTAGAATTTTTATTTTCAAGCTTTTATAAATTCTTCAAAATTTTTACAATTATTTTTGAATTTTCAGATTTTTTTTCTAACTTGGACTTTTTTGAATTTTGCTATTTTTTCCTATTTCCCAGAAATATTCAAAAAACTATTCAACTTTTTGAAACTTTGATAATTTTTTTTTGAATTTTATAAAAATTTCCAAATTTATCAAACTTTTGTCTGATTTTTCTATAACTTTTCTAGAATTTTTCTGCATTATTTTAAGCTTTCTTAGATTTTAAGCATAAATGTTTCTTCGTCAGCACTCTTTGGTTTGTCACACTCAAAGTGTGACAGATCCGAAAGCTGTCGTTATCTCGACTTTACCTGTGTTGTTAATAAATTTGTTCAGATTTCTCATTGTACATAAAAAATTATGTCCCAGAATTAATTTCTATGACCTCGAATAAAACTAATTAAAAAAAGTCCTACTACGGGTTGACAACAATGAGAAAACACAACTCTCTTAGAAAAGTAAAAATATATTAAGTTCGGACAAACGACTTTCTTATTCATTCAATGTTTGTTTAAAAAGCTGATTTTAGTCTGAAACACTTTAAGTGACAACCAAAGAGTGCTGATGAAGGAAAACCGTCATTTTAAAAAAGCTGTCGACATCTCCACTTATTGTTAGACTGTGTTGTAATTTTTTTTTCAGATTTCTCATTGTAGGTACAACAAAAATTATTATTTCTCGGAAATAATTAATATAGACTCAAACCGAACTAAATAAAAATTATGTTTATTATTATTTTTAGAAAATTTAAGTCCTTTTTTGTAATTTTTGTTTAAATTAATTACAGATTGTTTTTTGGGTGTATGATAATTAATCTGATTTTTTTTCAATTTTTCCGGTTTGTTTATTTAAGAAAGTATTCTAGAAATTTTTATAACTTTACTTATTTTTCTATGATTCTCGAAATTTTTTAAATTTTAAATTTTACTAACGAGGGAAGTGTCACCTTCCGATTTTGGAATTGGTTTTATTTTTTAAAACAGGAAAAATAAAGGGACACGTATTTTTTATATATTTAGAAGTTGAAAATGAAGAAAGAAGAGGTATTTTTCAGTTTTTTTCGTTTATAGAAAATAAAAGGTCTTCGGTATATCTAAATGTGTAAAGAACGTGTCCAAACATGCACACATTTTCGATGTATTGTAAAATTCAAATGGCGATATCTCGAAAACAGCTCGACCGATTTCAGAAATTTTTTGATATTCGTATTTGGCATGCCAAAATTGATAAAAAAAAATCAAGTAAGAAAACTATAGTTAGCCAAGACCAATCATGTAATAGCTTACACCAGTGTTTTTCGGAAAATGGGTCCCAAGTTAAAACACGGACCGATTGGATTTATATTTTGCCAAATCTTTCAAAGGTGTAAAAAACACTCAAAAATCAAATTTGAGTGAAATATGTTATCCAATGCGTCGGAAAATGGGTCCCAAGTTTAAACACGGACCGATTGCACTCAAAATATTTTGTAGGCAAAAACAAATGAAAAACACACTTAAAACCAGTGAATAAACAATTGAAAACCATCCCAGTAATTATTCATTTGTTTTAACAACCCTGCAAAAAAAAATCGAAGTGGTGCAAAAAGAATAAGTGATTCACTACATACATAGTAGCTATATGTGCCGATCTTCATATTCCATAAGAAGTACTTTTATAAGCACTTCCAAAACTGCTAAAAAAATGCCAATAATAACAACTTTCACCAGTTCTTTCCTCAATGATTTAGAAGTACCATTTTCATATGTGTTTACAAATGCAATTGAAAAGTACAAATTTGTGGCACTTAAGTATTGGATTTGTTTTGTTGATTATTTTTTTTTTTTATAATTTTCTCTGATTTAATAAAAAACTAAATTTTATAAATGAATTAACTTGATATGCCGCAAAAGCGAATTTGTTATGTAAATTATGTTATAAAAAAATACAGTTTCCAGATTTTTGTTAAAATTACCAAATGACTCAAGAAGTGCTAAAAAGATAACAAAAAAACTGTTAGCCCTTAAAAAAGACAAGGGTTAAATATAACCAAAAAAGAGCTAAGTTGGTATTGCCGTTTAAAGGTATTAAAACTCTTCTAAAAATATACGATATCTGATTTAAAATGAGAGAATTACTTTTTTTATCTCTTCATTTTATTTATTGGATGTTTTTTTTTTAACTACATGTATAAAAACATTTTTTTGTACAAAAAAAAACAATAAAAAGTTTCCAGATTATGGTAAAAATCAAATGACTTAAAAAGTGCTTAAAGGGCTAAAAAAGATAACCAAAAAAAGGTGGTAGCCCTTAAAAAAAAGGGCTGAATTATAGCCACAAAATGACTTAAGTTGGTATCGCTGTTGAAAGGTATAAAAACTCGTCTAAACATTAGGGTATTCAATTAATCGAGGTTTTGGTTTAATCGGCTAATCGGGCAAATAATTAATCGCACTTAAAAAATTATGTTAGTAAAATCAACTGAAAATGTCAGTTAAAATAACTACTTTGTAAGTTGTTTTGGGGTCAACTACTTTTTCAGTTAAATCAACTAACAATGTTAGTTATTTTAACTGACAAAAAACAACTGACTTATGTAGTAAAAACTACTTACATTTGTAGTCAAAACAACTAAAATGTAGTAAAAATAAAAAAAAATCAATATATAATTTTTTTTTTCAAAACATTTTGCAGAAAAAAAAATTGAAGATTAAATTTTTTCCAAGTTTTTTTTTAAAAAAAAAGTTGTGAAAAATAAAAATAACGAATTTTTTTTTTTTTTTTGGAATAAAACTTTAAAACTTTTCAGAGATAAAATAAATAAAATTAACTACTTTAAATAACTGTTACTACATCACAGTACTTTTTTGTTAGTTGTTCAAAAAAACGACTTAAAATAACTAACAGAAATAGTTGTTTGATATTTTTCATACAAAAACAACTGACTTTGTAGTTGAAAACAACTAACTACTGTAAAATATACAAATAACTAAAATGTAGTAACTTACATAATTTTCTGAGTGCGGGGTTGAGATTTAATCGGTTAATAATCGAATAAATTTGAATTATTCGGTTAACCGAATAATAAAAATTTTAATTGAATATAAAACTAAGAACTCTATGTACTTTTAAGAATTTTATTAATTTTATTTAAAATAAATCTTTATCCGATATGGCGAAGCTCTATAATGTTAGCCCAAATAAAGATTTTTTGAATGGCACCCTGAAAATTTACCCTAAAATTGATACCCAAATTGATACCAGGCTTAGATGCACCTCTAATAGAGTTTCGAATTCGGTACTATTATATATCAACAAGACAAATTGGTTGGTTTTCAAATTTGTTTTCTTTTATTTTTTAGGGCCGAAATTGCAATAATTTTATCGGTCGATATCTCCGTAATGAAAAAAGATATCTTAAGGATTGCAAAAGTAATTTGAAGAATAAGTGAAGTATTTTTAGATGTGCTGAACTAATTATACATCATAAAATAATTCTCGGTTTTATAAGGTCCCGAACATTGCGAATATCTGAGTTTATGCAGTACTGTAAATCGAAAATCTAAATATCTCAAAATAAGATAAATCACTTCTAAGGCCAGATTCGGATTAAGCGCATGAAAAACTATTAGAAAAATATATACATCCACATTTAATTAATAATTCCTATTAGCTAAACTAAATTATTAAAAACATCGATTTAATCTTAACAATTTCAAGTCTAAATATTACATAATAAATATTATACATTGTTAAAAATATCGTTTTGGTTTTAATTATTATTAGTGTAAATACTAAAAAAAACAACTCTTAAAATCAATCCCAAAAAGTCATGAAATATGTACTTATCAAGAAGTGATGAAAAAATCACTTCTAAATCACCATATAAAAATTACATAATCACATCCAAAATGCCAAGAAATATATACTTCTAAAGAAGTGATGAAAAAAAGCACTTCCAAAAGGTCAAGTTATATTAACATCCCGATCACTACTTCAGAAGTTGTGATAAAGATGTTAATATATATGTACATACTAAACACTAGTGATATTGTGTGTCACGCCCATATAAAATTCATCAGTGTTTCAGCTGAAGAAGAAGTACATCTGGTTCATAAGTTGTGGTGAATTTTGTAGTGAATGGTAAGCTCTTTTTTTGCTGGGAAACATCAACATTTGTTTTTTACTGTTGACAAAATTTTCTAAAATAAATAACATTAAACATTAAAAAATTACGTTTTTTTCACTCATTTTTACCAACAAATTCGAAAAAAATAACCCACGAAAACATTAAAAATTAATGATAGTTCCGTTATTTTTACCAACAAATTTCAAAAAAAAACCTACGAAAACAATAAAAATTAATGATTTCGTAGGTAATTTTTTACAATTTTTTATTGAAATATTTTTTTTCAATTTTTAATAAAATTTTTGGGGAATCGATCCCGCAAACAACTACATTCTGGCCAGACACTCTACCCATCGTGCCAAAGTCACTTGATACAAACATGTTTTTATATTTCTATAAATAATTTTTTGATTTTTTTTTCTACAAAAAAATAACTGACTTGTGTAGTTAAAAACTAATGATATTTTTTCATTAAAAAATACCAACAATTTAAAAAAAAAATTACTTACACAAATCATTAAAAATCAAAAGAATAATCAGTAAATTTTACTTACAGAACAAAAATAAATGACTTTAAAAATTAAATGTAAATGAAAGTCTTTATTTTTTAGTGTGTTATTTTTGAAACAAAGGACTGAAGTAGTCATTAATAAAAACTGAACATCAAACAAATGTTTTTTCTTTTAAAAACGACTAAACGTAAAATTTTTTAAATAAACTACAAACAGTTAATGACATAATTTTTTGAGTGTGCCTTTTCGCAGTACTTTTTAGAAGTCAACCTTTAATGAACATAAAATTTAAAATATTGTTTAAATATTTATAAGAAGCTTTTTTTTTAAGTTCTGTTTCTTATGCCTATTAAACAAAAAATTTAAAAAAAATAAATGATGTATCGCAAGAGGTCAAAAGGTTTTGAGACGCTGTTTTTCACAAATTTTAAATGGGGATATATTTTAAACCCATTCGACGAGTTTCAATTCGTTTTTGATATCCTTGGTCTGCATGCAAAAAATTACCATAATTATTATTATTTTTTTTAATTTTTATAAGACATTTTTCAAAACTCCAAAATTTTGATCACCAGATGCCACGTAGCAAATAAATTAGAATTTTTTAAATTAAGCTCAAATCAAATTTAAATTTATGCTCTATTATGTCTATTGTGGTTAAGGAAAACAAATTTTGAGATATTTTTTTTTTCTTATATTTATCTCGTAAACCCATTCACCATTTTTTCGATACCACAAATAATTATAAAATTCTTAAATTTTGTCAACTAAAAATGTTGTTAAAAATAAAACCACCTTAAAAAGGGCTTGCAGTGTATTTAAAAATTGCTGTAACCATATTTTGCAATTTGTGCTTCCAAATCGCATTACCATGCATAAAATTTTATAACTTTACATTTAATATTTAGTAAAATAACTTTTTATTTATTTATGATTTTTTTTTTTAAAAAAAAAATATCTGTTTGACATCAACTTAAATGTTTAAATAACATTCACACAAATTTCAATAGAATAATGTCAAATACAATTGAAAAAGGATTACAAAGTAAATAAAAAATAAAGCAAATATGCATAAACGTATTTACAAATGATAAGAAGAAAATCATCAGGAATATAGAAACGAATCTTTTGCAAAAAAAAAATAATCCAGCCAGAAGATTTAACCAATGAAATGGTTACAAATACATATTTGGAAAATTTAATGAAGCATACTTTACGGCATATCAGCATATAAGCAGATGTTTTCCTCTCTTGAAATGTGGATAAGTGCAACAACACCGTTTCAAACGTTAATTGAAACAAAAATATATAATTTGAATTGAATATTATGTTTGTTCAATTCTATCTTAAATAATAGACCAGCTCGAGGCCACAGTTGTTTTTATAAAATATTAATTTTTATTTTTTAAATTTTAAATTTTAATATTTCTCCATTCTTTGGATGGCATCTGCAGGAATCTTAAAAGTATAAACAAAAAATTTAAATTAAATTGGAATAACTGTAATAAAAATTAAATTGGAAACATTGTTACAGTGTTTCCAATTTAATTTGTATTTTTTATACTTTTAAGTTTCCTGAAGATGCCATCCAAAAAGGATGTTTTTGTACATCTGAGGTGTAGGGTATGTTCTGAAACTTTTCAGAAAATATTCGCCTTAAAAATTTGTTCAGATTTTGGTTCAATGAGAAATTTGAAAAATTATAATCTTGGATTTCACCTTAACTACAATTAGAAATGGTTTAAAAAAAAACTTATGTTTTTGGGTTGATAACCTTCTTCAATATCCTTGCAAGTAGACCTTGTTGGCAACTATTCAACTAAATATATTTTTTTCATAACAATCTTTGTTTGTTTTTTTATAAATGTTTACAAAACATCACGTATTTCTAAGCAGACGCAATTCCAAAAAAAAAAAATATTTTCTAAATATGAAAAAAAAGAATGGATAAAAATGCAACAGTTTCCACTTGGAAATATTTAGACAAAAAGAATAGAGAAAAAAATAGTATATTCAACACAAAAAAACAAAATCACACAAATATAAAAAGTCATATTATTATCATCGTCATAATCATCATCACAAAGACATTCTTACCGACAAACAACACTTCAGGATATAAAAACATATTTTTTTCAGAATTTTTGTTTGAATTTTAAAAAGAAGTAAGGAAAAAAACTATAATACAAAATTTTCGACATTCACACTTTGTATTCATCAAGTGTTGTACACATTTAGAATTCCAATGATGTGTAATGTGAAAAATATCTCTGGAGATTTTCTTCGTTTTAGAAATAAAGGAAACCAATCCTTATTTATAAAACATTATTTAAATTTGTTAAATTCATGCTCATAATTATTTTTCCTTTAAATATACTCACACACAGACTTGTCCACTTTTTGTAAGGGATAGAGTGTTAAGTTTGTCATTTAGTATGTAATAGTTAAATATTTTCTTCAACTTTTGATTTTGCCAAGTACCCAGGCAAATTTTTATTTATCTAGACCTAAAAGTATTGTGTTACAAATTTGAAACCAATCGGATTAAATTAACCCGTGGCGCCAGGTGGTCAAACTTCTGGATATATAAAAATTAAAGAAAAAAATAGACCAGTGTTGCCATAAATCAATATTTTCCTTTTTTGAAAGTTTTTTTAGGTGCTAAAAAGATTTCAAGGTTTTTTCTAAAAAAACAATTTTTTTTGAAAAATTATTAAGTTTTCTCAAGTTTTTCTTAATTAGCTAAAAAAATACAAAAAGCATAATTTTTTTTTTGTAAATACCCGAAAAATTGATCTTAGTATACCGACCGATTCAGACGAAGCGTGTCCGTCCTTCAGTCTATGTAAACGGTTACAAATAAATATGGCTTTATTCTATAAAAATATGAGATATTCGATTAAAATTTAGTTTTTAGCTTGGTAACCTTATTAAATCCATTTAAAATCTGACCATTCATTGACTTGGTCGCCATATGAAAACTCCACCCGATATTCACTTAAATCTTTAAGTTGGCAACATAGAATCATGTTTCACTTAAATTATGTATTTGCTACACTAAAAAAATACCTTACCAAATATAGATCCAATCATTCATATTTGGACAGCATGCACCGGTTTTGGATATTTGCTGTGTCTGTGTACAATTTTCTGAACCTTCATAAGTTAATAAATCTTTCAAGGCTCATAATAGAAAGCTCGAAATTTAAAGTCCTGAAAGATTCATAATTGGCTCTTAGTTATGGACATGTAATAAATTCAAAATATTTCTTTTTGAACAAAATATTTTTTTTTAGTCTAAAAAGACTCAGAACATACATATATTATTCAGAATCTTTTATGGGTCATACAAGAGCGCTTAGGGGCCCCTGTAGGTTAGTTGGTATCGTGCTAGCCTATGAAACAAAGGGTTGTGGGTTCGGTTCCCACTAAACCCTTGGTCGATTTTAATACAACAAGACGACTGTCATTGCAACCAGTTCTCGGTTAGGTTTAAATATTTAGTAAAAGTGATTTGTAATTAAATTGAGAAAAATAAATAAAAATAAAACTGATCGTTGGATCAAAATTATTATTAGCTTTGTTTGTTTACCTACTACAATTTACTATTTTTTACTCAATTTACTACTTTTGCTCAAAAACCGTTCGAGTACACATAAAAATAGTAAATGTAGTAATCAATTTAAGAGAAAATATATTTCTCTTTTGCTTAAACTTTACTACAATTTACCGGACAAATTTCAATGCGTAAGTATGAAAATTATGTCAAAAAAATTATTGACAAATTTTTATATTTACAGAAAACCAAAAACTTTTAATACATTAATTACAAAAACTTTCAATGTGCCTGGAAATTCCATAATAAAAACTATTTAAATACAATGGAAGCATGTGTCCTAAGGGAATAACTATAGAAAATTAAAGTATTAGTAAGGGGTATGGATTATTTTAAAAATATGGTCTTTTCCCCAAGACTTTAAGTTATAAAAAAATCATTTTCTGTTTTCTTCAACAAATCCTCCAGATTTTTAAGATACTGAGGAGTGTTCCCTATAAAAAAGTTTATACATTTTAAAAGTTTTTCTATTGTGAAGACATCACAGTTAAGTCCACTTTCTTCAGAAAAAAGCCTTTCATGTTTTGTCTATATGTATGTCTCAATGATTTTTTGAAGGACAGTCCCAAGATAATGAGGAAAACTCCTCAGATTCTGAGAGTTTTTGTTTATAGGCTTTTAAAATACCTCTTAAAGAAAAAATCAGAAGTGTCTTAATATACTAAAACGTAAAATTCTTTCAAAGATTTTTCGGGGTTCCTGTATAAAAAGGTCCATAATTATAATTAAATTCTTTGGAAAGTTCTGTAGAATATTATCCTCAAATTGTCAAAACTCCTTGTTCTTGTCTATTTCCATAAAGTTTTGGTGATTGTCCAAATGATTTTTTTTTTATGTTCATAAATTAAACAAAAATAAATGTCTAAAAAAATTTTTCAAATAAATAAAAAAAATTTAATGATAAATATATTTTTACTACTTTTACTACTTTTCGTTTTTTTACTTTTTTGGATTTTTCGCTCAATGAGTAAAGTTTAAATTTTTCTTTCACACTTTTCTCAATTCAAAAACCATATATAACAAATCGAAAAATTATAATACATAATTATAATTAGAGCCTGAGCTCGACTGTCTTTACAGAAACAATAATTTAAAAATAACGACTATAAGTCGCCCTAAGTGGCAATATCAGTATCTTTGGAAAACTGGCAACACCTAACATTTGTGTCTAAAATATAGACCATGTCTGGCAACGTTTGCAAAAATAAGTACTTAGATCAGAATTGATGAAGGAGAGGAAGAAAAATAATGATTACTAAAAATAAGTTTATTTACATAAAATAGCAATAACAACACTTCTGTTAGAAAAAAACTACAGCAACAACACCACTCGAATTGAAAAAATCAGATTTAGTTGATACTTGCTTAACAGCCTTCGTGGCGTATCGGTCTAGAGTGATTGTACGTTACAAGCAGTTAATAGCAAAGTATTACAGATGATGATGGGTTCAATCCTCGGCCGCTGCGATCTGTAAATAATTTTCACATATAGAGTTCTATTGACTATTAACTAAAATAAATTTGACATTAAAAGTTTTTCTGAAGATTATTATAACTGGATAATATGAAACTAGTAAGAAACAAACCAGGATGTCTTAAATTTTTAGAAAAATTAAATTTTTCTTTCACACTTTTCTCAATTCAAAAACCATATATAACAAATCGAAAAATTATAATACATAATTATAATTAGAGCCTGAGCTCGACTGTCTTTACAGAAACAATAATTTAAAGTTTGACAATATTTCTCATTTACTACATTTACTACAAAAAAAGTAATCAAACAGACCTATTAATTTATTATAATAGCGCTCCAAAAAAGGGATCATTTTGAAAGAAAAAAACACTAATATTTTTATGTTTTCTGAGCGCTTAAGGACTCTTTTATGAGCCTTTTCGAACTCCAAATGAACGCTGGGTTTTTTTTTTTTTTATTAATTTTTTTATACTTGATATTAAAATTGTATCAAGGAGTTTACAAGATCTTGTAAACTCCTTGATTGTATTGAAAACACCGTCCGACAGCCAATATTAAACATGAACCGGATGATATACGTCTGAAAGTAGAGATCAAATAGAGTAAAACTGCATTTACAGTTTTCCATTTCGTGATCCCGTTTCCTTTTAAAAAGACTTCAAAATTTTAAAGGATACATTTTGTAAAATATTTCTGAAATATTTGTACTTCTCCTGAGATGCCACTGGTGATGGCAAATGAAAGAGAAGGATTTCCACTAATTTTTCCATTTTTTATTTTGCCATAATAGGAAAAAGGTTGTGAATAAAGTCCTTTTAAATTTTTATCTAAATATTTTGTTGAAAATTTTAAATGATATTGAAGGACAAGGCTTTGAAAGGACGTAACTTAACCCCTTTTTCCTGATATGTTAAAATAATAAAATTAGAAAATTAGGGGAGATCCTTCTCTTTCATTTGCTATTACAAGTGGCATCCTAGAACAAGTACAAATATCAACAAAAATATTTTAAAAATGTAATCCTCTAAAACTTTGAAGTCATTTTAAAAGGAAACAGGCTCCCCAAATGAAAAATTTGTAAATGCAGTCTTACTACATATAGTCTTTAGTTTCAAACGTATATTATCCAGTTCGTGTTTGACGAATCTTCTTCGTTTTTGTCGGTTGGTGTTATATATGGGGCATTCCATGTCAAATCGGACACTTTGAAAATTATTTTTTTTTAGATTTTCCCAATTTGTTTACAGTTTTTAGTACCCTTCGAAAAATCCTTCGTGGTAAATTTTCAGATTTTTTTGATAAAAATTTGTAGTTTGTTCCTTTACTCAAACTTCTTTTACTTAAAACTTCTTCAGTAATCGTCCAAATTTGAAATTTTTTTTTTCCAATTTTTTGTTTTTTTACGTACTTTAAAAAAAATCTCAAAAAATTCTTAAAAGCGCTCTAGTATGCGATTTTTAAGTTTTAAAATTTAAATCTCATTTTTGAAAATGTTTGTACTCTTCGATTTTTTTTGAAATTTTTTTGTGTAAAACTTCTATCGATTCTAAAATTTTTTTGCCCAGGAGGATCGTGGAAAAAGATTATTACTATTTTTTCAATTTTTTGAAAAAAATTTATTGTAATTTTCAGGTCTTAAAATCATTTCTACTGCTCCAATGGTGCGTCATAGAGGGGTCTTATCCAAGACCGACCCCCATTAATTTTTACGTCCTAACATTTCTTTGGAATAAGCTAATACCCTATCTCTAATTTCTAAGGGGGCTCCCACACAAAACGACATTTTTTAAAATTTGCTCCGACCGCTCTAACCGCAACAAAATGTATGACCGACCCACAATATTTGTTTAGTCCAAACATTTTCTCTGAACACACCTACTAGAGATGGGCACATGAGCAGATTAAAACGTGATTCACGTGAATCACGCATGATCACGCGTGAGTGTGACTGAATTCAATTTTACTCACGTGATTGTGAGTGAGTGTGAGTGGAGCAAAAAATTGCGTGAGTGAGTGTGCGTGCGTGAGTAAGATTTTTGCGTGAGTGAGTGTGGTGAGCCGAATTTTTTGCGTGAGTTTGCGTGATTTATTTTCTCTTAATATTTCCTTTCATACCAAAAAAAGCAACAAAAAAATTTTAAAGTTTGGCTTAACTTAAGATTTCGTCCCGAAAAAACAAAAATAAGTAAAGTTTCGCTGAACTTAAAATTTTGCTGAAAATTTTGAAAGATATTTGATTTTTTTTTTTGTATAAATAAGAGTTTCGTGAGTGTGAGTCAACGTGAGTGTGAGTGAATCTTGCGTGAGTGCACGTGAGTGTGAGTTGTATTAAATTTACTCACGTGATTGAGTGTGAGTAGAAAAAATATGCTCGTGAGTGAGTGTGCGTGATTCAAAAATTCCTCTCGTGAGCGTGAGTGAGTGTGAGCCAAAAATCACTCACGCGCCCATCTCTAACACCTACCCTCTATCTCTAATTGCAATTTTTTTATTTTTTGTAAATTTGTTTTATTTAATCAGCTTCTACCGGTCCAATGGTGCGTCCGAGAAGGGTCATTCGTGATACTGACTCCCATTTATTTTTACCCTACAACATTTTTTTAAAACATACCTACGCCCCACAGTGAGACAGCCCTATAGTAACCGCGGCAAAAATTGTGTTTTGGCGTGTCGTCCAATTTGGATGAAATTTTCACAGTATATTAACAGATATATGAGTAACAATTCCCTGAAATTTCAGCCTCATAACTTCATTACTTTTTGGTCTAGAGCAAGTCAAAGTTGAGGTATGCCAAAGCGCTTGAAATATGTTAGTTCAATATGTAACATTCAAAAGCTTATTAAATAAAAAATACATAATAAATATAACTTTAAAGTATTTTTTTAATTAATTTAGTTGTTGTAGAATGAGTAGATGAAAAAATAAATAAAAAAAAAAAAACACAAAAAAAATTTCTTAACAACAGAATTGTGGTGTAAAAATTGAACATTTTGCATTTTCAATGGACTAGGAAATATAGAGCAGCCCCTCGCCCTAGGTGCAGACTTATATCAAATGAAAGATTGAAGTCTCAGCTTTTATTTAAAGTAAAGGAACTATAGCAAAAGTTTGCAAAAGTACTTTAAACATACAAAAAAATACAAAAAAATACAAAAAATATGCAACGCACACATTCTGTCGCTATACGTATGTTAGCATGCAATAGGATGTTATTTTTTTTTTAATTGTTTACACATATTCCCTTATTGTTTATTATTATTTTATTTACATTATTCATTTGATTGATAATTTTTTTGAAGGTCATTGACTTTGGGTTAGATAGCTGCATAATTTTTTATTTAAATTGATAGAGCAAGCTGTTGTTCTTATCGAAGTTGTGTTATGATCACTTTCTAATGTGGTTAGTTTAATTGTTATATATTGAATTTAGATGTTGCATTATTTATTGGGTTAAGTAATAATGAGTGTTCTTGTAATGATCTCTTTTGATAAGAGATTAGCATTTCTCTAATATATTAAAAAAATTAGAATACCATGATGATATTAAAAAATTATTGATAGAGTGAAAAAAAAAATTTTTTCTTTTTTATTGCATTTCCATGGGAGGTGGGCGTAATAGTGGGCGTGTTATTTTTGTTTTTGCATGAAACATTTTAAATGATATAAATTACAGTAATATCAAATTTGAAGGTTGTACCTAAAATATTTTAGAAAATATGGCACTTTTTATGTTGGGGTTGTATGGGTGGTGGGGGTAAAAGTGGGCCAAAGTTCAAAATTTTTTCCGATAATGTTTGTAAGAATATAACATTAAAGTATACCAAAATTGAAATTTATACCTTAAGAATTACGGACAATACGGCATTTTACAAATTTCGATTGTATGGGAGGTGGGCGTAAAAGTGGGCGCATTTTCATAATTTTTTTTTCAAAAAACTGGAATTGTCTCAAAAATAACCTGTGCAAAATTTCAGAGCTCTACAATGACTCCTTGTATTTAATGCCGGCGTTGTCTCACTGTGCGCCCTATCTCCACTCCCTAAGTAGGCTCCCATACAAATAGCAGTTGGAGCAAATTTTATAAAAATGTAGTTTTGAATGGAAGCCCACTTAGGAAGTGGAGATAGGGCGTAGGTATGTTTTAAAAAAATGTTGTAGGGTAAAAATAAATGGGGGTCGACCTCACCCTTCTCAGACGCACCATTGGACCGATAGAAGCTGATTAAATAAAACAAATTTACAAAATATAAAAAAAAAATGTATGTGGACCGCCTTAACAGTTAAAGATAAAGGGTAGGTGTGTTCAGAGAAAATGTTTGGACTAAAAAAATATTGTGGGTCGGTCATACATTTTGTTGCTCTAAGAGCACTTGTAGGACAGTTAGAGCTGTTGGAGTAAATTTTAAAAAATAGAAAGAAAATTTAAAAAAAAAACATGAAAAATTTAGGTAAGGGCTGGTAACTTATCAAAACCTAATCATTGATTAACACTAATCATTGCTTATTTTCATATAAATTTGACATTTGTAAGCATTAATTAGCACTAATCAATGATTATTTTGTAATAAGTTACCAGCCCTAAATTGATTATTTTTTTTGTTTTTTAAATTGGTAAAACTCAGAACTATTTACGAAAATTTAGAAAAAATTAATGAAAATTTCGAATAATTAATAAATATTTAATAACATTTAGAATAATTTAGAAAACTTATATAAAAATCGGGTAAACTCTGAAGTATTGTGGAGGGTATTTTCGATTTGCCACGGCCGAATTAAACATTTTACCTGTTTTGTTTTCTCACATTTCCTTTCAACTAAAACTATTACTGTATTTTTCTTAATGTTTCTCACATTTCCTTTCAACTAAAACTATTACTGTATTTTTCTTAATGTTTCCATTTGTACCTATGAATGTCTCAATGACATAATGTAACTTTAATAGAGCATTAATACATACAACCATAGAAACATTTACATTTTTACTCATCACTAATACTTGCTAACTATTCAAGCAAGCATTCATGAATTCATTCATCCTTCCAGCCAACCCCAACATCATTTTCAACATTATTGTCATAGTTGCATTAATTAGTTTCTGAATTAAACATCTCTTCTTCTTAGTCTGTATGGCGAGGAGATGAACCATGCAACATGAAAAACATCAACAACAACAGCAGCAGCAACATCAACAACAACAACATCCTTCTATGAAATAATGTTGTTATTTTTTTTTTTTCAAAACTCTAACTAAAACTTAATAATTCACTCACTCAAACACAGACACTTTTCATGTAGAAAATAACTTCAGTATGTATATAATAGGGGTATTCACATGTTGCTAAAAAAGTTGTTCTGAATTTTAAAAGCACCTTAATTTATATCACTTAAAAATATTTTTTTTTTTCAATAAGTAAACTGATAATCAAGCTCAAGGCCTAAGTTTTCAATAAATTTTATTTATTTATATATTCGATTAGAGTTTTATTCTAGTTCGAGGCCCAAAAATATTTCTATATATGATATTGTCATAATAGAGTATTTTTAATTTATTGCTTTAAAAAAGTTACTCATCTCATAGTATATCTGTACTGATCAGTTTCATCCCCACTAAAGGAATCATCAGCAGACTTTAGAGAATCATCGTTGGTCAATCAAACATCAAACCAGACATAATATTTGATATATTTCACAAGTTATATGAGAAATATTATTATGAAGGTCCGAAATCTGTTTTCCAACAAAAATAACTCTTTTAAAGCAAAAATTGTATATACTAAATCACCGTCGGTAATTATAAGTATACGTGTTGCTGTTATTTTACAATAACAACAGTACCTAACCAAACAATAGTGTTGGTAGGATAAGTCGTACTAAACTTTGTGTCAAATGTTGTTTTTTTATTTTTAGTACCAAAAGGTACATAAAAATAAAATGTATTTATTCGGCCTTTATATATGTATATATATTCGATTAGAGTTTTATTCTAGTTCGAGGCCCAAAAATACTTTTGGTACTAAAAATAAAAAAACAACATTTGACACAAAGTTTAGTACGACTTATCCTACCAACACTATTGTTTGGTTAGGTACTGTTGTTATTGTAAAATAACAGCAACACGTATACTTATAATTACCGACGGTGATTTAGTATATACAATTTTTGCTTTAAAAGAGTTATTTTTGTTGGAAAACAGATTTCGGACCTTCATAATAATATTTCTCATATAACTTGTGAAATATATCAAATATTATGTCTGGTTTGATGTTTGATTGACCAACGATGATTCTCTAAAGTCTGCTGATGATTCCTTTAGTGGGGATGAAACTGATCAGTACAGATATACTATGAGATGAGTAACTTTTTTAAAGCAATAAATTAAAAATACTCTATTATGACAATATCATATATAGAAATATTTTTGGGCCTCGAACTAGAATAAAACTCTAATCGAATATATATACATATATAAAGGCCGAATAAATACATTTTATTTTTATGTACCTTTTGGTACTAAAAATAAAAAAACAACATTTCATTTATTTAGTTAATTATTTATTCTACTATTCGATATTTCGTCATCCGACGGATGACATCTTCAGGATAAAAATATAAAATTTTTATTTAAAAAAGTAACAATCTTTTAATTGTGCGTCCATTGTTACACAGAAATTTGAAACGAATTCCAATCAACAAAAACGCGGATTCAATAAATTTTTTGATTGAAATTCCTCCAATTAAGAAAATTGTTATACCAATCATCAAATTGTAGGTGATTGATTGAAAATTTTTTCAATCAAACATTTTTTCGATTTTGATTTGATCAATTTTTTTATTTATAATCAATCAAAAAAGTTATTGATTTAACAAATGAATCGTACGCTTGTGACAAAATTATCAAAAAATTCATCTTTTTTGCTCTCCAATATGTTGCAAACAAAAAAAAAGTAAAACTCGATTATTTGGTATATTTTTGAATAAATCTATTCAAATAAATTAAAGCGAAAAAAATCTGGTACGTTGAAAATTTGTAATTCGGCAGGTAAAGAAAATATCAAAAATTTCAATCAAAACATTGATTGACTCATTTAAATTTGGTTGATCAATAGATTTAGTTGAACACTTTTAGCCAGTAATTTTTTGTGTGTACTCTTTTTAATAAAAATTTTATATTTTTTTTATCCTGAAGATGTCATCCGTCGGATGACGAAATATCGAATAGTAGAATAAATATTTGAATAAATAAAATTTTTTGAAAACTAAGGCCTCGAGCTTGATTATCAGTTTACTTATTGTAGTTAAAACAAAAAGGTCGAAAAAACATAACCAGTAATTAATATATTTTTTTAAATTAACTTCTTTTCAATTTATTGAAAAAAAAATCTGTTATCACAGGCAATAATCACACCTAGAATCTTAGAATTTTCAGCTTTTATTGCATTGAAAAGAATGTATCCAAAATCCGAAAATTTAACTTTGAGAAAAATTAGCATAGGTGTGGTTATTTAAGTGCATACTTGCTCTTTTCAAAAGGGTTTTCCTATAAAAATTTCGATTAATTTCTGTTCGAGCTACCGACATTTTCATAGAAAACCCCTAATAAAGTTGCTTGAAAAAAGCAAGTATCATAGGACTTTAGAGACTTCACCTGTTAAAGGACAAGGTAAAATGCTGTGATATCTAATAATATTTTAGTTTTCTAAGGTGATTGTATGAATGCAAGTTTTTCATATATAAACATAAGTATTTAAATGTGTATATCTTATCATTACTAAAAGACTCCTAAGGGAATGTTGCACTATACTAAACGTGATGTGTAATTAATGAAAATTATTTTATAGAGAAAAGATGACATTGTGGACAGATAATTTGACAGAGTAATTATAAACTAAAATTTATTCAAACGTTTCTTAAATAAGTTTATTAAATCGAATGCCAGTAAACTATTTCTGGAATTAGTTTTTCTTTCAGAAATCAAAAACAACTATTTAAGAAAATTTTAAAAATTTCCATTATTTTAGAATTAAACAAGTAAAAAGTTAAATTCGACTTGACCGAAACTATGAATACCCTCCAGAATGCCCTTTTTAAGTGAGAGTAAATTTTCAAACGTGAAAAAATCACTTTTTTGAATAGAAGTATTTTATTTTGTGTAAAACAACTTTTTTTTTTAGTAATTTTTGAAAAAAAAAAAAATTACAAAAATTGTTTTTGAGTGTAAAATTTTTTTGAGTGTAAAATTTTGTTCGAGTTTTTTTTTTTTTAGTGTAAAAAATATGTTTGAGTGACAAAAATACGTTGTTAAATGTTTTTGTGACTTACCAATGTTTTTAAAACATGTTTAACGGGTTTTCAACACGTGAATTTAAGGTGAACCTAATCTGAAATTCACGGTTTTGCTAATAATTTTTGAACCACTTGACCGATTTGGCTGAAATTCAATACGAACCAAGCTAGGGGTATGGCAAATATATATGATAAGCTTCTGTCTTTCGAAAGTTTGCGTTTTTATACCCTCCAACTACAGTATGAGGGTATACTCACTTTGTCATTCCGTGTGTAACGCATCAAAATATCGGTCTAGGACCCCATAAAGTATATATATTTATGATCAGTGATCGATTCTAAGACATTCTAGAGATGTCCGTCCGTCCGTCCGTCCGTCTGTCCGTCTGTAGTTAACACGATGCAGTCCAAAATAAAAGAGCTAGACTCCCGACATTTGGCACGAATATGTCTTATGTTCCTAGGCAGGTTAAGTTCGTAAAGGAGCAAAATCGGACCTGGGGGAAAAAAGTTCCCCCTTGAAGAACTAAACCAACCTCTGAAAAATACCATATTTTTACATGATTTTCTTTGTTTTTGTTTAACAAATACAACATTTTTATGCTACAAGAAGTTCAAAGTCCTGCATATGGACCCACAGAATTAGAAAATGTCGTTTTTTCGGTCCGCCCCCCTTTTATGGGCGTGGAATATTTTTTTTTTTTTTAAATAATGATAAACTTGTATTTCTTTAGAGCAAAAAGTATAAGAATGAATTCTTAAACACATATTCGAGAAGAAATGCCCCCCCCCCCCCAATTACCACTACCGACCCCCCCCCCCCCAAAAAAAAAACGCCCCTGCAATTTTTTTTTATTTATTTGCATGTTGGAGGGTATAACAGATTCGGCACGGCCGAATTTAACACTCTCACTTGTTTTATCTCATAAATTCACGAAAAACCCTTGCCGAAATTCAGTCATTTGCTCACAACTTTTGAACCACTGCACTGTGGGCCAGCATCCAAGAATTTTGGCCAAAACTAGAATACAGAGGATAGAAGTCTTTATAATATGCCAAAAGAGGTTTAGGCAGTGGCTAATCACAAATCTGGAATCAAAAATTTAAAATTCAAAATGGCGGATAAAAAATGGCGGCCATAAATTTTTAAATTTGAATATATAATACTTAAAATATTTGTTTATAAAGGATATGGCGACGCTGATTACGAATATGAAATCGAAAATTTAAAATTCAAAATGGCGGATTCAAAATGGCGGTAAAAAACTTTTAGATTTGTATACATCGAACTTTATTTATTGGTTTATGAAGGATATGGCGTCGCTAATCACGAATTTGGATTCAGAAAATAGAAATTCAAAATGGCGGCCAAAAGTTTTAAAATTTGTAAATATTAAACTTCAATTATTTGTTTATCAATGATATGGCGTCACTAATTACGAATATGAAATCGAAAATTTTAAATTCAAAATGGAGGGTTCAAAATGTTGGCTTCTTATTTAAAAATTGTTAAATATTGAACTTAAATTATTTGTTTCTACTTGATATGGCTTCGATGTTTGCGAATATAGAATTAGCAGCAAAGTGTTTTCGTGAGCACATTAATATAAACAAAATCCAAGAAAGTCGTAATTAACAAGAAAAGTTTTGTTATTCTAAATAACATCCGAACTATTTTATGGAAATGCACTTAAATGAAGAGGTGTTAACTTTATTTTTATTTGTCTTCTTTTTCTCACACAGAAATAATGTAATCAAACTAAAGATGAAATATTGCACCAAAATATACCCAGTAAAATTTTGAATTCCAAAGAATCGGTTATGTGTTGTGAATCGAATATTTACCACTTTAACTGAACATGTCAACTTGTTGACGCTTTTAAACGAATAATTAATTTATGCTCAAACTCCGCATTTAAAAAGCACGGATAAAAAGTTATTAAATTCTAATCCGGACCATTAAACTGCATTGAAATTTCAGCATAAATGTATCATTAAAAAGTTGAACTTGAGGACGCAGTTATACTAGATATATTCTATATGAATTCTACGATAATGTTGTTCCTAAAAAAAACTTGTCAAAAATGGTCATCAATTGCCACTATCGGCTAATTAAAGTGGTAACCCATAAATATCATCCGCTTAAATGCGTCACTGAATATGTGAGCATTAAGAATTTATAAAAGTCCGAATAAAAGCCAAACTAGCAAAAAAATCGCCAAAAGCAAAATCAATTTTCGGCTTAATCATAATAGAGATTATTATACACGAATTTGGGGGTCCTATCTATGTATATAATATAACGTTTATATGTATATAGTATAGTTTACAGATTTTTGACAATTACAACTTAATAAAACCGAATATCGCTAAGTCCAATACACCATTTAATAGGCCTTTAAAAAACCTTTCGATCTGTATGAAATGTTCATATTTGAAACAGATACAAAAAAACGAAATAATACAGGTTTCCCCCTCCCATTTCCCCTCTTTAACCGCCGAGATGGCACCTTAAAAAAACAGGTTAATCTTAGATTTCGACCTTCTATAACATACGTGAATTGCAGAACAATCGGAGTGCAAGTGATTTTATCTTCCGTGCTAGTGTAGAAGTGTAATCCTAACGCCATTTTTTAGTTAAAGGACAATATCTCGAAAGTTTATGAATGATCGCAGACGGTCGCAAAATTCTAGTTAGGGGACATATTAAGGAACACATTGGCATTAAAGGTTTTCCAAAATCGTTTGGAGCTTTTTGGAGATCGATGTTGAAAAATGGCGATTTTCAAAAAAATCGTTATTTTTTTGGGGAAACTTAAATTTTATACCTTCTTTAGATAATTATTGAAGTGTTTTAGATTTTGATATGTTAATAAGTACTTCTTTAGTGATTTCTGAATGATTTTCAGTCAAAAATTTTTTAATTTCCAAAGTTTTTTTTAATATATTAAAAAAAAAAAATTGTCACAAAAATTCGAAATTTTGACTTTGACCTCTTGCCAAAGAAAATCAGATAGCCACAATATTACAATATTTTATTTACATAATATTTAACAATCCAAGATTTTGAATACATCAACAGAATTTGGATGCAGCGAAAGGGACTTTTGGCCAAAAAACTAAGATCCTGGCCCACTGTGCACTGGACCGATTTCGCTGGACTGCAATAACAACCTGAGCAGGTAAATGCCCAACATATATGCCAACTTCAGGAGCCTCCGTAAAGTCTTTCAAACGTTAGTGTGTTTTTAACAGACAGACGGATGGACAGACGGACGGATGGACGGACGGACATCGCTAGATCGTCTTAAAATCGATCGAGGATCATGAATATTTATACTTTATGGGATCCTAGACCAATATTTCGAGGTGTTACAAATGGAATGACAAACTTATATATACCCTCTATCACTAGAGTGGAGGATATAAAAAAAACAATGTTTGAAATCGATATCGTCCTAGATTAACGTTATGTGGCTATTTCCCAGTTGGCAACGTCCTCGAGCCATCCTCAGTGACGGAGAGATGACATGTCAGAGTCACTGCTGACATCCACAAGACATCTCTATGTACTGGGATGAGGACAGTTTCATACAAATTTTCAAAATGTCCTCACTCAAATTCAGCAGTGGTAAGTCTGACCTTCTGGGGACATGTCACCAAAGACTTCTTTGGGGAAATGTCTGACGTAGGTCATGCGAAAATACAAAAACTTTTCGTATTTCCTTTAGTTTTTATTTTTGTCCATTTTCCTTTATAAATTATCTTTCTCATATTTAGAAAAAACTTTTCGCTTTGGAATTTGAAATTGGAAACTCCAGTTTATTAGTCCACACCTAACTACTTGTTCCAAACTTAATTTTGAAAATTGTTTGTCTATTTATTACTTTAATTCTACTTGTTAGATTTTAATTTTATTTTTAACAAATCGATAATATTGCCATCTTTTTCTTGGGAATTAAAGAGTTGCCCACATTTTAAATTCTAATTTAATATACTGATATTCTAAAGACATTTCCACACTCTTAAAGCAAACATTCAGTGCTGCCAATGTTAGGACATGTCATCAAGGATTACCTATGATTTGTCAGAACCTGAAGACATTTCCTCAAGGAATCACTGTGGAAATTTCCCCAGTGACACCCCAGCAGAAATTTTGCTGAACTGGCAGCAGATTTTGAAAAGGAAACTCGAGTCAAGGAGCGCATCCAAACCTGCTGAATTCATGCATGATTCTCTAAGGCGATGTCACACTTTAGAGCGCTAGTTGGATACACCGAAAAAGTGCTCATAAGATGCTCTGAATTCACAACTCTTTAGAGCGCTGAAAAAATCGCTATAAGGATGCAGTGAATTCATGTATATTTTTAGAGCTGATTTAAGCAAAATAAAGATGAAGCACATTTGACTACTTCTGAAATACAAATTACAAAATCTGAAATACATTTGACTATTTCTGAATACCATTGGAAAATCTTAAATACAATTGACTAATTCTGAAAATCAGTTGACTCCATGCAAGCATTTGGAAGAAATATCGCCTAAGAGATCCAATTACATTAAAAAAATTTCCAATTAAATTTCGAAAATTTCAAATTATATTTCAGAAATTTCCATTTATATTTCAGACCAACCAAAAAAATGTTAATTACATTTCAAAAATGTTCAATTATATTGAAAATTTTTGAAAAAGAATTGGACATTTTTAAATATAATTGGAGATTCTAAAATATGATTGGACATTTTTGTAATATAATTTGAATTTTCTGAATCTAGTGGAAATGGTGAACTCAATTTTTTTTTACTTAAAATGTGAGGTGTTAAGGCCTGGGCACTTGAGCGCTACTGTAGCGGTGCTGTAGCGTGACGGGCTGTTGTATCGTTTTAGCAATTACTGATTCCGTTTCAACGTGTCATATTAATTTAAAAATTCTATTTTAAAAAGTGGTTATCTGTGATTTTTTTTTAATTTATATTTACAGAAAAACATTTTTTTTTTCGTTTATTTATATTTATTTTTCAATTCTGCCACACAAATGAAAAAATTTCAACAAAAAATAAAAAACAAAATCAGCTGACACGTAAAACGTACGGAAAATCAAAATTTTTTAGGTTCGGCCGCTACAGCACCGTCACGTATTCGTTTAAGTACCTATTTCTATTTATTTTAATACAAGCTTACATATCAGCTGACACGTCTCCGAACCGTATTCGCTCAAGTAATTATGCCTTTATGATTGAAGCACTCTTTGCAGCGCTGATTAATGCGCAATAATGATGCAGTGAAATCATGTGTCTTTGTCCAAAACTCATGGTTTTTTATTCAAAAAGTGTTGAATATATTCAAAAGGAAAGCATGTATGAAATTTTATCAAAATATCAGCCTTACCATAGAAAAATAAAATATATTTAAAATCAGATTTTAATTTTATTTCCATACAAATTGATTTTGTTTTTAAAATCGACTTTCAAAAAATGTATTGAAAATTTGAAATTTAAAATAAAACTTTTGTTAAAATATACTTTTTGTTTTCTTGTGGAACGAACCTATAATTTTATATTTTGAGTTTTATATAAAAAATTAAAGTGTATTTTTCTAACTTGTTTTTTTTTAGATTTTTTCAGACTTTTTATACGAAACTTATTTTTCCTAAAGTCCGCACTGTTGTATACAATTTCGTGGTTTTACTAATGTATTACAATTTATGGTTGGAGTAAAATTTTATGTGCGAAAATTAAGTGAAGCCCTTACAAAATTCTGAAAGTATATTATTTATACCATGTATACTACAATCACGTAAATTAAATAAAATTTTAGTGGCGGTTACACGTAACTCACCAAAAATTTTTATTAATGATCATTTTCATTATTTTAAATTAAATTTCCTTCACTTACCTACTGATATTCCACATTTAATCAATGAATACTTTCATGCATTTCATGAAAAACTTCATAAAACATTTCAAACAAAACAATTTCTATGAATATTTTCTTTAATTCCACGTTAGTTCTAACTAAAATGAACTTTAATGACACCAGTTTCATTGATTAAATGAAACCTATCTTCGGTTGAAAGCGTGAGTCATTTTATCTTAAGCTGAGTAGGTTTATACTAGCTCGAGGTCATTATTTCGTATTTAAATTTTATCATTATTTATTATTTAAATTTAGAAGAATTTTTATTTTACTTTAAAAAAATACAATCACAAACAAGTATTTCAAATGTTTTGGGCATTGTGGAGGATATTTATGGATTCGGTCAAGTCGAATTTAACTTTGTTTTGTCATACTATAGTTTTTCAGTGCTGTTCCTCTAATAAATTTAATTAATTAATTCGACTCACGATTTTAATTACACAATTTATAATGAAAATCTTAGTTTTCCTAGGGGGCATTGTCCTTTAAAGGCATATAAATACATATTTTAAGCTGTTAATAGTAAACTTTGCACACGCACACTATTGCACGATTACACTTTGCTGCTTTATAAATGTGCATTTGAAAGTGTGTGCGATGGTGTGTGTATGTATTAATAAAAATCCTAGAAAAATAACATCTAAGCTTGTGAACACACACAAACACATACAAAAAGAAACATTTCCTTTTGGGTAAAAAATAATTAAAAGAGGTCTCACGGCATTTAGAAAAAAAAACACAAACACATCTCAACTCCACAAGAACAACTACAGAAACAACAACATGAAAAGCTGCTGCTGAAAAAAAAAATTGTAGATGAAGGTGCACTTTGAATTTATAAACAAGTGCAACAAAGTTCTTGCAGCAGAAAAACAAAAAAAATAAAAAACCAGCAACAACTAAGGGAGGGAGAGCAATAACCTTTCTTTAGATTTTGAATATTTAAATGTTTAATGAAAAAAAAACTAGTTTCAGGGGTCATAGTTCATTGGTTTAAATAAATAAAAACAAATTGTTAACAAATAATGGAAATTCGCTAAATAACAAGTTATAGGCTATATTCGACTGTGCCGAATCTTTAAATACCCTACACAATGTTAACCAATAAAAAAAAATTTAAAAATTAAATCTTTTTTTATACCCTCTAACTACAGTATGGGGGTATACTCACTTTGTCATTCCGTGCGTAACGCATCGAAATATCGGTATTGATCAGTGATCGATTCTAAGACATTCTAGCGATGTCCGTCCGTCCGTCCGTCCGTCTGTAGTTAACACGATGCAGTCCAAAATAAAAAAGCTAGACCCCTCAAGTTTGACATAAATATGTCTTATACTCCTAAGCAGGTTAAGTTCGGAAATGGGCCAAATCGGACCAGGAGGAAAAAAGTTCCCCCCTGAAGAACTGAACTAACCTCAAATTTTTTGAGGTTTTTTTGTATTTTTGTGAACCAAATGAGACATTTTTATGTTCTTAGAAGTTTTTAGTCCTGCGCTTGGACCCAGGGGCTTAAAAAATTTCACTTTTTTTGCCCCACCCGTTTTTTAAGGGCGTGGTAAAACACTAATTTAAATAATTATAAAACTATAATACTTTAGTGCACAAAGCGGACAAAAATGAACTTGTAAACATATACCGTGAGGGCCAAGGAGTTAATTTTTTTACATGTTGGAGGGTATAATAGATTCGGCACAGCCGAATTTAACACTCTCACTTGTTTTAAATTCTGATTAATTTTTATTAAAAAATAAAAATTGTTTTTATTCGACCTTTAAAATATTATATTTTGAGTAGGTAAATTCTAGCTCGAGGTCATTATTTTCTTTACTAATTAAAATTATGATATTCTCATAGAATAATTTTCTCTAGAAAATAATTTTTCTGTTTTAAATTTATTTGTGTTTTTCATTTTTTGCAAGACTTAATCGATGCGTGTTTCGGAATTTGTCGAATTCGATTGTCAAGATTATTTAGCAAAAATAAAAACCCAATACTACAAGCAGCAAAGGAAACACGTGTCGATTAAGTCTTGCTAAAAATTACCAACACAAATAAATTTAAAACAGAAAAGATAGAGTAGCGATATGTTAGGGTTGAAAAAAATAATGGGGGTCGGTCATACATTTAACTCCTCTAGAGGCGTTATTGGAACAGTTGGAGCGATGGGAGTAAATGTCATTTTATACGGGAGCCCCATTAGGCTGGCATTTTGTTGTATGGAAAAAAGTTTTTCTTTCGATTTTGAACGTCAGGGCAAATTTTTATTCTTTTAGGCCTAAAACTTATGGGGTACAAATTTAAGGTCAATCGGATTAAATTAACCCGTTGCGCCCGGCGATCAAAATTTTGGGTTTTTGAAAATTTTTAGAAAAAAAAATAAAAAAAAAAATATCTTACGACACATCATACTTATTAATTTTGATGCGCTGAACATGAATATCAAAGAATTTTTTAAATCGGTCAAACGGTTTTTGAGATATCGCTATTTGAAATTGGCAAAAATTTGCAGTTTTCACCCATTGTTTCAGAATTTTTTTTTTTTTAATCTAAAAATTTCTTACGCTTGACCCTTTCAAAGAGCTTGACATGATATTTCATTCAAAATTAATATCCGATCATTTTAACCCGTGGTGCCCTTCAATTAAAGATTTACATTTTTGAAAAATTTTCACCAAAACTTTAGATTTTTGAAAAATAAAAAATAAAAAAAATATATCTCGCGATTATTTTATTAATTCTGGCATGCTGAACACAAATATCGAAAAATATCTTAAATCGGACTAACAGTTTTTGGGTTATAGCCATTTGATATTTAAATTTTACAAAATGGCAGTTTTTTCCAACGTCACAAAAATTTTTTAAAAAATTCTTAAAATTTTGTTTCCGTTAACTATTTTTTAGAGCTGGAGACCACCTTTCATTTAAACTTAATTTGATAGGACCATTTAAACCCATGGCGCCCTATGATCAAAGTTTAGAGTTTTTGGTGAAAGTTTTGTAAAAAGCAAAACTTTGATCGAACGGCGCCACGTATTAAAATTATCGGATTTGGCTCAAATTAATTTAAAATGAAAGATTGTTTCAAGCTCTTTTAAATGGTTAACGGTAAGAAATTTTGAGATTTTTTTTTTTTAATTTCTAGAACATAGGCGGTGTTTGCCATTTTTCGCAAATTTCAAATAACGATATCTCGAAAACCGTTTGACGGATTTTAAAAATTCTTTGATATTCGTGTTCAGCGCATCAAAATTAATGAGTATGATGTGTCGCAAGATATAGTTTTACTTGTTTTTTTTTTTTTTCAAAAAATGTTTAAAAATTTAAAACTTTGACCGTTTAATTTAATCCGATTGACCTCAAATTTGTACCACACATTTTTTAGGTCCACTAGAATAAAAAAATGCCCGGACACTTGGGAAATCAAAAGTTGAAGAAAAAATGCCACTCTAGAGCCCCATTAAGAAGTGGAGATCGGGAGAAGGTTTGTTCAGAAAAAATGTCGGGATGTAAAAATTTTTGGGGGTCAGCCTTACATTGCACCACCCTAAAAGTAGCTACATTTAAGTACTTTTATGTTAGTTGTTTTAAAAAACGACTAAAAATAACTAACCAAAATAGTTGTTTCATAGCTGTCATAGAAAAACAACTACTTTTGTAGTTGAAAACTACTAATAATAATAATATTAACGAACAACTAACATTTTTAACTGTCGTACTTTTTTGAGATCAATCACTTTATGATTAGGTCAACATTAGCCAGCAATATAATATTGTTATCTATACATTCATATTGTAAGAAAAAGGATAAAACTTTTCCACAAACTTTAACAAAAAAAAATGTGGTAAACTCCTTACAAAAAATAATACTTTATGGAATTTATCTTTTATAGTATTTGGCATTCATAGCAGCTACAACATGCATGTTAGATCAAGAAATTTGAACTTCAACTATGCAACTAAACCAGTACATGATAGTTGAAAAATGTTTTACAACCAGTGGTCGAAGTCATAACTAAAAAAAAAAGCCATGTCTCAAGGGTGTGCTAATATTTGTTTCCTTTTGTTTTTATTTAGTGTTCTTTTTTTTTGTATTATAAATTTTTATTAATATTGACAAGTAGTACACTGAAAAAAAGTAAAATTTAAAAAAAAAAATTAAAAAATGTCAAAAGTCAACAAGCATTGCCTAGTAATGGTTATAAAAAAAAATATATTTTTTTCAAATTTCAAAAATTTTAAAATTAATAACCCAAACAAAATAAATAATTTGCAAGAAAAAAGAGTTTATTTAAGTTCGAGGTCATGTATTGTCCCCGTTTTGAATTAACATTAACTCTTGTTTCTCTCTTAGGATATACTCCCAATAAATACTTTTAGAGTTGCTTTCACTACTTTTCAGAATTGAATTGACGATCGTTTCGGAAATTTTCCAATGATTTCCAATCATTAGAGTTCTTTTGAAAATCGTGGTAAAATTGTTACGGTAAAAACATCAAATATTCATATTCTCAATTATTTAAACCTAGTTCTAATTACGACATAAAGAAATAAAAGAAATCTAAGATTTATTTATTTTTTTTTAAGTAGGTTTATTCTTTCAACTTTCATTTCGTTTTGGTTTCATCCCATTCCGATTATGGGTGTTGCACTGTGTTATAAAATGACAATTTTTTATTATATTTAGCTCGAGGTCATTATTTCCTTTACTAATTAAAACTATAATATTCTCATATAATTATTTCTAAGAAAATTATTTTTCTGTTTTAAATTTATTTATGTTGGTAATTTTTTTGACCCCGAGCTAGAATAAAACTACTCAAAATATAATATTTTAAAGGTCAAATAAAACAATTTTTATTTTTTAGCATTAATAAATTTTAAACAGAAAAATAATTTTCTTAAAAATTATTCTATAAGAATATCATAGTTTTTATTAGTAAAGGAAATAATGACCTCGAGCTAAATATAATAAAAAATTGTCATTTTATAACACAGTGCAACACCCATAATCGGAATGGGATGAAACCAAAACGAAATGAAAGTTGACATGTTCCAAAACAAAACCCTCTAGGCTTTTTTATAGTTCAGAGCTAGTGTGATCTTTTAATATAATTATAAAAATAAAAATATTGTAATTGCCTTTAAATAACAATCATACGCAACGGTGTCCAGTGGTTTATTTTAATAATTCGTCAGCTTATTATTGTTTTGCTCCATACGCCAACAACTCGGTTTCGAGAAAAACGATTAAATAGGTTTACCACAAATTTTTTCGAAAAGTAATCGATGGATTTTGTTTTAATGTTTACCATTTATTGCTACATATATTGTTAAAAAAGCTTCTAGTTTTCAGACTTCTAGATACAATAGATCAAAAGATTTAAAGCTTTTAAGAAAATAAGATTTTATGGTATTATGCTCCATACACTCAAAATAATAACTCTGTTAAATTACAGAGATACTCTGCTGAGCCAGCAGAAAATACCATAGATTTCCAACCAGCAAGATTTTTTGTTATTTTACGAAGAAAACTCTGTAAAATGGTTTGGACAAAAAAAAAACTGTAAAATTACATAGTTTCTAGTAAAATATTAGTTAAATGGGATCACAATTTTAAAGAGAAGTACTCTGTAATTTTACATATATTTGTAAAAACTTTGTAAAATTATTTCGTCACAAAAAAATTTTAAATTTACAGAATTATCTGTAAAATGTTGGTACGTGACCAGATATTTTTCAAAAACTTCTGAAAATTTACAAAGTTTTTGTTAAATTTATTTGATTTTAAATTGGAAGACATGAAATAATTGGGAACAAAATGAACTCCAGAACTTCCCTGCTTTAAAAACATTAACAGGCTGACAAGCCAATAAAATTATTCTTTGCGGGTTACAAATATTTTTAATTATAAAAGCTCACATATTAAGTGACGCATTTAAGCGGTAGATGTTCACCGAGGTTTTTATAAATTAATAAATGATGATTTGAGCAGGGGCTATTTTTAATTGTGTTTCCTATTAGTACTTTCATAATTTAAATGAGCCTGATTAAATGCGTTTCCCACTTGAATGGTGCGAACGCAAAACGTTATATTTTAATTTCTTGTTAAGTTCACTTTTTAAGTGGCAACTATAAGAATTCTTATTAAATTTCTTCGACTGTAATGTGCAAGAAGCATGGATAAGTACTAACTTGACACAAAAAAAGCAATTGCCATCATTTAAATGCGCCCGCTTAAATGTTTCGCTCGCGAATGTTTAACTTTGTAGAAATTATTTATAAACTCGCTAGATGTTCTCACGGTTTATTTTTTATAAACTTCTTATTTTAAGTGCCACATTTGAACGGGATCATTTTAATAAACACTTTTATAAAATTAAAGGGATCGTTTAAGAATGCCTTGACTTTCTTATAATTTCTTTAATGTGCTTGACATGGCTTTAACACAACTGTCACTATTTTATTTCTGATCAATTTATCCTTTTTTAATGTGCAAGTAGTGTTGACAATTGGGAAATACCATCGTGTAAATTTGCCCGCTTTAATGCTTCCAAAATGTAAATTTTCTTTTTTTATTTTTTTGAAAATTACGAGTTTCTTACGAATACCTCCAATTTTACACATCTTCGTAAAATTTTCCAGCTCTTGTTGTAACTTAAGACGCTTTTTAAAGAAGGGTTTAAATATTTGGAAGTTTTTTGAAGAGTTTTATTTGAAAACTGTATTACAGAGCAATGAGTAAAATTACAGATGAAATTTAGTATTTTGGTTACGAGAAAAAACGAAGTATTTTTTTTTTAAATCTTTTTAACAAAAAAAACTCTTAATTTTTATCTGTAAAATAGAGATTACAAGTTAAAAATAAAATTACAGATAAAATTTGGTTTTTCGGTCACAAGAAAATACAAAGTATTTTCTTAAAATCTGTATTTCGGCAGATAACTTTGTCAAATATCTGTCGAATTGAAATTACAGTCATTTTGCAGAGTATTTAACAGAGTAATTATTTTGAGTGTATCCAATTTTGCTAACACATTTGGGACTTTTGTGTGATATGGAGCAAATGAGTTCTTAATGCCAAACAAAATAACAATGAAACAAAAACACTTAGAACACTTATATAGTCAGGTTGCGTGGTATTAAAAATGGGGATGATCGGTCAATGGACACGCCTACCTCCCACACAACCTAAATGGCAAATATGACATTACTTGAAATGTTTAGAAGTTACGGTATTAAAATTTGGTACTTAGTAGTACCAATATAATTAATCTTCATTCCAAAAATATCCAAGATCCGTTAATTTTTAAATAATCTAGAGCCTTTTCTATAACGCAAATTTTCAAAAAATGTCAAAATTGTGTGTTTTTTCTTAGAAAATGCTGGATATCTCAAATTCGAAAAGAGGTTTTAAAAAACGGACTTCGGAATAAGAAAGAGGATATTTATATTATATCGTGAACCTATATTCAAAAAATGCCAACTCAAATTTGACGGAAACGAGTTTCCGATGGCAAATAGCTCCCCTATGTAATACCTATCTGCCATAAAAATTTCAGAGCAAAAAACTAATTTGTTGTCGTTTTACATCCATTTTTGTTATTCTGCTAACTCAAAGTACATATTTTTTTGTTGGAAATAAATGCCAACTCCCATTGTAAATTTCCAAAATTTTTTCAAAAATTTTTTTAAAAAAAATTAGATCACATATCATATTGCATTTGCCATGCTAAACACGAATCTTGTAAAGATTTTGATATCTAATGACTGGTTCTCGAGATATTGCCATTTTGAAAATATCGGTAAATAGTGTTTGCAAAAAAAAAAATTGCTTATGTTTATGTAACTTTCAAACTATTTATCAGATTGAAACATTATGAATGGGGCAAATAAAGTCAATGATATAAGCTTTTAAAATAGCTAGTTTGGAGTGACCCTATTGCAATACAGCGTGAGTTACAGAGTGCCAAAGTTGATCACCCTGAGATTAAAAGGCTTTCGGAGCTAGTAACTTTTAAAAATATGCAAAGATTTTTAATTTTTTGTTCAATTTTTGCAATTACCGTACTAAGGATAACAAAAACAAAAAAAACAAAATTTTTAAAATTTTTCCAAAAAAAATGTATTTTTATTTTCCGACAAAATATGCCAACTCTAAAAAAATATTTGTTTTTTGATATAGTAATAAATGCCATCTCAAAAAAATACGCAAACCAGTGCAAAATATGAAAATTTTTGCATAGGTAAAAATTGTTTAGAATATTTAAACCATCTTGTGGAAGGTACATTGTTTATTTTTGCAATAATATGCGAAATAACTAGTTTTTTAGCTCTCCTGAACAGTAAGCTTTTTCGAGTTGGCATTTATTGAATATAGTTCGACGATATTATATATTCAATTCCTAACTAATTTTTTTCAAAAATGGCGTATGGAGCAAACCAATAATAAGGTGACGAATTGCCTTTAAATTACAATCATACGCAACGGTGTTCAGTGGTTTATTTTAATAATTTGGCTATTCAGTAAATAGGTACTTGACCGATTGCAGCAAAATTCATACTTGTTATAGCCAAAGTAATTTTGAGCTTAAGTTGGGAAGCTGGACCCTACATGTCCAATAACGGCACCATCAGGGGCCCTTAAAGTAGGACATATTTGGTACACCAAAACTTTAAATGCTATAAAATCACTAACTTTAAATGCGTGTAAAAAAAATCTAGCTCTGACCTAAAAAAAGGCCTTGAGGGTTTTGTTATGGAAAACGTCAGCTTTCATTTGCTTTTGGTTTCATCCCATTCCGATTCCGAAAGTTCGATTTTGTATCACTGTGTAATTGATCATAGTATGATTTTCACAATCATATATATGAGGCATTCCACACCAAATGTCCAGCGAAAAAAAACACGTGTACCGTAAACTTGTGAATAGGTTGTATGCTCGATTATTTTTTTTTTTTTTTTGGAAAATTTTCAGAACCCGTTCTGAAATTTTCCATTTTTTAAAAAAGTCAATTTATCAAAAATCCTGCCACTTTTTTTTAATTTTTTTTTTTTTAAGTTTAGATGTTTGTCCATCCACACAAAAAATTCAGACTCGCGTTTTTCGTTTTTTCGAGAAAATCGCATTTGAATTTTAATTGTCATAACAATTTAGTAATTTGCTTTTATTTTCTTGTTTCAACAGAGCGTATGCGTAATATTTATTCAATTAATAAGCAAATTACAAAATTGTTATGAAATTTAAAATTCAAATGCGATTTTGTCGAAAAAAACGAATAACGCGTGTCTGAATTTCTTTGTGTGGATGGACAAACATCTAAACTTTTAAAAAAAACTAAAAAAAAAATGGTCGGATTTTTGATAAATTGACTTTTTTTAAAAAATGGAAAATTTCAGAACGGGTTCTGAAAATTTTCCAAAAAAAAAATTATCGATAGCCCATACAAAACTATATAAGAATGTAAATTTTTGAGATTGTGGTGCATTCCGTTTTAATGTGATAAACTCACCACAAATTTGATAATTTTTCCAATATTTGACCACGCCTCCTAGGCCCAGTTTTTGAAAGTTAGAAAAACCAAAAACGCAATTTTCTTAGTTCCATATAAGGCTATCCAAACAACCTATTCAGAAATTTACGGGACACATGTTTTTCTGTAGCGGGACATTAGGTGTGGAATGCCTCATATGATCAATTGGATCCAGGCGCTGATCCAGGGGGGGGGAGAATGGGATTTCTCCCCCCCCCAAAACAATTTCAAAAAAGAAAAAAGAAAGGAAAGGAAAGGAAAAAAAAGAAAGGAAAGGAAAAAAAGAAAGGGAAAGGAAAAAAGGAAGGAACAGAGAAAATGACCAGGATGCAAAAAATCCTCAGGAGAGGTATGTGTGTGTGTATATGATTTACGTCAACACAAATAGCCTCTATCCTAAGAAAAAGTATTATCTTAAATATTTGTTGTAGAAAAATGTCTCAGAATTCTATACTTTATATATAGAACAATTTTTGATACTTATTTGACTCTGAATGAAAGAATTTTTTTATTAAGAAATTACCTCAAATATTAGGAAAAATGTCTAATAGCTTCTCTGTAGAAAAAATCCCTCAGCAGCTGAGAAATATTCCTTAGGAAAAATGTTTCAGAATCTGCCAAAAAAAATTTCTGTAAAAAAAAAAATCACAGAATCGGACATTTCTACAAAAAAACCCTCTCAGAATCTGAGTTTTTCTATGGAGAAATATATTTATGAATCTTAAATTTTTTTTATCGACAATTTTTTAAGAATATGAGAATTTCGCTGTTTGAAAAATCTTTTAGAATCTGCGAATTTTAATATGCAAATTTTTCTCTTGTCCAATAATAGTTTTTCTATATGAAAAATGTTTCAAAATCTAAGAAGTTGCTTTAGAAAACATTAGGTGGCATAAAAAAGTAAAATTTTTTCTATTGAAAAATGCATTACAATTTAAGAGTTTGTTTTTAGAAAAGTGTATCAACATTTTTTTATAAAATGTTTTAGAAACTGATACTTTTGTAGTATATGACAATTTTCTCTTACGAAATATGTTTCAGGATCTGAAAATTTTAGGAAAAATTTCTTAGAATCTGAGAATTACTTTAAAACGAGAATTATTTCAGAGATTTTTTATAAGAAAATTTTATCAGAATTTAAAAAAAAAAAATATTGGAAGAATCTCTCAGAATCTCAGATTATTTCTATAAAATAAAGTTTAAAAATCTGAGACATTTTCTATAAGAAAACTTTGATCTGAGAATTTTTATATCAAAGGGTTTAAAAATCTGAAAAATGGAATAAATGAAAAATATTTTAGAATCTAAGAATTTTTCTGTACTAAATATGTTTTTACATCTGAGAAATTTTGTAAAGAAAACATAAGACTTTTTATGTAAAATTGTGTAGGTCAATTTACAATTTTGAGTGGATATGACTGTCATAAGCCAGTTTTTGTGACTGAAAAGTCATTATATCAATATTTTTCTATACAAATCTACATACAAGAAATTTCAAAAATTTTAGATTTTATTTGTCAATTTTATAATCGTCTCGAGAGCAGGTCTTAAAATTGGTAAATAAAATTTAAAATTTTTTTAATGTTTTTTGGCGGATTGAATAGAAAAATATTGATGTTATGACTGTTCAATCATAAAAATTGGAATATGACAGACATAGTCATAACTGTGAATACCGTTTACATGACTATCAACGGCCTTATTTATGAAGTAAATCGTAAAAATAATGTTGATCAGAAAAGCTTCCCCCAAATCCAAAATCTGGATCCACGCCTGATTTAAATACTATAGCATTTTTTAATTGAAAAATTCTTGTAGAAAAAAACTTTGTTTTTTGGTTTTCAATTTGTAACTCAATATTAAAAATATTACCAAATATTTACACAACACCCCCCCCCCCCTTCCTTAAAAACATTAAATTTTTTTTATAAAAAAAAATCTCCCCCCCCCCAAATGAAATTCCTGGATCCGCGCCTGATTGGATCAAACACACTATGTTGCCCATCCATTATGGGTGTTCTGATGTGCTGCAATAATATTCCAAACATGTTTTTCCTTTGTTTAGTACATTTCTTACGATTTTTTTTTTGTTGTAAAATTTCAAGTTATTTTTTTTTTCAGTGTATTATTTGCTGCAGTAGTTAGTTACTAACTACTATACGAGTGGTAGCCAAAAGAAATATTTTTTCTTTGTTTTTATGTTTACTATTGTTTGCACAGTGTCCCTGTTTTTATTGTCTTATTTATGTGTCTGTGTGAAATTTCAAAAACAAAACAAGAAATCAAACCTTCAGGTATAAATATTATTATTATATTTTTTTTTGTTCTTTTATTGTTATATGAATTGTTATTTTTGTCTGTGATTTTTTATTATAAAATATAATTAATATTTTTTGTAAGCTTGTTATATGTTGATACAAACAAATCTGATTTAATGTCAAGGTTTCAATAATACACAAAAGTTAGGAAAATAAATGGATGTTTTCAGGTTATTTATTTTGATATAAACGAGGGTAATTTAAAATGAGTTTAAAGCAGTATTAACAAGTAGAAAAGTTAAATTCGACTTGGCCGAATCTATGAATACCCTACACAATGCCCATTTTAAGTGATAGTAAATTTTCTAACGTGAAAAAAATAACAGTTATGATTAGAAATATTTTATTTTGTGAAAAAAAAAATTTTTTTAGTTATTTTTGAAAAAAAAAAAAATATATAATGCTATTTTTTTTTTGAGTGTAAAATTTTTTTCGAATTTTACATTCAAAAAAAAATTTACTAATTTTTTTTGAGTGTAAAATTTTTTTTGAGTGTAAAATTTTTTTCGAGTGTATATTTTTTTTGTTTTGGTATAAAAATATTTTTGAGTGACAAAAATACGTTTTAAAATATTTTTGTGACTTACCAATGGTTTTAAAACAGGTTTAACGGGTTTTCACCACGTGAATTTAAGGTGAAGCTAATCTGATATCCACGGTTTTGCTAATAACTTTTGAACCACTGGACCGATTTGGGTGAAATTCAACACGAACTAGGCTGGAGGAACGAAAAATATATATGCCAAGCTTCAGCATCCTTAGAATTGATTTTTGAAAGTTATAGTGCTTTTTATCTCATAAATTCACGAAAAACCCTTGCCGAAATTCAGTCTTTTGCTCATAACTTTTGAACCACTGGACCGATTTCGCTGGATTGCAATACCAACCTGACCAGGTAAATGCCCAACATATATGCCAAACTTCAGGAGCCTCCGTAAAGTCTTTCAAAAGTTAGCGTGTTTTCAACAGACAGACAGACAGACAGACAGACAGACAGACAGACAGACGGACGGACGGACGGACATCGCTAGATCGTCTTAAAATCGATCGAGGATCATGAATATATATACTTTACGGGGTCCTAGACCAATATTTCGAGGTGTTACAAACGGAATGACAAACTTATATATACCCTCTATCACTAGAGTGGAGGGTATAAAAAAATAAAAAAAATGGTTAGCATGTGTAGTAGGGCGTCCCGTCAAATTTAATTTTTGAATTTAATGTCGTAATACAAATCCGTCTCAAAAGTTCGGAAATTTTGCGTCTTTACTGGAAAAATAAATTTTTATTTCAGAGCCATATCGGTTAAAATTCCCGATTTTCCAAAAATTTTAAGTTTTTAGACCAAACCCAATAAGCACATTTAAAATTCAAGTGCAAATCAAGTATAAATCAAGTGTAAATCAAGCCCTTATTTCCAGTCTATGCTTGAATTATACTTGAATTACACTTGAATTCAATAGCATTCTCCAGCAAAACGGATACTTGAATTCAAGCGTTGTTTTTACGCTTGAAAACCAGGGAAAAGGCTGTAAAAACAGGGCTTGAATTCCAGTGTCCGTTTTGCTGGAGTATGCTATTGAATTCAAGTGTAATTCAAGTATAAATCAAGTAGGGGATGGAATTTAGGGCTTGATTTACACTTGTTTTATACTTGATTTGCACTTGAATTTTAAAGTTGCTTATTGGGAAAGAACCATATTTTTCCCTCGACGAACAACGAAATTTGAAAAAGGGCACTTGAGAACACAGATAATCCTGGTTCTTGGTAATCACTATTTTTTTGCTGGTTATTGACATTTTTATATCGATAATCGTTAAATTTTAGTATAAATTTTGTATCGCAACTTAGATAAGTAAAATGTATATTTTTAATCCTCTATGTAATGTTCTTCAATATCCTTCTAGCCATTAAGTTGAAACATAAAAACAATATATGTAAATGTTTATCATTTACGCTTAATTAAATTTAATGTATAGTTTCACTTTCATACATTGTCTTTTGGCAAGTAACGAATTACATACTTACAAGAGTGTATCATGTAAGTGATGGGAGTATGAAGAGTTTAATATCATGGATTTTATGTGAAAACAATTTTACAAACAATGTATGTGTACAGACTTTTAACAGAATTCCATTTTTCGATTTGATTTTTAAATACACTTGCTGCGTTTTCTATTTATTTGGATTTATTAAATCCATATATAATAGTTCTCCAAAAAGTATGCTTTGAAAAATTCTTTGATTTTGCACTTTAAGGTATGCTTTAAAACTGTTGCAAATATGTTACAAAAAATATATTTTTTAAATCGTAGTTGTTTTTTTAAATTTACTAAGAGCATGTCACTAAAAAAGAGTCCCGAAATAATGATGCTTTTGCTAAACCACCGGATAATCTGCTGCTTTAAATACTTTCCCAAAAAGTAATTCATTCTTTTACATTCTGTTATGTACTCTACGTCTATACATTATAACCATAAGAGCAACAAAGAACCAGTATAACGACGATATGTAGATGTGATTAAAGATTATGAGATTTGAAGCATGTATAATATGAAGTGTAAATATTAGTAAAATAAAAATAGTTTGAACTGCAAGTGCAAATAAAACAAAGTAAACAAATAATTAAATTGTTAAATTTAAATGAAAATTAATAAGATATACAAAATGCACTTAAATACTAATTTTAATTTTAATAAACTTGACATCACTCATACGTTAGGAAAATTGTACAATTAAAAATGTTACTGGTTTTCGGCATTGTCGAATCATTTGTAATCTTCACCTTTTTGAGAATCAAAACAATCTATGCACAGAAAAAAACAAAATTAATTAAAAAATTCGTAGATTTAATTAAAAATTTAATTAAATCCGGACCAATCACCAAAATGCGCTTATAAATTAAAAATATTTGTATGTCGTTTATTAAAAATAAATGAATAATTAGTTAATTAAAAACTTAATAATATAAATTAAAAAAATTAATTAAAATTAAAAAAAAAAATTAATTATATAAATTAAAAATTTAATTAAAACAAATCTGGAAACAAATTAAAATTTTAATTGTATAAATAAAAAAAAATAAAAATTATTGATTTTTTTTTAAATAAATAATTTAAAAAACATTTTTTTAAATAAAAACGTTAAAAAAATATTTTTTCAAACTTTACCAAATATATTTATGCCGTAAAGAACGTGAGTCAGTGAGACAATTTTATAAAGTTAGGTATGTATAAACCTTTTATATACATACACATAAAACTATAAACAAAATAAGAATTCAAAAATCTATACGAGAAATAAAAACTTTCAACAAACTGTTTATACTTCTGTATTTGTTATTGTAAGTAAAACAATGCAAGAAATAAATACATACTCGCACACACGGAAAATAAAACAAAAAAAATATGTAAAGCTAAAAATTTAATTAAACAATTAATTATATTAATTAAATATTTAATTAATATTAAACTAAACAAGTAAAAAAGTCAAATTCGGCCTTGCCGAATGTAGTGATACCCTCCACAATTTCAAAAAGATTATTGCAAAAAACTTTATTTAAAAGGAAATTACTTTTGAAAAAAAAAAATTTTGAAAAAAAAAATTTCGCGAAAAAAAATTTTGGTAAAAAAAAATCCGCGATTTTTTTTTTTGTCAAAAAATATATTTGTACTTGTTTAAATACCATTTGGTGTTCAATTATGTTCACATATGTCAACCAGAAGCCGAATTAAAGCATATTGTATTTTTAGATTATGTTGAATGTACTGAAATTTTTGAGGTGTGCTTACATTTTCGTTCAACTTTTGAGGACATTATTAAGAGGACATTATTTTGTAGTAAAAATTGTAAACTTTTCGAATATGAAAATTAAAAAAATAATAAAGGGGTAAAAGTTTTGAAAAATGCACTTCAAAACTGCATTTGCATTTAAAACGCATTTTTGAAACACCAAAATTTTTTCGGTCATTATATGCAAAAAATAGACAAAAATACCTTTCTAATGTGCATAAAAGCAATAATATACGATTCGTACTTTTGAAAATATAACTGTTTATAAAAATGTCTTTTTACATGATTTTGGTATAATTTAAAAAATAAAAATTTTTATAAGGGAAACTTAAGGAAGTATTTTTTAAAAATAAATATTAAAAATAGCATGCATTCTCGGTCCATTGTAATGAAAGCAGTTTTTTGTAGCAAAAATTCTAAATTTTCCAAATATGCTAATTAAAAAAAAATTAAAAGAGGTAAAAGTTTCGCAAAATGCACTTCAAAACTGCATTTGCATATAAAATGCACTTTTAAAGCACCGATATTTTTTCAGTTTATTAGATATTAAAATAGACTTACATACCATTCGTACGCGCTATAGATTGTTAAAATGCGATAAGTAGTTTAGAAAATACAGGTGCTCAAAATTACACAGATTTTTAATTTTTTCGACTTTTTTAAAAATGAAAATCGTGAATAAAATCGCGAGTTTTTTGAATATTTTCGATCTGATGGATGAAATTTGAAATTGGCTCCATAGAGTATCTGTATGAAAAAAATAACAAAAATCGAAAGACCCTCGGTCAAAAAATGCCTAAAATCATCAAATGTCTGGTGGAACGGACGATATACTTTATGCGGTCCCAGCTCGATATTTCGATGAGTTACAAACGGAATGACAAACTTATATACCCTCTATCACTAAGTGGAGGGTATAAAAAACAATTAAAATGTTAATTAAAAAACCGTTAAAAATTTGATTAAACAATTAATTATATTAATTAAAAATTTAATTGTTATTAATTTTAAAACAATCAAAATTTTAATTAAATAAAATATACGATTTTTTTCTGTGTGATAAAGAAATGTAGACAACTTTTGGAAGATGCCACCCTTGCTTCGTCAGCACCATGCGCGGGTACAAGGGGGGGGAAAAAGGGGAAATTTCCCCCCCCAGACCAAATTTCAAAAAGAAAAAAAAAGAAGAAAAAAAGAAAAAAAAAAGAAAAAAGAAAGGAAAAGAAAGAAAAAGAAGAAAAAGAAAGAAGGAAGTTTTATAAAAAAATTTTCCGAAGGAAAAAAATCTCGAAATCCAAAAATTTTTAATAGCAAAAAATCTGAAAATTTTTAAAGGAAAAATGTGACTTAATCTGAAAATTTTCTGTGAAAAAATATATTTCAATCTTATTATGAATTTTAGTATAAAAAATTACTTAGAATATGTTTTTTTTTGTCTAGAAAAATGTAACAGGATTTAGTTTACATAAAAAATGTTTGTCTACTGCATAGGAATAGGAAAAATATCTTAAAATCTTAAAAATATTGGTAGTCTAACGTTTGAAAAACTATTTTGGAAAACTTTTTTAGAATGTCTTAGAATCGGTCATAAAATCTGAGACTTTTTTCATAGAAAAAGGTACAAAAAAACTCTAAGATTTTTCACATCCTCAAACATTTTCTTTTTAGGATTTTTGCAGAAGAATTCCCGAATTCTAAAAGTCTCAGAATCTGAGACTTTTTCTACGGAAGAAAGGTATCAAAACTTGAGACTTATTTATAGGAAAAAAGGTCGCAGAATCTGAGACTTTTTCGAAAGGAAAAAGGTTTAAGAATCTGAGACTTTTTCTATGGGAAGAATCTCTGAATTTGAGACTTATTTGAGGGGAAAAGGTCTCAAAATCTGAATCTTTTTTAAAAAGAAAAAGGTCTCAAAGTCTGAGACTTTTTATTGTTGAAAAAAAGTCTCAGAAGTTGAAACTTACTCAATTGGAAGAAGGTCGCAGAATCTGTGACTTTTTCTATATGAAAAGGGTGTTAGAATCTAATACTTTTTCTATAGGAATAAGGTCTCAGAATTTCAAAATTTTAGACTTATTCTATAGGAAAAATGTCTCAGAATCTGACACTTTTTCTTTGGGAAGCAGGTCTCAGAATCTATGAATTTTTCGATAGGATAAAGGTCTCAAAATTTGAGACGTTTTCTTTAGAAAAAAGTGTCTTTTTTATATTAGAAGAAGGTTTTAGAATCTAAGACTTTTTTTATAGGGAAAACGTCTCAGAATCTGTGACTTTTTCTTTTGGAAAGAGTCTCAAAATCTCAGACTTTTTCTATATAGGTCTTTGAATCAGAATGTTAAACTTTTTCTGAAGGAAAAAGTTCTTACAATCTGAGACTTTTAATACAGGAAAAATTTTTCAGAATCTTTTTCTTTAGGGGAAAAAGTGCCAGAATTTTAGATTTTTTTATTTAAGAAAAAGCTCTCAGAATCTGAGACATTTTCTATGGCAAAAAGGTCTGAAAGTCTGAGACTTTTTCTTTAGGAATAAGGTCTCAGAATCTGAGACTTTTTGTTCACAAAAAAAGTCTGAGAATCTGAGATTTTTTCTATATGAAAAAGGTCTCAGACTTTCTCTGTAGAAAAAAGAATCTGAAATTTTTTTAGTACGAACAACTCTAATAATCTTATACCTTTTCTATAGGAAAAATATCTCAAAAATGCTTTAAAATATGACACTTCCTCTATAGTAAAATTTCTCAGAATCTGAGACCTTTTCTGTGGAAAAAAGTTCTTAGAATCCAAAAATTTTTCTATACGAAAAAACTCTCAGATTCTGAGACATTTTGCGTTAAGAAGAAGTCTTAGATTCTGAGACATTTGCCCTATAAAAAAAATAATTTTTTCATCATCTGTAGGAAGAATTTCTTCTATTGAAAAATTCTCAGATTTAGTTATAGCAAAAAAAAAAATTATCTAAACAAAATACATATGATTATGAAAAACAAACCCCCTTCGGCAAAAACTAATAAATTTTATGATATTATAGCTTTCCCATATTTTTTTTGCAATTGAAACGTATCCCTGTTTTTGCTCGTCCGAGAAAGCATTATGATTTTTTTTCTTTGAAGTAAAAAAAAATTTCCCCCCCCAAAGCCAAAAGCTGTACCCGCCACTGGTCAGCACTCTTCGGTTTGTCACACTCAAAGGGTGTCAGATTAAAACAAACTAATTAAACGAACGGAATGAGAAAGAAAACTTTATATGAGAAAGATATTGTAAATGTCTAAAACTTCTGTAGAAAATATTAATATGTATACCACTGCAGTAATAGAACACCAAACGAGTATTTGTCTAAGCACATCATATCACTAAGGTGGCTGTATCGTCTAAGGTGACGACGAGCCAGTGTTATTAATGGTATGAATATTAATGGTATTAAAAAATATACTAAAAAATAAGAAAATTAACTAAATTAAAGGAAAATTGATAATGATTTAGCTCCATTGCCATAATTTTCTTTTTGTAAGTTCATATTTTTCTTAAAAATAAGGAAAGAAATAAAAAATGGAAAAAATTTTATTTCAATTTAGTTCATACACATTTAAGGACCCGATTGGGTGAAGATCCCATATGATCATGCAGATCAGAGGGTAAAACTAGGGAGACCTCACTTGTTAATTTGAGCCGATTCCGATCACTTTAACCTATTGCGTCCTTCGGTCAAAGTTTTGCATTTTTGGAAAATTTTAATCGAAATCCAAAAATGACGGTATTTTCCTATGTTCACGAATTTTAAAAAAAAAAACTTTCAATATTTTTTTCATTGATTACACAGTGCAACAATCAAAATCGGAATGGGATGAAAACAAAAGCAAACGAAAGTTGACATATTCCATAACAAAACCCTCAAGGCTTTTTCCTAGATCAGAGATTTTTTACACGCATTTGAAGTTGTTGAACTTTTATTATAATTACAATAGTAATTGCTTAAAACTGTATTTGTGGTGTATGATTAATCTTGTAATTTCCATTAAATAACAATCATACGCAGCAATGCACAGTGGTTTCTTATGAATGATTTGACTATTCAGTAAGTAGGTACTGGACCGATTGTAGCGAAATTCATACCGGTTATAGCTAACGTAATTTCGAGCTTAAGTTTGAACGCTGAACCCCACATGTCCAATAAGAGCACCACCAGGGGCCAATAAAGTAGGACATGTATAATACACGAAAATTTTAAATTCTTTAAAATCACCAACTTTAAATGCGTGTAAGAAAAATCTAACTCTAAACTAAAAAAAGCCTTGAGGGTTTTGTTATCTAAAATGTCATCTTTTTATTCCCAGCAAAAAATTAATGGTTTCACTACATACAAAGTAGCGATAGATGCCGAACTTCATGTTCCGTAGGAAGTACTTTTAAAATCACTTCCAAAAATGCTACCAAATAACAATAAAAAATCTTTCACCAGTTGTTTACTTAATGATTTTGAAGTACCTCTTTCATATGTTCTTATGTTCTTTTCTTATGTTCTTTTCGTATGAAAAGTCTTATATTCTGAGACATTTTTCGTATAGAAAAAATCTCACATTCTTATATAGAAAAAGTCTCAGATTCTGAGACTATTTTCGTATAGCAAAAGTCGCAGATTCTTGGTCATTTTTCGTATATAAAAAGTCTTAGATTCCGAGACATTTTTCGTATAGAAAAAGTCACAGATTAAGAGACATGTTTCTTATAGAAAAAGTCTCAGATTCTGAGACATGTTTCTTATTGAAAAAGTTTCAGATTCTCAGACATGTTTTGTATAGAAAAAGTTTTAGATGCTGAGACATTTTTCGTATAGAAAAGGTCTCAGATTCTGAGACATTTTTCGTATTGAAAAAGTCTCAGATTCTGAGAAATTTTTCGCATAAATATTCTCAAATTCTGAGAAATTTTTTTTAAAGAAATAATCTCAGATTCTGGGATATTTTTCGTAAAGGAAATGTTTCAGGTTCTGAGATATTTTTCGAATAGAAAATGTTTCAGATTCTAAGATATTTTTCGTAAGGTAAAAGTCTTAGATTCTCAGGAAAATTTTTCAGAACCGATTCTGACAACACTTGTTCTAGAACAGGTTCTTCGGTAACCATACACTATTACACTTTAATTATTCAGAACAAGTTAAGTGAAAATTATTCTCAAGCTTGTTCTCTGCCATCAAAGTTTTATAACATTTTGGTTCACAGGAATTTAAAAAAAAATTATGTTACAAAAAAATTAAAAAATAAATATCAATCTATTTTTGTTAACCAAGAAAAAACACGCAATTCTACTAAAATAGCAGGATATAATCGTGAAAATTGTTGAAACAAAGGCGAGTAAATTACATTTTCATTGTCTGGGCCGGGTCAAATACTAATAATATTATGTTTTTTATTTTTTTTTTTTTTTGCAGAAAATCTATGTTCTGGTATGTCATTATTGTAAGGCCCAAAATGCAACTTTGGTGGCGAAAAAGGATAAATGTGTTTTAAAAAATGTAAATATTCCTTGTTATATGTATATGATTATCTTTATCTTTGTTAAATAAATTAATGCAATTCAAAATATTTCTTTAATTCTTATTTCTGTTCCAATTTTTACTTCTAGAACCGATTCCGAGAAACAAAAGTATGTTCTAATTTTGCTTACAAACACCTGTTGCTTTTGGAACAATCCCTTTCTAAAAAGAATCGGTGTTGCGCAGGAATTAGAACAGGTTCTAGGGAAGTATAAGTTGTTCCACAATCGGTTCTTTGCAACGGAAAATTTTGCTTGGTTCTGATAACATAAATTTAATTTCTACCAAAAGAATGTTTTTGTTTTGTCATGCAACTTTATACTTTTCAGCGGGGCCCAAAAATCTTGTGTGTCAAGGGGCCCCACTATACCTTAAGACGGCCCTGATCAAATCTGACCATTTTATCCCATTGCGCCCTTCAATCAAAATTTAGAATTTTTGGTAAAAATCTTCTAAAAACCAAAACTTTGATTGAATTTTTCTTTCTGTGTCAAGCTCTATGAAAGGATTAAGAGAAAAAAAAAATTAGATTTTTTTAATTTCATGACCAGGGAAACCAAAAATATGCAACTTCATGTTTTTTCTTATGCATTGTAATGATATATGGGCAAGGTATTTATCCGTTTCAGATCATTTTAAGAAATCTTGTTAGAGCATATTTTTGCATATTTCGGTCTTAAAAGCATATTTTTGCATATTTTAATCTTAAGAGCACATTTTAATGTTTTGTGAGCATATTAAAAAAAAACTGCATATTTTGATTGAAAAGCATAACATATTTTATGTGTCGGCAAAAACATAAAAAATATTTTGCTCAAAAGTTCTGAAGATCTTTTTTGTGAGTTGAATTTTTTTTTTTTTTGTTATACCCTCCACTCTAGTGATAGAGGGTATATATAAGTTTGTCATTCCGTTTGTAACACCTCGAAATATTGGTCTAGGACCCCATAAAGTATATATATTCATGATCCTCGATCGATTTTAAGACGATCTAGCGATGTCCGTCCGTCCGTCCGTCCGTCCGTCCGTCTGTCCGTCTGTCTGTCTGTCTGTCTGTCTGTCTGTCTGTCTGTCTGTTGAAAACACGCTAACTTTTGAAAGACTTTATGGAGGCTCCTGAAGTTTGGCATATATGTTGGGCATTTACCTGGTCAGGTTGGTATTGCAATCCAGCGAAATCGGTCCAGTGGTTCAAAAGTTATGAGCAAAAGACTGAATTTCGGCAAGGGTTTTTCGTGAATTTATGAGATAAAAAGCACTATAACTTTCGAAAATCAATTCTGAGGATGCTGAAGCTTAGCATATATGTTTTTCGTTCCTCCAGCCTAGTTCGTATTGAATTTCACCAAAATCGGTCCAGTGGTTCAAAAGTTATTAGCAAAGCCGTGAATATCAGATTAGCTTCACATTAAATTCACGTGGTGAAAACCAGTTAAACCTCTTTAAAACCCATTGGTAAGTCACAAAAATATTTTAAAACGTATTTTTGTCACTCAAAAATATTTTTATACCAAAACAAAAAAAAAATACACTCGAAAAAAATTTTACACTCAAAAAAAATTTTACACCCAAAAAAAAAATTAGTAAATTTTTTTTTGAATGTAAAATTCGAAAAAATTTTACATTCGAAAAAAATTTTACACTCAAAAAAAAAAAATTAGTAATTTTTTTTTGAATGTAAAATTCGAAAAAATTTTACACTCAAAAAAAAAATTAGTATTTTTTTTTTTCAAAAATTACAAAAAAAAAAATTTTTTACACAAAATAAAATATTTCTAATCATAACTGTTATTTTTTTCACGTTAGAAAATTTACTATCACTTAAAATGGGCATTGTGGAGGGTATTCATAGATTCGGCCAAGTCGAATTTAATTTTTCTACTTGTTTTTTATATAATTTTTTTTTTTAGTTTTTAAATATATTTTAGTTTAGAAATTGTAGTTTTTATTAAAAAATTTAAAAAAAAATGTAAAAATTTTGTATTAACATCGTTTTTATGTCGAATTTTAAAGAAAAGCTGAACTTTTAAGATCATATTTTTCACATTTTAAGGGCATATTTTCGGTTTTATGCTGCATATTTTTGAGCGCATAAAACCTATTTTTTTAGAGCATATTTTTGGTTTCCCTGTTCATGACTGTAGCAAATTTTTTGCAAATTTAAGTGGCGATATATTGTATTTTTAAATACTTATAAAAAAACATAAGAATTTAAATTACTTTTGACAAAAGACTTTAAATACTATTAAAATTGTAGACATTTCTTAATACTGACTAATGAAGAGAGATAGATGCATTTAATATTTGTTTAAATTTAGTATTTTGTAGTTTTAACTAGCGTATACATGATTTAATTAAATATCACGTATACGCTGTGTGGTAAAAAAAAATAAAATAAAAATATTTAAATTGTTAATTTTTGTTTTTGTTGAACATTAAGTATTTGTTTTATATTGTGGGTTTTATTTTTATTGACCTTTGGCTGTTGCCATGTAAATATGTGTGTTTGTTTATATTCATATTTATAGCTTAATTGAAATGTATGTTTTTTGTTTTAGATTTGTGTGTGTTTTATTTGTTATTATTATTTAAATTACACTTAATAAACTGAACTGAATTTAAATGCATTTAAATAAAATCTGTGTATCTGTTATAGAAAACAAAAAATCAAAATTTATACAAAAATAAATACAAGCATGGGGTATATTTGCTATGATTACGTTAATAATGACTGCTGGCTGTGATGTAAATTTTGTGCTGCTAAACTGTGATAATATTTAAAACAAGTGATAGTAGACAGCGGAGGCTTACAATTTAATTTATATGTATTTATATCAAATATGTATGATCAAAAAAAAACAACAATGAGAGGGTGGATTAAAGAATTTTGGGATAAAAACAAATTTAAAATTTAGTAAATTTTTTGTAATAAACTTTATGTTTATTTAACAAAATTCTTAAAACTTAAATTTGAAGCAAGTCAATTTTTCTACTATTGAAGACACCAAAAATTTTATGAAAACATATCCGAAAGTTCTCGCCAATTTATGATCACCCTCTAATGACTCACAAAAGACACCGAAATATTTATCATTATCTCTTTCGTGTCCATTTTTCGGATAAAATCAAGAATGATATTTGCTACAAATTGACGAAATGACGAATGATTAATATTAATATAACAATATAACAATATTACTCATACGCCTTCGGTTACAAGTCAGTTTTAATCAGTGTTGCCACCGGACAACTAAAAAATTATCCTGTAGTTTGTCCGAAATTATCCAAAATCAGAAAAATTATCCAAAAAAAAATTTCAAAAACGATTTTTTAACGAAACAAAAGTTTTTTTTTTAATTTAATTTAAAGAATACATAAAATAAGTAGTAGTTTGTCCAAAATTATCCAAAATCCCAAAAATTATACAAAAAAAATATCAAAAACGATTTTTTTAACGAAAGTGTTTTTTTTTATTTTAAATTCAATTTAAAGAATACATGAAATTATTTTTAAATAAAAATCATACATTTTGTACATTTCAAAATAAAAAATATGTTATAACAATAGTATTACACTGTAGAACAAATTCAGGTTAGCAAAAGTTAGGTCCATTCTGAGAGTAGGGTTGAAAATAGAGGCTAAATTAGAAGACCCGTATCGCGGCGTTTGTTTGTATTAGATCGATTTTTTTTTTAATCGACCTTTGAACTTTGCAGTCAACTGCCGATTTTCAGGATATTTTTTATATGGTTTTTTGGATTTTTTTTCAATCAAATTGTTGGACAGGTCTCTAGCAACAATTTGGCTTTTTCAGATTGAAAAAATATCAATCAGTCGACGAGTTATAGCCAAAAAAAACCATAAAAACAATATGCTGAAAATCGGCATTTGACTGCAAAGTTCGAAGGTCGATTAAAAAAAAAATCGAACTAACATAAAAAAAACGCCGCGATACGGGTCTTCTAATTTAGCCTCTATTTTCACCCCTCACTCTCAGAATCGACCTAACTTTTGCTAACCTGAATTTGTTCCACAGAGTTCCTCTTTTGTGGGCTCAAAATATGTACCCCCATTTCTTTCAATGCCTTCTTTTGTAAAAAGAATTGAAGCAACAGTATTTGAAGATAATTTACTTCGTAAATCGGATTTTGTTCTGATTAATTTTTATTAATAAATAAAAATTGTTTTATTCGACCTTTAAAATATTATATTTTGTGAGGATGTTTATTCTGGCTCGAGGTCATTATTTTCTTTACTAATTAAAACCATGATATTCTCATAGTATAATTTTCAAGAAAATTATTTTTTGTTTTAAATTTATTTATGTTGGTCATTTTTGCAAGACTTAATCGACACGTGTTTCGGAATTTGTCAAGATTCCATTGTCAAGATTATTTAGCAAAAATAGAAACGATATACTACAAAGTAGCAAACGAGTCTAATGACAAATCGTTTTTGCACAAACTAAAACATTAATACATATTCGACTCTATCCACAATGTGAATTAGAAAGACGAAGAAATTGTACTATGCTAGTAAGTAACAATTGTCAATAACCAACAAAAATATTTAAAACATTTTACATACGATAGTCCATTGGACTACAACAATATGTTTTTTGTTGCTGTGAATGAAATTATACCATTATTAGGGCTATTCATCACTATGGCGTGCCAACCATTATGTTCAAATTCTGATTAATTTTTATTAATAAATAAAAATTGTTTTATTCGACCTTTAAAATATTATATTTTGTGAGGATGTTTATTCTGGCTCGAGGTCATTATTTTCTTTACTAATTAAAACCATTATATTCTCATAGTATAATTTTCAAGAAAATTATTTTTTGTTTTAAATTTATTTATGTTGGTCATTTTTGCAAGACTTAATCGACACGTGTTTCGGAATTTGTCAAGATTCCATTGTCAAGATTATTTAGCAAAAATAGAAACGATATACTACAAAGTAGCAAACGAGTCTAATGACAAATCGTTTTTGCACAAACTAAAACATTAATACATATTCGACTCTATCCACAATGTGAATTAGAAAGACGAAGAAATTGTACTATGCTAGTAAGTAACAATTGTCAATAACCAACAAAAATATTTAAAACATTTTACATACGATAGTCCATTGGACTACAACAATATGTTTTTTGTTGCTGTGAATGAAATTATACCATTATTAGGGCTATTCATCACTATGGCGTGCCAACCATTATGTTCAAATTCTGATTAATTTTTATTAATAAATAAAAATTGTTTTATTCGACCTTTAAAATATTATATTTTGTGAGGATGTTTATTCTGGCTCGAGGTCATTATTTTCTTTACTAATTAAAACCATGATATTCTCATAGTATAATTTTCAAGAAAATTATTTTTTGTTTTAAATTTATTTATGTTGGTCATTTTTGCAAGACTTAATCGACACGTGTTTCGGAATTTGTCAAGATTCCATTGTCAAGATTATTTAGCAAAAATAGAAACGATATACTACAAAGTAGCAAACGAGTCTAATGACAAATCGTTTTTGCACAAACTAAAACATTTTCTTTAAAAAAAATATATATTTTGTCCATGTAAAACTTTAAATTGTAAATGATAAAATTATCCATAAATTATCCAAAAATGTAATTATCCAAAGAGTATCCAAAAAATTTTAAATTATCCATTTTTTGGATAATTATCCAAGAAGTGGCAACACTGGTTTTAATATAAAGGAATCGAATAACGATTTCCGATATAATTGCTTAATCGTTCAATTGAGTGAGCGCTCATTTTCGTTCATTTCAGATAAAAGACCTAGTTCGTTCATCTAGTTCAATCGCTCTTTCGCGGTCTTCGTTCAACAGTTCGTGAACGAATCATTTTGATCATGTCTGCTGGTCGTTAATCTAGTTCAAATCGGTCAGTTTTTGTTTTCTTTCAACAGTTCGTGAATGAATAATTTTGATCATGTCTGTGTTTTGGCTTTGGTACAAAAAATACAAAAATTTTGAATAAAAACATGAATTAAAAAAAAACATAGTAGTACAATTTTTGTAAAAAAAAAACGTAAATGCTGAAAAAGCGTGCCAAAAGAGAAGAGAAACCTAACGCCTATTGACAAAATTAACAAAAAAAAAATTGAACGACCGAACTGAAAGATCAAAATGAAGTAATGACCAATTGAGCTGAATGAACGAAAAGACCTAAAAGAGCGGAAATGAACGAACTAGATAAACCACTCAATTAAGTATATAGTTCAATTGAACTAGTTCGTTCGTGAACGACACAACTCTAATAATTACCTTGCAGGAAAGGTGAACGCATTATATTAGCATTATGGCAAAAAAAGTCTTTTTCCCAATTTTGAACTTTTGGTCAAATTTTTATTCTCCTAGGCCTAAAACTTAAGCGGCGACCAAAGTTTTGAATTTTTGAAAATTTAAAAAAACATGTCTTGCGACACAACATATTTATTAATTGTGATGCTCTGAACACAAATATTGCAAAAAATGAAACAGGTTACGAGTTATCGCTGTTTGACTTTTTCAGAAAACGGCGGATTTTTCCTCCGTTCAAGAACTTTAAAAAAAAAAACAAGTAAGAGTAATAACTTCGGCTGTGCTGAATCTTTTATACCCTCCAAAATGTAAAAAAAAATAAGGGGCGTGTTTTTTTTTGGGGGGGGGGAATCTGGTCGAAGACGTTGGGGGACACCTTCCCCTTGAGATAGATGTTATCAAATAGATTTATTATGATTCTTGCAATTTTTTAATCAAATTAATCATTGTTAAAATACTTTTTTATATCCACGCCCATAAAAGGGGGCGGAGCAAATTTTTTTTTATCCGCTGGGTCCACATGCAGGGTTTTGAGCTTCCTCTTAAATAATAATGTTGCATTTGACTAACAAAAGTACAAAAAACCCTGAAAATCGTTTTTAAGAGGTTGGTTTAGTTCTCCAAGGGGGAACTTTTTCGCCTTGGACCGATTTTGCCCATTTACGAAGCCTATGAGCATAAGACATATTCGTGTCAAACTTCGGAAGTCTAGCTCTTTTATTTTGGACTGTATCGTGTCCTCTACAGACGGACAGACGGACGGACATCGCTAGAATGCCTTAGACTCGATCACTGATCAATAATATATGGGCATTCCATGTCAAATCGTACACTTTGAAAAGTTTCTTTTTTAGATTTTCCCAATTTGTTTACAGTTTTTAGTACCCTTCGAAAGTAATTTACCCTTCGTGGTAAATTTTCAGATTTTTTTGATGACACGTTTAAAAGATATTTTAAAAATTGGTAGTTTGTTTCTTTAATCAAACTTCTTTTACTCATAACTTCTTCAATAATGGTTCAAATTTCAAATTTTTTTTTTCAAAATTTTGTTTTTTTACGTACTTTTAAAAAAAAATCCAAAAAAAAAATTAAAGCGCTCTAGTATGCGATTTTTAAGCTTTAAAATTTAAATCTCATTTTTGAAAATGTTTGTACTCTTCGATTTTTTGAAATTTTTTTGTGTAAAACTTCTATCGATTTTACAAATTTTTTGCCCAGGAGGATCGTGAGTTAACGATTATTACTGTTTTTTTTAATTTTTTTAAAAAATTTTATTGTAATTTTCCAATCTTAAAATCATTTCTACTGCTACAATGGTGCGTCATAGAGGGGTCATTTATAAGACCGACCCCCATTAATTTTTACGTCTTAACATTTCTTTGGAACAAACTAATACCCTATCTCCAATTTCTAAGGGGGCTCCCACACAAAACGACATTTTTTTAAATTTCCTCCAACCGTTCTAACTGTCCTAATAGTGCCCTTAGAGCAACAAAATGTATGACCTACTCACAATATTTTTTAGTCCAAACATTTTCTCTGAACACACCTACCCTCTAGCTTTAACTGTTAAGGCGGTCCCCATACAATTTTTTTTTTATATTTTTTGTAAATTTGTTATATTTAATCAGCTTCTACCGGTCCAATGGTGCTTCCGGAAGGGGTCACTCGTGAGACCGACGCCCATTTATTTTTACCATTTTTTTGAAACATACATTTTTTTTGAACCATACCTACGCCCTATCTCCACTCCCTAAGTAGGCTCCCATACAAATTACAGTTGCAGCAAATTTTATAAAAATGTAATTTTGAATGGAAGCCCACTAAGGAGTTGAGATAGGGCTGTGGTATGTTTTACAAAAATGTTGGAGGGCAAAAATAAATGGGGGTCGGTCTCACTAATGACCCCTCTCGAAAGCACGATTGTACCGGTAGAAACTGATTAAATAAAACAAATTTACAAAAAATAAAAAAAAAATATATGGGGACCGTCTTAACAATTAGAGATAGGGGGTAGGTGTGTTCAGAGAAAATGTTTGGACTAAAAAAATATTGTGGGTCGGTGATACATTTTGTTTCTCTAAGGGCACTATTAGGGCAGTTAGAGCGGTTGGAGCAAATTTTAAAAAAAGTCGCTTTGTGAAAGAAATTGGAGATAGGGTATTAGTTTGTTAAAAAGAAGTGTTAAGACGTAAAAATTAATGGGGGTCGGTCTTATAAATGACCCCTCTATGACGCACCATTGCAGCAGTAGAAATGATTTTAAGATTGGAAAATTACAATAAAATATTTTCAAAAAATTTAAAAAAAAAGTTATAATCGTTATCATACGATCCTCCTGGGTAAAAAATTTGTAGAATCGGTAGAAGTTTTACACAAAATATCGAAGAGTACAAACATTTTCAAAAACTAGATTTAAATTTTAAAACTTAAAAATCGCATACTAGAGCGCTTTTAAGAATTTTTTTGGGGTTTTTTTTTTTTAAAAAAAGTACGTAAAAAAAAAATTTTTGAAAAAAAAATTTAAATTTGGACCATTATTGAAGAAGTTATGAGCAAAAGAAGTTTGATTAAAGGATCAAACTACCAATTTTTAAAAATTCGATATCTTTTGAACGGGTCATCAAAAAAATCTGAAAACTTACCACAAATTGGGAAAATCTAAAAAAAAAAAATTTCAAAGTGTCCGATTTGAATGCCCCATATATTTCCCTTGATCCTTTCATAGAGCTTGCGACAATCTTTCATTTAAACTAAATTTAAGGCGAATACGATAATTTTAACCCGTGGCGGAGAGGTGGACGTTTTCGGTCATGAGAGAGTATAGGCGCAAAACAAAGACGGCAGCGGAAAATTCTGTCATATGTTGATTTTTACACTAGTTTTTCACTTTTTCGTCACTTTTTTATTTAAATTAATTGTATTTTTAATAATCAATATGATTTTTTCATATTGATTCATTTTTTTGCTGTTTTTTTTTTTAATTTTAATATTTTTTCTTTTTAGAGATCATATTTTTTTGTTTACTTTATCGAAAAAAATCGAAATATTTGTGAAAAAGTGGCAACATTTTCATTTCAAAAATTAAGGGAGAGAGAGAAACCGACATAAAAATAAAATTGATTTTATTCTGGCGAATTTCGGTCGAGCGTTTTTTCATGCGAAATTTGTATGAAAAAAACGTCACCGACATTGTTGTGCGGGGACTCAATTTCAATTTTTCTAGAGATCACAAATCTGGTCTCCAAACTTTTCCATCACATTAGGTTTTTGAGAAAATTAAGGTAAAATTAAAAAAAATTCGCCGTTTAGGGCATTTTTGACAACTCATAGCGGATAAACCCGATGTGATAGATGCTTAAAAACAATTCTATGGTAAAGCTTAAACATTGCTCTTAAGGATGCTGAGCTCATTTAATCAGTCGCCTTAACCCTTAGGGCACCAATTGTCTCTCAATGTTGTCTTATTACATTAAACGATTTTTCCGCTACAAATCATACAAAAAAGTTTAGAGAGTTTAGAGAATTGAATTGATTAAATGTGTCATCACTTGTTTCTTCAGTTTTGATTGAAGAAACGCTTCATCTATATAATGAAATTTGTGATCAAAATTGATGACAGCAAGTGCTGAAAGCGTTTCATCAATATGATGAAGCATTTTTCTTTTGGTGTAGTGTAATTTATTCATTTGTCTCAGCTTATTGAAATTGAAATAAAATATTATTGAATCCTTTTATATCCAATATATATACATATGCAGATTTTGTTCTTGTTTAGATTTATTATTATTCATACGTCATGTAGCTACAGTAGCAGCAGCCTTTTTCAATAATATTATTCAATGTTATTTGAAAAGCAAAAAAAAATAAAAACATTTTTTCCAACACTATTTACATTAGTGAACAATTTACACTGTTTGTTACAATTTATTTGTTAAAAAATAAAAATAAAAATGAAAATAAATAAAAAAAATCACATAGACATTTATCTTTTCAATATACAACAAATGACAAAACACAGAGCTATACAAAACAATAAACCTTTTAGGAAAACTAAACTGACATGGAGGTGCACAACCAAATCCAAATCCAAACCAAAACCAACCAAACATCCATCCACACGACCACTACGTTTATTCCATTCTATTCATACATTTAACTCAATCTGAGTCTACTACATAGAAGAATCATAGTACAATTGTTGCTTGGCATACAAAGGAAAAGTGCAAAAAAAAAATTGTATTAGAATAAAGATTTTTTTTTTTCCAAAAATTAAAAAAGTGAAAAAAAAAATCAGGAACGTGTGGTTTAGTGTCATGTCAACCTGGAAATTGTCAAGCATTTTTATTACACAATACTAAACAATAAATACAACAGCAATATCAACAAACAAAAATAAAACAGAATATAAGTATATAAGGGGCATTCCATGCCAAATCGGACACTTTGAAAAATTTTTTTTTTTAGATTTCCCCATTTTTTTATTCAGTTTTTACTACGAAAACTTCTTTTTTGAAAATTTCCAAAATTTGTTTTCAAATTTTTTGTTTTTTATGTCATATTACAAATATCTTAAAAAGTTCTTAAAAGTGATCTTTCATGTGATCTTTAAACTTTAAAATTTATATCTCATTTTTGAAAATGTTTGTACTCTTCGCTTATTTTTAAAAACTTTTTGGTTTAAAATTTCCATTGATTCTACAAAGTAAGATCGTATTGTAAATATTTTTTTCGATTTTTTTCAAAAAATTCTTTTGCAGTTTTCCAATCTTTAAATCTGGTCTACAGTTCCCATAGTGCGTCTTAATAGGTCAACAACAAGACCGACCTCCCTTAATTTTTACCTCTTAACATTATTTCCAAACAAACTAACGCTCTATCTCGAATTCTTAAGGGGACTCCCATACAAAATGACATTTTTTGAAATTTGCTCCAACCGCTCCAACTGCCCTAAGAATGCCCCTAGAGCAGTTAAATATATTACCGACCCACAATATTTTCTATATAAGTTTTTTTTTTATAAAAAATAAAAAAAAATCCATGGGACCGCCTTGAAGGTTAAAGATAGGAGGTAGGTGTATTCTAAGAAAATGTTTGGATTAAAAAAATATTGTCATTCATTTGACTCGTAGGGCAGTTAGAGCGGTTGGAGAAAATTTAAAAAATTATATTTTGTATGGGAGCGCCCTTATGAATTACAGACAGAATGTTAGTTTGTTTAAAAATAATGTTTAGGGGAAACAATTAATGGGGTCGGTCTTGCTATTGCACCATCTAGGACGCACCATTGCAAAGGAGCAATGCATTGGGGCAGTAGACCTGATTTAAAAGTTGGAAAGCTGCAATAATTTTTTTTCAAAAACTCTTAAAAAATAGTAATAATCCTATGGGCAATAAATTTGTGGAATCGACAAAAGTTTTCAACACAAAAAAATAAATGAGTACAAACATTTTCAAAAACGACATTTTATATTTTTAAACTTTAAAATTGCGCATTAGAATACTTTTAAGAATTTTTAATTATTTTTTTTAACGTACATAAAAAATAAATATAATGGGATTTTGGACCATTTTTGAAGAAATTATGAATAAAATAAATTTGAGTAAAGGAATAAACTAAAAATTTTTGAAAATTCGCCACCTTTTGCACGGGGCATCAAAAAAATCTGAAAATTTACCACGAAAGAGTTTTCTAAAGGTACTAAAAACTGTAAAAAAATTGGGAGAATCTAAAAAAATAAATTTTCATGGAATGCCCCATATATTTTATATAAAAGTATAATGTGATACTCAAATCTGTAGTAGATATTAAGCAGAATTTCAAAATAATTAACTTAATTGAGAGTTGCTGAGAGCTTTCCTCAAGTTCCCATAATCTGAACTGGAAAATAATAATCCCCAGAATCTGAACGGGAAAATAATCTTTTATAAAAAAGTTGGCTTAGAGTGACTTAAAACATCATCGAGCGTTGAAAATTGTACTTGATATTTGAAATATGGGTTCTTTCAGGAAAACATTCTGAAAAAAATAACTTACTTTGACATAGAGATAGGCACATGAGCCGATTAGTGCGTGATTCACGTGATTTACGCGTGATCACGCGTGAGTGTGACTGAATTCAATTTTACTCACGTGATTGTGAGTGAGTGTGAGTGGAGAAAAGAAATTGCGTGAGTGAGTGTGCGTGAGTAAGATTTTTGCGTGAGTGAGTGTGCGTGAGTCGATTTTTTTGCGCCAAAAAAAGCAACAAAAAAATTTTAAAATTCGGCTTAACTTAAGGTTTTGTCCCGAAAAACCAAAAAAAATGTAAAATTTCGCTGAAATTTTAATGTTGCTGAAAATTTTTAAATGTTTTTGAAATTTTCGTTATTGAAATTTTTTTTGTATAAAAAAAAATTTCGTGAGTGTGAGTCAACGTAAGTGTGAGTGAAGCTTGCGTGAGTGCACGTGAGTCTGAGTTGTATTAAATTTACTAACATGATTGTGATTGAGTTTGTGTAGAATAAATATGGTCGTGAGTGAGTGTGCATAATTTAAAAATTCCTGTCGTGAGCGTGAGTCAAAAATCACTCACGCGCCCATCTCTACTTTGACACTTAAATACTTTTAGGAATTTCTGACACCAGAAAATTTTACTTTTTGTATTTTCATAATTAATATCCTAATTATGGTTAAAATTTTGAATCAAAAATCCTTCAAAAAAAAAAACATTTTGCGAAAAAAGATTTTTGAAAATTTCGCTTCCAAGGAAGCAAATGAATATCTCGTATCTAGACAAATATATCTTATATAAGAAAAATACGTCTTAATAGGTCGGTTAAGTTTGTATATGGGCAAAATCGGATCAGCGAGAACAAATTAAGAACTAAAATTACTCCAAAAAAACAAAATTTAATCACATGTTTTTTGTATAATTGTTAAATATATTACGCATTTCTATGCCATATGAAATTCATTAAACTGCACTTGGACCAAGGAGATCAGGAAAGTAAATTTTTTTTAGGGCCCCCACTTTTAAGGAGCTTAAATATGAAAAAATAATTGTAATGATGATAAAATTGTATTATTTAAGTCCCAAAACAATATTTATGGCGAGGAGGAAGGTGACACCCAAAGTCTAGCTCCGAAATTTACCCCCCCCCCCCCCCGAAACGCTCCGTCCATTTTTTCAGCACAGACAAATTTAACACTCTCTCTTGTTTTTCATTAAGTTTTTTTCAATGAAAAATTTTTTATCACCCAACATTTTTTTTTCTCACTAACTTTTTTTTTAGTTTCAACTCAATTCCAGATCATGTTGGTAACCCTTGCGAAATAATGTAAGAGACAAAAAAGTTGAAAGAAAGTATGAAGTGAGGTTGAGATTGCTAGAAATAGAATTGTAGTGTTGGAAACTGTCAAAATTTATTCTGTAGAAACCATAAATATTCACATATAAAAAAAACAGTTTTCATTAACAAGACAACCCGACATTTAAAATCCTGCTGATGATGACACTAACTGGGGTGTTTGAAACCGGTATAGGAAATACCAGAAATGTCTATAATTTTTAGAAATTCAATTTTTCTTCTACATTTTTTCAACTTGAACCCTTATAACAAATATAATTAGAGCCCGTGCTCGATCTGTACTTACAGAAAAAATTTAAAAAAAAAAAATCAATTTTTTTTGTTCAAATCAAAAATTGGTAAAGCAGAGGGGATGTGGTAATAAATAGAAAATAAGAAATATGTTGACATTATCGGGAGCACCTTCATCCCTGCCAAACAAAATACATTTTAAATGTTCAGATTTTTCATCTGAAATCAGCAGATTTTTCTAATGTTTTGACAAATTTTTCTGCAGATTTCTTATATGGCACAAAATTGGGTGTATTTTCAGCAGATTTTTCTGTTGATTGAACAGAGTTTTTATTTTGAATGCAGTTTGTTCCATATGGCAGTAGAAATTTTTCAGATTTCATAGTTTACAATTTAAGGGATCGAAAATTGTAAGAAATAATTTCACAGGAACGAAAACAGGGATATTTTAATTTTTTTCATCTAAAAAAGTTTTTGTGAAGGATTCAAAAACCACAATTAAACAAAATAAGGATTCCGTAGAGGAGAATTTATTTTATCCTGATTCCTTTATTGTCCGGTATCCAAAGAAAGAAAAATCTTCTTCATACTAATGATAAGTTCCATTAATACGATGAAATTTTCCGTTAATTTTCGTCCAATGTTACGTTTCATCAATAATATTAATAGGGATGAGATTTCCATGAAAATGCATGTTTTTTGTCGATAGTCTAAACACGATTTTGACCAATTATCTTTCCGAATCAAGAAATTTGCTTTAAAATGGCATCGATTTGTTTTTGCATATTTTGCATATTTTGGGTTTAAATGCATATTTTTGCATATTTTGGTTTTAAATGCATATATTGTGCATATTTCCAACTTTTAAGTGCATATTTTTGCATATTTTGACATAAATTAGCAAAAACACAAATTAAAATATATTTGTTTCGAAAACAATTTTAAATTTTAAAAATTTATTTTGAAAATAAGAAAAAATATTTTTTTTTTAATTATTTTTTTATAGATTGTCCTAATTTCTAAAAAATCCTGCTTATATAAAGTTTTAAATGTTACTATTTAAGCCCGGTGTTATTTTTTGATTTTTTAAGAAGTTTTTCAAATGAAAACAAGACTTATATTACACACATTGCATGAAAATCTCATCCCTAATGATAATAAATAGGCCAGATTTTAAAATATTTTTTAGTATTTAAAAAAATTTTGAGTACCTACACCATTTCCACTTTAATTTCAGAAAATAAATATTATATTACAAAAAATTTCCAATTACATTTTGAAAATTTCCAATTGAATTTCGGAAATTTCAATTTATAACCAAAAAATGTTCAATTATATTTCATAAATTCCCACTTATAATTCACAAATTTCCAATTATATTTTAAGATATTCCAACTGTAATTCAGATATAGTCAATTTTATTTCAGATTTTCCAATTGTTTTTCAGAAATAATTAAATGTGTTTCATCTTAATTCTGCTTAAATCAGCTCTAAAAAGGTACATGAATTCACTGCATCTTTATAGCGCTTTTATCAGCGCTCTAAATAGACGTGATTTTAGAGCATCTTAAGAGCGCTTTTTCGGTGTATCCAACTAGCGCTCTAAAGTGTGACATCGCCTTATAGAATCATGCATGAATTCAGCAGGTTTAGATGCGCTCCTTGACTCAAGTTTCCTTTCCAAAAGCTGCTGCCAGTTCAGCAAAATTTCTGCTGGGTACAAACATTTTTAAAAATGAGATTTTATATTTTGAAACTTAAAAATCGCATACTAGAAAACTTTTAAGAATTTTTTGTGATATTTTTTTTTAAAGTACATAAAAAACAAAAGTTAAAAAAAAAATGGGATTTTGGACAATTTTTGAAGAAGTTATGAGTAAAAGAAATTTGAGTAAACGAACAAGGTCCGTATTTTTAAAAATTCATTATCGGGTCATCAAAAAAATCTGAAAATTTACTAGGAAGGAGTTTTTAATTAAAACTGAAAAAATCTAAAAAAAAAATTGTTTTTTTGATCAGTTTGATTGTTTTGTCCGATATGGTCTGGAATGCCCCATATATTCTATATAAAATATATAATGTGATACTCAAACCTGTAGTAGATATTAAACAGAATTTTAAAATAATTAACTTAATTGAACATAAATTTTTTCCGTCGTTATGAGGCATTATTTGGCAACTGCTCCGTCAAAAAAAAATATATGGTTACCAATGTGAAATCAATTTTTTGCCAAAATTCTCTATCAAACTTTGAAAATTTGCTCAACAATAAATCCATGGTGTCCTTCCCAGGAAAAAAGGGTATTCAAATATGGTTTTCAATTTTTTTTCTTGAAATTTAAAAAAAAAAATAAAAAAATTTTCTAAATTTTAAATCTTCATAATTTTATAAACAATATTGTTTTTATAAGTTTTTTCGTACGTCTTACGGTTTCCGAGCACAAAATGTTAAAAAACTGTCTAAAAGTCAATATTGTCAAAAAAACACTTTTTTAAACGCCCATAACTTCCAAAGTATTGATCCAAAAAAAATATAAAAAAATATGGTTTTTAATTATTTACGAAGCTCTATGAAATAATTAAAAATAAACAAAATCGGTGATCCGTCAGTTAAATTTCCCATGAATTTGCTCATATATGAATTTGGGGGTCGTATATACTTCACCTCACACAGAAAAATAAATTTCCAATCGAATTTTTTAGTTGTATCAACTCATAATTTCATTTCGTTTATTTCAGTCAATAAAACATTCGATTGTCGCTACTATTTTTTGGGTGTGACAACCGATTTTTTTTATTGTTTTAATTAAATGTCTGTTGGATCAACCGAGTTTAGTTAAGACTACCGATATTCAATTCTGACAACCTATATGTAAATGTATCAATCGATTTTTCGTTGTTTTTACTAAATTTCAGTTGGAAATTCGCAAATTTGTTTTCTGTGTGCATATAAAGTAGCTCAACATTCAAATTTTTTTGACCAATACCAAATTAATACCATTAGATAGGTCTTAACCTTTTTATAATACTTTATATAGTTCCTTTGATAGAAATACGAAAAACTCGAAAAAGCGAAATAGTTCCAGTTTTTCACCATCCCGTTCCTTTAACCCTCACGAAAGCCGATAAACAAAAATCTAAGATTTTTATTCTATATAACTAGGGATGAGATTTTCATGCACTAAAAAATCGAATATATGCGCTTAAAGTATGCGCTAAAAAATATGCACTAAAAAAACCTAAAAATACGCACTAAAAAATAAAATGTGTGCAATAAAAATCTTGTTGTCATACGAAAAACTTGTTAAAAACCAAAAAATAACGTCGGATTCAAAAAGAACCATTCAAAACCTAATATAAGCAATTTTTTTTAGAAAATAAAACAATGCATGAAAAAAAACAAAAGAAAAAAGAATCTAATTTTAAAATAATTTTGTAAAATTTATAATAGTTTTTGAAAAAAATTAATTTTAATTTGTGATTTTGCTAATTTATTCCAAAATATTCAAAAATATGCACTTTAAAGTTGGAAATATCCAGAAATTATGCATTTATAACAAAAATATGCAAAAAATATGCATTTTCGCTAAATTTCGGCAGCACTTTGAAATTTTTTCACTTATATTTAATGTTAAATTATTTTAAAAAATGCATTTTTTTAGAGGTTGGTTAGTTCTTCAAGGAGAAACTTTTTCCCCTGGTCCGATTTTGAGCATTTACGAACTTATGCCTTAATTTTTTTAAAACGCAGCAAGTCACGTTATACAAATTTCAATATAACAAAACAATTTACAAAGAAATTTTGACAACGCGGCGTGTTGCGTTTTACAAAATTGGGGGGTTAACGTGCTTAGAACCATAAAACATATTCGTGCCAAACTTGAGGATGATAGCTCTTTTATTTCGAACTGTGTCGTGGTATATACAGACAGACGGAAGGAAAGACGGCCATTTATAAAACTTCTTAGAATCGATTACTGGTCAATAATGTACTTATACTATGGGATCCTCGACCGATGTTTCGATGCGTTACGCAAGGAATGACAAAGTGAGTATACCCATATACTGTAGTTGGAGAATATAAAAAATTTTGATGAAAAAAAATGTTGTTGGTAAAAAAAGAATCTTTTAAGAAAAAAAATTTTAATAAAAAAAATCGCTGAAAAAAAATGAATGAAAAAAAATATAAAAAACAAAATTTTTATGAAAAAATTAACAAAAAATGTTAATGAAAACAAAATTTGCTTGTTGAAAAACAATTGCATAATAAAACGACAACTAACAATAAGTACTGAACAGTCAAGGTAGCCATTTTTTATTTATAATTTTGGAATTCCATAGAAATATTAATAATTAATTCCTTTAAATCACTGTTATCTGCAGTAATATACTCAACGTTTATGCGAAAAAAGTTAAATTGAATAAAATCATTTTTTTTTTTTATTATTTCTACTGACTAAAAGCTGCATGTATGATATTTTAATCCCGTTGTGATAATATTATGTTTTGAGCGTAGATATCAAGCAAACAAATAAAATCTAAAAAAAAAAGAAAATTGTAATTCATTTTATAAAGTGTGTTATAATTTAAAACCATTAGAGAGTCGTCGTTTTATAATAAAAGAAATAGAAACAAAACAAAAAAAAACGTTTAAATTAATGCTTGCAGATTGAAAAAAATGCATGCAGATTTATTACTATGAATTATGGTCATTTAAATCTGATATAATAATGATGATGATGATGATAATACGAATAAATTTTGCAATAATTGAGAATGATTTAAACAAAAAAAAATTTCAAGATTTATTCACACTGTGAATTAACAAAATGACAAAACATGGGTCAAAAATTAAAAATTTAATAATAATTTAATCGAAAAGATAAAATTTATTTTTGAAAATATAAAATTATGTAGTTAGCAACAAAGTTAGTGACGCTGAATCTTAAAAATCTTTAGAATCGGAAAATTATATAAAGTAATTTTATGGATGGGTATTCAAATTTTAATCTGCTCTTAAATTTGCAATAATTTTTGTTTATCTTTGATATAAATTGTACACAAATATGGATTTATTTCTTATACCCGGTTGGAATTTTTTTTTTATATAAACATATTGTTCTTTTTCTTTTTATTCTACATTTTACCTCCTTCAACAACATGTTGTCAATGTCAGTTCAACAACAACAAAAAAAATATATAAATAAAAGAAAAATATTTTATTAAAAACATGTCGTATCAACATTGTTCTACCATTTTGATATGGTTGGTCTATAATAGGGTGGCTCGTTTTATGGCTTTTCTCTCTGATCAAATTCTAATACCCGCCAAAAGTGTCGGTCCCCTGAGGGTAACTCACATGCAAAATATCACTCCTATCGAAGTTAATCTTCTGTCTCCACTTTGAGCCTCAAAATAACGGGTTTTTGCAAAAAAGGGCTTTAAAAAAAAAATAAAAAAATGTAAAGTTTTTTTGTGTTCTTAATGAATTCCGAAAGAAAAAATTATACATTTTAAATTTTTTTTCAATAAAATTTTCAAATTTTGAAAAAAGGTGTTTTGAGAACGCCCCCAAAATCATGCCATTTTTATGGTATCAAGTTTGAACGGGTTAATGATATCGTAAAATCTTTAGATTTCATATTTAAGTATTTACGATCGAATATTATACAAAAATATTTTTTTAATTATTTTAATAAAAAAACTTCAAATTTTTTTATTTTTTTTTTATAAAAGCCCTTTTTTGCAAAAACCCCAATTTTGAGGCTCAAAGTGGAGACAGAAGATAAACTCCGATCGGAGTGATATTTTGCATGTGAGTTACCCTTATGGGACCGACACTTTTGGCGGGTATTAGAATTTTATCACACTCAAAATATTTTGTAGGCAAAAACAAATGAAAAACACACTTAAAACCAGTGAATAAACAATTGAAAACCATCCCAGTAACTATTCATTTGTTTTAACAAACATCAACATTTATTTTTTACTGTTGACAAAATTTTCTAAAATAAATAACATTAAACATTAAAAAATTAAGTTTTTTTCACTCTTTTTTACCAACAAATTCGAAAAAAATAACCAACGAAAACATTAAAAATTAATGATTTCGTAGGTAATTTTTTACAATTTTTTATTGAAATATTTTTTTTTAATTTTTAATAAAATTTTTGGGGAATCGATCCCGCAATCAACTACATTCTGGCCAGACACTCTACCCATCGTGCCAAAGTCGTTTGATACAAACATGTCTTTATATTTCTATAAATAATTTTTTGATTTTTTTTTCTACAAAAAATAACTGACTTGTGTAGGTAAAAACTAATGATATTTCATTAAAAAATACCAACAATTTAAAAAAAAATTACTTACATTAATCATTAAAAATCAAAAGAATAATCAGCAGTTTTTACTTACAGAACAAAAATAAATGACTTTAAAAATTAAATGTTAATGAAAGTCTTTATTTTTTAGTGTGTTATTTTTGAAACAAAGGACTGAAGTAGTCATTAATAAAAACTGAACATCAAACAAATGTTTTTTCTTTTAAAAACGACTAAACGGAAAACTTTTTAAATAAACTACAAACAGTTAATGACATAATTTTTCGAGTGCAGAGAGAAAAGCCCAAAAACGAGCCACCCTAGTCTATAATAGGGTAGCTCTTTTTTCTTCTATTTGATTGAATAAAAATTGATTCTGAGTCTATAATAGAGTAGCTCATTTTTTTCTATTTGATTGAATAAAAATTGATTCTGAGTCGATCGGTGTACTTAAAGTTGAGCCAAGAACCAATTTTCATTTAATTATATATATTAATACAAAGAGTTGTGGAAATGTTAGAAAAATTATTGGAATTTGAAAAATTTGAATAGGAAATAATGTCTAAGAATCATAGAACTTTTCCATTTTAATCTTAAAATTGTCATCAGAATCTCAAAATTTTCTTAAGGAAAAATGCACTCAAAAAAATAAAACTGTAAAGTTAACAAACTTTTTTTTGTTAACTCGAGTTTACTGGCTTTTTAGCAAATTTTTAGTTAAAATCAGCGTTTTAATACTTTTTTTAGTTAAGTTCGATTTACGAAAATACTAGTTTTGTACAAATTTGGAATTAATTTTTTTTGTTGACTTTAAAACTGAGTTTACGAATTTTTACTAATTAATTTGCTGATTTTTTGTAACATTTTTGTCAAGTCGAAAATTTTAAACATTTCTTGTGTAGCCTCCTATGCAAATCTCATTAGTCCTACTTAAGCTGAACTTAACGCTGTGAAAAATATTTTTTTTTTTATTTAAAAAAAAAGGTTAGCTGAATTCACCTAATAAAAAATGTTACGAAATTTTCAGCTGAATTTTTAGTTAAAATTACTGTTTTTTTGCTACATTCATTCTACGAAAAGTTAACTAAATATTTTTTATTAAATTAACTAGAAATTTAGTAGGTTCAAAATCAGGTGTTTTTTTAGTTAAATTTAACTAAATTTTTTGCCAACTTTACAGTTTTTTTTTTTTAGTGTGTCTCAGAACTTGAAATTAAAGCCGCATTCACAATGTTGGAGTACTCCAATCTGTGGAAAATTTTATATCTTTCCCTTTTGCACTTTCATATTTTTGAATTTGACTATCTTTTCTCAATTCACTCCAGAGTCAAACATGTTCTACTCTGGAGTTCCAATCTGGAGTTAACAGAGCCTATGTTAACCGTTAACAGAGAAAAAATACACCTCTGCGAAAGTGCCATCTCTAATAATGTCTTAAAAAAAATAATAAACAAAACAAAAATTGTATTAATTTAAAAATAAAATGTTACAAAAATTAAAAAACACAAAAATTTTAATTTTAGAATTATGTGGCCAAAGTTTAAAAGGATATTTTCCCAAAATTGCAAAGAATGTAAGTAATATGTCAACAACAATGTGACAGAACTCCACTCTACATTATGCACGGTTAACATTTCAATCTGTGCCATGGATTGGATTGACTCTGACATTGTGAACGTAGCTTAATTATTTTTATACGGACAGAAAAAATTTCGTTAGTATAATTTCAATTAGGAATTTAAATTTTGAGTAGGTTTACTCTAGCTCGAGGTCATTTTTCCTTTACGAATTAAAACTATGATATTCTTGCAGAATAATTTTAAAGAAAATTATTTTAATGTTTTGAATTTATTTATGTCGATAATTTTTGCAAGACTTAACATATGTCGGATATATTTCGGAATTTGTTAGATTCCATTGGAAACAAATTTCATAAAATTTTCTTTATTAGACTTCGTAGTTACATTCAAAAATTGCATTAAATTGGCGGTGTTTTATAGTATTTCGTGGTTTTACTTATGTATTTAAATTTAATTATATACAAAATAGTAAAGTTTTGTTTGAGAAAACTGAGTATAATCTATAAATGAAATAAATGTGAAAGTGTATTTTTCTAACTTGTTTATTTTGTAATTTATTTTAGACTTTTTGTACGAAATTTAAAATGAAAAGTAAATTATTAATTTTATATTTTAAAATTCGCGCTGTTTTATATTATTTCATGGAAAAAATAATTTGAAAATTTTTCTACAGAAACATTTGAGAGTTTTCTATAAAAAAAGAATTTTTTTTAGAAAAAATCTGAGAATTTTTCATAGGAAAAATCTGAGCTTAGAGTTTTTCAGTAGGGCAAATCATAGAATTTTTAATAGGATAAATCTAAAAAAATTCTTAAAAGAAAAATTTTATAATTTTTCGATAGCGAAAATCTGACTAGGAGAGGGGGAAAAGGAAAGAGGAAGAGAAAAAAAGGAAATAATGTGTGAGCTTTTTGTTTTGCGGGTGGGGGGGGGTTGGAAATTTCCACGATTCTCAAAATTTTTTTATACACACAAAAAAAAGTTTGTCAAATTACTAAAAAAAGTTTCGTGATCCCATTTTACCAATATTTGACAGTTTTCCTTGTTTTTTTAACAAACAATTTTTTATCGAAATTTACATTTTTTTTTTAATTTTACAAATTTTTTTGTAATATTACAAATTTCCAAGTTTTAAAAAAAAAAAATTGTAAATTCACGAGAATTCCTTATAAGTTTTATTGCGCCAAAAAAAGTTGTAAATTTACTATTTTAATGGTAAAAATCTTGTAAAATTACATAAAATCTCGTAATTTTTACCAGGAATTCTCGTAAAATAGGAGGTAGAAAAAAATTTTGTAAAGTCAAGAAACCTCCTTGTAGAACCTGTGTCTTTTTCTTCTGGAGACATTTTTAAAAAATTCAAAAATTATTATTTCTTTAAAACATTCTAAAACTTTTTTAAAGAAATAATTTTTTAAAATTTGAAAATGTTTCAATAGAAAACATCATGCTAAACAAGAGGCATACACATTATAAATCTTAACTAATGATGAAGGTCCGACCTCAGGTTCGTTGTGAGTAAAAAAGTTTCACCACCCCATTTTTTTTCTAAATTTTGTGAAAATTGTCTTTACCCGAATAAAAATGAGTTATATATAGCCGTGACAAATTAGATCCCAAATATGGTGGATACAATTGTTTCAAATATTATCTTCGGTTATCCTACAAGATCTGAACATATAGTGTTATATATAATATGATACGTAAAATGGGTCTATCTGGTTTTATCAGTTTGATCCGGACTGATACAATATTAAATAAATTGAGACTATAAGACATAAATATAAATGGTTAGATATTGCTCTACATAAAGAACATAGCTTTGTATATAACATTACATAAAGTTCATATGAATATATATAATGTAATCCAACTTATATGACGTTATAAGGACCAATATATGATCAGTTATGGTTATGGTTTTAAATTATATTTAATCGTATCAGTTTTCTCCAACTGATATAATTATATAGACCCAATTCACGTATCACATTATATGTATATAAGGTTATCCCGCTAGATCGTAAAATATACCCGTAGATAATTATTAAAGAAATTGTATCCGCCATATTTGGGATCTAATTAGTCATGAACATTTTTTTCTTTTTTTACTAGGGTATTCAATAAATATTATATTTAATTAATCTTTTTTTGTTTAATTTCAATTATTTATTTTTTATTCATTTCTAATTAAATTTTAAAATTCTTTTCAACACTCAAAAAAAAGAGGAAACTTAAACTTTGGAAAATTTTTCTTCAAAATAGTTTATAAATTTTCCCACAATTAAGTTAAAATTAACTAAAAGTTGGGAAATTTTCCTAACTATTGGGAAAATATTTAAGTTCATGTACTGTTAAATAGGCCATAATTTTCCTTAAATGGAATTCCCTAATACATGGAAGAAATTCTTACCGCCAAAGGAATTTTCTCTAAATAATTGAAAAAAAATCTTTATTTTTAAGACATATTTCTAAAAACAAAATTTAGTTCAAAAAATTCAGTTTTAGGACGTAATTTCCTACCAATTAGTTCATCATATTTATCTTCTTTAATTTGAGGAAGTTTTTTCCACAAGTTTAGTAAATTTTTCATAACTTGAAATTGTTTTGTTGATTTATTTTTTTTGCGTGCTTGCTTGTAGTTCACATTTTGTTTATTATTTGTAGTACATGAATACAAAAAGTTTGATCCTGTATAACAAGTAATAAATTTAATATTTACATTTTTTTTCTGCACATGTACTATGTGTTAGAAAAAAAAATAATATTTTAATCACAACAAAGACCTTGGCTTTGGCGTGTTTTCCCATAGTCTGGGAACAAACGTCAAATACAAAGTTTTTGTTGTAATTTAAATAAAAAAACTAATGAAATTTATTACTTGACTATAAGAAACAAACGTTTCTTTTTATTTAAAATAAAATATGTACCCAATGCGAATTATGTGTGTATTCACTTGCTATTCTATCAATAAACCATTAAAAAATATAAAATTGAATAATTTTTAGGAAAAATTTCCTTATCAGAATGTTTTTATAACTAAAAAACGGGAAATTTTTTCCCATTTTCTAGTTCAAATTGGTCCTTCTTTTAAAGAAAAATATGGTCTAAAAAGTAGGAGTACATGGCAATGGAGCTAAATCATTATCAATTTTCCTTGGATTTAGTTAATTTTCCCATTTTTTAGTTAGTTTTTTTTCTGAGTGAACCAAAATGCGTATATTTACTTTGTAATTGAATCAGCGAATTTCTTAATTGAGCCAAAGAATCTGAGAACTTTCCTCTTTTATGATTCGATTTTTAAAAGAAAAATACATACCATGCAGTTTGATATTCGTAAATTCAATTCGATTCGTTTTTCGCAAATAAGTTTTTATCGGGCCATTCTTATGTATGTCTATAAAACATCATCATCGTCATCAAAAATATATCTATTGACATCAACATATACTCTACAACATTTTCAAGATTACATACTATATCACATCATGAAAGAGTTACATCCATAAAACACACATACATTCACGCAACACATATATACAATGTATATTATACATTTATTTGTAATTTAAACAACATTGAAGGCCAATAACAAATATCATACCATACAATACAGAATTCCCATACAATACATTTTTTTTTGCATTTTTATGTTTTATTTTGACTTGTATTTACCCAAATATTAATATGGCACTTATTTAGGGATTCAGTTTCAAAAATGGTCAAATTAACAAAAACTTCTAAAATTTAATTATCCTAATTTTTAGACAAATTCAAAAAACTTGTAAAAAGTTTCAACATTTTCAATTATTAAATATTAAATTCCTAACAAATAAACACCATCCTAATGTGTATACTTCCTTCAAAAAACAATATTGCAAAAAAAAAATTAAAGGGTTTCCTGTTTTCGTTTGTGTGAAGAATTTCTTTAGAGACTTTACTTTGTATGTATGCAACATCGGGGACAATAAATGGGTATATATGTATAAGTTCATTTAGTACATCTGAGTATGTACAATAAATTTACTCATATATATGTTGCTGTGTTCTTTTTTACATTTCCACAAGTTTATTTAAAAATTTCTAAAATTTCTTTACTTTGTTCGTTCATTTTGTAAAGTGTCTTGTTTAATTTTAACTTGACTTAAAATAAAATGAAAATCTAACATGTAGGATTTGGGATTTGTAATATGATACATTAAGTTGGTATTTTGTTGAAATGTCAGATAAATCACGTTTTACAAGTTTTGACAAAAGAAATTTCAAACAAAAATGATGAAAGGAATGAAAACACATGTAAATTTAAAAGGGGCAAAAAATAAAAAAAAGGAGTAATAAGGTAAAATTGAAGAAGTCCTAAAATGAAGACACTAATAAAAAATACAATATTGACATTTGAAAAAATTAAGCAAAATTCAGGTTTATTTTAAATAAGTCAGAATATCTTTAAAACAAAAACAAATTTACCTGCCGAACGATGGCAACGGAATAGCTGATTGTGAGAAAATTTTTGAAAAATTTTTGTATTTGGCATCTTCAGTCGGCAAAGGTTGAAAAAATTAAGTTTTTCGACCAAAATTCATTTCCGAATTTTCAATTAAATACGGCTCAAAAACTAGGAATTTTAGCAAACTTTATGGGAAAAATATTTAAATTCCAAAATATCGATTTTGGTCCACAGATGCTGATTTTTAACCATATAAATTATTTTTTAACCAAATTAGTCTTAAAAGTTGCAAAATGTTAAGGATTTTATGTGAAAAATATGAAAAAATATAACAATACTATTTTGGTCCAAAAATGCTAATCAGCATCTATGGATCAAAATTACTGATCACCAGTTTTTGAACCACAATAGCATTTTTATATTTTTTTTATATTTTTTAGGGATCAATTTTGTTTAAAAATCAGCATCTGTGAACCAAAATCATTATTTTGGAATTTTTTAAATATTTTTCCCATAATGTACGCAAATAATAATAATTTTTGAAACGGATTTTATCAAAAAACTCTGAATTTTTGTTAAATGATGTAAATTTTTTAAACTTTGACCGCTGGTTGCCGACTGAAGATGTCTTTGCAAAATTTATTTATACATTTTACCACAATCAGCTCTTCCGTGGCCATCTTTCGGTAGGTATGGACACGAAATTCAAAAGTTTAGATTCGAAGGAATGCCCCATTGACCGTGTTAATCATTACAGGGAAAATAAATGACCTCGAACTAGAGTAAACCCTTTTGCATTTCACAATTAAAAGGTCGAATAAATAACTTATTCTTATTATTTTTAATACAAATTAAGAAAAAAACTTGAGTTTAGAATATTCCTTTAACGCTGTTAAAATTTCAGAAAGAAATTTTCTCCATAATTTTTTCACCGAATGATTTTTCGTACAACTTACGGTTTACGAGTAAAAAAACACACAACAAACTGTCAAGAGCCAACTATTTGAATTTTTTTTTTTAAATGTTTGCAATAATAATAAATTTAGCTGTTCAACTAACTTTAAAACTTTATTGCATGCGAATTTGGAAAACACCGCTCTGTAATTTCAATAGCGTTAAAAGGATATTTTAAGCTTAAACAAGTAAAAAAATTAAATTCGATCTTGTCAAATGTATTGATACCCTCTTCAATCTAAAAAAAGTTTATTTGCAAAAAAAAAAAACAAAAAAAAAATTAAAAAAAAAAATCCGCGAAAAAAATTTTTGGTGAAAAAAAAAAATCGGCGAACATTTTTTTTTTTGTAAAAAAATATGTTTGTACTTGTTTAAATACCATTTGGTGATCAATTCTGTTCACATGTGTCAACCAGCAGCCGAATTCAAACACTTTGTATTTTTAGGTTATGTTGAATGTACCAAAATTTTCTAGGTGTCCTTACAGTTTCTTTCATAACTTTTGAACCGCTGCTGCGGTTCAGCGCGCTGAACCGATTTTGCTCAAATGCAAAAATGATTTTTTCTATTAAAAGATAACATTACTAAATATCGAAAATGCGACTGGGACACGACCTCATACGCTTGATTACAAAAGTTATGCTGGTCAAAAATTCGGTCTCCAAACTTTTCCTTCACATCAGCTTCTTGAGAAAATTGAGGTCAAGGTAAAAAAAAATCGCCGTTTTGGCCATATTTAGAAACTCAGCGGATAAACTTGATGGGATGGCGACATCAAAATAATTCGAGGGTTAAGCTTAAACACTACTCTTTAAGATGCAGAACTCGTTTGGCCAATCGCCTTAACCTTTTGGATACCAATTGTCTTTCAATAATGTCTTATTCCCCAGTATCGAAATAAACGTTTTTGGTGAAAAATACCTTACTTAAAGACATTTGGTAGGAGTTATCATAACTTTGCCAAAGAAAGGGGACCTAACAGCCCGTAAAAATTGGAGAGGCATTACGCTTTTGAGTATGATTAACAAGGTGATCGCACACATAATAAATAAAAGACTTTCAACCTCTCTTATTCCTGAGCTTAGAACGGAACAAGCCGGTTTCCGCGCACACAAATCCTGTGTCGATCACATTAATAGTTTAAGAGTGATAATAGAGCAATCTGTAGAATGGAGATCACCGTTGTACCTAACTTTTATAGATTTCGAAAAGGCTTTTGACACCCTAAGCCACGCAGCCATATGGAGCGCTTTGGAATGTAAAGGGGTACCTTCCAAGCTAATAAAACTTATTAAAGGTCTATATGAAAACGCCACCTGTCGAATTCTGCACGAAAAACTACTGAGCAACAAGATAAGCGTTAACTCCGGTGTTCGTCAAGGTTGTGTTTTATCTCCCTTGCTATTTAACTGCGTACTCGACGTAGTAATGAATAAGGCAACATTCCATAGAAGAGGAATCACTTGGGGTCTCCAAGGCAGATTGGAGGACCTTGACTACGCGGATGACATTTGTCTACTTACGCACACCTTTTCAGACATGCAATCTAAGCTAGCACTGGTCCAAGAAACTGCATCGCATGTTGGTTTGAAAATAAATATAGGCAAAACAAAAACAATGCGAATAAACGTACACTCAAAAAAAAAAAAACTGTAAAGTTGGCAAAAAATTTAGTTAAATTTAACTAAAAAAACACCTGATTTTGAACCTACTAAATTTCTAGTTAATTTAACAAAAAATATTTAGTTAACTTTTCGTAGAATGAATGTAGCAAAAAAACAGTAATTTTAACTAAAAATTCAGCTGAAAATTTCGTAACATTTTTTTTAGGTGAATTCAGCTAACCTTTTTTTTAAATAAAAAAAAAAAAATATTTTTCACAGCGTTAAGTTCAGCTTAAGTAGGACTAATGAGATTTGCATAGGAGGCTACACAAGAAATTTTTAAAATTTTCGACTTGACAAAAATGTTACAAAAAATCAGCAAATTAATTAGTAAAAATTCGTAAACTCAGTTTTAAAGTCAACAAAAAAAATTAATTCCAAATTTGTACAAAACTAGTATTTTCGTAAATCGAACTTAACTAAAAAAAGTTGTTAAAACGCTGATTTTAACTAAAAATTTGCTAAAAAGCCAGTAAACTCGAGTTAACAAAATAAAGTTTGTTAACTTTACAGATTTATTTTTTTGAGTGTAAACAATGAGCGAGTACTAACCGTTCAGAATCAAGCGCTTGATGAAGTAGAATCATTCTGTTACCGTGGAGCCATACTGGACAAAAGTGGTGGTTCCAAAGCCGACATATCTAGCCGCATAAACAAAGCCCGGCAATCATTTGGCCAACTCAAGTCAGTGTGGAACTCATCATATATGTCAAAAAGGACGAAATTAAAGATTTTCAACTCGAATGTAAAGTCCACACTCTTATATGGATGCGAGACGTGGAATGCAGCACCACGTGACATACACTCCATCCAAGTTTTCGTAAATAAATGCTTGAGAAAGATTCTACATATGGGGCAAAACGCGTCAAAGGTCCACACCAAAAAACAAATGTTGTCCAATTTAAGTATAATTTTGGTAAAATAGTAGGTTAATGATAGGTATTCTAAATTACAAATATAAAATTTTTTGATGAAATATTGGCAGAGTTACAAGGTTGGAAAGTTTTGATGTTTTTGAAAAGAACATACTTTGGTGAATTTTAATTAACATTTTGATGAAACAAAAACTATAATTTAAAAAACTACTTTTACAGTATTTTTGACGACCTTTAAAATGGCATTTGTGTTTTTTTTGAAAAAAATAAATTTGACCCTAAAATTCAAGGTCAAAATATTAAATTGTAATTATCTTATAAGGGTCGCACTTTTAGATTTTTTTCACTAAGCCCACAGGAAGGGTTGACATTTTTTTTAATTTCGGTTTTTTTTTTTTAAATGGTATGTATGATACTTTATGAGAAATCAATTTTTTTACGAGTACATAGCACCCAAACTGTACTGATTTCTTTATTTTTTATGCGTGCAACGTTTGTTGTGTGTGTTTACAACGCACACTTTATCTAAGCATTGATTTTTGTTGTTGTTATTATATGCAGATTAAAGCGATTTCAGAACAATTTGAGTGTTATATACTCCTAAAAAATTGATTTCTCATAAAGTATCATACATACCATTTTTTTAAAAAAAACCGAAATTAAAAAAAATGTCAAGCTTTCTAATGGGCTTAGTGAAAAAAATTTAAAAGTGCGACCCTTATAAGATAATTACAATTTAATATTTTGACCTTGAATTTTAAGGTCAAATTTATTTTTTTCAAAAAAAACCACAAATGCCATTTTAAAGGCCATCAAAAATACTTTAAAATTAGTTTTTTAAATTATAATTTTTGTTTCATCAAAGTGTTAATTAAAGTTCACCAAAATATATTCTTTTCAAAAACATCAAAACTTCCCAACCCTGTAACTCTGCCAATATTTCATTAAAAAATTTTATATTTGTAATTTATACTACCTATCATTAACCTAATATTTTGCCAAAATTATACTTGAATCGGACAACATTTGTTTTTTGGTGTGGACCGTTGCACAGTGGGGAAAAATGGACTTTTTTTGTCCAATTTTGCCTACAGGTCGCAATTCTTAGCCGATTTAGATTTTTCTTTTTTTGTATTTTAGTTAATAAAATTCCGCATCGATCTGTCATGGTGGATTTAAAAAAAAAAATTCGGATTACTTTTTATATTTTTCTAAAGTTCAGAAAATTTTAATTTTTTCAGTATTTTTGCAATAAAAATTGTAATAGGCATGGGACGAATATGCTTTATAGACTAAATTAGAGGTATTGGAACCCCTTATCAACGACGTGATTAGTATTTGAAAATATATTATTATTTTGGTTTTTATAACCAGACAAAAATTCAAGAATTTTCACTTTTAAAAGCCTATATCTTTAAAAGTAATGTACCAATTTCAATGAAATCTTTTTTAGATTAAAGCTTATGTTTTGCTTAGTCATAATTGGTACACAAAGTTTTTTCAAAAAATATTTTATTTTTTGCTTAAAATTTTACCTTATGATTTTTGGAATTTTATAATTATTTTTTAGTCTGTTTTAAAAAAAAAAAGTTGTTACATTGTAAATTTAAAAAAAAGAGTTAAACAATTTTGCAAAAATACTTTGTTTACCAATAATAGTTTAGAAAATGATAACCTTTAATCTAAAAAAAAATTCATTGAAATTGGCACATTATTTAAATTGATATAGGTACTTAAAAGTGAACATTTTTAAGTTTTCATATGTTTATAAAAACCAAAATAACAATAAATTAACAAATGCTATTAATGTCATTTATAAGGGGTTCAAATACCTTTGATTTTGCCCATACAGCTTATTCGTCCTCTGCCTATTACATTTTTTAGAGCAAAAATTCTAAAAAAATTAAAATTTTCTGAAATTTAAAAAAATATTCAAATAAAACAAAAACTATTTTTAGAAATCCGCCATGACAGACGGATGAGAAATTTTATTAGCTAAATTTCAAAAAAAGAAAAACTAAAATCGGTTAAGAATTGCGACCTGTAGGCAAAATCGGACAAAAAAAGTCAATTTTTCCCCACTGTGCGTTGACGCGTTTTACCCCATATATTCTGGCCTAGAACAATCACAAATTACCGTCTCTGGTTAGAAACTAGTCAACGGCCTATCCAAATTGAAATCCGTAAACGTAAATGGAATTGGATTGGACATACATTGCGTAAACAACCCAACGATATTGCTAAACAAGCTATAGATTGGAACCCGCAAGGCAGTCGACGTATCGGAAGGCCATCACACACCTGGAAACGGCAAACTGAAACCGAAATATCCCATTTAAACCTGTGTTGGAATGAAGTCAAACACCATGCATCAGATCGAATTTATTGGAATAACCTTGTGGCGGCCCTATGCTCCTTGCAGGAGTAAAAGGAACAAATATATATATAAAGACATTTGGTAATGCCCTTGACTTATTTTTAAGTCGCCAGTACATCGGGTTCATCCACTACGAGTTGTAGGAAACCACGATTTTTCGAATTTCAAATTTTTAAAAAACCTGATGAATTCAAAAGTTTGGAGACCGGATTTGTTACCAGGAGAAAAATTGTTATCATGTGTATAAGGTGGTTAGAGGTGGTGGTAGAGAGTATATATGTATAAGTTTGTCATTCCGTTTGTGACATCGCGAAATATTTTTCTAGGACCCCATAAAGTGTATATATTTATGATCCTCGATCGATTTTAAGACGATCTAGCGATGTCCGTCCGTCCGTCTGTCTGTCTGTTGAGAACACGCTAACTTAAGAAAGACTTTACGGAGCCTCCTGAAGTTTGGCATATGTGTTGTACTGTTACCTGATCAGTAGTGCGATTCAGTAACTTTTTTAACGAAATTATCGATATCGTTAACTAACGAGAATTGTCGGTTGTTTTATCGAATATGTGATTCTATAAATTTTTCACTAAACGACAAGAATTAACGACAAAAATAGTTAATTTGAAATATGTTTATTTTTAAATTGTATTGAGAACCGAAAAATTTCGTTAACTTTAACTTCAAAAATTTTTTTGTTGATAAGTTAACGATTTTCAATAACGACAAAATTCAGTAGAAAAATGTTATAGAATCGCTTTTAAATACAATTTCCGTTAATTAACTATTTTTGATAATTTAACTACTAAAAAGTTAGTGAATTGCGCTACAGGTTGTTATTGCAATCCAGTGAAATCGGTCCGGGTTTTTCGTGAATCTACGACATAAAAAAACACACTAACTTTCTAAACGAAATTCTGAGGATGCTGAAGCTTGGCATATATATTTTTCGTTTTCCTCGCCTGGTTCTTAATGAATTTCAGCCAAATCGGTTCAGTGGTTCAAAAGTTATTAGCAAAACCGTGAATTTCAGATTAGTTTCACCTTAAATTCACGTGTTGAAAACCCGTTAAACATGTTTTAACAACATTGGTAAGTCACAAAAATATTTTATTTTTGTCAATCAAAAATATTTTTCCCTAAAAAAAAAATTACACTCGAAAAAAATTTTACACTCAAAAAAAAAATTTAGTAATTTTTTTTTACTAAAAAAGGTTTTTTTACACAAAATAAAATATTTCTTATCAAAAATTTTTTGTTTTTCATGTTAGAAAATTTACTATCACTTAAAAGGGGCATTGTGGAGGGTATTCATAGATTCGGACAAGTCGAATTTAACTTTTCTACTTGTTTTTTTTTTATAAAATTTGTAGCGGAAAAAATTGTTTTTGGAATTAAGACATCATTGAGAGACTATTGGTGCCCTAATGGATAAGGCGATTGAGAGCAATGTTTAGGCTTAGCCCTTGACTTATTTTTAAGTCGCTACACTCAAAAAATTATGTTAGTAAAATCAACTGAAAATGTCAGTTAAAATAACTACTTTGTAAGTTGTTTTGGGGTCAACTACTTTTTCAGTTAAATCAACTAACAATGTTAGTTATTTTAACTGACAAAAAACAACTGACTTATGTAGTAAAAACTACTTACATTTGTAGTCAAAACAACTAAAATGTAGTAAAAATAAAATAATCAGTCAGGGCCGTCTTAAGGTATGGCGGGGGCCCCGGGCACACAAGAATTTGGGGGCCCCTGGAAAGTTAAAAGTTGCAACACAAGAAAAAAAGATTGTTCTGTTTTTGTTTTAAGAATTAGGACCTACAAAAAATTAAAAAAATATATATATAGTGAGTAGGGTTATTCTAGCTCGAGGTAGCAGAAGCAGATACTTTTTCTATCGAAAAAAGGAATCAAAATCTGAGACTTTTTCTATTGGGAAAAGTTCTCAGGATCGGATACTATAGGAAACCTTTTTTTATAAGAAAAATGTCACAGAATCTGAGGGTTTTTCTCCAAAACAAAGGTCGCAGAATCTGAGACTTTTTCTAGAGTAAAAAGGTTTTAGAATCTGAGACTTTTTTATAGGAAAAATCGGAGATTTCTGAGACTTTTTCTATAAGAAAACGATCTCATAATCTAATACTCTTTCTATAGGAAAAAGGTATCAGAATCAAAGACTCTTTCTATATGAAAAGTTCTCAGAATCTGAGACTTTTTCTATAGCAAAATATTTCAAACTCAGAGACTTTTTCTTAAGAAAAAAGATCTCACAAGGGAAGTCTCCCTGATGTCACCCTCCGATCTTCATGAAATTTGAATATGTTGTTAGAATTAATTCGACACGTATTTTTTTTTAGCGGTCCAAACTCATTTTTAGGGGGGGGGTCGATTTGTATGGGGGGAAATTGACATTTTTCAGTTTTCTACGATTTACGCCTATTTAAACAAAATTAATATAGGCATGTGTGGTATCAGATTAAAGGTATTAAAAATACCTATCTCATGGTGCCAACAACAGACCAAAAAAGTTAATATTTTTCGACTTATTAACAAAAATGTCCTTAAAATGTTGGTATTTTACTCAATATGACGAAAACCAATTCCATAAAGATCCGCGGGTGACACTAGGGAGACTTCCCTTGTCAGACACAAAGACTCTATTTATAGATAAATGGTCTCAGAATCTGAGATTCTTTATAAAGGAAAAATGTCTTAGAATCTGAGACTTTTTCTATAGGAAAATGGTATTTTTCTATGAGAAAAGGTTCTTAGATTCTAAAAATTTGATTTTTTTTCTATAAGAAAAATATATAAATCTGAGACTTTTTCTCATTGGCGTAGGAAGCCAACATTTCTGGGGGGGCTAAAGCCCCCCCCAGATTTTTTTGAATTTTTTGGTTTTTTTTTTAATAGAAAACCCCAGACCTATTTCTGAAGCGTTCCCTTCATCATGTGTCTAGGTGTCCTAGAAACGAATGCCCTCCGAAATTTTGATTCTGAAGATTTTTCGGAAATTTAGAACTCCCAGATATGTTATGAAAATGAAAGATTTTTAATGTTTTTCCTAGAAAAAGTTCTGATGATTGCAAAATTTGATGATTATTAGTCAAAATTCTCAGATTCGTTCTTCCAATAACTTTTGTCTATAAAAAACCACTTAGAATTTATAAACTTTTTTAAATCAAAGAACTTAAAATGTTTTCCTGAAGTTAAAATCCTAAGATTCGGTGATGTTTTTATTACTGACAAAAACATCAGATTCATATAAAAACTTTTTACAATAATTCAGATTATTTTTCAATGGGAAAAACTATTAGATCTAATGTAATAATCATTACGAGTCCTTAAGACTCGTAGAATAATCATAACGAGTCCTAAAGACTCATTATTATTATTTATTGTTGCAAAAATTAATGAAATCATTAAATTATTAAAAAAAAAATTGTGAATGATTAAAATTCTGGGGGGGGGGGCTAAAATTATTCTGGGGGGGCTAAGCCCCCCCAGACAGGGCTATCTACGCCAATGCTTTTTCTATACGAAAAATGTGCCCTAATGGTTAAACCGGTACTGTAATCAGTATATAATTTTTTTTTTCAAAAAATTTTTCAGAAAAAAATTGAAGACCAAATTTTTTCCAATTTTTTTTTTTTGTTTTTTTAACAAAATTGTGAAAAATAAAAACAAAAAACGAATATTGAATTTTTATTTTTTGGAAAAAAAAAAACTTTGAAAATTTTTCAGAGACAAAAAAAATAAAATTAACTACTTTAAATAACTGTTACTACATTACAGTACTTTTTTGTTAGTAGTTAAAAAAACGACTTAAAATAACTAACAGAAATTGTTGTTTGATATTTTTCATACAAAAACTACTGACTTTGTAGTTGAAAAGAACTAACTACTGTAAAATATACAAACAACTAACATGTAGTAACTTACATAATTTTCTGAGTGTATGACATCAAGAAACGCCCAAAACGACGATTTTTTTGTACTTGACCTTAATTTTCTACAAAACCTGATGTGATGGAAAAGTTTGGAGACTAGATTTGTGATCACCAGAACAATTGCAATTAACTGTGTAAGGTCGAGTTCCAGTCGCATCAAGTTTTTTTAAATGTTTAGTAGTGTAATTGATTCTTAAAATTTTTAAAAATGTTTCTTTAAATTTTGAAAATAATATGTTATACAATTTTTTCTTTGCGCCTAAAATAATGCACTTTCTTTTTCACACAATACAATGAAAAGCGTTTGACTCAGTGGTACCGTGTCAATTAGACTTAAGTATTATGATATTTTAAAGTTATTTTAAACAACTACAGTCAGTAAATTGGCTCTTTTAAAAATATATCAGCTATATATTTCAAGGATATTTGAATACTTTAATCCTTAAGAGTAAAACATTAAAAACAAACATTTGTTTGAGTTTCTATTACATTAAAGACATAATACAAACAATTAGAAACAAACAAACAAAAAAAAACAGATTAAAAAACAAAACATATTATTTACATGCATGTCGCTAAACAAATGTTTTCAAAAAGTTTAATTTAAACTTAACTTTTAGAAAAACACGTTCATTTACAACACTTAAAAATGTTTCTCTTCCAAAACCTTAAAAACTTGAATTGTATTTTTCTGAATAACAATTTTTATCACTTTAAACATATGTCGCTTTTAAATAACTTTTTTTTTTATTATTTAACCCCATTATGGTTTTTCTCTTGTACCGCCTGTGGTGTTATAATTTTTCGATTAGAATTTTACGGAAGGGGGCGTTGAGCTCGGAAAGATTCTGTAAAGCAATTACCAGTACCAAACATTTTACAAGAAGCAACAATTTTTATGACTGTGACTATTTACATAGAAAACATATCAAACTGAGGGGGAAAAAATTCAAATGAAACAATTGTTTCCTTTTAGATTTTGAATTGTATGGTTAAACATTTCAACAACAACAACTGAAAAAGTTTAAGTGTTACAAAGTCATTTATATGGTCTCTCTTTTGCAATTTTTGATGTTGTGCACGTGTATAATAAAATGAAGTTTGAAGTTTTCCAAACATATACTTTATAAAAACCTACTGACTACTAAATTTAGAATAAGGGAGACAGGGAGTAGAAGTCAGAAGTACCTTAAATATTTTCCAAGCCAAATAATTTCTAAAGTTTCAAGTTCAAAAAATAACAACAACAGCAAAAAAGCAATAACAAACTTTAAAAAAAGGGGTTGATTTAATGTTATGGAAGAATTAATAGAGAAAACATAGAACATTTTAAAAAGTTGTCAGTAATTGTTATGTTTGGTAGTGTTGTTTGGGTTATATTGTCCCACCGAAGGTTACTAAGTATTTGGGACAAATTCAAAGCAGACAATACTATGCAACGAATTGAGGGTCATGGTCCAGCATACAATAAAATAATTTTTACTGATAAAATTTTGAATTAAATTTATATATTTTGAAAAACAACTTTGTTAAATATTTAAATTTTGAAATACTTTTTATTGTGTGACTCACATTGTCAAAATGGCGCCCAACGTGGGGCACTATTCGAAAGTTCTGAATTTTAAAGTATGTTCATTTTATTTTGACAAATTTTTATTATTTTAAGTTTTGAAATTTGACTCTCTGCACCTAACGTAAAAAAAAATTAAAATAGTATTGAGAAGAAAAATTAAAAAACTGTCTACAGAAAAAAAAAAAATTTGGTGAAAAAAAAAATCCGCGAAAAAAAATTTTGGAATAAAAGAATATTTTTTGTATTTTTTAAAATAACTTTCGGTATCAAATTCTGTTCACATATGTCAACCAGCAGTCGAATTATGTGGAATCTACTAAAATTTTTAAAGTGTCCTTACATTTTCGTTTATAATTCTTTAACAAATCGAATACCAAACTTTACAAAGCAAAAACAAGTAAATATGTTAGCTTACAGTAATGCCTGTGTAATATTTTAGTCGTTATCACCATTACAGACATCACTAGAATGTCTTAGAATTGATCACTAATCAATTTTAAGATAAAAACAAAAAAAAAAAACTTGAATGCCTGTTATTATCAAAAGACTCACATTATCTAAATGGCGCCCAACTTGGGGGCCCGATCAAAAGTTTGGGTTTTACTTAATAATCATATTATTTTGACAGATATTTATCTTTTAGAGTTTAACAATCTGATTCTCTGCAGTTTTAGTAAAAACATTTGGTATTAAAAGTTTCTGACAACACTTTGTTTCCCCAGTTACGATCAAGAAATTTCAGTCATATATAATGATAATTATGACCTGTATCGTGATTACAACGTTTACATGGATACGGAAATACGGACGGACTTCGCTAAATCGACTCAGAAATTGATTCTGAGTTGATCGGTATACTTGAGGTGGGTCTAGGTTCAATATATCGGGTAGTTACAAACATCAGCACAAACTCATTATACACTATAACGGGTTAGTTCGGTTGTCACTTTAGACCAGGAAAATAACGTTATTCTAGGACAGAATCGATTTTCAAAATTGAAAAAGGCTATTGCACACACCCAGGGCCGCATTGAGATATGGCGGAGCCCTGGACACACAAGAATTTAGGGCCCCACTGGAAAGAAAAAAAATGTTTGGTACAAATTAAACTCATGTTATTACCTGCTTCAAGACCAAGGCTCTTATTCATAATACTTATAACAGACTTATTGTAGGTTTATTTGACAATTATTCCTGCAATATCTGTCAAATAAACCTACTTTAAATATATTTCAGGTTTTATGAATAACCACCCAAGAAAATAACCCAAAAATATTTTGAGTAGGATATTCCAGCTCGATGTAATTTTTCACTACTTATTAAAACCATGATATTTGTGTAGAACAATTTGGTTTTAGTGAGCCCTTTTATATCACAGAATCTGTGTCTCAGAATCAGAGACTTTTTCTTTACGGAAAATGTCTCAGCATCTGAGACTTTTTCTATACGCAACATGTCTCAGAATCTGAAATTTTTCAATACGACACTTGTTTTAGAATCTAATATTTTCTATGCAAAAAACGTCTTAGAATCTAATACTTTTTCCATACGAAAAATGTCTCGGAATACGAAAAATGTTATCTATACGAAAAATGTCTCAGAATCTAAGACTTCTTCTATACAGAAAAAGCCACAAAATTTGAGACTTTTTCTATACGAAAATGTCTCAGAATCTAAAATTTTTTCTATATAATTTTTTCTCAGAATGTGAGATTTTTTCTATACGAAAAATGTCTCAGAATCTGACTTTGTATACGATAAGTGTCTCAAAATCTGAGACCATTTATTTTGTTCAAACTTCTATGAACTTTAGACTTTTAAAATCTCAGAATCTGAAAATTTTTCTGTACGAAAAATATTTTACAATCTGAAACTTTGTATGTAGGAAAAGTTTCTATGAATTTGAGACTTTTGATATAGGACAAATGTCTCCAATAGAAAAAGTGTCAGATGTTTACGAAAAATCTGTTAGATTCTGAGAAATTTTCTGAAAGAAAATGTGAAATTTTCAGAAAGAAAATGTTCAATTTCTTTACAAATAAATTTAAAAAAAATGTTGCTTAATTTTCGTATAAGCGAATTTATTGGCATTTCGGGAGCCCTTAGGTCGGGGGCCTGGGCACGTGCCCAGTGTTCCCCAATGGTTAAAATGGTACTGCACACACCCCTCTTAAAATTTAGGTTGTGTTAAAATGATGACAAATTCGGAAAATGGCATTTCACTCCTCTTTATTTTGAACTTTGAAAATCGTTAACACGAAAATCCTAACTGATCCCGTTTTCAAGTATTTTCTAAATAATTACACTGTACGACAACAAAAAACCTCTCAGTGAAATATCTATTTATTTTTGGAAGAATCTGTAACAGTGGACAGCAAAATATCAAAAACTGTACGTGATAGAAAAAATTGGATGGCAGATTTGGATTCAGGAGAGCAAAATCTATAAAAATCAGTTGGATATTTCACTGGGAGGTGATCGTTGCTGAACAGTGTAATTATTTAGCAATAACTCGAAAACAGGATCAAGTAGGATTTTCGTGCTAACGATTTTTAAAGCTTAAAATAAAGAGAAGTGAAATGCCATTACCCGTTTTTGTCACCATTTTAGCACAGCCTAAACTTGCTTGATGAGGGGTGTGTGCATAAAACTTAATTTAAAAAAAAAATAAGAAATATGATTGATTCAAAATTTTTGGAGCAACAGAATTGTTCAGTAAAAATCAAGTAAGAATGCTCAAATTGTCTGAACCGAATCTGTTATAACCTCCAAAATGTAAAAAACTAACAAGAAAAAAATTTCGGCTTTCCAAAGTGGAATTTTCCCCCGGTACGATCTTGCCTATTTCTGAACTTAATCAACCTATCAGTCAAGACATATTCGTGCCAAACTTCAGGAGTTTAGCTCTTTTAGTTTGGACAGCATAGTGTCCACATGTGTTCAAGACACATATTAGGATGCGTTACTCACAGAATGACAAAGCAATTACACCCTATACTGTAGTTGGAGGTCATACAACATTTTAGCAGAAAATTGACCTCGTGATTCTAAATCCTCCCTCCAAATTTCTAAAGAGTAATTCGTTTTAATCTGAAATTAAAAAATTGAAATTTAAAAATTTCTCTTTATAACGGTTTTTTTTTGTATGTCCATGGAAATACATTTGTATTAACAAAAAAATATATGTTGGTCGCACTTTTAGGTTATAGCTGGTTCCTACTGGCTGTGCTTATATACCTCTTACACCTAAGAGGGCATATAATTTGAAAAATAAATAGAAATTTGTTTCTCTATCAAAAGCACCACATCTTCTTATTGGCTCCCAACGAACTCTTAAAAAGCAACGACTACTTTGAAAAATATTTAACCTTTATAAACATGTTTCCTATTAAGTTTATTCTTATTCAATACCATATTTTTATTCACATCGTCAAATTGGCGCCCAGCGTGGGGCTTCAATCGAAATATTTCTGTTAAGAAAATTAATTAATCTTTAGTATTTTCTGTTTATATAACAAAATTTTAAAGTCATTAGATAAAATTAACAAATATGTTGAAAAATGTAAATTGTTAATTAATACAGGTACCGTGAACTAATAGGTTATAAAAGTTCCTTTCCCTCAATTTGGTATTTTTAATAAACTACTACTACAAAATATTAAAAGTTTTAACAACTTTGAATTTAATTGCATTTAAAATAAAATAAATTAGAATTATTTTTAACATTAAAATATTTACAACTTCTGGTTGGCGCCCAATATGGGGCTCAAACCAAAAGATTGGAATTTCAAAAGAAGTAGTAGAGTAGCTATCAATTGTCCCGTCTCTTCAATTTAGTAAAGGTTAGGTTAGAGGTGGCGGAGTCAAAGACTCCTCACATTGACCGGATGGCCTATAGCGAAACCACTGTAATTCCTTAGCGACGCTAATAGAACGCGTTAGTCCTCAACGCGAATTGTATTATTTGTCTTAAGTGGACATTCGAAACCATTTACAAGTTTCCGTGGACATGTCTGCCTAATATGTGCTGGCGGATTCTGGCCAAGGCAGGACTTTGGCAAAGAATATGTTCGACCGTTTCCTCGGTGTTAGGTTCATCGCACCTTCTACATCTGACATCGGAAATAAGTCCCATTATCTTTCTATGACAACCTCTAAGGCAGTGCCCGGTGATTACTCTAGTGAGTGTATGACAGTTCCATCTGGTAAGTGAGAGTAAATAGTTAGTTTTCTTGAGATTATAGCATGACCACAATCTTCTACCGATCGTGCTCGTTGTTAGCTCTCTCCACTTTCTGTTAGGCCGAATATCACAATTTTAACTTTTTGTCGCAGCCTAAAAAGTATTTACATTCGGTCAATCACTTAAAAAAGAGTAAACATAAATTTCAATGCTATTTTTGTTTAATTTATTGAAATTCCCTATTAACTTTTTCCACATCAAAAAATATTCACCTAAAGTCAATGTTGTCAAATGAATGTTTACATTAACCAGCAAAGTTTATTTTTTTTTTTAACAATTTTATTATTTTTACCTTCGTACACATGATATTCCTGTTGTAGACTGTTTCAGGTGTTATTTTAATATGCACCCTCCTGTTAAAAACAATATTACACAGTAAACAAGTGATTTAAGAATTTTTTTTTTCTCCCGTTTCAAATTTTTTTTTGATACATTTTGATGATTACCAAAGCGTCAAAATTCAAAAATTCGATTTATTTACATACACCAACACACACACATAGTCACACATGTACATGCACAGTCACAGACACACTTCACACTATTAAATAAATACGCATTTTCATATGTAAGTGTGCGAGTGTGTGTCTGATTGCCTATGTTTGGTAAGTGTACACAGCCGTGAAATGTGTTTTCGGTTTTACGCCCCGACAAAAAAGTGTTGTCTGTGTTGGTGTGTGTTTATGAAATTCCCATTTTTAAACAAAACTACACATCTAAATAAGTTTGTATGTCGTTCTGTCTGTCAGTCTGTCTGACTTTCCTGTCCTGTGTTTTAGTATTTTTGTTCTCTTACTCTTACCACAAGAATAATTTGCCAGCATCATGTAATTAACACATTTACTTGGGGAAATTTATTCATGATTCCTTTTACTCCATTCCCCTATCAAACATCATAATTTATTTAGAAAATTAACTGCGACAAATAATTATTTTGTACAGAGTGGATCAACCTTCATACATATAATTTAAATAGTAAGAAATTTACTATATTGAATTGTAAATTGGGAAAATGTAGTTAACGGAGAAAGCTCTGTTAAGCTATTTCGTATCATCGAGTGATTGCTGTCGGTCAAGGGGTATTTCATGTTAACCTTCAAGAATTAAGAACCCAATTGGCAAAGTCCTCGAGCCATCCTCAGTGACGGCTCGGAGTTTCTTCCCATGTCAGAGTCACTGCTGACATCCACATGACACCTCTATGAACTGAATTGAGGACAGTTTCATACAAATTTTCAAAATGTCCTCACTCAAAGTCAGCAGTAGTCAGGGCATGCTGACTTCCTAGGGACATGTCACCCAATACTTCTTTGGGGAATTGTCTGATATAGGTCATACAAAAATACAAAATTATAATATAATTATATAAATTACACTGTAAGTAGGTGAAAATGACACACCGAAACGCCGAGACAAGTCAACCTAATTTTGGGTCGTAGAATCCAGTGGTGTACTCCGTTTTAAAAAGTTAGCTTAAAATCCCGAGATATTTCGATTTTAAATTTGTAGTAGATTTAAGGCGATTTTTCATTTTATTTGAATGAAAAAACTTAAAAAACTTGCTTAAAACTTGTTATTTGTCAAAATTAATATGTATCTAGAAATAATATACGTCCATTTTCAAGCGGACATGGAACAATATTGCTCTTATTTTGATGAATTTTATATATTTTTTTTTGTATTTATTCAATTTTTACTCTACATTTGCAAATTTAAAATCGAAATATTTCGTTATTTTGAGCTAACTTTTTAAAACGGAGTATACCACTGGATTCTATGACCCAAAAATAAGTTGGGGTGTCTCGGCGTTTTTGTGTGTCATTTCAAAAGTTTAAATTTTACTTACAGTGTTATCTTTCTCGTATTAAGAAAAATCTTTTCGCCTTTTTTAGTCCCAACTGGATTTGAACCTGATATATGCAGTTTATTAGCCCCACACCTTACTACTTGTTCCAAACTTTGTCGATGTCTTAGAGGAATATTGTTGACAATGTTAGGACATGTCAGTAAGGAGTACCTTTGATTTGTCAGAACCTAAAGACATTTCCTCAAGGAATGACTATGTTAAACTGGGATGAAAGAAATTTGGAATCTGGGACATTCTGTAGAGGTGCATATAGTGTGGAAAGCTTTTGATTGTCATTCACTTAGGAGTGTCCTGAAGTGACTCTTCTGTTTGACTACAATCAACTCACTACTTTCGGTCCTCGGCCAAGTATTTCGCGGACAATGGCTTTCAAGTATCCGCTGGAAGCTAGCTAGAGTGAGAAAACGACCAGTCACGTAGCCTGAATAGTCATGGTAGATCATGGCGTCTCAGGCCAATTTTCTTTTACGATTGCAGTTTCTCCCGGTGAGTCCTGAATTAAAGTAGCATCAATAGCATTCATCCACATTTTGTAGTTGTCCAGGTTATACCTGGACTCAAGAGAATTGAAAATAATAACAAAGTACGAAGGAGTGATAAATCGAAACTACACGATCAAGTCGGCTTTGGAGTCTCCTTAAATAGACTAGAAATTAATATGACTCGAAGATTTCTGAAGTGTTTAACGGCATATTATATTAAACAGAGAAAGGATAAAGAATCAAGTAGTAGAACTAGAAAGCAGATTTTTCCATATCTCTTTCCTCGGTTAAATAATTTTAAAGATGCCCAAATTATCTTTTCTAAAGGAGCCAAGTATTTTTGGTGTATTTCTAAAAATAAAATCCAAATTTGTTGGTCAAATATGTAAGAAAGGACAACAAATGTCAGAATGTGTCTTCTTCTTGCCTTTGGAAAAATTTGGGGCTTTAATCCAATGGTAAGGTTAAGATTGTTAGTTCTATAAAACGTAAGTTCATAAAATTTTGCTATGGATTTCAGGGTAGATATGGATATAGGGTGTCTGTGTCCAATGGACACCTCGCATAGACCTCTTGGTCCATAGCGATACCAAAAACCTTTTTCCGCTAGCGGTGAAAGTTAAGCACCTTCAAAGGCATTCGCATTTTTGCTTCAAAGTGTCGAAACTTTTCTGATCGGTAATGGTAAGATCTCTCCACTTCCTGTTTTCCTTTACAACATTGATGGAATTTCGTTTGAGTTTATATTGTTGAAGCGGCGGTAAAACTGGCACCATGGTACCTATACCATTATCTCCAAGTTTCGCGAGTTCTTCTGCCTTTTCATTTCCCTGTATTCCGTGTCTTGGTACCCATAATAAATTAAGCTGGTTGTATAAACACAACATCTGCAAATTCTCGTAATGGAACCAATGTTCCTGATAACTTCAACTACCTCTCTCTTTATAAGATAGCCAAGCAGTTTTGCATTCAAATGGGTTCAAGGTCTCAGGGACATTCCCTGTAACTATGTTATAAAGACAATAAGTTTGCAACCCACAATATAGGTTCCTACAGAGCTAGAATTAGTTGCGATGCCTCTCGAAATAAGCAAATTTTCACTTGGTTTTTTACCCTTGGGAAGACAAACGGATGGGTTTAGATTGCCCAAGTCCAAAGCCCATTGATTCGTTGATTTTGGTTCCCTAGAGGGGCAATTTCCATGGTGGTGAGTGAAATAAACTGCTATTTCCTAAAATGTTTACACACTTATCGTCTATCATTTTTGTTGAAGTTCTATGGAAGTGGAGGATTTGAAGAGCATCGTAGACTTGATCTACTGATTATCTATACGTCAACCCACATATACCATGAGACCCGTACGACAAATTGGTTTGCAGTGATCTTCATATCTGCCTGAAAGTTCCAAGACAATTGCAGAATAAGCTCTTCGCGTACACATATGTCATCCACGTCCGTACAGCCTTTCCAGTTCTCTATAGATTCTGTATTAGAGATTATGCATTAATCTGTGATTTCAACCCCACTTCGAAGCGCAATTAATTCGAATTTCTAGAGACTTTCCGGAGACTTGTCCAAAATTCTAGAAACGATAAGTCTGGTTGCGGAAGCTAGAGACTTTCCGGAGACTTGTCCACATTTTTGGAAACGATAAGTCTAGTTATTGAAGCTACATCATAGAAATCTGCAATGTGCTTTTTTACGTTAACCCAACACTCATTGTCTGTGGATGCTTCTAATAATGCAGTGTGAGGCGGGAAAAGCGATTAGGTTTTGTGGACATTTGACTTGACTTTATCTACATTGAAAGAAACTTGCAAACCTTCTCTGTAATGCGATAAACTGAACAATCGATAGCAAACGGATGTGATCTACTAGACAACCGAGTGCTGCGAAGAACACAATCCACAAACCCACAGTCCGACGATGCTTCAATGTGTCAAAAGAGTTGGATACTATATTGTCATTAATAAGCATCAACACACTTCTTTGGACACGGTCCATGGACTTCAAAATAGACCTTAAACCCCATGTCTGTATAGGGGATTGCGTTTCATCTTCTGTCATGGGTGATTCGAATATAAACCGGTTTGTTAAAGCTGCGTTTTTCTGACTGTAGCTGATTACTGAGACATACAATTTTGAAAGTAAAATTTGTATTAAGAAGTTTGGTGTTGGACTAATAAACTGGAGGTTCCAGGATCAAATCCAGACTAAAAGGGCGAAAAGTTTTTTTTTAATATGATAAAGATAATTTTTAAAGGAAAATGTATGAAAGTAAAAATTAAAGGATATATGAAGATTTTTTTCAACAACTGCTGATTAAGATTTAAAGACATTTTGAACATTTATACGAAACTGTCATCAACTCTGTATATAGAGATGTCTTGAGGATGTTAGGTGTAACTCTCACTTGTCATTGGGCCGTCATATATTGAAAAAATTTAATAGCTCCATATGTAGTTTAATGACAGGTTTTGACTTAAAAAGGGTCCTCTGTAAACGTCCTTACAACCAATTTTCTTATTTTTTTCATATAATCCCAAACGTTTTGTGCTAAAGGTTTACCACCGCCAACGATGTCATTTGTAATCACTTTTCATAATTTCTATTTATTTTTTTCATCTTTAAAAACTCCACTTTAATCTGTACTAATCGCACTTCCGTTTACTGTGAAAAGGATAAACTAAAGGGAAATGAAAAGTATGATAAGCTGGGCGTTTGCGAATACATTACAACAAGGTTTTAAAATGAAACGAATTATAATTTGTATTTGATATGCATGTTTCGTCAAATATAAATAACTGCCATAAACACATGCCGTCTCTTCAGAATATCAAGTGGAAAATTATTAATTTAAAAATGTCTCGCCTTTAATTAAGGTAAAAAAAAAAATACCTCATTATATGTAACCAAAATGTTGTGGTCAATTAAATAAGTTCATTTTGTTACAAAATAGTTGATAAAATTAACAAATTAATTACATTTCTGTTTAAGAGTAATTAATAACACAGTGCAACAACCAAAATCGGAAATGGGATGAAACCAAAAGCAAATGAAAGTTGATATATTCCATAACAAAATCCTCAAGTACTTTTTTTAGTTCAGCGCTAGATTTTTTTTTTTTTACACGCATTTGAAGTTGGTGAACTTTAATTATTTTTATAATAATAACACTACTGAACATTTAGAAAAAAATCTTGATGCCACTGGAAAGCGACCTTACACAGTTAATTGCAATTGTTCTAGTGATAACAAATCTGGTCTCCAAATTTTTCCATCACATCAGGTTTTTAAGAAAATTGAGGTCAAAATTCAAAAAAATCGCCGTTTTGGGCATTTTTGACAACTCATAGCGGATGAACCCGATGTGATTGCGACTTAAAAATACGTTGAAGGTTAAAGTTTAACAGTACTTTAACAGTACTTTAAATACAACAAGTGAGAGTGCCAAATTCGACTGTGTCGAATCTTTTATACCATCCAAAATGTAAAAAAACCTAATTTTTTTTTTGAGGGGCGCCTTTTTTGGTGGAGGGGGATTGTTTTGCGGGTTTGGTGGGAGACATTGGGGGACACCTTCCCCTTGCGATAGAAGTTATCAAATGGATTTATTATGACTCCTGCAATTATTTAATCCAATTAATCATTTAAAATAATTTTTTTATATCCACGCCCACCAAAGGGGCGGGTCAAACTTTTTTTTTTTTATCCGCTGGGTCCACATGCGGGGTTTTGAGCTTCCTGCGACATAAAAATGTTGCATTTGCTTAAAAAAAGTACAAAAACCCATGAAAAAAAAACGTTTTTCAGAGGTTGGTTTAGTTCTTCAAGGGGAAACTTTTTTCCCATTGGTCCGATTTTTGCCCATTTCCGAAATTAAGCTGCCTAGGAATATAAGATATACTCGTGCCAAACTTCGAAAGGCTAGCTCTTTTATTTTGGACTGTATCGTGTCCTCTACAGACGGACAGACGCACGGACGGACATCGCTAGAATGTCTTAGAATCGATCACTGATCAATAATAATATTTCGATGCGTTTCACATGGAATGACAAAGTGAGTATACCCCCATACTGTGGTTGGAGGTAGAGATGGGCGCGTGAGTGATTTTTGACTCACACTCACTCACGCTCACGACAGGAATTTTGGAATCACGCACACTCACTCACGAGCATATTTTTTTACTCACACTCACTCACAATCACGTGAGTAAATTTAATACAACTCACACTCACGAAACACTTATTTATACAAAAACAAGTTTCAAAAACTAAAATTTCAAAAATCATTCAAAGTTTTCAGCAAAATTTATAGTTCAGCGAAATTTTGCATTATTTTTTTTTTTGCTTTTTTCGGGACGAAATATGAAATTAAGCCATATTTTACAATTTTTTGTTGCTTTTTTGGTACAAAAGAAAATATGAAGAGAAAATAAATCACGCAAAGTCACGCAAAAAAATCGACTCACGCACACTCACTCACGAAAAAATCTTACTCACGCACACACACTCACGAAATTTTTTTCTCCACTCACAATCACGTGAGCAAAATTGAAATCAATCACACTCACGCGTGAATCACGTGAATCACACTCTAATGTGCTCATGTGCCCATCTCTAGTTGGAGGTATAAAAATCGTGTTTTCGGACATATTTGACAACTCATAGGGGATGAACCTGATGTGCTGACGGCTTAAAAATAAGTCAAGAATAAAGCTTAAACATTATTCTATAAGATGTTTAACTCATTTGATCAGTCGCTATAACCGTTGGAGTCACAAATTGTCATTCAATAAGGTCTTTCCCCCAAAAACTATCTTTTCGATACTGGGGAATAAGACATCATTGAAAGACAATTGGTGCACAAAGGGTTAAGGCGACTGACCAAATGAATTATGCATCTTAATGAGTAATGTTTATGCATCTTAATGTTTGGAGCCGCCATCACATCTGCTTTATCCGCTTTGATTTTCCAAAAATTCCCAAAACTGCGTATTTTTTAACTTTGACTTCAAATTTCTCAAAAACATGATGTGATGGAAACCAGGGTTGAAAAAGTTGGTACAATTGTACTCTTTTTGGTACAATTCGGAGCTCAAAAGTACAATGGTACGGTTAGGTTAGGTTAGGGGTGGCGGAGCTCAAAATTTTGAACTCCTCGCATAGACCGGCTGGTCCAGCGACGAGGATAAAAGGCGTTAGTCCATGTTGCAATTTAACGCGCATAAGGTCCATAACTGCGATTTCTTCCAGATTCTCGAGTTCAGCTTTGCCTAAAATTTGTTTGCGATGCCTGGCCAATGTGGGGCATTTGCAGAGGATATGTTCAACTGTTTCATCCGTATTCAGTTCATCACATCTTCTAAAATTGGAATCAGAGATGAGTCCAATTGTTCTTGCGTGGAAAGCAATTACGCAGTGTCCCGTGACCTCTCCCATGAGTAAACGACATTCTCTTCTGTTAAGAGAAAGTAGGTAGCGAGTTCTTTTGAGGTCATAACGCGGCCAGATTATTCTGGTAATTCTGCTTGTACTTAACTCTCGCCATTTCCTGTTCTCCATGGAAACACACTGACAATCACTTGTCGATCTGTAGTACTGCATTGGAGGATCAATATGAACAAAGTCCCCTACACCATCTGCACCCAAACCACCCCAATGGTACACCAATGACTTATTTGGTACAATTAAAGATCTTTCTCAGTTTATCCTTATTTTAGATGGAATTTTTCTAGTTTAATCGATTCAACTTTTGAATAATTTCTATATGATTGGATCCATGTTTGGCCAGATCTAAAATTAGTATAAAAAATACATATAGACAGATTTAAGTAAATATCGGGAGGACGTTTGTATAGATACTAATTACATGGACCGACAGAGGGAAGGACAAGCATAGCAAAATCGACTAATAAAGTGATTTTGCGTGCATCGGTATACTTAAAGGTTGGTCTATCATCAATATTTCGGATAGCTGTCAGCCCTGGCAATGTGGCAAAGCGTACTTTTTCCAAAAATTATATGTATTCTGAAATGTATTTTTGAAAAAGAATACAAAATGCTTTAATCAGCGCTGAGAAGATACATAATTTTACTGCATCAGCAATAGCGCTCATTCAGTGATACCAAATAACGCTCTAAACTGTGACATCGCCCACAGGAATCATGCAATAACTCAGGCAGTTTGAATGCGCTTTTTGAGTCTTGATCCCTTTCCAAAAGCTGCTTGTTTTTTGGTCCTTTTTTAAAAAAAAAAAAAGATTTTTGGTACAATTGGGATCGAAAAAGAACAATTTTAGGAGCTCGTTGGTACAATTTTGATGTTCTCATTTTGCAACCCAGATGTAATAGCTTGGAGACCGGATTTTTGACCAGCAGAACTATTGTTATCAAGTGTATAAGGTAGCGTTCTAGTCGCATTTTCGATGTTCAGTAGTGTAATTGCTTGAAAACTGTACAAGTGGCGTATGCTTTATTTTGTAATTGCTTTAAATAACAATCATACGCAACGCTGCACAGTGGTAATAATTTGGCTATTCAGTAAGTACTTAGGTACAGGACCGATTTTAGCTAAATTCATACCGGTTATAGCTAACGTAATTTCGAGCTTAAGTTTGGACGTTGGACCCTTCATGTCCAATAAGGGCACACAAAAAAAATTAAAAAAAAATTGTGCCAGTTTTTGGTTTAATTACCAAAGTTTGGATAACTTACCAAAGTTTTTGCTCTAAAAAATTTTGGTAAATTATCCAAAACCACTTTATAGGTTGTATTATCCCCAAAACGGACACAATTTTTTTTATATTTTTTTTTTTTTGTGTGTTTAGCACACCAAAACTTTAAATGCTTTATAATCACCAACTTTAAATGTGTATAAAAAAATTCTAGCGCTGAACTAAAAAAAATCTTGAGGGTTTTGTTACGTAAAAAAAATATAATTAAAGCAGGATTCTTATTAATTTTTTATTCAATTAAACGTTATAACTTCTTTGTTTTTTTTTTGTAAATATTAAAAACCACATAAAATTATTCATTACTAACCCAGTGCCTGCCTGCATTAAATCCTGACTCTCTGATTTTTAATACAATAATACACTTGAAATGTTTACATAACTTTACCAATACGGAACTGTTGTTTTGTTTTGATTTAATTTTTTTTTTCTCGCAATTTTTCCATGCGCCTTTTTGTACACAAAAGAAAAACCTTTTAATATGTATTTTCCCATGAAAAGAATTATCCTTTACAAATTTTGTTCGACATAAATAAATAAATAATAAATTTAAGCCTTAACTATGAATAAAGGACCGTTAAATAGTGGAGGCAAAAGACTGACTAACTGTCTGTCTACGGAATTTTATTTCAGTTTTTTTTTTTAATACCAAAGAGTGTTTAACAAACACTGACTGACTGAACTGACATGGTGCAAAAGTGCAATGACTTTACCGGCAAACTTTACTATATAAACTTAATGTATAGAGTAGTATCGACTGTTGTTGTAACAAGGCTTTTTTTATAAAAAAAAAAAACTAAATATAGCGTTTTTTTCTGTTTTTGTTTCTCGTAATTTTATGTCATATTGACAGACATATGTATATAAATAGATAGAGGACATGGATTTATACAAAGTCATGTCATATGAAATCATTACACTTAAATGGTCTATTGTAGTTCAATAAACTTAAAACGTTAAAGAAATAATTTTTGTTGTTTATTATCGTGACAGTACCTTTGAACGCCACAATTTTCATTGTTTTGATGAATTCAATTATTTACTATTATTCGCATAATCTCTTTCAAAATTTTAGAACTGTTAAAAGTTTCATTACAAATTTACAGCATTTTCAAAGTTGTAACACATTCCTACAATCAAGAAAAAGCTGCATTTTATTAAGAAAAAGTTACATCAGTTAGGTGAAATGTTACATCAATATGATGAAGCGGCATCATCAATATCAACATTGATGATATTTGTTATCATATTAATGAAATGTTTCATCAATATGATGATGCTATTTCTTCAACCGTTCCATTTTTGGGATCTAATTAAGTCTAATAATATCAAATTTAATCATATATTTTTGGATCCTCCATCAATTTATATACAACTATATCAGAAAACATATGATTATATCAAAACTTTTTTACTCGGGTATTTTTCAATTGCGTGTTTATTTTGATGTTGCCAGATCTAATAAAATATCCCTGGTGATGTTGGGAATCTCCAACGAAATGTCGGAAAAATTATGAAATAATCTTTTATTTGCATAGAATATATGACCTTAATAAGCCCAAATTAGAATTTTCTAAATAAATCAATTATAAAATAAGGAAAAGGTCGATAAAAACTTAAATACAAATAAATTTCAATTTGCGGTTTTGCTAATACATATATGCCAAATATGCAAAAATATGCATTTTCCTTGAAATATGCAAAAATAAATCGATGTAATTTTAACGTAAATTTCATGATTCGGAATGATAACACAGTGATACAAAATCTAAATTTAAGAATCGGAATGTGATGAAACCAAAAGCAAATGAAAGCTGATATTTTACATAACAGAAAATCTAGCGCTAAACTAAAAACCCCTTGAGGGCACACCCCTTTCTTCAAGCAAGTTTTAGTTGTATTAAAATGGAGACAAAATCGGGTAACGGCATTTCACTCCTCTTTAATTTGAACTTTAAAAGTCGTTAATACGAAAATCCTAGCTGATCCTGTTTTCGAGTTATTACTAAATAATTACACTGTTCGACAACAAAAATCTCCCAGGGAAATATCTAACTGATTCTTATAGATTTTGGTCTCCCGAATCCTAATCTGTCATCCAATTTTTTCTAGTACGTACCGTTTTTGAGATATGGAATTATTTTCAAACGCGAATATCTCAAAAACGGATCATGCTAGAAAAAATTGGATTGCAGTTTTGGAATCAGGAGGTCGATTTTATATGTAATCAAATCCTAGTTTTGGAAGAACCTGTAACAGTGGACCACTAAAAGTGCGAAATTATTGTTTTTTTACTTTTTAACAGCGAATATCTCAAAAACTGTACGTGCTAGAAAAAAATTGGATGACAGATTTGGATTCAGGAGAGCAAAATCTATAAGAATCAGTTGGATTATTCACTGGGAGGTTTTTGTTGCCGAACAGTGCAATTATTTAGCACTAACTCAAAAACAGAATCAGCTAGGATTTTCGTGTAACGATTTAAAAAGTTAAAAATAAAGAGGAGGGAATTGGCATTACTCGATTTGGACACCATTTTAACACAACCTAAGCTTGCTTAAAGAGGGGTGTGTTATGGAAAACGTCAGCTTTTAAAAAAGTCGGAAAATCAACTTTTTGCTGCGACTATTTAACCCAACTGTTCTCAAATGTAACATCATTTGCAATAATAGTGTTGTCATAATGAAGCCCCTCCATCTTTTAGATCTCATCTCTATTCCCTTTCTGAAAGAAACACAGTTGATATTCAGTATTGCCTGAACTTTTCTTTTTAAAAAATACTATGGTTTTTTTAGCTGAACTACTTATTGGGGGACAAGAAATAGGAATGGACAGGGAATATTGGAGGACCTATGTTATGTTTTTTCTAAGGACTAATATTAACTCCGACAATCAAGAAAAGGTCAGATTCCTACAATCAATGACCTGTTTCCGTAGACCTGTTTGGACAAGCAGGAACATCATTGCAAGATCTCTTCGATTTTTCAGGTATCAAAAAAAGTGAATACTGCTTAGCCTGGTGATATCTCAACGGAGCTCAGGGTCTATGTGCGCTGGTGCATTAAAAATAACCTAATCGGATCGATGTATACACTCAAAATATAATAACGTTTAAAAGATATGGCGCGAAATGTAAAATCCGAAGACAACATTTTCAAATGCTCAAAAATAGTTTGAAAATCACAAGCAATTCCAGTTTAATTAAAACTCTTTTATAAATTGCCTATTTCGGATTCACGATTAGACCTAAAAAAAATTAGTTGGTTTTCTCCTAACATCAGCATTTAATTTTAACTGTTAAAAGTGTTTTATAAAATCAGTTACTTACGGTTTTTCAGCTTTCTCAGCATCACGCATCGGGGGACTGCTAATCAATTGTGGACTATATACCTTAGGAGGACTAGTAACTCTAGGTGGGCTATGCATTGATGGGGGACTTTTCAGTTGTGGTGGACTACGCATTATCGGCGGTGAAGGCATAGCTGGTGGACCATCACCTTCTTGGGGACTCTGAATACGAGTTACAGCAGGTGGTGAGGAGGCAACATGCGGTTGACTCTTCTGCGAAGGTGAAGGGCTAGGTTTTGATGTATGCGAACGTATAGATCCAGGAGGACTTCGTATAGATTTAAGAGAGAGAGGTGGCGATGTTATAGCTTCAGCTTTTATAGATTGTGAGGCTGAGGCAATAGAGGCAGCAGCAGAGGCTACAGATGCAGCAGCTATGCTACCAGCCCTGGAACCACCACGTATACTGCTCGTACGACTAGCGGTACGACTACCACTTCGGCTACCACTGCGACTTGCACTACGACTAGGAACACGACTACCACCACCTCCACCACTGCCACCTCCAGCACTTGTTATGCTGCTCTTACGTTTGGGTGATCCCGAGACAGTAGGTGTCGGTGTAGGTTGTGATATTTGTGATACCTGTGATGTGGGCGTGCCCGGTAAAGAAGTCTTTTTATCAGCTTCTTCATCTTCTTCATGATTTTCTAAAGGTGGTGGTATATGTTCGGATGATAGCTCATCTAAATCTAATGGTTTTGTTTCGGATACTGGTGTCTTTGTACCCTCATCATCTTCAGGGTTATCTTCAAGACCAGCTGGCGGTGGTATATTAGCCAACATTAGTTCAGGATCTTCTTCTTCATCATCTGGTTGATGGGGAAGTATTGAAGAACCAGAATAGCCATTACTAGGTGGAGTCGTTATAGTTGTGGAGTCATCTTCTTTGGAAGATTTAGTTTCATCTCCACCCTCCAAAGCTTGTTGGGCTGCTTCTTGTAATACTTCTTGTACTAGATCCATTGAAGGTATATCTCCAGTACCGGATAATTCAATTTCTTGTTCTTCATCATCTCTTTCGTCATCTTGATCGTTACCACTAAATTCTGGTGGCGGTGTAGGAGGTTGTTCATCGTCGACCGTATCACATTCAGGCGGTGGTGGCGGTGTTGAGGGCATTATATTTAATGTATGTCTGGGTACAGGAGGTGGTGAATTTGGTTGAGATTGGTCACTTTCGGAGGGTGGGGTCAAAGGTGGTATCTGCGATACCGTTTCTGGAGGTGGTGAAACTATTTTTTGTATTGAATGTATTAGTTCAGCACATGGTGGAGGTGTTACAGGTGGTGAGGGCGAAGTAGAAGGTGTTTGTCCTTGCATGGGTTGTGGTAAATTATCATCATCGTCATCATGATTTTGCTGATGATAAGATAAATGAGATGGCAATGGTGGTAATGGCGGCGGTGGAGAATCATCTTCATCGTCACCATTGTTTGCCTTATCATCTGGTTCAGTTTCTTCAGCTTCTTCGTCGGGTGTATCATCCACATCAGCTACCTCACCATCTTCTGCCTCATCATCATCTTCTTCATCCTCTTCATCTTCAGTTTCTAGGGGGGGTGAAGGTGGTAGCACTTTCTTACGATTCATCATTTGTTGAGGTGGTGTTATTGGTGGTGGTGGCATCATTTCTAATACCGATGATGTGGGCGATGGTGGTGGTGAGGGTAACACTGTATTTTGTGGTGGTGGTGTGGGTGGTAAATCATCCAGTTCCCTTAAAGTGGGTAATACTTGTGATTGTTGCATACCTGGTAGTGCTGGGGGCGGAGGTGGTGGTATACCCGCATAATTTAATTCATCTGCCAGTGGCAAAGGTGGTGCTGTTGCCTGCTGTTGCACTGCTGTATTATCAACTTCTTCGATATCCGAATCTATACCCTGAGCAAAATCCATATAGAAATTGTCACGAGAATCACTTGAACCACGCCTTAATTTTAAGGATAGATCAGGTGAACTATCCATATTGTTATGAGTTAAGAATTTTTACTTTTTTTACTTGTTTCGTTTTTATTGTAAAATTTAAGAAAAAAATATTAGTCCTTTTTTTCGTAAAAATCTCGATTAGTTTTTCTAAAAAAAAAAAAAAAATAAAACCAAACACGTACTTTAAGATAATTTGAAATTGTTGTTATTTTTTACTTATTTTCACATTTATTTTATTTATTACACTTTCGCACTCTCGCACTCTTAGTTAAGAATTTCAGTTAATGTCCTTTTTGTTAGAAAATATTTGTTGTTTTTTTATATGTTTTGTAAAATACGACAATTGTTATTTATGTGTGTGTTTGCAGATATTTAAAAGAATTCATTGTTTTAATATACCCTCCACTCTAGTGATAGAGGGTATATATAAGTTTGTCATTCCGTTTGTAACACCTCGAAATATTGGTCTAGGACCCCATAAAGTGTATATATTCATAATCCTTTATCGATTTTAAGACGATTTGAAAACACGCTAACTGTTGAAAGACTTTACAAAGGCTCCTGATGTTTGGCATATATGTTAGGCATTTACCTGGTCAGGTTCGTATTGCAATCCAGCGAAATCAGTAGTGTGGTTCAAAAGTTATGAGCAAAAGACTGAATTTCGACATGGGTTTTTCATGAGTTTACGAGATAAAAAACACGCAAACTTTCGAAATGCAAATCTGAGGATGCTGAAGCATGGCATATATATTTGTCGTTCCCCAGGCCTGGTTTGTGTTGAATTTCAGTCAAATCGGTCCAGTGGTTTAAAAGTTATTACCAAAACCGTGAATATCAAATTAGTTTCACTTTAAATTCACGTGTTGAAAGCCCGTTAAACATGTTTTAAAAACATTGTTAAGTCACTAAAATAGTTTAGAACAGCGGTTGCCAACCTTTTTGGCTCACGTACTCCTAATTTTAAATTTTATCAGCCGCGTACCCCCTAACGAGTTTTTTGTTTTCGTTAAAAAACTTTACATATATTAGAGTTAATTTTTTTTATTAAATTAAATAAATAAATGATCAGAGGGTATTATCATTTTTTTGAAGGATTTAGGGGAGATCAAAACAATAGTTGTATTTTTTTGGAAAAATGTTCGCTTCTTGGGATCGTTCAATGCATCTGGAAACACGGATTTTTAGCTAATTTTTCTGCAGAGCAAAAACGGCTGAAAATATTTACAAATCTTATTTCACCAGTCGATTATACATACAAAATTATAGCTACGGACGTTTTTTGAACTCTTAAAAAAAGTTCAGAAAACCCATCGCAGGGGGCGGAAATATACTATTTTTAATTTTTGTTAAATGTTTTTTTTTAGTACGAGGGCAGATAAATAATTCCGTGACTTTTCCAATGAAACACCCCCGTATATACAATGAAAAGGCATTCTGAGCCGTCTCAAAAATGTCCAAAAAGACGTTTTTTAAGAACTTTTACATAAATTTTCGCAAAAACCTGACATCATAGAAAAATTTGGGAACCAAATTCGGAATCAGCATCGAAAGGTTAATCAAAAAACATGGCCAGATCGCAAAATATTATCCAAAAATATTGCAAAAAATGCTCTCTAAATTGCCAAAAATACCTTTTTTGGGAACTTTGAGCTCAACTTTCTTAAAAACCTAGAAAACTTTGGAAGCCAGATGAGGAACCAGCATTGAAAGGTTAATCTATAACGAATGTCCAATTACTAAAATTTGGCGTACCCCCGCGGACAGTTTCGCGTACCCCCTAGTGGTACGCGTACCATAGGTTGGTAACCGCTGGTTTAGAACGTATTTTTGTCACTCAAAAATATTTTTACACTAAAAAAAAAAAAACTCGAAAAAAATTTTACACTCAAAAAAGATTTAGTTAATTATTTTTTCAAAAATTACTTTAAAAAAAGTTTTTTTACACAAAATAAAATATTTCTAATCAAAAATGTTATTTTTTTCACGTTAGAAAATTTACTATCACTTAAAAAGGGCACTGTGGAGGGTATTCTTAGATTCGGCTAAGGCGAATTTAACTTTTCTACTTGTTTTTTTTTTTTGTATGTAAGTATGTTCGTCAATCATACAATAAAAAATGCTTAAAAAGTATACTCAAAAATTTGTGTAAGAAAAATCAACTGAAAATTTCAGTTACAATGGGTACGTTCAGCAGAGAAAGCTGCTACTCAGCTGCTCCTCAACATTCTGCTGAACGGTTTAATTTTTGACATTTCAGTTAACATGTTGAGTGAGCGCTTCTGATCACTGGCAGCGAAGAAAAATTATGCTACATTTGATCACAAACTGATAAATAAGCTGTTTTATTAAAAGTATTTTTTTTTTCTTTACGTTATTCAAGGAAATAAACAAAAAAATCATAAAAAACAGATAAAAAAGTATTTTCCACAGAAAAAATAAATGAAAATATAAAAAAACAATAATTTATTCCAATATTATAAAACATTCTTAAAAAATGTGTTCAGCGGAGTCAACTAATCAAAACATGCTACATCTCAACTGCTGAGTAGCAGATTTCTCTGCTGAACACGCTCAATAACTACTTTGTAAGTTGTTTTGGGTCAACTGCTTTTTCAGTTAAATCAACTAACAATGTTAGTTATTTTAACTGACATAAAACAAGTAACTTATGTAAGTAGTAAAAACAACTTAAGAACTACTTTCAGAAAAAAAATTGAAGACCAAATTTTTTCCAAGGAAAAAAGGAAATTTTATTTTTACTTTTTGAAAAAAAACTCTGAAAATTTTACAGAGATAAAAAAAAATAAAATTAACTAATTTAAATTACTGCTACTACATCACAGTACTTTTTTGTTAGTTGTTCAAAAAAACGACTTAAAAGACCTAACAGAAATAGTTGTTTGATATTTTTCATACAAAAACAACTGACTTTGTAGTTGAAAACAACTTTTTTATACCCTCAAACTACAGTATGGGAGTATACTCACTTTGTCATTCCGTTTGTAACGCATCGAAATATCGGTCGGGGTCACCATAAAGTATATATATTATTGATCTATGATCGATTCTAAGACTTTTCTAGAATGTCCGTATGTCCGTCCGTCCGTCTGTATAAGACACGATGCAGTCCAAAATAAAGGAGATAGAATCGTTAAGTTTGGCAGGAATATGTATTTTGGTCCTAGGCAGTTTAAGTTCGTAAATGGGCAAAATCGGACCAGGGGGAAAAAGTTCCCCTTGAAGAACTGAAAAACGCCATATTTTCACAGGTTTTTTTGTATTTTTGTTAAGCAAATAAAACAATTTGATGTTAGAAAAGCCCCTTTTGTGTTTTTAAATAATGTTAAAATTGTATTACATAAGATCAAAAAGCATAATACATGCATTTTTAAACATTTACCGCATGGTGTTATGTGTCCCCCAATGACCCCTACTAACACCCCCCCCCCCCCAAAAAAAAACGCCCCTGCATTTTTTTTAAATTTTTTTTATGTGTTTGAGGTTATTATAGATTCGGCATAGCCGAATTTAACACTCTCACTTGTTTGCACTTAAGTATTGCACTCATTTACCAAATTTACAGCTCTTTTGGTTTAGTCTGCATCTTGCTTTCCACTTACAGATGGACGGATGTATACACTCAGAAAATGATGTAAGCTAATACATGTTAGTTGTTAAATGGAAATGTCCATATATACAAAAACCAAAAGAGATGTAAATTTGGTAAATGAGTGCATTACTTAAGTGCAAAAAAAGTTTTTTTTTTACATTTTGGAGAGTATAAATGATTCAGCACAGAAGAATTAAACACGTTCACTTGCTTTTTGTACATTTGTTGAACAAATAGAATATTTTTATATCAGAATTTTAGACTTGTTGAAAAGTAGTTTTGGTAAAAAAAAATTGATAAAAAAAAATTGCATAAAAAAATTATAAAAAAAAAGTTTTGGTAAAAAAAAAATTTTTTTGGATGAAAAAAATAAAATGTGACACAACAAATTTTTTTATGATAAAATATTTTTTTATGAAAAAAAAAAATATAAAATATTTTTTTATGAAAAAAAAAATATTTTTAATAAAAAAATTTCGATGAAAAAAAAATTAATGAAAACAAAAATGTTTGATAAAAAAAAAATAATTTGATGAGAAAAAAACAAATCTATAAAAAAAAATTTTTTGGTTGGAAAATAATTATGTTACGTTTTATTCACCATCTGGTGAAAAACGCTTATATTCACCAGCAATTGAGTTATTATCCATGTTACAAATCGAAGTTGCAAACCTTTTTGTTTTAAGACAAACAGTAATTCTTATTTTTTTTTTCAGATAATTTTTTAAATGATTTTTTTCCAATTTTTTTTTTGTTAAAAAGGACGGCTTAAATAAAAATTATCTGTCAGGACATAAAGTCTTAAATTCATTGTCTTAAAATAAAAAATAACAAACTTTCCATAATGAATTAATTCCATGAAACTTCTGTTTGTTTGTAAAGGTGCATACAGACGACGCAATATTATGTACAATATTCAATTATATTGATCGTGTGTGGGTAAGATTGACCATTGTACAATCGTCAATATTACCCACACACCATCAATATAATTGAATATTGTACATAATATTGCGTCGTCTGTAGGTACCTTAAGTATTTTACGCATTATATATTTTTGCGCCTTTTTTTGGTTAGTTATTGTTTTGTAAACTTTTGTGTTTTTGCTCAACATTTAAAATGCGTAACACATTTTATTTGTATTTCTTGTTTTTTTTTTTTATTATTAATATATTCTCAAAGGACCTAACGGGGGCATCAACATTTACAACCCTCTTGTTTAGCATAATAATGTAAAAAAAAAAAAAAGAAATCAACATGAGCAAACATGAGTTTACGTATAGTTTATAACGAGGTCATATGTAATATTGGCTTCATTCTCAATGTAGCAGAACTAAGTGGATTTTTTTTTTAGCAAAAATAAAACAAGTATAAAATAGGGTTGGGATACTATAAAGACTAGACAGCCAGCATATCCTTAACAATAAATCTTAAGATTCTTAGAAAACAAGTACTTAAACGGAAATGACAAGTTTTGTGTAACTTGCAAAAAAAATGAAATACTTGTTTACGTGTTATATTTTACAAAGTAGGCTATATTTTCCAAAAACATATTTGTTTCCATGTCCGTCTGTTCGTTGTTTAAAAAAAAAATTGGATTAGCTTTGGCAGATTTTGAGATGTTGTTAAATAGAATTTTGTAAAAGATCAATTCAAATTTAACAAATTTTATTTAAGAACTCTGTTTGAAATCTAAATATATTTGAAATTAAACAAGTAAAAATACCACACTAAAAATAAAAATAAAAACTGTGTTGAAAAACAAATTACAGTTTGAATAAGCAAACTTTTAGCAGATTTTTCTGCTGAAATGGATATTTTAACTAAATTGTTCTGTCATTTTATTTTTGAAAATAACAGAAATTAGCTGATTATTTTGCTTATTTTGAAGAAATATTTAGTTGTTTTGTTTTTCCCCCAAAGATTAAGGTGGTTATTCATAAAACCTGAAATATATTTAAAGTAGGTTTATCTGACAGATATTGCAGGAATAATTGTCAAATAAACCTACAATAAGTCTGTTATAAGTATATTAATAAAAGCCTAAATTTTTTGAGAAAAAAACTAAACTTTTTTTTGAAAAACAGCGTAACTAAAAAAAATTACCACTCAGAAAATTTTATTGAAAATCAAGTAGAAAAGTTAAATTTGACTTGGCCGAATCCATGAATAACTCCAAAAATACTTTGTAAAATATTTTTGTGGCTTACCAATGTTTTTAAACCTTGCTGAACACTTGAATTTAGGTGACCCCAATCTTAAATTTACTGGTTTGCTCATAATTTTTTAGTTGTATTTCAAAGTTAGAGGGTTTTTTAACACGTTAATTCGAGAAAAACCGCCTTACGAGCATGCTCATAACTTTTGAACCACGGGACCTATTTCGCTAAAATGACATACCAACTTGAGCAGGCAAATAATAAACACATATACCAAGCTTCAGCAGCCTCAGTTAAGTCTTTAAAACGTTAGAGTGTTTTCAACAGACAGACGGATGGCCGGAGATCGCAAGATCGACTTAAAATCGATCGAGGATCATGAATATATGCACTTAATGGAGTAGGACTCCATAGGTAGGACACCTCTAATATTTGGAGGTGCTACAAACGAAATTAAAAACTTATATATGAGGCATTCCACACCAAATGTCCCGCTACAGAAAAACATGTGTCCCGTAAATTTTTGAATAGGTTGTTTGGATAGCCCTATATGTAACTAAGAAAATTGCGTTTTTGGTTTTTCAAATTTTCGAAAACTGGGCTTAGGAGGCGTGGTCAAATATTGGAAAAATGGTAAAATTTGTGGCGAGTTGACTTGATTAAATATTTATCACATTAATATGGAATGCACTACAATGTCAAAAATTTACGATCTGATAGAGTTTTGTATGGGCTATCGATTAAAATTTTTTGTTTTGGAAAATTTTCAGAACCCGTTCTGAAATTTTCCATTTTTTAAAAAAGTTAATTTATCAAAAATCCGGCCACTTTTTTTTTTCTTTTTTATTTATTTTTTTACAAGTTTAGATGTTTGTCCATCCACACAAAAAAAATCAGAAACACGTTCATCTTTTTTTTCGAGAAAATCGCATTTGAACTTTAAATTTCATAACAATTTTGTTATTTGCTTGTATTTCTTTGTTTTAAAGTTGCGAATGAGTAATATTAATTGCATAAATATTCGTCATACGCTCTGTTGACACAAGAAAATACATGCAAATTACAAAATTGTTATGAAATTTAAAATTCAAATGCAATTTTCTCGAAAAAAACGAAAAATACATTTCTGATTTTTTTTGTGTGGATGGACAAACATCTAAACTTTAAAAAAAAAATTAAAAAAAAAGAAAAAAAAGTGGCCGGATTTTTGATAAATTGACTTTTTTAAAAAATGGAAAATTTCAGAACGGGTTCTGAAAATTTGTCTTGGAAAAAAATTTTATTCGATAGCCCATACGAAACTATATAAGAATGTAAATTTTTAAGATTGTGGTGCATTTCGTTTTAATGTGATAAATATTTACTCAAGGCAACTCGCCACAAATTTCACCATTTTTCCAATATTTGACCACGCCTCCTAAGCCCAGTTTTTGAAAAATTGAAAAACCGAAAACGCAATTTTCTAAGTTCCATATAGGGCTATCCATACAAGCTATTCAGAAGTTTGTGGTACACGTGTTTTTTTTCGCTGGACATTTGGTGTGGAATGCCTCATATACCCTATATCACTAGAGTAGAGGGATGTGCTGAATCTTTTATACACTCCTACATGTAAACTAGCCAAAAAAGAAAATAAAAAAAAATTTCAGAGGCGTTATTTTTTGAGTGTGGGGTGAGGGGTCGGCGGTATAAATGGAGGGACGCCTTACCCCTTGCGATAAGAGTGGGCATATAGATAAATTATGGTTTCAGCACTTAATTAATACAATTTCATTATTAATTTAAATATATTTTTTATACCCACGCCCCCAAAAAGGGGCGGACCAAGAAATTTTACTTTTCCGATCCCCTTGGTCCAAGTGCAGGTCAATGAACTTCAAATGGCATAAAAGTGATTTAATAAGAACAAATATACAAAAATAACTGAAACTTTTTCTTTAGGAAAAATGTTTCAGAAATTGGAACTTTTTCTGTAGAAAAAACGTCTCAGAATCTCAGATTTTTTTCTATAGAGAAAATGTTTGAGAAAAATTGTCTCAGAAATTAAGACTTTTCTATACACTCAAAAAAAAAAACTGTAAAGTTAGCAAAAAATTTAGTTAAATTTAACTAAAAAAGCACCTGATTTTGGGCCTACTAAATTTTTAGTTAATTTAACTAAAAATATTTAGCTAACTTTTCGTAGAATGAATGTAGCAAAAAAAAACCGTAACTTTAACTAAAATTTAAGCTGAAATTTCGTAATGTTTTTATGTTAATATATTAACAAAAAAATTAGTTGAATTCAGCTAAACTTTTTGTTACATTTCGTAAACTAAAATTTACAAAATATTTCGTAAAAAATTATAAGTTTTTTTTTCTGTTTTTTCATCAGCTTAAGTAGAACTTATGAGATTTGCATAGGAGGCTACACAGGAAATTTCACTTAACAAATTTGATACGAAAAATCAGCAAATTAATTAGTAAAAATTCGTAAACTCAGTTTTGAAGTCAACAAAAAAAATTAATTCAAAATTTGTGCAAAACTAGTATTTTCGTAAATTGAACTTAACTAAAACAAGTAAGAAAGCTATATTCGGCTGTGCCGAATCTTTAAATACCCTCCACAATGTTAACCAATGCACAATGGTTTCGCAGACGACCTTTCTTGGCCAAAATTCAATTTTATCAAAATTGATTTTATAGAAAATCGTATAGAAAATCGTTAAGACAACAGAAAACATATTTTGTTTTTGTATACTCATTTACCGTTCAAAAACAAATTTAGATAAAAATAAAAAAGTTTTTTTTTAAATTTCAATTATTTTTTTGAGTTTAAATACAAAAAAATTTCTTATACTATTATACATGGAAAACAAAAAAACTATAAAAATTTTTAACACAAAACCTATTTCAAACCAAAAATTTTTCCATTTTTGAAATTTTGGCCCAGAAAAGTGTTGAACGGAACCATAGTGCAATGTAAATATTTAAAAAACAAAAAAAAAATTAATATTTTATAAATATATATGAAAATTATATACAAATTATGTATTGAAATAATAAATAAATAAAAATAAAATACTACTAAAAAAAAAATAAAATAAATTGTATGAAAGCAACCACGTGTATTACACATACTACGTATTTTTTTACTTCTATTAATACAAATGGCGCGCTGCCACGCCATATCATGCAGGTTTATATTGAAACTCATCTCAATTGCTCATAGCTTCTTAACCCCTAGACTGATTTTGCCATAATTGGTACCAAAATAACCAGAAAAACGTTGAGAACAATAAAATAAGAACCTATTTAAAATTTTATTTGAATATGGCAACCATGAGCCAAGATAAATCATTTTAAAATTTTGGATTAAATTGCTGGTGCCTCGCCCCATTGTGCGATTCGGCCCAAATTTTTTGTGAGTGTTAGGAATGATAAAATTACATTAAATTCAAAGTTTCGTTTACATTCATTCAACAGGTGTCAAGTTATAGCATTTACTTTGTGTAAAATTCACATTTTCACTCATCAAAATTTACATTTTCACTCATAACTTTTAAAATACTTAACCGATTTAAAAAAAAAACCCATCAGATTCTGCCTAGGAGAATTACGCAACTTTTGGTACCCCAGGCGTTTAAATCGGTTCTGGATTATAGCCAAAAACGTGATTTCAACAGACAGACAGACGGACAGACAGACAG